>CM077311.1:67933337-70433337 GCA_039655065.1 Glossophaga mutica | reverse complement strand
ACTCCTGCCAGGGAGATAAGATTTGTCTCCTTAGTGGCTCACGTCCTCTTGACAGAATGGACCTAGATGAAGTGGGTCCCTAGGCTCTTACACAGCCCACCATGGGGTGAGGGTTACAACTCCTGAGACCAGGCTGCACGGTCCTCAACAATGCGATGAAGCAATTCGATGATATCAAAGTCATAGATAAAGATGATGAAGTGGATATACCATGATGGCAATAGGCAAATTCATAGAGAAAAAGAGGTTACCAAGGATGAGGTAAGGGAAAATGAGGGGTCATTGCTTCATAGATATAGAATTTCTCTTTGGGGCGATGAAAATGTAAGGTGGTGATGGTTGGACATTGTGAATGTCCTTAATGCCACTGAATTTGTAACAGGGCGCAGCCGAGGTGGGGTCCAAATAAGGATTTGTAATGGGGTCTAGAACTCAGGGTGTTCAGGAAATGTTAGAGAAAAACATGCATGTGATGTCCTCATTCCCACCAATCTGACCTGGGGGATGGGACACACGGAGCAGGGCCATTGACAGCTGTTTTGTAGAGCAACAGCTTTGCAGCTAATCTCTGGCACGGTCATTTAACATATCTATAACCTTCAACTGGTTTCACAGATATGTTAAATAGCTGTGGCCATGCTTTGAGCCAGGGGGATGGAAGCGACTTCCACCGAACATGTAACTAACTGGGAGGCAACTCCCCCCGAGTGCTGCACCTGCGTGAGAGGTTGGAGATGATTGTCTCCATGCCATAGGGCCATGCCTGCCTGGACTCACTGTGGCAGCCCAGAAAAGCTGGAAGAAAACAGGAATGCTGGCAGGTGTAACTGATTGTGGTAGGAGTTGAAGATGGGGCTGCCGAGGAAGATTGGCAAGGGGATTGAAACCCAGGCACGGCAGCCCTACCTGGTTGGTAACACACAGCTTTGGCAGAGTTTGGCAGCTTTGAGTTGCTCCACGTTGCCACATGGCTTAGGAAGCAGGAAAGACTTTGCCTGGAAGAACAGGGGTGAAAGGCTTGCTAGTGGGCCATGAGAAGGTGACACATGGCTTTGAATTAACCTGGAGATCGTGGCAGCAGCTCGGCTGATGGTGCCGGGAGCCTGAACCACAGACTTCTACTTCTTTTCCTGAGATGCAGTACCCCACATTGGGCAGAGGGAGAAGAAAAGACTGAGTGGGTCTGTGGTGTTCTAAAGGACTTTAGTATTTCAATGAAGACATTAAGTTATTGCTCTAAGTCTGTATAACTTTTAAATAAATAATTCCTTTCCTTTTCACCACTCTCTGACATTGAGAGACGTCTTTCCTCTGGTGGCAGGGAAAGCGAACCTAGTACAGGGGAGGAACCCCCAGGAAAAAGGGGGGTCCTTTCAGTAATAGTATATCGTTCACCCCCGCAGGTCTGTTCTGTAACAAATTCACATTGAAAAATGGTTAAAGTGGGAAAGGTAATTGTCTGTTTAATTTTTCTTGCATCTTGTTGAGTTATTTTCAGTATTGCAATCTTACATTCCCTGTAATGTTTAGCACACGTTTCCATGTGTTCAAGGTTCCTTTCTGGGGACTTATATTCTCTCTAAGCTGCCTCATTACCATGCTTATTCATGCTATTTGTTGGGTTCCTTCTCTGTATAGGCATCTCTGTTGTGGTTCTTCTCTAGCAGATTACTAGGAAGAGTCTAGCCATTATTTTCTAGGAAGTGGCACCGAGACAACAGTTTTTGAGCTCTGTGAAATCCCAAAGTTGACCCAGTAGCTGCTGTCAGTGTAGCAGCAATGCTCAAGGGTGGGATTTTCTGGGGTAACCTGACTGACTTTGTTGTTTTGCCTTCTTGCTGTAGGTGACCTTGGACCTCCGTGGAGCCCCCTCAGCACCCCAACGTGGGGTCAGTGACAGAGTACAATCTTTACTCAGGGGAAATAGTGATTTTGTAGTAACTGTTTTTGGCTTTGTGGATAAAGTGCTCCATAGCCTAACACCGAGTGTGATGGAGGGTGAGCTTTGGGAGTCTACAGGACAGCAGGAATCAGTGGCTCGTTTTGTCTGTCTGGAATGCCAACTGCCTGACAGCCGCAGCTGAGCCCCTGTGCTGTGTCCTCTTCCTGGTCCATCACATCTTCCTGCTTCCCCTGTTTGTTCCCTCTGGCCACCTTTAAATGTTTCAATGTGCAGATGTCTGAGACATACATGTACGCTGAGCAGGGAATGTTTAGTCAAGGTATAGCTGTGCAAATTGTTGACATTTCCGGGGGAGAGACCACGTTGATCTCTCACACTGACACTTCTCTGACATCACTCCCCTGTACCCATCTTTAAAGCCAGCAGTGTAGCATTTTTTTTAAATATATTTTATTGATTATGCTATTACAGTTGTCTCATTTCTCCCCCATCATTCCCCTCCACCCTACCCACCCTCTCCCACCCACATTCCCCCCTTTAGTTCATGTCCATGGGTCATAAGTTTTCTAGCTTCTACATTTCCCATACTATTCTTGCCCTCCCCCTGTCTATTTTTTTCCCATTATCTATGCTACTCATTCTCTGTACCTTTTCCCCCTCTCTCTCCTCCTCCCACGCCCCTGTTGCTAACCCTCCATATGATCTCCATTTCTGTGGTTCTGTTCTTGTTCTAGCTGTTTGCTTAGTTTGCTTTTGTTTTAGGTGTGGTTCTTGATAGCTATGAGTTTGTTGTCTTTTCACTGTTATAGTTTTATCTTGTTTTTCTTAGATAAGTCCCTTTAACATTTCATATAATAAGGCCTTGGTGATGATGAACTCCTTGAACTTGACCTTATCTGAGAAGCACTTTATCTTCCCTTCCTATCTAAATGACAGCTTTGCTGGATAGAGCAATTTTGGATGAAGGTCCCTGCTTTTCAAGATTTCAAATATTTCTTTCCAGCCCTTTCTTGCCTGTAAGGTCTCTTTGGAGAAATCAGCTGACAGTCTGATGGGAACTCCCTTGTAGGTGACTGTCCCCTTATCCCTTGCTGCTTCTAGAATTCTCTCCTTCATTTTAATCTTGGCTAATGTAATTACAATGTGCCTTGATGTGTTCCTCCTTGGGTCCAACTTCTTTGGGACTCTCTGTCTTCCTGGACATGCTGGAAGTCTATTTCCTTTGCCAGATTGGGGAAGTTCTTCTTTATTATTTGTTCAAATAAGTTTTCCACTCATTGCTGTTCTTCTTCCCCTTCTGGTACCCTATAATTTGGATGTTGGGACGTTTAAAGATGTCCGAGAGGTTCCTAAGCCTCTCCTCATTTTTTTGAATTCTTGTTTCTTCCTCGTCTTCTGTTTGGTTGTTAGTTTCTTCCTTCTGGTTCCCTCCATTGATTTGAGTCCCAGTTTTTCTTCCATCTCTATCAGTTCCCCATGCATCTTCCTTCATTTCACGGATTGTAGCCTGCATTTTTTCATCTAGTTTGTGAGCAAAATCAACCAATTCTGTGAGCATTCTGATGACCAGTGCTTTGAACTGTGCATCTGACAGGTTGGCTATCTCTTCACTGCTTAGAGGAATTGGCTCTGGGGCTTTTATTTGTTTTCCGGTTTGAGCCATTTTTGGTGGGTTTTTTTTGTTGTTGTTGTTTTGGTTTTAGTCTGGTCGCGGCTATTACATAGTGAGGGGGTGGAGCCTTAGGTGTTCCTCAGGGCGGGGCAGCCCAGTTGCTGGGTTGTGACGCTGTATGTGGGGGTGGGGCCTGAGAGGGAGCAATGGCGCCTGCTCCGCTCCCTCCTGGATTCAGTCCCCTCCGCCACTTCCCCTCTGCCTGGACCCTCTGCGCGCTCGAATATGAGACCACCTGGTCAGTCAGCTAGCCGCCTTGTGCGGCCTCACTGGTTCTGCACAGTTGCCCCCCTGTGCCCGGAGTCCGCCAGCTGCTGCCTGTAGGCCCAGGGACCACCAGCCACCGCCTGTGCACCTGGGAACTGCCAGCCGCTGCTGCTTGCGTTCCTGGGTCCGCACCTCCACTTTCTCGTGCCGCGCCTCCGCCCCTCTTACCGATCTGAATGAATGGTTGTTGGACTTCCGTACAGTTCAGTTTTCTATAAGTTCTGGTTGTTTTCTTGTTTCTAAATATTTGTTGTCCTTAATTTTGGTTGTGAGAGGAGGCACAGTGTGTCCACCTACGCCTCCATCTTGGCCGGAAGTCCAGTGTAGCATTTTTAATCCTTGCTCTGATCCCAACTCCATCTTCTTCCTTCCTCTTCTTCAGTCAGAGAACCATGGGTATTACATTAGCCTCCCCTGTGTAGTTATTGCCAATTGTACCTTATAAATTTATTTTTAATTATAGTTAACATACAAAATGTTATTATACTAACATTTTATATAACAAAATTATATTAATTTCAGGTATGTAACATAGTGATTCAATATTTATATACCTTAGAAAGTGATGTCGGCAGTAAGTCTAGTAACCACATCTCACCGTACATAGTTATTACAGTATTATGGACTGTGTTCCCTATGCTGTACTTTACATCTCCATACCTTATCTTATAACTGGATGTTTATACTTCTTAATCCCCTTCCTGTTTTTCCCCACCCACACCTTCCCTCTCTAGTAACTATCAGTTTGTTCTCTGTATCTATGAATTTGTTTCTGCTTCATTTTATTTATTTTCTTTTTTAGATTACACTTTGCCTTTTTCCCAGGTAGAAGAGATACCTTCTACCATTTCTCAGTGTGAATCAGCTACCTGAGCTCTACATCCTACTCCAATCAATGCACTGCTATGCTTTTCTCCTTCTAAGCAATTTACTGAATTATAATTGTATAATATAACTGGAGCTTGATGACAATATACAATGTGATGAATAAAAGTCGTAGAAATTATCATCCATACCTTACACTTCTAGGTGTTATAATTCAAGAAACTACACAATAAACTTTAATGGCTTCTCAATGTAATTGTTAAACCTGAGCCTCAATTTCCTTATTTCTGAATTTAAGTAGGATAGCAAACATAACTTCAGATGAATGTTGCAAGAAATAAATGAGATGTGGACATGTTTACTTGAGTCCAAATAAACTGTTCAAAGGTAAAACTGTATGTATGTCATGTATATGTTTTTTGTGTACATTTTCATTTCAAAGAAATACACACATATGTATATAAACAGAGACTCATATATAACCTCATTTGAAAAAATACTTAAGAGAAAGTTGAAAATGATAAAAATGAAAAGAAAGAATATAAAATTAAATATAATACATTTTTAATATAAAATTTAAAGTTGGAGAAATTCAGACACAAAGATTTAAAGTAAAGGGTACACATAAATTAAAATGAATTGGCTTTCTTATATTAGTGGCTCAAAAGCATAAAATCTGAAATCCATTGACACTTCAGGAAGAAGGAATTCTCTACCAGCCAGAGAGGTAAAGATCTACAAAACAATTGTGCGCGTTGTCTACTTAAGAGGGGAATACAATGCAAAATGTCTTTACTCAGGGGAGGCTAAATGAATGAAATGAGATACTTTATCCCAATTTCCTAAACAAATTCCTTTGGATAGATGTCTGTTTTCAATTATTAATGCTAATGTAAAATTACCACACCAGTGATTTAAAAACAAACTCATTTATGCTCTTATATTCCTGAGGTCTCATGGCGCAAAAGTCAGGATGTTTGCAGGGCTAACTTTCTTCTGGAGGTTATAAGAAGGAATCTATTTACTTTTCTGTTCCAAGCTTATATCACAGTGCAAAAAAAATCTAAGTGTATTTCTTATAAGTAACAAATATTTCACAGTGAGGGACCAAATGACAGCTCTTGTGATATGAGGTTGAAATTCCAAATTGTTTTGTCCAACGTGTCATGAAGCCCAGTGTGTAACACTCAAGGTTTTAAGCAAAGGAACCTAGTTCTCCCCTTTGTTGAAAAGAAAAATACCAATTTTCTGTGGACATGAGGGGCCAAGTCCCTACCACAATTCAATATTTAGGGATTTGACTTTTCTAATCTAGACTGCATCATCAGTCTTAAATTTTAGAAAATTTTAAATGAGGGCTAGGATAAAATGCTGCGAAGTTAGTTTTCTGGAACCCACAGGCTTTATGAGGAGGAACTAGTAAAACTAGGATTCACTGGACTTCCAAGCTGGTCTTCTGGGAACACAGAATCTCCAGGAAAATGGTCCCTTCTGTTTAGACCCACAGGGAAATCATGCAATTAGAGGTGGAATAACAACTTGGAAATGTACCTAATGAGCAGAGAGACATAGGGAGGTGTAAATAGCTCCTCATCTCCAGTCTCTCAGCATGTGTGACTGGGCTAGATGGGAACTGGTTGTTGCTTGTGTAACCCTAAGCTTGTGCAGGAGACCAATGCTTGCCTCCTTCCTGCTGTCTTGTCTGAGCAGAGAGCTTCAGCCTCCATCCTCCTCCATCCAGAGGCTGGACTTTCTTCATGGGAAGTTCGTCCTCTCAGAGCTCCTGATCAGGTGAGGCCAAGGGTGCAGTAGGTGCTCGAGGAAAGGGTCAGAGAGAGCCAAAGCCAAGCATATTCACCTGAGGTCTCTTGACAGCCATCAGCCTATGGTTGTTTGCTTGCCTGATTCACTAGTTCATGGTTTGTTTGTGATGCTAAAAGGAGAAGTGAACATTGATGTCAGCAACATGTCGGTCATTGCTCACAACTCACTGATGGAAGCCCAATTGAGGTGGCAATGGGAAGCCATTGTATTTCAAGTGAAATAGAACATGTGCAACGAATTTTGCAACTAAAGAGAGTAGGAAACTAGAGTACTAGGTGTGGAGAGCTGTCCAGTAAATTCAGGGCAGTTCTTTATTTCTATCAAGGGGTCTATTCAACACTGTTTCATATTGATGAGGCAAATCCATATTCAATATACTTCTTGCAAATATGACCTTGCAACAGTGGTCAGGAGACCTACATTCAATAGTATCTTCTTTCACTCTAGGGATTCGATTAGCATGAAAAAGAATGCGTTTTATAAGTAAAAAGAGGTGTGCTAAATACCTTAATTTTGCCATTATTTCATTCCCTTGACCTGGATACATTTGTGGATTAGTTACTCATTTGTTTCCTCTATTGTAAATTTTCTGCAAGTTCCAGACATTTGCAAAGTGGGGTCATGCTTTGATTCCTGTTTTTTATTGCACTCTTCTAAATAAGGATTTGGAGAGTTTTTCCCACCAACTTTGTTATCATGAGTACTTTTATGTACATATATGTGGAGAATTGTGAGGATTTATTAACTGTGTGGGCTCAAAACTATCATTCAGTTACATTGTATTCTCTCCATTGCTTTTTAATCTTTTACTTTTCTTAATTAAAAAAATATGGCTGTTACTTTTACATTCCTCACTTGTGAATCCTTGCTATCAACGAACAATGAGAGTGAATGTTCTCCTGTGTACTTAGCACTAATAAATCACTGTAGACACATACTGTCAACTTGTTTTTATGTCCATCATTCTTTAATGCTTCTCTGTCCTTATGTGGTAGCTCTATTTTCAAAATTGGCATCGTCTACCATCCTCTGGAAGGCACTCTTTATAAAGATTTGACCAAAGATTATCTGTACCTTCCATAAGATAATTTGAGTCCATATAACTCTGTATAAGAAGAAATTATAACTTAGATCCTGCTTTCTCCGATTTTAAAAGCCTTTCTATAACATTCTTTTTGTTCAAAGGATTTCACAATTTAATCTGGGATCAGTGGCCCATATTGATATTGTTAACTTATTATTATTTTCCCTTAATGCAAATTAATTAGAGTCTCACTTAATTATTTTTCAAACAACAGTATTGTAATCAGTATATGTAACCTAATTACATTCTTGCTGCTAATCTTTATTCCATAAGAATATTCCATATTCTTAATTTTGTAAAATAATCTTCTCTCCCTATTTTATGAACACATACATACTCATAGGCTTTTGTACAATAGCATAAGCAGCATCCTGGCCCATCAGAAATGTTCTTTATGTGTCGTACAGTTTTATTTCTATGTGTCCACTCTTCCTTCCTACTCAACAATACTGATGGCCTTCCAATCAGTCAAAAGGGTGTATGATGCTGATTCATTTTTTCCATGTCTACATAATGCTCTGTGGTGTGGCTGAGCTAGTCACACTTAAACTCTAAGGCATACTTTCTCAATACATTGCTATTATAGCAATATAAGAAAATATTTTGAGATTGTTACATTAAAACTAGGGTTCTCCACCAGAGACAACACTGTTCCCCCAGGGGCCACTGAGCAATCTTTGGAGACATTTTCGGCTGTGACATGGGAGGTGTCAGTAAAATCCAGGGATGCTCTAAACCCCCTGCAATGTCTAGGAGAGCCCGCCCCCCAGACAAAGACCTGGCCCAGGACGTCAGTCCTGCAGAGACTGAGGAGCCCTGCGTTAGAGACACAGGTCCTTGTAGTGTGCGTAGCTGCCTTCAGACTGTTTTCCCAAAGCTGTAACACTTCACAGTTTTGCCAGGAAAAATAAGAGCATGCATTTTTACCTGTTTGAAACTGTGCACCCCAGTCAATGTGACATTTTTCTAAATTTTTCTCCAGGCTGACAGGTGTGAAAGAACTTTTCTGTTGTTTGCTGAACATCTGATTTTGATCAAAGGTTCCTATTTGATGTTTTTTGAATAATTTGAACATTACTATATGGTTACTATTTTTTCATTCTCAGCCTTTTCAATGAGTTTGAAAAATTGTGGTGTTTGGACGTAGAAGAGGGTAAAAGGGGGATAAATGTTGAGAGAAGGAGACCTGACTTGGGGTGCTGACATGCAACAGAACGTACAGGTGATATATTAGAGAGTTGTACACCTGAAACACATATAATTTTATTAACCAATGCAACCTCAATAAACCAATAACAGTTACAAATGTAAAAATAAAAATAAATAAAAATTATTATTTCTCAAGTGACTTAGGGGATGTATTGGCCATAAAAATATTTTGCATTTTATTTGTTAAATATGTCTAACTTTTTACTTGTGAGTCCCTTGACTTGATTGGGGTTGTTTGGCCCACCCATCAGTATTAATATATAGTTTTCATTCTATTCACCTAAAAGGACTCGTTATGCTTCCAGTGAGTGGGCAAAACCCCAGATTTTCTGTAACATGACAGAGGTAGAGGATCAACTTCAATTTCTTCCAGGTGGATGTTCATTATTTCAGCTTTTATTCAACAATCCAACCTTTCCAAATACATAGAAATAGAACCTTACTATGTGTTAAATGTATTTATATACTGAGCCTAATTCCTGATTCATCCAATAAATAAAACAGAGCCTCTGCTTTGCCACCATGTCTAGGAACATCGTACATCACCTTCTGTGTCTGTGCCTTTGCCAATTTAATTTCGTATGCGTGTTGGTATTTGTATCTTGTTTTCATTACTTTCTGATGCTTGCCTCATTTTCTTGCACACAGTTGCTAAATCACTCTTTTTAACCAGGTTTTATTCTCCCTGCCATTCCTTTCATTACTTCACTTTTACTTAAATGGGATCCTGAGTAAGTGCACAAATATATACACACACACATTTGTAAAAATACAGAGGTGAACCAAGCAGGTGAAGCCCTGCTTGTTCAGATCTGGCATCATTTGGTTTTGTTTTCTATTTAGGGGATTTTATCTTTTTTTTCAATTTTTAAAATTTTTATCTCTACACTATTTTTTTATTGTTGTTCTAGTACGGTTGTCCCCATGTTCCCCTCACCACTCTCCCCCACCCCATTGTGATGGTGAAGGCACAGTGTGGTGAAATAAATGTTTGCATGTAAAGTGGACGGGATTAAGTCACATGAACAAAGTTACTCAGTGTAAAAGGATGGATTGTCATGGTGTGTGCAGGCTTTATTTGTCACGTCCTGGGGTGGCTTTTGCATGTTGGGTGAAGACCAGAACCAGAACTGACAGTGCCTACTGATTTGTTAAAAAGGAGATCTAAATCCAAAGTCCAAGAAAAAGAAAGGGGCCACATGAGAAAAGTGAGGGAGGGGTTGTCTCAACTCCATTTTAACCTTACAAAAACCCACTGGTCAAATAACCAAAGCACAGGCACAGGAAAAGCCAGTCTTCTACCACTTGATGTTAAAAAGATTTCCTTTGCTAAAATACTAGTTTATTTTGTTGCTCACTTTTCACTTGGGGAAGTCAATCTGCAAGGTGTTTCCACACGAGATGTAGATAACGACCTTTGTGTTTTGGACAAATATATCTTTTCTGCTTCATTATTTTGCTCGACTTCAAGGGAGTGTAGTTAGGGTTGGGAAGCTGCCAGAATGCAAAGACACTTCTTCCTCATCATCTCTCAGGGACAACCTGAGCTTATAATCAATAGATATTTTTTCTTCCTAGTATACATGTTATTCCTCTCTCTCCCTCTACATTTATGTCTCTTTAAATACAGGGCATCAAATGGACATTCCAGTTTGGAACCCCAAGCTTATTTGTCCATGGGAGGCTTTGTCCACAGCAGTATCAAGGTAGTATGCCTAAATTCTTTTGGGAAAAGTACTTGATCTGGAAAGCTTGAGCTGCATGTACTCATAGCCTAAATAGTGAGTGAGACAAACATGGAGACCACACACACTCGGAGGCCATGGTATAGACATACACGTGTGCCTCTGAAACTGAGAGCAGTGCTCAGAGCAGGGGGACCTGGACTCATGTATTGCAAGGTGACTTATCACACAGGGGGCAGAACTCTATCAGGAGAAAGGACTGAGCAGGAGATTCTTCTCAATTCACAGGATGTTTTTGCAACTGGAATAATAAAGTGCCAAGTTTACATAAGTGTGTACAGGGGACTCTCTGGGAGTTGAAGTTTCAATAGCAACATGCTAGCCCCATTGTTCTTAATATTCTCTAACCCCATCTCTCCTGCCCCTGATACACTGGCTTGTTCTCAGCCTTGATTTTCTAAAACCACCATCTTCCTCCGGGCCTTTGCACTGCCTGATCCTCTGTCTGGCAAACACTGTCTTCCCTTTAGCCTCCCACTTAGTCTTCTTTGAGGGGCTTGTTAAGGCATTTCCTTGTGGGAACCCATGGCTAAACTCTATAGAAAAGAACACCCTCAGCATGGATAGCCCTGGAGATCTTCAGGGTAAGTGAAGTAAGCCTGTCAGAGAAAGACAAACACCATATGGTTTCACTTATATGTGGAATCTGATGAACAAAGTGATTTAACAAGCAAAAGAGAGTTATATGGACAGATAAACTGCAGGAGGACAGCTATTCAGTTGGAGGTTGGGGGGGACTGAACAAAGGAAAAAGGACTCATGGACTTGGACAACAGTGTGTGATTGTGAGGGAGTAGGGAATATCAGGGGGTTAAACAGTAATAGGAAATTGCAATAAAAATGAAAAAATAAGAAACATCCTCTCTCCAATCTTTTCATGTAATGTGACTTACTTTTCCATATAACATGTGCAACACTGGATATGTTATAGTATTATTTTTGTTTGATTATATTTTTGTCCATCATTATTTCCTGGAGACTTTTGTTTTTCATCATTCCATACACTGAACAATGCCTGGAACATAGTCTAAAGCAATATATGAGTATACTCCTCAAATGCATGAACCATATCCCCAGTAAAATAGTGTTAAATGTGGTTCGACGACTGAGTTGAAGGTAGAAAAGGGAATTCTAATGAGCAATGGCAGTAGACGTGCCTTAATGGGAACCAGATCCTAACCCAATATGGAAATTATTTTTAGGATTATCAAAGAAATATGTCCTCATGGTGGGTAGGAAATAGACAGGGGGAGGGCAAGAATAGTGTAGGAAAAGTAGAAGCTAAAGAACTTATGAACTAAACATGAACTTATGAACTTACATGAACTAAAGGAGGGAATGTGGGTGGGAGGGGGTGTGCAGGGTGGAGGGGAATGATGGGGGAGAAATGAGACAATGCTATGTAACAGCATAATCAATAAAATATATTTAAAAATAAAAGAAAAATGTAGCATTTATTCTCAGTTACTAATGTGAACATTATTTATTCATTTTCTTCTATTTTCTGGTAGTCACATGCACCACATGGAACCAGGCAATGTTACACAAAGTTCAGAGTTTCTTCTCCTGGGACTGTCAGAGGAACCAGAACTGCAGCCCCTCCTATTCGGGCTCTTCCTCTCCATGTACCTGATCACTGTGTTGGGAAACCTGCTCATCATCCTGGCCATCAGCTTAGACTCCCACCTCCACACGCCCATGTATTTCTTCCTCTCCAACCTGTCCATGGTAGACATCTGTTTCACCTCCACCACCATCCCGAAGATGCTGCTGAACATCCAGAGACAGAGCAAAGCCATCACCTATGCAGGATGCCTCACACAGATGCATTTTTTCCTACTCTTTGGAGTGTTAGATGACTTCATCCTTACTGTCATGGCCTATGATAGGTATGTGGCCATCTGTCACCCCCTGCACTACACGGTCATCATGAACCCCCACCTCTGTGGGCTGCTGGTTCTGGTGTCCTGGATCATTAGTATTCTGGATTCCTTGTTAGAAAGCTTAATGGTGTTGGATCTGTCCTTCTGCTCTAATTTGCAAATCCCCCACTTTTTCTGTGAACTTAAACAGGTGGTCCAACTTGCGTGTTCTGACACCTTTTCTAATGACATTGTGATGTACTTTTCAGCAGGGCTGCTGACTGGTGGTCCTCTTACTGGGATCCTTTATTCTTACTTTAAGATTGTGTCCTCCATAAGAGCAATCCCATCAACTCAGGGGAAGTATAAAGCATTTTCCACCTGTGCGTCCCACCTGTCAGTTGTCTCCTTATTTTATGGTACCGCCCTAGGCGTGTATCTGGGCTCTGCTAGTACCCACCACTCACAGTCAAGTGCAGTTACCTCAGTGATGTACACTGTGGTCACACCCATGCTTAACCCCTTCATCTACAGTCTCAGGAACAAGGACATAAAGAGGGCCCTGGAAAGATTCCTTGGCAGGTAGGCTTTTAAGGGCCAACTGTACGTGGCAGAAAAAGTGCCCATGCATGTTCCAAGCTTCAGGCAAGAAGTTCTGACACACCTTAATACAATCTTTAGATCATACATAATTAGAAATTCTCATGTATCTCATGGGTTGACATGAATTACATTAGCATAATTTATCCTCTTATGATATATATCATTCCAAGTAATATTTCTGTTCTTTTAATGAAAAAAATAGTCTTGAATTATACTACTTGTATGGACTAAAGCACACTTGGATACTGAGGTCATTTATATAATTTTGTTGTAGACGGACATCTGAGTCCACAGTTTTCACTTCCATGGTCATCATTATTTTCTATAGCACTACTTTTACTATGCTTCTTGAAAATGTAGACTTGAACATGCTGGTGGGCTCTATCGCTGGTCTCCTGGTTTTATACACTTCATTCTGTTATTCAGCTGTGTGTCCATATGCCTTCATAGCCCCTGGAAAAAACTGACTATCAAATTCATGTTTCCAAGTAGAATCTACTATGAAATATACATTTTAGTAAATAGTTTGACCAAATATGTAACAGATGACCACACATACAATGAAGCAAAAAGAGACAATTTGTTATTATACAAAATATTTTTCATGCTGCATATGTACTCATTGAAGTGTGGAATATGATGTTCATGTGTGAAGGGTGAAGAATTGTGTGGAGTGTTTGTGTGTTTTTCTTAACTCTTCTGCTGTTTCTGCTTGGAAATATTCAATGTGCTCCCTACAAATGGGACTCCTTCTAGTGCTCTAAATGAAATGTCACCCCTTTTCTAAATGTTTCCAAATCCACCAATGGAACAGTGAGTGGCCAATATGAATATCATACTATACATATATCCTTTATGCTCAGGAATGTCTTCAGTCTTTATGATTAAGGGATGAATCACGAGGAGTTAAAATCCTACCGAGTCATGTGAAAAGGGATCACCAATTTTCCTGCAATGACATCCACCTCATTCCACCCTGTTCTGACGGCCTGGAAGGGAACCTCAGTGAACTCAGTGGATTTTATGCAGTTATCTGACATACATTGGAATAAAAGTACGATTCCGAATGCTGTCCTCCATCAGAACAAATGCTAAAAGTAAGAAGCAGCAGATTAGTATAATTGCCCTCAGTTCTGTTTGCTTTGAATATAGCATCAGTTTGATATTGCTGTATAACAAGCCATCCCAAAAGCAAATGGATTAATATAACTCCTTTATTTTCTAATTGGTTTGTATAGCAGGAAGATGTTCTGATCCCTGCTGCTCTCTGAATGAGTCCGTAGTGAGCTATGTGTCAGTTGGGGTGTGCATGCTGACCTTGGCTGGCCTTTTTAGTACACTAGTGGCTCAGCTATTGTGGCTCATCTATGAAGGTCTTGGCTGGGTAAGTGAGCTCTGTCCACATGTCCCCTCCTCCTCTGGAAGTTCCACCTGGATTGTTCACATGGCTGAACCGGAATTCAGAGTGAGAACAGCCAAATTGACAAGGCATGGTAAAGCATAATGTCATTTAAACCATATTTGTTGGCCATACAAATGAAAAATCCTAAATCTACCCATTTCGAAGGTGGAGAAATAACTCCTCCCCTGGATGGTAGGAGCCTCACACTGCAAAAGACTGGAAACAAAGAATTGGAGACAACACTGCAAATAGTCTACTTACCACTTGTAAATTTCAATTCAGTCAAATTTAATTTCTGCATCCCACCCAACAACTGAATGCTCTTAGAGAAAAAAGTGAGAGTAAAAATACATTTAATGAGCCAATGTGGAAATTCCACTCTAAAAGGTCAATTCCCTCCAAATATGAATACCCCACCCCTGCCCCTGGCTTCAGGCTTGCCACTTCACAGTTGAAATGAATTGGAGAGTATCATGCTAAGCGAAATAAGCCAGGCAGTGAAAGACAAATACCATATGATCTCACCTTTAACAGGAAGCTAATCAACAAAACAAACAAACAAGCATAATATAAACAAAGACACTGAATTTGAGAACAGTCTGACAGTGTCCAGAGGGGGAGGGGAGGGAATTTTAGGGGAAAAGGGGAACGGGTTAGAACAACAAGTATAAAGGACTCATGGACAAAAACTATGGGGGGTAGAAATGGGAGGAAGCTGGGGAGGGCCGCGGTGGTGGGCTGGGGTGGGGTAAAAGACAGAAAACTGTACAATATCAACAATTAAAAAATACTGATTAAAAATTAAAAAAAAAAAAGAAATAAAACTTTTCCTTCCAGGTTTCTCAAGTCAAGGGACTTATCTCATGGATTAACAGAGCTAGAACGTTCTTCCTTTCCTTGTACCATCTCATGAGCTTCCTCATGTAGATAGTGCTTTTCTTTGTATTGGCCTGCTCTTCATATATTCATAAGCACTGTCCTAAGCAAAATCAGCCAGGTAGAGAAATACAAATATCATATGATCTCACCTTTAACAGGAACCTAAACAGCAAAACAAACAAACAAGCAAAATATAACCCAAGACACTGAAATAGAGAACAGGCTGACAGTGACCAGAGGGGAGAGGGGAGGGAATTTCAGGGAACAAGGGGAAGGGTATACAGGAACAACTATAAAGGACACATGGACAAAAACTTGGAGGGGTAGAAATGGGAGGGGGGAACTGTTGGGGGGTCGGCTGAGATGGGTGTAAAACATAGAAAACTGTACTTGAACAACAATTAAAATAAAAAAAATTCCCAATCTAATACTTGTATTTGCCTAGCATGGGTGCTGTTGATGGTGGTTGCATTTGAAATGTAGATACAACAGAGAACGGAATTTAAAACAGGATGGGGCGTTGTTCCATAAGTTCCACTGTGAATATCCTGAATGTGAGGGTTGAGAGGGATGAGAATCTCTGGAGACTGCAAGGTACCCATCCCGGAAGGCAGTAAGTGATGTCACAAGTTCCCATCCAGGCCAGGTTCCTTTGTGGTTTAGGGCAGGTTCTGTGACCACTAAGTATTTACTTATGCAGAGAAAACCTCTCTAAATTTCTGATTTCCTCTTCCTATGACATTTTGGGGCTCTATGATAATAATTATCTTCTGGAAGTCTTCTAGTTTCTGAAGGCTTGTTTAAAAAAAAAAAAAAAGTCCTCACCCTCAGATATGTTTATGGATTTTACAGAGAGAAAGGTGGAGAGAGAGAGGAACATCAGTGTGACAGAGAAACATTGATTGGTTGCTTCCCTATGCACCCCAACCTGGATCAGACCCTTAACCTAGTATGTGCTCTACCAGGATGAATCCCCAGACTTTTGCTGTACAGGATGATGCTCCAAACAACTGAGCCATTTGTGTGCAGCAATTACAAAAATATAGATACACTTATTACAGCAGTGTGTTGACTTTGGGATGGCACTAAGCTTAAAGGGAAGTTCTGCCACAATAAAGACTTCAATAAATTACACCTTTATTTATTTTCATATCATAGGTGCAGAGTTAGGGAGAGAGTTCAGGGCTACTCTGACAGACTCATGAATTTGTTAAAGAAATAGTCTTCCAATCCATGAACATGGTACATGCTTTATTTGTTTGTGTCTTCCTTAATTTCTTTCTTCAGTGTTATGTGGTTTTCTGAGTGCAGGTCTTTCACCTCCTTGGTTAGGTGTATTCCTAGGTACTTTATTTTTCTTGTTGCTATATCATATGGGACTTTTTTCCTGATCACTGTTTCTGATATTTCATTGTTGCTGCACAACATGCCTTTGATTGTTGAATATGGACAGACACTTCTCCAAGGAGGACATGCACAGGAACCAGAGACACATGAAAAGATGCTCAGTATCACTAGCCATCAGAGAGATGCAAATTAAAAGCACAATGAGATACCATTTCCTAGCAGTCAGAATGGCCATCAAAAAGAAATCAACAAACTTAAAGTGTGGGCGAGGTTGTAGAGAAAAGGGAACCCTAGTGCACTGTTGGTGGGAATGCACACTGGTGCAGTCACTGTGGAAAACACTGGAATTTCCTCAGACTAAAAATTGAATTGTCTTTTGACCTGGAAAATCCATTGCTGAGATTATATCCTAAGAATCCTCAAATGCCAATACAAAAGAGCCTATGCACCCCAATGTTCATAGCAGCACAATTAACAATAGCCAAGTGCTAGAAGCAAGCTAAGTGCCCATCAGAAAATGAATGGATCAAAAAACTATCCTACATTTACACGATAGAACACTCCGCAGCAGAAATAAAGGAGGAGCACCTACCCTTTGTGATAGCATGGATTGAACTGGAGAGCATTATGCTATGTGAAATAGGCTGGGCAGTGAAAGACAAATACCATATGATCTCACCTGTAAGTGGAACTTAATTAACAAAACAACAAAGGAAGCAAAATATAACCGGAGCATTGAAATTAAGAACAATCTGACAGTAACCAGAGGGGAGGTAGGAGGACAGAATGGGGGAAAAAGAGGGAAGGGTTTTCAGGAACAGCTATGAAAGATACATGGACAAAACCAGGGGTCAGGTGGGATCGGGGAGGGAAGTGGGGATAGCTGGGGTAGTGGGGGGGAAATGCAGCCAACTGTACTTGAACAACAATAAAAATTTTTAAAAAGAGGACTTCCGGCCAAGATGGAGGCATAGGTAGACACACTGTGCCCCCTCTGACAACCAAAATGAAGGACAACAGATATTTAGAAACAAGAAAACAACCAGAACTAATATAAAATTGAACTGTAAGGAAGTCCCACAACCATTTATCTGGACTGGTAAAAGGGGTGAAGTCATGGCAGGAAAAAGTGGAGGGGTGGACCCGGGCACCAGGCAGCAGTGGCTGTCAGTTGCCAGGAGTGCAGGTGGCAGCTAGCGGACCCCAGGCATGGGGTGGCACTGTGCAGACCCAGTGATGCTGTGCAAGGTAGCTGGCTGAGCAGGTCGACCCACATTCATGGGTGGATAATCCAGGCGAAGGGGTAGTGGGGGAAGAGACTGGAATCCAAGGGAGAGCAGAGAACGTGCCATTGTTCCCTCTTAGACCCTGCCCCCACATACAGTATCACTAACCAGCAACTGGGCTGCCCTGCCCTGGGAAACACCTAATGCTCTGCCTATCACTATGTAACAGCTGCGGCCAGACTAAAAAAAAAGAAAAAAAGAAAGAAAAAAAAACACACAGAAATCGCTCAAACTGGAGAACAAATCAATGTGCCAGAGCCAATTCCTCTAAGCGATGAAGAGATAGCCAACCTATCAGATACACATTTCAAAGCCCTGGTGATCAGGATGCTCACAGAATTGGTTGATTTTGCTCACAAATTAGATGAACAAATGAAGGCTACAATAAGTGAAATGAAGGAAAATGCACAGGGAACCAGTAGAGATGGGAGGAAAACTGGGACTCAAATCAATGGAGTGGACCAGAAGGAAGAAACAAACAAACAAGCAGAAAAGAAGGAAGAAACAAGAATTCAAAAAAATGAGGAGAGGCTTAGGAACCTCCAGGACATCGTTAAACGTCCCAACACCCAAATTACAGTCGTACCAGAGGGGGAAGAAGAAGAGCAACAAGTGCAAAACTTATTTGAACAAATAATAAAGGAGAACATCCCCAATCTGGCAAAGGAAATACACTTCCACGAAGTCCAGGAAGCTGAGAGAGTCCCAAAGAAGTTGGACCCAAGGAGGAACACACCAAGGCACATCATAATTACATTGGCCAAGATTAAAATGAAGGAGAGAATTCTAGTAGCAGCAAGGGATAAGGAGACAATCACCTATAAAGGAATTCCCATGAGACTGTCAGCTGATTTCTCAAGAGACCATAGAGGAAAGAAAGGGCTAGAAAGAAGTATTCCAAGTCATGAAAGTCAAGGACCTACATCCAAGGTTGTTCCATCCAGCAAAGCTTTCATTTAGAATGGAAGGGCAGATAAAGTGATTCTCAGATAAGGTCAAGTTCAAGGAGTTCATCATCTCCAAGCCCTTATTCTATGAAATGTTAAAGGGACTTATCCAAGAAAAAGAAGATAAAAAATATCACAGTAAAAAGACCGCAAACTCACAGCTATTAACAACCACACCTAAAACAAAAGCAAACTAAGCAAACAGCTAGAACAGGAACAGAACCACAGAAATGGAGATCATATGGAGGGTTAGCAACAGGGGAGTGGGAGGAGGAGAGAGGAGGAAAAGGTACAGAGAATAAGTAGCATAGATGGTGGGTAGAAAATAGACAGGGGGAGAGCAAGAATAGTGTGGGACATGTAGAAGCTAAAGAACTTATGACACATGGACATGAACTAAAGGGGAGAATGTGGGTGGGAGAGGGTGTGCAGGGTGGAGGGGAATGAAGGGGGGAAATGGGACAACTGTAATACCATAATCAATAAAATAAATTTAAAAAAGAGCATGTAAGCTTAAAAAAGAAAAAATTAAAATTAGAAACAACAAAAAAAAATTCTTATTTTTTATGCACCATGATTCCCAGTGTGTCTCCCCAAGCCACAGAAACCCTGAAATGCTTCCACTAAGTGCTCTCAAGTGTACTCTACCAATCCCAGATTATGAGGAAACACAGTTGTGTCTTCCAGAGGTCTCATGAGTGCTTCCACCTCCCTGCCCTGTCTTGGGGTATAGATCAGGAACCCCACCGCAAATATTCTATTCCCGAGTCTGGAGGGAGATCCTGGGTTACCAGAGTATCTTCTTTCTCCCATCTGTCTTTTCAGATGTCAGCCTCCGTCCTGGGGAATCCCTCTCATTGTTTCACTCTTTCTCATTTCCCACCATGTAGGTCATGTCCGTTTACCTCACTCAACCATCTGGTTTTACAGCCTCTGCAAATATTTATTAAGCAATTACTGTATGATAAGCACTAAAATATACTCCATGGAGGAAGATAATAGTAAGATTTGTTCCTTCTTTTAAGCTCACAGGCTAAACTTGGGCAAAGTCATGTAAAGAAATAAATGCAATACTGTCAGGTGTTACTGTAATCTTGCTGAAAGGATCCCCAAATAGTCAACTCTTCCTGCAGGTCCACAAAGGCTTCACAGAGGAGCCTAAAATAGCACTGAAACTTGAAGGACAAGTGGAGTTATATTCCAGGTGCAGAAGGAAAAGAGCACACACCAGAAAATGCTACAGAAAAATAACTGGGCATTATAACGAACTGTTAAAGTGTAGTCTGGAAATGAAAAATAGCTGCTAGTACCTGATGAACAATGAGGGGCGGATGACACAAACGGAACCCTGAATCTAGCTCCATGGGCATCCACCAGATAACAGAGAGTCTTATATTCTGGCTCAGGGTTTGTTGATTAATTCTAAAATTAGAGGAAGGTCAGTGCAGGGTTTATGTCAAGTGACGTCCAGATTCAGTGTCACCCTCTGGAAAATCATCCTAGATGAAGTTTTTGTCTTCATGTGATGTGGGGGGCCCCTGTCCTGGGTGCCCCATGTGGCTGGGCTCCGTCCACATAGCCCCATCCCTCCATCACGGATGAAAAAAAAAAAACTACCGAGACATGATCTGCTTGGGGAAGAAAGGTGGTCAAACTCTCACAGGAGAATGACCCAGAGCCGCTTCCTCACTAGGCTTTTCTTGGGTTCAAATGCGTAGAAATACAGGTTTAACATGTCAAAGAAATCTGAGGGCTTAATCTGAGTCAGTGTCTGCCAAGAAAAGGGGTTGCAAAACATTGGGAGACATATTCATTTCCTCCCCGGACCCTTATCATTTAAATGAGTGCACTCTTAGCAAAGCAGGTTTCACAGGACTTTATGAATTCTTTCTTATGCCCAATCACCCCAGGGAACCATTCATTCCAGCACAGGGCTGTACCACTCACGGTCATAGTTTCAGCCTTTAAGTCGATTAGGCTCGAGAAGCAGAAGACATCTCCCAGACGGAAATGGGGACTTGGGCTATGTCAGAATAGCCGGGGGTGAGGGACCATCACCCCCTCTTTGCTGCAGTCCCCCCAAGACTTTCCATGAGGGCCTCCCAAGTGGTCGTGTCTGGCTTAGGTTGCCCCTCCCATTAGGAGTCTTAACCGTTATTGACTCACCTACCAAGCGTTGGGGCCAGAGATGGATGTGGCAGAAGCGGCGCTCCTGCCAGGGAGATAAGCTTTGCTCCTTAGTGGCTCACATCCTGTTGACAGAACGAACCCAGATGAAGTAGGTCCCTAGGCTCTTACACAGCCCACCATGTGGTGAGGGTTACAACTCCTGAGACCAGGCTGCACTGTTCGCAACACTGTGATGATATCAAAGTCATAGATAAAGATGATGAAGTGGATATACCATGATGGCAATACGCAAATTCATAGAGAAAAAGAGGTTACCAGAGGATGAGGTAAGAGAAAATGAGGGGTCATTGCTTCACAGATACAGAATTTCTGTTTGGGGTGATGAAAATGTAAGGTGGTGATGGTTGGACATTGTGAATGTCCTTAATGCCACCGAATTTGTAACAGGGCGCAGCCAAGGTGGGGTCCAAATAGGGATTTGTAATGGGGTCTAGAACTCGGGGTGTTCAGGAAATGTTAGAGGAAAATATGCATGTGATGTCCTCATCCCCACCAGTCTGACCTGGGGATGGGACACACGGAGCAGGGCCATTGACAGCTGTTTTGCACAGCAACAGCTTTGCAGCTAATCTCTGGCACGGTCATTTAACATATCTATAACCTTCAACTGGTTTCACAGATATGTTAAATAGCTGTGGCCATGCTTTGAGCCAGGGGGATGGAAGCGACTTCCACCGAACATGTAACTAACTGGGAGGCAACTCCCCCCGAGTGCTGCACCTGCGTGAGAGGTTGGAGATGATTGTCTCCATGCCATAGGGCCATGCCTGCCTGGACTCACTGTGGCAGCCCAGAAAAGCTGGAAGAAAACAGGAATGCTGGCAGGTGTAACTGATTGTGGTAGGAGTTGAAGATGGGGCTGCCGAGGAAGATTGGCAAGGGGATTGAAACCCAGGCACGGCAGCCCTACCTGGTTGGTAACACACAGCTTTGGCAGAGTTTGGCAGCTTTGAGTTGCTCCACGTTGCCACATGGCTTAGGAAGCAGGAAAGACTTTGCCTGGAAGATCAGGGGTGAAAGGACTCTTGCTAGTGGGCCATGAGAAGGTGACAGATGGCTTTGAATTAACCTGGAGATCGTGGCAGCAGCTCGGCTGATGGTGCCGGGAGCCTGAACCACAGACTTCTACTTCTTTTCCTGAGATGCAGTACCCCACATTGGGCAGAGGGAGAAGAAAAGACTGAGTGCATCTGTGGTGTTCTAAAGGACTTTAGTATTTCAATGAAGACATTAAGTTATTGCTCTAAGTATGTATAACTTTTAAATAAATAATTCCTTTCCTGTTCACCACTCTCTGATATTGAGAGACGTCTTTCCTCAGATGGCAGGCAAAGGGAACCTAGTAAGGTTGGAAACCCCAGAAAAAAGGGAGGTCCTTTCAGTAATAGTATATCGTTCACCCCCGCAGGTCTGTTCTGTAACAAATTCACATTGAAAAATGGTTAAAGTGGGAAAGGTAATTGTCTGTTTACATTTTCTTGCATCTTGTTGAGTTATTTTCAGTATTGCAATCTTACATTCCCTGTAATGTTTAGCACACGTTTCCATGTGTTCAAGGTTCCTTTCTGGGGACTTATTTTCTTTCTAAGCTGCCTCAGTACCGTGCTTATTCATGCCATTTGATGGGTTCCTTCTCTGTATAGGCATCTCAGTAGTGTGGCGCTTCTCTAGCAGATTACTAGGAAGAGGTCTGGCCGTTATTTTCTAGGAAGTGGCATTGAGACAACAGTTTTTGAGCTTTTTTCAAATCCCAAAGTTGACCCCAGTAGCTGCTGTCAGTGTAGCAGCAATGCTCAAGGGTGGGGTTTTCTGGGGTAACCTGATTGACTTTGTTGTTTTGCCTTCTTGCTATAGGTGAACTTGGACCTCCATGGAGCTGCCTCAGCACCCCATCGTGGGGTCAGTGACAGAGTCCAATCTTTACTCAGGGGAAATAGTCATTTTGTAGTAACTGTTTTTGGCTTTGTGGATAAAGTGCTCCACAGCCTGACACAGAGGGTGATGAAGGGTGAGCTTTGGCAGTCTATAGGACAGCAGGACTCAGTGGCTCTTTTTGTCTGTCTGGAATGCCAACTGCCTGACAGCCGCAGCTGAGCCCCTGTGCTGTGTCCTCTTCATGGTCCATCACATCTTCCTGCCTCCCCTGTTTGTTCCCTCTGGCCCACCTTTAAATGTTTCAATGTGCAGATGTCTGAGACATACGTGTACACTGAGCAGGGAATCCTTTGTCAAGATATAGCTGTTCAAATTGTTGACATTTCCGGGGGAGAGACCACGGGGATCTCTCACACTGCCAGCTCTCTGACATCACTCCCCTGTACCCATCTTTAAAGCCAGCAGTGTAGCATTTTGAATCCTTGCTCTGATCCCAACTCCATCTTCTTCCTTCCTCTTCTACGTTCAGAGAACCATGGGTATTACATTAGCCTCCCCTGTGTAGTTATTGCCAATTATACGTAACATACGTATAATTATATGTTAAATGTTATTATACTTACATTTCATATAACAAAATTATATTAATTTCAGGTATGCAACATAGTTATTGAGTATGTATATACCTTACAAAGTGATACCTACAGTAAGTGTAGTAACCAGATGTCACCGTACATAGTTACTACAGTGCTATCGACTGTGTTCCCTATGCTGTACTTTACATCCCCATGACTTACTTGATAACTGGATGCTTATACTTCCTAATCCCCTTCCTGTTATTCCCCCACTTACACCCTCCCTCTCTAGTAACCATCAGTTTGTTCTCTGTATCTCTGAATTTGTTTCTGCTTCATTTTGTTTATTTATTTTCTTTTTTAGATTGCACTTTGCTTTTTTTCCCAGGTGGAAGAGATACCTTCTACCATTTCTCAGTGTGAATCAGCTACCTGAGCTCTAGATCCTACTCCGATCAGTGCACTGCTATGGTTTTTTCCTTCTGAGTAATTTATTAAAGTATAATAGTATAATACAACTGGAGCATGAATGCAACATACACTGTCATGAATAAAAGTCATAGAAATTATAATCACACCTCACGTTTCCAATTGTTCTAAGTCAAGAAATTGCACAATAAACTTTAGTGGCTTCTCAATGTAATTGTTAAACTTGAGCCTCAATTTCCATATTTCTGAATGTAAAGTAGGATAGCAGACATATTTCAGATGAATGTTTCAAGAAATAAATGAGATGTGGACATGTTTAGTTGGGTCTAAATAAACTGTTCAAAGGTAGAACTGTATGAATGTGTATATGCTTATTCACCTACATTTTTATTTCAAAGAAACACACATATATGTATACAAACACAGACCCATATATAATCTCATATTTGAAAAAACCTTAAGAGAAAGTTGAAAAGGATAAAAATGAAAAGAATGAATATAAAATTTAATTTAATAAATTTTTAATATAAAATGTAAAGATTGAGAAATTTAGACACAGAGTTAAAGTAAGTGGTACACATAAATTAAAATGAATTCCTTTTCTTATATTAATGACTCAAAAGCATAAAATCTGAAATCCATTGACACTTTGGCAGGAAAAAATTCTCTACCAGCCAGAGAGGCTCAGTATCTACAGAATGACTATACACATGTCTTCCAGGAGAGGGGGGAACACAATGCAAAAGCCTTTACCCAGGGAAGGCTACATGAATGCAGTGAGACACTTCCACTCAGTTTCCTAAAAGAATTCCTTTGGATAAATATCTGTATTCAGTTACTAACACTAATGTACAATTATAACAACAGTGACTTATAAACAAACACATTTAGTCTCCTACAATTCCTGAGGTCTCATGGACTAAAATCAAGACATTTGCAGGGTTAGCTTTCATCTGGAGGCTACAGGGGAAAATCTAGTTACTTTTCTATGCCAAGCTTATATCATAGTGCATAAAAATCTAAGTGTATTTCTTATAAGTAACAAATATTTCACAGTGAGAGACTAAATGACAGCTCTTGTGTTATGAGGTTGAAATTCCAAATTGTTTTGGCCAACGTGTCACGAAGTCAATTGTGTAACACTCAAGGTTTAATCAAAGGAACTTAGTTCTCCCCCTTGTTGAAAAGAAAAATAACAATTTTCTGTGGACATGAGGGGCAAGTCCCTACCACAATTCAATATTTGGGGATTTGAGTTTTCTGGTCCAGACTGGATCCTCAGTCTTAAATTTGGAAAAATTTTAAATGAGGATTTGGATAAAGTGCTGGGAGGTTAGTCTTCTGGAACCCACAGGCTTTATGAGGAGGAACTAGTGAAACTAGGATTCATTGGACTTCCAAGCTGGTCTTCTGGGAACACAGAATCTCCAGGAAAATGGTCCCTTCTGTCTAGACCCACAGGGAAATCATGCAATTAGAGGTGGAATAACAATTTGGAAATGTACCTAATGAGCAGACATAGGGAGCTGTAAATAGCTCCTCATCTCCAGTCTCTCAGCATGTGTGACCTTGGGCTGGATGGGAACTGGTTGCTGGTTTTGGAACCCGAAGCTTGTGTAGGAGACCAATGCTTGCCTCCTTCCTGCTGTCTTGTCTGAGCAGAGAGCTTCAGCCTCCATCCTCCTCCATTCAGAGGCTGGACTTTCTTCACTGGGAGTTCGTGCTCTGAGGGCTCAGGATCAGGTGAGGCCAAGGGTGCAGTAGATGCTCTGGGAAAAGGTCTGAGAGAGCCAAAGGCAAGCACTGTTCACCTGAGGTCTCTTGACAGCCATCAGGCTATGGTGGTTTGCTAGCCTGATTCACTAGTTCATGGTTTGTTTGTGATGCTAAAAGGAGATGTGAACATTGAAGGCAGCAACACGTGGGTCATTGCTCACAACTCACTGATGGAAGCCCAACTGAGGTGGCAATGGGAGGCATAAAGTATTTCAAGTGAAAGTAGAAGATGTACAATGAATTTTGCAACTAAAGAGAGTAGGAAAATAGAGTACTAGGTGTGGAGAGCTGTTCAGTAAAGTGAGGGCAGTTCTTTATTTCTATCATGGGTCATATTCAACACTGTTTCCATATTGATGAGTCAGATCTATATTCAACATACGTCTTGCAAATATGACCTTGCAACAGTGGTCAAGAGACGTACATTCCGCAGTATCTTCTTTCACTCTGAGTATTCGATTAGCATGAAAAAGAATTTATTTGATAAGTAAGAAGAGTTCTGCTAAATAGCTTTACTTTGTCTTTACTTTATTACCCATGACCGGAATACATTTGTGGGTTAGTTATTCATTCGTTTCCTCTATTGTTAATTGTCTGCAAGTTCTAGACATATACAGAGTGGGGTCAGCATGCTTTGATTTTTGTTTTTTTATTGCATTCCTCTAAACAAGGAATTGGAGCGGTTTTTTTCCACCAAATTTCCTGTTGTCATTGAGTACTTTTATGTACATATATGTGGACAATTGTGAGTTTTTATTAACTGTAAGTATCAAATCTACCATTCGGTCACATCGTATTCTCTACATTGCTTTTTAATTTTTTACTTTTCTTACTGAAAAATAATAAAACAGCTGTTATTCTTACATTCTTCACTTGTGAATCCTTGCTATAAATGAACAATGAGAGTGAATGTTCTTCTGTGTACTTAGCACTAATAAATCACCGTACACACATACTGCCAACTTGTTCCCATGTCCATCACTCTCTTGTTCCTTTGGCCTGCTGTGGTTAGCTCTGTTTTCAAAATTGGCATCATCTTCTACTGTCCTCTGGAAGGCACTCTTTTTTCCTTTTTTCTTATTTGTATTTGTTTTTATTTTCACACAATAGTTTTCATGTACATTCATGAATCCAGCAAAGGCATAACACACAAAATCAATGCATGTTGGAGGGAGGTATCCACTTAACAGACATTTAAAAGCCTAACTCATTTTGTTTTATGACCCCAGGTCTTTTAGAAATGTGTGATTATTTCATAAATATTGGAACTAGTGCAATATGAACATAAATATGCCATATGACTAAGCAATTCTTCTGTTAATTACATATCCAAAAGAAATGAGTCCACGGGTATACCAAAGATATGAGCAAACTCTTCACAGCAGCATTACTTTGTATATTTTTAACATAGTTTTTATTATTGTTCAAGTGGTTTTCTGCCTTTTCTCCCCAGCTCTCCCCACCTCCTTCCCCTGTTTGCACCCCCCTTTTTATTGTCCATGTGTCCTTTCTAATTGTTCCTGCAAACCCTTCACCTTTTTCCCCCATCATCCCCTCCCCTCTCTTCTCTGGTCACTGTCAGCCTGTTCTCAATTTCAGGGTCTTTCGTTGTATTTTGCTTGCTTGTTGTTTTGTTAATTAGGTTCCTGTTACAGTGGAAGGCACTCTTTATAAAGATTTGACTAAAGATTACCTGTACCTTCCATAAGCAAATTTGAATCCATATATCTCTATATAAGAGGAAATTATAACTTAGAAACTGCCTTCTCCCAGATTTTAAAAGCCTTTCTATAACATTCTTTTATTTCCAAGTCTTTTTCAATTTAATCTGGGATCAGTGGTCCATGTTGATATTGTTAAGTTATCATTTACCCTCTTAATATAAATTGATTCTCACTTAATTATTTCTCAAACAATAGTTTTGTGATCAGTATACTTAACCTAATAACATTTCTGCTGCTAATCTTTATTCCATAAGGTTTTAGTTTCTTTCTTTAAATCTTGTCTTACTATGTTATGCTCACATACACACTCATGTGCTTTTATACAAAAGCATAAGCAGCATCCTCGCCCATCAGAAATGCTCTTTATGTGTCGTACAGTTTTTTTTTCTATGTGTCCACTCTTCCTTCCTACTCAACAATACCGATGGTCTTTAAATCAGTCAAAAGGGTGTAAGATGCTGATTCACTTTTTTCCATGTCTACATAATATTTCGTGGTGTGGCTGTGCTAGTCACACTTGTAATGTAAGGTATACTTTCTGAATACATTGCTATTATAACAGTATAAGAAAATATTTTGAGATTGTTACATTAAAACTCGGGTTCTCCACCAAAGACAACACTGTTCCCCCAGGGGCCACTGAGCAATCTTTGGAGACATTTTGGGCTGTGACATGGGAGGTGTCAGTAAAGTCCAGGGATGCTCTAAACCCCCTGCAATGTCTAGGAGAGCCCGCCCCCCGAGACAAAGACCTGGCCCAAGACATCAGTTCTGCAGAGACTGAGGAGCCCTGCGTTACAGACACACGTCATCGTAGTGTGTGTAGCTGCCTTGAGACTGTTTTCCCAAAGCTGTAACACCTCACAGTTCTGCCAGGAAAAATGAGAGCATGCATTTTTACCTGTTTGAAAGGGTGCACCCCAGTCAATGTGACATTTTTCTAAGCTTTTCTCCAGGCTGACAGGTGTGAAAGAACTTTTTTCTTGTTTGCTGAACTTATTCTGATTTTGATCAAAGATTCGTATTTGATTTTTTTAATAATTTGAATGTCACTATATGGTTACTATTTTTTCATTGTCAACCTTTTAAATGATTTTAACAAACTGTGATGTTGGATGTAGAAGAGGGTAAAAGGGGGATAAATGTTGACAGAAGGAGACCTGACTTTGGGCACTGAACATTCAATAAAACATACAGGTGATATATTAGAGAGTGTACACCTGAAACATATATAATGTTATTAACCAATGTCACTCCAATAAATTCAAAGAAAATTAAGAACATAAAAATAAAAATAAATAAAAATTATTATTTCTTAATGATGGATGTTTTGGCTATAAAAGTGTTTTTGCATTCTTTTAGTTAAATATGTCTGTCTTTTCACTCCTGAGACTCTTGACTTGATTAGGGTGGTTTGGTCTAACCATCAATATTAATATATGGTTTTCATCTTTTTCCCTAAAAGGACTGGTTATGCTTCTAGTGAGTAGGCAATCCCCCAGATTTTCTGTACCATGACAGAGGTAGGGGATCAACTTCATTTTCTTGCAGGTGGATGTTCATTTTTCTAGCTTTTCTTCAACAATCCAACCTTTCCAAGTACATAGAAATACAACATTGCCATGTGTTAAATGTACTTGTATACTGAGCCCAATTCCTGATTCACCCAACAAATAAAACAGAGCCTCTGCTCTGCCACCATGTCTAGGAACATCGTACATCCCCTTCTGTGTCTGTGCCTTTGCCAATTTAATTCCAAATGCGTGTTGGTATTTGTATCTTGTTTTCATTACTTTCTGATGCTTGCCTCATTTTCTTGCACACAGTTGCTAAATCACTCTGTTTAACCAGGTTTTATTCTCTCTCCCATTCCTTTCATTACTTCACTTTTACTTAAATGGGATCCTGGGTAAGTGCACAAATATATACACACACACATTTGTAAAAATACAGAGGTGAACGAAGCAGGTGAAGCCCTGACTGTTCATATCTGATATTGTTTGGTTTTGCTTTTAATTTAGTGGGGTTTTTCTTCAATTTCCACTTTTGATTTTTAATTATTTTGCATTTTTATCTACATACCATTATTTTATTAGTGTTCCAGTACAGTTCGTTGTCTCTATTTTTTCCCCACAACACCCCCCTCACCGTATTGTGATGGTGAAGACACAGTATGGTGAAATAAATGTTTGCATGATAACGTGGATGAGATTCAGTCACATGAAGAAAGTTACTCAGTGTAAAAGGATGGATTGTCATGGTGTGTGCAGGCTTTATTTGTCACATCCTGGGGAAGCCTTTGCATGTTGAATGAAGATCAGAACCAGAACTGACAGTGCCTACTGATTTGTTAAAAACGAGATCTAAATTCAAAGTCCAAGAAAAAGAAAGGGGCCACATGAGAAAGTGAGGGAGGGGTTTGTCTCAACTGCATTTCAACTTTATAAAAACCCACTGGTCAAATTACCATTGCATAGGCACAGGAAAAGCCAGTCTTCTATTACTTGATATTTAAAAAATTTCCTTTGGTAAAACACTAGTTTATTTTGTTGCTCACTTTTCACTTGGGGAAGTCAATCTGCAAGGTGTTTGCACACCATATGTAGATATCTACCTTTGTGTTTTGGACAAATATATCTTTTCTGCTTCATTATTTTTGTTTGACTTCAAGGGAGTGCAGTTAGGGTTGGAAAAGCTGCCAAAATCCAAAGACACTTCTTCCTCATCATCTCTCAGGGACAACCTGAGTTTATAATCAATACATTTTTTTCTTCCTCGTGTCCATTGTATTCCTCTCTCTCCCTCTACATTTATGTTTCTTTAAATACAGGGCATCAAATGGACATTCCAGTTTGCAACCCCAAGCTTATTTGTCCATGGGAGGCTTTGTCCAGAGCAGTATCAAGGTAGTATGCCTAAATTCCTTTTGGAAAAGTACTTGATCTGGAAAGCTTGAGCTGCATGTACTCATAGCCTAAATAGTGAGTGAGACAAACATGGGGACCACACACATGAGGAGGCCATGGAGTGTGTACGTGTTTGCTTCTAAAACGGAGAGCAGTGCTCAGAGCAGGGGGACCTGGACTCTTGTATTGCAAGGGGACTTATCACACAGGGGGCAGAACTCTATCAAGAGAAAGGACTAAGCAGGAGATTCTTCTCAATTCACAAGACATTTTTGCAACTAGAATAATAAAGTGCCAAGTTTACATAAATGTGTACAGGGGACTCTCTGTGAGTTGAAGTTTCAATAGCAACACGCAGGCCCCATTGTTTTTAATATTCTCTAACCCCATCTCTCCTGCACCTGATACACTGGCTTGTTCTCAGCCTTGATTTTCTAAAACCACCATCTTCCTCAGGGCCTTTGCACTGCCTGATCCTCTGCCTGGCAAACACTTTCTTCCCTTTAACATCCCACTTAGTCTTCTTTGAGGTGCTTGTTAAAGCAGTTCCTTGTGGGAACCTTTGGCTAAACTCTATAAAAAAAGAACACCCTCAGCATGGATAGCCCTGGAGATCTTCAGGGTAAGTGAAGTAAGCCTGTCAGAGAAAGACAAACACCATATGGCTTCACTTATATGTGGAATCTGATGAACAAAGGGATCTAACAAACAAAACAGAGTTATATGGACAGATAAACTGCAGGAGACAGCTATTGAGTAGGAGGTTAGGGGTTGGGGGATTGAGCAAAGGAAAAAGGACCTATGCTCATGGACAACAGTGTGTGATTGTGGGGGAGTAATGAATATCAGGGGATTAAACAGTAATTGGAAAATTGCAATAAAAATGAAAAAATAAGCAACATCCTCTCTCCACTCTGTCCATGTAATGCAACTTATTTTTTTTATATAGCATGTGCACCATTGGATATGTTATAATATTATTTTTGTTTCATTATATTCTTTGTCCATCATTATTTCCTGGAGACTTTTGTTTCTCATCATTCCCCACTCTGAACGGTGCCTGGAACATGGTCTAAAGCAATATACGAGTATGCTCCTCAAATGCATGAACAATATCCCCAATAAAATAGCGATAAACACGGTATTTGAAGAATGAGTTGATGGTAGAAAAGGAAATTCTAATGAGCAATGGCAGTAGACATGCCTTAATGGGAAGCAGTTCCTAACCCAAATTGGAAATTATTTTTTGTATTATAAAAGAAAAATGTAGCATTTATTCTCAGTTACTAATAGGAAAATGAGTTATTCATTTTTTCTATTTTCCGGTAGTCACCTGCACCACATGGAACCACACAACATTACACAAATTTCAGAGTTTCTTCTCCTGGGACTGTCAGAAGAACCAGAACTGCAGCCCCTTCTATTCGGGCTCTTCCTCTCCATGTACCTGATCACTCTTTTGGGAAACCTGCTCATCATCCTGGCCATCAGCTCAGACCCCCACCTCCACACACCCATGTATTTCTTCCTCTCCAACCTGTCCTTGGTAGACATCTGTTTCACCTCCACCACCATCCCGAAGATGCTGCTGAACATCCAGAGACAGAGCAAAGCCATCACCTATGCAGGATGCCTCACACAGATGCATTTTTTCCTACTCTTTGGAGTGTTAGATGACTTCATCCTTACTGTCATGGCCTATGACAGGTATGTGGCCATCTGTCACCCCCTGCACTACACGGTCATCATGAACCCCCGCCTCTGTGGGCTGCTGGTTCTGGTGTCCTGGATCATTAGTATTCTGAATTCCTTGTTAGAAAGCTAAATGATGTTGGATCTGTCCTTCTGCTCTGATTTTCAAATCCCCCACTTTTTCTGTGAACTCAAACAAGTGGTCCAACTTGCCTGTTCTGACACCTTTCCTAAAGACATTGTGATGTACTTTTCAGCTGGGCTGCTGGCTGGTGGTCCCTTAGCTGGCATCCTTTATTCTTACTCTAAGATCGTGTCCTCCATACGAGCAATTGCATCAGCTCAGGGGAAGTATAAAGCATTTTCCACCTGTGCGTCTCACCTCTCAGTTGTCTCCTTATTTTATGGTACTGTCCTAGGTGTGTATCTTGGCTCTTCTGGTGCCCACAGCTCACGGTCAAGTGCGACAGCCTCAATGATGTACGCTGTGGTCATACCCATGCTGAACCCCTTCATCTACAGTCTCAGGAACAAGGACATAAAGAGGGCCCTGAAAAATTCCTTGGCAGGTAGGATTTTAAGGCCCACACTTTTAAGTGTGGGCGAAGTTGGAGAGAAAAGGGATCCCTAATGCACTGTTGGTGGGAATGCAAACTGGTGCAGCCACTGTGGAAAACAGTATGGAATTTCCTCAGAACGAAAAATGGAACTGTCTTTTAACCTGGCAATTCCATTGCTGCCATTATATCCTACGAACCCTGAAACACCAATACAAAAGAACCTATGCACCCCAATATTCGTAGCAGCACAATTTACAATAGCCAAGTACTAGAAGCAAGCTAGGTGCCCATTAGAAAATAAATGGATTGAAAAACTATGCTATATTTACACGATGGAACACTATGCAGCAAAAAATAAAGAAGGAGCTTCTACCCTTTGTGACAGCATGGATGGAACTGGAGAGCGTTATGCTAAGTGAAATAGTCCAGGCAGTGAAAGAAAAATACCATAGGATCTCACCTGTAAGTGAAACTTAATTAACAAAACAAACAAGCAAGCAAAGTATGACCAGAGCATTGAAATTAAGAACAATCTGACAGTAATCAGAGGGGAGGTGGGAAGAGAGAATGGGGGGAAAAGGGGTAAGGGTTTTCCAAGAACAGCTATGAAGGACATGTGGACAAAACCAGGGGTGGGGTGGGAAATACAGCCAACTCCACTTCAACAACAATAAAATTTTTTAGAAAGAACATGTAAACTAACAAAAAGAAAAAAATTAAAATTAGGAACAACTAAAAAAGAAATATTCTTATTTTTTATGCACCGTGATTCTCAGTGTGTCTCCTCAAGCCACAGAAACCCTGAAATGCTTCCACTAAGTGCTCTCAAGTGTACTCTACCAATCCCAGATTATGAGGAAAAACAGTTGTGTCTTCCAGAGGTCTCATGAGTGCTTCCACCTCCCTGCCCTGTCTTGGGGTATAGATCAGGAACCCCACCACAAATGTTCTATTCCCAAGTCTGGAGGGAGATCCTGGGTTACCAGAGTATCTTCTTTCTCCCATCTGTCTTTTCAGATGTCAGCCTCTGTCCTGGGGAATCCCTCCCATTCTTTCACTTTTTCTCATTTCCCACCATGTAGGTCATGTCCATTTACCTCACGCAACCATCTGGTTTTACAGCCTCTGCAAATATTTATTAAGCAATTACTGTGTGGTAAGCACTAAAATATATTCTGTGCAGGAAAACAATAGTAAGATTTGTTCCTTCTTTTAAGCTCACAGGCTAAACTTGGGCAAAGTCATGTAAAGAAATAAATGCAATACTGTCAGGTGTTACTGTAATCTTGCTGAAAGGATCCCCAAGTAGTCAACTCCTCCTGCAGGTCCACGAAGGATTCACAGAGGAGCCTAAAATAGCACTGAAACTTGAAGGACAAGTGGAATTATATTCCAGGTGCAGAAGGAAAAGAGCACACACCAGAAAATGCTACAGAAAAGTAACTGGGCATTGTAATGAAATGTGAAAGTGTAGTCTGGAAATGAAAAATAGCTGCTAGTACGTGATGAACAATGAGGGGCAGAGAATACAAACGGAACCATGAATCTAGCTCTGTGGCCAGCCACCAGATAACAGAGAGTCCTATATTCTTGCTCAGCAATTGTTGATTAATTCTAAAATTAGCGAAAGGTCAGTGGAGAATTTATGTCAAGTGATGTCCAGAATCAGTGTCACCCTCTGGAAAATCATCCTAGATGAAGTTTTTATCTTCATGTGATGTGGGGGGCTCCTGTCCTGGGTGCCAGATGTTGAGGGGCTCCACCCACAGAGCCCCATCCCTCCATCACGGATGAAAATAGAACTACCAAGACATGATCTGCTTGGGGAGGAAAGGTTGTCAAACTCTCAGAGGAGAATGACCCAGAGCCCCTTCCTCACTAGGCTTTTATTGGGTTCAAATACACAGGAATACAGATTTAACATGTCAAAGAAATCTGAGGGCTTAATCTGAGTCAGTGTCTGTCAGGAAAGGGGGTTGCAAAATTTTGAGAGACATACTCATTTCCTCCCCTGACTCTTATCATTTAAATGAGTGTACTCTTAGCCAAGCAGGTTTCACAGGGCTTTATGAATTCTTTCTTATGCCTGATCACCTCGGGGAACCATTCTGGCCACCACAGGGCTGCACCACTCACCATCATAGTTTCTGGCTTTAAGCTGATTAGGCTCAGGAAGCAGAAGACATCTCCCAGACGGAAATGGGGACTCGGGCTATGTCAGAATAGCCGGGAGTGGGGATAGTCCATCACCCACTCTTTGCTGCAGCCCCCCGAGTCAATCAATGAGGGCCTCCCAAGTGGTCATGTCTGGCTTAGGTTGCCCCTCCCATGAGGAGTCTTACCCGTCATTGACTCACCTACCAAGCGTTGGGGCCAGAGATGGATGAGGCAGAAGCGGCGCTCCTGCCAGGGAGATAAGCTTTGTCTACTTAGTGGCTCACATCCTCTTGAGAGAATGGACCCAGATGAAGTGGGTTCCTAGGCTCTTACACAGCCCACCATGGGGTGAGGGTTACAACTCCTGAGACCAGGCTGCACGTTCCGCAACAATGCGATGAAGCAATGCGATGATATTAAAGTCATAGATAAAGATGATGAAGTGGATATACCATGATGGCAATAGGCAAATTCATAGAGAAAAAGAGGTTACCAGAGGATGAGGTAAGAGAAAATGAGGGGTCATTGCTTCATAGATATAGAATTTCTCTTTGGGGCGATGAAAATGTAAGGTGGTGATGGTTGGACATTGTGAATGTCCTTAATGCCACTGAATTTGTAACAGGGCGCAGCCGAGGTGGGGTCCAAATAGGGATTTGTAATGGGGTCTAGAACTCAGGGTGTTCAGGAAATGTTAGAGAAAAACATGCATGTGATGTCCTCATTCCCACCAATCTGACTTGGGGGATGGGACACATGGAGCAGGGCCATTGACAGCTCTTTTATAGAGGAACAGCTTTGCAGCTAATCTCTGGCACGGTCATTTAACATATCTATAACCTTCAACTGGTTTCACAGATAAGTTAAATAGCTGTGGCCATGCTTTGAGCCAGGGGGATGGAAGCGACTTCCACCGAACATGTAACTAACTGGGAGGCAACTCCCCCCGAGTGCTGCACCTGCGTGAGAGGTTGGAGATGATTGTCTCCATGCCATAGGGCCATGCCTGCCTGGACTCACTGTGGCAGCCCAGAAAAGCTGGAAGAATACAGGAATGCTGGCAGGTGTAACTGATTGTGGTAGGATTTGAAGATGGGGCTGCCGAGGAAGATTGGCATGGGGATTGAAACCCAGGCACGGCAGCCATACCTGGTTGGTAGCACGCAGCTTTGGCAGAGGTTGGCAGCTTTGGGTTGCTGCACTTTGCCACGTGGCTTAGGAAGCAGGAAAGACTTTGCCTGGAAGAACAGGGGTGAAAGGACTCTTGCTAGTGGGCCATGTGAAGGTGACACATGGCTTTGAATTAACCTGGAGATCGTGGGAGCAACGTGGCTGAATGTGTCGGGAGCCTGAACCACAGACTTCTACTTCTTTTCCTGAGATGCAGTACCCCACACTGGGCAGAGGGAGAAGGAAAGACTGAGTGCGTCTGTGGTGTTCTAAAGAACTTTAGTATTTTAATGAAGACATCAAGTTATTGCTCTAAATCTGTGTAACTTTTAAATAATTAATTCCTTTCCTTTTAACCAGTCTCTGACATTGAGAGACATCTTTCCTCTGGTGGCAGGCAAAGTGAACCTAGTAGGGGTAGGAACCCCCAGGAAAAAGGAGGGTCCTTTCAGTAATAGTATATCGTTCACCCCCGCAGGTCTGTTCTGTAACAAATTCACATTGAAAAATGGTTAAAGTGGGAAAGGTAATTGTCTGTTTATATCTTCTTGCATCTTGTTGAGTACATTCAGTATTGCAATCTTAAATTCTCTGTAATTTTTAGCACATGTTTCCATGTGTTCAAGTTTGCTTTCTGGAGACTTTTATTTTCTTTCTAAGCGGCCTCAGTACCGTGCTTATTCATGCTATTTGATGGGTTCCTTCTCTGTATAGGCATCTCAGTAGTGTGGCGATTCTCTAGCAGATAACTAGGAAGAGGTCTGGCAATTATTTTCTAGGAAGTGGCACTGAGTCAACAGTTTTTGAGCTTTTTTCAAATCCCAAAGTTGACCCCAGTAGCGGCTGTCAGTGTAGCAGCAATGCTCAAGGGTGGGATTTTCTGGGGTAACCTGACTGACTTTGTTGTTTTGCCTTCTTGCTATAGGTGACCTTGGACCTCCATGGAGCTGCCTCAGCACCCCATCGTGGGGTCAGTGACAGAGTCCAATCTTTACTCAGGGGAAATAGTCATTTTGTAGTAACTGTTTTTGGCTTTGTGGATAAAGTGCTCCACAGCCTGACACGGAGGGTGATGAAGGGTGAGCTTTGGGAGTCTATAGGACAGCAGGACTCAGTGGCTCTTTTTGTCTGTCTGGAATGCCAACTGCCTGACAGCCGCAGCTGAGCCCCTGTGCTGTGTCCTCTTCATGGTCCATCACATCTTCCTGCCTCCCCTGTTTGTTCCCTCTGGCCCACCTTTAAATGTTTCAATGTTCAGATCTCTGAGGCATACATGTACGCTGAGCAGGGAATCCTTTGTCAAGTTATAGCTGTTCAAATTGTTGACATTTCCGGGGGAGAGACCACAGGGATCTCTCACACTGCCACTTCTCTGACATCACTGCCCTGTACCCATCTTTAAAGCCAGCAGTGTAACATTTTTAATCCTTGCTCTGATACCAACTCCATCTTCTTCCTTCCTCTTCTACGTTGAGAGAACCATGGGTATTACATTAGCCTCCCCTGTGTAGTTATTGCCAATTGTACCTTTTAAATTTATTTTCAGGTATAGTTAACATGCAAAATGTTATTATACTAACATTTTATGTAACAAAATTATATTAATTTCAGGTATGTAACATAGTGATTCAATGTTTATATACCTTACAAAGTGATGACTACAGTAAGTCTAGTAACCACATCTCACCGTACATAGTTATTACAGTATTATCCACTGTGTTCCGTATACTGTACTTTACATCTCCATGACTTATGTTATAACTGGATGTTTATACTTTCTAATCCCCTTCCAATTATTCCCCCACCCACACCCTCCCTCTCTAGTAGCTATCAGTTTGTTCCCTGTGTCTATGAATTTGTTTCTGCTTCATTTTGTTCATTTTCTTTTTTAGATTGCACTTTGCTTTTTTCCCAGGTACAAGAGATACCTTCTACCATTTCTCAGTGTGAATCAGCTACCTGAGCTCTAGATCCTACTCCAGTCAGTGCACTGCTATGCTTTTTTCCTTCTAAGTAATTTACTGAAGTATAATTGAATAATATAACTGGAGCTTGATGACAATATACAATGTGATGAATAAAGTCATAGAAATTATCATCCATACCTCACATTTCCAGTTGTTATAATTCAAGAAAGTGCACAATAAACTTTAATGGCTTCTCAATGTAATTGTTAAACCTGAGCCTCAATTTCCTTATTTCTGAATGTAAAGTAGGATAGCAAACATAACTTCAGATGAATGTTGCAAGAAATAAATGAGATGTGGACATGTTTACTTGAGTCCAAATAAAGTGTTCAAAGATAAAACTGTATGTATCTCACATATATGATTTTTGTGTACATTTTTATTTCAAAGAAACACACACACATGTATATAAACAGAGACTCATATATAACCTCATATTTGAAAACATACTTAAGAGAAAGTTGAAAATGATAAAAATGAAAAGAATGAATATAAAGTTTAGTATAACACATTTTTAATATAAAATTTAAAGTTGAAGAAATTCAGACACAAAGATTTAAAGTAAATGGTACACATAAATTAAAATGAATTGCCTTTCTTATATTAATGGCTCAAAAGCATAAAATCTGAAATCCATTCACACTTCAGCAAGAAGGAATTCTCTACCAGCCAGAGAGGTAAATATCTACGAAACAATTATGCGTGTCTTCCACTTAAGGGGGGAATACAATGCAAAATGTCTTTACTCAGGGAAGGCTAAATGAATGAAATGAGACACTTTATCTCAATTTCCTAATAAATTCCTTTGGATAGATGTCTGTTTTCAATTATTAATGCTAATGTAAAATTACCACACCAGTGATTTAAAAACAAACTCATTTATGCTCTTATATTCCTGAGGTCTCCTGGTGCTAAAGACAGGGTGTTTGCAGGGCTAACTTTCTTCTTGGGACGAATCTATTTACTTTTCTGTTCCAAGCTTATGTTATAGTGCAAAAAAAATCTAAGTGTATTTCTTATAAGTAACAAATATTTCACAGTGAGGGACTAAATGACAGCTCTTGTGATATGAGGTTGAAATTCCAAATTGTTTTGGCCAACGTGTCATGAAGCCCAGTGTGTAACACTCAAGGTTTAATCAAAGGAACTTAGTTCTCCCCTTTGTTGAAAAGAAAAATAACAATTTTCTGTGGACATGAGGGGCCAAGTCCCTACCACAATTCAATATTTGGGGATTTAAGTTTTCTAATCCAGACTGGATCTTCAGTCTTAAATTTGGAAAAATTTTAAATGAGGGTTTGATAAAGTGCTGGGAGGTTAGTCTTCTGGAACCCACAGGCTTTATGAGGAGGAACTAGTAAAACTAGGATTCATTGGACTTCCAAGCTGGTCTTCTGAGAACACAGAATCTCCAGGAAAATGGTTCCTTCTGTCTAGACCCACAGGGAAATCATGCAATTAGAGGTGGAATAACAAGATGGAAATGTACCTAATGAGCAGACATAGGGAGCTGTAAATAGCTCCTCAGCTCCAGTCTCTCAGCTTGTGTGACCTTGGGCTGGATGGGAACTGGCTGTTGCTTGTGGAACCCTAAGCTTGTGGACCCTAAGCTTGTGCTTGCCTCCTTCCTGCTGTCTTGTCTGAGCAGAGAGCTTCAGCCTCCATCCTAATCCATCCAGAGGCTAGACTTTCTTCATGGGGAGTTCATCCTCTCAGAGCTCCTGATCAGGTGAGGCCAAGGGTGCAGTAGGTGCTCGAGGAAAGGGTCAGAGAGAGCCAAAGCCAAGCATATTCACCTGAGGTCTCTTGACAGCCATCATCAGTCTATGGAGGTTTGCTTGCCCGATTAACTAGTTCATGGTTTCTTTGTGAAAATTAAACAAAAGAGTTTACTTCTCTTTTTAGTTCACTCGCTAAAAAGAGAAGTGAACATAGAAGTCAGCAACATGTGGGTCATTGCTCACAACTCACTGATGGAAGCCCAACTGAGGTGGCAATGGGAGGCATAAAGTATTTCAAGTGAAAGTAGAAGATGTACAATGAATTTTGAAACTAAAGAGAGTAGGAAACTAGAGTACTAGGTGTGGAGAGCTGTTCAGTAAATTCAGGGCAGTTCTTTATTTCTATCAAGGGGTCTATTCAACACTGTTTCATATTGATGAGGCAAATCCATATTCAATATACTTCTTGCAAATATGACCTTGGAACAGTGGTCAGGAGACCTACATTCCATAGTATCTTCTTTTACTCTGGGGATTCGATTAGCATGAAAAAGAAGGTGTTTTATAAGTAAAAAGAGGTGTGCTAAATACCTTAATTTTGCCATTATTTCATTCCCTTGACCTAGATACATTTGTGGATTAGTTACTCATTTGTTTCCTCTATTGTAAATTTTCTGCAAGTTCCAGACATTTGCAAAGTGGGGTCAGCATGCTTTGATTCCTGTTTTTTATTGCAATATTCTAAATAAGGATTTGGAGGGTTTTTCCCACCAACTTTGTTGTTATCATGAGTACTTTTATGTACATATATGTGGAGAATTGTGAGGATTTATTAACTGTGTGGGCTCAAATCTATCACTCAGTCACATTGTATTCTCTCCATTGTTTTTTAATCTTTTACTTTTCTTATTGAAAAAATATGGCTGTTACTTTTACATTCTTCACTTGTGAATCCTTGCTATCAATGAACAATGACAGTGAATGTTCTCCTGTGTACTTAGCACTAATAAATCACCGTAGACATATACTGTCAACTTGTTCCCATGTCCATCATTCTTTAATGCTTCTCTGTCCTTCTGTGGTAGCTCTATTTTCAAAATTGGCATCATCTACCATCCTCTGGAAGGCACTCTTTATAAAGATTTGACCAAAGATTATCTGTACCTTCCATAAGATAATTTGAGTCCATATGGCTCTGTATAAGAAGAAATTATAACTTAGATACTGCTTTCTCCCTCATTTTAAAAACCTTTCTATAACATTCTTTTTTTAATATATTTTATTGATTATGCTATTACAGTTGTCCCGTTTCTCCCCCATCATTCCCCCCACCCTGCACACCCTCTCCCACCCACATTCCCCCCTTTAGTTCATGTCCTTGTGTCATAAGTTCTTTAGCTTCTACATTTCCTATACTATTCTTACCCTGCCCCTGTCTATTTTCTACCCACTATCTATGCTACTCATTCTCTGTACCTTCCCCCCCCACACGCCCCTGTTGCTAACCCTCCATATGATCTCCATTTCTGTGGTTCTGTTCCTGTTCTAGCTGTTTGCTTACTTTGCTTTTGTTCTAGGTGTGGTTCTTAATAGCTGTGAGTTTGCTGTCTTTTCATTGTCATGTTTTTGATCTTCTTTTTCTTAGATAAGTCCCTTTAACATTTCATATAATAAGAGCTTGGTGATGATGAACTCCTTGAACTTGACCTTATCTGAGAAGCGCTTTATCTGTCCTTTCATTCTAAATGACAGCTTTGCTGGAAAGAGCAATTTTGGATGTAGGTCCCTGCTTTTCAAGATTTCAAATATTTCTTTCCAGCCTCTTCTTGCCTGGAAGGTCTCTTTTGAGAAATCAGCTGACAGTCTGATGGGAACTCCTTTGTATGTGACTGTCCCCTTTTCCCTTGGTGCTTCTAGAATTCTCTGCTTCATTTTAATGTTGGCTAATGTAATTATGATGTGCCTTGATGTGTTCCTCCTTGGGCCCAACTTCTTTGAGACTCTCTGAGCTTCCTGGATGTCCTGGAAGTCTATTTCCTTTGCCAGATTGGGGAAGTTCTTCTTTATTATTTGTTCAAATAAGTTTTCCACTTCTTGGTCTTCTTCCCCTTCTGGGACCCCTATAATTCAGATGTTGGGACGTTTAACGATGTCCCGGAGGTTCCTAAGCCTCTCCTCATTTTTTTGAATTCTTGTTTCTTCCTCGTTTTCTGTTTGGTTGTTAGTTTCTTCCTTCTGGTCCACTCCATTGATTTGAGTCCCAGTTTTCCTTCCATCTCTATCGGTTCCCCATGCGTCTTCCTTCATTTCACGTATTGTAGCCTGCATTTTCTCATCTAATTTATGAGCAAAATCAACCAATTCTGTGAGCATTTTGATGACCAGTGCTTTGAACTGTGCATCTGATAGGTTGACTATCTCTTCGTTGCTTAGAGGAATTGACTCCGGGGTTTTCATTTTTTCTCCGGTTTGAGCCATTTTTGGTGGGTTTTTTTGTTTTGTTTTGGTTTGGTTTTAGTCTGGTCGCGGCTATTACGTAGTGAAGGGTGGAGCCTCAGGTGCTCCCCAGTGTGGGGCAGCCTAGTCGCTGGGTTGTGACGCTGTATGTGGGGGCGGGGTCTGAGAGAGAACAATGGCGCCTGCTCCGCTCTCTCCTGGATTCAGTCCCTTCCGCCATTTCCCCTCTGCCTAGACTGTCTGCGTGCGCGAATGTGGGACCCCCTGATCAGCCAGCCGCCTTGTGCGTCCTCACTGGGTCTGCACAGTTGCCCCCCTGTGCCCGGGGTCCGCCAACTGCCGCCTGTGCGCCCCAGGACCGCCAGCCACTGCCTGTGCACCTGGGAACTGCGAGCCGCTGCTACTTGCGTTCCTGGGTCCGCACCTCCACTTTTTCCTACCACGACTTCGCCCCTCTTACCGGTCTCGATGAATGGTTGTTGGACTTCCGTACAGTTCAATTTTCTATAGGTTCTGGTTGTTTTCTTGTTTCTAAATATTTGTTGTCCTTAATTTTGGTTGTGAGAGGAGGCACAGAGTGTCCGCCTATGCCTCCATCTTGGCCAGAAGTCCTATAACATTCTTTTTGTTCAAAGGATTTCACAATTTAATCTGGGATCAGTGGCCCATATTGATATTGTTAAGTTATTATTATTTTCTCTTAATGTAAATTAATTAGAGTCTCACTTAATTATTTTTCAAACAACAGTTTTGTAATCAGTGTATGTAACCTAATTACATTCCTGCTGCTAATGTTTATTCCATAAGAATATTCCATATTCTTAGTTTTGTAAAAAAATCGTCTCTTTCTATTTTATGAACACATACATACTCATATGCTTTTGTACAAAAGCATAAGCAGCATCCTCGCCCATCAGAAATGCTCTTTATATGTCGTACAGTTTTTTTTTCTATGTGTCCACTCTTCCTTCCTACTCAACAATACCGATGGTCTTCCAATCAGTGAAAAGGGTGTAAGATGCTGATTCATTTTTTCCATGTCTACATAATATTCCGTGGTGTGGCTGTGCTAGTCACACTTGTAATCTAAGGTATGCTTTCTCAATACATTGCTATTATAACAATATAAGAAAATATTTTGAGATTGTTACATTAAAACTCGGGTTCTCCACCAGAGACAACACTGTTCCCCCAGGGGCCACTGAGCAATCTTTGGAGACATTTTAGGCTGTGATATGGGAGGTGTCAATAAAGTCCAGGGATGCTCTAAACCCCCTGCAATGTCTAGGAGAGCCCGCCCCCCAGACAAAGACCTGGCCCAGGACATCAGTCCTGCAGAGACTGAGGAGCCCTGTGTTAGAGACACAGGTCCTCGTAGTGTGTGTAGCTGCCTTGAGACTGTTTTCCCAAAGCTGTAACACCTCACAGTTCTGCCAGGAAAAATGAGAGCGTGCATTTTTACCTGTTTGAAAGTGTGCACCCCAGTCAATGTGACATTTTTCTAAGTTTTTCTCCAGGCTGACAGGTGTGAAAGAGCTTTTTTCTTGTTTGCTGAACTTTTTCTGATTTTGATCAAAGGTTCCTATTTGATGTTTTTTGAATAATTCGAACATTACTATATGGTTACTATTTTTTCATTGTCAGCCTTTTCAATGAGTTTGAAAAATTGTGGTGTTTGGATGTAGAAGAGGGTAAAAGGGGGATAAATGTTGAGAGAAGGAGACCTGACTTGGGGTGCTGACACGCAACACAATATACAGGTGATATATTAGAGAGTTGTACACCTGAAACACATATAATTTTATTAACCAATTCAACCCCAATAAACCAATAACAGTTACAAGTGTAAAAATAAAAATAAATAAAAATTATTATTTCTCAAGTGACTTAGGGGATGTATTGGCCATAAAAATATTTTGCATTTTATTTGTTAAATGTCTGACTTTTTACTTGTGAGTCCCTTGACTTGATTGGGGTTGTTTGGCCCACCCATCGATATTAATATATAGTTTTCATTCTATTCACCTAAAAGGACTCGTTATGCTTCCAGTGAGTAGGTAATCCCCCAGATTTTCTGTACCATGACAGAGGTAGGGGATCAACTTCATTTTCTTCCAGGTGGATGTTCATTTTTCCACCTTTTATTCAACAATCCAACCTTTCCAAATACATAGAAATACAACCTTACCATGTGTTAAATGTACTTATATACTGAGCCGAATTCCTGATTCATCCAACAAATAAAACAGAGCCTCTGCTTTGCCACCATGTCTAGGAACATCGTAGATCACCTTCTGTGTCTGTGCCTTTGCCAATTTAATTCCGAATGCACATTGGTATTTGTATTTTGTTTTCATTACTTTATGATGCTCCCCTCGTTTTCCTGAACACGGTTGCTAAATCACTCTGTTTAACCAGGCTTTATTCTCCCTGCCATTCCTTTCATTACTTCACTTTTACTTAAATGCGATCCTGGGTAAGTGCACAAATATATACACACACACATTTGTAAAAATACAGAGGTGAACAAAGCAGGTGAAGCCCTGCTTGTTCAGATCTGGCATCGTTTGTTTTGTTTTCAGTTTAGGGGATTTTATCTTTTTTTCAATTTTTTCAATTTTTATCTCTACACTATTTTTTTATTGTTGTTCTAGTACTGTTGTCCCCATGTTCCCCTCACCACTCTCCCCCACACCACTGTGATGGTGAAGGCACAGTGTGGTGAAATAAATGTTTGCATGATAACGTGGATGGGATTAAGTCACATGAAGGAAATTACTCAGTGTAAAAGGATGGATTCTCCTGGTGTGTGCAGGCTTTATTTGTCACGTCCTGGGGTGGCTTTTGCATGTTAGGTGAAGACCAGAACCAGAATTGACAATGCCTAGTGATTTGTTAAAAAGGAGATCTAAATTCAAAGTCCAAGAAAAAGAAAGGGGCCACATGAGAAAAGTGAGGGAGGGGTTTGTTTGAACTGCATTTTAACCTTAGAAAAACCCACTGGTCAAATAACCAAAAGCACAGGCACATGAAAAGCCAGTCTTCTACCACTTGATGTTAAAAAGATTTCCTTTGCTAAAATACTAGTTTATTTTGTTGCTCACTTTTCACTTGGGGAAGTCAATCTGCAAGGTGTTTCCACACCAGATGTAGATAACGACCTTTGTGTTTTGGGTTAATATATCTTTTCTGCTTCATTATTTTGATTGACTTCAAGGGAGTGTAGTTAGGGTTGGGAAGCTGCCAGAATGCAAAGACACTTCTTCCTCATCATCTCTCAGGGACAACCTGAGCTTATAATCAATAGATATTTTTTCTTCCTTGTGTCCATTTTATTCCTCTCTCTCCCTCTACATTTATGTCTCTTTAAATACAGGGCATCAAATGGACATTCCAGTTTGGAACCCCAAGCTTATTTGTCCATGGGAGGCTTTGTTCACAGCAGTATCAAGGTAGTATGCCTAAATTCTTTTGGGAAAAGTACTTGATCTGGAAAGCTTGAGCTGCATGTACTCATAGCCTAAATAGTGAGTGAGACAGACGTGGAGACCACACACACTCGGAGGCCATGGTGTGTGTGTACACGTGTGCCTCCGAAACTGAGAGCAGTGCTCAGAGCAGGGGGACCTTGACTCATGTATTGCAAGGTGACTTATCACACAGGGGGCAGAACTCTATCAAGAGAAAGGACTAAGGAGGAGATTCTTTTCAATTCACAGGATGCTTTTGCAGCAAGATTAATAAAGTGCAAGATTTACATCGTATGTAGAAGGGACTCTCTGTGGGTTGAGGTTTCAACACCGAAACTCAGGCCTCCTTGTTTCTTAATATTCTCTGACACCATCACTCTTGCCCCTGACACACTGGCTCATTCTGAGCCTTGATTTTCTGAAACCACCATCTTCCTCAGGGCCTTTGCAGTCCGTTCCTGCTGCCTGGAAAACACTTGCTCCCCTTAACCTCCCGCTTAGTCTTCTTTGAGGTGCCTGTTAAAGTGTTGCCTGTTGACAGGTCTTGACAAAAAAACAGCCTCTATAAACCTTCTCCATTTATTGTGATTTACCTTTCTACATAACATGTGCTCCATTGGATATGTTTGTATTATTATCTGTATTTCATTATCTTCTTTGTCCATCATTGCTTTCTAGAGACTCTTGTTTATCAACACCCTGTACTCTGAACAGGTCCTGGAACACGGTCTAACGTCAATATACGAGTATACTCCTCAAATGTGTGAACTACTTCCTAAATAAAACAGCAATATACATTGTGTTTGAAGAATGGGTTGTTGGTAGAAAAGGAAATTCTAATGAGAAATGGCAAAGGACATGCTTTAACAGGAACCAGATCCTACACCAAATATGGAAATTATTTTTTGGATTATAAAACAAAAATGTAGCATTTATTTCAGTTAATAATGCTTACCAATGTGAAAGTTAGTTATTCATTCTTTTCTACTTTTTGGTAGTCACCAGCACCACATGGAACCAGGCAACGTTACACAAAGTTCAGAGTTTCTTCTCCTGGGATTTTCAGAGACAGCTGGACAGCAACCCCTTTTATCTGTGCTCTTCTTCTCCATGTACCTGATCACTGTGTTGGGAAACCTGCTCATCATCCTGGCCGTCAGCTCAGACTCCCACCTCCACACACCCATGTACTTCTTCCTCTCCAACCTGTCCTTGGTAGACATCTGTTTCACCTCCACCACCATCCCGAAGATGCTGCTGAACATCCAGACACAGAGCAAAGCCATCACCTACGCAGGCTGCATCACTCAGATGTATTTTTTTATGCTCTTTGCAGTGTTGGATGACTTCATCCTTACTGTCATGGCCTATGACAGGTATGTGGCCATCTGTCACCCTCTGCACTATATTGTCATCATGAACTCCCAGCTCTGCGGGCTGTTCGTTTTGCTGTCCTGGATCATGAGTGCCGTGAATTCCCTGTTACAGTGCTTAATGGTGTTGGATCTGTCCTTCTGCTCTGATTTGGAAATTCCCCACTTTTTCTGTGAACTCAAACAGGTGCTCCAACTTGCCTGTTCTGACACCTTTCCTAATGACATTGTGATGTACTTTTCAGCTGGGCTCCTGGGCGGTGGTCCCCTGGCTGGGATCCTTTATTCTTACGCTAAGATCATGTCCTCCATACGAGCAATTCCATCAGCTCAAGGGAAGTATAAAGCATTTTCCACCTGTGCATCTCACCTCTCAGTTGTCTTCTTATTTTATGGTACGAGCCTAGGTGTGTATCTTGGCTCTGTTGGTACACACAGCTCACAGTCAAGTGCAACAGCCTCAGTGATGTACACTGTGGTCACACCCATGCTGAACCCCTTCATCTACAGTCTCAGGAACAAGGACATAAAGAGGGCCCTGGAAAGATTCCTTGGTAGGTATGCTTTTAAGGGTCAACTGTATGAGGCCCCTGAATGTTCAAAGCTTCACTGCTAGAAGTGGTGACACATGTTAATAAAATCTTTGGAGCATACATAATTAGAAATTCTCATGTATGTCATGGGTTAACATGAATTATATTAGCATAATTGATCCTCTTATGATATATATCATTCCAAGTAATATTTCTGTTGTTTTACTAAAAAATAGTGAAGAATTATACCATTTGTATGGACTAAACTACACTTTGAAACTGAGGTCATGTATATAATTTTGTTGTGGAGGGACATTTGAGACCACAGTTTTCACTTCCATGGTCATCATTATTTTCTATACCACTACCTTTACTATGCTTCTTGATAATGTAGACTTGAACATGCTAGTGGGCTTTATCGCTGGTCTCCTGGTTTTATACACTTCATTCTGTTATTCAGCTGTGTCCACATGCCTACATAGCCCCTGGAAAAAACTAACTATCAAATCCATGTTTCCAAGTAGAGTCTACTATGAAATATACATTTTAGTAAATACTTTGACCAAATATGTAACAGATGACCATACATACAATGAAGCAAAAAGTGCCAGACAGTTTATTATTATACAAAATATTTTTCATGCTGCACATCTACTCATTGAAGTGTGGAATATGATGTCCATGTGTGAGGGGTGAAGAATTATGTGGAGTGTTTTGTTTTTTTCTTAAGTATTTTCCTGTTTCTGCTTGAAAACTTTCAAATTGCTCCCTACAAATGGGACTCCTTCTAGTGCTCTACATGAAATGTCTCACCTTTTCTAATTGTTTTCAAATCCACCAACAGAACAGTGAGTGACCAATATGAATATCATACTATATATCTCCTTTATGCTCAGATTCCTTCCGTTTTTATGATCAAAGGATAAATCATGCAGGAGTTAAAATCCTGCCCACTCATGTGAAAAGAGATCACCAATTTTCCTGCACTAATGTGCATATCATTCCACCCTGTCCTGACTGCCTGGAACGGAACCTCAGTGGACTCGATTTTATGAAGTTATCTGAAATACATCTGATTAAAAGCATTGTGGCAGACCCTTCTGCCTGGCGTGGGCCCAGCTCCCATTCGGAGATGCACAGGACCCACGCCCACAGATAGGTTCTCTCTCTCGAGGGTAATCAGATTTGCAACTTACCTAGGCTGTTTTGGGCCTTGCTTTTACTGTGAGTTCCTAAAATCCATGCTAAACCTTGGAGGGACCAGTGTAACCCGCTCAACTACTTTTGCCTTTTCATTTGCTAATGTCCTTCTTCTGTGATGTGATTAGGAGCATTGGCTCCTTTTGTTGTAACTGGCACTGTGAGTGAGGACCATCTTCTAATGTGAGGAGAAATAGAATAAAGGCCTGTCATGGCGGAGGCAGCAGTTTTTGCTCCCCTAGAGAGAAAAGGCATGCTGTAGTCCTTTTTCCTCCACCGGACTCGGTAGTCCAGGTGTATGTTTTTATTTCATCCATAATGACGCCCACACTGCTAGCCGGTGCCCACATCAAAGCGTGATTGTGAATGCTGTCCTCCATCAGTACAAATGCTAAAAGTAAGTAGCAGATTCTTACAATTGCCCTCAGTTCTGTTTGCGTTGATTATAGCATTAGTTTGCTATTGCTATATAACAAGCCATCCCAAAAGGAAAAGTTCAATATAATTCCTTCACTTTCTAATTGATTCGTATAGTGGGGAGGTGTTCTGATCCTGCTTATCTCCTCATGAGTCTGTAGTCAGCTATGGGTTAGCTGTGGTGTGTCTGCTGACCTTGGCTGGGATTTGTAATATATTAGGGGCTCCTGTATTGTGGCTGATTTAGAGAGGCCTTGGCTGGGATAAGCAAGTTGTGTCTGCATGTGCCCTCCTGTGGAAGGCCCACCTGGTAGTTCACACAGCTGAGCCAGAATTCTAAGCGTGAGCAGCCAGAATGACAAGGCATGCTGTCACTTCCACAACATTTATTGGCCAAAACAAATAAAAATTTGTAAGTCCATCCCAGTTTCAAAGGTGGAGAAATAACTCCTCCTCTGGATGGGAGGAGCTTCACATCGCCAAAGACTGGAAACAGACAAAGAATCGGGGACCACACTCCAAACGGTCTACCTACCACTTGTGTAAATTTCAATTTAGTCAACTTTTATTTCTGCATCCCCCACCTCAACGGCTGAATGATCTCAGAGGACAAAGGGAGAGTAAAATATGTTCAATGAACGGATGTGGAAATTCTACTCTAGAGGGTCAAACCACTCGGAATGTGAACATCACCACCCCTGCCCCTGTCCTCCAGCTTGCCATTTCCAGGCTGAAAAGAAAACTTTCCCTTCCAGATTTCTTGAGTCCAGGGAGATAACTCTTGGATTAACAGAGCTAGGGAGCTCTTCCTTTCCTTGTGCCATCTCTTTGGACTCCCTCATGTAGGTAGCACTTTTTTTATTGGCCTGCTCTTAACATATTCCTAATGATCTGCAATCTGATACTTGTATTTGCTGGGGGTAGGGCGCCTGATGGAAAGAGGTGGTGTTTGAAATGCAGATACAAGGGAGAACGGAATTTGAAAGAGGAGGGGGTGTTGCTGCCTAAGTTCCGCTGAGAATATCCTGAATGTGAGGGCTGAGGAGAGATGAGAATCTCTGGAGACGCAAGGTACCCATCACGGAGGGCAGTAAGTGATGTCACAAGTGCCCATACATGCCAGTTTCCTTTCTGGTGGAGGGCGGGTTCTGTGACCACTAAGTATTTACTTATGCAGACAAAAAATTTCTAAATTTTTCATTTCTTGCTATGGCATTTTGAGCGTCTATATTAATGATTACCTTCTGGAAGTCTTCCAATTTCTCAAGGCTTTTTTTTTTTTTTTTAAGTTATCACTCTAGCATGTGTTTATTGATTTTCAGAGAGAGAAAGGGGAGAGAGAGACAAACATTGATGTGACAGAGAAACATTGATTGGTTGCTTCCCTACGTGCCCCTACCAGAATTGGACCCTTAACCTAGTATGTGCTCTAGCGGGATGAATCCACAAACACTTGGTGTACGGAAGGATACTCCAACCAACCCGAGCCATTTGTGTGCAGCAATTACAAAAATATAGATACACTTATTACAGCAGTGTGTTCACTTTGGGATGGCACTAGCTTAAAGGGAAGTTCTGCCACAATAAAGACTTCAGTAAATTAAAGCTTTATTGATTTGCACATCAGAGGTGCAGAGTTAGGGAGAGAGTTCAGGGCTACTCTGACAGTCTCATGAAATTGTTAAAGAAATAGTTTTATTTTTTATGCACCATGATTCCTTGTGTGTGTGTTTTGTCCTCATGATCACAGAATAGCTGCTGTACCTCCAAGCACTGAATCTGTCAGCCACGCAGGAAGTGTGGGAGAAACTAAGGGCATGAGAAGGGATTTTTTTGTTTCTTTGAAGTGCAGCATACATGCAGAAAATTATCGTATCAAATGTCCATTGAACTTTCACAAACCTAATATATTCCTTGTAATCATGACTCAGACCAAAAAATAGAACATGTCCAGCCACCCAGTAGCTTCCTTTGTGCCTAATTCCAGTCACCACTTATCCCCACTCTCCAGATTTCTAACAACATAGATGACTTCTTGCCTATTTTGAACTTCATATAAATAGAAGGTTGCATAGTGTATTTTCATGCCTGCCATAGTTTGCTCAATGTCATGTTTGCATTGCTCAATATTATGTCAGTTTGTATTGATATTTTTAATTAAAAATGTTATTTAAATTAAAAAATACAGGATTTCCACAAAGTTCCACCTAACAGACTTCCATTGACAAGTCCTTGGCCAAGTCTGTGTCACATAATATGGCAAGCAGAATAATGGCCCTCCAAAGATGTCCACCTCCTGAACCCCAACATCTGTGAATATTAGGCTACATGAATTAGATTAGAGATGAAATTAATGTTTCTAATGAGCTAACCTTCAATCAGGAGCGTATCCTGGATTATCTGAGTGGACCCAACGTCATCATATTTCCTTAACCGTGAGAGAGGAAGGCCAGAGTGACATGATGCATGAAAGACTTGATTCACCATTGCCGACTTTGAAGATGGGGGCGGGGCACCAAGCCCGGGAGTGTTGTCATCCTCCAGAAGCAGGAAAAGGCAACCAAACAGCTTATCCTTTACAGCCCCCGAAAGAGAGAACAGCCCTGCGGACACCTTGACCTTTAATAGAGTGAGGCATGTTTTGGACTTTTGACTTTAAGAACTGAATGGTAATAAATGCGTGTATGGGTTTTTTAACATATAATTGACTTTTACCTTTATAGTAGTTTCATCTGTACAACATAATGATTCACCAAATAAGCCAAGTTACCATCCATCACCATACACTGTTACAAAAATGTTTTTTATGATGAGAACCTTTAGTATTTACTCTCTTGACTTGACAACTTTTAATTATACAGTACAGTGTTACTAGACATAGGCACTGTGCTGTAGATTACATCCCCAGAACTTACTGATTTTGTAACTGGAAGTTTGTGCCATTTGACCCACTCCATCCATTTCACCTACGTCCCTGTCCCCTACCTGCAGCAACCAACAACCTGTTCTCTGTCTATAAGTGCCTGTTTTTAGTAGAGATAACATACAGTATTTGAATTTCTATGTCTGGCTTTTTCCTTTAGCATAATGCCTTTTAAGTCCAACCATATTGTCATAAATAGTAAAATTTCATTCTTTTCTATCACCAAAAAATATTCCATTGTATATATGTACCACATCTTTATCCAATCATCTATGGATGGACACTTGGGTCATTCACCCAGCCACCCTATTTCTTTTCATCAGAGCATTTAATCTGTTTACATTTAAAGTAATTATTGATAGGTACGTAGTTATAGCATTCATATGTAAAGAGCGGTGACCTCCTTCTGGGAGGAAAGAGGCCAAAGAGATAAGAACCCAAAGAGGTCTCCCAGGACTAAATCTGGCACAAGTTTGCATTCTATTTTTATCTCCTAGCTCCAGGCAATTAAATCTCTCAGGGAACAGAAAGAAAAGAAAATATCAGTGAGGCACATGGTAATTCAGCTCCTCAAGCCACAGAAACCCTGAAATGCTTCCACTAAGTGCTCTCAAGTGCACTCTACCAATCCCAGATTATGAGGAAACACAGTTGTGTCTTCCAGAGGTCTCATGAGTGCTTCCTCCTCCCTGCCCTGCCTTGGGGTATAGAACAGGAACCCCACCGCAAATGTTCTATTCCCAAGTCTGGAGGGAGATCCTGGGTTACCAGAGTATCTTCTTTCTCCCATCTGTCTTTTCAGATGTCAGCCTCCGTCCTGGGGAATCCCTCCCATTGTTTCACTCTTTCTCATTTCCCACCATGTAGGTCATGTCCGTTTACCTCACCCAACCATCTGGTTTTACAGCCTCTGCAAATATTTATTAAGCAATTACTGTATGGTAAGCACTAAAATATATTCTGTGGAGGAAGAAAATAGTAAGATTTGTTCCTTCTTTTAAGCTCACAGTCTAGACTTGGGCAAAGTCATGTAAATAAATAAATGCAATATTGTCAGGTGTTACTGTAATCTTGCTGAAAGGATCCCCAAATAGTCAACTCCTGCAGGTCCACGAAGGGTTCACAGGTGAGCCTAAAATAGCACTGAAACTTGAAGGACAAGTGGAGTTATATTCCAGGTTCAGAAGGAAATAAGCACACACCAGAAAATGCTACAGAAAAGTAATTGGGCATTATAATGAAATGTTAAAGTGCAGTTAGGAAATGAAAAATAGCTGCTAGTACCTGATGAATAATGAGGGACTAGTACATGATGAGCAATGAGGGACATGATGAGCAATGAGGCTCATGAAACATGAACCTAGCTATGTGGGCAGCCACCAGATAACAGAATCTCATATTCTGCTTATAGACTGTTGATTAATTCTAAAATTAGTGGAGAGTCTGTGCAGGGTTTATCGCAAGTGCCATCCAAAATCAGTCTCACCCTTTGGAAAGTTCATCCTAGAATAACGTGAGGAGCAAATTGTGTCCAAGCCTTGGATAAAAATGATGACGTGGAAATATGGTGGCATAGGCAAATTCATAGAGAAGAAGCATTACCAGAGGATGAGGTAAGAGAAAATGAGGGGTAATTGCTTAACAGATACAGAATTTCTGTTTGGGGTGATGAAAATGTAAGATGGTGATGGTTGGACATTTTGAATGTACTTAATGTCACTTAGTACATTTTAAAAATCATTAAAATGAAAATTTTATGTGTCGTATATTTTACCACGATAAAAAAAGAAAAAATGTATAGGAATATATGGAAGAATTATAGGGGTACATATCATCTTTGTTAATAAATATTTTCAATTTTTTTAGGGTAGATAACCCAGAAGAGTGGTTGCTGGGTCATATGATAACTTTATTCTTAATTTTTTCAGGAACCTTTGTACTGTTTTTCATAGTGACTGTACCTATTCTCACCAGAAAAGGGAACTCTCATTGGAATTCCATTAGTGGAACCTAATGAGGGTCCCCTTTTCTCCATAACCTTTCCAACATTTTTTATTACTTGTCTTGTTGATAACAGCCATTGTAACAGGTATGAGGTGGTATCTCATTGTAGTTTGAATTTACATTTCCTTAATAGCTAGTGAGGTTGAACATCTTTTCACATATCTATTGGCCATTTGTATGTTTCCTTGGGAGAAATGGCTGTTCAGGTGCTCCCTTATGTTCATTGTAGCATTATTCATGGTGGCCAAGACATGGAAACAACTGAGGTGTCCTTTGATAGAGGACTGAATAAAGAAGATGTGTGACATATATTCAATGGCTGTATATATGTGTGACATATGTACAATGACATATATACTACTCAGCCACAAGAAAAGATGAAATACTACCATTTTCAACAACATGAATGGACTTTTAGAATACCATGCTAAGTGAAATAAGTCAGAAAAAGTTAAGAACCATATGATTTCACTCGTATGTGAGATATAAAACTGAAAGCAACAAATGAATACAAGAGAAACAAACAAAAACTCATAGATGCAGATAACAGTATGGTGGTTGCCAGAGGGAAGTGGGGTAGGAAGGTAGTAAATGATAAAGGGGGTCAAATATACGATGATAGAAGATTATTTGACTTTGGGTGGTGGACACAATGCCATATACAGATCATGTGTCGTAGAAATGTACACTTGAAACCTGTACAATCTATTAACCAATGTCACCCCAATAAACCTAACTAAAGCATTATAAAAGTCTCTTATCTTTTACTCCACAATTTGCAAGTCATCTTTTATTAGAAAGAAAACAGGGAAATTCCTCATGGAATTTTGAAAGAGATGTAATCATCCCCTCCCACGATACATGCACAATATAAGGGAAATCTGTCATCCATCATCAAGTCTACATGTTATCAGGGTGTGGAACTACAGTGGACTGGCAGTCAGCATCCACTTCTCTCCCCTCTGGTCTGTGTTCCTGTACTGCAGAAGTAGTAGTTGGGGAAGTGTATCCCCAGTCTCACTGGAACCTTGAGTTTCATATGCGGTTACTGTGATATTGTTCAGATGTACACATGGTGGAGTCAGAAGGCAAAAGTGAGGCGGATTCCATGTTTTATCCATTCCGCTAATTGGAAAGGTGATGGATCATTTGATAGGAGTGGAAGCAAATTTCCATGTGAGTAGCTTCATGGGTGCTAAGAAGTGAGGTACCTATCCTTTATTCAGTAAGTGCAGATTAAGCAGCACAGTGAGTCTTGAGCTGACACTTAGGGCAAGTGCCTCCTACTACTTGGATTTCAGAAAATGTGATATGTTAATGGAGTCAACAATTTCAGTAAAGTCCTTATGATTTCACCACCTTTTTGAGGATAGCAGAAAAAAATTTCGTTATTTCACTTTCTTTCTTTATTCTATATCTCCATTACTGCTTTCTCTCCCCTTTCCATCCATCCTTCCACCTTTCTTTCCTTTCTTTTTTATTTTTGAGATGCATATTTAGGAAAGACAAGGTTTGCAATTGATAATATTTGCATTGCTTTTATGATCTGTAAATGAGTGCTATTATAGTAGGAACTGACAAGGGATATGTTCTAAAAGTAGCCCCTGCCTATCAAAACATATCTAGGAGAATTGCATAGATTAGAGACAAAATAATGGAAGGGTCACCGATTGTAATTTTTATTTTTATCTTCACTGAGCTTATGTTTTTAACTACTAAAGAAACTTAGATCTTGGAAACTAAATGCAAATTACTATAAGTTAATTAGATGCTGATTTCAGTTCCACATGTGATGTGGTCCTGAAATAGTTAACATTGACCTTTGCAGTTGGTACACAGTCTTTGGCATGGCAAATTATTTTCTTCCTAAAGCAGATAATCTAAGAGGCAGCTACTTTCCTCTGACAGGAGCAACAAAATACCTTCATTCCTCCACCTTTCCTGTAATTTAATAAGTACTCAATCTCCCGTATTAAATATTTTACTGCAGAAATTCAGGGATTAAATGTATTTTCTTTTTTTAACTCTTTTTATTGTTGTTCAAGTACAGTTGTCTCCATTTCCCCCCCACTGCTTCCCTCACTCCAGCCATCCCCACTTCCCACCCTTGATCCTACCCCTCTTTGGTTTTATCCATGTGTCCTTTATAGATGTTCCTGAAAACCTTTTCCCCTCTATTATTCTCTCCCACCTCCCCTGTAGTTACTGACAGTTTGTTCTTAATTTCAATGTCTCCGGTTATATTTTGCTTGTTTATTCGTTTTGTTGATTAGGTTCCACTTATGGAATACTATGCAGCAAAAAGAAAGAAGAAGCTCCTACTCTTTGAGACAGCATCATTGGAACTGGAGAGCATTATGCTAAGTGAAATAAGATAGGCAGTGAAAGACAAATACCATATGATCTCACCTATAAGTGGACTAAATGTATTTTCTACACTCACAGAACACAATCAGGAAGCTCAACTTTTTTCTAAAATAAACACGGAAGAAGTGGTTATCTATAACGTATTAAAAAACTAAGAGAATAGACCATGTAAATAAGATACTCATAAATATTTCTACAAATTGATAAAAGTGTTGTGATTTAGTTATTTCAATACTTCAAGCCATTGCAAATGACCAGCTCTCTAATCTGAAACAGGACACTGAATGTAGAGAATGTTTCTCAGCTGAAGAGTTTTTTAAGGGCCTGTTTTATGTCTTTGTTTTTAAGACTGTGATAAAAGCATTCAGCATAGGTGTGATTACAGTGTATGTCACTGAGACTATGGCACTTGCCTTTAAATTTTGGGTAGCAGTAGAACCAAGATACATTTCAAGGCTCGTACCCATAGAACAAGAAAACAACAGAGATGTGAGACTTGCAGTAGAAAATACTTTATACTTTTGATGAAATTCTCAAAACTGAGGTTATAATTCTATAGTAAGAGAAAAAGGTACCAGTAAGTGAAATAAAGCCCAGAAGTCCAGTTCCAAAATTTATCACTAGGTCACTGAGGAAGGTGTCAGAACAGGCAAATTGGACCATCTGATTAAAGTCACAGAAAAAGTGAGGGATTTCCCTCTCTGTGCAGAAAGACAGTTGTAAAATCATTAAGCCCTGTAATAAAGACTCCAGAATACTTGATAACCACAGTGACAGAAGAAAGATGACACAGAGCTTGGGGTTCCAGATGACCATATAGTGCAGGGGGTGGCAGATGGCTACAAACTGGTCATAGGTCATCACAGTCAAGAGAAAGTTGTCTAATCCTCCAAAAAGCAGGTAAAAATACACCTGTGTGATGCAACCTGCATAGGTGATGTCTTTGCCCTGTGTCTAAATGTTCACCAGCGTCCTTGGGATGGTGCTGGAGGTTAATAAAATATCAGAAAAGGACAGGTTGAGGAGAAATAAGTACACGGGGATATGGAGGTGGGAGTCGGTCACTGAGTACACTCAGTGATAGCTGATATAATCGGAGCATTCCCCATGAAGGTGACTTAGGTACATGGGCAGGAACAGCTCAAAGAGACTAGGCTGCAGTAATACCTCTTCTGACAGCCCCAGCAGGATAAACCCTGAAACACCTGTTTGGTGTTCTGGTTCCATGTCGCTGATATAACTCACGGGGAAGAGACAAATACATGCAAATCTAGACAATAATCAACATTTAACAAATAACAGAAGTATTCTTACTTGTCTTTTGCATGCCTTTTATTAATTCATATAAATTATCTATCCACATTGAAAGCATACCACTGAGTGGTATCCTCTAACAGGGAGGAGGCTGGGGGCTGGGTGAAAAAAGTGAAGGGATGAAGAAGTCCTAATTGGCAGTTACAAAATAGTCCTAGGGATGTGTAATACAGCATGGGGAGTATGGTCAATAATATTGTAATAACTGCATATGGTGTCAGGTCAGTATTTGAAATACCCAGGGATCATTTTGTAGCAAGGGTGTCCAACCTGCAGCCACAGGCCCCATGAACCCTGGATGGCTGTGAATGTAGCCCAACACAAATTCGTAAATTTACTCAAAAAATTATGATATTTTTTTGTGTGATTATGTGTCACAAATGAAAAACAGATCAAATCTACAGAAAAAAATATTTTTTTTTGTCACAATGTGTCTGTTATGCAGTGAGGGGTGGAGCCTTAGGTATTCACCAGGGTGAGGTGACCCACATCACTGCATTGTGGTGCTGTATGTGAGGGAGGGGTTAGAGAGGGAACAGTGCCACTTGCTCAGCTCTTAGCCAGTTTTCAGTCACTTCGTCTGCTACCTACAAGCAAATTGGGCCCTTCAGGTGCTGATTCCTGGGTGGGTGGGCTTGTGTACATTCTAGGACCCTGTGGGTCTCTCCAATGAACCCTCCTGTGAGTCTGGGAGTTTCTCCCAACCCAGCAAACCCCACAGGTTTTTTTAGTCAGAGCTTTTGAGGCTGTATTTCCCTGCACTGGAACTCTGGGTTGCACTGTCTGTCTCACTGACCAGTTATTCCTCCCGGTTTATCTGCCTGCTCCTCCAGCCGCCAACAGCTGCTCCATCACCCACCCCAGTCCTCCAGCTGCCACCTTGCCAGGAGTCCTCTCCACTCCAGCTGCCCATCTCTGCCCCTCCTACCGGTGTGGATGAATGTTTCTTCTTTAACTCCTTGGTTGTTGGACTTCCATACAGTTTGATTTTCTGAAAGTTCTGATTATTTTTTATTTTTAAATTTGTTGTTGTCCTTTTGGTTGTGCACGGAGGCAAAGTGTATCTATCTTCACCTCCATCTTGGATGGAAGTCAGAAGTTCTTGCTCTTATAATGGCAGGCAGATGGAGCCATTCATAAGACCTAGGGAAGAAACAATTCTGTTTTCTTATTTAAGATTAGGAAAGCATACTTGAAAAGATGTAACAGAAGAATTTATTTTTTATTTTAAGTTACAATTGAAATTCAATATTACTTTGTATTAGTTTTAGGTATACAGCACAGTTTTTAGACAATCACATACTTTACAAAGTATTCTTCCTGATATTTATAGTACCCAGCTGGCACCATACACAGTTATTACAATATTATAGACTGTACTCCCTGTGCTATAGTTTACATCCCCATACTATTTTATAACTACCAATTTGTACTTCTCAATCGCTTCACCTTTTTCACCTAGCCATCCACCCCCATCCCCTCTGGCTACCGTCAGTCTGTTCTCTGTATGTGTGAGTCTGTTTCAATTTTGTATGTTTATTCTGTTTTTTGAATTCCACATATAAGCGAAACCAGATGGCATTTGTCTTTCTCTGACTGGTAAGATTTTGTTCTTTTCATGGCTGAGTAATTTTCCATTGTATATATGTACCACAGCTTCGTTATCCACTCACCTATTAATGTTCACTTAGGTTGCTTCCATACCTTGGCTATTGTAAATAATGCTACAATGAACATAGGGGTGCATGTATTCTTTGGAATTAGCGTTTTAGGTTTCTTTGGATATATACCCAGAGGTGGGAGCATTTAGAGTTTATGTGGCTTTAGGTACTGAATTCCCAAGAGCCTCAATGATGAAGATTCTTTTGTCTCTCTGCTCCCTGAGAGATTTGGTTCTTTGGAACTAGGAAAGAAAAACAAAATTCTAGCTTGTGCCAGGTTTGGCTCTGGATGGCTCCTTTGGCGTTCTTTTATCCCTTTGGACTCTTTCCTCCCACTGGGATGCCACCTCTCATTAGGTATTGTCTCTAGCAAGCAGGGAACCCCATTAATAACTACTCCACTTATGATTCTAGAGGAAGATTCTGGATACACTAAAATATCTTCTTCTTTCTCCTGCCTGTCTTCTCTGGTATCGGCTTGCAGTCAGGGGGTTTCCCTCCTTTAACAGCATTTCCCTTTTTTTTTCTTCTTCTCATTTTTTTTATCATGTCAGAATTATCTGTTTACTCAACCATCTGGTTTTGCAGTTTTCTACCAATATCAAACAATTACTGTGAAGTAGGCACTAAAATATATTCTGGGGATGTGTAAGTAGTAAACTACTGTTTCTTCTCATAAGGATCTCAGAGTCTAAACTTGCGACAAGATGTAAAATAAGTGCAATATAGACATGGCACTGTCATCCTGCTACATGGATTCAAAAATTACTCACCACTTCTTGGGGAGAATAATCCATCCTTTACAGAAACCTATCATCATACTGAATCTAGAAGGAAGATAGGAGTTATTTCAAGTGGAGAAAGGATAAGTGCACACCAGGGAGAGACCGCAGAAGATTAAAAGTGGGGATTAATTAAACTGTAAGGTGAACTTAGAAAATGAAAAATAGTTATTAAAATTTGAAGAATAATGCAGGGCAGACAATGAAAATTGAAACATGGGTCTGGCCATGTGGGAAGCAGCCAAATAAGAGAGTCTTGTGTTTTGATTTTTTACTTTCATTTTATTTATTTTAAGTGGAATGTAATCAACAAAACAAATAATCAAGCAAAATATAACCAGAAACTTTGAAATAAAGAAAAAAATGACAGTAACCAGAAGAGAGGGGTGAGAGGAATTATGGGAGAAAATATGGGAAGGTCCACCAAGGAACGTGTATAAATGACACATGGACGAAGCCAAAGGGGGTAGGTTTGAAGGTGGGAGGCAGGGATGGGTGGGTGGGGAGGCCGTGGTGGGGTGAAAATAAAGACAACTGTACCTGAACAACAATAAGAAAATAAAAAATTTATTGCTGTTCAGGTACAGTTGTCTCCATTTCCCCCCCATTACTCACCCCTGCCCTACCCGCCTCCTACCTCCCACATTCAATCCTACTCTCCACCCCCTGTTGTCTTTGTCAATGGGTCCTTTATACATGTTCCTTCATTTGACACTTCCCCTTATTTCCCCTATTATACCCCTCCCCCCTCCCTTCTGATTACTGTCAATTTGTTCTTTAATCCCATGTCTTTGGTTCTATTTTGCTTGTTTGTTTTGTTGATTAGGTTCCACTTATAGATGAGATTATATGGTATTTGTCTTTCACTGCCTTGCTTATTTCACTTAGTATAATGCTCTCTAGTTCCATCCATGCTGTTGTGAGGGTAAGAGTTCCTTCTTTCTTTCTGCTTCGTAATATTCCATTGTGTAAATGTACCACAGTTTTTTGATCCATTTATTTACTTATGGACACTTAAGCTGTTTCCAGTACTTGGCTATTGTAAATTGTGCTGCTGTGAACATTAGGGTACATAGCTTCTTTTGAATCGGTGTTTCAAGACTCATTAATTTCACTTTCATTTTATTAACGCGATATGTCATATTGATTTTTTAACATTGGAAAGTATTTTTATTTTAAAAAAAACTTTCTTTTTGATTTAGAGAATTTTTTATTGTTGATGCTATTACAAATGTCCCCATTTTTCCCTCCTTTGCCCCCCTTCACCCAGCCCCTCCCCCCACCTTCTGTGTCCATGGACTATGCATATATGCATGTATGTTCTTTGGTTAATCTCTTCCAGTCACCCCACACCCCACACCCCTCCCCTCTGAGATCTGTCATCGAGTTCCATGTAGCCATGCTTCTGGCTTTACTTTGCTTGTCAGTTTATTTTATTCATTAGATACCACATACGAGTGAGATTATATATTATTTGTCTTTCTCTGACTGGCTTATTTCACTTACCATAATAATCTCCAGGTCCATCCATGCTGTTGCAAAGGGAAAGAGTTCCTTCATTTTTACAGCTGAATAGTAATCCATTGTGTAAATGTGAGATTTGCATATGTTGAACCATTTTTGCATTCCAAGGGTAAACCCCACTGGATCTAGTGAATAATCCTTTTATTGTATTGCTAAATTTGGTTTGCCAGCACTTTACTGAGAATTTTCGTATCTATGTTCATTAGGGATATTGGCCTATAGTTGCAAGAAATATTTTTAACAATCAAAAGTGTAGTTATATAACTTACCAATTTAAAAATAAGATATAAGACTTTTAAGTCATGTAAATGGGATATAAATACCAGCTCTATTTATCTAGGGAGTCTGAAATGGAGACAAGTGAACAATTTTATGGAACTTAAGAAAATTAAAAGCAAAAATTAAATAAGGTAATGTAATGTTGGTAGGATAATGGAAATAACTAAATTTGCATGATTAATTGCTTTTACATATGAAGGATAGATATGAAGGATATTGTTTTTTAGGTATTTTAGTAGACCATATAATGTGTCAGGTGCTTTATCTGTTTTATCTCATTGAATTCTCCTGACACCTTGGTCAGAATAATTATTCCCATGTAGAACAAATCTTAAGGAATGCATCCGATATGATAAAATTAGTAACTGGAAATTCTCTGACCTTCCTATCACAACAAAGTCTTGTTTGATGGGGATCACTAGAGTGAGAGCAATAGGGAAAAGCAAGAGTGAAAAAGAGTAGCTCATATGGCTCAAGAGCCAAGATGTAGAAGGCACTCAGTGAACATGAGGTAGGCGGTAGTCTTACTCTTGCTCAAACAGTACTGGATTGTATCAGAGGCCAGAGGTCAGCATATTTATTATACTAGTTTAAAAAGACTCTCTAAATAGAGTAGTATCAGTCTTTAATCCTCAGGAATTAATAAACAACAGAAAGTAGGCTGGAAGTCCAAATAGCAGTAATGCTAAGCAAAGAATAAAAAGCAGAACAGGAAGATCTGATAAATCTAAATTCGGGGGGTGAGAGGGGAAAAGCATCCTGGCTAGCTCTTTCCCAATTCAGTTCCTCTGAAGCATATGTTATTTGCTTCAACTGGAAACATTGATTCACAGCTCAAGATAAAATTCCCTCACTGCTCAGGCTTCATGTTTCTGCACAATGAGGAGCAGATATTGTGCATTTTATCCAAGTAGGTATAATTGGGAGGACCTTTAATGAAATCCATTTGAATGTTTTTTATCCCTTTGGAGAAACTTCTGTGTCTTCTGCATGATTCCTAGCTTGCTGTTGCACAGTCCCTCGGAAGAGTAATAACAAAGAAGTGTGGTTTGTTTTGTTCTAGTAGCCTCTCAGAGAAGGAAGTGGTTTGAACTTGCAGTCAGGGGAAAACTGGGGCTTATTTTGGGATCTCTCAATTTATTATCTATAGCTTTTTGTTATTATTACCTATAAATACTTTTGTTCTTAGAATATACCCTGAGAAGTAATAGGATGCCCATAATTTGCCTCCAAATAATCCTGTGGGGGCAGGGAGTGAGTAGAGGTGTAGATGAAACAAAAGTTGTCATAAGTTTATGGTTGCTATAGCAGAGTGATTGATACGCTGGGGTTCAGTTGTCTGTTTTTCTACTTTTTAGTATGTTTGGAATTTTCTACTAACAGTAAAAACTTTTTGAAAGATCCTGAACTGTAAAGAACTAAGATTAGTACCTGAGTAAGACAGCCGATCCAAGGAGTTTCTTCATAAGATGTGTCTTGTAAAATGGATGAGAATAGATGATCTAGTATGCGTGCCTGTTCTTTCCTATCTGTGTAGATTTTGATCCCTCTACTAAAAGTCTATTGCTATCAATGCCTGGGAGGCTTCTGGGAGATAAAAGGGAAAATCTTTCCTCCCTGGGGTCCTGTGGGGAAGTCCAGGAGCCTGTGCAGAGGGAAACCCTAGGATGCTGCTAGAAGCCATGGAACTGTAAAGGGATGGGAGTCCGCTTCACCCTGTGGTCAAAGCTATTTCTGTGGGTGCTCTGGATCTCATTTCTAAGTCATAGCCATGTCCTCTCTCTCTCTGTTCTAGGGCTCTGGGTCCTGCTAATATCATGGGGAGCTATTGCCCAGAGGTCTGGAAGTGAGTCTGTTCAAACAAACCCCACCCACCACATGGAGCCCAGGAAAGGAACTTCACACTAACAAGGACTTATCCTTGAGAATAGTCTTCTTAGGCTTTGAGAAACTGACCCTTCTTTTTCAAACTTCCAGTCTATTATCAAGGGCTCTTCTTTGTATGAAGACAGGCATCTCTTCCCTCTCCTTCCTCCATCTCATTGTTCCCAGCTGGCAGCTGGCATCTTCTGAGGGAGCTCAAACCTAGATGTCCATTTCCCACAGCTCCCTGTGCTCGGTGCCCACGCAACGCCCATTGCCTCAATGCCACTTCCTGCCGCTGTGATTCTGGATTCACTTCTCTGTCTGGAAAGACCATCTTTAGCTCTCTCCTGGAAGTCTGTAAAGGTAAGAGGCTGAGGTAAAACAGAGAGGGGCATCTGAAGTCCTCAGCTCTTGAGACAGCATTAAGGTTTTTTGCCAAGGGTAGAAGAGAGGAGTCAAGAAACACTCAGTTCTCAGGGGTCATGGGTATAGTTTTCAGAGCTCAGGCTTTGGAGCTGGGCTGTCTTAATTCTAGCTGTATTACTGACCAATTGTGTGAGCCCAGGTAAATTGTCTCACTTCCCAGCATCTCAATTCCCTTATCTGTAAATCAGGGATAATAATAATATCAACTCATCTAGTTCCTGTGTGCTTTAAATTAATGAATACGTATAAATGGAATCCATGAATATAGAAAGCAAAATGATAGGTACCAGATGCCGGGGAAGAGGGGAATGGGGAACGACTAATTTAATGGTGATTTCTTTTAGAGAGATAAAAATGTTTTGGAACTAAATAGAATTGGTGGTTACACAACATTGTGAGTGTATTAAATACAACTGAATTGGCCCTGGCTGGTGTAGCTCAATGGATTGAGCTCGGGCCTGCGAACCAAAGGATCGCAGTTCGATTCCCAGTCAGGGCACATGCCTGGGTTGCAGGCCAGTTCCCAGCGAGAGTTCCCAGCAGGGGACACACGAGAGGCAACCATACATTGATATTTCTCTCCATCTCTCCTTCCCTTCCCCTCTCAAGATAAATAAATAAAATCTTTAAAAAAAAATTGTAAAAAATAAATAAATAAATAAATAAATAAATAAATACAACTGAATTGTTCAGTTTGAAATGGTTAATTTTGTTATGTGAATTTTCATCTCAATAAAAAAGATAAATTAATAACATGTAAAAACAGGACACTGCCTTTCACCTGATAAGTCGATGCATTTTGTTGTCGTTGTTGTTGTTGTTGAAGTCGTTATTGTTGTAAATGGATCAAGGGTAGGGGTGCCATGGCAAAGGAGGAAACTCTGGTGAGGACCACACAGCAACCACAGATTTGCAATGTTCCACCAACTCTAGCACTTGTTTGTAGAAAAGTCCATATAAGCCAGAATCTCAGTTCCTCCATCCAAAAATAACCACTGTAATCTCTTGCCAATATGGCCATGTTCCATCTATAAAGCACAATTTCTGAAATTAAAATTAACTTAAACCATGTCCTATCTAGATGATACCATTATTATCCCTCACTTAGAGAGAAGGAAACAGAGACTTTGGGAGGTAGCTTGCTCAGGCTCACTCAGCTGGTTGTACACTGGAACTCACAGGGTTAATTTGAAGATGAGGAAGCTCTCAAACAATGTCCTGTATGAGGCTCAGAGCAACCCCTTGAAAAGTAAATAGAAAGAAGGAGCTCCTACCCTTTGCTACAGCATGGATAGAACTGGAGAGCATTATGCTAGGTGAAACAAGCCAGGCAGTGAAAGACAAATACGGTATGATCTCACCTTTAACAGGAACCTAATTAATAAAACAAACAAACAAGCAAAATGTAACCAAAGACACTGAAATTGAGAACAGGCTCACAGTGACCAGAGTGCGGAGGGGAGGGAATTTCAGGGGAAAAGAGTGAAGGGTTTGCAGGAACAAGTATAAAAGATACATGGACAATAATGGCGGGGATTAGAGATGGGGAGGAGGTGGGGAGGGCTGGGGGAGTGGGCTGGGATGGGGTAAAAGGCAGAAAACTGTACTTGAACAACAATTAAAATAAAAATTAAAGAAAAAAGTAAATGAGAAAACTTGGGCCTTGAGAGGTGAAGTAACTTGTCCAAAGCCACACAGCTAGAAAGTGGGAGAACATGGACCCCATCTCAAACTAAAGCTTTCCAAGTTGATCATGAGTTAGATGAAATGAAATATTCTTACTATGGAATATTCTGTAGTCATGAAAGTTATTTATTATTTTGATATGGAACACTTGTCACACTATATTTTACAATCCTGGAAGAATTTGCATAGACCTAAGCTGCGGTGTGATTCCATGGGAGGTGGGCACAGATGAAAAAGTAATGAGCTAGTCTTAATAATTGGTGAAGCTGAGCAATAGGTACCTATTCTCTCTTTTAAAAATTGTTTCAGTGATTGCATATCTGTGTTCCTTGCATTTTCTGCTTTTCCAGTTTTTTCCTGCAGATACATTATTATGTTTAAAATGAAAACACCAGGAGTAAAAGCATTTAAATCTGGTTGCTACCAATTCTAACCAGAATTTTGGCCCATCCTAGCAGTTACCACTTGTGTTCCAGATATCAACGAGTGTGGTCCACCATTATACATATCTTGTGGAAGCTTTGCAGATTGTCATAATGTGGAGGGGAGTTATTACTGTGAGTGCATTTCTGGGTACGAGCTCATTGCAGGAGGCACCAAATTAAAAAATGAGACAAATGCTTGTCAAGGTAAGTAGTTACCCGTGTCATGTGTCCCCTTTGCCTGTCTCTGCATGCCACTCTCACACTTGGGTTCATCCAGTCAGCTTTGAGACTGTCTTGGAACAGTTATTACTAGATCTGAGAGCCCAGGAGAAAGCTCACTTGGGTCTATTTAGGGGCCCATCCCTCCCATTTTCTGTTCTTGTTCAGACTTACAACTCCATGTTAAGGTACATTTAGAAGGTTCTTTATAACAATATAATATGCAATAGTTAAAGACTGGAAACAAATGACATGGTAGAGCCATACAATCATAAACTTAAGAACTTTTTCATGACTTCTTTTTTCCTTTTGGTGGACAGTTCTATGAATTTTAATGCATGTTCAAGACTTAGGTTACCACCACCATTAGGGTCCAGAACAATTAGTTCCATTATCCCAAAGTGCTTCCTCATTTTGTCCCTTTATACTCACCCCTACCTCTACCCACTTACAACCCTTAATCTGTTATTTTGCCTAAAATATTGTCTTTTGAGAATATCATATAGAAACAGAATAATGGAGGGTGTTTGAATCAGGTTACTTCCAGTCAGTGTAATGGTTTTGAGGTTCATCCAATACTTCCAATAGTTCCAATAGTTCATTTCTTCTTATTGCTAAGTAATATTTATTATATGGCCACACCACACTTTGTTTAACCATTCACTCACTGAAGGACATTTGGGTCACTTCCAGTCTTGGATGATTATAGAACTAAATGAGAAAGCTCTTGATAAACTAAATTGAAATGCTCTCTAAGTTCTTTTTTTTTTAAATATATTTTATTGATTACGCTATTACAGTTGTCCCATTTCTCCCCCATCATTCCCCTCCACCCTGCACACCCTCTCCCACCCACATTCCCCCCCTTTAGTTCATGTGCATGTGTCATAAGTTCTTTAGCTTCTACATTTCCCATACTACCCATGCCCTCCCCCTGTCTATTTTCTACCCACTATCTATGCTACTCATTCTCTGTACCTTTTCCCCCTCTCTCCTCCTCCCACACCCCTATTGCTAGCCCTCCATATGATCTCCATTTCTGTGGTTCTGTTCCTGTTGTAGCTGTTTGCTTAGTTTGCTTTTATTTTAGGTGCAGTTCTTAATAGCTGTGAGTTTGATGTCTTTCACTGTCCTATTTTTTATCTTCTTTTTCTTAGATAAGTCCCTTCAACATTTCATATAATAAAGGCTTGGTGATGATGAACTCCTTGAACTTGACCTTATCTGAGAAGCGCTTTATCTGTCCTTCCATTCTAAATGACAGCTTTGCTGGATAGAGCAATCTTGGATGTAGGTCCCTGCCTTTCAAGACTTCAACTATTTCTTCCCAGCCCCTTCTTGCCTGTAAGGTCTCTTTTGAGAAATCAGCTGACAGTCTGATGGGAACTCCTTTGTATGTGACTGTCCCCTTCTCCCTTGCTGCTTCTAGAATTCTCTCCTTCATTTTAATCTTGGCTAATGTAATTACGATGTGCCTTGGTGTGTTCCTCCTTGGGTCCAGCTTCTTTGGGACTCTCTGAGCTTCCTGGATGTCCTGGTAGTCTATTTCCTTTGCCAGATGGGGGAAGTTCTCCTTTATTATTTGTTCAAATAAGTTTTCCACTTGTTGCTCTTCTTCTTCCCCTTCTGGTACCCCTATAATTCAGATGTTGGGACATTTAACGATGTCCCGGAGGTTCCTAAGCCTCTCCTCATTTTTTTGAATTCTTGTTTTTTCCTTCTTTCCTGTTTGGTTGTTAGTTTCTTCCTTCTGGTCCACTTCATTGATTTGGTCCCACTTTTCCCCCCATCTCTATTGGTTCCCCATGCGTCTTCCTTCATTTCACATATTGCGGCCTGCATTTTTTTATCTAATTTGTGGCAAAATCAACCAATTCTGTGAGCATCCTGATCACCAGTGCTTTGAACTGTTCATCTGATAGGTTGGCTATCTCTTCACGGCTTAGAGGAATTGGCGCTGGGGCTTTCATTTGTTCTCCGGTTTGAGCCATTTTTTGGTGGGGTTTTTTTTGTTTGTTTTTTTGTTTTGGTTTGGTTTTAGTCTGGTTGGGGCTGTTACATAGTAAGGGGTGGAACCTTAGGTGTTCCTCAGGGCGGGGCAGCCCAGTCCCTGGGTTGTGATGCTATAGGTGGGGGGCGGGGTCCGAGAGGGAAAAATGGCGCCTGCTTCGCTCTCTCCTGGACTCTGGACTCCGGTCCCTTCCGCCACTTCCCCTCTGCCTGGACCATCTGCGTGCGCGAATATGGGACCACCTGGTCAGCCAGCCGCCTTGTGCAGCCTCGCTGGGTCTGCACAGTTGCCACTCTGTGCCTGGGGTCCGCCAGCTGCCACCTGTGCACCTGGGAACTGCCAGCCGCCGCTGCTTGCATTCCCGGGTCCGCACCTCCACTTTTTCCTGCCGTGACTGCACCCCTCTTACCAGTCTGGATGAATGGTTGTTGGACTTCCATACAGTTCAATTTTCTATCAGTTCTGGTTGTTTTCTTGTTTCTAAATATTTGTTGTCCTTAATTTTGGTTGTGAAAGGAAGTACAGTGTGTCCGCCTACGCCTCCATCTTGGCTGGAAGTTCCTACTCTCTCTAAATTCTGTTTTAAATTTTTTAAAGTACTGAAGAATTTTTCCTATAGTATGCCAATAGCTTTTGTTCTCCCTGGTCTTCCTTTTTGTTCATCTCCAGCATTTCTTTATAACTATATTTTTATCTTAAAACTTTCAAGTCCCTTTTAGTAGTATTAAGACAATAATTTCATCATAGCTATGGTTTGATTTCTTATCACTGCTCTGAGCTGCACTCTAGGGCCTGCAAATAGAACTGGGAAGGATAGCCCCCACCTCCTGGAGTCTCCTCTTCAGTGGGCAGAGAGACCTGCAGACAAGGCCAACATAAGTCAAAGAGTGTGAAAAGGAGCAGTCCCTGTGCATAAACCACCCACTTCATGGGTAGATGATGTCTTTCTCACCACAGTGTCCCAGTGCCTGATACATGGAAGGCATTTAAGAAATATGCATAAATGAATCACTTGAAAGAGTTCTGTTGTAACAATAATCAGAACCACCTTGGCCCTGATACTTGGCCTTGGTTTTGGCCAAGTTTTTTGAAATCTCTGGTTTTGTTTTTTTATGTATAAGTCAGGAACAATAATACCTACTCTTGAAGAGATTAAGTTTTTTTAAAAAATATTAAGTTGTCTATCTTATAGGATAGAGTTCAACACTTTTAATTAAATTATAGTTGACATATAATATTATGTTAGTTTCAGGCACATGGCATAGTTATTCTACATTTACATACCTTACAATGTGATCACCTTACAAAGTTATTATGATGTTATTGACTGTATTCCCTGTGCTATACACTACATTCCCATGATTTATTTATTTTATAACTGAAACTTTGTACCTCTTATTTCCTCTACAACCCTACCCTCTGGCAACCATCAGATTGTTCTCTGTATCTACAAGTATGCTTCTGTTTTGTTTTGTTGAGTGTTTTTTTAGATTACACATATAAGTGAGATGATATAGTATTTGTCTTTCTCTGTCTGACTTATATCACTTAGCATAATACCTTCTAGATCCATCCATGTTGTTGCAGATGGCAAGATTTCATTTGTTTATTGCTGAGTAATATTTCATTGTACCATACCATACATTTTAAATAAAGCTTAACAGACTTAGATTAATTAATGACTTTTCAATGTATTAATCATTTTGATACTATCTATTTTTATTATTTGTATAGTTGTTTGAATAATGTTTTAAAGTATTTGAAATAATTTAGAGAGAAAGGTGTTTAGAATTTACAAAGAGAAAAGTAAAATATTAAATCTTTCAACAGCCCTAGCTGGTATGGCTCAGTGGACTGAGTGCCGGCCAGTTTGATTCCCAGTCAGGGCACAAGCCTGTGTTGTGAGCCATGTCCCCAGGAGGGGGCAGATGAGAGGCAACCATACGTTGATGTTTCTTTCCTTCTCTTTCTGCTTCTGTTCTCCTCTCTCTAAAAATAAATAAATAAAATCTGAAAAAGATAAACCTCTCAACATTAAGAAATGTGACAGCAATACATTTGCTTAAAAATGTTTTTTGAAAGATTTATTTAAATTTATTGGGGTGACACTGGTAAATAAGATGATACAGGTTTCAGTGTACACATCTATGAGACGTTGTCTGTATGTAAACATCAGTCTTGTTGGGAGGATTATCTATTTCTAAGCTATTCACCAGCCCTGGAGGAGAGAAACCTCCAACCTTCAGGGCTCCTCTCACTTCATTGTCTAGGTTACAGACAGAAAAAGCTATACTTAAATATTGTCCAAACTCCACTCTTCTGGTCTCTAAGTTAGCAAAAGAGGGTTCAATTTCTCCCCTAATTAGAAAAGAGAGAAAGATAAGTTTGGAGCCAAATAAATTTGAAGATACCCACATTTACTCAATGCTGTGACCACAGTCACATGGCTTCCTCATTTCTCATCGACAAACTTCTCTAGAAACAAGGAACAGCCTCTGAGTGAGGAGATTGCACAAATGCCTGCAATATCCTGAGGCCAAAATAAGTTCCCTCTAGGTGTGGCATTGAGAACAGACCTACCATCCACCCCACAGGTTGTGGGCAACTCTGAGGCTGTCCTGGAGTATAGACCTGTGACTGAAGTAATAAGGAGGTTGAGGAAAAGCATCAGCCAATGGCTGGGGGCTTTATGAGCTGGCTAATCACAGTCCAGGTTACCCATCGGACTCCTGAAGCAATGCTAAGAGCTGATTCTAAGACCACTTGGCTGGAAGCCATTCTCAGATTCCCGAATGGACCATTGTACTAGTTTCCTATTGCTCATATAAACTTAATAGTTAAAAACAAAACAAATATATTCCCTTAGAGTTTGGAAAGTCAGAAGTTTTAAACAGTTTCTTCTAGAGGCCCTAGGGGAAGATCTGTTTCCTGCCTCTTTTAGCTTCTAGAGTTTACCTGTATTCCATGGTTCTAGGCTTCTTTCTTTTTCTTCAAAGCTAATAGCATATCCATCATCTCTTCTCCTCTCTGACCTCCTCCCCCACTCTCATAAATAAGACCTTTGTGATTATACCAGGTGCACCCTGGTCATCCAGGATTATCTGCCATTTCAACATCCTTAATCACAAAGCTCAAAAATTCTTTTTTAAAAATATATTTTATTGATTATGCTATTACAGTTGTCCCACTTCTCCCCCATCATTCCCCTCCACCCTGCACACCCTCTCCCACCCACATTCCCCCGCCTTTAGTTCATGTCCCTGTGAATGAAACGTAACACACTCCTACATTCCAAAAATTGGAACTTGGACACTTAGACATTTTTGAAGAGGCCATTGTTTTGTCTGCCATACTCACCACTCACCAAGCAACTCTGACGAAAGATATAACACACATACACATACACATACACACTCACACTCACATAGTTCTTGTCTTGCCCACCTTGCTTGAATATAGAGACCAGAAAACTCCTTCTGTGAAGGGCCATATAGTAAATATCTTAGGCTTTGGGGATCAGGAGGTCTCTGTCACAACTACTTAACTCTGCCATTATAGTTTGAAAGCAGCCATAGACAACATATGAATAAATAGGCATTGCTTCATTCCAACAAAACTTTATCTACGGATACTAATATAAGCTGAATTTTATAAAATTTTCATGTGTCATAAAAGATAGCTCTTTCTTTGACATTTTTTTGCCACTTAAAAATATAAAAACCATTCTTAGCCCATGGACTGTACAGAAACAGGCAGCAGGTGGACTTGGCCTGGGGCCATAGTTTGCCAGCCCCTGCCCTGAGGTGGTGGGAGAGCAGAGAGTGCCACCACAAGATGGTACCCATTTTAGCTGTGATGGACTCCTTGATGCTTGTGCTTGAGGAAGGTGGTGAAGGGTAGTAAGGCTGGGGTTGATGAGTAGAACGGAGGCCTTAGTAGGGCTGCTCTAGGGGACTGATTCTCTTTTTTATGTCTCCAGATGTAGATGAGTGCAGCTCAGGACAACACCAATGCCACAACTCTACCCGCTGCATCAATGTGAGGGGCAGCTACAGATGCTACTGTCATCATGACTGGGTGGCCAGATCTATCCCTCTGAATGGTCTAAACACCACTGTCTGTGAAGGTATATGGTCCTGACACACAAACACACATGGACACAGGTACATGTATTCAAACCACATCGGTGCATGTGTGCACGCAAAAGGCAAGTGCACACATGTGCACACTCACAAGATGCACATGCACACACATACCAATGGTGCTCCTGCCTCTTTTCCTTGTAGAAGCCCCCTTTTCCTCTTGGACACCATCTTCCGAAGTCAAGAGTCAGGTGAGTGAAGACTCAGCAGAAGACCAGCAAGCAGAGAGATCTTTGCCAACACCATCCTGTGTCTCTGTCCTCTCCTCAAGTTCCCTCTTCAGGATCTCTGACCAACCCCCACCTTCTGTCTCCCCAGAGCCTCACCCACTTCTTTGACAAAATCCAGCAGTTATCTCAAGAATTCAAGCCAGCCTTGGCTGAGAACACCATCCAGGTAAAGTCAGAACCAAGAAAGAGGCAAGATATGGAAATCCCATAGAGACCCAGGTTGCTTTGGTAGCAGTGAAGCCAAATGCCCATATAGTAGACACTGCAATTGGCCTCTCACCCACAGTGGGGAGAAGGCTGGGGCACTCAGGTATCTAGAAGCACTTTTAAAAATACCCAGGTGCACTAACTTATGGTTCTTTCCCTGTTGCTGGCTTTGGACTTTGGGTTTATGTCATCCTTGGAATTCCTGACCCAGGCTGACCTCTGCGTAGCTAAGATCTAAGCAGCAAAGGCCATCTGAGGAATCTAATTCAGTGCCATTGTTATTCTCCAAGTAGATGATTTCTAGGGTCTGTTCTCTGGGGCTAAATAATCAGGGTCTTCATGAAGCTCCTTTGGTCTGTTGCCCACTGTCTTGTGTCCCCATTGTCCTAGAACCTCATGCAGGAGGTGGGTGAGCTGCTGGAGAACCCCGGGGACCTGGAGACCCTGCCCCACTCAGAGCAGTGCTGTGTAGCCACAAACCTGCTCAGTGGCCTGGAGGATGTCCTGAGAGGGCTGAGCAAGGACCTATCCAATGGGCCATTGACTCTGCATGCTCCTGCAGGCACAGGTAAGCACCTGGATCTACCTCAGATTCCTGCTCCACCTCTTCACCATCTAATTCCTCCTTCTCCCTAGAGATTGCCCTACTGGAACCAAGTGACCACACTCACGTCTCAAGGTTTTATTTAAAATAAAATATTACTCTCATATAAGAAAATAAAGCCCTATGAAACTAAGTTCTTTGTTTCAAGCACAAAACTTAAATTAAAAAATAAGAAGCCCTGGCTGGTGTAGCTCAGTGGATTGAGCGTGGGCCTGCGAACCAAAGGATCGCAGTTCGATTCCCAGTCAGGGCACATGCCTGGGTTGCCAGGCCAGTTCCCGGCAGGGGACATACAAGAGGCAACCGCACATTGATGTTTCTCTCCCTCTCTCCTTCCCTTCCCCTCTAAAGATAAATAAATAAAATCTAAAAGGAAAAAAAAGTACTTAAAAAAAATAAGAAGCAAAAATAAATATATGCAAACATCAATGATAAGTATATCATTATATTACTTATATAATTACAATAAAATACCTGCAATTATGTTAATAAAAATAAGGTGTTCAAAAATAGACACTTCTCCAAGGAGAGGACATACAGAGGGCCAGAGACATATGAAAGGATGCTCAGCATCACTAGCCATCCAAGAGATGCAAATTAAAACCACAATAAGATAGCACTTCACACAGTCAGAACGGCCATCAGAAACAAACCAATGAACAAGTACTGGTGAGGTTGTGGAGAAAAGGGACCCCTAGTCCACTGCTGGTGGGAATGCAGACTGGTGCAGCCACTGTGGAAAACAGCATGGAATTTCCTCAGAAAACTAAAAATAGAACTGCCATTCCACTGCTGGGATTGCACCCTAGGAACCTTGAAACACCAATCCAAAAGAACCAATGCACCCCAATGTTCATAGTAGCACAATTAACAATAGCCAAGTGCTGGAAGCAACCTAAATGCCCACCAATAAATGAGTGGATCAAAAAACTATGGTACATTTATACAGAGGAATACTACACAGCAGAAAGAAAGAAGGAACTCCTATTCTTCGTGACAGCATGGAAGGAACTGGAGAACACTACGCTAAGTGAAATAAGCAAGGTAGTGAATTACAAATACCCTATGATCCCACCTTTAAGTGGAACCTAATCAACAAAACAAACAAGTAAGCAAAATATAACCAGAAACATTGATATAAAGAACAAAATTACAGGAACCAGAGGAGAGGGGAAAGAGGGAAAACTGGGGAAAATAGGGGAAGGTCTATCAAGGTACATGTATAAAGGACACATGGGCAAAGCCAAAGGGGGTAGGTTCGAGGGTGGGAGGTGGGGATGGGTCGAGTGGGGGGTTGTGGTGGGGTGAAAATAGAGACAACTGTACTTGAACAATAATTAAAAACATAAACACTGCTTGCAAATGAAGAAAATGCATTTAATCTTGAAATGTTGAAAATTACATAATATTTTATCTGCTTTAAGTACAATCTTAAATAACATTACATCAATGGTTTCATTGTGGAAACATGTCATTTTTGTGTAATTTTCTCAGCTCTTTCAACATCTACACTGCCCAGGAAGATGGTAAGAGAGGATTAAACAATGGTTACAAATATTTCCCTCTGACTCCTTCATCCTCAAATAATCTTGGTCATTGCAATCATTTTATTAATGGTTCAATTTGTACTTCAAAGAAAGCATTTCCAGACATTTTTTAAAACTTCACCATATGTAGGTGGCAGTTATCAAGCAGACTTAACCTTAATCAGGTATTTTTAGAGTTTTTAGGATACAATTTACACACCATAAACTCACCCTTTAAAGTGTATAAGTCAATGGTTTTTAGCATAGTCACAAAGTTGTGCACCATCACCATGAAATAATTATGGAACATTTTCATCACCCCAAACAGAAATCCCATATCCATTAGCAGATACTCCCATTCCTGGAACCCCGATTCAGTGGCAACCACTAATCAGCTTCCTATCTCTACAGATTTACCTACTCTGGCCATTTCATATAAATGGGATTATATAATATGTGGTTTCATGAAATTGGCTTCTTTCTCTCAGCATGATGTTTTTGAAGTTCACTCATGTTGTAGCACATATCAATACTTCATTTCTTTTTATTTATTAATAGTATGCTATTATGTGGTTATACACATTTTATCTAGTCATTTGATGAACCCAAATAAATATTTGGGTTGTTTCTGCTTTTTGGCACTTACGAATTAGCATTCATGAACAAGTATTTGTGTGGATGTATGGTCTCATTTCTTTTGGTTACATAACCAGGAGTGGAATTGCTGGGGCATATACCAAGTCTATATATAACATTTTAAGAATTGCTAAACTGTTTTCCAAAGGAGCTGCACCATTTATATTCCCACCAGTAGTGTATGAGAGTTTCAATTTTGGCACATTTTGCCAACATTTGCTACTTTTTGAGTTTTTTATTGTAGCTATTCTACTAGTATGAGGTGGCATCTCACTGGGGTTTTAATTTTATTTACCTAATAACTAATGATGTTAAATATCTTTTCATATGCTTATTGTAACTTTTTATATCTTCTTTGGAGAATTGTTTATTCAATCTTTTACCTAATTTTAAACTGGGTCATTTGTCTTATTACTGAGTTGTAAGGATTCTATTTGGGGTAGGCAAAAGTAAGTTTACAGTTGTGAGTACATAAAACAGAGTTTATTATTGTATTATTATATATTAATTTATTATTTATTTATTTATTATTATAAATAAATAATAATACATTATATGTATTTATTATTATAACTATTACTAATGTACATTTGCCCACTTCTATGTATCCTGTGTACTAGACCTCTGTCAGACTTTGAGTTGCAAATACCTACACCAAATTTAAGAATAGTGTTGTATGATTTAAATTTTTAAAATCTTTGAACTAGAGTTAGAATTGTCATTGCACCAGAAACCTTGTCTTGTTTGAGAGCATTTTCTTCCTTTTCTTAACGTACATTACACAGTTTTAGTAGAGTGTTTTCTAAATAAGTGCAGTTTTTGGAGATACCAGTTTTAAGTTTTTAAAAATGCTAAAATAACAGTCTTACACCAGCCACACTGCTCTTCTTTTATTACTTAAATTTCATGTCATTTACCAACACACTGAAAAAGCCAGTCCCAATTGCAAGAAGTAACCTGGCTTCTCCCATCTCTCATGCCGTCGCCACCACTATAGAACTGTCTCTGATGGTGCAGGAGGAGCAAGGAGTGGGAGCCATCACTTTGGGTCAGAGCCAGGCAAAGATGCAGTTGGACTGGGATGTGGTGCAGAAATCCAGTGATTTGGGTAAATGACTGAGGTGGGGAAGGGAAAGCCACTGAGATGTTGCCATGGGGCAAGACAGCCAACATGGGACACAGAGAATTATTAAAGATTAAAAGGGGGGAGGGAATTTCAGGGGGAAAGGGGAAGGGTTTACAGGAACAAGTATAAAGGACACATGGACAAGAACGGGGCGGGGGGTGGAAATGGGAGGGAGGTGGGGAAAGCTGGGGCAGTGGGCTGGAATGGGAGTAAAAGACAGAAAACTGTACAACAACAATTAAAATAAAATTTAAAAAAATGTAGGGTAGGTAGGCCCACCAGGGAGAGTTCATATGAGAGGAAGTTGCTCTGGTGGGCACCCTAAGACGTCAACGTTGGCCTCATTCTGCAGGTCCTTCTGTGGTGGGCCTTATCTCTACTCCAGAGATGGGCAAGCTGCTGGTTGAGGCCTCTCTGGTCCTGGAGACACACACAGGCTTGCAGCAGGGGGTGTCCCCCATCCTGGTCTCAGATGTCAACTCCGCCTTTCTGAGCAACAAAGACACCCAGGACCTCAGCTCCCCAGTCACTTTCACCTTCTCCCACCACATGAATCCTGGTGGGACTGGACTGTAGGTGTAGAAGGAGCCTGAGTCCTGGACACAGTCTTACTGCTCAGCTCAGGCTAGGGGTTCGAGTGGCCTCCCCCACAGGCCTGTCATCTCCCCAGGAAAGTTAGCCTTTCCACGGTCAGCTTTGAGTCAGCATCTCTGAGCATGAGAGCCATTAACCAGCTCACACCTGTGCCCTATTCCTACAGCCAATGATCCCTGGACCCAGGGAGGAGGTGCTGTGTGTCTTCTGGGATCATGGTCAGGATGGATGTGATCACTGGACCACCAAAGGCTGCAGGATGGTGGACACCAGAAACACCAGCACCACCTGTCTGTGCACCCACTTCAGCAGCTTTGCTGTCCTCATGGCCTGGCACCACATGCAGGTGAGATTCCTAATAACCAGGAGATAGGGATACTTGGAACTGAAAAGACCTGAAAGAGAACCCATCAGAGGCAACCAGTGAGAGCAGCTGCATCAAGGGCCAAACTATTCTCTCCTGGCCATGCGATACAGTCACTTTCTCTGGGGGATCACCAGGAATTGAGATTCACCTATGTGACATAAGGTAATGAAGATCCACATGGAGATAAGGATGAAAACTCTTTTAGCTAAATGGTCAGGCTGCATGGGCATTCAGAAAAATTTACCCCCCACCAAAAAAAAGTGTTTCTTCCTGCTACTTTGCTATAGAATAGAATACATTGTGCAAGTTTTCTAATTTAAATTTAAATTTTTTATCATTTAATTTAAAAATTTGAAGTTATAAAAATATTAAAAACTCTAAAGTAACAGAAAGGATAACATTGAAGTCTTTTCCCCACCCATGTTCCTCAGTGATCAGGCTCCTTCTTAGAAGAAATCTCAGAAATCTCAGTTTCTTCTGAGCTCTCTTAGAAATATTTTATGTATAAATAAGCACATACACATAATGTACAGTTTTGTTTTTATTCACACCCTTCAGAATGTATTCACTCATTCATTTTTTTAATCCAGAGACAGAAACACCAATGTGAGAGAGAAATGATCAGTTGCCTCCCATATGTACTCTGACCGGGGATTGAACCTGCAGCCTTTTGGTGTACAGGCCAATGCTCCAACCAACTGGGCTGTCCAGCCAGGGTTTCGTTATTCTCACTTAAAGTATTTGAGAGATTCTAAACCAGTACATAACAAACTTTCTCATTCCTTTTTACATCTATATAACTTTCCATTCCATGGATGTTGCACACTTTAACAAGTCTCTAATGATAACCTTTTTCTTTTTAATATTTTGCTTCTATGATACAGTAACATTGCTGGGTTGTGTTTGTAGTCATGATTCTGATAGATATTGCCACATTTCAACACATTTCTGTAGCTGCCCAGTAAATACTAAATTTTTTCCCTTGCAGACAGAATGAATTATTTATTTATTTATTTATTTATTTATTTATTTATTTATTTATTTATTTATATTTTAAGTATTTTTATTGATTATGCTATTAGTTTTCCCAGTTCTTCCCCTTGTATCCTCCCTCCGCCCTGCACCCCCAACCCTCCAGTATCCCCCACCCTTAGTTCATGTGCATGGGTTGTACATATACTTTGAGTTCTCTGTTTCCTATGCCATTTTATCTCTCCGCATCTATTTTATGCCTACAAATTATGCTTCTTCTTCCCTGTACCTTTCCCCTTCTGTTCCTCCCTTCCCCCACCCCACTGAACTCCCTCTGTGTGATGTCCACTTCTCTGATTCTGTTCATGTTCTAGATGTTTGCTTATTTTTGTTTTCATTGTTTTTCTTTTCTTTTAGGTTCATTTGTTGATAGTTGTGAGTTTGTTGTCATTTTATTGTTCATATTTTTTATCTTCTTTTTCTTAGATAAGTCCCTTTAACATTTCATATGATAAGGGCTTGGTGATGATGAACTCCTTTAACTTGACCTTATCTGGGAAGCACTTTATCTGCCCATCCATTCTAAATGAAAGTTTTGCTGGATAGAGTATCTTGGATGTAGGTCCTTGCCTTTCATGACTTTGAATACTTCTTTCCAGCCCCTTCCTGCCTGCAAGTTGTCTTTTGAGAAATTAGCTGACAGTCTAATGGGAACTCCTTTGTAGGTAACTCTCTCCTTTTCTCTTGCAGCTTTTAAGATTCTCTCCTTATCTTTAATCTTGGCTAATGTAATTATGATGTGCCTTGGTGTGGTCTTCCTTGGGTCCAACTTTGGTACTCTCTGAGCTTCCTGGACTTCATGGAAGTGTGTTTTCTTTGCCAGATCGGGGAAGTTCTTATTATTTTTTCAAACAAGTTTTCAATTTCTTGGTCTTCCTCTTCTCCTTCTGGTACCCCTATGATTCAGATGTTGGAACATATAAAGATGTCCTGGAGGTTCCTAAGCCTCTTCTCATTTTTTTGAATTCTTGTTTCTTCATTCTGTTCTGGTTGAATGTTTCTTTTTTTCCTTCTAGTCTAAACCATTGATTTGAGTCCTGGTTTCCTTCCCATCACTGTTAGCTCCCTGTGGATTTTTCTTTATTTCACAAAATGCAACCTTCATTGCTGCCTGGGTCTTTTTTACACTGTTAAAGTACACAGTGAGTTCCTGGAGCATTTTGGTTACTAGTGTTTTGAACTGTGCATCTGATAGGTTGGCTGTCTCCTCATTGCTTAGTTGTATTTTTTCCTTGAGCTTTGATCTGTTCTTTCATTTGGGCCTTTTTTTTTTTTTTTTTTTTTTTGTCTCCACATGACTGTTACATAGTGAGGGGCAGAGTCTTAGGTGTTCACCAGAGAGGGGCAACCCATGTCACTGCATTGTGGTGCTGTATGTAGGGTAGGGGTCCAAGAGGGAACAGTGCTGCTTGCTGTGCTCTCTGCCGGTTATCAGTTACTTCCCCTGCTACCCACAATCAAATTGGGCCCTTCTGGTGCTGATTCCCACGTGGGTGGGTTTGTGTACATTCTGGGACCCCGTGAGTCTCTCCAACAAACTCTCCTATGAGACTGGGAGTTTCTCCACAGGAGGCTGCCACCTCCATGCCCACAGGTGTTTTCAGTCAGAGGTTTTGAGGCTTTACTTCCCCCTACTGGAACCCTGGGTTGTGCGGTCTGTCTCACTCCCCAGTTGTTTCTCCTGGTTTATCTGCACGCAAATGTAGGACCACCCAGTCTGCCAGCCACCACCTTGCCTGGTCCACCAGCTGCCGCCTTGCTGCGCGTCTTCTCCACCTGGCTACCCATCTCCGCTCCTCCTACTGGTCTGGGTGAATGTTTCTTCTTTAACTCCTTGGTTGTTGGACTTCCATACAGTTCAATTCTCTCTCAGTTCCGGTTGTTTTTTGTTTTTAAATTTGTTGTTGTCCTTCTTTTGGTTGTGTGAGGAGGCACAGTGTGTCTACCTACATCTCCATCTTGGCCAAAAGTCAGAGACTGAGTTTTTTTGTTTTATTTATTTATTTAAGTATAGTTGGCATACACTATTATATTAAATATCTTAGTTTCGGGTGTACAATATAGTGATTTGACTTTTGCGTACTTTACAATATGATCACCCCACTAATCCTAGTAATCATCTGTCATCACACAAACTTATAACAATATTATTGACTATATTCCCCTTCACCACTGAAAGGGCTGTTTCAAATCTTCTAGAAAGCAAAATTGAAATGAAAGGATGGCATTGGTATGTGTAACCCACTTCCGCTAATTCTAGAAAAAATGGAAGATGATTTCAATGAGGAAGTCATTATTACTCAAACTAATATTTATAAATGAAACTGATTTATAAATTAAGTAGATTTATAAATGAAACTGATACTTATAAATTAATATTTATAAATGAAACTGATATTTATAAATTAATATTTATATACTTCTAAAATACAATCACTGTTTTAATATATTTTATGTATGAACTCAAATCATCCTCCCAACAACCTTCTGAGGTAGAAACTAGTCAAATGTTAGTTTCACAGATGAGTAAACTGAGGCACAGAGATGACTGGCCATGGTCACACAGCTCAGCTGGTTGGTGGCAGAGCTGGCACCAAACTGTGGCAGTCTGGCACTCACAACATACTCTCATGCTGACAGAATGAATGAAGGTTCACCTCCATCAGATGAGGCCTGGCCAACTGGCCTTCCTACACATCTTAGCATAAAAGTCAGCAATTTTTCCTATAAATGGCAAAAGACTATATCTTTTGAGCTTTGTGGCCATATAATCTCTGTTGCAACTACTCAGTTCTGCTCTGGTAACATAAAAGCAGCCACAGACAATATGGAAGTGAACAAGTATAACTGTTCCAGTAAAACACATTTACAAAATCAGGTGATGGCTAAATTTGGCCCACAGGGTGCAATTTACCGACATTGCCTTAATAGTGTTTGTTTTTAGTCTTCTGGTGGATCCATCTAACTCCATGGTCCTCACACCTCCCAACTCATTCTCAAGCATCTCACGTGGCCTTGAATTACTGACTGGGTTTCCTTGAGCATCAGATGCCTGATCTGTCATTATTTGAACATGCATGTTGTCATGAGGAATAAATTATGTGATGTATGTGAGCCCTGCCTTAGTACTGCGTCAAGTCACAGTCATCATCTTTTTTTACCATCATCTTGCATGTCCCAGATTTTCTCACCTTCTTTATACCTGCTCATCTTTCATATCTCAGAATAAACAGAATAAGTTCTCTCAGGTCCTTTCTAACTACCTGAACCTCCTATACCCCAGACAAGGCTACTGATCCAGCTACATGTTCTCATAGCTCCTCACACTTGATTAAAAAAACTCATCATCTTGATTGTTTCTATTATGTAATTGGTAACCTTCCTACCCAGCTGGGGCCTCCCTGAGGACTGAGACCAGCCTATTGTTTTTAATTCTCACCTGAGGATATTTATTGATTTGAAAGAGAGAGAGAGACATCAATGTGAGAGAGAAACATGGATCTGTTGCCTCCCATACACACTTCACTGGGGATTGAACCCATAGCCTAGGTATGTGCCCTGACTGGGAAATCAAACCCGCAACCTTTTGGTGTATAGGATGATGCTCCAACCGACTGAGCCATGTGCGAGGGCTGAGACCAGTCTATCTTAATTGCAATTAGATCGTCAGACCTAGTGAGGTCCTAGTTCAGAGGAGACACAATATTTGCCCAATAAACCATAAATTTTTTAAATTGAATTTATTGGGGCAACACTGGTGAATAAAACCATACAGGTTTCAAGGGTACAACTCAATAAAACATCATCTGTACACTGCACTGTGCACTCACTACCCAAAGTCAAGTCTCTTTCTTCCACCATTTGTCTCCCCTTTGCCCACTTCCACTCCCCCACCTGCTTTCCCTCTGCTATCACAATACTGTTGCCTGTGTCTATGTGTCAAAATATATATATTTTGCTTAATCCCTTCACCTTTTTTCACCCAGTCCCCCAGTGTCCCTCCCCTCTGACAGCTCTCAGTGTGTTCTATGTATCTATGCTTCTGTTTTTATTAATCATAAATTAATTTTTTGATTCTTTTAAGAGCTTATATTTATCTCTGAAAGCATTTTTGGGTCCCAAAATTTAGCAGAATTTTCTTAAAAAGAATTTAAAATTTTAAAAACCACTTTATTAAGGTGTGATTGATGTGTAAAAAGTTGTGCATGTTTAATGTCTACAACCTGATGAGTTTGGGTATAAGTATACACCCATGAAACCATCACCACCATCAAAGGAATAAAAAGGTATCAATATGAAAGATAAATAAGTTTGGGAGATCTGTAGACCATATACAGATTTGTAGTGTCTATAGTTAACAAATTGTATTGAATACTTATAATTTACTAAGAGGGCAGATCTCAAAATGTTCTTACCCACAAAAAGGAATAATAATAATAACGATAATAATAATATAATAAAGGAGTCACAGAGAAACTATGGGAAGTGAGGGATATGTTTGTTTATTGATCGTTTATTCACAAAGGCCAATAGGTTCTTCAATCGCTTTCCATCTCCCTCTTAGATGCTGGCTCCACACACAACAGGGATTTGTATGGACCTTCCTTGGCCCCGTCTGCACCATCTTCTCTGTGAGTAAAGGATGGCATCGGAACACCCCTCCTGCTCAGCTGAGGGTCAATCAAAGAGCAGGTGTATAAGGAGGGCTATAGGCAAGGTGAACAGTCAACCAGTTTCTCCAGGACTGAGGGGACTCCCAGGAGGCACAATTAGTTTTAAATCAGGACAGATGGGATTCCTAAGACATTGGACTTTTGGTGCTAAAACTCAGAAAATTGGGATGACTTGGTCATCCCAGTTACTGGACAAGAAAGTGCCTGAGTTAACTTCTTTTGGGATATGGTTTTCCATGACTGCTATGAAATACAAAAGCTTCTTACCTGCTGGGTTAGGTGTTCAATGACCTAGGAGGAAGCTATACAGATGTGGAATGTATTCAACATGCCTCGTGGGGTTTCTGCAGATTAACTTGGCTTTCTTTCTGATGACCATCTGGATTCTGAAAAGCAAGCTCTCCTCCCTCAACAGTGATGTGTCCACCCTCCAGAACACGAGGTGAGATGGGTCAGAGGGGCACACCTCCCCACACAAAGCAGGGTCCAGGAGCAAGGCCCTCTCATGGGGATTCTGGGGAATAGGAGGAGAAAGGCAGCCACCCTCCCCAGAAACCTGCTCAGATACTGTGCTTTGCTGCCAAACACAAGCCAGAAACTTTTCATTTCTCCATAAATCCAGCATGAAATTACCTCAGCTACAGAAAGATTGACTTTGTTCTGTTAAATGTGGATTACTTCCATGGCCCTATGAAAACATCCAAAGAACATTTACATCTTTATAAAACTCTTAGGAAATCACCTACCTGTTCCCAGAATCCAGTACTCACCTTCATGCCCACACCTTCATGGAGGCTCTTCCCTTTGTCCTCTTCACTCCTACACCTGCTAAAATCAGGTTCTTTATGCATACGCCAAATCTCCTGAAAGGCTAGGGTGTCCTTTGCTTTCCTCAACTTTGTGCAGAATTAATGGCCTCTATTCTGAGCAAAACAGACCTAGGGGCAGTTCACGGAGAAGAGAAAACAGGACAAGTCCTGGATGGGACCCAGGCAGAGGTACCTCACACATCACAAATATTGTAAGTGACCACTTCTTTTAGTCTTTCCATGAGACTGTAAGGTCTGTGAAGACAGAAATTGCCTTTCATATATTTAAACCCAAGACCCAGCACAGAGTTGGGTACATAGAACATCTTCAGTAATGTCAGTTGAATGAAATTAGGGACAATTATGATACATCATGATCATTTTGAAACCCACATTATGAATTATCACTACTTCAGTCCAAGTCACAATACCATCGCAGTTCCTAATTGCATTTTTTTAGAGAATCATTGAGAGCAAAAATCAAAGTGGGTCACAATTCAGTCACATGCCTCCATGGGGTGGAGATGAGAGTGGCCTGGATTCTGTTGCTCTGGATGCACCATGGGCTTCCCTTCTCCTCCTACTCAGGATGCTGACATTTAAAGCAATGGCCCAGCTCTTCATCTTGGGCTGCACGTGGTGTCTGGGAGTCCTGCAGCTGGGCCCAGCTGCCCGTGCCATGGCCTATCTCTTCACCATCATCAGCAGCCTGCAGGGCGTCTTCATCTTCCTGGTGTACTGTCTCCTCAGCCAGCAGGTACCACAGTCCCACTCCCACCCAGGACCCTTTCTCTTCTCAGTCCTGTCAGTGAGCCAACTCAGAGCATGCTTTGCCTCTGCAGGTCCGGGAGCAATACAGGCAATAGTTGAAAGGGGTCAGGAAAACCAAAGCAGACTCTGAGAAGTACACCCTCTCCAGCAGGGCTATGTTGGATGACCCTAAACACAGTTTGGTAAGATCACTCATCATTTCCAGAGCACTTCACTAACTGACCTCATTGAGCTTTCATGTTCATCACACTAGACAGCTCAGATATACAGCAGGGGATTCCCTAAAGTAACCCACACTGGGTTTACTCCTAGACTCAGTCAAAGACATTTTCTTGTTATTAATGGAACTCTTCCTCTGCTCTCACTCACTATGTTTCTATGCTCATCTTAACCCTTGCAAATGACTATCTTCTCATTCCCTATGTGTGTAGAGCACCCACTTTGTGTGACATGGTGCATGTTGTTCTTAATCTTACTGAGTGAGAAGACACAAAAAACCTCATCATAGCCAGAGAGAGAATCTACAGTCAATGAGCAGGAACCAGTGATGGGAAGCTGTGATGCTCAAAGTGCACAGTCACAGCATCATCCTTTGTCCCAAGTCATTCCAGGCTCCTCTCTATATATAGAACAACAAACGCATGGTACGTGTCATCATAAAAGTTAATAAAATAAGTATTAAGTTGGATTAGACTTTATTTAAAAGTCTGCAATCATTCCTGATACTATCAGCACATGCATACCTGGGAAAATAAGGGAGGATAATTATGGAGGGCAGAGGAGAGATCCTGACAGTGTGAATCCTATCAAGCATTTTTATGTTTGGGTTTACAAACTATTTTCATATTTTTTGTTCACATGTATTCGCATGTGCACTTGAAGGTAAGTATTATGTTTCCTCTTGTAGATGAAGAAAGTGAGACCCGGGGGGTTCAGATGAATTGTGCAAGGACTTCAACTTTCCCCGACTTCCATGTACCCACCATGCTGCCTGGCAAAACTTCTGCATTTTTCTCATCCGCTTCCGTATTCACCCTCTAAAACTCCTACTTCCCAAACTCTCTACTCCTCCAAAGTCTCATCCTTCTAACTCCTTCCTTTTCCTAGCAGATGTTCCTACCAGCTTCTTCACAGAGATAATACAAGTCAGCAGGGTGAAACAAGGTCAACTTTGTGTTCTGAAAAACCAGCTATTTGACATCTGGTTCATTCTCTTCTCTTTCCATTTTATTGCCACAGACAAGATGTGCTTCCTATTTTTTTAAAGCAAATTCTTCAACATGTACTTTGCTTCTCAACCCTCCTGACTTCTCAATAAATTTACATTATTGCTTTTGCAATCTCTATTTTAATCAGTCTCATGTTCTCAACAGCATTGTTTTTATTTTAATTGCAACATGCTAACTCTCTCATAATAAATTACTAAGATTCGATTCCTTGCTTTTGCAATCTCTGTCTATTTTAATCAGTCTCATGTTTTCAACAGCATTGTTTTTACTTTAATTGCAACATGCTAACTCTCTCATAATAAATTACTAAGATTCGATTCCTCTCTCTCTTCTGCTACACACTCAAAAATGGATTTTATCTTCATTATTCCACCCAAAGACCTCTCTCTTAAGCCTCCAGTAATCTCCACTGACAAATATTTTTTGGTCCTCTTAGCAGTATTAAATGCTTTGGTTCCTGCCTTCATTTTAAATACTATTCTTGTGCTCCTGACTCCTATGTCTCAACCCCTCCCAGAACTATTGCTATCTCTCTAAGCTGACCTTTCTTTATCTTCTTTATATTTCAACCATACTATCTGTCTTGGTTCTGAAAGCATTTCTATTCTAATTTATACCCTCCTCACAGGCTATCTTGTCCACAAGGATTTAATGTATCCTGCAGAAAGAAAGAATGGCCAAAATTTTTTCTCTAGCACTAAATTACCTATGAGCTCCAGACCACTATTTTTTTCAATTGACTACTTCACACCTCTACTTAGATATCTCAGAAACAGTCCAACAAGGCCATAAACAAACATCATTTTTCACCAACATAATCCTCTTCAGGGTTTCACATCTCAGATGCATCTCTCTTCTTACACCTGGAACATCAGGGACTTGAAGCATCTTTGACATTATCCTGTCCCTACTCTGTTCCATCCCAAACCAATCCATTGCTAAATCAGCCTACAATTTCCTTTTCAGTAGCTCACAAATTGGTCTTATTGACACCATCTCTATCGCCTTCTCCCTAATTTAACCTGACATCTTTCCTTGGCTGGATTGCAATGTCTTCCTAATGGGTCTCTCCGTACATTCTTCTCCTACCTCCAGTAATTTTCCACATAAAAACAGTTTCCCATTGCCCCAGGAGCAACACCAAAATATATGAGGATTCCGATTTCCTCCACATCCTCCCAAAACTTGTTAATATTTGTCTCTCTTATTCTTTAGGTTGTGTGAAATAGTTTTTCATTTTGCTTTTGATTTGCATTCCTTCATGTCTAATGATGCTGAACATCTTTTCATGTGGTTATTATCTATTTGCATATTTTCTTTGGGGAAATATCTAGTTGAATCATTGCCAATTTTTTTGTTGAATCATTTTTCTTTCATCGATAAGTTGTAAGAATGCTATATATGTCTGAATACAAGTCCCTTGTCAGATACATGATTTTCAGTTATTTTCTCCCATTCCATGGTTTTACTTTTACTCTCTTGAAAATTTCCATCAATACACAAAAGCTGTTAATTTTGATGAAGACCAAGTTATCTTTATTTTATTCACTTGTGCTTTGGGTATCATATCTAAAAAGGGATTGTTTAATATGAGGTCAAAAAGATTTAAACACTTTTTTCCCAAAAATTTTATAGTTATTATGTTTTAGTTATTATGTTCATGTATTTATTTGGAATTTTTTGAATGGTATGAGATTTTTAATATGACATGAGATGTATGTTCTTTTGTTTGTTTGTTTTACATTTTATTTATTTTATTTTTTTATTTTTTATTTTTATTTATTTATTTTTTGTTTTTGCATTTCACTTTTTTAATTGTTGATATTGTACAGTTTTCTGTCTTTTACCCCGCCCCAGCCCACCACCCCAGCACTCCCCACCTTCCTCCCATTTCCACCCCCCCATAGTTTTTGTCCATGAGTCCTTTATACTTGTTGCTCTAAACCGTTCCCCTTTTCCCCTGAAATTCCCTCCCCTCCCACTCTGGACACTGTCAGACTGTTCTCAAATTCAGTGTCTTTGTTTATATTATGCTTGTTTGTTTGTTTTGTTGATTAGCTTCCTGTTAAAGGTGAAATCATATGATATCTCTAGCTATCAGAGAGATGCAAATTAAAACTACAATGAGATACCACTTGACACCAGTCAGAATGGCCTTCATAAACAAAGCAACAAACAGCAAGTGTTGGAGAGGTTGTGGAGAAAAGGGGACCCTAGTGCACTGTTGGTGGGATTGCAGATTGGTACAACCACTATGGAAAACAGTATGGAATTTTCTAAGAAAACTAAAAATGGACATACCTTTTGACCCAGCAATTCCACTGCTTGGATTATATCCTAAGAATCCTGAAACACCAATCCAAAAGAATCTATGCACCCCTATGTTCATAGCAGCACAATTTACAATAGCCAAGTGCTGGAAGCAACCTAGGTGCCCATCAGTTAATGAATGGATCAAAAAACTGTGTTACATTTACACAATGGAATTCTATGCAGCAGAAAGAAAGAAGGAGCTCCTACCCTTTGCAACAGCATGGAAGGAATTGGAGGGTATCATGCTAAGCGAAATAAGACAGGCAGTGAAAGATGTATGTTCTTTTACACATGGATATTCAGTTATTCTGTCACCATTTATTGAAAAGATCGTTCTTTCCCCCAATTAATTGCCTTGATATCTTATCAAAATTAATTCACCATAAATATAAGGGTTTACTTCTGGACCCTTGATTCTCTTCCATCACCTATCTTGATTACAGTAGCTTTGGAACAATTTCAAAAGTGGAGAATTGATGCTACAGATTTTTTCTTATTTTTCAAGATTGTTTCAGCTAGTTTGTGCCCCTTGAAGTTCCGTATGAATTTCAAGCTGTGCTTGTCAATTTCTGAAAAATATTTAACTGAGATATTAATAAGGATTGTGTTGAAGTTGTAGATCAGTTGGGGGGATATTGCCATCTTAACTATATTAAGTCTTCTGATTCATGAACATGAGTTGTTTTTCCACCTCTTTAAGTTATTTCACTTCTTTTGACAATGTTTTATAGTTTTTTGTGTACAACAAGTCTTAACTTTTTAACACTATCATTTTTACACTTTTCTTCTCAGGAAGAATTATAACAAACAGCTAAAGTTGATGATCTTGACTCCAGGAAAATGAGGAAAATTATGAACTGTAATACTTTGGGCAAAGAGTATAGAAAATATTTTTTGTGTTTGTTTCAAGTCACTTTTCTTGACATCATTGTAGGAGAGCATATGCAGGAAATGTTTGACATTCAGTTGCTGGAAAATTGGGATTTTCTGGTCCACACAGCATGCTCAGCTCACTCCCATAACGGTCAGGGAGCTTTGACCCAGTTCTTCAGTTGCCTTGGATTAATCCCTCTGCATCAACCATTCTTCTACAAAGGTGTCCCTCAAGCTGAAGATATTTAATAAGGAAAATTCAAATGGCTTTCTTAAAATAGCATAAAAGAAAAAAGTAATGTTCAAATACCTGCATATAGGGCAAACAACTAATCCCAGTTCTTCGAAACTTTCTGGTTTTAGAACCAACAGTCCTACATCCCAAGGAATACCTAAGTTACAGGCAACTAGGGCAGTTGGTCTCCCTACCTGCATGCTTCAATTTATCCACTCTTCATTTCTAAAGACTTACTAATTTATTCACTCAAAAATTATATTTTTATTACTCACCATGTGTTGCATTCAGATCACAAGAGATCTAATTCCCAATTTCACAAAGCTTACATAAAAAAAAACAAAACTCAATAGAGTAAAACCATTAATAGAATACCTACATCTTTATATTTTTATGATGTAGTCTGTAGTAAAAGGTATATATTGCTACTGCACATTCTGTAACATGTATTTATACAAACCATATCATTTCATCCTCAGAATGTGAGCTGGGCAGGATCTAAATCTACAGCAGTTACACCCAAAAGAAATGCCCTGTGGGGCCCCATTGCCCAAATCTCCACCAATTGAACATCAAAAAAAGTACTGTAAATGATTACAACACATTAAATAAAAATGCATGATACCTAAAATATCAGCCTGCAAATGTAGAAGATAAGCTAGAATAAGAAAATCATGATTTTTTTCAATATTTGGTATGGCCACTAAAAGCATAGGGTATATAGCAAACCAATTAGCCTGGACTCTTCTAAAGGTATTGTTTTTAAAATGCAATATACAGATGATGTATTGTAGAATTACACACTTGAAACCTATATAATTTTATTAATTAATGCTACCCAATAAATTTAATTTTTAAAAGTGGCTAGAGGCTGATCTAGATTAAAAGAGACAAAAGGGATATAAAATAAAATTCAATGTCAATTTTGGTGGGACTCTGGCTTGGGTATATAGTTAAAAATGACATTTTGGAAGCCACTGGAGTAATTTTAATATGTATTGTACATTAGAAGTTATTATAAAATTGTTGTTAATTTTCTTGAGTATAATAATAGCATTTTGGTTGTGTAGGAAACATTCTTTAAATGTTTTAACATTTGTTGAAGAATTATTAAAGTTTCACAATGTCAACCAATGAGCATAAATGCTTTAAGAGACATTGAAATAAATAAAGAACAAACTGACAGTAACCAGAGGGGAGGCAGGAGGGGGATAGTGGGGAGAAAAGAGGAAGGATCATCAAGGAACATGTATAAAGGGCACATGGACAAAGCCAAATGAGGGTAGGATAGAGGGTGGGAGGTGGGGAGGGCTGGGGTTGGGGAGAGTGGTGTGAAGAAAATGGAGACAACTGTACTTGACCAACAAAAAAAAGAAAAAAGAAAAAAAAGTGTATGTATATAAATTGAGAAAATTTTAAATATGTTGATAATTGTTGAATCTAGATGGAGGAAATAAAAGTATTGTTATCATTCTTCTAAATTCTCTCTATGTTTAATCATGGTAAAATAAAAAGATGTGTCAAAAATAAATAAATAAGTTATTAATTCATTAAAGTAATACCCTCATAAATTCCTAGATGTTTGTATCAAATGCTTTTACTCTGCATAAATTGTATAAATAGATATTTTATAAAATTATGAATTTACATGACTATAAGCTGATGGATTTAAATTAAAAATTTAATTTAAAACCATTAGAAAATAATAGAGGGAAATCCCTATTTCTGCCTGGGAGATAAAAAGTGGAAACGAGTATTTCTCCCAACCTAATGAAAAGAAAATTCATATTAACAACAAAATCATTAATTTTCTTGAACCTGTAGGAGAACTAAGGGAACAGTAACCAAAAATCTAAGAAGATAAGCTCATCCAAGGAGAGACCATCAGGAGCACTGAATCACCTACAGCAGGGCATACAAGGAAGAAATCTGGATGCCAGACAAACAGTTAAGAGGAATTCACCTACATTGTTAATGACTTGCTAAGGGCCAAGTGGGAGATCAGATAGTACAGAATCTCTGAGGGAGTGGAAGAAATGTGGAGAGACCCCTCTGAGATGCAGCCACACCGGGAAAGTTTACATCTGAAGGTGGAGCAATGAGGAAAAAAAACCTCTGTCTAAGTAGTCCCAACACAAGCACAAGATAACAAGGTCACACGAGAACAAAATGAAAGCCAGGGTGAAATATCTCCCACTAAGTAGATTCAAGCTCCCTCAAAAGCAGCCTAGCAGAAGAATAGCTATGCCTATTGCCAGTAGCATTTAACCAAAAATTATAAAACACAAGCAAAAGCAAGAATAAGCAACCTATGAAGATATTGATGGAACCAGACTTAAATGAACAGACACTGAATTTTAAATAACTATGATTAGTATGTAAAAGGCTCTAGAGAAGTGCTCACCTCGGGGACAGTCTTGTCCCAGGGAACATTTGGCAGTTTCTGGAGACATCATTCGTTACACAGCTGGATGGGTACCAACTGGCATGTAGTGAGTAAAGGCAAGGGATTCTATTCAGCACTCTACAATGCACAGGACAGCCCCAGCCAAAGATTTATACAGCCTCCAAATGCCAATAATGCTGAGCTTGAGAAACTGTTCTAAATTCCCTTACATTATACAGATGCTAAAAATAGATATCTTCCTTTTCACTATAGAAACAGAAAAGTTTCTCTAACAACATGTAAGATATAAAGAAAGAGTAGCCCTGGCCAGTGTGGCTCAGTGGGTTGAGTGCTGGCCTGCAAACTGAAAGGTCACTGGTTCAATTCCTGGTCAGGGCACATGCCTGGGTTGTAGGCCAGGTTGTGGGTGTCAGGGAGGCAACCAATCGATCTTCCTCTCACACATCAATGTTTTTCTCCCTCTTTCTCCCTCTCTTCTCCCCTCTCTAAAAAAATTAAAAATTTAAAAAAATAAATAAAAAGTACACTTTAACAGGAAATTTTATGTTCTCTTCTGTTACCCCCAAGGTTAAGAAAACCCTGTTTTACTGAGGAAACTGGACAACATTATGAACATATGACAAATTTCAAAAGAAAATAGAGGCCACAATTTAATTTCATTAATAACATCCTTTTAATCAAAATCCAAAGTCAAAGAAAAGAACTACAAGATTTACTACTTAAATGAAAGTATCTAGGTGATAAGACACCATTTTAAAACATCTGAAGTGACAGAAGATGAGTTGACTTTGGGTGATGGGCACACAATGCAATATACAAAGTATGTGTCATAGAAGTGTACTCGTATACTCAAAACCTATATAATCTTATCAATGTCACTGTAATAAATGGTGGGGTGAAAATGGAGACATTTGCACTTGAACAACAACAAAAAATTTTAAATAAAAAAATTTTTAAGTCTGAAGATAAAATATTTGCTTGTTAGGAAGAGATTCATCATCTCTTCTTGGCTTTTTGACTAAGATCAAGTGTAATGAGAGATTTATATCTGCCTCATACAAAGAAATTCTTAAATTCAATGATAAGGCTAACTTATGATAAAATATTGGAATAGTATAACAGAGTAGTCTTTCCCATTTTCTGACCCTCCAGTTACTTTCCAAGCTCTACATTCTTCCAGTTTCTCACATCTACTATTCATGGAACTTCTATTTCCTGAGTTCTCAGAATCCCAAATGTCTAAACTTTGGATTCCTGGACAACAGATACCACAATTTCAATTCTTTTCTTTTTAATACCTTTTTTTATTGTTGTTCAAGTACAGTTGTCTCCATTTTCTTCCCACCACTCTCCCCCACCCCACCCATCCCCACTTCCCACCCTTGATCCTACCCCCTTTTGGTTTTGTCCACGTGTCCTTTATAGATGTTCCTGAAAATCCTTCCCCCTTCCTCCCCATTATGGCTTTCCATCTCTCCTCTGGTTACTGTCCTTTTGTTCTTAATTTCAATGTCTCTGTTTATACTTTGCTTGCTCGTTTGTTTTGTTGATTAGGTTCCACTTACAGGTGAGATCATATGGTATTTGTCTTTCACCAGCTGGCTTATTTCACTTAGCATAATGCTCTCCAGTTCCATCCATGCTGTCCCAAAGGGTAGGAGCTCCTTCTTTCTCTCTGCTGCATAGAATTCCATTGTATAAATGTACCATAGTTTTTTGATCCACTCATTTACTGATGGGCACCTAGGTTGCTTCCAGCACTTAGCTATTGTGAATTGTGCTGCTATGAACATTGGGGTGCATTGGTTCTTTTGGATTGGTGTTTCAGGCTTCCTAGGGTATAATCCCAGCAGTGGAATTGCTGGGTCAAAAGGCAGTTCCATTTTTACTTTTCTGAGGACATTCCATACTGTTTTCCACAGTGGCTGCACCAGTCTGCAATCCCACCAACAGTGCACTAAGGGTCCCTTTTCTCCACATCCTCGCCAACACTCGTTTGTTAATTTATGATGGCCATCTGACTGGTGTGAAGTGGTATCTCACTGTGGTTTTAATTTGCATCTCTCTGATGGCTACTGATGCTGAACATCATTTCATATGTCTCTGGGCCCTCTGTAAATCCTCCTTGGAGAAGTGTCTGTTCAGGTCGTTTGCCCATGTTTTAATTGGATTTTTTGCCTTCCTGGCATTGGGTTGTAGGAGTTCTTTATATATTTTGGAGATCAGTCTGAGGTATTGTTGGCAAATATATTTTCGCATACAGTTAGTTCCCTTTTCATTTTGCTGATGGTTTCTTTAGCCATACAGAAGCTTTTTAATTTGATATAGTCCCATTTGTTTCTTTTCCTTTATTTCCCTTGCCCTAGAAGATGTATCGGCAAAAATATTGCTGCATAGGATATCTGAAATTTTACTGCCTATGTTTTCCTCTAGGACTTTTATGGTGTAAACTGGTGGTCTAGTATCTTTTTTTTTTTTTTTTTTTTTTTTTTTTGGCATGTACCAGTCTACCTGTCCCAGCAGAATTTGTTGAAGAGGCTATTTTTACTTCATTTTATGCATCTTCCCCCTTTGTCAAATATTAATTAACCATAGCAATATGGGCTCTCTATTCTATTCTACTGATCCATGTGTCTGTTCTTATGCCAGCACCAGACTGTTTTGAGTAGAATGGACTTGTAGTATAGTTTTATATTAGGTATTGTGATCCTTCCTACTTTGTTCTTCCTTCTCAAGATTGCTGTGGCTATTCAGGTCACTTTTGGTTCCACAATTTTTGAAATATTTGTTCTAAATCTGTGAAATATATCATTGGTATTATATGGAGATTGCATTGAATCTATAGATTGCTTTGGGTAGTATAGATATTTTTTATGATATTGATTCTTCCAGTCTATGAACATGGTATATGTTTCCATTTGTTTGTATCTTCCTTAATTTCTTCAGTGTTGCATAATTTTCTTACTACAGGTCTTTTACCTCCTTGGTTAGATTTATTCCAAGATACTTTATTTTTCTTGTTGCTATAGTAAATGGGAATTTTTTCCTAGTTTCTATTTCTCATATTTCATTGTTGGTGTACAAAAATGCCTTCAATTTCTGAATATTGACTTTGTATCCTGATATTTTGCCAAATTCACTTATTAGGTTGAGTAGTTTTTGGTGGAGCTTATAGGCTTTTCTATGTACACTATCATGTCATCTGCAAACAATGACAATCCCATTAAAATTTTTAAAACAAAACTTCAACAATAGCTAGAAACATTCATACAAGAAATGCATAAGGTTAGAAAGAAATTTTATTGGGGACCTAAAAAGATAGATATGTGAGTATAGCCTTATTTAGCATGTTAAATTGCATGGGAAGCATTGTCAAATAAACATTGATTATAAACTTTAGTTATATGTATATGGATGTTACTGATATAGGTAATCTAGAAATTGAAGTTTATACAATGACAAATACAAATACACATTTGTCAATATCGTCATTGTCTAGTTGTTAATTATTGTATGCCATGAAAATAACTAAATTTTCTTAATAAATGGGAAAAAAGAAATGCACAAAGTCCTCAAAGGCAATACTATAAAGTGTAACTGAAAAAATCATAACCTACATAAAGAGAATTATACTGAAGTGATGGAAAATGTTAATGTTGTAAGAAACTATTAACTCCACAGTAATCTGCACTGTAAGTGCAATCACAGTGAAAGTCCCAAGACATTTTTTACAGAACTCAGTAAACTATCTATAAGGTTATACTGAAGGAAAATGTGAGAGACAGAACAGTTGTAAACGATAGTAAGTAATCAAGTGTTCACCTTACCCATTTCTTTCGCTAGGCCTTGTTTTGACCATACTTACATCAGGCTTCTCTTTTCATACAGGCCCCTGAACTCTGCTTGCCCGAGTCTGACCAAGCGCACACACAGAAAGTCTAACGTGCCCTCTCATCGGTTTCTCTCGGGAACTGGCTGACCACGGAGATCCCCGCTTCCTGTCACGACTCTGACAATTTCCCTTATTTTTTGCAATTTCCCCTCCAAAGATTCTGCTTATCTTTGCCTGCTTTTTCTTTTACCCTGTAAAAGACAAATCTCTTTCTGTATGATTTTGAGATACTCACAGATTTCTGAGGATCAGAGCATTCTCCCTGTTGGAATAGTCTTTCTGATTAAAGCCTCCCCTTATCCAAGTCCACATTTGGATTTATTTGATATCAAATACAGAAATTTGCCTCTTAAAACACACACACACAAAAAAAAAAAAAAAACCTACGGCATTTTAAAGAAGTATAGCATTTTTCCAGGAATAGGGAAATGAACCAATGAAACAAAATAAAGAATACATTATACATAACATAGTGTTAAACAGAAATGGTATTTCAAGCAATGTGTGAAAAATGGTATGTAAAGCCAGGGAAATAACAATATTCTCTCCAACAATTGGTGTCAGGGTGACAGTGACAGTCTGTTCATTTAGGAAATATTGTTTACTGAACAAATTGTCGTTATATTAAAATCTACTGAAATTATTTTGTTCCTTTTTGTTATTACTGTTGCAAGTGTAAATGGGGTCTTTTCATGGACTCACAGGAAAAGCATTTCCAGGGACCCACACATGGGAGGGTGAGGTTCAGTGGTAAGACTTATTGGGGCTGAAATAAATGGCTGTGCCCAGGTTCCCAGTGTCTGATTTCTGTCCATCCCTCTGTGGAAAAAGTCCAGTTTTGTCTTCATCGAGCCCAAAAGAAAGGCCAAGGTCCAAAAATTCTGTGCCATTGGTTCAATCCAGTTTGGTCCCTGTCCCCGTCTGGGTAGTTTAGCTTCTTTTCCTGGCTGTGCTTCAGCTGACACTGTGTTGCTGTACCCAGGCTCATGCCCATGGCCCCAAGTGGTTACTAGGGCCACATGGCTGCTACGGAGAGAGAATGTGCAAATGGAGAGAACACATGTTAGAGAGGGCGGGGAGAGATTTGTTAAGTGCCAATTATACTATCTTGGGCTTCAGAAGGACCAGGTTCCTTTTCAAAGTAACCCATCTGTCATAGGCTGGTTTTGGGTACTTCCTCTAACTGATTTGTTTCCAGGATTTTTTGTCCCTAATCCAATCCAATTTTTTTCCTAAACTAGGTTCTGCTCCTCATTTTTGCCCTCTTAGTTCCTCCTGCTCATGCCTCAGAGTGGAAGCCCCTCCCCTGTGACATCTTGGCTTCTACTGGGTGTGCGCCCAGCAGAGAAATTTTCTTTTTATTGATTATTCCTTCCCCCCATAGTCTGGATAGATGGACTGGTTGTACCCTGGGGAGATTGGAAAGCCCATGCTTCCCCCCTAGATGGGGGAGGGAGGGGTGTTTTGCCCTTGGTGGGGCAAATTTGCAACCCACTGGAGTGCCTATGAATGCTGTAACTTCCAATTCAGCTCCCTAGTTTATTTTGCTTAATAATGCCTGATTCGCTTTACTCCCTTCCTTTATTAATATCTAGCTATCAACACTAACAATATTACTTCTCTTTTTTCTGTTTTTGTTTATTTTTCAATTACAGTTTATATTCACTGATAGTCTGTATTACCTAAAACATTAGAAAATGAAGGACAATATCCTAGGCAATACTAAAGCAAAATTCATGCAGTGAATGGTTGAAAAACTGGGAAAAATAAAAGTTTATAGTGACGCAACTCTCAGTTTTATTTATTTATTTATTTATTTATTTATTTATTTATATTTATTCTCACCCAAGGACATGCTCATTGATTTTAGAGAGATGAAAAGGGAGGAAGAGGAAGAGAGAAAGAAAAATTGATGTGAAAGAGAAACATCTCTCAGTTGCCTCTCAGACATGTCCCAACTGGGAACCTGCAACCTAGGCATGTGCCCTGACAGGGAATCAAACCCATGACCTTTGGTTTACAGGACAATTTTCCACCCAACTGAGCCACACCAGCCAGGGCTCAATTTTATTTTGATTACAATTGTAATGGGAACGATCTTTACTCAATTTACTATTAACATGAAAACAGACATGTGGCATCATCAGGTGAGATGGTATTCAAAGATACTCCTGTCCACAGGGGTCTAAAACTGTGTTCAGAACAAGATGTACAAGCTATTCTGGACCTAGTGCACAGAATTCAACACTTTGACTGCTGGCATCCTCAGTATTTATCCTCCCTGGCAATATAGTTATGTATTCTTATCCCAAGGGGTGGCCCTAATCACATAGGATCAATGTTCTTAATCAGATTTCAATTTGGAAGGGGGGACTAGATTATATTTTCTCTTTTTATCCAAAGACCAGGAAAGGGAAAGCCTAGCAAAACATAAAATATTTCAACGGTAACTTCCCCTACTCCAACTAAACATCGCAGAGAAAAACTGGTCACATCCCTATCCTCCTCATCAAAAGTCCAGTGGGAAGTCCAGAGCTCTACCCTAACCCACCTGTAATGAAGTATCCCCTGACACCCCAATGGGATTGTAGCAGAGAAGCAGCTGAGCCTTTCATCACACCCAATAGTAGAGAGCTCCTCTCAGTTACGTCAGTAGAGGCCATGTGGGCAACAGTTGCAAGGCCTCCTTAGATCTCCAAGAAAGGGTGGTGTAAGCAGAGAGCTGGTGGGAGGGAGAACTTCTGACTCCACCCAGGAGTGACAAGGTATCCCTCCTCACCAGAGTCAGTGGACCCAAGTGGGAAACTGGATTTTCACCCTCACTTCCAGCAACTACATGGCATGGTGTCAGAGAAGTCTTCTAAAACAGAAGGTTTTATTAAAAGCCAGGGATTTGAAATATAATTGAAATATAATACCTTAAGTATCCAGGATGCAATAAAAAAAATCATTGTGCTATGAAGAGTCAGGAAAAATCTTAGCTTAGAAACAAATTAGAATTATTTGATGAGTATTTTAAAGCTGCCATAATCAAACAATGTTTCAACGAGCAATTGCAAACAATGTTTTGTAACAAAGGAAAACATAGATCATCTCAGTAAAGAAATAGAAAACCCTGACAAAGAAGCAGGTGATATAATGAAGACCAAAATGGATATTTTAGACCTGAAAAGTCCAATAACTTAAATAAAAACTCTACTTGACTTTTTTAATAGCAAAATGAGACAAAAAGGGAGAAATCAATGAACTTGAAGACAGAACAATATAACTTACCCAATCTGAACAAGAGACAGAAAATAAACTACAAAAAAAAAAAAAAAGAGTCTCAGGAACCTGTGGGACTATAACAAAGTATATTTAATATTTCTGGTATTGAATTCTACAGGGAGTGAGAGAACATGGAACTGAAAAATCAGAGAAAAAAATGGATAAAAATTTCTCAAATTTTCCAAAAAACAAAAATGTATGCATTCAAAAGCTGAGGAAATGCCAAACAGGATAAACTAAAAGGAATCCAGGCCAAGATACATCAGAATAAAACTTTAGAAAACTAAAGGCAAAGAAAAAATTCTTGAAAGCAGCAAGGGATTGAAAAAGTAATGATATTCATCAGTAAAGGGAAAACAATGGAAACACCAGCTAATTTCTTATCAGGAATTATGGGTGCCAGCAGTACAACATGATTCAGGTTTGGAAAGAAAAATATTGTCAACCCAGAATTCTATATCCAGAAAAAATATTTGTAAGGAATTAAGTGAAAATCAAGACATCTTCCTATGTAAAATTTACTCTTTCCATAATTTTCACAAATATTAAATAAAACATGGTATTTTAAGTGAATGGTGTCCCCATTACATTTATATGTTGAAACTCTGACCCCTGCGATTATATATGGAGAGAAGGTCTTTTAGGAGTAAAGGTAAACAAGGTCAGAAGGTTGGGGCCCTAATCACATAGGATCGGTGTTCTTAAGAAAAAGAGACACCGGAGATCTCGACATCACCTAGATCTTGGACATCTAGATTCCATAGCTGTGAGAAAAGAAACATCTGTTATTTAAGCTGTCCGGTCTGTTTTGTTTTGTTATAGCAGCCCTAGACAACTAATAGACATGGACACATAGATAAGAGAAAATGTAAAAAGTGCGGAGAAAATTAACAGAATTTTATCACACAGACTACAGGCAAATTTGGGAGGTATGTTTTCCTTATCTTTTTAAAAAGTATTTATTTATTTTTAAAGAGAGGGGCAGGGAGGAAGAAAGAGAGGGAGAGAAACATCAACATGCGGTTGCCTCTCATGCACCCTCCACTGTGGACCTGACCAGTGACCCAGGCATGTGCCCCAGCTGGGAATCAAACTGGTGACCCTTTGGTTTACAGGCCAGCGCTCAATCCACTGAGTCACACCAGCCAGGGCTGTTTTCCTTATCTTTTAAAACAGATGAATAGATATGAATCTAAGACTGTTAGGAGGATTGTTGAAGAATAAAAAACACCTTCGTTTTAGACCTGCCAGGGTGTAGGGATGTGGGGGTAACATGCAGGAGATGTTTGTGATGATTGAATCTTTATGTATCTTGATTGCAGAGACAGTTATAGGAATCTACACATGGGAGAAAACGTCACAGAACTATATACACGTAGTGTGCTAATATCAATTTCTTGGATTAAGTATTTGATTATCATCACATAAAAATGTAACCTTTGTAGAAACCTGGATGAAAGGTACACAGGACCTTTTAGCATTGTTTTTACAACTTCACATGAACCTATTAATTATTTCAAAATAGCAACATAAATTTAACTTTTGAAGTTTCCTGAAAAAAATAAACATAAAATTACCATATGACCCAGAAATTTAACTTCTGGGTATTTATCTGAAGACAACACTAATTCAAAAATATATGTGCAATGTTAACTGTAGCATTATTTACAATAGCCAATATATGGAAACAATATAAGTATCCATCCATGGATGAAAACGTTACTTAACCATAAAAAGGATGAAATGTTGCTATTCATGACAACATGGATGGACCTTGAGATCATTAGGCCTAGAAAAATAAATCAGTCAGAGGACATCAAGTACCATATGATCTCACTCTTTTGTGAAATCCAGAAAAAAAAAAGTTCTTAGATATAGAAAACCGATTGCTTATTGCCAGAGAAAAGCTGGGTGTGGGAGGGCAGGGTATGAAATGGATAAAGGGAGTGAAAAGATACAAAGTTCCAGTTATACAATAAGTAAGTCATGGAATCTAATGTACAGCATGGTGGCTATAGTCAATAAGAAAGTATTGTATATTTGAAAGTTGCTGACAATGTAGATCTTAAAAGTTCTCATGACAAAAAAAAAATTGTAACCATATGTGGTAATGAATGTTAACTAGACATTGTGGTGATTATTTCCCAGTAAACACAGTTATTGAATTACGATGTTGTACATCTGAAACTATGTAATGTTGTAGGTCAGTTATACTTCAATAAAATGTCTATTAATAGATAATTCTGTTCACTCTGATCTAAGGTCCTCAAATAGGCAAAAAAGACTAATAGAGTGATTATTCATCTGGGGAGGTCTTTGATTACACATTATCACATCTTCTTATGTAAAGAAATTGTAAGAATCACACTCAGCAATCTCACTCCTGGGAATATATCCTAAGAATCCCAAAACACCAATCAGAAAGAATATATGCCCCCTATGTTCCTAGCAATATTGTTTACATAGCCAGGATCTTGGAGCAGCCCAAGTACCCATCAGTAGATGAGTGGATAAAAAAGCCCTGGTACATTTACACTATGGAATACTATGTGGCTGTATAAAAAAAGAAGGAACTCTTACCTTTTGTAACAGCATGGATAGACCTGGAGATTATTATGCTAAGGTAACTAAGCCAGTTAGAGAAAGACAAATACTGCATGATCTCACCTATAAATAGAATCTAATGAATAAAATAGGACCAGAGGCATGGATACATGGAACAGACCGACAACTGTCAGAGGGGAGGGTGGTGGTGGGGGGACTGGAAGAGATAGGCAAAGAACACATATGCATAACACAGACAGTAATGTGGCGAAGGCTGGTGGGGAGTGCAGTGGCTGGGTGGAAGAGGGGAAGGGGGTAAATGGGGCACGTCTGTAATGTCAAACATTAAAAAAACAGTTACAGAAAAGAAAACACACACACGAAAAAATCACCTTCAAGGAGGCTTCTAGTACCAGTACTTGTAAAACTATGCAAATCCTTAAAAAGAAGTGGTGTCTCTGAAAAGTTAATTATTGGGCAGATTTGGGGAAGAAAACACCAGACCAGAAGTTTCCTAAGCCACCTCCTCCAGGACACAACACACACTAAAACAGGGAGTGTTTTCAACACACACAGACCAAGATCAGACATCCTCCGTGGCCGGGCTTGCTGGCGTCTGCACCATGAGAAGCAGGTGTCTGAGGCTGCTGCCAGGTAGGTAGAATTATGACAGTGACGAGAGACAGTTAAAGCTATCTGGGAACTCCCTACCCAGTTTGAAAATGCTCCCTGTTCTTCTTCATATCTAGCTTGTTTTCCCACTGTTTTTATAAGAAACAAAAGAAAGAAATTTGAAGAAGGGTATTAGCTCATCTGTATTAACTCTCAAAGGGAAAGCTAGTGAAACTCATTCCTAGGGCATACTTGAGGACTTAACAGACATTTCTTATTTTACCACTTGCATCAGTCCAGTTTCTCCAGAGGCAGAATCAATAGGAAAAAGCACATGCAAGAGAGAAGGAGGGAGGGAGGGAGGCAGGGAGGGAGAAGTCAGAGGAAGAAGTCAGTCTTTTTTCTGTTCAGGTCTTTAACTGATTGGATGAGGCCCATCCAGATTATGGAGGATCATCTGCTTTACTCAAAGTCTACTGATATAAATGTTAATCTCATCTTTTAAAAAAAACGTGTTCACACCAGCATCTCAACTTGTGCTTCACCAGATGTCTGGGTACTGTGGCTTAGCCAAATTGATCTATAAGATTAACTAACACACTGCCTATATTATTTGTCTCAGAAGGGTAGATCATCGAATTATCTGAAAACACCATTATGCTAAGAAATACATTATCTTTGTGTGCATATCATGGCAGGATGTAAGGGACAGTGAATTAGTAAAAATCGTTTTTAATGAGGTTAGCTGAAGTCTGGTTAGTCTTTATTTCTTTCAATGCTTAGGATAATAACTGTCATCTAGTAAGTTAGGTATTCCTTATAGAGTGTCCCCATCGGTTATAATTTGCTTTCTGGTTTTTATGAAAAATAGCCATATTTATCATTATCTGATCTGTGGAGCATGATTTTTTTAATAATGGACATATTTTGGGAAGTTCTTATAAAGGCACACAGATCTGAATTTTCATTGGGTTCATGCTCACACGGATGAAATGACAGACTCTGATAGGTGACCTAGTTATTGCCTGGAGGGTAGAACTTATTCCTCTTCACCCTTAGTGGTTTTCATACCACGTAGCCTGTTCAGTGACCTTCCGCAGGACTGAACGGGGTGAGAAAGGGTAAAAACTGAGCCCTCAGTGCATGACAAGGGGACCAGGAACTCATTTGGAAGCCACATAGAAGGAGGCATAGAAGCCACAGTCCTGTACCTGGGGAGGCTACTTACCCAGGAGATAGTGGCTCTACCTTGCAGGTGCCTTAGTTCTCACTCCTCACCTCTCATCACCTTCCTTCTCTTGATTCCAAAGCTCCCATCCCTGCTGATACTGTGAGCTAGGGCTCACACTTTGGGAGTCTAACTCCAACACCCACGTTCTTTTTGTATACCTAGAAAATGTACGTTAAACAAGGGAAATGATCCTGGAAGAGAAATCCTCAGATTTGTGCCATTGACAGAAAACAAGAACCTGGATCTGGGCAAAGGGACACAAGTCTGAGGACTTTCTCCTTTAAGATGTAGCCCCTCCGTTGGGAGAGGTTGGAGTTTCTAAGATGTGTCCCTGTCAGCAGCTGTGTGCATGTTCTGTCCCCTTACCTGTGACACCTGAGGTTCCATGAGGACTGTCTTTTGGTGACTGATTCCTCTGGATGGGGTGTCAGGGATCTTAAAAGATGGAGGAGAAAGATGGAGTCCTTGATTCTGAGTAAAGTACAAAAAGAACCTGCTGAAGGCTGTGGACTGCAGGGCAAGAGCCACCTCCACAGAAAGCAATGGCCATGCGGCCAAGAGTTGAAATTGGAGATTGATTCGCTTTTCTTTGTCATCTCTCCATCTTTTTCTGTCCCAGAACTGTCAGTGCTGCTGATGTTGCCTTGGGTTGCCGCAGCCCTGAAAGATACAGGTGAGTCTGCCCAGACAGACCCCCATTAGTGATACTAAGCTGCGGTCTGGGTTCTCTCACCAGTTGGGAGGGAGGAAGGCTTATTCTGCAAGTGAGGCTCAGAGATGGTCTTCTGGAGATAAGGGAAGCTGTTTTTACCTCCCTAAAGGCCCAGAGTTTTTTTTTTTTTGGGGGGGTGGTTTTTTTTCTTTTCTTTCCTTTTCCAATAGCAGCCACCCTGCCTTTCTCTCCCCTCCTCCAGTCTTGGGCCCACAGTTGTCCATGGCTTTATCCATTCCCTGAGCCTCTGACCATGGTATCCATCCTCACTGTTCTGTTCCCACAGCCTGCATTCGATGGTGCCCTCCGAACCCTCCATGCATCAATGCTCATGCCTGTCACTGCGCTCCGGGATTCAGTTCTGCATCTCCAGATGTCTTCAACAGCCACTTGGAGAGTTGTTACAGTATGAAGGCTTGGGGATGATGGAGGGACAGAAAGAGGTTTATGGGAAAGACTGTGGGGCATCCTGAGCCACCATCTCTGAGAGCAGCACCAAAGCCTTTTGTCAAGGATTAAGGAGAGGAGGCAGGGCAGGATAGCACGAGGGAAGTGGGCAATTAGGATTTTGTGATTAGTAGGAGCATGTCAAGAGCTTACACAGTGGAGCTGGGCTGTGTGGGTTCAAAGTCTAGCTTTACCACTGACTGACTCTCTGACCTTCAGGAAATTATGTCTCCTCTCTTTCCCTCAGTTTCCCTGTCTGTATATTGGGAATAATGACTGTATGTGCCCCACATGGATTGTGTGAGGTTTCATAGTTACCTGTATGAAAAAAACTTTTAAAGATGAGAACAGAGAAATTGTCAACAAATGCAAGCTATTTTCATTGTTACTGCCGTTATTGTAATTATTCTTTTCATTGCACAAAGAAAGGAAAAAATAAGGGGAGAAATAGGAGGAAACAAACACCAAGGGCCTGGAACCTCAGGCTCCCCAACGAGCTCATGCTCACCAGGAATCCTGACCACTCATAATCATGGTTGGCCACTAAGACTCACAACAGAGCCAGGATGGCAGAGCTAGGGTTTTTCCTTTTCCCCACCTTCACTCATTTCGCCCCGTTTCTGGAAACCACCAATCTGTTTTTTATATCTACATGCTTGTGTGGTTTTTTTTTTAATTTCACATTTAAGTGAGATCATATTGTATTTGTATTTTTCTTTCTGACTCATTTCACTTAACCTAATGCCCTCAAGATCCATCCATATTGTCACAAAGAACAGAGTTTCCTTCTTTTTATGGCTGAATAATATTCATTATTATTCATTATCCATTCATCTATCACTGGACTCTCAGGTTGTTTTTGTATCTTGGTTGTTGTAAATAATGCTGCAATGAACATGCAGGTACAGACATTTTTTTGAAATTGTCATTTTACTTCTTATATACCCAAATATAGAATTCATGAATCACATGGTAGTTCTATCTTTACATTTTTGAGGAACCTCCACACTGTTTTACATAGAGGCTGCTCCAATTTAAATTCCCACCAAAAGTGTCCAATGTCTCTTTTGTTCACTTCCTCTCCAACACTTGTTTTCTCTTGTCCTTTTTTTAAAATATATTTTACTGATTATGCTGTTACAGTTGTCCCATTTCCCCCCTTCATTTCCCTCCACCCTGCACACCCCCTCCCACCCACATTTCCCCCCTTTAGTTCATGTCCATGTGTCATAAGTTCTTTAGCTTCTACATTTCCCACACTATTCTTGCCCTCCCCATCTATTTTCTACCCACCGTCTATGCTACTTATTCTCTGTACCTTTTCCCTCTCTCTCCTCCTCTCACTCCCCTGTTGCTAACCCTCCATATGATCTCCATTTCTGTGGTTCTGTTCCTGTTCTAGCTGTTTCCTTTTGTTTTAGGTGTGGTTGTTAATAACTGTGAGTTTGCTTTTTACTATCGTATTTTTTATCTTCTTTTTCTTAGATAAGTCCCTTTAACACTTCATGTAATAAGGGCTTGGTGATGATGAACTCCTTTAATTTGACCTTATCCGAGAAGCACTTTATCTGCCCTTCCATTCTAAATGAAAGCTTTGCTGAATAGAGCAATCTTGGGTGTAGGTCCTTGACTTTCATGACTTGGAATACTTCTTTCCAGCCCCTTCTTGCCTGGAAGGTCTCTTTGGACAAATCAGCTGACAGTCTGATGAGAACTCCTTCGTAGGTGACTGTCCCCTTATCCCTTGCTGCTTCTAGAATTCTCTCCTTCATTTTAATCTTGGCTAATGTAATTATGATGTGCCTTGGTATGTTCCTCCTTGGGTCCAACTTCTTTGGGACTCTCTGAGCTTCCTGGACTTCCTGGAAGTCTATTTCCTTTACCAGATTGGGGAAGTTCTCCTTTATTACTTGTTCAAATAAGTTTTCCACTTGTTGCTCTTTTTCTTCCCCTTCTGGGACCCCTATAATTTGGATGTTGGGACGTTTAAAGATGTCCTGGAGGTTCCTAAGCCTCTCCTCATTTTTTTGAATTCTTGTTTCTTCCTTCTTTTCTCTTTGTTTGTTTCTTTCTTCCTTCTGGTTCACTCCATTAATTTGGTCCCAGTTTTCCTACCATCTCTATTGGTTCCCTGTGCATTTTCCTTCATTTCACTTATTGTAGCCTTCATTTTTTCATATAATTTGTGACTAAAATTTGTGCCACCTGCCTTGACTCATCACGACCCCATGAGTCCTTTCAGGCTCCAAAGTCTTTGATCCTCTGATTGGAATGTACAAGGTTAGACATTCTGTCCCTGGATTTTGATTCATCTTGTGTCCCTGATTCTTATTAAGTTGTTTTTGTTGTTACCCAGTGGTGTCCAGCCCCTCCTCTGAGGGCCCCTGAGCTACCCAAAGGGGTCCTAGCTCACAGGCATCTTTTTCTCATGTGTGAAGAACATGGAGAGATAAGATGCCAGAAAACACCCTCAGACTTAGCTGTGAGCACCTTCATGCTGCTTCTTCATTTCACATCTGTGATGCGCACTGATAAGGGGGAATTTCCTCCAGAAGTGGAGACAGGAAGATGTTCCCTGAGACATCCTGGGGCATCTGCAAAAGGGTTGACATTGGGAGCTGGGGGAGTGCTTGACCAGGAGGTTGAAGTGTGCTTCGGCCATTGTAAATAATGGAGGGGTGGAAGCTATCAACAGAGGTCTGACACCTGGCTCTGTCTTCAGGGGTGTGATGACCAGCATCCTGGTCAGCCCCCAGCCATGACTCCCTCCATGACCTCAGCACTGAGGGTGGCCTTCAAATCCACTGCCACCCTGACTGGAGGCCACCCCCAAGAACCTAATGATTCAAACAGTACCAGAGTGGAGGGTTTGTGGCTTGAGTCAGTGTCTCCATCTACCCCTCAAGGCCTGGAAAGGTGGATGCAGCCCCATCACAACACAACAGAGTGTATGAGTCTAGGTGCCCTCAGAGCAGCCAGAGAGTAAAGATTAGCAGAGGAATCAGCAGTCTCTGGAGCAGCTGACTTTGCCCAGCCCAGCCCCAGGAGTGCCACCTTGGACCTGCATTCTGTCCAGTCCCCATCACAGAGTCAGACTGCAAGCCAGGGTCTCTGCCCTGTGGGAATCTATGTCTTTGATAGGTGACACTGTGTTTTCTTGTGTTCCAGACATCAAGGAGTGTGGACCATACTCAAGAGTGTCCTGTGGAGTATATTTAGACTGTAAGGACTTCATGAAGAGCTACTGTATGTGCAGCCCAGGCTACAGACCTGTTTCTGAGGCAATGTTCAACATTGATCCCCACAAACCATGTGATGGTAAGAAGAACCCTGTGTCTTCCTTCTCATTCATCAGGTTTGGGATTCTCAATCCTTTCTCCAGGCCATCAGGGGGATAGCCTGGGCATCTACCAGGTCACCCACCCTCTCTGAACCCCAGGGATCTGAATTCCCCAACCAAATGCCATTTAGACAATTTTAGATCATCCTCTTGTTACCACCTGATATCTTATTTTCATAATACAAGGAAAGAGGTGGCATTCAAGATGCTTCAAGAGCTCACAGAATGTCGCATTCCAGTGCAATATTCATCTTCATCTTCTTCATCAGTGACTGCCAGGTTGAGACCTTCCCTCACTAGAATCCACATGGATTCAGCCACCCCAGGAGCATTCTGAGACCCCACAGGCCTTGAAGGGCCCTGTTCAGAAATGTGGGAGTGGAAAGAATCAAGGGTGGGTCCATGTTCCCTTTGTTCAAATCTTCAGGCTAGGACACAGGTAACCATGATGTTCCCATTCCACCCAGGAGCTGCACAGGGAAGCAAGGGCACAGGGGCTGAAAGACAGGGAGAACTCAGGCCACTTCCACCCACATGTGGACAACAGAGCATCAAGGCCACCACAGTCACCCGCAGGGTGGATGCTTCCATGTGAAATGGCACCTACTTACCAGGGAGGAGAGAGTGGGGTCTTTGCAAAGCAGATTTCTGCCATTGCCAAAGAACAAAGTATGTGGACACTGTAGAAGTCAAACCAATAGGGGGCCTTTCTTCCTCCTGTGAGATGGACGCCCTCCATTGGGAGAGGTTAGGGTTTCTAAGATGCGTCCCTGTCAGCAGCTGTGCGTATGTTCTGTCCCATTACCTGTGGCACCTGAAGTTCCGTGAGGGCTGTGACTGTCAATGGCTGACTCCTTGGGGAGTCCCAGGAAATGAAGGGGAAAGACCGAGTCCTTGATTCCAAGTAAAGTATAAAAGCGTCAGAGAAGCTGCCAGAAAGCTGTGGGCTGCAGGGCCAGAGCCACCTCCCCAGGTGGCAATGGCCATGTGGACAGGGGTTGAAATTGGAGCTCCACTTTCCTGTCTTTATCATCTGTCTGTCTATCTGCCCCAGGACTCATTTTGCAGCTGTTTGTGATGTTGACTGCTGCAATGAAAAACCTAATAGGTAAGTTTGCCCAGCCAGGCCTGCCAGTGACTTAAACTGAGAACTTGTTGAGGTCTGGGTCCTCTCACCAACAAGCAGGGAGAGGAAGCTTACTCTGTGGGTTGGGCCCAGAGATGGTCTTCTGGAATTAACAGAAGCCATTTCTTCCTCCCTAAATGTCTAGAATTTTCTGAGCTCTTCCAAGTCCAATGGCAGCATCACTCCCTCCCTATGCCCTTCTACTTTTGGACCCCCAGTTGGTAGCTGACTTCCTCCATTTTGGGGGCCTTCTGACCATGTTCTCCATCCCCACAGCCTCTGCCCCCAAAGACTGTGCTCCGTGGTGCCCCCCGCACTCCACATGTGTCAACGCCACTGCCTGTCGCTGCCTTCCGGGATTCAGCTCTTTATCTGGGGAGATCGTCACCAACTTCATGGAGACTTGTGACGGTACAGAGGCTTGAGGGGGTGGAGGGCATACAGAGATTGTGGGGGGAGGTTGTGGGGCATGCAGAGCCCCCGTCCCTGAGAGCAGCACAGGAGCACTTTGTCAAGGATGAGAGAGAGGAGGCAGGACCGGGAAGGAGGAGGCAAGTGGGCAGGATTTCATGAAATCTATCAAATCCACTACCCACTTTTAAATTAGATTGCGTGGTTTTTTTGTTGTTGTTGTTCTGTTAAGTTCTATGAGTCCTTTAAATAGTATTTTGGATGTTAAGCACATATCACCTATATGATTTTGCAAACATTTTCTCCCAAATTGTAGGTTTCCTTTTTATCTTGTTGATGGTTGCCTTTGCTATACAGTAACTTTTTAGGTTAATGTAACCCCACTTATTTATTTTTGCTTTTGTTGCCTTTGCTTTTGATGTCATATCAAAAAAATCTTTACCAAGTCCAATGTCAAGGAGTTCAGCTCCTATGTTTTATTCTAGGACATTTATGGTTTCATGGTAGTATTGTTCTTTAAAAGATCATAATTTGTAGTAAAGGGATTGAGTAAATTATCCAAAGTCACACAATTAATAAGGTGGTAGAACCTAGATCCAGGACTAAAACCGGAGTTTTTATTCTTCAATAACATAAGATCAGGAAAGGAAAGTATACTTCTTAAAATGGTTAAGATGGTAAATTTATGCTATGTGAATTTTACCACAGTATACAAGGGGCAAAAAAATTATATGATTCTTACACCAAGAAATTCTCTTCATCTACTCAAAATAGTCTTAGATGCATATTTATTGATAATTTAAAACCATTTCTTTGTGTTTTAAACAATTTTAAAAATTCCTAAAATTTCCCAGTAGTCTGTGTAGTGAACTTATAGGTGATTTTCTTTGTTGTCTTTGCATTTCCTTTGTTTTCTAAGTATCTATATGGTATTTAATATTGAGTGAAAAGTAAATTTTATTAGGGGAAAGAAAAAGATGTTGAGTAATGCCCAGCCAATCTGTACCCTGGAGATATTCCTAAAAAGTCCTTTGTGCATTCGCACGTGGATGTCTCATGAAAATTTGTAGACTCAGTGGACATGGAGGAGATCCTGCTGCTACTATAACTGGATCCCAGCTCCTTGCTGGGAGCACACTTGTCAGGTTGAGTAATTTCCCATTGTCATGTCTTCCAGAGCCACACACGTAGTTTCAGCTGTTCCTCACACAACTCTACCCCATACCCTTAACCTGGAAGACAGGCCTCCAGCCACTGTTACGATTTCACCAAGAGCAGAAGCATCCCTTCTGCTTTTTCTCTGACCTGGTGCTGACACCCAGAGCCTAGGCCAGGGACCTTAGAAGGAAAATCCACATGTTCAAAGAAGAAACTTTGATCTAAAAGGGACCAGCTGAGAGTCCTATCAGGTTCTAAAGTCTTTGGTTCCCTGCATTTTGATTCATTCTTGTGTATGTGGTTCTTATTAAGCCATTGTTTTTAGCCAACAGTACCCAGCCCCTGCTCAGTGGGTCCCTGAGCTACTCAAAGGGGACCTGGGTTATTGGCGTCTTTTTCTGTTTCATGCTCAGAGAACAAGGAGCTAAGACTCCAGAAAACACTGTAGTGACAGCTGTGAGCAACTGCAGGCTGCTTCCTCATTTGACATCTGTGGTAGACTCTGATAAGAGGGAACTTCCTCCAGAGGTGGAGACAAGAAGACTCCCTGAGAGATATCCAGGGGCATCTTCAAAAGGGCAGACATTGGGAGCTGAGGAAGGGCCTGACAAGGAGGGTGCAGTTTACTTGGGCCACTCTGAGTAATGGGAGGTGGAGACCTCAATGGGCAGGGGCTGGACACCTGGCTCGATCTTCAGGTGTGAATGATGATATCACCCTGAACAGTCCCCAGCCATGACCCCCTCCATGACCTCAGCCCTGAGGGTGGCCTTCACTGCCACACTCAACCTGACTGGAGGCCACTCCCAGGTCCGCAGTAGTACAAACAGCACCACAGTGGAGGGTTTGTAGCCTGAGTCAGTGCCTCCATCTACCCCTCAAGGCCTGGAACTGGGGATGCAGCCCCACTTCTGCCCCATCATGACACAACAGAGTGTCTGAGATTAGGTGTCCTCATAGCAGCCAGACAGCAGAGATGAGCAGAGAGGTCAGTGGGCTCGGCAGCAGCTGGCTCTGCCCAGCCCAGCCCCAGGAGTGCCACTCTGGACCTGTGTTCTATCCAGTCTCCATGGCAGTGTCTGGCTGGGGTCCAGGGTCTCTGTTCTATGGGAACTCACACCTTTGGGAGGTGACCTTTTGTACCATTTTGTTTCAGACATTGATGAGTGCGGACCACCCTTGCCAGTGTCCTGTGGAAAACTGGCAGCCTGCCAGAACACGGAGGGGAGCTACTACTGCACGTGCACCCCGGGATACAGGCTTGTTTCTGGGGCAACGAATTTCAGTCATGAGAGTCAGAACACGTGTCAAGGTAAGAATGACCTCTCGTCCTCCATCTCCCTGTCCCTGCAGTTCGGGGTCCATTGCCCCACTTTCTTCAGGCATTAGAGCACCATCCTGGACACCTACTTGATCATCTGCCCTCTCAGAACCCTCCATAGGGTGCCACTTCCAGATGTTCAGAATGTCCCTCCTGCCAACCTGGAATCTTATTTTTATAAAATAAAAGGGGGAGTGGTATTAAGATACTTCACATTTTGGGAGGTGACCCTTGGTTTTCTTGTGTTCCAGACATCAACGAATGCGAACCACCCTCAATGGTGTCCTGTGGAAAATTCGCCAACTGCCAGAACAGAGAGGGGAGCTATTACTGCAGGTGCAACTCAGGATATAGGCTTCATTCTGGGGCAACAGAGTTCAGGAATGAAAATGAGAACACATGTCAAGGTAAGAACGTCCCTGTGTTTTCCATCTGCTTATCTGTGAAGTTTTAGATCCTTTGGCCCACTTTTCACAACATAAGAGGACTGTCCGACTTGGTCACCTGCCCTCTCCAAATCCAAGACCCAAAACTTTCCACAGAGTCATTTCTGGAAGTTCAAAGTATCCCTCCTGCCTTTCTGGCATCTTATTTCCATAAAACAAGAGAGGGATGGCATTCAAGACCCTTCATGAGCTCATAGTACATTGTGCTCCAGCACAATATCCGTCCTCTCCACCATCACCAGTGACTGCCAGACGGAGACCTTCCCCCACTGCAGCACACGTGAGCTCGGCCACACCATACACACCTGGCCTCTGACGGACCCAATAAGTTTGTCCAGAAATGTGGGAGTGGGGGTTCTAGGGCAGGCCCATCTTCCATGGCCAGCCCTGTCCCAACCAACAACCCCTGCACCCTGACCCCACTTCTCAGCTGCTCAGACTCAATCTATTTCTAAGTGATGTCCTTGAACCACCCTCCAATAATTTCAGCTCACCACGTGAGGACAACACAGATGATGAGGACCCAGAAGAATGTTGGGTCAGGTCTGGACAGGACGACACAGACCCCTCCGCACACACGCAAACTTGAAGAGTCACATAAATGGAAGAGGTTCCCGTCTGAACCAGGCTACAACAGAGGGCACCATCAAGGACAACTGCCTCGCTCACGGGGATACAGAGGTCTGTGTCCCTGGTGGGAGACCAAGGGGCCAGAGCATAGAAATGTCTGTTACCCCTCACCCATCACACCCGCTTCCCTCTCCAGCCAGACAGCCCTCACCTCCACTGGTCTTCCTCAGACATGGATTATTGGCACTCCCTGCCAGTCTAGGGGATGCCTTCTTAGGAATGAGAAAAAGCACTAGGGATGCCTGCCTGGACATCAGCCCCCAATGACCAACCTGGACTTGGTATCACTATCTGGGTGGCCCTGTGTTGTCCAGCAACTTCTTCATTCTCCCTGCCCCTGTCATATACCTTTATCTGGGGAGGGCCTGCCTCAGGGATGATTCTTGGGCCATGTCTCTCTAGATTTCTCAGGGTTGGCATTGAGGGGGCACTGCTGCCCTGACAGCATCAAAGGACATCCAAGGAGAGCTCAGCCAGTGAACAGCTACCCTTCGGGAATTAGGACAAAGGCTATTATGGGAACCCAAAATGGATCCTGCTGGTGAAATGCAGCATTTCCTTTCCACTCAGTTCTCAAGAAGGCCCACTCTGTCTCTGTCCCCTACTCCAGCTGGGAGCTTCCCAGGAAAGCTGAGGGTACTAGGGGTGGCAGACAGGTGGGACTCAGGCTGATTCAATCCACTTCCACACAACAGAGCATCTAGGTCACCACATTACTATACTATGAGGCCTCCATATGAATAAGAAACAGGGCCCACTAACCGGTGGGGAGGAGAGTGTGGGACAATGGGTTCTCTTCCAGATGCTCCCAAACCAGGTCTGTGAATTACCAAATGACAATCTGGGAAGGTACCTGGCCAGACCTGTCAACAGACTCCACCCCCAACACACACACACACATACACACACACGAACTGTTGTTCTTTCCGCACCAGGGGCATCCTTCCCCAACTGGACTACACCCTCTAGAATCAACAGCAAGGTGAGTGGCTCAAGCAGAAACTAAGAAGCAGAAAATACCTCTGTGTTGCCTGCAGCACCCACCTAGTTTCCCCAAGTTCCCCCATCCACCTGGGAGTCTCTCTGACCATCTTATCTCCCCGTACCCCAGCGCTATTCCCGATTCTTAAAAGAAATTGATGATTTGGGCAGAGACTTCACATCATCCTCAGCTATGGACACCATCCGGGTAAGGACAGAACCCAGGGGAGGCAAGTGGAGGCATTTCATGGAGGACTGGGGAAACCTTGGTTTGGGAAGAGACAGACCCCAACACAATGGTACCCTGCTCTGAGTCTCTGCCTCTCCTGGGTGGGTGGGAAGAGCAGACACACAGAGTCTGTACTCACTATTAGACACCACATGCACAGATTAGCATCTTTGCTCTCCCTGTTCCTGCCCTTTGGGTTTACATCCACATTGGCATTCATGAACAGGGCTGGCCTCTGAGTGGCTGGATTGCAGGGGCAAAGACCCAGGGAATTCCATCTGGTATCATTTTTATCTCCAAGTAATTGGTTCTCTGTGGCTGAGTGAGTAGAGTCTTCCTGTAGCTCTTCTGATGCAATATCCACTGGTTCTGTGTCCCCAACTCCCTCCCACCCCAAGAACATCATACACAAGGTTGACAGCCTACTGGAGAAGCCTGAAGACCTGCAGACCTGTCCCCGCTCAGAGCAGCACTCTGTGGCCACTAACCTGCTCTTCAACATGGAGCATGTCTTGAGAGAGCTGAGCAAGGCCCCACCCAATGAGTCACTGACCTTTCATGCAGCTGGAGGCACAGGTAAGTACCAGGGTCTGCCCCTGGCTCTGCTCTGTCCATTCTCCTCATTCCTCCCCCAACCTCACAGCAGCTGAGAGACCATACTTGTATCTCAGTGTTACTCTCATAAACAAATTGAAATAAAAGCTTAAAAAGAAATGAATAAATTGTGCAATGTGAAATAAGTCAAACAGAAATAAATACTGTGTGATATCACTTGTATGTAGTATCTAAAAAACAAACTCATAGACACAGAGACCAGACTGGTGGTTGCCAGAGGCAGGGGGTAAGGGGTTGAAATGGATGAAAGGAGTCAGAAGCTGCAAACTTCTAGTCACAGAATGAATAAGTCATGGGGATATGAGATACACAGCATGGCAACTATAGTTAATAACCATGCATTTTGTATATGAAAGTATCTACATAAGTAAATCTTAAAGGTCCTTACAGCAAATCTTAAAAATTTAGTAACTATGTATAATGACCAATATTAATTAGACTTATTGTGGTGACCATTTTGCAATATATATGTCTTGAACCATTTGAACATCTGAAAGTGATGTCAATTATACCTCAATAAAAGAGAAATGAATATAATTATAAATAATACATACTTTTATTATAAAATTAATTATGAACAGACAAAATAAAGATAATGAAGAATTTAAAATACAAAAGGCTTCAAAAGAGAATAATTTATTTCATTTTAAAGAATATATATTTAATATTGCTTGATATTTAAAATGATTTGCCTTATTGAGGTAAAATTTATATACCATAAATGTCACCATTTTAACCAATTGTACACTTCAGCGGCATTTAGTACATTTGGAGTTGTAATCATCACCTCTTCATCTAATGTATTTTCGTCACTCCAAAGCCAAACACAGTACCCACTAAGCAGTTGCTCCTCATTTCTTCCTCCTCCAGCCCCTGGAAACCACTCACCTGTCTAATGTCTCTATAGATTTGCCTATTTGGGACATTTCATATAAATTAAATCATTAAGTACACAACCCTATAATTTAGCTTCTTTTGCCTAACAATGTTTTCAAGGTTCATCTGTGTCATAGCATGTATTGTCAACAGATGATACTTGGCACCAATTCAAACACAAACAGGAATCCCCAATTGGGGGTGTGGTAAAGGAGAAAACTACTCAGTGCAAAATAGTTCCGTTGTGGCGCAGCACGGCTGTGAAAACAGAATTGCTGCAGGACAGCGCCGGGGCAGGCCCCTCAACAGCTGAACTTGTCTTCTCCTCAGCAGTCGGTCCTGCTCTGCTCTGCTCCATGACGCACAGGCCTGCTTTACTCCACTGTAGAGAGACCTTCAGTGTCTTGGCTCAGCCAGGGAGACACAGCCCAGGAAATGAGGTGGCTTATATGGACAAAAGTCCTCGCCTCGGTTTCTGATTGTTCCATTCTCATGCAAATGAGGATGCCAAATGCGTACAATTTGATTGATCCAAAGGGTACTGTCCTGATTGGTCAGAATAGAGATTGTCTGATTGGTTGCCACTGGGCAGCTTTGGCAGGGAAGCCTCAATCCTATTGGTTGAAATAGTATTCCAGGAATCCCTTAAAGGGCTGGCTCAGAGGGCAGGCATTTTAGGGCACAGGCAGGCTCTTTAGCACAGGGTCCGGTCTGTGATGTGCAGTTTGCCTGAGAGGCCCCTGTGCAGGAATGACTGCTAGGCTTCTGCTTTTCTTTTATTTGAGCCCAGTTAGCTACCAGGAGCCCTTCTTAGTAGGTGTCTTTGGTTCCTCAGGGTTCACAGTATCATATTTCTTTCCTTTTTATGGTTGAATAATATTCCATTGCATATGGATATACCACCTTTTGCTTATCCATTCATTCATTAATAGACATGTAGGTTGTTGCCTCCTTTTGACTATTGTAAATAATGCTAATATGAATATTGGTGTACAAGTTTTGTCTGAATAACTTTTTTCAACTCTTTAGGGTACATAATTTAGGATGAAATTCCTGAGGGATGTCGTAATTCTACATTCAACTTTTTTGATGAACCACAAAACTATTTTTCCAAAATGCCTCTTCCATTTACATTCCCACCAGCAATTTACTAGAGTTCCAACTTCCACATCCTCAGAAACACCTGTTACTTCCATTTTGTTTTGTATTTTTTATAGCTTTTCTAGTGTATGTCAGGTGACAGCTCATTATGGTTTTGTTTTGCATTTCCCTAATGACTAATGCTGTTTAACATTTACCTGTCATTTCTGAACATTTGAGTATGTGTTTTGGATAAATGTCTATTCAAGTCCTTTGCCTATTTTTAAATTTTGGTTGTTGAGCAGTAAGCATTTGTGGTATATTCTAAGAGGATACCCTATAAGATACATAATTTGCAGCTGTCGTCCCAGTCCATAGGTGTCTTTTCACGTTCTTCATAGTCTTCACTAATGAACAGATGCTTTGGGCATGATGAAGTCCATTTTATATATTTTTTTCTTTTCTTGCGTGTACATGTAGTATCATATCTAAGAATCCATTTCCAAATTCAACACCATGAAAGTTTGCCCTTATATTTTTCCTAATTGTTTTAGTTTTAGCTCTTAAATATAAGTATTTAACTCATTTTAAGTTAATTTTTGTTTAGTGAATGAGGTAAAGTACCAACTTCTTTTTGTGTCTATGGATAACCAGGCAGCCAAGCACCACTTGTAGAAGAAACTACTCTTTCTACAGTGAATGATTTTGGCACCTCTTTTTGAAAATTAATTGACCATAGGCAAGTGAGTTTATTTCTAGACTCTCAATTCCATTTAGATGGTCTATATGTCTATCCTTATGCCAGTATCATACTGGTTTATTTTTTTTAGTATAAATGTAATATTTATTTATTTATTTATTTATTTATTTATTTATTTATTTATTTTTAAATTACAGTTGACATTCAATATTATTTTTATTAGTTTCGTGTGTAAACATAGTGGTTAGATATTTATATAATTTACAAAGTGATCCCCTGATAAGTCCAGTACCCACCTGGTGCCACATATAATTATTAAAATACTATTGACTATATTCTCTGTGCTGTACTTTACATTCCTGTGACTATTTTGTAACTACCAATTTGTACTTCTTAGTCCCCCTTTCCCTTTTTCACCCAGTCTCTAATTAAACCTCTCCCCATACAGCAATTATCAGTTTATTCTCTGTATCCATGAGTCACGTTCTGTTTTGTTTATTTTGACCTTGAGATTCCACATTAAAGTTATATGGTATTTGTCTTGCTCTGCTTGACTTATTTGACTTAGTGCAATACCCTCTAGGTCCATCCATGTTGTCACAAATGGCAAGATTTTATTTTTTTCTATGGCTGAATAAGATTCCATTGTGTATATGTATGAACTCATCTTTATCTATTCATGTACTGATGGGCACTTAGGCTGGTTCCATATGTTAGCTATCATCAGTAATATTGCAATGAACACAGTGGTCCATCTATGTTTTCAAATTACTACTTTGGATTTCTTCAAGTAAATATCTAGTAGTAGAATTGCTGAGTCACAAAGCAGTTGTATTGATTTTTTTTAGAAAATTCTATACCGTTTTCCATAGTGACTGCAACAATTGTACCACCAACAATGCACAAGGGTTCCCTTTTTCCACATCATCACCAAAACTTATTGATTGTTGACTTATTGATGATAGCCATTCTGGCAGGTGTGAAGTCGTATCTCGTGGTTTCAATTTGCATTTTTCTGATGATTAGTGATGTTGAGCATCTTTTCATATGTCGGTTTACCATCTATACATCCTCATTGGAGAAAAGTCTGTCATATTCTCTGACCATTTCTTAATTGGATTATTTGTTTTGTTTTGGTGTTGAGTTGTATGGGTTCTTCATAAATTTTGGATATTAACCCCTTATCAAATGTATCACTAGCAAATATCTTTTCAAATCTGTAGGTTATCTTTTTGTTTTGTGGATGGTTTACTTTGCTGTGCAAAAACTGTTTTAGTTTGATGGAGCCCCATTTGTTTATTTTTTCTTTTGCTTCCTTGGCCTGAGGAGATATATCAAAAAATACTACTGTGAGGAATGTCAGAGAGTTTATTGCTTACATTTTCTTTCAGGAGTTTTAAGGTCTTGGGCTTGACACTGAAACCTTTCATCCATTTTGAGTTTATTCTCATATATAGTGCAAGAAGGTGATCTAGTTTCAGTTTTTTGCATGTTTCTGACCAGTTTTCTCAACACCATTTATTGTAGAAATTGTCTTTACCCCACTGTATATTCTTGCCACCTTTGTAATAGATTAATTGACCATACAGGTATGGGCTTATTTCTGAGCTGTCTACCCCAATCCATTGATCTAAGTGTCTGTTTTTATGCCAGCACAATGTCATTTTGATGACTGTAACCTTGTAGAAGAGTTAATATTAGGTAGCACGATACTGCCAACTTTGTTCTTCTTTCTTAAGATTGCTGTGGCTATTCGGGGCCTTTTGTGATTCAATATAAATTTTAAAATTGCTTTTTCTAGCCCTGGCTGGTGTGGCTCAGTGGATTGAGCGCGGGCCTGCGAACCGAAGGATCGCGGTTCGATTCCCAGTCGGGGCACATGCCTGGGTTGCCAGGCCAGTTCCCGGCAGGGGACATACAAGAGGCAACCACACATTGATGTTTCTCTCCCTCTCTCCTTCCCTTCCCCTCTAAAGATAAATAAATAAAATCTAAAAGAAAAAAAAAGTACTTAAAAAAAATCTTAAAAAAAAATTGCTTTTTCTAGTTCTATGAAAAATGCCATTGGTATTTTTGGTCTTTTTTTTTTTTTTGGTCTTTTTTAATACTAAATTTATCTGGGTGAGATTGGTTAATAAGATTACATAGGTTTCAAGTGTACATTTCTGTGATACAAGATCTGTATATTGCATTGTGTGCCCACCACCCAAAATCAAATCATCTTCTGTCACCACATAATTGACCCCATTTAACCTTTACTAACTTCCTTTCCCAACTTCCCTCTGGTAACCACCATACTATTGTCTGTGGTTATGAGTTTTTGTTTGTTTGTTCATACGTTGCTTTCACTTTTACATCTCACACGAGTGAAATCATACAATTCTTAACTTTTTCTGTCCAATTTATTTTGCTTAGCATGGTATTCTCAAAGTCCATCCATGTTGTTGCAAATGGCATTTTCTTATGGCTGAGTAGTATTCCATTGTGTACATCTACTACATCTTTATCCAGCCATTTATCAAAGGATGCTTTGATTGTTTCCACATCTTAGCCACTGTGAATAATGCTGCAGTGCACATGGGGTTGTGTATATCCTTGCAAATAAGTGTTTTCAAATGTTTCGGGTAGATACTTAGAAGAGGGGTTGATGAGTCATGTGGTAACTATTCTCAATTTTTTGCGGAAACTCCGTACTGTTTCCCATAGTGGCTGTACAAGTTTACAATCCCACCAGCTATATATGAGGGTTTCTTTTTCTCCATAACTTCTCTGACACTTGTTATTACTTGTCTTGTTGATAATGGCCATTCTAACAGGTGTGAGGTGGCATCTCATTGTAGTTTTGATTTGCATTTCCCTAATAGCTAGGGAAGTTAAGCATCTTTTCTTATATCTGTGGCCATTTGTATGCCTTCTTCAGAGAAGTGTCTGTTCAGGTCGTCTGCCCATTCTTTAATTGGATTTTTCACTTGTGTGGCACTGAGTTGTATGAGTTCTTTATATATTTTTAATATTAACCCCTTTTGAGAGCCATTGATTGCAAATATCTTCTCCCATTGGATTTGTTGCCTTATTTTGTTGATTGTTTCATTTGCTGTGCAGAAGCATTTTGTTTAATATGGTTGCATTCATGTATTTTTGCTTTTACTTTTCTTGCTTTTGGGGTCAACTTCATAAAATCTTCTTTAAGACCAAGGTCCATAAGATTAATACTTATGTTTTCTTCTATGTCATTTATTGTTTCACGCACGTCTTATATTTAGGCCTTTGATCCATTTTGAGTTGTGCCTCCATTTTGCTTAGTTCTTCTCTGGAGTTTTCTCTTCTTCTTTCATTTGGGCATGTTTCTTTGTTTCCTCATTTGGGCTATTTCTCTGTGTTTGCTTCTATGTATTATGTAGATATGTTATGTCTCTCAGACTTGTCAGGGTGGCCTTCTGTAGCGTGTGACCTGTGATTCCCAAGGGTGCGGTCTACCTGATTTCTTGAGCCGGGTTCTCCAAGAGTGTCCCAGTGTGAGTTGAGTGTGCCTTCTTATTGTAGTTGACTTTTGATTGCTGTTGGCACATCAGTGGGTGGGGTTGACCCTCAGGCTGACTGGCTGTGAGGACTGGTCATGACCACAGTGTATGAACTGTTGTGTAGGGGCTGACTCCATGGTGAGGAATTTGCACCAGTGGGGCTCTGGTGTCTGTGGAAACCATCCTTGGGTTATGCCACTTGTAGAGCTAATCAGGTACTGCTCTGTTGCAGTCTGAAGTCAGTCACCAGGTATGTTGATTCTGGGCCCAGTGATCAGCACAGGGCCATCTTGTGAGAGCTACAAATCTATCCATGACAGGTAGCTGCTTGTGCTGAGCCTGGAATCCTGTGGGGGAGGCCTGTGAATTGAGGCCACCTACCACCAGTACCGGGCCTGGGGCCTCTCAGTAAAGGCCAGGGGCTACCAAAGACTGCTGCTACTTTCCAGCTGCCTGTACGGCTCAGCTGCTGAATGAGCCTTTGGTTGTTTGGGAGTTAGATGAGGTGGGGTCTCAGGGAGTCACCAGGATTGGGCAAGTGGTGTTCATTAGGTTAATGTTGATTCAGATTTGGCATCAGTGCTGAGCCTGGGGCTCAGCAAAAGGCCCAGGGCACAATGAGACCAGCCACTGCCTGCCTGGGGCCTGTGGACCTTTGAGAGTTGTTAAGAAAGACTAAAGCATGGGCCAAGGCTGCCTGCCTGCCTCTGAGCAGCCTCCAGCAGTGCATGGGTACATGCCGGCTTCTTGCTGCTTAAAGAGCCTTTGGTGGGGCCTGAGTTGGGTGGGGCAGGGTCTCAGGGAGTCCTCAAGGTGGGGCGAGTGGTGTTCACCAGGCCAATGCAGATTCAGATTTGGTCATGTGGGGGAAGGTCTCAACACAGAAAAGGTGGTGCTTGCCTGCCAGCTGTGTGGAAGGAAGACTCAACAGAGAGACAATGGAAGCTGCCCTTCCAGCTCTGGACCTGAAGCCATACAACTCAGTTTCTCCCTGTATGTCTCTGGTGCCCCTGAGCCTCTCTCCCTCTGCTAGAGCCCAGGGTAAGTGCCTGCCAGTATGTGAGTCTGTGTGCAGACCATTTAGGAGGACACCTGGCTTTCCAACAGCTGTTCATCTCACCCAGGTGGACAGAATTTCTGCTGATTCTCACAGCCAGATTTGGGGGCTTTTCTATCCAGCACTGGTACTTCTGACTTTGGAGCCCAGTGTGGGGCTTGGCCTCCTTGCTTTTAAGGGGGGACCTCTGCAGCTGAGACATCTATCTGAGCTCTCAGCTGCTGTACTGAGTGTGCAGCTAGCTTGTCTCCAACCCCCGCCCCCACCACACCAGTCTTGATGTGGCTTTTTCTTTATTTCCTTAGTTAAAGGAACTCTCTACAGCTAGTCTTCTCAGGGTTCCAAGTTGATTGTTCTGTAATTTAGAAGTAATTTTGGTGTGGTCATGGTGAGTAGCGTGTTTACCTACTTTGCCATCTTGACTGGAACTCAGTAACTGCTCTGATTACTTTATGTTGGCAGTGCGTTTGAAATCAGGAAGTGTGAGTCCTCCAGGTTTGTTTTCTATTTTTAAGTTAGTTTTGAGTATTTGGGACTCTTGCAATGCCCTATGAATTTTAAGATGATCTTTTGCTTTTCCATAAAAATAAATAAATAAAACAATGTTGCAATATTGATATGGATTAAATTTAGTCTATAGATCACTTGGGGGACTGTTGCCATCTCCAATCCATTAACACAAAATGTCTTTTATTTACGGTTTAAAATTTTTCTCAATAATATTTGTAGTTTTCCATGTACATATTTTGAACTTTATTAGACAAAAATATTCCCAATGTTTGGTTCAATAATTGTGCATCTCTGTATATAAGAGATATTGGTCTATAGTTTTATTTTCTTGTGATGTCTTTACTTGACTTTGTTCTCAGGGTAATGGCGATTATTTAGAATAGAATTCTAAGTCATAGAATTACTTAGCATTCCTTCCTCTTCTGTTTTATGGAGAATTTTACAAAGGATTAGTATTAATTCTTTCATAAATGGCTGGTTGAACTCACCAATGAAGCCATCAGTTATGAGCTCTATATTTTGAGAAGTTTTTTTTTATTATTGGTTCAATCTACTTACCTGTTATAAGTCTATTCTAACTACTAATTTCTTTTTAAGTCAGTGTTGGTAGTTTGTCTATCTCTAGGAATTTCTACATTCCGCCTAGGTTATTTAAGTTGTTCAATAGCTGTTCATAATATTCTTTCATAATTCTTTATAAATCCTTAAGATACATATGCTATTATTATGTATACCAAATATTATGTGTAATATTGTTATGTGTGCCAAATAATACCATTATATATAAATAATATATTATTTAATATATAAATATGATGTTATATAATATATAGATATTTTATATAGATTATTTATCTAATATATTAAATATCTATAATAGGGTATTATAGCAGCCATTGCAGGTGCAATTACTAATCTAACTCCTTTATATAACTCCCACAACTCACAGAACTGTTCCTGAAGGTAAAGGAGCAAGGACAAAGGAATGTCAGCTTGAGTGTCAATAAAGCAAAGATGCTGCTGAACTGGGATACGGCTCAGGAATCTGAGGACTCAGGTAATGGCTGAGATGGGGAGAAGGTCACTGAGGCTTCACAGTGGGACAAGATGCCCAAGGATGGGACAAATGAAAAACGGAAATCTAAAGGAAAGTGAGGACTATGGTGTGTCCACAAGGAAAGATTCTGCCTGAAGAAGAAGGGGTCCTATTGGGCACCCCAAGATGTCAACCTTAGCCTTGTCCTGCAGGCCCTTCTGTGGTGGGCCTTATCTCTACTCCAGGGATGGGCACATTTCTGGCAGGGGCCCCCCTCATCCTGGAAACTGAGGGACCAGAAGTTCTGCATGAGACGCGCACAGGCTTGCTGCAGGGGGTCTCCCCCATCCTGCTCTCAGATGTCATCTCTGTCTTTGTGAGCAACAGTGACACCCAGAATCTCAGCTCCCCAGTCACCTTTGTCTTTGAGCATGTGAGTCCTGTGGGATGGGGCTGTGGGTGTGGAAGAGGCCTGAGTGTTGGCACAGTCTTGGGGCTCAAGGGGCTCCCCCATGGGTGCATCACCTCCCCAGGAAAGCCCTTCACAAGCAAGATCTGGGTCAGCATTTCTGGGCACCAAAAACACCAGCTCACACCTATGCCCTGTTCCTACAGTCAGTGACCCCTGGGCCAAGGCAGCAGGTGCTCTGTGTCTTCTGGGAGCATGGCCAGAATGGAAGTGGTTATTGGTCCACCAAAGGCTGCAGGATGGTGGGCACCGGAGACACCAGCACCACCTGCCAATGCACACACCTCAGCAGCTTTGCCGTCCTCATGGCCCAGTGTGAGGTGCAGGTGAGAGACCTAAGAGAGACTGACTTCAATGACTATTGCTGTGTAATAAATTCCTACAGATGCTGCTCTTTCAAATACACACACACACAAATTTGTTATCCTGCAGAATCCTCAGGTCAACCATCTAACACAGTGTAGCTGAGTTGTCTACTCCGGGTCTCACAAGGCTGAAATGACTATGTGTGCCAGACCTGTAATCTCATCTGAGTCTAGAAGTTCTCCTCTAAGCTCCCTGGTTGCTGGCAGAATTCAGTTCCTTGCAGTTGTAGGACTGATTTCTCACATCCTTACTTGCTGGAAGTAGGGGGCCACACCCAGCTCCGGAGGCTACCTGCATTCCTTCCCATGTGGCCCTCTCCTCATCCTCCCACAGTAGATCAGTGTTCCTATCTGGAGGCCAGCAGGAGAAGCTCCCTCACATGAAAACTCAAAGCTTGAATCATTTTTTCCAAGAGCCTGGATCAGTTAAGGGCTCATCTGATTAGGTCTGACCCACACAAGATAAACTCCCTCTCTTCAAGTCAATTGATAGTGGATCTGAATTCCACCCAGACTTCCTTCACAGAAGCACCCAGATGGCATTTGACTGCCAACCCGGGAGTAGTTATGCATACACATGTGGGTGGGGTTATAGTTGCGAAACTAAGATTCGGCCTCCCAAAAGGATCTTCGGGACAGTGGTAATCAGGGGCAGCAGAAAGGAGGATTTGGTGATGGCAGAGGTCAGATAGGGCCGGGAAATCCAGTGAGGACAGGTGAGTTAGTGACTGTGTTTGCCTCCTCCCCTGTCCAGTTGAGCTGGTTACTTCTCTAGTTCAACAAAACCAGAAGCTTGCTCAGGAGACTTCAGGTAAGGGAGCATTTACTGAAATAAATGTGGCACCCACATGAAAATAACCATGAAAAAGATAACAGCCACATGGCCAGATCTCACAGAAGCTTCCAGAAGTGTGAACAACACTACAAGACCATGTTTCCCCCGACCACATCGCTAGATAACACAACATGCATACTTGTGTTGACATACTGTTCTACCTTTACTGAAGACTTAAAGTATTTGTGTTTCAAATTCCAACAGAATGAGAGAGAAACACTAAAGATTGTTCATCTCATTCCCCTAATCCCAACACCTAGTTCCTCTCGCCTCCACTGGCCAAAGTTGTTAGTTTCTCCTGCAATTTTCTATGGATATTTTATACATACAGGATGGGTCAAAAGTAGGCTTCCGGTTGTTTGTGTGGAAAATAATGCAATATAATAAGTAGTAATAGAAGAATAAACGCTGTGTTTCAGGTACCCAGAACTGTAAACCTATTTCGCCCTACCCTGTATAAAAGTGATGCACCTACTTGTTCTTTGGTCTTCTTCTCAAAGACTTGGTGCTGTGTTTTTTTTACTGTTGTGCAAATTGTGTTTTATTTATTACATCTAAGAAACTTTCTATTCTATCCTACAAAGAGACACTTTATTACCTTTATTGCTATATACCATTTTGTTCTATAAATGCACCATAAATTATACATGAAGGCCTCTCGTAGTGGGGTTTTGATCATTTGCTAATAAATAATGTTGCAATAATCTACACACAATTTATTCTTCTCACATGATAACCTACAGCTTAGTCATGCCAAAAAGTGCAAAGGAAAATAAACCCTATGAATTCCAAGGATTGGTCTTGAGTGAGGATTCTCCTATATCTCAATTTTTCCAGCATCTGAATTAATCAGTTCAGAACCCTAGAAAATCCTAACAATATCCATAAATACCTAAAATTTACCTGGTTCCACCTCCATTCCTAATTTTGTTGCACCCCCCCACCCCCCCAAAAAAACCTAAAAATGGTGGAAGGGTCATTACCTCAGAGCAGGACAGTGTGACTGATATCTCCTCTTTGCTGGGCCCCAGGAGGAGGATCCCATCCTGGATGCGATCACCTATGTGATGCTGAGCCTCTCTCTGCTGTGCCTCCTCCTGGCCGCCCTCACCTTCCTGCTGTGCAGAGCCATCCAGAACACCAGCACCTCCCTCCACCTGCAGCTCTGCATCTGCCTCTTCCTGGCCCACCTGCTCTTCCTCACGGCCATCGACAGAACAGAGATTAAGGTACTGACATCCCCAATGACCCTTGTCCTGTCCGGGAGGTGTGGAGTTCATGGGGCCATGCTGCATTGGACCCCTTCATAAAATGCCCCTGGGTTCTGGGAAGGTTAGAGGGGTGAGTAGCCAATTTCACACTGACTGACCCAACTAGAGGACGTGCTCTCTTTTGACAATTCCTTCATATGCAACAGAGGCCTTCCCAGCGGCAAGGCATAGGACAGGTCCGGGGGCCCTGCTCCCCCTGACAATGCCTCCTGGTGACTCTGACTGCTCCCCCAGGTGCTGTGCGCCATCATCGCGGGTGCCTTACACTACCTCTACCTGGCCTCCTTCACCTGGATGCTGCTGGAGGGCCTGCACCTCTTCCTCACTGCATGCAACCTGACAGTGGTCAACTACTCCAGTGTGAGCAGGTTCATGAAGAAGTTCATGTTCCCTGTGGGCTACGGAGTCCCGGCTGCCATTGTGGCCATTTCTGCAGCATCCAGGCCTCACCTTTATGGAACAGCTGCCCGGTAAATTAAAGTTCACCCTCGTCTTATCTTCTCCACATGACCAAGGCCATCAGAGAACCCATGTAGCACTTTACTTTTACTAGAATATGATGAACAAAGAAAAACACAGTGGTCACCCGAAGACATCTTCCTGGTTACATGATTGCATTCCTTGAAAGAAATGTTTTTAAGAATTTAAAATTTCATTGTTTTAAATATTAATTATTATATATTAATATAATGTTGATTGTATTATATTAAAAACTAACACTATCATAATAATTAACATTAACAATTATAAATTAATGTTATTAAAATAAATTTCTTCTAAAAGAAGATTTCTGCATATATCTTCTAGATTTAATTAATCAATTAACTAAATCAATTCCGTTAATGACTGTTACATTAACATGACACATAATATTAATCCCATCTTGTATATTAGTAAGTGTATATTAATATAATATTCATTACATTTAATATTTCAAATCTCCTAGAAAGCAAACTGGAAATGAAGGAGAGGCATTGGTTGGGGTAACTTATTTCTCTCCTTAAATAAAAGAAAAAAGGTGGATGATTTAGAAAATGAAACTGTGATGACCAGAGCTAAGATGTAGAAACCACTTCTGACATGCGATCATTGTTCTGAACAGTTTTCTCGTATCAACTCAAGTCGTCCTCCCAACAACCCACTGGGGTAGAAACCAGTGCTGTAGGAGTTTTATGGATGAGGAAACTGGGGCACGGAGATGACTGACACGGCCCAGATCACACAGCTGGTTGGTGGCAGAGCCGGGACCAAATCCAGTGTGTCATTTACGTATTCCTATGCTGATAAAATTAATGTTTGCTGACATCAGAGGAGCCCGGGCCAGCTGGCCCTCCTATATGACTTGCATCAAAGTCAGCAAATTTTATCTCCAAAGGACCACAAAGTAAATATTGCAGCTTTGTGGACCATGTGGCCTCTGTTGCAACTACTCACCCCTGTCCTTGTAGCACAAGAGCCGCCGTAGACAATATGGAAAAGGAAGGAGTGCAACTGTGTTCCCGTAAAACACACTTACAAAGTCAGGTGGTGGCCCCTCTGCCCTGCAGGGTGCAGGTCACCAACACAGCCTCAGCGGTGTTCACTTCGAGTCTTCGGGTGCATCCATCTACCTCCATGGTCCTCACACCTCCCAAGCATCTCAAGCATCTCACTTGGGATCATTTCCAGTTCTATCATTCCTATCAGTGTGGCCTGGAGTTACTATGTTTTCTTAAGCATCATATGCCACCCTGTGATCACCTGAGTCTCAGTGTTGTCATGAGGAATAAATTATATAATGCACATGAGCCTGAATTACTACTATCAGTCTATTGTTACATTTTTTATTGTCATTTGGCATGTCCCCAGATTTTCTCACCTTCTTTATACCTGCTCATGCTTCACATCTCAGAATGAACACAGTCAGTTCTCTCAGGAACCCTTCCCAACTACCTGAACCTCCTATACCCCAAACTAGGCTATTGCTCCAGCTACCTGTTCTCACAGCTTCTCACACTTGATCACAAAACTCATCACCTTGATTGTTCTTATTGTCTGATTGATGACTTTCCCACCCCGCCGAGGCCTCCCTAAGGCCTGAGACCAGTCTATCTTCATTGCAATTGGATCTTCAGGCCATCACAGATCCTAACACAGAGGAGACACAATATTTGTCCAATGAATTATAAATTAATTTACTAATTGATTCTTGTCTTTTCATTAAAAAACATATTTTTTTTCTGCTAGCATATCTGGGGTCCAAGACTTAAAATACTTATTTAAAACAAATTTATCTTTTCTTAAAACCACATTATTATTGCATGATTGATTTGTAAAACTCTGTACATAGTTAATACATGTAACCTGATGAATTTAAAGATAAGTAAACAGCCAGGACCATTACCATCACCAAGACTTCACCCAAAGTTTCAGTTATGAAAGATAAATAAGATAAGGAAATCTATAGAACATGGTACCTGTAATTAAGAATACTTTATTGTATTCTTGTAATTTACTAAGAGGGTAGGGCTTAGCATAAATGTTCTTACCAAAAAAAGTAATATTAATATTAATAATTAAGGAGGCAGAAGAAATTATGGGAGGTGAAGGATATGTTAATTTATTGATTGTTTATCCACAAAGGCAAATAGGTTCTTCAACCCCTTTTGATCTCCCTCTTAGATGCTGGCTCCATGCACAACAGGGATTTGTATGGACCTTCCTTGGCCCCATCTGCATCATCATCTCTGTAAGTAAAGCATGGCATTAGAGCATCCCGCCTGCTAAGCTAAGAATCAATCAAAGAGCAGGTAACAGGCAGGATGAGCAAACATTCTGGTTTTCCCAGGACTGAAGGGGCTTACAGAAGGCAAAATATCTGGTTTAAAACAAGGATGCAAAGGTTCCCTGAGACACTGGACTTTTAGTGCTGAAATGTGGGAATTCCTCTGTAAACTGCGTAAACTGGAAGTTGGTCACCCCAGTTACAGGACAAGAGGGACCAAGATTTACTGGATGGGTGGTCACTTTTTCTATGACTGCTGTGAAATACGAAAGCTTCTTACCTGCTGGGTTAGGTGTTCAGTGACCTAGGAGGAAGCTATACAGATGTGGAATGTATTCAATATGCCTCGTGGGGTTTCTGCAGATTAACTTGGCTTTCTTTCTGATGACCATCTGGATTCTGAAAAGCAAGCTCTCCTCCCTCAACAGTGATGTGTCCACCCTCCAGAACACGAGGTGAGATGGGTCAGAGGGGCACACCTCCCCACACAAAGCAGGGTCCAGGAGCAAGGCCCTTGCATGGGGATTCTGGGGAACAGGAGGAGAAAGGCAGCCACCCTCCCCAGAAACCTGCTCAGATACTGTGCTTTGCTGCCAAATGCAAGCCAGAAACATTTCATTTCTCCATAAATCCAGCATGAAATTGCCTCAGCTACAGAGGGATTGACTTTGTTGTGTTGAATATGGATTACTTGCATTGCCCCCTATGAAAAATATCCAAAGAATGTTTACATCTTTATAAAACTCTTAGGAAATCACCTACCTGTTCCCAGGACTCAGCATGCACATTCACGCCCACACCTTCAGGGAGGCTCTTCCTTCTGTCCTTTCCAATCCTACACCTGCTAAAGTCAAGTTATTTTATCCACATATCACATCTTCTGAAAGGCTAGGGCTGTTCTTTGCTTTCCCCAACTTTGCACAGAATGAATGGCCTCTATTCTGAGCAAAGCACACCTAGGGGCAGTTCACAAAGAGGAGAAGACGGGACCAGTCCTGGATGGGACCTGGGCAGAGGCAGCTCACACGTCCCAAATATTATAAGTGACCATTTGTTTTAGTCTTTCCATGAGACTGTAAGGTCTGTGAGGACAGAAATTGTCTTTGCTATTTCCAATGCCCAACACCCAGCACAGAGTTGGGTGCACTGAAGTTCTCAGTAATGTCAGTTGAATGAAATTTGGAACATTCATGATACATCATGATCCTTTTGAAACCCACATTAAGAATTATCACTACCTCAGCCGCGGCTGGTGTGGCTCAGCAGATTGAGTGCTAGCCTGCAACACAAAAGGTCACCAGTTTGATTCCCATTCAGGGCACGTGCTAGGGTTGCAGGCCAGGTCCCCAAGTAGGGTATGCGAGAGGCAGCTGATCTCTCACACATCTCTCCCTCTTTTTTTCCCTCCCTTCCCCTCTCTATAAACAAACAAACAAACTCTTTTAAACAAAGAATTATCACCACTTCTGTCCAACTAAAATTGTCATCCTGAACACAAAGAGCGCTTCTTTTGAGGGAATCAAAATCAGGGAGTAAAGATCCAAGTGGGTCACAATTCAGTCACATGCCTCCATGGGGTGGAGATGAGAGTGGCCTGGATTCTGTTGCTCTGGATGCACCATGGGCTTCCCTTCTCCTCCTACTCAGGATGCTGACATTTAAAGCAATGGCCCAGCTCTTCATCTTGGGCTGCACGTGGAGTCTGGGAGTCCTGCAGCTGGGCCCAGCTGCCCGTGCCATGGCCTATCTCTTCACCATCATCAGCAGCCTGCAGGGTGTCTTCATCTTCCTGGTGTACTGTCTCCTCAGCCAGCAGGTACCACAGTCCCACTCCCACCCAGGACCCTTTCTATTCTCAGTCCTGTCAGTGAGCCGACTCAGAGCATACTTTGCCTCTGCAGGTCCGGGAGCAATACAGGCAATGGTTGAAAGGGGTCAGGAAAATCAGAGCGGACTCTGAGACGTACACCCTCTCCAGCAGGGCCATGGCTGAAGCTTCCAAAGGCAATGTGGTAGGTCCCACATAGCTCCCAGAGCCCTTCATGAACTGATCCACTCACGTAGCTCATGCCCATCACACTGGACAACCTGCGTGCATAGCAGGAGAGGCCCTAGCACAGCTCCCACTGCCCTCACTTGTGGACTCACTCCAAGGCATTTTCTCCTTATGGGTAGAGGTCTACCTGTACTTTCACTCACTGTGTTTCTGTGCTCACCTTAACCTTGCAGGCGATTGTCTTCTCGCTCCCCATGTGGGTAGAAGACCCACTTTGTGTGACATGGTGAATGTGGTTTTTACTCTTACTGAGTGAGAAGACACAAAACTTCCTCATAAGCAGAGAGAGAAGCTATGGTCAGCTCAACAAGCAGGAACTAGTGATGTGAAGCTGTGACACTCAAAGTGCTCAGTCACAGCACCACCCTTTGTCCCAAGTCATTCCAGGCTCCTCTCTATATGAAGAACAACAAACACATGGTACATGTCGTCACAACAGTCAGGGAAATAGGTGTTGGTTTGGATTTCAGACTTTCCATCAGATTCTGCTACCACTTCTCATGTTTTCAACACACACAAATACTGCAAAGCCAGGACGGAGACTCCCAGAGGGCTGAGGAGAGGTCCTGGCAATGGCAATGTACATTTGTACCTTCTGGTTAACAAAACCTTGTCTCATGCTTTCATTCACATGTTCTTCGCACCTGCACTTGGAAATAAGTATTATGTTCCCACTTGGTAGGTGAAGAAAGTGGAACTCACAGGATCTATATGAATTGTGCGAGGTTTTCACACAATTTATTTTTTCTCCCAACTTTCACGGGCCCACTGCGATGTCTGCCAAGCCTTATGCGTTTTTCTCATCCACTTGTTCATCCACCACTCTACCACTGCTCCTTCCAAAATTCTTCACTCCTCAAAAAGCCTCATTCTTCTAACTCCCCTTCCCAGCAAAATTTCTACCAGCCCCGTTCATAGCAAATCAAGTCGGCAGGATGAAGCAAAGTCAACTTTGTGCTCTCAAAACACCAGGCACCTGACCCCTGGTTCATTCTCTCCTTGTGCAATCCTATTGCCACAAACAAAATGTGCTTCCGGATATTAAGGCTAATCTCTCTATTGCATTTTGGTTCCCAGCACTCGTGACTTCCCCATAACTTTACTGTTCATACGTTCTCTCTCTGACCTCTCTCTCATCTTCTCAATAGCATCCTTTCCACCTTTATTGCCATGTGGGAAATCTCTATCTTATTGAAAATTATTAAAGTTATACATTTGATTCCTCCCTCTTCTTCCTCACACTATCAAAACTGGCATTTGCCTCCACCATTCCTGCAAAACAGCTTTCTTTTAAGCCTGCAATGATCTTCATATCACTGGATAAAATAAATATTGTTTGTCCTCTTGTTACTGGAGAAACCCTGGTTCTTCTCACCAACACAGTAAAGAATTACAAGTCAGTGAGCCTATTAGCACTCACGCAGTTTATGAGTGCTAAGTTCTAGTGGGAAAGCAAGAGCAAGGGTGGCAAAAGCAGGGTGTGCAGAGATTGGGTGACTGGCACCCAGGTGTCCAGAGGCCAGGTGTTCAGGGACCAGGTGGCCAAAAAGGGTTGAGTCCTTTGTTCTTAAGACATATAGTTAGTGGGGTGGGAGTGAGGGAATTGCATTTCGATTGGTGGGTAAAAGTGATTCCAGTTTTCTGTGATTGCCCAAATGTAGGTAGGGGTGGGGGCCTGTTAGTCTGAATCCTTATCTTTATCTAGACTCTATTTATTCCTTTTGTACATGACGGGAGGCAGACAGTTAACCAAAGTCGTTTTACAGGCTTTCGGGGGCACTGTAGTTCTCCTCCCCTTACCCCTTCTAAGACTTGGGATGAATACACAGTCTCAAGGTTTTCCTTTTCCCAGTCAGTGGAGATGATACACAGAGACTTGCAAGGACTCCCCACTTCATTGTCATAGTTTCTTGTGTTGTTCAGAATGCCTGGCAGCCTTATTGGACCAGGCTCATGATTACTGGGTTAATGGGTGAGATACTTTTTTTGCTTTTAGCCACCTGTGTTGAGTTCTTTGTTAAATTGCAGCAGTGAGGGTCCTGCCTTTATTTCCCCCCTGGCCGCTCATTCCACCATAACACTCAGTACTATTGGATGTTGTGGTTACTGCCTCCACCATGAAACTTCTCTTTTGTCCCTGGCTCCTATATCACAACATCCCTGGCATTCTCCCTTTCTGGATGAGCTTTCTTCATCTTCTTTAGATTCCATTTAGTCTACCTAACTTTGTTTTAGTAGCACTTCCATTATCACCTTATAGCCTCCTTATAGACAATCTTGTCTACAAGGCAAGGCACTCAATGAGCCACACAGAAGGAAATGATGGCCAAATATATTTCTGTAGCTCTGAATAACCTATGATCCCCAGACACACTCTTCCCAATTGCCTGCTTGATATCTCTACTTAGATATCTCAGAAGCAGCCCAACGTAGCAATAAAAGAATTTATCTTTTTTTTTTTTACACCAACTTACTCCTCTTCAGGGTTTCTCATCTCTTTGAGTGGCATCTCCATTCATCACATTGTACCTGTCAGGACCTGGAAAATCCTTACCATTATTCTCTCTCTGTTCTGCACCAAATCAGTTCATTGCTAAACCAAGCTAGTATTTCCTTCTCAGCAGCCACAGCTGCTGCCTTGTTGACACGAACTCCAACACCTCCGCCCTAAACCCAGCTGTCATCTTTGCTTGATTGTTCTCCCCCATCTACTCTTGTCCTTCCCCGGTAGTTGGTCACATGAAACTCAGTTATCTTCACAAAAAGAAATATTTTATATACTACCACATAGACTAAAAGTCCCTAAAATGGTTCCCCAATTCTACTAGGAGCAAGATAAAATATACAAGGGTCCCAACTGCCTCCACATCCTCATCAAAACTTGTTGTGGCTAGTTGTTGTTTTTTTTTTAAATCCTCACCTGAGGACATGCTTATTGACTTTACAGAGATGGAAAAGCAGGGAGAGAAAGAGGGAGAGAAATATCATTGTCAGGGAGAACATGGATTGGTTGCCTCTCTCATATGGCCCGACCAGAGGTCAAACCCACAACCTTTTTTTAAAATTTTAATTGTTGTTCAAGTACAGTTGTCTGCCTTTTACTCCCATCCCAGCCCACCCCCCCAGCCCTCCCACCTCCCTCCCATTTCCACCCCCCCTAGTTTTTGTCCATGTGTCCTTTATTCTTGTTCCTGTAAACCCTTCCCCTTTTCCTCTGAAATCCCCTCCCTTCTCCCCTCTGATCACTGTCAGCCTGTTCTCAATTTTAGTGTCTTTGGTTATACTTTGCTTGTTCGTTTTTTTTGTTGACTATGTTCCTGTTAAAAGTGAGATCATATGGTATTTGTCTTTCACCACCTGGCTTATTTAGCTTAGCATAATGCTTTCCAGTTCCATCCATGCTGTTGCAAAGGGTAGGAGCTCCTTCTTTCTTTCTGCTGCATAGAATTCCATTGTGTAAATGTACTATGTTTTTTTGATCCACTCATTTACTGATGGGCACCTAGGTTGCTCCCACCACTTGGCTATTGCAAATTGTGCTGCTATGAACATTGGGGTGCATAGGTTCTTTCGGATTGGTGTTTCAGGGTTCTTAGAATATAATCCTAGCAGTGGAATTGCTGGGTCAAAAGGCAGATCCATTTTTAGTGTTCTGAGAAAATTCCATACTGTTTTCCATAGTGGTTGTACCAGTCTGCAATCCACCAACAGTGCACTAGGGTTCCCTTTTCTCCATACCCTCTCCAACATTTGTCGTTTGTTGCTTTGTTTATGATGGCTGTTCAGACTGGTGTGAAGTGTGGTTTTAATTTGCATCTCTCTGATAGCTAGCGATACTGAGCATCTTTTCATGTGTCTCTAGACCCTCTGTATGTCCTCCTTGGAGAAGTGTCTGTTCAAGTCCTTTGCCCATTTTTTAGTTGGCAAACCCACAACCTTTTGGTTTACAGGATGACACTTCAATCAACTGAGTCACATCAGCCAGAGCTCCTTCAGATTTTCATACCTAGTGCACGTAAAGTGCTTTGTCATTAGGCTTTTAATTTGTGTTTCCCTAATGTCTAATCACATTGAGCATCATTTCACATGGTTATTAGACTTCATACCTTCTTTGGGGAAATATCTATTTAAAGTCTTTTGCTATTTTCATTTGAGTCATTTATCTTTATTGATAAGTTGTAAAAATTCTACATATGTTTTGGACACAAATCCCTTGTCAGACATATGATTTTTAATTTTTCTCTCATTCTGTTGAGTGATTTTTCATACCATTGATAGCATCCATTGATACACAAAAGTTTTTCAAATTGGTAAAGTCCAATTTATTTTTTGTGTGTGTATTTGCACTGTGGGTATTATATTTAAACAAGAACTGTTTAATACTTGTGACATTGATACATGTTTTCTTCCTAAACATTTATAGTTTTAGTTATTGCATTTAGGTATATGATTTATTTGGAATTAATTTTTAAAAATTTTGAGGTTTTAATATGGTGTGAGGTGCATTCTTTTTTTTAACTGTCTATTTTTATTGTTCTTCAAGCACAGTTGTCTCCACTTTCCCCTACCATCACTCTCCCCTTCCCCTCCCACCCTCAATCTTACCCACCTTTGACCTTGTCCATGAGTCCTTTATGCTTGTTCCTTGATGATCCTTCCTCTTCTTCTTTTACATTTGGATATCCAGGTGTCCCATCATTATTTTTTAAAGATTTTATTTATTTATTTTAGAGAGAGGGGAAAGGAAGGACAGAAACACAGATCAGTTGCTTCTCACAAGCTCCCAACTGGGGACCTGGTCCACAACCCAGGCATATGCCCTGACTGGGAATCGAACCAGTGACCTTTCAGTCCACAGAATGGTGCTGAACCCACTGAGCCACACCAGCCATGGCCCATCATCATTTATTGAAAAATTGTTCTTACCATCAATGAATTGTACTGGCATCTTTATGAAAACTAATTCATCATAAATACAGGTTTTATTTTCGGACATTTAACTCTTCCATCACATCTTGATTACCATAGTTTGTACAAAGTTTGAAATTGGGGCATCAACTCTACAATTTTGTTCTTCTTTTGCAAGATTGTTTCTGCTATTCTAGACCCTTTGAATTCCCATATAAATTTTAAGATGTGCTTGTGAATTTCTAGGAAAATTTAAGAGATATTGGTAAAGATTGTGTTGACTCTGTAGATCACTGTGGAGATACTGTCAGCATAACTATATTAAATCCTCTGATCCCTGAACATGCAATATTTTTTCCATTTCTTTAGTTTCTTTGATGTCTTTTGACAATGTTTTCTAGTATAAGTCTTGCACTTTTTAACATAGCATCATTTTTACTGTTAAAAAGTACAAGTGACAATGTTTTCTAGTACATCTTGTACTTTTTAAGATAGTATCATTTTTACTTTATCATTTATGATTAGTATCATAGTATTAGTTTTCATAGTACAAGTCTTGCACTTTTTAACATAGTATCATTTTTACCTCTTCCTTCTCAGGAGAATAAAATTAACAACTAAACCAGATGATCCTGTCTCCTGGAAAATGAGGAAAACACTCAGCTGTCATCCTTTGGGTGAAGAGTATAGAAAATACTTTTGTGACTGTTACAAGTAACTGATCCTGGCACCATTGTGGGAGTGACCATGCGTGAAATGTTTGACATTAAATTGCTAGACAACTGGGGTTTTCTGGTCCACATAGCATGCTCAGATCACTCCCAGAACAGTCAGGGAGCTATGACCCAGTTCCTCGGTTGTCTTGTGTTAAGCCCTGCACTTCAACCTGTTTGTCTACAAAAATGTCATTCAAGCATAACAAGGAAAACCATCCTCAAATATCTTTCTTATAACAGCATAAAAAAGGAAAGTAACGTTCAGTCAAATACCTGTATTTGGTCTCCCTACCTACATGCCTTGACTTCTTCAATCTTCATATCTAGAGACTTACTGATTTTTTCACTCAAAAAAGTTTTCTTACTCACCATGTGCTTCACAAAGATCCCAGTTCCTGATTTCACCGAGCTTATACATAAAAGAAAAAAGTTAGAGTAAAATCAATAGAGTCTCTACATCCTTACATTTTACAAATGGAGCTGTGGAAAAGGTGTATATTCCTACAGCACATCGTGTAAGATGTATTTATACATATTATTTCATCCAAAGCATGTGATCTAGGCAAGATCTAATTCCAGAGCAATTACACCTGAAAGAAATTCTCTGTGGGTTTCCACAGATCACATTTGCATAATTTGAACACCATAGAAAATGACTGTAAATGGTTATAACATTAAAAACATCCATGAGTCCATAGTGATACCTAAAAACATCAGCCAATAATTGTAAAAGACAAGATAGAAGTAGAAATTCATGATTTTTCAATACCGAGTAAATGGTACTAAACACAATGAGAAAAGCTATTGGAGAACAGGCTAGTCCCACAGTGCCAAAAAAAAAGACATCTCACAGATTCTTGATTAATCCAAGGGCCAAAGTGCACATTTACAATAAGAAGATCTGAACTTAATGATCAGCTTCACATTGTCAATAATGGGAAACCTGACTTTATATACCTCCTGATAAGACGTGACATTACAACATCCCATGTGTGGTAAATAATGAATTATGTGCAAATCAGTCTACCCTAATTTTAACCCAGCCTTTAAACCGAGGATTGGAAAACTATATCATGCAGGCTAAATCTGGGCATCTGTCTGCTTTTGTAAATAAAGTTTTATTGGAACACATCAAAGTCATTCACTGCCAGGTTGTCTATGGCTCCTTTCATACTGCAATGTCAGAGCTGAGTAGTTGTGAAAGACGCTGCAAGGCCACAAAACCAGAAAAACATTTACTAACTAGCCCATTATAGAAAAAGCTTGCCGGGATCTGTTCTTTCAGACCTAAGTATAGGTATACATGGAATATAGGGAACAGAATAAGAAGTTAACTGACATCATGAGGAAGCAATCAGGAAAATCAAGAATATAGAGCATTCAACAAGCCAGGTGATCTGGACACTTCTAAAGTCAGTATCATTTTAAAAAATAGTTACTATCACTTGAAAAAGTGATTATAGGCTATTCTAGAAAACAGACAAAAGCAACATAAGAATCAAATTCAATGTCAATTATATTGGGATTCTGATTTAGAGACAAAACCATAAAAATATTTTGGAGGCAACTGGGAAATCTTCTACATGTATCAGATATTACAATTATTATTAATAAATGTCTAATCACTATGTTGTACCCTTGGTACTAATATTGTATGTTGACTACAATTTAAAAATGAATTATTAGTTATTAAAATTGATAATTTTCTTTGGTGTAATAATACTATCATAGTTATGTAGAGAATATTATTTAAATTCAGTATTTGATATTTTAAAATGAAGTGTAATGATATCTGCCACCGTCACATATTTCAGCAAGAACATGTATACGTGTGCGTATACGTCAAGAAAGAACTTCAGTGTGACTCTAAAGTGTTGCAATTGTTGACTCTAGGTGAACTGTGTATGTGTGTTTATCGGTTCAAGTTCATCTTATTTTGAAAATTGTAAATAAAGGTAACAGAAAAGTAAATACACCTATTAATTAGTTATTAATTTATTGATATAAACCCTCATAAATTCCTAGATGTGCAGAAAATGCCTTCTCTGCACAAGTCTCTTCCAACACAAGTCAATTCCTATCAGGTCCCCTCATAACCTTCCCAGTTTTTTCATCTTCATTCACAAAATTTCACGCCGTTCTTCCCAGACCGCTTGTTCTTGTTCTCACTATCAGTCTTTCCAATTCCCACCCCAGGATGCCCCAGGCCAAGCCTGACTCGGCCCGGCTCAGTTCCGAGCCACCCCTACGGGTCCCTCCATTCATTCCACCCCTGCCTTCTTCTCCCGGGTGCCCGCCACCGTTTCACCGCGGAGGCCGCCCCTCTAACCCCGAGAAATTTGCATAACCCAGACTGACTCCAGAATGCTCAGGTCACTAGGACCCAGGTCCAACTTCTGCAGATCAAAGTTATCCCTGGGACCTGAAAATCCAAGTCTGCACCTCCCCTGCTTGGTAGTTTTCTGACCCCTGATCTTTAAACTTACGGTTCTGGGTGCGGTTCCGGGTCCGGTTCCGTGCCCGGGGGGCCTCCTGACTTCCGGTTTTTTGTTAGGCGCTCCTGGCGTCCAGTTCCTGTGTTCTCCACCAGGGGGCGCAATCCTGAGCGAGCTCCTGTTTCCTAGTCCACACAGTGACCATCAGATCCAGAAAGGGGGCGCTGGGTGAGATGAGCTATCACAGCCGACCCCCGAAGGGCAGCTGGAGGGACAGGCCTCGCCACCCTTGTGCCTTAGCCCCTCCGCGCTGCCTTTGACGAGAGTGGGATTGTACTGGGACCCCAGTGCAAGCAGTGGAACCCCACTTCAGAGCCTTGTCTCATGGCAGTTTCTAACTCGGTGACATATTTCTGGAGCAATGAGCTGGGAAACCCCCAAGCCCACTTGCCCTGGTTAACTCTTGTTTGTCTTTGTGGTTCACACTAGAACTTGATCTTTATTTTCTCTCTGAACATTCATGAGAAAATTAATGCTGTTATTCCCATTATAAATAAAGAAAATAGATTTAGTAGATTTAAAAAGAAGGCAAAAGGGTAAATGCTGAGATCTGCCTCCCAAATCATCTAGAGATGCTTCCAACAGCTAGCCCTAAAGCTCCCTTCCACCTGCCTTCCCAGCCCTAGCTGTGTCCACCTTCTGCGCTGTCCCCACAGTATCTGCTCTACTGTATTTTCCAGGTCTCCTGATTCCCCACCTTACATACTGTTGTGGACTGAGTGTTCATGTATCCCCCCCCCCCAGAAAGATTCCTTTTGAAGCACTAACCCCAACGTGATGGTATTTGTGACTGGACCTTTCAGAGATAATCAGACTTAGGTAAGTGTGCAGCCCTCATGATGGGATTAGTGTCCTTGTCAGAAAAGATACCCAAGAGCTTTTTATCTTTTATTTTCCTTTTTTATGAGTCCTTTTTTAAAAAATGTATTTTATTGATTATGCTATCACAGCTGTCCCATTTTCCTCCCTTCACTCCCCTCCACCCTGCACACCCCCTCCCACCCACATTCCCCTCCGCTTTAGTTCATGACCATGTGTCGTAAGTTCTTTAGCTTCTACATTTCCCACACTATTCTTGCTCTCCCCCTGTCTATTTTCTACCCACCGTCTATGCTACTTATTCTCTGCACCTCTTCCCCCTCTCTCCTCCACCCCTGTTGCTAACCCTCCATATGATCTCTATTTCTGTGGTTCTGTTCCTGTTCTAGCTGTTTGCTTATTTGTTTTTGTTTTTGTTTTATGTGTGGTTGTTAATAATTGTGAGTTTGCTATCATTTTACTGTACATATTTTTATCTTCTTTTTCTTAGATAAATCCCTGTAACATTTCATATAATAAGAGCTTGGTGATGATGAACTCCTTTAACTTGACCTTATCTGAGAAGCACTTTATCTTCCCTTCCATTCTAAATAAAAGCTTTGCTGGATAGAGCAATCTTGGATGTAGGTCCTTGCCTTTCATGACTTGGAATACTTCTTTCCAGCCCCTTCTTGCCTGTAAGGTCTCTTTTGAGACATCAGCTGACAGTCTAATGGGAACTCCTTTGTAGGTGACTGTCCCCTTATCCCTTGCTGCTTCTAGAATTCTCTCCTTCATTTTAATCTTGGCTAATGTAATTATGATGTGCCTTGGTGTGTTCCTCCTTGGGTCCAACTTCTTTGGGACTCTCTGAGCTTCCTGGACTTCCTGGAAGTCTATTTCCTTTGCCAGCTTGGGGAAGTTCTCCTTTATTATTTATTCAAATAAGTTTTCCACTTGTTGCTCTTTTCCTTCCCCTGCTGGTACCCCTATAATTTGGATGTTGGGATGTTTAAAGATGTCCTGGAGGTTCTTAAGCCTCTCCTCATTTTTTTTGAATTCTTGTTTCTTCATTCTTTTCTATTTGGTTGTTTCTTTCTTCCTTCTGGTCCACTCCATTGATTTGAGTCCCAGTTTTCTTCCTATCACTATTGGTTCCCTGTGTATTTTCCTTCATTTCACTTAGTGTAGCCTTCATTTTTTCATCTAATTTGTGACCAAAATCAACCAATTCTATGAGCATCCTGATCACCAGTGTTTTGAATTGTGCATCTGATAGGTTGGCTATCTCTTAGTCGCTTAGATGTATTGGCTCTAGGGCTTTGATCTGTTCTTCCATTTGAGCCATTTTTGGGGAGGTCTGGTTGCACCTGTTACATATGAGGGGTGGAGCCTTAGGTGTTCACCAGGGCGAGGTGACCCAGTGTCTGGGTTGTGACACTCTATGTGGGAGTGGGGTCAGAGAGGGAACAATGATGCTTGCTCCGCCCTCTCTCGTATTTCAGACCCTTCTGCCGCTTCCCACAAGCAAATTGGGCCCGTCTGGTGCTGGTTCCCGGGTGTGTGGACTTGTGTATGTTCTAGGACCCTGTGGGTCTCTCCAATGAACTCTTCTGTGAGGCTGGGAGTCTCTCCCGGCCCCTCAACCCCCACAAGTGTTTTCAATCAGTGCTTTTAGGCTTTATTTCCCAGCTCTGGGGCCCTGGGTTGCACAGTCTGTCTCGCTCCCCATTTTCACCTGGTTTATCTGCACACAAATGTGTGTCAGTGGTCGGCCAGCCACCTTGTGCACCCGCCATCTGCGAGCCACCTCCTGCGCACCTGGGACCACCAACCACTGCTTTTTCCTGCTGTGACCCCTCTCCACCCCTCTTACCGGTCTGCATAAATGGTTGTCAGACTTCCTTATAGTTCAATTTTCTGTCAGATCTGGTTGATTTTTTGTTTCTAATTTTTTGTTGTCCTTAATTTTGGTTGTGCAAGGAGGCAGTGTGTCTACCTATGCTTCCATCTTGGCCAGAAGTCCAGAACCTTGAAGGTAGGTTTTAATATCTTTTTGATAAAGAAAGAACTCCCAACCATGAAGAATCACTCTACTGGTCCTTTTGCCCCTACCAGGACCTTGGATCAGAGTGAACAGACTTATCTATTCTCTATTAACAAGCTTCCTTATTTTTTAGTTTTTATTTTGACATAAATATAAATTCACAGAAAATTGCAAAAACAATACCAAGAGGTCCTGTGTGCCCTTCATCCAGTTTCCTGAAAGGGTTGCATTTCTATGTAATGATGGTCCAATGTCTGGACCAAGAAACTGACACTGGTGCAATGTGTGTTCAGTCCATGTAGTGTTATGAAGTGTAGATTCCTGTAGCTGTCACTGCCACCAAGATGCATCAACATTCTATCAGCACAAAGATCTCCATCACGCTAACCCAACATCCCTAAACCTTGGCAAGTCTAAAACTAAGGTGTTATTATTCTCCAACAACACTCAAAATAGTTTTAGGTTCATATTTATTGATGAAGGAAAATACTTCTGATATGTTTTAATAAAAGATGAGGAAAAAACATAAAACTCCCAAAGACAAATTCCAGTAGTCTGTGTGGTAAAATTTCCTTGTCGACATTTGTTACATTTTCTTTGTTTCCTACGTGGTCATGTATATTGTCTTCTAGGGCTGCCGTAACAAAACAGTTTAGACCGGGCAGCTTTAAACAACAAAAGTTTCTCTCGGTGTTGGAAGCTGGTTGTCAAAGATCAAGGTGCTGGCAGGGTTGTTTCCGGATGAGAGCGCCCTCTTGGTGTGTAGATGGCTGCCTCCTCCCTGTGTCTTCACATGACCTTTCACTTAGTGCAGATCCACGCTCCTCAGGTTATAAACTTCCAGTTTCCAGATTCCGAGGATCTGAACATCCAGGGTTACTAACATTCAGGGATGAGTGGCAAGGGGCTGAATCCCACCTAAGGTCTTTTTTATCCCCCAGACCGCAGGAAGTTTTCCCTGCTCATAAAAGTTTCTGAAGTAGGGAGCTCAAGGAGTGTACTAACTTCCATATGTTCACTGCAGCATTGTAAGAGGGATAAACACAAAACGCTCAAAATAACTATCAGTAAAAAATGGTGACAGAAAAGTAATTTCAATTTTACGTAATGCTGGCTCACAGACACAAAGATTGAATTGCTTCTATTTATCTTGACGCAGAAAAATCTGCAGGTACATTACAAAGTGACGTCAACTTGCTGGGTGTTTTTAGGACAGTACTATATAATTCTAAAAGTATGTATTTATTAACATTTTGAAGTTTACAAGGGCATTTTTATTTAACTTTATTTTTTAATTGTTGTTCAAGTACAGTTTTCTGCCTTTTACTCCCATCCCAGCCCACCCCCAGCCCTCCCCACCTCCCTCCCATTTCCACCGCCCCCCCCCCCCCGCGTTGGTTTTGAACATGGTTTTGACCATATGTTCTTTATACTTGTTCCTCTAAACCCTTCCCCTTTTTCCCTGAAATTCCCTCCCCTCTTCCCTCTGGTCACTGTCAGCGTGTTCTCTGTTTCGTGTCTTTGGTTATATTTTGCTTGTTTGTTTCTTTTGTTGTTTAGGTTCCTGTTAAAGGTGAGATCATATAGTATTTGTCTTTAATAAAAATATAAATTCTATATCTATCAGAGCAAATTATAATTGTGTGGTGGTAGAGGATACCAACTTAAGGAGGGTATATTAAGGCAAGGATCAATCAGATGCCTTTTGTACTTGTAGTATTATATTTTACAACAAGACTGTGTTCATTTTTACATGTTCTCAAAAGGAAATTTTAAAAACATTATTTTCCTAATGTGCATTATTCAAATGAAGGCAACTCTGTTCCCCAGAAATAAACCCACATGTGTATGAGGAAATAATTTTTGACAAATGAGACAAAATCATACAATGGAGAAACGAAAGCCTCTTCAGTAAATGGTGCTGGGGAAATTGGAAAGCCACATGCAAAACAGTGAAAGTGGACTGCTATTTGTCATCATATACAACATTTAATTCTAAGTGGGTCAAAGGCCTAAATGTAAGACCTGAAACAATAAATTACATGGAAGAAAACATAGGTACTAAATTTATGGACTTTGGTTTTAGAGAGGATTTTATGAATTTGAAATCCTCTCTATTCCCTTGCTTTTGAGGAAAATAACATTTCCCTCAAATGCCCAAATAACTAAATGGAACTATATCTAACTAAAAAGCTTCTGCACAGCAAAAGAAACCTGCACAGGAATGATCAACGAAACAAAAAAGTAACCAACTGAATGGGGGAAGATATTTGCAAACCACTCCTCTGATAAGGGGTTAATATCCAAAATATATAAAAAACTCATACAATTCAACAACAACAAAAATAAACAATCCAATTAAAAATTGGGCAGAGGACCTGAACAGACACTTCTTCCAAGAAGATATACAAATGCCCAACAGATACTGAAAAAGATGCTCAACTTCACCAGCTGTTAGGAAAATGCAAATCAAAACTGTAATGCTATATCACCTCACACCTGTTAGAATGGCTGTTATCAACAAGACAAGTAAGAAGTGTTGGAAAGGCTATGGAGAAAAAGGAACCCCTATTCATTGCTGGTGAAAATGTAAACGGGTACAGCCACTATGGAAAAGAGTATGGAGGTTTCTAAATAATCAAGACTACAGTTACCCTATGACCCAGCAACCCCTCTTCTGGATATCTACCAAAAAAAAAAAAATGTGAAGCACTTACTCCCAAAGATATGGAGACCCCTATGTTCATTGCAGTTTTATTCACAGTGGCCAAGACATGGAAATGACTGAAGTATCCTTCAATAAATGATTGAATAAAGAAGATTCCATTGCATCTATGTGGGTCATATATGCAATGGAATACTATTCAGCCATAAGAAAAGATGCAATGCCATTTGCAACAACATGGATGGATCTTGAGAACATCGTGCTAAGTGAAGTAAGTCAGACAGAAAAGGTCAAGAACCACATGACTTCACTCATCTGTGGGATCTGAAACTGAAAGCTACAAATGAACAAACAGTATGAATAAACAGACGAAAACTCATAGACACAAACAACAGTATGGTAGTTACCAGAGGAAAAGAGGCATTGGGGGACGTAGTAAAAGGCATCAAACATATGGCAATGGGTGGAGACATGACTGGGTGGTAAATGCACAATGCAATGTACAGATTATGTATTATGGAATTATACGCTGGAAACCTATACAATTTTATTAACCAATGTCACCCCAATAAATTTAATTTTTAAAAAGTGAATGCAAGAATACAGTTACTGAAATGCAAAGTCTGAGACATGATATATTCCAACTTCAATTCTTTTTTTTTTCCAACTTTAATTCTTAACTTGTGGTCTGCCTGGAACACTTCTTGAAATTCCTTCTGCATACAGATCATCTGGTATCTTTTGTTAAATTGATTCAACAACCACTGGGCCTTTCCCTTTGGTTATGTAGCAAGATTTAATGTGTGGCAACCTCATGGTCCACATGTTAAATATTCATTTCAAAAACTCTCAAAATTGATACCCGAATTGGCTCGCAATTCATTATTCCACCTCCCACGTCAACCCAATCCAATGAAAAAGAAAAAAAGATACAAATAACAAAAAGCAGTTATTATTTGCAAAAGGCATCATTGGCTACCAAGAAAACTTCAGAGAGTTCACCAGAAAATATTGAGAGTTCTGTAAGATGTCTAGATAAAGATCAACATTCAAAAAGCAATGGTTTTAAAACAAAAACAAGGTCATAGACACAGACAACAAATGGGTGGTTACCAGAGGTGGACGGGTAGGGAGAGGACAAAATGGGAAAAGATCAAATATATGGTGATGAGTAAAAACTAGAATTTTGTTAGTGAGCACACTATACTGTATACAGATATTAAATTTATTTTTAGTTTGAGTTGAATTTATTTTTTTATTTTTGTTCAAGTAAATTGTCTCCATTTTCACCCCAATACACCCAACCTCGCCCCATCCATCCCTGCCTTCCACCTTTGAACCCACCCCCTTTGGCTTTGTCTATGTGTCCTTTGTACGTGTTCCTTGATGGCCCTTCCTCCATTATCCCCTATTGTCCCTCTCCCCTCTCCTCACTGGTTACTGTCAGTTTGTTCTTTATTTCAATGTCTCTGGTTTTATTTTGCTTGCTCGTTTGTTATGTTGATTAGGTTCCACTTGTAGGTGAGATCATATGGTATTTGTCTTTCCCTCCCTGGCTTATTTCACTTAGCATAATGCTCTCCAATTCCATCCATGCTGTTGTGAAGGGTAAGAACTTAATGTTGCACACTAAAAATTATATAATGTTATTAACCAATGTTATCTCAATAAAAAAGAAAAATCAAATTTCTTATTTAAAGAAATTTTTACAAAACAAAATGTGATGGTGTTTTACCCCCCTAAAAAAAAACCCCACAAACAAGCAAAATATAATCACAGTCATTGAAATTAAGAACAAGCTGGCAGTAACCAGAGGGCGGGTGGAAGGAGAGAATGGGGGGACGAGGGGGAAGGATCATCAAGGAACATGTATAAAAGACACATTGACAAAACCAAAGGGGGATGGGATCGAGGGTGGGTAGGGATGTATGGGGTGGGGGAGTAGTTGGGGGAAATGGAGGCAACTATACTTGAACAACAATTTTTAAAAAGAGGGGGAAAAAGGAAAACTCAATTTTAAAACACAATAGGAAAGTCACTTAAAACTTTACAACAAAACTTCAACAATACCTAGCAACATGCCTAAAGAAAAAAAAAAAACAGGGGAAGAAGGTGGGATGGCTGGGCTGGTGGGGAGGGGGCGGGAAAGGCAGAAAACTGTACTTGAACAGCAATTTAAAAATAATAATCAATTAATTAATTTAAAAAAGAAATGCATAAAATTCTCAAGGACAACACTATATAAAATATCTGCTTCTCAAACTATTTCATAGAATTCAAGAGGAAGGAAGCCTCCAAACTCATTTTACGAGGCCAGCATTATTCTTACTCCAAAGCAGATAAAGATACTACAAAGAAAGAAAATCATAGGCCAATATCTCTGATGAACATAGATGCTAAAATCCCCAACAAAATATTAGCAAACTGAATACAGCAATGCATCAGGAAGGTCATACGTCATGATCAAGTGGGATTTATTCCAGAAATGAAAGGCTGATACAAAATTAGCAAATGAATAAATGCAATTCACCACATAAACAAATTGAAGGATAAAAACCACATGATAATATCAACAGATGCAGAAAAACCATTTGTTAAAATCCAGCACCCATTTATGATAAAAACTCTCAGCAAAGTGGGAATAGAGGGAACATACCTAAACATAACAAAGGCCATAGATGACAAACTCACTGCCAACATCATACTCAACAGGCAAAAACTACAAGTGTTCTACTTAAGATCTGGGACGAGACAAGGATGTCTGCTTTCACCTCACTTATTCAACATAGTACTAGAAGTCCTAACCACAGCAACCAGACATGAAAAAGAAATAAAAGGCATCCAAATTGGAAAGAAAGTAGTAAAACTGTCTTTATTCATAGATTGCATGATTCCGTACATTGAGAACCCCAAAGATTCCACCAAGAAAAACTACTAGAACTGATCGATGGATTCAGCAAAGTAGCAGGGTACAAAATTAATATCCAGAAATCAGCTGCATTTTTATATGCCAACAATGAACTAACAGAAAGGGAAATCAAGAAAACAATCCCATTCACAATTGATTCAAAAACAAATAAAATACCTGGGAATAAACCTAATCAAGGATGTAAAAGACCTGTACTCAGAAAAATATAAGACACTGAAGAAAGAAATTGAAGAAGAGACAAGTAAGTGGAAGCACATACATATTCATGGATAGGAAGAATTTACATCATTAAAATGTCCGTACTACCCAAAGGAATCTATAGATTCAATGAAATTCCTATCAAGATTCCAATGACATATTTCATAGAACTAGAATGAATATTTCAGAAATTTATATGGAACCACAAAAGGCGCTGGCATAGCAACAGTGGTCCTGAGAAAGAAGAACAAAGTTGGAGGAATCGTGCCACCTAATATCAAACTATACTACAAGGCCATAGTGATCAAAACAGCCAGATACTGGCATAAAAACAGACTCATAGATCAATGGAACAGAATAGAGCCCAGAAATAAACCCACATCTTTATAGTCAATTAACATTTGGCAGAAGAAGCAAGCACATCAAATGGGCAAAAGATAGTTTATTCAATAAATGATGTTGGGAAAATTGGACAGACACATGTAGAAAAATGAAACTAGACCGCCTTCTCACAACATCCAAAAGAATAAATTCAAAATGGGTCAAAGACTTAAATGTTAAACCCAAAACCATAAAAATCCTACAAGAAAACATAGGCAGCAAAATCTCGGACACTGCTCATTGCAATTTTTTATCAGATATATCTCCCAGGCAAGGGCAACAAAAGAAAAAATAAACAAATGGAACTACATGAAGCTAAGAAGATTTTGCACAGCAAAGGAAATCATAAACAAAATAAAAAGACAACCCACAGGATGGGAAAACATATTCACCAATACATCTGATAAGGGGTTAATATCCAAATTTTACAAAGTACTTACAAATACAAAAAAACTCAATTAAAAAATGGACAAAGGACCCAAATGGACAGTTCTCCAAACAGGGCATACGGATGGCCAACAGACATATTAAAAAATGTTCAACACCACTAATTACCAGAGAAATGCAAATTAAAACCACAATGAGATACTATCTCACACCTGTCAGAATGGCTGTCATCAGTAAATCAACAAACAAGTGCTGGCGAGGATATGCAGAAAAGGGAACTCTTTTGCACTGTTGGTGGGAATGCAGACTGGTGCAGCCACGGTGGAAAGCAGTATTGAGATAACTCGACAAATTAAAAATGGATCTGCCTTTTGACCCAGCAATCCCACTTCTGGGAATATATCTGAATGAACCCAAAGTACTAATTCGAAAGAACATAAGCACCCCTCTGTTCCTTGCACCGTTATTTACAATCGCCAAGATATGGGAGCAGCCCAAGTGTCCTTCGGTAGATAAGTGGATAAAACAACTATGGGATATTTACACAATGGAAAATACTACTTGGCTGTTAAAAAGAAAATTTTACTCTTTGCAAGAGTATGGATGGACCTGGAGAACATTATGTTAAGCAAAATAAGCCAGTCAGAGGAAGACAAATACCACATGGTTTTACTCACATGTGGAATCTAATGAACAAACTCAACTAACAAGGAAAATGGGAACAGACTCACAGATGGAAAGCAGGATGACAGCTAGTGTGGGAAGAAGGTTTGGGGTTGGAGGGATCGAGCAAAAAGGAAGAAGGACTCATGGACATGGACAACAGTGTGGTGATTGCTAGGGAAGGGGGTATAAAGGCATTAGAAGGTAACGTAAAAAAAAAAAAAACAAAGATTAAATTTTTAAAAAGAAAGAAAAATCATTACCTGCCTAAAGATAGAATTTTACTGATGGGTGGAAGAATCTTAATGTTACACAAAAGCTATTAACTCCAAATTAATCTACACAGGCAATGCAACAGAATCAGTGTCCCAAGACATTTTTTTCAAGGAACTTAGTCACCCATCTATAAAGTTCATGTAGAAGAAAAATGTAATAGAAGAGACAGCACAATTGCGAAGAATAGTAAGTGATCAAGTGTTCACAAATGCCTATTTCTTACCCGAGGTTTACCCCCAAGTCTGAGCAAGTGCACACAAAAAAAGTGTAAATGCTCCGCTCATCAGTGCCTGTCGGGAAGGAGCTGACCGCAGACACCCACTTGCGTCACCGCCCTTTGACAGTTTCCCCTACTCGTCCAGCTTCTCCTCCAAAGACTCTGCCCGTCTCTGCCTGTTTCCTCCTTCACCCGATGCAAGAAATCTCCTTTTCTATAGGAGTTTGAGATGCTCACAGATTTCTGAGATCAGAGACTTCTCCCTATTAAAATAGTTTTTCTAATTACAGTCTCTTCTTATCCAAGTCCAGATTTGGATTTATATGACATAAAATACAGATTTGCCTTATAACATCTATAAAAGCTCAACCATGGCATTTCAAAAGTATAGTATTGTTTCAGGAATAAAAGAAATGGATCAATGAAAGAAAATAAAGAATACATCATATATAACAGTGTAACATTTAACAGAAATGGCATTTTGAATTAATGTGTGAAGCTTTACATATGAAGTCAAGAAAGACAATATAGTCTACCCCCAGAATGCTGTCAGAAAAACACTCTACTCATTTAAAAATATTATTTAATAAAAAGTTCCAGGCATATTAAAAATCTACCAGAGTTATCAAAATATTAGAAAAAGAAGGACGATATCCTAGGCAAGACTAAAGCAAAACCCATACAGTAAATAATCGAAAAACTAGAAAACAATAAAAGTACAATTTGTGGTGAAACCGCTCCCAGTTGCATCTCTATGACAACTGTAGTGGAAACAGTTGCACTGTTCACTATGCGTGTGCGCGCAGACAGGCAGCGAGGCTGGTGCTCAAGCGTCTTACAAGTGCGCAGCGAACAGGGCACGCACGTCATGCTCGGCCTGCGCACGGCGCCCGCTCTGACTGCTGGTGTCCTCCGCATCTGTCCCTTCTGGCAGCGCACTTATTGACTCTTTCCTGCTTTATTTTTTAATTTTTCAATTACTTTTAACATTTAATATTATTTTACATTAGTTTCAGGTGTACAGTGTAGTGGTTAGACATTTATGGGGGGGGGCAAAAAACCTGGAGTTTATTTATAAAAAATTGTGTATTTGCTCTTAACATGTTCAAACTTCAGTCACCTTCAGAGTACTCTCCATTTGATGCAACACACCTGTGGAGAAGGTTTCTCCACTGCTCGAAACAGTTTTTGAACTCGTCACTTTGTTGCCTTTTAGTGCTTCTGCCATTTTTTGTTTCACCTCTTCCACACAGGCAAAATGTTTCCCTTTGAGGACTTTTCCCATCCACAAAAACACACTCAAAAAGTCTCTCAGGGCAAGATCGGGTAAATAGGAAGGGTGGAGCACAGGGGTCATGCTGTTTTCAGTCCAAAACTGCTGAACACGCAGTGCAGTGTGGGCAGGTGCACTTATAAATCACTCATCATGAAATGGGCAAACACGCTGTCTTCAGAAACAATTCACTGAGACCAAACACAGCCTCTCACAACAACACCAGCTGGTACACTGATACAGATGGGTTTCTAGAACACTCACCTAGTGGGAGAAGCCTGCACTAAAAGGGTCCATCCTCCAGAAGATAATTCCAGGGTTTGGGGGGACCCACCCCTTATATATAATTTACAAAGTGATACCATCATAGTGAATACTAAGTCTAGTATTCACCCGACACCATACATAATTTTCACAACATTATTGACTATTATTTCCTTAGCTCTACTTTATATCCTTGTCACTATTTTGAGACCACCAATTTGTACTTCTTAATTCCTTCACCTTTTCACCCAGTCTTCAAATCCCCCTCCCCTCTGTCAAATATCAGTCTGTTCTCTAACTCTATGTGTCTGTTCCTGTTTTGTTTGTTCATTCACTTTATTTTTTAGATTCCATGCAGAAGTGAAACCACATGGTACTTGTCTTTCTCTGTCTGATTTATTTCAGTCAGCATAATACCCTGTGGGTTTATTCTTGATGTTGCCATAGTAAGATTTCATTGTTTTTATGGCTGAGTTAGATTCCACTGTAGACATGTACCTCCTTGTCTTTGTCCGATTGTCTATCGATGGGCACTGAGGTGGCTTCCATTTCTTGGCTATTGCGAATAATACTGCAATGAACACAGGGGTGTATGTATCTTTTTGAATCAGTGTTTGGATTTTTTTCAGATCAATATCCAAAAGTGGAATTTCTGAGCACAAAGTAGTCCTATTTTTAATTTTTTAAGGACCCTCTTTACTGTTTTCCACAGTGGATGGACGAATTTGCAATCCCACCAACAGTGCATAAGGATTCCCTTTTATTTACATCTTCACAACACTTGTTTGTTGATTTATTGATGATAGACATTCTGACTGGTGTGAGGTGATATCTCATTGTGGTTTTAATTTGCATTTCTCTGATGATTAGTGATTTTGATCATCTTTTCATATGTGTAATGGCCATCCATATGTCCTCTTTGGAGGAGCATCTATTCAACTCTTCTGTCAACACATATAATAAAAGTCACAGAACTAAACGCACACATTGTAGCAATACCAATTTTTGTGTTTAACTACTTGATTCTCATTACATAAAAATGTAACCTTTGCAGAAAACTGGGTGAACAGGAAACATGGCATCATGGTATTGTTTTTGCAACCCCTGTGAATCTATGTTATTTCAAAATAAAAACTTAAAAATACAGGAACAAGTATAAAGGACACATGGACAAAAACTATGGGGGGGCGGAAATGGGAGAGAGGTGGGGAGGGCTGGGGCGGTGGGCTGGGGGAGAGTAAAAGACAGAAAACTGTACAATATCAACAATTAAAATAAAAATTGAAAAAATTAAAAAAGAAAACTGTACAAGATCAACAATTAAAATAAAAATTGAAAAAAAAGAATAAATCTTCAAGCAGGTTACAACTGAAAAAAAACAACTTAAAAATAAATTTTGAAAGTTCCAAAAAATTAAAAATAAAATGATCATATCATCCAGCAATTCCACTTCTCAGTAATGATCTGAAGAACATGAAATGCCAGCTCAGATAGATATGTACACACTAATGTTTATAACAGACAGATGAGCAAACAATCTGAGAGCTTGCCAATGGATGAGTGGGTCTCTAAAATGTGTTATATAGGCATTGAGATACTATTCATCAATTACAAAATGAAATCTTGCCATTGTGACAACACAGATGGGCCTTGAGATGCTCAGGGAAATAAGTCGTATAGACTAAGAAATATAAAGTATGACCTAACTTTTATGTGAAATCTAAAAAATAAAATCAAAGCCATAGATACATGGCACAGACTGGTGATTGCCAGAGGCAAGGGCAGAGGGTTGAAATGCACGAAGGGAGTCAAACCTACAAACTTCCAGTGATAAGATAAATAAATCATGGGCACACAATGTAAAACCTGGTGACTGCAGTTAGTAATACTTCATTAACATATATCAAAGTTGCTAACAGTAATCTTAAAAGTTCTCATCACAAAAAAAATTTTTATAACTCTGTGTGGTGATGAATGTTAACTATACTTACTGTGTTGATTATTTAAAAATATAAACAAATATCAAATCATTGTGCTGCACCCCTGAAACTATATAGTGCTGTAGGTCAATTATACCTCCTTTAAAAAGTCTGCTAATAAAATAAATAGATAACTCTGTTCACTCTGACCTGAGGTCCTCATGTGGGCACAAAGTGAAGTAAAGTGATTCTTCATTTGGGGAAGTCTTAGAGTGCACAGGACCACATCTTCCTACATAAAAGCATTTAAAATCACCCGCAAGGAGGCTTCCAGTACAAATACTTCTTACTAAGCAAATCCTTAAAAAGAAGTGGTGTCTCTGAAAAGTTAATTATTGGGCAGATTTGGGGAAGAAAACACCAGACCAGAAGTTTCCTAAGCCACCTCCTCCAGGACACAACACACACTTAAAACAGGGAGTGTTTTCAACACACACAGACCAAGATCAGACGTCCTCCGTGGCCGGGCTTGCTGGCGTCTGCACCATGAGAAGCAGGTGTCTGAGGCTGCTGCCAGGTAGGTAGAATTATGACAGTGACGAGAGACAGTTAAAGCTATCTGGGAACTCCCTACCCAGTTTGAAAATACTCCCTGTTCTTCTTCATATCTAGCTTGTTTTCCCACTGTTTTTATAAGAAACAAAAGAAAGAAATTTGAAGAAGGGTATTAGCTCATTTGTATAACTCTCAAAGGAAAAGTTAGTGAAACTCATTCCTAGGGGAAGGTGAGGATGTAACAGAGAGTTCCGATTTTACTACCTGTATTAGTTCAGTTCACCAGAGAAACAGCCAATAAGGTGGAGGGGCTGTGGATTTAAATCACCACGCTTCACATTATATCCCCCTGGATTTAAAAGCATTGATTCATTAAATCTTTAGGACAGGCTGGCAGGCTGGGAACCCAGCCTGAAGACTTTCACGCTGAATTCCAGTCCAAAGGCAGTCTGGAGGCTGAATTCCCTCTTCCTCAGGGGAGGCCAATCTTTTTTCTCTTCCACTGATTGGATGAAACCCACCCAGATTATGGAGGGTGATGTGCTTTATTCAAAGTCTGCTGATTTAACTGTTAATCTCGTCTAAAAGGAAAAAAACCTTCACAGCAACATCTATCTACACTAGGGTTTAAACAATTATCTGTGTTCTTTGGCCTAGCCAAATTGGATCATAAAATTAACTATCGTACCACTTCTATTAATGTTTTCAGAAGAATAAACAACAAAACTATCTGAAAACTCTACGACTCTAAGAAAAACATCATCCTTTAGCCTATAGGCTTTGTGTGGGTCATGGAATGATTTAAAAGGCAATAATCATGAAAGAGTAAAAACCAGTATCAGTGAGATCAGCTGAATTCTGACTGGTGTTTATTTCCTTTAACACTTACATGTTACCTAGTAAGTTAGGTGTTCTTTATGCATTGTCTTCATTCGTTGTAATTTGTTTCCTGGTTTTTTATAAAAATAGCCACATTTCTTATCATCTGAATTGGGAACATTATTATTGTTTTAATGCTGGACACATTTTGGGAAAATCCTGTAAAGACCCACAGACCTAAAAAGACTTTCATGAGGTTTATGGCTCACGAAAATGAGCACAGGCTCTAATAAGTGGTCCGTTCACTGCCTGTAGGGAACATTTCATTCCTTGGTACCTGTCATGGCTTTCACACCAGAAGGCAAACAAGGGCTGGGCGCTCGGTGCACCACAGCGGGGCCAGGAGCTCATCTGGAAGGAGGCATAGAAGCCACGGTGCTGTACCTGGAGAGGCCACTGACCCAGGAGATACTGGCTCTACCTGCAGGGACCTCAGTTCTCACTCCTCACCTCTCGTCAGCTCCCCTCTCTCGATTCCAGGGCTCAATGCCCTGCTCATCATCACTTGAGGATTCAAACTGGAGGCCGTATGACTCCAATTCCTATGCTGTCTTTGTATACTCTGAAACTGTGTGGTAAACAGAAGAAGTGATCCTGGAAGAGAAATCCTCAAAGCAGATTTCTGTCTGCCAGAGAACATAGAACCTGGGTCTAGGCAAAGGCACACTGACCTGAGGACTTTCTCCTTTAAGATGTAGCACCTCCACTTGCAGATAGTGGAGCGTCTAGGGTACGTCCCTGTTACCAGCCGTCCGTGTGCTTTTTGTCCCCTTACCTGTAACATCTAGGGTTCCCTGAGGACTATGCACGCCAGTGACTCCTCAGGGAGGCTTGGCATGTGGAGGGGAAGACCTACTCCTCCATCCCCAGTAAGGTCGGGAGCCTCCGGGAGCTGCTGGGGGCTGCGGGCTACAGGGCCGGAGCCACCCACTAAAGGGGCAATGGCTGTGCTGACAGGGGATATTGGAATTTGACTGTCCTCTGCTTTGTCATCTCTCTGTCTTTCTGGCCCAGGACTCTTGGTGCTGCTGCTGCTGACACCAGGAGCGGCAGACCTGAACCCTGGAGGTGAGTCTCCCAGGCAATCCGTTAGTGACTTAATCTGGGGAGTCGTGCTGGAGTCTGGGGCCTCTCACCAACCAGTGGAAGAAAGGAGGCTTCTTCTGCAAGTGAGGAACAGAGATGGTCTTCTGGAGATAAGAGTAGCTGTTTCTTCCTCCCTGAGTGCCCAGAGTTTTGTGCCATTTCCTCTTCCAATGGCAGCCACCTCTCCCCTTCCTTTCCCTCCTCTACTGTGGACCCCCCGCTGGCAGCTGGCTTCATCCATTCCTTGAGCCTTTGACTGTGGTCACCATTCACACTGCCTTTCTCCCCACACCCATGCTCCATGGACCCCTCCAAACTTTGTATGTGAATTCCACCACATTCCCAGATTCAGCTCTTGGCCTGGACACCTGTCAGGTGAGGAATTTCCCATCCTCGTGTCCTCCCAATCCATACACCTTATTCTCAACTCTCCTCCACTCGACTCCATCCCATCCAATCAACCTTTAACACAGCTCTCCAGCCATTGCCATCACTTGAGCACAGAAGAGGAAGCCCCCAGGTAGGGACTAAACATGAGTCCCTCGCATGTCTGTCCCTCCTGCTTCCCTCCTGTGCTCGTGCTGACACCCACAGCCGGGCCTTGGCCCTTTGCAGGGAAGCGTGCAGGTGCGAGGAGAGAATTGAGATCTGGGGGCACCCGTTGCCTTCCCTGACTCGTCATGACCCTGTGAGTCCTTTCAGGCTCGAAAAGTCTTTGGTATGATCTCACCTCTGAGTGGAACCTAATCAGTGAAACAAACAAGCAAGCAAAATACAACCAGAGACTTTGAAATAAACAGCAAGCTGACAGTAACCAGAGGGGAGGTGGGAGGGGGTACGTGAGGGACGGAAGGGGAGGGGTCATCAAGGAACACGTATAAAGGACCCATAGACAAAGCCAAAGGGGGGCAAGATTGCGGATGGTAGGTGGGGGTCGGTGGGATAGGGGAGATGGGGGGAATGGAGACAACTGTACCCGAACAATAAAAAAATATTTTAAACTGGAAAACAAAAGAAAGTGAAAAAAAGGTCTTTGGTCCCCTATTGGAATGTACAGGACCATACATTCTTCCCTTCATTTTGATTCATTCTTATGTTGCTGACTCGTATTAAGCTGTTGTTGTTCAAGTCAATAGTGTGCAGCCTCTGCTCTGGGGGTCTCTGAGCTATTCAATGGGGACCTGGGTCATTGGCATCTGTCTCTCTCATGTTTAGAGAATAGGGAGGTAAGATGCCAGAAGCACTGCTGTGAGCAGTTTTGTGCTGCTTCCTCATTACACATAAACGATGGGTTCTGATAAGGGGTAGGGGTAGCAAGACCCCCCAGAGACAACTTGGGGCATCAGGAAAAGGCCCCACATTAGGAGCTGGGGGAGTGCCTGACGAGGAGTGTGGGGTGTCCTTGGACCACTGTGGGATGGAAGCCATCAATGGGCAGGGGCTCAACCACCGGGCTCTAGCCTCGTGTGCGAATGATGATGTGACCCTGGAGATGCCCCACCCATGGCTCCCCCCATTATCTCAGCATCAAAGAAGGACTTCAATGCCATCGTCATACTGACTAGAGCCCACGCCTAAGTCTCCAGTGGTGCTGTTTGGAGCCGAGTCAGTGCTTCCGTGTACCCCTCAAGGCCTGGGAAGGGGATGCAGCCCTCCCTGCCCCCTGGCCCCATCATGACACAGCAAAGGGTCCGAGTCTAGGTGCCCACAGGGCAGCCAGACAGCAGAGATGAGCACACAGGTCAGCGGGCTCTGGAGCAGCTGGTTCTGACCAGCCCAGCCCCAGGAGTGCCACCTCAGAGCTAGCTCTGTTCTGTCCCCATGGCAGTTATGCTGGAGGCCAGGACTTCTGCCCTGTGTAAACTCGTGCCTTTTGGAGGTGACACTTCACCTTGTCGTGTTCCAGGCATCGATGAATGTGTGCCGAACTCAACGGCGTCCTGTGGAATGTATGCGGAGTGCGAGAACGGAGAGGGAAGCTACTGCCTGTGCAGCCCCGGAGACGAGCCTGTTTCTGAGGCAGGGTTCAGGAATGAAAGTGAGAACACATGTGAAGGTAAGAAGGACGCTGCATCTTGTTTCCTCACCTGTGGTGTTTGGGGCCACTCACCCCACTTTCCCCAGGCATCAGAGGACCGTCCTGGCATCTGCCTGGTGTCCCAACCCCAAGGCTTCACATCTCACGCAGAGTCTCAATTCCACAATTTTGGAACATTCCCCTTGCTATATGCATCTTATTTTGGTAAAACAAAGAAAGGGGTGGAATTCAAGATAGTTTTAGAGCTTACAGTGCACTGCATTTCAACACAATATTCATCCTCTTCTTCATCAGTGAAGGAATTAGAGCTTCCCTGACTGGAACCTCCATGGGCTTGGCCATGCAAGGAGCCCTCTCAGACCTAGGAGCCATGATGAACCCAGGAACCCTGTGCGGAAATGGGAGAGTAGAGAGATTGAATGCAGGGGTCCTACTTATCCAGGTTGCCTTGCCCCTGGCCAGCAGCCCCACCTGGAGAAGACACCTCCTGGCTCCCCGACCTGGTTCTTTGGCTGATAAGCCTCCAGCTATTTTCCCTGAACTTCCCAACAGTTCAGCTCATGGGCCTGTGGGCAACACAGATGAGTGGGACCCAGGAGGATATTGTGTCAGGGGCAGCAGGATGACATGGATCCCCTCACATACACTCAAGAGTAAGATGAATGGAGGATGCTCCCATCTGGGCTAAACAGAAGGAGAAGGTGGCATTGCCCCAGGCTGGACCCTCTCCCACGTAGGTCAGCCCAGGCCCTGTGATGACCCAGATGACACAGGGACAGAGATGAAGACTAAGCCCCACTCAGCAAGGCCCACAGGACTGCATCCCTGATGAAAAGCCATAGGCTGAGATGACAGTAATGCCTGCCACCCCTCCCCACAAGCACATGCTGTCCCCTCCAGCCATCTAGCCCTCACCCAAGGTGGGCCTTGCTCAGATGTAGATTCTCACCACTTCCTGCCAGTCCAGGGGATGTCTTTGTAGTGATCAGAAAAGCACCTGTACAACCCCAAGGCTGCAGGACCGGATGTGAACCCCCCTGTTCATTCTAGCCTCACACTCACTGTCTTAGTGGCCCTCGCCTGTCTGGCTTACTGGTCACTCTCCACACCCGTCTTATAAGTCCCTTGAGAGGCCTATGTCAGGAGTGGGTTTTGGTCCAGGTCCATGGATGGGAGAGCTCTGCCTCCCGGAGTCTCCAGATTTCCAGAACTCAGGCAGAGATCAGCTTCCCTGGGGGAGGCAGGACACAGGCCACCATTGGGAGCCAAGACGGGTACTGCTGTGGGAACGCAGCCTTTCTCCTGCACTTGGTTCCAGGAAGACCCACCTTGGCCTTTGCCCAAATCCTCAGGCCAGGACTAAGGTAGCCATAATGTTCCTGCCACACCTGGGAGCTGCCCAAGTAAGCTGAGGGTAACAGGGCTGACAGGTGGGGAGACTCAGGCCACTTTTGGCCACTTCTAGACAATGCAGCATCGAGGCCACCACATTCACCCACAGGGTGGATGCCTCCATGTGACTAAGAAAGGCACCTACTCACTGGGGAAGAGAGAGCAGAGTGAGGGTTTCATGGAGCAGATCTGTGCCGTTGCCAAAGAACGAGAACCTGGATCTGGGCAGAGACACAGCAGTCTGAGGACTTTCTCCTTCAAGATTTATTCCCTCCATTGGGACAGTTGAGAGTTTCTAGGATGTGTCCCTGTCAGCAGTCTGTGTCATACGTTTAAGTATGACCACGCATATGATGGGGGTGCCATAAGATTATAACGGAGCAAAAAAGTTGCTGTCACTTAGTGACATAGTAGCTTGTGGTAACGTCACAGAGCAACGCATCACCCACCTGTTTGTGGCGATGGCGTGAACAGACCCACTGCACTGCAACCATGTAAAAGTGCAGCGCGTGCACTATACTTGACAGTGATGGTAAACAACTGTTTCTAGTTACGTATTTACTGTCTATAGTTTTCATTATTATTTTAGAGTGTAGTCTTCCTACTTGTGAAAAGAATGTTTCCCCTAAAGCAGCATGCTGTGTTATGCCAGCAGCAGCCTCATACGTCTCGTGTTCACAGTCCCCTGATGGCATCATCGGCTCTGTGCTTGATCTAATCCCAGGTTGTTTGTTCCTCGTGGCCCCCAGGCATAGAGGATTCACTGCTCCTGTTGTCAGTAAGAGGTCACCTTGAGTGACAGATCTGGACGTGAAATTAAAAGTCGATAAGGACTAGGAATGTTGAAAATCAGTGATGGTTATCACTCGCCAGTCAGGCTTGTCCCCGTCCACCATGGCTATGATCTTAAAGGGCAAGAACAGTGTGATAGGAGGCTGTCAAAGGGTCCACTTTGTCGAAGGCAACAAGACTAACAAAAATTCAAGAGGGGCCTATGTCAGACACAAAGAAACTTCTAAAGACTTGGTTTGAAGACCAGACAAAAAGTACATCTCTCTCAGCACGCTTATGTTCATGGACAAAGCAAAACCTTTGTTTGCAATGTTGAAAGAAAAGGCTGGGCTGGACTACAATGTTAAGTTTACTGCCAGTTCTGAGTGGTTTCAGTGCTCCCAGAACCATTATCCGTTGTGTGACGTGGAAGTGAGTGGTGAGGCTCAGTGCTGATGTGAAGGCAGCTGACGAATGTTTTGGAGACTCCAGATAAACTGACTGTGGAAGAAAATTACCTGCCAGGCCAAATAGGCAAAATGGGTGAAACCTCCCTGTTCTGGAAATGGATGCCTGAAAGGACATTTGTCCATAAGGAGGCCAAGTCAAGGTCAGGGCTGGAGGCTTTTAAGGACAGGGCAAAGGTCATGCTTGGGGGCCATGCTGCAGGCTACCAACGGAAACCCTGTGTGCCCTGGCAGTGAGCGGACCCCAGGGCCTTCCAGCACAGCAGTCAGCACGCACCGCCAGGGTACTGCGGGCGGTCAGAAGTCACGGACAACCCGTCCCCTCTTCCACGACTCCTTCGTAAATTGCTGTGCCAGTGAAATGGAGGAGTATGTGAGGAGAATAGTGCTAAAATAGTAACAGAATTTAAGATTTTGCTTATTGTTGATAATGCTTCTGGACATACCATATGTTGCCGTGTATAATGCATTCCCATGCAAAATGCACACCCATGTTTTTGGCCCAAACTTTCAGGAAAAAATATTTTTTGTTTTAATTTTTTAATTCAATTTTGTACTTATTTATATTTAGAAACAAAAGTAATTATTGCATTCCAGGGTATCATTTTGCATAAGGATATCCTTATTGCTTTTTAGAGTTACACTTTTACCGCACAAACATAAGTTAAGAAATTAAAAACATTTATATGGATACGGAATTAGTACTACCCGTGTATAATGTGCATCCTTATTTTCCCCTCAAAAATGGCAGGGGGGGAGTGCACATTATGCATGGCAAAATACGATACTCCTTTTAATGGTGATCTTCTTCCTAATATCAATGTGGTATTTTGTTTCCCAACACCACCTCTTAATTTAACCAATGGATAAAAGAGTTACAGCAGCTTTTAAGCCTTGCTGCCTGAGGAGGAACTTTGCCCAAGTTATTGTTGCAACTGAGAAAGACACTAAGGAGACACAAACGCAATTGTAGAAAGGTTACAACACCTGTGACTACATGGAGAACCTTGCACGGGGCTTGGGGTGATGTCGCTAAGGAGCATATGAATGGCATCTGAAAGAAAACATCAAGAGGTGCGCGTATGACTTCAAAGGACTTACCAAGGATGAGGAGGCTGCAGAAATCAACAAGGCTGTGAATGAGATGGCAAACAACCTGGGTGTGGAAGAGGACATGCGCTCCTCGGAGCTCCTAGAGGCGGGTTCCGAGAACTGACTACTGAGGGGTTTGGGGAACTGGAACAGGAATGCAGAGCTGAAGAAGAGTCAAGAGAAAAGGAAGTGGAAGGAGAAGAAAAAGAAGAACACCTAAGAAGATTTACACAGAAGCATTTAGCAGAAGTTTTTACAGATCTTGACAAGCTTTTTAAAATCGTTAAAGACATGGACCCCCAAGACCATAAGGCTTTCACTGATAGAGAGGAAAGTTCATGGTGCAGTTTCTGCTTACGAGCAAATCTGTGATGAAAAAAAGAAAGAAACCAAGCAAACCACCGCGAACATATTTCTTCACAGAGTGACGTTCACAGAGTGACGCCTCCTCCAGAAGAGCCTCAGGCAGGTCCTGCAGGAGGTGTTCCTGAAGAAGACACCGTTACCCTAGGAGATGACAACTCCATGTGTGTCACTGCCCCTGAAGAGCTCCCCGTGGGACGAGACGCAGAGGCGGAGGCAGTGATGCTGGTGATCCTGACCCCGTGCGGGCCTAAACTAACGTGTGTGTTTGTGCCTGAGTTTTTAACAAAGAGTTTAAAATAAAAAACATTATTTAAATAGAAAAAGTTTATATACTAAATATATAAAGAAAGGAAATATTTTTGTACAGCTATACAACGTGTTTGTGTTTTAAGCAAAGTGCTATTTCACAGAAGTCAAAAAGATTTAAAGAAGTAAAAAAGTTGCAGTAAGCTAAGGTTAATTTATTATGAAAGAAAGAAAAGGAATTTTATCAACGGAGGGGAGCCTACGCGTACAGTGTTGGTGAGTCTGCAGCGGTGTGCGGCGATGCCCCAGGCCTTCACAGTCACTTGCCACTCACTCGCAGACTCACCCGAAGCAGCTTCCAGGCCGGCGGACTCCACCCATGGTAAGTGTCCTACTCAGGTGTACCGTATTTTTACTCTTTTACGTCGTATTTTACCAGACCTTTTCTATGCATACATCTGTGGAGACACACTAATACTAACCATCGTTGCCTGTATTATTTAGTGAAGGAACATCTGGACAGGTTTGTAGCCCGGGAGCAGTAGGCTGCGCCACGTAACTTAGGCTGGACCGTCTAGGTTTGTGTGAGCGCGCTGTATGCTATTGACACCACAAAGTTGCCTAAAGACACTTTTCTCAGTGTGGATCCCCATCTTAATTGGCACGCGATTGCATTCTGTCCCCATATTTGTGCCACCTGAGGTTCCACAAGGAAAAGTCTGGGATGGAGGGGAAAGGCTAAGTATTCAATTCCAAGTAAGCTACGGGAGCCTTGAGGAAGCTGCTAGAAAGCTGTGAGATGCAAGTCCAGAGCCACCTACGAAGGAGGCAATGGCCAGGCTTTCAGGGTACACTTGAAATTGGAGCTCGACTCTCCTCTCTTTGTCACCTCTCTCTCTTTCTGCCCCAGGATTCTTGGTGCTGCTGCTGTTGACATTGGGACCTGCAGACCAGAATGCTAGAGGTGAGTCTGCTCAGCCAGAGGCGTTAATGATGGAAGACAGGGAGTGCATGCCAGGGTGTGGGTCCTCTCACCAACAAGGGGAGAAGGGAGGATGTTTTGCAAGTGAGGCTCAGAGATGGTCCTCTAGAAATATGAAAAGCTATTTCTTTTTCCTTATATGTTCAGATTTTTTGGAGCTCTTCCACTTTTAATGACAACTGTCTCTCTCCCCAGCCTCTACTCTTGAACCTCCAGCTAACAACTGGCTCCCTCCATTTCTTGGGCCTTCTAACCCCATCCCCACAGCCTCTGACTCCACAGCCTCTGCCACCACAGTCTCTGACTCCACAGCCTCTGCCCTCATAGCCTGTGCTCCGTGGTGCCCCCCGCACTCCACATGTGTCAACGCCACTGCCTGTCACTGCCTTCCGGGATTCAGCTCTTCATCTGGGGAGATCGTCACCAACCCCATGGAGACTTGTGATGGTACAGAGGCTTGAGGGGGTGGAGGGCATACAGAGATTGTAGGGGGAGGTTGTGGGGCATGCAGAGCCCCCGTCCCTGAGAGCAGCACAGGAGCACTTTGTCAAGGATGAGAGAGAGGAGGCAGGACCGGGAAGGAGGAGGCAAGTGGGCAATCAGGTTTTCACGATCAGCAGGGAGAGTGCTGAGAGCTCACACAGCGGAGCTCGGCAGTGTGGGTTCAAAGTCTAGCTCTGCCACCAACTAGCTCTCTGACATTGATGAAACTATGTCTCCTCTCTTTGCCTCAGTTTGCTTGTCTGTAAATTGGGGGTAATCACTGTACCCTTCCTGCATACATGGAGATTTAATATTTACCTGTGTAAAGAATAGGTGAAGACTTGTACAGAGAAAGTTGTCAGCAAATGCAAGTTCTTGTCTCTGTTACTCTTATTATCACTGCACAACAAAAGGGAAGAAATAATGGAAGCAATGGGACAAGAGAAACACCAGGGCCTGGAACCTCAGGCCCCCCACCAGCTCAGGCTCCCCCAGGAATCCTGCCCACTCATGATCATGGCAGCTCCTTGATCCAGGCAGAACTAGTTGGTTTTGTCTCCAAACCATTTTTCCCGCCCCTCGCTCTGCAAACCACATGTGTCTACGTGTTAGTTTTTTTAGATCCCACATGTGGGATTATATAGCATTTGTCTTTTTCTATCTTATTTCAGTTACCATAATGCTCAAAAAAAAATGTATCCATGTTGTTATAAATGTCAGGGTTTCCTTCTCTGTTACGGCTGACTGACATTCCACTTTACGCACACACAACGTTTCAATGATCTATCCGCTCATCCGTGCGCGCTCAGGCTGTTTCCATGCCTTGGCTCTTCCAGACAACGCTGCAATGAACATGGGTATGCAGGTATCCTTTTTAGTTAGTGTTTTGGATTTCTTCGGATAAATACCCACAGGTGGAACTGCTGGATCATATAATAGTTCTATTTTTAATTTTTTGAGCCACTTCCATACTATTTTCCATAACGGCTGCACCAGTTTACAATACACGAACAGTGCACAAGGATTCTCTTTGCTCCACATCCTCACCAACACTTATTATTTCTTGTTTTTTTTATAACAGTCATTATAAAAGGTTCAAGGTTACAAATATTTGATTTTTTTTTTACCTTTTTAATTGATATTTGAATACAGCTGGCTCCATTTTCCCACCACCACTTTCCTCCGCTCACCCAGGCCCACCTCCCACCCTCAATCCCACCCCTCCTTGGCTCCGTCCATGGGGCCCTCATTCATGTTCATTTATGTCCCTTTCCCTTCTTTTCCACAGTATAATGGTTTTAAATTGCATTTCCCTCATGATTAGTGATGTCGGGCAACTTTTTATTTACCTGTTGGCCATTTAAATGCGTTCTTTGGAAAATGCCTACCTGATCCTCTGCCAATTTCTATATTGGATGTTTAGGGTTTTTTCTATCCAGTTATATGAATTATTTATATGTATTGAATGTTAACACTTATCAGACATATGATTTGCAAATATTTTTCTACCAAATTGTACATTGCCTTTTTGTTTTGTTGATGGTTTTGTTGCTGTGCAGAAGTTTTTAATTTGAGGTACTTCCACTTGTCTATTTATGCTTCTGGAGTCAAACCCAAAAAATTCTTTGCCAAGACCAATGTCAAGGAGCTTAACCCCTATGTTTTCTCCTAAAAGTCATATTGTTTCAGGGTAGCATCCTTTTTAAAATGATCATAATTGGGCTCAAGAGATTGAGTGATTTATCCAAAGTCACAGAATTAATAAGGTGGTACAACCCAGATGTCAGTCTGAAACTAAAGGGTTTTTACTCTTCAATAGTACAGCATCATAAAAGGAACTTATGTTATTAAAAATGGTTATGATAGTCTTCCTGGCTAATGTGGCTCAGTTGGTTGGAGTGTTGTCCTGTAAACCAAAAGGTTGCAGGTTCAATTCCTGGTCAGGGCACATGACTAGGTTATACATAGGAGAAGCAACTGATTGATGTTTCTATCCCTCTCTCTCTCCTTCCTCTTCCCGCTCTCTAAAATCAATAAGCATGTCCTTGGGTGAAGATCTTTTTAAATGGATACAATAGTAAATTTTATGTTATGTGTACATTTTACCTCAACAAAAAAGGGGTGGAGGAGGGGAAGGAAATTACATGATTTTTACACCAGGAAATACCATTGATATACTCAAAATGGCCTTGGGTAAATATTTACTGCTAATAAAACATTCCTAATATATTTGAAGCAATGAGAAAAAAGAAAAATCTCTAAAATTTCCCAGGACTCTGTGTGGTGGACTCATGGGTAATTTTTTTGTCTTCAATTTTTGTATTTTCTTTGTTTTTCTAAGTATCGTGTTGTTATCTAACATTAGGAGAAAAGTTGACTTATCAGATAAAAAGGTGTTGTTGTGACTAGTGCCCAGCCCGTCCTTTGTGCGTTCGCATGCGTGTGTCTCAGGGAGACTTGTAGCCTGCCTGCACACGGGAGGGAATCCCATGCCTGGGTTTCAGCTCCTCGCAGGGAGCACACTGCTGGGTCGAGGAATTTCCCATCCTCATGATTTCTCCTCCACAAACCTCATTCCAAGCTCTCCTGCACTCCATTCCACCCCATCTTATCAAACTTGAAGACAGATCTCCAGCCATTGTTACCAACTGAGAACAAAGCAGGGAAGTCCTACTTTGCAAGCCCCTGTGGGGAATGCACAGGAATCCCTCAAGTGTTCATCCCTCTCAATTTCTCTTGTGTCCTGGGGCTAAAACCCCGCACCTGGGCCTGGGGCCTTAGAAAGGAAATCTGAGAATGTGGAGAAGAAACTCTGACCTGGGGAAACCTGTTGCCTGCCCTTCATAACACCATGAGAGTTTTAAGCTCTGAAGTCCTTGGCCCCTTGATTGGAATGTATATGGTTGAACATTCTGTCCCTGCATTTTTTATTCATCTCATGTCCCTGGTTCTTACTGAGTTGTTGTTATTATTGTTACCCAGTGGTGTCCAGCCCCTGCTCTGGGGGTCCCATAGCTACTCAAAGGGGACCTGGCTCATGGGCATCTTTCCTCTCACTTTCAAAGAACAGTGGAAGGTAAGATGCCAGAAAATACACCCCATGACTCACCTGTGAGCACTTTCATGCTGCTTTGCTATTTCCTCATTTCATGTGATGGGCTCTGATAGGGAGGGACTACCCTCAGGGGCAGAGATAGGAAGGCTCCCTCTGAGACATCCTGTGGCATCTGAAAAGGCTTGACATTGGGAGCTGAGGGAGTGTCTGGTGAGGAATGTGGGGTGCACTGTGGCTGCTGTGATTAAAGGAGGATGGAAGCCATCAGTGGGCCGGTGTCTGACAACCTGGCTCTACTCTCAGGTGTGAATGATGATGTCACCCTGGACAGCCCCCAGGCAAGCATGACTTCCTTCTCTACCTCAGCATTGAGGGCATTCTTCAATGCCACTGCCACCCTGACTGGAGGCGATGCCTATGGCCCTGATAGTCCTGCACCTAAGGGATGGTCTGGAGCCTGAGTCAGTACCTCTGTCTACCCCTCAAGGCTTGAAGAAAGGGATATAGACATCCTTCCAGCCCCGTCATGACAAAGAAGGCTCCAACCAGAGAGCAGATATAACCACATAAGTCACCAGGCTTTCTGGAGCATCTGGCTCCAGCTCAGCCCAGCCTCCAAAATGCCAGGCAGGACCTGAGTTCCATCCAGCCCCCACGGTGGCATCAAGCTAGAAGCTAGGTTCTCTGTCCTGTGGGAATTCATGCCTTTAGGATGCTACCCTTTGTCCTGTTCCAGACATCAACGAGTGTGAACTACCCTCAGTGTCCTGTGGAAAATTCGCCAACTGTCAGAACAGAGAGGGGAGCTATTACTGTAGGTGCAACTCAGGATATAGGCTTCATTCTGGGGCAACAGAGTTCAGGAATGAAAATGAGAACACATGTCAAGGTAAGAACCTCTCCGTGTTTTCCACCTCCTTGTCTGTGAAGTTTTAGGTCATTTGCCCCACTTTTCATAACATAAGAGGGCTGTCCTACTTAGTCACCTGCCCTCTCTGAAATCCAAGACCCAAAACCTTCCACAGAGTCATTTCTGGAAGTTCAAAGTATCCCTCCTGCCTTTCTGGCATCTTATTTCCATAAAACAAGAGAGGGATGGCATTCAAGACCCTTCATGAGCTCATAGTACATTGTGCTCCAGCACAATATCCGTCCTCTCCACCATCACCAGTGACTGCCAGACGGAGACCTTCCCCCACTGCAGCACACGTGAGCTCGGCCACACCATACACACCTGGCCTCTGACGGACCCAATAAGTTTGCCCAGAAACACAAGAGTGGGGAGTTCAAGGGTGGGCCAACCTTCCTGGCCAGCTCTGTCCCTGACCAACAACTCCCACACCCTGGCCCCACTTCTCAGCTGCTCAGACTCCATCTACTTACCCATGTAAGTGACCCCCTGACTCCCCACCCCAATAATTTCAGCTCACCACGTGAGGACAACGCAGATGATGAAGACCCAGAAAAATGTTGGGTCAGGTCTGGGCAGGACGACACAAACCCCACTCCACACACGCAAACTTGAAGAGTCAGGTAAATGGAAGAGGTTCCCATCTGAACCAGGCTACAACAGAGGGCGCCATCAGGTGGCAGACCAAAGGACCAGAGCAAAAATGCGTCTGCCACTCCTCACCCATCACACCTGCTCCCCTCTCCAGGCAGACAGCCCTCACCTCCGAGGATCTTCCTCAGACATGGATTCTTACCACTCCCCGCCAGTCTAGGGGATGCCTTCTTAGGAATGAGAAAAAGGCACCGGGGATGCCTGGCTAGACATCAGGCCCCAATGACCAACCAGAGCTTGGTGCCACTGTCTGGATGGCCCTGTCCTGTCCAGCAACTTTTTCATTCTCCCTGCCCCTGTCATATACCTTTATCTGTGGAGGGCCTGCCTCAGGGATGGTTCTTAGCCCATCTCTCTCAAGATGTCGTAGGGTTGGCATGGAGGGGAGACTGCTGCCCAGATAGTGTCAATGGGATTCCAAGGAGAACTCAGTCAATGAGTGGCTACCCTTTGGGAATTAGGACAAAGGCCACTATGGAAACCCAAGATGGGTCCTGCTGGTGACATGCAGGTGAAATGCAGCATTTTCTTTCTACTCAGTTCCCAAGAAGACCCACTCTGTCTCTGTCCCCCACCCCAGCTGAGGGTGCAGACAGGTAGGATTCAGGCTGATTCTCTCCACTTCCAGACAACAGAGCACCTAGGTCACCACATTTACCCACAGGACACTAGGAGAACTCCGTGTGGTTAAGAAAAGGTGCCAACTGGGTGGAGGTAATTTCCATATTCTTCTATTCCTAAACCAGGGTCTCTGAGCTACCAAATGACAGTCTGGGAAGTTACCTGGCCTGACCTGACTCCAGACCCCACCCCAACCCTCTGTCTGTCTGTCTGTCTGTCTCTCTCTCTCTCTCATACACACACACACCTAACAAACCATTGTTTTTTCTGCAGCAGGATTCTCCTTCCCCACCTGGACCCCACCCTCTGAAAAGAAGAGCAAGGTGAGTGGTCCCCTGAAGAGACCGAGAAGCAGGAAATACCAAAGCACCCACCTATTTTCCCCAAGTTCCCCCACCACCTGTGAGGCTCTCTCACCCCTTCATCTCGCCTCTCCCCGGTGGCTTTCCTGCTTCTTTTTTTAAAAAAAATTGTTGGTCTGGGGAGAGACTTCACATCAGCCTCAGCCCAGGACATCATCCCTGTAAGCACAGGACCCAGGGGAGGCAGGTGGAGGTGCCCTATAGAGCGTTGCTCCCCAACCTTTTTGGAGCCAGGGGTCTGTTTTTCTACATACAGGGCAGGGTCGAGGGGCAGAGACAGGAGGCAGAGCTCAGGTGAGCTTCCCTGGTAGCTGGGTTCCTAACAGGCCACAAACCAGTACCGGCCTGCAGCCCAGGGTTTAGGAAACCCTATCTCAATCCTAACCCCAGACACCTAATTCTTCTTGCTTCAGACACCCAAAGTTGTTAGTTTCTCCTACTTTTCTATGAATATTTTATACATATAAGAGTAATGTATGTATTATATTTGTTCTTTGTCTCTCTCCACAGACATTGTGTTTTCTTCAGTGTTATGCATTTTGTGTTTTTATTTATTACATCTAAGAAGTTACTCTATCCCAGTATACAAAGAGACACGCCATTATTTTTATTGCCACATAGCATTTTATTGTGTGGATGTGCCATGAATTACACAGCAAGGCCTTTTATAACGAGTGTTTTGTTGTGATCGTTAGTACGCATATAATACAAATAATGTTTCAATTGTTTACATACACTTTATTGTTCTCACATTTGAATATGCAAAAAAAGAATATGCAGACAGGACAAATACTGGGTGGAATTCATAATTGTATGTTAGTAGATTTTTCCATATTTCAAAATATAGATATGTACCTGTGAACACTTCCACCAGCATATGAAGATGTGTGATTTCTCACACCTCACTACAAGGTTATTATTAAATTTTTGGATATTTACCTGTCTGACAGGTAAAATATGGAATCTAGGAAAAGTTTTGTATCTTTTTTCTTATGAGTGAAGTGAAATATGTTTGAGTGGTTCTTATTTCATTCTCTAGAAACAATTTGTTCACATTCTTAGCCTATTTTTCTATTGGCCTGTTATAGTACACATGGATTTGTGAGAGTGTTTTTTATATACTTGGGAAATTAGAGTTTTTCCTTACACCAAAGATTCTCAAAATTTAGTATGCATCAGAATCATTTGAAAGATTTGTTATTTATTTGTTAGCATTTTATTAGGAATCAGTTACAAACTTACAGATAAGTTGCAAAAATTAAAAAGGCAAATAATATCTTGCTCTTTATTCAGACGCACCAACTTTAAACATTTATACCTGAACTTCCAACATCATTTGTGCATTTCTCTCTTTCTTCCTCTTTCCTCTTTCCTCTCTCCATTCTCATCCATCCTCCCTACTCCTCCTCCCTCCCCTAGGTACACTGAAATGGAATTGATGGAGAGAGTGAGGTTCCTTCTCCTCTCGAATTTATGATTTGTAAAATGAGGCAGAAAATAGAAATTTTAAACTATCACTATTAAAAACATAGTAGTTTTCCTCCACTAACGCAGGATCAAGCTATAAATGTGTAAACATTAGTGACCAGCAAGAACAGGTGTTGCAGGGATGAGATGAGTGAAGTCCAAGATGGGGAGTTGATACCTGGACATTGAGTCTCCGGGTACAGACTTGGTCACAGAGCATCATGTAATGGGGATGGCAAATGGCACTCAACATGGAGCTTCTGTGCCTCAGTGACCCTCACAGGGTAACCTATATTCTTAGTCATGTCCAAAAGTCTTTTAAAAAAATGAAACTTATGAGTTCCAAGAGTTGGTCTTGAGTAAGGACTATTCTATTCCTCAAATTTTTTTAGTCCGAATCAGTTAAAAGCCTCATAAAATTCTAACATTACCCATAAACATCACAAATCTACATGGCTCCTCCATTCCTGATTTTGTTACATCAAAAAATAAAACTAAAAATGGTGGAAGGGTCATTACCCCAGAGCAGGACAGTGTGACTGATATCTCCTCTTTGCTGGGCCCCAGGAGGAGGATCCCATCCTGGATGCGATCACCTATGTGATGCTGAGCCTCTCTCTGCTGTGCCTCCTCCTGGCCGCCCTCACCTTCCTGCTGTGCAGAGCCATCCAGAACACCAGCACCTCCCTCCACCTGCAGCTCTGCATCTGCCTCTTCCTGGCCCACCTGCTCTTCCTCACGGCCATCAACAGAACAGAGATTAAGGTACTGACATCCCCAAGGACCCTTGTCCTGTCCAGGAGGTGTGGAGTTCATGGGGCCATGCTGCATTGGACCCCTTCATAAAGTGTCCTTGGGTTCTGGGAAGGTTAGAGGGGTGAGTAGCCAATTTCACACTGACTGACCCAACTAGAGGACGTACTCTCTTTTGACAATTCCTTCATATGCAACAGAGGCCTTCCCAGCGGCAAGGCATAGGACAGGTCCTGGGGCCCTGCTCCCCCTGACAATGCCTCCTGGTGACTCTGACTGCTCCCCCAGGTGCTGTGCGCCATCATCGCGGGTGCCTTACACTACCTCTACCTGGCCTCCTTCACCTGGATGCTGCTGGAGGGCCTGCACCTCTTCCTCACTGCACGCAACCTCACTGTGGTCAACTACTCCAGTGTGAGCAGGTTCATGAAGTGGCTCATGTTCCCTGTGGGCTTTGGAGTCCCGGCTGTCATTGTGGCCATTTCTGCAGCATCCAGGCCTCACCTTTATGGAACAGCTGCCCGGTAAATTAAAGTTCACCCTCGTCTTATCTTCTCCACATGACCAAGGCCATCATAGAACCCATGTAGCACTTTACTTTTACTAGAATATGATGAACAAAGAAAAACACGGTGGTCACCCAAAGACATCTTCCTGGTTACATGATTGCATTCCTTGAAAGAAATGTTTTTAAGAACTTAAAATTTCATTGTTTTAAATATTAATTATGTAGTATGTTAATTAATATGCACATAATGTTGATTGTATTATATTAAAAACTAACACTATCATAATAATTAACATTAACAATTATAAATTAATATATTGTTAAAACAAATTAGCTGGCATATATCTTTTAGATGTAATTATTTTATTATTTTTTATTTTTTTATATATTTTTAATATATTTTATTGATTATGCTACTACAGTTGTCCCATTTCTCCCCCATCATTCCCCTCCACCCTGCACACCCAATCCCACCCACATTCCCCCCTTTAGTTCATGTCCATGTGTCATAAATACTTTAGCTTCTACATTTCCCACACTATTCTTGCCCTCCCCTGTCTATTTTCTACCCACGATCTATGCTACTTATTCTCTGTACCTTTTCCCCCTCTCTCCTCCTCCCACACCCCAGTTGCTAACCCTCCATATGATCTCCATTTCTGTGGTTCTGTTCCTGTTCTACCTGTTTGCTTAGTTTGATTTTGTTTTAGGTGTGGTTGTTAATATCTGTGAGTTTGCTGTCTTTTCACTGTCATATTTTTTATCTTCTTTTTCTTAGATAAGTCCCTTTAACATTTCATAGAATAAGGGCTTGGTGATGATGAACTCCTTGAACTTGACCTTATCTGAGAAGCGCTTTATCTGCCCTTCCATTCTAAATGACAGCTTTGCTGGATAGAGCAATTTTCGATGTAGGTCCCTGCTTTTCAAGATTTCAAATATTTCTTTCCAGCCCCTTCTTGCCTGGAAGGTCTCTTTTGAGAAATCAGCTGACAGTCTGATGGGAACTCCTTTGTAGGTGACTGTCCCCTTATCCCTTGCTGCTTCTAGAATTCTCTCCTTCATTTTAATCTTGGCTAATGTAATTACGATGTGCCTTGATGTGTTCCTCCTTGGGTCCAACTTCTTTGGGACTCTCTGAGCTTCCTGGACGTCCTGGTAGTCTATTTCCTTTGCAAGATTGGGGAAGTTCTCCTTTATTATTTGTTCAAATACGATTTCCACTTGTTGCTCTTCTTCTGCCCCTTCTGGCACCCCTATAATTCGGATGTTGGGACATTTAACAATGTTCCTAAGCCTCTCCTCATTTTCTTGAATTCTTGTTTCTTCCTCGTTTTCTGTTTGGTTGTTGGTTTCTTCCTTCTGGTCCACTCCATTGATTTGAGTCCCAGTTTTCTTCCCATCTCTATTGGTTCCCCATGCATCTTCCTTCATTTCACGTATTGTAGCCTGCATTTTTTCATCTAATCTGTGAGCAAAATCAACCAATTCTCTGAGCATTTTGATGACCAGCGCTTTGAACTGTGCATCTGATAGGTTGGCTATCTCTTGGTCGCTTAGAGGAATTGGCTCTGGGGCTTTCATTTGTTCTCTAGTTTGAGCCATTTTTGGTGGGTTTTTTTGTTTTGTTTTGTTTTGGTTTTAGTCTGGTCGTGGCTACTCCGTAGTGAGGGGTGGAGCCTTAGGTGTTCCTCAGGGCGGGTCAGCCCAGTCGCTGGATTGTGACGCTATAGGTGGGGGCGGGGTCCGAGAGGGAAGAATGGCGCCTGTTCCACTCTCTCCTGGACTCAGGTCCCTTCTGCCGCTTCCCCTACGCCTGGCTTATCTGCGCACCCACCTGTGCTGTCATGTAGTGAGGAGTGGAGCCTCAGGCGCTCCCCAGTGCGGGGCAGCCCAGTCGCTGGGTTGTGACGCTGTTTGTGGGGGCGGGGTCTGAGAGAGAACAATGGCGCCTGCTCCGCTCTCTCCTGGATTCAGTCCCTTCTGCCACTTCCCCTCTGCCCGGACTATCTGCGCGCGCAAATGTGGGACCACCTGGTCAGCCAGCCACCTTGTGCGGCCTCACTGGGTCTGCACATGTGTCCCCCTGTGCCCGGGGACTGCCAGCCGCCGCCTGTGCACCTGGGAACTGCCAGCTGCTGCTCCTTGCGATCCCAGGTCCACACCTCCACTTTTTCCTGCCGCGACTCCGCCCCTCTTACCGGTCTGGATGAATGGTTGTTGGACTTCCGTACAGTTCAATTTTCTATAAGTTCTGTTTGTTTTCTTGTTTCTAAATATTTGTTGTCCTTAATTTTGGTTGTAAGAGGAGGCACAGTGCGTCCGCCTACGCCTCCATCTTGGCCGGAAGTCCTAGATGTAATTATTTTAAATATAAACTCTATGTTAATGACTATTACATTAACAAACATGATACATAACATTAATACCATCTTGTATATTAGTAAATGTATATTAATATAATATTCATTACATTTAATGTTTGAAATCTTCTGGAAAACGAACTGGAAATGAAGGAGTGGCATTGGTTGGTATAAATTTCTTCTCTCCTTAGTTTAAAAGAAAAAAGGTGGATGATTTAGAAAATGAAACTGTGATGACCAGAGCTAAGATGTAGAAACCACTTCTGACATGCGATCATTGTTCTGAACAGTTTTCTCGTATCAATTCAAGTCGTCCTCCCAACAACCCACTGGGGTAGAAACCAGTGCTGTAGGAGTTTTATGGATGAGGAAACTGGGGCACGGAGATGACTGACACGGCCCAGATCACACAGCTGGTTGGTGGCAGAGCTGGGACCAAATCCAGACAGTGTGTCATTTACATATTCCTATGCTGATAAAATTAATGTTTGCTGACATCAGAGGAGCCCGGGTCAGCTGGCCCTCCTATATGACTTGCATCAAAGTCAGCAAATTTTATCTCCAAAGGACCACAAAGTAAATATTGCAGCTTTGTGGACCATGTGGCCTCTGTTGCAACTACTCACCCCTGTCCTTGTAGCACAAGAGCCGCCGTAGACAATATGGAAAAGGAAGGAGTGCAACTGTGTTCCCGTAAAACACACTTACAAAGTCAGGTGGTGGCCCCTCTGCCCTGCAGGGTGCAGGTCACCAACACAGCCTCAGCGGTGTTCACTTCGAGTCTTCGGGTGGATCCATCTACCTCCATGGTCCTCACACCTCCCAAGCATCTCAAGCATCTCACTTGGGATCATTTCCAGTTCTATCATTCCTATCAGTGTGGCCTGGAGTTACTATGTTTTCTTAAGCATCATATGCCACCCTGTGATCACCTGAGTCTCAGTGTTGTCATGAGGAATAAATTATATAATGCACATGAGCCTGAATTACTACTATCAGTCTATTGTTACATTTTTTATTGTCATTTGGCATGTCCCCAGATTTTCTCACCTTCTTTATACCTGCTCATGCTTCACATCTCAGAATGAACACAGTCAGTTCTCTCAGGAACCCTTCCCAACTACCTGAACCTCCTATACCCCAAACTAGGCTATTGCTCCAGCTACCTGTTCTCACAGCTTCTCACACTTGATCACAAAACTCATCACCTTGATTGTTCTTATTGTCTGATTGATGACTTTCCCACCCCGCCGAGGCCTCCCTAAGGACTGAGACCAGTCTATCTTCATTGCAATTGGATCTTCAGGCCATCACAGATCCTAACACAGAGGAGACACAATATTTGTCCAATGAATTATAAATTAATTTACTAATTGATTCTTGTCTTTTCATTAAAAAACCTATTTTTTTTCTGCTAGCATATCTGGGGTCCAAGACTTAAAATACTTATTTAAAACAAATTTATCTTTTCTTAAAACCACATTATTATTGCATGATTGATTTGTAAAACTCTGTACATAGTTAATACATGTAACTTGATGAGTTTGAAGATAACTGAACAACCAGGACCATAACCATCATCAAGGCTACACCCAAAGTTTGAGCAATGAAAGAAAAATAAGATAAGGAGATCTAGACAGCATAGTGCCTATAATTAACAATATTGTATCATATACTTAAAATTTACTAAGAGGATAGTTCTTAGCATAAATATTCTTACCAAAAAAATCAACAATAGTATTAACAAAAAGAAAACAGAAGAAACTGTGGGAGGTGAAGGATATGTTAATTTATTGATTGTTTATCCACAAAAACAAATAGGTTTGTCAATCCTTTTCCATCTCTGTCCTAGATGCTGGCTCCATGCACAACAGGGATTTGTATGGACCTTCCTTGGTCCCGTCTGCACCATCTTCTCTGTGAGTAAAAGATGGCATCAGAGCATCCCGCCTGCTCAGCTGAGGGTCAATCAAAGAGCAGGTGTATAAAGAGGTTATAGGCAGAATGAGCAATAATTCATTTTTCCAGGAATAAAGGGGCTTACAGAACACAAAATTTCTGGTTTATAACAAGGGTGGGGGCATTTCCTGAGACATTGGACTTTCAGTGCTTAATTGTGGAAATTCCTGTGTAAACTGGGACAAGTTGGTCACCCCAGTTACAGGACAAGAGAGACCATGAGTTACTGAATAATTGCTCACTTTTTCTATGACTGCTATGAAATGTAAAAGCTTCCTACCTGCTGGGTTAGGTGTTCAGTGACCTAGGAGGAAGCTATACAGATGTGGAATGTATTCAACATGCCTCGTGGGGTTTCTGCAGATTAACTTGGCTTTCTTTCTGATGACCATCTGGATTCTGAAAAGCAAGCTCTCCTCCCTCAACAGTGATGTGTCCACCCTCCAGAACACGAGGTGAGATGGGTCAGAGGGGCACACCTCCCCACACAAAGCAGGGTCCAGGAGCAAGGCCCTCTCATGGGGATTCTGGGGAACAGGAGGAGAAAGGCAGCCAGCCTCCCCAGAAACCTGCTTAGATACTGTGCTTTGCTGCCAAATGCAAGCCAGAAACATTTCATTTCTCCATAAATCCAGCATGAAATTGCCTCAGCTACAGAGGGATTGACTTTGTTGTGTTAAATATGGATTACTTGCATTGCCCCCTATGAAAAATATCCAAAGAATGTTTACATCTTTATAAAACTCTTAGGAAATCACCTACCTGTTCCCAGGACTCAGCATGCACATTCACGCCCACACCTTCAGGGAGGCTCTTCCTTCTGTCCTTTCCAATCCTACACCTGCTAAAGTCAAGTTATTTTATCCACATATCACATCTTCTGAAAGGCTAGGGCTGTTCTTTGCTTTCCCCAACTTTGCACAGAATGAATGGCCTCTATTCTGAGCAAAGCACACCTAGGGGCAGTTCACAGAGAGGAGAAGACGGGACCAGTCCTGGATGGGACCTGGGCAGAGGCAGCTCACACGTCCCAAATATTATAAGTGACCGTTTGTTTTAGTCTTTCCATGAGACTGTAAGTTCTGTGAGGACAGAAATTGTCTTTGCTATTTCCAATGCCCAACACCCAGCACAGAGTTGGGTGCACTGAAGTTCTCAGTAATGTCAGTTGAATGAAATTTGGAACATTCATGATACATCATGATCCTTTTGAAACCCACATTAAGAATTATCACTACCTCAGCCGCGGCTGGTGTGGCTCAGCAGATTGAGTGCTAGCCTGCAACACAAAAGGTCACCAGTTTGATTCCTATTCAGGGCACGTGCTAGGGTTGCAGGCCAGGTCCCCAAGTAGGGTATGCGAGAGGCAGCTGATCTCTCACACATCTCTCCCTCTTTTTTTCCCTCCCTTCCCCTCTCTATAAACAAACAAACAAACTCTTTTAAACAAAGAATTATCACCACTTCTGTCCAACTAAAATTGTCATCCTGAACACAAAGAGCGCTTCTTTTGAGGGAATCAAAATCAGGGAGTAAAGATCCAAGTGGGTCACAATTCAGTCACATGCCTCCATGGGGTGGAGATGAGAGTGGCCTGGATTCTGTTGCTCTGGATGCACCATGGGCTTCCCTTCTCCTCCTACTCAGGATGCTGACATTTAAAGCAATGGCCCAGCTCTTCATCTTGGGCTGCACGTGGTGTCTGGGAGTCCTGCAGCTGGGCCCAGCTGCCCGTGCCATGGCCTATCTCTTCACCATCATCAACAGCCTGCAGGGTGTCTTCATCTTCCTGGTGTACTGTCTCCTCAGCCAGCAGGTACCACAGTCCCACTCCCACCCAGGACCCTTTCTATTCTCAGTCCTGTCAGTGAGCCGACTCAGAGCATGCTTTGCCTCTGCAGGTCCGGGAGCAATACAGGCAATGGTTGATAGGAGTCAGGAAAATCAGAGCGGACTCTGAGACGTACACCCTCTCCAGCATGGCCATGGCTGAAGCTTCCAAAGACAATGTGGTAGGTCCCACATAGCTCCCAGAGCCCTTCATGAACTGATCCACTCAAGTAGCTCATGCCCATCACACTGGACAACCTGCGTGCAAAGCAGGAGAGGCCCTAGCACAGCTCCCACTGCCCTCACTTGTGGACTCACTCCAAGGCATTTTCTCCTTATGGGTAGAGGTCTACCTGTACTTTCACTCACTGTGTTTCTGTGCTCACCTTAACCTTGCAGGCGATTGTCTTCTCGCTCCCCATGTGGGTAGAACACCCACTTTGTGTGACATGGTGAATGTGGTTTTTACTCTTACTGAGTGAGAAGACACAAAACTTCCTCATAAGCAGAGAGAGAAGCTATGGTCAGCTCAACAAGCAGGAACTAGTGATGTGAAGCTGTGACACTCAAAGTGCTCAGTCACAGCACCACCCTTTGTCCCAAGTCATTCCAGGCTCCTCTCTATATGAAGAACAACAAACACATGGTACATGTCGTCACAACAGTCAGGGAAATAGGTGTTGGTTTGGATTTCAGACTTTCCATCAGATTCTGCTACTACTTCTCATGTTTTCAACACACACAAATACTGCAAAGCCAGGACAGAGAATCAGAGAGGGCTGAGGAAAGGTCCTGGCAATGGCAATGTACATTTGTACCTTCTGGTTAACAAAACCTTGTCTCATGCTTTCATTCACATGTTCTTCGCACCTGCACCTGGAAATAAGTATTATGTTCCCACTTGGTAGGTGAAAAAAGTGGGACTCACAGGGTCTATATGAATTGTGCGAGGTTTTCACACAATTTATTTTTTCTCCCAACTTTCATGGGCCCACCACGATGTCTGCCAAGCCTTATGCGTTTTTCTCATCCACTTGTTCATCCACCACTCTACCACTGCTCCTTCCAAAATTCTTCACTCCTCAAAGAGCCTCATTCTTCTAACTCCCCTTCCCAGCAAAATTTCTACCAGCCCCGTTCATAGCAAATCAAGTCGGCAGGATGAAGCAAAGTCAACTTTGTGCTCTCAAAACACGAGGCACCTGACCCCTGGTTCATTCTCTCCTTGTGCAATCCTATTGCCACAAACAAAATGTGCTTCTGGATATTAAGGCTAATCTCTCTATTGCATTTTGGTTCCCAGCACTCGTGACTTCCCCATAACTTTACTTTACTGTTCATACGTTCTCTCTCTGACCTCTCTCTCATCTTCTCAACAGCATCCTTTCCACCTTTATTGCCATGTGGGAAATCTCTATCTCACTGAAAATTATTAAAGTTATACATTTGTTCCTTCCTCTCCTTCCTCACACACTCAAAACTGGCATTTGCCTCCGCCATTCCACCAAAACAGCTTTCTTTTAAGCCTCCAATGACCTTCATATTACTGGATAATATAAATATTTTTTGTCCTCTTAGTACTATTGGGTGGTGTTGTTACTGCCTCCACCGTGAAACTTCTCTTTTGTCCCTGGCTCCTATAACAACATCCCTGGCTTCCCTATCTTTCTGGATGAAATTTCTGTTCTAGTAACACTTCCATTATCACATTATACTCTCCTCATAGACAGCTTTGTCTACAGGGACTCAATGAGCCACTCAGAAAGAAATGATGGCCAAATATATTTCTGTAGCTCTGAATAACCTATGATCCCCAGACACACTCTTCCCAATTGCCTGCTTGACATCTCTACTTAGATATCTCAGAAGCAGCCCAATGTGGCAATAAAAGAATTTATCTTTTTTTTTTTACACCAACTTACTCCTCTTCAGGGTTTCTCATCTCTTTGAGTGGCATCTCCATTCATCACATTGTACCTGTTAGGACCTGGAAAATCCTTACCATTATCCTCTCCCTGTTCTGCACCAAATCAGTTCATTGCTAAACCATGCTAGTATTTCCTTCTCAGCAGTCACAGATCTGCCTTGCTGACATGAACTCCAACACCTCCGCCCTGAACCCAGCTGTCATCTCACTTGGCTGGTCTCCCCCATCTACTCTTGTCCTTCCTCCAGTAGTTGGTCACATGAAACTCAGAGTTATCTCCTTAAAACAGAAATTTGATATTCTACCATGTTGCATAAAAATCTCCAAAATGGTTCCCAATTCCTCAAGGAACAAGACAGGGTATATAAGGGTTCCAGTTTTCTCCACATCCTCATCAAAACTTGTGATTTAGTCTTTTTTTTTTAATCCTCATCCAAGAACATGCTTATTAATTTTAGGGAGAGGTGAAAGGCGAAAGAGAAACAGAGAGACAAACATCAATAGGTGAGATATCGATCCATTGCCTCTCACACACACCCTGACTGGAGATGGAACCTGCAGCCCAGGAATGTGCCCTGACCAGGAATCAAACCTTCGAACTCCTGGATTACAGGATGACGCTCCAACCAATTGAGCCACATTGGCCAGAGCTGGTTTAGATGTTTACCCCTTAGTGTGTGTAAAGTGCTTTCTCATTAGGCTTTTGATTTGTATTTCCCTAATGTCTAATGATATTGAGCATCTTTTTTTTTGTTTATTTGTGTTTTCAGTATCATATTTAAAGAATAATTGCTAACACCTATAAGATTTATACTAGTTTTCTTTCAAAATGCTTATAGTTTTAGTTATTACATTTAGGTATATGATTTATTTAGAATTAATTTTTAAATACTTTGAGATTTATAATATGGTATGAGATGCACATTCCTGTACATCTGAATGTCCAGTTTTCCCATCATCTTTTATTGAAAATATTGTTCTTATCATCAATGAATTGTACTAGCATATTTATGAATATCAATTCATCATAAATATAAGTGGGTTTTTTTGTTTTATTTATTTATTTATTTATTTATTTATCTTTAGAGGGGAAGGGTAGGAGAGAGGGAGAGGGAGAGAAATATCAATGTATGGTTGCCTCTCATGCGTCCCCTGCTGGGAACTGGCCTGCAACCCAGGCATGTGCCCTGACTGGGAATCGAACCGCGATCCTCTGGTTCGCAGGCCCGTGCTCAATCCACTGAGCTACACCAGCCAGGGCAAGGTTTTATTTTTGGACACTTAACTGTCTTCCATCATATCTTGATTACTATAGTTTGTAGCAAGTTTGAAATTGGGGCATTAACTCTACGATTTTTTACAATATATTTTTTTATTTTTATTTTTTTAAATATATTTATTGATTATGCTATTACAGTTGTCCCATTTCTCCCCTATCATTCCCCTCCACCCTGCACACCCTCTCCCACCCACATTCCCCCCTTTAGTTCATGTCCATGTGTCATAAGTTCTTTAGCTTCTACATTTCCCATACTATTCTTGCCCTCCCCCTGTCTATTTTCTACCCACTATCTATGCTACTCATTCTCTGTACCTTTTCCCCCTCTCTCCTCCTCCCACGCCCCTATTGCTATTGATTATGCTATTACAGTTATCCCATTCCCCCCTTCACTCCCCTCTGCCCTGCATGCCCCCTCCCACCCACATTCCCCCGCCTTTAGTTCATGTCTATAGGTCCTACCTATAAGTTCTTTGGCTTCTATATTTCCTATACTATTCTTACCCTCCCCCTGTCCATTTTTTACCTACCGTCTAGGCTACTTATTCTCTGTACCTTTCCTCCCTCTCTCCTCCACCCCGGTTGATAACCCTCCATGTGATCTCCATTTCTGTGGTTCTGATCCTGTTCTAGTTGTTTGTTTTTGTTTTAGGTGTGGTTGTTAGTATCTGTGGGTTTGCTGTCTTTTTACTGTCCTATTTTTTATCTTCTTTTTCTTAGATAAGTCCCTTTAACATTTCATATAATAAGGGCTTGGTGATGATGAACTCCTTGAACTTGACCTTATCTGTGAAGCACTTTATCTTCCCTTCTGTTCTAAATGACAGCTTTGCTGGATAGAGCAATCTTGAATGTAGGTCCTTGCCTTTCATGACTTGGAATACTTCTTTCCAGCCCCTTCTTGCCTGGAAGGTCTCTTTTGAGAAATCAGCTGACAGTCTGATGGGAACTCCTTCGTAGGTGACTGTCCCCTTCTCCCTTGCTGCTTCTAGAATTCTCTCCTTCATTTTAATCTTGGCTCATGTAATGATGATGTGCCTTGGTGTGTTCCTCCTTGGGTCTGACTTCTTTGAGACTCTCCGAGCCTCCTGGACTTCCTGGAAGTCTATTTCCTTTGCCAGTTTGGGGAAGTTCTCCTTTATTATTTGTTCAAATAACTTTTCCACTTATTGCTCTTCCTCTTCCCCTTCTGATAGCCCTATAATTTGCATGTTAGAACATTTAAAGATGTCCTGGAGGTTCCTAAGCCTCTCCTTATTTTTTTGAATTCTTGCTTCTTCATTATTTTCTGGTTGGATGTTTGTTTCTTCCTTCTGGTCCGCACTGTTGATATGAGTCCCAATTTTCTTCCCATCATTATTGGTTCCCTGTGCATTTTTCTTTATTTCACTTAGCATAGCCTTCATTTTTCATCTAATTTGTGACCAAATTCAACCAATTTTATGAGCATCCTGATTACCAGTGCCTTGAACTGTGCATCTGATAGGTTGGCTACCTCTTTGTTGCTTAGTTGTATTTTTTCTGGAGCTTTGACCTGTTCTTTCATTTGGGTCATTTTTTTTTTTTTTTTTTTTTGTCTTGATGCCTGTTACATAGGGAGGGGTGGAGCCTTAGGTGTTCACCAGGCTGGTGTAACCCATGTCACTACATTGTTACACTGTATGTGGGGAGGGGATTCGAAAGGGAACAATGGTGTTTGCTCTGCTCTCTGTTGGATTTCAGTCACTTCCCCCGCTTCCCACAAGCAAATCTGGCCCTTCTGGTACTGATTCCTGTGCAGATAAGTTTGTGTACATTCTAGGACCTTGTGGGTCTCTCCAACAAACTTTCCTGTGAGGCTGGTAGTTTCTCCTGCTGCTGCTTCAACCCCCACAGGTGTTTTCCATCAGTGGTTTGAGGCATTATTTCCCCACGCTGGGCCCTGGGTTTTGCAGTCCATCCCGATCCCCAGTTGTATCTCCTAGTTTATCTGTGCGTGAATGTGGGACCACCAAGTCCACAATCCGCTGCCTCACTGGGTCCATCCACTGCTGCCTTGCCGGCCAGCTGCAGCCTTGCGTCCCCTGCTCCACAATTCGCTGCCTCGCTGGATCCACCAGCTGCCCACTTGCCCGCCCCAGCCCTCCAGCTACTGCCTTGCCACGAGTCCTCTCTGCCAGGCTGACCATCTCCACCCCTCCTACCAGTCTGGATGAATGTGTCTTTAACTCCTTGGTTGTCGGACTTCCATACAGTTTGGTTTTCTGTCAGTTCCGATTGTTATTTGTTTTTAAATTGTTGCTGTTCTTCTTTTGGTTGTGCAAGGAGGCACAGTGCGTGTGTCTACCTATGCCTCCATCTTAGTGGGAAGTCCAATTTTTTTTCTTTTGCAAGATTGTTTTGGCTATTTTGGATGCTTTGAAGTCCCATGTAAATTTAGGATGTGCTTATCAATTTCTGAAAAAAATTTTAACTGAGATATTGATAGGGATTGTGTTGACTCTGTAGATCAATGTGGAGGTACTGTCAGCATAACTATATTAAGTCCTCTGATCTATGAACATGTAATATTTTTCCATTTCTTTAGTTTCTTTGATGTCTTTTGACAATGTTTTCTAGTTGTCATTTTACAAGTCTTGCACTTTTTAACATCATATCATTTTTACCTCTCCCTTCTCAGGAGGAGTAAATTAACAACTAAACCAGATGATCCTTTCCCCTGGAAAATGAGGAAAACACTGAATTGTCATCCTTTGGGCAAAGAGTATAGAAAATACTTTTGTGACTGTTACAAGTAACTGATCCTGGCACCATTGTGGGAGAGAGCATGCGCGAAATGTTTGACACTTGACTGCTGGAGAACTGGGGTTTTCTGATCCACACAGCATGCTCAGCTCACTCCCAGAACAGTCAGGGAGCTATGACCCACTTCCTCAGTTGTCTTGGGTTAAGCCCTGCACTTCAACCTGTTTGTCTACAAAAATATACAAGGAAGCATAACACTCAAGCATAACAAGGAGACACTCAAGCATAACAAGGAAAGCTATCCTTGAACATCTTTCTTATAACAGCATAAAAAAGGAAAGTAACATTCAGTCAAATACCTGTATTTGGTCTCCCTACCTACATGCCTTGACTTCTTCAATCCTCATATCTAGAGACTTACTGATTTTTCACCCAAAAAATAGATTTTTTATTCACCATGTGCTTCACAAAGATCCCAGTTCCTGATTTCACTAAACTTATACGTAAAAAAAAAAAAAAAAAAAAAAAAAAGTTAGAGTAAAATCAATAAAGTCTCTACATCCTTACACTTTACAAATGGAGCTGTGGAAAAGGTGTATATTTCTACAGCACATCATGTAAGATGTATTTATACATATTATTTCATCCAAAGCATGTGATCTAGGCAAGATCTAATTCCAGAGCAATTACACTTGAAAGAAATTCTCTGTGGGTTTCCACAGATCACATTTGCATAATTTGAACACCATAGAAAATGACTGTAAATGGTTATAACATTAAAAACATCCATGAGTCCATAGTGATACCTAAAAACATCAGCCAATAATTGTAAAAGACAAGATAGAAGTAGAAATTCATGATTTTTCAATACCGAGTAAATGGTACTAAACACAATGAGAAAAGCTATTGGAGAACAGGCTAGTCCCACAGTGCCAAAAAAAAAAGACACCTCACAGATTATTGATTAATTCCAAGGGCCAAAGTGCACATTTACAATAAGAAGATCTGAACTTAATGATCAGCTTCACATTGTCAATAATGGGAAACCTGACTTTATATACCTCCTGATAAGACGTGACATTACAACATCCCATGTGTGGTAAATAATGAATTATGTGCAAATCAGTCTACCCTAATTTTAACCCAGCCTTTAAACTGAGGATTGGAAAACTATACCATGCAGGCTAAATCTGGGCATCTGTCTGCTTTTGTAAATAAAGTTTTACTGGAACACATCAAAGTCATTCACTGCCAGGTTGTCTATGGCTCCTTTCATACTGCAATGTCAGAGCTGAGTAGTTGTGAAAGACGCTGCAAGGCCACAAAACCAGAAAAACATTTACTAACTAGCCCATTATAGAAAAAGCTTGCTGGGATCTGTTCTTTCAGACCTAAGTATAGGTATACATGGAATATAGGGAACAGAATAAGAAGTTAACTGACATCATGAGGAAGCAATCAGGAAAATCAAGAATATAGAGCATTCAACAAGCCAGGTGATCTGGACACTTCTAAAGTCAGTATCATTTTAAAAAATAGTTACTATCACTTGAAAAAGTGATTATAGGCTATTCTAGAAAACAGACAAAAGCAATATAACAATCAAATTCAATGTCAATTATATTGAGATTCTGATTTAGAAATACAACCATAAAAATATTTTGGAGGCAACTGGGAAATCTTCTACATGTATCAGATATTACAATTATTATTAATAAATTTCTAATCACTATATTGTAAACCTGAAACTAATAAATATTGTATATCAATTATAATTTTAAAATAATTTTTTGGTATAATAACAGTTTCACATGAGAATTTTACAAAACATTTAAGGAAGAGCTAACCCTTATCCTTCTCAGACTATTCAAAAAAATCCAAGAAGAGGGAAGACTCCCAAATGCTTTTTGTGAAGCCAATATCATCCTAATCCCAAAACCAGATAAAGACACAACAAAGAAAGGAAATTATAGGCCAATATCACTGATGAACATAGACGCTAAAATCCTCAACAAAATTTTGGCAAATCACACCCAGCAATCCATTAAAAAGATCATACAGGAGTTCCAGCCAAGATGAGGGCATAGGTAGAAAGCTTTGCTTCCTCGCACAACCAAGAGAAGGATAACAACCAATTTCGAAACAATAAATAACCAGAACTTCCAGAATAGCAAACTGCATGGAACTCCGACAACCAAGGAGTTAAAGAAACATTCATCCAGACCAGCAGGAGGGGGTGGAGACAGGCAGCCAGGTGAGTGGAGAGGACCCACAACAAGTCAGTGGACCTCTCAGGTGAGGATGGGCTGGCTCACCAGGAAACTAAAGACTCAAAACCTCTAGCAGGCCCTGGCTGGCGTGGCTCAGTGGATTGAGCACCAGCCTATGAACCATAAGGGTCACTGGTTTGATTCCCAGTCAGGGTATATGCCTGAGTTGCGGGCCAGGTCCTCAGTAGGGGGTGCATGAGAGGCAACCGCACACTGATATTTCTCTCCCTCTTTTCCCCTCTCCCAATAAGTAAATAAAATCTTTATTAAAAAAAAAAAACCTCTAGCAGTAAAATACTGTGGGCATGGTGAAGGCAGGAGAAACTCCCAGTCTCACAGGAGAGTTCATTGGAAAGTAGGGCTAGAGTGGAGCAAACAAGTTGCATCGTTCCCTCTCTGACCCCACCCCCACAGATAGTACCATAACACAGCAGCCAAGGGTTGCCCCGCTCTGGCAAATACCTAATGCTCTGCCCCCTTACAACGTAATAAGTGCGCTGAGACAAAGAAATATAACCCAAACGAAAAAACAGATCAAAATTCCAGGAAAGGGGCTAAGTGACAAGGAGATAGACAACCTATCTCATGCAGAGTTCAAAACACTGGTAATTAGGATGCTAACAGAATTAATTGAGCTTGGTCACAAAATAAAGGAAGAAATGAAGTCTATATGAAGTGAAATTAAGCAAAATATACAGGGAGCCAACAGTGAAGGGAAGGAAACCAGGACTCAAATCGACAATTTGGAACAAAAGGAAGGAATAATTTTTTTTTTAATGAAAACAAAATGAAGAGATACGAATTTTAAAAAATGAGGAGAGGCTTAGGAACCTCTGGGACAACTTTAAGTGCTTCAACATCCGAATCATAGTGGTGCCAAAAGGAGAACAACAGCAGGAAATTGAAAACATCTTTCAACAAATAATGAAAGAAAATTCCCCCAATCTGGTGAAGGAAATAGACTTACAGGATGTCCAGGAAGCTCAGAGATTCCCAAAGAAACTGTACCCAAGGAGGAACAGACCAAGGCACATCATAATTAAGTTACCCAAGATTAAAGATAAAGAGAGAATCTTAAAAGTATAAGAAGAAAGGAGAGAGTTACCTACAAAGGGGTGCCCATAAGACTATCAGCTGATTTCTCAAAAGAAATCTTACAGGTAAGAAGAGGCTAGAAAGAAGTATTTGAAATCATGAAAGGCAAGGACCTACATCAAAGATTACTCTATCCAGCAAAGCTAACATTTAGAGTGGATGGGCAGATAAAGTGCTTCCCAGATAAGGTCAAGTGAAAGGAGTTCATCATCACCAAGCCCTTATTATATGAAATATCAAAGGGACTTATCTAAGAAATAGAAGAAAATTTAAAAATATGAACAGTAAAATGACAATAAACATAACTATCAACAACTGAACCTAAAAAGCAGAAACTAACCAAACAGAACAGGAACAGAATCACAGAAATGAAGAGCTCATGAAAGATTACCAATGAGGGGAGGGGAAGGTACAGGGCATAAGAAACATAATTGGTAGGCATAAAATAGGGGTAGGTTAAGAATAGTATAGGAAATACAGAAGCCAAAGAACTTATATGTACACCCCATGGACATGAACTAAGGGAAGGCAAGGCTGGAGGGTTGGGGGTGAAGGGCAGAGGGGGTGTAAAGGGGAGAAAACAATTGGGACAACTGTAATAGCATAATCAATAAAATATACTAAAAACAAAAGATCATACACCTTGATCAAGTGGGATTCATCCCAGGGATGCAAGGATGATACAATATTCCCAAATCAATAAATGTAATACATTACATGAACAATATGAAAGACAAAAATCACATGATCATATCAATAGATGCAAAAAAAGCATTTATAAAAGCAGCAATATCTTTGCTGATATAACTCCTAGAGCAAGGGATGTAAAAGAAAGAATAAAAAAATGGAACTACATCAAAGTAAAAAGCTTCTGCATGGCTAGAGAAAATATCAGCAAAATGAAAAGGGAACCAATGATATGGGAAAATATATTTGCCAACAATACCTCAGACAAGACTTTGATCTCCAAAACATATAAAGAACTCACATGACTCCACTCCAGGAAGACAATCCAATTAAAAAATGAGCAAAGGACCTGAACAGACACTTCTCTGAGGAGGACATACAGAGTGTCCAGAGACATATGAAAACATGCTCAGTATCACTAGCCATCAGAGAGATGCAAATTAAAACCACAATGAGATACCACTTCACACTGCTGAGAATGGCCATCATAAACAAATCAACTAACAAGCATTGAGGTTGCAGGAGAAAGGGAACCCCAGTGCACTGTTGATGGGAATGCAGACTGGTACAGCCACTGTGGAAAACAGTATGGAATTTCCTCAGAAAAATAAAAATGAAACTGCCTTTTGACCCAGCAATTCCACTGCTGGGTTTATACAGTAGGAACCTTCCAAAACCAATGCAAAAGAACCTATTCACCCCAACGTTCATAGTGGCACAATTTACGATAGCCAAGTCCTGGAAGCAACCTAAGTGCCCATCAATAAATGAATGGATCAAAAAACTATTGTACATTTATACAATGGAACATTATGCGGCAGAAATAAAGAAGGAGCTCCTACCTTTTGTGACAGCATGAAGGGAACTAGAGAGCATATGCTAAGTGAAATAAGCCAGGCAGTAAAAGATAAATACTATATAATCTCACCTTTAAGTGGAACCTAATTAACAAAACAAACAAGCAAGCAAAATATAACCAAAGACATTGAAATTAAGAACAAATGGACAGTAACCAGAGGGGAGGTGGGAGGGGATAATGGGGGGGAGGGTGAAGGGTTTGCAGGAACAATTAGAAAGGACACACGGACAATAACAAGGGGGTGGAAACAGCAGGGGAGGTGGGGAAGGCGGTGGTGGTGGGGAGGAGTGGGGGGAAAAGGCAGAAAACTGTATTTAAACAATTTTAAAAATGTTTTAAAAAAAAAGAAAAGAATGATCAGAAAAATACAAATTAACACCACAATGACCTATCACCCCACACCTGTCAGAATAGCTATCATCAATAAATCTACCCTGGCCAGTGTGGCTCAGTTTGTTAGAGTGTCATTCCATAAAACAAAAGGTCATGGGTTTGATCCCAGGCAGGGCACATACCTAGGTTGCAGGCTTGGTCCCTGGTCAGGGAGCATACAAGAGGCAACTGATGGGTGTTTCTCTCTTTCTCTCTTTCCCTCCAGTCCCCTCTCTCTAAAATCAATAAGTGTGTCCTCGGGTGAGAATAAATAAAATAATAATAATAATAGTAATAATAAAATAATCTACAAACAGAAAGTGTAGCCACAGACATTACTTTATTTCCCTCTGAAAGCTCCATGAAGGCAGGACCTGCCTGGGTCTCTCTTGATTTCTGCCTTAGACATGGTGAGTCATTAATCATTTTAAACAAGTACACAATTAAACCCCTAAAAATACTGAACAAAGAAATTAAGAAATCCAGACATTAGCATGAACATTCCACTCTTCTTCATGTTCATAAACGTTCAGTCTCTGGGAGAGTCTGTAGAACGCAGAGACTTTGCAGAAACTTAACTCAAAGTTCCCAAGGAATTGGGCCATCATTGGAAATGTACATGCCAAATTTTCCAAGTACACAGTAGGGCACGGGAAAATTCCAGATTTTGCAGGGATTGAGTTTCCAGCATGTGCACCATGACTTCTTTCACATTGGTGATATGAAGAATTTCTTGAAACACACCACAGAGTCTTTCCATCCTCTCTCCATGGCTCAGAGAAAGGCTGTGCACAGTTCCCGTGGGATCAGAGGCGATAGACCAAAAGGTCTTTTTAATTCACCTGGAAAGAGAATATTGTAGAAATTAAATATAAGAATACAGAAAGACAACTTGAAAGTTTCCTCTGATGAAAGAAATAAGAAATTTAAGAAGATTTTAGTCACAAAATTACCTTGCCAGATGGATTGGTCAGGGTAAGAAAAGGCCATATCAACTGCACCAGACCTCAGCGACCTCGGCTTCCTCAGAAGTTCCATCTCCCTATACTTTCTAAATCCCAAGTTACAGAGGATAGAACAACTAAATGTGCTACAGAAATAGCCTAACTCTTTCAAAATGTGTGTTCTGATCCCTCTGCTTCAAGGTTTGTGAAGTTGCAGTCGTAAAAGAGGGCAGGTGGGAAATTAATGAAAGGTGAGAAATGCTACCTATTGTCCATTACCAAGGACATAAAGGAAGCAGCATTGAATTCTTCTGTTTTTCCCTTATCCTCTCCATCACCAATATGAGTTATTTATTCCTAGATCTAGAGAAAGCTCAGTGTAATTGCTAGTGTTTGACATGGGCAACTTCATATGCCTCTCTTTACTCAAGAAGTTTATAAATGTTGTGCTTCAGGAAATTACTCAGAAGTGAACACAAGAGAAAGTACATGAACAGGTTTCACACAGGGGTGACATGATTTGTGTTTTTTGTTTTGAAAAGTTCCCTTTGACTTCTGGGTAAAGAGACGTTGAAAGGTGACGAGAATGGAAAGGGGTGGTCAGTCGGGGAGTGCTGCAGTGCTTCAGGCAAGTGAAGGCGGCAACCTGGCTCAGGGATGGGGTTGGGAGTGGGGATGTGATGGAGACTGAGTCAGCTGGGCATATTGGGGACGTACTTTCCCTCTCTAAAAGTAAATAAATAAAATCCTTTTTTAATGAAAAATAGAAATTTTTAGATCTAAACCAGTGGTGGTTCTTAGTAATCACTGCCGGGAATTTTCCACACACTTATGCTTTGCCCATCATGGTTTTGAAGTGGGAGGAGGGTGCTGAAAATATCAGGCAATCTTACTAAGAAAGCCTGAAATGCCAGCTAACACTGATTTCTGTTTAATTCTTAAATATGTACATCATTTTCCCCACTTCGCCTTTTTGTTCGGTGGCACTGAGCGACTGAGATAGGGGTGGATGAAGGATAAGATAATGTAGCTCTCTAGAATGTGCGTCCCTGCTTCAGGTCATTGATTCTCAGTCATTTAGTTAACCATGCCTGGCATGCAGCAGGTGTTCAATAAGTGTGCTGTTATGTAAAAGTCAAGATGAACACAGTTCCTAAGAAGTAAGAGCAAAATATATATCTTTTAACTGGGACCATTACTAATGGTTAAGGAGTCAAAGAGTGAAGTCCATGGGAGCCATGCTAGGACATCCCCTGCTGTATTCCCAGTTTCTTCATTGTGAGGGACACAAGCTACTTGAGTGAATCACTTCATGGAGGGCTCTGGGAGCATTCAGGACCTCACCGTGCTGGGCTTGGAAGATTCGGATGTGGCCCTGCTGGAAAGGGTGTACGTCTCAGAGTCCGCTCTGATTTTCCTGACCCCTTTCAACCATTGCCTGTATTGCTCCCGGACCTGCAGAGGCAAAGCATGCTCTGAGTCGGCTCACTGACAGGACTGAGAATAGAAAAGGTCCTGGGTGGGAGTGGGACTGTGGTACCTGCTGGCTGAGGAGACAGTACACCAGGAAGATGAAGACGCCCTGCAGGCTGTTGATGATGGTGAAGAGATAGGCCATGGCACGGGCAGCTGGGCCCAGCTGCAGGACTCCCAGACACCACGTGCAGCCCAAGATGAAGAGCTGGGCCATTGCTTTAAATGTCAGCATCCTGAGTAGGAGGAGAAGGGAAGCCCATGGTGCATCCAGAGCAACAGAATCCAGGCCACTCTCATCTCCACCCCATGGATGCTCCTTCCTTCTTTCCCCTGCTGGTGATGAGTTCACAGACTTGAGTTGTGTTCATCTCTGACCTCTACTGTCAATGATCCTCCACAATAGAAATGCCACCCTGGTCCAAGGTGGCTTTGACTATATTGAATAGGGTTGTGACACTTCAAATTGTAGGTTTCAAAAATTTTATGATGCTCCATGGAGAGCCCTGATTTTATTAAACCAATGTTTCTGAGGCTGCACTGTGCGTCAGGCAGGCTCTGTGCTGGGGCCTGGGCAGTGAAGGTAACAGAGTCAGGATTTCTCTTTTCACAAAACTCACAGTCTATTCAAATGACTGATACCAACCAAAGAATAGCATGCAAAATTTAGAAAGTATACTGATAGGAACATTCAAGAAAGATCATTAAAATTGCATAGGAGCCCTGGATGGTGTGGCTCAGTGGAATGAGTGCCAGCCTGCAAACCAAAGGGTCTCCAGTTCAAGAGCACTATGCTAAGTGAAATAAGCCAGGAGGTAAGGGACAAATACCATATGATCTCACCTTTGACTGGAACATAATCAACAAAAGAAAAAAGCAAGCAAAATATAACCAGAGACATAGAAATTAAGAACAATTTGACAGTAACCAGGGAGGGGGGAGGGGACAGTGGGGAGAAGGGTTTTCAGGAAATACTTATAAAGGACACATGGAAAAAAACAAGGGGGAGGATGGAAGCAAGGGAGAAAGGTGGATTTGTCTAGGGTGCGGGGGGAATGCAGACAGCTGTAATTGAACAAAAATAAAATAATTATTTCAAAAAAAAGGGTCTCCAGTTCAATCCCCAGTCAGGGCACATGCCTGGGTTGCAGGCCAGGCCTCCAGGAGGGGGCATGTGATAGGAAACCACACATTGATGTTTCTCTCCCTCTCCTTTTCCCTCCCTTCCTTTCTGTATACAAAAATAAATAAGTAAAATCTTATAAAAATAATTGCACCCCTGGAAAAGGCAGTGTCCATGCCTCCTGGAATAGAATTTTTTTCCAGACAGAAATGGCGAGGGCTGAGAAGGAGCCTGAACTGAGGGTGGTATGAAAGGGTAGTCTGGGTGCATACAGGTTCTTTGTACTCTTGTCATAAGACTGCTGACAAAAGACCAAAGAAGGTTCATCAACCAACTTCGATTCTTCCTGCTGCTGAGGGAGTCACAAGCTGGGGTTAGAGACAGAGCTTTGTGGCAGGGGAGTCAGCCACATACCACTGAATCCCAGCCTGCTGCCACACAAGGATCACGGCATCTCTTTACACTGGGTTGCCTTGGTACACCCTGAGTAGGAACATCAGGGGCTGCTCAAACACGTGCATTTGCTCTTGGTACCACTCATGACTGCAAGTATGTCAGCCTCTTCTTCAGCTTACCTTGTATTCTGCAGGGTGGACACATCAGTGCTGAGGGAAGAGAGTTTGCTTTTCAAAATCCGGAGCGTCATCAGAAAGAAAGTTAGATTGACCTTCGAGAACACAGAGGGTTAGTGAATAAACTTTTATTTATTTATTTTTTTTTTTGATATTGGTACCAAGTCCCCGTACATTTTTTATTGTAGAAAGGATTTTTTTCCTTTTATTTATTTATTTATTTATTTATTTTCAGTATTTTTTAATTGTTGATGTTGTACAGTTTTCTGTCTTTTACCCCGCCCCAGCCCACCACCCCAGCCCTCCCCACCTTCCTCCCATTTCCACCCCCCATAGTTTTTGTCCATGAGTCCTTTATACTTGTTGCTCTAAACCGTTCCCCTTTTCCCCTGAAATTCCCTCCCCTCCCACTCTGGACACTGTCAGACTGTTCTCATATTCAGTGTCTTTGTTTAAACTTTTAATTTGTTATCTCTAGCCTAGCCTGTCCAACAGCAATTCCACACTTCAGTGGTTTTCATACTTAGTAACAGTGTCAGAGTTTGTAGTTTTAGGAGCAGTCTTAGAAAACCAAAGCAACCCCATCACAACCCAGGAAAATTCCTGCTCCGGTCATTCCCCCCCACATCCTTATAATTCTGCTCTTCTAATGATCCTCATTGAATGTTAAGGATGCTCTGATGTCATCACGCACAGAGATGATGGCACAGACGGGTCCAAGGAAGCCCCACATAAATCCTTTTTCTGGGTGGAGCCAGCAGCTAAAAAGAGAGAGAATTAAAAATGCATTGGTCAATATCATATGATCTCTAAAGTATATTCTAAAGAAAAAATAAGCTAATGAGCAAAATAGAACCAGAAGCAAAGAGACATGGAAGAGACTGACAGCTGTCAGAAGGGATGGGGGATGGGGACGGGGTGAAAGGAGGTGGAGGGATTAGTCAAAGAACATATATGAATGACCCATGGACATGGACAATGGCATGGGGATTGATTGACTGTGGGAGTCGGGGCGAGCTGGAAGGAGAAGGGCAGAAAAATTGGGACAACTAATAGCATAAACAATAAAATATATAAATTAAAATATAAATAAAGAAACAAAAAGAAAAAAGGAAAGAAACTCCCAAATACAAAAGGAAAGAAAAAGGAATTGTTCCTTCGAAATATAGAAGAGTTATGTAAATCCATTCTCTAATTCATTCATCAACAAATACTGAGTGTCTCCTCTGTGATAGGCTCTGTGTTTGGCTCTGAACATTGAGTCATGAAGAAAGCAATATGGCCTTAAATTCCACACATCTCACATCAGGCAGGAGACACACAGATACACTGCAACTACAAAACAAAACAGGTGGCTAACAGAATGTTTCATTGGATATCATGTAGTCTTGGGTCTAGGAAATTAGGATGGTTAAGGAAGATTCCACAAGGAAATTATATTTGAGCTGAGACTGGAGCAATGAGTGGATGTTACTGAGATTGTGTTGATGCACAGAAGTCTGTATTTGTGTCAACAGTTTTTGAGAGTCCTGTGAATCTCACATGACTTTAAGGGCTGTCCCTGCCCTAGTCAATATAATTATTTTCATCTGCTACAAAACCCATCTACTGAATATTTTTAATTATGGCTTTTTTGAGATGTGTTTCACATACCATAAATTTCAGCCATTTAAACTGTACAGTTCAGTAACCTTTAAAATACTCACAGATTTGTACGATCATCACAATCTAACTAGAACATTTTCAATTCCTCAAAAAATTCACATTAGCAGTCAGTCCTCATTACTGCTTCCATGCACCTCACCACCCACCACAGCCCCACGACACCAGTGCTGTACCATCTGTCTCCATGGACGTGCCTGTTCCAGACATAAATGTATTCATACAATATGTGGTCTTTTATGACTGGATTCTGTCACCTAGCCTAATGTTTTTCAATCAAGGTTCACCATATTGCTGCATGTTTTCATGGCTGAATAATATTTTTAATTCCTTCTTAATGGGTAAGTAATATTTTATATATATGCTATTCTTTTATCCATTCAACCATTAATGGACATTTAGTTGGTTTCCAATTTCTGGCCACTTTGATTAACGCTGCTGTGAGCATTCATGTACAAGTTTCTGTGTGGACATGTGTTTCCATTTGCTTTGGGTATGTACCCAGGAGTGGAATTGCTAGGTCAAGTGGTAGTTATGTGTGTTCAACATCTGAGAAACTGTCAAGCCATTTTCCAAAGTGGCTGCACTATTTTACATTCCAACCAGGAATGCACAAGGGTTCACATTTTTTTACGTCCTTGCGCATGTTTTTTATTCTCCATGTTTTTATTTTAAGAATTTAACATAATTACTATGAAGCAACCTCTCATTTTAATGTTTTTGATTTTCATTCTCCTAACAAATAAAGAACTTGAGCATCTTTTCATATATCTGTTGGCCTTTTGTATGTCTTCTTGGGAGAAGTATCTGTTCAGGTCCTCTGCCCATTTTTTAACTGGATTGTTCCTTTTTCCTTGTTGTGGAATTGTGTTTTTTATTTAATTTATTTCTTAATTTTTTTAAATTACCGTATTGTTGTTCAAGTACAGTTGTCTGCATTTACCCCTACCACTCCCCCACAAACCCAGCCATCCCCACATCCCTCCCCTGATCCACCCCCTGCCCACTGTTGGTTTTTCCATGTGTCCTTTATAATTGTTTCTGAAAACCCTTGCAGAATTGTAAGAGTTCTTTTTATATTTTGGATATTAAGCGCTTATCAAAGTTGTTGTTTGCAAATACCTTCTCCCACTCAGTAAGCTGCCATTGGGTATCGCCTGAAAAATTTGAGAACAATTATTTACAAAGATATAGGCATCCCTATGTCCATTGCAGCATTGCTCTTGGTGGACAAGACATGGAAACAACCGATGTGTCCTTTGATAGGTGGTTGAATAAAAGATGTGGTACTTACATACAATGGAGCACTACTCAGCCACAACAAAAGATGAAGTACTGTCTTTGCAACAACATAGAAGGATCTGGAGAATAGCATGCTAAGTGAAATAATTCACACAGAAAAAGTCAAGAACCATGTGATTTCACTCATATGCAAAATACAAAATTGAAAGCAACAAATGACCAAACAAGATAAACAAACAAACAAAAATTCACAGACACAGACAACAGGATGGTGGTGACCAGAAAGGGGAATGAGAAGAGGGAGTGAGGGTAAAGGTGGCCAAATATATGGTGATGGAGGAGATTTGACTTCAGTGGAAAATACTCAATGCAGTACACAGATGATGTATTAAAGAACTGTGCACTTCAAACCTATATAATATTATTAACCAATGTCATCACAGTAAATTTAAACTTTTAAAGATTTTAAACTTTTACATGTATGTTTACAGCGACACCTTTCATAGTAGTAAAAAATGGAAACAATCCAAATGTCTATCAACTGATGGATAAATTTTTAAAATGTGGAATATCTATGTAATGGGATATTATTTACAAACAACGACAACAAAGAATGATGTCACAATACTTGATACAACATGATGAACATTTAACACATCATGCTAAGTGAAAGAATCCCGTCACAAAGACAATATGTATGATTTCAATTATGGGAAATGTCCAGGATAGGCATGTCCATGTAGATTACTGGTTCAGGGGTTGGAGGAGTGAGTAGCAGGAAGGGGGAGTGCATGACATTGGGTATGAGATTTTTCTTGGGGAGTTGAAAATGCTGTGAAAATTGATTGTGTTATCTACTGCACAACTCTGTGATTATTGTCAAAACCACTGATCTCTACTCTTTAAAGGAGTAAATTTTATAGTGTTTGAAATATATTTCAAAAATAAGTAAAGCCATTAAAACTAGTGTTAAAAGCTGAAAATAAAAGAGTGAAATTCTGGAGCTACACTCCCTGGATTTGAATACCAGCTCTGCTATTTACAAGCTGTTCACTTTGGGACATTTACTTAAATTCAATGTGTCTCAAATTACTTATTTTTAAATGGGTCAATTGTGGTGTCTACTTTACAGTACTGGTGTGATGAATTGTGTTAACTAATATAAAAACAGCTAGAAAAATGCCCAGCAGAGTACACACCATGCAAATCTCAACTCTAATATAATTTATTGTTTATATTATTTAAATCAGCCCTATTCTTTAAATATAAAGTGGGAACCTCCTATAGTATTTAGATAAAGAGGAAGATTACATTGTTTATAAAGATGTCCAAAGCAGACTTCCATCCAAGATGGAGATGTAGGTGAACACACTGTGCCTTCTTGCACAACCAAAATTAAGGACAAAAAAAAGATTTAGAAACAAGAAAACAAGCAGAACTAACAGAAAATTGAACTGTACGGAAGTCTGACAACCACTCATCCAGACCGGTAAGAGGGGCAGAGTCACAGCAGGAAAAAGTGGAGGTTGGCAGACCCAGGCGCACAGGAGCCCCAGGCATTCAGGTGCTGGTTAGCGGAACCCCAGGCATGGGGTGGCAACAGGCAGACCCAGTGAGGCTGTGCAAGGCAGCTAGCTGACCAGGCGGTCCCACGTTCACACGCAGATAATCTAGGCAAAAATGGGGAGTGAGACAGGCCTTGCAACCCAGGGCCCCAGCTCCGGGAAATAAAACCTAAAAACACCAATTAAAAACATTTATGGGGGCTGAGGTGCCAGGAGAGACTCCCAGCTTCACAGGAGAGTTCGTTGGAGAGACCCACAGGGTCGTAGAATGTACACAAGCCCACCCACACAGAAATCAGCACCAGAAGGGCCCAATTTGCTTGTGGAAAGCAGCAGAAGGGACTGAAATATGAGAGAGAGTTGAGCAAGTGCCATTATTCCCTCTTGGACCCCATCCTTACATACAGCGTCACGACCCAGCAACAAGGTTGCCCTGCCTGGTGAACACCTAAAGCTCCACCCCTTGCTATGTAACAGGCACTACCAGACCCCCACCCCACAAAAAAAATGGCTCAAATGGGAGAACAGATCAAAGCCCCAGAGCCAATTCATCTAAGCAACCAAGAGATAGCAACCTATCAGATGCAGAGTTCAAAGCACTGGTGATCAGGATGCTCACAGAATTGGTTGAATTTGCTCACAAATTAGATGAAAAATGAAAGCTACACTAAGTGAAATGAAAGAAAACACACAGGGAACCAATAGTGATGGGAGGAAAACTGGGACTCAAATCAATGGAGTGGACCAGAAGGAAGAAAGAAACAACCCAACAGAAAAGAATGAAGAAACAAGAATTCAAAAAAATGAGGAGAGGCTTAGGAACCTCCAGGACAGCTTTAAACAACCCAAATCCGAATTATAGGGGTACCAGAAGGGGAAGAGGAAGAGCAACAAGTGGAAAAGTTATTTCAAAAAATAATAAAGGAGAACGTCCCCACTCTAGCAAAGAAAATAGACTACCAGGAAGTTCAGGAAGCTCAGAGAGTCCCAAAGAAATTGGACCCAAGGAGGAACACACCAAGGCACATCATCATTACATGAGTCAAGATTAAAATGAAGGAGAGAATTCTAGAAGCAGCAAGGGATAAGAGGACAGTCACCTACAAGGGAGTTCCCATCAGACTGTCAGCTGATGTCTCAAAAGATACCTTACAGGCAAGAAGGGGATGGAAAGAAGTATTCCAAGTCATGAAAGGCAAGGACCTACATCCAAGATTGCTCTATCCAGCAAAGATGTCATTTAGAATGGAAGGGAAGATAAAGTGCTTCTCAGATAAGGTCAAGTTCAAGGAGTTCATCATCACCAAGCCTTTATTATACGAAATGTTCAAGGGACTTATCTAAGAAAAAGAAGATAAAAATATGACAGTAAAAAGACAGCAAACCCACAGATATTAACAACCACACCTAAAACAAAAGCAAACAACTAGAACAGGAACAGAACCACAGAAATGGAGATCATATGGAGGGTCAGCAACAGAGGAGTGGGAGGAGGAGAGAAGGGGGAAAGGTACAGAGAATGAGTAGCATAGATAGTGGGTAGAAAATAGACAGGAGGAGGGCAAGAATAGTATGCAAAATGTAGAAGCTAAAGAACTTATGATACATGGACATGAACTAAAGGGGGGGAATGTAGGTTGGAAGGGGTATGCAGGGTGGAGGGGAACGAATGGGGGGGAAATGGGACAATTCTAATAGCATAATCAATAAAATATATTTTTTAAAAAGATGTCCAAAGCACTTTTTTAAGTTATACCTTTGTTCGGGGTATGATCAAGGGTGGGAACTGTGGATGGCTGAGGTGGGGGCATGGGTGGAAGAAAATGGAGACAACTGTACTTGAACAACAATAAAAAATGTGAAAAAGTGAAAATAAAAAAAAATTTTAATTTAATTATACCTTTGTTATTTCAAAGAAACGTTTAAAGACACTCTCCTTAATCATTATAAAGATGTCCTAAGGATTACCACTTGTCTGTTAACGTGATCTGGCATAATCAAATGCTACATTGGTTTTACAAAGGCCATAGACATGGCAAAGAAGATAAAGAAGTCAGAATTTGCCCTTACCGAGCAGCTGTTCCATAAAGGTGAGGCCTGGATGCTGCAGAAATGGCCACAATGACAGCCGGGACTCCAAAGCCCACAGGGAACATGAGCCACTTCATGAACCTGCTCACACTGGAGTAGTTGACCACTGTCAGGTTGCGTGCAGTGAGGAAGAGGTGCAGGCCCTCCAGCAGCATCCAGGTGAAGGAGGCCAGGTAGAGGTAGTGTAAGGCACCCGCGATAATGGCGCACAGCACCTGGGGGAGCAGTCAGAGTCACCAGGAGGCATTGTCAGGGGGAGCAGGGCCCCAGGACCTGTCCTATGCCTTGCCGTTAGGAAGGCCTCTGTTGCATATGAAGGAATTGTCAAAAGAGAGTACGTCCTCTAGTTGGGTCAGTCAGTGCAAAACTGGCTACTCACCCCTCTAACCTTCCCAGAACCCAAGGACACTTTATGAAGGGGTCCAATGCAGCATGGCCCCATGAACTCCACACCTCCCGGACAGGACAAGGGTCCTTGGGGATGTCAGTACCTTAATCTCTGTTCTGTCGATGGCCGTGAGGAAGAGCAGGTGGGCCAGGAAGAGGCAGATGCAGAGCTGCAGGTGGAGGGAGGTGCTGGTGTTCTGGATGGCTCTGCACAGCAGAAAGGTGAGGGCGGCCAGGAGGAGGCACAGCAGAGAGAGGCTCAGCATCACATAGGTGATCACATCCAGGATGGGATCCTCCTCCTGGGGCCCAGCAAAGAGGAGATATCAGTCACACTGTCCTGCTCTGGGCAATAAAACTTCCACCATTTACAGTTTTCTTTTCTTTTCTTTTTTCTTTCTTTTTCTTTTTCTTTTCTTTTCTTTTTTTTTTTTTTTTTTTTTTTTTTTTTTTGGCAGGGGGAGTAGGGGCAGAGAGTGTACAGCAAAGTTAGGAATGGGGCAGAACCAGATAAAATAGTGATATTTATGGATACTGTTAGAATTTTCTGGGGTTCTGAACTCATTAATTCAGACTGGAAAAAACGAAATATAAGAGCATCCTTAAGACCAAGACTTGGAATTCAAAGGGTTCATTTTCATTTAGACTTCTGGGCATGACGAAGTGGTAGGTTACCATGTGAGGGTCACGGGGGTGCACAGCTTCGGGTTGCTGTGTGACCAAGTCTGTGCCTGGAGACTCGATGTCCAGGGATCAACTCCCCACCCCGGACTCACTTACCTCATCCCTGGAACACCTCTTCCTCACAGATGAGATCCTTAGTTAGCGAAGGAAAAGTACTATGCTCTGATACCTTTGTTTTCAAAGATTAAAACTTTCCTGCCTATTTTTTCAAGTCATCTTAAAGCCATGAGGAATATTTAAAAAATTAATTTTGGTATACGTAGGTGAGAAAAGGAGGAAGGGAGAGAGAGAAAAACAACTGTAAAAATGATAGAGAAAATGGAGGTAAAATGTTTAAAGTTGGTGCATCTGGATACAGAGCAATATGGTATTATTTGCACTATTTCTATCATTGTATCAAATCTAAGATTCAAATTGTTCACAAATAAATAGTAAGCCCTCTGGGTGATTTTGATGCATACTAGGTTTGAGAATCTTTGGTGTAACGAGATAAAACCAATTCCTCTACCACATAAAGAGCTCCCAGATTCCTAAGAAACTTATCAACAGGCCAATAGAAAAATGGACCAAGAAGTGAACAACTTCTTTCCAGACACACACATACAAAAGGCTCTTAAATGACACTCCGTTTCACTCATAATAAGAAAGACACAAAAATTCTCCTAGATGTTATATTTAACTCTGAGATGGATAAAAGATCCAAAACTTTGACAATGACCTTGTGCTAAGGGTCTGAGGAATCGCACACCCTCATGTAATGCTGGTGGGAGAGTTCTCATGTGTGACCTCTGTATGTTGACCATTGAACCATCTACCCACATACAGTTAAGAATTTGACCCAGTGCACCTCTTAACTAGACAGTCTATCAGGAAAACAATGATGTGCGTGTGAATCCTTACAACTTTATCTGAATTAGGATCATGAAAGAACATGCCCACTCTGAGAACTGATATGTCACTTAGGTTAGGGCACATTCGTGCAATGGGATGCTCTGGCAGTAAAAATAATGGTGTGTCACTTCATCAATTGGAATATCTCTTAGGTGTAATAAATAAAAACACAAAATGCACAACAGTGAAAAATGCCACTATGTGAGAAAAATGGAGAAAAAACAGATTTTAATGTATTTTTACATGTATAAAACAATTGTGAAAACATGTAAGAGAAGCTAACAACTTTGCTTGTCTGAGGCAAGAGGATCTAGGTGTCTGGGGTTAGGAGTGAGACAGACAATCTTCAAAGTTTCTTTTTTATTCTGTTTGAGTTTGGAACACACATATTTTAAGTCTTCAGTAAAATGGAGTAAAAACACCCTCTTCACCAAGTGCTGCTGGGAGAGCAGGACAGGCACATGCAAAAAAGTGAAACAGACCACCAACTTACACAATACACTAAAATAAACTAAAGGTGGATAGAAGACTTAAATATAAGTTGTGACACCATGAAAGTCCTAGAGGAAAATATAGGCAGGAAAATGTCAGATGTCCCACATGGCAATACCTTCACCCATATACCTCCTAGGGCAAGGCATGTAAAAGATAGAATAAACAAAGGGGACTCCATCAAATTCAAAAGCTTCTTCACAGCTAAAGGAAATATCAGTAAAATGAAAGGGCACCATCTGCACGGAAAGACATACTTGCCAATGGTACCTCAGACAAAGTTTTTGTCTCCAAAATACATAAAGAAGTCACACAACTCAACACCAGAAGACAAGCAATCCCATTTAAAAATGGGCAAATGACCTGAACAATCACTTCTCCAAGGAGGACATACAGAGGGCTCAGAGACATATGAAAGGATGCTCAGCATCACTAGCCATCAGAGAAATGAAAATTAAACCCACACTGAGATATCACCTGACACCCATCAGAATGGCCATCATGAACAAATCAACAAACAACAAGTGCTGGCGAGGCTGTGGGGAAAAGGGGACCCTAGTGCACTGTTGGTGGGAATGCAGACTGCTGCAGCCATGTGCAAAACAGTATGGAAATTCCTCAGAAAACTAAAGATAGAACTGGGTTTGATCCAGTGATCCCACTGCAGGGATTATACCCTAAGAATCCTGAATCACCAATTCAAAGAACCTATGCACCCCATTGTTCATAGCAGCACAATTTACAATAGCCAAGTGCTGGAAACAACCAGTGAGCTTAGTAGACTCCAAGCCTCAGATAAGATTGCAGTTATGCCAGCCTTGTTAGACCCTGAGAGGAAAACTCAGCTACACCATGGCAGATTGCCGACCCGAAGAAACTGCAAAATAACAAACTTGTGAGTGTTTAAGGTGCTGCGTGCATGGGAATTTCTTACACAGCAATAGACATTGAACAAAGTCCCTTCTCAGGGCTCTCACCTGCACCTCATACTGGGCCATGAGGACGGCAAAGCTGCTGAGGTGTGTGCACAGGCAGGTGGTGCTGGTGTCTCCGGTGCCCACCATCCTGCAGCCTTTGGTGGCCCAGTGACCACTTCCATCCTGGCCATGCTCCCAGAAGACACAGAGCACCCGCTGCCTTGGCCCAGGGGTCACTGACTGTAGGAACAGGGCACAGGTGTGAGCTGTGGTTCTGGTGCCCAGATATGCTGACCCAGATCTCACTTGTGAAGGGCTTTCCTGGGGAGATGATGCACCCATGGAGGAGTCCCTTGAGCCCCAAGACTGTGCACAAAACTCAGGCCTCTTCCACACCCACAGCCCCATCCCACAGGACTCACATGCTGGAACACAAAGGTGACTGGGGAGCTGAGGTGAAAGGGCTGCTTTGCATTGACAAGTATTTACTGAGCACCTACTATGTGTCCCAGCCAGGGGCACAGCAAAGAACAAAGCAGACACACGTTTCTGCCCTTGTGGGGCTGATATGCTCGTGGGGAGACAGGCAGTATATAGTAAACCTAATAGATAAGCAAACCAGATAGTGTGGTAGAAAGTGATCAGTGCTATTTTCTTAAAAAAGAAAGGAGCAGGAAATGAGAAAGCTGAGGCAGGACTGATTACAGGTTGTAATTTTCAATAAGGAGGTCAGGGAGGGCCTAAAAGAGAAGGTGGCATTAGAATGAAGACTAGAAACAGGGAAAGGGCTGAGTCATGTGAGGGAAAGCTGTCCCAGGCAGAGAGCACAGTAAGTGCAAAGGCCCTGGGGTACATGAAGGAAGCAGCAGAATGGGTGGAGGTGGGGAAATGGAGACTGCTGAGGGGCCACCATGACACTTCCTACGGGGTGAACAGCAGGGCTGATCCCCCTCCCCACCCAAGGACTCACAGGGTGGGAGAAGGAGAAGTTGACACGGGAGCCTAGTTTCTCCGTGTTCTGCTTGCTCAGAAAGACCGTGTTGACAGCAGACAGGAGCCTGGGCTGGCCACCACTGACAGGACCTCCATGTGTGTTTTCCAGCTGCGCTTTCTCCTCAGGGTCCAGCTCCAGTGAAGCATTGGCCAGCAACTTCTGCATGTTGCGGCTGGAGAATAAGCCTGCCAGGGTGGGGCCTGGGGGACAGACAGGCTGGCTGCCTTCTGCCCTCCCTCCTCCCCACTAAGAAGTATACATTAGACATTTCCAATTGTTACCTATTTGGAACCTCACCCCTAGCCACACCCAGTTCTTTCTTCCCTCTGGCACCCCCTCCGGCACCCCCTCCGGCTCCCTGATGCTACCTGACTCCCCGACTGCAACTGTCTCATTCCAGTTCAGCTGCATCCGTGCATGGCTCTGGCCCAGGGTGATGGTTCCATTCCCTTTCTCCTGGATCACCAGGGACAGCTCTGAGGGGAGAGGGGCAGTGACTGGGGGCTCCGGTTGCTGGTTGGGGCCCAGGGCTGGGGCAGGGCAGGAAGCAGCCTCACCTGTATCCCGAGGGGAATGGTAGGTGAAGGAGGAGGGTTCACCTATGGCTGTGGCCAGGGTCCTCAGAATGTCTTCCAGGTATGACAGCAGGTAGGTGGCCACACGATGCCGGGCAGGCAGGGTCAGGGCCTCCAGGTCCCCAGGGACTTCCAGGAGCTCATCCAATGCCTTGATGACATACTGGGAAGGAAGGGTGACAGCTGCTGGGTCACTGCACCACAGGAACCTCCCAAAGGACCTGATCTCACTCCCTCACAAGGGGACACACCAGGGAACCACCCAGGTGCCTGGGGGAGGCACAGAGGAGTCATCAAGCCATGGCAGTAGCCAGAAGACAAGTAGGGGAATGAGTGGATGCCTGTGAGCCCCTGAAACAATGGCCCTTAACATTTATCAGTCCCTGACGTTCTGCTGGGGACTGTTCTCAGTCTGCGCTGTCCAGACAGTCGCCACGAGCCACAGGTGGTGCCATGTTGAAGTGGTAATATTTTGGATCCTTGGGTTAATGCATCTGCACACTAATTTCACTTGTATACTTGTACTTTTTTAAAATAAAGCACTGGAAAATTTAAACTGACATAAGGGGCTCATATATTTCTGCCAGGCTAAGTGCATATGCTAAAACCGACATCTAATGCTAACTGTGCGTTGGGCAGGAATCTCTGAGCCCTCTCTTAGTTCACTTAACCCTTCAGAACTGCTGAATGAAGAAGGAGACAGCCCCACACAGGGGGAGTCACTTGCCTGAGGTCACAGCAGAAATGGGAGGTGGGATTACAACCTTTATGGCTCAGCCCCAGAGGCAGAATTCTCCCTTGCTCCATTCTGTAGCCACTAGATCCCTCTTGAGTGTGAGTGTGCGTGTGAGGGCCCTGCTCTAGCCATTAGGGGACCCAAGAATAAGGAGGTGTGTGTGTACATCTGTTTGTATGATGGAGATATCCATGGGGTGTGTATGCTATGCACACAGCCACACATGTTTCTCTGGTCAGAGGCCCTTGTTTGGGCTGCCTCCACTCACCTGGAAGCATCCCCAGCCAGCCCCACCCTGTCCCAGGGTTCCCCCAGGTCCAGCCCTTACCTTGATGGTGTCCTTGGCCGAGGCAGGCCTGAAGGCTCTGCCCAGATCCTGGACTTCTTCAGAGAAGCGGGAGAGACTCTGGGCGAGAAGAGAGAAGGGGTCAGAGAGCCTCCCCTGTGGTGGGGGAGCAGCCCGGGGTGAGGGGATAAACAGTCCCTGCTGGAGTCACTCACCTGGCTCTTGATTCCAGTGGGAGGGGTCCAGGTGGGGAAGGAGATCTCTGCAGGGGACAGAACAGAGGCTCATTAGGTAAGAGAGTGTCTGTGTGTATTGGAGGTAGGGTCTAGGGTCAGGCCAGGTACCTGCACACTGGGTAGTCCTTTGTTTACTCAGGAATCCAGGTTTGGGCACCAAGCCTGGGAGGCAGTGGCACACGTATGAGCCAGGAGTGTTCATGCAGAAGGTGGAGTTGTCACACTGATACTCCCTGGAGCTGCACTCGTCCACATCTGGGGACACGAAGAGGGGGTCAGGCCCTGCCTGTCCCAGCAGCATCAGGTCCCTCTTCCCTCCATACCCTGCCCCTTCCCCCTGTGAGTGTCCCCTACCCCTATCCCTTGGCTGGAGGTGATGATACCTGGTGACTGCAGGTCCCTGAGTGGCGGACGCAGGGACTATGAGAAGTGTGCAGAGGCCCGACACGTAGCAGGTGAGCCCCACACTGATGTACAGGTTGTGAGGTATCAAAATACCCTCGTCCCAGTTAGTGATTAGCTGCTACCTGGGTCCCCCAGGAGCCTTCCCCTGGATACCCCAGCTCCTTCCTCAGGAACCCCCAGGTCTTCTCCCATTTAGCCTCAAAGGAACTAATGCAGAGACAGCAGGGCACGCCCAGCATTCATTCTGCTGGGATCCTGTGCGTGCCACCGACTATGTGATCAGACGGTATCACTCGTGGCCTTCAGAGTGTGTGTGGGATCTGAACTCTGAACCTTCACAGACAGTGTTGTTTAGGCCATTGGGAGACCCAGGACTGGCTTCCAGCCAGGGTGGCAGTGGCACTATTAGCTGCCTGGGACACTGAGGCAGTGGATGGAGTTGCGGCAGGGCTTTTGCCCTGAGGTGCATTCATCCACATCTGAGGACAAGGCCAGAGCATCAGGCCCTCCCTCCACTCACTGCACCCTCTTCTCACTGCCCACTACTAAGGATCCCACCCTTAGTACACAGACCACCACCTGGTGACCTTCAACTTCACCCTCTAAGCACTTCTGTTGGCCTCCCTGAAAGATGGGCACAGCAGGGACCATACTCTCCAGTGTATAGGTGGTAAAATCAGGAGGAAAACTGAGTTTGTGGGCTGGACTTCCTGACCAAAGACTCCTACCTACCCCTTCTGGGCCCCAGCCCATGTTCGCTTTCTAGGAACAGGAAGTGACACCTCCCTGGGCTTGTATGTGACACATGAGAAAGGGGAAGTGTCTGGGGGTGCTCACAGGGGCCCCACACAAAACCCCCGGCACACAAGGCCCTGCCACCTCCTTGCTCTGTGGCAGGACTGTCCAAGGAGACAATTCCTTGGGCAGGGCCTATTATGCAGCAATTAAAAAATAAAATAAAATCTTGCCATTTGCAAGAGCATGGAAAGACCTAGAAGGTATTAGGCGAAATGAAATAAGTCAGAGAAGGACAAGTACCATATGCCTTCACTTATATGTGGAATCTAAGAAACAAAACAGCGAACAAACAAAAGGAAAGAAAAGCAGGCTCATGGAAACCAAGATCACATGGATGGTTGCCAGAGGGTAGGGGGAGGGGAAGGGGTGACAATGGCGAAGAGGAACATGGTCGATGTTGTGTGAGAAGTTCGCACCGGGACTGCTAGTTACTAGACTTAATGTGGTGGGCACACTGTAAGGTGTATAAATGTGGTGGGAAGTGGGGCTGGTGCACAGTGATTCAGCAAGGAGCAGTGAAGGTGCCTCTTCTGATTTTTTTTTAAGGCATCCCCTGGACTGGCAGGAAATGGTGAGAATCCACCTGTGAGCAAGGCCTGTGGAGGGCAAGGGCTCGGTGACTGGAAGGAAAAGCCAGGGCTGAAAGCCAAGGGGTGACAGGTGTTTCTGTTACCAGGCCCTTGGGTTCCCACCAGGGAAACCTGCCTGGGGTGGGGACCTGAGTGGGACTCAGTCTCTATATGGTGGTGCCTGGGTTGACCACCTCAGGAGACGGTCCAGCCTCAGACAGTGGTCCCCTCTGATGCCCTTCCTTGTCATCTGGTCCAGATGGGAGCTTCCTTCTTTACTCAACAATCTGAGTTTGGAGCAGGGATCGACGTCACCCTGTCCACCACCAACACAACACCCTCCTGGGTCCTGGTCATACAACCTGCCCTCATGTCTGTGAATTGAAATCGTAGGGGAGTGTCAGGGTAGGTGGGGCCTTGCTCAGAGGAATGGACAGAGGCCGAGCAGACATAGTGCCAGGAGGCATCTTCTCAGGTGGGGTTGTTGGTGAGGGGCACAGCTGATCCAGCACAGTGGGTCTGCCTTTGAATCTCCCTTCCTCCCCTGATGCTGGGTGTGATTCCACGGCCCATGAAGGCCCAGGTGGGAGTGGGGGTTATGAGACAGCTCCAGGTGTGACTGAGTCCATGTGGGCTCCAGTGGGGGAGGTCTCATCCTGCCAGTCACTGCCCATGGTGAAGAACACGGATGTTGCATTGGAACCCAAGGTGCTGTGAGCTTGTGAAGTCTCTTAATACCACTCCCCCTCTTGTTTCATAAAAATAAGATTCCATTTTGGCAAGAGGAACATACTGAACATCTGGAAGTGGCACCTTGTGGAGGGTTCTGAGCCTTGGGTTCAAAGAGGGAAGATGACCAAGCAAGTGCCCAGGATAGCGCTCTAATGCCTGAAGAAAGTGGGGCAATGGACCCCGAACTGCAGGGACAGGGAGATGGAGGACGAGAGGTCATTCTTACCTTGACACGTGTTCTGACTCTCATGACTGAAATTCATTGCCCCAGAAACAAGCCTGTATCCCAGGGTGCACGTGCAGTAGTAGCTCCCCTCCGTGTTCTGGCAGGCTGCCTGTTCTCCACAGGACACTGGCAAGGGTGGTCCGCACTCATTGATGTCTGAAACAAAACAAAACGGGAGAAAGGGTCACCTCCCAAAGGTGGGAGTTCCTATAGGACAAAGACCCGGGCCCCAGCCATACACTGCCATGGGGACTGGACAGAACACAGGTCCAGGGTGTCCCTCTTGGGCTGGGCTGAGCTGGGCTGGTCAGAGCCAGCTGCTGCAGAGCCCACTGACCTCTCTGCTCATCTCTGCTGTCTGACTGCTCTGAGGACACCTAATCTCAGACACTCCTCTGTTGTGATGGGGCTGCATCCCGATTTCCAAACCTTGAGGGATAGATGGAGGCACTGACTCAGGCTACAAACCCTCCACTGTGGTGCTGTTTGTACTACTGCGGACCTGGGAGTGTTCTCCAGTCAGGTTGAGTGTGGCAGTGAAGGCCACCCTCAGGGCTGAGGTTGTGGAGGGGGTCATGGCTGGGGACTCTCTAGGGTGACACCATCATTCACACCTGAAGATTGAGCCAGGTGTCCAGCCCCTGCCCAGTGAGGTCTCCACCTCCCATTACTCAGAGTGGCTCAGAGTGGCACCCCACCCTCTTCATCAGGCCCTCCCCCAGCTCCCAATGTCAGCTCTTTTGAAGATGCCCCAGGATGCCTGGGGGGAGAGGGGAGTCTTCCTGTCTCCACCTCTGGAGGAAGTTCCCCTTTATCAGAGCCCATCACAGATGTCAAATGAGGAAGCAGCCTGCAGTTGCTCACAGCTGAGTCGGTGCAGTGTTTTCTGGCATCTTACCTCCCTGTTGTCTAAGCATGAGAGAGAGAGAGATGTCAGTGACCAAGATCTGCTTTGAGTAGCTCAGGGACCCACCGAACAGGGTCTGGACACCCACTGTGGGCTAAAAACAATGGTTTATGAAGAACAACATACACAAGAATGACTCAAAATGCAGGGACAGTACCCTGGCTGGTGTGCCTCTGTGGAATGAGTGCCAGCCTGCAAACCAAATGGTCACAGGTTGGATTCCCAGTCAGGGCACATGCCTGGGTTATGGAGCAGGTCCCCAGTTGGGGGGGCAGGCTAGAGGCCACTGATCAATGTATCTCTTGCACATTGATGTTTCTCTCCCTCCCTTCCCCTCTCTCAAGAAATAAACAACTGAATTCTTTTAAAAAATATGCAGGGGCAGAATGGTAGGTCATATACAATCAGGTGACCAAAGACTTTAGAGCCTGAAAGGACTCACAGTGTCATGAGTCAGGCAGCTGGTCTCCCCCAGATCCAACTTTCTTCTCCACACCTGTGGATTTCCCTTCTAAGTTCCCAGACTCAGGCTGTGGCTTTCAGCACCTAGGACAGGAGGCACTCGTATTCACTCCCACCTGGACATTGGGACTTCTCCACTCTGTTCTCAGATGGCGACAATGGCTAGAGACCTCTCTTCAAGTTTGACGGGACGAGGAGGAGTTGAATGGGGGAGAGTTGGAAATGAGGGGTGCACAACAAGTGGATGTGACAGTGGAAAATTCCCCAAGCTGACAAGTGTGCTCCCGGCAGGGAGCTGGGATCCAGTCATAGTAGCAGCAGGATCTCCTCCACGTCACCCAGACTGCAAGTCTCCACGAGACCCACACATGCGAACGCACAAAGAAACCTAGGAATGCCTCCAGGGCCATGGGTGGCCGGGCACTGGTCACAGCAACATCGTTATATTTTCTCCGATAAAATCTGCTTTTCCCCAAATATTAAATAAGGCATGACACTTAGAAAACAAAATAAATGTTAAAGAAGTAAACAAAAAAAGTAATTTAAAAAAAAGGAAACAAAAAACTCACCCATAAATCCACTACACAGAAAACTGAAAATTTTAGAGGTATTTTTTCTTTTCAAACATATTAAGGATATTTTTTATTATCAATAAATACGCAAAGACAAGAGACATAATTTCATTCCTATCAGAGAGCCGGTCAGTCAGTGGCAGAGCTAGACTGTGAACCCACACCACCCAGCTCCACTGTGTAAAGTCTCCGCACGCTCCCACTGGTCATGAAATTTTATTGCCCACTTCCCTCCTCCTTCCCTGCCCTGTCACCTCTCTCCTATCCTTGACAAGGTGTTCCTGTGCCGCTCTCAAGGATGAGGTCTCCAGATGCCCCCACAACCTCCCCCCACAATCTCTGTATGCCCTCCACCCCCACCCAAGTCTCTGTACCATCACAGGTCTCTAAGGGGTCAGTGACGATCACCCCAGATGAAGAGTTGAATCCCGGAAGGCAGCTACAGGCAGTGGCGTTGACACATGTGGAGTGCAGGGGGCACCAGGGAGCACAGGCCATGGAGGCAGAGACTGTGGGGATGGAGACAACAGTCAGAAGGCTCAAGAAATGGAGGGAGCCATCTGGGGTCCAAGAGTAGAGGGGGGGAGGGAAGGAAGAGATGGCTGTTATCAGAAGAGGGACAGCTAAAAAACTTTGGACATTTAGGGGGGAAAATAGCTATTCTCATTTTAAGACTTTTCTGAGCCTCATTGCAGAATAAGCCTCCTTTCCTTCACTGGTGGCAAGAGGCCCCAGACCCCAGCAAGACTCTCCATCTTACATCACTAATGGGGATGGCTGGGCAGACTCACCTCCAGGGACCTCATCTACAGGTATAAATGCCAACAGCAGCAGAACTGAGAGTCCTGGGGCAGAAAAAACAGACAGGAGAGTTTCAACCCCTATCCACAGGGTCATTGCCCCCTTTGCAGGTGGCTCTGGCCCGGCAGCCCACAGCTGCCAGAATGTCCCCCAGGCTCCTGTACTTCACTGAGAACTGAGACGCTGTCTTTCCCCTCCATCTCCTGGGACCCCCTGAGAAATCAGTCACCAACAGACACAGTCCTCATGGAACCTCAGGTGCCACAGGTAAGAACATACACACAGCTGCTGCCAGGAACACATCTTAAAAACCCCAACCTCTCCCAAGGGAGGGGGTACATCTTAAAGGAGAAAGTCCTCAGACTGGTGTCCCTTTGCCCAGACCCAGATTCTTGTTCTCTGTCAATGGCACAAATATGAGGATTTCTCTTCAGCGATCATTTCCCCTGATTAAGGTACCCTTTGAAGGCATACAGGAAGAGTGTTAGTTTCAGAGTTGGAGAGCCCGAAGTGTGAGCCCTAGCTCACAATATCAACAGGGATCAGAGCTCTGGAATAGGGAGAAGGGAGCTGATAAAAGGTGAGGAGTGAGAACTAAGACACCTGCAGGTAGAGCCACTATCTCCTGGGTAAGTGGCTTCTCCAGGTACAGCACCGTGACTTCTATGCCTCTTTCCAGATGAGCTCCTGACCCCCCTGTCATGCACTGAGGGTTCAGCCTTTGCCCTTTATACCCTGAGAAGTGGGGCACAGAGCAGGCTTTATGGTATGAAAATTACTACAGTGCCAAGGATACAATCTACTCCTGTACAGGCAATAACCAGTCTACCTGGCAGCCCATGCATGGGAGCCATGAACCCTAAGAACATCTTTCCTGATCTCTGTGTCCCCTGTGCAGGGTCTTTCTTCTCAGGAGAAGGCAAAGATGAATTCCTCCTCCAGGCTGTACTGCCAGTTCAACACTCTGTAAGGTGGAGAAATTTGGAGTCACACGTGTCCAAGACTGTATCCCAAACTCCCACCTGGTGGCTGTGAGACTTTAGAAATGGCACCTAGTCTTTGAACCACAATTTTCCAGTGCCAGATGGGTACAGTGGTCATTATATAGGATGGACATTATTACGATTGCATATTAGTGAAGACTAATAAAGGGCTAACACAGTGCCTGGCTCAAAATAAACAGTCCACAGAAGTCACCTAAGGGAAAGAATAAAGAAAGAAAATGAAGAGCAGAGTTCCTTCCTGTTCCTACTTTTCCTTCCTGTGTCTGCTTTACCTTCCTGTTACCTGAGACACACCTGTGTCCAGGTCAAATCCAAGGTCACGTATAATTACATGCTCACTTTGGTTCTTCCACGGGTCAGAGTCCAGACTTCTGTTGTTCCCTCCTTGCCCACAAAATGCTCCTCTTCTCCTACAGCTGTGTGCAGAGGTGAGGAGAGCCAGACTCTGGGGCCAGACTACCTAACCCAAAAGCCAGCATGGAGCCACCCCTTGGTAAGTTGTCTAGGTGTTCCTTGCCTCTGATACCCCATCAACTATGCTTCTTCCATTTTCTAACACATGGCAGCCAAAGAAGGATGAAATATTGTCCCATGTGTATGAATGAAGTCATTTGTTTTGAGTATGAGTACATGCACACCTAAAAGTGTTAATATCTTCAAGAAATTAAGTCTGTTTTCCATTTTCTTTTAACATTTTTTATCCTTACCCAAAGACATTTTTTCATTACTTTTTGATTGAGAGCAAGAGAGAGAGAAACACCAGTGCAAGAGAGAAGCATTGATTGGTTGCCTTCCATACATGCCTAGATGGGGGATGGAACTCACAACTTAGATAAGTGCCTGAACTGGAATTGAACCCACAACTTTTCAGTTATGGGGCAACACTTAAAACAACTCAGCCACACCAGCCATAGCTTGTTTTCCATTTATTTTAAATACCCACTGCATTTGGTAAAATGAACCCTTCAAAATGTTCCCAGCTTTAAAAAAAGGAAGTCGTGTTCCACAAATCAGAAAAGAAATATGGATATTTTCATTAAAATGTTAATCAAAATTAAGATGACCTTGATAATATCAGTTTTTACTCTATCATTGTTATTATCCTTCAAATTATTCCATGACACACACAAATTCTATAGACAAAATGACAATGTTTTCTTTAGCAAATTAGAGTTTTTCAGAAAGTTTGGGTATGTACACTTCTGAAAAAATAAATGGGTATATACACTTCCGAAAAAATAAATTAAGTTGTGTTACAGTTAATTTCATATGTCAATTTGGCTAGATCATAATGTCCAAATGTTTGGTCAAACCTTAGTCTACATGGCATTGTGAAGGTGTTTCTTACATGAGATTGACATTTAAATCAGTAGACTTTTCAGTAGACTTTCCACATAGGTGGACACACTGTGCCTCCTCTCACAACCAAAATTAAGGAGAACAATTATTTAGAAACAAGAAAACACCAGAGCTAATAGAAAACTGAACTGTACAGAAGTCCAACTACCATTCATCCACACCAGTAACAGGGGCAGAGTCGCTGCAGGAAAAAGTGGAGGTGCGGACCCGGGAACACAGGCAGCAGTGGCTGGCGGTTCCCAAGTGTGGAGGTGGTTGGCAGGCCCACAGGCGGCAGCTGTCGGACCCCCGGCACAGGGTGGCAACTGTGAAGACCCAGTGAGGCTGCGCAAGGTGGCTGGCTGACCAGGTGGTCCCACATTCACGCGTGCATATAATCCAGGTGAAGGGGAAGCCGAGGAAGGGACTGGAATCCCAGGAGAGAGTGGAGCAAGCGCCATTGTTCCCTCTAGAACCCCGCCCCCACAAACAGCATCACAACTCAGCGACTGGGCTGCCCCCGACTGGGGGAACACCTAAGGATCCATCCCTCACTACTTAACAGCCGCAACCAGACCAAAAACAAAACAAAACAAACAAAAAAACACCAAAAATGGTTCAAACAGGAGAACAAATCAGATCCCCAAAGCCAATTCCTCTAAGCCATGAAGAGCTAGCCAACCTATCAGATGCACAGTTCAAAGCCCTGATGATCAGGATGCTCACAGAATTGGTTAATTTTGCTCACAAATTAGATGAAAAAATGAAGGCTACAATACCCGAAATGAAGGAAAATGCATGGGGAACCAATAGAGATGGAAAGAAAACTGGGACTCAAATCAATGGAGTGGACCAGAAGGAAGAAACAAACAACCAAACAGAAAACAAGGAAGAAACGAAAATTCAAAAAAATGAGAAGAGGCTTAGGAACCTCTGGGACATCTTTAAACATCCCAACATCCGAATTATAGGGGTGCCAGATGGGGAAGAAGAAGAGCAACAAGTGGAAATCGTATTTGAACAAATAATAAAGGAGAACTTCCCCAATCTGGCAAAGGAAATAGACTTCCAGGAAGTCCAGGAAGCTCAGAGAGTCCCAAAGAAGTTGGACCCAAGGAGGAACACGCCAAGGCACATCGTAATTACATTAGCCAAGATTAAAATGAAGGAGAGAATTCTAGAAGCAGCAAGGGAGAAAGGGACAGTCACCTACAAAGGAGTTCCCATCAGACTGTCAGCTGATGTCTCAAAAGATACCTTACAGGCAAGAAGGGGCTGGAAAGAAGTATTTGAAGTCTTGAAAGGCAGGGACCTACATCCAAAATTGCTCTATCCAGCAAAGCTGTCATTTAGAATGGAAGGGAAGATAAAGTGCTTCTCGGATAAGGTCAAGTTCAAGGAGTTCATCATCACCAAACTCTTATTATATGAAATGTTAAAGGGACTTATCTAAGAAAAAGAAGATAAAAAATAGGACAGTGAAAAGACAGCAAACTCACAGCTATTAACAACCACACCTAAAACAAAAGCAAACAACTAGAACAGGAACAGAACCACAGAAATGGAGATCACATGGAGGGTTAGCAACAGGGGAGTGGGAGGAGGAGAGAGAGGGAAAAGGTACAGAGAATAAGTAGCATAGATGGTGGGTAGAAAATGAATGGGGGGAGGGCAAGAATAGTGTGGGAAATGTAGAAGCTAAAGAACTTATGACACATGGACATGAACTAAAGGGGGGAAATGTGGGTGGGAGCGGGTGTGCAGGGTGGAGGGGAATGATGGGGGAGAAATGGGACAACTGTAATAGCGTAATCAATAAAACATATTAAATTAAAAAAAATAAATCAGTAGACTTTGAGTAAAGTAGATGACCCTCCATAATCCAGGTGGGCCTCATCCAATCAGTTGAAGACCTTAAGAGATAAGACTGGCCTCAAAAAAAGAGGGGAATTCTACTTCCAAACTGCCTTGGAACTTGAGATGCAACATGAAGTCTTCCCGGGGTTTCCAGCCTGCCAGCCCGCCCTGCAGATTTTGCATTTCCCAATCTTATGAAAATGGCTTATTTCATAAGCCCATTTCTCAGTATTTTATGTACAGTAAGTTCTTACTTAATGTTAGTGATAGGTTCTTGTAACTGTGGCAAAATGACATATAACAAGGCCATTTTTACCACAGGCTAATTGCTCTAAACAACAGTTAGGTTCCTAGAGCATCTCATCAATGTTATAATGAAATGACATCGAACAACATGATGTTATTCCAGGACCTGCCATATATTTTGTTTCTCTAGCAAATCCGGTGGTAAAATGAGAAAACTCTGTTAAGGCCCCAAGTTCACCCTAGGAATTACTTTCACTGATTTTCCCTTTCAACATTTAGTATAATTGACTTAATATCCTTCTTAAAATTTCTTCCCTGTTGTCCTTTATAGAGGTAGCAGGAAAACCAGAAAGAAATCAAAGAACAGAGAAAATTCTCAAACTGGAAATAGAGTTCTTAGATAGCTTTAGAGTTCCCAGATAGTCGTCCAGTGCCATTGTTATGGTTATGGTAATTGTTATGGTTAACCACTGTTATGGTTATAATTGTACTTACCTGGAAGCAACCTTAGACATCCCATTCTCATGGTGCAGACACCAGCAAACCCAGCTGCAGAATGCCCATGACCTTGGTCTGTGTGTTAAAAAGACTTCCTGTTTTAAGTGTGACTGATGTCCTAGATTATCTGATTTAGGAAACAGCTAATCTAGATGATTCTTCCCCATTTTGTCCACTGACTAACTTCTTTAAAACTCACAATTCTATTTCTTAACTATTTGCATAGCATTACTCATATTCTTATGGAAACCTGCTTGAGGGTGGTTGTTACCTCTTTCTGATATAGAAAGAATGACCAACTATGAAGAATCACCCTACTGGTTTTTGCCCCTATGAAGACCTTGGATCAGAACAGACAGATACCTATTATCTATTAGCAAATTTCTTTATTTTTAAGTTTTCATTTTGATATAAATATAGATTCACAGAAAGTTGCAAAAACAATACCAAGAGGTCTTGTGTGCCTTTCACCCAGTTTCCTGAAAGTGTTGCAGTTCTATGTAATGATAGTCCAATGTCTAGATCAAGAAATTGACATTGGGACTTCCAGCCAAGATGGAGGCGTAGGCAGACACACTGTGCCTCGTCTTACAACCAAAATTAAGGACAATAAATATTTAGAAACAAGAAAACAACCAGAACTTATAGAAAATTGAACTGTACAGAAGTCCAACAACCATTCATCCAGACCGGTAAGAGGGGCGGAGTTGTGGCAGGAGAAAGTGGAGGTGCAGACCCGGGAACGCAAGCAGCAGCGGCTGGCAGTTCCCAGGTGCACAGGCAGCGGCTGGCGGTCCCTGGGCCCACAGGCATCAGCTGGCCGACCCCGGGCACAGAGGGGCAACTATGCAGACCCAGTGAGGCCGCACAAGGTGGCTGGCTGACCAGGTGGTCCCACATTCTCGCACGCAGACAGTCCAGGCAGAGGGGAAGTGGCGGAAGGGACTGAATCCAGGAGAGAGCGGAGCAGGCGCCATTGTTCCCTCTCAGACCCCGCCCCCACATACTGTGTCACAACCCAGCGACTGGGCTGCCCCGCACTGGGGAGCGCCTGAGGCTCCACTCCTCACTACCTAACAGCACGCGTGCGTGGATAATCCAGGCGAAGGGGAAGCAGCGGAAGGGACCGGAGTCCAGGAGACAGCGGAACAGGCGCCATTCTTCCTTCTCAGACCCCGCCCCCACATACAGCGTCACAGCCCAGCGACTGGGCTGCCCCGCCCTGAGGAACACCTAAGGCTCCACCCCTCACTACGTAAGAAATTGACATTGGTACAATGTGTGTTTAGTCCATAGCATATTATCATGTATAGATTCCTGTAGCTGTCACTGCCCCCAAGATGCATAAACATTCCATCAGGAGGTTCAAGATGCAGGCCTAGGTAAACACAGCACACCTCCTCGCACAACCACATCAAAATTACAACTGAACTACAGAAAAACCATCATTCAGAACCATCAGAAATCAAGCTGAATGGAAGTCCTACAACTACAGAATTAAAGAATAAACTACATCTAGACTTGAGGGGGGGTGGAGACATGGAACAGGCTGGTACCACACTCATATGTGGCAGGTAAAACTGGACAAGATATCACAGGAATGAGGGATCCCAACCCAGGGTTCCAGTGCCATGAAGATTGTTGGGAACCACCCTGCCTGGTTTCAGAAGCTCTAACCCCCCATGGCTAAGGCTGAGTGAGAGATCTTGGGACCCTAAGCCACCAAGGAGACAAAGCTTATCTCCCTGGCAGGAGCACCGCCTCTGCCCACTTTACTTCCCCCTGCCTGGCTCCCAGTGCATGACCGGTTAGTCAATGATGGGTAAGATTCCTCAAGGGAGGGATGACCTAAGACAGCCATGGTCACGGGGGGGCCCTCAGGGAAAAACTTGAGGGGCTACGGAGAAAGGGGGTGATGGACCCTCATCCCTCAGGTTTGACGGAGCCCAAGTCCTCATTCTGTCTGCAAGAAGTCTCCTAATCCCTTGGCTGCCTTACTTCCCCTGCTTGACCTAAGCCTGAAACAATGCTGGAGGTATTTTATGTGCAGAAGTTTTTATATGCAGTTTTATATGCAGAAGTTGCCCAGTAAACATGGCCACTAGTCAGAAATTGCATTTCCCATAGCAGGCTAATAAACACTGAAACTAGGTAAGTGATTAATGTTTTCTCGAAATCAGAAAACAAACTACAAAGCATGTATTGAACACCTGTTGTATGTTAGCTATTTTACCAGGCACCAGAGAGATGAAAGAATAAAGAAACTAAAGTTAGCATCTCAAGAAAGTCCTCCTCAGTTGTACACTATTGTCCTTCAGATCATCCCATGGTCCACAAAGAACCAACAGATTAACCATATTTTTCTTAACACAGCTGGTGAAGGAGAGGTCATGGATTTTTGGGACATAATCCTATAGCAATAGTTAAATGGGTAGAAAAATGAAAAATCTCTATATAAGCTCCAAGTCTTTCTCTTGACCCAAGTATCAGACTCTTCCCTCTGAGAAGCTAAAAAATGTAGTAAAATACTCCTTGTCCCCATTATTCTTTCATTTCTCCAAACAGCGCAAAAGCAAATCAGGAAAAAAGCAAAAAGGTGGAGGGGATTCTCCAAGTGGATAAAACAGTTCTCACATTATATTGAGTATAGAATACATTCAATGAGATGCAGGAAGTACACAGATCATAAGTTCCCAGTTTAATGAATCAAGACATAAACACTTCCAGTTCCCCCAAAGTTTCTTCCACTTCTCCTCAAGGTAGCCACTATTCACTTTCCTCACCTTTGATTAGCTTTTGGTATTCACAAACGTTCCCAGGTACTTTGAAATGAATCATACATGTGGTTATAATTCTACCTACCTGGGAGAAATCATAAATAGCTGCTTCTCATGGTGCAGAGGCAATCAAGCCTAGCTGTGGAGAACTTTCTACCTTGGATTTTAAGTAAAAATATTCCTGTTCAAATGAACCACATGAGAATCCATATGTGTGGGTTTTCTAGAAGAGCTGACATAGGAAACATCTACCATAGATCTTCCTTCCTCATGTTTTATCAGGTCTACAATTCTGCTTCTTTTAATCCTCACCCAAGGATATACTTATTGATTTGAGAGAGAGAGAAACACCAATCAGAGAGAGAATCACCACCATTGGGCCTCCTGTACATGCCCCAATGGGGGATCAAACTAACAATCTAGGTATGTGCCCCTGAGTGGGAATCAAACCTGTGACCTTTTGGTATATAGCACAACACTCCAACCGAGTCACATGGCCAGGACCAAGTTCTACTTTTTTTTTTTTTTAAAGATTTTGTTGATTTATTTTTAGAGAGAGAGAAAGGGGGGGAGAAAGATATGGAGAGAAACATAGATGTGCAAGAGAAACATCAATGAGTTGCCTCTTGCCTGCCCCCAATTTGGGATGTGGCCTGCAACCTAGGCATATGGTCTGACCAGAAAGCAAACCAGTGACCTTTTGATTTGTAGGATGATGCCCAATCCACCAAGTTACACCAGTCAGGGCAAAATTCTGCTTATTATTCTTGGCATTACCAGTGACTGTATAACCAGCCTATTTGGTGGTGGCTTACATTTCCTATTGAAAAGGATGTGTCTGTCTCCCCCAAAAGGAAGCTTCACAACTAGCTCACTAAAGCATTCCTACTTTGTAAGGTGAGCATCAATCTACTGATCATTCAATAAGAAAATTTGTCTGATATCACAAAACTAGTCGCTGGCAGGGCCAAAAATAAGATCCTCGGCTTTTTACTGGCAAAGCCTCTGCTCTTTCTCTATTGTTTAATTAGTGTTACCAGAGTGGATGCAAAGAAAAAAAAGGAAATGAAAAATAAAGCAATAGGAGTAAAAGACAGAAAACTGTACAAGAACAACAACTAAAATTTAAAAAAAGAAAGAAAAATAAAGCAACTTCGGTAGGTACCTATCTCTGTGCCTGGCTACACACAGAGATGATCATCAACTATAAACTTTATGGCATTATTTGTCAGATGAAATCTGAGGATCAAATACCCAATAGGCACTGTGGGCTGAAGGATGAAAGGATGTTATCGACTCAGAGATGGGTTTTCTTCCAGATAAGTAACTGGGATCACATGACTATGATTCTTCACAGCCAGGCTAGGGAATGTGAATTTTACCATGGGAGCATTAGACATGCATGAAAGAATCCTAGGGCAGGGATGTTTCCTAGTCCAGCGCCGGAAGAATTGTGCATCTGGGAGGGAGTAAGTTGGAGGTCAACACAAGCCCCAGACTGCTCTTCATTGGGGGCCAAGTCTCTACTTCATCTCCACATCCACCTCTGCAATTTGGAATCTCCTTGGGCAAATTCATTCTTACAGAAAAATTAAGCAGGCAGCCAGAAGCCACAGAAGAAAGGGCTTTTCCCTCAAGCTGCCAACATTGGGGTGATCATGAGAGCATCATCATTCGCACCCCACATTCATGGGACATGGCTGTCATGGGGCTGATGTGGGAGAATCACAGCCTCAACTTGCACCCTTCTGACGAGTCACACAATTGCTGGAGTCTCAAAACCAGAAGTCAGGTATCTCCAGAGTCCCCAAGCCAAAAGTCCTGCAGTCTGCCCCCAGAACCAGAAGTTCACAAGTCCAGGTTCCTGACACTTAAAGATGGCTAGAACATTGGCAAGGGCTGGGATTCTCCCTACATTGGAATCTGTCAACCTGGGGATTCAGGAGTCCGGAGGGCAGGACTTGACTAGACCTGGATTGGGATTCCTGGAGTCTGAGCATCCCCGAGGGCCAGCTTGTAGTCCTGCAGCTAGTTGATTTGGGGAATCAGGGCAATAGGAGTCAAAGGGTGGAAGGACAAAAAAATGTAAATTTGAAGTGGTCAGGTGACCAAAGGACTCTGAGAGACCAAGAGGCAAAGCCTGGGCAGACTGACCCTCAGCCCACCAATGTTCCAGTGAAAGGCATGGTCTCTTCCTGAGAGATCCTATTGTGGGAAACACAGGACCCAAATCCAGGGCTGTTCCCCCACCTGACACTGCACAGAGCTGGTGTGAAATCCCGTGATGGACCCACCTGCAGCCTACAGTCTCTCACCTCTGCCGTCCACTTAGGGAAGCAGCACCCATACCCCAGCCTTCATGAGAAATGAGGATGGCTTTCTTCCTGATTGAAGAACCTTAATTAAAAATAATTTTCAGAGAAAAATATTGTGAATGGAGGCAAAAAGACTACGTGTGAGTATATTTGAGCTGACATACACATTTTGATTTTAATAACATAACCAAGAATATACTCCATTAGCAGTATTTCCTCTTAGCTACCATGTACTTCTGTAGACTATCATCGAATCTAGTAACATGGATCAACCAATGGCTTTTCTGATCAGCAAAGTTTTGTACTTTCATTGCAAAAAAAAAAAAAAAAAAAAAAAGGACAAACATAATAGCACAATGAGGGCTGCAAACATTATCTAAAACCCTGCTTACCTTGGCTACCACCTGGTGCCTGCCTTTCCAGTATGCTTCCTTACTTTCTAGTTCAGATTGCAAAAGTACCCCTCTTGGGACAAAGTGTCCTTTGAAGGTCTGACAGGTGGAACAGTCTTTTAAGATAATCTTTGATCCTCACACCCACTCCCTTTGTCCCATCACAGCGTCTAAGAGTACAGCCTCAGGCTGACCCAGATACCTAGGAACCACCCAGTATTAAATGCCCCGTGAATGCCAGGCACTATGTTTTCTCCACTCTGAGTAGCAGCTGCTGGGGGTGGTGGATTTCAGGGGTAGAGGCTTTCACTCTGAGAGTGAGAGGAAGCAGCCCACAGAAACCTGCAGCCTTCTGGGCTCAGAGACCACACATACTCCACCTGGGAGCATTGCCACCATACGAATTCATATAGACTTAGCAAGCATATTAAAAGCTTATTTTCTATCCAGCACAGGCTAGGCTTAAAGGAAGTCACACTGAACAGGCTTCATATAGTCTCTGACCTCAGGGAACTTACAGAAAAGAAGTTCAAGTCCAATATGTAATCCTGAAAACAGTGGAATGTAAGAAGAACCCTGTCTCCGACTTCCACTTTGGATTTAGAAATGTAGTGGATATTGCTGCCACCACAGCAAAAAGACGAGGCTAAGTAATTCACAAAAACATAACTATCTTGGCACCAGCAGGGAGGGCAAGTCACAAGCAACTGACTAGCCTGACACCTAGGGGAAGACGGTGGACAGAGTGCTGACTCACTTGTAACACAGGATGAAGACAGTGCCACCAGACAAGAGGGTTTCTGCTAAAATTCCTAACCAGCCGGCTGGTGTGAGTTCTTACCCACTCACAGGCTCTTCTTGAGCCTCCGCTGGGCACTCATGAGGAAGGGTGAGCTCAGGGCCAGAGGTGGGAGAAAGGCTCCCCCACTCAGCCAGATCCACAAGTTCCTCCAGTGCATGTTGTTTTACAAGTTACTGCAGACATTTTTGCCAGTGGTTCCCCTACCATGTAGCCTTTTCCTAACATTGAGAAGCAGTTTGTTCACCATGTCTCCAGCCATTTTCTTCACTTCTTTTCAGCTGCTATCTTGCTGCCAAATTCTAACGTCAAGGCCACAGTTTCAGTTTTCTTGAGGCAGCCTCCTCTTTCTGATGCTAACTCTGTCAGTTCTCTAACCCTACCTGACCACCCACCACAGGTACTCATCATCCTGTGAGTCAGCAATTTGCGCTGTGCTCAGCTGGGCAGTTCTGATGGCCTCACCTAGGATCGCTCAAGCAACTTCAGTCACCTGGTGGCTTCCCTGGGGCTCATGATCAAAGACGGCATCACTCTCAAGTCTGCTGGTTGGTGCTGACCACCAGCAAGACCCCCCTCTCCATGTGGCCTCTCAATTAGGAGGCTGACCCAGGCTTCTTCACCCTTTGCTCTCAAGAGTCTTAACCACAGATAAAAGAGGGCAGACCCATGTGTTTTTCAGGCCTCTGCTTCCCTCATGTTTGATAATGTTCCATTCGCCAAACAAATCATGTCATCAAGCTTCCCTTCAAGGAGTAGAGAAATACACTCCATCTCCTGATAGAAACAGAAGAGTCACAGTGAAGAAAGATTTTCAAGGAAGGATGGAAGGAATTGTGGCAACCATCTACCACATCATTATTCACCCGCCCCCATAAAATTGTGAATTAGAACACACGAAGCCAGTTACTCACTAATACAGCTAAAATTACATGGACTGACAGTAGCATGTGTTGTCAAGGATGGACAGCAAATAAGACTTTCATTCACTGACAAGGGAAGTATAAGTTGTTTCAACCACTTTTGGACAACTGTTTGGAAGTACCTACTCAAGCTAAAGACACACCTACCCAGTGACCCGGCAGTGCTGTCCCAGGTTTCTACCCGAGAGAATGAGAGCGCGGCCACAGTGAGATTTGCATGGGACACTCACAGCAGCGTTATTCATAACAGCAAAACTGGAAAGAATCCAAACGTCCATAAAGACTAGAACTTCAAAGTTCTGGCATATTCGGATGATGGAATATTACACAACAATTTTTAGAAGGAATAAAGTACTTATAAAGTGACACAGAAAAATTTCATGGACACTGAGTGAACAAACCACACAAGAGGGCATACTGTGAGGTTTCATTTCTGTGAGCAGGAAAACAAATCTATCGTGGTGGAAGTCAGAACATGGGTTACCTGTGGAGGCGGGGCTCATGGACTGGGAGAGAAAATATTTTACATCTTGATGTGGGTGGTACAGACATATGTAAAATTCATCAAGGCGGGCATTAAAATTTATGAACTGTTACATAAGTTATACCTCAGTTAAAACACAGAAACAGAACTCTGTGGCAACCAGTAAAACTGAAGAATAGCCCCCTGGGTAAAGCACTGTGGAGAAGTGTGGATCTTGGTGCCAGACTCTATCACTTACTACCTGCATAACCTTGGTTCATTCACCTCATCTTGCTGGGCCTCAGTTTCCTCCTCTGTGAACTGAAGATAACGAAAGACCTTCCCTTGTTATCATTGTGGGGACTAAATAACTTAAAAGATACAAAGCTTTGGGAAATACTATCAATTAATATTACAGTCTAAGTAATTATTTGCTAGTATGTTGATGAGTAGTTGAATATTCATTGCTAGAGAGAAAGATGGTCACTTTATAAGAAACAATCTGCTAGAACTTATAAAATAGCAAAAACCAGCCCTGCCTGGTTTGGCTCAGTGGGTTGGACATTGTCCTGCAAACCAAAAGGTCACCAGATTAATTCCTGATCGGGACACCTGCCTAGGCCACCAACCAATGTTTCTCTTGCGCATCAATGTTTCTTTCTCCCTCCCTTCCCTTCTGTCTAAAAAATAGGTTTTTTTAACATCATTCATTTAATGTCATAGCTTTAAAATACAAATTTAAAATGACAGAATTACGAGACTGATTCAGAGACCCATAATCATGGTGGGAGAGTGCTCCGTAGCTCTTTCAGTGAGCAACAGATCAGAGACTCCTATGGACTGATGTGTATGTCCCCACATTCATAGGCTGAAGCCATCCATGATGTGATGACATCTAGAGGTGGGGCCTTTGGGAGGTGACAGGGTTATGGGGGTGGACCCCTTATGGCCAAGGATTAGTGCCCTTATGAAAGGGACCCCAGAGAGTTCCCTCGCTCCTGTTATGTGAGAACACAGAGAGAAGTTGGTCATCTGTGAACCAGGAAACAGGTCCTCACCAGACACTAAGTCTGCCAGCACCTTGATCTTGGACTTTCAGGCTCCAGAATGTGAGAAATAAATTCCTGTTGTTCATAAGCCACCCAGTCAATGGTATTTTTGTTATGGCAGTCTGAGCTAAGACAGAGACCAATATTTATAAATGTGCCAAAGATTTTGAAACACAACTAATACGCTCAATTTAGCAGACATGTCAATATAATACATTGATTTCAACCACCCATGAAGCACTTATAAAAAGTGACCATGCGCTAAGCATATCAGTTAGAAACTGTATTCAACTATAAGAAGCCCTGTCCTGCCTTCCCTGGTCCACCTCCCTTCTCAGAAGATCCCATGTCACATATCAGCAAGAAGTGCATCCTCTTTATCTAACAACATGTCCAGAAATAAACAGCCCAGGGCTGGTGCAGACACATAAAGACACCAACTGGGGAACCAGAATGGTCCTGACCTCTGGCCACACTCTCTTTAGTTGGTGGCTTTTATCCTCTAGCACTGGACGTCATGTCTGTTTGCACAAAAGGCAGGTGGAGGCATCTGACTGAATGACACCACTCCTTTCCCACCTCTTTCCCAGGAGTCACATGCAGCGATTCCTCATGCTGACCAGCACTGGGGGGCATGGCCTTCTCTGACTGCAGAAGGACTGGGCGATGGAGGCTTTTTCAAAGAGCACATTACCAATCTGAACAAAAAACACCTAAGGTATATTGTAAGGAAGAGAGGCAGTTTTGGTTAGCAACTACTAGAATGCACCACACTAGACCAAAAAGCATATCTCAACAAATACTTAAGATTCAATAACACAAAGACCACATACTCTGCTCACAACATAATTGAATGATAAGCAGCAATAAAAAGGCAACTGTAAAACTCCCAGATATATGTAGGAACTTTCCAGAATGACAGAAATGATCTATATATTCAATGGGTGTTGGTTACATGTATGTATACATCTGTCAAACTCATCCAACTCACAAGGTTTATGTATTACACTATAAGTAATTATACCTCTATGAAAATATAACCATGTACAGTTATTTTAAAATCCAATTCCAAATAAGTGTCAAAGATGTACATAATGGCAACTAAGACAATATTTAGAATCTAACAAAAATGAAATTAGACACCAAAGCAAGTGATGTAGTAGCTAAACGAGTACAATAAGAGATGATCACGGGCCCAAATGTTTCTCTTTTTACAAGCTGGAAGTTAATTAGCAAGGAGCCCACCAAATGAATGAGATGCTGATGAAGGCAGGCCACCATTCCTGATGTTTTCTCTCCTGGAGTGGGTCCTCTTATGCACAGTAAGTGAAGAGCTGTGCCTGAAGGCCTTCTCGCACTGATTACATTCATAGGGTCTCCCTGCAGTGTGGGTCCTCACATGCACCATAAGGTGTGAAGACTGGCCAAAGGCCCGCCCACATACCTGACATGCATAGGGCTTCTTGCCAGTGTGGGTCCTCGCATGTTTCCTGAGGGATGAGGGCTCACCAAAGGCTCGCCCACATTCCTGGCACACATAGGGCTTCTCTCCGGTGTGGGTTCGCATGTGACTCTTGAGGGTGGACAGGCGACTCAACACCTGACCACAAGTAGTACACTCATAAAGTTTCTCCCCTGTGTGGATCCTCTTGTGAACGTTCAGATGGGTGCTCGTCCGAAAGGGCTTCCCACACTGGCTGCATTCGTATGGCTTCTCTCTGGTGTGAGTCCGCAGATGAGTCTTCAGGGATGAATGCTCCCTGAAGGCTTTCCCGCACTGACTGCACTCGAAGGGCTTCTCTCCAGTGTGAGTCCGCACGTGGCTCCTCAGAGAGGATGGCTGGTTAAAAGCTTTCCCACAGTCCTTACATTCATAGGGCTTCTCGCCCGTGTGGTTCCTTTGGTGCAAAATCAGGTTGAAGTTCCTCGTGAAGGTTTTCCCACACTGACTGCACTCGAAGGGCTTCTCTCCAGTGTGAGTCCTCATGTGGCGCCGCAGATTCGAGGAGTACTTGAAGGCGTGCCTACACTCCTCACATTCAAAGCACTTCTCTGAGGTATGGGTCTTCTCATGCCTGATAAGGTCGGAGCTGTATCTGAAGGATTTTTCACATCTGTTACACGCGTAGGTTTTATCTCCACTATGGATCTTCTCACCCACTATTAGGTGAGTAGTCTGGAAGCTTTTCCCATCCTCTTGGGACTTGTAGGGGTTGCCTCCAGCATGAATTCTCTCATACTGAAAAAGCTGTCTAATGCTGTTGCAGGGTTTCCCAAATTCATTATATTTGCAGAGTTTATTTCCAGGTGGAGGCTGCTCCTGTCAAATGAGGAAATTGCAAAGACCAAAGACTTCATTACAATCAACGTTCTTCTCCAAGTGAACTGTATATGGAATCAAGGCATTTCTACAGCTGAAGCTTTCACCACTTTCGTGTGTCTGTACTATTTCTACTTACATTCTGTCAAGCAGATGCAAAACTACAAAAAGCCATCATTTCCATTTCTCTCACAGGGCTTCTTAGATGTAGACTTTTCCTGAATTGCTTAAGGCTACACTAAGTTTATTTGTGTGTGTGTTTGTTTGTTTTTTTTATAGAGAGGGGAAAGGAGGAAGAAAGAGAGGGAGAGAAATATCCAACAGTTGTGTCTCTCACACGCCCCCAACCAATATAACCCACCCACCCACACCATTCCGGGCTTCACTAAGTTTTAAATGCCCTATGTCTGTGTCCCATTTGTGAACATGGTTAGGTGCGAGAACTCTGTCAATATGCATCTTGGTCTGCATGTCAAGTTTTCTCTTACAGACTCTCAGACTCTGTAAGAGTCTGTTCATGACTCACAGACTCTCTCCCAAGAAACAGGTTTCCCCTGAGTGAGCACCCCTTGCCTTCGATCTCTCTCTAGCCTTAAGTGCTGTTTTTCTTTTTTAAAAATATTTATTTATTTTTAAGAGCGGGGAAGGGAGGGAGAAAGAAAGGGACATAAAATACTGATATGGAGAGAAATATCCATTGGTTGCCCCTCCCATGCCCCCAAACGGGGACCTGGCCCACAACCCAGACCTGTGCTCTGACTGGGAATTGAACTGGCAACCTTTCGGTTACAGGCCAGCACTCAATCCACTGACCCACACCAGCCAAGGCTGCTTTCCTGACCAACAGCAAGCCCAGACTTTTCCTACTATAGAGGACCAAGAAGAGTCTTTGTGTACCTTACCTTTCTCAGACCAATGGATGGGATCTCTGCAAAAATACCTTGGTTAACAATGGACTCTTGGGGTTGAAGTTGAGGTTCTGAAATGAATTAGGGGGGAAAACAGTAAGTGTACAGAGAAGGAAACTGTAGGATCACGTGGACCAAAAAAGTAAGCAAGGCACGTGTAGAGTATTTTTGAAATACTGACCTTAAATACGGAAAGAAATGGTGAAAAGGAGGAATGTATTAGAGAGTAAAGGAAATTTTTAAGGCATTTGGCTGTGTGAGGAGTCATGTACTCACAGAAATAAAGGACAAAAATAGTAGTTAATTTACTAAGATTGGGACTGATGGTGAGAGAAAGTATTAACAACCTACAATGGGGAGGAAATGCGTGAACTCTACACATGGAAATACTAAATGTGAAGAGCAGATAGGATAAATCCTTCTATAGAGCCAGAGCAAAGCATTGAAGATAAAAAGAGGAAAGGGGAAAGGAAAAAAGGTGGAACTCACTAAGGAAGCTCAACCAACAGCCTCTTCTGTTAAAGGCATTGGAAGTATTTCCCTGACTGACACTTTCCAAATCTAACATTCATCTTACCGATCTCAGCTGCGCTCCACTCACCTGCCTGGTGCTTACCTGTTCTAGATTTTAGGAAGAGCCCTCTCTCAGTGGTCCACATTGCTTCTCTTTGCTCCAAATAGGAAAAGGTTCTGAGTGTGCACGGTTGACCTCCTAGTTGTGGGAAAAGACGCATGGGGTGGGCAGATTGCACCTGCCCAAAACCCGGGCTGACAGGCTTTAGGGGCACTGGGGTGGGAGCAGTGAAGTGAGCACACCTAAATCAGTGAAGTGGGCACAGCAGAGCTCTTCCACTAAGAAACAAGCTCCCTCACTGGGTCTCCGGGGACACTGTGACATTCTGGTCCCCAAAACCAAGGGCCTAGATGTTTGAGAAGCCTGACACAGCAGACAGACCTTCATTTCCATGGGGAAGCCACTGCACTGTAAGCACCATGATGGCAGGACTTGTCTGTCTTTTCACCTCTCGGTTCCAGGAACACACACTTGCTGGGTGTGTGTGTGGATGAAGCGATGAGACAGCCTTACCCACTGAGGCCAGGTTCCTATAGTTCTCCAGCATCACATCTCTGTACAGGATTCTCTGTGCAGAGTCTAGAAACTTCCATTCTTCAGGGGTAAAGAGCACGGTCACATCTGCAAAGGTGACTGGTTCCTAAAATGCACACCCAAGAGGCTCAGTCAGGGGCCACCTCTGCCAATACTCAAAAGGATGATTGGGGGTGGGCAAGCCTGGGGCAGGGAGCCACCGTGCAGAGGATTTTCAGATGGGGCTCTGAAGTACTCAGAATCTACTCCTTGGCTTAGGCCTCAAAACTAAAACTCTTCTCTCTCTACTCTTCCCTCCCAGAGGGAAAGCATGCAGGGAGGTATAGCATCAAAGGACCTCAACTTCATGACAGGACTTAGCTACTGACAACTATCCAGGAAGCCCTTGCAGTTGTATTCCCCACCAGCCCCAGGGTCCAGCAGAACTGAGCCTCCTGCAGGAAAGAGAGAGATGTCTGCTCCAGGAGACCAAGAAGGTTATAAGAAGAGGGCAGCTCACACCCTTCATTTTCCCTCCTGACACTCAGCAGCATATGACACTCGACAGCCTGAGGAAGGTGTGACTGGGGCTGGCGCCACTACCTGAGCTGGCCTCCACTGGCTGGGACAGGCCCAGTGCCTGGTGCCTGGATACCAGCTCTGTGGGGTTGAGAAGCTCCAGGCCATTGGAAGCTCCAGGCCATGGGAAGCTCCAGGCCATGGGAAGGGGACAAGGAGGCAAAGCAAGACAGAAGAGCAAGAAGGATGTCTTATTTACCTGTACACAGGTGGATCGCACCCCGGGAACCACAGCTTCTTTATCCACTCTCTCCTCCTGCAGCCACTCGGGGTCCTGAGCAGGCAGAGCTAGAGGAGAAGAGGAGAGCTGTGAGGCCCAGTGAGCTCACCCGCAGGCCTGAGGGCTGCCCACCCTGATGGTAGTGACCACATGTGTACACACATGTATGCATACACTCACAGGGACATACACAGTATTCACACACCCAGTTCCCTTCTCAGTCTTTTGTACAAGCTCCTCCTCCATCTCGCCTCTGGCTAGCAGGCCCATGTGGCAGGCCTTCCTCTTCTCATCCCCCTCAGCCCTCTCTGCTTCAGCTGCCAAGCTGCCCCACTGGGCTTCAGTTCCCAACTCAACTTCACAAGGCCCAGATCCCCAGGCTGACTAACATCTGAACTCCAGACCCAGACACCCAACCCTTGGATCCAATCTCTCCACCTACGTATCTGTGGGAACAAGAACGAATATCCAGAATGAGCCAGAGTGCAGGGCTGTCACCCCAACAGGCAGAGGACAGAGCCTCGAGCCTCAGAGGATTATTCTCAGGCTTTGATATTGTCCTGCTGGGTTTTCAACTGGCTTGGGACCCAGGACCCCTTTCTTCTCTCCCACTGGGAATGGAAATGTCTGTACTGAACCTGTCCCACCCTTGTATTCTAGATGCAGAGATCCCCTCCTCTGGTTTCACAGGTTCACAGATGGAGAGACAGTTTGCCCCCAGGCTGGACAACACCCTGAGTCAACCCTTGTACCTGATTTGGATGATTTGCATGATGAAATTTGTGACTTTCTGAGTTGATGAGGTTTAGATGAGGTTTTAGACTTGGAGTTGAGGCTGGGATGGACAAAAATTGGGGGAATGTTGGGATCATGTCAGTGTATTTTGCATGTGGGGAAGCCAAAAGCAGACTGTTATGGGTTGGATACTGCTCCCCAGTAAAAGAGGAAGTTCTAACTCCCGGTACCTCAGAATGTGACCCTATTTGAATTACAGGGGTTTTGCAAATGTAATAACTTAGGATGAAGTACAGTGGAGTAGAGAGGGCCCTCAATCCAGTGACTGGTGTCCTTACAAAAAGAGAAAAAGAGACAAAGAAACAGGGATACATGCAGGGAGACAGCCACATAGCCATGCAGGCAGAGACTGAACTGCTGCGTCTACTCGCCAAGGGACACCAAGGATGCCACAAGCACCAGAAGCCAGGAGAGAGGCAAGGAAGGACCAGATTTCACAGGAAGCATGACCCTGCCGACACCTCAATTTCAGACTTCTGTGCCCTTAGAACTATGGAGACATAAATTTCTCTTGTTTTACTGCCCCCCTATAAAAAAACATACACTTACCACCTTCTTCCCAAGTCTGTTCTTCCTCCAGTGTTCCCAGTCTCAGGAAATGACATCCCCGCCTCACCGCTCTCTAACACTCAACAGACCCCAACAACTAATCCACAAACAATGAGTCATGACCTCTCTATATGAGGCACTCACTGCTCCCCAACCCCACCCACCCATTCCTTTCCTCCTAACCTGGCCCTCTCATGACTAATGCCACATCACACCTTCCTCCCTCTTGGATCCACGTAAATGTCACTCCCTCGTGACTTAGATGTCACAACCCTGTCCCCCACACCATGCTTGGCACATAAATGCTCTGGATCGTCTGCTAAATGTATAGACACACAACTCACCAAATTGTCTCAACTTGACCTGCGTGTCTTAGAATGAATATTCCATCCTTCTCGACCATGCAGATAAGAGTTAACATAGCAGCTTTGACTATGCTCCTTAGCAAGGCTGATGGCAGGGTTGGATCCTTGGCTGTGGTCTGGAAACTTGGATTTCAAGAGGGTTCCCACCACCCTCACTGATAAGAGAAGTGCACTCTGCTTAAACTGTTTGTAGAGTGTAGTCTGTGCTCCATGCCTGCTTTCCTTCTAGGAGTCTAGAGTGTAGGCACGTTCTGGGCAGAGGGCACCCATGTGCCCAGCCTTGAGTGAAATCCCTGGGTACTGAGTCTCTGATGAGCCTCCCTGGCAGACAACACTTCACATGTGTTGTTCCTGCACATTGCAGAGAGTTAAGTGCATCCCATGTGACTCTGCTGGGAGAGGGGTCTGGACGCTTGTGCCTGGTTCCCTCCAGACTTCACCCCATGCACCCTTTCCCTAGGCTGATTTTGCTTTGTATCCTTTCCCCGGAACAAACCATGGCCATGTGCACAACTGTATGCTGCACCCTGTGAGGCCTCCTAGTAAGTCCTCAAATCTGAGATTGGTCTTAGGGACCCCACCACATTGACTCCACACCCACCCCAAGTCTAGGCCACCACCACTCCATTCCTAACTGCCTTCATCCACCACTCACATCCTCCCTGAGGCCCACCATCCTCCCAGGTGCTGGAGGCTTGTTAGAACCACAGGTGCATGGGCTCACTCACCTAAATGCATCCCTAACTCCCAGAAGCCTTAGGACATGAGCCAGGGTTCTTTTCCAACACTCCCAGGCACTGAAGGATCTGCAGCCCACTCACTTTCCAGTCAGCTCACCCCACTTCCCTGTGCCCCCTTCCCACAGACTGCCATGGGCCCCTGGGCATGCCAGGCTCTCTCCCTGTGAAGGATTTTCCAGAAGCTGTTTCTAGGCCTGGAATTCTCTCTCCAAACCTTCTCCAAACATCACATCTGGCCACCTAAATGATACAGTAACTGTGATCTAATCCAGAGCCTGAAATTAAAGTTAAGAGTTTATCTGTCCTCCAGAATTTTTCCCCTACATCTCAGTAAATGTGCCTTTTAACCTCATTTTTTAAAAGTTACTTTAAAATATGCGCCATGTATTGGAACTCAGCTGTAATCTCCATCATCGTCATAATTGTGTTGTGAAGAATTTAATCTCTCCCAAAGAGAAGACTGGCCTTTTGTAACAGCTCAGTGGGGCCTGCTCTTTCTTAACGGAAAGATCTGGGACAAAAAACAGTATCTGAGGACTATGAAAGCGCCTTCCCCCGCCAACGCACAGATCACGAGAGGCCTTCATGTGCTCTCTCCCAGTGGTACAGGCCGACGCCGGCAGTCAGAGGGGATGAAGGCTGCTGGTGCAAGTTCCCACAGGAAAGCCAGGCCCTCCGACTGTGATTCCACCCTGTTCTCACTCACCAGAAGCCCTGGCCCACCAGGGGTCGGGTATGCCCAGTGCAGGGTTCCGTGTGGCCACCCTTTGAATCTGCACCGCCGCCTTCAGCCCCTGGACAGAGTGACAGGGACAGATTAGAGCCGCATGGTGGTCGATGGGATCCGCTCACACCTGCTCACTCTGACTGAATCTGCATGACCTGCATTTCCTCATTTGAGGAACATACTGATAAAAGGACATGCCCTGATTACCTGCCCAGATCTACCGAATTCTTCAAGAACTGCAACTCCTAGAAGGCTAGAGAGAAGGGGCCCCAGTGCGGGAGGCCTCCTCTGAGCAGCCTCCAACTGTGAGGGGAACACTGAAGCAAAGCAGGCAGTGGGTACCTGCAGACTGAGGAGTAGAAGGAGGGTATGGGGTAGACCCGTGCAAATGAGGGCAGTCAGAAAGTTATTTCTGAAAGGACGCACCTTTGTGGGAGAAAGGATTTGAATGCTGCTCTACTGGTGGCTGCTCCCTCAGGAATCTGACCTGACTTGCACCTCTAAAAGACACCTCTGGGCTGTGTCCAGGGTGGGACCAGTGGAAGCAGAAGCCTATTGGAAGCAGTTCTAGCTGGGGTAGGTAGGGGTGTAATGGTGAATCTGGGCAGGGTAGAGACAGTGGAGACAGGAAGAGCAGTCCCAGGTAGGTTATGGTTTGGCAGAAAAGCTATAGGACTTGGTGGTAGGTGGGAAGTAAATGCAAATCCCTGTCCCCATCCCTCAGGCAGGGGGAGATAGGAGGCCCCCACATCCTCAAGGCGGGGCACATCCTCTCAAATACTCTCAGTCACCAGCCTGGACGCTCCTCATGGAGCCCTCAGATCACAGGACCTCCTCATTCCTATAGGTTTCCTGGCCATGGACAGGGTGGGTATGAGGGTAGGAAGTGAAGGAAGAAAAGCTGGACCAAGAGAGGCAGGGCCAGGGTGGGAGCTCCTGTCACCTGCCACCTTCTAGGTTTGCCTTCCATGCAGAAATGCTCAGGTGAGCCTGTTCAGTTCTTATCAGGAGCTAAGCCTGGACCTCCAACATGTTCTCAGTTCCCAACAGTGGGCCCTGAATGCCTCCCTCTCCTCCGGCCTCCTCATTAACAGAAATCCTGAACCCTAGGCCTTACTGGTTGAAGCCCCTGCAGCATACCACCCCCCGCCCCCACCCCCAGCTTACTGTGTATCCAGAAGGCCAAGGCAACTCCCAGATAGCTGGCTGGTCCTCAGAAGATGAAAATATCCCCCTCTCTCCCATCATGGGCCAGGTCTGCATCCTCAGGTCTAGTCCCAGCTCCTAAAAAAAAAAAAAAAACATGGAGAATGCTGAGCAGGACAGAGGTAGCATTGAGACTGTTTCCAGCCTCAGAGACCCTTGGTTTAGGGGTAGTGAAGTCAGAACTGGGGGAACGTGGGTCTGGCCGTTCCAGACCCAGTAACTCTTTATTCCACTGAGGGCACCAGCCACCACCAAGTCTCCAAGGGTCTGAGGGCAGATCACGGTGGACTTGATCCCTTTCTGGTTCTGAGGGCCCTGGATGGTGGTTAGGCCACAAGCCCTCAGAGGGACTACAGGATGTTCAACCACAGAAAGGTTGGAAGCCCTTGGTTCTAAAAGTGAACCATGGTCTGTATTTATCTATTTAGCATCCATCACTCACAGGGCCAAACTATGGGCCACAGCTGTTCACATCTCCCCTGTCACCCAGAACCACCTCCTTAGCTACCTCTCACACAAGGCAATACTTCTCCATTCTAAATCACCCAGGCCAGGTACCAGACAACTAGGGGAACCGCTGGGCCCAAGGTCTCCCGGAATTATCCAAGCTCAGCAATCCTGTTTGTCCTGCCCTGGGGAAACCCCTACACAGGCTCTGACCTAAACTCCTCCCTGACCCTCTTCTGCCTCCTCACTGACCCTGATGTTTTCCTTGTGTGGCCCCATTGGCATGGCAAGCCTTCTGAAGAAATGCGAGTCAAAAAAATCGGTGGCATCAGTCTCTCTGAGTAATCAGTCAGCTCCATAAACTAAAGTCCCACAGGTACATTTTGAGACAAATGTTTTCATCAATCAAAGTAATTTTGACACAGATTACTCCTCTTGAAAGTAAGTTTTTTAGGAGTACAGCCTATTTGTTCAACATACTGACAGAGCACTGTTAGTGTGGACACTATGGATCCAGCCAAGAACAGAAGTGTCCAGCCTCCACTGAGAGGCGGCATAGGATGACTGAGCCTAGAGACACCCCTTCCTCGGTTTCCTTTAAGGCTCTTCTAAGAGCAATTCCCAGCCCCTCCACTGGCCTCGCTGACCACAAGTGGGAGGCTGCAGGGCCCCAGTCTGACCCTGGCCACTGATACTTACTCCCATGCTACAACAGGGCGGCCTCAGAACTACCACAGTGGGCCTCAGTGATTGGGACGAGGCTGGTGACACAGGAATGGTGCAAGGGCTAGCTGAAGAGTCAGCACCATCAACCAAACGGTGGGCTGTGTGACCTCAGGCAGTATATCCTGGTGGCTGAGATGGTGGTCTCAGGAGTTAGGCCTGGATTCAGGTCCAAATCCAGCTTGACCACTTGCAGGTTATGTATCTTCAGGAACAAACTGCTCAATTTCTCTACATGTGTCTGGAAGTGGATCTCCTCTGCCCACTTAGAACATTCTGTGAGCGCCTGTTTCCTGGGGGACAGATGCAGCAGGAGAGGCCTCTCCTCTCCCACACTCAGTGCCCACTACTGAGGCAGACTCGAGTTCTACGAAGGTGCTGCAGCCCCATGCTGAGAAGAAAGAGCCACAGAAACCAGAGAGGACTTGTCCACCATAACCCCCTCCCCCCTCCTCCCCTCCCATGGTCCAAGTGCACCGGTTCAATCCTCAGTCAGGGCACATGCCTGGGTTGCAGGTTTGGTACCCAGTTGGGGCACATGTGAGAGGCCACTAATCAATGCTTCTCTCCCTCTCTTTCTCCCTCCCTTCCCTTCTAAAAACAAACAAAATATGTTTTAAAAAAGACATGGAGATGGTAGGGGCCTACAGATGCCTTCACCAGCACCTACCTGTCCGTTTCTTCACTCAGCAAGCCTCCAGTGGGGGCTCTATGACACAGAATGCTTTGTAATGGGGTTGCTGCACCGATCATATCAGATGATGGCCCTATAATGCAGCAGCTCCAGCAACACATTTGCAGATCAAGTCCTCAAAAACCACATGCCCTTTCCCAAGCAGCTACTAGAAAACATCCTCTACCTAAACAAGAATGTAGACCAAGGACAGTGAGGACCTGGGGAGGAGGAGGGGGTCCCAGCAAGCCCTGGAGTCCATTGCAGGATGGGCAGGGGTGACGATTTGGGCTGCCTAACAGCCTCTATCAGGCTATGCAGGGTAAGGCTCCCTGTGCTCAGGGCCAAGGAAGAAGACAAAATGGACTGAGGTCTCTACAAGCAACCATGATGCCAAGAGGCCAACATCATCCATAACAAAGGCAAAGGCGTGCAGACTGAGGGACCCCAGAGATCTCATTGGCTCTGAGACAAGCAGACTCAGCCCAAGGGTGAAGCTGGGCTCTGTGTGTCCCTCTACCCAAATCTGAACCCTCAAAATCCCCATGAATGGGAACCCAAACTTTGGAAACTCCAGCAGTTTGGGAAAGCAGGAACTCAGGGCCAAAGTAGGGATGGAGGTGCTCTGTGTGTATCTTCTTGTGCACTGTAATGTACGAGCTGGTTCTGAAGGTTCTTTCCCACTTTGAAAAGGGCTTCTTTCCAGTCTAGAGTCTCGACTTGTCTCTTAAACAGGGAAGGATCCCTCATAACTTTCCCATGTTCTTTATAATCAGACTGGCCCTCTCTCTTGTGGGTTCTCTTGTTCCTGTCCAGGTATCAATCCTCCAGAAGCCTTTCCCACCACAGTTAAAGCATCAGGTGCATTCTCTCCTGGCGGAGTTTGCCCCTAGCAAGGGGTGAATGATGATAAAAATCTCGCCGGCATCCATGCCACGCCCAGAGTGCTCCGTTTGCAGCATTTTAAGAGGTACGCCTTGCTTAAACAGGTCGAGTTCTTTGAGGATACTGTGGGCTCCACCACCAGGCTTTCTCACGTGCATAACCTTCCTGGGGCTTCCCCAACAGACAGCATGCTCCTCATGATTGTTGGAGAGTAAATCGCCTTTCACACAATCAATGTCTCGCAATGACTCGCACTGATGGAAATATGTACTTGCCGGAACCATCTAGGAAGACGGAGTCATGAGCAACAGGTGGTGTTTACCCAAATTAATGAGTCACAGACTATGTGAATAGTCGTATTCATTTATAGTCAATGTCCCCTCAGACACTGGGTGGGAAGGGGACATTCTTGAGGATGTGCCCTAATCAAATGTCTCCCTGGCCCTGGGGTGCATTTTCAACTCATGTATTCCTCAACTTCTCCAATGAGAAAGAATAAAGGACCACTCACTGTGAATCTTACCATTTGCAAATCATGGGATGAATTTTCCTCCAAAATATCCTGCGTAGCAGTAGACTCTTTGGGTTTAGGTTGAGATTCCCAGTCTAAAATAAATTGGAACCAAAAACAAACAAAAGGAATTTTGTTTCAGAAAGAAATATTGGTATAAAATTGACAAAGAAAAAATAGGTTTTTAAAAATACAGACTTAAGAGGACTAAAGGATAATGGGAAAAATACAATAAAACTATATACATATAAAATAAATTTAAAAAATAAAAATATTGCCCTGACTGGTATGGCTCAGTAGAATGAACACCAGCCTGCGAACCAAAAGGTCGCTGGTTCAATTCTCAGTCAGGGCACATGCCTGGGTTGTAGGCCAGGTTTCCAGCTGGGGGTGAACGAGAGGCAACTGATCAATGTCTCTCTTGCACACTGATGTTTCTCTTCCTCTCTTTCTCCCTCCTTTCTCCTCTCTCTAAAGGTAAAGAAACAAAATCTTTTAAAAAAAATTAAAATACTGACCTAAACTTGGAGAGGTACTGAAAGGGAAGAAGGCATCAGTAAGCAAAGCGAGTAGAGCTGTGTATGGAATTTGGGAGTGACAGGAACAAAAGGGAAATGAAAGGCTATTTTTCCAAGCAAAAGATTCTATAAGAAGTGAGACTGAAGGGTTCGCCCCCACTTCCCGCACCTCCCCTCCCTCCCTGCCCCCCGCCCGCACTCGGGAGCCACCCTTCCCTCGCACCCGCCAGATCCTCTCCAAATGTAAAAGATAAATAAATAATTAATTTAAAAAAACAAAGTGGTGAGACTGAAAGAGAGCACTATCACAGAAACAAGTAGGAAGCAATTAGACAAAGAATGCACATAGAAACGTTCAACTCAAAGAGGAATTGGGTAATTTGTGTGGGTAAGGAGGTAAAGAAATTAGAATCCTCATCCACTGCTGGTGGGAACATAACGCTGTTTTTAGAAAGCAGATTGGTATGTTTAACTTAAGTTAAACATAGGGTTACCAAATCACCCAGCAATTTCACTCTAACTATACTCAAAAGAACTGAAAACACGTCCACATAAAATGTTGTATGTGAATGTTCACAACAGCACTATTCACATCGGCAAAAAGTAGAAACAAACCAAATGTCCATCAACAAATGAATGGGTAAATAAAATGTAGTCGATTCATAGAATAGAATATTACTCAGCCTTCAAAAAAGAGTGAAACACTGATACATTCTACAACATGATGAATCTCAAAAACAGGATGCTGAATGAAAGATGACAGATACCAAAGGCCACATGTTGCATGATTTCATTTACATGAAATGTCAGAACAGGCAAATCCAGACACAGAAAGCAGATTAGTGTCTGCCAAGGGCTAGAGGGAAGGGGGTGGGGAATGACTGATAACAGGCATAAGGTTTCTTTTTGAGGAGATGGAAATGTTCCGGAGTTAAGTAGCGGTAATGGTTGCATGATTTTGTAAATATACTAAAAGTCACTGAATTGAACAGTTTAAATGGTTGAATTTTATGAGTTGTGAATATAATTTTTTTGATAAAGGGAATTTGGGCCCTCGTTGGTATGGCTCAGTGGATTAAGTGCTGGCCTTCAAACCAAAGGGTTGCTGGTTCAATTCTCAGTCAGGGCGCATGCCTGGGTTGCAGGCCAGGTCCCCGTTTGGGGATGTGCAAGAGGCAACCAATCAATATCTCTCTCCCCCTCTTTCTCCCTCCCTTCCCCCCTCTCTAAAAATAAATAAATAAAATAATTAAAAAAAAAAAAAACATTTAAACGGGAATTTGTAACATATCTTTTTCTAAGACCAAAGAGCTAGAATGTGAAAAACAGAAGAAAAGCTGAAGCAACTCCCTTGAGAAATCTCACACCAAATAGCCTTATTTCCCTCAAAATAGAGGGCCTTTGAAATGCTCTAAGACTGACACTTTCCAGCGCACTGCCCCCATACCAGGGCAGGTCACAACATCCTTGTGTCCCCTGATACTCACCCACACCCATGGCACGGAGAATGCCTCGTTCTGCTACCCTCAACTCTTCTCTTGGCCCCACCTGGGAGGCAAGCCTGGGTTTGCACGGTGGTGTCCCTGCTCATGGAGAAAGACATGCATGCTGAGAGCGCAAGGGAGTGAGGGACGACTTGCAAAGGAAAACAAACACTTCCCCATTGGCCACCCAATTTCTACATGGACTTCAGCTCAAGATGCTCAACAGTACAATGCTACAAAGTGAGCACACCCAATTTCTAATGAACTCAGTGAAGCTCTTTAACAAGGGCCCAAACCACAAACATCCTCTTCTCTACCCCATGGGGCTAATGTTCTCTAAGCCCTAAAGCCAGGGTCAATGAGATCCACACAAGTCCTGCTTATGGAAAGAATTAAGTCAATGCAATGGATGGGGCTCTATTACCCTGTGGAAACCAGTGTTCAGTAAACACCACGAAGCCTACACCACATCCTTGTGGTCATGTGGCAGGCACTTATTAAGCACACAGGATTTAAGCATTTAGAGCCAGTCTTACCCCTAGGAGCCAGGCTCCAACAGTTGTCCAGTATTCCATATCTGTTCAGGTTCCTCTGCACGTCGTCTAGCAACTCCCACTCCTGGACGAGCCCTGCTGCCACATCCTCAAGGGTGACTGATTCCTAAGACAGCATACATGTTCTGGCTCAGCAAGAACCACCCCCACCATTCTGAAGAAGGGAAACCCAGCACAAGAACATTGAGACAAGGGCACTCTCTATTCCAGAACTCAGCAAAGCCCACCTGCTGCTTGTCTTTGTAAATAAAGTTTTATCAGCACACAGCCGTGCCCATGTGTTTATCTATCTCCATGGATGTTTTTGTGCTACAAAGGCAGAATTGAGCAGTTGTTGCAACAGAGATCACATGGCCCACTGTTGCAGACTGTTCAGCCTGGATTCAGGAGCTGTAACTGCACCCCAGGGTAGGCTGAGTAAGAGCCAAGTGACCCGCTTCATCTGGGTCTGTTCTGTCAAGAGGACCTGAGCCACTAAAGACAAAGCTTATCTCCCTGGCAGGAGCGCCATCCATCTCTGGCCCCAATGCTTAGTCGGTTAGTCAATGATAGGTAAGATTCCTCATGGGAGGGGCAACCTAAGCCAGACACAACCACTTGGAAGGCCCTCATGGAAGGACTGGGGCGGGGGGCACTGCGGCAAAGAGGAGGTGATGGACCCTTGCCTCCCGGCTATTCTGACATTGCCTGAGTCCCCATGTCCATCTGGGAGATGCTTCCTGGCTCTAATCTGCTTAAGCCTGAAACCCTGCGGGCAGTGCAGCCCCGTGCTGGCCAGAGCGGTTCCCCAGGCATAAGAAAGAATTCGTTTTCTTGGATAAGTCCCTTTAACAGGGGCGTAGGAGAAGGAGAGAGGGGGAAAAGGTACAGAGAATAAGTAGCATAGACAGTGGGTAGAAAATAGACAGGGGGGGGCAAGAATAGTGTGGGAAATGTAGAAGCTAAAGAACTTATGACACATGGACATGAACTAAAGGGGGGAATGTGGGTGGGAGGGGGTGTGCAGGGTGGAGGGGAATGATGGGGGAGAAATGGGACAACTGTAATAGCATAATCAATAAAATATATTTTAAAAAAGAAAAGGAAAAGAAAAGAAAGAAATCGTAAAGTCCTGTGAAACTTGCTTTGTTTGCTAAGAATGCTCTCATTTAAATGATAAGGGTCCAAGGAGGAAATGAGTATGTCTCCCAAAGTTTTGCAACCCCCTTTCCTGACAGACACTGACTCAGATGAAGCCCTCAGATTTCTTTGAAATGTTAACCATTGTTTGATCCTTGCCACCTGACTTACCTGTATTCCTGTGTATTTGAACCCAATAAAAGCATAGTGAGGAAGGGGCTCTGGGTCATTCTCCTTTGAGAGTTTGACCACCTCTCCTCCCCAAGCAGATCATGTCTTAGTTTTATTTTCATCCGTGACGGAGGGATAGGGCTCTGTGGGCGGAGCCCCCCCACAGCCCACCAGGCCAAAAATATTTATTTTCTTTTAACCTTTGGACAAATCCAAAAGTATAAGTTTTGCCTGTCTTTATTTATCACATCACCAACCAGTGATGGCAGAGGCTGTACCTCTGAGCTTAGAAAGTTTTTCCTAATCTTAGAGAGTTTTTCCTTATCTGAGGCATCAAAAGTTTGGATTTGATCACTTCATTTTCGTGCCATCCCTAGATCCCCTCCCAAGACTTATATAAGCATTTAGTAATCTTTTATGCCTATTAAGATAGGACTTCCATTACAACTGAGACACTCCATGGCCTTGTAATGTCACAGTTCTCTCCAGAGGCACTGTCCAGTTCAGCTCACTGGGGTAATGGGAATGTTCTACGTCTGCACTTGCTCAGAGGGCAGCCACCAGCACGTGTGGCCACTGAGCAGCCACCAGCACGTGTGGCCACTGAGCACTAGAGAAATGTGGCTCAGGCAACTGAGAAACTGAATTTTTTAGTTTCATTGGATTTTAATTTGTTTAAATTTGAATTTCTACAGTCATGTGTTTACAGTAGGTCTCACAAGGGAGAGCAAGGATGGCCCTAGAGGAGCTCTTCGGCCAGATTCCAGAATTAGGCCCAGAGCCTGTGTTCCAAAGCCACCTACCTCCAGAGGTCAGGCACTGGAAGAGGTCACCAGGTCCCCTGGAGCAGGGCAGAAGATGCTCCACACTTCCCCTCCCCTTTCTTCCTCAGCTGCTGCTGAGGAGAGAGGGGACAGAGCTCGGAGTACATAATTACCTACCCGCACCACCCCAACTCCCCAACGCCTCACCATGACACCAGCGCCAGAGTGGAAGGTCTCAGTAGGCATCCTCCCTGCAATAAAAGAGAATAAGCATAAGAAGGGGTGAGGGTAGAAGCAGAACACCAAACAGGGGTTTAACTCAGGTAATTCCATTTTAGTGGGCCACCAAGCAAAAATCCAATAAGCAACATACTGGGCCCGCATCACCTTCCAGACCATGGCACCTGACCATTTCTACTATTGCCTCTCACCTAACTAAAGGATCATCTGTCCTCATATTCCCTCAAAATACCTCTCACAACCTCTACTTTTCCTCCACTGTCTTTATCCAGTTGTGATTTTTGTATTTACTTGTTTGGGTGATTTTGCCTCTCTCTACAACCATGATGTAAACTAAGTATAGGCCTATGTCCATTTCTTTTGAGGACCTCAAACTCCACCACCAGCACAGCCCTTGATGCATCTTTATGTATTACATTTATACTTTTTCTGTAAAAGATCAGATAGTAAATATCAGAATTTATGGGCCATACAGTCTCTATAACAACTACTTAACTGCATTTGCAGCATGAAAACAGCCATAGAGAACACATAAAAACACCCTGGCCACTGTGGCTCAGTTGGTTGGAGAGTCGTCCATACACCAAAAGGGTAGGGGTTCAATTCCCCATGAGGGCACATATCTAGGTTGCAGGTTCAATTCCCAGTCAGGGCTTGTATGGGAGACAACCAATCAATGTTTTTCTCTCACATCAATCTCTCTCTCTCTCTCTAAAATCAATAAATATATTTATTTTTTAAAATGTTTCAATAAAACTACTTATAGAAAGCAGCATTGGGTCAGATTTGGCTCATGGGCCATAGTTTGCCAACACCTACTTAATATTATGCAATGGAGAGAAGATATCACTTACCAAGCTCTCTCAATTCTACCTCCCACGTGTGTCTCAAACACTGCATCTTTTCCTGTTCCACAAGCATCATCAAAATCCAACTACCACCATCTGAAACCTGAACTTATCCAAGCTCCTATATAGGGACCCTGCTCATCTCAAACTCCATGCTCAATCCAACAGCTGATGTCTTATCTAAATTACAAACAAAATCACAGCTGTCCCCTACTTAAAACTCTGATCAGTTTCTTCTCAGTGGCCTTAGAACAAGGTCCAAAGTTTACAGTGACCTTCAGAGCCATGCCTTCCTCTCCAGCTCAGCTCAACCCAATTCATCCATTCCATACTTTATTTTCTCTACTTTCCCATTCTTTCCTGGGCTCCTGGAAGGCATGAGGCTTGGTACTGCCTGTAGGTCTGTGCATCTGGAAATGTCCTCTCAAATCTCCTCTCCATTCCTACTCCACATCTCCATCCCCTGCCTCGCTATACACAACTCATCTTTTAGGTTCAAACACTTGTCCCTTTTAAGATGTTTTTCCTGACCTCCCCAAATTCTCCTGTACCATGTTTCCATATCACCTTTTGCCATGATTAATTTAAAATCTGTCTTCCCAGCTAGAATAAAACTTCCGTGGAGATAAGCACTGTATCTATTTTGGTGGCAGTGTTTCCCCCTGTTCAGAGCCCAGTCTATCCAGGGAACTCCCAGGACATGTGCCAAACTATCAACACTCCCCCGAAACAATTCCGCACAGCCAGCCTGAGGCAGCCCATGCCTGCATCGCAGACACATGTAACAATGTAACAACAAAAAAATCAACATAAAAGTGACTTAAAATGTCTGTTCATATAACACAATCCACAAGAGATTTCAGATGTCTTTAAGGAACATTAATTCTTTCTAAAAAGGCAAGATGATACTGTTTCTCTTCAGACCGTGTAAATCTTTCACCTTTCAGACCGTGTAAATCTTTCACCTTTAATAAAGGCAAGATGAGACATGTATTCTTTTTGCAAATAAGAATTGAAATCTGATGTTTAATTTTCCTACAGAGTTAATATTTTCATTTCTCAGTAGAGTAAGCTTTAACCCTATTACTCAAAAGAAAAAAAATCCCATTTGTGGCCAACTCAATTTCAATTCTCACTATTAACTGTCATCTTTTTCCTAGAGTTCCACATGTTTTGAAGCTCTGTAGTAATTTATAGGCTTAGGGTAACTGAGCCAAAGTGAAGAGAACTGAATAGCTTGCTTTTCCTTGATGATAAGACTTGTTACATAATTGAGAAATAGCTTTTCTTAAGACACCCTCACCTCGCAGTAAAAAAAAAAAAAAAAAAAAAAAAAGCCTGGTATTCACAAAGGCATAACAGAAAGAGAAATGAAAGGAAAAGGCAACAAAGCTAAGTCAACAGGTCCTAAATTCAGGAACTGCAAATTGTCAGTCACCAGACAAAAAAATCTTGTCATCCAATCCATCCCTTGGTAGAGGATGCATTCCACTTTCTTAAAATTTACTTGACAAGTCATTCGAACCAATTTGCACATGTAGATAGACTTAGACCTAACTTTTCCATTGCTGAATTAGATAATATGAAATGTTATATTAAATAAAACGTGAATTGCTTATAAGCAGTTATCTTGCATAAGGGCCACAGGGTAGGGCCCCACGAATACAGGAGGACGGGTGAGGGCGAGGGCTGACCAGTGTCACCATTCCTGAGCTGCAGGACCTGGACTGCACTTCGTCGTTTCCCTTCCGATAGATGAATGAGCCGGGTCTGCCCGGACCGAGTTTACCTGAGCGCCAGGCAGCGGGCCGAAGGAACGGGTGGCGCAGCTGCGAGGCAGACGTGTGCGCGCCTCATCCCGGCCCCAGGGCGACCACGCGGAGGAGGGATCTCGGCTAGAGCAGCTGTCCCAGGCCGTTCGGCCCCTCCGTGCTCTCCCGAGGGGCCAGACCACACCTGCACACCTTGCAGCGACACTCCCACCGCTGCACGCCGTGGGGACCACGGCACAGCCTCCAAAGGCCAAGCTGCGGCTGCCCCAGCGCACTTTCGCTTCCGGTCTTGGGGCCGCTGGGAGCGGAAGTAACCGGGGCTCCAGGTTTTCTGGGCCGGGGAAGCTTGAAACAGCGGCCCACGGGTTGACTCCCTGTAAATCCAACCTCAAAGCAGATATTCTGGTTTACTTACCTGAGGGAGTGAGGTTACGCCCTGGGATTGGATCGGAGGGACTGAGGGGTCTAGGGGCGGGGTCTAGGCCCGACGGACGGACAGGACTGGGACGAGGCTTAGGTCCAACGGGCTTGGATTGGGACGGGACCTGGGCTTGTTTGGGGGGCGCCTCGCTGGCATAGCAGAACGCATAATATTTAACTTTCCCTTCCCCTTGTCTGGCCTCCACCTCTCCTTTGGCTTAACCCAGTCCCCTGCAAAAATATAGCCTAGGTAGGATTTATTTTTCAGTCTTACTAATTTCTTTTAAAAATAGGATCGAACCCTGGCAGGTGTGGATCAATGGATTCAGTGCCTGCCTGCCAATGGAAAGGTCAGGGGTTGGATTCCTAGTCAGGGTACATGCCTGCGTTTCAGGCCAGGTCTCCAGTGGGTGTGACAGGCAACCGATCAGTGTATCTCTCGAACACCAATGTTTCTCTCTCTTTCTCCCTCCCAACCCCTCTCTGTAAGTACATAAAATCTTTGGGAGAAAAAAAGATTAAAAATAGGATCAAATATAGTCATGCACTACGTAAGGACATTTTAGTCAACAAACGACCTCATGTATGTGGATGACAAAGGGGTCATATACTAAACCTGATAAGCTCAGGAGAGGCATTATAAATAAACTTAGAGACTGAAAGCAACAACATAGAATGGTCTAAAATTAAAACTGTTTAACTAAAAGCGAGTCATGGCAGGTACTCACGTCCTTGCCCAGTATCTTCCTTGACAAAGGTCAATCTTTACCCTAACTGAGCCTGTCTGTGGTCTTTTTGCATCTAAGATAACATACCTTTGGATTGTTTGAGTAATCTGTTTTTCCAGACCCCTGAGGGCGTAATCTCCCACCCTAGTACCAGAGCACCGAGTCCCTCATTGTTTTCCTGTTCCCACCACATACCATCTCTGTGTGCTGTAAATGTTATTGTTAATTATACTATACCCACCAAGGTAAGAGAAGTATTTATTTCTTCATTTTGCTTTTTATCTAATCCCAGAGATTCTACCCACGTACCCCCCTTTGCTTTCTCTCGCCTCCCTAATATATCACCAAAGAATTTCATTAACACTCTTTGTACTTCCTCCTTTGACTATAATGTATAAAATAAGGTGCAAAATTGCCATTCTCTGGAGCATTTTCTCAATCTGTTGAGATTTTGCTTCCTGGCAATTGTCATCAGTTTGGCTCAAACTCATAAAAAGTCTTACAGGTTTCGATATTTCTTACACTGACATATACCATAGTAGTTCCTTAAGATTATAATGGAGCTGAAAAATTCCTATCCCTTGTGACTTAGTACCAGTCCTAATGCTGTAGCTCAATGCGTTACTCAAATACTATTATATTGCAATTCCCTACAGTATTCAGGAGAGTAACATGCTGTGCAGGTTTGTAGCTATAGGGGAATATAATTTGTTACCCAAAAATAATGTTTATTTGGCATAAGAATTATTTTAGGCTGGTTAATTTTAAGAAAGCAGATGTGGTAAAAGCTATGAAAATTAAGTAGAAGTTACCATTTTTACCCTTTTTTAAGAGATTTACATTTGTAAGGGAAATCTCCATTTGTAAGGGTGTCTCCCTCCTTATCTCTAGAAACTCTTATCAATGCCGAAGACAAAGATAAAGTCTGAATAACAGCCTTTCCCTCCCTTATTCTCTATGCTTTTCCTGGTAACCTACCATAACTGACTCCCCCATCTGCAACGTCTTCTTTTGTCTTCAGCTGAGGATGGTATATAAGGTGGTGGCTTCAGCCATTTGGGTGAGTTACTCAGTTTTCCAGAGTCCCTCCCATATTATTAAACTGTTGTTTGTCTTTCTCCTGTTACGCTGTTTTTTAAAACAGGAATGTCTCAGCCAAGAATCCATCAGGGTAGAGGAAAATTTTTTTTTCTTCCCTTACAGAGCAATAGGTATGTAGTAGGCTATACCATGTAAGATTCAGTAAATGCACTCTATGATGTCACCTATGACATAGTTCTCAGAACATATCCCCATCATTAAGTTCATGACTATATCTTATTTCTTCTACAACTTGCTGTAGGGGAAGTCAGAGGTGGAGTAGAGCTCTAGCAGTAAAGGCATCTGGGAAATGTTGGACTCTGTTTAACCTTCTGTGACTGTTTAACTCTCTGTAGCCTCAGGCTTGGCCGACTACCGAGAAAGCCAGAATGCCACCCAAAGATAAACATCATGCCCCCAGGAAGGAGGTTAATGACTGTATAGAGTGTGGATAACTGCCTAATGTTGTCTGTTAACTTAGAAATGCATTCTTCCTTCTGGTGGTCTGCATGACTACCTACCATATGGTTTTACTATTAACCCCCTATAAAAGAGACCCTGTCCTGGGAGGGGATGGAGTTCTTTGTGGGCCACCACTGGGAGTAAGCAACTGCTCTGCCTGTATACGTAAGTTTCTCCTATTAAAGCTCTTATGAATTTGAATAATGCTACATGTCAGTTCAGAATCCATCCTGAATTTAAACTTTTGGGGCTTTCCCCCAACACTTGCATTTTCTCACTAAAAGTAAGATAATGAAAATCTGTTCAAGATGATATATAGAAAATCTGACTCTTTCTTAAAATTATGTATTTGTTAAAGGGAAGATATGAAGAAGTGCAAATTGGTAGTTACAAAATAGTCATGGGGATATAAATTACAGTATAGGGAATATAGTGAATGATACTGTAATAAGTGTATGGTGTCCAATGGGTACTAGATTTATCAGGGTGATTGCTTCATAAGTTATATAAATGCCTAATCACTATGTTGTACATATGAAACTAATGTAATATTGTATGTCAACTGCAATTGAAAAAAATTTTAAAAAACTGTTATTCTACAAAGCTTCTGAGATCTTGCTCCCTGGCATATTTTGTTAGCTTGGCTCAAATAAACTCTTATTAAATTCAAATAAATAAATATGTATTTGTTATGTGGTTTAGATTGTGATATAGTAGGCAGTTAGGAGCAGAGTAGGAACAATAAGCCAGATATGGAAGGTCACCAGGGCGCAAAGCACCAGGCACCTAGCAAGGGATAATTGTAATGTGGGACCTCACCTCCAAGGTGACCTTTCTGTCCCTATTGTATCCCTGGTCATGGGGTTTAGACCCCCTGACCTTTCATACCTCTGGTCATATGGTTCAGACCCTCCCCTGACCTTTCCTCCCCTGACCTTTCCTCCCCTGGCATGTGGTAGACGCCCTTCAAAGAGGAACAAGGGTGACCAGAGATAGCCTCATACAGCTCCCACGTGAGCCTTTGCATGACCACTCCCTTTAGCATTAAGCCCTCAGGACAATGAGGTTCTTACCTGCATTGAATAATCTCAGGAACAAAGCTTTGGGTCTTTTGACCACAGAGACAGAGTTTTGGTCAAACTAGAGATGACATCTAGGCCTCAGTTGTGTTTTAGCTCCAGGCCCAGAAAAGCAGCAAGGCCAGGTAGGGCAGCACCCTGGCTGACATCAGGACCAGCTTCAATGACTAATGACCCCTTCCCTGGCACCAACCATACAGTGGAGACTACAACCCTGAGGAGACACACCTGAAAAGCTGATGAGAACTCTGGATAAAAGCCCTTAAGACTGAGGATCCATATTGCACACACACATGCTCTCTCTCCCTTTCACAAGCCCCACTCCCATTCTTTTCCCACCATTCTCATTCCCTATCCCTCTCTCTGTCTCTCTCTCCAGAGCAAGCCCATACCTTTCTTTCCCACTTCTTCTCTCAAGGAGTGTACCATTGCTTACTCTCTGCTAAGATCCAAGGGCTCTTCTTTTGCCTCTGTAACTTGCTTCCTGAGCCCCCACAGCTCAGCTGTCTCACTTCTACTACCTCTGCAACTTTCTAAATAATCTCCTCCTTGAATTTGAGTCTTGGCTCTGCATTCTTTCTTAGCCAAAACTAAAAGACCAAGTCTAACAATCGGGTGATGTTTGCTGCTAACAATAATACGTACACATAGGAAAAGTTCAAACTGGGAGTCTCACTCCATTCCTAAGTTTTTCTCACCAGAAACAACCACTGTTACCAGTTCCCTGATATTTTTTATGTATCAAGAACATATGTATATTATTTCTTCAAATAAATATCTATAAGGCATCCATTGATTGCTGCATGCTAGGTGCTAAGATTCCAAAGCCCCTCTTTGCAAGAATGTTCCAAGTGGAGTCTGGAGAGGAGATCAGGAGAGAGAGATGAGATTGATTCATTTCAATAAAACTACCTCAATACACTATTCCATGTAACATATTAACACAATATTTATTTAAAAAAAAAAAACTATTGGTGACTTCCAGCCAAGAAGGGAGCATAGGACACTTCACTCCCTCACACAACCAAAAGAAGGACAACAACAATTTAAAAACAAAAAAACAACCGGAACTTCCTGAAAATTGAACTGTATGGAAGTCTGACAATGAAAGAGTTAAAGAAGAAACATTCATCCAGACCGGTAGAAGGGTCATAGATGGGCAGCCAGGGTGGAGAGGACACATAGCAAGTAGGCAACTGATGGACCAAGTGGTCCTACATTTGCATGCTGATAAGCCAAGAGGAATAACTGGGCAGCGAGACAGAGCCATCAACCCAGGGTTCCAGCATGGGAAATGAAAGCCTCAAAAACCTCTGGCTATAAAAACCTCTGGGGATTGCAATGGTGGGAGAAACTCCCAGTCTCAAAGAAGAGTCCAGTGGAGGTTTCCCATGGAATCCTAAAATGTACACAAACTCACCCACCCAGAAATCAGCACAAGAAGGGCACAATTTGCTTGTTGGTAGCAGGGTAAGTAACTGAAAGCAAGAGCCAAGCAAGCAGCATTGGTCCCCTGTGACCCCTCTCCCACAATGCAGCAAGGTGAATTGCCCCACCCTAGTGAACACCTAAGGCTCCAGCCCTTACAATGTAACGGGTGCACTAAGACAAAGAAATATGGCCCAAATAAAAGAACAGATGGCCCTTCTGAAAGAAGCTCCAGAAAAAGAACTAAGTGATGAGGAGATAGCCAACCTATCAGATGTAGAGTTCAAGACACTGGTGATCAGAATGCTCACAGAAATGGTTGAGTACAGCTGCAAAATAGAGGAAGAAGGGAAGGCTATGCAAACTGAAGTAAAGAAAAATACAGAGGGCATCAACAGTGAAGGGAAGGAAACTTGGACTCAAATCAATGATTTGGAACAGCAGAAATAAACATTCAACCAGAACAAAATGAAGAAACAAGAATTCAAAAAGATGAGGATAATCTACAGCCATACCACCCTGAACGCGCCCAATCTTGCCTTTAAAAAAAAAAGGTGAGGCTTAGAACACTCCAGGACAACTTGAAATGTTCCAACATCCAAATCATAGGGGTGCCAGAAGGAGAAGAGGAAGGGCAAGAAATCAAAAACTTATTTGAAAATATAATGAAGGAGAACTTCTCCAGTCTGGTGAAGGAAATAGACTTCCAGGAAGTCCAGGAAGCTCAGAGAGTCCCAAAGAAGTTGAACCCAAGCAAGCACACCAAGGCACATCATCATTACAATACCCAAGATTAAAAATAAGGAGAGAATCTTTTTTTTTTTTTTGAAGAAAGGTATTTATGGTTTATTTTATGGCAATAATGAAATGTACTGATAGCATTCCTGTCATTAAGCTAACTTTTCCATCTTGCAATAAATAATACATTGCTATAACATATTATGCTCTCCTCCTTTTTTATTTTTTATTTTTTATTTTAATTGTTGTTCAAGTACAGTTTTCTGCCTTTTCCCCTATCCCAGCCCACCCCCAAGCCCTCCCCACCTCCCTCCTGTTTCCACCCTCCCTTGTTATTGTCCATGTGTCCTTTATACCTGTTCCTGCAAACCCTTCAGCACCAAGGGAAAAGGAGACAGTCAACTACAAAGGAGTTTCCATCAGACTGTCAGCTGATTTCTCAAAAGAGACCTTATAGGCAAGAAGAGGCTAAAAAGAAGTATTCCAAGTCATGAAAGGCAAGGATCTACATCCAAGATTACTCTATCCAGTGAAGCTATCATTTAGAATGGAAGGGCAGATAAAGTGCTTCTCAGATAAGGTCAAGTTAAAGGAGTTCATCATCACCAAGCCCTTATTATATGAAATGTTAAAGGACTTATCTAAGAAAAAGAAGAAGATCAAAACTATGAACAGTAAAATGACAACAAACTCACAACTATTGACAACCAAACCTAAAAATAACAAAAACAAACTAACTAACTAAGCAAACAACTAGAACAGGAACAGAATCACAGAAATGGAGATCATATGGAGGGTTATCAGCAGGAGGAGTGGGGAAAAGGTACAGAGAAGAAGTAGCATAAATGGTAAGTAGAAACTAAAAAATAGTATAGGAAATGTAGAAGCCAAAGAACTTATATGTACAACAACCCATGGACATGAACTAAAAGTGGGGAATGCAAGTTGGAAGTGGTGTGCAGGGTGGCAAGGAATAAAGGGGAGAAAAAAATTGGACAACTGTAATAGCATAATCAATAAAATATATTTAAAAATATGAAAAATTAGAATCAAAATGGTTAAAATTGAGTGTGAGCCAGTACAAATATAAAAGTAAATAGGTTACACTTAAAAAAAAAAGAATTAAGTTGTTGGGTCCCTATGTCACATCATTCACAAAAATAAATTTCAGATACATCGACTCAAACATAAAAGAAGTTGAAAATATTAGAAGAAAACAGGAATATTTCTAACAAATTTTGCTTTATGTTTTTCAAAGGTATAGTATTAGTTGCATAGCACAATGGCTTAAAGTCCTGGGGTTTGGCATTATTTAAGTACTATTTAAATTCCAAGCCAGCCTGTGACAAACCTAACTGCTCTGTGACTTGATTTCCTAAACTGTTGAATGGGGGCAATAACGGGATTATACTAAGGATTGCAGGACATAATGCCTATAGGCAAAGCACTTATCATAGTGCCTGCTGTGCAATAAGTGCTAAATAAATATTGGCTATTATCCTTATAGTTTTTGATGAACTCACCTTATATCAATATAAAAATCTCTCCCTCTCCCATTTTTAAATTACATCTTGAATTTTATTTAGTCTCTTTCTAATACTGCCACACCAGTTTCTTATTATTATGGTTGTCTGATATGCCTCTTATTTTCAGCCTCTTTGCCATTTTGCCTTAAGTGATATTTTCCATAAACAATACATAGCTGGATTTTGTTTCTAACAAAGTCTGGAAGTAACTTTCTTCTAATAGGATAATTTAATCCACTTACTTTTATAGTGGTTATTGGTGTTTAATGTATTTCTGTCACCTTATTTGACATTTATCTTATATTTTCTGTTTATTGTGTTCACTTGTGCACTGACTGAACCAGGTCTCTATTTTTGTAGTCAGTTTGTTCCATATTTTCTTCATTATGTTAATTTAAAGAAGTATAGAAATGCTGTGTGGACTTCCGGCCAAGATGGAGGCATAGGTGGACACACTGTGCCTCCTCTCACAACCAAAATTAAGAACAACAAAGATTTAGAAACAAGAAAACAACCAGAGCTAATAGAAAATTGAACTGTACGGAAGTCCAACAACCACTCATCCAGACCGGTAAGAGGGGCGGAGTCGTGGCAGAAAGAAGTGGAGGTGCGGACCCGGGAACTCAGGCAGCAGTGGCTAGTGGTTCCCAAGCGTGCAGGCAGCTGGCAGATCCCAGGCCCACAGGTGGCGGATGGCGGATCCCCGGCACGGGGTGGCAACTGTGCAGACCCAGTGAGGCCACGCAAGGCCGCTGGCTGACCAGGTGGTCCCACATTCGCGCACAGATAATCCAGGTGAAGCGGAAGCAGCGGAGGGGACTGGAATCCAGGAGAGAGCGGAGCAGGCACCATTGTTCCCTCTAGGACCCCGCCCCCATGTACAGCATCACAACTCAGCGACTGGGCTGCCCCGCACTGGGGAACACCTAAACTCCACCCCTCACTATGTAACAGCCGCAACCAGACCAAAAACAAAACAAAACAAAACAAAAAACACCAAAAATGGCTCAAACCAGAGAACAAATCAAAGCCAATTCCCCTGAGCAAGGAAGAGATAGCAAACCTATCAGATGCACAGTTCAAAGCCCTGATGATCAGGATGCTCACAGAATTGGTTGATTTTGCTCACAAAGTAGATGAAAAAATGCAGGCTACAATACATGAAATGAAGGAAGACGCATGGGGAACCAATAGAGAAGGGAGGAAAACTGGGACTCAAATCAATGGAGTGGACCAGAAGGAAGAAACTAACAACCAAACAGGAAACAAGGATTCAAAAAAATGCGGCGAGGTTTAGGAACCTCTGGGACATCTTTAAACGTCCCAACATCTGAATTATAGTTGTGCCAGAAGGGGAAGAAGAAGAGCAACAAGTGGAAAACTTATTTGAACAAATAATAAAGGAGAACCTCCCCAATCTGGCAAAGGAAATAGACTCCCAGGAAGTCCAGGAAGCTCGGAGAGTCCCAAAGAAGTTGGACCCAAGGAGCAACATGCCAACGCACATTGTAATTACATTAGCCAAGATTCAAATGAAGGAGAGAATTCTAGAAGCAGCAAGGGATAAGGGGACAGTCACCTACAAAGGAGTTCCCATCAGACTGTCAGCTGATTTCTCAAAAGAGACCTTCCAGGAAAGAAGGGGCTGGAAAGAAGTATTCCAAGTCATGAAAGGCAAGGACCTACATCCAAGATTGCTCTTTCCAGCAAAGCTGTCATTTAGAATGGAAGGGAAGATAAAGTGCTTCTCAGATAAGGTCAAGTTCAAGTAGTTCCTCATCACCAAGCCCTTATTATATGAAATGTTAAAGGGACTTATCTAAGAAAAGAAGATCAAAAATAGGACAGTGAAAAGACAGCAAACTCACAGCTATTAAGAACCACACCTAAAACAAAAGCAAACTAAGCAAACAGCTAGAACAGGAACAGAACCACAGAAATGGAGATCATATGGAGGGTTAGCAACAGGGGAGTGGGAGGAGGAGAGAGGGGGAAAAGGTACAGAGAATAAGTAGCATAGATGGTGGGTAGAAAATAGACAGGGGGAGGGCAAGAATAGTGTGGGAAATGTAGAAGCTAAAGAACTTATGACACATGGACATGAACTAAAGGGGGGAATGTGGGTGGGAGGGGGTGTGCAGGGTGGAGGGAAATGATGGGGGAGAAATGGGACAACTGTAATAGCATAATCAATAAAATATATTTTTAAAAAAGGATTATCTTTGGTGTTGTTTATCAATTATTTGGTAGTTGTCAATTATTTTGTCTTTTAATTACTAAAATCATCCATATTACTTATAAAAATATTGTAAGTATGATAAAGAAATAGGAAAATAATTTATGTTCTACATGTTCCATAATTTTACTCTGGTCTACTCAACAGGTTTGTTTAATCTAGAAACACATTTATGTATTTTCTTGGGAAATAGCCTCCTTTGTGTTTCTTCTTTTTCTTTCTTTCTAAAACTTGTCAAACTCTTTATATTTATGTTCTTCTTTCTTACAGATTGTCACCACTTTATATCTAATCCTTCTATTGAATGTTCATGTTGACTACCATTATTTTAATTTAATTTCTTAAAGCTCTTCATTATTGTTCGAAGATTCTTTTTTATTGCAACTATTCTTTTCATCCTTTTGAAAATATTATACAAATTAAAGGGATTTCTAAGAGTTATTCTCCCTTCCAGATATTATTTTAAGACAGTTATGGAATCTCCCTAACACTAACACTATTACAATTGGGGATCTACTGAGACTATGAATTTATATGAAGCTGTTATTCTGCTACATGCAAGATAAAACTTTGAAGTTAGTTTTAGATTATTTCATCCTTGAGGCTGTAAGAAATAAGACATTTTTTTAATAATGTAATTTGAAGTCCCTGATTCCCTAACAAGTGACTTGAGTAGATATTTTAGGGCTTTGAGCTTGTCATTCTTTTATTCTTAAGCTCCACATCACAAAGAAGCAACCAGCTGGTCCTGTAGTCCTGAAGGCAGTGAAAATCCAGTTAGCATTAAGGGATAGGATGCTCATAGTGGTAAAACAGTTGGTTAAATAATGACCTCTGGTCATCTGGAATGAATGTCCATTGAAAGTTTTTGGACTAATGACCACTGGCATTGAAGAGAAAGGAAGGTGTGCATTTCCAACCTGAGTCTAGTGCATGAATATTAGGGATAGGAACCAGTCCAAGACAGTGACCAGATTGTTCATGGAAGTCAACAATAGCAAAGATGCCTGTCTAGCAGTAGAAGAAAAGACTTGGGTGGATGAAATAAAGGAAGTAAGAAAGGGAGGAAGGAAGGAAGGAGGGAAGGAAGGAAGGAAGGAAGGAAGGAAGGAAGGAAGGAAGGAAGGAGAAAAGGTAGGTGCATGGATGAGTAGATTGAATAAATGGGTAGATTGGATAAGTAGGTAGGTGGGTGGATGGGCAGAAGGAAGAGCATCTGTGAGATGGACCAGCAGAAGACTCTTAGGAATAACTGAGAAAACACCTTCAGAGGGTCTGACTTTCAGCAAGAAAGCCTCTGCATTTTATGCTGCAGTAACTTGGATACAAAAAAAGTATGATTCCATTTTATCATCACAGGTAAAAGGCCAGGGACATTTAGTTTATAACTGTGTGCTCTGATAAGCAGTGTGAGGGTGGTAGAGAGCCAGCTGTGGCTTCTGGTCCTTTTTTTTTTTTTTTTTTTTTTTTTTTTTTAGTACTTTTGAAAAGTAACATGTCATCGTACTCTTGACAGACCAGAGAACAGTACCATGTAGAGCTGGGCTCTCAGACTTGAGCCTGCATCAGAATCACCTAGAGGGCCTGTTCAACATAATTTGCTGTGCCCACCCAAGAGTTACTGATTTATCAAGTCTGGGCCAGAACTCAAGAATCTGAATTTCTAACAAGTTCCAGGTGATGCAAATGCTGATGGTCCAGTAATCGTATCTTGAGAACTACCAATGGAGCAAAACATGGACATTGATAGCTCTGTGTTTAAAGTAATTTTGAAGATTCTGAATGTAAAGAATTTTCAAGAATATCACAACCAGTTTAGTTTCCACTTCTACTTTCCTTTTTCTCCAATCAAAAGAGTGATGTGTGATAAAAAATGTACTCCTAAATAAATGTAAAATGCCTCATTCAATAAGAATAAAATAAAAATTATAAAGGACAAGAAAGCATCATGTCACAGTTGAATTATTAGATTTGGTGGTACATAAAATAATAGTGTACTTTAAAATTGATCATTCTGTAAGAGGGTGCAGCCAGGAGGCCCCAAAAGAAGGATTTGTAATGGGGTCTAGAACTCAGGGTGTCCAGGGAATATTAAAAATATGGGATGTCCTCACCCCCACAAGTCTGAAATGGGGGATGGGACACATGGAGCAGGGCCATTGAGAGTTGTTTTGCATATCAACAGTTTTACCAGTAACCTCTAGAACAGTCATTTTATGTATCTATAACTTTTGACTAGTGTCATAGATATGTTAAATAGTTGTGGCAATGCTTTGAGCCAGGAAGAAGGGAGTGACTTCCATCCAGGATGTAACTGGGCGGCAACTCCCCCTGGTTAAAGTGCCTGCATAAGAGCTTGGAGATGATTGGCTCCACACCACAGGGCCACACCTGCCTGTACTTATTGTGGCAGCCCGGAAAAGCTGGGAAAATACCGGAATGCCGGCAGGTGTAGCCACCTGTGGGAGGAGTCGGAAATGGGGCTGCAGAGGAAGATTGGCACTGGGATTTAAACCCAGGCTTGGCAGCAATGACAAGAAAAATTACACATTGGGAGAGAGGAACCAAGCAGCTTTGGCAGAGGAGAACCATGTAACGTTGGGTCTCCCTTTGTCATGCAGCTTAGGAAGCCAGAAAGCAATATGTAGCAGCAATACAGAGCTCTCTCTTAGCAGTTTGGAAGAATGCAGGAGAAACACTGTGGGAAGGAAAGGGGTGAAAGGACACTTGCTGGTGGGCCATGAGAAGGTGCCATGTGGTTTTGGATTAAGAAATGGAGATCCTGGTGACACCGCTGATGGTGCTGGGAACCGAGAGAGTCCTGCCAGCCAAGCACAAATTACTAGGAAGAACCGGGGGCTGCCTGAGCCACGAACTTCTATTTCTTTTCCTGAGATACAGTACCCTGGACCAGACAAAGCGAGGAAGGAAGGACTGTGTGTGTGGGGGGGGGTTTATAAAGGACTTTGGGGGTTTAATGAAGACATTAAGTCATTATTCTTAAGTCTGTATAACTTTTTCATAAATAATTCCTTTCCTTTTCACCAATCTCTGACATGGAGAGCTATAATTCTCTGGTGATAGGAAAGGTGAACCTAGTACAGGGAGATCCCAGGAGAAGGGTGGGTTCATTCAGTAACATTGTGAGACCCCTTCTCCAGTGGCCAGTCAAGGAAAATCATGGGAGACCACATGTGCAGTAACTTTAAAGTAATACACCTACTTGTACATGCACAATAAAAGCCCACCAAAACTAGCCAGGAGGGATCTACCCTATGAAAATAGAATCCCTTCAGCCCACGAGGTCAGTCTCTGCTTGGAGTTGGCCCGCTCCCACGTTCTCTGCTATAAACTCTGTGTGTTTGGCTCAATTCTTTGTCCCTATCACCAAGACCTGGTTACCAGTGCCCACCTGTGACAATTCCTTCAATTTGATTAAATATGAGATGAATAGATCAGGGAGATGCTAACTCCACCTTGAAGCAGAGAAGGGGGCAGAGTGGAGTTCTAGTGGGTGGGTATACATTAGGAGTTAAGTAAGGATAGGCAAAAGGACACACACGTGAAGGACTTGTCCAGGAGCAGAACAGTGGAGGAAAGGAAGCAATTCCAGGTGATGGGACCACAGGTGCAAAAGCCTACAGGCTGGAAAGAGCAACTAGTTCAGGGCAGCCAGAGGAATAAAGGTGGGAGATGAGGCTGAAGAGGTGAACTGGAGCCAGATTAGGTGGCCTTTACATGTCTGCTAAACACACTTAGCCTGCCAAAAATCTGTGGGGCTGTGAGGCAGGGTGTGTTAAGTTCAGATTTATGTTTCAGAAAGCTCTCCTGGCTGTAGGGTGGGGAATGGGACAGAGGGACACCAGTTAGGAAACTGTTGAAGTTATCCAAGATAAGAGAAGCCTGAGGGACAGAGAAGTTGAGTAACTTTCCCCAAGTCACATAATATTAAGTGACAGAGCCAAGATTTGAACCTAGGCAACCTGGCTCTAGAGACAACATTATAAGAACATTCACCTGACCATTAGGTGGCACTGCCAGTCTTTCTCAATCCACTTTTGCCTCCAACCCCGGATGAATACTCAGGAGAAATAATAGCCATGCTGCTTTGCTACAGAGGAAGGGAACATTGGAGAAAAAGTTGTTTTGAGGGGAAAGAAAGAATTCTGTTTTGGACAAGTTGATTTTGAGGTGCTGTGATTCCAATATATGTTGTATATATAGCCTGGATCACAAAAGAGAGGGTTCCCTGTGCACTCACACACACACACACACACACACACACACACACACACACACAGTCAACAGATGATAATTAAAGCTATGGCATATAGGGAGAGATTGCAGAGTGAGAACATAGCCCTGAGTAAGTGTTTAAAAATCAACTAGTGGAGGATTGGCTGATAGAGAAGACAGGGCAAGTGTGGACAGGGAAATGAGGGGAAATGAATAGAGTATGGTGTCATGGAGGGCAAGGAAAGAGGCCAGACTTAATTAACACTGAAAACTATTCATAGGGAAGAGCATTAAGGAGGTTGCTGGTATTCTTAGCAAAAGCATTTCCAGTGATGAGGTTGATGGTGGTGCTGGGGATGATGGTGATGAAGATGGTGGAGGTAGTACTGGTGATGCTGATGAAGATGGTGGAGGTGGATGTGGTGATGGTGGTAATGATGATGACCCACCCAGTTGCCTAAGCAAAAATAATAGCAATAAACAAGGCGTTTATTGCTCTCTCACTTAACTCCACCTCCCTGCCCAGTTCCAAGTTCTACAAACTCCAATTGATGCATCAATTTATGTATTGCTGAATAGCAATGATATCATGGGAGGAAAGGTAGATAAGAAAACTTTATAGGTTTACATTTCAGAAGGGAGACAGACCAGAAGCAAATAAACAAGATAGTCACAGATTCAGATAATACAGTTACAGAAATAAATGAGGGGATTGAGTGTGATTAGGCAAGACTTCCTTTAGTAGGGTGGTCAGGGAACAGCAGTCTGAGAGAAATGAGTTTGGGTTGAGACATGAAAGACAAGAAGGAGGCAAGTGTGAGTATTAAGGTAGAAAGCACTCTAGGCAGTGTGAAAGCAGGTACCGAGGTCCTAAGGTGGGAAAACCTCAGTGTACTCAAGGAACAGAAGAGACCACTGTGGCTGAGGTATAGGGAGCAAACAGGGAGTCGTAGCAAACAAAGTTTAAAATGGAGAAGAGGTAAAATCACAGAGGGACTTACAGGCCATAGTAAGAAGTGTGGCCTTTACCCCAAGTGTGATGAAGAGCCTTAGAAGGGTTATAAGCAGGGAAGTGATAATGCATAATTTGTTTTGAATAATCACTCTGGCTGCCTGATCTAGAATGTTTTCAAACAGAGTAACAAAGAAAGCAGGGAGACTACATAGAAGATGTTGCAAAAGTGCATTATCTCTGCCTGGATTATTGTCCAACGGAGATCCCCATGTCCACATCTGCCTCCACTCCATAGGCATCCAGAAAAACTCCCCCAAAACACAGCCAATCATGTCACCACACTGCTTTAAAACCTTCAGTATTTCAAATTTCCTCCAAACTCCTCTCCAACACAACTCAAAAAGAGAAAAGAAAAAATAGTTAGGATGTGGCTTCCTTACTTCAGAGACAAGAAAGAAATGACTGTAAGACATTTTTCTGTATATTATGAATGGAATTTCTTTTTGCAATTATGTGATGCATTAGTAATTGCTTTTTTAATTTTATTTTATTGATTATGCTATTAAAGTTGTCCCATTTCCCCCCTTCATTCCCCTCCAGCCTGCACCCCCCTCCCACCCACATTCCTACCTTTAGTTCATGTCCATGTGTCATAAATTCTTTAGCTTCTACATGTCCCACACTGTTCTTGCCCTCCCCCTGTCTATTTTCTAACTACCATCTAGGCTACTTATACTCTGTACCTTTTCTCCCTCTCTCCTCCTCCCACTCTCTTATTGCTAACCCTCCATGTGATCTCCATTTCTGTGGTTCTGTTCCTGTTCTACTTGTTTGCTTAGTTTGCTTTTGTTTTAGGTGTGGTTGCTAATAACTGTGAGTTTGCTGTCCTTTTACTGTTCATATTTTTGATCTTCTATTTCTTAGATAAGTCCCTTTAACATTTCATATAATAAGAGCTTGGTGATGATGAACTCCTTGAACTTGACCTTATCTGAGAAGCACTTTATCTTCCCTTCCATTCTAAATGAAAGCTTTGCTGGATAGAGCAATCTCGGATGTAGGTCCTTGCCTTTCATGACTTGGAATACTTCTTCCCAGCCCCTTCTTGCCTGAAAGGTCTCTTTTGAGAAATCAGCTGACAGTCTGATGGGAACTCCTTTGTAGGTGACTGTCCCTTTATCCCTTGCTGCTTCTAGAATTCTCTCCTTCATTTTAATCTTGGCTAATGTAATTATGATGTGCCTTGGTGTGTTCCTCCTTGGGTCTGACTTCTTTGAGACTCTCCGAGCCTCCTGGACTTCCTGGGAGTCTATTTCCTTTGCCAGCTTGGGGAAGTTCTCCTTTATTATTTGTTCAAATAACTTTTCCACTTGTTGCTCTTCCTCTTCCCCTTCTGATACCCCTATAATTTGGATGTTAGAACATTTAAAGATGTCCTGGAGGTTCCTAAGCCTCTCCTCATTTTTTTTTTAATTCTTGTTTCTTTATTTTTTTCTGTTTGGTTGTTTCTTTATGCCTTCTGGTCCACACCATTGATTTGAGTCCCAGTTTTCCTCCCATCCCTATTGGTTCCCTGTGCATTTTCCTTCATTTCACTTAGAGTAACCTTCATTTTTTCATCTAATTTGCAACCAAATTCAACCAATTCTGTGAGCATTCTGATCATCAGGGCTTTGAACTGTGCATCTGATAGGTTGGCTATCTCTTCATCGCTTAGTTGTATTTGCTCTGAGGCTTTGATCTGTTCTTCCGCTTGAGATACATTTTTTTTTGGGGGGGGGAGGGGGTCTGGTCACATCTGTTACGTAGTGAGGGGCGGAGCCTTAGGTGTTTACCAAGTCAGAGCAACCCAGTCCTTGGGTCGTGATGCTATATGTGGGGGCAGGGTCAGAGAGGGAACAATGGCACTTGCTCCGCGCTCTCTCGTATCCCAGTCCCCTCCACCGATTCCCACAAGCAAACTGGGCCCTTCTGGTGCTGCCTCCCTGGTGAGCGGGCCTGTGCACATTCCAGGACCCTGTGGGTCTCTCCAAGGTCCTCTCCTGTGAGGCTGGGAGTCTCTCCCAGCACCTCAACCCCGACTAGTGTTTTCAATCAGTGCTTTTAGGCTTTATTTCCTGGTGCTGGGGCCCTGGGTTGCGTGGTCTGTCTCCCCATTTTCACCTGGTTTATCTGCGCATGAATGTGTGTCCAAGGTCAGCAAGCCACCTTGTGCGCCTGGGCCCACCAGCCACTGCTTTTTCCTGCCGCTATCCCTCTCCATGGGCCACGAACTCCGCCCTCTTACCGGTCTGGATGAATGGTTGTCCAACTTCCTTACAGTTCAATTATCTGTCAGATCTGGTAGGTTTTTTGTTTCTAAATCTTTGTTGTCCTTAATTTTGGTTGTGTGAGGAGGCACAATATTTCTACCTACACCTCCATCCTGGCCAGAAGAAGTCTAGTAATTGCTTTTTTGTGTATTGTTTGGATCTTGTATTTCTTGGATTGGTGTTCAAAGAAGCACCACCTTCTCATGACGAACCATGAGGTAGGCCAACTCTGTGTGAGTTATGCATATTTACTACCAGACTTCCCCACTAAAGTCTAAGTTCTGTATAGAGAAGATTGTATTAATTTTGTTCGCTGTTGTATCCCTATAAGTGAGTGCAGGTTCTGTCACTTAATAATATTTGCCTTAATAAATATTTGCTGATGAAGGGAACAACTTAGAGTCCTTTTCTTCCCGATCCTGCTGTTGGTCTGGATTGTCCCACGGGACCAAATAATATATCACCTTTACCAGACTGAGGTTCCAGTAAGATATGCTGAATGATATCTTTGGGTGGGGTGGGGGGAAATCTCAACATTTGTGGGAATGACTCTTCCAGGAACTATATACCAACATAGAGACCCTAAATTCTGGTTTACCCAGCTCAAAACCACAGGACTATTTAAGGTCTGTTTTGACTCCAAAGTCACATCCTGCTCCTCCAACAATGCTATGTAAGTAAAGAGCATTCCTTTCCCAGAGTCAATTGATTCTGTCATCCCAAAAGCAATCAACAATAACTAGGAAAACCTACTACTAAGGCAGGGGTAAGAAGCTAGGAAATTTCTAAGCAAATGGAATGGGGAAACTGAGACAAGAAAATTAAACAAGGCCAGACAGTTTGAGCAATTTACAGCCAACTTGTAACAAGAACTTATCTTCCCTAACCAAGGACACTTCAGAGTAAATAGTTTATACCTCTTCTCCCTAACCAAAGAATGCATAACTTAAATCACCCTAAACTGGAAAATAGAGAACAGAGACTCAATTAATGTCATTTGTGCCAGCTAAACCCAAGGAAGATGAAGTTAGGGGAACAAATAACAAAACTCCATTAGAAGCCAGACAGACTCAAGATAAAAATAAAACAGTATAGTGGACTGAAGAATATTCCCCAAACCCCCCTATGTGCTCATTTTGACACATCAGCATATTAAAAATGCACCTGGTAAGCTGATGAATATTCTGTTGAAACCCTCCCTTAAAATTCCCACCCTAAAAAAAGAAAGGTTAAAAACCCTCAGGACAAAGTCTCAGGGCAGGCTCACTCTCAAGCACACCCATGCCCCATCTCAGGCATTCACTTTTTTATTTCCTCCTAAACTCTAAGGGTCCCAAAGAGACTTGCAGCCAGGGGAGCAGTGGGCAGCAGCAGCTCAACCCAGACTTACCACCTGACCTGTGTCCCGGATGTTAGGGTGGTTGGTGCCACAGGCTGTGAAAGAATTCACAAAGAGAAGAAAGTGCAGAGAGTAAAGTTTTTATTCATTCTCCAAGAGAAGAGAGGGTCTTGGTGTGGAGAGGTACTCCAGTATTGAGGGGTGGGGGCTCTGAGCTTTTATTGATTTATAACTGGATTTTAAAAGGGTGGGGGGTTGCTGTTGTGTGGCCCCCAGGCTGTGGCAGGCTTTGGAACACAGGAGGTTTCAGGTGATGTTGCATAAGCTCCAATGTTATCTTTTGCCTGAAGCTATGGGAGTGGGGGGCAGTTATTCAAGTTTTGTTCTTGCTTTCCAGTAATTTCTAGTCCTGGGGACATAAACTCTGAAGAGTAAAATGGTGGTCACATTTAACAAGGTCGTAGGCCTACTCAGCAAATGATGCTGAAACCAGAAGAGCTGGCATTCCTGCTGCCTGTCACCTACCCAGAACCAACAAGCAAAGACAGGGATCAGATCTTTATGGGCACTTTATTCAGAGGGCTGGCGATCTGAGAAGACAGCGGGTTTGTACCCTAATGACCATCTTACATTCCATTTTAAACTGACCCTTTTTATAAGGAGGAGGAAAATGTAGGTAAGTGGTTCGGAATTCAGGGGGAAAGTTAATCAGATGAAAGCTGCAGCATTCTTCCACCTGTGCTCTGGGCGGTGGACTGTCTCACCCTGGAGCTCAGTGGCTCACATACCATCTTGATTACTTGCAGTGCTCCTGAAGCGCAAAGGTGGAACTGTTGATGGTTTCCTGGAGTCAAGGTGGGTCATACCTTCAGTTTCCTGAAACAATGGCTTTATTACATAAATTGATTCCTAAGCTTATTAGCTGTTACCTGAAACAAAAATTTTTCCAACATTTGAGTTCCCCATCAGTGACACAATGGTAAATGGTGCCAGCTTTATCCTTTCACAAGGCTCCTTTTTTTCTCTGACGTCCACATAATCTAACAGCAACCCCACCTAGGCTCTCTCCTGTTCCTTCATCTACCCTAAACCCTTCCTTTGTTTCATTGTCCCCAGCCTTAATAAAGGTACTCTCAAAATCACTTGGACTCATGTTGTGAAATCTTTCCTACACGAAGTCAAGAACCCACACACTACAAGCTGGCATGAGGCAGACTGGCTCCCACTGATGCCTGTCCCGTGAAACTACAAAGGGAGCATACAAAAACAAGTGCAGAAATGACACAGAAAATAAACAAATAAAAAGCAGAACCATGGGTCTGATGGCGAAAGATGAGAAGTTCACTTTTCTGAGAACAATTCCCTAAGTCAGTGCATAGAAAATAAACTGAAAAGCAGAACAATGAGTGATGGTGAAAGAAGTTCACTTTTCTGAGAACAGTTTCCTAAGTCAGCTGATCTGAGATACCTATGCTAATTATCATGAAACTTCCTTGGGATATGAAAATTGGTTGGCTTAAAGCATAGTAGAGAGCTGTGAACGCTGGCTGGCATGGGTTATCTGCATGTGGGAATGAGAAGGCCATCACTTCTTCCAGGTATGTGTAACTTTGACAACGACTGTACCTTAACCTACTCCTTATCAGGAGCTAATCAGCTCAACAATTAGCTGTCTTTTCCTTCTCTTTACTCTGCTTCGAACACTTCTACTCTCTTAAATTATGGTTTCCTACCTCACCACCCTATTTAAACTATGCTCCCAAATATCCCTAAAATTTTCCTTATGGTCTAATTTAATAAGTTGTTCATCTTTTTCTATACAGGTTTTGTTTTCTAATTGATAGCCTCTACTTTTCAATAACTTCTATGACCTAACATTGCCCTGACTCTTTCTCTGCATCTTTTGTTATTCTTTCCTCCCCCAACCTTTTCCTTTTCCTGTTCCAAGAATATAATTAATAACAACCAATATTTTTGACTACTCACTATGCACCTTATATGTATTAACCCATTTAATCCTCTCAATAGGCCCATGAGGCAGGTATCATTATTATCTGCATCATATGGAGAAAAAACTGGGGCACAAAGAGGTTACGTTATTTGTCCAAAGTCACACACCTTATAAATGGCAGAGCCAGGATTCTACCCAAGCCACCTGGCTCCAGATCTTTGCTATAATGCCAAGGAATCTTCTGATCCTGTGGCTTCAACCACAATTCTTTGCAGATATTTCCCTAACTTTGAAATCCTTCTGGCTCCAGATCAAATAACTATCAATAGCCACAACACCAACCAAAGCTAACATTCATCAAGCTCCTACTTTAGCCTGACATCAAGCTAAAATTGTTTCACACTCATTATCACATAGCATCTTCATATTACAGATGTGAAATTACAACATGGAATGGTTCTAGCCTTACTTAATGTCTCACATTTATTTTCAAAAGGAGTGATATACCGTAAATTTTATTAAAAATAATATAAACTACTTGAAAGCAATCCCACAATATCTTACACTGCAGAGGTGTCTGCGGGGGGCCCCTGTCCTGGGCACCAGATGTCAGGGGCCTCCGCCCGAAGAGCCCCATCCCTCTGTCACAGATGAAAGTAAAACTACCAAGATATGATGTGCTTGGGGAGGAAAGGTGGTCAAACTCTCAGAGGAGGATGACCCAGAGCACCTCCCTCACTAGGCTTTTATTGGATTCAAGTACACAGGAATACAGGTTTAACATGTCAAAGAAATCCGAAGGCTTAACCTGAGTCAGTGTCTGTCAGGAAAAGGGGTTGCCAAACTTTGGGAAACATACTCATTTCCTCCTCGGACCCTTATCATTTAAATGAGAGCACTCTTAGCAAAGCAGGTTTCACAGGACTTTATGAATTCTTTCTTATGCCCGATCACCCAGGGAACCATTCTGGCTGGCACAGGGCTGCACCGCTCACCATCATAGTTTCAGGCTTTAAGTCAATTAGGCTCAGGAAGCAGAAGACATCTCCCAGATGGAAATGGGAACTCGGGCTATGTCAGAATAGCTGGGGGGAGAGTGTCCATCACCCCTTCTTTGCTGCAGCCCCCCAAGTCCTTCCATGAGGGCCTCCCAAGTGGTCGTGTCTGGCTCAGGTTGCCCCTCCCGTGAGGAGTCTTACCTATCATTGACTAACCGACTAAGCATTGGGGCCAGAGATGGACGAGGCAGAAGCAGTGCTCCTGCCAGGGAGATAAGTTTTGTCTCCTTAGTAGGTTATGTCCTCTTGACAGAACAGACCCAAATGAAGCGGGTCCCTAGGCTCTTACACAGCCCACCATGGGGTGAGGGTTACCACTCCTGAAACCAGGCTGAACGGTCCACAACAGGTGTCCATTATATATCTGTGAAAGCATGTACAATTTAAATGAAAAAAGCCCAAACAAGACATTTTCTGCTTTGGGGCAACTAGAGGCAGAGATAAATCAGTTATGAATTTTGGTTATCCATGATCTCTGCCCTCGTCACTGGATGGAACAGTCAATGGAATAAAATGAGCATTACATCAAGAATTAGAAAGGGACTCTCATGCAAATAACATGATGATAGAGACACCTAGAATTTATGGAAGATTTCTGACAGATGAATGAATAAAGAAAATATAGTATATACATACAATTGAATATCATTCAGCCTTTAAAAAGAAAGAAGTCCTAAGCCAGGCACAGAGGACAATACTGCACTATTTCACTTATAAGAAGTATCTAAAGTAGTCAAACTCATAGATGCAGAAAATAAAATCATGATTGCCAGATGCTGGAGGAGGAGGAAATGAGGAGTTGTTTTTCCATGGGTGTAAAGCTTTTGTTATACAAGATGAATAAGTTCTAGAGATCCACTGTAAAATACAGAACCTGTAGTTAACAATGCAGTGTTGTGCACTTCAAAATATAAGCACACCAAAAGAGTAGATTTCATAGAAAGGGTTCCTACCCAAAAAAAGAAAAACACAAAAGAACACAAGGAAATGTTTGGAGGTGATGGATATGCTTTAGCACATTCATTGTAGTGACACTATTGTAACTGAGCAGACAGGGGCCCAACCGCATGTATCACCCAACAATTAATGCTGCAAGAAAAAAGTTTTTATTTACAATATTCCAACCTCAGAGGGCCTGGGAACACTTCAGCTTGGAGCCCTGTTCTCCCATAAGACTCAACACTTCCCTTGCTCCCCAAAAGGCTATAAGCCAAAAGCAAGCCCAATGGTTCCCCATTTTTTTATCTTAAGCCAGGTGTGCAAAGAGTTCTCCATCCGTTCTTGATCAGAATCACCATCTTCTCACAGCAGCTCTCTCCTTCAGGATCTAGGGACATTATCATTAGCCTCCATGTACTGGTCCAGGAAAGACTCTAATCTTGGATTCTCCTGAGAGTCCAGATAGAGTCCAGGTCTGCAAGGCAGAAGGTCGGCATCTTGCAAGGGAGAGTCTCCAGAGTCAGCTAGAGCAGGCACAACCAGAGCAGCTGATGTCTCCTTCCTTACTACACCAGGTTGCATGGCTGGATCCTGACTACAAACTACATAGCTGCTTACCTACTTCTCCCTCTCGTGTGGCTGCTACATAATTCTTCCCTCATGGCTCTCCTGCTCCTTTTTGAGCCACATGGCCAAATCCCTCACTACAGACAGCACACCTCCTCTCTCTTCCTTCTCTCTTCCAAACCATGTGGGGGAATTCCAGGCCCCCGAACTACATAGCTGCTATATTATGACCCTCCTTCCTCACTACTCTACTTGCAAACCACGTGACCAAACTCCCTCATGACTACCTGCCCAGAGTCCCCTATGTGACTTCATTTCTAACTCTTTCCACAATGAGCTACATTCACCAGTTCTCCTATATCGTTTACATTCTCTCAGCTGCCATCCCCAGTCAGGGCAAGTGATCCAGGGAAACCACCTTCCTTGCTATATCATGAGTCAAACATGAAAGCCCACATAACCCTGAGGTGATGACACAGCTATTAAACTAGCCTTTGTTATGAAAAGTATCTTAAGCCCTATCATCTGCTCCCCTACACCCCAACCAAGGGCTATGGGAGTTTGGGGGGCCCCTCAGTCTACACTCCATTTCAGTATCATGGGTATATGGTATATGCATAAGTCCAAACTCATTAAGATGTGTGCACTACATGTGTGCGATTTTTGTATATTAATTATACCTCAATAAAATTTTTCTTAATCCTTACCCCAGGACATTTATTTCATTGCTTTTAGAGAGAGAGGAAGGGAGACAGTGAGAAAGAGAGAGAGAGAGAAACCATCTATGTGACAGAATATGTTTTGGTTCCCTTCTTGTATGCACCTCAACTAGGAATCAAACCCAAAGCCTAGGCATGTGCCCTGACCAGGAATTAAACCTGTGACCCTTTGGTCTGCAGATGATGTTCCAACCAACTGAGCCACACCAATCAGGGCACATAAAGCTTTTTAAAAAGTGGGTCCTAGTAATGGTAGGGTCTCTGTCTATAAAGTGGGGTGATGAGTGTAGACGAGGGTGGACTAGTTTGGTGGAGATAGGATAAACTTTGATTCCTGCACATCCTGACCAAGGTCACCATGTTGGGAGGAAGCTCAAACTATCCCCGGCCCTGAGACCTTGTGAAGGGACAGTTTCCAGCCACTCCAGCCCAGCCACTGTCTAACTGCAACAATATAAGAAACCCTGAGCCAGAACCACCCAGCTAAGTTCTTCCCAGATTCCTGGCCCACAAAAATCATAATAAAATGAGAAATAATAAAATTAATGTAGTTGTTTTAAGCTGCTACATTTTGTGATCATTAGTTTTGCAGTGGTAGATAACTGATACACAGCCCTTGAATAACTTCTGGGATCTTTCCTCAATAGTTTCATTAGTCTCCCTTCTGCTTCCCTGTTCCAGGACTCTTCATTCTACTGAGTGTGCCAGGAGTCATGGTTCAGAAAACCAAAGGTGAGTAATCAGTGTTCAAAGCCTGACTCTTCCACCATCACAGACCCAGAAGGGTATGGACTAAGGATGAACCTGAGGCCACCCACATCTTCCAACAGGCTAGAGAAAAGAGGCTGGTTTGGGGAACAGAGTTGGGCAGGCTTGCTCCTGTGTCATTTCTCTTTTAATTGATCATTTTATCAATTTGGATATCTTTTAGTCTATCTTTTTATTTTACTTATATTAGTCTACTTGTTTGCTTTTGGGGGGGGGAGAGAGAGAGAGAGAGAGAGAGAGAGAGAAACCATGTATGTGAGAGAATATGGATTGGTTGCCTTCTTGTATGCACATCAACTAGGGATCAAACCCAAAGCCTAGGCATGTGCCCACAATGTTCCCAATGTGGACACAGAGCAGTGAATAAAACAAAGTCTCGTGAAGACTAGTTCAGGAGAGAGAGCATCGTGGTCACCATTTCATTCCGATCATACACGTCAACATAAAATGAACATGATCACTTCAGGTTAGACTTAATCCCTTGGAGATCTCACTAGATTATGATTCAGCAGGTCCAGAATGGGCTCTGAGATTCTTCATTTCTAATGAGGGGATGCATTCTGAGTAGCCAAGCTCTGCATTGTGCTCCCCCATCATGTTCCCAGCACACTGCCCATGATCCCTTTACAGCTCTCACATCTCTTCACAAGCCCCAAAGCTGGAGATACTTCCTCAGCCCTATTCTTTCCATTCAGTTCCAAGTGGCCTCAAATTAAGATATTTAGTGTATCTTTGTCTAAATGAAGTTATACATAGGGCTACAAAGATAACATGTACTGGCAACAGAATATATCTCCCATGGTACCCTACAAATTCAAATTTTTATAATATGTACCAGACACTGCCCAAAGCACTTTGTATATATTAATTCACTTCTCACAATAACCCATTTTACAGATGAGAAAATTGAGGCACAGAAAGATTAAGACACTTGTGCAAAGACACACAGCTATTAAGTGGTAAAACCATAATTGAACCCAGGGTCCTAAGTATTAACCAACTCATTCCTCTTTTATTAAATCTTCAGCAATCTTGAGAATAACACAATCATATTTCATTGAAAGTTTTTTGTTAAAATTAATTTGTTTGATTAGTGACAACCCAGTCCTATATCATGCACTCTTCTGTAACTTGGATTTGCTATCTCTAATTTTTTTGTTTTTTTATTTATTTTTTAATTTATTTTTTAGTTATAGTTGACATACCATATTATATTAGTTTCAGGCATACAACTTAACTGATCACAAATTTATGAAATCTCACCATTTGTGACAACATGGAGAAAGGCAAGTACTATATGTTCTCACTTATATGTGGAATCTAAAAAACAAAATAAATGGACAAACTCATAGATACAGAGAACAAACTGATGGTGGCCACATGGGTGGGGCCAGGGGAGATGGGTGAAAAGGGAAAGGGATTACAGGTCATAAAAACAGGCACAGGGATGTAAAGTACAGCATAAGGAATATGGTCGACAATACTGTAGTAACTAGGTATGGTGTCAGGTGGGTACTAGACTTACCAGGATGATCACTTTGTAAGGTGTATAAATAGTATCTCTAATGTTATGACAACTGGAGAGTGTTTGACCCAGGTGACATCTGACCTGCCTCTCTCCTCCCCACAGGTACCTGTCCTCCATGCCCGGAAAATGCTTTCTGTAGCAGTGCCACGTACTGTACCTGCAACTCTGGATACGTTTCTCAATCTGGGGAGAGAGATCTCAAGTATCCCTTGGATACATGTGAAGGTAAGCACCCAGCCTATAAAGTATTGGGAAGGATGTGGGGAAATTGGAACTCTCATACATTGCTGGTGGGAATGTAAAAATGGCACAACTGCTTGGAAAAATAGTTCAGAAGTTCTCAAAAAGTTAAGCACAGGTATCATTTGACTCACTGCACCCACATTTGGAACTTGAAAGTAGGCAGTGTAAGGGTGTGGGGAGTAACAGTAATGCACAGTTCTGATGACTATCACTCTGCCTTCACCGAGAAAGAAATGTTTTCATGAAGTCAGCAAAGGGAGCTCCTCCAGAACCTAGCTAGTTCTCAGTATTCTCTTATACACCATGAGGATGACAATGCTGACTTCATGAGTGTGGTAGGGGGATTGGATAAGGTAACGAATGTGACAGTACTTCATGGATTATAAACCATCACATTTAAATGTTTCTTTTTAAGTTAAGGAGCGAGAATGTGTGCTAAAATCATAGCAAAGAGAGAATAAAAGCTTGAGCAGAAACTTTTCTAGTTCATATGGTTCCTAAGACACAAAATGAAGTCTCAACTCGATAATGAAAAGGTCCAACTTTATGGAAGAATAAACACTCCAGACTTGAGTTACTATTGGACTGTGTCCCCCAACCCTGGTTCAAGCTCTTTCCCTGTTGGAAGCCTGCAGTCAGTCCTCTTCCCCACCTAACACTTCTACTCTCCTTCGCCCAATCTTGCTGCAGTTGGAACCAAAAGAAAGAGGAAAAAGAAGCAGAAAAGTCTGTACTTGGTTGATGCTATTGTTGTCATTTAGCCTCTACATTCCTGAGATATAACACTCTCTCTCCTGAGAGCCTTTGTGGGTTCTATGAAGATAATTCCCCTCTCCCCCTATCACTGCCCTGAAATTCCCTTGCAAACAGCAAGTTCCTCCCTACACCTTCCCCATTCTGGAAGAATCCTGTCATCCCTCCAGCTTCTTCCTGCCGAAGTCCATTTGCCATCCCAGGTGACCCTCTGACACAGAACCTGAGCAACCCCACACCAGAAATCTCTCACACCTGACACACCTATAGGTCTTGGGAAATATTCCCCATCTTTTCCCAATAAACTTAGAATACACAAGGAGGAGTAGAATCTCTTCTTTGCCCAATGCAAGCCAATAGCTCACCCTTTAGATTTTCGGGGAGAAAATATGCATCAATCAACCATGTCCCCACAAAATGCAGACAATATATAATTAGCTGAGTGAAGTCCTTAAAATCCCTCTCTCTGGGAGTGAGATGAAGAAGAAAGAACTCGCACACATTTCTCTCTTAGGTGGGAGTGGAGGGACTCACAGCGCAGTATCGGCTCTCTCCAAAGAAATCCTCTCTCTTATTTACCAGCTCCTGATCCTTTGAAACCTTGATATAAGTAAAGGGTAGAAGAATCATATGACCAGATTCTAGAAACCTTCCCCTTTGCAAGTGCTAGGTGTGGGCTGGTTCCTCACTTGGAAACATGGTGTCTATTCCAATGGGTGCCAATGCAGAAACTTCTACTTTAATAACTGTTACTATGATAAGTTAATGGCAAAGTATTGTCTCACCATGTGCATTTTACAAGATCACTCTGTAGACAATGGAATTGTATTCAAAAAATGGAATACAATGGAAGTGTATTCAAAAAAACTGAGCAAAGGCAATCACAAGTACAAGATATTTGGATTGAAATGCATCTAACTGGTCCCATAAAAAGAAAATGAAGTCAGTGCATCCATAGCCTGGTAAATGATGGGACATTGGGTTGAGACAGTTAGGGACCAATCTTACAAAGCCGTCGTCATCTTTTTTATTGAGATTTAATTCATATACCATAAAATTCGCACTTTTAAGATACATAATTTAGTAGGTCTTAATATATTCCAAAATTGCGTACCATTGCAACTAATTCTTTGAGGTATATATTTAGGAGTGCAAGCAGTGAGTCACATGGTACCTGTGCCTAACTTTCTGAGAACTTTTGAACTATTTTCCCAAGTGGCTGTGCCATTTTACATTCCTACCAGCAATGTATGAGAGTTCCAATTTCCCCACATCCTTCCAATACTTTATGGTCTGCCTTTTTTTTAATTATAGTCGATCTCATGGGTATGAAGCAATACCACATTGTAGTTTTGATTTGCATGGCCCTAGTGACTAATGATGTTGAGAATATTTTCACGTGCTTCCTGTCTTCTTTAAAGAAATGTCTATTAAATTATTTACCTATTTTTAATTGGGTTCTTTGTTTTATTTTGCTGTTGTTGAGTTTTAGTTCTTTATATTTTTTTAATATATTTTATTGATTATGCTGTTACAGTCATTCCATTTTTATCTCTCCTTTATTCCCCTCCACCCTGCACCCTCCCTCCCACCATCATTCCCCACCCCACTTAGTTCATGTCCATGGTTTGTACATATAAATTCTTTGGTTTCTCCATTACCTATAATATTCTTAACCTCTCCCTGTCTATTTTCTACCTACAATTTATGCTTCTTATTCCCTGTACCTTTCCCCCTAGTCTCTTCCCTCCCTCTCCCAACTGATAACCCTCCACAGGATCTCTATTTCTGTGATTCTGTTTCTGTTCTAGTTGTTTGCTTAGTTTGTTTTTTTTGCTTGCTTGCTTTTAGGTTCAGTTGTTGATAGTTGTGTTTATTGTCATTTTACTGTTCATAGTTTTGGTCTTCTTCTTTTTCTTAGATAAGTCCCTTTAGCATTTCATATAATAAGTATGAAATTACTTATTTCATACCAATGAATATTCATCATCATACCAATGATCGGTATGATTGGTGATGATGAATTCCTTTAACTTGACCTTGTCTCTGAAGCACTTAATCTGCTCTTTCATTCTAAATAACTTTGCTGGATAGAGTAATGTTGGATGTAGGCCCTTGCCTTTCATGACTTGGAATACTTCTTTCCAGCCCCTTCTTGCCTGCAAGGTTTCTTTTGAGAAATCAGCTGATAATTTTATGGAAATTCCTTCATGGGTAACTGTCTCCTTTTCCCTTTCTGCTTTTAAGATTCTCTCCTTATCTTTAATCTTGACTAATGTAATTATGATGTGCATTGGTGCATGCTTGCTTGGGTCCAACTTCTCCGGGCCTCTCTGAGCTTCCTGGACTTCCTGGAAGTCTATTTCCTTTGCCAGATTGGGGAAGTTCTCCTTCATTATATGTTCAAATGAGTTTTCAATTTCTCGCTCTCCCTCTTCTCCTTCTGGCACCCCTATGATTTGGATGTTGGAATATTTCAAGTTGTCCTGGAAATTTTCCTAACTCTCCTCATTTTTTAAAAAATTCTTGTTTCTTCATTGTTTTGGCGGAATGTTTACTTCTTCCTTATGCTCCAAATCATTTATGAGTCCCAGTTTCCTTCCCTTCACTGTTAGTTCTCTGTATATTTTTTTTATTTCACTTTGCATAGCCTTCACTTTTCCCTCCATTTGGTGACTATATTCAACAATTTCTGTGAGCATTATGATTACCAGTGTTTTGAACTCTGTATCTGATAGGTTGGCTATCTCTGCATCACTTAGTTCTATTTTTGGAGCTTTGATCTGTTCTTTCATTTGGGCCATATTTCTTTGTCTTGGTGCACCTGTTAACATTGAAAGGGGCAGAGCTTTAAGTATTCATCAGGGCAGGGCAACCCACATTGCTAGTTGTGGCACTGTATGTGGGAGATGGGTGTGAGAGGGAACAATGCCACTTGCTGGGCTGTCAACCACCTTGCAGTCACTTCCCCCACTATGCACAAGCAAATTGCACCCTTCTGGTGCTGACTCCCAGGTGAGTGGGTTTGTGTATGTCCTCGGACCCTGGGGGCCTCTCCAACTAACTCTCCTGTGAGGCTGGGAGTTCCTCCCACCACTGCAACCCTCACAGGTTTTTGCAGCCAGAGGCTTTGAGGCTTTATTTCCCCATGCTGGAACCCTGGGTTGCGCAGTCTGTCTTGCTCCTCAGTTGTACCTCCCAGTTTATCTGTACATAAATGTGGGACTGCCCAGACCACTAGCTGCAGCCTCACCCACAAGGTCCTCCAGCTGCCACCTTGCCATGCATCCTCTCCACCGTGGCTGCCCTTCTCTGCCCCTCCTACCAGTCTGAATGAATATTTCTTCTTTAACTCCTTGGTTGTCGGACTTCCATACAATTCAATTTTCGGAAAGTTCTGGTTATTTATTGTTTTTAAGTTTGTTGTTGTCCTTATTTTGGTTGTGCAAGGAGGCAAAGTGTATCTGCCTACACCTCCATCTTAGCCAGAAGTCCTGTTCATAGTAATTTCTTAAAATCCTTTGTATTTCTGTGATATTGGTTGTAATTTCTCCTCTTTCATCTCTGATTTTATTCATTTGTGTCCTTTCTCTTTTTTTCTTGATGAGTCTGGTTAAAAGCTTGTCGATTTTGTTTATCTTTTCAAAGAATGAGCTCCTGGAGTTTTGATTCTTTGAATTGTTCTTTTAGTCTTTATGTCATTTAATTCTGCTCTGATCTTGATTATTTCCTTCCTTCTACTCACTCAGGATGTTGTTTGTTGTTCCTCCAGTTCTTGTAGATGTAGTGTTATGCTGTTTATCTGAAATGTTTCTATCTTTTTTAGGTAGGCCTGTATTGCTATGAACTTCCCTCTCAGGTCTGCCTTCATTGTGTCCCACCGATTTGGACTGCTGTGTATTCATTTTCATCTGTTTGCAGAAACTTTTTGATTTCTTGATCTCATTATTAATGCATTCATTGTTTAATAGCTTGTTATTCAGTCTCCATAAGTTTGAATGTTTTTGAGTTTTTTTATTGAAGTTGTTTTCTAGTTTCAAGCCCTGGTGGTCTGAGAAAATGCTTGGTATGATTTCAATTTTCTTGAATTTGTTGAGGCTTGTTTTGTGTCCTGTCATGTGGTCTATCTTTGAAAATGTTCCATGTGCATTTGAAAAGAATGTGTATTTTTCTTCTTTGAGATGAAAGGTGTATATATATATATATATATATATATATACATTTCATCTAGTGCATCGTTCAGTGCCACTATATACTTTTTGATATTTTGTTTGGAAGATCTATCCATTGTTGACAGTGGGGTGTTAAAATCCCCTACTATAAGGGTGTCATTGTCTATCTTTCTTGAAGTCCTCTAAGATTTCCTCATATATTTGGGTGCTCCTATGTTGGGTGCATATATGTTTACAATATTTATGTCTTCTTGATGGATTCTTCCCTTGAGTATTATGAAGTGATCTTCGTGTGTCTCTTTTTATGTCCTTTGTTTTGAAGTCTGTGTTGTCTGATATAAGTATTGCCACCCTGGCTTTTTTTTTTTCCTATCCATTTGCTTAGAATATTTTTTTCCAACCCTTCACTTCAGTCTGTGTAGGTTTTTTGTTCTGAGGTGGGTCTCTTGTAGGCAGCATATGTGTAGGTCATGTTTTCTTATCCATTCAGCTACCCTATGTCTTTTGACTGGATCATTTACTCCATTTACATTTAATGTTATTATTGGTAAGTACTTATTCATTTTTCCCCTTTGTACCTGTGTTCCTCTCTCTCTCACTCTTTTTCTTCATCTTAAAGCAGTCCCTTTAGTGTATCTTGCAATGCTGGTTTGGTAGAGGTGTAACTTTTAGCCTTCTTTTGTCTGGGAAACTCTTTATTTCACCTTTCTTTTTAATTGAGAGCCTTGCTGGGTAGAGTAGTCTTGGTTGCAGGCCTTGCTTTTCATTACTTGGAATATTTCTTGCCATTCCCTTCTTATTTGTAGTGTTTCTGTTGAGAAGTCAGCTGCAAGCCTTATCAGAGCTCTCTTGTATGTTACTTTCTATTTCTCCCTTGCTGCCTTTAAGATTTTCTCTTTGTCTTTGAAGTTTGCCATTTTAATTATGATGTGTCTTGGAGTGGGCCTACTCTTTGTTTTCCAAAAGAGACATGCATGTATGAGGATGTGATGTTTGGAGCTGTGACAGCCATTTTGGGACAATGAGGGAAAGCCAACAAAGGTCAAACCAAAACTCTGCTATTATCATGATGCTACATTAACAAACTGAAAAACTATCTTTTTCTGGGTTTTGTTATATTGAGATTTATTAATAATTCCTATTGATAAGTCACTTTTAGTCAGAGTTAATATTACTTAAAGCCAGAAGCATCACAACAGATACAAGGTTAGTGGTGGTAAGAAGGACGAGAACACTTTGAGACATATTAGATGCTCAATAAATCTTTGTCAAGTGAATGACCAAATTTCTCCTTTGTGTTACAGATGTTAATGAATGTAAACCACCCATTAGCATATATTGTGGACCAAATGCTGAATGCCAGAATATTAAAGGAAGTTTCTACTGTCTCTGTGGCACTGGATATAAACTCCTCTCTGGGGGTACACAGTTCATGGATTCCAATGAGAACACTTGTCAGAGTAAGAAAATTTTTGTCTTCTTGTTGCCCTTTCCATGTTTTTCATTGAGTCTAACACCAGAAAAGATTTGTTTTTGTGGTGGGGACAGGATATGTTTCTATTTCCTGGAAGAAAAAGAAAGAGGAGAAAGAAGGAAATAAGGAATTTAGAGAAATAATGGCAAGTGACCTTTAGAGATAGAGGTGGCAAGGTGGTGAATGAGACAGTTTCCTTGAATTGCAAAGAAGAGAAATTCACTTGGGTTATATTAAGAAGAAAAGATAAGTTAATGACAAGGATGAGTGGATATATTTGGAACTCAAGGACTAGAACATAGCTAGACTTCTGCAATGAAATGAAACTAGAGACTCATCAGCATCAGGGTGCCCCAGTCTCCGAAACTCTTTGGTAATGATCCTGTCTTCTCTTTCCTTGCAAACTGGCTTTCTATACCTCCTAGTCAACAGGACAGGATGTACATACAACAACTCCAAATCTTACCATTGTTATTGATCCAACCACCTAAAGAGAGATCACTTGACTCTCTCGGACCTAATTGTAAATTCTTGAAAATGTACAAATTGGCTGAGTTTAAGTCATATTTCCACCGTTGGATCTGTGTCTAGGAGGAAGTGCCATGTTGTATAGGAATGACCACTCATGGAAACTATGTAGACAGGGAAAGTCAATACTCAAGAAATATGGGACTTGGCAGACTGTCTGTGAGGTTTGGTGACAGTTGGAATGATTAGAGAGAGAATCTTTAAAGCTTAATTCTAAGAAGCTGATTAGTAGAATAACAGTAATACACATATTAACAGCTAAATGTCTGTTTCATTTATACTATGTACCAAGCGATACACTCAGTGCTTTACATGCATTATTTCTTTTAAAATAATCATATGAGTTAGGCACTTATATTACAGACAAAGAAACTGATGCATCCAAAAGTTAAGTAATTTGCCTAAGGTCAGCCAGCTAGGAAGCAGGTCTGCCTGTACTGAGAGTCCCTCAGCCACTTGCTGCATGGTAACATGAGACTCAGGGAAGACATAAAAGGGCCAAAGCACTCTTTTTCTGGTACAAAATAATAATAATAATGTTATGCCTCTTCATCAGTTAAGATCCAGCTTGCAAAACCAAATCCACACTAGGTCTTTCAGACATGAAGAATTTTATAGAGAAAATTAGTACCGGTGAAAGAAGGGCTGAGAAGTCAAAAGGAGGTTATGGAGACAACCCAGAGATTAGTAATAGCAGAAATATGCAGCCATCCTAGACCTAAAGGGACAGGGGAGGAAGTAGTATTTCTAGGGCCCAAGACTTGAGTTCATCTAATGAGGTAGAAACTTGAAAGAGATGATGCAACCAATGCTGAAGCTGCTACAAGCAGCAGAAAGGGGAGGGAATTCCCTGGCTTCTCCCTTTCTCCCCTCTCCAATATTCTATCAGTAGTTCCCATTGGCTGAACACATCAGGAAACCACAGAGCAAGAGATCCTGGCAGATGGAATTCTTTATGAAACAGAACAAAGCATGGGAAAATTAGGACTTGAGGAAAGATTAGCAGCTGTTGGGCAATCAATGTTTTCCAAGAATATGAAGTCTTTTCCTTACAAATAAGTTAAGGAGGGAGCCTGGTGAGACTTACTATAGAGATAGTTTATTTCAAACTGTGTTGTTTTAATATGGCCAGCGGGTCTTAGTCAATGAGATAGTGGAGGGATCACTCCCTTTTTTCCAAGCTTTCTTTAAAAAAATGAAACTTACCTATGACTCTCAGTTCTTAACTCCATGTTTTTAAATTTGTTCTATTTCATTTTTTGCTTCCCATATGTAGATTCTCAATTTTTATTTTCATTGTTGAGATTTGTGGTCACTGGGTCCCTACCTGAGCCAAGTTTTATAGTTGATGGCTCCAGTTCAAGGGTGGAGAAAACATAATTGGTCATGTTATGAGAGAAGCTGGCTGAAGCATATCTCAAAGTGTGTTCATCCTTCTCACCACCACTAATCCATTAGGATGCTTCTGGCTTTAAGTAATATTAACCCTGACTAAAAGTGACTTATCAATAGGGATTATTTATAAATTTCAATATAACAAAAACCCAGAAAAAGATAGTTTTTCAGTTTGTTAATGTAGCATCTTGATAATAGCAGAGTTTTGGTTTGACCTTTGTTGGCTTTCCCTCATTGTCCCAAAATGGCTGCCACAGCTCCAAACATCACATCCTCATACATCCATGCCTCTTTTGGAAAACAAATAGTAGGATTTTGGTACTCCTCAGCCTCTCTTTCTTTTCACCATAAAGAAAAATTGTCCTAAGAAGCCTCCCAGCAGACATCTCTGTTTGGCCAAGCCTGGGTCAAATTCTCATCTGTAAACAAGTTCCTAGAGTAACAGAATGAGATCTCAGAGCTTGACTCTGATATTAGGGGCAGTTTCAACTTCACCCACCTGAATAAAATAGCTGTTCTGATAGCAAGGAAAAAAACAGGCATGGCTGCTGGGTAGTAATTCTTCACAGTATGGCATGACCTCTAACTTTCAGATCCCTTTAATGGTGCATCTACACCAACATTAGATCCTGGAATTGATAATGGGAAAGAGAAACTTCTCTTGTAGAGTCTCATAGATAATCTTGAGAGAAGAAAGCAGTACAGGTCTCTAGAATGGAGCCTCTCTCCTTAGATTGGTGGGACAATGAAAGTGAAGCTCCAAAAAGATTGTTCCCTTGTGCTCCTTTCCACCCAGCATTAAGGCCATGAATTTGGGAACCCCACAGTAGAGAGCTTGGAGGAAGGTTGTCAAGGGTCATTGCATCCCAACCACCCACCTCACCCCAGATATTCCAAGTAGCTCAAGGTTGTGAGCAGCACAAGCATGCAGCTAGAAATCAGGAAACCTCACATCTCAATTATTAGGCCAACTCTGCCCCAATGACATTCACACTAGGTCAGTTCTGTGGTTCCTTCCAACAGGGGTGTCCAAGACTCCATGATCCTTCTACAAAGCCAAGGACCTCAGAACAAAAGGGAATAGTTATATAAAAAAGGAAACAATACTATTCAGGGGCCTAAGATCCAAACTTTCTAAAAAAATTTAAACAAGGTCTCTCTGATCAAACTGGAGAAGGACAGTGGGAAAAGGCTCTCTAGAAGCAAAGACCTGATGAGAAGTAGGATTCCTTTTCCAGAGGCCTATGCTGGATTGAGAGCCCCAGCTATTCTGCACAGGTTCTCAGATAGTTTAGGGGCCACAGGGTGGCATCACTGAGGATACCTGTGAATAACTAGAATTGCTTGTGCCCATTCTGATTCTTGTGTTTGCAGTTTCTGCACTTGTGGAGTGGTATGAGCTTTGTGCTTAAACAAATATGGATTCAGTCTAGGCTCTACCACCTACCCCCCACATGACTGTAGACAATTCCTTAACCCCATGAGCCCATGCCTGTCTTATCTGCTTAAATGATACAACAGCAGAACCTGGGCCATGCAGTTGTTACAAGGGTTAAATGAGATAATGCACATGAGGTGGCATTCAACAAGTGGTAACTGGAATGATATTGGTGCATGGTTCATTCTTTTGTCAGATGCATCACATCTTCAAGAGACAACATAGCAGAGTGATTAAGAACACTTTTCAGGGACTCTAGAGCCAGATCCCAGTAGAATGCCCTTGGGTACATACTAAGTTTTCTCCACCCTATCCGTAAAATGGAGCTAACAATCCACATCCTCACAGAGGATATGACTCACAGGGTTGTTGCAAGGATTAAATGAGATACTACCTTTTAAAGCCCTTAAGACAGTATCTAAAAGTGTTTCTAATATTGTTAGCATTGCATCTGATTCATTAAATAAATAAATAAATAAATAAATAAATAAATAAATAAATAAATCAAAAATGTTAAAACCCCTGCTCCAGCTAGAAAAGTCATGGGAAAGTTCAGATAGCTCTTAAAGAGAGCTACATACATATCAAGGGTATGTATATTTTCTACCAATGGGAGGCACTCCTGTCACATTCAAGCCCATATTCTTGTATATGCTCATGTCCCAAGCTGGAGTCCACACCAGGGTCTAGGAGCTGCATGAACCCCAAATGTGAGACTGGGGTCCAAGTGGGGAAGATGAGAGGAAAGAACATAAGATGAATAAGAAGGGCTGCTGTACCCTAAGTCCACTGCTAGCTCAGACAGTCAATAAATATTTGTGGAAGGAAGAAAAGGAGGAAGGAAGGAAGGAAGGAAGGAAGGAAGGAAGGAAGGAAGGAAGGAAGGAAGGAAGGAAGGAAGGAATTGGATTGAACACAAAGTGAATGAGTACAGGAAAACAGGAAATTCTACCTGGCTTCTGGTGTTAATCCATTAAACTCCCCCTATTTTACAAGGAAGTGAAAAGCGTTTGGTTATTTTCCTAATTGTAAGAGCTCTGCACAGTTCTATTATGTGGATTGAGTCTACCTGGCATTAATTATCACCAAAGTTGGTAGGTCCAAGAAGGCACCCATGAAAAAATATGCAGCATTCAGCCAAAAGTACATTTTTTTACAACAAATGTAATTTCCGATGACAGACACATTCTGAACTCAGAATTGTAAGTCAGGGTTCTTGCACTCTTTTATTTTATTTTATTTTTCAATTACAGTTGACATACAATAGTATATTAGTTTCAGGTATACAGCATAGCAGTTAGACATTTACATAACTTACAAAGTGATCCCCCCAATAAGTCTAGTACCCACCTGGACCTTGCATAGTTATTACAACATTATTGACTATATGCCCTATGCTGTACTTTACACTCCTGTGACTATTTTGTAATGCCAATACGTTCTCCTTAATTCTTCCACCTTCTTCACCCTGCCCCTCAACACCTGCCTCCCCCGCCATTTGACAACCTTCAGTTTGTTTTCTATGTCTACGAGTTTGGTTCTGTTTTATCTATTCATTTACTTTTTTTTTAGATTCCACATATAAATGAAATTATATGGTATTTATCTTTCTGTCTGATTTATTTCACTTAGGAAAATACACTCTATGTCCATCCATGTTGTCACAAATGGCAAGATTCCATTCTTTTATATGGCTTAGTGACACTTCAAGTTCTTGCAGTCTAAGACAAAATCTTCAATATTACAAGAAAGTTCTTTGCCCTTTTTAGCAAATAGACTCAGCTGAAAACCAAGATAGAGACGTGGTATAGATTTAACCTCAGTTTGACGGAAACAGGTATGTAACGTTTGCTGTGTTTCCCTCATCTTTCTAAAACAAGTGGCTGTCCTTACATAGCACAATAAACAACACACAAGGACCTATTAACAGCAGATAACCAAAACAGACATTCCTGTTTTGTTCTAATTCCCAGACAAACTGAATTTAAAAACCTGAGGTATTTAATTTTCTGTTTCCTCAGCCATTTTGGTGATAAGTCCAGGCAAAACCAAATTAAAAAATTTACAGCTTACATTTTTCTGCTTCCTCTATGCTAGGATACCTCCATCACAGCAACATTGGCATTTCAGGTCTGGTAATTCTTTGTGGTCAAGAGCCATCCTGTGCACTGTGAAGTGTTAAGCAGCATCCCAGACATCCGCTCCCAGATGCCAGTAGCATCTCCCGCCCCTCACTGTAACCTCCAAAAATGTCTCCAGCCATTGTCAGAGTCCCTTGGGGACAAAATCACACCCAGTCCCAGAACACTACTCTACTCCATAGCAAATAATTTGAACTCTGATCCACCCAAAAGCAAAAAAGCTAATCAGTGAGCACAATTAGTTTGACTGCATGTGTTCTAGATTCAAGTTACACACCTTATCTGCCCACCTCTCTACCCTTTCTCTCTCAGTTCCAGAACTAACTTCCCATGATGTCTTTTGCAGAGATCACCTCCTCAAACACAACCAAAGGCAATAAAGAGGTGAGTGGAAGCTGAGTCCTGGAACCTAGCCGGGTAACAAATATTTACAAAGCTCAAACTAGCAAATGGTGTTACGAACTACATATTATGTGCGTACTACATATTATATATTGATACATCATATACATGATATATAGGGTCTGGCACAAATAATGCCCCTTTTTATTACAGAATCTTTTATTACAGAACCATAAGCATGTAATTCTGTAACATAACAATATCACACTCAAGCACACTGTATGAAATTTTAGATGAAATGTTCAAATTACAACTATAAATTTTTACTCCCATATTATTACCCTACCCACCACACTCAAGCAGGCATTACTTCTGCCAGATGCTATATATTTTAATATATAATGTATGTTAATTACAATGTAATGTATGTTAACTACAACATAATATATAATGTGAAATAATTTATATTATATGTAACTATGATATACACATATATTATAGTTGACCCTTGAACAGCATAGGAACACTGACCTCCCCATGCAGTTGAAAAGATTTTATTTATTTATTTATTTTTAGAGAGGGGAGGGAGAAAAAAAGGAGAGAAACATCAATGTGTGGTTGTCTCTCACGTGCATCCTACTGGGGACCTGGCCTGTAACCCAAGCATGTGCCCTGACTGGGAATTGAACCAATGACCCTTTGGTTCACAGGCCAGCACTCAATCCACTGAGCCACACCAGCTAGGGTCCATGTATGACTTTTGACTCCCCAAAAACTTAGCTAGTAATATGCTGCTCTTGACCAAAAGCCTTACTGATAACATAAATAGTTAATTAACACATATTTTGTATGTTATATGTATCATATACTGTATTCTCACAATAACGTAAGCTAGAAAAAAGAAAATGTTACTAAGAAAATCATAAGGAAGAAAATATACATTTACAGTATTTACTGAAAAATTCACATATAAGTGGCCCTGGCCAGGTGACTAAGTTGGTTGGAGTATCATCCCAAACACCAAAAGGTTGTGGGTTCGATCCCTGCTCAGGACACATACTTAGGTTTCAGGTTCAATCCTTGGTTGGAGCATGTACAAAAGGCAACCAATTGATGTTTCTCTTTGACATCAATGTTCCTCTCCCTCTTCTCTCTCTCCTCCTTCTTCTTTCTCTAAAAATCAGTAAACATATCCTCAGTGATGATAAAATTCACATATAAGTGGACCCTTGCAGTTCAAACTACATCGTTCAAGGATCAACTGTATACCACTATATTTATCACTGTATGTATGTCCCTATGTATCTTATTATAGAGATAGATAGATTGATAGATAGATAGATAGATAGATAGATAGATAGATAGATAGATAGATAGAAAAAGAGAGTGTGTATGTGTGTGCACTGCCCCCTAAAGACAAGAGCTATCCCAGACGAACAAGTTGGACTAAAAAAGGCTGTATTGGATATGCTGAGCTGCTGCTACAAAGGGGTCCGAATATTCAATGGCTTTTAAAAGATAGATCTTTATTACTTTCTAAGTTAACAGTCCAGAAGTGAGCATTCTAGGTTGGTGAAGGGATTCCACTCTGTGGGGACATTAAGCATGCCCACATTTTTTCCACACTATTGCTTCGCCCTGGCATCTTGTCCTCAACTGCATCGTCAAAGCTGGGTTGCTGCAGTGTTGCATTCTTACCAGTAGGGAGAGGGGAGAGGGGGTCCAGGGCAAGTTGTCTGGAGTGCAGGGTGAAGAGCGGAGAATGGAGATACAGGATATAACTATGCAATCACTCTATGATATGCTAATAAGGGTTTGATCGTTTCTTAGTGATATGTCTTTTTTTAATTTTATTTTAATTGTTGTTCTTGTACAGTTTTCTGTCTTTTACTCCCATCTCAGCCCACCGACCCAGCCCTCCCCACCTCCCTCCCATTTCCACCCCGCCTAGTTTTTGTCCATGTGTCCTTTATACTTGTTCCTATAAACCCTTCCCCTTTCCCCTGAAATTCCCTCCCTTCTCCCCTCTGGTCACTGTCAGCCTGTTCTCAATTTCAGTGTCTTTAGTTATATTTTACTTGTTTGTTTGTTTTGTTGATTAGGTTCCTGTTAAAGGTGAGATCATATGGTATTTGTCTTTCACTGCCTGGCTTATTTCACTTAGCATAATGCTTTCCAGTTCCATCCATGCCACAGCGAAGGGTTGGAGCTCCTTCTTTCTTTCTGCTGCATAAAATTCCATTGGGTAAATGTACCATAATTTTTTGATCCATTCATTTACTGATGGGCACCTAGGTTGCTTCCAACACTTGGCTATTGTAAATTGTGCTGCTATGAACATAGGGGTGCATAGGTTCTTTTGGATTGGTGTTTCAGTGTTCCTAGGATATAATCCTATCAGTGGAATTGCCAGGTCAAAAAGAAGATCCATTTTTAGTTTTCTGAGAAATGTTTTCCATAGTGGTTGTACCAGTCTGCAATCCCACCAACAGTGCACTAGGATCCCCTTTTCTCCACAACCTCTCCAACACTTGTTGTTTGTTGCTTTGTTTATGATGGCCATTCTGACTGGTGTCAAGTGGTATCTCATTGTGGTTTTAATTTGCATCTCTCTGATAGCTAGCAGTACTGAGTATCTTTTCATGTGCCTCTAGATCCTCTGTATGTCCTCCTTGGAGAAGTGTCTGTTCAAGTCCCTTGCCCATTTTTTAATTGGGTTACTTGTCTTCTTAGAGTGGGGTTATGTAAGTTCTTAATATATTTTGGAGATTAAACCCTTGTCTGAGATATCATTGACAAATATGTTTTACCATATGGTTGGTTCTCTTTTTATTTTAATGCCATTTTCTCTAGCCATGCAGAAGCTTTTTATTTTGATGAGATCCCATTTGTTTATTCTTTCCTTTATGTCCCTTGCTTTAGCGGACACATCAGTAAAAATGTTGCTGCGTGAAATATCTGAGATTTTCTTGGCTGTGTTCTCCTCTAGGACTTTAATGGTGTCACAGCTTATATTTAAATCTTTTATCCATCTTGAATTTATTTTTCTGTATGGTGTAAGTTGGTGCTTGAGTTTCATTTTTTGCACATAGCTGTCCAGTTCTCCCAACACCACTTGTTGAAGAGGCTATTTTTACTCCATTTTATGTTGCTGCCCCCTTTGTCGAATATTAATTGACCATAGGGACTTGGGTTCATTTCTGGGCTTTCTGTTCTGTTCCATTGGTCCATATACCTGTTTTTATGCCAGTGCCAGGCTGTTTTGATGACAGTGGCCTTGTAATACAGTTTGGTATCAGGTATTGTGATCCCTCCTACTTTACTCTTCTTTCTCGAAATTGCAACAGCTATTCGGGGTCATTTATGGTTCCATATAAATTTCTGAAGTGTTTGTTCTATGCTTGTACAATATGTCATTGGTACTTTAATAGGTATTGCATTGAATCTGTAAATTGCTTTGGGTAGTATGGACATTTTGATGATGTTAATTCTTCCAATCCATGAACACAGTATGTTTCCATTTGTTTGTGTCTTCCTTGATTTCTTTCTTCAGTGTTGTGTAGTTTTCTGCATACAGGTCTTTTACCTCTTTGGTTAGGCTTATTCCTACGTATTTTATTTTTCTTTTTGCTATATTGAATGGGATTTTTTTCTTGATTTCTGCTTATGCTGTTTCATTGTTGGTATATAAAAATGCCTTTGATTTCTGGATATTGACTTTGTAATCCTGTTATTTGACTAAATTCATTTATTAGGTTGAGTAGCTTTTTGGCTGAGTCTATAGGATTTTTCTATGTACACAATCATGTCATCTGCAAACAGTGACAGTTTTGTTTCCTCCTTTCAGATTTGGATGCCTTTTATTTCCTTTTCTTGTCTAATCACTGTGGCTAAGACTTCCAATACTATATTGAATAGAAGTGGTGAAAGTGGACAACTTTGTCTTGTTCCTGATCTTAGTGGAAAAGATTTTAGTTTTTGCCCATTGAATATAATGTTGGCTGTAGGTCTCTCATATATGGCTTTTATTATATTGAGGAATGCTCCCACTATTCCCACGGTGCTGAGTGTTTTTATCATAAATGGGTGCTGTACCTTATCAAGTGCTTTTTCCACATCTATTGATATGATCATGTGATTTTTGTCTTTGCTTTTGTTTATGTGATGTATTACATTTACTGATTTGTGAACATTGAACCATCCTTGCATCCCTGGGATGAATCCCACTTGGTCATGGTGTATGATCTTTTTAATGTATTGTTGGATGTGGTTTGCCAATATTTTGTTGAGGACTTTAGCATCTATGTTCATCAGCGATGTTGGCCTGAATTTTTCTTTCTTTGCTGTGTCTTTATCTGGTTTTGGTATTAGGATGATGCTGGCTTCATAAAAAGAGTTTGGGAGTCTTCCATCATATTGGATTTTTTGGAATAGTCTGTGAAGGATAGAGGTTAGCTCTTCCTTAAATGCTTTGTAGAATTTGCCTGTGAAACCATCCAGTCCAGGGCTTTTGTGTGTTGGGAGTTTTTTTATTACTGCTTTAATTTCATCTGCTGTTATTGGTCTGTTCAGGCTTTCTGCTTCTTCTTCATTGAGTTTTAGAAGATTATTTTTTCTAGAAACTTGTCCATTTCACCTAGGTTTTCAAATTTCTTGGCATACAGTTCTTCATAGTAATTTCTTACAATCCTTTGTATTTCTGTGCTGTCAGTTGTAATCTCTCCTCTTTCATTTCTGATTGTGTTTATTTGGGTCCTCTCTCTTTTTTTCTTGATGTACCTGCTTAAAAGCTTGTCAATTTTGCTTATCTTTTCAAAGAACCAACTCCTGGATTCATTGATCCTTAGAATTGTGCTTTTAGTCTCTATGTCATTTAATTCTTCTCTGATCTTGGTTATTTCCTTCCTTCTACTTGCTCTGGTCTGTCTTTGCTGTTGTTCCTCGAGTTCTTGTAGACATAGGGTTAGGTTGTTTGTTTGAAATGTTTCTATCTTTTTTAGGTAGGCCTGTATCACTATGAACTTCCCTCTCAGGACTGCCTTCACTGTGTCCCATAAGTTTTGGGTTGTTGTGAGTTCATTTTCGTTTGTTTTCAGAAACTTTTTGATTTCTTCCCTAATTTCATTCTTGACCCATTCATTGTTTAATAGCATGCTATTCAATCTCCATGAGTTTGAGTGTTTGGGGTTTTTCCCCTTGGGGTTGGTTTCTAGTTTCAGTCCCTTGTGGTTGGAGAAAATGCTTGGTATGATTTCAATTTTCTTTAATTTGCTGAGGCTTGTTTTGTGTCCTATCATGTGGTCTATCTTTGAAAATGTTCCATGTGCATTTGAAAAGAATGTGTCTTTAGCTTTTTTGGAATGAAGGGCTCTATATATATCAGTTAAGTCCATTTCATCTAGAGTATTGTTCAATGCCACAATATCTTTGTTCATATTTTGTTTGGAAGATCTGTCCATTTTTTACAGTGGGGTGTTGAAATCCCCTACTATAATTGTGTTGCTGTCAATATCTTTCCTGAAGTCCTCTAAGATTTTCTTGATGTATTTAGGTGCTCCCATGTTGGGTGCATGTATTTTTACAATGTTTATGTCTTCTTGGTGGATTCTTCCCTTGAGTATTATGAAGTGACCTTCTGGGTCTCTCTTAATGGCCCTTCTTTTGAAGTCTCTTTTGTCTGATATAAGTGTTGCTACCCTGGCTTTTGTTTCCTGTCCATTTGGTTGGAAAATTTGTTTCCAGCCCTTCACTTTCAGTCTGTGTAGGTCTTTCATTCTGAGGTGGATCTCTTCTAGGCAGCATATGTGTGGGTCATGCTTTCTTATCCATTCAGCTATTCTATGTCTTTTGATTGGAGCATTTAATCCATTTACATTTAAGGTTATTATTGATAGGTACTGATTCATTGCCATTTTCATACCTCTCCCTCTCTCTCTCTCTCTCTCTCTCTTCCTTTCCTTAAAGCAATCCCTTCAGCATCTCTTGCAGAACTGGTTTGGTGGAGGTATATTCTTTTAGACTTCTTTTACCTGGGAAGCTCATTATTTGGCCTTCTATGTTGATTGAAAGCCTTGCTGGGTAAAGTAGTCTTGGTTGCAGGCCTCTGGTTCTCATTACTTGGAATATTTTTTGCCATTCTCTTCTGGCTTGGAGAGTTTCCATTGAGAAGTCAGCTGCTAACCTTATAGGGGCTGCCTTGTATGTTACTTCCTGTTTCTCCCTTGCTGCCTTTAAGATTCTCTCTTTGTCTTGGAATTTTGCCATTTTAATTATGATGTGTCTTGAAGTGGGCCTCTTGATAGGGACTCTCTGTGTTTCCTGGATTTGTGTGACTTTTTCTCTCATCAAATTAGGGAAGTTTTTGGACTTCTGGCCAAGATGGAGGTGTAGGCGGACACACTGTGCCTCCTCTCACAACCAAAATTAAGGACAACAAATATTTAGAAACAAGAAAACAAACAGAACTTATAGAAAATTGAACTGTACGGAAGTCCAACAACCATTCATCCAGACTGGTAAGAGGGGCGGAGTCGCGGTAGGAAAAAGAGGAGGTGCGAACCCAGGAACGCAAGCAGCAGCGGCTGGCAGTTCCCAGGTGCACAGGCGGTGGCTGGCGGTCCCTGGGCCCACAGGCAGCAGCTGGTGGACCCCGGGCACAGGGGGGCAACTGTGCAGACCCAGTGAGGCTGCACAAGGCGGCTGGCTGACCAGGTGGTCCCACATTCGTGCTTGCAGACGGTTAAGGCAGTGGGGAAGTGGCAGAAGGAACTGAATCCAGGAGAGAGCGGAGCAGGCACCATTGTTCCCTCTCAGACCCCGCCCCCACATACAGCGTCACAAGCCAGCAACTGGGCTGCCCTGCCCTGAGGAACACCTAAGGCTCCACCCCTCACTACGTAATAGCCTCGACCAGACTAAAAAAAAAAAAAAAAAAAAAAAAAAAGGCTCAAACTGGAGAAAAAATGAAAACCCCAGAGTCAATTCCTCTAAGCAACGAAGAGATAGCCAACCTATCAGATGCACAGTTCAAAGCACTGGTCATCAAAATGCTCACAGAATTGGTTGATTTTGCTCACAAATTAGATGAAAAATGCAGGCTACAATACGTGAAATGAAGGAAGACGCATGGGGAACCGATAGAGATGGAAGGAAAACTGGGACTCAAATCAATGGAGTGGACCAGAAGGAAGAAACTAACAACCAAACAGAAAACGAGGAAGAAACAAGAATTCAAAAAAAGGAGGAGAGGCTTAGGAACCTCCGGGACATCGTTAAACGTCCCAACATCCGAATTATAGGGCTCCCAGAAGGGGAAGAAGAAGAGCGACAAGTAGAAAACTTATTTGAACAAATAATAAAGGAGAACTTCCCCAATCTGGCAAAGGAAATAGACTCCCAGGAAGTCCAGGAAGCTCAGAGAGTCCCAAAGAAGTTGGACGCAAGGAGGAACACATCAAGGCACATCGTAATTACATTAGCCAAGATTCAAATGAAGGAGAGAATTCTAGAAGCAGCAAGGGATAAAGGGACAGTCACCTACAAAGGAGTTCCCATCAGACTGTCAGCTGATTTCTCAAAAGAGACCTTACAGGAAAGAAGGGGCTGGAAAGAAATATTTGAAATCCTGAAAAGTAGGGACCTACATCCAAAATTGCTCTATCCAGCAAAGCTGTCATTTAGAATGGAAGGGCAGATAAAGTGCTTCTCAGATAAGGTCAAGTTCAAGTAGTTCATCATCACCAAGCTCTTATTATATGAAATGTTAAAGGGACTTACCTAAGAAAAAGATCAAAAATATGACAGTGAAAAGACAGCAAACTCACAGCTATTAAGAACCACACCTAAAACAAAAGCAAACTAAGCAAACAGCTAGAACAGGAGCAGAACCACAGAAATGGAGATCATATGAAGGGTTAGCAACAGGGGTGTGGGAGGAGGGGGGGAAGGTACAGAGAATGAGTAGCATAGATAGTGGGTAGAAAATAGACAGGGGGTGGGCAAGAATAGTATGGGAAATGTAGAAGCTAAAGAACTTATTACACATGGACATGAACTAAAGGGGGGAATGTGGGTGGAAGAGGGTGTGCAGGGTGGGGGGAATGATGGGGGAGAAATGGGACAACTGTAATAGCATAATCAATAAAATATATTTTAAAAAATTAGGGAAGTTTTCCATCATTATTTTTTCAAATAGGTTTTCTATCCCTTGCTCTTCTTCTTCTCCTTCTGGTATCCCTATTATATGGATATTATTACATTTCATATTGTCTTGCATTTCTCTTAATCCCTCTTCATTCTTTCTGAGCCTCTTTTCCTTTTCTTGCTCTTTCTGGGTGTTTTTTCTACTTTTTCCTCCAACTCGCTGATCCAATCTTCTGTTTCATCGATTCTGCTTTTGATTCCTTCTACTGTGTTCTTCAGTTCAGAAAGTGTATTCTTCATTTCCTCTTGCCCCTTGTTGATAGTTTCTATTTCCTTTTTCATGTTGATATAGTTTGCAGTGAGTTCATTGTAGCTTCCCTGTAGTTTCTGGTAGCTCATCATGAGCTCATTGAGCTTCCTGATAACCATTGCTTTGAACTCAATATCTGAGGGTTGAGTTGCCTCTATTTCATTTAGCATTCTTCCTGAGGCTTCCTCCTTTCCTTTCATTTGGGGATTGTTTCTTTATCTTCCCATTGTTTGTGAGACTCTTCTTCAGCTTCTTAAATTGACCTATTCTGGCTCCCTGGGTTTATGGTGTGAACTTCTGTGGTAGAAGACCTGTGAGATTCAGTGGTGCAGTCTCCTTCAGGTATCCTGGTGTTCACAGCTTCCACCTATTCCTTTTTGTGATCATTTGGTGGGGTAAGGCAAAATGGTTTAAGACAGCAAGAGAATATTCTATGATATTTACAGTAGCAGCCGGGAGAGAAGAGACAGGAGATCCTTTGGCTATATATAGTGTTAACCGTGTTCTACCGCCCAACTGGCCACTTTTTAGAAAGGATGGAAAGAAGATAAGACTCTTATTGGGGAGGGAAGGATTGTGAGTTGGATCTAAAGCAGTGAGGTTGTGGAAGGTCAGATTCTGAGGTAAGGTGAGAGTAAAGGACAGTAAATAGGTGTAGTGTATGAGAAAATAGAGTTAACCACTACAGTAATAGAGTTCAGGAAACCATGAAGTGGGCTAAGATCTGGGAGGAGTGTTCTGTAGTATGTACAATTGTATGGAACAGCTATTATTTACAATAATATTAGAGTAACAATCATATGACAGAATCTATGAGGTCTAAATAACAAGAATAGGGAGTATAGGACTATACTCCCTATTCTTGTTATTTTACTTTAAAAAATCAAACAAACAAATAACAAACAAACAAACATACAAAAAAACCACCTCTTGCTGGTTTCAAACTGGCCAAACCGATTTTCTGGTCTTGCTGGCTGCAACAGGCTGAGGGGCGATCCCCTGTTCAGCACTCAGTCAGCTTTGGGCTACTCTCCCCAGGGCTAGCCCTGTGCCTCTCTGTGCAGGGTCTCGGGCATGGGCTCTAGGCTCCTGCAGAGCGCGCCCTTTCCCTAAGTTTATGAGTGTGAGCTTGGGTCTCCAACGAGACTCACACTCCATCCCTGAGTTTATGGCTGTGGGTTCCACGTTTCCTGCCGTGTGCTCACTCACCCCAGGTTCACGGGTGTGGGCTCTGGTTTTCCCATGGATTGTGCACACTCCCTGGGTTTAGGGGTGTGAGCTGTGGGTCTCCTACGGAACTCGAGCATGCTCCCCAGGTTCACAGGTCTGGGCAACGGGTCTTCCACAAAGCCCTCTCCTCCAGTTTTGGGAGCGTGGCCAGGCCGCCTCTGGTCACAGGGACTAGGGCACAACTTATCCCAGGGCTATGCATGGGTGCTCACAGCCCCTGTGTGTTTGCCACTCAGTCCTTAACTCCCCTCTCTGTGACTTCAAGCAACCAGGTCTCCCCCAGTGATGCTCAAACCTTGTCTGGCTGGAGAGGGAGCAGTTGACCTGGCTCCCTCCCTAGAGTCCTGTGGCAGACCCAGCAAGTGCCGGGCCTGGGGTTGCAGCCACCTGGGTCTCCACGCTGATCCCTGGGCCCTTATTGTCCTGAAGTACTCTCCTTACCATCTGGTTTTTCAATGTCCGCTATAATTTTTGATCTCCTATTTTCGTATATGATGGGGTACTGTTGGCTGTTTGCTCTGTTCCTCCATAGATCATCTAGGTTTTTCTCTCATGTGTAGGGGGAGGGGGAACCTGCTCCCTCCTACCATGCCACCATCTTCCCTCTTGCAACATGTCTTTTTTAAATTTTTCAGTTACTGTTGACATACAATTTTATATTAGTTTCAGGTGTGCAACATAATGATTAGATTTTACATAACTTCTGAAGTAATCACCCCTATAAGTCTAGTACTTATCTGACACCATACATAGTTATTATAATATTGTTGACTGCATTCCCTATGCTGTACTTTGCATCCCTGTGACTGTTTTTAGAACTGGCAATTTGTGCATCTTAATCCCTTCCCCTTTTTTCCACCCATTCCGCAACACCCCTCCCATCTGGCAACCCTCAAAATATTCTCAAAAAGTTTGTTTTCGTTTTGTTTGTTTATTTTGTTTTTTAGAGTCCACATACAAGTAAAATTACATGGTATTTGTCTTTCTCTGTCTAACTTATTTCATTTAGCATAAAACCCTCTGGCTTCATACATGTTGTCACAAATGGCAAGATCTCATTCTTTTATATAGGTAAATAATACTCCATTATACACACCACACCTTTATCTAATCATCTATTGATGGGCATTTATGTTGCTTCCACATATTGATAATAATGCTGCAATGAACATGGGGATACATATGATTCTTAAATTAGTAGTTTGGATTTCTTCAGATAAATACCCAAAAGTGGAATTGCTGGGTCATGTTTTTAATTTTTTGAGAAACCTCCATACTGTTTCACATAGTGGCTGCACCAATTTACAATCCCACCAACAGTGCATGAGGGGTCCCTTTGTTCAGAAACATTTCTTTTTTTATATATTAAAGATTTTATGTATTTATTTTTAAAGAGAGGAGAAGGGAAAGAGAAAGAGGGGGAGAGAAACATCAGTGTGTGGTTGCCTCTCCCACACACCCTACTGGGGACCTGGCCCACAAGCCAGCCATGTGCCCTGACTGGAAATCAAACCAGTGACCCTTTGGTTCACAGGTCAGCACTCAATCCACTGAACCACACCAACCAGGGCAAAGACATGTCTTAAAGTGACAACCCACAAATCGCACATATGGCTAAACCTAACTGCAAGGGAGGTTGGAACAATATGGCCTTTTATCTGGGCAACATGGCCCAGATAAAAGTTGAAAAATTCATTCAATTACTGAAAGGAATATGGGGAAATGGATATTGCAGAACAGTTAAAAGAGAGAGTGATACCAAGAAAGTTACCTGTTAGGTAGTAATCATTTAGAGTCTATAAACCAACTCCAAATTTTATCAAAAAGAATCCACATCTGTGAGAACATCTAGTTGAGTAGAACGGGCTAGTTCCTGCCTCTGCCCTTTCTACTGCAGAGGGACGGTTCACACCTTGCCCACCCAGTCTCCAGGCCTCCAGGTACATGCTGTCCTCTCCACCTGAAACTGCGTTCCCTAGTTAGTAACCTGGTTGGCTCCCTGCCACTCTTCTTTGCTCAAGACTCAATTCAGATGTCACATTCTCCTGGTCAGCCTCCCTAAACAACTTCCATCTGAGTTAACATCCCCTTCCTCACGTTCTTATGGTGGGAGGCTGTGGAGGTTAGAAGGGTAGACAGGGGTTCAAATTCTAGCACCACAGTGGGAAGTGACATAAGCAAAAGACACAACTTCTCCATGTTAGAGTTCTCCAGGGAAACAGAAGCAATAGGAGATATAAATATAAAGAGGTTTATTATAAGAAGTTGGCTCATGTGATTATAGAGGCTGACAGGTCCCAAGATCTGCAGTTGGCAAACTGGGGACCCAGGAGAGCAGATGGTATAGTCCCATCCTGAGATGGGACATGAAAACAGGAAGAGTAGAAGGCCTGAAGGCTTGAAATATAAGGAGAGTTGATGGATGTTTCAGTTTGAGTCTGAAGATAAAACAAAAACAAAAACCAATGTTCTAGCCCAAGGCAGTTGGGAATGGGGGTCAAGCAGGAGGAGATTCCCTATTCTATTCAGGCCCCCACCTGACTGGATGAGGCCTACCCACCTGAGGGAGGGCCATCCACTCTACTCAGTCTACCCATTCGAATGTTAATTTCATCCAGAAACAACTAGAATATGCTTCACCAAATATCTGTGCACCCCATGGCCCAGTCAAGCTGACAAAGTGAGCATCACACTCTCCAAGAGTTGTTTTACACATCTGTACAATGAGGGTAACAATGGTGCCCACCTCCCTGGATAGACGGGAAATTTAGATAAAATCACATTGTGTGGAGCACTCAGCACAGTGAGTGGCCCAGAGGACGCATTCCACCCACATCATGCATGTCACTTCCAGCAGACCAACAACATCAACATGGGGGGTTGTCACCCCAGAGACTGTGAGCTTCTTGAGGACAGGAATAAGACCATGCCCTCATTGGGAGTTCAACAAATGTTTATTGAAGTAACAAATTATTGTGTACTTAAAAGAAGCATTTCATTGTAAAATTTATTGCCAGGTTCCTCAAAAAGCTAAAGGTAGAATTACCATGTGCCCCAACAGCTCCACTTCTATGACTACACCCAGGAGAATTGAACGTAGAGATTCAAGTCCATATTTGCATATCCATGTTCACAGCAGCACTATTCACAATGGCCAAGAGGTGGAGACAACCCAAATGTCCCCAACAGATGAATGGATAAACAAATGTTGCCCAGTGGAACATTATTCAGCCATAAAAAGGAATGAAGTTCTAACACATGTTATAATGTGGGTGAACCTTGAAAACATGCTGAAAGAAACAAAGCACAGAAGTTCATATAATGTATGATTCCACTTATATAAAATGTCTAGAATAGACAAATCTACAGAAATAGAAAGCAGATATTTCAGGGTGATGAAAATGGTTTGGAACTAGATGGAGGTGGTGGTTGCACAACATGGAGAGTGTACTAAGTTGCCATTGAATTGTATACTTTAAAGGGGTGGATTTGATTTGTGTGCATTTCACCTCAATTAAAAAAAAAAAAGCATAGCCAGGAAAAGGTAGGTGCAAAGTCATTGTGCTGGGTCAGATACTACAATGGCAATTCTGAAGGGCCAATACTTTGGTGCCTACTCTGTACAAAAAGGTTTAAACCAAGAAGATTTCAGCTGTCATTTCAAGGAGAGAGAGAGAGATCTTCTGTATCAGGCAGAAAGGGGGAGGAGCTCAGCACTTCCATGAAGACTCAGACTGAAAGAACAAGACATTAAGAAGGTTTTTCACCTGGCTGGTGTGGCTCAGTAGATTGAGTGCCAGCATGCAAACCAAAGGGTTGCAGGTTCAATTCCTAGCCAGGGCACATTCCTGGGTTGTGGGTCAGGTCCCCAGTAGGGGGCGCATGAGAGGCGACCACACATTGATGTTTCTCTCCCTCTCTTTCTCCTTCCCTTACTCTCGATCTAAGAATAAATAAATAAAATCTTTTATTTAAAAAAAAAAAGGTTTATGAGAGCCCCAGTTCTAAATGTTCCTCTCACCCTTAAGTATCACTCTGCTTCAAGTTCTTTGGCATGATAGCATTTTCCTCTTCAGACCATTCATTCACCCAGTACATGAATGCTTATTGAGCACCTACTGTTTGCCAAGGACTATTTTAGGTGCTCAGAAACAGCTGTGAACAAAACAAAGTCCCTATCCTGATGAGACTTAACGTCTAGTACTTAGAAAGATGCACGAACCCCCTGGGGAGCTTGTTAAAGCGCAGGTGGGGATTTAGTACACCAAGAGTCTGCATTTCTGTCATGCACCCAGGTGAGACTAAGCCGCTGGTCTGAGGACCGTACTTAAGTACAAGGATTTGGGGATCAGCATAAACATAGTCTTTTAACTCAATTATGTCTCACTTTTTTTATTGTTGTTCATTTACAGCTATTCCATCTTTCCTCCCTCCCCATTGCCCTCCCCTGCCCCATCTCCCCACCTCCATAGTCAGTCAACCCCCATTGTCCATGCCCAGAAGTCCTCTATTCATGTTTCAATTTTTAGAGCTTCCCCTAGGCCCCTATTGTTCTCCACCTACTGGTCCATCTCTTTGCTATCCTTCCTAGACAAATGTCTTGATTTTAAAAGGCCAATTAGCAGGGTGAGGAGCTAGTAAAGGGTAGAGGAAATTGAGTATTATGGTGATGAAAGAAGATTTGGCTGAGGAGTGGGCACACAATGTAATATACAGATGATGTATCATAGAATTGTACACTTGAAACATAAAATTTCACCTACCAGTGTCACCCCAATAAACTTAATTGTAAAAACATAAAAGTAAAAAGGCAAATTAGAGTGCCTTCAGAGCTGTGTCTACCTCAGAGTTTCTCTTTGTATAGTATTACTGTGTTACAATACTCAAGACTGGGACATTCTTTGCTGTGGAATTGTCCCATGCATTAGAGGATGTGGAGCAACATCTCTGGCCTCCACCCACTGGATACTGCAAGCACCCCCCAGGGGTGACGATCATAAATGTCTCCAGGCTTTACCAAATGTTCCCACCGCGGGTCAAAATTGCCCAGGTTGAGAACTACTGGTCTATTTCTAGCAAACTTATCCCTTTGCTGTTGGTAAAAAAAAGATTAGCAATAATTAACCCTTATCCTGTATTTACCAGGCACAGACATGCAGCATCTCTTAACTCATTTAATCTTGCCAAAAACTTTATCAGGTCCTTTTACTGTTCCCTCATAAGACAGGGAAACTAAGGTACAGAGTGACTGAGTGTCCCAAGGTCACACAGCCAGTGAGTATAGAGTCAGGATTCAAACCGGGTCCTCTGGCTTCAGAGCCTGCTTTCTTGTGCTTTCTACTGTTCCTCAGGGTTGTGGGGCCCTATAAGAACAGATGATGATTATGATGATGATGATGATTAATATCTTTAAAGCTACAACAGGTTGTTGAAGATTTGGAGTCACTGCTCACCAACAAGACTCTGTGGGGAATGGGAAAAAAGAGAGAAGTCGCATCCAATGTCACAACTATTCTGCAGATGGTGGAATCGACTGTTCTAAAAACTGCCTTGAAAGCCCCAGACCAAGAAATCCAGAAAGTTCAAAACAGTGCTGTGGGTAAGGAGACAATAAGGCCTCATACCCACAGGGTGGGGGTAGGCGTGCTTATTACTAGCTGGGGTCTGGATTAAGCAATTAGAAAAATATATAAATACACTGCACGGGTCTATTTATATAAAGTGCAAGAAAATGCAAACTAATCTATCGCAACAGGGAGAGGTGGGAAGAAGGGTGAAAATTTGGGAAACTTGGGGGTCATGGAAATGCTCATTACCTTGATGTGGTGGTGGTTGTACAGGTGAATACACCAATAAGACTCAACAATTGTACATGTTGATGTACAATCAATTGCACCTCCAGAGAGCTGTGTAAAAAAAAAAAAAAAAAAAAAGACTGTCAGTGGTTTCCAATCCCAGCGAGTCTGGGATTTGGGATCAAAAATAGTTTTTTAATCTAGTGCCTGCATAATCTAATGGCACATGTTAGAAGAAACATCTTACTACATATTTTTTAAATGAAAATCCTTTTGCCCCAGCCAGTTGGCTCACCTGATTGGGGTGTCATCCCATACACCAAAGTGTTATGGGTTCAATTCTGGTCAGAGCACATACTTTGGTTTTGGGTTCAATCCTGGTTGGGGTGCATTTGGGAGGCAATCACAATCAATATTTCTCTCTCACATCAACGTCTCTCTATCTCTTTCCCCTTTCCTCTCTCTCTAAAATCAATGAACATGTCCTCCGGTGAGAATTTTTAAAAGATGAAAACCCGCCCTGGCTGGTGTAACTCAGTGGATTGAGTGCGGGCCTGCGAACCAGAGGATCGAGGTTCGATTCCCAGTCAGGGCACATGCCTGGGTTGCAGGCCAGTTCCCATCAGGGGACACACGAAAGGCAACCATACATTGATATTTCTCTTCCTCTCCCTCTCTTCTACCCTTCCCCTCTAAAGATAAATAAATAAAAATCTTTAAAAATTTTTTAAAAAGATGAAAACCCTTTTATTGCACTTGTCATACATGTCACATGACCATGTGAGGTGACATTAGTTGGTTTGACTGTAGTCATCATTTCATTAGGTATACACATGTAAAATCATATTGTACATCTTAAATACACAATTTTTATTTTAAAAAACAAATAAAATGCCATAGCAAAACCAAGTGTTAATTTTTTTAAAAATTGGAACTTTATTTTTTTTAAGATTTCATTTATTTATGTTTAGAGGGAGAGGAAGGGAGGGAGAAAGAGGGGGAGAGAAACATCAATGTGTGGTTGCCTCTCACGTGGCCCCCAACCCAGGCATGTGCCCTGACTGGGAATTGAACCAGCAACCCTTTGGTTTGCAGTCCACGCTCAATCCACCGAGCTATACCAGCCAGGACCAAGTGTTAATTTTTTAATTAGGAAAAACATCAACAAAACTGTATTCAGACCAGCCCAATCGGCCCACAACCCTGTCTTCCAGTCCTGTGCCTGGTGAGGCACCTGCAGGATGAAGAGACTTGTGTTTGTTGTGTATGTGACCTCTTACATGCCGTTGCACAACCTGCTTCGTCACTCCTTGTCTCACTAACATCTCTCCATGTAAACGGTGTTCAGCATCATTACCTGTGTTATTGTCTTCAAGTGACTTACAGGCTTGCATTGTATGAGAGCAAGTGCATAATTTATTTTCCTGTTCTGGGAAATGTGGGTTTTTGCCAAGCAACCCTGTGATAGAGACCACTAAAAATTTATCTGTGTGTATTTGTTAGGCATTTCTTAGGACAAATTCATAAAGGAATTTGTTTTTATTTTAAAAAACAAATAGTTGACCTGAGTTGTTAGGTCAAGAAGAAAAACATTTTGGACTTTGATACATATCACTATTTTGGCCTCCAGAAATGTTTGCTGTGCTTTTTATTCAGCTCAGGGAAACCAAAAGATTGGTGTATGCCTAACTATTCTTGTTCTACCAACCTGGCTGATAAAATATGCTCTATAAAAGTAGTAATAATAAAAATAAATTCAAAATATAAAATTAAATTTAGTGCCTAACCATCTTGGGAAACTGGAATCTAGACACTTTCATTCTAAATTAAACCATTTTCCAAATTACAGGTAACACTCACCTTTCCTGATTTTGCCAGGTGCTAATTGGCTGATCAGTACCTAGTGCCCTTACCTCATCGGGCTTCAGTCTCCTCATCTATAAAATTGGGTATTACTAGTGCCTATAATGTACTTAGATCCAGGGCTGATAACTCCATTTTTATTATTTTATTTTCCATCTGTTATTACAAAATTTTATTTAAGTAGCACTCTTTTTTTATATTCCTATAATGGTATCATTCTTTATTATTCTGTTACTTGCCTTGTTTAACTTTTTAAACATATACAAAAGGGGACATAATTAACACCCTGCTGCATCCACCACCAATTTCTAACTCATGCAGCCAGTCTTCTTTTTAAGCTAAATATTTTCACAAGTTTGTTACTTCCATGACTTACAAGGATCCTTAATTTCTGAACTGCAGTTTCCTCATCTGAATAATGGCCCCTCGTGGGGTTATATGAGGCTGCCAGAAGATGACGAGGTATAAAGCTCTTAGCCCAGTGCCTGGCACCACCTACGCATCCAGTAAACACATCCAGTAAACAAGTTCGTGTTGCTGTGCACATTTTTAAAGGTTATAATAACGGAAAACTGTACAAGATCAACAATTAAAATAAAAAATAAATATAAATAAATAAATAAATAGGTTATAATAACGGTAAACTTGCCCAATGCTTTTCTCACCAGCTATAGAAAGTCAAGTTGTTACAGACAATTGCTCCAAGGAAAGAAAGACCTTCAACCTCAACGTCCAAATGAACTCACTGGACATCGATTGCAATGACATCATCCAGGGAAACACACAAGGTACATGTGGTGGCAGCATTCAGAATCCCTAAGATACAAAGCAGTGTCACTGTGAGTCACGAGGAAACTTCCCAACAGGGTCCCACCTGATAGGTTTGTTACTCTAAGATTGCGTCATTTGAGACTTTTCCTTGAAATAAAAAAGACATCTTCCCAGAGTAGAAGCTTTCTATTCTTCAGCATGGAAGAGACTTCTTTGAAATTTGGGTGCTGTTCTGTCCGTGTCTCACTTGGGTTCACCCAGAAGCAGTTTCTAGGACAATTGTAAGGGGTTCCAGTGTAAGGAGTTTGTTCCGGAGGTGATCCCAGGAAGCAGCAGTAAGTGCATCAGGGTTCCTCGGAGAAACAGAACCAATCAAATGTGTGTATGGAAAGAGACAGAGACAGGTTTCAAGGAATTAACTCATATGATGGTGGAGGCTGGCAAGTCTAAAATGTAGCCAGGGAAGAGCTGAGGACGTAGCTCAAGTCCATAGGCCGTCTGGAGACAGGATTTCCTCTTCCTCAGGGGAGGTCAGTCTTTTGTTTAAGAACCTCATCTGATTGGATGAGACCCACCCAGATGATGGAGGATGAGCTGCTTTACTCAAAGTCTAACTATTTAAATGTCCTTCTCAAGGCCCATCCACACTGCTGCAAATGGCTGAGCAGTATTCCATTGTATGTATGTACCACATCTTCGTTATCCATGGATGGACCTTAAGAATAGCATGCTAAGCAAAATAAGTCAGTCAGAAACAGCTAAGAACCATATGATTTCACTCATATGTGGGACATAAAGCTGAAAATCATAGATACAGACAACAGTATGGTGGTTACCAGAAGGAAGGAAAGTGGGTAGTAAAAAGTAAAGGGGGTCAAATATATGGTGATGGAAGGTGATTTGACTTTGGGTGGTGGGCACACAATGCAATGTATTCATGCACCATAGAAATGTACACTTGAAACCTATATAATCTTATTAACAACCAATGTTACCCCAATAAATTTAATTTAAAAATAAAATAAACAAGCTATCACTATAAAACTTCAAGCAAAAAAATATTTTTTAAAAAGATGCAAATAAATAAATGTTAACCTCACCTAAAAAATACCTTCACCCCAACATCCAGACAGGCATTTGACCAAATATCTGCATGCCACGGCCTTGCCACAGTGACACGTAAAATTAACCACCCCAGCTGGGGAAAGAGGAAGTGAGGAAAGAGAAGGCAGTCGACACAGGCATTGTTCTAATATGTTTGTGAACAGGTTGCTGCTGGTGGTAACCAGGGCTCAGTCCCACTGTGTTAGCCCACTCAAGGAGAGGGAACTGGGCCATTTATCCACCTGCTCTCATTTTCATCACCAGGTGAGGGCTCATCGGTGTAGTTAACTTCCAGAGCCTTCCAGTCTGCCCTGGGTGCTGGTCAACCATTCATTCACTTGGGGAAAGCTTCCAGGCAGAGTCTCAGCTGCTTGTGGTAGAATCCGCCAGCATGTAAAGAAAGCAGGGTGCACCTGCTTCAGCCTGCACACAAGGGGCAGACTTTTGCTATCATTGTCCCAGCATTACCAGCCTCTCCGATTTTATTTGAGGAAGAGGCAAGAAATGAATTCAGCTTTATTTGTGTCACATTGTCTAGTCACTTTTTTCTTTTTTTTCCTTTTTCAATTACAATTGACATTCAGGATTATATTAGTTTCAGGTGTACGACATAGTGGTTAGACATTTATATAACTTACAAAGTGATCCCTCCTCTCAGTCTAGTGTCCACATGAGCATACATAGTTTACAATATTGTTGCCTAGATTGCCTGTGCTGGACTTTACATCTCTACAGTATGATAAATAGAGTCTTGAAATCCAATCACGTAAACATGGGTACAGTTGTCTGTACCGTTCACCAACAATCTCAAAGGAAAGACAGTAAAACACAGACAACAAACCACTTTCTAATCTGAGAAAACCTCATGAGACAATTAGTTCTTGTCACTTCCTCTCCTTCACCAAGAAGATTAAGAACTTGAATCTGCCTCCATTTGAGAAGGGGCCAGGCAGAGGAGGAAAGCCAACTTCCAACCACAAAATTTCACAATTACATTGTCATCATGTTCATCTGTAACTCACAATTTGTAGAGTGTGCAAGACTTCACAGTGCAAACTAAACAAATTACGTCTTCAGTCCAGTTTGCTCCTTGTCAGGGTGCTGGGGGCCAGGATTTCAACATATGGATTCAGGAGGACACAGCTCAGCCTCTAACATCTGAGCTGAATTGTTTAAATAAATTACAGACATTGCAGTGGAATTCCATGTCCTCTGAGGAGTACCTGGCATAGCCATGCCCAGCAGCAGACTATTTATCACACCCTAATGGGCCCTGCATCTCACCTCCGAGCATTTGCATTGGCTGTTTCTCTGCTGGGAATGCCAACCACTTCGCTGGGTGAACTTTGACTGTTCTTTTAACACAGCTCAACTCTCACCTCATCTGTGATTCCTCACAGGACTACCCACTTCCCTCATAACACCCAAGTCAGGCCCTCCTTCCTCTGTGCCACCCCCACCCCCACCTGAACCTGCCTTATCATCCTGTCTCCTCCACTGCACTCTGATCCCTTTCAGGTCGGGAACACGAATTCTTTCCCTATAGCCACCACACATGGAGAATAACAACAAATGCTCATTGAGTTAAATCCACATTTAGGCTGAAGCCTTAACACTACTAATGAGAGAAAAGAATCCATTGGTGGGTGCATGACAAGCTCACAGAAGAACATTTCTCTGTCCCCAGGCTCTGCAATCCCCCAGCTGCAACAACCAAAAATGCCTCCAGGCATTGCCTGGCGTCCCCTTACAAGGCAGAATCACCCTCAATTGAGAACTGGTAGTCTACAGAGACCTTGGCATTTATCTAGAGACCATTTTAAGATTGAAAGTGAGTGCTATTAAATTACACCAGGTGTGAACTGGGACTATGTGGGTAACTGGAGATGTGACCCACCCTCGCCCTCCTCCACCACCACCACCCCCACCGCCAATAAACCATCTCACGAAACAAACCCATAAGGCCAGGGAGACCAACCGTGGAAACCTCTACAGCCCCTTTCCTCTTTCCTGATTTGCTCTTATGGCAGAATATTTCAGAATAAAATAAACAATTTCTAAGCATAAGAACAGGCAGATATACCACCTGCTCATTTCCCAACCGTCTACCAGTATTTCATTCTAACAACAGAAATTGCCATTAACTTAGAGAAACAGAAGTGGTTCTCCTACTTCTGACCCATGGAGTGAGGCCAGAGCGGCCTGACTAGAGAAAGTGCACAGCTCAGTGGCAAAGCTGAAACCCAGAACCCCAGCTCTTGCCCCCACACTCTTAACTACTCGCTATATATGGCCTCTTTGCCATGTGGAATTCTCAGCAGTCACAAATAGTAAAAACATACTGACATGGAAATATGTTTAGAATATTATCAACTAGATGGATAGATAGATAGATGGATAGATAGATAGATGATTAGATAGATAGATAGTAGATCATCTGTGTCACTTTGCTAGGACTATCATAGCAAAATACCAGAGTGGATGGCTTAAACAAGAGAAATTTATTGTTTCACAGTTCTAGAGACTGGAAGTTCAAGGTCAAGGTGATGGCAGGGGTGGTTCTGAGGCCTCTCTTCTTGGCTTACAAATGGGTGCCTTCTCATTGTGTCTTCACATGGTCTTTTCTCTATACACACACAACCCTGGCGTATCTCTGTGTATCCTAATTTCCTCCTCTTATAAGGACACCAGTCAGATTAAGTAAGAACCCACCCTAACAGCCTTATTTTAACTTAGTCACCTCTTTAAAGGCCCTATTTTCAAATAGAGTCACATTCAGAAGTACTGGGGTTTAAGACTGAAACATATGAATTTAGGAGGGTGGGTGGACACAATTTAGCCCATAACAATATCTGATTGGTAGATATGTACATCTCTTACGAATATATGATAAACTTATAAATATATGATATGTATTATATATCACATATGCCATATCTAAATGCATGATATAAATATATATTAGTCTTTTAAAGAATGCCAAATTACAGTAATCCCTTACCTAAAACCCTTCAATGGCTTTCTACTGACTTGAAATAAAAAGAGGAGTCCTCTCCCCAAAGCCCATAAAGCCCTGCAGGATCTACCTGTCACCTCCCTACCCTCCTTGCTGTTTCCTGAACAAGTCAAGCACATCCTTGGCTCCAGGGTTTTTCCCCTGCTACCCCTTCCTTCATATACCCACAAGGCCCTCCTGTTCTTCACTCTGCTGTCTGAAAACTCTCTAAAACACCATCGCCTCTCTCTGTCCACGTACCCCACTCAATTTTCTCCATAGAACTGATCATTATCTGATATATACGGCTATGTATTTGTGTGTTTTTTGTCTGTCTCCTGCACCAGAATTAAGAGTCATAAGAGCAGAAACTCAGTTTAGTTCGTTCCCTGTCATCCCTGGAATAATGTCTAGAATGTAGTAGGCATTCTATTAAAAAAAAAAAAAAGGTTGAATAAATAGATGAATGGATACATAGATATATAACCTGATGATTTCCATATATGTTATTTATTTCTAGATGATTTACATATACATAGAACATATAGAAATGAAATGATTGATACATATGTACATAGAGATACATGTAACCCAATTATAAATAGGATTTCCTTGAGTCCACTGTCAACATTATATTTCATCTAAAGATATGTAAAACCAAATCAAAAAGCCTTGAAAAATAAGTCCATTTTTGCTGAAACCTCTTCAAGGGACTGCAGAGGAAGTGGAATGACACCACACGAGATGTAGTTAACTTCCTAAAATGCTGCTTTACTGCTGATCCAACCCCCTCTCTTCCTTCTTCAAAGTTCCATCTGCCTCTTCTTTGCCCTTCCTGCTGCCTTTCATATCATTTTCTTCTAAAGGTAGATCTTTTCCAATGTAAATGATGTAGCTGAACCCCTTTTGGTTTTTCCAGTTTTTCTCATCCCCCAAATTTTACCTTATTCAATACACACACCAAAAAAACCAGCTTCAGACCCACAAATACAAAGTCAGCCTCAGAATGTGAGAATCCTCCCCTGAAAAGTCTCAACTTATTTCAACCCTCATATATGTGAACATGTGTGTACATATATGTGTGTGCACATATATGTGTGTCTGCATATATATATCTATGCATATACATCACTTTCAAAAGAGATAAATAATGACTGTCAGGCAAATGTAAATGAATGCATATCAAAGACATTCATAAATTAATGAAGAAGCCAATAAAATGTTAAGATAAACATTCAATGGCAATTTGAAGAACAGATATATACACACAAACATATTCATCTACCAGACAGTCATGAATACTGACTGCAGTCAACATGCTAACAGATGCCAAAACTGATTCATATCCTCTAGGGCAGTACAATGTAATGTTTGAGGTTATATTTTCCATAGGGCACAAAGCAACTGCATCTCAACCAGACAAAATACACTTCTGTCTGTAAAAAATCTATTTGTGCTACTATCCATTTTCTACATGTTATCTTCTGTGCCTACAGAGTTGTGAAATTGCTTGGCAATATAAAGGTGCAACAGTCCTACTGAATCAGATAATTCCCAATATTCAGCTCTCCACTGGCTACCTTAGACATGCAAGTGTATTTAGATACACATATCTACATCTGGGGAAAAAAAAACAATTCCAACAGTGATTATCTCAAAATGGTGGAATATTATATAAATTTTATTTCATTTTTTTCTCTCTTTTTCATCAAAATTTTATTTTTACAAGAAATAAGTTTCTTGTAAAGTGTATCAAATAAATGTGACACTCTACAGAAACTGAAATAAAAACCAAACTATACATGTATTGGTATGACTAAATCTTGAAAATATTAACTGAAGTGACAAAAGAATATTGCAAAAGGATATCCCAAGTGTGGCATTGTTTATGTGAATTTGTAAACACAGAAAACAGGACTATGTACTGTTACAGAAACATGCAAATATAGTCAAATTACAATTTATGGAAAGGCTACATGTCCACTTCAAGTCCACAGTTATTTCTAGAGAAGGAAGTAAAAAGTGAAATAGTGGGAGATTTAACCATATCTAAAACATTTTATTTCTTTTTAAAAATTAATTCTGAAGCCAATATGGCAAAATGATATGTTTAATCTGGATGTAAATGTCAGTTATACTTCTCTGGGTGTTTGAAATATAAGTTAAAAATTTTAGGAAATAAAGAAGGTGTTTGGCACTGTGCTGGGAGCTCTGTGGTTTCCAAATGAAGTCTCCTGCACAGCCACTCAAGAAATTTAGTGTCTTTTGGAAAAACAAAATAATTAGTGGACAGTTGAATTCTCATCGGTAGGCCAGGGGCTGCATCTGAAATACAAGTCCAGAGAAAGAAGCACGATAACACTTCCTGAGCTAGAGGTTGGAACAGAGCTGGGTCTCGAGGATGAGTTGGATTTGGGGAAGAAGAGCATTGGAGGACGCGTGAACTTACTAGACACGCCTGAGCACAGGTGTGGCCACCATGGGAGCATGAAGCATCTGGGGAAGGAAACGGGGCAGAAGGAATGGTGGTGGTGCTTTATTTTTCTGTGTCCTCAGGTCCCAGTGCAGTTGCCTTTATTTTATACTCTTCTCTTGGAAATATCATAAATGCAACTTTTTTTGGCGAGATGACTGAGAAAGATCAAGTGTACCTGAACTCCCACATAGTAAGCATTGCTATTGGACCCAAAAGGAATATATCTCTCTCCAAGACCGTGATTCTGAGTTTTCAGCACATAAAGAAGGTGGGTCAAGCCTTAATTTGAGCTTGCTTGGGTTTCACAGACGTAGATGGAACAATTTGCATAGCCTCCCAGTCTGGTTCTGGACCTGCACTGTCCCATCTGGCAGCCAGGAGCTACATGTAGCTATTAGGCATTTAAAATGGGGTGTGTCTCACTGTATTGGGTGACCCTTGAAAACAGGAACTTTGTTTTTGGCATTTATCATCCAGATGATACTAAACCTTGGTTCCCCAATCTCTCACCACATCCTCCTAGTGAATAATTAGTTTATAACAGAAACTGTTTCTATTCATCAGATGGAGAAAAGGGAGGAGGGTGAAGGAGTAGCAGGTGAAAGGGGAAGAGGTGGTGGAAATCAGTCACTTCCCCTTCATTTGCCACCATGGTTTGCCAATGGTCATCTTGATAATACCTGTAGTCCCAAGTGGCACAGATTCTCCTATGAAAGGAAGATAAAAGAACTGCATCATGATGACTGAACACAGAAATAACAAGTAAGGAGAAAGGATGGGATAAAGAAGAAAGATAAAGTGGTGAACACAGTGAGGGATGGTGAGTCCCACTTGACAATGGGGGTACCATAGCCTGCTAACTCCTGATCAGTATGCACATCAGAGGTGCCAAGAGCAAGAAAAATTGCTCTATAGAAAAAAAGAAATGGTGGACAGGCAATGGAGATGTAGAGTTGAGAGAGTGTGGGGAGAGAAAAGATTAGGATAGAGTGAAAAATTAAGGGGAACTTTCAGGAAATTATAATAGAGACCTTACAAGAAAACTTTTATTCATAGGAAAACAATGGTTTGCAATTTGCTTCGAAATGTTAATCACTTACCTCAATGTTCCACAAAAATCTTCAATAAAATTCCCTTTTTTGTTCTTGAAAATAATTAATTAATTAATTAAATGTGGCAGGTCTGGATGGATATTTCAAAGACAGTATTGTAAAGACTTAGTATTTCTAGATTTCAAAAACTTAGTAAGAAAAAAGGATTCAAATTATCTCTTTAATAATTTTTATCTATTGATTCATGTTAACCTACTAAGAGAAAGGGACCTGGAGCAGCATTCTAGAGAATTATGTCTTTTTTTAACTTATTGATTTCTTTAAGATTTTATTTATTTTTAGAGAGGAAAAGGGAGGGAAAAAGAGAGGGAGAGAAATATCAGTGTTTGGTTGCCTCTCGCAAGCCCCACAACTCAGGCATGTGCCCTAGACTGGGAATTGAACCAGTGACCCTTGCATCACCAGCCAGGACTAACTTACTGATTTTTTTAGAGAGAGAAGAGAAGAGGGAGAGAGAGAGTAACATCAGTTTGTTGTTCCACATATTTATGCACTCATTGGTTGATTTTTGTATGTTCCCTGACTGGAGATTGAGTCTGCAACCTTGGCCTATTGGGACAATGCTCCAACCAGCTGAGCTTCCGGCCAAAGCCTGGAATTACGTCTTAACCAGACACATGTATGCTCTGCAGGGATACAACATATTAGACACACCAAAAGAATACTTACAGTATTTTACCCTATATCTGAATTAAAATTTTAGTCTATTACGTAATAGATTAAATCTATAAAGTGAAACAGACACTATTTTAAATATAGTGAGTTAAATGAAATATACTACTAACATTAATTTGACCATTTATTTTTATCTTTTTTGAATGTGGCTAGTAGAAAATTTCAAATTACATTACATTTCAAATTACAAATTATAAAAATAGTATGTGACTCACATACTATTATTCTGGAGCAGCATTATTCTAATGCATGGAATTATTTTAGCTGCAGCTGTGAAATTTGAACTGAGACACAATATTCATTTCTGCACAAAAGGCTGGTATTATTAAGATCACATAACTCATCATTAAAAAACTTTTATTTAATCTGTTACCTTTTCCCATTCTCTGTCCAAACTCTTAAAGACAGGAAGGGCAATAGGCAGACACAGATGTAATAAAATTTGTTTGCTCCTTCCCCTTTCAGTTCTGTTAAGAAAATAAGAATCGAATGAAATCTTATTGTTTGTGACAACATGGCTGGACCTTGAAGGCATTATGCCAAGTGACCTAAGTGGGGAGAGAAAGAGAAACACTGTATGATTTCCCTCAATGTGGAATCTGAAAAAGCCAAACTCAAGAAACAGAGACCAGATGGTGGCTGCCAGGGGCGGGGTGGTGGGGTGGGGGTGCGGGAGTGAGGGACACAGGTGAGGGCGATCAGAGGGTGTGAACTTCCTGCCACAGGGAGAACGTGCTCCGGGTGCGGGTGCAGCGTGGCGACTCTCGTTAACAACGGCTGCACTGCATATCTGCGAGTTGCTAGAGGAGTAGATTTTAAAAGCTCTTCCACAGAATAAAAATTGTAACTATGTGAGGTGATGGATAGTAACTAAATTTATTATGGTAATCATTTCATTGTGTGTGTGTGTATATGTACATATATATAAATCATTACATTTTACACCTTAAATTTACACAATGTACGTCAATTATGTCTGAATAAAACTGGAAAATTAATCTGATTTTAAAATATAAATTTAAAAATTAAAGGAGGAAGGTAGGGAAATATAGGTTTTCTCTAGCCGATGCATAAAATCTAGGTATGGAATTTTTGATATATGGCGTGGCACAGAGAAAGTGGAGCAAGAAATCTGGGAACCGCCCAGTGGCTCATCAGAGAAGATCCAGGCCCCAGACAGGAAAGCATGTCACTCATACCCTTGCCTCTATGAACCGTTGCTCTAGAGCCCTCGGGTCAAAGAGAACAGGTGGGAGGCTAATTTTATTCTCAGTTTCCTGGTGGTGTTTTTTTTCCTGTTCCACCCCTCACGCTGCATGAGCAATTATTGTGTTGTCAGGGACAGAACTGGTGTGGAGAAACCAGGGAAATTTGTTTTCTGGTTGGTTCTAGGTTTGTTTGGGGGCGGGTTGGTGGTGGGTGGAGCTGTGGGGACCAGAGAAATTTGGCTTGGAAACTATTTGGGAGAAAACCATGCGAGCCTTACATTGTCTTTTTATCTGACTCTCATGGTTGGCAACAAAGTCATAAAACCCATGATATCTTGTAAAATTCTGGCTTCCACAGAAACGACCTTGTTTTTGTTTTGTGAAATCCCAGTAGAGGTGCGGCTGTGGGGACAGGTGTCCTGGTGGCCGTCCCCTTCACCTGAAAAAGAAATCACCAGAGTCGCTTCTCGGCCTCGGTGCTCATTGCCCACCCCGGTGAAGAGCTGCACTCTGAGGGATGCTCTTTCTGAGCAAAAACACAGCGAGCCCTTTGTGTTTTCAGATGAAGCCCCTGAGCCAAAACGTCATGTGCGTCTTCTGGAAAAGCACGGAGGAGGGCGGCCACTGGTCCAGGGAGGGCTGCACGCTGGACCGGGTGAACAAGAGTCACACCACGTGCAACTGCATTCACTTGTCCAGTTTCGCTGTCCTCGTGGCCCTCACCAGCCAGGTAGGATGGAAACATTCAATTCCTCCGGCTAATCCTTTTTGAGCTCCTACCAGGTGGCAGTAAGCACTGCAAAGAACAGGAAAACTAGCGAGGGACTGGAGTGACTGCAGAGGCGTATCACGTTCGATAGGATAGTCAGAGGGGGATTAAATATGCAGGCTGAAATCTGAATATTAAGAGTCGGTAGTGCTGCGATGCAGATGAACCTAGGAAACATGCATTGAGTGAGAGAAGCCAGACACAAAGCACCACATATTGCGTGATTCCACTGACGTGAAATGTCCAGAAGAGGCCAATCCACAGAGACAGAGAACAAACTGGTTGTTGCCAAGGGTCGAGGGGAGGAACACGTGGTGGTAACTGCTTCATGGGCATGGGCTTTATTTTAGGGGTGATGAAAATGTTTTAGAGCGACACAGCGGTACTGGTTGCATAACACTGAATGCGCTAAATGCCTCTGAACTGTACACTGTAAAGTGGTGAATTTTATATTATTTGGATTTTACCTCAATGAAAAAAAAGGTCATAGGAAAGGATCTCAGAAAGAACATCCGATGAAGAAACACAAGTATGCATAAAGACCCTGAAGAGATAAGAAATTTGGCATGCTCCAAAGAAAAATGTGGCTGGAACAGAGTACATGAGAGGAATGGGAAGGGGTCAGTCGCAGAGATGGAGGCCGGAGAAATGTGCCAGGCCTCGAATGCCGTGTCAGGAGTTTAGGTTTCATTCAAATTGCAATGGGAAGGCAATGGAAGGTTTCTGTCACGAATGTTGCATATTTATGTTATTAGAAGATCCCTCTGGGTCTCAAGTCAAGAATGAACAGTGCTCAAGAGCAGACTCACAGACCTGGCCAAAGTGGCTCAGCTGGTTGGAGCATTGTCCTGTAAACCAAAAGATCGTTGGTTCAATTCCCAACCAGAGCGCATGCCTGGGTTGCAGGTTCAGTCCCCAGTCAGGCCACATGCAAGAGGCAACCAATCCATGTTTCTCTCTCACTTCAATATTTCTATCCCTCTCCCTCCCTCCCTTCCCCTCTCTCTAAAATCAATAAGCATGTTTTGGGGTGAGAATTTTTAGAAAGGGGATAGTCTCGCAGAAACAGGATGGTGGTCAGGGTTCAGGTGGCAGCAGTTGAAGTGGTGGGAGACAGTCAGACAGACACATATCCTAGAAGTGGAGTTGGAGAGCTTACTGATGACATGGGCTGGGTGGCAGCACACGAGAAGTCCTACCTCCTTCTCCTCTTCTCAACAATGGAAGTGGTACCCCAAGAACAACACTTGGTGGAAATCTCCAACCTCTCCTATTACACAGGGCAGTGGGGAAGCTAAAATAGGTTTAAAAACATAAAATACTTCTTTTATCCATTGTTACATTTGTGGAATTCATCTGAGTTGGGCATAGCCTTAGTTTTTGTTGATGTATACATGTAATATTCCCTTGCATGACTCTACTACAATTTACTTATCCATTCTACAGTTAATGAGTACAATATCTAGGTTGTTTCCTGTCAGGGGCTGTTAAAAACACTATTTTACTGGGATGAAGCATAGACAAATTCCATGTGGAACATTCCTGGGTGATGAGGAAACAACACACTCCAGAGGGTGGGGCCTCTCTTATCACGAGTTTCTGAGTGACACTGTGGAGCAGAGTATTAATCCATCATTGTAAAGCTGAAAAACAGACACAACTAAGTTATGTTCTTAGGGGTTGAATCCAGAGGTGGTAAAACTTATCACAAAAGGACCATAGCTACTCCCAGGGGAGAAGGTGGTTTGCAATTAGGAAGAGCATCTGGGATAATGTCCACAGGTTAGTACACAATTAGTATTCACTTAATAATTATTAATCATATGATAGATTGACTTTTATGCATTTTTCTGTATAGGTGTTACATTTTACAATTTTAAGGTGGAAAAAGCAAAGGATTAAAAATTCTATAAACTGACATTAAAAATGAAAATCCCATGCCAGGATGGAGGCATAGGCGGACACACTGTGCCTCCTCTCACAACCAAAATTAAGGACAACAAATATTTAGAAACAAGAAAACAATCGGAACTGATAGAAAATTGAACTGTGCAGAAGTCCAACAACCATTCATCCAGATTGGTAAGAGGGGTGGAGTCGCGGCAGGAAAAAGTGGAGGTGCGGACCCGGGCACCCAGGCAGCAGCAGCTAGCAGATCCCAGGCATGGGGTGGCAACTGTGCAGACCCAGGGAGGCCACACAAGGCGGCTGGCTGACCAAGTGGTCCCACATTCGCGCACAGATAATCCAGGTGAAAGGGAAGCAGCAGAAGGGACTGGAATCCCAGAGAGAGCGGAGCAAGCGCCGTTGTTCCCTCTCAGACCCTGCCCCCAGATGCAGTGTCACTACCCAGCGACTGGGCTGCCCTGCCCTGGGGAACACCTAAAGCTCCACCCCTCACTATGTAACAGCTGCGACCACACCAAAAAAAAAAAAAAAAAAAAATGGCTCAAACCAGAGAACAAATCAAATCCTCGGAGCCAATTCCTCTAAGCGTCAAAGAGATAGCCAACCTATCAGATGCACAGTTCAAAGCCCTGGTGATCAGGATGCTCACAGAATTGGTTGATTTTGCTCACAAAGTAGATGAAAAAATGCAGGCCACAATACGTGAAATGAAGGAAGACACATGGGGAACCAATAGAGATGGGAGGAAAACTGGGACTCAAATCAATGGAGTGGACCAGAAGGAAGAAACTAACAACCAAACAGGAAACAAGGAAGAAACAAGAATTCAAAAAAAATGAGGAGAGGCTTAGGAACCTCCGGGACATCTTTAAACGTCCCAACATCCGAATTATAGGGGTACCAGAAGGGGAAGAAGAAGAGCAACAAGTGGAAAACTTATTTGAACAAATAATAAAGGAGAACTTCCCCAAGCTGGCAAAGGAAATAGACTCCAGGAAGTCCAGGAAGCTCAGAGAGTCCCAAAGAAGTTGGACCCAAGGAGGAACACACCAAGGCACATCATACTTACATTAGCCAAGATGAAAATGAAGGAGAGAATTGTAGAAGCAGCAAGGGATAAGGGGACAGTCACCTACAAAGGAATTCCCATCAGACTGTCAGCTGATTTCTCAAAAGAGACCTTACAGGCAAAAAGGGGCTGGAAAGAAGTATTTGAAGTCTTGAAAGGCAAGGACCTACACCCAAAATTGCTCTATCCAGCAAAGCTGTCATTTAGAATGGAAGGGCAGATAAAGTGCTTCTCAGATAAGGTCAAGTTCAAGGAGTTCATCATCACCAAGCCCTTATTATATGAAATGTTAAAGGGACTCATCTAAGACAAAGAGTATAAAAACTATGACAGTAAAAAGATAGCAAACTCACAGATATTAACAACCACATCAAAAACAAAAGCAAACAAGTAGAACAGGAACAGAACCACAGAAATGGAGATCGTATGGAGGGTCAGCAACAGGGGAGGGGGAGGAGGAGAGGGGGGGAAGGTACAGAGAATAAGTAGCATAGACAGTGGATAGAAAATAGACAGGGGGAGGGCAAGAATAGTGTGGGAAATGTAGAAGCTAAAGAACTTATGACACATGGACATGAACTAAAGGGGGGAATGTGGGTGGGAGAGGGTGTGCAGGATGGAGGGGAATAATGGGGGAGAAATGGGACAACTGTAATAGCATAATCAATAAAATATATTTAAAAAATGAAAATCCCCACAAAATTATAAGAGATGGTGAGTATCATTTCACATTAGTGAGTCCGGATAAGTCTGTACGGCTCATCAGATCCCTGGTCCCTGTCTTTAATGAGATGAGTCCCCAACAGCTCAATTAGATAGGGTATCTTAGCTTGGGGCCTCCCACCAGCAGATCTTGAGACAAGAATTTGAGGGCAAGTAGTTTCTCTGGGAGGTGAAGCCAGGAGACCTCAGTAGAACAGTAGGGAAGTGAGCCAGGGAATAGAAGACAGCCAGGAAATGATGCATCGAAGAGAAAGTTACCCCCACAGACAACTGGGGCTCAATCCCATTGGGCACTTCTGGGAGATATCGTAGAACAGGCACCTCAGAGCCTTCCCATCAGAGGTGGAGTGAGCTGGGGTATTTATCTGCCAATTCCCCAACTATTATTGTTTGAGGGTACCTTCCAGAGGCATTACACCCTGGCATGTGTGACCTGCTCCAGCATGTCCAAGCACACTCTTATGACAGGGAAAATACCCTCAGGGAGAGTCACTGGGCTTCACAGAAAGCAGCCAAAGGGCAGATAGAGGTGAGTGCAAAGAAGTTAATAGCCTCTGCTACACAGGACTTCTTGTGTCTCTTTGGGTACAAGACTGAGTCTGGCATTCTCATTCATTTCAACTTGAATTCTGCTGTGCAACATGGAGCCTATAGTTCACAATAGGGGGTTGTGTGCTTAAAAACTTGCTAAGAAGGTGGATCTCATGTTGTGTTCTTACCATAAATTTTTTTAAAAAGCAAGGGGACACAAATCTTTTGGAGGTGATGGATACATTCATTACCTTGATGGTGGGGATGATAGCATGGATATATGCCTATTTCTAAACTTATCAAAATGTGTGCACTCAGTGTATTGCACAAAATGTGTGCAATATTTTGTATATTAGGTATACTTAAGTAAAGCTGCCAGGGGCGGGGAACCCTTAGTCCTACAGACACCTCTCACACTATCATTAGGCTTTGTGCCTGTGTTTAGGATGCTCTTTTTCAAAGGGGAGAAACCATATCCCAGAGCAGGACAGTGTGACTGTATCTCCTCTTTGCTGGGCCCCAGGAGGAGGACCCCATCCTGGATGTGATCACCTATGTGATGCTGAGCCTCTCTCTGCTGTGCCTCCTCCTGGCTGCCCTCACCTTCCTGCTGTGCAAAGCCATCCAGAACACCAGCACCTCCCTCCACCTGCAGCTCTGCATCTGCCTCTTCCTGGCCCACCTGCTCTTCCTCACGGCCATCAACAGAACAGAGATTAAGGTACTGACACTGTCCCAAAGGACCCTTGCCCTGCCTGGGAGGTGTGGAGTTCATGGGACCATGCTGCATTGGACCCCTTAATAAAACGCTCTTGGGTTCTAGAAAAGGTTGGCGGGGTGGTGCCAAGGTGGGCAGGGCTGACATTGATTACCAAACACTTTTACATTTGATGACCTTGGTTTAATGTAATGTTCTCTGAACTCAATGTCAATATAAAGGAGAGGTCTTAGGGTCACACTCCACCTTAAGTATCCCACCTGGTGACACTTGCTTCTCCCCCAGGTGCTGTGCGCCATCATTGCAGGTGCCTTACACTACCTCTACCTGGCCTCCTTCACCTGGATGCTGCTGGAGGGCCTGCACCTCTTCCTCACTGCACGCAACCTGACAGTGGTCAACTACTCCAGCGTGAACAGATTCATGAAGTGGCTCATGTTCCCGATCGGCTATGGAGTCCCGGCTGTGATTGTGGCCATTTCTGCAGCATCCAGGCCTCACCTTTATGGAACACCTGATCGGTGAGCTTGACTCTCACCCTGTGCCATGGGCAGTTTGGGGACAGCGTTGATGATGGTGACTGAGATCCCCATAGCAAACACACTCTGCTTTTTACTTGAGTGTAACACCGCTGACCTTTCCCCAAAAAAAGCAGGGAAAGATGGCAGTAAAAGCTTGGAAGGGTCTGAAAGGAAGGAGTTTTGTGGTTAGGTATCAGCTCTAGCCCTCCCATAATTTGGAGATCTCAAGTCTCAGATTCCTCTTTAGCAAAATGAGGATAATGGTTATCCCTATTGTCCCACCCTCATGATGCTGGTGTGAAAATTCAACAGGACTGTGCTTATAAAACGTTTGGTGTAGCATTAACACATGGTAGTGAACAACCAAAACCTTCATTGCCATCAGTTGACATTTTCAGAAGATGATGGAAAAGTTCTCTGTTGAGAAAAGGTGTCACTTGATGTTCATTTCATGTGCTTTCTCTGATCTCTCTTTGTGTCTCTTTTCCCATCGTTCTCAGGTGCTGGCTGCACCTGAAACAAGGATTCATCTGGGGTTTCCTTGGCCCTGTCTGTGCCATTATCTGTGTGAGTATGTGGCTCCAGTGTTCATACAAGGGACATGCACTGTCTCTATTTTATGGTTTCCACCTGCTACCAATTCAGTCCCATGTGCAGGAAAGTAGGAGTTGTGTGCAATTTATAATGAACACATTACATTATTTTAACTTGTATTCTTCCTGGTGTCCATCATTCCTGCAGGTGAATTTAGTATTTTTTCTCTTGGTCCTTTGCATTTTGAGAAGAAAACTCTCCTCTCTCAACAGTGAAGTGTCAACCATCCAAAATATAAGGTAAGATGGAGCAAATGGTACTTCTGACCCCCTCTGCCTCTACTCAACCCCTTCTTGTCCTTTTTATATGTCTGCACACACATACACCCTGCAACCAGGCTCCAGAAACTAGCAAGGCCACTGTCATGTCCCAATGTCTGTATTAACCAGAGTGTAGGCTAAGCTTCTGAGACAAAAAGGCCCCCACTAAAAAAGAGTGAAATAGGACTTTCGGCCAAGATGGAGCGTAGGTCGACACACTGTACCTCCTCTCACAACCAAAATTAGGGACAACAAATATTTAGAAACAAGAAAACACCAGAACTGATAGAAAATTGAACTGTATGGAAGTCCAACAATCATTCATCCATACCAGTAAGAGGGGCGAAGTCGCAGCAGGAAAAAGTGGAGGTGCGAACCCAGGAACGCAGGCAGCAGCGGCTGGCAGTTCCCAGGTGCACAGGTGGCCGCTGGTGGACCCTGGGCATGGGGTGGCGACTGTGCACACCCAGTGAGGCCGCACAAGGCGGCTGGCTGACCAGGCGGTCCCACATTCCTGCACACAGACAATCCAGGTGAAGGGGAAGCAGCAGAAGGGACTGGAATCCCAGAGGGAGCGGAGCAGGCGCCATTGTTCCCTCTTGGACCCCGCCCCGACAAATAGCATCACAACTCAGCAACTGGGCTGCCCCGCGTTGGGGAACACCTAAGGCTCCACTCCTCACTATGTAACAGCCAAGACCAGACCAAAACAACAACAACAACAAAAAAAAAACACCAAAAATGGCTCAAACCGAGAACAAATGAAAGCCCCAGAGCTGATTCCTTTAAGCCGTGAAGAGATAGCCAACCTATCAGATGCACAGTTCAAAGCCCTGGTGATCAGGATGCTCACAGAATTGGTTGATTTTGCTCACAAAGTAGATGAAAAAAATGCAGGCTACAATACATGAAATGAAGGAAGACACATGGGGAACCAATAGAGATGGGAGGAAAACTGGGACTCAAATCAATGGAGTGGACCAGAAGGAAGAAACAAACAACCAAACAGAAAACAAAGAAGAAACAAGAATTCAAAAAAATGAGGAGAGGCTTAGGAACCTCCGGGACATCTTTTTTTTGTTTGTTTGTTTTGTTTTGTTTTGTTTTTAATTTTTATTTTAATTGTTGATCTTGTACAGTTTTCTTGATCTTCTCACCCGAACCCGCCACCCCAGCCCTCCCCACCTCCCTCCCATTTCCACCCCCCCATAGTTTTTGTTCATGTGTCCTTTATACTTGTTCCTGTAAATCCTTCCCTTTTTCCCCTGAAATTCCCTCCCCTCTCCCCTCTGGTGACTTTCAGCCTGTTCCCAATTTCCATGTCTTTGGTTATATTATGCTTGTTTGTTTGTTTTGTTGATTAGGTTCCTGTTAAAGGTGAGATCATATGGTACTTGTCTTTCACTGCCTGGCTTACTTTGCTTAGCATGATGCTCTCAAGTTCCATCCATGCTGTTGCATAGGGTATGAGCTCCTTCTTTCTTTCTGCTGCATAGAATTCCATTGTATAAATGTACCACAGTTTTTTGATACATTCATTTACTGATGGGCATCTAGGTTGCTTCCAACACTTGGCTATTGTAAATTGTGCTGCTATAAACATAGGGATGCATAGTTTCTTTTGGATTGGTGTTTCAGGGTTCTTAGGATATGGTCCTAGCAATGGAATTGCTGGGTCAAAAGGTATATCCATTTTTAGTTTTTTTAGAAAATTCCATACTGTTTTCCATAGTGGTTGTACCAGTCTGCACTCCCACCAGCAGTGCACTAGTGTCCCCTTTTCTCCACAACCTCTCCAACACTTGCTGTTTGTTGCTTTGTTTATGAGGGCCATTCTGACTGGTGTCAAGTGGTATCTCATTGTGGTTTTAATTTGCATCTCTCTGATAGCTAGCGATATCGAGCATCTTTTCATGTGTCTCTGGATCCTCTGTATGTCCTCCTTGGAGAGGTGTCTGCCCAAGTCCTTTGCCCATTTTTTAATTGGGTTGCTTGTCTTCTTAGAGTGGAGTCATATAAGCCGTAACACCATTAAAGTCCTAGAAGAGAACATAGGCAGGAAAATCTCAGATATTACACGCAGCAACATTTTTACTGATATGTCCCCTAAAGCAAGGGCCATAAAGGAAAGAATAAACAAATGGGATCTCATCAAAATAAAAAGCTTCTGCATGGCCAAGGAAAACAGTATTAAAATAAAAAGAGAACCGACTGTGTGGGAAAACATATTTGCCAATGATATCTCAGATAAGGGTTTAATCTCCAAAATATACAAAGAACTTACACGACTCCGGGACATCTTTAAACGTCCCAACATCTGAATTATAGGGGTACCAGAAAGGGAAGAAGAAGAGCAACAAGTGGAAAAGTTATTTGAACAAATAATAAAGAAGAACTTTCCCAAGCTGGCAAAGGAAATAGACTCCAGGAAGTCCAGGAAGCTCAGAGAGTCCCAAAGAAGTTGGACCCAAGGAGGAACACACCAAGGCACATCATACTTACATTAGCCAAGATTAAATGAAGGAGAGAATTCTAGAAGCAGCAGAGATAAGGGGACAGTCACCTACAAAGGAGTTCCCATCGGACTGTCAGCTGATTTCCCAAAGAGTCCTTACAGGCAAGAAGGGACTGGAAAGAAGTATTTGAAGTCTTGAAAGGCAGGAACCTACATCCAAAATTGCTCTATCCAGCAAAGCTGTCATTTAGAATGGAAGGGAAGATAAAGTGCTTCTCAGATAAGGTCAAGTTCAAGGAGTTCATTATTACCAAGCCCTTATTATATGAAATGTTAAAGGGACTCATCTAAGAAAAAGAAGATAAAAATATGACAGTGAAAAGACAGCAAACTCACAGCTATTAAGAACCACACCTAAAACAAAAGCAAACTAAGCAAACAAGTAGAACAGGAACAGAACCACAGAAATGGAGATCGTATGGAGGGTTAGCAACAGGGGAATGGGAGGAGGAGAGAGGGGGGAAGGTACAGAGAATAAGTAGCATAGATGGTGGGTAGAAAATAGACGGGGGGAGAGCAAGAATAGTATGGGAAATGTAGAAGCTAAAGAACTTATGACACATGGACATGAACTAAAGGGGAGAATGTGGGTGGGAGAGGGTGTGCAGGGTGGAGGGGAATGATGGGGGAGAAATGGGACAACTGTAATAGCATAATCAATAAAATATATTTAAAAAATAAATTAAAAAGAGTGAAATAGAAGTTTATGTTACTCTCATGTCACAGTCCAGCAGTGAGTGTTCCAGGACAAGTGGGAAGGCTCTGCTCCACAAAGTGATCCAGAGACTCAGATTCTTTCTATTTTGTTTCTCCACCATTCCCTAGGGTGTTGTCTTTGTCAGTTTCCCATCCATGGGAAGGAGGTTGCATGGTCCACATTTGCTCATATCTTATTGCCTACACCTTAGTCACATGGTGATACCTAGCTTCAAGGGAGGCTGGGAAATGTAGTCTCTAATTAGGTAGCCATATGTTCTTGAAAAAACTCAAAATGGGAAGAGATATAACCCTAAAAGGAAGAGGAGGAGAATGGGGGAAAAAAACAGCAGTTTCTGCTATACAACACAAGCCACACACAGGAGTACTCTTTTTTATCAGAAAGAACCAACTTAAGTTTGTTAATCCATCAGTCACTGAAAGCTTAAATTCTATAGAAACTCTAAGAGTTGCACTTCTGAAAGATGCCCCAACAAAACTTCATTCACCCCTCAGGGAGAGACCAATTTGGCTAACTACAACAAACTTAAATGTATATCTAAGAGTTGTGCATAATGGATTTGTAAAAGATTTTAATTAAACTATATTTTGTATAATACTATTTCAAAAAATTGGGGACTATGAGCATTTTTTTATTTTGTGGTATCCATTTTAATTAGAACATATAATTTACTGTTTTCATTTTAATCACAAAATAGCATGTTAAATTTTTTCACATTTTTAAAAAATATATAAAGTGAAAATTGATAACCCCCTTTTCCTGCTACTTCCACTTCCCAAGAAAGTTGGAGTTAACACACTTTCTAACAAGTATGATATAATATGTGTGATATTTTCCTCAGAGCTTTTTCTGTGCATTTCTATAGAACAGACATGCACACATTCAATAGACAGCACACTACACAAATTAGTCCTCAACCAGCTTTTCTCACATAAAACATTATGGTTTAAAATTGGGCATAAATGTGTATAGATAGATAGAGAATGACCTTACATCTCAGTTTGCCTGAGACAGTCCCAGTTAATGCCTGTTGACCCATTGTAACTATTAATAGCACCCTTTTTTATCTCAAAAGCTTCCCTGTTTGAATAACAAAGAATATGACCCCCCCCCATCTATAAAAGAGAAAGAGATAAAGAGCCCCTGGTTTTAGAATGTTTTCTATATACATGGTACTGATTTTGTTCTATATACTGCCCTAAATATGTATGTTAAAGTCTCACTTAGTCTTTGCAGCAGCCCTATGAAATAGGACTATTATAAAGATGAGGGACCGGAGTTATAGAAATGCAGAGTAATTTGCCCAATGTCACACAGTGGATTAGTGCTGCCTTGGATTTAAAACAAGGCAGTCTAGCTCCGGAGTCCTCACCAGTAAGAACTACACCACAGGAGTGCCCACATCCATTCTTAGCTTTTACCCATTTTTGCTTTTTACTCCCCTCAGGATGCTGACGCTGAAAGCGACAGCTCAGCTCTTCATCCTGGGCTGCACGTGGAGTCTGGGAGTCCTGCAGCTGGGTCCAGCTGCCCGGGTCATGGCCTATCTCTTCACCATCATCAATGGCCTTCAAGGTGTCTTCATTTTCCTGGTCTACTGCCTCCTTAGCCAGCAGGTAAGCTTTTACCCCTTTCTTTGCTGTTTTTTTTTTAATGTTGTTCAAGTAGTTGTCTCCATTTTCCCTCCACCATTCCCCCTCGCTCCACCCATTCCCACCTCCCACCCTCGATCCTACCTGCTTTGGCTTTGTCCATGTGTCCTTCATACATATGTTCCTTGATGACCCTTCCCCTATTTCCCCCCTTTCCCCCCTCCCCTCTGAGTAGATTATCAGAACTCAACTAAAGTTAGTATCTTTATTGTTTTAAATTAGAAAAATTTGCAGGTATGTAGTTCGATGAACATTTAGATCCATGTTTTCTAAATTTTCATTATAAACTTGTGAACAATGTGTAAATACAAACTGTATTTTCACTACTTTGAGATGCTATTGTGAGACATGTCAATTTATTTTTTAATTATTTTTATTTATTGAATTTAGAGAGAGAGAGGAAGGGAGAGAGAGAGAAGTATTAATTTGCTTTTCAACTTATTCATGCATTCATCAGTTGCTTCTTGTACGTGCCCTGACTGGAGGTCAAACCCACAACCTTGAAGCAATGGCACCGCATTTTAACCAACCAAACTACCTGGCCAGGGCAAAATATGTCAATTTATTAATGGCTTTCACAAATTAAATAATTACTGCATCAGTGAAATAGTATGGTTTTCCTCAGCTTTCCTACATGTAATAGTCAACTATTTCTGTGTAACAAAGAACCTCAAAAATTTCACTGGCTTAAACACAAATATTTTCTTTTCTCATTCTCAAGTCTGCAGGTTGGTTGGAATTCAGCTGATTTGGGCTGGGCTTAGTTTGGCTTCACTATGCAAAGCAGGTATATTCAGGTCTGCTCTTTGTGACTCATTTCAAGGCTTGAAAGAAAAGGAGCAGTTTCCCGACATAAGTTCTTCTTGTGACAATGACAAAAATCACGAGAAGAAAAACCTTACTGGACAAGGCCATTTCAAACCTTGTCATTCTGCCTGCATCACCTGCACTGATATCCCGTTAGCCAAAGAAAGTCACATGTCCAAGCCCAAAGTCAAAGGAAAAGACCCCATCACCCACCATGCGGCTAGACAGGTTGTAACAGTACTTCAGGGGAATGAGTAATTAAGATCACTAATGCAATCTACTACCCTATTTAAACACATAAATTATTAAACACATTTCCATGTGGTAGTATAGTCCCCATACTAACTTGTTTTAATGAGCACAATAAGCATAACATGCATAATAAGCTAAATTTTCCATCATTTTTAAAATGATTTTATTGTTGTTCCATTACAGTTTACCCCTCACCAGTCCCCCCAAAACATTTTATTATGAACATTTTCAAACATACAAAAAGATTGAAAGAATTATGCAGTAAACACCTATATAGTATGTCCTCACTAATATTGTCAATAAGTTCTGCAACTTTAAGCAAAACAATGTAGAATAAAACTAGTTTTACCATAAGTTAAATTCTTACAGCATCTCATCAACATTATAACAAAACAACATTGAATGAAATAATATTATTCAAAGGCCTGTTGTACACCACTCACCTAGATTAAGACTGTACTACACTTTATTACATCATTCATCCACACTCCACCCTTCTATCCATCCCTCCCGATTATAAGCCACTGTAGCTTACACGTATGGTCAAAGAAAACTGTAGGCAGCTCTTCTTGGTGGGTGTATGCACCTGAGTGGGCACAATGCAAAAGAATTATGTGTACTCCTCCCTCAGTTCATTTCAGTTCCTAAGGCATCTCACAGTGCAAGCTTCCAGTTTTTCAAGGTATGCATTTTATATCCAGTATGACTACTAAATACAAGCCAGTTCATGTGTCTATAGCTGAACCAAAGAAACAGTGGTGTGAGTCCATCACTCAGGAAATACTGGCTGCTTTGGGCTTTTTGAGATAAGCTCGTAAGATGTCACCTTACTGAGGGGCATGCAGGGATAATTTGGACTGCACGTTGTCTCCAGAACTGAACCCCAGGCATGATGAAACCCTACTGTATACTGTCAAACATAGTTCTACCTAGGGTTAGTTAAATTATACTACCTCTGTAGGGCAGGACACTATGCAACCATGAAATATATTGAAAACACTGAAACCACAATGAAGCTGGGGTCCACATGGTCCAGGTCAGGAGGGATAATGGCCAAATGAACATACTTCAGCAACCAGAAGAGATACAGTATCACTCAAGTTCTCAAATACTGGGAAGAAGACACGTAGTCCACATATCCCTTAGTTGGGTTCAACCACTAAGATTTTGACATTGTTACTGTAGCAAAACATGTCCTGACTGACATACTCTGTTTCCTGTTACTAGTACTTACTATTCTCCTCCTCTTCCTCCTCCTCCTCCTCCTTCTCCCTTCCTCCCTCCCTCCCTCCCTCCTTTTCTTCCTCACTCTGCATTCAGGTGCCCAAAGAACCAAACTAGGAAGGAAGAACATCTCCTCAGTGGGTGAGGGAGAGGAAGAAACCAAGCTGGCAGAGCCAACACTTCCTGGAGAGCAAAGGCTCAATCAATTAGGCTTGAAACAATCCAAAGTTAAATTTTATTCAGGCACAAGAATAGTTTGGGACTGGAAGGATATTCAAACTGTATTAGGAAAAAAGCAAGTTTCAAAATAGTGCTCCAGAAGGGTTGCATTTTGTTTATATAATTTGCATAAACATTTATTATTTCTGTTGTTGGTGGATAAGGGTGTATATGGCAAAGCACAATGGTTCTCAAACAATCCCCCCAGGGGGCATATTTGGCAATGTCTAGGGACATTTTTGATTGTCACAACTGGGGAGAGAGATGCTACTGGCATCTAGTAGGTGGAGGCCAACGATGTTGTTAAACATCCTTCAGTGCATAGGACGGCCCCCATCACAAAGGATGACCCAAACCAAGATGTCAATAGCACCAAGGCTGGACACCTTGGTGTGGCAGATACTGTTCACAGCTCCCTCGTGTCCCTTAGGCATTCATCTCTACCTGCCCAGGGTTGCTTATTGCAAATACCTGTGACTCTATGCCTGTGGGCTTCTTACTGCCCACAGGAAATGCCTGGCCCATGCACAAGCTGGGACAAGCTGGTGGTTCCAGTAATGGCAGCAGCCATCAACTAATGACTGTTGGGAGCTGGTGGATAAATGTCCCAGATCTCTTGACCTCAAGGTGGGATAACTCCAAGGTGTTTCCTATGCTGTTTCCTAGAAACAGCAATGAGACTGAGCCTCAACAAGATTGAGCCCCAGTCATCCAAGTGGAAACTTGGTGGAAAGGATTAGGTACTTTTCACTGGCTGCCTTCCCTTCCCTCTCACACTGCCCCACAGATCCACTAGTGGTGTTTCACAAGATCACCCCTCACATGAACTCTTTACATTTGAACTCTGTCTCGGAGTCTGCTTCTTTTTTAAAAATATAATTTATTGATTATGCTATTACAATTGTCCCATTTCTCCCCCATCATTCCCCTCCACCCTGCACACCCTCTCCCACCCACATTCCCCCTCTTTAGTTCATGTCCATGTGTCATAAGTTCTTCAGCTTCTACATTTCCCACACTATTCTTGCCCTCCCCCTGTGTATTTTCTACCCACCGTCTATGCTACTTATTCTCTGTACCTTCCCCCCTCTCTCCTCCTCCAACTCCCCTGTTGCTAACCTTCCATGTGATCTCCATTTCTGTGGTTCTGTTCCTGTTCTACTTGTTTGCTTAGTTTGCTTTTGTTTTTAATTTAGGTGTGGTTGTCAATAATTGTGAGTTTGCTGTCTTTTTACTGTCATATTTTTTATCTTCTTTTTCTTAGATAAGTCCCTTTAACATTTCATAAAATAAGGGCTTGGTGATGATGAACTCCTTTTACTTGACCGTATCTGAGAAGCACCTTATCTTCCCTTCCATTCTAAATGACAGCTTTGCTGGATAGAGCAATCTTGGGTGTAGGTCCTTGCCTATCATGACTTGGAATACTTCTTTCCAGCCCCTTCTTGCCTACAAGGTCTCTTTTGAGAAATCAGCTGACAGTCTGATGGGAACTCCTTTGTAGGTTACTGTCTCCTTATCTCTTGCTGCTTCTAGGATTCTCTCCTTCATTTTAATCTTGGCTAATGTAAGTGTGATGTGCCTTGGGGTGTTCCTCCTTGGGTCCAACTTCTTTGGGACTCTCTGAGCTTCCTGGACTTCCTGATAGTCTATTTCCTTTGCCAGCTTGGGGAAGTTCTCCTTTATTATTTGTTCAAATAAGTTTTCCACTTGTTGCTCTTCCTCTTCCCCTTCTGGGACCCCTATAATTCGGATGTTGGGACGTTTAAAGATGTCCCGGAGGTTCCTAAATCTCTCCTCATTTTTTTGAATTCTTGTTTCTTCCTTGTTTTCTGTTTGGTTGTTTCTTTCTTCCTTCTGGTCCACACCGTTGATTTGAGTCCCAGTTTTCCCCCCATCACTATTGGTTCCCTGTGCATTTTCCTTCATTTCACGTATTGTAGCCTGCATTTTTTTCATCTAATTTGCAATCAAATTCAACCAATTCTGTGAGCATCCTGATCACCAGTGCTTTGAACTGTGCATCTGATAGTTTGGCTATCTCTTCATCACTTAGTTGTATTTGCTCTGGAGCTTTGATCTGTTCTTCGGTTTGGGACTTTTTTTTTTAATCTTGTCACACCTGTTAAGTAGTGAGGGGCAGAGCCTTAGGTGTTCCCCAGGGCGGGGCAACCCAGTCGCTGTGTTGTGACTCTGTATGTGGGGGTGGGGTCCAAGAGGGAACAATGGCGCTTGCTCCACTCTCTGTCGGATTTTAGTCCCTTCCACTGCTTTGCCCAAGCAAACTGGGCCTTTCTGGTGCGATTCCCATGTGGTTGGGTTTGTGTACGTTCTAGGACCCTGTGGGTCTCTCCAACGAACTTTCCTATGAGGCTGGGAGTCTCTCCTGGCACCTCAACCCCCACAGGTGTTTTCAATCAGTATTTTGAGGCTTTATTTCCCCAAGCTGGGGCCCTAGGTTGCGCAGTCTGTCTCACTCCCCAGTGTCTCCTGGTTTATCTGTAAGTGAATGTGGGACCTCCTCATCAGCCAGCCACCTTGCCCACTGTGCCCTGCTTCACAATTGCTGCCTTGCTGGGTCTGCCCGTTAGTTGCCACCCTGCACCCGGGGTCTGCTAGCCTCTGGCTGCGCGCCCAGGGTCCTCCTGCTGCCATCTTGAGCGCCCGGGGTTTGTCAGCTGCTGCCTTGCACACCCAGTGCCACCATTTTTTTGCCGTGACCCCTCTCTGCCCTGCCGCCTGACACTGCCCCCCCTACTGGTGTGGATGAAAGGGTCTATTTTAACTCCTTGGTTGTCGAACTTCCATACAGTTCAATTTTCTGACAGTTCTCGTTGTTATTTTGTTTCTAAATTGTTGTTGTCCTTATTTTGGTTGTGCAAGGAGGCACTGTGTGTCTACCTATGCCTCCATCTTGGCCAGAAGTCCCAGATTCTGCTTCCGAGGGACCCCAAACAAAGTCACATGGAAGGATACCACCAAAACATCAGTTGTCTTTCACTAGATTGAGGAATTATGTGGGACTTCTATTTTCTTCCTCTGCATAAACATATAAGTTTTCTACAACAAAGATATATTCTGTAATATGCAAAATACTATGATGGTAAAATATACATAACATGAAATTTACCACTTCAGCCACATTCCAATGTACAGGTTGGTGGCATTCAGCACCTTCACACTGTGTGTAGGCGCCACCGCCATCCTGCTCAAGAACTTTTTGGTCATCTCAAACTGAAACTCTATATCCACTAAACAGTAACACCCCATTCTTCCCTGCCAAGCCTCTGGAGACCACCACTCTATTTTCTGTCTCAATCAGTCAGACTATTATAAGGGCCTCATATATGTGGCATCACACTGCGTTTGCCCTTTGTGACAGCCTCACTTCACTCAGCATGGTATCTTCAAGGTTCATCCATGTTGCAGCGTGTGTCAGAATTTCATTCCTTTTGAAGGCTGGGTAACATTTTGTTGTATATATAAACTACATTTTGCAGGAAAAGGTTTTTATTTCATAATGTCATTTTATTTTTCCCAACTCTGCCTTTTCTCTTCTTCAGTATTAACAAAAACCATCTTGGTATTTCCTGTAATATTCCAGGTTCGAAAATGGTTTGGAAACATTGTGAAACCTAAATCTGAGTCTGAAACTTTTACACTTTCCAGCAAGTTTGCCACTTACTCCAAGCCCAGTGAGGTAAGAGGACTTGTGCTTTATTCTAATGTTTCACCCCTTGTCACCCCAAACTTCCTCTCCTTGTCTTACCACGAACTTCCCTTCCTAGAAGATTTAGGGAAGTGTTTTTTTTCTTGATGACCTGGTTAGCATTCTTCATTCTCACTGTATTGTTCCTGGTGACCCTGCTCACTCACTGTGTTTAAGGTGGCTTTGATATCTGTTCTTGTCATTCAAAGAAGTACGGGTAAAACATACCCTCAGCACCACTACCATCTAAAGTAGACTTCTTTAGGAGAAGACACAATCTTAGACACACAGCGGTCATCATCTGAAATTCCACTGTCCCACAGAGAGGTGGACATGAGCCCAGTGGAGCTGGTAGATACCATGGGAAGGACTCCAGGGGAGGAACTCCAGCCCAGCTGTTCAACATAAATGTAGGACAGGGATGCACAGAACAGCGGGACCATCCTAGGAGAAGAAATGGTCCTTTTAGAAACGGAACCTCCCTGAAACTTGGTTGTTGGTATTTGTCTGTTCTGCCATTGCACTAACTCAGGCTCAGTGCACCAAAAAATGAGCTTCTAGCACTATCCAAGACTCCTCTCCATAGCTGTCCCTTATTTCCTCTTCTCAAGAAACACAAGGACATACTTGTAAGAAGCTGTGTCACTAGACGAGCAAGATGGACTCAAAGCTCATAATCCATAAAAAATTCTCTGAGTCTCACTTGGCTTTATGTCTCTCATGTGTATACCTGTCACATTCGCTAGCCAAAAAGCTGTAGAATAAGTTATTTTTAAACTAAACACAATTTAGAAATTTTTGATACATCATCTTCTTCATTTGTTGAGATAATATGTGATTTTCTCCAGTAGTAGAAATGTTGAGGTCACTGAAGAAATATCTGTCCCTTATTTGAGGCAGGAAAGGAAAATTCATTGAAATTTTTTCTAAAAGGACCAAGAAGAAAATGTGACCAGGAAAAAAAAAGTCCTGGGTATGTCAGGTGATCAGAAAAGAATTTTATAAATATTAGGCTTAATCATTCTTAATAAAAATAAACTTGTGGCACGTGCCAACCATTGCCCATGACTTTTGAAAAGTTTGCTAGATAATCCAAAATAATTCCCAAAGTTGCTAGCACTCCAGCTAGTGTTTTGTTGTTGCTGATGCTATTATTATTATCATCATTATTATTATTATTACTTAACATTGTCAGAATCCAATGAGTATATCTATAAAAAGAGACCATAATATATATTATATATTTTTACATATTGTATATTTATTTTTACATTTTTAATATATATAAACACCTTAGCTCCCTTTAAGAAACACATTTGCTTTAATTAAAGGAACCTCTTGAGCTTTTATTTTTCTAGGCACAGGGTATGAGTAAAAGCTAACAAAACCCTTTCTATGAACTAGTTTGTCCTTGAGTTAACTTTCTATCTCTGTTCCCTAGAAATTTGCTAGCATTGGAGAGTCAGTTGTGTAACCAGGCAATACCACTGATGAGAAAAGTCGTGCTTGACTAGACAGGGAGTTCTGTAAACAAACCGCCAATGTTATGAAGGAAGGCATAGCCATGGACTTCTGCATATGATGACTGGAATAACTAGTCAGGAACTCCTAACCTCATGGGCTGCTACAGGAGATATTGGTTCTCCAGTGGAGTTTGGGGCTTCTAAACAGCTGTAACTTGTAGGGAGCCAAGAGAGTATTTGTTGAGTTCTACAATTTGTCTGGTACTATGGTAGGTAATGGACATACAAAAAGTAACAGGACCAACACAGTCCCTACCTTAGTGAAGCTTAGAGTCTAACCTTTCTTCATAGACAAAAACTAAGATCAAGGGGCCTGAAGTTCTTGAGGAAGATGTTATGTCCAAAATTTTTTCAAAAATATAATTCATCATCTTAAATTTTTTAGAAGTCTTCCCACTATAAACTAAGGGCATGCCTCTCCTAGGACTCCAAAACACTAGGCGATCATGCCATCCTTGCCTACTGGATGAGCTCTCTGGCTTTAACCCATTCCTACTCTTTCTCTCTGTTTTGTTGTTTGTTTTGTGTTATCTGTACATCCAACTTTAATCTAAACATCTTTTGTGGGGGAAATGTCTTTCCAGAACACATGAAAATATTAAAACTAGAGCATGTAACTTCACATGGAAAGTCATATCCATGGATCTGGTTGGCATTGTGAAGAATGAAGCTGAGAACAAAAGAAATCATTATACACATGATTCTTGAAGAAGAAATGTTTAACCTGTACTTCCTGAAGGGTTTATTATGCATAATGGCTCTCAATAAATGTATTTTGAATTGGATTTCTCTTGTTCAATCAATGCTCATCCCTGGTTACCCAAATCATGACCACTGCAAATACTTTTCATAAATGAGGAGATCCCCTTAAAGGCCTCTTCTCAAGCTCTTTCTCTCACTCATCCTAAACTTGTTCTTTAAACTCATCCACTCCCTCAGACCATCATGTTTATCACCTTTCTTATCCAGGATGATCAACCCCCTCCAGGTCAAATGATTCTCTCCCATACTTTCAACACCTTTGCTTTCTCATTCTGATTCTATGCCTACCTGGGAAACCCCAACCCAGCAGCGATGACAGGCACTACGCGTTGTCTGTTCAGTGGCCGTCACCACTAGCGTATGATCCTTACTAACAGTGATATTCAGCTGGAGGTGGGGGAGGGGAAAGGATTACCCTCCCAGGGACATTTTTGGTTGTCATGACTGGAGCAAGGTGAAGTGCAACTGGCACCTAAGTGACAGAGGCCAAGAACACTGCTAAATACCCTACAATATATAACACAGACCACATGCAGGGAGCAAAGAATTATTCATCTCCAAATGTCAGTAGTGCTGAGGTTGAGAAACACTGGTCCTAACTAACTATAATGATCTTGTTGTTATTTGCTAGAGATTGGTTCAAGATGGGCATTTGTACCAATTGTAACCAATGAGGTATAAGAAACATCTACTGAAAAATATTCTTTCTCCTTGATAAAAAAAAAAAAAAATTTAAGGAGAACCTGACCCTGACTTTCTAATTTAGGCTATTATAAAAATTCGATGCTTGGAGAAAAGATGGAAGAGTGGGAAGACGGGAATAATCTGAGTTTTATGACATTGTTGAGTTGCTGAACCAACCCTTGAGCTTTTTCCTATGTAAGACAAACTCCTTTTCTTAAGCCACTTTGGGTCAAGTAACCTGTCACTTGCAGCCCAAAGCAGCCTTCTTTATGAACCAACCATGTTTCTCCTTTACTCCTCCATCAAAGCAGTGGCATCCCAGAATCACTCAGCTTGGAGCCATTACAAATGTGTGCTTTCTGACCTAAACAAGACCCTCCATGCTGCCTGAAACTTTCCCTCATGGGGAGTTTCTGTTTTCACTTCCTTCCTCAACTCAAATGACTTTCCCCTTTACATAATATATAAGACTTTGCTTCCTACTTTGTGGAGATAATAAACACTAGCTGATGAAAAGTCCCTCAATTTTCTGACATCTCTTACAAATATACCCACATCCATACCCATCCTTGCTTCCTTCCTTCATTGATGCCAATTGTCTCCCCCTTCATTCTTCCACAACAAAAACAGGGTCCTTTATCCTATTTAAAGCTAATCCCTCCCTCTGTGTTTTGGAGCTCATCCCCTCTTGTCTCTTTGACAGGACTTTCTCCATTGATTATCTCCCCTCTCTCCTGAGTCTCTCACATCCTCTTTCCTGGTTCTTCTCCAATGACATTTAAGTATGCTAAAGCTGGCTCAGCAACCTCTCTGTAAAGGGCCAGATAGTAAATACTTTAGACTTTTGGGCCATATATAGTGATAGAGATGATAGATAGACAGATAGATAGATAGATGATAGATAGATAGATAGATAGATAGATAGATAGATAGATGATAGATAGATAGATAGATAGATAGATGATAGATAGATAGATATGGTATATGTGTAAAGGGATATATGTGTATATCCCTTCGAAATACAAAAACTCACTGATCATACAAAAAGGGCTGCAGAGAGGATTTGACATTTCCACACACACCTCCCCCCCCAGGCTTTAGTTTCCTGTCCCTGTGCTAAAAAAAGAGAAATGGAAGACTCTAGGAAAATAGTCACCTGGACATGTTTCAATTCCCTTCACTCCACACCCTAATACATCCCCTTCTTTGAACCAAAAGTCTGCTGGGACCCATAACAGATGGGAATCCCCAAAGAGAAATCTGAGGTTGAACGATCTCCCACACACACCAGGTGGACCATCCCAAGATAAGCTGAAGAGCACACAAAGGGGAAGATCAGACACAGTTCATCCTAGAAAGAGTCTGGCCTGAGGGCCCAGGGGTCTCCCAGGATAAAGTAAGCATCACTCCCATGAGTGTGTCCCTGATCCCTCTGGCCCCAAAGAACTCCAAAAAGAACTGTGTCCTGAGTCTAGTAGGACGGGAGGAGATAGGAGAACAGAGAGGCACCTGCTGGTGCACATGTGGACTCCCTGTGGCGGAGAGTCCCTCTTCTTCCACCACTTGGGAAACTGTCACTGCTTACAGTTCTCAACCCCCAGATCTGAGCTCCAAAGGAAAGAAAGAACCCTGAGAGGCTCTGGAGGCTCCTGAAAAGAGGATAGTCCGACATACTGGATATCCAGCAAAGTAGGGCTTCTGGAATAGATAGACAACAACTTCAATAAGAATAATAAAAATAAGAATCTAAAAATTTTCAAGTGCACACCAAAAAGATCTAGGGAACTAAATAAAATGGGATAAATTAAAGAGGAGTTTTGACAGAAATTAAAGAAGAGGATGATCCCTGTAAAGGGCCAAATGAGTGGCTTACAAGACCACGTGGAAGAAATATCTCAGAGCACAAAGCAAAAGGCCAAAAGATGAAAATCATGAAGGTTGGGATCCTCAGAAATAACTCAGGTTCACAGGAAGTCCCTTGGAAGGCAGCAGGTGCTGCAGAAAGAGATCAACCACTGAAGGCATAGACTGAGTCCAAAGACCAGCTCTGCCACTTACCTGCTAAGTGTCAATAGATAAGCCATGATACCCCTCCATGCCTCAGTTTTTCCAGCTATGAAATGGGGTTGGTCATTACTGCAACCTCATTGAGTCATCGTGAAAATTGAATGAGAGCTCCTGTGTCTATCTAGCAAACAATGCATGCTTGATAAACCCTGGAGGTAAAGGAGACTTCATTCAGGTGCATTTCTATCCAAAATTAGACAATCATGAGAGATGAGGAAGGGAGATAGGTTTGGGCCAGCTCCACCATGGACTCCCTAGCGTGACTTGGAGACATGACCACAGACCTCTGCTTCCCCATTTCTCAACCCACATATTAAGGGAAACTAAAGCTTCCTCTTCTCAGATGTGGGAATTTCCCCTAACCCCAGATGAACAGTCGATTGGACCAATGGTCGCCTGGGTGGAGGGCTTAGAACAGGATACCCACCCACACCGCAGTCTATGGGCTGCATGGTTTTGGTACTGGTGAGTTGAGGACAGGTGTGGAGGTGGTGGGGAGACAAGTACAGAAGGAACAGAAAATGAAATGAATGCTGGCCTTCCCCAAGGCCCCCCCCCCCCCGCCACTCAGAGCCTCCTTTCCATAATCATCTGCTCTCAGTCAAAACAGGAACAATTCTGATAGCCGTGGGCATTTGTTGATCAATAAATTAATTGATTAGGAGAATGTCTACTCACCCTTGTATACGACTCAGGGATTTTTCCAAAGGAATTGCCCTGTTGAGTTGTGCTCAGCTGGGGGTAGTACCATCTTTCTAGGGGGTGGTTTTGATTGTCATAATAATTGGGAGAGGTACCTCTGGCATATAGTGGGTGTTACAGGCTTAATTGTGTCCCCCCTAAAAAGTTCATGTGTTGAAGTCTCAACCCCAAGAACCTCAGAATGTGACTGTATTTGGAGATAGGGTCATTAAAGAGGCAATTAAAGTAAAATGAAGTCATTAGTGTGGGCCCTAAGCCAATATGACTGGGGTCCTTAAAGAAGAGATTAGGACACAGACATGCACAGAGGGAAGACAGCCATGTATAAGCCAAAGAGAGAAGTCTTACCAGAAACCAACCACACCAACACCTTGATTTTGAACTTCCATTCTTCACAACTGTGAGACAATATATTCTATGTATTTTTGTTGTTTGAATCAGTCTGTGGTACTTTATTACGGCAGCCCCAGCAAACTAATGCAATGGGCGAGGACCCCGTAATGAAATGGCATTTTGACAAGCTCTAACATTGCAAGAGCTAATAACCCCAGAAGGTCCACTTGGCAGTAAAGTGAAATACTTCATCAAAGATCTTCAGAAACTGCAAATAGTTCAAAGGCACAGGTAGGTAGATATCTCCATTGCTGTCCTGAGGATCTGACCAAGTCGCAGCCCAGCTCGGCCACACGGGGTGGGAGTCTTGTCTTTCAGTCGTTCTGCCTTTCCAGGCCTTCCATGGGCCAAATCTAGCAGAGATCTAATTCTACCCCCTAGCTTGATCAAACCTCACCTGGGATGTTGAGAAAGCTGCTTTTCAAGAATAATCTTGCCCCATCTGCTTCCCAGTAGCTGGTGCACTTCAGATAGGCAGCAAGGGAGCCCACTCCTGGTGCATCATGATTCAGAGGACCCAAGTTAATTTGAACTCCAGTTCAATCAGTCAGACCCCAGGCCCCCAGGGCAAACATCACTTCCTAAGTATCATGATCAAGTACTTGGTGAGCTTCCTCCAGACCCCAGAACTAGGAGACCACCACTAAGACATGTCCCTCCAGCTCACCATCGACTGTGGACTGAATGTGTGTGTCCCTCTCCCAAAATTCGTATGTTGACACCCTGCCCCAATGTGATGGTATTCAGAGGTGGGGCCTTTAGGAAGTGATTAGGTCATGAAGGTAGCGCCCCGCTGAATGGGATTAATACCCTTATAAAAGGGAGCGCAGAGAGCTCCCTTGTCCCTTCTAAAATGTGAGGACACAGCAGAAAGAACCATCCATGAACCAGGAAGCAGGCCTTCACCAAACACTGAATTTCCCTGCACCTTGATCTGGGGCTTCCCAGCTTCCAGAACTTTAAGAAAGAAGTTGTTTATGAGCCACCCAGCATGTAGGGTTCTGTTACAGCAGCCTGAATGCACTGAAACACCATCCAACTGAACAAGGCCCCAAGTCCTCACCCTGGAAATAGTCTGACTTACACCCCAGGGAACTTGCTGCATCCAGGCTGCCGGTCCCTTCTCGGGCGCCTCCAGATGGATTTGTGGAGAAGCAGAGCCTTCCATGGAAGGGCAGGAGGTTCTCGTCTCCAAGATCCAAGGGGCAGTCGGGCACAGAACCCCACCCAGTCACCCAGTCTCATCCCTGGGGTTCAACAGGAACATTTCTGCTCACAAATCCAATACGTAGCTTTGTCGCAAGAGAGGTCATTCCAAGTGCCACCTGTGTTCATGCTGCCACAGTCCTCGTCGTGAGCATTGTTAGGTTCTGCTGGTTCCCAGAAGCTAAACAGAAGGAAAAGTGGGTGTGAGAGAGGTGAATAGGTGGAGCATGGGGTACTTTTCAGGGCAATGAAACTACTATTCTACATAATATTGTAACGGTAGACACATGACATCGACATTATGCGTTTGTCAAAACCCACAGAATGTACAATGCTTGGAGTGAACCCTAATGTAAAGTATGGACTTCAGTTAATAAAAATGTGTCCATACTGGCTTGTCAATTGTAACAAACGCACCACACAAATGCAAGGTGCTGATAACAGAGGAAATTTTGTGTTGAAGCAGAGTATATATATATAGCAAATCTCTGTACCTTCAGCCCAATTTTTCTGAAAATTAAAAAAATTAATTAAGTCTATTGATTTTTTTTTTAATTGGGGGGAAAGGTCTTCATGGTACAAGACTTCCTCTTCTATCCAATCACTTCTCTCAGCCTCTCAGGATTACCTGAAGATGCAGTGTTACTCCCTTCATAACCTGTCTGTCCTGACTCAGCCCCACCTGATTCCCTCCTGAATCAGTTTCCTGCATCTGGTCAATGTTTGCCTCCTCCTCCAAAAAGCACTCCCTTTATATCCCTAATTCTCCCAACCTTCCAAGTACTGAAGTGTCTTAGGTCAGGACGGATCCTTGTTTGGTGACTCAGGTGCATGGTATTTATTAAAAGACACTCAGGAAAGAGGGAGTGAGAGAAGCAGGATGGGGCAAGGGGTGGAGGTGAGCAAGGATGTGGGTTCAGCTGAATCTAGCTTCAGCCTGATCCCACAGACAACCTCTGGAATGTGAACAGCATCACAGAGTTGTCCCAACTTAAGACAAGTGTCTGGCCTTCGCCAACCAGGCATTGGTTGTGGGCTGACCCCAGTGGGAACAGGGTGACCTTCTCCGTGAGCAGACTTCCACTCAGCTGAGGACCGCTATCTGGAGAAAGCACAACTGCAACCCTTTCGCAGCCAATGCCCTTTGCTGGCAGGTGACGGCACTGGCCCCATGAAGGTATCTGAGCTGGGTGCCCACAGTGCCACGCCATGCGGGCTACCTTTATCACGGAGCTGTGCCTCCTTCCAAGGACATTTATAAAAAATGAGATCCCCAGACAAAACACTAGTATTTCTAATAATAATAATAAAGAGCTCCTGGAAATCCATAGGAAAAAGACCAAAATTCCAATATAAAAAAACAAAAGACACGAATGGATAAGTCAACAAAAGGTAATACATATGGCTATTGAACATATGTGTTTTGTCACTATAAGAGAAATGCAAATTAATACTACATTGGGATTTTATTTTTCACTTGTAATTAAACCAACAAAATTCCAAAAGTTTGATGAACATGTGGGCCAAAAAAACTATAGTCAGACTGTTGAGAGGTTAAATTGGTATAACCAGTATGGGGAACAATTTGTTTATATTTATTTAAAACACAAATACAGCCCTGGCTGCTGTGGCTCAGTGGACTGAGTGCAGGCCTGTGAACCAATTCAATTCCCAGTCAGAGCACATGCCTGGGCTTCAGACCAGGTCCAGTAGGGGGCGTGCAAGAGGCAACCACACAGTGATGTTTCTCTCCCTTTCCCTCTCTAAAAACAAATAAAGAAAATCCTTTAAAAAATGTTTTTAAATACAAATACATACACTCCTTTAGAAAGTGAAGTCTAATGGCTGAGAGAATAGACTTTGGAGCCAGGTTGGTTGACACTACCACCTGGTAGCTGTGTAACCTTGGGCAGGGTGCTTAACCTTTCCATGTCTCAGTTTCCTCATCTTTAAAATGAAGATGATAATACTACCTTCCATACAGGATTATTAAGATTAGATAGGTAAATGGGTGAATATCTGTAGAATACAAAAAAAAAAAAAAATGAGATCCTATTCATCCTTTTTGCAAATCAAACTCTGCCTCTTGTCCTATAGCCACTCCACCTTTCCTTTCTTTCTCTCTTTTTTTCCAACCATTAGCCTGGGGACTTAATATATTTGAGCAGTTGGCTACAAGGTGGAGATTATTGCAATGGAGGAAAATCAAAAAGGTGCAAGGACCAGAAGGCCTACCAGAAAAAAGAACGCCCTGGGCCTCCCTGTCCCGTCCAGCCTGGAATTCTAGAGAACCTGCTGGCTTGGACCACACAAGGACCCACAATGAGCAGGGAACTCCAGAACTCTAGATACTTGCCTCAAAGTGACAGGTGACCCATCCAGCCACCTCCATCTCCCTTCGTGCTCCTTGTCACTCAGCCCCAGCCAGTACACCCGTGGAGAGCGGTGAGCCTTGGACACAAAGTTCTGCAAATACAAACTCTATTCATCCTTCAATTCTTCTACACAGCCCTCAGGATCACGGTCCCCCCTCTGTTCTGTCCCACACACATTTAGGGCTTTTGAATGCCACCCCCAAAGTCCCTCCCAGTCCCTGTGGCATCCATAGCAGGATCAACATCTTCCTCCTCCTTGAGCATGTGCAGCAAGGATAACTACATTACTTTATCACAAGACCTGTAAAGTGCTCTGCACTTCAGTTTCCTCATCTGTAAAATGGGATAATAGTAGCTACCTCCTCATAGGCTTGTGAGGGTTAAATGAATTATCAGCATAAAGTGCTCAAAACAGGGTCTGACACAAGTAAGTACTGTGATGCCTTCACATTTAACATGATAACATTTAAGGGACATTTTAATAATAACTGATGTCTTGATTTCCTGGGTACTTCCACCCCACCCTGCAGTCCTGACCTGCATTCACGCAGAAGAGGAATCCGTTGCTTCAGAAGTGTGAAGGGGAAAGAAAGGAGAGGGGTGGAGCTCCCTGCCTTTTGGTATTTGAAAAGCCCAGGCTTTGGGGAGAAGAGAAAGGTCTTGGGCCAAAGACAAAAGATTAGGAAGAAAATATCATGATTAAAAACAACTCCTGTCATGGCAAACTGGCCTACGAAAAGAGAAACCAGCTGAGCAGTTGCCTGGGGTGGGAGGGTGGAGGTAGGTGTTCTAAGCCTGGCTTGGGCTGCCAGTTACATGGCTGTATGTGCAGGTCAAAACTGAATGTACATTTAGGGTCTGGGCATTTTACTGTATGCAGATCATACCTCACTCACCCAATACTAAGATTCTCGAAAAGTTGGAGAGAAGAGAATACAAAGGGAAAAAATGTTATGAAGCTGCAGACATGGTGGGTGCCAGAGAGAGGGGCCCTGCATTCATCCCCAGTGAGCCCCAAGTGATGGCCAAAACCCCAGATGGGACTGGAGACTCTTAAAAAGTCGAGGGACCTGGACCTTTGTTCCTAGGTAAAGCCCCAGAGAGCTGTCAGGAAACCAGAAAGACACAAGGGCTGCTTGGTCTTCAGATTAGAGTAGTGCCTAGCATATAGCACATAATGAGTGCTCAGGAAATGTTGGTTGAGGTAATAAATTAATAAGTGAGCTATGTGCTTTGTACAGATTATCTCATTTGATCCTCACTGTGACCACAGAAACAAGAATCATTATTATTGCCATTTTATAGGTGGGTAAACTGAGGCACCGAGAGGTTCAATAACTTGTCCGGGGTCACTCTGTCAGTGAACACCAGCTTGGTAGGCAGATGTCGAGGACCAGACCAGTGGTCCCCTCCACCTTGACTCCACAGAAACTGTCCACTCAGAAGACAGAGGGACGATCCAAATGGACTAAGATTAACAGTCTATAACACAAGTGTAATGAGAGCTCCAAAAAACTAAATGAGCTATTTAAGTCAAAGGAATATTTTTCTTATGCACCTGAACTTAGGGAGTATGACTTATACTTGCCCCACTCACATTATCTCATTTAATCCCCCAAACCCTTCTATGTTAGCTACTCATACAAGTGATGCTATGAAATGGAAGAATGAAAACACAGGGAGGACCGACAAGAAAAAAATAAGACAATAAATAATCTTAATAACAAAGTAATAAATGTATTTAGTATTTTAAAAATAAAAATCTAGCCCTGGCTGGTGTAGCTCAGTGGATTGAGCACGGGCCTGCGAAGCAAAGGATCGCGGTTCGATTCCCAGTCAGGGCACATGCCTGGGTTGCAGGCCAGTTCCCAGCAGGGGACACACAAGAGGCAACCGTACATTGATATTTCTCTCCCTCTCCCCCTCTCCTACCCTTCCCCTCTAAAGATAAATAAATAAAAATCTTTAAAAAAAATAAATAAAAATCTAATAAAAAGTAATTAATTAATTATCTTAACAAAATCCAACCAAATCAATAATTACATTAAAATAAACATGGTCTAAAAGACACCAATTAAAAGCTGAGGATTGTCAGACTGAATTTTTGAAAAATAAGACCTGACGGTATGGTGTCTATAAGAAATCCACTTTAAAAATAATGACAGAGAGGAGTTAAAAGTAAAAGGCTAGGAAAACACACACCATGGAAACGCATGGGCTCGAATCCTGGCTCTGACACTACTTACAAGGGCACTCTGCCTTTGTCTCCTCATCCGTGACACACAAATGATATGTGCTGTGCACAAACGGTACTACCACCCAACTGTAGTAGTGCTGAGTCATAAAATTGTTTAGAAATATTTCAGTTCTCGTTCTGCATATGCACAGGTAAAACTGCGTCCCTACCACCTTAAAACACAGGCATGCCCGTGTAAGTGCACGCAAGTAGAAGCTGTAAGAGTCCGTGTATGATTTGCCCCAGGCACTTTGACCATCGAGCTGTGCGGACTGTCTGTTACTTCGGCATAATGTATCCTTTCCTGACTCACACAAGAATTTACAGGGTTTTATGAGGATGATGTTAACACAGGTAATAGGTGAGATGTTTGGAATACAGTCTGGAGAATAGGAAGTGTTACCCAGGAACTAGCAAACTGAGACTTGAGGAAAATAACTAAATACAACCAAGAGTTGAACCCAAGCCAAGCATACCTTCCTAACCTCTGCATGATACTACATCAGTAAGAGCTTGCTATGAAAAGTTTCAGTCACTCAAAAGCAATTCCAGTTTCACTCCATCCAGGCCAGGAAAGGATATGTAAACCTGGGAAAAGAAGCGGGCTGGCCATGCCAGTTCTCACAGGCTTGGAGGGGACAGCTCACCTGCTCAGTAAAGCTATTGATGATGACCAAGTGAGAGTAATTCTCTTGGCAGAACTTCCGGGCTTCATCCCACGACTTGGTGTTCGGGGAGAAGTAGTAGCATTTATCCTCAAAATGGAGCCAGCCCTCAGGGCAGGTGACCCTTGAACAGCCTGGGAACAGGATAGACTGCAATGACAATCGCTCCCACGGGTTTGTGCAATATGCCAGCTTTGCCATGCCCCATCTCAGGATAGTTCCCCAAGTCCCACTCACCTAATAAGGACCGAAGTTCCACCAGGGACTGGTTGGTGTCAGCTCTTACTTGGTCAATGTCCTTCTTCAGGCCAGCGAGCCCTGTTATGCCAGTCACTGTCAGCAGGGAGGGCAGGAAGGTTAGAGACTCAAACCCCCAACTACCCACTCACCCGGCAATGATAGCAGACACAGCAGAGAGAAGCAAAAGCCGTGCTCCCCACTGCACCCACATTCTTGTGGGTGGTACCACAACTCAAAAACAACATGCTCACTGCCCAGCAGGGATCCCAGAGTGGCTCAGAGAAAGGATTGATCTTGGGCTTAGGGAAGAATGGGGATGGTGGGCTTCCTGGAAGTGATGGGGTTTTGAAGGAAGACAGTGGTTCAGTTACTGTGAGGAGGTGTGACACAGTAGGCACCTTGGAAGCAAAGGTACAGAGGCAATTACGTTAGGGAAGGCTGGTGCAGTAGAAGTTGAGGGAACCTCATAGGAGCTTGAGTGCAAAGCAGGATGAGAGCCCATGTTCTTTTCTTTGAGTGTCAAGAGAAGGGTTTTGTATTGGATTCTGAGCAGTGAGAAGCCACTGATCGTTGGTGCTGGGGGAGGGAGGGTGGAATGCAACAGTTTTCAGACTTCAGCAGTCATGGTGAAGATCATGCCAGCCCAGGAAATTTCTACAACTAATGTGTGTATTTCCACCGCTCCCACACAAACTTGTCCTCTTCCAACACTCCCTAGGATCATCAATAGGTGGCCCTTCAGTTAGCTCCCACACAAACTTGTCCTCTTCCAACACTCCCTAGGATCATCAATAGGTGGCCCTTCAGTTAGATGAGCCAGAAATATAAGATATATAGATATAGGTAGATAAAGAGGTAGAGATAAGGCAGCCTTGACACTCTTGACACCCTTCCCTCTCACTCACCATCATCCCCAGTCAATCCATCCCCAGGTCTGGTCAACATGATCTCCTAAACCTTTCACTTCCCACACTTCTCTCCATCCCCATAGCCACAATCCTCATGCAAGTCATCATCACCTCTCACCTGTCCAACCACACCATTCTCCTCCCTCGTGTTTAAACAATGTTGCCTCCCACTACAGAGCCTTTGCACATCTGAGACCCTCAACCCTTCACCTGGTTAATTCCTTCTTTTCCTTCACTCAGCTGCAATACCATTCCTGAGGAAAGCCCTGTATGACCCTCCCAAAGATAAGGTCAAGACCCCTTGTTAGACTTTTTCCTAGAATCATCTTCCTTTAGACTAGTCATCAAAATTTGTAACCTTACACTTTGGAGGTGATGCTTTGGTAAACAGCTCTTTAATGCCTGTGCCATCCAACAGAAACAAAATGTGAACCACAGGGGTAATTTTCTAGTAGTCACATTTTTTAATGTCAAAAGAAACAGGTAAAATTACTTTGAATGCTATTTCTACTTATCCCAGTATATCCAAAATATTATCATTTCAGTGAGTAATCAATATTAAAGATTACTATTATAAATATTATTAAGGCATTTTACAGCCTTGTTTTGTAGCAAGAGTTTGAAATCGGTGTGCTTCAGACTTTCGGCACATCTCAGTTCAGAACAAGCACATCTCAGGTGCTCAGCAGCCACAGTGGCTCATGACCACCACAGGTAGCAGTGGTGTGTGTGGGTAGACACACACACACACACACACACACACACACACACACACTCCACAGCATCCAGGCCTATGTCTAATGAGTTCACCATCCTGCCCACCCAACCTCAATCCCGGTGCCTGGCGAAGCACCTGGCAAAGATGATCCTGGAGCTGAGTCTGAGGATCACAGTGATGCTCAGTACACATGGCACGAAGGGGTGACTGGAAACACTCACCATTTGCCTGCCACGCCTTCTGCTGAAAGTTTAACATCTTCAGTTCTTCCAACACTTCCTGGTCTATGAGAAGGAGTCCAGCTTGAACCCAATCCTCCTGTACCCCATCCCCAGTCTCCCCACAAGCCCAGCCTCACCCTACTCACACTTAATCAGGGTTACGGCCAGACCAGTGCAGGCCAGGAGCAGTGACACCACCACCAGTACAGACAGGAAAACCGTCCATCTCTCCTCCTGGTAGCACCCAAGATCCCCAGACTTCTGACTGAGCCAGGGGACTGGAGTTGCTGTGGCGGGGAGTGGGGGGGTTGGGGACAGAGAGTCCAATACTGGTGCTTGAGAGAGTACAGAAAAGAACCTTGAGCCCTTCTCCAAAAGGAAGGGGACAGAGGTCTATGGTCTTGGCTATGTCACCTGATGGGGTCAGCAAGAGGGTGTTTGGCAGAGAAAACCTTGAAGAAGCCCAGAGCATTTATAGAGCACTTCCTGTGTACCAAGCATTCTGTTACAGCCTTATGTTATTGGACCCTCACCCTTATGGCATAGATGTACACAAGTAAACTGAGAGGTCATGAGTGACTTGGACCCAGCTCTGCCCTTACCCTCTACAACGCATTGTTTTCTGCCCTCCAGAAGCTCCTGCCCAAGCTGCTCCCCATTCAAGGAAGCCTGTGGACCCTTGCATCTGGGGCAGAGAATGTTTCTTGTACCTTATATGCAAGCCAAAGAGTATATGGCAGGCACCCTGGTCCCCTGGGGGTCTAGTCTAGACTCAGGGAGAAGTAGCTTCTGAGAGGAAACATTTCTCTGCCCTATGGTCTCACTCTAGAACTCTAGGACTGAATCAAATACACTGGCTACTGTGAAAGGAGAGATAGGAGAACATATGGAGGACTTACTTACTGGCTTGGGATGGCTGGAAAGGAGGATGCTCCAAAGCGATGCCTGGGAGAAATAGGGAGAGAGTTTTATGCAGAAGTTGCTGAAAGACTCTGTCTTCCAAGATCAACAAGGTGTCATCCCCTCTGATTTGCTTTCTAGTCAGAATTGGGGGACTGGGGAAAGGATGTCCAGGTGTCCCCTTTCAGGCTTCTTGAAGGGTTTTCTCATGGCTCACCCAGTTGAGATGTATAGGTGACAGGGGTCAGATCCAGGCCTGAAGGGAATCAGAAAGATAACGGTCATGTAAAGCAAGATGTCAGCTAGGTGAACACAAAAGTCCCAGCCCTAGATTCTCACCTGAGATCTCCAGGCGCTTATGGAGAAGTGGAGGGGGTTCTGGATTTCTTCCTAAGGAGGAAGGAAAGGTTTCTCAGGCCCAGAACAGGGCAAAGCCAGTACTGGGTCTCCTGTGTCCCAAGCCCCAGCTTACCTGCCCTTGGAGGCCTTGGTGGAGCCAATGAACCTGAAGAAGAGATACTCAGAGTTAGAGCTGGTCTGGATGAAAATGAGATCAAAGGCAGTGATGAAAACAAGGTTGAGATTATAGTGGATGGGGCTGGGCATGAGAATAGAATGGGGGTTAGAGACAGGGACAGAACTGAGATACAATAACCAACCATCCTGGACTATCCAGGACTTCCCCAGTTTTAAAGCTGGAAGTCCCACATCCCAGGAAATCTTTTGTCCCTGGGCAAACTGGAACAGTTGGTCACCCTAAATTAAAGACATAGGTAAGTTTAAGAATGGGGATGAAGCCAAGGTTGGGGTTGGCATGAGAGTTTGGATTGGGATGAGGGTGAGGTTGAACATGGGTCAGGGAAAGTGATGGACAAGGGAGTAGGACTGTCGTTTATTTTTATCCAAAGCCTAGTCTTTTTTTTTTTTTTTAATTGTGCCATTGAAATCAAGGAGGAAATCCTCCATGCACACAAAATACCAAACATTGGAAAAACAAATCGTTTTGGTCTTGACAAGAGAACTTCAATTAAACAATCTGGCTAGCCTACCCCTCCAGTTAAAGTATTTTTTCTGATTGCAGTAATCTGAAGGGAGTAGGCCTGTAATTCAGGATGTGGTTGAGATGAAGAATGGGGTGGTAGTTGTGTTGGGGGATGGAGGGAAAGTTGAGCTGGGATGAACTTGGGTTTGAAAAAAGGGAAGTTGAGTTTGGGTTGTAGTTGTGTTGGGGCATGATGATGGCACTGTATTTTGAAATGGAGATGGGAATGGAGCGATATTACAGCTGCACTTGGATCTGGGGAAGGGGCCAAGTTTGGGGAAAGGGCGGCCCTGAAGAAGAGGATGGGGTTAGTCTGGAGCTGGGTTTGAGAATCATGTTGGGACCACACTGGAGGTGGAGACAAGAAGTCAAACAGCAGAGTCCCATTCACCTCCCACCTCATCCAAGCCCCACGGAGCCCTGAGACCTCCTAGGCTGGCCCCAGTCTAGACTCAGAAATGGAGGATGTGGAGCCCCATCCCACATGGAATGGCCCCTGTCCACAATCACCAAGGCAGCCCAGGTGTAGGCCATCCAAGTCTAAAGGCAAATCTGGGCCCTGGCTGTGAATGTTGGGAGGCTGAGGAGCGAGCCAACAGTCCATTCTTGTTTCTCAAACACCAGCTTTCCTGTCTTTGGGTCTTTGCATCCACCGGTTCCTTCTGGGCTTCTCTTCCTAACAAACTCCTCCTCATCCCTCAAGTCCCACTCTGATGTCCCATCTTCTAACCCCCCGATCCCCCCACAATTGCAGGCAGAGCCCTCCATTTCCTTCAGGATTTCTCCAGTCTCTTGGATTTACCCCCTTTAAATCCATTCACCTCGGGTTGTTCCCAGCACTGATTTCCCCATCAGCCTGAGATATCGTCAAGAGCAGGGCAGAGGCATGGGTCCTCCTGCCATCAGAGTGCCTGGCATGGGATGAGCACACAGCAAGCTGACCACTTGCCTACAAAGCCCAGCTAATGTCCCCTGGAGACCTAGCTCCCCTTCTGGCCCACAAACCACATATCTCTTCATCTAGTGACTGAGAATTCCTCTTACCTGGCTTGGGAGGAAGGTCCTTGTAGGGAGGTGCCATGTTCTCATAATCATCAGCATCCTCCTCCTCCTCTCTGGTCCCTTCCAGAGGAAAGGTAAGTGAGCACCCAGCCCATTTCCTCCTCAGTCCCTCAGGCCCAAGTTTTCAACCCCAGGGTGGAGGTGCTATAACCTGGGTCTTGACCACCCCTGGCTCCCAACCCATCTGGCCAGGGCCCTACCTGGCAGGTCCCGGCACCCAGAATTAGTATACAGGGTAGGCATGGCTGCAGCTAACACAAGAAACTAAGAAGGTGCAGCCAGAACTTGACAGCTTCTGCCCCTTGTCCTTCCTGCTCAGGTTTCTGGGGCTCCTCTCAGTTCCCTTTTCTTTAAAGACAAGTACATGCAAATCCATCTTGATGGGAACCTCCCCGAGACCACACACACACACACACACACACACCCCTTTATCAAGGCTGTGGTTGGCATGAGGGTTTGGATTGGGGTGAGGATGGGGTTGAAGATGGGTCAGCAACAGTGATGGACATGGGAGTAGAGTTGTAATTCAGGATGTGGTTGAGATGAAGAACGGGGTCATAGCTGTGTTGGAGGATGAGAAGAAGTTGAGCTGGGATGAACTTGGGTTTGGGAAAAGGGAAGTATCAGTTCATACATAGAAGTAACAATAACAACAGCCCTTGCATTTGAGTTTCTGCAGAGTGCCAAGCCCTGGGTGGAAAAGATGAATAAGCTCCTTCCTTCATGGAACTTTCCATCAAGACAGGAGAGACCATAAACCAGTAAAGAAATATAGAAATAAACACTATAATTTTATTGTCTTTGCAGTAGTGAGCAACTATTTTTTTTTTAATAAAACAGGGTAATGGGATAGGATGGGAGCTAACGCAGAGAGGTGATCAGAGAAGGCTTCCTGGAGGTGGTCACATTTGTAACAAGGTGTGAAAGAGATAGATGCTAAGTACTCCCACATTCCAAAGTGAAGTTCTAGGACACTGGATCAGTTAGCTAAAGCTGCATAAAAATATTGCCCCAAAACTTAGTGATTTAAACAACAATAGCACTTATATTTTCTGTGGTTCAGGAATGCAAGAAGAGCTTAGCCAGGGGGTTCTGGCTTGGGATCTCTCATAGGCTTGCAGTCAAAATGCTGGCCAGAGCTGCAGTCAACCGAAGGCTCAAATGGGGTTGGAAGAGCCTTTTTCAAGACAGTGCCTTCACATGGTCCTTGGCAGAAGGCCACAGTTCCTCACCATGGGAACCTCCACGAAGGACTGACTGAGTGTCCTCACCACATAGCGGAAGCCAGCATGGAAACCACGGTGCCCTTTATGGCCTAGCCTACAATCCCAAACTATGATCTCCACTATACTCTATTTGTCACATGGACCAGCTGTGAGTTGTCGAGGGAGGAGACAATACAAGGGCATGAATGCCGAGATGCAAGGATGTAGGGATTGTCAGGGCCATCTTGAAGGCTGGCTACTGCAGTCGCATAGACAGAACTTGCAAAGGAAACTTTTTCACACTTGGCTTGACCTTGACGAGTGGGTACTCACAAACTGAAAGTTAAAGAGAGCGGAAGAGGACTGCCTTCCCCCACGGGAAAACCAGAAGAGGAGGTTTTGACTCGCACCCGGAACAGCATGAGGTGAAAGGATGGACACAAAAAAAGAGCAGCAGGAGGAGTGGCTGTATGTTTTGAGGCAGCAAGGACGTGGGAGTTTCCTGTGAGCCAGGTGAAGGTGGTGGATCAACCAGCCTGAAGGCATCTGGGGAACCCTGCCCAAGAGGGCAGACTGCTTGCCTTTCTCAAAAGGAGTGCTGTCAGCCTGTTGGCCCAACAGCCTTAGAAACATCCACGGCTCCTCCCTTCTCTCTCATTCCATGGCTACGGAACAGGGAATTTTCAAAAGATGTTCCCAAGCATATCTCATATCCTACAAGGTCTTATGCAACGTGACCTTGCTACTCCATTAAGAAATACAGTCTAATTTCTCCTCCTACTGAAGCTGGCCCGAGCTACTCCTTTGTAACAGATAGAATGTGGTGGAAGTGACATCGGCCCTGCAGCTTCCACCTGGGTCTGTCAGGACACGTGCTACCAGTGCCATGTTGTGAGAAGGCCCAAACCACAGGTCACAGGGAGGTAATCACTCAATGGTCTCTGTTCAGCCCAGGTGACAGAGTCCAGCCCCCAGGATGTTAGAGTCACATCCAGCCCTGACTCTTCCTATCATCTGGCCAAATGTTAGGAAGTCTGGTTAGCTCTCCCTTCACAATACATCCAGCATGTGAGCGCTTCTCACCTCCTGGTCTGAGCCAACATCATCTCTCACCTGAATTGTGGTCATAACTTCCACCTTGTTCTACCTGCTGCTCCCTTTGCCCTCCATGGAGTCAACTCATAAACGTAGAACATAGGAGCAGAGGGTGGTTCCCAGGGGCTAGAGGGAGGGGAAATGGGGAGATGCTGACCAAGGATTACAAAGCTTCAGTCATGCAAGATGAGTAAGTGCCAGGGAGCTGGTGAAAGCAATGTGACTAGTTGACAACATTGCATTGTGTACCTAAAATGCGCTAAGAGGGTAGATCTTGGGTGTTCTCACTACCCAAGAAAAATAAAAGGAAAATGGCAGTTGTGCGAGGTGATGAACATGCTGGCTGGCTCGGCTGCAGGGAACATGTATGATGGGTGTGTGCACCATGTCGCCGCATTGCACACCATGAACACAGGCATTTTTGATGGCCAGTTTGACCTCGGTAGAGCTGGAAGAAAAGCAAACAATGGTCTGTCTCAAGTTAAACTTTTGATATCTGGTTCATCATGGATTTTGTATTTCTTTTTATTTTTTAAATATTTCATTGATATATCATTTCTCTTTGAGGGAAAAAGAAGTCTGAAGTCAGGGTGTCAACAGGGTGGTGCTCCCTCTGGAGGCTCTAGGGGGAGGGACCTACCTGCCTGTTCCAGCTTCTGGGGGCTCCTGGCAGCCCTTGGCTTGTGGCCACATCACTCCGACCTCTGCCTCTGTCCTCACATGGCCTGCTCTCTGTGTGTCTCCTTGTCCTAAAAGTCTCTCTCCTTTCTCTGAAGCTAGATGCTATACTGGTGGCCTGACAGACACAGAGAAAGGCCATGAGACTAAAGAAGGCAGTTCCGGAAAAAGCAAGAAAGCAGACTCTCCCACTAGCTCCTCTAGGGGCAGGTGGCCCTGCGGATACCGTGGTTCAAGCCTCGTGAAACAGTTTGAACTTTTGACCTCCAGAGCTATAAAAGAATTATTTCTGTTGTTTTAAGCCACTAAATCTGTGATGATTTGGTATAGTAACCATAGGAAAGTATTACATACCCCAAAGGACAAGACACCAGTTCCTCTTTTAGGGGCTTTCCACTACCAATAAAAGGAAATACAACTCAAGTTCCCTTTAAAAACAAAGAAATCCTGTCCAGCCCACGTACAAATTAGAGTAACAGGCTGGGTTTCTGTAACAGAGATTCAGAACAAGAGTAGCTTCCACAGAACAGAACTTATGTCTCACTTCACAGTCTCAATATTGGCCATAAGCAGTCTCCCCAAGTGGGAGACCATCCCCAGCACAGAGGGAGGTGGTGGCCCCAGCCCTGGCTGAGGGAGGAAGTAGGCAGCAGACCAGCCTCCCTCTCCAGAGAAAGCAACCTGGGGGCCAGGCCGTCCCCTATTACACTCAGTGATGGGGCTGGTCCCATTCTACCGATGCAGAAGTCTAAGAAGAAAGGAAGAGCTGTCTGCCCAGCAAACACACATGGAACACACATGGGGTCAGGGAAGAGTGAGGGGACAGAGGTAGGAGTGGGCTACTCCAGCCAAAAAGACTAATTGCATCTCTGCCTATCAAGCGTGTCTTTTGAGGTGGGCAGCCCTGGAGCAAGGTAAGTGTGGTGAAGATTGGATGGTCTCACTGTGTGGGAATGATGGGCACATGGCCAAGGCCACCCCGCAGGGCCTGGCTCACAGCAGGCACTGAGGAACTGGCAGTGGAATCCAGTCCCATCCACTGGGTATAACATAAGACCATGGGCCCAGGCTGTCCCCCGCTCTGCCCCGTTCTTGCTGTGTGACCTCAGGGGAGAAAAACAACATCTCTGAGCAACCACCTCATGATACACCCAAAAGGGATGGGGGTTCCAGTGGTCCATTCATCCATTTAACAGTTATGTATTGACCACCTACTATGTGCTAGGTACTAGGGACCCATTGGTGAACCCCGTCCCACCCCCCAAAAAATCCCTTGCTATAAAAAGGAAAATTACAGAGCAAAAATCACACAAAACATGTTCTCAGACCAGAACCAAATTAAACTAGAAGTTACAGAAAGATTATCTGGAAAATCTGCAAATATTCAGACATCAAGTCACATCCACGAGTCAAAGAGGAAGTCAAAAATTAAAAATATTTTATGGGAGAGAGGTGGGGAGGGTTGGGGCAGTGGGCTGGGATGGGAGTAAAAGAAAACTGTACAAGAACAACAATTAAAATAAAATAAAATAATCCAAAAAAATTAAAACTATTTTTAATTGAATGAAAGCAAAAGTGGAGTACAGAAAAAATAGTGCTAAGAGGAAAAGTTGGGACATTAAATGCTTATGTTTAAGAAAGTGAACAGGTATATTAGAAAGTTGCTAGGAAAGTAAAATTTTTTTTGTTATTTTTTCAGGTAATATTCTTAGAAATATCTTTTTTACGTGTGCTGCCAGACTTCTCTACACGCATCCCAGAACTGTCGACATAGCCGTTCACCAGAACAACACTGTTCAGAGCTACATGCACATGAAACACTCGTAAAAACAAGGATTTCCACGTATGTCTTTAAACACACCGCTATGTGCATTTCAGAATGGACACCCCATCCACTCCCAGAAATAATGAATACCATGTTCAGAGAGTAGATCTTAAAAGTCCCCATGACAAGAAAAAAAAATTGGCCCTGGCTGGTGTAGCTCAGTGGATTGAGCTCGGGCCTGCGAACCGAAGGATCGCGGTTCGATTCCCAGTCAGGGCACATGCCTGGGTTGCCAGGCCAGTTCCCGGCAGGGGACATACAAGAAGCAACCGCACATTGATGTTTCTCTTCCTCTCTCCTTCCCTTCCCCTCTGAAGATAAATAATAAAATAAAAAATCTAAAAGAAGAAAAAAAATTAAAAAAAAAAAAAAGAAAAGAAAATTGTAGCTGTGTGGAGCTGACAGATGTGACCTAGACTTACTGAGGTGATCATTTTGCAAGATATGCAAATATCGAGTCATTACATTGTTACCTGAAGCTAATATACTGTTAAAAGTCAGTTAAATCTCACTTTTAGGAAAACAAGAAGGTGATCAGGGAAGGCCTGACCATTGAAACAGACGGAAGGCGGTGGAGCGAGGGCCTCGGATATCTGGAGGAAGAGCATTCCAGGCTGTGCAAAGGCCCTGAGGACACACGCTCCTGCTGTGTTTGAGAAACAGGAAGTCTTAAATCCAACGTCCCCTTTACTGTGACTTTCTACAGTGACCCTAATTAAAGTCCCAGGCCAGCCCTTCTCATACACTCTATCCCTTACGTTTCTCCTTAACAGTTGTTGCCATCTCATCACCATCCAACAGCCCATATATCTCACTTCTTTGTCTTGCCCGCTGCCTATCTTCCCCACCATTAGAAACTCAACTCCACTGCATGGCACCCAATGAATGTTTGTTGAATGAATGAGTGACCATCCTACCCACCAATCCCTGACTAAGGCCACTGAGGCAACTAGGCCTCCAGCACCAGCCAGCCAGCCACCTTCACCGCTCCTGAACTACCTATGAGCAAGCGTCCTGTCTTTCCCCAGGGGCTTTCTGGCCAGGCCTCACTGACCTTGCTTTTCCTCCTCCCCCAGAAATGAATTACCCAAAGCTTCCAATCTCCTGTCCAGCAGACCATGGCAGGGTGCAGACGCTGCCCAGAATTTCCTTCTCCACCCCCGGTCCCACTCGGGACCTCTGAGGCTGTTTTGGCATTCACAGAATGCCAAAGCGGCCTCCGCCTGGGGCAGGCCAGGGTGGTGAGGGAAGGAAGAAGGAGGGGCGGAGATGCTGTGGGCCGTGAACTGGGGCACCTGGGGGCACAGGTAGGGGACAGATGGTTGGTAGAGAAAAAACAGGAAGGTTGTGGGCATGGGTAACTGAGGCCTGGCCCCCTCCCTCCTCACTGTCACACAGGCTGCCTAATACCACCGTCACCCTAACATCATCTCCCCTGGGCCCCCACTCTGAGTATGGACAGGATGGGCAGACGTACCTAAGTCCTAGGACCTCAGGACAGAGTGGCCACATTCCACTCCCCACCCAGAGTCATTCCTGGCTTGGACCCCAATGTGCTGGTATTAGGATGTGAGGCCTTTGGGAGGTGACTGGGTCATGAGGATAAATCCTCGTGAGTGGCATTAGTGCCCTTATAAAAGGGACCCCAGAGAGCTCCCTCATCCCTTCCCCCATGTGAGGACACAGCAGGAAGTTGGCCATCTACAGGCAGGAAGATCTTGGTCTTACAGTCCCTAGAACTGTGAGGAGAAAAATTCAGTTATTTATAAGCCACCCAGCCTGTGGAATTTTGTCACTGAAGCCCAGATGGACTGAGACAGCGTGTGAAGTGTGAGATGTCCATCTGGAGGTGCCCAGTCGGCAGTTGGATACACCTGCCATGCAGGGGACAGGGCCCATCTCAGGACAAATTGGGGAGTTATCCAACCAAAGGGGGCACATTTGTGTCCTGGGGCTGCGGAACCAAATGACCACCAACTGGCTGGCTCCCAGCAACAGGACCTTATTCTCTCATAGCTCTGGAGGCCGGAGGTGCAGAGTGAAGGTGTCAGCAGAGGCATGCTCCCTCTGATGGCTCTAGGAGCCCCTTGGCTTATGGCAGCATCACCCCAAGCTCTATCTGCACCTCCCTCGGGCCTGCTCCTCTTCCCATGTCTCCTCTCTGTTGGTGCTAAATCTTCTGTCTTTCTCTTGTAAAGACACGTTGGATTGGTGGCCCACATGGTCAATCCAAGATCATCTCAAGATTTTTCATTACATTTTCAAAAGCACTTTATCCAAATAGGTCACATTCACAGGTTGTGAGGATTAGGTCATGGATATACCTTGGGGTGGGGTGGGGGGCAACAGTGAACCCACTACAGGTTGTATTTAAAGCCCCACTTGGGGCTGTGAGTCCAGAGAGATGCCGTTCACCCCTTTTATCCTCTTGTTCACGTCTGTGTCCTCGAGTTCTGGCACAGCCATTCATTAAAGAAGCATGTAGTAGTAATAACAATAAGTAACACTTATCTAACCCTATGTGATAAGCACTTCTATAAGTAGTACTTCATATAATTTAATCCTTTCAACATTAAAACTAATATTTGCATTTCACAGAGAGCTGAAGGCCCTTGCCCAGACCACATTACCAGGATTCTAATCCAGGACATCTCTCAAATGGCAGGGATCCCCACCTGGCCCAAGTAGAGGGATCCTGCTTGCTTTAGAGGACCTCGCCTATTACAAACACAAAGTAAATTTACTGAAGGACCCAGGACGCTGCAGTCACAGGAGACAGAGCCGGCATAGAACAACCATAACTCTGAACATCATTACATGGCTGTTGGTATTAATGCCATTCAGGCCCCAGGGGAGTGGTCCCCCAGCCTCTCTGGCTGATGTCCTAGTGTGTCTGAATTCTACGATTCTCGATTCTCCTTGTGCCGATGATGGAAACGGATGCCGCTTTGGAGTGTGGGGAAGACTTGAGCACTAGACAAGCTGAGGTAGGGGAGTATTACTTTTCTAAGTGGCTTAAAACAGCAAAAATGTAGCCTCACATTTCCGGAGGCTGGAAGGGCATTATAAGGTGCAGGCAGGGCCGAACTTGCTCGGAAGGCTCTGGAAGAGGAGGCTTCCTGACTGGGATCCTTTGCGGCCCTTGGCTTGCTGGTATTGTGGAAGCATCACCCCGATTTCTGCGTCTCAAACGGGGTGTTCTTCTCGTGTGCAGGTCTAAACACCGGTCACTGAGTAGGACCCACCTGAATCCAGTATGACCTCATCTTAACTTAATTACAACTGCTAAGACTCTATTTTCAAATTAGGCCACATTCACCACATTCACAGGTTTCAGGGTTAGGAGTTCAACGTATATTTTGCAGGGAGGGGACACAATTTAACCCACAGCACTGTCTAATGAAATCCATCTTTGCATAATCAAGGTATCATTTCCCAACAGAGCTAAGCTCCCAATGAATGACTACTCCTCGTGTTCCGAGGAAGGCTCCAGAGAGACTAACAAGTTAGCACATTTGTTACAGTTGCATGTTAAGGCCAAGAAGTATTTGATAGTATTAAACAATGCACTCTTAAATTTGCGTATATGAATGGAATAGGTGTGAAATGTAATATCAATTCTTTTTTTTTTTTTAGGTTTTTATTTATTTATCTTTAGAGGGGAAGGGTAGGAGAGAGGGAGAGAAATATCAATGTATGGTTGCCTCTTGTGTGTCCTATGCTGGGAACTAGCCTGCAACCCAGGCGTGTGCCCTGACTGGGAGTAATATCAATTCTTTAAAGTAACAACTAGAGATATTAGAATTACAATTTATTTTCACAAACGTATTCAGTAGGCTTTATTTAAAGTTTCGGCTCTAAATAGTTTTTTACAAGTAACTGTATTTGCTTATTTAAATTAAATTTAATTCATTAAAATATTTACTTTGAGTAAATGTTTTAAAAATGTTTTTAAAGCTTAAATATTAAGCTTTTGATATTCACAGAATATACCACTGGTACCGTGCAAGGCTTTTTTTTTTTTAAACAAATTCTAATGTTCTTCAACAAAAACCTTTTTCAAAAACAATATAATATGTAAAAATACAATTTTCACTTGAGCGCTAGCCTCGGGAGCTCAAGGGAACCCAGTGAGAGTGGGGAGAGGCCCCCGAAGCCCCGTGGGGCGCGCTCCACCTCCCCACCCAACTGGCTTTCCAGAGATACCCACACACTCCATTGGCGGCCACAGGATCCCGCGAAGAGGCGCGCTGTGCCTGTAATGTCTCCACATGACCGCCAGGTGACGCCAGAAATACAGGAAGTCCTCCGAAGTCGTTGATTACTATGATGCTTGCGGCAGCCAGCACAACCCGGAAGCCGTGACTAGTGAAGGGGAGTGCTTCCGGGTACGAAAGAGGTGACCCCGGCTGCCGCCGGAATCTGTGGCGACAGCAACCATGGGGGCGCACCTGGCCAGGCGCTACCTGGGCGATCCCTCAGTGGAGCCCGACCCCCTGCAAATGCCCACCTTCCCTCCCGACTACGGCTTCCCTGGGCGCAAGGAGCGCGGTGAGATCCAATGCGCAGGCGTGGCTAGCAAGAGGGGGACGCGGACGCCTTAACCCTGGGGTCCGCAGGGCTGGGTTGTGCATACACCTCTGCCGAGAGGAGTCCGAGGACAGGTGTGACTCTGCCTGAGTGTGGTGGCATTCCAGGCAGAGGACACGGTTCTCCAAAAAAAAATCCGGGAGCCAGAATGGCAATATGGAGCTAATAAGGCGCTCGCAGCTGGGCTTTGTCCTGGAGTCAGTGAGGAGCCATGGAAGGGTTTATCAGGAAGGGCCTTGTTCATTGCCTCCTGTCCCGGCGTCAGTGCTATTTTTATGCGCAAAAAAAAAAAAAAAAAAACAAGGGGGCTTAGGCCGTGCATACTGTCCTGCACGTTGCTTTTTTATGTACTGGGTTGGCCAGAAAGTTCATTTAATTTTGTCCGTAAAATAAAAGGCATTTTTGTTTCGCCAATAACTTTACTGATTTGGATATTTTGAGTAAGTTGGCGATCTCCTGCCGTTGCCTTCTAGTGAGTAGAGGCCAGGAGTGCAGCTAAACACCTTCTAGTGCATAAGACAGCCCCACAGCAAAGAATTATTTGGTCACAACGGCAACAGTACCAAGAAACTTCTCAAACCACTTTTGACATGTTCAGTCAGTTACAGCACCTTTTCCGTAGGCTGCACAAATCTTTTTTTCCGTTTCAGTTGCATTTCTGCCTTTCTTGAAATACTAAAGCAAATGATACATCAAAAATGTTGCATGTTTTCTTCATCTTCAATACTTAAATGGCTGCACAGAAATTCACCAATTCTCGTGTTTGTTTTTTTTTAATGCAATGCTGATATGACAGCTGTCACAGTACAGTCTTAACAAAATTGTTTCAAATGAAGTAGAGCCATCATACAGAAAAAAGCTAAATGAACATTTTGGCCAACCCATTAGTGATACCACAAACCTATCAAGTGCCAGTCCTGGGCCCAAGTCCCATGCTGGGCACCGAGGCTGCAGCAGACACTGATTTAAGGAAACTAGCAGCCCTGGGTGTGAGACAGTGGCACCAAGACAGATTTTGGGGACAGCACCTTGTAATATCAAGGCAGGCTTCCAGGAGGTGATGGCTGGAAGCAAGACCTCAGGGGGAGTGAGGAGTTGACCACAGGGAGACCCAGGAGAGGGAAGAGCCAGCACTTGTAAGTGAAGGAGGAAGATGATCAGATTTGCTTTGTCAAAGGTCATGCTAGCTGCTGGGTGGGTGACAACTTGGAGGCAGGGAGACCTCTTAAGTGGGGGTGTGCAGAGAGGTGTGCTGGATTTGAGAGAACTTTGGGAGGTAGGAGGAGGACACCTCCACTAAGCGGCCCAACTCCTGGTAGTTGGTCAGCCCTACCTGAACCTGCAGTCCATTGACCCACCTGTCTTCTCACACGTTAATCGTTCCCTCTGCCTCTCACACCCTGCTTTGCCCTCTCTGTTTTGCAAACACCCACAGCCCTCTGTTCCTCCACTGCTTGGCTGAACCAAAGTCCTGGCTAAGCCCTGCTCTCCTTGGCTCCTGTCCCTATACAGCTGAAAATCATGTGCGAAAACACTCAGCCTCTGTGACTGCATTCTCCATCAGTCCGCTGGTTGACCCTTCATGCTGCTGACCTTCCTGTTACATTCCCTGTCCCTTGGCTCTGCCGCTCCCTCCTAGACGAGTGTGCCAAGCCTTCTGACTCCAGCACCTTCTTCCCACCCCACTTCTTTCACCTAGTCACTTTGCACCCTCTTATTAAAAAAATAAAAGCTGTCAAAAGAGCTCTCAGGGCTCTATGGCAGTCCTCTGCTGTTACTGCAGATGACCTGGCCCTGCTGCAGAAAACCCCCTTGTGCCCTCCATCCCGTCATCTCACCTACCCAAGGGCACCCCTACCATTCTCCCTTTCTCTTGCAACTTTGGCTTTCCTTCTATCAACATGCAAATAGTTACCTTTTACTGTTTTAAATACCCTTCTGACCACCTCCCCCTCCAGCTATCTCACTTCACTGCAAGAGCTCTCCTCAAGTTTCACAAATACACATCACTAAACCCCATTGTCAATTCTCAGTTCTAACCAACCCCACTGCAGCAGCATCAGGACTGGTTGGTCGCTGCACCCTCCTCCCCTGGTTCCCAGGACCCTACACTATTGCCCAGCTCACTGTGGGCTCCTTCACTGATTCTTCCCCACTCCCTGTCTTGGGAACGTTGGGGAGCCCCAGGGCTCAAGCCTCTGTCTCCGCTCACTCCCTGGGGTTTTCTGGTACTTCCCTAGCTTCAAGAGCCTTCTGTGTTCCAGTAGTCCCAAGTTTTTATTTTCAGCTGAGCCTTGACCCTGAACCCCAGACTCATGGACCCCACTGCCTGCTTGGCTTCTTTGCATGATGTTAATAGGCATCTTGCACTCAGCAAGTCCAAAAGAAAGCCCCTGACCTGCCCACCAAGCCTGTGCTCTGACCACATGCTCAGTCCAAAATCCCTGGGGTATCCCAAGGCCTGTCCAACACATCAAGGCCTTGGTATCTGTTGTTCCCCTACTGAGAACACTCTTCCCCCAGGTGTCTGCATGTCTCTCTCCCTTTCAGATGCTACCTTCTAAAGTTGTGACCCACCTTGCAACACAGCCTTTCTCTCCCTTGCTGTATTTTTCCAATACTTAGCATTGTGGATATTGTGATGTTAGCTCCACCTGTTTGTACTGTGTGTGCCTCCAGGGGCAGGATCCCCAACACAGTAGGTGCTTCATAAATCCTAACTGCTGACCCATTATGCCAGAGCACCAGGTGCTGGTAGCAGTCACGTTGCCATGGAAATCTGCAGGGGGCTGTTGGTGGATTACAGGCCTGGGGCTCAGACAAGGTGAGGGGGGGTAGTACCAGAGTTGGGGCTCAGCAGTCTATGGGGGCGACCATCAGAGCAATGGATTAAAATGAGCAAAGGCTCTCAGCAAGAACCTCAGGAAGACAAAGCCATAGAGTGGGAGCAAAGCCAGGTGGCGGCTGTGGGTGGGGGGGTGCGTGCTGGGGTTAGGAGAGAACCAGGGAAAGAGAATGTTCAAGAAGTGAGAGGCTGAGGAAGAGCCGTGTCCTGGGGTCTCAGTTGCCTTGTGTGGGCAATGCTGGGCAGAGTATAGAAGGTGGAGAGAATTCTGTGCAGGGACAGGAGATGGGGACCTGGGCAGGAGGGAGAGAGACACGTGGTTCAGAAGTGGAGGGAAAGAAGCCAGTGGGGGAAGACTGCCGCTGAGCTGGGAGATCGCCTGCACGGAGTGTACACCTCCTACTTCTAAGGGCCCCAGTCAGCCTCCTGAAGGTTGATTTGGTCTGGGGTCGGCTTGCCAAGTGGGTGGAGCCCAAGCCCAAGGGCTAGTTCAGCTCTCACTGAGGTAGGCCCTAAGCACTTTACATTAGTTCCTTAATGCTCACTCAGTTGACGTTGGAGCTGGGGACTGTTAGTCCACTTCTTAGGGGAAGAAACTGAAGCTCCGAGAGGCCATACCCTAGCGGGAAGGCAGAACTGGGATCCAGGTCACCCCAGTAGCCCAGCCCCCACACTGGGTCGTGCCAGCAGAAGGGGAGCGCTGGGCTCTGCAGTGTGGGCTGGAGAGTGACCCCAGAGGGAGGGGAGGGGAGATGAGGATCCAGTGTGGATGCTGAGGTGCTTGAGGTAATGGGGAGGAGGGACTCTTTGGGCTTCAGTGTCCCAGGTCACCTTTGTGTACATTAGAGTCACCTTTGTGTACATTAGAAAATGACACTCCATCTGTCAGAGGATGATGGTCATCTACCGCCACATGATTGACCTGTGGGCCCGGGGGGTGGAGGGCAGTGATGGCCTGCACTGCTGTGGTTCCTGGCTACCTGTGGGCCTGCTGGCTCTCCCTGGAATCAGGGCAGATGGGGAGCCTTCAGCAGTTAGGCCCCCCTAAAATCGCACCATAGCTAAGCTCCGCCTACTCCCTCCCCACAGAGATGGTGGCCACGCAGCAGGAGATGAACGATGCACAGCTGGTGCTCCAGCAGCGAGACTACTGCGCCCACTACCTCATCCGGCTGCTCAAGTGCAAGCGTGACAACTTCCCCAACTTCCTAGCCTGCAAGCATGAGCAACACGACTGGGACTACTGCGAGCACCTTGAGTGAGCCCCAGACCCACCCCACGTCCCCCACACCCCCACCTGGCCCCCCACCCAAGGCTGAGGCAAAAGACAGTGAACTAACCTGAGTTTCTAGCCATGTGCCACCTTAGTCAAGAAAGAACTCTCAAGGGGCCTGTTGGGTGGGGAGGACAGCTTCGAGGCCACCTGGAGGATAGGCCAAGCCAAGGTTCCAGGTGGAAGGCCCAGGTTTCACTGGTGTCCCCCAGAAAGGGGGCAGACCCTAGGCTTGAACTCAAACACACAGGTCTCCCCACCTCTAAGGCCTCCCCAGAGTGCTCTGGGACAGTTATAGCCCCATTGGCTTCCCAGGGCTAAGGGAGTGCCGAGTCTGTCCAGGGAGCCTGACGCCCCTTCTCATGCTCTGCCCACAGCTACGTGATGCGAATGAAAGAGTTTGAGCGGGAGCGACGGCTGCTGCAGCGGAAGAAGCGGCGGGAGCAGAGGGAGGCAGATCTGGCCAGAGGCTAGGGGTCTGCAAGGTGGCCCTGTAGTGGGCCCACCAACCACCCGATGGACCAGTGGAGAAATAAAAGCCTCCAGGCCGTTAGCCCAAGTCTGCCTGTTCCTGTGGTGTACTGGTCCCCGAAGCCCTCAAAAGAAACACGCTGAGTCTGAGTCTAGCTGGGCAGGCAGATTTTATTCCAGGTGATACAGAGTGCTATACCCCGTTCCTCCTCAGAAGGACATGGGATGGGAGTACGAGAGTCTGGCTCCTGAGAGTCGAGCTGGTAGCCAGTGGGGGTGGGCGACTCAGAGCAGGAAGGGAATGATGGGCATGCGCAGAGGTGGGTAGTCTCGGAACTCCTTCAGGTAGCTGCGGTGCTTGCCCTTGGCCCAGATGGTCATTTGGGTGAAGCCCACCAGAGAGAAGAGGGCCACTGCAGGGCAGAACAGGGTCAGGGAGGGTGCACAGCCTGGGGCAGGGGCAGGACTCAGCTGAGGGAGGAGAAGTGGGCTCACCTGGGAGACACTGTGTCATGATGGCAAAGCCAATCCAGGACCCCACCTGTGGGCACAGGGCAAGAGATGAAGACGGGCAGGGCTGAGCAGACCAGCTGTTTTGTTGAGGCCTCACCCACCCCTGGGCTACTTCCCTCCCAACCTTTGCTTCCAAGTAGAAGGTAGGAACCAAACTCTAATGCTAGAGGGTCCCCAAGTAAAATGGGGCTGCATGATGAAGCTGCCCCTCGGCCCTCAACACCACAAGCCCAGCCTTACACAACTCCCAACCCCCAGAGGCCACAGTCTATCTCCAGATGCTCATTCAAACTACAAAATCAAGGCCCTGGCTGGTGTAGCTCAGTGGACTGAGCACAGGCTGCAAACCAAAGGGTCGCTGGTTCAATTCCCAGTCAGGGCACGTGCTGGGTTGCGGGCCAGGTCCCCAGTGGGTTACCACACATGGATGTTTCTCTCCCTCTCTCCTTCCTTTCCCCTCTCTCTAAAAATAAATAATTTTTTTTTTAAAAAACCTACAAAATCAACTACTAAGCTAGGCAACTCCCTACAAAGACTAGAACCTGAAGCCCCACGAGGGAGAGGGGAAGCCAGGCAGGTGCTCACCTCATAGGTGTAGTTGGGGCAGGACACCAGCAGGAAGAGCCACGTGAAGGGGTTCTTTGTGGGGTATGGGATCTTCCTGGTCTTGGATCCTGATGGGCAGGACAAAAAGGATGAGTGAGACCTCCTGACCCAGCCCGCCCACACCCCCTGCACAGAGCAGGCACTCACCAGCTGGCCGCAGGTCCCGCAGGGCTATATGGATGGAGAAGTTGCCCAGCTGGCATATCTGTCAGAGGAGCAGAGTTAGCCCAGAACCACCCAGACTCCCTCCACCCCATCAGGTTTACCAGCCTTCTTACCACAAAGATGGCGAGAGCCAGTTTAACCTGCTGAGCTCCATAGGCTGAAAAGAGAGGAGGGAGGTGTGTAAAGGAAGCCTGTTGGGGGAATGGAGGCTCGCAGAAGCAGGGTCCCAAAGCCACTTACTGGGAGGCGTGTAGAGAGGGTGGTTGATGTAATAGGCCATCCATGCAGCAAAGCCCCAGTAGTACGTGCAGTTCTGAAAGGGAGTAGGGCCAGGATGGGGCCTGGCCCAGTGGAGGGCAGAGTCCAGGTAGGCCAGGTGAGGTGCAGGAGGAGGCAGAGCCCCCATGAGAGGCAGGAGAGGGCAGGGACTGGGTGCAGGGGCCTGGGACACTAGGCCAGTGGCTCACCTTGAAGATGTTGCGCAGGGGCATGGTGCCATGGGAGAAGCGGTGTACAAAAAGCGTCTCCAGCAGGCGCTTGATGTAGTGGAATGAGTGGCAGATGCAGGCAAGGCTGGGAGAGGGGGAGCTGGCTCAGAGGGGTCCTCCTCCAGGCCTTTCCCCCACCCGCCTTCACCCCTCCAGCCTGGCCCACTCACTGCACCACTGTGTGCCGGCTGGACGTGAAGTCATATTTGTGGCCATAGATAAAGGGAACCCGGAAGTAGAAGAGCAGGTAGATGAAAAGGGGTCCCGCATACTCTGTCAGGAAGACCTGGGAGGATGGGCTCAGGTGAGTCACCCCATGTGGCTGATGGGAGAGGGAGCTGTAGGTATGGGTCAGGGCTCACCGTCACCCAGCTGATCTGGGCCCCCAGGTCCCGGAAGTACAGTGTGGCGGTGGTGCCCACAGGCAGCTTCTGCAGAACGTCCTCATCCTTCAGGGACTTGCCCTCTGCAGAGAGGCAAGCCACAGCTCAGCAGCTACCCAGGCCTTCGCCCACTGCCACTGGGGTGCCCAGGGTGGCCAAGCAACAGCTGTACTCACTGGGGTCCAGGCGGAGGGACTGGCGGGCAGGGTACCATTGTGGATCTGTGGGGAGAACGGGGTGTCACAGCACACAGCCTGGCAGGGCTCAGGGACCCCACAGCTCCTCCCACCAAGGACAAGGCCTGTGTGGCTCCAGAACACAGGCAGAAGTGGGATGTCCTGAAACCAAGCAAGGGCATTCCTGCTGATGGCCACACGGGGGCACTGCAACAGGCAAGCCCAGAAAGTCCTGGACCTCTGGGGGCATCTCTACAGGCCCTGGGGAAAGAAGCTGGCAGCAGGGGTCCCACCCAGAGGCCTCTAGCCAGAAGCGCTGCAGAAGGCAGTGTGGCTGGGCCCTGCACTTACGGTTCTTAGTGAAAAGATTCTTGATCTCTGCGATGGTGGCATGGGGTTCCACCTGGGGAAAGCACAGGCCAGACAGAAGTCAGCCCTGAGGGGAGCCCAGATCCCTGATCCAGGCTCCCTCCTGCTGAGGTGGGGATGGATGGGGGCCTGGGTAGCTGCTACGGGAGTGCGGAGGGTTGAAGTCCAGGCCCCACACCCACATGGCTGAGTGGAGCAGCAAGGGCCTGCCAGAGCGGGGACAGCAGTGGGCCTACGGGCCCAGTTTTACTAGGCAGCCAGGATGGCCCCGGCCAGGCTGGGAGACAGGAAGCTGGGCCTGTTTCTCTGCCACTCCCACAACTCCCCCCAGGGTCCAGGCCAGACCTCCCCTGGAAAGACAAGCCCCCCTCCCTTCCTGGCCTGGCCTCAGAAAGGGCAAGGTCACAACTCCACCCCCCTCCCAGCCCGAGGCCCTGCAGGGTCCACTGAGGCGGTTTCACCTCCTCTTGTACTAGGAGACCAACTCCTGGCCAAACCCAGAGGCCAGAGCTGCCCACTCTACCTTGAGTGTCAGGGACAGACCCAGGCCTGAGGACAGCACCCCTCATGCACACCCCTCCCAGGCAGGGGGTGGGGTGTGAGGACACAAGTTGGAGGGGCAATCCCATCTCCCTCAGGGCCAGGAGTCCCCAGAAGGAATGGTGTCATGGGCCTAGCACCCTAGCCCAGTGCAGCTGGCATCACCGTCCTACCTTGTCCAAGAAGCACAGCTTCTCCCGAGTCTTCGCATCCAGAATCTCCACCTCGAAGAAGAGAACAGCCTTTTTAGGTTTCTTGGCCACCTTTGGGGGCGCAGGCCGGGGGAGGCCATTGAGGCCAAAGACAGGGCCAGGACCAAGGCCCTGGCTAGCCTCCCGAGCCACCAGGCTCATACTCAGGTCCATACTGCCCTGCTCTGCCCGCGAAGCCAGCGGCCCAAACCACCAGCCGTCAGTCCCCACCACCGACCTACCCACGCGCAGCGCTCTGGGCCAGGCTACGGGATCAAATTCTGCCACGGTGCTGGAAAGGAGCCCACGCCTGCCCTGGCACTGCCACCTTCTGTGCAGATGTAACCCGAGTGGCCCCACAGCCATGCCCAGCTAAATATAAAACTACCCAGACCGAGCCCCCCAGGAGCTGGATCACGAAAGTGAAGCTTTCAAGCGGACACAGCCCCCAAAGAGCACCTGGGGACAGGGAGATCCCCAGAGGAAGGCACGGAGGTACCGTCACCCCCAGCCCCCATACCCAGTGCAGGGTGAGGGCCAGTCTTGGGGAGGAGGGTGAGAGACCAGCAGGCAGCTCAACCCTGGCACCCTGTTCAGGCTGGCAGAGTTCACTGGGCTTGGAGAAGTCCCAGCTATTCTGAGAATCTGAGATAGATCATCCATTTCCCCTTCTGAACTGTGAGAGACAATCGGATTATTTTCCTTGTGCATTTGTGTTCCTAGGGAGGTGACAGATTCCAGAGCTATTGGTGCGGAGAGCCTCTCTCTATGTGTGGAAAGGGTCAGGAAACCGGGAAGTTTCCAGAAAGCACCCCAGCCTGGGCTGAGGCCTCAGTCCCGCCTCCCTGATCTCCCTCCCCACACACTTTCACTAGATCCACCCAGACCATGTTCAAGGCCACCTTCAAGGCAGTCTTTGCACCCTGTAAGCCCAACATAGCTCCCTTGTCTAGGCCCTGAGACCCTCAAAGCCCAGAGCACACAGCCTGCACCACACAGGATCTCCCTGAGCCCCGGACAGGGACACAGCAGAGGGGCAGAGCTGGCAGGAAAGAAGCTGGTAAGGGTGGGAGAAGAATGTGACCCACCCGCTCCACGCAGGTTAAAGCAGATGCCACAGAGGTGAAGTGCAGGTGAAGCTGCAGTGACGCCCAGGGGGTGGCCTGATCTTTAAAGGCCTGAGTGCCACTGAGTTTAGCACAGGCAGTGGCAGGCAAGGCTGGGTCTGTCCCCAAATCAGCCACTGGGCAACAGGTGGGCCTTCAGTCAGTGGCAGCGTACAGAAAAGGAGCAGGACACGAAACCCTAGGCAGGGCCCCAGCCAGGCTCTCTAATGACATGCCACCCACCCTAAGCCCAGGAAGAGGGCTCCCCTGAAATTGGGGCCCCCCGAAGAAAGGGGCTCTCCCCACACACACACCCCAACAACAGCAGTGAGTGGCACACAGGACTGAATCTGGCCCTGCCACACAGTCGTGTCTCTCTGGGCCTCGGGCCAAGGGCAGACAGGAAGGGGTATGCTTCACAGGGCTGTGAGGGTCCCATGCGACAATGCACAGCGGGGGCCTGACAGATGCACAGTGCCCAGAGCCTCCGGCCCTGTGGGGCTGCCATGAAGGGGAGGGCATGGGCCTGGGTTCAGATCCCACCTCCCCTGCTAGCTGCAGTGCCCACCCCCATTGTGGACATGAGGGTAGGAGAGGACCCAGCACCCAAGAAGCCTTGGCCAAGCTGCCTGAACTTAACACACTAGAGGGAGCCCTGCCAGGCCATGTGGCCATGGGGCACAGGCTATTGAACCCCTCTGAGCCACAAGGATAACAAGGTCAGCCAGAGGGGCCAGAAGCAGGGAGCTGGTCATATCACCTGCAGTACTGGGCCCACCAAGGGGACTCATGGGAGAGGGAAGGGGCATACACGCAATGTACTGAAAGGGCTAGAGCACCAGGGCCTGCCCCATGGCTACAGTATATTAATAGTTACTGGGTCCCAGGCGGGCAGAGCCCGCATGCCTTCCGAGTCTGTGCGGTCCACAGAAAGACAGCACTGAGCCTACGGGAAAGAAGCCTCCAAGTTCCTGCTGAACCACTCAACAGCTTAAAATACAACCAGTCCTCTCCCTGTCCGCCAGCTGGTGGGTGGGGAAGGGCTGAAATCCTACCCTCCAGGACCAGGGCCCAGGAGGAGAGGACGGCTGCCAGGGCCCCAACTGGCTGCTGGGAGAGGAAGCTGGGCAGCAGGAGAGGGTGGCCAGGAGAAGGGCCACACTCCCAGCAGCTGCCACACTGAGCCTGGGCCTGCCCAGGCCAGAGGACAGGAGAAGCTGAGCCCTCGGAGGTAAGCCCAGCCTAAGGGGCAGCACCAGGGGCCTGGGCCACCAGGGTGGGGGCTACCCTAGCACAGGACCTCAGTGGAGTCGGTCCTCATTTCCTATTTCCTGTCCCCAAATCTTGGGACCCAGAGCCATCTTTACTACACAAGGTCTGAAAGACCCTGGGGGTAAGGGGTGGGCAGACCCAGAAGCTCTCTGTACTATTTTTGTAGCTTCTGTGTCTCTATAATTATTTCAAAATAAGTTAAATAGAAGTTACGCTAGGTAGGAAAAAACAAAGTTTTGCTAGGTGATAAACGCCAGACACAAAGGGTCACGTATTTATATGAAACGTCCAGAAGAGTTAAATCCATGGACAGAAAGAGACTGGTGGCTGCCTGGGGCAGACGGAGGGAGAATGGGGAGTGTCAGCTAATGAGGCTTGGTCTCCTTTTGGGGTAATGGAAGTTGTGAAACTAGAGAGAAAGGAGTGGTTGTACAGCAGTGTGAATGTACTAAATTCAGCTGAACTTTTTACTTTTAAGTGGACAATTTTGTTACGTGAATTTCACTTCAATACCATTTTTAAAAGGGGAGGTGCTAACAAACAGGTCCCAATTACCCATCAAAAAAAAGTCCCTGGGCAGGGAGCAGCAGAGGCTCCTCACCCCAACCCCCACCCAGACTGAGGGCCTAAATGTAGGGGGCCCTGTTGTGTGCTTCCCGGTCTGCAGTCCCTGAGCTCACCCCCAACTGCAACCCTCCCCACCCTGGCTCTGTGCCCAAGCACACCTCCCATGCCCTATGCCTCACATACACACACCCCCACACATGCCTACCCAGCCCTGAGGCCAGTCTGGGACAGGGGCCCAGGGTAGGCCCAGGACTGGGGTCAGAGGCACGGGCAGCTGCTGAACACAGGAGGTGGCGGGCCCAGGCCCCATACCCCTGGGCCCCATCCCAGAGGAGAAGGTGGGTGAGGGGAGGGAAGAGTGGTGGGCCCTCCTGAGGACTGCAGGGACAGCCCTTCCTGCCCCACAGAGGGAAGGGGCGGAGAGGGGCCAACACGTTCTGCTGTATGATGAATGAAGCAAAGCCTGTGAGGGTGTCACTGGCCCAAGGTCCATCAGTGGCTGCAGTCAGGGAGTGTGGCCCTGCCCCCTATAATGGACAGAGGACAAGGACAGAGCAGGTACCCTGGCCTGGGGTGAATGTGATAACAGTCCCATAGTCTGGAAGGAATTCTCACCCAGAGTCCTGAGATTCTGGGGCTCAGCCAACAGCAACTCATGGCACCATAAGGTGGCAGAGGGGTGTGGGGTGGTGACCAGGACAAGGGGCAAGGCCACAGCCCACCCTGTGGAGGCAGTGCGGGGGGGCGGCGGGGGGACTCGGAGAGCAGAAGCCACACTGGTCTTCCCCAGCCCAGAGAGGAGCACCCGGAGCCACTGTCTAGCAGCAGGGCCTCTGGCCTTCACTGTCTTATGGAAATAAAAATGTTGCTAATCAAGGTAGCAGTAGCAGAAAGAGGGGTGCCATTTTCTGAGCACCTGCTCCAAGCTAACACCAGTGCCCAGAGCTGTCTGGGAGGCAAGGCTCCAGGGATGGACCCTGTCTGGCAATGAGAGCACAGGTATGCTCAGGGCCTTTGCACATGCAGTTTCAGCTGCCTAGAATGCTCCCCCCAGACCCACAGGGCTCCTCCCCAACCTCCTCTGGCCTCCAGGCAACTTTGCAGTGAGGTCCTTCCTGACCATCAACTTAAAATCTCAGCCCCCAGACCTTTATCATCCACCTCCCACTAGGCTGCACGTTGTTTCCCAGCACCCGAACGTAGCCTAGCATGGAGCTGGGCTCTGTCAACACCTGCGTACGGCACCTGGCCCAAGACTCACCTATTTCCTGACTATGTGGCACCGAACAAGTTACCCAACCCTTCTGAACCTCTATTTCCTCATCTCCAAAGTAGGCAGGCCCCAGCTGCTGCCTCACAGGGTTACTGTAAGATTTAGAAAGGTGATGAAAACCCCAAAAAAGAAAGTACATAAACATATCCAGCCTAGAATTAATCATATAAAGAATAAATATACAGAACAATACTAGCAAAAGAGCACTGCTAGATGCCCAGAGCCAGGCCCCTTCTTCCCAAATCCTGCCCACCGGACATCAAGGTCACAGAGGTGGTGCAATGATGCTTCATCCAGCTGCTGACAGTGAGCAGAACCCTAACAATAGCAAGACACGTGTGGGCAGCTGAGGTGGGGCCTCTGCCACTGTCCCTACCACAGTCCCTACCACCATTCCCCACAGTGCTGGAGGCTGCCACATCTCTGCTGCCCCCTTGTGGCAGTAGCCTTTGTCCCACAGTCCCACATTCTGGAAAGTTGCTGGTGGCAGCCTGGCTCCACAGTCCCATGTCCCAATGTCAGCACAGGATGGGATGCTATGAGACCAGGATGGGACCAAGAGAGTGAGCACTAACCCCAGCTCTGCGACTTACCAACCAAGTGGCTTCAGGGAGCCACTGCCCTGCATTCATTCATCCATTCATTCATTCATTCGGGCACCCCTTCTTCCCATGGCTGGACACTGCAGTGAACAAAGCCAAGCACCTGCCTCCAAAGGACCTGCATTACACTCTGTGTGTACTTGCGGGCAGCAAGCAGGGGACAGGAGCAGACAACAGTGGCATGATTTGTCACCAAGAGTTTCAAAGAAAAACAGAGAATGAGGTGGGGTGAAAGTCAGAAGTCCGGTAGGTAGCCACTTTTGGCAGAGTAACCAGGGAAGGCCTCCCTCAGGAAGAGGCACCTAAGCAAAGGCCAGCAAGAAGGGAGGGAACAAGCCAGGCACACAACTGGGGGAAAGTGTTCCAGGCAGAGGGAAGACAAGTACAAAGACTCTGAGACTGGGCTGTGCCTAGAGTGCTTGTGGAGCAGGCCGGAGGCCATGTGGACTGAACCACGTGAGGGAGGGGGAGAGCAGGAGGACATGAAGACGGGGAGGCAACGGGGGCAGGTCATACAGGGCCTTATGAGCCACAGAGAGGATTCTGGCTTTTACTCTCAAGTGAAGTGGGAGCCGTGGAGGGTTCAAGAGGAGAAGAGGGACATAATGTATGAACTCAGTTGTTCACAGGCACCACCTGGGAACTGGGAGTCCAGGGTGGAGGTGAGGATGGGGGTGAGAAGTGGGAATTCTGGACAGACTGTGAAGATAGAGGCAACAGGATCTGCTTACGATGTGCATGTAGAGGTGAGAGGAGGGGAAGTCTGAGGTCTCTACCTGAACCCCATAAGGGAGCAGCAGGAAGGAGGAGGCCGGTGGGCACCCCCTGCCCAAGCTGGAAGAGCTGGGTTTGCAACTGCTCTTCCACCCTGCGTGAGCTGCCAGGCAGACACAACACACAGGGCCCAGGCACCAGCGTCCAGGTCACCAGAACCAGGAGCCTGGGCCCCTCTTGAGCTCCAGTTTCCCCATCTTTACAAACACAGCCAGCTCAGTGCTTCCCAGGCTCTTCCCATCTGTGAGGCAGACCACTGGCCTCGAGGTAGAGTATCACACACCCAGGACCTGGGACGAGGGGCTGGAAGAGGCCCAAGAATCAGCATGGATTCAGGGTCACCCTCGACACCTCACACTTTTGCACTTGGAACTTCCTTGCATCCTAAGATGGGACCTGCTCAGTGGGTATGGATGAGGACAGTGGGCCCGGAACTTCAACAGTTTCCCAGCCCCCTCTCCTTACCCTCTCTTGTCCCTATGGTGGCCAAGGGAGCAGGAGCCATGAGCTCCTGATGTGCCATGCACTCCATGAGTGCATGACGATGAAGAAATCAACCCACGTCATGCACATGCCTGAGCCCAGACTCCTGACACACAGTCTCCTGGGACCGCACCCCCGGCCAGGACACACTCTGCAGTGGCCCCCACAGAGGGAGCACAGGCAGGACACCTGCCTCCAGCAGGCTCTCTGGGACACCACAGGGACCGCCTGCCAGGAAAGGGCCCTTAAATTGGGCTGCGGCATACCGGGCAGCCTGGCAGTACCCAGCCTGTGCCTGCAGGGGGACATCCCCCAAGGCTGGGGCATAAGAGGCCCATTGTGGTGCAAACCCTGCTCAGAGCAACCCAGGACACCAGGCAAAGATGGAAATGGCCCGCAAGTCCTTCGGCCAGCCAGCCCAGGCACTCAGCTACTGCAGCTCCCACGGCCACCGCGCAGGACACAGGGGACGGAGGCCTGGCCCATCTCCGCACCTGGCCAGCTAACCAACTTCACCAGTGCAGAGGTCTGAGCGCACTTGCCCAGACTCAGAGGCTCAACGCTCTCAGCTCCCTTTCCCTTACACTTTCCAGAAATATCACCATCACAGTGCTCCTGCCAGAGCAGCTGAAAAGACCTTGGGCTCAGCTGCCAGGAAGCCAGCACAAGCCACACCTGCTCAACCAGAAATACCTCCTTCCCCAGTGGCCTCGCCTTGTGACCCCATTTCTCCGAGGAGCCCAGGACAGCTGTGGTGTAGGCAGAATGTCATCACCCAGAGTGGGAAGGGCAGAGAGACTGACCACCCACTCCCAGGCACCCAGTCAGCCATTTCTCACCCCCCCACCTGCACCCACTGGCCAAATGAAGGGCACCAGGGTCTGAATGCCAATGGCCCTAGGCTGTGGGACCCAAGGCCAGGAGAAGCAGGCAGAGTAGCTCACCAGCACCCAGCCCATGCACCTCCCTGGGCAGTTACAGGCTGTGCCTGTTCCGTTTGGAAGTAACGTGTATCAGATGACTTCATTCCAAGGACTGTGCTAGGACCTTCACCTGCGAAGTTCACCCAGCCTCACCCGGACCTGTGACCCATTAGGTGGCTCACAAGGCAGCCCTTGCCACAAGGAAGTGCCAACACCAACCCAGCCTGCTTGGGCCTACAGCCCCTGCTCACCACCATGACGCAATACAACCTCCACTCTGAAGAGCAGGACCAAATGCTAACAGAAAAAGGCAAACCCTGGACTGTATCTGGAAGGCACCCCCCTCCCTGCTGACACTCTAACTTCAGCACATTGGCCTGGAAGCCCTGGACTCAGCAAAACATGCCACCTCCATGGGGAGCACCCTGCAGGGGAGCCAGAACACTAAGCCCACTCCTGCCTGGCCTCACCCTCCCCTGGCCCCAAGGTCAGGCCTTACGGAGCGCAAAAGGCTCGTCACCTCCTGATACCACACAGAGAGGCCTAGGCAGGCTTAGCAGCTATCTAACTTCCTGCACGTTTTCTTGTCACAGGCTAAGGCTATAGCAGGCCCAGAAAAGCAGTGCCACGGGCAGGCCAGAGTCTGACCCACTTTCCCAGCCTGAGCATTGGCTTCTCCATCTGTCAATGGGAAAGTTCGTCAGAGGACCTAACACAAATGACTCCCATTACACACATGGCAGAAGTCCTGCCCAGTGGTCCTGAACCCTGCCTGCTTGTGTGACAACCTAGACAAGGAAATCAGGATCTCTGATGGAGCCCAGGATCCACAGCTTCAAAGGCTCCCAGGAGGCAGATGGAGATGACCCCCCAACCTGGGCTGCCTTCCTCAAACAGACCCTGCCCTCTGGAAGAAGCCCAACTGATACAGCCCTCCTAGGCCCTCCCAGGCCCTCCCAGTGGGGCCTCAGCCAACCCCTGAGGTCACTCCCCACCCCCTCCCTACCTCCTCCCTCCTCTGGGTGTGAGCACACAGCCCCCACCACCACCGGCTCCCTTTTAGATAGGCTGTTACACCACTCACAGAGGAGGAGGCCAAAGTGCAGAAGCACAAGTCGTCAGCCCAAGGAAGGGCACATGGGCTACAAGCTCCAGAACCAGGATCTCATCTGTTTCTCCTCCTTAGGAACTGAATACTCTTCCTTCAGGGCCATCCCAGGACCCAGATCCCCAGGGGATGGCCCAGATCTGCACCCCTGTACCCCATGGCCAGGTCAAGGCTGGTGACCACATGTGGTCTCTATCTCTGGGCAGGAAAGCACTGTCAGATCAGAAAGCTGGAAGAGACTGGAGATGCTGACCCCTGTGGACGCAGGCTGATCAGAGCAGCAGGAGGAACTCATCCGGGCCAACACCCCGACCTGTGCCCAGCACTCCCAGGCCAAGTGCAGCAGGCAGGTTAGTCCACCCTGGGGAGCTCAGCTTGCAAAATAGCTGGTCTGGAGTCCACGTGGCCAGCCTTACATAGGGAGCAGCATCTAACACCTCCCATGCACTCACAACGTGCCAGACAGGAGGCATGTCCTCCACATGAATTATCTCCTTTACTACCCTCTTTGGCAGGCGAGTCTTATTCATTTGCTGCATAAATACTGACTGGACACCTACTACACACCAGGCACTGTTAAGGGATCTAGGCATTCAGCAGTGGAAGGAGAAATAGAAATCCTTGCCCATGCAGAGCTGACATTTTAGTTAGGGAACAGAGGCAATTAAATAGTTACACATAACATATCAGAAGATGACATCTGCCATAGGAAAAGCGGGTGGGGGTGGCAGGAGAAGGGGGGTACAGTTTCATATAAAGTGGTCTAGAAAGGCCCCCCTGAGAGGACACTGAGGCAAGCCCTGAAGGCGGTGAAGGAAAGAGCAGTTCAGAGATGCAGGGACAGCAGCCAGGCCTGTGCAGCGTGCTTCGTGCTTCATGTGCTCAAGCAGCAGAGCAGAGGCCCCTGTGGCTGGAGGGAGGAGCAAGGGTGAGAGGAGGTGAGGGCAAGGTGGGGACCAATTGTACAGGCTATCCTGGGCCGGGTGCAGACTTTGGCTTTTACTCCAAGTTTGGTGGAAGCCATAGAGAGTTCCAGCCAGAGCAGGAATGCAACCTAACTTGGGTTCTTAAAGGATCTCTCTGAATGGTAAGGAAATAAGGGTGGAAGTAGGCTGTCGAAATAATTCTATCACAAATAAAGGATGGCTTAGACGAAGGAGTCAGCAGACTGTGGCCCACCAGCCAATCCTGGTCCACTGCCTGCCTCCAACAAGCTAAGAGTGATTGGAAAAATCAAAAGAAGGCTATTTCATGAAATTCAGATGCCAATACCCACAAAGTTGTATTGGAACATGGCCATGCTCATTGATTGACAGATCACTTAGGGCTGCTTCTGTTACAACAGCTAGCCCATTAGGCAGGCACCCCTCCACTGTTTTTCTGAAAATGAAGACTTGGGACTCAGTCCCGGGACTAACAATAGGACCTGGTCCTCAGGAATGGGCGTCACACACTTTCTCATCCCCATGCAGGTCCCCAACAGCCAAGTGGCATGGTAGGTGTTACCAGGTCAGGGTGAGAGATCCAGGGCCCATCTCCCAGTCCAGCCTCAGCTCCTGGGGCTGCCCATCTCCTGGGCCTCTATCTGGTCCAAAGGAGCTCCAACCTAGGTCAGCACACCCTAGTACATGAGAGTGAGCCAGTGGGCTCTACCCGAGGATGGTTGTAGCTGCCTCCTGCACAGCAACCCTGTGCCCTCAGGGGCAGCTGGCTCAGGCCAGGGAACCCCCACCATACCAGAAGCCAGGACCTGTGCCCACACAGAGTAAGGATGGGCTTGCTGTCCACAAACTTGCAAAGGGCTCAACAATGTACAGAGCACCTGAAACCCCCAAAAGCCTTTTCTGCTGACAAGTAAGTTCCCATTCTTCACTCTCCTAGCACACACTCGCTGAGCCCATCCATGTGCCAACCCGTGCTAGGTGCTGGGCTCTAGGATGAGCAGAAAAACCTGTTTGTGACAGCAGGGTGCTGGGCGATGGTGTTCCAGGTGATGGGATACAACAGTGAGCACAGTCAAGCGAGGCCATAGTCCCCCATGGGTCCTGCTCACGCTCAAGGGGAACATGGGCAAAGCATCTACCATGTAACACAAGGTCAGATGCACCAGGCACCATAAAGAAAACAAAGGGAGCCCTGGCTAGTGTGCAGAATGACTGCCAGCCTGCAAACCAAAGGGTCGCCGGTTCAATTTCCAGCCTGGATTGCAGGTCAGGTCCCCAGGAGGGGGCAAGGGAGAGGCAACCACACTTGCTGTTTCTCCCCTTTCTCCTTCCCCTCTCTCCAAAAATAAACTGAAGAAGGAAGGAAGGGAGGGAGGGAGGGATGGATGGATCAGAGTGCCACAGGAATGATTAGGGAAGGCCTTTCTAAGAAAGTGTGATTTGACTCAAACCATAAGGCTGAGGGGTGGGGGGGCCAGAGGCGGGGAGGGGGCAGGTGCAAAGGCCCTGAGGCAGCACAGAGCTTCCCAGGGCTCAAGAACATGGAGAGGCTGGAGCAAAGTGGACTGGAGAGCAAGCAGCTGAGGAGGAGGCTGGAAGGGCAGCCCAGACAAGCCCTTTGGGAAGATGCTGAAGTGCCACAACCTGGTCTGGGCTTGAGAAGGACCCCTCCCACCACTGGGGCAGGGGGGTGGGGAGGAGCAGTGAAAGTCTCAGAAACCACCCAGGCCAGAGCCACTGGGGGCTTGGACTGGGGCATAAAGGTGGCAAGTGGTGAAAATGACACCCTACTTTCTGGATTCTGAGTTGTCACTGATTCAAAACCAGCTGCCAACTTTTAAGAGAAAAAAAAAACTTCCTATGTCAATATAAGATATGTATATCAATTATAAGATGCATCCCAACTTAAGGAAGGAACATGAAAATGCTGAGGGGAAAAATGTGCATCTTGGGATGAAGATGGAGTAGTAACAAATGCAACAGAGGGGTACAGGTTTTCTGAACTGTTTAACAGGCCTAGCCACCTCTACCGAGGGAAAGGTAAACTGAAAGATGTCAGCCCTAGCTGCTGAGAGAGAAGTCCAGGAACACACCCATGGCTGTCTTCCCACCTGTGAGCCCCACAGGTTTCAGCCGGTTCCGCTCCGCCCCTCTGGTTAAAAGTGAAATAAAGTGATAGGAAAGGAATCTAGGAGTCCTGACATGGATGACCTTCCCCATGCTTTCTCCCTGGATGGTGCATGTTCCCAGGTCCAGCAGGGAGACTTGAAAGTGGTTTCACATCACCAGAAATGGTTCTGTCCACTGAGACCCCAGGTGAGCCAGATTGTGGCAGGCAGTGAAGTTCCTGGGCCGGCCTAGAGGAAGGAGCCTGGCATCCTGGCAATGTTCTTGGGGACCGATGATCAAGGTTTTTAGCACTTCCCACAGGATCTCCATCTTATCCTGACAGGACAACTCAGAGTTCAGGTAACTCTGGGTCAAAAAGGATGGCCAAACTCCAAAAGCACTAAAGATGAGCAGTAACCAGTTTCACAACAGAAGAGGACCCATGCTAATGCAGCAAAGCTATGTGCTCGCCAAGAGAGAAACTCCAGTCCAAAAAATGGTCACGCACCCCGCAAACATGTAAAGGTCCTTCCCCTTTGAGTTGCAGTGCCTTCTGGGGGAGAGGGGCACGGGGTTAAAGGTGATCTGGCTAACTGCCCAGGCCTGCCGTGCACCTTGCTCTATAGGACAGTGTCTCTAACAGACACACCAAATCTCTCACTGCACAATCCACTGAGCCCTGCCAGGAGCTGGGGATGGAAAGGAGAGCAGATAGCGAGGGGCTCACACACACACTCTGTGAGAAGGTGCCAAGTCTTTGTGGAGAACTGAACAGGAGGGGTGACAATGTGGCCTGGCTGGGTCAGGGGAAGCCTCTCAAAGGAGGTGAGACTGGAGCTGAAACCTGAATGACAGGATTCCCAGACGGAGCAGCCTCTCCCCAACCCATCCTGGTACTGGGCCTACCCAGCCGAACTCCAGCCCTGTCCTCTGTGGACCCTCACCCCCAGCCCAGAGACTGTTAGACTTGAGTCTCTGGAGCAAATACTATTCAACAATAGACTGTTTCAGACTATACATCTCCCCAAGAACTCTGATATTACCCTCACCGCCCCCTCGAGAGACATGCTCCCCCAACCCCACCTCCTGAAAAGCCTTGGTACAGCAGCCCCCCAGCCCCTTCTTCAGTTAGACTACTGAGGTACCTGGGAGACAACTTCTCCCCATAAGACTAGAGGCTCCATCTGTGACCCCCCACCCCCAAGTTGCACCTGCTTCCTGATGTGAGGCTCCAGCTGCCAACATCAAATCACCCTGCCCCAAACATGGCCAACCCACACCCACCCTGAGGTCAGGCACTGTTCCCACGGGCCCCCCACACACAACTGGCATGGCCTGATCAATGTTCCCTGATCCCTTTAAATGGGAATAAAAAAGAATTCAGAAGGGCCCAGAGTGCAGCACAAACCCTGCAGTCTCCCGGGATAACTGAATGGCCTGGGGACTCAGCTTACATAACAGCCTGGTTCAGACAGGGACAGGGACAGGGCTGTGCCAGTCTGCCAGTCATTGCAAGCTACTGAGAGGCCCTTTATCCCTTCAAGGTCTTGGAAAGGCATATGGCCCATCCCTAACTAACCACTTGTCAATAGGGAACTACCCTGAGCATTTATGTAACAAACAGAGCAACAAGAGGGCCCCCAAGGACTTAAAAATAAGCCACCTCCTGGATGTTAGCCTTTTAGGTAAAATCAACAGGAAAAAGGACTTCCATCACCCTACGGATAAAATCCACTGGCATCTGGGTGGACACAAAGCCCTGCCTAGCAGGCCTCATCTCTTCATGAGGGACGCCCATGAAGGTCTGGCTTCCAGGCCCCTGCACACACTGTTCCCCTCCCCTCCCTCAGGCCTCACTTAGGTGAAAGACTTTGAGGGCAGAGGCTGTGCTTCCTTCATCCCAGTATTCAGGGCGTTTAATAGGTAAAGAGAAAAATAATATGTTGAAACGAGTGCACTAATGAAGAAATAATAGATTGGAAACAGATTAAGTCCCAGGGCAGGAGATCACCTGGACCAGCAGAGCCTGCCAGCCACCTGTGTGGGAAGGGGCAGGCCCAGGTGCAGTCTTGGCAGCCCTCATGGAAAGGGTGGGATGATGGGGAGTAGGCCTGCTGAGGTGGGGAAGACCCCAAGCATGGGGTCAAGGAGCCATAAGAAGCTGCCTTCCCTTGGTCAGGACCCCTAAGGACTGACCAAACGAGGTCCCGCAGCCCACCATGTGAGTCACCAGACTCAGCCAGGTCCCTGCAGCAGACCCCACTCTCACCCTTCTGCACCCCATGAGCCTAATAGAAAGAAGAAGATGCATTCATTCACCCAATCATTCATTCAACAAAGAGGCACTGGCCAGATCCTAGAGGGAGCTGCAGGAACAAGACACAGAGTCCCTGCCCTCACTGCCTTCTGCTGCTCAGTCTGACCAGGGCAGGACCATCAAGTACCCAAATGAAAAGACAACAGCCATACACAGCCCATGAAAGGGAGATCGGGCACTGGGGGGTGGGGGCAGGGGCTGTACTCCAGACAGGATGGTCCAGGAAGGCCTCTCAGCAGGACACTGAAGCTGAGCTCTCAACAGCCAGAGGCAACGAGGCACGGGAAGAACAGAAGGAAGAGCATATGCTCATAGAGCAGCAACGTGGCCATGGGTGTTAGAGAAGGGGGAATGTAGCAATAAATGAGGAAAGCAGGGAACAGAGAATGACAAGAAGCCTCAGAAGGAGTGAGCCAGAATGCTAAGATCCTCCTGTTTACACACTTGGGTGAGGAGGCTGTGACCCAGCACCGCTGCCTTGTATGGTTCTTTGTCACAGTAAGTTAAAAAGTGGTTTCTGAGTACACTGTGACTTTACTGAGGATCTTCCCGTAGAGCAGAAAAGAGCAGACCATCCCAAAATGTAACTTAGTATTATCGAAACTGGTCACTGGCATCTGGGCTGTTTCTCCCACCTGCTGGGCATATTATTAGCACGAAGCTGTCTGCAGAAGCCCCACTGGCCCTGTTCACTGACAAGTTTTGAGGCATTCGAAAGAGACCACATGCAGAAAACATTTCAGGTGGCCTCACCGATGCAGACCTGTCTATCTGCCCTGTGATTTGTCCTTATCCACCTTATGCTTTGTACCATGACTGAAGGCCAGGAAGTGTGCTGGGCACATCCCACTCCCCAGTGGCCCTCTGAGACAGGTGTCCTCATCCTGACTTCACAGGTGAGAAAACTGGAACTTGAGCAGCGTAAATGTCCAAGGGCAGACCCCCTCAGTGGCCTCCATACGACTCCTTCACAACCACACACTTCATTCCTTCCTCAGTGCATGACAACCTGAGCCCACACACAGCAAAGCCCACTTGAGGTCTGGTGGAATTGGGCTATGCCACTCCCTGTGTGACCAGGGGCATATCACTTTGCCTCAGTCTCCCCATCTGTCAAAGAAGGATAAGAACAGTATCTATCTCATAGGTTTATTGTGAGGGTTAAATAAGTTATTAGATAAAAAGCACTCAGAGTAACAATGTTGGCAGTAGCCTCATTGTTTTTATTATTATTACTACGATGCTCTGGCTATTTCCTGTATTCAAACATTCTCAGCTGCCACTGTCAATATCAGCAAGAGAGTGTTAAGACCTAGTCTGAACTTGACCAACCAGCCCAACAAGGTCTCTGGCCTTTCTCACCAGCCAACCCTGTCAGTGAAAGTGCAGGGATGCCCAACCAAACAACTCTGTCACAAGAGGTGCAAGTAAGTCCCTTCCAAACACATTCCCACTCAGGACTGTCAACCCTCCACCTCCTCTCTCCTCAGGAACCTGTTATTCAAGGGGCTCCGCTAAGCTCAGGATCACTCCCAGTCTCAGCCAGTGTAGCTCAGTTGCCCCACCTGGAGCCCACCCTCACCCACTGGGCTCCTTCTACCTGCCTCCTCCGCCTAGGCCCTGCCTTGTCCATCTCAGCCCGGCCCCACCCCACCCCACCCCACCCCAGCCCACCTCCTCCAACTCAGCACCATGGCACCTGGAGGCAAGCAGATCAACAGGACTCACTAAATGTTAGCTGCTGTGCTGTGCCTGGCCCTGAGTTAAGTACCTTCCATGCACCTGCTCATCTAATGCTCACCAGAGGAATAACCCCTTGAAGTCATAACCCTGTGAGGGTAGGGACCATTACGCCCAGCAGGGTGGTAGTCAGTGTGCAATAGGGAGCTCTGAAGGGAGAGGGGCCTGATGACAGCATTTGCCACTTTCTAGGGTTTCAACAGCTCCCATCCCCCCAGCCTTACCCAACCCCTGCCCATTTCATGCTCTCAACCTGACATCTCTGAAAACACAGTTGGGAAGAAATGCACAATCAGAGCCAATGTGAGCCAGCTAAGGCACACCGTTGACCCCCATGCTGTGGATGAGAAAACTGGCTAGTAAGGTTGCAGGACCTGCCCATGGGCTCCAGCTGTGTATGGGACTGGCTGTGTGGCCCTGGGAAAGGCCCTCCTCTCTGGACCTCAGGTCCCTTACCTGTAGAGTAGAGAGGACAAACCAGAGAGTTCTAGAGCTCTAGAGAGTTCTAGGCCAGGATTCTCAGATTCAGGGGCCTGCACAAAGGGAGTAGCTGAGGTATAGAGCTACACCACCAAGGGACAGAGGAGGGGAGTCACCAGGAGAATCTGCCACTGTAAATCACTACCTGCTCAGAGCAAGAAGCCTGCAGGGTGTCAAAAGCCTGGGACCCACTTACAGCCTGTTAGCCTGAGGCATGCCAACACAAGAAAGGCCTTTAGCACTCACCAAGCTTTCATAGCTACAGAACTCCTGAGGAACAGACAGCCCCTAAGATTTCAGAACAGAGGGAGACCCTCTGTCAGCAGTTCCACATCAGCCCAGAGGCCCCCTGCCACCACCCTCCAGCCAAGGATCCGTCCTCAGAAACAGGCACAGCTACCTGCTGCCTGGAGCAGCATCAGTAGAGGATCAACGCAGGGTGTAAAGTAGAAGAAATATCCCTATCCACCTGATCAGGGGCTCACAGGACTCGGTAACCACTGGTGGCTGTCAGCGTCAGCAACAGCATCAGCAGCAGCATCATCATCACACTACTGTGGCTCTGATTCTTCTATCAATGAGCAATCAGACAGACCTAGGTCTGGGCCCTGTCTCCACCATGATGTGACTGTGGGCAAGCTCCTAATCCACAAAATGGGGGACACAGAGTACCCATCTCTCAGGGTTTTGGGAGGGACACTGTAAATGTGAACTGTCCCTGCTTTTATCATTATTCAGCCACAAAGAGAGCTCAGGAAGAAGGACTCACAACCAGGTTCCATCCAGATTGCAAATGCAGAATCAACCCCAAAAGCATTTTCTGAAGGCCTGATTGATGCGGAGTGCAGAAGGGTGTGAGAGTGAGATCAGACAATCTTCATCTCAGAACATGTCACCTTCCTGCAAACAGGCACCAAATTTTCCTGGCAAGGGTCAGGGACCCACATGGTAAAACAGGACTCAATGGCCAAAATCCACCTAATTATTCCTCACCTTCTATTTCAAAAGGACCCAAGAATTCAGAAGAAAAAATTACAGGATACAGCAAACACCTAGTATCTCACCTCTGAAGTTTAACAGATAGTCTCATTTTCCTCTAGTTATATCAGATTCCTTTTTCTAAAATAAAATAGACATAGCTACTATCCCTGGCTGGTGTAACTCAGTGGATTGAGCGCAGGCCAGTGAACCAAAGGGCAGCCAGATTGATTCCCAGTCAGGGCACATGCCTGGGTTGCAGGCCAGGTCCCCAGTAGGGGGCGTGCAAGAGGCAACCACACATTGATGTTTCTCTTCCTCTCTTTCTCCTTCCCCCCTTTATTTACTTTAATAAAAAAATAAATTTATTTTAATAAAAAATAAATTTATTTTATTTTAAAATAAATAAAATCTTAAAAAAAAAAAAAAGAATAGGCATACCTAAAGCCTTCCCCTAGCCTTTGCTTCCTCATCTTTTCCTCCCCAAGCAATTGTTCCTCTAGCTACTATGTAATTCCCATTCATTTTTCACCTCAGATTACAACTTATCTTTTCATTAGATATATACTCATAAACAGCACATACAAGTCTTATTTAGTACCTTTTTAAATTTACAGAATCTTTTGCAACTTGCTTTTTTCCACTCAACAGGAAGTTTGGAGATTTATTAAAGGGCTAGGTAAATCAAACTGATTTTTTTATCTAATTGTTTTGTGCAAAACAGTTCAGATGAACGAACCAGTGCTGCATGTAGCACCTCCCATAATAAGCATGCCCCTTGATGACGTACTTCCAGCAACTTCATAACGTTCTTTAAAACTGGCGTTTGTTGTCATAATGACATAGATTTCACTCCAAGGAGCAGCCACAGACAGGCTCACAGAGGTTAAGTAAGCTGCCCTGGGTCACACAATCAGAGTGGCAGAGCCAGGACTCAGCCCAGGCCTTCTCAAAGTCTAACATACCTTTTTTTTTTCTTTTTTTAAGATTTTACTTATTTTTAGAGAGAAGGGAAGGGAGCGGGAAAGGAGAGGGAGAGAAACATCAATGTGTGAGAGAAACATTAATGAGCTGCCTTTTTGCATGCCTCCAACCAGGGACCTGGCCCACAACCCAGGCATGTGCCCTGCCAGGGAATCAAACCAGTGACCTTCCAGTTCACAGACCAGCTCTCAATCCACTGAGCCACACCAGCCAGGCCCTAAGTCTAACATACCTTTGACACCATTAAACATGAGTGTACTTACTCTCTCCTTAATTATTACCTTCCTACTCAGTTTTCTGACTCTAAACAATTATCACATACTTATTCCTGTGGAGGTAGCCAAGGCAAGAATTTGCCTGAGGCACTATATTGGCCTAGAACTATCTACAAACTGGACACCAACAGAGCTACCCTTTGTGGAGTGGCATGACTGAAGATCCTAAATGAGAGCACAGAGGATCCCAAGAGGATGAGGCTTCCTCACCTTGGGGTACCCAGCTGCAGGAAATGAGCAGTGACAGGCTCAGGGAGGCTGAAAGGTAGAAATTCCCCTCGTTACAAGATGTAATAGCTGTTTTTCCAGGTGCGACTGGGATCATTGTTTTGACCTCTTATCTGCAATGGCAATAACTGCAATAAAAAATATACGGTAGCCTGAGATGAGCAGTTCACTTATCTTACCTTGCTCTGACCCCAAGGGCTGCCCTCAACTTCCAAGAGCCAGCTTCAGCTAAGGCCCAAGGGTGACCTGCTTTATCCATCCTGCTCTAATGGCTAGTCTCAGGCCACTGAAGGGATACTTTTTTTTTTTTTTTTTTTAAAGCTCAGATCACAGAAGGGAGGCAGGCAAATAAACTTCAACAAACCTTTCCTACAGCTGGAATTCTAATGGCCGTAACATCAGATATCAGCCCTGGTTAGCTTGCTGTGTAACACTGCACGAGTCTGTGTAACATTTCTAACACTCATAAACTGCACTTCAATCACGTGTAAACTGCACTTTGTCATCTAGAAGAAACTTCTGGGGCCACAAAGGCCTTTTGAGGGAGGCTAATCTCTCAGTGGAGAGGGAGTCACTTAGGGGGAGACTCAGTCCCAAATAGAAATATATTCTTTGATGTGGACAGTAACTGAAACCTTTTTGTCAATCTTTGCTAAATGTGAGTGAAAGCATCCTTGCTATTTTTATTGATCTGCAAAAAAACACCTGGAGTAAAACTAATCTGCTTGCTGTGTAAACTGGACAGGGAGACAAACGCTCCTCCCATCCAGAAACTCTGCAGCTATCACCTCAGTGGGTACTTGGTAAAGGTTAGCAGAGAATGATAACAGAGAACAGGAAAATAACTATTTTTTTCCCTCCAAGGTCACTTTGAACACTAGGTTTGAAGCTCCCCATAGTTTAAGAGAGGGAAAAGGTATGAGTAAGGCAAAACGTGTTCTTCAGTCTAACCATGGGTCTCAGGCTGTGCCCAGCTTCCCAGAACAAAAGTGCCCACCCCAAGAGTTCTCAGAGGCCTACTTTATCTGACGACTAACTAGTAAGAAATTTGACTTGAGTGGTAAACACACAATGCTATATACGGATGATGAATTACAGAATTGTACACTTGAAACTGATATAATTTTATTAACCAATGTTACCCCCAATAAATTTATAAAAAAGTAAATTAAAACTCCACTTTCAAACTGCCACGCGGACCTTCCATCCTGCATCTTTCAAACTGAATGTGGCTTTTTCTCCAGGGCTACACAGAGGGTTTGAAAGGGAAAACTATATTCAAAGAACTTTATATATAATAATCACAAAGTTGAATGGGGCATGGGAGATAACTGAATCGCTACCTCCTTTTTCTTAGTGCCATGTCAAAAATGACTGAGGACTTATTGGTTAAAAGTTTCAAAAGCTTCTGAGTGAATTTACCAAAAATAATAATAATAAAAAAGGCAGGCAGAGATAGTGTTATTCAACTTATGAATAAATACAATTAACCCTTCCATTTATATGAGGTACCTAACCACAGTCAAATTCATAGAGACAGAAAGTAGAATGGCAGTTGCTGGGCAGAAGGGGGAATAGGAAGCTATTATTTTACCAGTACAGAATTTCGGTTTTGCAAGATGAAAAGAACAGAGTTCTAGAGATGGCGGTGGTGATGGTTGCAGAACAATGTGAACGTACTTCATGCCACTGACCTGTACCCTTAAAAAGAGTAGAGATGGTAAATTTTATACGTATTTTACCACAATTTTTTTAATTGAGAGGAGGAAAAAAGAACAAGAAATCCCTTGACCTGCTAATTTTCATTTGGGGACCAGTATGCCATAGTGGCTAGTAGCTAAGACTCTGAAGTTCTGAGTTTCTCTCTCTGCTCTGCATTTACTAGCTGGGAACCTTTGGGCAAGTCACTTGACATCTCTGAGGCTGTTTCTTCATCTACAAAAACGGAAATAATAACAATAATAGTCTCCTACTTCATAGGCTACGAGGATAAGAGAACAAGGTAACAATATCATTAGTACAAGAGTGAACACTTGCTAAATGGTTATAATTAACATTTTAATAATGATCTTAATATTCAATGATGCTACATACAAGTCAGCAATAACTAAATGATAACAAAATTACCATTATCAGAGAGATCTATAAGTACATGAAAATACTTTGTTTTACGAGAAAAAGAAACCCAGGTTAGGAGTCAGAAGACGGGCTTCAAGAGTGGCTCTGGGCGTGAGTTTTCTACATGGTGACACCCAAGGATTGACAAAGATGATCTCTTAGATTACCAGGAAGCCAGAGAAGCTTTGCTGCTTGGCCAGAGCCAACCCTGGCAGCACTTCCCTCATCTCCTAAGCTTCTCGGAACGTCCTGGGCGAGGGAAGGGGTCCAAAGGTCGTGCCAAAGAGGGCTGACAGCAAAACCCCTTCCTAAGCCTGAGGAGGCGGCATGGTGCAATGCTTGGGCAAGACACCCACTTAATCGTGAGCAAAGGTCCCGCACCCCCTCCTCCTCCTCACCGAAGTCTGCAACTTCGCCCGCTGGGGGAGCTGCAAGCAGGTCTAGCGGAGACCCCCAAGAAAGGCACCCCCAAAACAGCCTGGTTTGCAGAATTATAAATACCTCCTCTGCACATGCGCACTGAAATTTACGAGCAGCGCCGGGACACAATGCATCCACTGCGCCTGCGCCATTTGGCGCTTCTTCGAGCACAGGACTAGAAAGGGATATCCCATCGTCCCACGAAGAAAAAGAATTGGTCTGCAGCCACCGGTCGGTCCCCGTTTTCTCATTTCTTACCTCATAGTGCTTCATGACTCCCTCACACAGCGACTGCTGCTCCTGCTGCTGCTTCTGCCTACCAGCGCGCGACGCAGAACAGGTCCCTCAGGCGCTCACCACCACCGCGCGAGACTAACCCTGGCTCCGTGTCCGCCCCGCCCCTCCCTCCCGCGCGTTCCCCTCCAGCCAATCAGCGTGCAGGACGCCCACCTTCGTCCCCGCCCCGCGGGATGGTCGGAGGGATGACTAACCTCTCACAATCCTAGGGATGGCCAACTAGCTTACGGAATCCATTGAGGGGGCGGAGCTCAGGCAGTACAAAACAAGGAAAAAGGGGCGTAGCCCGCACCAATCAAAATTGGCCCCCAGGCCGCGGATCCCTTTCCCCGCCCCTTGGTGGCGTCGCTGGGGAAACCAAGGGAAGCGATGGTTACTGCAAAGCCAGGGGCGGGAGCAAGAAGTCGAGTGACAAGGAGGGCAGCATCCACAAGGCGGGAGGCGAGGCAGGGTGAATTCCGAAGTGGGCGGCCCTGGGGTACTGGGGGCCAACCGGAGAGGCTAGGGGCTGAGGGAGTGGGCTGAAGTGCCTGGAAGGAGAGGCCTGTCCGGCGAAGGGACCCATATCTGTCATGAATGGGAGGGAAGGAAAAGAGAAATGGGTGGCGAAAAGCACCCTGGGATTCTCCCAACCTGCACCCTGGTGGGTGTCTTCACTGCCCTTTTCAATGCAAGCTCCCGTTCCTGTAAGGGCAAGGGGCCTGCATTTGTCTCCCCATGCGCTGTCGGGTATGGTCACCACATGAAGCTGGCAAGCCCTTGAAATATGGCTGGTCCAGTTTAAGATGCGTTGTATAAATGTCAAACACACTAATTTCAAAAGAATAGTATGAAGAGGAGGGTTTTTTAAAATCTCATAATAACCTTTTATGTTGATTACACCTTGAAGTGATATTTTGGATATATTGGACTAAGATACATTACTAAACTTAAGTGCTCCTGTTTCTTTTCATTTTTTAACGTGCCTATTGGAACACTGAAAATCACAGACACAGCTCACATTTATGGCTGGCAGTTGGGCACATACTAGCTCTACTGGACAGTGCTGGCCTTGGGTTATGCCATCTTTTGTCATGAATGGGCTTGCGAGGTTGGATGCTAACCCAGATACACACATGGACTCATCATGTACACACTCAAGACTTCAGGACAGGCTAAGGAGTGGGCAGCACCTGGCACATTCCCTCAACTTTTCTTCTTTCTCCCAGTTCCAGGCCTGCTCCTGAGATACCATCAACAGTTGCAACCTCTGGAACCCAGAGATCTGACATCACGGAGATGGGGAGAAGTCCTCAAAGGTAGATCTCTGAATCATAGGAAAGTGGGGTGGAGTGAGAGTGAGTCACTGCTGAGCCCTTAATCATCCAGGTTCAGTTCTAGAAACTTCTGAAGCTACAGCTTTTGGGGACTTCCAGGTAATGGCCAAGGCTGTGGTCTTCAGAAATTCACTATCTTTTTTACTGTGCCTATGTGAACAAAACGAATGAAAGCACAAAGGTGTTTTATAACTGCACTTTCAAAAGCACCTGTCCTTTTCTGTTAGTAGTGGGACTCATAGTATCTTGAAACCTGTGTCCCAACAGGCCTCCTTGCTGCCCTATTTAAGGGGGACAGGGGAGTACTCCAAGGCCACAAGTTAAAATCCTATCAAGTTGAATTACTTGAGATGTCAAATTGTGAGTTGAGTGGGCAGGATTGAACCCTAAAACCTAGCCCCATTTTGCTACTTTGCCAGTTCTGGCGATTTTCATTTTCTCTGGTGTGGTCTGAGTAGGTGCATCTTCCATATCACTGGGTTCCAGCTACATAATATGGTGTTGTGGCTAAATAAATAACATTCTTGGAGAGACTGCACACACATTTCTACAGACTTGGAACATTCTGGAGTTCCTTTTTTGAGACTGCTTTCCTGAGCTGCACACTCATTCAACAGGAACCAAATCATTTTGTGAATCTATTGTGCTGTGTGCCATCAGGGGCATAAAAATAATCTCCACCTTGCTCACACACAAGAGGCTCTTAGGAAGGCAGGAGCAGGTTTCCCAAGGAGAATTCTTCCTTATTTTTGATGGTTAGTGCGGGAGTGAGGACCTCCCTGCTGGCTTCCAGTAACCAGGCTGTCAGCAAAAATCAAATCCACCCTTGGAATGAAGACTGGTCACTTTATACAGCCATTCATGACACTGTACTGTAGCTCTGGCTGTGCCTGTCATTGGGGACAGGTAAATCATGCTTGTGCCCTCAGCATCCCCAGCACAGTGGTGAATTTCTAACAGTGACAGACAGACACATTTGGCATTTGCTGAGCCAACTGTAACAAGCCCCTGAGAGTAGTTTCCAAAGGGAAAATTCCAGAAAGGTTTGCATTTGGCAGTGCTGAAAGAGAAGAGGGGCCTCCTGGGGTCTCAGATTTGGGGGAACAGTCATTTGGACATCAAAGATCTGGTATGTTCAGTTGCATCTGGCTCACAAGCTCCTTTTGTATTTCCCATGTGCAGTTAAGGTAGGATCTTGATTTTCCCAGAACCTGGCTTGGCTGGTTTGGGGGAGCAGGACAGAGCTGTTTCAGGGAATGTGGGAGAAAGTGGAGCAAAGAACAGACAAGCTAGGGCTAGTTAGCAACCTTCTGCTGTGTCAGGAGCCCCAGAGGGAGATCTCCCAAGCCCTGCCCTGTTTTGCCATTTTTATTTTTTATCATTTTTATCGTTAAGCCCATAGAATCTTTATTTTGTCTTTGTTTTTTCAATGAGGTATATTTTACATACAGTAAAATTCATTTTTCTCAGTGTATAGTTCTGAATACAGACAGCAGTGTAACCACCCCCAGGCAAGATATAGAGCATATTCATCATCCCAAAAATTTCTCCTGTACCCCTCATTAGCAGGTCCCAGCTCCTGACAATCACTTTCTGCCCCCAATACTTTTGCCTTTTCCAGAAGGTCCTATAAAATGGCATCACACAGTAAAGAGCCTTTTGAGTCAGCCTTCTTTCACTAACAATGTATTTGAGGTTCGTCTGCATTATTTCCAGTATCCGTAACTTGTTTCTTTCTTTTTTAAAAGACTTTATTTATTTTTAGAGAGGAAAAGGGAGGGAAAAAGAGGGAGAAAAACATCAATGTGTAGTTGCCTCTTGCACGCCCCCAACCCCAGGCATGTGCCGTGACTGGGAATCAAACTGCTGACTCTGGTTCGCAGGGCAGCACTCGATCCACTGAGCCACACCACCCAGGGCAGCTTATTTCTTTTTTATGGCTGAATAGTATTCCATCTTGTTGCTGGATCAGTTTGTTCATCCATTCACCCACTGAAGGACATTTAAATTTTAATGACTTTCAGTAATTATGACTAAAACCTTGATAAATATTGGTTCATGGGTTTTATGTGAACATGGGTTTTTTTAACAGCAGTTTTATTCAAAATAACCAAAATGTTCATCAGTGATGAATGGATAAACAAACCATGATATACCCATTCAATGGAATACTTCTCAACAATAAAAAGGAGTGAACGTGGATTTTTAATGAATACACACGTGTATTCAACCAAGGGTGGGAATGCTGGCTCATCTGGCAGTAGTGCTTTTGAATGCCATTTTGATGAAGAGAATTGAAAAGAGTGCATTTTTCTAAATTAAAGCTTTATCATTATCTCAATCACATCTTACACACGCTGAGTGCTTTTACCAGAAGCACTCTGTGTGTTAAACACTCTACACTTCAGCATCTTACTCCCTGCATGTCCTCAAGCAAGTCACATGACCGCTCAGAGCCCTGGTTTCCCCACCTGTAAAATGAAGGTAACACTAGGCCAACCTCCTAGGATTATTGCAAGGATTAAATGAGTTAATACACACTGAGCACTTGAAAATGGCTTGGCACATAGTAGGGCCATGTCCATGTTAACTGTTATCATAATGTTCATTTCCTGGCCCCTCTTACAACTTTACCCACATAGCAACCCTAAATGCTAAGAGCAAGCAAGTTGTGTAAGATCACACAGGCAGTAAATAGTGTGTCCAGGATTTCAAAGGGAGAGAAACATGGATCACCCCCAACTGGTGACCTTTCAGTTCGCTGGTTGGCGCTCAACCCACTGAGCCACACAGGCTGGAAACTCTTAGGAGCTGATACTTCTTCCTCAGGAAAACCTCAGTATTTGTTTATTTAATATAAATGTTTTTCTTGTGATGAGAACTTTTAAGATCTACTCTCTTGGCAACTTTTTTTTTTAAGATTTTATTTATTCATTTTTAGAGAGGGGAAGGAAGGGAGAAAGAGAGGGAGAGAAACATCAGTGTGTGGTTGCCTCTCACATACACCCCACTGGGGACCTGGCCCACAACCCAGGCATATGCCCTGACTGGGAATTGAACTGGTTACCCTTTAGTTCGCAAGCCAGCACTCAATCCACTGAGCCAGCCAGGGCTTATTTATGTAACTTTTTAAAACTCAAACTCTTGCCCTGACTGGTGTATCTCAGTGGATTGAGTGTGGGCTGTGAACCAAAGGGATGCTGGTTCAATTCCCAGTCAGGGCACATGCCTGGGTTGCAGGCCACGTCCCCAGCGGGAGTCACATAAGAGGCAACCACACACTGATGTTTCTCTCCCTCTCTTTCTCCCTCCCTTCCCCTCTCTCTAAAAATAAAATCAAACTCTTGTTCTCTCATGCTTGGTTCATGACCCTCTGCTATGCTGTAGGGGTGGACACACAACCCAAACCCATCCTTCCCAAATGGACCAAATGGACCAGATGGACCAGTGTGTATTCTAGTTCAGAGTCCTTACACGGTTACACAGTTACCCCGGGTTCGGTGAGTAGCCATGGAGGGCCAGAATCCCCCAACTGGACCCCTGGACCACTGGACCACAGGGAAAGCTAGAGTCGCCTTTCTCAGGAGTCCCAGGCTGCCAGGAAGCACATGGTTCTGCAGCTCCTCATTCAACAAGGGGGTTTGTTACCCCTTTGAGCCAGGACTGTCCTGGGCACTTTATAAATCTAGACTCACGTCAACTACAAAGTTCTATGAGGCAGGTACAACCACCCCCCACCCCCATTGTACAGATTAGGAAACTGAGGCCCAGAATGGGTCAGTAACAAACCAAAACTCATGCAGCCAGGAAGTGCTGGAACCAAAATGACACTATCTGGCTCCAGAGCCCATGTCACACCAAGCCAGTGTCACACCGCCCTGGCCCCTTGGCGGCCACCACTGCCTACCCCCTCTTCCCTATGCCCTTTCCCAGCAATACCCCCACTACCCCTTTCTGAACCTCCTTTCCCATCAGTCCTGTCCTTGACCAGAGGCCCCTCAGACCCCAGAGCCAAAAGGGATCCTGTCGCCCACAAAAGAGGAAACAGAGACCATGAGAGGTTTAGGACACTCCCATGTTCCCCCAAATCATAAAGGTAGTGGAAAGAGAAAAGGAAGCAGATGCATTCAAAACAGCTAGAAATATTTACGAAGCGTCCATTACAACTGAGTGGCAAACACTGTTCAAGGTACTGGAGACCCAGCACTGACAGGACCCAGTCCCAGCCCTGGTGGGGATCACAGGCTGAGAGGCAGGTGACATTTAGCATTAAAATCAAGGAACGACTTCAGATTTCAGAGGTACGTGTTCTTGAGAAAACGGTAAAGTGCGAAGCCTGAGGAGCAGCGGGACTGGGGAGACCTACCTCTCTGGGAGGTGAGCTTTCGTCCCAAGCCCTCACCTCGCTTTATGGCGACCTGTCTGGCGACGACAGAGACAGTTTCGGGGTTCCAAATTGCCCTCTCCTCATTGCCAGAAGAAGGGGACGGGGGGGTATTTTTATTCACAGAAAGAGGAATGTGGGGTAGAGAGAGGGAGGTTAAGCATTTGCTCAAGGTCACCTGGCGAGACCCGACCCTGTGATTTGCCGGCGCGCAAGTTTACGTTCTTCACAGCAGCTTGTCGTGGCGAGGTGTGGGAAGGTGTGGGAAGCGCTGCAGGCCCGGTCACCGCCGGCGGTGACACAAGTTCGAGATGGACTACGGGTGGAGGACGGGCGAGGCCCCCTCCGCCCAGCGCGCGCGCCCTGGGGAGGCGTTGCAGAAGGCAGTGCGGGCAGAGGCGTGGCCACGCGCGGGCGGCCGTTGGCGGCGCGGTCCCGCCCCGGATGTCGCGCGCCGAGGGCTGGGAGGCGGCGATTGGTCGTTGCGGTGTGGAGGGCGTGGCGGAAGGTTCTGGAGAGGGCTGGCGGGCTCTGGAAGCTTCCGCCGGACGGGTATATAGAGTCCGGGACGGGGCGGCGGCAGCGCGGGGGGAAGTAGACAGGTTGGTGGTAGGCCGCAGGCGGGGGGCCATGGGGAAAGACTATTATCAAACGCTGGGCTTGGCTCGCGGCGCGTCGGACGAGGAGATCAAACGGGCGTACCGCCGCCAGGCGCTGCGCTATCACCCGGACAAGAACAAGGAGCCCGGCGCCGAGGAGAAGTTCAAGGAGATTGCCGAGGCCTACGATGTGCTCAGCGACCCGCGCAAGCGCGAGATCTTCGACCGCTACGGAGAGGAAGGTTCGTGCGCGTGCGCGGCTGGGGGCGCGACCCCACCGTTTGACAGGCAGGGAAACCGAGGGTCCGCAGCTCAGCCGCGGAATCCCGGGGGGGAGTGGGAGGGAGACGCCCGGTGCGGCGAGCAGTCCCCGCCCTTTAGCCACGCGGGCCTACGCCCTCGGGTAGGCGGCCGCCAGATGGGAGGAGGAACCCTGGCCGCGCAGCTCACCGAGAAGCTTCTAGCACGTCTGGGGCTGCCCCTCCCTGGGCGCCTTCACCCGCCTCCTTGGTTGCGGGTGCAGACGGGGAGGGGGACGGAGATTTCTTCGGATATTGGCTCTGCAGGCCCACCTGTCCCGGTTGGCCTGGGAGAGGTTGGGGGCCCGCGCTGTCGAGGAGTGCAGGCCAGGGCTTCTGGCCGAGCACCACCTGAGTGTAGTGAGCCTGCAAAGGGTATCGTCAGTTTTCGTCCACCTTCCTCTCGGGCTCCTGGGAGAGTAGAATGAGCTAGTCCCTGTAAAGTGCTTACCCAGCCCAGAGCCAGGCATGCAGATGGCAGCCAGCGCCCATTTCGGGCTGTCCAGGTACAGAGATCTCGGGCCCGCCTCCAACGCTGCCTCCCTGGGTAGCCGTCCTCAGGGAAAGAGAGAGTAGCTTTCGTGTTTGTCTAGTTGCTTATGGATAATTCAAACTGGTTTCGGGGCTTGGTGTTAAGAAATTAAGTGGCGTTTTATATAAGGATGGTGGCACTTTGTGCCAGGGTATGATAATTTGAAAATATACGTGTATGGTTTTACCAACATTTTTTATTCTTCCTGCACACGTCTCCAGCCCTAAAGTACTTAAGAGTGAACACTGAAAGCTGACCCTGGTTTGGTCAGGGTCTTAAATCTGGTTTTTTAGTGAATTCTAAATTCACTAAACAGCATTGTTTTATCATTGCTGGAGGGTGAGTCAGTGAAGAAGTGGCAGGATCTGGGTGGCCCCTAGAGAGGATCATCTCAGAGTTTGAGCCCCCTTGCTACCATCATGCCAGACTAAAGTACCTGGATGGGGAGTCTGTCCCTGCTACTGTAGTGGGAGGCAAAAGCTCAGGCTCCTTCTTGTTCTCTAACACACTAAATAAAATTCATCTCCCAAGCTTGTGGCTCCCAAGCTTTTTTTTTTTTCCCCCCCTTAAGGAAAGTCCCCAGGCAACCATCTAACTTCTTTCAATTCTGCCTTTCAGGCCTAAAGGGCGGTGGCCCCAGTGGTGGGAGCAGCGGTGGTGCTAACGGCACCTCCTTTAGCTATTCATTCCATGGAGACCCTCATGCCATGTTTGCTGAGTTCTTTGGTGGCCGAAACCCCTTTGACACCTTTTTTGGACAGCGGAACGGGGAGGAAGGCATGGACGTTGATGACCCGTTCCCTGGCTTCCCCATGGGCATGGGTAGCTTCACCAACATGAACTTTGTCCGCTCCCGCCCTGCCCAAGAGCCCACCCAAAAGAAGCAAGACCCCCCTGTTACCCACGACCTTAGGGTCTCCCTTGAAGAAATCTACAATGGCTGTACCAAGAAGATGAAGATTTCCCATAAACGGCTGAACCCCGATGGGAAGAGCATTCGCAATGAAGACAAAATCTTGACCATTGAAGTGAAAAAGGGGTGGAAAGAAGGGACCAAAATCACCTTTCCCAAGGAGGGAGACCAGACGTCTAACAACATTCCAGCTGACATTGTCTTTGTTTTAAAGGACAAGCCACACAATATCTTTAAGAGAGATGGCTCTGATGTCATTTACCCAGCCAGGATCACCCTTCGGGAGGTAAGGCGCTAGGCATGCTGGTGTCTGTAGAGAAAGAGGTGGTTGCTTTTCGAAGCAGTTTGATACATGTCTGACAGCTATTTCTGAGCACTCGGTGCTTGCTAGACTTGGAGGGTGCAGCAGGAACAAGGCTAATCAGGACTCCATTTTCCTAGAGTTTCTGTGCTGGTGACTTGGGTAGATCTGGAGCAGGGTCTTAGCTGCAGAGGTCTGATGACTCCTATCCTACCTCAAACAGCCTCTGGACAGGACTGGAACTTCCTTAAGGCACTGTTCATCTAATACTGTCACTTTTCTTTTCCAAGGCTCTGTGTGGCTGTACTGTGAATGTCCCCACTCTGGACGGCAGGACCATACCCGTCGTGTTCAAAGATGTCATCAGGCCTGGCATGAGGCGAAAAGTTCCTGGAGAAGGCCTCCCTCTCCCCAAAATGCCCGAGAAACGCGGGGACCTCATTATTGAGTTTGAAGTAATCTTCCCCGACAGGCTTCCCCAGACATCAAGAACCGTACTTGAGCAGATTCTTCCAAAATAACCACCTGTGTTCCCCCAAGGACTGACCAGGGACCTTTCTAGAGCTCAAGGATTTCTGGACCGTTCCACCATTTGTGGACCCATGAGAGGGCGGGAGGGCCCAGGGAGGGCTTGCGTACTGCTGAATGTTTTCCAGAGAATATATTACAATCTTTCAAAGTTGCGCGTTAGACTTCAGTGGTTTTTCGAGCGATAGGGCAACAGGTGGTGGTGATAGCAAGAGACAGCATTCCCGTCTACTCCACTGGGTCCAGCAGCCCTCCTGGGATGGGCCCAGCCCTCCTCTTCCAGGCCCTGTGCAGAGTCAAGAGGCAGCCCTGCAGCTGGACTTGAGCCCTCTGTCATCCCTTTGCTTGTGGCTGTTAGGTGATGTCAGCCTGCCATCCTGGTTACCAGGCCTTCCCTGTATACTCCTCAGTTTCTGTTGTGTGACCAGTTCGTGTTTTATTCTGTATTTGTCTCCCACGTCTTGCTCTTCCTCTGAAGAAACCCATCTTTCACCATCTCAAATTGAGAACCTAGACTGTTTTTGCAGAACTGCCTGGCCAGTGACCACAAACAATACCTCTTGTTCCAGCAGGACAAGGGAGTCAGCCTCAGTGAGTGAGAGAGACTTGCACAGCCATCTCTCTCCCTCCAGAGTCAGGAGCCCTTTCAACCTCTGACTCTGAGGCCAAGTGCGCTCACTTAAGGTCCTTTCCTGTACAGCAATCTCTGGCACACTGGGGCTTCCTAGTGGCCCGGGCTATTTTTTTTTATTAATGGACTCTGGACTCTTTTAAAAGGATCTGATCCTTTTGAATTTTGCACAGCCCTAGATATAATCCCTTTTGATAAAAGGGTCTTTGCTCCTGATTATAGGAGTACTGTGGAACGTCTGTAAATACGTTTTTTATAATTCCGTGTAAAGTTGGTGTACACCCAAATGAAACCAGTCTGTGGCAGCTGCTGCTCTCTGTACAGGCCCATGATGGAATTCAGAAGGAATGGGGGGGTGGGGGGCGTTGGAATGAGTGTCTGTTCCCTGAAGGACAGGCTGGTGCTCAGACCTTTAGACTCATTGTTAAGTTGCCACTGCCAACACAAGACCAAAGCGTGTGACTTGTCAATGTGCAGCGTGACAGCATTAAAGACTGATGCTAAACCTCAGGGGAGCAGTCTTACGACTCTGTTTGAGGGCTCTGCTGACTGGTGCTGGGGGTGGGGGCTTGGCCATTCCTCCAAAGACAGCCAGGGCTGGAGGTGGGGCCTGGGGTGGAGGCAGGATTCCTCTGAAATAACTCTTACCAACCCAGAGTTAGCATCCAGAGACTCCAGTGGATTCAGAGCTTGGGTTTTTCTCGTGTGTGTGTGTGTGTGTGTGTGTGTGTGTGTGAGAGAGAGAGAGAGAGAGAGAGAGAGAAGGTTGGGGCCCAAGTTAAGCATTTCCCCTTCCTGTCTTCCGGGTCCCAAAAGGCAGTGTGTGGCTTGCCCTCTTAATCATCCTCCACTCCTCTCTTGCTGGAACAGGCTATGTGTCAGGCAGGTCCTGGCCAAGCCTCACCAGGAATCCACCAGATGCTAGCCGCCTGCCCTGGAGAAGAACATTTCCTGCCCTCACTATTTGCAGGCCACTGAAGCTGCTTTTACTTTGTAACTTTTTTATAAGAAACTGGTTTTACCACAAGGTAAGTTAATTACACAGTCTGGAAACAATGTATTGCTACTTGGCTACAAAAAGTCTTAGAGTAAAAATTTAACACCATATTAAAGTCAACTTAGGAGTGGCTTTTACTTCCCGCTGAAACAATTTAACCACTGTTAACCATCTAGGAACAGCACTGTCCAAGAAAACTTACCAATGAAGTGAATATTCTGTTTTTAAATGGAAATTAAAATTCAATTTCTCAGTTGCTCCAACCACATTTCAAGTCCTCAATAGCTACATGTAGTTAGTGGCAACAATTGGATAGCACAGAGCTAGAGGGCTTCTCACCAAATCTAAGACACAGGTCTCCTTGAGCAGCCATATCGAGCCATGCTATAGTTCAGAGGTGACCCCAGATATCAGCACCATAAAGGACCTCATCACAAGAGATATTTACTGAACTGCCTCAGGTACCAAAAAGACATTTAATGAAAAATTGAACCTGGCCTTGGATGGGGTCACTATCCCCAGGGCTGCCAATCCCCTGCCCCTAATCTCCATTATGTAGCAGGTCCCTGTGAATTTTATATCTGAAAGTGCACAAAGGTTGAATGCACACAGAAATGGGAACTTCCAAAAACCTACTGAGAGTGTGGGTGGGCCAGTGATCAGGGTGAAAAAGACAAAAGGACTCAACTGGACAGAAGGCCTGCTTCTCAGGTGTGTACTGTATTATCTGTGCTGGACCTGGTTGTGTGTGTCCAGAGGTGCTTGGTGGGTCCACTAGCAGACTGCTCCTCTTCCTGGGCTGCCCTTTAGGGATTTTTGTTTTTAATCCTCACCCAAGGACATGCTTATTAATTTTAGAGAGAAAGGGAGGAAGAGAGGGAGAGAAATATCCATGTGAACCCACAACCTAGGCATGTGTTCTGACCAGGGATCGAACCCATGACCTTTTGGATTAGAGGACAATGCTCCAAACAACTGAACCACTGGCCAGGGCTACAGATTCATCTTCCTGTTCCTGTGCTGCCTCTCTGAGCATGTGTTGGAGTTCCTTTTCTGTCAGTACGTGCAGAGCTACCCTGTTGACCCACCTCATCTTAATTCATTGTAGCAGCACTGTCACATTTTTACATGATTTAAACACAGTACGAAACTCAAAATGTCATCCAGCCTACCGTGAGTTGAGTCCCCTCCCACTTCTGGGCCTGCAGCTGCCTTTCCCTCTGTGCCAGTATGGACAAGCCATGGCATCAGAGGTTTCCTAAACCATTTTTTGTGCATCCTAAGAAAGTGCTTATATAAACATAATTTCTAAATTTTCAGTTCAGTTGTTGGCTGTGTAACCATAGTACCAAACTTGTGAAGGCACATAGAGTGAGAATCCTCCCACCCTCCTATTTTAGTCCACCCCCAGCAAATATTCCCAGTACCTCATGTGCTGCGCAAATGCATTTTTCTGTTTTCACACAAATGATACATATCTTATACTCTGCATTTTTCCTCTTGTGTAGTGCATCATGGAAATAAAGAGCTTCCTCATTCCTGCTACTCTACACCTTTATTCTGCCATGCCTACCCCCATGGATGTGAGTACCCGGGTCAGTGTTCGGTGGCCACCTACTCTCCCCTAGCCATTTTTTCTGCTTCCAGATTTGAGTCTCAGCTCAATCACTTTCTAGCTGTGTGACCTTGGGCAAGTGACACCCTCCCTGTGCCTCAGTTTCTTCAACTGTATAATAAGTATAATTATTAACAGAATAGGTCCCCTCCTTACCCGTGGTTTCACTTTCCAGTTTCAGTTGACACCAGTCAACCGCAGTTGAAAATGTTAAATGGAAAATTCGGGAAATAATTCATAAGTTTTCAATTGCACAACATTCTGAGTAGTCCAAGGAAGTCTCCTGCCAACCCACTCCATCCAGCCCAGAGCTGCATCGTCCCTTTGTCCGATGTGTCCACACTGTATACGCTCCCCCCAGCCCACTCATTAGTCACTTAGCAGCCAGCTTGATTATCAGATGAACTTCCATGGTATCACAGTGCTTATGTTCAAATAACACATTTTGTTTAATAATGGCCCCAGTGTGCAAGGGTAGTGATGCTAGCAATTCATAGATGCCAAAGAGGAGCCATAGAGTGCTTTCTTTGAGTAAAAAGGTGAAAGTCCTCCATGAGGGAGACCACATTCACATAGCCCTTATTACAGGATATTGTTATAATTGTTCTAGTTTATTATTGTTGTTGTTAATCTCTGACTGTGCTTAATTTATAAATTAAACTTTACTGTAGGTAGGTGCACACACACAAAAAAACCAGTATATAAAGTGTTTGGTACTATCTGTGGTTTCCAATATTCTGGGAGTCTTAGACTATATTTCCTGTGGGTAAGGGGGTGGGGGACCACTGCAGTGCCTCTTCTAGGGTTGTAAAGCACTTTTAGATACAGATACACACACCCCAAGGCCTGGCATAGTACCAGCACAGTGTGTTAGTTATTAGCATGACTATATCCTTCACAGCTCTCTTGTCCCACAGCTTGTGACCCAAAGGCTGAGGTGTGTCCCAGGTTTTGTAGGTTAAGTGCTCTTCTTGGCTGAGCTTTAAAAACCAAATTCCCAAGCAAGTTGCTGAGACCCTCAGCTCAAGCCCTGGCCCCTGCCCAGCCCCAGGACATTGTATCTGCAGCAGGCTCACTCCCCTGCTATCATGACAACCTGCTCAGTCGACTCCTGGGCTGAGTCACCCTGGCTCCAAATCCAGGCTCTGTCACTCTGCTGCTGTGGGTCCTTGAGCAAGTGACTTCACTTCTCTGAGTCCAAGTGGCCTCCTTCGACAACCAGGGGCAATGAAAGTACAAACTTCATAGGGGTGTTGTGAAAACTGGGCAAGGCAATGCATTGGGAGGCAAAAGGACACAGCATGAAGAACTTGGTTTCTGGACATCGGCTGTGCTGAGCTCAAGTTCTACTCTCTGCATTCTCCAAGAAAAATGACACAACCTCTCTGAGCCTTGGTTTCTCCCCATGTGAAACAGAAATAATCATAGAAGCTACTCTCCCCTTCTCACTCCCCCAGAGCCAGAACTCAGCTAACTATAAGCCTGGCCCAGATCAAGGGTGTAATTAACATGGGCAGTCTTTCTAAAGCACTCACTAGAAAACCTGCACCAGATCTCCTTGAATACTACTTTTTCTCATTGGTTACTAATTATGGAAGCACACAGCATAGTGCCTGACACATCATTAGCACTCACCCATTCAGTAAACATGTACTGAATACCTACTGCATGCCCAGCCCTGTTCTTGATACTGGGGACACAGCAGTGAACAAAACTGGACAAAATTCCTGCCTTTGCAAAGCTGACAGTCAAGTGGGGGAGGGGATAATTAAGAGTAAATAAAGCATTAAATATGTTAGATAGTAATGAGAGTGATGAAATATAAAACAAGTGAGTAAAGAGCGTTGAGCATAATTTAAGTCACAAAGTCAGCAAATGCTTCACTAAGGTCACATTTGGGCAAAGACTTGAAGGAGGTAAGGAGGAAGCCAGGTAGAGAGTGAGGGAGTAGCATTCCAGGCAGAGGGAGCAGCGTGTGCAACGGACCTAAGGTAAATGAGTGCTTGAGTTGTTTGAGGAACAGCCAGGAGCTCAGAGAGGCCAGAGCTGATGACTGGGGGGTGAGTGGGAGGAGAGGAGATGAGAGGAAGTGAGGACGGTGGGGGTAATGGGGCAAATGGTGCAGGGTCTGGGGGGCTGCAGGGAGAACTTGGGCTTCTCCTCTAAGTAAAGAAGGTTTTGAGCTTGCAAGCATTTTGGGTTTTGTTTTCTCTTAATTTTCCTTTGCTGAGGGTGAGGAGGTGGTGTGTCATTTAATTGTAAGAAAATTTCAAGTCCCTAAAACATGTCATTATCAGTCTCTTGAGATTTCAGCACACCAACTTTCCATCTTAAAAAGCACAACACAAACCATAAGCATCTATATTTTCTACTAAAATCTAGTCTTTAAAGTACATGTTCTCCTGTTCCCTCCAACAGCCCTGAGAACACTCTCACAGTCTGCTGGTTCCACGCCTGTCCTAGATGGGGTGGGGAAGGGAGCGTGAAACTCGGTGATTATTCAGTAAGACGTCTTCCCTCTTTGTCATGAGGGGAAGAGAGACAATCTCGGGAACAGTCAAGGAGGTCCCCCTGCAGAGCAGCCAATTTTCCTTGAGGTCACCACCATCTTTGCACTCCAAGTGCCCAGAGTGGCACCTGGCCCAGAAATGACCCTCTGAGTGTCTGTTGAATGAGTCATTGAGTGACAGAGAGATTCTGACCAGAGGACCTGAGACCTTTGTTCTATGACCTCTCACATCAGGGAGTGTGCAGAGGAAGGACATCTCAGGCTGGGGGTCTGCTGTGGCTCCCCAACAAGGGGCCCCCACACTTCAGCTCCTTCAACTCCCACCTGGGAGGAGTGGATGTTCTCTCTGGCTCCAGGAAAGCCCCTCTTTCCTGGGCCTTGCTCCTACTTCATGACTCATGGATTTGTCATTGGGCACAGCTCCTGAGGGCCAGCTCAACGCTAGGCCCAGGGGACCCGGTGGGAAACAGACACTGCAATCTGGGGGTGCCCTGTGAAGCTCACTGTCTTCTGGGAAAAACGGACCTCACATGTGTCATTGGCTTCAGGGCCCACCCTAACCCAGAATAACCTCAAGGTCCTTAATTACATCTGCAAAGACCCTTATTCCAAATAAGGTCACACTCACAGGTTTGGGGACAAGAACTATCACTGGGGGAGGGGATGTATCATTCAGCCCAATACACTGAGCAAGGCACTTCCCGGACCACAAAACTCAGAGGGCAGGGCTGACAGGCCCTGGCACACAGGCCAGGAACTTGTTAGGGGTCAGGGATGGGCCATTGGAGCTGAAGCCACATGCAGGAGGTCCCTGAGCAGGTGGCAGGTGTGGACCCAGCAAGCCTGGGGAGTGTGAGAGCTTGAGGCCTGGTGTGGTCTGAAGAGAGAGAGCTGGAGAGAATAGGGTGGGGCGTGCCCATGATTAAGACAGGCCAGGTGTCTGGGCCCTGCTGAGACAGGCCTACATGCCCAGGGTGGGCGGAGAAGCTGGTTGAAAGAGTTTGAGTCAAGAGGGACACTGTGATTTCCTTTTACCTGGAAGTTGGCACTGGGACCCGGGCAGTTTGTCTAACTGGGGGCCCAAGTTTCCTTGGGAAGATTATGCTGGACATCAACATAGCCAGGCCTGACTTCAGATGAAATACTTAGGCAAAGGGTGTTTTGAGGCCACAGGGCCTCTTGGTCGGGTCGGGGGTGATTAGCAGAGAAGGTTGTAGGTGGGGGTGGGGGATGGGAACCTGACTTGGGTGCTCACAGGCGCCCTCTGGCTGCTGTGGGGGAAACAGACATGGGGTGCAGCAAGGAAAGAGCCGGGAGACCAGAGAGAAGTCAACTGCTGGAGATGATGGAGCTAGACCAGGTGGGGCCAAGGTGTTGGGAAATAATTGGAGATGTTATTTTGAAAGGAGATCTGCCTGTCCAGAAAACAGCACTACTGCCAAATTTTATGGTGACTTCCTAAAATCCACTAGCCAAGGGCAGGCGTCAGGCCAGGGCTGAGACCCAATGCCACTTAGGGCCACTAGCCTAGTCAGGGCCACTTATTCTGCTTCCCCTCTGGGCCTGTCCCTCTCATTCCAGTCCTGCCAGACTACAAGAGGAGTCCAACCTATAGGCCACTAAGAGTCAGAAATCAGACTCTGAGATCAGTCTGTCAGGGCAATGTCCCTTAGCACCATCCTTCCTCAGTCCGCCCTGTCCCCCACATCTCAGAGTCAGGCTCCAAAGTAAGGAAGATGAGACTCACACTCCCAGAGGGATGTCCCGTGTGCTGGGGTTGGAGCTGACGCGCCACACCCACGCGTGTCTGTGCAACTGAGCCCATGGCTCCCCCTCTCTGAGCCTCTGTCTCCCTGTCTGTAGAATGGGGACAATATCCAGTGAGATTACTTCTGAAAAGCAGTCAACACAGGGCCTGGCACACAGTGAGAGCTTAATAAAAGTTTCTGTTTCTATCATGTTCCTATTATGACATACGGTGTTTATTCATTCTTGTGCCCTCAGCGCAGTTTAATAATACAGATGTTCATGGAGCACTTGCTACCCACAAGGCACCACTGTAGGCATTTGACACAGAAAAGTTAATTGCATCCTAAATAGAATTGAAACAACTTTAGAATTATTATACCCACTTCCTATGATGATGAACCCCACTTTACAGATGAGGAGACTGAGGCACATAGGGGAAGGTACTTGTTCAGGGTCATGCAGCTGGTGAGCAGCTCAGGTTATGGAGGAATATGACTGTGTCCTATCCCACCACTCAAGGTGGACTAGAGGCACAGAGAGAGTAAAACCAGAGAATGAATAGAAGAAAACAAGTAAAAATACCTTTGTGACTTGAGAGTAGAAAGGGCCTTCTTAATTACATTTTACAGGTACAAACCACAAAGTGGATGTTTTATTACACTGAAATTAAGAATTTCCTTCCAGTGAAGACTGTCATGAGTAAATTGTCACATAATGGAATGGAAGAATATATTTGCAAAGTTGGGCACTGTAGCTAGATCAGAGGGTCGTTAGGAGAGTTGAATAGTTTAATGAATATAAAATTCTTAGAACAATGCCTAGCATCTAGGAAGCTCTATCTAGACATTGTCCATCACTGCTGAAACTGACAAGGGCTCTATATTCCAGTTCTATCCAATAGAACTCTGCAAGTGCATACGTGATTTTAAATTTCACATTAAAATAGTAAAAAAAAGTTAAATTAATTTGAATAACATCTAATTTAGCCCAATACACCCACATCATTATGATGGCATGTAATCAGTATAAAAAAGCAGCTAATGAGGTGTGGTATTGTACATCCTCTTTGCTTTCCACTAAGTCTTAGAATTCCGCGGTGTTATTTCACACCAACAGCACATTTCAATCTGTATTAGCCACTTTTCTTCTTGTTTTTTTTTTTTTAATCTATCTTTAGAGGGGAAGGGTAGGAGAGAGGGAGAGGGAGAGAAATATCAATGTACGGTTGCCTCTCGTATGTCCCCTGCTGGGAACTGGCCTGCAACCCAGGCATGTGCTCTGACTGGGAATCGAACCGCGATCCTCTGGTTCGCAGGCCCACGCTCAATCCACTGAGCTACACCAGCCAGGGCTGTATTAGCCACTTTTTAAGTTTCAATAACCACGTGAGAGCAAAGCATTCAAGTCAGATCAGATTGGACAGCGCAGATTTACACTCTGTAAGAAACTCATGCAAATGAACAAGAAACGATAGCAAGATCAAGTGCAAACAGGGCAGAAGCTATGAACAGGTAATTTACAGAAGAGAACCAGAAGGCCATAAAGCAAATGAGGATATACTCAAAATGATTAGAAATTAAATAGATATAAAATAAAGCAATGGCAATGTTAATTCACAGTGAGTGAGAGTGGTAAGAGTTAGTAATCTGGATAATGCCAATGACTGGTGGAAATGTAGGGACATGGGACCCTCCAGTACTGCCAGTGAGTGTGATGGGGGCAGCTAGTCTGAGGGGCTACACAGCAATTCACTCTGCCCTGTGACCCAGCATCTCTATATCCAAGTATCTCTCGGGAGATTTTTACAAGGTCCCTAAAGAGGTATGTCCATGGCTATCCACTGTGGTGTGGGGAGCTGGAGGCTGGCTGCCTCATAACCATCCTTGAGGGTAAAATGAGTAAGTTATGAGGGAGGCAGCTCATGGAGCATTAAGGAGAATTTAGAAGAAAACAGAGTCAAGAAATGAGCAATACAGATGGATCTTCAAGGTATAATGCAAAATAAGCAAACAAGCAGTACCATGCTGAGTAGGGGAAAAAAGTAAGAAGCCCAATATAACAGAACACCTATATAAAGCAGTGCAAAGTTTTTTAGAAAGACACAAAAAAGAAATTTGCCTCTGGGGATGGGGAAGAAATGGGAGTATTTTCCTGCAATGATTATTTTGAAAATTTCAAAGCTATAGAAAACTTACAAGAATAACAAAATAAATACCCGTATATACATACCACTCTCCTGAATTGTTATTATTTGCCACATTTGCTTTCTCAATCTCTCTTTCCTTATATATTAATACTAATGTACACCATATTATGATACTGTATATAAAATATTGTATACATAATTTTTGAACTATTTGGCAGTTTCAGCCACCACAAATTTACCACAAAATAATTCAGTGTGTATTGCCCCAAAATAAGACCATTCTCTTATGTAACCACAGTACAATGCTTGCCCTCAGGAAATTCAACATGGATGTGATATTATTATTTAATATCCACTCAACACTCAAATATCCCCAATTATCACAAGAATATCCTTTATAACTGTTTAACTGCTTTATCTTTTTTTTTTTTAATTGTTATGCAGGATCCAATGAAGAATTATACAGATTTTGGCAGTCATCTCTCTTTTGCCTCCTTCAATCTAGAACTGTTCCCCAGATGGGTTCTTTTTAAGACTTTATTTATTTATTTTTAGAGAAGGGGAAAGGGAGGGAGAGAGGAAGAGAAACATCAATGTGTGGTTGCCTCTTGCATGTCTCCTACAGGGGACCTGACCTGCAACCCAGACATGTGCCCCTGACTGGGAATCAAACCTGTGATCCTTTGGTTCACAGGCTGGCACTCAATCCACTGAACCACACAAGCCAGGGCTCCCCAGACTTTTATTCATTCATTTAATTAAGGGATTGATTTTGCCTTTTATGACATAGATCTGCTTGAAGAGTACAGGTCAGTTTTCTCTTTCTCTTTCCTCCTCTCTCTCTCCCTTCCTGCCTTTTTTCCTTCTTTTTTTTTAAATACATTTTATTGATTATGCTATTACAGTTGTCCCATTTCTCCCCCATCATTCCCCTCCACCCTGCACACCCTCTCCCACCCACATTCCTCCTCTTTAGTTCATGTCCATGTGTCATAAGTTCTTCAGCTTCTACATTTCCCACACTATTCTTGCCCTCCCCCTGTGTATTTTCTACCCACCTTCTATGCTACTTATTCTCTGTACCTTTTCCCCCTCTCTCCTCCTCCCACTCCCCTGTTGCTAACCTTCCATATGATCTCCATTTCTGTGGTTCTGTTCCTGTTCTAGTTGTTTGCTTTTGCTTTAGGTGTGGTTATTAATAGTTGTGAGTTTGCTGTCTTTTCACTGTCATATTTTTATCTTCTTTTTCTTAGGTAAGTCCCTTTAACATTTCATATAATAAGGGCTTGGTGATGATGAACTCCTTTAACTTGACCTTATCTGAGAAGCGCTTTATCTGCCCTTCCATTCTAAATGACAGCTTTGCTGGATAGAGCAATTTTGGATGTAGGTCTCTGCCTTTCAAGACTTCAAATACTTCTTTCCAGCCCCTTCTTGCCTGGAAGGTCTCTTTTGAGAAATCAGCTGACAGTCTGATGGGAACTCCTTTGTAGGTGACTGTCCCCTCATCCCTTGCTGCTTCTAGAATTCTCTCCTTCACTTTAATCTTGGCTAATGTAAGTATGATTTACCTTGGGGTGTTCCTCCTTGGGTCCAACTTCTTTGGACTCTCTGAGCTTCCTGGACTTCCTGGTAGTCTATTTCCTTTGCCAGATTGGGGAAGTTCTCCTTTATTATTTGTTCAAATACGTTTTCCACTTGTTGCTCTTCTTCCCCTTCTGATACCCCAATAATTCGAATGTTGGGACGTTTAACGATGTCCCGGAGGTTCCTAAGCCTCTCCTCATTTTTTTGAATCCTTGTTTTCTGTTTGTTTGTTTCTTTCTTCCTTCTGGTCCACTCCATTGATTTGAGTCCCAGTTTTCCTCCCTTCTCTATTGGTTCCCCACATGTCTTCCTTCATTTCATGTATTGTAGCCTGCATTTTTTCATCTACTTTGTGAGCAAAATCAACCAATTCTAAGAGCATCCTGATCATCAGGGCTTTGAACTGTGCATCTGATAAGTTGGCTATCTCTTCACGGCTTAGAGGAATTAGCTCTGGGGCTTTCATTTGTTCTCCAGCTTGAGCCATTTTTGGTATTTTTTGTTTTGTTTTTCGTCTGGTCGCGGCTGTTACGTAGTTAAGGGTGGAGCCTTAGGTGCTCCCCAGGGCGGGGCAGCCCAGTCGCTGAGTTGTGACGCTATATGTGGGGCGGGGTCCAAGAGGGAACAATGGTGCTTGCTCCGCTCTCTCTTGGATTCCAGTTCCTTCCGCTGCTTCCCCTTCGCCTAGATTATCTGTGCATGAATGTGGGACAACCTGGTCAGCCAGCCGCCTTGCGCAACCTCACTGGGTCTGCACAGCTGCCACCCCGTGCCTGGAGTCCGCTAGCCACCGCCTGCACACCTGGGATCTGCAAGCGGCTGCTGCCTGGGTGCCCAGGTCCGCGCCTCCACTTTTTCCTGCTGTGACTCCACCCCTTACCGGTCTGGATGAATGGTTGTTGGACTTCCGTACAATTCAATTTCCTATAAGTTCTGGATGTTTTCTTATTTCTAAATCTTTGTTGTCCTTAATTTTGGTTGTGCGAGGAGGCACAGTGCGTCCACCTATGCCTCCATCTTCACCGGAAGTCCCCTTTTTTTCCTTCTTTCTCTTCCTTCCATTCATTCTTCCTTCCCTCCTTCTCTCTCTCTCTCTCTCTCTCCTCTTTCTCTCTCTCTCTCTCTCTCTCTCTTCCTTTCATCCAGGAATATCCCTCAATCAGGATGTGTCTGGTTCTTCTCAAGATTAGATTCAGGTTAAAGACTTCAGGCAGGGCAAAGGATTTTGCAGGTGATGTTATATCCATCTCCAAACATCACAGCAGGGGGCACATGAACATGGCCTGTGCCATCACTGGTGATGTTAACTTTGATCACTTGGTTAAGGTGGTGACTTCCAGATTTTCCCACTGGTACCTTTACCCCATTATAATTAACGAGTAATCCGTGAGCTGGTCTTTGAGACTGAATATCCACTTGCTCCTTTATAAGCCTTGCCTGAATTATTTATTCATTTACTGGCTGCAAAATGGTGATTTTCTAACTCGACCTTTCCTTCTGCGTGTAATAGTTGGCATTCTATTAGATTTTTTTAAAACAGATTCCACCCTCGCCCCCGCCACAGGGGCAGGCATAATAATGCTCAAATCCAAGCTCCTTACCAGCTGGGTCTCACAGCCTGTTTTCAAGCATGCCTCTTGAACTCTAAAAGAGGGTGGGAGATGCCATATGCTGCTCTGTGCCCTTGGGCAACTCCCTTACCCCTCCCTGGGCACTGCCTCATCAGTCAAGATTGTGGATTCAAGTGGATTCTGGCTCAGGACACTACTGTCCCTGTGGCCCTACATCCTGCCCTCTCCAGGTGTGTAGGGAGCAACTCAGATGTCAGGTTCAACCAGGGCAGTGGGCATAGTCCTACAGAAGGCACTGGACCAGCTGAGGCAAACGATGGATCAGTGGGAGTGAGAGAGGTCAGCAGAACAGGAAGAAGAGGACAATAGTTGAACCTGTTGCCATGGCAAGCTCAGTGTTTGCCAGTTGGGTGGGACCGGAACAGGCAGCCCTCAGCAGCTATGCCCAGGGCCCACTCTTCCCTTTCACTTTGCCTCTCTGCTGGGCCCTGGCCAGGCTGGGATGCACAGCAGCTCACTCCTGGAACTGCAAAGACCCAGTCACTTGAGGCTTGAGCAGGGTCTTAGCAGTTAGAGGCCTCCAAGAACTACAGTTTCCAGGACACACAGCGAATTCCTGGCCTAGCTGCCTGAGTTGCCAATTTTGAACTAGAATTAGGAAATCTCTCACCTGTCCTGGGAACTGAGCTTCCTGGCCTTTGGGAGGTGTTTTTGCATCTTTGTTTCTGGAATCTGCTCGGCCTGAGCAATCCCAGTAACAAGCCAGACCCAGAGAATAGTGAGATTACCTGGTCTTTTCATGCATGCATGTGTGCTCTGTACATACTGGGGTGGCGGGTTTTTCACAGAGGCTTGGGTTGACTGGGTACCCTTTGAAATCTAGCATTTAGTATGTGCTTTATAAATATTTGCTGGTTTAACCATCACGCCCTTGTCTTCCTTGAATCCTTTCACACTGCTTTGCTATCTATCTCCTACTATATTGCTCTATCCTAAAGTGGTTTCTCTCTCTGTCCGACTTCCAGGGCTTTGCACGCTCTGTTCTCTCCACCAGGTGCACATTTGGCTTACTCGTCGGTGTGTAAGTAGAGACAGGACAGAGCCTGGCACCGAGCAGGGGCACATTAAATATTTGATGAATGAATGAATGAATGAATGAATGAATGCCCTTGTCCATTGTACATCCCAGGAAGCAGGGACACTCAGCACCCTCCCTATTCATCTCCGTCCCCCTCCCGCCAGCCTGGAATGAATGCATCTTTTTATCTGCTCCGAGGATGGCCAGGCTGGGGCAGGGCAAGCCGGGTGAAGAACTGGATTGGGGGCCGACCTCTGCTCCCTCCCAGGCTTCCTAAAGGGTTCGCTTTTCCGGATGTTGAGAGTTTGCCTTCTCTCCCCAAAACTCAACTTCAGTCACGTGACTCCCACGACCAGCCCAACTTCGCCACTTACCACCCCAACTCCGCCACTTACCACCCAATACCCGCAGAGAGACTCCTGGCTTACAGCACGGGGTCCAGAGACCCCAGCTTCCCATTGGTCGCTCGTCTCCTTCCTTTCCCTCGATTGGCCGGGACCCATCCACAGCTCCCCCCTCCGCAGCCCTGCGGTGGTACAGCCCGCGGTGGCTTAGGCGGGGCGGAAAGGTCCAATGCGTTACAGTGCGGGGGGGGGTCTCGAAGAGCCGGACGAGGCGGAGGGATCCCTCTGGAATTTTTTCGTGGGACCCACCCGACCGGTTGGGGCGTGCTGTGGATTGGCCGCGAGCTCAGGGAGACAACTCCTGACTGGCTGAGTTCATCCTCGGGCCCCGCCCCTTGTCCGAGGCTGCGGGAGAGGCCGGGGCAGGAGTTTGCGGAGGGCAGAGCTGGGTTCGCGCAGGCAGGCAGCGGCGCAGGTGAGTGATCCTAGCAGGCGGGTCACGGCGCTGCCGCTCCGGGGACCCTGTGGCAGACCTGCGGGGATTCGGCTGATCGTACCGGGTGGGGCCGGCCCAATAGACGCGGCTGGAATCGGCTGGGCGGGCGAGGGTATGTCCAAGGCCCCTTCCCAGCCGGGCGCCTCCCTTCCTGCTGGGAGCCGGGGGCCAACCCTCCCACCGCTAGGATGGGGTCTCCAGCCGCACCCCTGTCCCCTGCACCCCTCTGGACAGCCCTCATCCTGGTGGGGACAGACGTGGGGTCGATATTTCTGAGCCCTACTCAGGCATCTTCCTGGAAGTGGCTGTGTCCCAATCCTCCAGGGCCCAGGGGGCCTTCGTAAAGACCGAGGTACGGATAATAATAATGAAAAAACAATCATCCGACTGGCATTGATTGAACACTGCCGTGTCAGGTATTTGCCATGCAGATCATTGAATTTAAACACCTCATGGAAGCTACTGTTACTTCTTTTGTGAGTGAAGCAGCAGACCCAAAGAGGTGGAATGATTTGTCTAAGGTCACAGAGCTAGTAAGTGGTAGATCTGGAACTCAAACCCATACCTCTGAGGCCAGAACTGGAGTCGCAACCACTAGACTACATATTTAGTGGCTCCATGGCTCAGATGTTCTGAACAGCTCTTCTACCTGCTGCTGGCTACCCAGCTTCACCTCTTCACACCCTTTCTCCACCCCGCCCCGCTCCGACCCCGCCCCCCAAACACCATACATACTACCTGGGCCACACCTGCTGGTCTTTTCTTCTCCCAATACCCGCCTTCTTCCCTAAGTTGGAAGGCAAGGCTGTAGTACCTGGGTTCTGAAAAGAGAGTGACATCTTTAAGGGAGATAGGGGGCCAGGATGTTGGGGTCCCACACCTGCTGGGCGCCCCTGGGAAGCCTGGGCCCATTCCAGGGCAGTAGGCGTTCTCCTGGGAAACACCCAGGAGCTGGTTTTTCAAGAATGAATCAGAGGCCTCCCGCCCTCCTCTCCAGAGCATTACCCTGCTGGACAGGGGAACCTGGTTGTTTCCTGTCCCTGAACTTGTGTGAGCGCCCAGGAACCCCCTTCACTGCTTCCTCTTCCCCCCATTCTGTGTGGCTGTGGGATTGCTAAATTTCAGGCAGGCCCTTCACAAGGAAGAGAGGGTGGGAATGCTGGATTTCCAGCTAACCCACTCAGTGCAGGGGCTGAAACTCCTCCAGCCCTGTGTTCAGGTTTGAGGGGAGCCCGAGAACTAGGGGAGAGGGTGGCAGTTAGCAACCTCACAGCAGACATGTTCTGAAGATTGAGGGACTCAGAGAACACTTAGAATGAAGATATAAGATACATTCATTCATCTACAAATATTTACTTAGTACCTACTCTGTGCCAGGCACTGTTTTGAGCACAGGGTTCAATAGTGAACAAGACAAAAATCCCTGCTCTTGCAAGGGGAAACGGGCAACAAACAAGCTAACAAGTAAATAAAGAAGATACCTGCAGGTGATGATAAATGCTGTGAATGAAATATGAGGGGGTGGCATGATAGAAACTCTGGGCAAGGGGGGCTGTCAGAGAATATGACTTTGGAACTGAGGCCTGAATGACAAAAAGGAGCTAGCCCTGCAAAGATCAGGCAGAGGGCACAGCCAGGGCAAAGGGCAAAGAGGGTGGGCCAAGCTTGGAATAGGGTGGCTGGGGCAGGAGATGCCGCCAAAGTGGCGATTTTGCAAGTCAGGGGGTTGCATGAAGGAGTTTGGAGCTTTTTCTCCGTGAGGTGGGAAATTGTTTTAAGATTCGAAGCAGGAGAGTAACATGATCTGGTTTACATTTTAAAATAGAGACATGGAGTTAAATAACAGCCTATGACTGAAAGACAAGAGTTCTGCTAGGGCAACATGTAATTAAGTTCATGGGCCTGAGCTGTCTGGACCCCAGGGGTGATTCTTAGAGGCTGGGGCAAGCTGAGGAGGCTGTCTAGAGGAGGTGGAGTAGGTCCTGGCAGGCAGAGAGGACTGAGATGTTCCTGGACAGGACAGGGAAGGAAGCAGTATAATAATGGCAATAATAACAGCTTCCTTAAGTTGACTATGAGGCAAAGTGCTAAGCAGGTTACATACATAATCTCTGAATTCCCATAAGCACTGTGAGACAGGAATTCTGTTCATTTTTCAGATGAGGGAACTGAGGCCCTGTCAAGTGAAGTGACTTGCCTACAGCCACACAGCTGGTAAGTGGCAAGGGTGAGACGTGAACCCCTGCCTCTTCTGGCCTGGAGGACAAATTCATTAATCACCCACTTCCTTCACCATTATTATTCCCCTCTCACAGGTGAGGACACAGCAGGCAGCCTGAACCAGGGCAGCAAGTGTGGACAGAGAATAGGAGGTTGGGAATTGGGGAATAGAACGTGGGGGTCCTGGGAAAAAGAGGAAGTTTGAATCTTCTATATTTATAGATGAAAATAGTAATAATCAACATTTATGGAACCCTTATACTGTGTGCCAGAAACTGTTCCAGGCACATGTTCCTTAGGACTCAAAGAGCTTGAGACACTTACCTAAGGCCACACAGCTGTTAATTGGGGAAGCCAGATTTCAGACTCATGTTCTTACCATTCTGCCTCTTATAGTGAGTGCATGGTGGGGGAGGAGAATCGGGAGGTGATGATGAGGGTTTTTTGTTTTTCGGGATTTTTTTTTTTTAATCATTGAGTATAATGAAATAATTTGACAAGGCAGTATTGGTTTATTCATTCAGAATTTATTTTTTGTCAAATATCCAATTAGCACCTACTGTGTGCTAGGCCCAATGATGGGTATCAATGGAAGTAACCAATCAAAGGCTGGTATTCAGAATATATAAAGAATTCCCACAAATCAATAAGAAAAATGAGCAAAGACTTAAACAGACAAGTCACAAAAGGGCAAATCCAAAGGGTTAATAAATGTATTAAAAGGTATTCCACATCACTGATTATGAGGGCAGTGAAGAAAACCCCACGATGAAAGGTAGAGATACAGTACCTGTCTCCACGGCTAGATGAAGCATTTGCCCTGTGCCCAGCTCTGTGCTGGGATGCAAGGGATAGGGGACTATAGCGGTGGGGCTTGTATTTTTGCTGGGGAGACAAGATCCTCTTGAGGGCAGAGACTAGAGCCTGTGCCCCTTTGTCTCCCCAGAGCCGGACACAGGGTCTGGTGGGCTGGTGAATATTAGGATAAATCATTCAGCAACTATTTATCAGTCACCTGCTATGTACCGTGCACTGTTCTCTGCGCTGAGAATATAAGGATGAACAAGACAGACAGAATTCCCTGCCCTTTCAGGAAACAGATAGTGAACAAGATAAACGAATGAAATATATTTTTCCACCTGAAAGAGGTGAGAGAATGAGTCGTATGAATACCAGGAAGCACAGCCAATGCAAAGGCTCTGGGGCTGGATGAGTCCTATGTGTTGGGACAAGGCCTGTGTGACTGGAGGGGTGAGCGAGGGGGAGAATGGGAGCAGAGGAGGGCAGGGAAGTAACAGCAACAGATATTTGGGGGCCCATGGGCCAAGGGGAGGATGTTGGCTTTTACTCCAATTGAGTGAGGAACCCTGGGAGGATTCAGAGCAAAACATAGTTGTGATATGGCTTATATTTTACAGGATCATTCTGGCTGCTGTTTTGACAAGAGACTGTGGAGGGGCAAGGGTGGAAGCTGGAAGACCTGGAGGAGGCTACTGCACTAGTCTAGGTGAGTGATGATGGGGCTGGACCAGGTGATAACAGAGGAAGTGTTGGAGAGTGATGAATGAATGAATGAATGAGTGAGTGAACGAATGAATGGATGCAGGAGAATGGGAGCAGCCCACTGGGTTCGACTGAGTCCAGGACAGCTCCCAGAAGAGGCAGTCTAAAGGCAGGGACCAGGAAGTCTTTTACACAGAAAAATATAATTTGGTATAATTTGATCCTCACCACAACCTGGCCAGGGATAGATACAATGTCCCCATCCATAGGCTAAACATCTAAGGCCCAGGAAGATTGAGCTGCTTAGGGGACAGCTTTGTGGTTATGAACTTGGGCTTGGAAGTCAAACCTGAGGATGGAACCAGATTCTGTGCCTTTGGACATGTGACTAAAAATGAAATCTCAATTCTTTCCCAGCCCGGTAAGGCCCCACACAGTTGGCTAATGTCACCTCTTTTACCCTTCCTCTTCACGCCTTTCCATTGTTTACTCCACTCCATCCACACTGGTCTCTAGCTGATCTGTGAGCCTGAGTCTGAGAGTCTGCTCAGAACCCTCCACGCTTGCACCTCACTCAGAGCAAAAGCCCAAGTCCTCCCTGCAGCCCTCAAGGCCGTGCTTCATCTGCCTGTCACCTCCCCACCCTTACCTCCTCCTGCTGTTCCTCCTCTTTATTCACTCTGTTCCAACTACACGGGCCTCCCTGCTGTTCCTCAGACATGCCAAGCACCTCAGGGACTTTGTACCAGCCATTCCCTCTGCCTGGAACGTTCTTGCCTCACATCCTCATGTGGATGCTTTCTTCCATCAGTCAAGTCTCAGATTCAGCTATAACTTGCTCAGAGAGGCCCTCCCTGACCTTGTCTGTAGAACTTTTCTTGTTTTATTGTCTTCATGGGATTATGCAAACTTTTATTAGATATTTGCACTTCCTCCTCTGAACTGCTTGCTCCTGGACACCATGGATAGGGCCCCATCTGGCCAATATAGCACCTGGGAGTGACTTAGAAAAAGGCAGCCCTTCCGCCGAGCATACACATCACCATGACAGGGTCTAGGGCTTCTGAACAGTGTCGCTGTGTAACTGCACATGGTGGCCCTAGTCAGGGACCTTGCTTATTGAAGGCAGTATCTAAAATGGTATGTGGAATACTGTAAATACTCAAAAAATATTTGTTTGAAGGGAGGGAGGGAGAGAGTAAGAGAGAGAGAAACAAACAAAGTAGGGGGAGAGGTGAAAGAAAAACAGTGTATCAGCCAGGACAGGTTGTGCCGCAATAACAGACAACTTAGTGGTTGAACAAAAATTTTAGTAGCTGAATTCATCAAAGGTTTTAATTTTCATTCCTGCTCCATGTCCACTGCAGCTCAGCAGGAAGTTCCATTCACTGTAGTTACTCAGGGCCTGGCCTGATGGAGCCACCACCATATCAATTGTGGCTGGTCACCCTGCCAGGGAGAAACAGACCTCTGGAGGCTCTTGCTCTAGCAATTAAATGCTTCAGTCCAGAAATGTCATGTGTGACTTCCTCTCACACTCATTGGATAGCGCTAGTGACGTGTCTGCCCAGTCATAAGGAGGTCAGTGAATGCCATCTGCCTACGTGCTTTGACAGAAGAGTCGGAAATATTTTGCATAGTATTAATGACTGCGACTGATAGAAAAATAAAGAGAACTCTAACCACTCTGAGCCTTCATTTTCTCATCCTTTAAATGGGTGTAATCATAATATGATATGATCCTGACATCACAATGTGGAGTAAGGACATGGAGCAGACAGCCTGGGGTCGTAATAGACATTAGATGCTAATATTATGTACCAGTGTCAAAGTGCTGGGACAGAGATATGAACGGAGGCTGTTTGATCCGACTGTGTCATTGGGCCTGGGGAGTGGTAATGGTGGGGGAGAGATGGCCTGGGACCATTGCCCTGGCCCTAAACCCACTTCCCACCCTGCAGATCTCCTGGGCGTGCTCCCTCTTCCCACCGCTCATGCCGCTGGGACTGGGGCGGCGGAAAAAGGCGCCACCTCTGGTGGAAAATGAGGAAGCTGAGCCAGGTCGTGGTGGGCTGGGCGTTGGGGAGCCAGGGCCCCTGGGTGGAGGTGGGGCAGGAGGGCCCCAAATGGGCTTGCCTCCCCCTCCCCCGGCCCTGCGGCCCCGCCTCGTGTTCCACACCCAGCTGGCCCATGGCAGTCCCACTGGTCGAATCGAGGGCTTTACCAACGTCAAGGAGTTGTATGGCAAGATTGCCGAAGCCTTCCGACTGCCAGCTGCTGAGGTACCCACCAGGGAGCCCCCAGGGTCATTATGGTGGGTTAGAGGCCTGGACATGCATGTTGGTTCCTGAGCTGGTGGCTAATGCTGCAGATGCTGAGGCCTGCACCACACTGAATGATGAGGAACTGGAGGCCAGGGCTGGATGCTGAGTTCCCATCAGGCATTGGGAGGCCTGGGCATCAGTGAATCCTTGGGATTGATGTCCATACCTGGATGCTAAGTTCCCATGAAGCATTGGGAGGCGGGTCCCTCAGTGAGTTACGGGGACCTGGAGGCCAGGACTAGGTGCTAAGTTTTCATTGGGTTTTGGGAAACCTGTGCCCCAGTGGATTATAGGAACTGATGTTCAGGACTGGATGCTAGATTCCCATCATATATTGAGAGGCTTGCACCCGAGTAGATTATGGTGGCTGGAAATCTGTTGCAAGATTCACTTCTCCATGATACAGAGGGAGGCCTGATCCTAAAGACTTTGGGCACGAAAGAGAGCCTCAGAGGGCAATAGTGGGATTGAGCAAGAAGTAGCTACAGGAGTCTCAGTAGCCTGGGTAGGTGTCTGTGCCCTTCATTCATTACACGAGCATTTACCAAGCACCTGCCGTAGGCCAGGTTCTGTGCCCTGGAACCAGCAGGGAGTGTTTCCTAGGGCAGAAATTCCAGCCACAGCAGAGCTGACATCCCAGCTCTGGCTCTGGAGGTGGTCAGGCACTGGGGTGGGGACCCCCAGGCCTTTACAAACTCTCCTCCCTTCTCCGTCAGATCGGTGTTGGCAAAGGGTGAGGGAGGGAAGATGAGAGTTGAGTGTCTCCCACCTCTGCAGGTGATGTTCTGCACCCTCAACACCCACAAAGTGGACATGGACAAGCTCCTGGGGGGCCAGATTGGGCTGGAGGACTTCATCTTTGCCCATGTCAAAGGGCAGCGTAAGGAGGTGGAGGTGTTCAAGTCAGAGGATGCACTGGGGCTCACCATCACGGACAACGGGGCTGGCTACGCATTCATCAAGGTGCCTGAGGTTAGGTTGGGCCATAGGACCAAGGGGCGGAGCCACGGGGCTAACAGCTCCTTTCTCTCCAGCGCATCAAGGAGGGTAGCGTCATTGACCACATCCAGCTCATTAGCGTGGGTGACATGATCGAGGCCATCAACGGGCAGAGCCTGCTGGGCTGTCGGCACTACGAGGTGGCCCGGCTGCTCAAGGAGCTTCCCCGAGGCCGCACCTTCACACTGAAGCTCACGGAGCCCCGCAAGGCCTTTGGTGAGGGGGCTGCTGCCTGTACTACCCAACATACATACTCCCTGTTCACTTGGGTCCAGGCTGCAGTGCCATGGGCCACCAGAAGGTGGCGCCCAAGCCCAGCTGGCCGAATTGGAAAGAGGGACTGCTCTGCCCTGCCTTAGGGACAGTGCGCTGGCTCTTTGCCCAGCTTGGGAGGAGAGTGGGGGCAAGGAGGAAGTTGCCCCCACACCCAGCTTCCAGGAGCCATTAGCCCAGCCAAGCACCCCCAACCCTGGCCAGCTCCCCCAGGCCTAATAAGCCAGGCTTGGCTGACCTGTGCCAGCCCCCGCTCTCTTTTCAGTCTGGCTTCACTAAGTCTCAGGAATGGGCTGCAGGCCCCTAGGGTGGTGGTAGGGAATTCTGAAACACTTCCCCAGGCAGATAGGGCTGGTCCGAGGCCCAGAAGCTATACCCCTTTGGCCCTGCGAAGAGCAGCTAGAGATCAAGGCCCCACCCTCTTCCTGTCCTACAGGCATGGGAGCAGATGTGGCCCACTTTAGTCTCCCCCTTCAGCCTTTTCCTTCCCAGTCCTGGCTGTCCCTCCCCCATCTATGCCGAGCCTGAGGCAGGAGTCCTGCTCTCCTGCGGTCACCTCAGCCCCAACTATCCCTGGAACCTAAAGGAGCTTGGAGGAGATAGGGGGGAACGAGGATGTCTGGATTCCTGTCTAGAACAGGCTGGATTTGTCGGCTCCCCATCCCACCCCCCCGTCACATAACTCCCCTGCCTTTCACAGACATGATCAGCGTGCGTTCAGGGGGTGGTCGTCCTGGCTCTGGCCCCCAGCTGGGCACTGGCCGAGGGACTCTCCGGCTGCGATCCCGGGGCCCTGCCACAGTAGAGGATCTGGTGAGTGTTCTAGCTGGGCCCCACTCTGTACACTCAAAGTGGAGGCCCCTTCCCTGCACACTCATAGGTAGCAGCACTACCTGGTTAGTTGAGGGGCTCCAGGCACTGGATGCAAACCTACCTCTGCCTCCTCCCAGCTCTAGGACCTTTCTTAGAAGTGGGCCTTCCTTATTAGTTTCCTTATCTGTAAAATGGGGGTGGTGGTGGTAATTAATATTGATAAATGTCAGGGTTGTCATGAGAATGAACTGTGGGTTAATATATAAAGTGGCAAAAAGAGACCTGGCACTTAGTAAATACATTTACAATTATAGTCACATTATTGTGATGCTACTGTTTGTCCTCTCACCCCACCTCTAGCCCTCAGCCTTTGAGGAGAAGGCAATTGAGAAAGTCGATGACCTGCTGGAGAGTTACATGGGCATTAGGGACACAGAGTTGGGTAAGTGGCTGGCACTTGAATCTGGGTAGGGGTGGGAGGCTGGGGGAGGAGGCTTCCAAGTTATGTGGACTGAGTCTACTGAGCAAGCACCTCTGCTATCTGTGACTCCATTCTGCTCCCCCAACCCACAGCAGCCACCATGGTGGAGCTTGGGAAGGACAAGAGGAACCCAGATGAGCTGGCGGAGGCCCTAGATGAGCGGCTTGGTGACTTTGCCTTCCCTGATGAATTCGTCTTTGACGTCTGGGGTGCCATTGGGGACGCCAAGGTCGGCCGTTACTAGGCTTCCACTGGACCTTGCAATGACCTGAGCCTGGCCTGGTGGGAACCCCTAGGGTGGGAACACCAGGGCCCAGACTCCAGCATTTGGCTTGTCCCGGCCTTCGTCCTGGCCTTGGCCCAGCAGTCCCAGGATGATGTGGCCAGGAGGTGGGGCTGAGCCCCTGCCCTACTCCAGTTGGTACCGCCCCCTCCCTGGTTCCCAGCCTGGCTGGGGTCCCCAGATCCCCTGCACTTCCACCCTGTTCCCCACCTACCTCAGCCAGGTCGGGCTCTGGGAAGGACCAGCCAGATTGGGCAGCCAGCCCCGCTGCCCCCAGTACTTTCCACATCAGCTGCCAAACTGGTGTCTGTCTCCCTGGGGCCTCGGGTTCTGTTTGGGGGTTCTGACCTCCCTGGTTTCTTAACACAGGGGCTCCAAAGGGGGGCTTCCCCCCTCAGTAAATGCAATAATCCCTCCTTTCTTCCACCCCCCTTCAGAGGAGCTCCCTACCTCCACATTTGAAACATGAGTCTGCTGTGAACCCGCTACGTCCCCACCCGACACCTGTGTCTCCCTCAGCCCAGCCCCAGACAGACAGGGCATGAGGGATGGTGGCGGTGGGCTTTTGTATCTGAATTTGCTGTCTGGAACATAAAGACTCTGCTGTTGGACCTGTCTGGTTGGCCTTGGGGTGGGTGTGTGGGGTAGGCCCAGGCTGGGAAAGAATGTAGCAGCTGAAATCCATCCTCCTAGGGCTCCAAATTGAATTAGGAGCTGGCCCTGGCTGCCCGCCCCCCTCCCACCCTTTCCGCCTGACAAGGCTCCTGGCTGTGGGCCACCAGGCTTCCAGGCAAGGTCTGAGCATTTTGGTCTACTGAGGGTTCAAATCTGGCTTCCTTTCAAACAAGGGCTCCTGCCATCTCAGCCTGATGTGAACACTGGGCACAAGCTGCTGGCTGTAGCCCAGGGTTGTGGGGAGCCCCAGGGCTGGGAGGTGTGGAGGCCTGGCTTGTAAAAAGAAAAGTGGGGGGAGAGGGCCCAAAAGGAGCCTCAGGCCTGCTGGGGCGAGTGCTCTGGGGAGGAGCCTGCCCCAAAGCTGGGGGAGCAGCCATGATGCCGCCGCGCACAACCTGCCGGACGAGCAGGGTCTGCGGATATTCATGGTGTGCCGGGCCCTGCACTGGACATAAGCCCGGCCTGCTTGTTTTGACAACCCACTTCATCCTTGAAGATTGAAGGGGGTTTGGGGAAGGGGGGTCGGCAGGACCTTGGCCAGACTTGGAGGGAAGAGCCAGGACTGAAGGGAGGGGAGCCAGCTGGGTCAGAGGTCCCTGCAGGAATGTTTGAGAGTGAGCTAAGGGGAAATGTGAGTCCAGTCCACTCCCCATTTCCATTGGGTGGGCGATTGGCCCCTGGGGTAGGGGAGGTGGGAGGACCACTGGGCTAGGGTACATACATGGCTGTGGTCTCTAGTGGGACAGGGGCAGTGGCTGTTGGAGTTACTCCATGCACTCTTGGGCACCTGTGGGTGTTCTGGGTCTGTGCCAGTAGAAGGCTCTGGTTTGAAGGGTGTGGTGTGTGTCTGTGTTGAGTAGGGCTGTGTGTATCAGACTGTTGATGATTTGTGACCATACTGAGCACTGTAACTGTTGAAGAAACCGGGTGCAATGACTGTGTGCCAGGGTGTTTGTGGGTATAACTGGCAGTGTCCGCGTGGAGTGTGGCTGTGACTGCTGAACTGTGAGAGTGTGTGTGTCTGGCTGTTAAAGATCTCAGAGTGTCCAGGGACTCCTTGTCTTGGACTGTTAGGGGGTATCTCTGGGTGATACGGATGTGGGTAAGGGGCTGTATCAGCGATACGGATCTCAGGGGGCTGCATTTCAGGGTGTTGAGAAGGGTGGCCAGTATGAGTTGGTAACTATGGGGATGTCTCTGGTGCTGGGGGTGCAAATATCTGAGTTCAGGAGTTTGACGATGGCTAACCCCAAGGCTCTGAAGAACATGGCTGGCTGGGGACAGGGAGATGGTGGCTGGTCTCAGGGTGTTAGGGGATATAATAGTGTCCTCAGATGTGAGACTGTGTGTGTGCTCCTCAGAGCAGGAGGTGAGGCTGCAGCTGTATGTCCACAGGTGTGTCCCAGGTGTCACTCACCACATCCTGAAGCAGGATCTAGGAGAGTGTCCCCCACCCCCGCCTCGCCCCCCCGCCTCTCTGGGCCTCCTCTCCATGGGCATGACTCTCTGCTGCCCTGGCCTGGGCTTTAAGCCCCTATGTAAATAGTGGGCAGGTCTTGTGACCTGGCTGGGTCTGACCCAAGCTAGTCCACCCAAGGCGACTGCTCATCACCACCCCCCCAACATCCATGAAGGCCCTGGCAGGGTAAAAGAATGCTACTGCCTCCGCCAGGGTTAGCCTCTCAACTTCATAGCCCTGTGGGTGCAGCGGCACCCCCTGCAGCCACCCCAGCCCGCCCTTGGTGACGCTCACATTTTCCAGTGTTTAGATTTTATCCACTTTATTAATGAGGCAGGCGAGAGGCCTGAGCCTCAGGGGAAGGGGGGTGCTCCTACCCTGCCAGGCAGGCGGAGGGGATCACAGGGCGCCAGGACAACACCCTGGGAGCACCTCTTTCCTATAGGGGAGCTGGGGCCCAGAGTGGTCCCCACCCATTGCCAGGAGCAGTGAGATGGGGTCTCTACCACCCCAGGACCCCAGCAGGGTGGTGCAGGGTGGAGCGGCCCCCTGGAGGCCTGAGTGGGCAGCGGGAGGAGGCAGGGAACTGAGGAGCCGCCCCTGTAGAAAGGGAGGGAGGAAGCGGCCTGCCGGAGAGCTCCAGCGCAGCGGGAAGTGCAGCAGGCAGCAGGGGCTGAGAAGCAGGCGATGGGGACTCCGTGTCCCAGGCACTACCAGGTAAGAAGGCTGGGGTGCAAGGATCTCAGGCCGTGTTGGAGGGCAGGACAGGCGGGGCCATGGTTCCCTCTCCCCATCTGTCCTCTGCTTCTTGACTCTTAAGCCACATCTGTCGCTCTTCCCATCTGTCCATTCTCCCTTCCCATCTGACCCCGGGGGCAATTCTGTCCTCTCAACCCTCACCACCGGGTATCAAGGAGTGGGTGGTCCTGAGTCCGCCTGGAGGCCTCTTGGACAGGGACATGGATCCGGCAGGAGTGGAACCCTGGGGCATCCAGGGTGAGGCAGCTGTGGTCAGGGGTAGGGCCTTAGTGAGAGACAGCAATGGAACTCAGAGATGGGAATGTGAGGGACAGAAGTGGGGCTGTGGGAACAGGGAGGTGGCCATGAGGACTGTAGTAGAGCCATGTGGATAGAGATAGTGCATTGGGGAGAGAGGGGTCCACAGTGGCAGAGGTGGAACTGTGGGCATCACACATGGGACGGGAGTAGAGGTGACATGACTGTCAGAGATGGGGCAGTGAGGCCTTGGGATCAGAAATGGGACCAGGGACCAGGAATTTAATGTGGTATAAATGGGAGGTGGGTCTATGAGGCCCAGAGGCTATGACAGAGAGGAAGGCTAGAGCCAGGGGAGCCACAGGGAGGCTGGGAGCAAGAGCTGGGATGGTGAGAAGCCAGAAAGGAGTAAGGACCTGGGCAGCAAGGGTCATTGGAGTTGCCATGGGCCCTCGTGGGCTCTAGTGCTCCGAGAAGGGACCATTAGCAGGGCCCAGCCCAACAGTGGGTGCTGTGCCCTGGGCCAGCCTCAACTTTCCCTTCTCTTCTCCCCAGCCCCACCCCAGTACCTGACATGAACCCTTACGGGCCCCTCAACCTGAGCCTAGTGGGCGAGGCGACCACGTGTACAGCGCTTGGGGCCCCCAACGCCTCCGCTGGGCCGCCCTCGGGCCTCGGGGGCGCCTCGCCGGCGCTGCCCATCTTCTCCATGACGCTGGGCGCCGTGTCCAATGTGCTGGCGCTGGCGCTGCTGGCTCAGGCTTCCAGCCGCCTGCGCCGCCGCCGCTCGGCCGCTACCTTCTTGCTCTTCGTCGCCAGCCTGCTGGCCACCGACCTCGCAGGCCACGTGATTCCCGGCGCGCTCGTGCTGCGCCTGTACGCAGCGGGGCGCTCACCGGCCGGAGGCGCCTGCCACTTCCTGGGCGGCTGTATGGTCTTCTTTGGCCTGTGCCCACTGCTGCTGGGCTGCGGTATGGCAGTGGAGCGCTGCGTGGGGGTCACGCGGCCTCTGCTGCACGTGTCACGCGTCTCGGTGCCCCGTGCGCGCCTTGCGCTGGCCGCACTGGCCGCGGTGGCCTTGGCCGTGGCACTGCTGCCGGTGGTGCGAGTGGGTCACTACGAGCTGCAGTACCCTGGCACATGGTGCTTCATCAGCTTGGGACCAGCAGGCGGCTGGCGACAGGCACTGCTTGCCGGCCTCTTCGCCGGCCTCGGCCTGGCCGCACTGCTCGCCGCGCTCGTGTGCAACACGCTCAGTGGCCTGGCCTTGCTGCGCGCCCGCTGGCGCCACCGCTCTCGACGGCAACCCCCGACCTCAGGCTCCGACAGCCGCAAGCGCTGGGGCCCACGCAGACTCCGCTCGGCCTCCGCCTCATCCGTAGCTTCGGCCTCCGCTGCCCCTGGCGGCATCCTAAGCCGTGACTCAGCGCGTAGAACCCGCGCCCACGACGTGGAGATGGTGGGCCAGCTCGTGGGCATCATGGTGGTGTCGTGCATCTGCTGGAGCCCACTGTTGGTGAGGGGCACACCGGCCCTTCCAGCCAAACTTCTCCCTTCTCCGCTCCCACCGTGGCCTTGCCTGCCCTTTTCCATCTGAGAATACTTGGGTCCTCTCTCCCTTCCCCATCCAGGGCCCCGCCTCCACGAAGCCCTGCCAGACAGGAGAGCCCGCCCTTTTCCCTCTCCCTCTGACATCCCACCCCTCCTCCCAGCCCCTTTAACTTACTCCTTCTAGATCTTTGTAGTTTACCCTAACCCACACATGCCTGCTTCCCAGCCCCACCCCTCTAGGGCTGATGCTTCATCCCAGCCCCCTTCCTCCGCCCCACCCCATTTTTCTTCTCCCCTCCAGCGCCCTGCCGTAACACCGGGACTTCTAGCCCGAGCCCGCACCCAATAAAGGCCTTTGCTTTTGCCACGCTCTTTATGCTCCTTCGCTGGTCTTTCCATGAAGACATGCCTTTACACTCGTGACTGTCTGCCGCTCACAGCCCCCTTACCTTCCGGTCATCCCAGTCGTCCCACCCATCCCAGTCCCACGCTTCGCTGGTCCCCTTCTCTCACACCCACCGCCCACACCCTCACACCGGCTTCTTCCACAGGTGTTGGTGGTGTTGGCCGTTGGGGGCTGGGGCTCCAGCTCTTTGCAGCGGCCGCTGTTTTTGGCCGTGCGCCTCGCCTCATGGAACCAGATCCTGGACCCTTGGGTGTATATCCTGCTGCGCCAGGCCGTGCTGCGCCAACTGCTTCGCCTCCTGCCCCCGAGGTCCAGCGCCAAGGGCAGCCCCACAGGGCTGGGCCTAGCCAGAAGCGCCTGGGCGGCCAGCTCACTGCGAAGCTCCCAGCATAGTGGCCTCAGTCACTTCTAGACACACCTGGAGGCCCAGCAGCTAAGGTAGACCACTATGGCCCAAACAAGGTCCTCAGCGCAGAGCCTTCGAAAAATAAAGCCATTTTGCAGACCAGCCCAGGGCAATGTGTCCCGCTGGGGCCGAAACACGCATGTGACCCCGGGAGGGCGAGGGGTGGCCGGTGTTTGGCAGAGGCACAGGGTGCTCCTGGGGTGGGGGTGGGGTGTTACAGTTCCGGGATTTGCCAGGCAGGGACCCAGAGACCTCCCACGTGGAGCCAGAGAGACAGGAGCCTGTGCAGAATGCGGGCCCACTGGGAGCGGTGTGATAGTTGTAGAGCGTTTCTTGCCCCTGCTGCTGCCAGGACTGACTCCCACAGCCATATTTGCCCATTGTGGCTCTGAGCTCCTCAACACAGTCCCAAGACCGTACCCCCCAACCACACTCTATCACTGCCTCTAATTCCAAATGTCCCTCAACACAGCTCCAAATCCCCTCCCTTCTTGGCCTGTCCATGCTTCCCACCACAGTGACAGCCCCAAGTGCCCACCCTCCCTTGACCCTCTTCAAATAACCCCTCACCATAACCCAGGACGTCGCCTCATCATTCCCAACGCCCCTCTCCCCCTCCCCATCTCTGATCGCGGCCCTCCATTCCCACTACTGTAAACAAGAAGAGCCCGGGATGCATGGAAAGAGCAAGCCCCAAAGGCATTTTTAAAAACTACTAACAGCTGGGTGGGAGCAGGAACAGGGCTAGCAGCCCCCTGCCACAAAGTCAAAGTCCCGGAAGGCTGCCTGCTCTGCGGCAGTGAGGGGCCGCGCATCTCGGGGTGGGCTCAGCGTGGGGGCCTCCCCTGTGAACTCCTCATCGAAGTTGCTGACGTCCGTGCGACCCGACAGCGTGGGAACGAAGGGCGGCGGCAGGCGGCGGGCCAGCAGGGCATCCCAACCCAGGGTCTGCATGGGGCGTAGGGGAAGGTCAGTGTGAGGGTTGGGGCACGGATGGCTTGGGGGCCAGTCCCGTGCACCCATCCAGCCCTGGATCTGTGGAGCTCTATCTAACGAGTCACAAGATAGAAGGGCAAAGTAGGGAAAACTGAGCTCAGGAAGGGTCACAGGGTGAGCGTGGGGAGCCCTGGTGATCCAAGGAGAGCCTGGGCTCACACACAGACCGGCCTGGAGTAGGCATGGGTATATGAGGGTCAGTGGGGTGCCAGTTTTGGAGGTAAAGCAATGTGCTGTTAACCAGGCCCTTGCAGGGTGGGGGTGTCCTCACCCTGAAGAAGGGCTGTTTCTTCACATCCTCTGCATCCCGCTCGCTGGACCCCAGCCTCCGCTCCGGATTCCTCCGCAGCAGCTGGAGGAGTGGGGCATCGTGTCAGTCTTCCCCTCTGGACCCCAGAACCCCTCCCCAGGCCCACCCCAGCTTGGAGGGTCCTCACCCTGCGCATGATGCCAATAGCTTCAGCTGACAGGAATCGGGGGTAGCGAACCTCATCGTTCACAATGCTGTCAAATACTTCTTCCTCGTCATCCCCTGGGAAAGGGGACTGCGGACAGGGAGAACAGGGTAAATGAATTGGGCAGCTGGGCCATGCCATGCCCAGGCCCACCCAAGCCTTCTACTCTGGCTGCACGTCATATGAAGGGTAAGTCCTCATTTTACAATTTGAAAACTGAGGCCAGGGAAGAGAAGCCACCTGCCCTGATCACACAACATGTGATGGAGCCAGAGTCTGATTTGAGCCCTGGGCACATGCAGGTCCCAGTGCTATCCCTGGAACAAGCAGGGTCGGGTTAACCTGGGGCCTCACCTCACCAACCAGCATCTCATAGAGCAGCACGCCCAGACCCCACCAGTCCACAGCCCGCGTGTACGACGTGTCTGTCAGCACCTCGGGTGCCAGGAACTCCGGGGTTCCACAGAATGTGCTGGTCCGGTCCCCATAGCCCATCCCTGGGGCAGCAGGGACATGGGAGGTTATTGAGGAGTGCAGTTATTGTCCCAGGATCAAGGGCAGGGTTGTGAGATAACCTTGTTAGGGTTGGGGACTCCATTCCCCCCACCAACTCTGTCTAATGCCCATAGATCCCCACCCCACCCCTCACCCTCCTTGCAGAGGCCAAAGTCTGCGATCTTGACATAGCCCTCGGTGTCCAGAAGCAAATTGTCCAACTTCAGGTCCCTGTAAGGGGTTGGGGGGATGTAAAAGAGGGATGAGTGGGAATGGGGGCCCTGCCTGAACCCCAGTGGGCAGAGCATGCATGCACGTACGCGCACACACACCTGTAGACAATCTTGTGTTCGTGGAGAAACTGCAGCCCCAGCACCACACAGGCTGAATAGAAGCTGTAGAGAGAGGCTGGTGTGAGGGAGCCAGGCCTCCCCCCAGGGAAGATCATATATATCTGGTTGTCAGATCCTCAAAGTCCCCTGTCCCCCGAGACTCCAGGACCTGGAGGGGCGTAGGGTCTCTAGGGGAAGGAGCAGGAAGGGGACTGAGGCATGGGGTGTAGGGGGGCTAGGCTCACACGGCACGGGGTTCCGAGAAGACGTCACTGTGGATGTGCAGCATCAGGTCCCCACCAGCTGAGTACTCCATCACGAAGCACACGTGCTCTGGTGTCTGGAAACAGCCAAACAGGTTCACCAGGAAGGGGTGTCCCGCATTGGTCACTGCTGCCAAGATCCTCTTCTCACACATGAGGCTGGGCAGGGTGAGAACAGGGGTCAGAGAGCACCACAGCTCCCTCCCCACAACTCTCACACTCCCTAGGTCCTCAAGAATCAGATATTTGTTGAGGGCCTCTAATGGTTGTGAAACCCTGGGCAAATTGCTCAATATCTCTGAATCTCAGCATCCTCATCTGCTAAACAAGCACCTAGAATCCATCTGCCATCCTAGTAACAGACTCCCAACTTCCTTTTGGGGAGGTGGCAGGGGTAAGCTGATTGGAGCACCCCATCTCCCTGGCCAGGAATTGATCAGGATTGAGGAAGCCAAGCCAGCAGGGCTCACTCTGATGCAAATTTTTAAGTGATTTTATTTATTTATTTTTAGATAGAGGAGAAGGGAGGGAAAAAGGGAGAGAAACATTGATGTGAGAAACATCCATCGGTTGCCTCTCATATGCACCCCAGCCAGGAACTGAACCTGCAACCCAGGTGTATGCCCTGACTGGGAATCAAGCCAAGCCATCTTTCACTTTGTGGGATGATGCTCAACCAACTGGGCCACACTGGTCAGGGCTCTGCTGGAATTTTTAAGGAAGAAGGGCTAAAGCTGGTGGATGAGCCTTAAACTGCTGGGGTGGGATGGGGATGTCTCTGTTCTCTGTCCCCATGAGGAGTCTGCAATCAAAGCCCATACACAGGAAAGTAGAACAGAGACATCTGAGCACCTGGATATAGCCATGCCTGAAGGCAGACACCCCTGGACATTTCTGAGCCAATGCAATAAATTCCTCTATTTGCTTAAGCCTGTCTGAATTGGGTTCCTGATTAACAAAAGGATGTCAAGGTGATCAGTGTTCCCACCAAGCATTTACAGAGGACCAGGCACTGTGCACAATGCTCTAGATTTGGTCTCTTATTTAATCCACCTGATTACCCTACAAGAAAGGCATTATTACTCCCCTTTTATAGATGGGGAGACTAAGTTTCAAAAGGACCTGCCCAGGATCTCTAAACATGTCTGTGGCAGAGATGGGATTTGAACCCAGGGGCCAGACCCCAAAGCAGAAGAAATGCAATGGCACCATTAAGAGCACAGCCTTCAGGGCCTGAGTCCCTAGATCTGAATAATCCTGGACCTGATGCTTACTGGCTGTGTGACCTCAGGCAACTTGCTCACCTTCTCTGTGCCATCAGCAGAATGAGAGCAATAATAGTATTTACCACCTAGGGCTGTTGTAGGGAACAAATGAGTTACTAAATGTAAAGTGTAGAGTGGGTGTTTTCTAAGTGTTATTATTATCTTAAGTGCTAGCTTAATTTCCCAGGAGAGAAGACTGATGTTCTCAGAGGGCCTGAGCAGGGTCCCTACCTCTCAACCTCATCTCGGGCCACAATGTCCCCTTTCTTCAGAGCCTTGATGGCGAACAGCTCCCCACTGGGCCGGAACTCCGAAAGTAGCACCTGAAACCACAGTGGGCAGAGGTGGCCTTAGCAGCCGGCCCAGGAGTATAGACTCCCAGCTCTTCAACCCCTTGCCCCCATCTCACCTTTCCGAAGTGACCCCGGCCCAGGACTGCCAAGAATTTGAAATCCTCCAGGGTCAAGGGTGACTTCCTGAGAGGGCTGTGGAGAGAGGACACTGGTGGGGATGGGGCGAGTGGGCAGGGGTGACAGGTGGTGGGCAGGGGAGGGGTGTCACCTGCACAGGGTGGGGCCTGGGGTCTCCTGGGTCTCTGAAGGCAGCTCAGATATGGTGGTTGTATCCTGGATTGGTGCACTCTGTGGCAGAGAGGGGGTCAGAGTGAGGGAGATCAAAGGCACCCCATAACCACAATAGCCATCAAGGCTCTTGTCACCTCTCTGACCTCACTTCTCCTGCTTGCCCCCTCGTTCCCTGCCGTCTAGCCACAAGTTCCTCTCACTGTGCCCTGAACAGACCAAGCACATTTCCACCTCAGTACCTTTGCACAGGCCATTCCCTCTGCCTAGATCTCTCTTTTCCAGACACCTGCACAGCTCCTCCTTTAGGCATTTATTCAAATGTCACCTTTGTAGGCAGTCAGCTGACCACTCCATTAAATAAGTAACAGACTCCCCCCAACACCAACACCCTGTCCACCTTCTCTGCTTCGTTTTTCTCCCCAGCACATTTCGTGCTGTAAACATATTTTATCATTTATCTACATATTCCCTTTATTGGTATTAGCTCTTTGGAGCCACCTAATTTTTTTAAATTTAAAAATATATATTTATTGGTTTTGGAGAAAAGCGGTGGGGGAGAGAGAGAGAGAAACATCAATGATTGGTTGCCTCCAAAAGGCGGCAACTGAACCTGCAGGGACTGAACCTGCAGCCTAGTCACATGCCCTGAGTGGGCACTGAACCCCCAACCTTTTGTTGCATGGGGCAATGCTCCAACCAACTGAGCCACACTGGCCAAGGCTGGAGCCACTCAATTCTTTATTCTACATGTACATGAAACTTTGAAAAGGATCAAAATTAATAGTTTTATGGGAAAAAGTTACCTACTGGTCCATCATCCTCCACTATCAACACTGTTCCAAAATTTCAGTCAGTGCAAAGAGTGAAACAAGGTCCTTTCCTGCCTCAGCTGCCCTCCCTGGAGCCAGCTGCTATTAATGATTTCCTGAGTATCTGTCTACATATATTTTTATAACCACATAAGGAAAAGTGTCGGCACAGGTTCCGCTTTTCTTACAGCCACTATTGACAATATTCCAATCTTGCTTCTCCCACTGGACAATGTCTTGGAAATCATTCTACGGTGGCACACCAAACCAATTTCATTGTTCACAGCTGTGTACTAGTCCACCTTGTTGCTTATTTAGCACCTGTTCCTATGGGTGGACCCTGAGTGGTTTCCACTCTCCCACCCTCACAAAGCTGCTGCAGCGCACATCCTGCTTGTGCGCGTGTGGAGGTTCGGGTACGTGTCCAGGAGTGGGATTTCTGGATCAGGACAGCGTCCATTTCCACCTCAGTCAGGCAGACCCTCCCAAGTGGATGTAGTGACTGACATGCCTCCCACGGGCTGCCTGTGTTCCTGCCTCTTTCCCAGCCATGGGTGGTATCTGTCATATGTATTTCCACATGGGTCCCCGTGCCTATACCATGGGTGGGTAGGTGCTGTTTTTTCTATTGTCTGTGTGCTAAGGATGGTCTTTACGTTTTAAAGGAATGGGAAAACAATCAAAAGAATAGTTCCTGATCTACAAAAATGAAATAACATTGAAACTTTAGTGTGCATCAGTAAGGTTTTCCCAGAACACAGCCACGCCCATTTGGGTACATAAGTATTGTGCATGGCTGCTTTCTACAATGGCAGTGTTGAATAGTTATGATTGAGACTCTCAGGCCCACAAAGCTGAAAATATTGATTATATCACCCTTCACAGAAATGTGCTGACCTCTGACCTAGATCAAGATACAAAATATTCCCATCACGTGGCAGGCTCCCCTGTGTCCCCTCCAACAATAACCACCTTCCTCTATCCAGGCCAAGTTGCTCAGCTGGTTGGAGCACCATCCTATACACCAAAAGGTCATGGGTTCGATCCCTGGTCAGAGCACATACCTAGGTTGAGGGTTCAATCCCTGGTCGAAACATGTATAGGAGGCAAAGGTCAATGTTTTCCACACTGATGTGTTTCTCTTTCTTTCTCTTTGTCTTTTTCTCTCCCTTTTCCTAAGCATATCCTTGGGTGAGGATTTAAAAAAAAGAAATAAAATCACCCCCCACCCTGCCCAGAGAAAACCACTATCTTGACTTTTTTTGTTTGTTTTAGAGAGACGGGAAGGGAGAAATAGAGGAAGAGAAACATCAATGTGTGAGACAAACCTACATCAGCTGCTCTCGCTCACGCCCCAACTGGGACCAGGCCCACAACCCAGGCCTGTGCCCTGACCAGGAATTGAACTAGTGACCTTTCACTTTGGGAGGTGATGCCCGAGCAGCTGAGCCACACTGGTCAGGGCTTGACTTCTATCTTTGACACTAGTTTTTAAACATGATCATTTTTACAGGGCGGTGCACTAAGCACAGAGAGGTGAGGTGGCTTGGTGTGGGTCACACAGCTAGGAGGTAGCAGAGCCAGATGCGGACACAGGAGGCCTGACTCTTGAGCTCACATTTTTATTGATTATAAAGAACTGGACCCAGGTTCAGCCATGGAGTGCTGGGTGACCCAGGAAGCTCCTGGTGGTCTCTGGGCCTTCAGCTGGGAAGGAGGCACCCTGGTGCTGCCTAGCTAGGCCTAGGTGGGAAAGAGAGAGACGCTTACCAGACTCAGTGGGCTGGAAGGAAGGCCCAGAGGGCTCTTCTGGGGTGAGCTGTCTGAATCAGCCCCAAGGTTCAGCTTCTCCACGGATATGTCACTGTAGTACAAAAAAGGAGGTTGTATTTGGACCCAGCATCCTGCGAAGCAACTGGGGCAGCCGGGATCCCCACGGCCTTCCCTTCTTACCCTGTGGATCGGGCCTCAGATGCAGGAGAAGCCCCGGGGCTGAAGGTGCCTGTGGCTGTGGCATTGGGAATGAATCTTCGAAGCAGCCGCACCCAGGTGGCGACGTCGATGTTCATCTGCCTAGCACGCTGGAATGCCTTCCCTGGGGTGACGGGCAGAGTCACACTCTGTGATGCTCCAGGGGCCCCTGGCCTCTCCCCTGCCCTGACCTGCCCACTCACCTTGCTGCTTGGAGAAGATTTTCTTCTGCCGTCGAAGCCGGGGTATCCTCTCAATAACAGGATTTCGGAAGGTGACCTGGGGAGAGAGGTCAACGGGTGAGGACCCTCACCCACCTCCAGGCACCTTGGTGGAGAAGCCCTCAGGAACACAAGTGTACACACCCATGTTTTGGCGGTTCCAATCACTGTGGCATTGCATCATATTAAGGGGTTACAAAACCAATCCGTCACTTGGCAGGGCCACCCCTAAAGTGCCATATTGGAAAGATAAGATGCAGGCACCCAGGTTCTTCTCAAGGGGTGGGGATGGAGTGTGGCTCAACAAGATGCACGTTCAACTCTAGCAAACAGGTGCTGCATTATCTAGTGCCCTGATTTCCAAGGGCGGTCCAGAACTGCTGCAGATCAGCGGTACCTGGTAAGGTACTAGAAATGCAGATCCTTGGGCCCCTGACCTGGACTGATTCAGAAATACTGGGGGTATAGCCCAGTGGTCTGCATTTTAATAGCCAGCCCTCCAGGTGATACTAGTGCCCACCCAGGTGGGGCAACCACTGGTCTAACTGAATTTGCCCAACGCCAACACATCTTCTAGAAAGTGCTGAGTCTCAGAATGGTGTCACTTTATGTGTCCAATACGGCTGCCACTAGCTACATGTGGCTATTCAAATGAAGTATAATTTAAGCAACATTAATATTTCAGTTTCCCGGTCACACTAGTCATGCTTCAAGTGGCTAGAAGGCTGGCAGTTACTATACTGAACAACACGGACATAAAACATTTCCTTCCACAACAGAACGCAACTGTTGTTGGCTCATCGACAACAGAACTGCATGAAGCTCTACCGGACGGCATTTGGGAAAAGCATAAAATAAAATCAAACACTGTAGTTAAACCCTGAAGGCTTCAGAATTTGCCCTTGGGGCCAATCCCCACCAGTCTTGCTTGGTTTAGTTCCTGATGGGAGGGGCGGCCCTGCCACTGAGGTTTCCTTCCGTGGGCCTGCACTGTGAGACCACATGGGAGCTGTCACACGGCAACAGGGAGACATGTGCATATACATAGCGCAGGCCCAAGGCATGTCAGAGGCAACTTTTAAAACGTTTTTAGGAGCCCTGGCTGGTGTAGCTCAGTGGATTGAGCGCGGGCCTGCGAACCAAAGGATCGCGGTTCGATTCCCAGTCAGGGCACATGCCTAGGTTGCCAGGCCAGTTCCCGGCAGGGGACATACAAGAGGCAACCGCACGTTGATGTTTCTCTCCCTCTCTCCTTCCCTTCCCCTCTAAAGATAAATAAATAAATAATAAAAATAAATAAATAAAATATTAAAAAAAAAAAAAAAAACGTTTTTAGGATAATTTTGGCTAAAAGAAGGAGCCAGGGACCTTCCCTTTCTGTGCCTCAGTTTTCTCTTCTGTCAGCTGTGCACTGGGTTGTTGTGAGGACTGACAAGTTAATGTCAACAAAGCACTTGGGACAAAGCTCGGCTCGTACTACAAGGGGTCAGCTAGACCATGGCCTCTCAACCAGGGGACACTGGCAATGTCTGGCGACAATGTGGCTGTCACAACTGGGGGGCTGCTACTGGCATTCTGGGGGTGGAAACCAGGATGCTGCTCAATACCCAACCAGCGCAGGATGGCCCCTGCAGCAAGAATGATCCAGTGTCCTCCACCCTTCGTCTATTATGCTCAGGGTGGAGTGGGGTACCCTGATGTGCACCTAACACCCCCGCAGAAGGAATCTCTCTCCATGCGACCGTGGCTCTGGTAGCACATGTTGCCACACGCCACAACATGTTGCTGAGTTATGTTTGTCTTTTCTAGCTGGACAAAATTTTGTGATTTTAATTTTTAAAAAAATCTTGCCTCAAAACAAAACCAATCCAAGCATAAGTCATGTCATTGATGTGACTAATTACATGTGCTTTTCTTTAAGGTTCTGAGACCAACTGAAAACATGTATCTTTTCTTTCTAGAAAACTGGGAGCTGATGAGGAAGGAAGAATTTTCTCAGAGTCAGGAGTTGGGCTGTACCTCAGCCACCAGGCAGCCCTGGGGTTCCATATCCAGCTGGACCTCATGCCTCTCGTTGTCCAAGAAATCTTCCAGCTTCAGGAATTTGAGGGCGCACAGGCCCCGCTGGTCCCGCCAGAACACAGCCAGTTCCAGTTCCCGTGCCTCAAGGGAAAGGAAGAGGGCCATCATTTGGTGTGCCCAAGGCCCAGAACCCTCCTCCTTCACACCCCATCATCCCCGAACCTAGCTCACCCTCTCTAGCTCCAGGGTGAAGCTCTGGTCCCAGGCGTTGGGGCCACATGGCTTCCAGGATGTCTGTCCCACCACCGTGTTATCCAGCTTGAGCACAGTGCTAACCTCGCCTGGAACGGGATGGGGGCCGGGGAGGGTCAGGAAATGCTGCAATGGGAATATTTCTTATACCTTATTAAATATTTTTATCATATTATTTTCTATCATAATATTTTGCTATGCTACCTTGACAAAGCTTTACAGTTCTACCTTTCACATTAAGGCCTCTAATCCACCTCCAGTTAATTTTTGTATATGTGAGGTAGGGATCCAAATTCACTTGTATTCTATATGCACATTCCAGCAACATACTCCTAAATATTCACCCTACAAAAATGTATGCACATATACATCAGCAGATGGATAAATGTGATGCTTATATAATGGCCCCAAACTAGAAACATCTCCCTGTCCACTAACAGAAGAATTAATATATAAATGACAATTTAGTCTTATTAATTGAACCAAGAACCTGTTGATATTCAACTATTTTGACCTAAAAAAAAAAAGACATCACTTTGATATGGCTCAGTTTAAGACAATGGACTATTAAACAGAAGTACAAATGAATGAATGAACTATAGTTCTGTACAACAATATGGATCTGTCTCCCAAACAACATCGACTGAAAGAAGCCACTGCTGTGAAATACATTTTGTACGCTTCCACATATAAGAAGTTCGAACATCAGGCAAAATTAAACTATATTCCATACAGAGGTGCTGAAATTAGAGGAAAACAAAAGATAAGCATCAAGTCAGAAGAGTAGCAACCTCTAGGATGGAGGAAGGGGCTGGAACTAGGGAGGGTGCCTGGGGGGTCTTAGAGTTCTATTTCTCCACCTGGGGGGGTGGAAACATGAGTGTTTGCCCTATTGTTATTCTTCTTTGATATGCACTATTTAGTGTGTATATGTGTATGTATGTGTGTTTATATACATACACATACATATATATAAATATAAAAGCTTTTTTAATTGTAAAATTTATGTAAGTTACCATCACCATCATTTGCAGGTGTACAGCTACATGACATTGAGTTTATTCACACTGTGAAAGAGTCCCTGGAACTCTTTTGTCTGCTCAAACTGAAACCCTGTCCCCATTACACATTACCTCCCATCCTCCTCCCCCAGTCACTGGGAAGCCCCGCTCTCTCCATCCCTATGAATTGGACTACCCTGGATACCTCGCATAAGTGGAGTCATACAGTGTTTGTCTTTTGTGACTGGCTTATGTCACTGAGCATAACATCCTCAAGTTCACCCACGTTGTAACGCGTCAGCATTCCCTCCAAGGCTGGATAACACTCCATCATGTGGTGACACCACACTGTGTTTATCCATTCGTTCACCACTGGACATTTGGGTGGCTTCTACCTGTTGACCATTGTGAGTTGTGCTGCTGCGATCGAAGTGTACAAATGATCTCTTCAAGACCCTGCTTTCAACTCCTTTGGGTATATACTCAGAGGGGGGACTGCTGGGTCGTATGGTAATTCCATGTTTAACTTTTTAAGGATCTGTCATGTTTTTTCCACAGTGGCTGTGCTATTTTTCACTCCAACCAACTATGCACAAGGATTCCAATTTGTCCACATCTAATACCTGATGTTTTGTTTTGTTTTATAGTATCCATCTTTATTTTGTTTTAAATTTTTTATTGATTTTAGAGAGGAAGGGAGGGAGAAACATCGATTTGTTGTTCCACTTATGCAATCGCTGGTTGATTATTGCATGTGCCCTGACTGGGGATTGAACCTGCAACCTTGGTGTATCAGAGAATGCCCTAACCTACTGAGCTACCTGCCTATAGCCTATAGTATCCATCTTAATGAGTGTGATGTACTTGTTTTAGTGTTACAAATGTGGGGCATCCTAGGACCCTACCCCCACCCCACCTCATCCCCCTCTAAATGGTTCTTGACGCCCACTCACTGGTGTTCTCAGCCTCTGCTTTGAGGCTGCTCCGGCCACTGAGGCTTCCACTTCGGCTATAAAGGCCCCGGGCTGGGCGGCTCAGGAAGGGGGTGCTGCGGCTGTCCGGGGTCCCAGGCCCTCCCGTTGAGAATGAGGAGTTCCAGGGGATGGTCTCTGGAAGGTCCTTGCAGCCCACCACACGTACCTCCAGGGTCCCTGAGGGAGGATCAGGATCGGGGGGGGAATCATATTTGGGCAGGTTGAAGGGAGGAGACCCCCAGGTGAAGTGAACATATACAGAAGCAGCCAGCATGCAAGTGGGAGCTGGTGAGGGATAACCAGGGTGGGGCAGGGGGTCTGATGCAGGAGTGGCTATGGCCAGAAGAAATATGGGACCAGGGAGAGGGGATGAAGCTATCATGAGCCATGCTGGGGAGGGGCTCCAGATGCTGGGATTTAAGGACAGAAAAGAGGTTCAGGGCATAGGCTGGAAGTCCAGGCAAGGAGAAGCAGAATCGAGCTACGGGTCCCACGTATGATCAAGAGGGCTGATCTGAGGTCTGGGGAAGGCACTGAGGTCGGTGCTGGAGTCTACTGTAGGGCTGGTCTGGTGAGAGTGGCTGAGGAGTCTAAGGGGGGTGGGGTTGATGCTGGGTCGGAGGTTCAGCGCTGATGGTTCTGTGAGTGAATGACTGGACTGGAGGACTATGGCTGCAGCAAAAACAGCCAAGCAGGGAGGGTGGGGGAAGTGAGAGTGGAGGTATGGGGGACAGAAGTCCAGAATCAGAGGGCAGGGTGGGACAGGAAGTCCAGGGTGCAAGCAGCTGTCTGGATTAGAGAAATGAGGCCCAGGCTAGAGGACTGAGGTAAAGGGGAACATGAGGGAACAGTGAGATGGAAGTCTGGAAATCCAGGTGGGGTTGAGGGGCGGAGTCTTGGGACTGGAGACACGGAAGGGTTGGGAGTCCAGAGCTGCGGGGGTGGGTTCATGTAGGAGTGGTCAGGACCCACCTGTGAGGGGCGCAGGCTTGCATAGGGTGCTATAGTGCGTAGCAGGGAAGGGCCCGGCCAGGCGGGCACTGAAGGCTGCGGAAGAGGCTGCCACGAGTTCCTCGCGCAGCAGCCGCCCCTTGGGGTGGTCGGCGGGCAACTCCCCAAGTCGCCTCTCCAGAGCCTCTCTAAGGAGCCCCAGCTTCTGGTTAGACTCGGTCAGCTTCAGCTGGGCCTGCAATGGGAGGGGCTGGGCTGGGGATGCAGCCAGGCTGAGGATACCCTTTTCCAAGCGGAGATCCAGGCCTCTCCACCCACTAAATTCTCCCTAAGGCTCCCTTCCCCTGGAGACCCCAAACACAAACCCTCTTGGCCCTGCCCCTGAGCTCTCTGAAAACGAGGCCCAGGCACTGCACACCCCCGCTGCAGCCCCACCCATCGCCACGGCCAGCCCAGGCAAGGCCCCACCCCCAATTGCGAGGTCCTGCCCTGGCTTACACCCCTCCCTCAGCGAAGGCCCCACCCTTAGGACCTGGGGCTCACCTCGCTAACCGCCTTGCGATCTGGAGCTTTAGCAGAGCTGAGCAGGCGGAGCACGTTCTTGGCGCCCTCCGCCACCGCGTGCTCCACTCGGAAGTGGTGCCGCAGCTCCTCAATGCGCAGCTCCACGGCGCCCAGGTCCGGACTCCCTGTGGGCATGGGACATGCAGCAGTGAGGCCAGCTTGGGATTCAGGGCCAACCAACCCAGACCTAGACACACAGCCCTCCGCAAGAACAGGTACTGGCCACGGACATACGGACACTGACATTTATCAAGTTTCACCCAAGGGGTAGTCAGCCTCTTTTATCCAAATACTGTCACCCACAGAGATGGTCCCACAGAGGCTGTCACATTGGGGCAGGCACGCTGTCACAGCCCAACACAGGTTAGGGACAGAAACGTTGTCAGGTCCCACTTCATCCCCTGGGACTGTCACAGGGACACCATGGACAAATGGACAGCCACAAGGATAGAGTCACACAGACACAAGGACACTTTTTTAAAAAAATAACTTTTATTCATAGCTGATGGGAATACAAGTTGCCTTCCAATGGAGGCAGTTGGGCCACATCCATCAAAATCACAACTGTATTTACTCTCCAACCCAGCAACCCAATTTCAGGGCTGTGTCCCATAGGAGCACCTCTGCATTTGACATACGCACACAGTTACTCACAGCAGCCTTCTTTCTAAGAGCAAAAGACTAGAAACAACCCAATTTCCCTTGGTAAAGGGACACTGTCACAGGGGCAGATAGACATGATCACAAGACCCTTACGAGACACAGTCACACCATGGCAGAACTCCCGGGACTCTAACTCCAGCCCAGGGAAAATCAGAAGAAATCACACTGCCACATAGATACAACACAGAAATGCCATCACAGGCAGGGCAGTGTCACTGATACTGATAGGGACGGAGAAGCCCAATGTCAAAGGGAAATAGGCTGACTGTCACACCTGATATGACACAAGAACACAGCCATGGCCTGACACAAGACACAGCCAGTCACCCAATGACACAGGAACAAGCACAAGAACATACTGTCACATAGGTGTGTAGGAAACATGTCACCCAGAGGCAAAAGGTCACAGACACACTTATCCATGGCTGTGGGTTCCAGGGCAGTCTTACTGTCCTGTAAAATGACCCACACTCACACACTGGCACTCAGTTACAGAGAGTCATACTGTTACCCACAGGTGTGTGGCACTCACCTGGACACCAACAATACAGACAGTATCACAGAAACCCTGATAGTCAGAGGCATGCTGCCTTACAAACATAGTCCCACCCTTGCTTCTAGTCTTGCTTTCACAAGGCACTCAGACAATCACTGAGACTTTAATATTTACACGGACAAAGTCACACGGTCACCAAGGTCATGATATCACCCAGAGGCACATGGCCATAATCATACCATCACTGAGAAACCCACAAGGACATTCACAACACAGATGGGCAATCACACAGTCACACTGACACCCCCCCCGAAGACACACGCATTGTCAACTGAGTTACAAGCTGCACTGCTATGGTCTGAGTATGTCTCCCTAAAATTCCTAACTTGAAACCCAGCCCCAGTGCGGCAGTGTTAGGAGGTGGGACCTCTGGGAGGCGATTAGATCATGAAGGCAGAGCCCTCATGAATGGGATTAGTGCCTTTACAGAAGAGACCCCCAAGAGCTCCCTCACCCCTTCCACCACGTGAAGACACAGCTAGAAGACACCATCTATGAACCAGGAAGTGGGCTCACCAGACACCTGAACTGCCAGCACTTCGATCTTGGACTTCCAGCCTCCAGAACTATGAACAGTAAATTTCTATTAACCCCCCAGTCTACGGTTCTGTAATAGCGGCCCAAACACCCTAACACCCACCAACAGCTGACTCTCTGTCATGGTGATACACACATTACCACAGTTACCAGGGCACACAGTCAACCACTGGTCCCAATAGCCACACTAACACTGACACATCTCAGCAGCACAGACACAGTCGCACAATTCATCAAGACCCTATCCCAAATTCAGGTTGACAATCAGTCTGAGATACCCCCAGGTATTCACTGACAGAGATCCACAGGCTGTGGACCCCCACAATTCTACACACCAGAAACCAACATGACAAAGCAACCACTCAATCCAGGTGGCTGCATTTTTTTTCTATAAAGAGCCAGGGAGTAAATTATTTTTGGCTTTGCAGATCACACAGACTCTGTTGCCACTACTCAGCTCTGCTGTCCCAGTACAAAATTGGCCTTAAATAATAGTAAATGAAGGGGTATGGATGTGTGCCAATAAAAATTTTTTTTACAAAAAAAAAAAAAAAAAAAAAAAAGCAGTAGGAGATTTGGCCTGTGGGCTACAGTTTGCCAATACCTGATCTAGTATAAACCTCGAGTGGGACAAAATGGGAAACCAAAGCCCAAAAAGGATTGGGAATGGGTTCAAGTCACAGAGTAAATCACAGCACCCACCTCCCTGCCACAGAAGGGGATCCCTCACAGGGCTGGGAGCTGAGCTCCGCAAATCTAAATGCAGGCTAAGCTGTCTCAAGGCGAGGGACTCACCTTGGGCCTCGTCTGGGGCTGCCTGGCTCTCCAGCTGGCAGGCCTGCAGCGCCCGGCGGAGCTGCATGCGGATGATGTCAATTTTGGTCTTACTGTCCTGTAGCATCTGCTGGGCCGTCAACAGCAGCTTCCGGTCCTGGGGGCAGAGGTGGGTCATGAGAGGATGGCTAGATAGCTAGGGTCCAACCACTGGTTCTGCTGTCCACACAGTGCAGGCCCTGGGTGACTGAGTGACAGAGTGTTTGTGTGTGTATGTTCCTGGATGTACAGGGGCAAGGTAGCCCATGGGGCTTGAATCCTGGCTCTGCCACAGCTATGTGACTTTGGGCAAGCCACTTAACTTCTTTGGGCTTGTTTCCTCAATCTGCAGGAATGGGATCAGTACTAAGAACACTGATCCCCACTGGGCTGAGGATTAAAGGAACTGATCTGCATGCAGTGCTCAGGGCTGTGCCTGGCACCAGCAGGCACTGTATCTGCATCAGCTGTAGCACACGTACCTATCCCATGGCAGGTGTGGCACTGACTGCGGCCATGCGGTGCGTCTCCGAGAGTGACTGCATGTGTGTGTGAGACAGTCTTCTATAAATGGGGCTCCAGATGTTTGTGTGTGCAGTTCAAGGCATGGTAACGACTGGGCATAGCCCGGGTCCCCTTGTGGACACCGATTTTGGATTTTTCCATCTACTTTGTGCTGTGGTTCAAAACCAGGGAAAGCTAACCTGTGGTGACGGAGGCCTGGGGATTGACTAAAGGGAGCAGAAGGGACCTTTCTGGGTGACTGGAAATATTCTGGATTTTGATGGGTGTAGTATGTACACAGTAAAAATTCATCAGGCTGTACACTTCCGTTTTCCACAAATTATGTCTGTATGTTACACCTCAATAAAAGGTAGAAAAAATAATCTGCGTGGTCCATGTCCTCACATTTAATACTTATGTTTGTGTGTGTACACAAGCAAGAGTAAGTAAGTGTCTATAGCAGCAGGTCTGTGTGAGTGTCTCCAGGTGTCAGTCCAGACCTGTGACTGTGTCTCCTCTGTTGGTATGACTCGGGGGGTGTCTTTGGATAACTCCGGTCAGCAACTGTGAATTTAATGGTGTATCTGTGGGTGTAGGTAGTGTCTCTATGTGTTACGATGGTGTGTGCATCTAGGTGTTGCTACGACTCTGTGACTCTAGATGTTATGATCATGGATGTGTTTCTGTATGTTAGGGTGATGACGCGTGTGCATCCAGGTACTGATCTGATGTGTCAGAGAGATACCAGTAGCAGTGAGTGGTTGCATAGTGACCTGATCATGTACACCCTTCAGTTCCTGGGTGGGGCGCAACTAGTGTGGGAGGACAGTCTCTGCTGTATGTCTGATATCACACACAGTCACCCTGTTTCCCATATGCCCCTAGGAGCTCTCTGCACCCCAGTCCTCCCACCCAGCCACCCACCAGCCCCTGTCCTCCCCCACTCACTGTCCATGGGCATGCAAGCATGTGGGGTACCTGCTTGTGCCCCCACCTTGGTGCTGCCGTTGCTGTACGTCTGGATCATGTTCTCTGCTCCCTGCTTCACCTTCAGCTCGATGGCCAGCTGCTTCTCCAAGCCAGCCACACGACTCAGGTTGGTGGCTGAGCAGGCCAAGCCACCCTCACCAGGGGACTGGGGGGCTTCTGCAGAGGATGGATGTGACAGAGTCATCAGGGCCCCACCTCCAGCTGCCTAGGAGGTTTGGCCCAGCTGAGAAGACCTGACCTCTGCCCAGACTGGATTCCATCCCCAGACCAGGGCTCTGAGGATCCAACCACCCCAAACCTCGCAGGGAACCCCCTCCGGACTAGGGCAGGACCAGCATGAATGAGCAGGCGCTAGTGTCCAGGTGTGCATGAGTCCTCAGTGTTGGTAGGACTGTGAACAGAAGCCCCTAATTCTTTACACAGCTGTGCAGAGTCCATGGGTGTGCTGTGGAGTGTTGGCAGGATGAAAGGAGTATCTCCCTCGGTGCATGTGCAACCATGTGAGACAGCAGGTATTAGAAGGGCTGTGTGAGATTCTGGGTGCCAGGGCAACCCTATGTGTGTGTTTCCGACTGTGGCACAACTATGTGCTCAGATCTCAGGTGCTGGTATGACTGTGTCTGAGTGTCCAAGTGTGGGTATGGCCTGATATTCAGGTCTCTGGCTCCTGGCATGGCTCTCTGGAGTGACTGTGGGCAGGGAGGCTCCAGGTGTAGATGTGACTGTATGAGATTCTGGGTGTTGGCCGAACTCTCTCACTGCCTTAGAGTGTTGACAGGACAGTATGGGTCCCTAGCTGTTGATATGCCTAGCTGTTGATATGTGTATGGAAAGGCTGTTGGTGTAAGTGGCACTGAACCTTCAGGGCTTGTCCCATTGTGTGTATAAGTCTCTGGCTGTAAGTGGGACAGTGTACGTCTGAAAGAGCTGGGCAGCTGTATGTGTGTGAACCTGTGAGGGTTGGTGTAGCCATGTGTGAGTCTCTGGGTGTGGTCTGTATGTTGGGGTGACTGTGTACATTTGGGTGCTGGGTGGCAGTATGGAAGTCTCTGGGTATTGTAGTGACTGAGACTTTCAGGGTATTCACATGATAGTGTCTAGGTCCTTGGGTATTGTCTGGGTATTAGTGTGACTATGCGAGTCTAGATATTAGTGTGACACCATGTAGATCCTTTGGAAGTTGTCTAGGTGTTGGTGCGTGCTTCTAGATACAGTATGGCACTGGGTAGGTCCTTTGGTGTTGTCCAGGTGCTGGTGTGACTATGTGCGTCTTTAGGTACTTGTGTGATACAGCAAGTCTCCAGATGTTGTTCAAGTGTTGGTGTGATCACGTATACCTTTCTCTGGGTGTTGGTTTTGATGTCTGTTCTGTTTTGAGGCTGGAGGCTGTTGTGATTGTGTCTCCCTAGGGGTCAGCAGAGATGGGGCTAGCCTTGTTCTGGGGACCTGCGGCTGAGCCCCTGGCAGTGGCTCCTCTGCAGTCCCACTTCCCCTGCAGAAGGCCCTTCTCACCATGGGTAGCAGCCGCAGGGTCAGGCAGCACCACATGGGCATGCAGCTCCTGCAGCTGCTGGTGCAGCAGGTCGAGCCGGCGCGAGGAGCCACGCAGCAGCAGCTCCACAGGTCCGAGGCTGCGGCCCAGGTCGGTGGTGGCCCGCCGCAGGTTCTCAGCACCCTCCTTCAGCTTTAGCTCTTTGCGGATCTCTCGCCGTAGCCGCTCCCGCTCTAGTTCCAGCTGCTGTTGCACCCCGGGGGCTGCCAGGTCCGCACCCGCCAGGCCCAGCTGCTCCAGTAGGGACCAGCTGCGGGGCTCACTCTGTGGGGGACAGAACAAGGTCAGTGGGACCAGGAGGATGCAGGATGCAAACTGCACTCGGCCAGCCAGGCCTGGCCTCCTCCCGGCCCAGGGCTCCCAAGACAGCACCTGCCCCACATCCTCTAACCACCAAATTAGGAGGTGAGACAAAGCCATGTCTCAGGGGCCCCATAGGTACAGTCCTATCTCCCTTCATCTGTTTCTCACACAGTTCCTATTGCCCACTGTGCTCCCCGAACTACAGGAGTTCCCTAGGACAGGCCCTGTCTCCCTTCCATTGCCCTCCAAGTGACAAAGTCCTAAGGGCGGACCCCTTCTCCCCTGTGCTGTCCCTCCAGACTAGCAGGTTCTAAGGGCAGACCCCACCTTCCTTCTGCTGCCCCTCAATCAAGGAAGTATCAAGGGCAGGCCTCTGCTGCCCCCCAAAACTATGGGGTTGAAGTCCCAAAAGCAGGCTCCTCCTCCTCTTTGCTAAATCTCAAACTACAAGGTACTGAGGGAAGGCCTCACCTTCCCTTGGCTATACCTCCATCTAGGAGGTCCCAAGGACAGGCCCCATTTCCCCTCCTGTCATCCTCTACAGCCCGGACCCTAAGGAGCAGAGCCCTGTCTCCTCCTTCCTCTATCTCCCTGACATGGGAGCCCGAAAGGGCCCTGAGAGTTTCATCTTCCACCAAAAAACCCTAACCCATCTCCTCCCCTCTGTCCAAAACTGAGGGGTACCAAGGGCAGGGCCTCTTGCCTGCGCCACTTGGGGTCCTCTTCTGCCCTCCTCCCACAGGGACCCCAGCCCCCACCTCCAGCTCCTGGTCCAAAGTAGGATCAGCCTGCGCCATCCTGGGTCCCGGCTGAGGGCCCTGCCCTCTTCCTGAACCTCAGCCCTGCTAGGGCCTCTCACAGGCCACTTCCTCTTTCCTGCTAGCTCCCAGCAACCCCTGCGTCAGGCCAGCTCTGGGGCTCTAGTGCATCTAGGGAACCTTTCCCCTCAGCCCCCATCTGAGTGGACTTGAAGACAGACTCCTCCAAGTGTACACAGGCTCCTGGGGCTGACCCCGGGGTACACACACTCTCATATATGTACAGGTATGTGCACAGAACACGGGTGTACACTGATATGCAAATGTCCATGAGTGTTTACATGAGCCAGCCCCCTGCCTGCAGAAGCAAGCCATCACAACTTCCGCCTTCCTCTCTGGGTGCTCACTGCTGCTGACCACAGCCTGGAGGCCTAGGGGGCGTGGCCAGGCCAAGGACACCTCCCTGAGACCTGATCATGAGAAGACAGCACTGGAGGGGTGGGGTGATGGTACTCCCAAACCAGCAACCCTCTGAAGCTCAAATATGACTTCAGTAATAATAACGGTAATAATAACAGTAGTTACTACAAGCTGCACCCAGGTCAACTAATGAAGTCCATGAGGCAGGTTCTATTATCACCCCATTTTTGAGATGAGGAAACTGAGGCCCAGAATGATTATATAACTTGCCCCATGGTCTCACAGCCAGCAAGAAGCAGAACCAGGATTTAAAACAGGAATGCCCGGAACCCCAGTGCAGGCTAGGTTGTCAGGTGTTCTCCCCACACTGAGAGAACCCGTTTCAGAGATGAAGAAAGTCTTCCTTGACTTGGCTCCTGACCAACCCCAAGGGCAGCTGCTCCCAGGGAGGGTTTACAGCAGGCCAAGAGCCTCACTCCCACAATCCTACCAACCACTCACATTAATCCTGAGCAGCTGCCATTATTCCCCGCCCCCCTTTACGGGCGAGGAAACTGAGGCTCAGAAAGATGACAGAGCACTTCCTAATGGGAGGGGGGATTTCCCACACCCCACCTCTGGGGGCATTTGACATCACCCAGAAATATTTTTGGTTGTCACAACTGAGGGTGGAGAGGGGGTGCTACCGGCATCTAGTGGGTTGAGACCAGGGATTCTGCTCAACAACCTACAGTGCCCAGGACAGTCCACCTCAAAGAATGATTCAGCCCTGAATATCAATAGTGCTGAGGCTGAGAAACCCTGGGTTAAAGGACACAGACTGACACTCTGGGCTGCTGACCATGACTGCCAGTAAGCCTTTCACAGCAGCCCCGCCTGCAGAGCACTGGTGCATGTCTCTCCCTACCATGAACACCCTCTTAGTCCCATTTTTCTAATGGCAGAACCGAGGCTCAGGTAGGCAAAGGCACCTGGCCCAGGACACATAGCAAGGAAGTGACAACACTGGAATTTAAATCCAGGGTCATCTAATACTCCAACTCCCAACCAGGCCCTGCCCACTGCCCAGCCCCACCCAACCCCCAGCAGGCAGAGCAGGGGTACAGCCAGGAAGGAGCAGAACCATTTCAAATCGGGGCCCAGGCAGAGCAGAGCAGGCGCCCTCTGGCAGCTGAGGCCTGAGAATATGCAGAGCAGAAGGAAGGGAGGCCTGGCCTTCTGGGTTCTCCTCCCTAGGGTGACTCACTCCTACCCAGGAGGCAGGGGTCATTTGAGGGCCAGCAGGGTGAACACTGGAATCAGGAGCCTGGCCCAGCCTTAGAGAATCCCTGCTCATCCACCTCTCACTGTAAAGCAGGAGAGACCACAGGTTCAGACGGCCCACCTCCCAGAACCCCCCCTCTTCCAAGAGCAGCCAGGGACCTAGACCCCCACGTCCGGAGATTTGAATGCTTTGGGCGTTTCCGGAATCTGAACAGGACATCCGTCTGCCGGACACAGAACAGACAGGCACAAGTTGGACAGACAGAGGGATAGGGTGGCAGGCCCAAGCAGCCACGAGAGAGGGATGAACAGGAGGGGGGTGAAAGCGGGCAAGAGATGGGAAAGGGAACCAGGGCACAGGTTCAGCCTCGTCCCAGGAATCACAGCCTCCATCCAGGTCACATATGGTACACACCAAGCACATGCATGTGCTGGGGATTCCTAATCAGCCCTCCCAGGGCCAGGGGGAGAGACAGGAGCCCTGGCCCTCCCCAGCCCCAAGGTCTGACCTTGTGTGATCTGCAACACCAGATACGCCCAGCTCCTCGGCAAGGCTGGCAGGCCATCAGCAGGACTGGGGTGGGGGACGGGGGACATGGGGGAGACACAGAGGGGATGAAGGGTAGGTGCAGAAGGAGACGAGAACCTGGTTACACAGCACCACAGGACAACAGTGGGATGGTGAGGCACTAAGGGGGCACAGGACATGTCTCAGATTTGGGTCACTAAACCAAAGGTCAGAAGTCACCCTACCATGGCCATGTTTGTCAAAGGTGGGGAAGGTGAGTTCAGGGCTGTCCTGTCTACAAGGTGGCACAAGGAGAACATGGCTGGGCAGCAGATTGGTGCCAGTCACCTGTGCCCCTGTGTGTATGTATACCTGTATGTGAGTGGGCTGGGGGGAGCGGGGGGGGCGAGGTTTGACCCAGCCCTGCTACCCAGGTCCAGGTAGGATTCCAGGTATGAGAGAATCCCCAGCCTGTTGACCCAGGTACTCCCACCTGGAATCCGGTTCCACCTGGCAGCCCAAGTGTGGCCCTGTGGATTCCCCATCCCCCCACCTCGTGAGGTGACTCGGACACTTCTGCCAACAGGTGCCAATCGGGGAGCGTCGGGACCCTCGTAAAACTCAAGTCTGGAGGCGGGGCCGCTGGAGCTTTGTTGTACCGGGGAAGGTCACGTGCCGGGCCGGGTGGCCTCCTCCCTTCCCTAGGCAGAAAGCCAGGCACCTGCCCCAGGTGGAGCGGCACCTGCCGAGAACCGAACGCTGAGGGGAATGGGGGTGGGGGAGAGTGACGGGGGCTAATAGGCACTAGGACGCAGAGCCAATCTCAGACAACCAAAGTCGCGCCTCCGCGGCGCCCCCTCAAATTCTTGGGGACAGGTGAAGTTTGGGGGTACAGCGAGAGCTTCCGGGACCTCCCCGCTACCCCCGTGCGTACCTCCTACCTGCTGAGAAGGGGGCAGTGCTGACTTCACGGGACCGGCCCAGAGAGGGGACGCCAAGGGCTCGGGAGGCTCCCGCCCTGGCCGCCCCCCTCTCAGGGATCCCGGCAGCGCGCGGGCGGGGGTGCCCGGCGCTCCACGGCCGCGGAGCCGCTGCGGATGCAGGTGCGCCTACCTGCACGGCGTCGCTGGCCATGTCCTCGCGCCGCCCGCCAGGGGTCCCCGCACGGAGGGAGGGGTGGCAGGAGGAGCGCGCGTGCGCCCCGCGCTGGGTGTGGAGGGCGGGGAGGGGGCGGACACAGCGGGACCCAGGCCCGGCGAGCGGCCCTCTCCGGCCTGCTCCGCTCGGGCCCCGCTGGGTCAGGCCGCCGCGTCCGCGCGCCGCGCCCTCCGGCCTCAGCGGCCGCCGGACCCGTCACGTGACCGCCGAGGTCGGCGCCCGGGGAGGGGGCGGGGCAGAGGGGCGGGGCTCCCGGCGGCCCCTGGGGCTGCGGGGAGCCTGCCTGGCGCCCCCTCTGCTCTGCACTTGGTCTGCTACCAAGGCCCTTCTGTATTCTCATTCTGCCCAGGGGTCCTCCGTTTGAGTGCACGGAAACCCGAAAAGAGTGAGCCCGCTCAAAGCAGGGAGTGGCGAAGGCTTTTGGGCCTTCTGGGACCCCTCAACAAATAATTCATCCCCCTGTGTTTGCAAGCTCGGGCTTCCCGGACCCATTCTGCCTCTGGGGCCCCCGTTCAAGTGCATGAGAGCTCCCCCATTGCTTGCAAACAAGCTCTGGACGGATCTGGGTTCACTTCCAGAGCCCAATGCCTTGGGGGAAGCCCCAAACCTCTTAAGAGCTTCTCATCTGTGAAACGGGATTTACGCACCTATCCCTTGGGTGTTGATAAAATAAGATAGTACGGGACCAGTGCTGAGAACCCAGTAAGCGCTTGATAAGTGTTAGCTGCTATATTTTCTGTTACGGCCTTTATGAAAACGGTTTGAATCCCAACTCCGTCACTGCCTCGCTGTGGGCCCTGTAGATCCTGTGGCTGCTGAAGCTGTATTTCCCTCTGTAAAATGCGTACCAGCCTCTTCTCAGAGGATGCTGTATGCAGTTGGCGCTCCATAAATGCAGAGTCGTGCCCAAGCGGAGGTGGAGGGTGGAGGCTTCTGCAGACCTCCAGGGTCTCCTGGAGTCTCTGGAGACTGAAGCTTGGCTCCTAGCCCAACCCGCACTCTCTTTACAACCGGTGACTGGGCCAAACTGCGGTCCCTGGGGCGCGAGGCTGGGAGCGCTCCCTGGCGGTGGTGCCTTCCCACTGGCGCCCTCCGGAGACCTGCCAAAACGCAGAAAGCTGTAGGTACCTTGGTGACAAGCGGTTGTAAGTGCTTTGCATCGCACCAGAGACCAGGGCAAGATGTTTTCCCTTTTTCCCCCCTCTGCACGACTCCTTGGAGATTTTAACAGAGAAAAAAAGAGAAGGAGGAGGAGAAATTATATCAGTCCAGAATCTGCCCACTTCTCTCCCCTCCCAAGGTCCCCACTGGGGCCAGGCTTCTTCCATCTTCTGTTAATGACCAGTGCCCATCTCCTCCTTTCAAATCTTTCAGCTCTGCCCTTGACCTCATAGTCTGTTTTCCCCTAACAGGCCAAGGGTGTCTGCGAACAACAGTGTCAACTCCTGTCCCTTTTCTGCATAGATCCTTTTAATGCTCCCACCTTTTCAAAGTAAAAGCCAAAGTTCTAACCATGGCCCACAAGGCCCTGCACAAGCTGCCCCCTTCACCTTCCCTCTCTTCTTTCCTCCCATCTTCCACTTGCTCACTCCAAGAGGCCATGTTGGCTGTTCCTTGAATATTTATCCATTCAATGAAAGAATCCTTTGAGCTAGTTATTTTGCTCCAGATTTACAGATGAGGAAACTGAGGCTCAGAGAGACGCCCTTCACCCAAATAATGGGGCCAGGATATTTATGGCCCTTGCCCTGAGGGACAGGGTATTTCCCTCTAATTCTCCAGCCCACCCATTTTACAGATGGGAGGATGTGGCAGAGTAAGGCTCCACGCCCGCCCAGGGACTAGGCCACCCTGCCTAGAGATATGCCTTCTGCTGCCTGCCAGGTTCCCTCCAGGGATGGAGCTGGGGAAACCTGCCAAATTCTCACTCCAAGCTTCTGGCATTCGCTTATTCAGTGATTATCAATGCCCACTCGGGTCTGGTGGCACCTGAAACAGAGTCACACTCCAGGCTTGAAACTTGAAGAGTAAGCACTAATTGTACAATTTCAACCAAATATGACAACTGCAGCAGCTCTGGCCTCTCTCCATCCTCTCTGGAATCTTGGAAAGCCTAAATCACACCATACCCCCACCTCTGCCTGCTGGAAAACCTGTTTACAGTTCTCTGGAGCTCTTAGGAAAAACTTCTCACCCCTCACTTGGTCCCACCTGTCCAGCCACATCCACCATCACATACCTCATCCCTACTGAGCAACACACCTTCTCTCTGTTCCTCAAATACTCTCACCTTACTTCCAGACTCAGGGACCTTGTGAAGATTGTTTCCTGGCCTGGAATGCCCTTCCATCACATGTCCTCAAGGCTGGCCTCTTGATCATTTAGGTCTCTGTTTAAATGTCACCTTCTCTGAGAGACCTTCCCAGAGTACCCCCATGCCCCATCATATCTAACCCATAGCTTATTTTATTATTTATTTTAAAGATTTTTTTATTTTATTTATTTTTAGACAGAGGGGAAGGGAGGGAGGAAGAGAGGGATAGAAACACCAATGTGCGGCTGCCCTTTGCACACCCCCGACCAGGGACCTGGCTGCAACCCAGGCATGCACCCCAACAAAGAATTGAACCAGCAACTCCCGGTTCTCAGGGCAGCGCTCAATCCACTGAGCCACACCAGCCAAGGCCATTTTAAATGTCACTCCTTGCTGAAAGTGGTCCGTGTCTGGCCTATGCTCATGCAATCTTTGTGGAGTGAGTGGACGTAGTGTGAGGAGAAAGGTATTCCAGGCCTGTGGAGGCTTTGAGGAAGCAGTCACCCCACTGTGGAGAAGGCAGAAAAGCTGGCACTGACATTGAGTTATGAAGGACAAATTAGGAACTTGCAAAGTAGATAAAAAGGAAAAGGGTATCTGGTGGAAGGAACAGCAGGAGCAAAGGACTGAAAGTGGGTGTGAGGGAGAACCTGGTATGTCTTGACTCCTCTGCCCTCATCTCCCCTCACTCATTCCACTCTGGCCTCACAGCCTCTTCACTGCTCCTCAGATATTTCTTTCCCCACCTCAGGACCTTTGCACTGCTGTTCTCTCTGCTTGCAATGCTTCTCCTCATCTTGGCATTCTCTCTTCCTTACTTCATTTCCATCTTTGCTCACTTTCTTAGAGAAGTCTCCCCTGATTATACCTCCACCTTAAACAAGTCCTATCCCCTCCTTACCAAATGCTACCCCTCACATAGTTTGATTTTTTCTTCCTGGCAAGTTTATTTTTTTAAGATTTTATTTATTTATTTTTAGAGAGAGGGTAAGGGAGGGAGAAAGAGAGACAGGAACATCAACATGTGGTTGCCTCTCACAAAGCCCCCACTGGGGTCCTGGCCTGCAACCCAGGCATGTGCCCTGACTGGGAATCGAACTGGTGACCCTTTGGTTCACAGCCTGCACCCAATCCACTGAGCTACACCAGCCAGGGCACTTCTTTGCAAGTTTAAATAAATTTGACACTACTATTTTCTTTTTTTTTATTTTTAATCAGTATTTTTTAATTGTTGATATTGTACAGCTTTCTGTCTTTTACCCCGCCCCAGCCCACCACCCCAGCCCTCCCCACCTTCCTCCCATTTCCACCCCCCATAGTTTTTGTCCATGAGTCCTTTGTACTTGTTGCTCTTACTATTTTCTTTCTAGTCTGTCTTAACCAGGAAGATGACTGGTCTGTCTAGTCTGCCATCTCGTCCAGGACAGAAATCATTATCTGTCTTGTTCACTGCTGAGTTCCTGGTTCCTAGAACAGGGTCTAGCGCGCACACACACACACACACACACACAAAAGTTCAATAACTAGCTGCTGGATATACAGATGAATGAACAAACAGGGTATCCTAAGGGGCATGGCTAGGGTTCATAGCGCTGAGGAAATGGGGGTGGGGGCAGGCTCCAGATGGTGCGGATGAGGGGTGTGGTGCTCAGGCTTGATCCTGAGAACTGTGGGAGCCAGATAGATTCTTAGCAGGGGAGAAACTGAATAAGAATTGTTTCTCTAAAGATAAAGCTCTTGCCCTGGCTGGTGTGGTTCAGTGGACTGAGTGCTGGCCTGCAAACCAAACGGTTGCGGGTTCGATTCCCAGTCAGGGCACATGCCTGTGTTCCCGGCCAGGTCCCCAGTAGAGGGCCTGTAAGAGGCAACTGAATCTCTAGTACACTGTACGAGAGGCAACCACACATTGCGTTTCTCTCCCTGTCTTTCTCCCTCCCTTCCCCCTCTCTAAAAACAAAGTAAATAAGTAAAATAAAAAATCTTTAAAGATAAAGCTCTTTGCTAACCAAGCCTCTACCAGTAGAGGCCAGAGAAAAAAAATGAGAGTAGATTTATCTACTGCAGAAGAACTACCTAAATGTGTCGACAAGGCTAAGGTCAAAACCAATGCCTTGAGGGGGAATAAAAAAGCAAGTAAAAAAATGATACCATTGGATATTGTTAATATCCACTAAAAATTCAGAAAGTAAAACTATGTATCAAGTTTGTGGATATGTATGGCATATCTTGCAGTGTGCCTTGCATCCTGGCTGAGGAGTGTGCCTTGCATCCTAGGCTACCTGGATTCAAATGCTGGCACCATCACACACTAACAGTGAGATCCAGAACAAGTTACTTCACTGTCCTGTGCCTCAGTTTCTCCAACTGTAGTAGGGGGTGATGATAGCAGTACCTACCTCATAGGATTGCTGAGAAGCTTATGTGAATTGAGTCTTGTTAGGCACTGAAGAGGGGTGTGGTCATTGTTCGAACATCTCATTATTTATTTTTTTCAGTCTCATTATTTTTATCGAGGATGTTGTTTCTGCAATGGGGGAGGGGGATGGAGTTGGGGAGGTGAACATAAGTGACTTCCACTTTAACTATAATGTGTTGTTTTTCATTTTTAATTATCAATTATTTTGAGTGAGGTACAATTTATGATAAAGTACACAGATATTTTGGTACACAGCTCTGTGAGTTCTTATACTGGATATGTACACACTCCTGTGGCCACTCCTCTGATGCATAAATTTTCCTTGTGTCCTTTCCTAGGCAAACTTGTCCTGTAGATTCTATCATCATAGATTAATTTTGCCTCTTCTTGAACTTTGTACTGAACGGAATCATTTTATGATATTTTTTCATAGCTTTTTTAAAGCTATTTTTTAAAGATTGTATTTGTTTTTAGCAAGAGGGGAAGGGAGGGAAAAAGAGAGGGAGAGAAACACCAATATGTGGTTGCCTCCCGTATACCCCCAACCGGGGACCGGGCCTATAACCCAGGGTTGTGCCCCAACCAGGAATCGAACTGGCAACTCATTGGTTTGCTCAATCAACTGAGCCACACCAGCCAGGGCTAATATTGTTGTGTTTTTTTTTTTTTAAGAAAAGATTTTATTTTTATTTATTTTTAGAGAGAGGGGATGGGAGGGAGAAAGAGAGAGAGAGAAATATTGATATGCAAGAGAATCATCAATCAGTTGCCTCTCACATGTCCCCAACCAGGGACTGGGCCCAAAACCTTGGCATGTGCCCTGACCTGGCAACCTTTTGGCCTGCAGGATAACACCCAACTTACTGAACCACACCAGTCAGGGCTCATTTTATAATATTTTTATGTCTGAATTTTTAATGTCTGAAATTCTTTCAACATGTTTTGTTTTTATTGAAATAGAATTCATGTACAAGATCAACAATTAAAAAAATACTGATAAAAAAAGAAATAGAATTCACATACTGTATATAATTCACTCTTTTTAAGTTTTTAAGTGTGCAACCTAGAGATTTTTTTCAACTTTTTAAGAAAGATTTTCTATATTTATTTTTAGAGAGAGGGAAAGGAAGTGAGAGAGGGAGAGAAGCATTAATGTGTGGTTGTCTCTCATGTGCCCCCCACTGGGAACCTGGCCTGCAGCCCAGGCATGTACTCTGACTGAGAATCAAACCGGCAACCCTTTGGTTCGCAGGCCAGTGCTCAATCTGCTGAGTCACACCAGCCAGAGCTGATTTTTAGTATATTAACAATGAATACGATGTTTTTGACATTCATCCATAATGTCATGTCTATCAATAGTTTATTCCTTTTAATTTTTAGTGTCATCCATGGTGTGGATGGACTGGAGTTTCTTTCTTCATTCACTTGTTGATGAACATTTTGGATTGTTTGCTGTTATGCATATATAACATAATTATGCATAAATAATGATCATTGCTCATCATCTTTTTACAGGCAAAAAGATCTCTATTTAGGAGGATTGCATAATCATGAGATAGGTGCCTGTTTAACCCAACGGGTCTCATCCAGGGCGATGTTGTCCCCTCCCCCAGGAAGAACATTAGCAATGTCTGGAGAGATTTTTGGTTGCCACCAGTGGTGGTGAGGTAGTTGCTACTAGCATCTCCTGGTCAGCCAGGGATGCTGCTGAACACCCTACAGCGGGACAGCCCCCACTGCAAAGTATGATCAGGCCCAAATAGCAGGAGTGCTAAGGTTGAGAAATCTGGTTAACCTTCCTACAAACTACTGAATCATTTTCCAAAGTGACTTTCTTGTTTTACATGTTCACCAGAGCTTGTCCAGCCCCTGGCACTGTCAGTGTTTTTCTTTTTAGCCATTTTGGAAGAGTGAGTTTTAAATCTTTTATATCTTAAAATAATTTTGAATTGAACCAAGCCAATATGAAAGATGTTAGTGTTTATTAATCTTGGGTGGTTGGGTGGTGGGTGTACTTTAGGAAGCTCTGATCTTTTCCTTTTCTGGATTTGAAGTTTGGGGGAGGGTTGTCTGTCTGTTTTTGGAATAGTAGAAGCTCTCCCTGACTACATGGATGTTGGGGTGCTGGAGTGTTTTCCTGTTTTCCCAGACTTTTGAACTGGACTCAACTGGCTTCAGCGGCCTCCCCACAAGTCATCTCAGATGATCTACTTACTCCCCAGCTCACCTCCCACCTGCTTTCCTGGGGCACCTTCTCTTTCCCCAGAACAGTGTTCTACAGGCTTCAGCCTCAGTCTCTATCTTCAGAGCATGCTGGCCAAGTCTAACAGAGGGAAATGATCTAAGCATGAACCCCTGGCAGCTTTGTAACCTTGGGCCTGGGATTAACCCTCTCTGGACTTCAAGTCACCCACCTGACAATGAATATGCATGCACCTCTTTGTGGGGGAGGGGAGAATTGCATCTGTGTATGTATGTGTGTGTATGTATGTAGTATAGATTTTAGAGAGACAGAAGCATTTATTTGTTGTTTCACTTATTTATGCATTTATTGGCTGATTCTTGTATGTGCCCTGACGAGAGATCGAACCTGCAACCTTGGCATTTCAGGATGACATTCTAACCAACTAAGCTACCCAGCCAGTGCAATCTGTGTATATATTTAGATTTCCCAGGACAAAGCTGAGCACTAGCACAGGATCTAGGGTAAGGAGAGTGAGGCAATTGCCTCAGATATGAAATTTAATGGGGTGCCAGAAAACTCAAGATACACATGCTTTAATGTGATAATTTTTAAAAAATTAATGCAAAAAGTCCAAATAAAGACAGGATCTGTAATCTTAATTTTTTTCTTCTGCCTCAGGCATCACCATGGATTGGTGTCATGAAGCATGGTTACTGATTCCTGTCTTTACTTAAAATTTTGATATTTTGTTTATCATAGATTTAAAACATTAGTTTTGAATTTAAAATAGTACACTCATATTATTTATCTTGATGACTGAAAAAGATATTATTTATCTTGTTTTTGTTTAGTTTTTGGTGCCCCCTTAAATTTTGCATGCCTCACCCTCATCCTGGCCCTGCTGGGCACACAGCAGGTGCTGTAAGTGTTATGGTGTAATTGCAAGAATTACATACTGTATCGACCTTACAAGATGTAAGTCTCCCTCTGGATTTCCCTTCATTGGGTGTTTTGGCTGAAACTATACCCCTAGTGACATCAGCTTTATATTGGTTGCCTAGAGCACAGACCCCAAGATAGCCTACACTAACTGAAATTGAAATGCTAGAACCTTCTTGAAAAATGGAGGTAGAAGGGTTAACTGTTCTAGAAGGGTTAACTGTGTTAGGGGCTTAGGGAGACTGGAATTCTAAAGCAGGCTTATCTCACCTCCCCAATCTCTTCCATATCCACAAATAAAAATATAGCTGAGAAAAGACTGACTATACCAGGTATGGGCAAGGCCTGAGAGCAACTGGAACTTTCACAGGGTGCTAGTGGGAATGTGAGGTGGAACTACCACTTAGGAAAACTCAGAACCCACCCGAAACTAACATAAACTAATATTAAATGTAAACTGTACCAAGGAAAAAACCCAACTCAGGATCTACTAAAGCTACATGACCTAGGGCCCACCATTCCACTTCCAGGTATTTACCATGGAGAAGTGAACTTAAGTTCACAAGAATACCTGTACAAGCTTTGTTCATAGTGGCCAAACACCGGAAAAAATCCCAAATATCCGACAATAAGTGAATGGAAAGTTTATATTGGCTATATTGTGGTGTAACCACACAGGGGAATACTACGCAATAGAAAAGAATGAAGTATTGATATGTGCTGCAGCATGTCCAAATCTCAAAACATTTTCTTGAACAAAAAAAGCCAGACGTAAAAGACAATATATTGGATGATGCATTCGGAATTTGAGAACAACAAAACCACAGTGATAGAAATCCACATAGTGGTTGCCTGGTCCCCCACCGAGGAGGCGGGTAGGGTGGTAAGGGGTGTGGCTGACGCGAGAGGGGCACAAGGGGACTTGTTGGAAATGTGCCGTATCTTCACTTGGCAATGTCACTTTGGTAACAATCTGTTCCCTTTACTACAAACTTTACCTCAGTAAAGTATTAGGGGAAAACATACTGATTATGGGTTTGTGGCCTGAACTTGTATGGCCACTAGCACAGCATCTCAGCAAACAGAAACTGTTACTATGACCATTTCTTTCATTCCCGCGCTCTGAGGGGCCACTTCCCCAGTGGAGACACAAAATGCCCTCTCCACGCTAGTCATTCTAAGCTCCCAATCTTCCTTAGAGCCTCCCCACTGGAGGACCAGGAGGTCGCAATTAATGCCACTACAAAAGCCCTAAATTCCGCGCGCCGCGTATAGGCCGCATTTCATGTGTGACCGAGGAGCTACAGGCCAATCATCCCAAATTCGACTGCCAGTGTCAAATATGGCGGCGCCCGTCGTGTAGCAAACCCTGACCACGTGACGCTACGCAAACAGACGCGGACCCAACCCAAGGAGTCTATTTTTAGATTAACCAATGAACGCGAGGCAAGGGACACGGCCCCTTTCGTCTCTCAACCAATAGCCTTCCGAAGCCTTCAACAGAATCCAATCATCGTTTCCTCTTCTCTTGACTGAAAAGCCAGCGGTCCAGTGAGCAGACCCTCAGTCGGACTGTGGAGGCCGGAAGCGCTGTAGCTCGTGTTGGGGCGCGGGACCGGTAACCGGGTTTGGTCGGCTCTTCTCGGAGCACGCGGAGGCGAACGGGAAACCAGGTGAGCGGCAGGTCGGGTGCGCGGGGCCCCGGTGCGGGGACGTTGGACCTGCGGTTAAGCGGGAGAGAAGAGACGCCGGGGGTTAAGGGGAGAAGGAATTGGGGGTCGAGACAAGGAGGGGCGGGGCGGTTGGGGCGCTTGCGCGCGCGGCTGCGACCGTTGGGCGCCGGGGAGCATGCGCAAGGGGCGGGACGGCAGTTGGCGCGCGGGACTCGGACCCTTTTCTGGGAGGTGCTGTCATGGCACCCCACGGGGAGATCCAGACTTAGGGCGAGAACCTGCTTGTCCGAGGAGATCTTGAGGCGTCTCGAGACTGTTGGGGGAGTTGTTCGCGGACCTGGTGCCGCGATGGGAGAAGCTGGAGCTTGTAGACGTGACGGGCTTTTCCAAGGGACTCGGCTCAGTTGTTGCTCTGCGTTTAAGGGGGAGTTCGTGGTTCCAGAGATTTAGGGCAAAAAACATGCTTTAGGGAATAAACTTTGAAGTGGATATTCTCCCTAGAATTTGAGGGTGAAGGGGAGTACACGTGCGTGTATGAGTTGTCACTTGTGATACCAGTTTCCAGGTTCATCCACTCCTGGGTCCTCAGGAGTCTGTCAAATCTCGTCACCTTGTCTCCTGATCTAACTTGTTTTGAGGTTTAGATCCTGGCCAGCCACTTCTAGAAAATTTTGCTCCCCAAACTCTATATGTTCCCAAATCTATCTACCCATCAAAACAAAACGACTTGGTATGACTTTTAAATACCATCTCTTGTTCAGCTGGGTTTGAAGCCTAGCGAATCATACTCTGGCTCTCATGCCCGCAGATCACTCAGGGCATTGGTCCCACCTTCTAGAGTGTTCCACTCTCTTTCCTACTTAACATGGCCCCTACCTTGGTTAGTCCTCTTTCCCTTGGTGACTGGTTTTCCCTGATCCCTGTCCCCCATTGCTTTTCCTAGTAACTTGCTCTTGGGCAAATGAAGGGCAAGTACTGACTGAGTCACTCAAATCTAAAACCTAAGCAGAGATTCCCCAGTACAAACACCCTGGACTTGCCTAGCTCCTTTACCTTTGTCTTCTGCCTCTGTGTCAGCCAGCCAGCTCTGCTCTTCATTCCCGGAAAGGGTCTGGTGGTTTTGGAACTGGCCCATTTCTTCTCCTGTTCTGCCTGCTGCCTGGGAAATGACCCCTTCTTGTCTTTGCCGGTTGGAATCCTCAGGGCTTGTATCAGATGACTTCTTTCAAGAATCAGATAATATATGCTTACTTTAGCCTCTAAACTCTGCCTTGAGGCCTTGATTTTAGTTTCATTTACTCAGCATTACTGTTGAGTGCTTACCTGGTATATGCCAGGTCCTCTTTTAGGCTCTTGCCTGCGGGGCTGGCATGACTTGAGGGGTGCTTTTTAGATTGGGGCTAGCACTAAATGCCTTTCTAGAGCCACATACCTAAAGGAAGTGGAGGAATTCGTGACCTTTCTGGGCAGCAGGAGCAACGTGTGTAAAGGAGCTGAGGGTGTTCAGCAGTTAAGGTCAGTGAGGAAAGGCAATGGGAGAGACGAAGTCTGACTTTAGAGGGGACTGGGTTGTTTAGGGCCTGGTAGGATGGTGAGAACTCTTGAGTTTTATTCTGAGCACAGTGGGAGCCTGTGGAGAGTTTTGAGCAGGAGTGACACACTCTTACTTAGCTTCTATAGGTTCCTTCTGGCTGCTGTGGGGAGAGCGGATGGAGGGTCATGGGGGATGGAAAACAGGGAGGCCAGTGAGGGGGCTCTTGGCATAATTCAGGCAAGAGATGATGGTACCCAGATTCCCATCATCCGACAATGAACAAACTATGTAGGTACTATGTTCTGTACAATGGAATATTCAGCTATGAAAAGGAATGAAGTACTGATACATGGCCACAGCATGGATAAATCTTGAAAACATGCTGCGTGAAAGAAGCCAGAAACAAAGGACCACATACTGTGTGATTCCATTATATTAAATGTCCAACACAGGCATGTTGATAGAAAAGAAAGTAGATTAGTGGTTCCCAATGGGTTTGGGAGGGTGTGATAGTTAAAGAGTAATTTGAGGTGGTGAGATGTTCTAAAACTGACTGTGGTGATAATTGTATATATCTATGATTGTGCTAAAAACCATTGAATTGTACCCTGTACATGGTGTAGTGTGTGAATATTTTAATGAACTGTTCTAACTTAAAAAAGAAAGGGTACGCTGGCTGGTGTGGCTCAGTGGATTGAGTGCAGGCCTGCAAACCAAAAGGTTGCCAGTTCGATTCCCAGTCAGAACACATGCCTGGGTTGCAGGTCAGGCCCCTTATTTGGGGGCATGCAAGAGGCAACTGATCGATGTATTTCATACATTGGTGTTTCTTTCCCTTTCTTTCTCCCTCCCTTCCCCTCTCTAAATATATAAGTAAGTAAAATATTTTTAAAAAGAAAAAGAAAGGTCCATGGCTACATAGCTCAGTTGGTTAGTGTCTTCCCCATATGCCGAGGTTGATGGTTTGAGCCTCGGTCAGGGCACATACAAAAATCAACCAATGAATGCATAAATATGTGAAACAGCAAATCAATGTTTCTTTCTCTCACTCTGTCTCTAAAATCAAGAAATAAAAATTAAAAAGGAAAGAAAGGTAACTGAAATCTGCAAGGTAGGAGGGGTGAAAACTGGCCTGATTCTGGTGGAATTTGTTAGCTGATTGGACGGGACTGTGAGAAAGAAAAGACAGTGCCATTGAAAGAATGGAATTGCCATTTCCAAGATGGGTGAGCAGGCCTATTGAAGGAAATGAAGGGTTTTGCGCTAGGCATTTTGAACTGAATTTCCAAAGGGAAATATGAAAGAGGTGGCTGGAAATTGAGTCTGGAGTTGAGGGGAGTGCTGTCAGAGACACAAGTTTGATAGGACTCAGCACAGAAGTGGCAGAAGCCCTGGGACCAAATGAAATAGCAGAGAGCATGTGTGACAAGAGGGCCAGAAGCTGGGCCCAGGGCTCTCTGTGCCCAGCTCAGGAAGAGGGGCTCTTTCAGTACCTCTACCCACTAGTTTGGAGGCTGGGGTGGGGCAGGAGTGATAAAGACAGTATTGTCACATGTGGATCCCTGTAACACCTGTAGCACCTCTTGCACCCAGAAGGTGCTCTGTGTGTATTAGATTAAGTAGAGCCAGAAGGTAAGCTTCATATTAATTCCATTTACCATCTTGGCTTCATTTTTATTGGCCCAAGCCCAATGGGAGTCCTTTTCATGAGAGCACTTACTTATTCCCCAGTGCAGATCACAGAGAGAGAGGACCTGGGGTTGGGCAGATACTGCTCTCTCACAAACTCAGGTCTCTGCAGCATCAGGTGCAGGTTGGGTGGGTTCCTTGGGGATTGATAGGGACAGGGCTTCTTTAAGGTAGGTGATCTCAGGTGGTTTATTACAACTGAGACCAGAATGGTGAGAAGGAGGCATTTGTGCGAAGACCTGGAAACAGTTCATTCTGCTGGCATCAGTGGGCTGTATAAGCTTGGGGCAGGAGCTTGATGAGTCTGAGCAACCAAGCAAAGCTGGGGGTGATTTGAAAGGGGTGGTATGGAATGAGGTGGGCAGGGGCCAAGGAGGTGGGTTGTGAGGGCTCTGGGGAGGAATTGGGATATCACTCAGAGCAAGTGCGTGTACATGTGGGTGTAGCTGGAAGGGTGTAGGGATAGCTGAGGTGGCTTGGAGGAGAGTGGCAGAGATGCGGTCACAACAGGCTGAAGCTGGGAGGTGCTACACAGAGGGAGCTGACTGGACGTGCTGCTGGAGTTAATGTGGGGGTGAGGGAAGAAGGAGCCACCAAATGATGTTCTGTCTCAGCTTTATCAGCTGGGTGGCTTTCCAAGCCAGCCCCTAAGAATGACCTCAGTGCATAGCCCCGTTGGACCTGTGTCAACAGCCTGTAGTCACTGCGTAGCCTTCTCCCTTGCCTGGTGGGTTTTCCTGCAACTCAGTTGCTTCTCTGGGCCCTTCCTCCCTCCTCTGTTCTCAGCATTATGGCAGAACAGGATGTGGAAAATGAGCTTCTGGATTACGAGGAAGACGAAGAGCCCCAGGCTCCTGCAGAAAGCACCCCAGCACCCCCTAAGAAAGATGTCAAGGGGTCCTACGTTTCCATCCACAGCTCTGGCTTCCGGGACTTTCTGCTGAAGCCTGAGCTCCTGAGGGCCATAGTGGACTGTGGCTTTGAGCATCCATCTGAGGGTATGCTTCCCTGGTCCTCCCCACCACATCCCTCCTCTGACTGTCCTCACTATGGTTCCCTCAGCCACCTGATGAGGGGCCACACAGAGGGAGCAACCCATTTCCAATCACTCATGCACTCTTTCTCCTTCAGTTCAGCACGAGTGTATTCCCCAAGCCATCCTGGGCATGGACGTCCTATGCCAGGCCAAGTCTGGAATGGGCAAGACAGCGGTCTTTGTGCTAGCCACTCTGCAGCAGATCGAGCCTGTCAGTGGACAGGTGGGTGAGCACCCTCCCTCTCAGGCCTAACCTGCCTGAGGTAGCAGGCTCTACAGCCCCTCTATTAAAAATTTCTGTTACCCTATTCTCTTTGTGGGCCTTTAAAATGAAATACAGTACTTAGTTGTAACAAAATTCCTCTCCAAAATAATAAGGCAAGAGAAAAAAACTGAGAAGTCCCCATAGTTTTGCCATCCAGAGATATGGCTGTTATTTCACTGTGTATTTTCTAAATTGTCCCTATTTCCGAAGGGGGGTTATATTGCACACGACTTTGTTACTGCTCTTGCTGTTGAAATACCACAACTGTCTTCTCATGTCGTGAAAATTGTATGCCACTCTCTTAGGAGATAATTGAGGTGAATATACCAGTGTTATATTCTTGTCCTGCTGGGGCAACATCCTTGGGCTGCTTGTGGGTGCACGTGCTTTGGTTTCCTTTGGGTGCGTGGTGAAAGAGAGAGGTTGTGTGGTTGCAGAAGGCCAGGTTAGCTGGAGAGCAGAGACTCAGCATGGGGCATGTCACTGGCTAGAGAGCAGTAGTGTGGGCTCTGGCCAGGGGGTATTTAGGATACTTCCTTGGGTGAGTCTTTCCTGCCCACCCCACAGGTGACGGTCCTGGTCATGTGCCACACTCGGGAACTGGCCTTTCAGATCAGCAAGGAGTATGAGCGCTTCTCCAAGTACATGCCCAGTGTCAAGGTGAGCCCCCTTGGGCCAGGCTGGGTGCCATGTGGTCCTCTGCAGCCTGGCTGGCCTCAGCTCTGGCCCAGCCAGCATTTACCAAACTTGGCTGCAGCAGCTGCCTTTGAGGTTTGCGGTGGTTTATACTCCTTAAAAGTCTGATGAATTATGCATGGCCCCAGAGGCCTGTGCCAGTCTCTGCCCTGGGCTGCTTTTCAGTGGAGCTGTGCCCAAGCTCTCAAGCCTCTCTAGGCTTGAGTATTAGGGCCTGTTGCAGGCCCTCAGCCTGAGGTGACAGGACCAAGGGCTGGGCGACTGTCATTATGGAGTGGAGTAAGAGGCTTCAGCTCCTAGATGGGCAAAAGTGACTTCCTCTACACCTTCATAGGTGTCCGTGTTCTTTGGGGGCCTTTCTATCAAGAAGGACGAAGAGGTGTTGAAGAAGAACTGTCCCCATGTTGTGGTGGGGACTCCAGGACGCATCTTGGCACTCGTGCGGAACAGGAGCCTCAACTTGAGGAACGTGAAGCACTTTGTGCTGGATGAGTGTGACAAGATGCTGGAGCAGCTGGGTGAGTGTCCCTCACTGAGTTTGTGGGGGCTGCCAGAAACCCACCCTGCCACAGCCTCCTCCCTCTCAGCCCCCAGACTTTAGGGCCAGGTGGGCTCTGACAGAGCAAGGGCTTCCCCACAGTGGGGTCATGCGGGTGGCCGGCACACAGGTCTCCTGTAAATGATTTTAGGGCAAGTTCTTGTTTTGGTCTGATGTGACCTGCTACTTCTGACTCCGAGCTGAGTGGGACCACAGAGCCCAAATGAGCCACTGTCCGGCACGCATACATGTTAGCCCAGGGCTTGCCATGGCCTTGTCTCCTGGTGGGTTAGTTCTAGGCCCCCTGCCTGCCCTCAGTGAGCCCTGACAGGGCCAGGAGATGGGGCTTGTGTCCTGGGAGGCAGCTGCAGCTCTCACCCCAGCGGCTGTCTCTGCTTCAGGCTCCCCTCCCTGAAGCGTGGCTCCAGGTACGCTGGCACGGCTGCTTCGCTCTGGCAGCGTGTAAGTGGATTGCAGCTCCTCCTGGGCCTGCACTCACCCCGAGTCCAACCCCACAGACACTGGGGACTTGCCCCTCCCTCTACTCCTTGCGCACACCACCCTCATCTTGGTGCTAGGTTGGGAGGGGCTGGGGCTGGTTTTGGGTGGGGGTTGAGGTCTGGCAGGGGCTCAGGCCCACCTGTTTCTTGTCTTCCCCACCCAGATATGCGGCGGGACGTGCAGGAGATTTTCCGCCTGACACCCCATGAGAAGCAGTGCATGATGTTCAGCGCCACCCTGAGCAAGGAGATCCGACCCGTCTGCAGGAAGTTCATGCAAGATGTGAGTAGGGCAGTGGCCAAGACCGCAGTGCAGCAGCTTTGGCCCTCCTGGGTCCTGGGGCCCAAGCTGACTCTGCTGCACGACACCCACAGCACAATGCTGAGAGGCTGTGGAGCCCACCCTCCCTCCTCTGTCTTGTCAGTTTGGGAGCTGAGCTTGGTCCAGACCTGAGCCAGACCAGAGCTTAGATCCAGCTATTGGGAGAGAAGTGTTTACTGGGTGCAGCAGCCTCTCTGGGAAGCATCACAGCATGGAATCACTCTTGGAAGGTTCTGGGGCAGGCAGGGTGCCCAGAAGTAAAGCCTTGCTCCCGACTCCTTCCTGCTCCCCTCTCAGCCTATGGAGGTGTTTGTGGATGACGAGACCAAGCTCACACTGCACGGACTGCAGCAGTACTATGTCAAGCTCAAAGACAGTGAAAAGAACCGTAAACTCTTCGACTTGCTGGATGTGCTGGAGTTCAACCAGGTGACACTGCTCTTGCCTGTGGAGGGGCTCCCCACCTTTGGGAGGACAGTGCGTGGGGCTCTGGCCCTGACTCCGCTGCCTTCCTCTGGCAGGTGGTGATCTTCGTGAAGTCGGTGCAGCGCTGCATGGCCCTGGCCCAGCTGCTTGTGGAGCAGAACTTCCCAGCCATCGCCATCCACAGGGGCATGGCGCAGGAAGAGCGGTGAGTATGTGCTGCCATGAAGGCCCAAGGCAGGACCCTGGGAGGGAGAGCTACCCAGGAACCCGGTACCTGATGGCTGCCTCTTCTTCCTCCTATGCCCAGCCTGTCACGCTATCAACAATTCAAGGACTTCCAGCGGCGGATCCTGGTGGCCACCAATCTGTTTGGCCGAGGGATGGACATTGAGCGAGTCAACATCGTCTTCAATTATGACATGCCTGAGGACTCAGACACCTACCTCCACCGGGTGAGTGGCCTCACAGAGGTGTCACCTCCCTGATGATCCCTTTTGGGGTGGGAACCAGGCCCACCTTGTCCTCAGATCCCCAGGTTGTGTCTCTGTGACCCAACCTGTGCTCTTATCTCCCTGCAGGTGGCCCGTGCAGGTCGCTTTGGCACCAAAGGCCTAGCTATCACTTTTGTGTCAGATGAGAATGATGCCAAAATCCTCAATGATGTTCAGGACAGGTTTGAAGTGAATGTGGCAGAGCTTCCTGAAGAAATTGACATTTCCACATATAGTAAGTGGCTCGGGCAAGAGGAGTGGGCTGGGGTCCAGGGGCCTCTTTTTTCTCAGTGGCTTCCCCATGTGTGTCTTACAGTCGAGCAGAGCCGGTAACCACGCGCCTGACATCCTGGAGCCACCCTGCTTCCCACATGCTGCTTCAAGTCCTCTTTCTAGGCCACAGTAGGCCTTTCTTTTTACTGTTTAAAAGCTGTAGATTTGTGTAAGAATAAATTTTTATTATGAAAGCCTGGCTCCCACCCATCTGTTTCTTACTGGTCTCTCCGAATTGCACAGATGCAGTGGGTCTAGCCAGGGAGTCCCTGGCCAGCCAGCAAAGCCACTTTCTGTATCAACGTGAGATTTAAGTATCAACATTGAAAACTTTATACAGATAATAAAAAAAATTTACACAATATTCACCACCTTCAAGACAGTGAGAACCCTCTGCCAAAGAGGCAGACTGGTCTCTGTACCGTGAGCCACAGGCGGCAGGGCCAAGAAGGGCCCTGCCCTTGTCCCATCCCTGACCTCAGTCTTAGCTTAACAGGAAAAGTTGAACCCCAGCACCCTGGCCTCTTGATTTGTAGCAGACAGATGAGTGGGAGGCTAGGTGGGCACAGGAACCTTGTCTGTCTGGGCATTATGTACCAGGGCAAGAGGCTGTCACCCTGGGCCAGCTCCTCCCCACCCAGGGTCCCAGCTGGGGTACAGCAGAGGCAGCTGCAAGCAGGCCCATCAGGTCTGATTCCACCCTGGCTGTGTGTTCTTAGGTTTGGTGCCAGAGAACAACTATCAACTCCCCCTCTCCAAGGAGGGTGGTGGGAGAGGAGGAGACAGTCTTCAGCATGTGCAAAAGCTGCTGAGGAGGCCACAGAGCTGCTGGCCTGTCCAAAACCTGTGGTCAAATGCCAGACTGTGATGTCCTGAGGACCTGGAGAGAGAGGAGCCCAGTGAGGACTGAGTCTAGCGCAAGGCTGTCTTCTGGCCCAGCACCTCCGCACCAGGGTCAGTCCTTACCTTAGTCTGGTTGTGGCTGGAGCTCGATGTGGACGTGGTGAAGTCTGAGTACTTGTTCCCAGTGACCATGTAGGCCCACTTCCGGTACTCCTCCCTCACCTGCAGGGCCCAAGATGCCAGGTCAGGGGAGAGGCAGCCCCGAGAAGTAGGGAAAGGGGGAGGGTACCGGCCCCCCGAGACATGGCTTGACCCAAAGCCCACCTTCTTGTTGAGCAGGCAGTGCAGCAGGAAGAGGAAGAGGCCCTGAAAGCAGTTGAGGATGGTGAAGATGTAGGCCAGCACATGGCTATAGCCATTGCTGTTGAAGAGGAACAGGCCGGAGGCCCACGTGCAGCCCAGCACAAAGAGCTGTGCGATGGCCGTGATGGTCAGCACCCTGGGGGAAGGACAGCAGCTGCAGCAGTGGGCCAACCCCAACGTCCCTCCTCTCCCTGTCAGCCCCTGCCCTCACCTGGCCTTCTTTAATTTATTCATGTCTGGGTTGATCTCAGAGAACTTCTGAGTGAGCTTCCAGACAGTTGTCACAAAGATGATAGCATTGCACTGGGCAGGGAGCAGAGAGTTTGTATTAGGGGTTGTCCTTCAAACTTGCAGGGAGAGCTGGTCTATTGGGCTCAGTGAGGGGCCAGGTGGCTCAGGCTTTGAGGGTAGAATGTGAGGGGATAGTTACCAAAATGATGAAGGCCACAGGTCCATTGAAGCTCCAGATGAAGCCATGGTGGTTTTCTAGCCAGCAACTAGGCAAGAAGGGAGGGATCTGGTCAGGAGCCTGAGGGGAGTCTGGGGGGAGTGGGGCACTGTGTGTGGTACAGCTCTACATCCCTGGACGACCCCCCATTCCTCCCGTGGCCCCAGCACTCTGCACTCACAAGTGTTTGCGGCCATAGCCATTGGGATAGGCCACTGCTGAGATGGCCACGATGAGCCCTGGAACACCGTAGCCGATTAGGTAGAGCCAGCGCTTGCTCAGGCCCTGGCCCTGGAACACACGCACCACAAGGAGGTAGAGCTCCAGGCCCTCCAGGCTCATCCAGCAGAAGGCAGCCAGGAAGCAGTAGTGCAACAGCCCGGCCACCAGGCGGCAGCTCGGCCCCACCTGCAGGGGTGGAGGGGGAGCCCCCATGTCAGCGAGGGGCTAGGACACCCACCACCAGGCTTCAGGCAGCCAGTCTCCTGCCCATATGGTGGGTGGGGTTCAGGGAGTAGAAGAGTTACCCCTACCCTGGGCCTTGCTGGCCTGGCGCCCTGGTACAAGTGGGGCACTCCACGGGGCTGGGCCTCACCTCGCCACCTTTGTTCTCAATGCCTGCTAAAAATATGGCGGAGCCCAGGAAGAGGCATATGCAGAGGTGCAGGTGCACGGTAGTGCGCGAGCCCTGGATGGGCCGCACTAGCAGGAAGGTGAGGATGCATAGCAGCAGGCAGACCAGTGACAGCGCCAGTCCCACTTTGGTGATCAGGCTCAGCTTCAGGTCCTAGATGCAGGATGGGGTGGGCAAAGCTTGATCAGCTCCCTGAGGCCTTCTGCCCTCCTTTAGGGTCCCACAGCCCAGACCCACCTGGGACCTGACTGGCCTGCAGGACTCAAATTAGGCTGATCACCACCCCCTACCTCTCTGCCTTCAACAACAGAGTAAGCCTGATGTATCTTTGTCATCCTAAATGCCACCCTACACACACACACACACACACACACACACACACACCCCCATGGGTGCAGCAAGGTTCCCACTATGCATCCAGACTGTTCTCCCAAAAAGCTCCCCAGTGAAGTCTTGACTGTCACATCTTTTTCCAGCACTGATGGGTCCCCTTCTCAGACCTCATCTCCTGCTTCTCCCCGACCTGGCCTCACTTATCAGCTCACAAACGCCACAGTTTAGTATTTCCTGGGCCTTTGGCCTGGACCACCAACCTTCCCTACTCTGCCTGGCCCATTCCAGTGATCCACATGGTCATATATTTATGGATCACCTGAGGCCAGATTCAGAAAGTTGTTTCAGCTTTTATCGATACTTAACAACTGGACCCACTGGATTGGGGCGGGTAGTCAGGGGCGCACTAGCTGGAGCGGGGCCTCCAGTGTCAGCTCAGACTGTTTCGTTGCTGGTCATGAGGAGGTGGTCTGTGGGTCCCAGAGAGAGGACTGGGTTGGGGGATGCTGCATGGGCCCACCTGGGCTGTGCAACCATCCAGAACCAGTTGGGCCACACCATCAAGAACTAGCTGTTTGTCTCACCAAAGCCAACCTTTCCATGTGTGGGCTTTGAGGGTGGCCCTGGGGCTGCTCACCTCCACCTCATAGTGGGCCATGAGGATGGCAAAACTGCTCAGATGGCTGCATCGGCAGGTGGTGCTGCCATTTCTGCTGCCCACCTTCCAGCAGCCTGTGGTGGCCCAGTACCCGCCACTGTCATTGTCACCCTTCCAGAAGGCACAGATTAGCTCCTGGTGTGACTGAGGATTCTCCTCCTGGGGGCAGAGGGAGGTGGTCAGAGATGTTAGCCTAGAGCTCATTCAGGTTCTGAGGTTGGGCTGGGTCTGAGAAAGGGCTGCTTTGCAGTGATGAGTATTTACCGAGCACCTACTGTGTGTGCCAGCCAGGGGCATAGCACAGAACAAAGCAGACATAAGTCTCTCATATCACCCCCACAAGGGGACACAAGCCCCTTGTGGGGCTGATATGCTCATGGGGAGACAGGCAGTATATATAATAAACCTAATAGATAAGGAAACTAGATGGTGCGTTAGAAGGTGATAAGTGCTATTGGGCGGGGAGGGAGTGGGGGAAGAATAGAAAAGAAAAAGGAGCAGGAGTGGAGAAAGGTAGGGCATGATTGATTACAGGTTGTAATTTTAAATCAGGAGGTCAGCCCTGGCTGGTGTGACTCAGTGGATTGAGCACCAGGCTGTGAACCAAAGTGTCGCCGGTTCACTTCCCAGTCAGGGCACATGCCTGGGTTGTGGGCCAGGTCCCCAGCAGGTGGCATGTGAGAAGCAACCACACATTGATGTTTCTCTCCCTCTCTACCTCCCGTCCCCTCTCTCTAAAAATAAATAAATAAAAATCTTTAAAATAAGGAGGTCAGGAAGGGCCTAAAAGAGAAGGTGGCATTTGAATGAAGACTAGAAACAGGGAAAGGGCTGAGTCATGTGAGGGAAAGCTGTCCCAGGCAGAGAGCACAGTAAGTGCAAAGGCCCTGGGGTACATGAAGGAAGCAGCAGAATGGGTGGAGGTGGGGAAATGGAGACTGCTGAGGGGCCACCATGACACTTCCTACGGGGTGAACAGCAGGGCTGATCCCCCTCCCCACCCAAGGACTCACAGGGTGGGAGAAGGAGAAGTTGACAGGGGAGCCTAGTTTCTCCGTGTTCTGCTTGCTCAGAAAGACCGTGTTGACAGCGGACAGGAGCCTGGGCTGGCCACCACTGACAGGACCTCCATGTGTGTTTTCCAGCTGCGCTTTCTCCTCAGGGTCCAGCTCCAGTGAAGCATTGGCCAGCAACTTCTGCATGTTGCGGCTGGAGAATAAGCCTGCCAGGGTGGGGCCTGGGGGACAGACAGGCTGGCTGCCTTCTGCCCTCCCTCCTCCCCACTAAGAAGTATACATTAGGCATTTCCAATTGTTACCTATTTGGAACCTCACCCCTAGCCACACCCAGTTCTTTCTTCCCTCTGGCACCCCCTCCGGCACCCCCTCCGGCTCCCTGATGTTACCTGACTCCCCGACTGCAACTGTCTCATTCCAGTTCAGCTGCATCCGTGCATGGCTCTGGCCCAGGGTGATGGTTCCATTCCCTTTCTCCTGGATCACCAGGGACAGCTCTGAGGGGAGAGGGGCAGTGACTGGGGGCTCCGGTTGCTGGTTGGGGCCCAGGGCTGGGGCAGGGCAGGAAGCAGCCTCACCTGTATCCCGAGGGGAATGGTAGGTGAAGGAGGAGGGTTCACCTATGGCTGTGGCCAGGGTCCTCAGAATGTCTTCCAGGTACGACAGCAGGTAGGTGGCCACACGATGCCGGGCAGGCAGGGTCAGGGCCTCCAAGTCCCCAGGGACTTCCAGGAGCTCATCCAATGCCTTGATGACATACTGGGAAGGAAGGGTGACAGCTGCTGGGTCACTGCACCACAGGAACCTCCCAAAGGACCTGATCTCACTCCCTCACAAGGGGACACACCAGGGAACCACCCAGGTGCCTGGGGGAGGCACAGAGGAGTCATCAAGCCATGGCAGTAGCCAGAAGACAAGTAGGGGAATGAGTGGATGCCTGTGAGCCCCTGAAACAATGGCCCTTAACATTTATCAGTCCCTGACGTTCTGCTGGGGACTGTTCTCAGTCTGCGCTGTCCAGACAGTCGCCATGAGCCACGGGTGGTGCTGTGTTGAAGTGGTAATATTTTGGATTCTTGGGTTAATGCATCTTCACATTAATTTCAGTTGTTTACTTGTACTTTTTTAAAATAAAGCTACTGGAAAATTTAAACTGACATAAGGGGCTCATATATTTCTGCCAGGCTAAGTGCATATGCTAAAACCGACATCTAATGCTGTGTGTTGGGCAGGAATCTCTGGGCCCTCTCTTAGTTCACTTAACCCTTCAGAACTGCTGAATGAAGAAGGAGACAGCCCCACACAGGGGGAGTCACTTGCCTGAGGTCACAGCAGAAATGGGAGGTGGGATTACAACCTTTGTGGCTCAGCCCCAGAGGCAGAATTCTCCCTTGCTCCATTCTGTAGCCACTAGATCCCTCTTGAGTGTGAGTGTGCATGTGATGGCCCTCCTCTAGCCATTAGGGGACCCAAGAATAAGGAGGTGTGTGTGTACATCTGTTTGTGTGATAGGGATATCCATGGGGTGTGTATGCTATGCACACAGCCACACATGTTTCTCTGGTCAGAGGCCCTTGTTTGGGCTGCCTCCACTCACCTGGAAGCATCCCCAGCCAGCCCCACCCTGTCCCAGGGTTCCCCCAGGTCCAGCCCTTACCTTGATGGTGTCCTTGGCCGAGGCAGGCCTGAAGGCTCTGCCCAGATCCTGGACTTTTTCAAAGAAGTGGGAGAGACTCTGGGAGAGAGGAGAGAAGGGGTCAGAGAGCCTCCCCTGTGGTGGGGGAGCAGCATAGGGCGGGGGCGGGGAACAGTCCCTGCTGGAGTCACTCACCTGGCTCTTGATTCCAGTGGGAGGGGTCCAGGTGGGGAAGGAGATCTCTGCAGGGGACAGAACAGAGGCTCATTAGGTAAGAGAGTTTCTGTGTGTATTGGAGGTAGGGTCTAGGGTCAGGCCAGGTACCTTCACATTGGGTAGTCCTTTCTTTATTCAGGAATCCGGGTTTGGGCACCCAGCCTGGGAGGCAGTGGCACACGTATGAGCCAGGAGTGTTCATGCAGAAGGTGGAGTTGTCACATTGATGCTCCCTGGAGCTGCACTCATCCACATCTGGGGACACAAAGAGGGGGTGAGGCCCTGCCTGTCCCAGCTGGATCAGGCCCCTCTACTTTCCTTGTCCCGCCCCTTCCCCATGTGAGTGCTCCTTACTGCTACCCCTTGGCTGGAGGGGATGCAGGTCTGAGTGGCGGACGCAGGGACTATGAGAAGTGTGCAGAGGCCTGACACGTGGCAGGTGAGCCCCACACTGATGTACAGGTTGTGAGGTATCGAAATACCCTCGTCCCAGTTAGTGATTAGCTGCTGCCTGGGGTCCCCCAGGAGCCTTCCCCTGGATACCCCAGCTCCTTCCTCAGGACCCCCCAGGTCTTCTCCCATTTAGCCTCAAAAGAATTAATGCCAGGACAGCAGGGAACCCCCAGCATTCATTCTGCTGGGATCCTGTGCGTGTCACCAAGTATGTGATCAGACGGTATCACTCGTGGCCTTCAGAGTGTGTGTGGGATCTGAACCCCGAACCTCCACAGACGGTGTTGTTTGGGACATTGGGAGACCCAGGACTGGCTTCCAGCCAGGGTGGCAGCGGCACTTGTAGCTGCCCTGGATGTTTAGGCAGCGGGTGGAGTTGCGGCAGGGCTTTTGCCCTGAGGTGCATTCATCCACATCTAAGGACAAGGCCAGAGCCTCAGGCCCTCCCTCCACTCACTGCAGACATCTTCCTTCCTCTTCTCTCAAATTCCTTAGCAGTTCCCTCCGAGGACACCGACTATGCCCCGCTCACCAACCACCTAGCCCGTCAGGATGCAAATGTGTGATGACATTTTTCACTGCAAAAGCATCATAAGCTCAGAGCATTCCCTCAAGGTGGATGGGGCAGGACCGTGTGTGTGCAACTGTCATCCCAGAGCTGTGTCGCCTCAGGTGCGGTGCAGGATGGGCTGGGCGGGGCACCTGTGATGGACTCTGACCAGGGAGGCTGTGGCACTGGTGGCTCTCCCTGTGTGGATGCTGTGGGTTGGGGGTGACGCTGCCGTCCAGAGCTGCACCCTGCGCTTGTTAGCACAGAACCAGAGGCTCAGCCCTGCCTGGTCAGGCGCCCTCCCCTCACTGCCTGCACTCAGGCCACACCGTTGCTGAAAGCTCTGCTGCCTCTTCTCTGCCAAAGCTCATTATGGCAGCTTCCTTTAAGCTGGTTCAGCAAAATAAGAAAATGTGGCACATTTATGAGATCTGAACTCCAAACCTTCACAGACGGTGTTGTTTGGGACATTGGGAGACCCAGGACTGGCTTCCAGCCAGGGTGGCAGCGGCACTTGTAGCTGCCCTGGATGTTTAGGCAGCGGGTGGAGTTGCGGCAGGGCTTTTGCCCTGAGGTGCATTCATCCACATCTGAGGACAAGGCCAGAGCCTCAGGCCCTCCCTCCACTCACTGCACCCCCTTCTCACTTCCCACTTCTAAGGACCCCACCCTTAGTACACAGACCACCATCTGGTGACCTTCAACTTCATCCTCTAAGCACATTACGGTGGCCTCTCTGCAAGATAGACACAGCAGGGACCATAGTCTCCAGTGTATAGGTGGCAAAACCAGGAGGGAAACTGAGTTTGTGGGCTGGACTTCCTGACCAAAGACTCCTACCTACCCCTTCTGGGCCCCAGCCCATGTTCCATTTCTGGGAACAGGAAGTGACACCTCCCTGGGCTTGTATGTGACACATGAGAAAGGGGAAGTGTCTGCGGGTGTTCCCAGGGACTGCACAGAAAATCCCCTGCTCTGTGGCAGGACCTCTCAGGGAGGTGAATCCTTGAACAGGCCCTTGGCAGGCCCATGGCATTTTAGGAACCTGAGAATCTTCTCCCGCCTCCTCGGGCTGCGAGACCTGCCCCAGCTCCTTCCCCAGCTCCAGTCCAGCCTCATAGTGTCTTCCTGGGGCCTCTACCTCTGCCCAGCTTCAGGTCCTCTGAGTTGGTCTCCAGCCCCGGCAGGCACCTGTAGGTGTAGCTGCCCTGGGTGTTGACGCAGATGCGGTGGATTTACAGATTCTGGGGTCCAGCTGGCATTCGTCCATGTCTGCAGGGGAAGGAGAGAGTGGTGGACGCCTGCAGCCATGGGCAGCCTTCTAGCATAGAAGCATCTGGAAGTATCCCACGTACGCAGGTGCCTTTTCTAATTCACACAGAGGTGTCCTATGGGTAAACGTGGTGGCCTAGATGCTTTGTCATCCAGATGTGGCCAGAAGTGGCCCACGTCCTTTCTGCCAGCTTTGGCTCCTTCAGACTCTAGGGCAGCTCCCAGCTGGGATGGGGACATCACCGCCACCCATGCCCAGCCTGAGGACTTGGGCAAAGGCCAGGGCAGGCCTCCCTGGAACCAAGTGCAGGAGAAATGCTGCATTCCCTGAGCAGAGTTCATTTTAGTGGCCTTCATCCTGACTCCTCCAGGGTGGGGGCTCTGGGCTGAGTTCTCCTTGGAATCCCGGTGCCTCTGGTGAGATAGCGGTCTGCCATTCAGGCTAATTCTGAGACTCCAGCCTGTAGAGATGGACCGAGAACCACCCCTGAGCCCGACAAGGCTTTTGGGCAGGAGCCCAGGAAATGAAAATGGTGCCAGATAGGCCAGGGCCACCTTGACAGTGGGTGCCAGGCCAAGATGGACAGCAGGGCCCACATCCAGCCACACAGCCTTGGAGCAGTAAACATGCCTCTTCCGGTCCCCATGAGGGCATCCCCTGGACTGGCAGGAAGCGGTGAGAATCCACATGTGAGCCCAGCCAGTGGTGGGCAAGGGCCGGGTGCCTGGAGAGGGGAGCAGGCACTGATGGATAAAGAGTGGCAGGCGTTTCTGTCATGTGGCTCCTTGTTCTCCCACCAGGGACACAGACCTGTGGGCCTTGCCAAGGGCCCTCAGTCTTCATCTTCTGTCCCCCAGCAGTCTGGGCCCCCATGGCTCCTGGGTTGACCTCCTCAGGAGAGGGTCAAACCTAGGGCAATGGTCCCCTCTCTTGTCATCTGGTCCAGATGGGAGCCTCTTCATTCATCCAACTCTCTGAGTTTGGGGCAGGGTGAGGGAGGTCGATGTCACCTTGCTCACCCCCAACATGTCATCCTACTGGTCCCAGCTATCCAAGCTGCCCACAGTCCCGTAAACTGAAATTATTGGGGAGAGTCAGGGCGGAGGCTTCCTTGAGGAAATGGATGGAGGCTGAGTGGCTGAGAATTGGATGCCAAGAGGCATTTTCTTTAGGTGGGGTTGTTGGCTGGAGGCAGGGCCAGCTGGGGAAGGTGGTCCTGAATCTCCATTCTCCCAATTTTCCAGATGGGGACTTCAGGTCCATCATGGCCCAGGAGCTCTGAGAGGGCTTCCTGTGTCAGGTCTCATCCCGGCAGTCGCTGGCAATGGTGCAGCAGATGGATGTTGCTCTGGAACACACTGCGCCTTGAGCTCCTGAGGTATCTTGAATGCCACCACCCTCATTGTTTTATGCAAATAAGATGTCAGATGAGTGGGGAAGACATTTTGAACTTCTGGAAATGGCCTCTGCAGAGGATCCTGAGCCTCGGGGGTGTTCACAGAGGCTGGGAGACAAGGTAGGTGCCGGGGATAGCCCACTGATGCCTGGAGAAAGTGGGGCGAGCAGCCGAGGAAGTGGCCTGGGTCCTGCCCAAAGCAGACCTCATGGTCCACGACACGAGTAGACAGGCCCTCAGGTGGGCAAAGGATGGAATGCCAAGTAGGGCAGACGGCTCGGCTGAGCCCATCAGAAAGCTATGTCGTCAGATGGCAAGTCCTGATCCAAACCAGCAGGCTGCTCTCTCCCTTGAGGTCCCCCCTCACTCTTGTTCAGCCATGTCTCCGCCCAGCAGCTCCAGCCCTTGCTCTCAGCCCTGGCCCCGTTCTCACACAGTGGCACATCTCCTCACCCACCACAACCGCCACCGGTGCTGCAGGGCTTGCCTCAGTCCAGGCACACTGAGCGCGATCTGCGGCCAACACGGGCAGTTGTGCAGGGTGTCACTGCTCAAGGGTATCCAGCCAAGGAGGCAAATGGGGGCTAAAAATCAGCTCACTCTCCACTCCCCAAACACACAGTGTTCATCTGGAGATGGGGAACCTTTTTCCAATTTCCTCTGCCCTCTGTCTAGTCTATATATTTGGGGCATAACATCCACCCACAGAGGTCCCTGTGGACCAGCAGTTCAGTGGATAGAGCTTTCCCACTGGGCTCTAGGTAGGTGTGGGTGCAGGCACCCCCTTCCCTCCCACCAGGAGGCTCTGCCACCTCCCTCTGCACACAGGGCAGGAGGGAAGGGGTTGTAACTATGGTTTCAGCCTCGTCTCTCTGCAGCCAGGTGGGCCTGTGGACCCTGCTCAGAGTCCTCCAGGATCCTCGGCCCAGCCTCCTCCTCCCCTGTCTGTATTCTGCACTAACCCCCTCTCTCTGGGCAAGTCCTGGCTTCTGCCTGACCACTGCTGGCCCCATCTACCCCTGCAGATGCCCGAAGCCCCTTCCCTGCCTTCCTGCTCTTCCCAGAAAGGGGGCAAAGCCTGGCGATGCATGGAGGACTGGCTGCTCCTGGGGAGGGAATGCACTAGGCCAGCTGTTCTCTGAGCAGCTGCACTGGGACACGGGCCCTGGGGCGTCCATCCTGGAGAGGGCATGTCAGATCAGTGACAGTAATCCAAGACCCCACAGCCACCATGTGTGGTGCTCTGTGATCCCCTATCCCTTCCCAGCAGTTCTACGAGACAGCACCCTTGTCAATCCCTTTAACAGGTGGGTAAACTGAGGCACAGAGAGGTGAAGAATGTGTCCAAGGTCATACAGTTAACAAAAGGCAAAGCTACTTTTGTTTTTATCTGTAGAAGATCCACACTCTTTTTAACACAAAATCACCATAGTATCACATCTCGTACATTGCCAGTAATTTCTGAATAAGTGTCCTGGCCAACATCACATACATAGCCATCAGGTAGCAACACCAGGATTTGGGTCCTTGTCTCTCATGCCGTCCTGCCTCTCTGCTGGTGGGATGGGCACAGGCACACTTGTCCCCACTCACACCTGGGCACTGCACCCACAACCAGGGAACCTGCCCCCTGTCTGCTGGAGGAATAGCTCTGGTGACCAGACCTTACAAACAAGGAGATGGAGGACATGGGGTCATTCTTACCTCGACACGTATTCTGACTCTCATAACTGAAATTCGTTGCCCCAGAAACAAGCCTGTATCCTAAGGTGCACATGCAGTAGTAGCTCCCCTCCGTGTTCTGGCAGGCTGCCAGTTTTCCACAGGACACTGAGAAGGGTGGTAAGCACTCGTTGATGTCTGAAACAAAACAGGACAAAAGGTCACCTCCCAAAGGCACAAGTGCCCTCAGGGCAGAGAGCCTCATCTCCTAAGTAGCATGAGGCCTGATGCTTAATCAGTGTCTTTCGGGAAAGACTTAGACTCTCAGGCAATACTGCTGTAGCTGGGCTGTGGCTGGAGCAAGCCATTCCTGAAGCTCACTAAATCAGCTCTGCTCTTCTCAGCTCTCTGCCTGTCGCCTTGGATTTGGATACAGAAGGAAGTGCTGAACTGGTGGGTGTGTGGAAGATCTGCATCCCCCTCCCCAGGCCTGGAAGGGTAAACTGAGGCACAGGTTCCAGACTCGTAGAGAACTAGCTCCTCTCCCTCTAGGAAGCCACATTTATTCACTTCTCACTTTTCACCTTTGTATCTTTTCCTTTCTCTTTTTTTTTTTGTCCTTGATGACAGTCCAAGGACAAAGGCTGAGACCCCCAACCACCATTCATGTTTCTATGTGGCCCTCCACCCCCAAGGCTCCATACCATCACAGGTCTCTGAGGGGTCGGTGATGATGTCCCCAGATGGAAAGATGAATCCTGGAAGGCAGCTACAGGCAGTGGCGTTGACACATGTGGAGTGCAGGGGGCACCAGGGAGCACAGGCCATGGAGGCAGAGGCTGTGGGGATGGAGACCACGGTCAGATGAGGGCTGAGACAGGGGCTGGGGAGGAGTGTTGGGAGGGGCAACCCTGAGCTTTCCCCTGTAACAGGCCTTTCTCCTGCTGGGCTGAGAGGTGCAGGGGGGGTTGGGACTCTGGCTATGGACTGAGTTACTCCCAGCCGACTCACCCCTGGTGTTCGGAGGTCCATCTTCCAACAGAACCAGCAAGATACACAGCGCTGGAACAGAGAGATGAGCGTCAGGGAATCACAGAACAGGGAAGGGTTGACAGAGACAGAGGATGTGTCACCCCTCTCAGGCTTGGGCTCTGTCCATTACTCAAGAAGAGACGAGGCAGGTGGCCCCTCCTGACCTCCGATGCCCATGGCCAGAGGGTCTGTGCCCATCACCTGAGGGTGAGTTTCAGGAACTGAAGAATGGGGAGGGGCCTGAGCCTAGAAGGGGGCTTGGCTTCTGCTGACCTGTGGGCAGCATTTCAGGAAACAGACTGGAGCCAGGTAGTCTTGGTTCTAATTCTAGACCTTGGTCAGGTGCCTCGGTGCCTTGGTTTCCTCTTCTGTAGAATGGGGATGCAGAGAGGACCATCTCCTAGACTAGTGTGGGAGTTAAGCACACAAGTGCTGCCTTTGTGTCATGTTTACTATCTTCATTTCTTTATGTAAAAATGAAGGGGTTGGACCAGGGATTCCCCCAAATCTAAGGTGCTCCATCCCCCGCCCTTTCTCAGGGACACAGGTGCAAATGTACCACACCCACATCTGTCAGCCATGATGGCCAGCTTGGGACCCAGTAGAGACATTTCACCTTCTGGCTCCCTGCACACAGGACGATGCTGTGGGCTCATGGCTGTTGGGGGTGGCGCTGTGCGGGGCCCCAGTCTTTCTGCTCCTGCCACTTGGGGGCACCCCCTCTCATGGCGTGTCCTGGGGGCCCTCCTCAAGTCATCAGGGGCTCTAGAGATGGGGACCTCCTTGCCATTCACCAGAGAGAGACAGACAAGGAGACAGAGACAGAGAGAAAATAAAGAGGAAACAGAGACAGGGACAGAGAAGGAGCTAGAGACATAGAAAAGGGGATAAAGGAGACAGAGAGGTGAAGAGAAAATTGAGGGATGAGAGAGAAACAGAGAGGCAGAAGTTAAGAAGACAGTGACAGGGCCCTGGCTGGTGTGGCTCAGTGGATTGAAGGGTCACTGGTTCAATTCCCAGTCAGGGCACATGCCTGGGATGTGGGCTGGGTGCCCAGCAGGAGGGGGCATGCCAGAGGCAACCACACATTCACGTTTCTCTCCCTCTTTCTCTCTCCCTCTTTCTCTCTCCCTTCCCCTGTCTCTAAAAATAAATAAATAAAATCTTAAAAAATAAATAAAGAAGACAGTGATAGGAAGAGAAAACAGAAAAATAGGGAACTCCTAGAAAGGGAGAGACAGAGATGCCAGAGATTAGACAGAGAGACACAGAGCGACAGAGTGAGGGTGAGACAGAGAAACAGAAAAGGGGAAGGGAGGGAGGGAAGACAGGGCCCGGGCAGCAGGTGGGGGTGGGGGAGGACTTGAGGGAGCCATCCAGTCCCCACTGATCTGGAAATGCTGGGGAGGCAGTGGTGGCCCTGATAATCCAGAGAGGGGGGATGGCAGGTGGAGGGGTGGGGGTCAGGGAGAAGAGCAGGCATGAATCACTTCCTAGGCCAAAAGAAGGGATAACTCATGACTGGGTCGCCCTTGGAGGAGCTCCCAGGGGAATTTTGGGGTGGGTCATGGTGAACACAGCTTGAGGAGCTGTGGGGGGTGACGACTGGAGGGTCCCCTGAGCACTCAGCCGCAATGTCCAAACCTGATTACCCTGCAGGCCAGCAGAGGGCAAAGACCCCTCTCCCCGAGGCCCTCCCAGCTGGAGTAAACTGAGACTGGAGTTCCTCTCTTTCTCCTCTCTGGCCACAGGGTATGGGTAGGTATCCCCTTGGCCAGGACCAGTTCCTCTTTGTAGGACAGACCACAAAAAGGCCTTCCCCAGCAGGGCAGGACCTGGGCTGACCCGTCCCCAGCTCCCGAGGCCCCAGCAGTGACGTTCATGCTCACAGCTGCCTGAGGAGACAGAGGCCCTGTTCATGTCCACGTGACAGAGGGACAAACTGGGGCTCAGAGCCCAGGAAAGGCTTACGGAGAGTGGTGAACAGGGCTGGGGAAGGTGGAAGTGAGGGGTCAACTCCCCAGACCCTGCAGGGAGCGGTTTCTTTGTGCCCCATCAGGCTGAGCCGGGCTTTCCGCCCCCACCACAGAGGCTGCTGGGCCAGGCCTTCTCCGTCTGGGGCCTTGGAAGTCACCCAAACAGGAGCCTGGAGAGGAGCGGCTGGTCGTCTGCTCGCAGTCCCCTCTGGTCTGCATTTCCCCAGCTGCGCCCTGCGCGGTCAGACTCCCGCTTAGGGACCCCGTGGCAGGGGTGGGGCCATCATTCTCTGGCAGCTCCTCCTGCTAAGGACCCCCCAGCCCATCCCCCAGACCCACCAGTGAAATCACCCTCATCATCACAATGAAAATAATAACAACGATAAATAGTCTCTGCTTAATTCTTACTGGGAATGAGGGCTCCCTCAGCCCTTAACACTGCCCTGTAAAGTGGAGACCAGACTTGCCCTGCCCCATTTTACAGATGTGGAAAGTGAGGATCAGGGCTCTGGGACTTGGTCCCTGACACACCGCCCCCAAATCATCTAATTGTATGCATGCCACAGGCGAGTTCAACGCTCTGCGTATAGAACCTCGATAAAGCTATAAAAAAAGCTCGCACTTGTTACCCTGGGTAAGCACAGGGAACCCTGTCCCTGTGGCCTGGGGAAGCTCTGGCACCCCAAATGTCATTTCCTAACTCTCTTTGTTGCCTGGTTGCCCAGGCAACAAGCTGCCCTGATAACCGTTAGAGCCACCCTGGGTGGGGCGGGAACAGAGGCCTGGGGGAAGTCACAGCAAAACTCAAGTCCAGACCCACAATGGTAATCCCTTCAACCCACAGCTGAGTCCCGGCTGGGTCTGAGCAAGACTGCAGGGTCTCTGGGCTTCCCCTGCCACTGAGACAATGGGGGATGTGTTGGGGACACCCCATAGTAGAGGGGTCCTCCAGTCCTTAGCTCCCCAGCGCCCTTCTAAGCCATCCATTAAGAGTGACTTCCTGAGGGGGTCACAGCACTCATTTTTGTCCCCCTCCTTCAGTTTCCCCTCTTAAGGAGCAGCTTCCAACGTGGATCCAGAAGGGAGTTTGGAGATCCCTCTGGGCATGGGAGGCTCTTAGAACAGGCTCTTAGAACACCTGGGGGTCCCTGCCTGGGCGTGGGGGTGCCCGGGCACTGCCAGCTGCTCTCCCACGGCACCCACCTAACCGTATTTCTTTCTCCATGTCTAACCATGCGTCTTTCTCCAAGTCAGACCCCAGAGCTGCCGGCTGTGCCTCCTATTTCACCACAAGGTGGCGGTGGGGGTGGGGAGGAGGAGGGGGGAGATGGGAAGCACAGGCACCAAAGGGGTGCTGCCAGGGACCCCCAAACTCTCACCACGTAAGACGAGAAAGACGCTGAAGCGGGGACCTCCCATGGTCTGAGCTGCCGGCAGGGGAAGCAGAGGCTGGGGCAGGGCCGTTCGTGTCCCCAGGCTGGGCAGCTGTGCTTCATCGTGTGGCCTCCGGGCCTTTATAAAGTGTGGGGGGGGGGTACGGAGGGGGGAGCCACTGCCACAGGTCCCTCCCCGGAACTGGTGGGGCAGCTGGGAGCCAACAGGAAAGTGCGGTAAAAACACAGACCCAGAGGCGCTGCCTGTACACACACTTACTCTCGCACACACCGAGGTGTAAGCTGCTCTCGGATCCTTTGCAGCAGTTCCACCGTTTGAGCTTCTGACAACACTCTCACCCCTCTCTGTGTTCATCGGCCCTTGTCCCAGGGGAAAGGGAGGACAGGGAGGGCAGTCTTGCCCAGGGGACTGTTTCCGCTGGGGAGGGGCCACATCAGAAACAGCTCAGGGCTCCCCTGTCAGGGACCCCCCCCTGTGCTCCCTGCCTTGGCATGCCCTAGTCTCCAAGGCCAGCCCCTGAGCTAACAGTACCCACCCCTGGTTTTCAGAAGAGGAAACTGAGGCACAGAGGGTCCGGAGTCCAAATAGGAGCTGGAGGAGCATGAAGGTGCCCTTCATGGATGCCAGGCACGCACCAAGAAGAGGAGTTTCAGACCACTGAGGGGCCACCATGCTGGAGAGGGCCTGTCCTGGCCAGCGTTGCCCCTGGTGGGAAACCAGCATTTCAAGGGACCATGGGCACCACCTTAACCAACAGAGAACCACATGGCAGGACAGCTGCTTCATTTTTGAATAGGTCACATGACTGGCTTGTCCCTGGGACCATCTAGTAATTTTTAAAATACGCTATTACTTACAAAATGCTTAATCTGAGCCAGGCCTGACTCCAGGTGCTATTTCAACTCACTGACTGCAAAACACGGACGAGGCAGGTGCAGCTCCGATTCCCGTTTACAGGGGCAGGAGCTGGGACACAGCTAACAAGTAGCTCAGCAGAGACCCACAGGCAGGAGGCCTAGTCCCAGGGTCCAGAAAAAAGTCTCCACTGGTGCTGATGTGTCTTGAACACCTTAGTGGCCCTGAGGTGTATCCAGCTAGCACCTGCGGTCTTAGGTTCCTTGTGGTATTAGTTATTTTTAAATTTATGGAGTCTCAGGGTGACAAAAAAGGTTTTCCAGTTATGACATCAATACAGTTTCCTTTTTAAATGAATGTATTCAAGGATGCATAAGTGTAGAAAATTCAAGAAAATAATAAGGCCATCATAGTTTGAAAGGGGAAGATCATGGTCATGGAAAAATAAGGTCACCGATGGCTGCAAGCAGGGGGGGGAGGGGTAGGCATCACCCCAGGGATAGTGGAGCAGCCTCATGCCTAGAATTGACCCCTTCCTACCCAGGGCATGGGAAGGGGGTCCCTTCAGGGTGCCTGAGGAGCCCGGGGGAGGGAAGTGGACACGAGGACGCTGGGAGAGGGCTAGATCAGGTCTAGAGTACATTTTGGGCATTTTGGCTTTTTAAAAAAATTTTATTTTAATTGTTGTCCATGTACAGTTTTCTGTCTTATACTCCCATCCCAGCCCACCTCCCCCCCCCCTTTTTAAAGATTTTATTTATTTTTAGACAGAGGGGAAGGGAGGGAGAAAGAGGGAGAGAAACAGCAAGGTGTGGTTGCCTCTTGTACACCTCCATCTGGGGATCTGGTCTGCAACCCAGGCATGTGCCCTGACTGGGAATCGAACTGGGGACCCTTTGGTGCACAGGTGGGCACTCAATCCACTGGGCCACACCAGCCAGGGCCACTTTGACTTTTTTACCAAAAAGCTGGAAACCCCAGGGCTGGATTTCCTGGGGTTCACCTACTTCCTGCCCCACAGGCCAAGGTCTGAAAGACGGTTCCTGAGGAAGCTGAGAGTGAGTTCCAGCTTGGGGCGAGGGAGGCCCGCCCTAGACCTCAGGGCACTGTTCCCACACCCTCCACCAGGGATCATCCATTGTTTTGCCTCTTTGCCCTGGGTTGGGCCTTGGGCCATTGGAGCAGGTCTAACCTGTCTGGGATTCAGTCTTCCTGTCTGATGAACGGGATTAGAATGCCTGCCCAGTGGCCTCAGGAGCAGTGTGAGGAAGGACTGTGGTGACACAGGAGGAAAGGCTTTGAGATGTTTGCTGCAAGCTCAGGGGAGACACAAAGAGGAACATCCCCGCCTCCACCACTGTAACCTGGCCTGTCAGCAAGCCCTGTGGTCCTGCCTTGGGCCAGACCCCAAGTCGTCTCACCGCTCCTCACTGGCTGCCACCATGGTATAGTCCCATCACCTCGCACCTTGGCGCCCTGGATCCTGTCCCTGACACCCTGTTCCCTGTGCAGTGACCAAAGGGTGCTTGGGACTGCCTCAGTCAGGGCACATCCCTCTCCGCCAAGAACCCTACATGGCTCCTGCCCCCCTCCGTGTAAGCCTCCTCCAAGGGTGCAGAAGACCCTGCGAGTGCTGCCCTGTCACCTCCTTGCCCGCAGCACCCTCCTCCCGTTTTCCTGGTGGGAAACACAGGCAGATTCGACCTCAGCACTCCGGCCCCAGATAACCTCCTGGTTCCCTGCCTGCTGTTCTCCAGTTTTTTTGCTCAAACGTTCCCTGATGTACCTTCCATGTCCAATATAGCCCCTAATCCTCTCCTGTCCTCAGCAACCCCAGTTGCTCCCCACTTTCCCTGTTCTCTGTGGCGCCCCATCAGACCCTTGGCAGGGAATTCACCTACTTCCCTCTTTCCTGCCTGCCACCCGCCTTAAAGACTGCTGGCCCAGTGGGCAGGACTTTGGCCCCTTTGTGACTCTGCACCTTGTGGGGTTCAACAGTTAGCAGTACTACCCCAGCTGCTGCCCCCACTGGAGAGAATCCCCTTCAGGCGTCCTTGTCTGGCGCCGGCCAGAGTACCCACCGACATCATTCCTCCTCCTTCCTTGAACTTCCCTGAAGCCCCAGCCCCGTTAACTATTTGGCAGCCCCCTGGGCAACTTGTGGCCTCTGTTGCCCATGGTGTGAGGCAGGAACATGGGTCCCCATTTGTCAGATGGGAGACAGGCTCGGGGGTGTGGGGCTGAGGTTCCTCAGCTAGGAAGTGGCTGAGCCAGGATTATTCAACCAATAATAATAATTGATCTATTATGTTACATTATTATTTTCACTGTTATAGCTGCAACAGGAACAAATCTCCATAGTGGGTGACCGTCGGCATCCAGCACCTACTCAGGGCCTGGCCCTTTTCTAAGCACTCCACTTGCACCTTCTTCTCAGCAGCCCTAGGAGGCAGGTGCTGTGATTTGCACTAGACAGATAGGGCAACCGAGGCACGAAGTGATGAAATGGCGTGCACAATCACAGGGCACCCCCGTCTCACATCAGAGGTCCGGGGCGAACCCCGTCTCTTCCACTTTTGGACAGTGTCATCTTGTGTGGGTGAACTGACCTCTCTGGGCCTCAGTTTCTCCATCTGCCGGAACCTGGGCAAGCGCAGGTTAGGGTCATAAGGCAGTGAACAAACTGCAGGGGCTCAGAGTGGATGCACAGCCGGCACCAGCAGTGGTCATCAGGATGACCGCCTTCTCTGCAATGCCCTCTGCTGTGGGGAAGGAGACGAGGGGACTCCAAAGTCCTGCCCCTCTTTCTGGTACCACCCGCCAATGCCCAGCACTCTTAGAAGCCCCAGCTGAGGTAAGGGTCAGGTGGGGTCTCCGGACAGAGGGGGGCATAACAGGAAGCCCCCTGACTGGGAGACAATGGCAGAGGAAGGCGCCGGGCCAGCCCCCACTCGGATGAGCCCAGCTTCTGGCTCCAAGAGGGCGGCACAGCTATTGTGAGGCCAGACAGCTGTCCCAAAGCAGGAAGCCCCAGAGAGCGAGGAAAGAGGGTGGGAGGCTGCTGGTCTGCCCTGACCCCAGACCCAGGGGCAAGCGGGACAATGGACCCTTTGTCTCCTCCTGCGGGCTGGACACCTGGGTTCCCCCAAGGCCAGTCTTTCAGAGTCTACTCGACCAGGTATTCTTAGTCAGATACTGCCCAGTCCCAGCTGGCATCCTCCTGACCCTTGACCCCCACCCAGCCCAGCCCAGCCCAGGGAGTTGGGAGGCAGCGGCTGAGCTAGGCCATGTTTATAGTTCCCTAGCACTGCTGAGTGAACTGCTAAATATAGAAGCAAAGCTATTTGGGGCCTCGGCCTGGGGCAGAGTGGGGGTGGGGGCCCGTACGTGCGCCTCCCTGGCATGGGTCCCAAGAACTGCCTGGGCCTCTCAGTTTCTGGGGCTGCGGGGACCTGGGGCAGAAAGCAGGAGGTCCGCTTGAATGGGGGTACAGCAAGACCTGGTGGCAGGGCCTGAAATGATGGGAAAGGAAGAAAGGGACTGCGATGCCTTAGAGCAGCGATTTTAAAACTTTTTCTTTCTTTTTTTCCCCTACCGCCCTCAACCTTTTTCATCTCATGGCACACATAAACTAATTACTGAAATTCTGCAGCACACCAAAAAATATATTTTTTGCCGATCTGACAAAAAAATAGGTATAATCTTGATTCTTTCACACCAAACCACTATCTTTGTGTTGGCTGTTGTCATTTTTTTTTATTTGACATCTAAGGGAAAATAAGTCAGTGCCCCTGACTAAACCATCAGGTATTGCGTGTTTTAACAACTCTTGCGGTGGGCTGGTTGAAATCATGGTCTCAGAAGGACGAGGTTTTGAGGGGCCAAGGAGAAGGGTGAGTTTTTGGGTGGGGGGTCCCAGCACCCACTTCCTTTGCTTCCTTCACCCCAGGCCCTGGTGCAGTAGGAAAGTGGGGTTGAGCCGTCACCCCTGAGTGTTCTGTGCTTCTAGGAAATCAAGGCCTTCAGGAAGCTGCAGGGACACCCCCAAACCCCAAACAAACCCCAGCTCCTAGCAACCCACTTCCCCTTCTCCATCACCGCTGAGCTCACTGGGGGCTGTGACATGGGCTGGGGGTGGGGTGGGGCTATAAATAGCTGGTTTATAAGCAGCTGCCAACACTGCTGAGCAGGGTTCCCCAAGGCAGAACGGAGAAGGCTCCTAACCTGGCAGCTGGATCTCAGATGGTCCCTAGCTTCACCCACTCCCAGCGATCACCAAGACTTGAGAAGTAGGGTGATCTGAAGGGTGCATTGTTTAAAAGGGGCAATACCAAAGATCTCTAAGGCAGCCCAGGAACACAGTGGCCATTAAGACTTCAATGGAAATTTAATGCTTCCTCAGCCACTGGATCAAGTGGATGAGAATATTACACAACTGTGAAAAAGAATACCAGGCGCGTATGATGAGATGGCTGGGTCTTAGCAACATACTCTTTTCTTAACTTTAAAAACTGAGTGACATGTGGCTCTGGCTGGTGTGGCTCAGTGGACTGAGTGCTAAACTGAGAAGCAAAGGGTCACTGGTTCAACTCCCAGTCAGGGCACATGCCTGGGTTTCGGGCCAGGTCCCTGGTGCAAGGGGGTGTCGTGTGAGGGGCAAACACACATTGATGTTTCTCTCCTCTTCCTCCCTCCCTTCCCCTCTCTCTAAAAATAAATAAATAAAATCTTTAAAAAAAAAAAAAAACCTGAGTGAAGTGCAAACATCTTAATTTGCTTGATGAATTTTGTGGCAGAATTTTTTTTTTCAGCTTTATTGAAGTACAATTGACAAATAAAGTTGAAATATACTTGAAAGGTATGACCTAATAATTTGGTTGCAGTAGAATCTTGAGCAAAAAAGAAGTCCCCAGAGCCCCATACAAAAGCCGCCTTTGTCATAAACCTCAGACACAGAGAAAACATGATAAGGTTTCAGCTACAAATGTGTAAGAAAACAAACAAAAAATGAGTGACAGAATAAGAAACAGAATGCAGGGTGGTGGAGGGAGAGAGCAAGGTCATGTCCCAGTTCTTGGTGGGGTTCCTTCTAGGATTAAAAATATAAATGAATAAAGTAAACTAAAGCCGGTCACGGGTGGACCGACAGTCACGAGAATTGTATTTGATTGATTCTGTGAACCTGAGACCCTGTAAAACTTTTTTTGGCACTTTTACAATGTTTTAAGTCTCTAATGAGAAGTGGTTAGAGGAAGCACAGGAAGGAGAGATGGAAAGAGCTGCCCAGGGAGGGGGTGTTCAGAGTGGGGAGGCCCAGCTGGGGAAGGGGGTCAGGGATGGGTGGCGGTGGGCAGTGGAGGAACTGACAGTGGCCAACAGGAAGCTGTGCAGTACGGAGCTGGGAACATTCAGTGCTACTTCTGCCTTTTTCTCAAAGCTCGCAGCCTCTTCCCCATTCTACAAGGGCTTCTGGGAGCGGCTGGCTGGGGGCTGGCAGAGCCCAGTGAGGATGGGCTCCAGCCTCCCGGGGACCCTGCAAGGGGGTCCCAGAATGTGGGGCAGGTGAGGAAGGAAGGAGATTTAGGCTGAGTGTCCAGGTCAGCCTCTCCCCCTGCCTCAGTTTCCCTAGCTTGGCCCCCGGTCACTTTCAAGGGTCATAGGCAATGGTGCTGATAGCTATGAGCAGTCTCAGAAAGAAGTGACATATTCTGGGAGCCTTTTATTCAGTAGGAATAAACCCATCCCAGCACTGTGTCAGGTTGGAGTCTCCCTCCGCCAGCTGTGGAAAACAGTTTGGCACTTCCTCAAAAAGTTACATGGAGCCCCCTATGACCTAGCAATTCCACTCCTAGGTAGATACCCAAAAGAACTGAAAACAGAGAATCCAACAAATGCTTGTACACCCATGTGCACTGAAGCGTGGTTCTCCTTCATCAAAGGTGGAAACAAACCAGTGTCCATTGACGGATGAATAGATGAACAAAATGTAGTCCGCCCACACAGTGGAATAGTGTCCCGACAAAATAATGAAGTTCTGATAGAGATGGTAGCCGCCCAGAGCTGTGAATGTGCTGAATGCCCCTGGATGGTTCACTTTTAAATGGTCGGTTTCATGTCATTGTGAATCTCACCCCCATTTTTAAAAACCCTGAAGGGGAGATGGCACTGTCCCCCAGTCCTACCCTGGGCATCTCTGATGTTACAACCTCTCCTGTGTGGCCCACGGGTTGCCCCTTAGTCTTTCTTTCCACTGTCTCAGATGACATAGGCATTACCCTCCTCCTTTTCAGATCTGACAGTCACACATTCACTCAGCAAACACTGCATTCCAGGCGCTGTTTTAGGCACTGGGGGCCCAGGTGTAAACAAGCCAGAGCAAAACCTCTGCCCTGTGGCGCGGACATTCCTACATCAGAGATCATGACACAATACATGAGGATGTTGTGGAGAATGTCAGCAATGAGAACATTAAATAGATTAATGAAGGGCGAGGGGGATGCGGGTGGGGGAGGGTTGCCAAACTAGATGGGGTGGTCAGGAAAGAGCTCACTGAGAAAGTGAAGGAAGACCTGAAGGAAGCAGGGAGGGAGGAGCTATGAAGATCTCTGGTGAAGAATGTTCCAGGCAGAGGGGAAAGCCTGTGCAAAGGACCTGAGGCTGGACAGTGCCTGGTGTGGGAGAGCAATGAGGCCTGTGTGGCTGAAGCTGAATGAGCCAGGGGGTGAGAGGTTGGAAATGAGGCTGGAGAGATGAGGTGACATTGTATGCAGCAAGGAATGGAATGAAGTCAGAGGTAAATTCAAAATATTTAACACCCAGCCAAGAGTGGAGGTTGACCAGTTAGACTGGAGTTGTCAGCCCTGCTGACAGGTTCTCTCTCTTGCACCCTCATTTCTGATGGCCTCCACTGAATGCCTGGAGGACTAGGACCCTCCACAGAAGCTCTCCCTACCCCAGGGACAGCACGGACCTCCCCATACCACACCTGAGCCAGGAAGGACCGTGCGTCCTTTTATAGGTGGAGAGACAGGCTGGAGTGGGATGGGATCGCTCAGGGGGATCCTGATGCTCTCTACCACACTGGGGTGGGAACATGGACTCCAGGCAACTTCCTGCATCCAGCCCCCATCATCACTCACCTGGACCAGTGCAATCACAGGCCCCGTCCCCTACTTCTACCCTCCCTGCCCACAGCTGCCAGAGGGCGCCTATGAGCCCCCAAGTCAGGGGCCATCTCTCCTCTGCTCATCTCTCCTCTCCTCCATGGCTCTCCGGTCCTTCAGAGCAAAAGCCCAAGTCCTCTCGCATAGCCTGAATGCTCTGCCCTGTCCCCTCCCTGCCCTCATGATCTTCTGCTGTCCTCACACACTCTGCTCCAACCGCATAGGCCTCCTCACTGTTCCTCAACTCTTCAGACACGTTTCTGAGTTTGTATGAACTGTTCCCTCTGCCTGCACTGCCCCGCCTCCCCCACACATCCACACATTGCCCCCCTCCCCTCCTTCGGGTCTTTGTTCAAATGTCACCTCTTCACCAAGACCTTCTGTGACTCCCTCCTTAAAACTGCAAACAGCCCCAGACTCCTTTTTCAAAGCACTGACCACCTCCGAAGTCACTCGTTTCCACTGTTCACTGGCCGCCTCCCTCCAGCGCCCCTGCAGCAGTCACGGCTGTGTCCCTGGCCCCTTCCACAGCGCCTCAGACACAGCTGGTGCTCCACGGAGGCTGCAAAATGGATGTCCAAGTCAGAGTTTGTTGCAGCCATATCTTTGACACCTTTAAACATTTCGTTAATCTCTTTTCACTTTATTTTCCTTTTTTCTTTAAATCCTCACCTGAGGACAATTTTTTCATTGCTTTTTAGAGAGACAACAAGGGAGAGAGAGAAATGTCAACGTGAGACAGAAGCATCAATTGGTTGTCTCCTGTACATGCCCGGAACGGGAATCATACGTGGTCAGACTGGGGATCATACTTGCCTGGACTGGGGATCGAACCCACAACCTAGGTACATGCTCTGGCTGGGAATCAAACTCACAACCCTTCAATTACAGGATGACACTCCAAATCACTGAGCCACACCAGCCAGGATCTCTCTCTCTCTAACAAAAGAGCAGTTTCGTTGATCCACGGCTGGCATGGAGTGTGAGGCTTCAGCTCTCAGAGCCCTGGGAGTGCAGGCAAAGCTCTGCAAGTGAGTGGCCCTACATTTTGCTCCCAGGTGCCTCATCTCCTCACCCTAGACCCAGCTCCGAGCCTTCAGCAGGAAGTAGCATTAACCACATTTCATATCACCTCCACCTGCCCCCATCGATGTTGGTGTTTTTTCTGCTTTCCACTTATGGAAATGTCCCTGGCTTCCTTTTGTGACAATGGAATAAGGTTCCTTTCAAAATAAAGTCATTTAAGAATAAGGAAAAAAAAAAAGGAAAAGCAAGTTGATTGAAGAAGCAATCTGTGGTTCTCGGAGAGAGGAATGAATGATGCTTGGGAGCTGCCAATCACCTCCGTGCTGCAGGAGGCAAGAATGGGGTGGCCTGTCAGGCTTCTGTGTGCAGATGTGACAATGCCTCTGCCAAATGTCCTGGAGATGATGCCACCAGGAGCTGCGGAGGGGAAGAGGGTGCCTCTGGGCAAACAGCATCAGTTTTTTCTGTGTAGCCCAAGGAAGGACTTTTTCAGAGATCATTTCCTGTTTGCACCCTCATATCTGCGGCTCTCGGTGTCACTGGGGCTTTTTGTGGCCCCTGGTGTGGGTCTCGGTGCTGAGTGAGAAAGTTCAGTGGCAATGCCTCCGTGCGTGTGCCGCTACCATGCCTGCCTCTTGCTCCCAGTTTCTGCCTGACACAGGAAGCTAGTCCTCAGGACCACCAGCCCGCCTGGTGCCCGTGAGGCCAGGTGGCCCTGGCACTGGCCACACTCTGAGCCTTCCTCGAGACAGAGTTATTACGATTCCTATACAAATGCCCAAAAAGCACATGAAAAGATGCTCAATATCACTAATCATCAGGGGAATGCAAATCCAAACCACAATGAGATATCACCTCACTTTTATTAGGATGGCTACTACAAACAACCAAACAGAAAATGACAAGTGCTGACAAGGGTGTGGGGAAATTGGAACTGATGTGCACTGTTGGTAGGGATGTAAAATGCTGCAGCTGCTGTAGAAACTGTATGGCAGTTCTTTAAAGAATTAAACATAGAATTAGCACATGATCCAGACATCCCTCTTCTGGGTATACACCCAAAAGAATTGAAAGCAGGGTCTCAAAGAGATACTTGTACACAGCAGCATTACTCACAACAGCTAAGAAGTGGAAGCAACCCAATTTTCCATTGACAGATGAAGGGATAAACAAAATGTGGTGTAATACGTACAATGAAATATTATTAAGCCTTAAAAAGAAAGGAAATTGTGACACATGCTACAATGTAAATGACCCTTGAGGACATTATGCTCAATGAAAGAAGCCCGTCACAAGAAGACAACTACGGCACGATTTCGCTCACATGACATGTCTAAAGTAGCCAAATTCATAGAAACAGAAAGTACACGGTGGTTGCCAGGTGTGGGAGGAGGCAGAGGGGCAGTTAGAGTTTCGTGGGTATGGAGTTTCAGTTGTGCAATATGGAAAAGTTCTGGGGGTTGGTTGCACAACAAAGTGAATGTACTTAACACTATGAAACCTTAAACTTAAAAATGGTGAAGATGATAAATTTTGTTTTTTACCACTTAAAATTTTTTTTTAAAGGAAGGAAATTCTGACTCATGCGACAACATGGATGACCCCTGAGGACATTATCCTGAGTGAAATAAGCCAGTCACAAAAGGGCAGACACTGTATGACTCCACTTTTATTAGGTCCCTAGAGGAGGCAAACTCGCAGAGACCGGAAGTAGATGGTGGGTGCCAGGGACGGGGGGAGGGGTGTGAGGAGCTTAATCGGGACAGAGTTCCAGTTTGTGAAATGAGAAAGTTCTAGAGATGGGTGGTGGTGATGGTTGCATGTGAATGTACGTAATGCACCTGAACTGTCCACTTAAAAAATGGTAAAGATGGTAAGTTTTATGTTACATGTATTTCACCACATTAAAAAAAAAAATCCAGGCCAGAGGCTAAGAGGGGCCACACACTGTTTCCTTTCCCTTGTTTCCCAAACAGTACCCAGGCGAGAGGGAAGGTCTGTGATGTTTTAAACCCCTGAGATTTGGGGTTTGCTTGTTACTAGAGCAGAACGGAGCCCACCCTGACTCAGATGTGGCAGCTGACACCCGAGTCTCCTGCTTGTGCTGACACCCTCCAAAAGGAACCCCGGGCTGGAAGATGGGCAACAAGGGAGGCACTTGCCTCAGGAGCAAAATTTAAGGGGGTGCCAAAGAACTCAACAGTCAAGAGGATTATTATTCAAATGCATGTGTTTTAAAAATTCAAAATGAATGCAAAACATTGATGATGATTGGAAAAGCAAAATTTTAAATTAAGGCAGGATCTGTCAAAGCAAGGTGCTGAGACATAGTAGAAATGAGGCAGAGGGTACCATCGGTCTTTGTGCCTCGTGTGCCTCGCTCCAGGCCCAGCCCAGGTGACCACCCATGACCCTCTGCCTGGGGTCTTTTTATGGCCCATGTGGCCACAGCCAGAACTGATAGGGAGTTAACACTCCTGGGAATAACCCTCCATCACTTTTGGTGGGCCAATACCCCAGCGCCTTCACTCTTCAAGTGCATGTCCCGCATTCTCTCAGAGGTCCCCAGAGGGAACGAGCCCCACGTGCCGCTGCAGAAATGCGCTCATTCAAACTCTCCGTATTTGCTACCTACACCTCCCCACCTCACTTCCCTTCTTCTCTACTCATGTTTTCTAAGGTCCCCTTCTGATGAAGTACCTGCACTCAGTCCTGGTCTCAGGTGCTGCAGTTGTGGGGAGACAGCCCAAGGCAGATGTCTGTTACAATTTTATTTCAGCAGGGCAAACACTATAACTCCTGGTTCACCTCCTCATCTTGGGCCAAATGTGCTGCATTCGTAATTTATTGCTGTGCAACCAATTGCCCCAGATGTAGGGGCTTAAAATAACAGCAAACAGTTACAATCTCACAGTTTTTGTCCATCAGGAATTAGGTGTGGCTTTGCTGGGTTCTTTACTTCAGGGTCTCTCACAGGCCACAGAGTCATCTGAGAGCTTGATGAGGAAAGGGACCACCGCCAAGCTCACTCCCACGTGGTTGGCAGGATTCAGTTCCTGGCTGGCTGTTGAGGAGGTGGCTCTCAGGTCCTCGACACGTGGGCCTCTCCACAGTGCTGCTCACAACGAGGCAGCTGGCTTCGTCAGAGAGGGAGAGAGACAGAGAGAGCAAGCCATGGGAGCATGATGGAAATCTCAACCTTCCTTAACCTATTGTGGAGAGCGACACCCCATCATCTGTGTCTTATTCTATTGTTAGAAGTGAATCTTGAGGCTTCACCCACACTCCAGAAGAGGGGATTACACATGGATGCCGGGGGCGGGGGTGCAGATCATGGGGGCCATCTTGGAGTCTGTCTTCTGTTTCTCCCCTTCTTAGTGTATGGTTCCACCACCAGTTCAGGCCCCAGGTGAGGATGTCATCCTGTCCATGAGGCATTCAAACCTTGCTTCAAATGGCTCTTCTGATCTCTCCCCCTTCCTTTATCCTGTGCTGGCCTCCCTTCCCCTCTTGAAAGCTCAGTCCCACCTCAGGGCCTTTGCACCTGCTGTTCCATCTATCTGGACCTGTCTTCCCCCAGATTTCTGCATGGTTCTTCCTTCAGCGTCTTTCCCAGGCTGCTGACCAGGTGTCAGCTTGGGCTGCAATCTCATCTGAAGCCTGGATCAGCTAAGCACTCTCTTCTTCCAGCTTTAGCTTTAACCCAAACTCCTTAAATATTCCTTAACTACTCCTGTACATTCCTGGTGTACTATTCAGTCCTGCACAGTAAAGCGTTAGCTCAGTGGGCCTGGGGCGCTCCCATCCTGCACCTCCCAAAGGAAGGCCTGTCTGCAAGATGCCCTTGCCTTGCTCCTGGGAGGTCATTTTTAAGGCCCCGGGGTATCCTGCCTGAGAAGAGTGTCTGTATACCTCAAACCTTAGACCACACCAGGGAGCTGAGCCATGCTCACAGTGCTATTCGTGGTGGAGGCCTTGGGCTGCCATGCACTAACGGCTTGACCTCAGAAGGGGCTGATGTCAGCCACATGAGTGGCAAGCCAGTCCCACATGACCGACTCTCAGTAAAAAGCCTGGACACCAAGTGTCAGGTGAGCATCCCTGGTTGAAAATTCTCAGTGCATGTTGTCACGCATCACTGCTGGAAGAGTTAAGAGCTGGAACATCACTGGGAGGGGCCACCTGGAAGCTGATGGCTGTTACCTCCTCATTCCCACCCCGTGTGCCTTGTCCTTTGCTGATTTTCACCGGTATCCTTTCCTTGTAATAAGTTGTAACCCGGAACACAGCAGGGTTTCTAGGTTACACGAGTCCAAGTGAATCATTCACCCCCGACCCAAGCCCGCACCCCCCGGCCACTCTCCTCTGAGATCGCATTGCCCTTGTCACTGAAGGTCATGCTCTTGCTCATTTGCTATTTCCTGTCTCTCTTCTCTGGACTGAAGGGAAGGCCAGAACCTTGTCTGTGACTCTCAACAGAGGCAGACGACCACAGAGGTCAGGTGGCAGGTCCCCACTCTGCTGCTCCCTGGCAGTGTGGCCCAGGGCGAGCAGTGTCGCCTGTGTGCCAGCCTCCCTATCTGTAAAACAGGAACAGGAACATGAGTTCCCCTTTCTTTCTTTAAAATAAAAACAAAACTTATTTATTTATTTTTAGGAGAGGGAAAGGGAGGGAGACAGAGAGGGAGAGAAACATCGATGTGAGAGAGAGAAACATTGATCAGTTGCCTCTCGTACTCTCCCGCAACCGGGCACCTACCCCGCCCCCCAGGCATGTGCCCTGACTGGGAATTGAACTGTGATCTTTCGGTTTGCAGGACGACATCCACCCCACCTAGCCACCCCAGTCAGGGCACGAGTTCCTCTTTCATCGACCACTGGCTAATGGGTAGGCTGGTTTATCAACGCCCGGAAAGGCCTCTGTAAGTATTAGCTTCTAAGTGTTGGTCACTCTGTCTCCCCAGCAGCTAGACAGAGCAGGGGTCAGTGCCCAGTTAAGAACAAAGGAGTTAAGAAGACCCCTCTGAGGCCTTTGGCATGGAGAAGCAGGAGGGAACCAGAGATGCCCAGAGAGTGGAGAGGAGAACCGAAGAAGTGCCAGGGAGTGTTGGACACCCACCTGCCCTGTGGCTCTGGCCACACACACGCCCTGCCAGGGCTCTTTGGGACTGCCCTGGAAGCCAGGCCTGTGGTGGCCACTGGGGAGGAGGTCCCAGGGAGCAACAGAGCTGGGTAGAGAGGGAGGGAGTGCGGAAAACCAAATCCCACGGTCAGGGCTCCTAGGAGGAAATGTGTGGGAGGGCCAGAGGGGAAGAGGTGGTCAGGGCAGCTGGAGCCAGGGCTGTGGGCAGACACCGGCGGCCCCAGAGAAGGCTGTGCTGGGCGACTGTGGGTCGCCCTGGCCTGAGAGGGTGCCTCCCTTCTGCTGGAGGCCCAGGAGATGCTGCGGGGCTTCTGGACACAGCCCTCCCCACCCCCTCGGGTGGAATGTGCCCCCTCCCCACCCCCTGCTTGTAGATTCTTCCACATAAGGCTTTCGGGGTGCTCATGCCATATGAGTTCAGGACAAAAGAATCAGAAGCACATGGTCAGAGTCCCTGGGGAGGAGTAGTTTTGGAAATGAGACTAAAAGGAAGAAATCAGAGCCAGAGGGGGGGCGCTGGGATGTGGACTTGAGAAGCAACAGGAGGAGGCGCCTGGCTCTGAGCAGGCTCTGCCCTCTCGATATATCCGCACTGCCAGAGCTCAAACCAGGGCCAAGCCTGGGCTGGGGACAGGCCACTGTGGACCCTTGTGCAACCTGGACCCTGCCCTCTGCCTCTCTGGGCCTAATGGCCCAGGCGCTCAGGTCAAAATACTTGGAGTCATCTGTCTCTCTGTCCCTCTCCACTCCCCCACCTCCACATCAGCAAACCCCAAGGGCTCTACTTTCAAAATCTTTCCAGCACTCCCCACTCTTCACCTCCTCGGCGGCCCTCCCCTGGACCAGCCCATTAACTCCCACTTGGACCAGTGCAGCCCCCTCTGCCCTGATCTTTCAGCTCCCACTCCATCCCCAGAGGCTGTTCCCCCAACAGTGGCCAGAGGACAACCTCTGCTCAAGAACCCTTGTTGGCTCCCACTTCACCCAAAGCAAAAGTCAGTCTTCCTCGTTGTTACCAATGAAATGACGAGACCTCGGTTCTTGTCTTCTTGAAAGAAAAAATTCAGTCAAGAGACAAAGTGCAGCAAAGCAAGAATTTATTGGCCGTAGCAGAAGCACACCTAGGACGAAACAAGGAAGAGCTCAGCACGGAAGCAGCAGGAGAGCGGGACAAGGCTGGGCTGCCTTAGCTCCCTGGGGGCCTGGGTGACGGGTTCAGGGGGTTACCTGATGAGCTCCCGCTGCCCCCTGTTCCCCTGTTGGTAAGTCTCGTGGGGACCCTTAGAGTTAGGAGAGGCATGCCTGTGGGGAAGAAGAGGGGGTGGGCAAAGCACCACACGCATAACCCATAAGTCTCTGCGTATCCTGCCCTGTCCCCTCCCTGTCTTCACCTCTTCCCACTGTCCCCCTACTGTTTCCTCTAGCACCACTGGCTTCCTACTGTTCCTGGCACACTCCTACCTGCAGGCCTTTGCACTGGTGGTTCCCTTTGCCTGGTAACCTCCTCCCCTGGATCTCCGCAGGGCTCTCTCCTCACCTCCCCCAGGTCTTTACTCAAATATCACCTAGTTAGAGAGCCTTCCCTCCTTCCCTGACCCCCCCGACCTGAAGCTGCACTCTCCTGTGCCTACTTTATTTAATCGGCACACACCACTGACTGACATGGTAGATTTTTGTTCTTGATCCTTCCTCCCCAGGGAAATGTCAGCCCCACAAGGGCAGGGCTTGTTGTCTGTCTGGGACCCTGCCGCGTCCCCAGTTCAGAACAGTCTGGCCCTGCAGGTACCTGTTGATGTAACTGACTGATGACAGCCCCATCTGTGGATTATTGGGGTGACTTTTTATAGCTTTATTGAGGTGTAATTTACATAACATGTAATTTACCTGCTGTATGCAGCATGGTTAGATGATTTCTAGTGAAGTTACTGAGTTGCGTAACCGTCACCACAACCCGGTGTTCGAAAACACTGTCATCACCCCAGACGTTCCCTCGTGCCTCCTTTGCACCCATCTCCACTCTCCGCCCCTGCCTCAGGCTACCCCTGGTCTGCTTTTTGTCTCTGTAGCTTCACCCTTTCAAGAAACTTCATGTAAGTGGAATCATACAAGATGCAGATTTTGTATGTGGCTTCTTTTACTCAGTATAATATTTCTGAGGTTCATCCACTTGCTACGTGTATCAGTAGTTTGTTCTTTTTCATTGGTGAGTAATATTCCATTGAATGGGAGGGCTAGGTTTTGTTCATCCATTCATCTGCTGGTCAATATCTGGGTCGCTGCCACCTTTTGGTGATTATGTGAACGATGCTTCCGAGAACACTCCTGTACCAGCTTTTGTGTGGACATATGCTTTCACTTCTGGATCATATGGTAAATGTATGCTTAATTAAAAAAAACCCCACCAGATTGTTTTCCAAAGTGATGGTATCATTTTATATCACCACCATGAGTGACTGAGGTTTCAGTGCCTCCATCCTCACTAACACTGGGAATTGTTAGTCTTTTTTAAAATATATATTTTATTGATTATGCTATTACAGTTGTCCCATTTTTTCCCCCTTTATTCCCCTCCATCCTGCACCCTTCCTCCCACCAGCATTCCTCCCACTTAGTTCATGTCCATGGATCATACGTGTAAGTTCTTTGGCTTCTCCATTTCCCACACTATTCTTAACTTCCCCCTATCTATTTTGTAGCTACCATTCATGCTTCTTATTCCCTGTACCTTTTCCCCTCTTATCCCCCTTTCCCTTCCCCAATGATAACCCTGCACATGATCCCCATTTCTGTTATTCTGTTCCTGTTCTAGTTGTTTGCTTAGGTTTTTTTTTTTTTAGGTTCAGTTGTTGATAGTTGCAAGTTTATTGTCATTTTACTGTTCATATTTTTAATCATCTTCTTTTTCTTAAATAAGTCCCTTTAACATTTCATATAATAAGAGCTTGGTGATGATGAACTCCTTCAACTTGACCTTATCTGAGAAGCACTTTATCTGCCCTTCCATTCTAAATGAAAGCTTTGCTGGAGAGAGTAATCTTGGATGCAGGTCCTTGCTTTTCATGACTTGGAATACTTCTTTCCAGCCCCTTCTTGCCTGTAAGGTCTCTTTTGAGAAATCAGCCAGTATTCTTATGGGAACTCCTTTGTAGGTAACTCCTTTTCTCTTGCTGCTTTTAAGATTCTCTCCTTATCTTTAATCTTGGCTAACGTAATTATGATGTGCCTTGGTGTGTGCTTCTTCTAGGTCCAGCTTCTTTGGGACTCTGAGTTTCCTGGACTTCCCGGAAGTCTATTTCCTTTGCCAGATTAAAGAAGTTCTCCACTGTTTTTTCAAATGAGCTTTCAATTTCTTGCTCTCCCTTTTCTCCTTCTGGTCCCCCTATGATTCAGATGTTGGAATGTTTGAAGTTGTCCCAGAAGTTCCTAAGCCTCTCCTCATTTTCTTGAATTCTTGTTTATTCATTTGATATAGTTGAATGTTTATTTCTTCCTTCTGCGTCAGACCTTTGATTTGAGTCCCATTTTCCTTCCCTTCACTGTTGGTTCCCTGTACATTTTCCTTTATTTCACTTCGCATAGCCTTCACGTCTTCCTCTATTTTGTGACCATACTTAACCAATTCTGTGAGCATCCTGATTATCAGTGTTTTGAACTCTGCATCTGATAGGTTGGCTATCTGTTCATTGCTTAGCTTTATTTTTGGAGCTTTGATCTGTTCTTTCATTTGTACCATATTTTTTTCTGTGTCCTGCACCTGTACATAGTAAGGGGCAGAGCTTTCAGTATTCCCCAGGGCAGAGCAATCCAGGTCCCTGCCTTGTAGTGTTGTATGTAGGGGAGGAGTCTGAGAGGAAACAATGCCACTTGCTCAGCTCTCAGCCAGCTTTCGGTCACTTCCCCCGCTACCCACAAGCCAGTTGGGCCCTTCTGGTGCTGATTCATGGGTGAGTGGGCTTGTGTACATTCTAGGAGCCTGTGGGTCTCTCCAACGAACTCTCCTGTGCGGTTGGGAGTTTCTCCCACTGCCGCAACCCCCACAGAATTTTACAGCCAGAGGTTTTGAGACTTTATTTCCCCTGTGCTGGAATCCTGGGTTGCGCTGTCTGTCTCGCTCCCTAGTTGCTCCTCCCAGTTTGTCTGCAAGCAAATGTGGGACTGCCTTGTCCTCCAGCTGATGCCCAGCTGCCCGTCTCTACCCCTCCTGCCAGTCTGGATGAATGTGTCTTCTTTAACTCCTTGGTTGTCAGACTTCCATACAGTTAGATTTTTCCAGCAGTTGTGATTGTTTTTGTTTTTAAATTTGTTGTCCTTCTTTTGGTTGTGTGAGGAGGCAAAGTGTATCTACCAATACCTCTATCTTGGCTGCAAGTCCAGTCTTTTTCATTGTAGCTCCTCTAATAGGTGTGTGCAGTGGTATATCATTGTGCTTTTAATTTGCATTTCTCTAATGACTGGTGCTGTTGAAGATATTTTCCTACCCTTATTATCCTCTTTGCTAAAGTATCTATTCAAACCCTTTGCCCATTTTTAAGTTGGCTTTTGGTTTTATTATTAAGGGTTTTCAAAGAATTTTCATTTGCTTGTGGCTGGTATATAAATATGGAATTTGGTTTTATTTTATTTTTTTAAAGATTTTACTTATTTTCAGAGAGAGGGAAAGGGAAGGTGAAAGAGAGGAAGAGAAACATTGATTGGTTGCCTCTCACACGCCCCTAGATGGGGACCTGGCCCACAACCCAGGCTTGTGACCTGACTGGGAATCGAACAGGTGACATTTTGGTTCGCAGGCTGACAATCAGTCCACTGACCCACACCAGCCAGTGTTGTTTTTTTATATTGACCTTACAACTGAAACCAGAAAAGCTGGCATTCATGCTGCCTGTCACCTAATAAGCAGAGACAGGGACTGAATCTTTATGGGTATTTTATTCAGATGGCCATTGAACTGAGAAGATAGCGGTTTGTACAATAACAGACCATCTTAAATTCCACTTTAAACTGACCGGTTTTATGGAGAGAAGCAGTGTAGGTAAGGGGTTTGGAATTCAGGAAAAAGTTAATCAGATAAAAGCCTAGCATCCTTTCATCAGTTTCCTGGTGATTCTTTATTTGTGTCCTAGGCGGTGGACTGTCTCACCCTGGAGCACAGTGGCTCACATATCACTTGATTGCTCCTGCTCCTGAGGCACAAAGGTGGAACTGCTTGTGGCCTCCTGGAGTCAGGGTGGGTCCTCCCTTCAGTTCCTGAAACAATGGCCTCTTACATACACTGATTACTAAGCTTACTAGCTATTACCTGAAGCAAAAACATTTTCCAAAATTCGAGTCCCCCATCAGGTCCTGGGAGCTTGCTAAATTTGTTTAATTCTTTTAGTTTATTAGATCTGCTAGTTATATAATTGTGACATTCACAAATAGTGATGATTTTCTTTATTACATTTCAATTTTAAACTTTCTATTTCCTTCGCTGTCTTGGCTGTCCTGGCTGGGTCCTCTGTGCGAGGCTGTGCGAGGCGGGGGCCTCAACCATCCTTTTCTTGTTCTGATCTCAGTGGGGAAGTCTGTCATCATTTTCCAGTTAAGTTTGATACCTGCCGTGGGGTTTTTGATACCTACCTTATATCAGAGTTTAGAAGTTTGCTTCTACTTTACTTAGAGTTTTAAACATGAATGGGTGCTGTATCTTATTGAATTTTGGGGGCTCTTTATATACTGTGGATACAAGTCCTTTATCAGATATATGATTTGCAAATATTTCCCCCGGTGTATGGCTTGTCTATTTGTTTTGCTGATGTCTTTCGAAGAGCACAAGTTTTCATTTTGATTGTACTTTGGTGACAAATCTAAGAATTCCTCACCTAAGTTAAGGTCACAGAGATTTCCTCCTATGTTTTCTCCTAGGAATTTTATAGTTTGAGGTTTTACATTTAGGTGTACAAACCATTTAGAGTTACTTTTTCTGTAGGATGTGCAATAAAGTCTAAGTTCTTCTTCTTCTTCTTCTTCTTCTTCTTTTTTTTTTTTGCACATGTCTATCCTATTCTTAGGAAAATGTGGAGGTGGGAGGTATTGCTCTTTCCCATAGAGTTAACAGTTGGCACATGCACCCCTGGCTGTAATTCTCCCACCACGGCCAGGGCAGGGCTGCAGGAGAGAAAACCGTAGGAGCCTGGCCAAACAGGACATTGCCCAACCCTCAGGGCTGAAATCCAACTTCAAGAGCCCTTATCAGCACTTCCATCAACAGCTCTGGCCGCAGGGCCCCACCACCCCAGTCCTACCCCTTCCTATGGCTCGAGTTTGGTCAGGAATCTTGATACCCAAACAGAGTGAACGCCAGCAAGGCCCCAACTGACCCTTGTACCTTCTCGGAGCGGGCAGCCTCTGCCTCTGCAGCCCTCTTCTGCTGGATCTGGGGTGTGGGTGACCCAGCTTCCCGCCTCTGCCCCATCCCCTAGCTAGAATGGGCCTCTGTAAGTTCCCAGCTACATCTGTTCCCGCCAACTTAGTGCCGAGAGCAAACATTCCCAGCAGCCCTGCCCAAGTGTATCCTGGCTTAGGGTAGGGCTGGGGGTTCCTTGTCTTCTGGGGAGGGGCAGCCCCAGGTGGCCTATCCTCCCAACCCCTCACCCTACCTGCCCCTCTCCCCATGGATGGTGGGAAAAAGCAACAAACCAAACCACAGAGGGAGGGGATGGCAGTTGGCAGACATTCTGAGACCACGGGTTATAGAGACCCAGCCCCAGCCTGAGGTTGACAGGCCTAGCTCGACTGGAGGCCAAATCTAGTTGTTTATACATAAAATATCACTCTGTTGGTCTGACCACCAGTCTGCCCACCTACTCTTCTTGTGAACACCTGAGTCAGATCAGATCCCATCTCTCCTCTGCTCAGAATCCTCTGTGACTCCCACCTCACCCAGGGTAAATCCAAAGTCCTCCCCAAGGCCCATAAGGCCCTGCACGATTCGCCCTGTCACTTCCACCTCACCTCCAACTCTGCTCTTCATCCACTCTCTCCAGCCACACCAGCCTCCTCAATGCTCTCCAAACACACCAGCCACGGGCTAGCACCAGAGCCTTGGCTCTGGGCATTGCCTCTGCCTGGGATGCTCTTGCCCACATATTTGCATTCCTTCTGCTTCAAGTCTTTGCTCAGAGACCACCTCTTATTTAAAATCTCAGCACCCTTCCCCCAGCCACCTCTGTCCTTTATGCTTTAATTTTCTGTATAGCACATGTCACCTTATAATATCACTGTAATTCCCATCTCTACCTGAGGGTCAGCCCCACAAAAGCAGGGGCTTTTTGTCTTGTTTACTACTGTATTCCCAGAGCCTAGAACACAGCCAGGCACACAGTAGGTACTTAGTAAACATGTGTTGAATGAACCATCTCCCTTCTCTTCCACTCTTTGTCCACTAGGTGGCTGGCTCCACCTCCAGAGCTAGGAGGGGTCACATGACCCAAGCCTGGCCAGTAGGCACACTCCATCTTTTCTGGCCACAGTGATTGGTTCCTAAATGACATGTGACCCCAGTCTGTCCAATGAGAGGTAGCCCCAAGATTTTTGCTAGAGCTGTTGGCGAAGTGGCTTTCTTGTTTTTCCCTGGAGTTTTTGATAAAACAGAAGCCAGGGATTGCTAAGGACATTTTATCCCCATGGGAAGTGGCTGCCTGAGAATGAAGCTCCCCACAGGAAAGTTTAGTTGAGGGGGGATATTACTTTGAGCTCCTGGATCCAGCTATGCCTGAAGTCAACATTCCTTAGGCTTTTCAGTTACATGAAACAATAAATTCTTCTTTCTCTTTTAGTCAGTTTGGGTTTGGATTTTTACTTGCAACTGAAATAGTCCTGACCAATTCTTCCTTCCTTCCTTCTTTCCCTCCCTCCCTTTCTCATCCTTCTCTTCTCCCTTTCTCTCTCTCTCACTCCCCTCCCCCCTCCCTTCCCTCCTCCCTTCTCTTCTTCTTTCCTTCTAAGGCTAATTTAATCTTTATCCCCTCATCCTGGCCTGAACCACCATCCCCCAACACACTTCCAAATCAAAACTGTACTTTTTACCTTCCTGCCAAACAGCCCTCCACCCACCACTCCCTCCCTGCCTCTCCAAGCCTACCCCTCCCCCATGCTGGGACTCTGCCAAATGGGAGTGTGAATCCCAGCTCCTCCACTAGAGGGCTGTCTGCCTTCCACAGGTGACTTCACCTTGGGGGCCCCAGTTTCTCCAACTGTAAAACCGAAAGTGTCATCCTGATTCCCCCCGCCCTTCCCAGGTCTGTCTCCTCTCCATCCTCTCCTGACAGACATCCCCTGAGCTCACTCTCGCCAGCCCTGCCCATTCCCTATTTCCAAGCTCTGCTGAGAATCCCCCAGTCCATCCTGCGACCTACAGAAGAAGGTCCCACCACATCCTGACCTCTGGGGACACTGCAGTCAGGGCTCAAGACACTGAGGGGACTGTTGACATCACTTCTGTTTTACAGATGAGGAAAACTAAGCCCCAGGTCACTCAGCTAGGATATGAACAAGGCTGTCTTTTCTCAGAGGGATAAATGCAGGATAGGCTGAGAGTTCCCAGGGAGGGAGTGGATCCTGGGAAGACAGAGTAGTCAGGGAGAGCTTTGTGGAGGGGATGACATTTTAGGGCCAGAGCTTCCTAGATACAGCACCATTGAGGGGAAGTAAGCCAGGCAGGGGAAGCACAAGGGCAAAGGGCCAGAGGTGGGAACTATGATGATGTGTTTAGGGTCCAACAAAGGGCTTGGGAGGAAAGCAGGGGGGAGATCAGGACCTAATACTGGCATTGTTATGAGGCCAGGCAGAGGGTGTCGGGAGGAGCAGAGTGGCTGGAGGAGCTGAGTGAGCTGCTACTGAGGACCATTACTTTGGTCTCCCCTCTGCCAAAACAGCTGATCTTGGTGTGTTTTATTTCACTCACTCTCAGTGCCTAGTTCATTTCAGCTATAGCTCCACTTAACAAATGAGGAAAATGATACTCCGAACAGGACCCCCCCCCCCCGCCCCAGGTTGAAATCATCAGCTTTCCAGGCCTTGCCAACAACCCCTGCCCCCGCCATCTTAGGAGCTCTGGGTGCAACTTGGAGTCACTCAGGATCCTTAAAACCAGCCCTCAGCCACCTCTTCCAGGACGTCTTCTGAGCTTTCTCTGGTCAGAGACCTCCCTCCTCTGATTCAGCCCTTGCCTGTGTCAGGCCCAGAAAGTGGGGTGTTTGCAGGCAGACTGGTGGTTTTGGGTCTTTCTGACTCTGTCCAGCCCACCACACTCCTCCACTTAGGGAAACTGAGAAGATGGGGGAGGGAGCTTTTGGGAGAGAAAATATTTTGGTTCTCAGAAGGCTAAAGCATTGCCTGATTCCCAGCCGATTAGTAGTAATTAACCCTTCGCGAGGCAGTAATTAAGTCTGTGCCTCTAAAACCATAATTAGAAGCTCCAGGAGGCCCCGCCCCCTCCCCAAGAGCCAGGCAGTCCCCAAAGCTGAGGCAGCAGGGACTGGGGACAGAGCTCTGCTCCCTTTGCAGAGCCAAGGGAGACCCACAGTGTCCCTTGGGGCCCCCCAGACCCTGAAGGCAGGGACCCGCGAACAGCATTCACGGCACTGGAGCACATCTCTGCACAGTCCTTTCTGCGGTCCAACCACACAAGGAGACTTTGCTCTCGGAAGGGGTGAGGGCAGGGGAATTGGGCTAGGCTGGGGCTGGGATGTGGGGCTGGGACAACCCTTGAGGGCTTTTCTATCTGGCCAAGGAGAGCTGAAGCAGAGACCCCAGGCTCAAATGAGGGTGAGGACACAGGGACACAAGGCTGGCCACAGGAGGATTGGGCAGTCCTTGGGGGGCTCACAGAGGAGAGGGATGTGGGATGCCCTCTGGTGGGAGAACTCAGAGCTGAGAGGCGCTGGTTGGGACCCACACTGGCTGTGCGGCTCCTGGGCCTGCACTGGGTGGGGGAGCTTTGCCCGCAGAGCTGACACCTGCCCCAGTGCTCACGGAGTGTCACACAGGCTCCTTGCTTTGCCCGTCCCAATAGTCTAACCCCAGGCCTCCCCCAAGAAGCTGTCTCAGGCCAACTCCAGTCCCCCCAATCCTAGGCCAGTCACCACCCAGTTCCTCCCCACTGCGCATGCCCCTTGGTGGTGTAATTGCCGTCACTATCATCACAGGCAAAGGCTGGGGAGAATGAGGTGAGAAAAGTGGGCTCCTGGGCTGTTGTGGTTCGTGAGGAGGGCGTGGTAGGTAGGTATCTGTGTGGAGCTGGGTAGTGCTGAGGGCTTTCTGATCAGAGTAATGTTCATTCTTCTCCCCTCAGGACTGCGGGCCTGGATTTGTCTCCAAAAGATGTCCCACCCCACCTTTCCCTTCCATCTCTCAGCTCCAGCAGCCTGACCTCCTTTCTTGTTGTCCAACGCCCCAAGCTCCTTTCTGTCCTGGGAACTTCGCTCTCACTATGCCCTCCACTGGACCCCCATGGCCCTCTCTCACGTGGCTGGGGTCATATCTCCCTCAAGCCTCAGTGCATGCATTGGGTCCTTGGAGAACTCTCCCCACTCACTTTATCCAGAGTGGCTGCCCTTCCTGTTACGTCCCTCTGTTTATTTTCTCCTTTTAACTCTTATCTCCTCCAGGGTTGTTGTCCCCTTCCTCTTCTGTCTTCTCCCAGATGGTAAATTCCAGAAGGGCAGGGACGTGTACCTGTTCTGATCCTTTTGTGTTGTCTGAACTCAGAACAGAGCCCTGTACCCAGTAGGTGTTCAATAAATGTTTGTTGATGGTGGTGGTGAGTAAATGGACGACGAGGTTAGCAAGAAAGGAGCGGCTGGGAAAAGGGAGACGTGGAGAAGAATTTCGTAGGTGTGGGCTGTATTGTATACTAATGGATGTCCGGCGAGGCCCTCAGCGACCCACTTTCTCAGGAGTGGCATGCACCTCCCCCAAGTGGCCTACAGGTGGCGCTCGTTCCCCGCGCTGCAGCAGCGGGAAGCAGAGGTGGGAAAATCCAAGTGTTGGGTGATCGGAGAAGGCACCGCCAGATGTATCCCCTTCCCCTGTCTGCCTCCTGGGGTCAGACCCGATTTGGACGCCAGGCCTTAAGACCCTGCCTGGATCCCAAACCCTGATGTCTGAGAGGCATGGGGATGGAAGCTGAAGGTTGAGGGGAGCTGTGGACTCCGCCCTTCTGCCCCACACAAACTCCTCCTCCCTGCAAAACTATTTAAGGGGGCCTTGTTCTTAAAGGAGGGTTAAATGGGGGCGGGGAAGCGTCTACTGTGCTCATGTCCCGCCTTTAGAGCTAGGCGGAGCGCAGGGTACTCCTTGGGCCCTCCGTGCATACTTGTGGAATAGTGACTAGGTGAATCCCCATTTTACAGACGGGAAAACTGAGGCTCAGGGAGGTTGCATGGTGTGCTCAGGTTCACAGAGGCTGGGGTTGGAGACTCAGGTGTCTCCAACTCCAGGGTCAGCCGATTTAAAAAACCTTTAAAGCCCTGGCTGGGTAGCTCAGTTGGTTAGAGCATCCTCCCGCTACGCCAAGGTTGTGGGTTTCATCCCTGGTCAGGGCACAAACAAGAAGCAACCAATGAATGCATAAATAAGTGGGAAAACAAATCGCTCTCTCTCTTTCCCTCTTCCTAAAAAATCAAAATAAATTAAAAAATAAAAACATTTAAAGATGGATACCGTGATGAATCCCTCTGGAAAGCTTGTCTTCCCTTGACTTGACCCTCCTCACTTCAGCCCCTAGGCGGCGGGTGTGCCCTTCCAGCCTGCTTCCTCTGCATTCACACACAGACCTGGGGCTGGTGCTGTCTGGATTTCTCACTAGGTCACAGGGCATAAACTTCCCCTCTCTAGGCCTCAGTTTCCTCATCTGTAAAGTGGACTTAATGGTCATTAAACCATTCCCCCATGTAGTTGTAAGAATTGGATGGATGAGTTATACCCACAAAAGCCCTACAAGCGGAGCCCGGCACACACGAGCAGCACCCAGAGGGCGGGTCCCCCTGGCAGTTTACACAATCCAGTGGGAAACACACCAGGCTTGAAAGTTTCTGCTTACTTCCCTAGTACGAGGGCCTGGTGCGAGTGTGTATCTGTGGTCTGAGGCCCCCCGAGACCCTGCGGTGTGTCTGTGTTTGATGTGCTGCACTCAGCTGTTTCCACGTGGGGGTCCGTGAGTGTGCCAGGGTGTACTGGCAGCTGGTTCCCATACACCAGGGTCCTCAACCTCAGCACTCTTCACATTGGTGCAGGATCATTCTTTGCTTTGGGGGCTGTTCTGTGCACTGTAGGTGTCAAGCAGCATCTCTGGCCTCCACACAGTAGATTCTAGTAATAACCCTTCCCCGCCCCCAGCAACTGTGACAACCCAAATGTCTGCCAACTTTGCCAAATGTCCTCGTGCACAGTTGTGAACTTCTGCTCTGGGTGGCTTGGTTGGGCTTCTTCCAGGAGCGGGCCCAGATATAAGGATCTTAGGGTACTTGGTTTATTTGGGAGATGCAGTGGTCTGAATGTGTGGAACTTTGTGCTGGCTGGTGTGGCTCAGTGGATTGAGCATTGGCCTGCGAACTGAAAGGTCACTGGTTTGATTCCCTGTCAGGGAACATGCCTGGGTTGCAGGTTCAGTCCCTGGTCGGGGCACGTATGAGAGGCAACCAATGGATGTTTCTCTCTCGCAGTGATGTTTCTTTCCCTCTCTTTCTCCCTCCTTTCCTCTCTCTAAAATAAATAAATAAAATCTTTAAAAATAACTGAATGTGTGGAACTCCTTTGTCCCTTCTACCGTGTAAAGACGTAGCAAGAAGGTAGTCATTTATGAACTTGGAAGTGGGCCTTAACCCCATCCAGATCCTGACTTTTAGCCCCCCAGGTCTATCAGAAATAAATGTCTTTGGCTGGTGTGGCTCCTTGATTGAGTGCCAGCCTGTGAACCAAAGGGTTGCTGGTTCCATTCCCAGTCAGGGCACGTGCCTGGGTTGTGGGCCAGGTCCCCAGTTGGGAGCATGTTGAGAGGCAACCACACGTTAATGTTTCTCTCCCTCTCTTTCTCCCTTCCTTCCCCTCTGCCTAAGAATAAATAAATAAAATTGTTTAAAAAATGTCTTTGTTAAAGACAGAAAACTATACATGAACAAAAATTAAAATAAAATTTAAAAAACAATCTCTTTGTTCATAAGCCACTCAATCTATGGTATTTTTGTTATAGTAGCCGAAGCTGCCTAAGACAGGAGATGTCCTCAGAGAACTTGAGGAGGGGGAGAAGGAAGGGAGGCGGGCTGAGTCCTTCTGGGGTCCTCTGGGATACCATGTGGGCTCTGCACTGCCCAGAGAGGAAGCCAGAGTATTTATCCACTAAGTTCCTTCTGCCTTGGACCAAGGGCTGCTCCCGGGGCATTCATTCCTGAACTCCTGACTCCTGGCCTCGTGCACTGCTGCGGTCAGGGTCTAGATGTCTGGCACTGGAGCCTCTGTGCCAAAGCAGGGGTGGGGTGGGGGTATGGCTGTTCCTGGGGTGTCATTGGAACAGGACGGCAGGAGCCCACCCCGATTTCTGCAGCCGGCTGTGTGTGCATTTAGTGTGCCAGTGTGTGTTTATCTGCCACGCATGTGTTTGCGTCTGTATTTATCTGCGCGAGTGTGCTGTCTTTGTTTTCCCTTCTGCTCCGTCTCCGAGAATGTGGGGGAAACTTCTGTTTTTAATCAGGGGCCAGGGAACTGTCTCGTCACCACGGGAGCGATGGCTTTATTAATTAGGCTGATTGGAAATGATCTTGCTGAGCCTTCCATGACATTGGACCAAAGGGACCTTGTCCTGGGACCCTCACAGAGGGAGCAGCAGGAAGGTGCCCTGTCTACTCCCAGTGTGCCAAGGAGGGACACTGAGGCACACAGCTGCAGAAGGCCCCTCAGTTGGCAGCCAGAAAAAAGGGGTTAACATCTATTGGAAAATAAGTATGTGTTAAGTATTTTATGCACATAAATGCTTGATGAATCCCCTTACACAGAGAACAACAAAAATTTCACCCCTGTGCACAGATGAGGAAACTGAGGACCCAGAGTCTGGGTGAGGCTGGAGGCTCTCAGGTCTCCACAGCTTGATTCCTCGTTCCTTCAAATGGCAACCAGTTCTGAAGCTGTCCAGGGCTGCTTGGTCCTTCTCTGTGCCTCAGTTTCCTCTTCTGGTCATCACGAGGCATTTCCTGTTAGCCAGCCCCAGACAGGCTGATAACCCATGGTGCCTGGCAGGGTGCCAGCTCTCTCATACTTTCCTTCTTTTGTTGCTCTAGGCCCAGGCGCCTGGCTGGCTCTGTGAACACAGATATTAATTAGTGTTAATTAATAACCCCTGTGGGGTGGGGGTGTTGCCTGTGGATCCCTGAGCTCTGAAAGACCAAGAGGATCACTTGGGTCCCTAGCGTTTGGCAGCTGGAGCCTGCGGATGGGCAAAGGCATGCGCCAAGAGCAGGGCCCCTGGATAGCACCACCTGGGAGGCCTTAACTGGTCAGGGTCGCTGCCAGGCCCAAGCCCGAGACCCAGGCCCTGTGGCTTCCTGTGGCTTCAGAACCTCATCCAGGCTGGAGGGAACCCTCACCCCGTTATCTGGGAGATGGAGTCTGTGATCCCTGGAAAAGCTATGTGTTGGGTTCAAATCCCCATCTGGCACCTACTGTGTGATCTGAGGTATATTACCCACTCCTTTCTTGCCTCGGTTTCTTCATCTGTGACAGGAGGGTCATTTTCTCCTTGCAGGCTGTTGGAAAATAGAGATGACCTTACACTGTCACCATGGACGTCAATGACCAGTAGCCATGGTTGTGACAAAAGGCCCCTGGGGCCAGCGCTGCTCCTTACCAGCTGTGTGACCTGAAAATAGGCATTCAGTGTACCTGGGTATCAGTTTTCTCATCTGTAAAATGGGGCTAACACAGTATGAACTTCATGGAGTTGTTGTAAAAATTAAATAAAATAAGCCCCTAAAATGATTAGGACAGAGCCAGGCATGTTATAAGTGCACAGTGAAAGTGACAAAATCAGTGGAGGAAAGTAACAACTGTGTTTGGGCTAAAGCTAAGAGGTGTGGGGGTCCTGGTAGGAGAACATCTCGTCGTAACAGGAGCACCCCGAGAGTTTATCTCAGACGTGGGCTGGAGCTGCCCAGTGATGCTATAATCTAGTTGAAATGGTGCCTCTGTTCCAGGAAGATCTGCAGAAGCTTTCTTAACCCATCCCACCAGCATCAGGTACTGAAGCAACTCACTTGGGGATCTGGTTTCCCAAATCCCAAACACTGAGGGGGCTCGGAGATTTGGGATGCAGTTGATCTGGGGTCTCCACTATGGGCAACTGGGGCTCGGTGCTGCCGGAGAATGCTGAGACAGAGTAGAACACCCTTCAGAGTTTTCCCACCAAGGGGCGAGGGAGCTGGGGTGCTTATCTAGCAGCCCCCTCATCCCCCACACTGCCCCACATCAGTCACTGGGCAAGGGCTGCTCCAGCAGTGGGTTCGCTGTGCAGCACTTTCTTTCCATCCTGCAGCTGGTCCCAGCAGCCCCTGGCTGGTTGCTGGAGGCCACAGGGTCACGGTGCAGAGGAATGCCGTGGGCATGTGGTGGGCTCTGACATTCTGGGGAAGAAAATAAAGAGAATAAATAAATCCCAGGGCATGCCTGACAGGGCACCTGTTGGAGAAAAACATATTAGAACAGGGTAGAGGTAAAGCGATGATGCTGTGGACAAAGGTTCCTAACACCGAGCTCAGCACCCAGTAGGCAACTAATAAATGTTCTGTGCGTCTCTCTAATCCATGAAGAGACAGCCAGAGAGAGGGAAGCGTGAGTGAAATAGATGCCTGAGCAGGGTGGAAGGGAGGGAGGGAGAGGCTGGTAATGATGTGAAAAGTAATCGGCCCTTCTCTCTGGGAGGTGGTGAAATTCTAATTAGAATGAAAATGTGGTTTAATGAGGATGAAAACGGTAATTGTGCCGGGCAGCTCAGTCCCCACGTGCCACTTTCCCAGGGGGCCCCTTCTGGGTCTCCGAAGGTCTGGAACAGGAAAATGGGTAAGGAGGACTTGGGGCTGGCGAAGGGTGTTGTCAGGCCTCAGCTTCCCCACAGAGGGTCCTCCCAGATGTTGTGCAGAGCCCCAGTGGGCTCTGGGGCTGGTTCCAGGTGCCCAAGGCGCTGCTTTCCCACCCCATACCTTATCCTCAATCATAATACAGCAAACAGTGGAATCGAAATAGTGATGTTGTCCATTGAGCATCTACTATGTGCCAGGCACTGTTCCAACCCCTTTATAGATGCTAACTTGTGTGATTGTTAAAATCATCTCCACATTACACATGGCAAAATGGAGGCACAGGGAAACCATTTAATAGGAACATATTAAAGAGTGGATGAGAAAGGTAGGCTCAAGTAGCCAGGGGCCTCCTTCTTTCCTTAACCAGGTGGGTACTGGGGGCACCAAGGAGTTGACAGCTATCACACCAGCTATCAAGGCCAGGGGATCCCTCCTGCCTGTCTCCTCCTCGCACAATTTCTCTGGCTATGGTCCACCCATCCTTCTTTCTCTGCCACTTGTGGTCCACTAGAGGAGGTAGGCATGTTTGGATGGAAGAGGGGCAGGGCTTTTAGGCACGGATGCACGGGGCTTTGTGGAGAAATGGGTGTGGCTGACAGGTCTTGGGTTGCACTGGGTTTACCAACCCCTGAGTCCAGAAGGAGCAGAAGTTGAGCCACTGCAGTGGGCTGCAGAACTGGGACACAAAGTTGGTTCTCCTAGCTCCCAGGTCTGAGCTTTCTTGCCAGGGAAAGCTGAAGGGTCCTGAAGTGTCAGTCAGGATAAGACTGAAGTCTATAAAATCTCAGTGTCTCCACTTTTGCTTCTGGGAGCACCGCAAATAAAATTCAGCCTACAGTGAAGACTCATCAAAACAGAAACATTCATTGAGGCCGGGTGGGCAATAAAAGCAAATCTGCCTGGTCTTTCAAAGTGGCCCTGGATAGAGAAAGATTAGACTGTTTGCCAAATATACGGCACACAAAACATTAAGAATCTTTTTTTTTTAATATTTTATTTATTTATTTTTTAGAGAGGGAAGGGCAGGAGAAAGAGAGGGAGAGAAACATCAGTGTGTGGTTACCGCTCACAGGCCCCCTACTGGGGACCTGGCCTGCAACCCAGGCATGTGTCTTGACTGGGAATTGAACCAGCAACATTTTGATTTGCAGGCTGGCACTCAACCACTGAGCCACACCAGTCAGGACACATTAAGAGTCTTAATATACACAGAGCACTTACAAATCAATAAGAAAAAGATATACCAAGTGTGAAATTCACACAGGGCATGAATGGGAGGTTTACAAAAGAATGGTAAAAAGTCAACAAACCTCTGCAAAATGCTCAATCTGGCTGTTCATTGGCTAAAGAATCACTTTTACTTGTCAAGCTTATCACTAGCATGTGTGAAGTTTTGGGGATGCACAAACACACTTGTGCACTCTCATGGGAGTGTAAACTGACACAACCTTCCTGGAGGGGAGTCTAGATATCTGTGTTAAACATGTAAGTGTGTGCGCGCTGTGACCTAGTAGATTCATCTTTAGAAATACGCAAAGATCTATAAAAAGTAACTCAGGGTGGTTAAGAGCCCCAAAGTCAGGCAGCTGGGGTTCAAACCCTGGCTCTACCACCTGTAAGCTGCATCACCTCAGGCACATGGCTTGATGTCGGGGAGCCCCCATCTTCTCCCCCATGCGATGGGGGTGTCGTGAGGACTCCGTGAGTGTGAAGTAATGTGTGTGGTCTCTTGTCAAGCACGTAAGTGGCGCTGTTATCATTGTTATAAAACCTTTAAGGAAAACCTAGGAGGTTGACACAGTAAAAAAATGAAACTGATAAAACTTACACCACTGACACTGTGTGACCTCCGTGATGTATTAATTAAAAACAGAAGAAGAGATTTCAAACATCCTACGTAGCCACATATGTCAAGCATTTTGATCCAGAATCCAATAACTAATTTCCTCCATTGCAACATGGCCTACCCAGATTCAGAGTGGAAACACAAGTTTCATGAAGTGGTATCTACCTTTTCTCTGTGCATTGAGCGCTGATGTTTTCTGTTTGTTTTGTTCCATTTTGAAAAGCAGAGCACTCTCACAAGTACAATATTTTTTTCCCTTCAAAGTTCTGGTTGATGTCACCTGGACCCCTAGGAAAGGACATGTCTAGACAGTGACTGAGGAAAGGGTGAGGGCAGGGGAAAGAGATGTTCTTACCCACTGGCCTGACTGCACCCCTGTTAGTGGGTTGTGGTGTATGTGTGAGCTCGTGTGTGTGTGTGCGCCTATGCGTGCGTATGTGTGTGCCAGGGCTGGGACAAGGGTGAGGTGAGTGAGCAAAACTTAAGGGGTGTTATCAGCATAAATTCAGTCAAGATACATATTTAATGAAGTATTTTTAAAAATCGAGATATGAAAAATTCACATGAACAAAAAACCAAATTTTTACTTTTACTTTTTAATTTGTATTTATTTATTTTTAGAGAGGGGGGAGGGAGGGAGAACGAGAGGGAGGGAAACATCAATGTGCGGTTGCCACCTATACGCCCCCCACCAGGGACCTGGCCTGCAACCCAGGCAAGTGCCCTGACTGGGAATTGAATCGGCAACACTTTGGTTCACAGGCTGGTGCTCAATCCACTCAGCCACTGTAGCCAGGGCCAAAGCACCAAAGTTTTAAATCCAGCCAGAATCTGACCCTGATTTGCAAGACTCAGTCTCACTCACCTCCCCCCGATCTTGGTCCTGTGTACCCGTGTGCATGTGCACATGTGGCTTCATGTACATGTGCACACACCCTTGGGCATCCATAGGTGTGAGAACATGTGTGTGCATGCTTCTGTGCACTGGTGTGTGTGAAGTATGAGTTGCGTAGGCACGAGTGCAAACACGTGTTCATTTGCTGGCAGGTTGTATGTATGTGTGCATGCCCGTGTATGTGGGTGCATGCCGGAGTGCACAGGGAAACATCCAGAAAGACACCCTTGAAGTGTTGACCAAACTTACTTCCAGGAGGTGAGAATTCAGGTACTTCCTTTTCTCTGTATGTGCCCAGATTTTCTGCCTCGGTATATGTCATCTTATGACCAGAATAAAAACAAGATAGTCATCTTCACTATGCAGAGAAGGTGATTGGGCAGTGGTGCCTCCCCAGAGAAGCCCACCCAGAAGAGGCACAAATCCCTGAATTTACTGACCATCAAGATTTGCTGCCATTCACAGAGTATTTCACCATGGGCCAGGGACTGTTGCCGAATGTTTTCAATGTGTCCTGTCTCTGTTCCTGGTCCACAGATGTGTCCATGGCAGGTGACAGGTGCTGAACAAATGGCTGCTGAATGAATGAGTGAGTAAGCGAATGACCCCTTGCCTGACCCGGGGGGTCAGGACTGCTGTGGTCTGCCTTTGCCTTTCCCACCTTTACGTACAGCACAGTTCTTGAAAGTCCCCATGTGGCCAGCTCCTTCTCATTATCCAGACTCCAGTTAATGCCACATCCTCCATGAAGCCCTCTCTACTATCCTGTCTACACCAACCCATCGGCCTATTTTAATTCTCTAAATAGCACGTGTCTTGTTTTTATTGCTTGTTTCCCTGCTGAAGACAAACCTCTGCTCTCTTATTCATCACTGTATCCCCACCCTTTGCACTAGGCATCTGGCACATAATAAGTGTTCAATAAATATTTGCTGAATAAATGAATGACACCCTCCTCCCGTAACAAATGAAGAAATTGAAGAACCAAGGTTCAAAGTCACTCACCTGCCCAAGGTCATTGCATTTGTTATGTGGTGGGACCAGGATTTGAACCCTTGTCCTTCTGATGCCATCAACCTGTGTCATCAACCAGGAAGCTGTCTTCTACCCTAGATGGCACCAGGCCCTGGGCCTGATGCTCTATGTGTCATCTGGGTCCCTAAGGCTGTTTGCAAGTGGGCCAGCTGCCAGAAGAGGCCCTGGGGATTATGGAAACAATAGATTCAGTTTATTGAGCACCTACTATATGCCACTGTGAAGAGCTCAGAGAGGCTGTGCCATGTGCTAGCGTCCCATAGCTGATACACGGGGCATGGCCTATGGTGGGGGTTGAATTATGCCCTCAAAAGATATCACCAAGCCCTAACCATTGGAACATGTGAATGTGGCATTAATTGGAAATAGGTATTTGCAGATGTAATTAAGAATCTCAAGATAAGAGCATCCTGGATTATATAGTTGGGGCTACAATCCACAGACAAGTGTCCTTAAAAGAGACAGAAGAGGAGAAGGCACAAGAAGAAAGATGCCATATGAAGATGAAGGCAGAGACTGGGGTGGTGCAGACACAAGCTAAGGAGCGCCAAGAGTTCCCGGGAGCTGGAAGAGGCAGGAAGGGCACTCCCCTAGCGCCTTGGGAGGAAACTCGGCCCTGCTGACCCCTGGATTTCAGACTTCCGGCATCCAGAGCTGTAAAAGTAAGTCCTGTGGTCCGAAGGCCCCCGGTTTGTGGTCATTTGTTATAGCAGCCACAAGAGACAAATAAATCTATTCTTCCACATTTCAGCATAAATGTTGCCAAAGGTACAGAAAAACTGAGAGAATTTTCCAGTGAATACCCACTCATACACCTACCACCTGGAATGTACCATTGACCTTTGGCTCTATTTGTTTTTATCTATCTTTCTAACCATCCGTCCACCCTCCTCATTAATTTTTTTAAATTAAGACCTCTTCAGAGCAGTTTTAGGTTCACAGCGAAATTGAGTGGAAGGTACAAAGATTTCCCATGTACCTCCTGCCCCCACACCTGCAAGTCCCTCTATCACCAACATCGGCATCGGCGCTGGAGTGGGGCATTTGCTGCGATCCATGAGCCCACACTGACACATGGTCGCCCCCCTGAAGCCCATGGTTTATACCGCAACTCACTCTTGTGTGCTGCGTTCCATGGGTTTGGGCAAGCACAGAACCACACGTATCCACCATCGTAGTCTCATACAGAGTATTTTCGCTGCCCTGAAACTGTTCGGGGCTCTACTTATCACCCCTCATTTTCCCTAGCCCCTGATCGTTTTACTGTCTCCCTAGTTTTGCCTTTTCCAGAACGTCATCTAGTTGGAATCATACCGTATGTAGTCTTTTCAGATTGGCTTCTTTCACTTAGTAACATGCACTTAAGTTTCCTCTGTGTCTCTTCTTGGAATAATAGCTCATTTCTTTTTAGCGCTGAATAGTACTCCATTGTCTGGGTGTATCACAGCTTATTCATTCACCTACTGAGGGAACAACCACCTCATTTTTTTAATGTATTTCAGGGCAAGACCCTGTCTCCTCCCCCTTTATTTAATCACAGTGTCCAAAGAGATCTTTTAACAGTCAAATCATGTTCCTGCTCTACTCAAAACCTTTCTGGGGTCCCTGTCTCACTCAAGCGAAACCCACATGCTTTACTGCATGCACCCTTGCACCCCTTTATCCCTCTCACTGGTCCCCCACCATCCTCCTGACCTACACTGGTCTGCACAGTCACTATTGGCCACATGTGCCTGCTGAGCACTTGAAAATGACCAGTCCAAATTGAGACACACTCCAAGCAAAAACACACTGGATGTTGAAGACTTAGTACTGATAAAAAGGAGGTAAAATATCTCATTATCATTTTTATATTGATTACATGTTAAAAGGATAGTATTTTGGCAATATAGGGTTAAATAAAATATATGTTCACAATTAATTGTATGTATTCCTTTTCTTTTTTTAATGCTGCTACTAGAAAATTTTAAATTACATATATGCCCATATTTTTGTGATGGGTGCTGGCCTAGGATGTTCACTTTAAGTAAATGGAGGTCTTAGTCACTCAATAAATGTTTGTTGAATGAATGAGTGAACGAACGAACGAACAAATGAGCCCAAAAGTGAATGGCACCAAAGAGGTGACTCTAAATAGAAGACTTATTCACCCCCAGAGCGTGAAGACCTCAGCCACTGCCTTTCTGGAGCCACCTGGGCTCCAGTGCCTGTAGAGTGGAGGAAGAGACAGGTCCCCACCCCATCACAGTGCAGATCGCAGCCCAGCCCGCTGGCTGGTTGCTCCCCTCCAGCCCCTGGGACAAGATGAAGCCCCAGTGGCTGGGACTTCCGGGGACAGTGAAGGAGGAAGGTGCAGGGAAGGGAACCAGAGCCGGGAGTCGGGCTGTGAGCAGGCCCCACCGCCCGGTCCCCTCCCGGGGCGGGGCTGGGCTGGGCTGGCGGGAAGGGGCCGGGCTGCTGGGCAGGCGGGACGGAGTCGGGGTGTCTGCTATCGACCAGCCTGGGCGGCGGCAGAGAAGCTTTCAGACCCTCCAGCGCGTCCCCTTGGGGGACAGAGGTCAGGGCTTCCCCTTCCCTTAAATGGGGGAGGCCACGGGGCTTTCTCTCAGCCCCAATCCTGCCCACCAGCCAGGCCTGCAGGCTCTGAACTGGAAGGGAGTGGCGAATCCCAGGGCTTCTCAACCCATTGTCACCAGGCAGAGGTGGAACCACTTCCCCCGGAGCCTGGTCGGTGGGGGCCATTTGCCTCCAGTGAGGTCCATGCCTGTGTGCATTACATGTGTGTGCAGCCCTGAGCCCCCCCAGCCCATCAGAAGGGGGGACATGTTCACCCTGAAGGCCCCAGACACATCCCATCCCTTTCATCTCCCACCCTCAACGACTATTACTCTGATTTCTGTCACCATGGGAGACTTTCATACAAACAAAATCACAAAGGCGCCCTTGTGATCCTATTGGTCTGGTTGCTACTCCGCATCCAGCTTTCTGAGATTTATTCTCGGGCCCTGTATCAGCAGTTCTGCATTTTTTTATCACTGCGCAGTATTCCATGTGTGAACGGTCCTCAGTGTGTTCGGTCAGTCTCCTGTTGCAAGACATTTGGGCTGTGTCCAGTTTTTTGGTGATAACACATAAGGCTGCCATGAACATTTTCCAATGGATCTTTGTGCCAACATTTTTTCATTTCTCTTGGGTAAATACCTACGTGTGGAATTGTCGTACTGTAGAATAAATGTATAACTGTAAAACAAACAAGAAAAGCCCTGGCAAACTGTTTTCTGCACACCAGCAACGGATGAGAGTTCCAGTTCCTCCACATCTCACCAACACCCGGCACTGTCAGCCTCTAACACTCGGCATTGGCCATGGTGATGGCTGACAGCCTGGGCCATTGCGGTCACCTCCACTGTGAACCCCTGCCTCCCCCGCAGTTCTTTCTCCCCTCAGAAACCAGCTACATGGTTTGTCTTTTGTTTTTTACTTACAGAAAATGTCCACAAGTGTGCAAAAGTAGAGAGAAGACTGTGAAAATCCTGCACAGTACCATCACCTGACTTCAACGATAACCCACACTTTCCCCATCTTGTTTCATCTCTCACCCCACCCCCACCCCCCCAGTTTTTTAATGGACGGTTCCAAGGCAAGTCAGGCACCATTTTACTTCTGTGTCATAGGAATCTTCTGAAAATGTAAGTCAGTCAACATCATGCCTGCCTTGCAATCAGCCAGGGGTTTCTACTGCTCTTAGGAAAAGATTTCTTCCCATGGTCCTCAGGACTGGCCAGAGGCCCCTCTGCCTTCATGCTCTACTGCTCCCCTTTCTTCAGTCCCTGCTTCAGTGACATTATTCTGACCACGTGCCGAGCTTGCTCCTGCCTCAGGACCTTTGCACATGCTGTTTCCTCTGCCTGGAATGTTCTCTCACCAGACAGCTGCAGGGTTCTGGCAGTAGGCAGCATCTAGACAGCCTCTTGATCTTCATGCCCTGTATATTTCCCTCCCTTTGAGTGTGGGCTGGACCACTCACTTCTAACTAATAGGACACGGCAAAAGTGATGGGATGTCACTTCCAAGATTAGGTTACAAGACTGTGACTTCTGCCTGGATGAGCTCTCCATCTTGCTAGCACTCCCTCCTGTCCTCCCGCTTGCTCACTCTAATGAAGCCAGTGGCCATGATGTAAGCTACCCTATGGAGAGGTCTTTGTGACAAAGAACTCAGAGTGGCCTTCAGCCCACAGTCAGCAAGGAGCTGAATTCTGCCAACAGTCGTGTGTGTGAACTTGGAAGTAGCTCCTGTGCAGCTGAGCCTTGGGATGACTGTAGCCCCAGTGGATGTGCAGCCTCATGAGACACCCTGAAATAGAGGACCCAGATTCCTGACCCACAGACACTGTGAGGCCATCCACGTTGCTGTACTAAGCTGCTGGATTTGGGAGCAATTTGTTATGCAGCAGTAGAACACTAATACAGCTCTCTCACCTCCTTCAGCTCTTTGCTCAAAAGTCACCTTCTCTGTGAGGCCTTCCCTGGCCACCTAGTTAAAACTGCACCCCCATCATCAGCCATCCCCATTCTCTTTCCCAGCTTTATTTTCCTTGGAAAACTTACCACCTATTATATTCAACTAGCTCACTGTCTGCCTCTCCTCCCTGGAACATGGGCTCTGGGGGGGCAGGAGCCTCAGTCTGCTTTCGTTTATGGCTGGATCTTCAGTCTTAGAACAATGTGAGGCACGTAGTAGGCCTCACATTGGATTCAAAGATATGTACACTACTGACCCCGCAATCCCACTTCTGGGTGTACACCCCAAAAATCAAAAGCAGGGTCTCAAAGGGATACTTATACACCGGTGTTTACAGCAACATCATTCACAATAGCTAAACGTGGAAGCAATACAGTGTTTATCAACCAATGAAAGAGAAAACCAAACGTGGTACATTCGAGCAAAAGAATATTATTCAGCCTTAAAAAGGAAGGCAACGCGGCAATCTGTGACAACAAGGATGAACCTTGAGGACATTATGCTAAGTGAAATAAGCCAGTCACAAAATAAGTGATTTCACTTATTTGAGGTCCCTAGAGGAGTCAAATTCATAAAGACAGGGAGAAGATGATGGTTGTCAGGGGCTGGGGGAGGGGCACAGGGAGTTAGTGTTTAATAGGGAGAGTTTCAGGTTTACCAGCTAAAAAGCGTTCTGGGGACTGGTGATGGTGAAGGTTGCACAGCGACATGAATGTATGTAATACCACTGACCTGGACACTTAAAAAGGGCTAAGACGGCAAATGTTACGGTATGTGCACTTTAACATGCACTAGCTCTGTGGTCCGGTGCCCGAGGGGGAGGAGCTTGGCTGCCAGCTTCAGGTTTGCAGTCATGGGTTGGGGTCCTGAGTGTCCCCCTCCTCTGTTGAGCTGAGCTGTATGCATACCATTCCTATCCACCCCTCCTTCATCCGATCTGCCTGTTTTTCACATCTTCCAGCATCTTAGAATTTGTCAGAGATGGGAAATAGCTTTCCTGCCCAAAAATGGAACTAGAAAGCACTCCTGTATGTCTGCTGAGCATGGACTTGGAAAGGTGGAGAACGTGGCTTGGGTTCTCTTGTCACCTCTGCAGCTGCCTCTGGCCAGCCTGATGGGCAGGGGTCTGCAAACTCATGCTGGAAGGGGTCGTCAGTCCTGGGGACACTGTCCTGGGAGAGTCACACCTTGGAGGGGCCTCTGTTGGACATTCTTCCATTCCCCATCCATAGATGTAGCAGCCACTGCAGGGCACACAGCAGGCCCCACTCCAGCCCTCTCACCCTTTATCTACAGGCAAATGGGGGGACCCAGCCCGTGTTCATGAAGGGTCTGCGTGCCTTCCCATCACTGACAAGCTCACAGTCTGGCTGTTGCTGGATGTTCTTCCATTCACCCTGTTATGGACGGAGTTGTATTGCTGCAAAATCATTTTTTAAAAGGTTTTATTTATTTATTTTTAGAGAGGGGAAGGGAGGGAGAAGGAGGAGAGAATCATCAATGTGTGGTTGCCTATCAAGCACCCCCTACTGGGGACCTGGCCTGCAATGCACACATGTGCCCTGACTAGGAATCAAACCAGTGACCCTTTGGTTCACAGGCTGCTGCTCCATCCACTGACCCACACCAGTCAGGGCGCAAAATTAATATTTTGAAGCCCCAACCCCCAATGTGATGCTATATAAAGTCTTGGGAGGTAATTAAGGTTAAATGAGGTTATAGGATAAGACCCTGATCCCATAGACCCGCTGTTCTTGTGAGAAGAAGAGCCCTGGCCAGGTACTTAGTTGGTTAGAGTGTTATCCCAATATGCCAAGGTTGGGGGTTCGATTCCTGGGCAGGACACATACAAGAATCCACCAATGAATACATAAGTGGAACAACAAATCAATGTTTCTTTCTCTCTCTCTAAAATCAATTTTAAAAACAAGAAAGAAAAAGAGAAGAAGAGACACCAGAGATATCTCTCTCCATGCACACACAGAGAAAAGGCCATGCGAGGACACAGAGAGAAGGCAGCCAGCCATCTGCAAGCCAGGAACCCAATCTGCCAGCACCTTGATCTTGGACTTCCAGCCTCTAGAACTATGAGAAATAAGTGTCTGTTGTTTATCAGCCATTCGGTGTCTATTCTGTGATGGCGGCTGAGTTTGGTAAAACAGAAGTAACAGCTCCCCGCTCCTGGCAGCCCTGGGCTACATCACCACCCGCGCTGATTTTTTGGATGTAGGCCGCATCGGCGCTCCGGCTTCCTCCGGCACGCCTGCTTTGGGTGCATCACCTGCCTCCCATCACTGATCTCAACCTTAGCCGCACGCTGGGATGACCTGGTAACCTGGGGATTTTTCACCACGCTGACCTCTGACCCCATCTCCAGGGAGACTGAGGTAATGGGGTGAGGCTTGCTTTGGGGCTCAGCTTCTCCCAGGTGATTCTCATGTGCAGACAGGGTGAAGAACCACCGACCTGGAGCAGTGTTTCTCAATGGGGCAATTCTGCACGCACACATGCCCCCCGACCAGAGACACAGGGCAATGTCTGGAGACATTTTTGGTTGTCACAACTTGGGGCCTGGGTGCTATCAGCATCTGCTGAGAGGAGGCCAGGGGTGCTGCTAAACATCCGACAATGCACAGGGCTGGACCCTGCCATGAAGGATGACTCAGCCTCAAGTGCAAGTACAGTAAGTCCTCACTTAACATCATCGACAGATTCTTGGAACTTAGGAAAAACAACATATAACAAAACCAATTTTACCACAGACGAATTGATATAAACAAGAGTTCAGTTCCTATGGCATCTCATCAATGCTATTCGAGGCCCCACTGTATTACCCTAGTAAAGAAGCTCTGCTGTGCAGGTCCCCCAGCCAAGTGTTCCTCCTCGAAGGCGCACACCACCATGTGGGGGGAGGGGCTCCTCTGTGTGCATGTGCAGAGGGGAAAACTGAGGCTCAGAGGAGGGAAAGGACTTGGTCGTGCTCAGATGGCACAGCTGGGTGCTCACACCTCTCTTTAACACATGAAGCAGTTAAAGGACCCAAATGCACTGGGGAGAAGAATCAAGCGGGTGGTAGTAAAGCCCATTTGTTAAGCAAGCAGATCCAGCAGCCAGTCCCTTGCTCTCTGGCTCTGCGTCTTCAGGCAAGTGCTTCACTTCCCCCATTCATAAAATGGGATGTGGCAGTCATGACACCTGCCTGGGTGGCCACGGCAGGGGGCTCACAGAATGCTGGCCGCTGAGGGGGCAAGGTCTGCAGGAGGGTGGGATGGGATCCACTCAGAACTGGTGGGAGAGACTCAGTTATTATCTGGGGAAAGCATGGCAGGCAGAGGGGCAGCAATGAGAGGAGAGCAGGAAGCTTGCTCCACCTTCTTTCTTCCCCTCCCTTTAACCTGAGCCAAAATTGGAAAAGCCAACTGCAGGCCAGGAGATGAGACCCGGTAGCACTTGAGCCAGGTCAAACTGGCTCACGAGAACCAATTGTGCATATCTCTCCCGAGCTCAGGGCTCAGCAACATCACTTTCACAGCCTGAAATCGCCATGGTGGGAGAATTGACACCATGGAGATTGGCAAACACTAGCGGTCAGGTCCTCTCGCCTCAGCTGCTTCACCAGAGTGCTGAGGCTTACACCCACCTGGACGCCCCCTCACTCTCCACCTTAGTCCGTTTGTGCTGCTATGGCAAAATGTCATAAACTGGGGACTTCCAGCCTCCAGGACTCTGAGAAATAAATGTCTGTTCTTTATTGGCCATTCAATCTATGGTTTTCTGTAATATCATAGACTTCCCACAGTTCTGGAGGCTGGAAGGCCAAGATCAAGAGACAACCAGATTCAGTGTCCGGTGAGAGCTGACTGCCTGGTTTGTAAGTGGCCATCTTCTCCCTGTGTCCTCACATGGTGGAGGGGGCAGGGAGCTTTCTGGGGTCCCTTTTATAAGGGCACTAATGGCATTCATGAGGGCTCCATCCTCATGACCTAATCGCATTCCAAAAAGGCCCCACTTCCTAATACCATCAACTTGGGGGGTAGGATTTCAACATGTGAATTTGGGGGGAGCACACACATTCAGTCTGTAGCACCACTTCACTGCCTCAGTGACATCACCTTCACAGGTTAAAACTGACCAATGTGGAGAATTGTCAAACATCACAAAGCTCAGCTGGTTTACACCATTGCTTACATTCTGAGGATGGCCCCGCTGAACTGACATCTTCCTGCCCACCTTTCAGGACAGACAAAACCCCTTGCCCTCAGGTGGGGCGAGGCAGGAGGCCAGTCTGGGGAGGGAGGCAGATGAGGGACAAACATCACGGCAAAGGGTGACAGCAATGTGGAGAGAAAGTGAGGGACAGGGCTGCCATTTGAGACTGGGGTGGAGATAACCCCTCTCTGCTCCTTGGGCAGGCCTGAGTGTCTTCCTACTTCCCGCCCTGCCCCCATCAGCGACTTGTCTTTGCAAACCTGGAATGTTTTCTCTCACCCCTTCCCTCTCCTCCCACCCCCCTAAGTCCTTTAAGGCCCTTGCCCAGCTGCCCTGGCTCTGTCCTGCTGCCTGGAATTTTCATCACACAGAAATTTCTCAGCTCCAGCTCATTTCTGCCCATTGAACTCATCTTCCATTTGAAATTGGCTTCGTTGCCTGCTCTGGGAAGCCGCTTTGCTCTTGTTCAAATAGACACACATGGGAAGTGACGCGGAGGTCATCCAGTCCTTTTGGTAACTCATGGTCACCAACTCACTCTGTCCACACCCACCGCAACCTCACAGCCACTAAAGGGGCTCCTTAGGCTGCTGGCAGCCCCACCCCAGCCACTGGGCAGACCCAAGGCCTGTCTGCCCCAGCATGAGGGTGGGTCGGGTGGGCATCAGGTGCATATCCTGTGGCCCAGCCTTCCTCGCTCTGCCCTGCCTCCGTTTTCCCAACTGCTCACCCAACCTCTCCCAGAGGAAGTTCTAGAGAAGAATTTCCAGACACACAAGGATAAGGCAAGGCCACCTCTCCTATGCTCCTTCTCATGCCAGTATGGGCCCAGCTCAAGTGGTCCTAGTAAATTAGGAAATTCCAGATCTTTCTCAGACCAACACTCCACTCAAGCTGGGCCCCCAAATGATGGCAATTCCCACTGAGCTTGAACTGGGACAATTTCCATCCTCCCGTCACCTGGAACCCCCAAAATCTAGACACCCAGATGAACACCATCTCCTGTTATGCCCTCCCTGTTCTGCACTCCCTGATTCCACGGCTGAAGTCAGAAGCCACGTCCTCTGTTTATAGATCATGGTGGGGGGGGGGGCTGGCAAATTCTAAAAGCTCATTAAGGCCTGAATTCTTTTTATAGATGAAATTTCCTGCATCTTTCCTTTTCTCCACCCCTCTCCACCCCTCCCTGCTTTCCCAACGCCATATTTATTTGAGTTAGAAAAATAATGAGGTCCCTGAGGTCATACACAACACATCGGCTCTGTAATCAAAGTATTGCTGTGGAATTAAAAATATATAGAAATCTGTGTGTGTTGGTGCATGGGCCACTGGCTGTGGACACAGGGCACACTAACCCATCGCCACTCAGCCCCACCAGACTGGCTTTTGGGGAGGGACATAATTAGCTGGTTTCTAGCCAGGTCTCTGGGGTGGAGAATAGGATGGAAATGCCCAGGTCCTCATAGTGGGGGGCTGCAGGTGGAGCAAAGCCCACTCAGAAGGCATCCTGGGATGAAGTGAAGAACTGAGCGCTGGCTCCCACCAGGCTGGATGGGACCAAGGCTGGGACCTCAGGGGCACCATGGTGGGGAGGCCAGCTTGGGTGTAAAGGGCAAGAAAACCATCAGAGAGGAGACCCCCCCCCCGCCCCCGCTCAGGAGTGCGCCCAGCCTGAGGGGCCAATAGACACCACTATTTAAACCCCATGCCCTGGCTGCGTGGCTCAGCTGGTTGGAGTATTGTTCAGTGCACTGAAGGGTTGCCAGTTCGGTTCCCAGTCAGGGCACACACCTAGCTTTCAGGTTTGGTCCCTGCTTGGGACACATCAATGTTTCCTCCTTCTCTCTCTCCCTTTCTCTCTCTCTCAAAAAAATCAATGGAAACATATCCTCAGGTGCGGATTAAAAATAATGATAATAAAATAAACCGCAGTGTAGTGAATTGAAGAGTGTCTCCCTGCACCTCAAAATTCCTGTACACCTACAGCCTCAGCAATAAGGTCTTCTGGGATGGATCTCCAGATGAGATGCTCTGAGCAGTGGGCCCCTAATCCAATGGTTGGTGTCTTTTTTTTAAAGATCGATCTATCTATCTATCTATCTATCTATCTATCTATCTATCTATCTATCTATCTTTAGAGAGAGGGGAAGGGATGGAGGAAGAGGGAGAGAAACATCAATGTGTGTTTGCCTCTCTCATGCCCCCTACTGGGAACCTGGCCTGCAACCCAGGCATGTGCCCTGACTGGGAATCGAAGTGGCGACCCTTTGGTTTGCAGGCTGGCACTCAATCCATTGTCCCCTGAGCCACACCAGCCAGGGCCAGTTGTTGGTGTCTTTATAAGAGAAAAGAGATTGGGACACAGATGGACACAGAGAAGAGGAGGCCATGTGAGGACAGAGGCAGAGACCGAAGTGACACGGCCACAAGCCATGGGATGTCTTTGGCCACCAGAAGCTTCAGGAGGCCCAGCAGGATCCACAGAAGGAGCAAGACCCTGAAGACAACCTGATCCCAGACTTGCGACCCCAGGACTGTGAGAGGATATATTTCTGTTATTTTAAGCCCCCTAGTTTGTGGTCATTTGTTACAGCAGCCCCAGGAAGCCCCTGCCTCTAAAACACTCTGTGGACCTGGCCCCCTCGGAATTAAATGCTGACACCTGCTATAGCCCAAGGTCCCTTGGCAAGTGGCTCCTGCCTCCCCTAGGGCTTTTTGTCCACCATTCTCTCTCTTGCCCTGTGGTCAGCTGAACACCTGCCTCTTGGCCTTTGTCTGTGCTGTTCCACCTCCTTCAGCTCTTCCCAGCATCAACTCACTTGAATCTCAGCCCACAGATCAGCCTCCCCTCCATCCTGCTCCATCCCAGCTTTTTGTCCTTCGTATTCCTTATTGCAACGTCACGCCCATGTACACTTCTGTTTAGTCTCTCTCTCAGGACGTCAGCCCCACGTGGGCAAGGATTTTTTTTCTCATCCACCCTGGCACCCAGAACAGGGTCAGACATAGGGAGGTGCTTGGTCAAAAAGTGTAAAATGATCAGTGAGTGAATAATGACAAAGGACCCCAGTTGCCCTCCTCACACCAGGCCTGGGGCTAATTCCTCCTCTAGCCTTTCTCAGCTCTGCCTTGCCCCAGAGGCCTGTGGGGTGCTGGGGTGGGAGGGCTCTGGTTTCAGAAGGGTGGCCTTTACTCTAAATTCGCCCAGTCCTAAAACAGAGGGATTCGAGGCATCTTCAGGCTTGTGGGGAGTGGAGGGACCCGGGCCTGGCCCATTGCCTGCGTCCCACCCCCGCCTCCCAGGCCTGCCTGGGCCAGAGTAGCACAGCTGCTGACATTTACAGAGTCTTAGGGTGCCTTTGGCCAGTGGAGGGGAGGACAGAGGAATTTGCGGAGCTTGTGTGTGAATGTGTAACTGTGGGAATTCGTGTCGATGTGTGTGAGTGCATGGCTGTGTGAGAATTTGAGATGTGTGAGCTTCTGCGCATTTAATCTAGTGCCTCCTGTGTCCGGCCCTGTTCTGGGCACCACGGGCACTGGGGTGAACAAGATTAAATGCCTGCCCAGTGCCTGCCTCGCTTCGGCAGCACATGTACTAAAATGGGAACAACACAGAGAAGGTTAGTGTGGCCCCTTCGCAAGGACAGCACGCAGATTCGCGAAGTGTCCACATCTTGAAAAAAACCAACAACAATCCCTGTCTGTGTGGGGCTGACATCCTGGACAGACACTAAACAAACCTGTGTGTGTGTGTGTGTGTGTGTGTGTGTGTGTGTGTGTGTGTGTGTAGCAGCAATAAGTGTGAAGGGTGAGAGTGTGTGTGAGAATGTGTGAGCATGTGATTGTGCGAGAAGTTGAGGAAGTGTGAGGTGTGTGAGAATCCGAGGGTGCACGTGCAGGGTCCCCAGCCTCCGTGCTGCTGACACTGGGGACAGACCATCCTCTGGGGCGGGGCCGCGCCGTGTGCCCCGCGGTGTGTCGGGCAGCATCCCCAACCCCCACCCCTCAGGTGCCAGTAGCGCCCTCTCTCCCAATCATGACAACCAAATAAACCTCCAGACATGGCCAAGTTGCCCTTGGTGGGCAGAATTGCCCCTGTGCAACCGCTGGGCTTGGGGGACAAATGGACCTCAGTGGGCACCATAATGCAAAAACCCTGTCCTGTCTCCCAGGGCCCCCAAAAGCTATGGGTTTTCTTTCTGCCACATGCTCCACCAAAGCTCCTAGGTCAACAGAGGGAAAGTGATACCGGGCTTGGAGGGGACCTGAGAGCCCAGGATGGCAAGAAATTGGGGTGGGAGTCCCCCTCAATGGCCCTTCACACTGCTGGCTCTGAAGGAAATCGTTTCCACCCCCCTCCTCAGCAGCATTGCCCTGAGGCTGCAGATTAAGAATCTATTAAGAGCGGGAGGAGGATGTGTCCGGCAGAGGCAGGGTGAGCTGGGGCACTGGCCTGCATGATGGATGGGGGTGACTGGCAGGGGCCAGGGGTCATTGGGCCCAGGGTGGTGACGGGGAGGCTCCCCAAGACTGCTGTCTGGAGTGCTGGAAAAACAATGCTCATTTTATAGGTTGTTGTGAAGATTTAAATGTGTACAGATCCTAGATGAACAAAAACTCCATCTTATTTTATTTAGCAGACACTTATCTATCAACCGCTGCTAGATCACTGTTCACTAAATGAAAATATTTGAAATGAATGGCCCTGGCCGGGTAACTGAGTTGGTTGGAGTGTAGTCCATACACCAAAAGGTTGCAGGTTCAACCCCCCAATCAGAGCACATACATGGGTTGCAAGTTTGATCCTCAGTTGGGGCAGAAATGAGAGGCAACCAATCGATGCTTCTCTCTTACAGGGATGTTTCTCCCTCTCTCCCTCTCCCTCTCTCCCTCTCTCTCTCTTCCTTTCCTCTCCTGTTAAAAGTCAATAAACAATCTCAACTGAGGATTTAAAAAAATAAAAATTAAACAAAATAAAATAAGTGATGGGGCTGAACCTCACTCCCACCTGTATGTGGCCGCTGGCCGCGGTGGGAGACACTGCTGGGGCCCCCACCCAGATCTGCTTCTCTGGGCCAGGGCATCCATCTTCCGCCTGCTTCCGCTACCAATGGCTCCCACCTGCCTCTTCTCTGGAGAATGTCTCCTGCTCATGTGAGCCCCTTTCTATGGAGATGGGAGGCCCCAGGGGGGCTTCTCCCTCCACCCAGGTGCAGCCCGAAGCCAATGGCTGTCTGATATGAGGCCAGCCACCCCCACCTCCGTGCCTCAAGTTGGAACAACTGTGCGATGCACTTCACACTCCAGAGCTCCCTCTGGGATCTGGCACCCGCAGAGCCCAGCTGAGTCCGGTTCCTCTGCCCCAGGACAGAGGCTGAACGCTCTGCCACATTGTGCCACCTGTGTCACATGCTGCTCATTAGAAGATGGTCACTCAGCCAGCTCACACTCAAGAAGGGGTGGATGGGGCCTCATCTCTTGAAAGGAAGAGTATCGAAGAATTTGGGGCATACTTTAAATTTTATTTTACTTAAAATGTTCATTGAGGTATAATTGACATATAACATTGCATTAATTTTGAGTATACAATGTAATGATTTTATGTACAGACTGTCCCCAACAACAACGGTTCAGCTCACGACTTCTCTACTTCATGATGGTGTGAAAGTGATCCCCAAGGGCAGAAAGTGTCTTCTTGGATCCCAGGCACAGAGCAGCTGCTTAATAACTAGGTTTTACTCTGGGTTGCTGAGATGCAGAGCCTGAGGTAAGGATCCAAAAAGCAAGTTGTTTATCTAGGAGATGACCCCAGGAAACACCAGTAGGGCACAGGACGGACAGAAGACAGCTAACAACGCGTGTAGTTACCTCTGTGGGCAGCTGCGGTTCAACCACATTGGGAACCTCTGGGGGGGCAGGGTAGGACATTGTCAAGGGGAGAGGGAGGTGGCCCATCTGTCCACCAACTCCTGTCAGGTTGAGAGGCACTGCCGAGGTATGAGGATTGTTCCCTGGTGCTTCCAGCCTGCTGCATGGGACAGAAAAGCCATCGAAAGCTCCAGAAGAGCCCTCCAGCCGGAAGCGGCTGTGGACAGCAGCCGTGCAGGGTCACTGGTGCCTGTTGAAACTGGGGAGCCTGGAAGGATACAGATTGGGCATCAAGACCTTTTGCTACAAACTATTAGTTGAATAATTGAATTAAAATTTTTTCAATAGTTGCCCATAGCCTAAAGGACAAAATCCACTTCTGAGCTGGCACATAAAACCACTGTGACCCAGCTTTATATCTCAATGCTACATCGGGGTGACAAATTCAAACATCTACAGAGGCCACTGGGCAGGAAAGATAAAGGGCAAAGCCAGTCAAGGGTGAGGAAAATGTAGTTCCTGGACTTATTTCATTTTCCTTTTCTAAATTGAGATGTGAGTGTGGTTAGGTCTTGCTCTGTCACAGGGAAAGCAGCAAATACTGTGAGCAAGATGGTAAAATGGTAACAGACCTCAGCTACAGTGTTGGGAGATTATAGGGAGTGGTGGGGACTGTGGAGAATTGGAAAACACTTTTCCATTATGCTCTGTGGAAAGGCAGGCCCAAAGTTACCAGATTTTCTGTTGTTGTTGTTTTTTTCTAGAAAAGCCTGGATTTTTATACAAAATCCGTAACTACTTACATCTTGATGATCAATCCAAATATTTCTTAAAGCACACCTGTGGGCTGGTTTCAACCAGTCCTCACCCTTTGTGCTACCCTTATCAAGCATGTTAAAGTTTCAGGAAACTGATGCAGCCTTTACAAACCCCAAGTCTTTGCACATGCCTTTCCTTCTGCCAGGCCTGCTTTCCCACTCTTGTGGAAATCTCCTATTCATCCTGTAAAACTCTAGTTAGAAATTACCCAAAAGAAGACTCTCCTGGAACTCCTATTGAGCATTTTCTTATTTTGCCGAGTAGACTTATTTATCTCTTTTCTCCACAACCTGTGAGCCCTGCGGGTGCCATCTCTGTAGACTTTGTTCAGCTCCATGTCCTCAGGGTTCAGGGATCAGCATGACAGTGCAAACAGAGCGGTTTGTAAGTATGCCCTTGCTTTACTTACATCCGATGACATAGTGAGTGGTGAGTGGCTCTTAATTAAGAATAGAAAAGACCCTGGTCTGTAGTACCTGCCAATTTCCATGGTGTAAATACTCCCACCACGGCTGATTTCAAAGTACCAATCTTACATCATAAGGCACCAATGTGACGTCACTGAGTTGGGAAGACATGTGTCCAGCATGAGGCAGCTCCAGCACAGCACTACCTACATCTCTGCCTTCCCCCTAGGGACAACTTCCCCCTTGCTTCAGTGACAAAATAGCCGTCCCTTCCCATCTTTTTCCTCAACATGGCCATTGCCATCTTTGTTTTTTAAACTTCTAAAAATCTTTTCTACTGGAATATACCCTACCGTAAGGTGTGTATATCAGAAGCTTACTGCTCCATGAATTTTTACGAAATGAATACTCCCATGTTATCAGCACCAGATCAAGAATAGAATACTCCCAGCCCCTCAGAGACCCCCTTCTAGTCACTACCCTGTTGCCCAATTTCTATCATCACAGAAGAGTTTTGCCCATTTTAGAACTTCATGTAAATGGACTCAGACACTGTGTCTTCTTCTGTGTGTACTTCTTTTCTCCAATATTGAGTTTGTCAGATCCAGCCATGTTCTTACAGGAAGCAATGGGGCTCTCCTTTTAGTTGCTTCATAGTATTCCATTATCTGACTTACCACAATCTGTTCACTCTATTCTTATGGACTGGCGGGTAGTTTCCACTTTGGAGCTATTTGCCCAAGAGCAGAACCACAGGATCATGGAGGACGTAAATATTCAGCTTTTGTAGATGAAGTAAAACAGTTTTCCAAATTGGTTTTATCATACACCCTCCCACTGCCAGTGTGTGGGATTTGAGTGGCAGAACCATCTTTTCTTTCTTCAATTAAAAAAAAAAGATTTTATTTATTTATTTTTAGAGAGAGGGGAAAGGCGGGGGAAAGAGAGGCAGAGAAACATCGATGCAAGAAACATGGATCTGTTGCCTTTCACATGCACCCCAACCAGGGACCAAGCCAGCAACCCAGGCAGGTGACCTGAGCAGGAATCAAACCGATTATCTTCCACTTTACACGGCAATGCCCAGCCACCCAAACCTCACTGGTCAGGGCTAGAACCATCTTCTTGTTTGTTTTTTAAAGATTTTATTTATTTTTAGAGAGAGGAAGGGAGAGAGAAAGAGAGGGAGAGAAAAATCAATGTGTGGTTGCCTCTTGTGCTCCCCCTATAGGTGACCTGGCCCAAAACCCAGGCATGTGCCCTGACCCGGAATCAAACTCATGACCCTTTGGTTCACAGGCCAGTGCTCAATCCACTGAGCCATCTTCTTAAAATGTAAGTCAGACCAAAACCCTTTAATGATTCCCATTTTAAGATGAAGTCCAGACTGACTAACATGGCTTTTGTCCTCTGCTGGGCTTTCCACGCCAGCTCTCTGCCACCCTCCCTTCCTCATGGCGCTCAGGCCACAGTCCTCGAATATGACACATGCGTACGCATCTGAGGGACTTCCACGCACTGTTCCTTCCCTCTGGAAGGCTACCTCCCACTCTTCGCCAGCTAACTTCCACGTCCCTTAACTTAGCTCTAAATACAATGTCTTGAAGAAGACGCCTTTCTCAACTTCCCTCCCTAGCTAAATTTGTTCCCTCCGGGGTTATTCTCCTAGCTTCCTGTTCTTTTCCTTCAGTATAATAATGACACACTTGGGTGACATAGGTATTTATTTTATCAATGTCTAGGTGTCAGTCATGTTCTATTTCTTAACTGCAGTTGCAGGTATATTGCTTATGTATTAAATTATACATTAAAATTTATTCAAAACATATATAGTACTCAATGCCCTGTTCGGTACTATTGTAAGCATTTTTGAAATATTAATTCATTTAATAAATTCATTTCACTTTTTAAATATTAAGGAGATGAATTAATGGTAAAGTGAATATATTTCACTTTTCAAAAATCAGTTCATTTCATTAAATCTTCAAAATAGCCCTATGAGGTAGATGCTGTTATTATCCTCCTTTATAGGTGAGAATGTGGAGTTACAGAGACATCACCCCTCAACCCCCAGCCCTACCCCCACCAGTTTAAGAAGCTCACAGTCCTCCCCTTCATCCTTCACACCTGACTGGCTGATTGACTGACACCAGAGGGTGGGGTGGTGGATGTGGTAGGATATTTTAGGAACCTATCCCAGAAGTAGACCAATCACTTCTGCATCCCATTGGACAGAACTCAGGCTCATCATCACCTTGCCCAGCGATTACAGAGGCTGGGAAATGTAGTCTTCCTGTGTGTACAGGAAGAAGAAACAGGTTTAGTGAGACTAGGCTTTGTGGTCACCATTTTTCATGAGTGCCTACTAAGTGCCAGGCACTCTATTCATTTAGCCTGTTTGCTGTGGGTGAATGAATAAACAGTAAAAAAAGCACATAATAATAAGTTATTTAAAAATACATTTTAAATAAATAAAAATTTCAATTAAAAATAAATTTAAAACTAAATTATAATGAATAAAGTGATCATATGTGTGAGTGTATGTGCGTGCAGAGAGAATATGGATTATGGAGCTGGGGTGGTCCTGTCCTTCTGCACGGGGCCAATGATCCCAGATGGCAGAGCCCACTCCCATCCATTCTCCTCTTTTTTTTTTTTTTTTATTTTTTTTTATTTTTAGTATTACAGCCTCCTGAGTTTTACCTGGGCACATAGCTTCTCTGTTGGAGACTACATTTCCCACTCTCCCTTGAAGCTAAGTGTGACCATGTGACTAAGTTCTGGCCAATGGGATGTGTGCAACTTCCAGGTATGTCCTTCAAAGGAAGTTGTTGCCCTCTATGCCCTTCTACCTGATTCCCCAGGGAACCCCAGGGGGAATCCACCAGTGATGTAAACAGGAAGGGTGTCCCACTAGCCCTGGACCATTAACCTCTGGAGACTTACATGAGAAAGAAATAAACAGTCATCTTGTTACAGCCACTGAATTATTGGGCCTCTTTTTTACAGCACCATGACTTGTGCTTGAGTAATACAGCATCCGCCCTCACCTCAGGCTGACCCCTTGGGTGCTGACTTGGCTCCTCCATTCCTGCCTCCACAGTAACTACCTCCCCTCTCCATGACTCTGATGTCTTGAACAACAGTGCGCAAATTTTCTGTGTTCTTTTAAAAAAAATTGAGAGAGAGAGGAAGGGGGAAAGAGAGAGAGAAAGAGAGACATCGACTTGTTCCACTTATTTATGCATTCATTGATTGGTTCTTTTATGTGTCCTGACCTGGAGGATGAAGCCGCAACCTTGGTGTATCTGGATGATGCTCTAACCAATTTAGCTACCCAGCCAGGGCCCCTAGACTGTTCTGAGTAAACACGATTATGTGAGAATCAGGAATCTGACAGAGAGTTTATGTCCAGACTTCATTTGTTCAAGTTCCTAATGCTCTGGGCTAACGGCACCTTGTACTTCAATCACCAGCCTACACAGAGTCCAGGCTCCTGCAAGTCTCCTGGCATCCCTTTCCTCTTTTACAGTTTTCCTTTGAGGAAAAGCCTCTACATCACTTTAGGTCCATGTGGAACACTGTGGTGGGGTTGACTTCCCCTCACCTTCAGTGATGAGCATGTGGCCCAAGATGGGAATCTGATCCCATTTTTTTCATTGTCATCCATTTGTCTGTTTATTTTCTAGTGTGGGATAAGGGCCATGGGGAGAGGAGAGCTTCTCCTCCTTTCACTGCTTAAACTTTGGGAATTTAAAAGTGTTGCCCTGGCTGGTCTGGCTCAGTGTATTGAGCACTGGCCTGTGAACCAAAAGGTCACAGGTTCAATTCCCAGTCAGGGCACATGACTGGGTTACTGGCCAGGTCCTCAGCTGGGGACCTACAGAGGCAATCGATCAACGTTTCTCTCCCTCTCTTCCTCCCTCCCTTCTGCTTTCTCTAAAAGTAAATACATAAAATATATATTTTTAAACTGTTGTGTTTTTACCCGGTGAACCCACTGAGCTGTTGTGGGGGGGGCCTCCACCCGCAGGGCCCGCCCCCGCCCCCTCCAACCCCGCCGGCTGCCACGGATGAGAATAAGTCTACCTAGACATGATCTGTTTGGGGAGGAAAGGTAGCCGATCTCTCAAAGGAGAAGGACCAAGAGCCTTTGGCTTTTATTAGGTTCATTTTGCACAGGAACACAGGTAAAGCCCATTAACCATTATCAGGCAGTAAGGATCAAACAATAGATAACACTCAAAGAACTCTGAGCACCTATTTTGAGTCAGGGTCAGATACCTAAATGGCCGTACAACTTTGAGGAACAAACTCACTTCTTGCTTGGACCCTTATCATTTAATCGAGAGCATTCTAAACAAAGCAGGTTTCACAGGATTCTACATATTCTTTCTCAGGCCTGATCACCCTAGGGAACCCACCCTTTCCAGCACAGGGCAGCACCCACCACCAGCATTGTTTCAGGCTTAAGTCAGGCAGGGGAAGTAAGGCAGCCAAGAGATTAGGAGACTTCTTGCAGACAGAATGAGGACTCAGGCGATGTCAAAGCCAAGGGGCAAGGGTCCATCGCCCCCTTTTTCTAGCCCCCCAAGTCCTTCCCTGGGGTACCCCACGATCGTGCCGGTCTTAGGTCATCCCTCGCTTGAGCAATCTTACCCATCATTGGCTAACCATTAAGCATTGGGGGCCAGGCAGGGTGAAGTAAAAGAGCAGAGGTGGCACCCCTGCCAGGGAGATAAGCTTTGTCTCAGTGGCTTATGGTCTGAAGGTCACTCACTCAGCCTTAGCCATGGGGGGGTTACAGCTCCTGAAACCAGGCAGGGCAGTTCCCAACAGGCCATGCCTGCTGTGTGCTTGATAAGGAGATGTGCAGAAGTTGGAGGTGAGTGACTGAACTTTGGGGGACATCGGGGTGCCAGCCTGGGCTACTTTGTCCTCACACCCATTCTTCATCTTCATCCTGGTGTGACTGGACCATACTAGTGTGGCTGGGAGTAGCCTCTAAACATTTTACATTCAGGTCTTCGAAACTTCACACCCCTTCCTCTCTCCAGGCACTCTCTCTGCCTTAGCCACCTGCTGTCTGGACAGAAAAGGACTTGCACAGGGCTCTGAGACACTGGAAGGGGGTGGGACCACAGTTCAGAGGGAGGCTGTGTCTGCATGTGGAGCAGAGCTGCCTGCCATATGAATGAGAAACAAGCTGTAGTGTGATAAGTCCTGAGGGTTTGGGGGTGCCTGTCACAGTGACTAGAGTGTACTTACTCTGACTAATACAATATTTGAATTCGCTTAATGCTCAAAACAGCCCTAGTAGGTAGGTTCCATTATTATCCAATCTGTGGATGAGCAGCTGAGGCGCAGAGAAGGTCAGCCACACACCCAAGGTCAGGTTCCTCACCCTACAGTGTATTTCCTGGTCCTGTGGGGGTGCAGCCCCAGCCCCTAGCCTTGTCCTCCTGCTGTATCAGCCAGCACTCAGATGTGACTTCATCTGCTGCTATTTTTCTAATAGGAGCCCACCCTGAGATGATGCACGAGGGGCTTGGTGCAGTGCTGGTGCATAATACACTCCCTGCAAAATGTTTGAGACTATTATCATCACTGATGGTGGTAGAGCACTGGCCAATAGCTCAGTGGTTAAGCCAGATGGGCTGGGTGAAAGCCCATCTCCACCATTTACTAGCTGTGTGACCATGGGTAGGTTACTTCACCTCTCTGTGCTGCAGTTTCCCCATCCATAAAATGGGAATAATGAGGCTATCTAGTTCATAGGGTTATTGCAAGAATTAAGATATAAAATACTGCACAGTTCCTGCCACTGACGTTAGGTTTTACAATTGTTCTAATGCTTTCCCCTATTAACCCCCCAGGCGTGGCAAACAGCTGTGTCTGACTGGGACCTCCCCAGGCTGCCCACAGCCTGAGAGACTCCGGTGCCTGCCCCCTTCCTTGACTCCCAGCGACCCCTACCCTGAACCTGGGTTCCAGCATCATCTCCTTTCTTCTCCTTTGCCCCTCAGCCCCAGGGTGACCAGAACCCCAGCCTCATGGGACAGCTTTCTAGCACTTTCCCCTTTTTAAGAGATTGACTGCAATTTCTATAATAACATCACATTAGCTAGAAATTAATGTCCTCATTAAGACAGCAATTAGGCACATTAGTGCAGCAATAAAAGAGAAGCTTATGAAATAATTGCTGGTTCCAAAATGCCTTTAATTTAGTATTTTATATTGCACCGTGTTATTAATTTTTTTCCCTCGGCAGAAGATAATAAGAGAAACGTTTGAATTGTGAGGAGGTTTAAAATAAAAGAAAAATTTTAAGGAAAGCACTGTTGATCCCTAGAGATGGATGATCTTCCTTCTCCCCACAGCCCCCATCCATTCCGAGTCCATCGGATGATGGTGGTGATGGAGGTGGACGGAGACTAGGCGGTGTCCTGGACTCACAGGCAAACCTGGAGGCCAGAGGGGGGTGGAGTTGGGCAGTCTTTGATACCAGAAGCACAGGGAGTGTTGCCTTGTTTCTTTGCCCTAAACAACAAATACCTGTTCATTTTCTATTTTCTCCAGTGGCTCCATCTCCTGAATTCAAATTCACTTAGCAGACGTTTGTTTTCTTGGGACCTGATGGCTCCGCCGTGCGGTTCTCAGGCTGGTGGGGAATGCAGGTGTATAAATGTGAAAATGCACTGGTAGATGGGAAATAGTGCTCTTTTGCCACTGGTAATGAAATCGTGCACCAGGGACACAATTATCCATGGATGGGCAAATCATCAGGGCAGATGAGTGTATTTGTGGAGAGCTCTTCTGCCCCCTTCTGAAGCCCTGGGTCTACCTTAGTACCCCAGAATGTGGCGTGGTTGGACATCAGGAGCCTCCTGGTGTCATCAGATGGTACCCAGCACCAGCAGGTGTCCTGGCTCCAAATCCAGAATCTTCTCTAGCTTCTAGAGCTGTCTTAGAATGGGTTCCTCTAGAGGCTGAGATAAGAATTTGTCTCAGACTCTGAGACAAGAATTCGAGGGGGCCCCAGGAAGCACCAGGAGGGGCAAGGGAAGTGAGGATCAGCCAGGGGGCTAGTGAGTCTGAATGGAAGTGAGAGAGGGAGAGAGTGGAGGGGATGCACTCAGAGAAATGTCAAGAAAGGAGGAATGAGAAAGAATTCTTAAGGAATTGAAGGAGACAGTAACCAAATCAGTATCAGTTACTGACTGGCCATTATGCTGCGTAACTAACAGCCCCCAAATCCAGTGGCTTCCATACTCAACAGTCGTCATGGCTCTGCCATCTGAGTCAAAGGTGGTTTTGCTCTTGGTTGGGCTCATTCTTGAGTCTGTGGTCAGCTGTGGGCCCAGGAGGCACACTCTGTTCACCCAGGTTGGACTCTGCACATGTCTGGGGCCCAGTTGGCTGCAGGTTGGTCCAGGATGGCCTCAGCTTGGGGGATAGGGTTCTCCTCCATGACCCTGACTAGCCCGGGTTTTGGACACGTGACAGAGGCAAGGTTTCTAGACAGAGCAGAAATGTGGAGCGTCTCTTGAGGCCCCGATTTGGAACTGCCCTGGCGCTGCTGCTGCACCCAGATGCCAAAGCAGGTCAAAAACATACGGGCCAGATCCACCTCCAGTGGGAGGAGCTACCCAGTCCTGCACCCTCTAGAAGGTCCTCCTGCTCATGTTTGCTCTCTCTAGGGTATATAGCTTGTTTCGTTCAAAACCCCAAATTCCTGACAAGGCTTCCCTTCCTCCCCTGCTTTGGGGTATGACCAGACTGATTTTTTTAAAAGATTTTATTTATGTATTTTTAGAGAGAGGGGAAGGAAGGGAGAAACAGAGGAAGAGAAACATCAATCTGATCGGTTACCTCCCGTACATGCTCCAAATGGGACCAAACCCACAACCCAGACATGTGCTCCCACCAGGAATCCAGCTGGTGACCCAGGATGACGCCCAACCAACTGAACCACACCAGTCAGGACAGAATTGAAACTTTTTACTGAAGTAATTGACTCTCCTAACAGCAAACAGGGAGTTAGGGTCGGTTATGGCAGAGGTTAACCCATAGGGGCACCTGAGCAAAGTAAGTGTGGCTTGAGCCCACCCAGTGCCTCCTGTGCAATGGCCATCCTGCCCCACGGCACCAGCCAACCCTGATTAGGGGGTTGTAGAGGAAAAGGGAAGAGAGAAGGAGGGCGAAAGGGATTCCACTAGGGACCAGGGCACCATTTAACCTTAGCTTTGGGGGCTGATGATGGACCCAGGAGGGAGCCATGGCCCAGCAAGGAAACCCAGGCAGGCAGTCTGGCCTGTGAACCAAGCCTGGACCAGGCCCTGTAGGGGAGGGTGGGCATTGGGAGAGGGAGAGAAAGGTCCCAGCTGAACTGACCAAGTTGGCCTTTCCATCCGTTCACCACCTCCCATCCTGTATCCCAAGAAAATAAAGTGCAGCCAGGTTCTCGGTTGCCATGGCAACTGCCACAAAAAATTGGGGAGGGGGGACATCCTAAGGGTATGAAGAAGCAATTTGCTCTCAGCTCTGGGAGGCAAGGGGTGAGGGGAGAACAGGGGATCAGATTCTCCTGGGGAGGGAAAGGCAGGAGAGCTGGGCCAGAGTAGGTGATGTCCCAGCCAGGAGCCTTCCGTGGCCGCAGCCAGCCATCTGAAGGGAGAGAGTGGAGGCAACTCCGGGTTTGAGTTGGGGGTGTTCCGAATCTAAGCCCCCCACTTCCAAGGCTCCCCAGGGTAGCCGCCTGCTCCCCACCCAAAGCCTCCAGCACCCAGTGTCTGGGGGGGCAGTCTTATATGGAATTAATTAGTTAGTTAATTAATTAATTAATTTCAAATTCCACCTAGGGACCACAGATCTGACACCCATCAAATTCCCCAAACCCAGGAAGGGGCTCAGCCCCTACCCAACCTCCCCCTTCAGACTGTTCTGGAAAGGTCCCAACCCCCTGAGGTGCAGGGAGGAGGGCAAAGGTAAACCCCTAGGGGGACCCTACAGCCTTTCCCCACTCTGTCTAGTTTCACTACACCTCCAAGAAAGCAGAGAAAGCACAGTGTGGTGGCAGCTGCGGTTTTTTTTTTTTTTAATCTGTTAATAAAACGCAAGTGAATCAAATCTGCTCTGAGGGAAAAGGGGGGAAGGGGCGATGAGGCAGGGGCCGTGGTGTTTGCAGAAGTTGGAAATTTAATAAGAAAGAAAAATAAAAATAGTCACTGTTCTGGAGAGACAGAGGGAGGGTTGAGAGAAGCAGGCGGGTGTGGGACTCCAGGCTGGGCAGAGACTGCTGTAAGCCCTGGCCGGCAGCTCAGTTGGTTAGAGTGTTGTCTGGATGCACCAAGGTTGTGGGTTCAATCCCTGACCAGGGCATCTATCTACAAGACTCATTCAATGAATACATGAATAAGTGGAACACATCGATGTCTTGTCTGTCTGTCTGTCTCTGTCTCTCTCTCAATTCAATAAAAAAAAATCAATACATAAAAATTAAAAAAGAAAGATTGCTGCAGAGGTGAGGGGTTGGGGAAGGTGAGGGCCTCCAGAATAGGGAGGGGCAAGGGAGGCATAGCTGAGGTAATAGGAAAGGGGGCTGGCAGGCCTGGGTCACCACCCAGAGTGGCCCAATTCCCCGACCGATTTTCCACAGGGGTGCGCACGCCATAGAGGTTAGGTATAGGCAGACTGAAAGCTAAAGTGAGGAGGTGCAGCCCCCCGCGGTCTTCACAGCGGCTCCCACCTCCCGGGCTGCTCAGTAGACACATCGCGCAGGCAGGGTCGCCACGGAACAGGTTGCTCACTGCACAGGAGTGCTGGTCAGAAGCCGGAGCGAGAGCTGATATCATCTGTTCCCCTCGTCACCCCCTGCATCTGCCCAGAGGAAGGGGTGCCTTTTAAAGAGCAACGCACACAACGTGGAAATAACCAGAACATCTGCGAACAGATACCCCAGTGCGGTCGGCCCGGACACAACGCACGGACGCTCGCTGTGATGCGGGTGGAACCAGAAACCAGCACTAGTAAGTCCACAGACAGTGCAGACTGGCGGCTGCAGGGGCGAGGAGGAAGGTGAAAATCAGGGAGTCACTTAATGGTACAAGTTTCCTTTTGGAGTGAGAAAATTCCGGAACTTTTACTTGTTTAAAGATTTTATTCACTTGTTTCTAGAGAAAGGGTAAGGGAGGGAGAAAAAGATGGAGAGAAACATCGACTGGCTACCTCTCGCACGCCCCCAGCTGGGGACCCAGCCCACAACCCAGGCATGTGCCCTGACTCGGAAATCAAACCAGTGAACTTTCGTTTTTGCAGGCCGATGCTCAATCCACTGAGCCATTCAAGCCAGGGAAAATTCTGGAGCTTTAGATAGAGGTGGTGGTTGTACCACATGGTGAACGTATGAGATGCCAATGGATCCTATACTTTTAAATGGTCAATTCTATATTAGGTAAATATTACTTCAATTTTAAAAAAAAGTCCACACAAAGATGATGGAGGACCAGCTAGGCCCCTGCACACAACCACTAACACTTCCCACATCCCCAGAAAACCCAGGATTGGTGACAGGCTTGGCCAGAGCAGCCTTGGGAGCCCTCGTGGAGGAATGGATTTCATTCATTCATTCATTCATTCACTCAACAAATATTTACTGAGTGTTTATTTCGTGGCAGGTAGTATGCTGGGCAGTACATAAATAAACCCCTGCCCTCGAGGCTGACACTCCACTGGGGGGACAGATAGCCCCACCAAACACAGCCTATGGTACAGGAGGCAGTAGTGTATGTGATGGAGAAATAAAACTGGGATGGGTGAGGGTAGGCAGCGGAACTACGTGTAATTTCAACAGGGTGACCTCACTGAGGAGGTGATGTTTGAGCAAAGCCCCAAAGCAGGCAAAGAGGAGTCACACGGGTATCTGGGGGAAGAACATTCCAGGCAGATGGAACAGCCAGTGCAAAGTGCTGAGCCTTGTTATCTGAAAGTAATACAGGAAAGGGGTACAAGGACGATATAAATTAACTGAAGTCCAACATGGACTTCAGTTAATGGTCAGAGGCCTGCCACATGCTGCTAACATGGAACTCGGCCGACTGAACATGCAAGCAGACCATGAGGAGCCTTGGGACAAAAACACTCCTGCACAGATTGATTAATGGCTACCTACCTGTACCTTATCGTTTACCTATACCGTAAAGGGAAAACAGACCACAAAATATGCCTTGTAAACGTTAAAGGTAATCCCAATGTTTCTTTCCTCTATTTCCCCATTCCAGCAATTTTCCATAGAAACTACACACATGGAAACTTAACCTCTACAGGCAGTTGGGGTGTCTGCTCCTTCTCTGGTGAGGAGAGTCTGCCACTCTGAGAAATGGCTTTCCTTGCTTATCCTCCCTCTCAGCTCACCGATCGCCCTTCCACTTTAAACTCTATGCTGGCTTGGGTATAAATTCTTTCTGGTGTGAAGCCAGGAACCCTTTTGGCTCGGGACTCAAATCTCCACCAGGGACTTGCCTCACCAGCATCGAAAGGAGACCTCTGAGATGATCACCAGCCTAGGCTAGGACAAGGACAATGATTAGAGCAGCAAGTCATAGATGGGACTATACACCAGATGTAGCCACCACATTCATGCCTGTGATTCTCACAATGAACTTCAATGTCATCGAAATGTTATTATCTCCAGTTTACAGATGGAGAAACCAAGGCACAGAGAGATGAAGTGACTCCTGGATTTAAATCCAGCATGCCCATCTGCAGATCCAGGTGGGTGAGATCTGTGGACTTCTTCCAAAGCCTCACTATGACAGGCTCCCCAGGGCTCAGGCCTTCGCTGGAGCTGCCTCTGGTCCCGGAGCTCACAGAGTGACAAAGTCCTGCAAGGACCCCAGCAAGGGGGAGTCAGCATTGGCAGGTGATGGATGGTTTAATATTTTGCGCTGCGACCCCGACCCCGGACCCCTCCTCCCCCACAGCCCAGCTGGCAGTCCCCGTGGAGAGGCAGAGGTGGGATAATTTGGTTGCCAAAAAGAGAAGAAAAATTCAAGAGAGAAGCATAGATGGCAGAGCAGGGGAACGAGATGGGAGCTGGTTTTGCTGGGCTCAGATGGGAAGGAGGAGGTAGATCCCTATTCCTGTTGGGGGCCACAGGGCGAGCAGCCCTCAGCACCTCTCCAACTCCATCTGACATGCTGGTTTAAGAATAGAGATGTGGTGAGTGGAAGGCCACCACAGGATCAAGGCCTCAGAGGACAGGGCAGCATGTGGCCTCCACAGGTTGGATGGAGGCTGGAGGGACACGACAGAGGCGGGGGTGCTGGAGCTGGGGGTGGAGGGGGCTGGGAGATCCTTGTACTCAGGTAAGAAACCTTGGGTCGTCCTTGGCTTTCTCCCTCTGTCTCTGTCTCTCTCTGCATCTCGCCTCACAACCAAACCTACCTTGGACTTCACTTCTTACTACCTTTATGGGCCTGTACCTGGTACAGACTAGAATCACTCAACTGGACAACTCAGTTGCTTCTGGTCCCCAGCTCCACCCCCACCCTAAAGTCTATTCCCCTCACAGCCCCCAAAAATGGCCCTCGAGCACAGGAGCCCAGTCTCCCCGCTTCTGCTCAGACCCTCCCCCCAACTGTGTCTTGCACCTTGGATTAGTTTCCTGTTGCTGCCATTACGAATTCCCACAAATTTAGCAGCTTTAACAACACACAAATGTCATCCCAGGTTCTGGTTTGGGTCTCAGCAGACCAAGATCCAGGTGGCAGCAGAAAGCGAGTCTCTGCAGAAGGATCGGCACCTGCCCATTTGGGTGCGGGTAGACTCCAATTCCTGTCCTCATCTCTTTCCACTGACCCCCCATCTCACTCCAGCCCCCTCAATGTTTCTCAAACACACCTAGTGAGTTCTAGCCGCAGGGCCTTTGCTTATGCTTTTCCTCCCAGGAAAAATCTGCTTCAGATGTTTGCATGGCTTGCTCTCCCTTTCCACCCAGGTTTCTGCTTGGGGCATTGACTGTCTCCCAATATCACTTTCCCTTGTCTTTTGTCACAAGTAAATTATTTCTTTTTTTTTTTTTAAATTTTATTTATTTATCTTTAGAGGGGAAGGGAAGGAGAGAGGGAGAGAAACATCAATGTGCGGTTGCCTCTTGTATGTCCCCTGACGGGAACTGGCCTGGCAACCCAGGCATGTGCCCTGACTGGGAATCGAACCGCGATCCTTCGGTTCGCAGGCCCGCGCTCAATCCACTGAGCTACACCAGCCAGGGCACAAGTAAATTATTTCTTATTGTGATAAAATACTCATAACCTAAAATTTACCGTGGTAACAATTTTATGGTGCACAACTGAGTAGCACTAAGGACATTCACGGTATTGTGCAACTAACATGGCTCCCTCATGCCAGAACTTTCTCGTCTCTCTCAGTGGAGACCCCAAACCGATTAAGCAGTCACTCCCCATTCTCCCCTCCATATTCCTTGTCTTTTGTATTGATACAACACCTCCACTTTTAAGTGGGGCACACGGCCACCCAGGAAAGAGACTACATTTCCCAGCCTTCCTCGAAGCTATGCCAGGTGACTACATTCTGGCCAAAAGCTTGCAAGCAGCCGTGAAGGGGCGGAGCAGAGCCTCCCGACCTTCTCCTCACACTAGCTGGAGGGTGGACCATGTTGGAGGGGCATCTAGGTCCACTCCGAAGATGGCCGAACCGAAGACAGAAGGAGCCTGTATCCCCACCACAATGTAGCCAGCCCTCCCAGCCCTGGACCATTTACACCCAGATGATGAAGCTAGTGTTAAATAAACTTATTTCTTGTTTGAGCCGTGGTAATGTTGAGTTTCTTTTCCAGCAGCCAAAGTCGTATCTAATTAACAGCATTTGGTAATAGAATGCAAATTAAGCGGCATTACCTTAGCAGGTGCGCAGCTGGTGAGGACTCAGATCTGACAGACTGGAAGCGGGTCGCCCCAGTTATGCAGGGACAAAACATTCACGAAGCCTGTTGCTATGGACTGAATGTGCATGTCTCACTCAATTCACATGTTGAAACCTAATCCTCAATGTGCTTATATTAGGAGGAGGGGCCTTTGGAGGGTCATTAGGTCGTGAGGGGGAAGCCTTCATGAGTGAGATTAGTGCCCTTATAAAAAAGACCCTAGGGAGCTTCCTTGTACCTTCTAACACACGAAGCCACAACGAGAAGTCAAGTCGGCTACCTGTGAACCAGGAAGTGGGTTCTCACCAGACACCAAATCTGACTGCATCTTGATCTTGGACTTCCAGCCTCCAGAACAGTAAGAAATACATGTCTGTCATTTACAAGCCATCCAGTCTGTGGCATTCTGATATAGCAGCCCGAATGGACTAAGACAGCTGCCATCTGTGATGTCTTTGAAGACAACCTGTCACTCTAGAGTGGCTGGCTTTATGCAATTCAGGCCATGTACCAGCTATGGCTGTTACGTGAGTCAGAAGGGACCTTCCATGTCTTTTAAGCCACTATAATGTTTCCCTTGCTAGCCGCATCTGTTCAGTTCCTGAGTTCAGGGTACGAGTCTGGATGACAAGTTTGGATACATTTTCCAGGTAGTAAATGTTTGCGCAGTAAGGGATACCTGCATTTGGGGGCCTTGTTGTCACAGCAGCCTAACATTTACCTTAACTAATACCCACCAAAGAAAAACTCTTTTTTCATCATCTGCTGTGGGCATTCTGTGAGGGATATGGAAAGTACCTAGCCTGTGCCTGGTACATAGTAGATGCTCAATAAGTGTTCATCATTTCTACCACCACCTCTGGACGGGGAAGGAATCCGCCTTCCCAAATTGTCGGTGAAGCTTCTTTTGTGTCTTTTGTTTCCAGACCAGAGGCAGCTCCTGTGGGGCAGACCCCGTCTCCACAGCTGGCTCTCTCTCTCTGGCTTTATAACTCTGTTGCCTCCCCTGCCCCCTCCTGCATAGTTCATTCCCTTCAACTCATCCAGGTCCCTCCCTTCCTTAAACACCTCCACTAACCTCCAAGCACACTGTCAACAGCAGGGCTGGGGCCCAGTTTCTCACAAAACTTTTTATGACCGTTTTCTGACTAGTAAGTGGTTAAAAATATCCACTCCGCCCAGGCAATTTTGCTAAGCTGGTGTCAGGGGGAGAAAGGGAGACACGAGAGAGCTCACAAATGAAGCAAATTGCTGAAAATCGGATTTATTTTTACTGTCTTATCTAGGAGCCACCAGAGAGGAGATGAGATTGCAATTGCTGCTGGAACTTTCTCACATCCCCGAGTCTGGGACAAGAAAGTGGGGGAGGAATATTGAGAGGAGACAGAGAGAGAGAGCAGAAGGGAAGACAGAGGCAAGAGAATGGGGACACCAGAAGAGACAGAAAAAAAATGAACAGGAAGAAAAGACAATGGCCATAAGAGAGATTAGGGGCATGGGTTTAAATGTCATGACCTCAGCCAGGGGCACCAACAGGGGCTGTACCTCTTTCAAAGACCCTTCTTCACCCACGGCGTCCAATTTTAATTGCCCACCAGGCTTATGCAAGGGGCAGGAACCACTTACCCATTTTGCTGTTGAGAAAACTGAGGCTTAGAGGAAGGAAGCCTTTGCTCAAGAGCATAAAGCTAACTTACTAGTCACGGGAATGACCAAATGAGAGTCTAGAACGGGGGTGGGAAAACGTTTTCTGTACAAGATCAGAGAGTAAATAGTTTTGGCTTTGCAGGCCCCATGTTCTCGGTTGCAACAATGCAAGTGTGCCATTGCATGGTGAAAGCAGCCATAGACAATACGTAGAGGAATGAGTGCTGTGTGCCAAAAAGCTTTGTTTACAGGCCTGACTGGGTGGCTCAGCTGGTTGGAGAGTTGTCCTATACACCAAAAGGATGTGGGTTTGATCCCCAGTCAGGGCGCATGCCTGGGTTTCGAGCCAGGTCCAGTTGGGGGTGTATGAGAGGCAACCACACATTGATGTTTCTCTCCCTCCCTTTCTCCCTCCTTTCCCCTCTCTTTAAAAATAAATAAATAAAGTATTTTTTAAAAAAGAATTTAAAAAACCCACTTTATTTATAAAAGCAAGTGGCCCACAGGATTTGGCCCCAGGGGCCTTGGTTTGCCAACCTCTGGTCTAGAGCTATATTGCTCAATATGGTAGCCACTAGCCACATGTGGCTATTTATATTTAAATTCATTGGAAGTAAACAAAATTAAACATCCAGTCCCTCAGTAGCACTAGCCATATTTCAAGACCTCAGTGACTACATGGTGGCTGTGCATTGCGGCTACTCTGTTGGACAGCCTAGAAAATGACTATTTCTATCATCATAGAAAGTTCTATTACAGTGCTGCTTAAGAGTTTGTCTCTCGTTTGTGTTTTCTAAGGACCAAAGTTAAAGGAATGATTTGGGAGGCTTTTATTTATTCAGTCAACAAACAGTCCAGCACTGTCTGGGTGCTAGACCCTGATGCTGGTGCTAGGGGCAGAGAGGAGACGGAGAAAGACCCACTCCTGGTTTATTCATTGCTTTACTGTCTCTCTCGGTTGCCTCTGTACCCACTACCTGTGTGTCTTGCTCTGATTTTCATTCAGGTTTCTGCTCCTGTGCTGCCTCCTCTAGGAAGCTCTCCTGGACCACTCCAACAGAAGAGAGAGCCCCTTCTTCATGTTCTTTACCCTGCCTGTTTTGTCACAACTCTCCCTGACACTGTGTTATGTATCCATTATTCTCTTGTTTCCACCTCCTCTGCCAGAATTCAAAGTCCACGGGGACAGGGGTTTTGTTCTGCTTTCTCTCTGACAGGAAAGGTGGTTGCAGCCCAGGCTTTGAAGCAGAGAGCCTGAATTTGCATACGGCCCTCCCCTCTTGGGGGCTGTGTGATGTTCTACAAGATGCGTGGGCTTTCTCTGCCTCTGTTTCATCACCTGTAAATGGGAATAATAATAGTATATTAAATGGTGACCCCCAAAATATATGTTCATGTCCTAATACCCAGGCCTTGTGAATGTGACTATATTTGGGAAAAGGGTCTTTGCAGATGTAACTAAGTTAAGGACCTGGAGATGAGGTCTTTGTGGATTATCCAAGTGGGCTCCAAATCCAATGGCAATTGTCCTTTTAAGAGAAAAGCAACAGAAAAAAGAGAGAGAGAATCAATAACATGATCCAGCCCAGAAGTGACACATTAGTTCTGCTCAAAATTCCTTGGCCAGAACACACCATGTGGCCCCACTTAATTATAAGGGGGCCAAGAACATGATTCTGCCCAGGAGGGGGAGAAACAGAGACATTTAGAGAACAGCAGTCATCACTCAACCACATGGCCATGAAGGGGTGGTTTGGAGAGAGGGGGAGAGCCCAAACCCAACACTTAGTGATTGGGTAGAGAATGAACCTATGAAGGAGGCTATAAGATTATGGCTGGGGGAACTCGAAGACTTTTCCATTTTTAAAAAATACTTTATTTATTTATTTTTAAAGAGAGGGGAAGGGAGGGAGAAAGAGAGGGAAACATCAATGTGTGGTTGCCTCTTAAGCACCCCCTACTGGGGACCTGGCCCACAACCCAGGCATGTGCCTTTGGTTCGAAGGCCGGCACTCAATCCATTGAGTCACATGACCAAGCTAGGGCTTGTGCTTCCTCCCTGGAACCCCATCACATTGGTTAGGCTTGGAGGAGGACAGAAGCCTCTCTAGGTACTTCAATAGGAAGGGATTGAATGCAGGCAACCAGAGCCTGCAAATCGACTGAGAGGGCTGGAGGGGGGCCTACCAGCATCCAATAAGTCAGTGCAGACAGGAACCTCAGAGAATAACTGCCGATGATCTCAATGGCCTGCTCTCAACATCACAGTGGGCAATTCTCAGGAAGATGCCCAGGGGGTGCCAGGCAAAGCTCATGACTGTCATTTGCCAGGGCCTGAATTCTTTTTTTTTTTTTAAGATTTTATTTATTTATTTTTAGAGAGAGGGAAGAGAAAGATCAAGAAACATTGATCAGTTGTCTCTCACACAACCTCAACTGGGGACCTGGCCTGCAACCCAGGCATGTGCCCTGACTGGGAATTGAACCAGCAACCTTTCAGTTTGCAGACTGGCGCTCCATCCACTGAGCCACATCAGCCAGGGCATGGACCTGAGTTCTTGCTTGCCATTGACAGGAACAGTGATGGCTCCTGTTTCTCTTCCACCTGACCAGTCTCACATGGATGTCTCCCAGTTGTGGACTCCACCCTATAGCCCTGCCAACAACTGCATCTTAGGCATGTAGTTATCAGACTTCCAGCCCTTGAGACATAGTAGAGAGCAGAAAGTGGTGCAGAGTTGCTAGCAGATAATCCAGCACACTTAAAAAGGTGGAACATGGAGATGGTGGCCAGAAGGGTTTGGGGCAGGGTGACGTGCTGGCCAGGTGGAGCTGGAAGTGATCTTGGACCTTGGTAGGGATCGGACCCTACGCAGATGTCCAAGGCAGTTCCCTTGTTTCATGAAGTCATTCCTTCCCAGGAGTCTTTTGGATTGTGTTCCTCCCTACAATATGACAAAAGTTAGGCGACAAAGTTGAGCCTTGGTGATGAAAGATATATTTAAAAGTAAGATGGAGTAGGATGCAATGATCAAAAGAAATGAACTATCAAGTTACGAGAAGACATGGAGGAAACTTAAATGCGTATTGCTGAGTGAAGAAGCCAGTCTGAAAAAGCTACAGACTCTGTGACATTCTGGGGAAGGAAAAAAAACTACAGAGAGACTTGCCAGGGTTTCTCGGGAGGTATGAGTAGGTGGAGCACAGGGCTATTTAGGGTGGTGAAGCTGTTTTGTAGGATACTATAATGGTGGATCATGAAATCTTGCAGTTGTCAAAACCCATGGGATATGCAACACCAGGGACCAACCCTAATATCAACTGGTGACTTTAGTTAGTAATACGATATCGATACTGCTTCATCCATTTTAACGAAGGTACCACACTAAGTAAGATGTCAATAATAGGAGAAATTGGGGGGAAGTTGTAAATGGAAACTGGCTGCACTATTTGTACAATTTTTCTGTGAATCTAAAACTGCTCAAAAACATGAAAATCCATTGATTAGGGAAAAAAACATGCAAAGAGTAGCTTCTTGGGGCTGGAACGTGCTCCAGTCTGCAGGGCTTCTCTGATAAACAGAGCTGACTGAACTACCCGGGGTGCACTAGGCACTGGGCTTACAGTCGCTATGGCGAGCAGCCATGAACTCCCCACTTTGGGCAGACCCGGGAACCAGCCTGGCCTGCTTCCCCTCAACCTCCATGGTCTCTCTCCATGATCTGGGCTCCCTCCCCAAGAACCCTCTTGGTCTATCTTAGATTAGTGAGCAAACTGGGGATACAACGAGTAATTGTCAGGGTAGCCTAGGTCATACTCCGTAACAAATAAGGCCTGATTGCTGAGCTAGAGGAGGTTGTGTTTCTAGGTTCCAGACATGCTGCTTGTGGGCAGTCTGGAAAATGAGACTCTCAAATGACAGTTGTGATAGGACAAGCCCCGGTTTGCAGCTGGCCGGGGTGTGGAGATGGGTGTCTCTGAGTGTCCACCGCAGAAGTGGCAAACACACAGACGCGGACACTCTTGCACACACAGCCACCTGCACCCTGCCCAAAGCCAAACAAGGAGACAGTACCGATCCAAACCCACCCTCTCCCCCGCATCTGCTATCCCAATTCCAGAGCCATCCCTTTCTGTCCTTCTCTCTGCCACACATTCCTTCGGAGCAGGAGGTTAATAAACTCATCACTGAAGAGCAGGGAACATGTCTGCAGAGGTTTTAATTACAGCAGAAAATTGGCCCAATTGGTATTTAATGTAGAGTAAGTGTCGAGTTAACTGATCAGGGCAGGAGGAGCTGAGGTTTGCACGGAGGTGCCCTGAGCCTTGCCTGCCTGGCTTTCCCTGGGAGCCTGTGAATGTGGCAGGGCTGAGGTTCTGGCTCACTGGGAGCTGCAGAGGGACCTCAGGGACCCTGGAAGAGGAAAGGAAGCAGTCTGGTGTAAAGGGGTGAGAAGGCATTTCTGAAACCTCAGCTCAGGGCTCTGCTCTTGGGCCTCCTCTCTTCCTTGTAACAGAGTTGCTACCTTGCAGGCAGCAGTAGAGGAAGTGCTGGGGCTCGCTTAAAGGGGGTGGGGGAGGAGCTGCTCAACTGGCTGGAGGTCTGTGACAATGGGAAGGACCGATTCCTCCAGGGGTGGTACTGAGCTGAAGGAGCTAAACTTTCTAAGCGAGGATGGTGGAGGAGAAATCTCCCTGGTTTTTCCATCCAGCCTCCAGGGTCTCTGCAGGGGAGCTGAAGGAGAGAAGTTTTCCAGGAGAGCCAGTGCCCAAGAGAGAAAGAAAGGAAAAGCCCCAAACAATCGGAGACAGGATAGCAGAAGCCAACTGCACCCAGGATGACTACGTCCTGCCTAGAGAGACAGTTTAGAAACAAGAGGCCCTGGCCCATGTGGCTCAGTTGGTTGGAGCATCATCCTTACATCAAATGCTTGCAGGTTCAATTCCTGGTCAGGGCATATACCTAGGTTATGGGTTCAATCCCTGGTTGGGGTACTTATGGCACCAGTCAATGTTTCTCTCTCTCCCTTCTTCTCTCTTTGAAATAACATATTTATCCTCAGTTGATGATTTAAAAAAGAAAGAAAAAAAGAAATAAGCAGAGACTCTGCAGTCAAATTGCCTGCATTGTAGCTCTGATTTCATCACTAACTAGCTGCATGACTGAAAGTAAGTGACTTAAGCTGTCTCAGTTTTGTCATCTGTAAAATGTGGGTGTAATTTCTAATGGTTAGGCTAAGCTAGGCTAGGCAGCAGAAACAAAGAAACCCAGCATCTCAGGGGCTGAAAATCACAAGGTTTACCTCTCACTCATGTTTCATGTTCGTTTTGGGTCATTGGAGGAAGTTCTGCTCCTCATAGTCACTGATGGAGCGAGCAGTCACCTTCTGGAACATTCTGGAACATTGCTGATTGTTGTGCCAGGAAAAAGTAAGAGCTTCGGGAGGTCTCCCACAGGCAATTAAATGCTCTAGCGTGGGGGTGACATGTGTCAGATCTACTCCCAGCTCATTCGAACTAGTCATAGGACCTCACCTTCGAGGTGAGCAGGGGGCACAATTCTTGGCCAGCAGAACTGATGGCTTCCAACTGACAGGTTGTGAAAACGGAGCCAGTTAATGAATGTGAAGTGCTTAGGACAGCGCCCGGCACATAGAGAGTGCTCTTTACCCATCTTCGAATCTGTGTTTTGTCAGGAAGAGTGATCTCACCCTGGAGCCTGGTGTGTTTCTGATGCTGGTTGAGCAGGACCAAGATGGACCAGTGGCTGGAAGCCTGGAAGGTGTGCTCCAGGTGTGCACCAGGTACGCCAGGAATGTGCAACCACTGAGGCATAGTCAAGTTACACTTGTGTCAGACCCTGAACTCGGACAGGACCCCATTGCTACAGCATGCGTTCAGGAGAGGGACAGGTGAGCCGGAGCCTGCCCAGATCCTACATCCCTGGACCAACAGGCACTGCTGCCCCACAGAGACCCACCCCACATCTAGGCTGCCAAGCACCTGGGCAAGAGCTAGTGCTCCCGTCAGCGCCAGCCTGCAGCCCCAGACCTCCCGGAGGAAGGTAGGAGCCCACCACCACCGCTCACTGGCCCCTTGTCTCTGTTGGTCAATGTCCTTTTCTCTGGGCCGGGAGGAGGGCTCACCCAGAACCATACCCTTTCCCTCACTGTGTTTTGCCCCAAACAGAAGAGGTAACAGTCACGGGAAGGAAACAGGCTCCAAAGGAGAGGCAACCGCATGCTCAGGAAAGTGGTAGAGGCAGGATTCAAATCTGGGCTGCTCTGTCTCCAGAGCTTTCAAAAATGTCACTAAGCTGCATCTTTTAAGGCCTTTGTACCTGCCCCTCCCCCCCACACACTATTAACTCCCCACATGTCCCACCAGCCTCCTGCAGCCTCCCCCTCTACCCAGCAGCAGGAGCGTGGCAACCCTGAGCCCCAGGTTTCTCTATTGCTTACTTCAAAGGTGAGAACAGAAGCCTGGCAGACACCAAGGGAGCCCCCTGAAAAATCCACACCACCAGGCAAAAAAAGGGTCTGAAAAGCACTGGTAACTGCGGTGAAAGCCCAGTACCCTCCCTGGAGGCAGCGTGTAATTAGCCAGTAGAGCCCAGCAAGGCCCCAGGCCAGGCGGCTCCTCCAGCAGCTTTGGCAGCTTTAAGGACAGAAGAAGAACAGGAAAGCAGTGCAGCCTGCCAGCTCCCAAATCCTCCTCCAGCGGGGGTGGGGGCGGGGGCGCCGGGCTGGCCAGGAGGGGCCGTGTATCCGGATTCTGTGCCGCAGTGGTGGATGCTCAGGCAGGGGAGAGAAATGGGTGGTGTCCGGTGCACTGGACAGGCAAAGGGGAGGAAGTGCCAACTGCCCTTCCCAGGGGGATGGACGTCCATAAACACTGCACTGTCCCTCCTCTGGTATGGGAGGGGTTGCTGAGAGTCCCCCGAAGCGCTCTAGCTTCCCAGCCTTTTTCCAGGAGAGCTAAGCCTTGCCTGGGGCCTTCCTGCCCATAAAGGGCAGGAAAGGAGAGTTAAAGAGGATTTAGAGACCCGCCCACCTGCTGAGAGATTAGATGAGATCAATATACAGAGGGTTGGGCGAAGATCCCCTCTAAGGGGCTCGTTAAGACCAGGACCCTGAGAGGTAATTAACAGGCTTGCTGGGGTTGTGCCAGGCTCCTACCCCTACTGAATACCATGCAGCCCCTCTGAAGCTGGGGCTGGGGCCCTGGCTTCGTCTCATTCTTCCACCATCCCTGCGGGTCCAGAATCTGGGTCCTTCAACCAGTTATTACTGAGGGATCATTATGACAGTCATTATCATTTATTCAGTGCTTGCTGTATGCCTGTAACAGTCTAGGGCTTTAAATAGCCCTGTGAGCTCTGATCACAATTTTAGAAGGCAGGTCTCCATCAGGTGGACTTTGCAAATGGAGAGACTGAGGCAGGGGGAATAGAGGACGCTTGCTCGAGTTCACACCATTAGTAAAATGATGACTCTGGGATTCAAAGCCAGGCATTTGGGTTCAGAGCTTGGGCCCCGAGCCTTTTGGACTACACTTTCCTTCCCCCACCAACCTGCCCCATAACACCCTGGTATTTTCCACCAGTCATTTTTCTGACCCCTTGAACCATCTAGAACCATCTGAACATCCAAATGAAGGAAAACACACTCTATGCAGCAAACACATATCACAAAGTCCATACATCGAAGCATGTGCCCCAGAAGGTGTAGAAGCTCCAAGAAGATGGGGATCCTGGGGATCCCATTTACTTGTCTTAAGAAGCAAGCAAGCACTAGGTCTGGCAGGTGGTAGGTGGTCGAAATATCTGTGTGGAGTTAAACTGAACCAATGGGTGTAGTCCTTACTTATAGCCCATTAACTCTTAGTGTAGACACAATAATAACTACTATAATAACAACTGGTTACGTTAAATGGACACAGGGAACTAACTATTCAAGATGGACAAACCAGCAGTGCTAGAGGCAAGAGAAGAGAAGAAATTCTGCCCCAGCCACTTACTAGCTGTGCCTAGATTCCCTCTTTTCTAAAATAGCTTATTGTGAGGGTCACAGAAAATATGGCTGTCAAGAGTCTGGCATGATGCCTGGCACTTAGTAAGTACTCAAACATGAACTTGAATTTATGAGGGGGCTAACAGAAAAACTATAGAAACAGACTTAAGGCCTCAAAAACATCTTAGTAGCCTAGGAGCAAACTTGTGAGGTTCTAGGACGGTTGAAGGAGATCAGAGCTTGTAAGGGCTACAAAAAGGAGGGTCTGGGATCCTGTTATCTACAGAAAGCCTGAATGGGGATTTGAAAAACTATAACACTGATATTGACGCCTCAGCTCCTGCGCATTTTCACATCCCAGCAATCCGATGACGTGGGTACTATGATTACCCCATTTCTAGATGAGGCAACTGGATCTCAGAGAGGTTCAGAAACTTGCCCAAGATCACACAGCACACAGCGATCAGGCTGGGACCAACATAGATCCAGCTCCATCTGACCCAAACTCTGACTCTGAGGAAGATGAAGATCATCGATGTAAGAAATGTGCAAACCTGTAAAATGTTTATAAGAGTTTATTTGAGCCAAACTGATGACATATGCCAGGGAGCAAAATCTCAAATCCTCCCGAGAATAACAGTCTTGTAGCTTCTTTTATGCATTTGAAATCAAGAAAAGAACATAAGGAAGAGCACATGGAGGTGGGAAAAAGGAAGATGGGGATTAGATTACAGAATAGTTAACAAGATTCTGTGCTTTCCTGAGGGTGGTTACAACTTATTTCAAAGGTGTGTTAACCTAGATGCACAGAAATAATGGACAGGGCTTGCTTAAAGCAAAGATGAACCTTTTCTTTTTAAGATTTTGTTTATTTATTTTTAGACAAAGGGGAAGGGAGAGAGGGAGAAAGAAAGGGAGAGAAACATCAATTTATGAGAGAAACATCTATTGGTTGCCTCTCGTACACACCCCAACTGGGGACTGGCCTACAACCCAGGCATGTGCCTTAACTGGGAATTGAACCAGTGACCTTCCACTTTGCGGGGTGACGCCCAACCAGCTGAGCCACATGGTCAGAGCAAAGATGAACCTTGTAATAAAAATGTATATGGCTGGGTGTGACTACCCACCATGACCTGCCCAGTTAGGAATGTATGAGCAGATCACCCTGTAAGGTCTCTTTCCATAGAACACCCTCCCTTTTTTCTCTTTCTTTCTTTCTTTCTTTTTTTCTTTTTTTTTCTATAAAATAAACTCCTATAAAGATCAATAGTGATTTCCTCAAGGCTGGAAATGTGAGAGAACTCTTTTGGCTCCTGGTATACACTGCGTGTGTTTCCTGCCTGTAATAAGAAACAAAAGGGCCCTGACTGGTATGGCTCAGTGGGTTGGTCATCGCCACACAAAGCAAAAGGTCATGGGTTCAATTCTCCATCAGGGCATATGCCTGGGTTGTAGGCCAACTGGTCCCCAGTTGGGGGCATGAGAGAGGTAACCGATTGATGTTTCTCTTGTGCATCCCCTCCTTCCCCTCCTTCTAAAAATAAATAAAACCTTTTAAAAAAAGAAACAAAAGGCTAAATATGTAAAACATCTCCCTAAATTTAGGTAAGAGGAAAAGCTTAAGAGGAAGAACACTTTGTGGCCAGGGTTCCCACAGGAAGCAGACTCTGCAATGTAAGTGGGTGACTTGAGGACTGTCATAAAGATAAGGGAAGCTTCAGGAATAGCTCTGCCGTGCCCCCCACCCCGCTGGGGTTCTGTGAGTTTGGGAGCTGTTACCACCCTTAGGAGTCGTGGCCCTGGTCAGGCACAAGTGAGCAGCATGCAGGACAGGTTCGGAGCTGACCTCACTCCACTCCTGCCCTCCATCTCCTACTAGCACCCCTGTCAGCTGAACCCCCTGGAAGTCAGAGGACCAGGGAGCCCCCATCCATCCCAGCACGTCAAGCCAGGTGGAGGAGAGTGAAAAGTGGATCTTGAAGGCCACATAGGAACCATCTTGTCCTACCATCCTTCACTGAGAATTCAAATCCACTGGTGGGAACTATTCCACCTTCTGGAGATGTATTTGTTCTCCTGCACAAAATGGCACAAACAAGGATTTTGGCAAAAACAAAATATTGGCCATAATCTAAGGTTTAGCCACAGGGAACGATTTAAATGAACTGTGCTTCACACCATGGAAAACAAGACCAAAGAAGTGGAAAAAGCACTGTAGTAGGTTACTGTATCCTCAAAAAAGATATGTCCAAGCCCTTAGCCCTGGTACCTGTAAATGTGATGCTTTTTTGGAAATAGGGTCTTTGCAGATGTAATCAGTTAAGAAACTCAAGACAAGGTCATCCTGAACCCAATGACTGGTGTCCTTGTAAGAGAAAGGAGAACGCGATTCAGATACACACGGAAGGTCAAGAAATTCCAGGAACCACCGGAAGCTGGAAGAGGCAAGGCAGGATCTTCCTCTAGAGCCTTTGTAAGAAGTGTGTCCCTGCTTAGACCTTGATTTCAGACTTCTGGCCTCCAGAACTGTACTGTTTTAAGCCGCCCAGTTTGTGGTCAATGGTTACAGTAGCGACAGGAAACTAATACAGTGATAGAAGGACTGGGAGCTGGTAGATATAACTTAACTCTCTAACCTGGTGGGAACAAGTCTGAGGTGCACAATCTATACCCACCGTCTCCCAGAGGTCCTCAGCAGGACTGAGCCCACAGGAGTTGCCTGCTCATTAATGCCCCCCCCCCCCACTACTGGCTTCCTCCTTTCACTGTTGTGCTAATTATACAATCCTGCTTAACTAATTACCCCAAACACAGCGGCTTAAAACAGTGATCATGCATTATCTCTTATGTTTCTATGGATCAGGAATGGTTACAGAGCACAAGGGGAACAGCTTGTCTTTGCCCGCCACCCCCCCCCTCCTTGTTGTCTGAGACCTCAGCTGGAAGACTTGAAGGCTGGGGCTGGAGTCCTCTGAAGAGGAAGTCACTTCTTGCATGACTGGGGGTTGATGCTGGCTGTTGGCTGAGGATCTAGCTGGAGCTGTCAGCTGGAAAACCCACATGTGGCTCCTTATATGGTACGGGTGTCCTTGGCCCTTATGATATGGTGGCTGGGTTTCAAGTGCAAGAAGAGAGAGAGAGAGAGAACCAACCAGGTAGAAGGACCTCATTTTTTTTTTTTTGACACCTGCCTCCAGAAACCTCTCAGAATCACTTACTTTGTAATTCATTGGTTGGGGCAATCACCAGCCCCACCAGGATTCAAGGAACAGGGAGGGCAGGTCCCGCTTCTTCTAGGAGGATCATCAGCGTATTGTAAGAAGAGCCTGTGTGATGAAATGAATATGAGGGGAGGCCGTCTTTGACAATCACGACCTGAGGTTCCTTTTTCACTTCCTTGCTCCCCTATAGCTGTTTCCTGGGATCACCTCCCAGACCAACAACGTAACCCCAGATCCTTGTGGGTATACGTGTATCTAAGTGTTCAGAAAGAGATCTGTAAAGATACACCCCAGACAACAGTGGATGTTTCTCTTGTAGTGAGGGAGCCGGGACAGGGTAGGAAGGAACTGGCTGTAGTATCTGGATGTTTTTGCCTCAAGGAGGGATTTCCTGCATCCTCTCTGGGAAGTAAAAGAGGGAGAGGCAGGATCAGAAAGCTGTTGTGACTTGTGGGGATTCTAGTCCTGAACCTGTTGTGACTCTTAACATACACAGGGAACAGGAAGAAAGGAGGCAGAGGGTAAACCCAGGCAGCCCCTCTCTGCACTCTCAGGGGGAGCCACCAGCTGAGCTAAGGGCATGGGATAGTTCAAGGGTCCAGAATGTCTGGGAGACTGGAGAATACTATTACCTAGGAGGGCATTCAAGCCTCAGTAACCTGATCTGCAAAATGGGTATGATAACGACTATCCCACAAAGCAGCTGTGAGAGTGACATACATTATTACACATGAGGGTGATTAGCAGGGGACCTGGCACATAAAAACAATCATAAATGTATGATAACTAAAGATTTTACTTATTTATTTTTAGAGATTGAGGAAGGGAAGGAGAAAGAGAGGGAGAAAAACATCAACATGTGGTTGCCTCTCTCACACCCCCTACTGGGGACCTGGCCTGCAGCCCAGGCATGTGCCCTGACTGAGAATTGAACTGGCAACTTTTTGGTTCACAGGCCAGCACTCAATCCACTGAGCCACACCAGCCAGGGCCAGAAGTTGTTTTAAGTGCTTTTTGTGTGTTAATCCATCTAACTCCTCACAATAACAAAGTGCAATAGAAACTATTATCTCTATTTTGTAAAAGAGGAAACAAAGTTTAGGGAACCAGCCAAGGCCACACAGTAAGACTGCCAGACTCTTGACCTTCTTTTCCTTCTGACTCCAAATGTTGTGCTCTTTCCATCTCCCACACCTCCCCTGGGGAAAAAAAATGAATGAACAAATGGGAGAAGGTGGAACTGAAGAAAGACTATGATTTCTTGGTCTTTTCTGGGACCTAGGAGGACTGGTATAACCCAGGAAGCAGTCCCCGCCCCCTGCCCGCCCACACCTTAACCACCGTCGGGGTTCCACTTTGACCCTCCTCTCAAAACCAAGCATTTGGAGTGAAGGTGGTGGGGGAACATCTCCTTCAAGTTCAGAGTAAGGGGGTTCCTCCTCCCTTGACACCCATTTCCTTTTGAAGGGGGAAAAACTCCCCATGAGGAGTGCAGTGGGTTCCTAGGGGGCTTGAAGCCCCGTTGCTATAGCAATCAGACTCACTAGCAGTTTCCGGTACAAGAGTTGGCTCTGCCCACAGCTTGGAGAGATGGGGATAGGAGGGAGACTTCAAGAACCTCCCTTTGCCCTCAAACTAGACTGCCCCCACCCCAAGGCCAGGGGCAGCTGGAGGCCCAAGTGCCCCAAGGACACAGGATAAGAGCAATCCCACCTGGGGACCTCCCTCCTGGATCTGGGGCAGCTTTTAAAATTTTCTAACTTTTTTTAGACATGTTTTAAAATTTAATTATTCAGATCACTTAAGTTTTCAACTTAACATAGCTTATATGGTTCTGAAATCAGAATCTTTTGAAATTGTGATAATACTCTTTATATACTGCATTTTTGTTTTATTTATTTTTTAATATATTTTATTGATTATGCTATTATAGTTGTCCCATTTCTCCCCCATCATCCCCCTCTATCCTGTACACTCTCTCCCACCCACATTCCCCCCCTTTAGTTCATGTCCATGTGTCATAAGTTCTTTAGCTTCTACATTTCCCACACTATTCTTGCCCTCCCCTGTCTATTTTCTACCCACTGTCTATGCTACTTATTCTCTGTACCTTTTCCCCTTCTCTCCTCCTCCTACTCCCCTGTTGCTAACCCTCCACGTGATCTCCATTTCTGTGTTTCTGTTCCTATTCTAGCTGTTTGCTTAGTTTGCTTTTGTTTTAGGTGTGGTTGTTAATATCTGTGAGTTTGCTGTCTTTTCACTGTCATATTTTTATCTTCTTTTTCTTAGGTAAGTCCCTTTAACATTTCACAATAAGGGCTTGGTGATGATGAACTCCTTTTACTTGACCTTATCTGAGAAGCACTTTATCTTCTCTTCCATTCTAAATGAAAGCTTTGCTGGATAGAGCAATCTTGAATGTAGGTCCTTGCCTTTCAAGACTTCAAATACTTCTTTCCAGCCCTTTCTTGCCTGTAAGGTCTCTTTTGAGAAATCAGCTGACAGTCTGATGGGAACTCCCTTGTAGGTGACTGTGCCCTTATCCCTTGCTGCTTCTAGAATTCTCTCCTTCATTTTAATCTTGGCTAATGTAATTATGATGTGCCTTGGTGTGTTCCTCCTTGGGGCCAACTCTTTGGGACTCTCTGAGTTTCCTGGATTTCCTGGAAGTCTATTTCCTTTGCCAGATTGGGGAAGTTCTCCTTTATTATTTGTTCAAATAAGTTTTCCACTTGTTGCTCTTCTTCTTTCCCTTCTGGTACCCCTACAATTCAGATGTTGGGATATTTAAAGATGTCCCGGAGGTTCCTAAGCCTCTCCTCATTTTTTTGAATCCTTGTTTCTTCATTGTTTTCTGTTTGTTTGTTTCTTTCTTCCTTCTGGTCCACTCCATTGATTTAAGTTCCAGTTTTCCTCCCATCACTATTGGTTCCCTGTGCATTTTCCTTCATTTCACTTAGTGTAGCCTTCATTTGTTCATCTAATTTGCGACCAAAATCAACCAATTCTGTGAGCATCCTGATCACCAGTGCTTTGAACTGTGCATCTGATAGGCTGGCTATCTCTTGGTCGCTTAGATGAATTGGCTCTGGGGCTTTGATCTGTTCTCTCGTTTGAGCCATCTTTTTTTTTTTTTTTTTGGTCTGGTCAGGGCTGTTACTTAGTGAGGGGCGGAGCCTTAGGTGCTCCCCAGGGCGGGGCCACCCATTTGCTGAGTAGTGACGCTGTATGTGGGGGCGGGGTCTGAGAGGTAACAATGGCGCTTGTTCCGCGCTCTTTTGGATGCCAGTCCCTTCCGCCGCTTTCCCACAAGCAAATTGGGCCCTTCTGGCGCTCATTTCCGTGTGGGTGGGCTTGTGTACGTCCCAGGACCGTGTGGGCCTCTCCAACAAACTCTCCTGTGAGGCTGGGAGTCTCTGCCGGCACTTCAACCCCTAAAAGTGTTTTCAATCGGTGCTTTTAGGCCTCACTTCCTGGCGCTGGGGCCCTGGGTTGCCCAATCTGTCTCGCTGCCCGTTTTCGCCTGATTTATCTGCGTGCAAATGTGTGACCGCGGTCAGTCACCTTGTGTGCCTTGCTGGGTCTGCTCAGCCTCCCTGCACCCAGTAACCCGCTGCCTGTGCGCCTGGGGTGTGCCAACTGCTGCCTGCGCATCCGGGACCACTAGCCACTGCTTTGTCCTGCAGCAATCCCTCTCCACCGGCCACCGACTCCGTCCCTCTTACCGGTCTGGGTGAATTGTTGTCGGACTTCCGTACAGTTCAATTTTCTATCTGTTCCGGTTGTTTTTTTTTTGGTTCTAAATTTTTGTTGTCCTTAATTTTGGTTGTGAGAGGAGGCACAGTGTGTCCACCTACACCTCCATCTTGGCCAGAAGAATCTTCTAACTTTTGTTCACCCTGAAAGACTCCTGAAACCTCTGAGGAGGTTTCTCAGAGAATAGGGCTCCACACAGTTCTAGGGGGCATTTTATTTTCTCTCTCTCTTTTTCTTTGAATGAGATATCATGTGCATAAGATAAAAGTGCACAGTCATAAGTTTCAGCTCGATGAATTTTTCTGTGTGTATATACCTGTGTATCAATCACCCAGATCTAGAGAGAACATATCCATCCCTTCAGAAAGTTCCCTCATGCTCTTTCTTGGAAAACAATATCCCCCAATCTGACTTTGTCTTCACAGATTAGTTTTGCCTGTCCTTGAACTTCTTATAAAAAGAACCATATATCATGTCCTCTTCTGTGTCTTGGTGTCTTTCACATTATAGTAAACCTGTGGTAATCATCCTTAACGTTGCAAGTTTTATTAGGCTGTCCTTTTTCTTCATTGTGTAATAGTCCACTGTAGGGATATTTTGCTTTGTTCCAGTATTGATGGATATTTGAGTTGTTTGTAGTGATTGGTTTTTGTGAATAAAGCTTCCCTGAACATTCTTGTGTCTTCTGGGGAACACAAGTTCACAGTCTGTTGGGTCAATACCCAGGGGTAGAATTGCTGGGTTATAAGGCAGGCATATGTGTAGTTTTAGGAGATATTTCCGGTTTTCCAAAATGGCTGTACCATTTTACATTCCCACAAGCAGTATATGAAAGTTCCAGTTGCCCCACATCCTTGCCAACACTTGATATCGCAAGACTTTTTCATTGTAACTATTCTGGTGGATGTGTTGTGGCATCTCATTGTGGCTTTATTTGCATTTCTCTGATGACTGATGATGCTGAGCATCTTTTCATGTGCTTATTGGCCATTTTGATATTCTTTTTTGTTAATAGTTCACCTATATAATTTTATAAATTTCATTATATGCCTTTTTCTTTTGTTAAAAAGATTTTATTTATTTATTTTTAGAGAGGGGAAAGGAGAGAGGGAGAGAAACATCAGTGTGTGGTTGCCTCTTGTGTACCCCCTACTGAGCCCTGGCCTGCAACCCAGACATGTGCCCTGACTGGGAATCAAACCTGCAACCCTTTGGTTCACGGGCCAGTGCTCAAATCCACTGAACCACACAGCCAGAGCCAATACATGCCTTCTTCTTACTGATTTGTAGGACCTCTTTATATATTCTGGATATGAGTCCTTTGTTAGATATACATCTTGCAAATATCTTCCTTTTGGTTCCTACTGACATTCTCTGTCCAGCTTCTGGACTGGGAGGAGCCACAAAAGCAAATTGCCTTTCTGGTTCCATCTTCATGAAGAAGGCAGGTGCTCTGGCTTATTGCATCCTGTGACATGCTAAGGACTTTATATTATCGTATAAACAGTTATAACATTCTCATGTATTTAATTCACTTACTCAACACACATTTGAAAATCTAACAGGTGCCAGATATTCTGGGACACACCAAGAACAAGGGTCAAGGTCTAAAAAGAGACGATGCCACCAGGGAGGCTGGAAAGGGGGTGGATGGAGAGCAACTGAAGGTGGTCAGGAAGGTCCTACGGAGGAGGTGACATGGAGCTGGTGCTTGGAGAAGGAGGTGGAGCCTGCCGTGTGAGGTCAAGGGGGAAGAATGTTCTAGGAGGTGGGAAGAGCTAATGCAAAAAGGCTCAATGTAGCTGGGGCAGAGTAAGCGATGGGGAGAGGGATCCAGAAGAATCTGAGTGAGGCATTTGGATTGAATCTAAAGTCATGGGGTTGGATTGCAGCCTTCTGAACAGAAGGACAACATAAATGCCATGATGCCATGATAGGAGCAGGCTTGGTGGTGGGGGGTGCCCAAAAGCGAGAAGAGGTAATCTTCAATAGAGGGAACCGAATCTCAGAGAGGTTAAGTGACTTGTCCAAGGTTACACAGCCAGAAAATGGGGAAAAGGCCAGAAAACCAATTCTGACCTTTAAAATATACGGACAATGTTATGTCAGTTGTGAGTGTTATGACCTCAGGAAACCTAGAGATGTGGGGATCCAGGTGGTAAGGGAGTAACAGGAAGAGGGGGCCTTCAGACCTAGAAAAATCCACCTGACCTTCTGGGTCATTACTGGTGGGCCACAGGGGAGACAAGTGGCAAACTGCAGACTGAATTGAGACCCAGCGGGAAGATGTATCAGAGATGTCCCAAATGAGCCGGGACCCCTTTACCCATCAGGGACCATTCAGGGAGATGATAGGCACCCTGGGCCCTCAGGAGAGGCCAGAAGCCCAGTTTGGTCCTTGAATGTGTGTATGGGGTGGGGGGAGGATGTTGGGAAGCTGCCGCTGACAGCCCAATCAGCACCAGATTATCCCAGATTTATATGTGTGTAATTCTCACCGCCCCCGCCCCCACCCCCACCCCAATCGCTCCAGCATCTCCCCTGGCTGCAAACCCGACTTCTGCGGAAACAGCCGCGGAGCTGCCTGCCACCGGGCCATTAGCACACAGGGAAGAGGGAGTGGGAGGAGGGAGCAGTCAGTAGAGAAGAGTGGGGGGCAGGGAGGAGGCGGGAGCTGGGAAGGATGGAAGTGGGTTGGGAGGGGAGAGACAAGGTAGGTTGGGGGGAGTGGGAGACACTGGTCCCAGAAGGCTTGGCCGCAAACAGTGGGCCCCAGGGGCAGCCCAGGGTCTCCTGCGCCTTCTCTGGCCAATGCCAGGGCCGATGGGGAATTCTGCGGGGCGCCTGCGGTCCAGGAGTTACTAGAAAGCCACACACCCAAGTCTCCTAATTCTGGGAACCAGCTCCCGAGGCCCGGCTGCCTGGCCCACCTGCGGGCTGCCCCTTCGGAGCCTGGGGGTTTGAGGGATGTCCGTGGGTAGGGTTCCGTTCCTGGCCCCCAGGCCCGGGATGGCCCCCTTTCTCTCCCAGTACGGCCCACCCTCCAGCTCCTGAGGGCGGCGCGAGAGGCCCCTCCATCATGAGGGAAATCAATGCGGCGTTAATGCACGATTTCCAGGCGGGGGCGGGGAGGGGGGGCGCTTCATAAAAAATGCATTGTTTCCGTGCCTGCTCGCAGTCCCTGCCCCGCACCCTGCAAGATGGCGGCAGCGCGGGCGGAGGCGGTGCGAGAGGAGGGGGCCCCCTTTCTCCTGCTGGGGAAGGTGGGAAGAGAGGCCCGGACGGAAGAAGGGGAGAGGGAGGGAGAAGGGGACCGGGAGGATGGCAGGGAGGCGGGATCCAGTCAGAGGGAGGGGGACTGACAGGAGGGGGAAGGGGAGGGGGATGGATGGCTGGGAGCCCGGGGGGAGGTGGCACCGAGGGAGGCAGGAGAGCAGGCCAGGGTGCCGGAGAAGGGGGGCTAGGAGAGGTGAGGAGGAGCGAGGGCCTGGGGCCAGGAAGGGAGGCAGGCAGGCTGGGGTGGGATGGAAAAGGGAAGGAGTGGGAGGAGAAGGGAGAGAGAAAGGCAGTGAGGGTAGCCTAGACTTGGGGTAAGGGAAACTTACCCCACCCCAGTTGTCCGTAGGCTCCACCCCCTCCCAGCGGGGCTCCGGGGCTGGCTAGCTCCGAGTTCGGGTGCACCCTCCCAGGTGGAGATGAGCCCGAGCCCTGGACCCTGACATGGAGTTGGCAGCACCCCAGTGGCCTAGCTCCTGACCTTCTTTCCCACCCTGGCGCCAGGGGTGCCAAACCTCCCCGATTGGTCTTTTGGGCAGAGGGGCAGCCTCCTCCTTCTTCCCCTTTGCTTCTCAGCCTTTGACAACCTGCTCTGCCCCCACCCCCCACACACACCCCCGTGGTCCAGCTGCCTGCCCAGGGCCTGGCATGGGGCAACACCCTCACTCTGGGCCTCCAGGGTTGACCCCGAAGAACTCCCTTTCCTTGGCAAGGATGACGTTTGGGTACATGTGCGTCCTGTCCTACCTTCTGGAGAGGAATATCGAGATTCCAGCGAGGGGAAACCGAGGCAGCTGAGAGTTGAGAACACATGGGTCTCCTTATCCCCCCACCCCAGTGTCCCACCCTTGGCCCCAAACCACCCTGCCCCCCCCTCCTCCTTGCTACTCCCTCATTCTTCCTTGGCAACCACGATGAGAGTTTCAAGAAACCGCCCCCCCCATCCCAACCTTTCTACTTCACCATAGGGGAGCTCCCAAACGCCTGAAATATCTTTAAATTAGGAAAAAGAGCTTAGCTGCCAGGGTCCTTTGGTCTATGAAAGGAGGAGCAGAGGCCACCAGGCCCCCATCTCCCTTTACTCTGGTTTTGCATTTGAAGTCCAGACATCCGGGGATCCTGCTGGAACAATGATGGGGCCTGCCCTGCCAGCCCCTGCTGCTTCCCTTTCAGTGGCCCTGTGCCCCCTGCCAGGTGTGCCAAAATTAGGATGGCTCCCTTCTCTGACTCTTTTCATCCTCCCCAGGGCTGCCGGGGCCTCCTAGGCGCTAATGAATCTCCTGTTGCTACCTTTCCTTTAGGCCGAGTGGGCCTGAGGGAAGCCTAGGATGGAGAGGCAGGACCATGCCTGGAAATCTGTCCTTGAAGAACTGTCCCAGGAACATGTTCAAGTTCCATACTTAGTGAGGGTCTTCTTGCATCACCCGCCCCTCTCTGTGCCAGGCCCCTTTAATCCTACCGGGTGATGTAGCCTCCTCCAGGCAGCCCTCCCAGCTTGCTGGCATTTGCTCCTTATTTTCTTTGGGGTTGGGCAATGAAGTCAGGCTGCTAGGGTTCACATCCTAGAACCACCTCTTTCCGGTTGTGCCTCTGGGGTAGCTCAGTTAACCTCTCAGAGCCTGTTTCCTTATCTATCAATTATGAGGATAATTATGAAAACCTGCATGAGACTTTAATGATGCCAAAAGGAGATCATATGCAAAGTGGGTACAACTATACCAGCCTCTCATTGAGCCTCAGACAATAGCATGCTCCCACCTCTAGGCTTCCTACTGCCTGTTCCTTCTAGGTATCCCCAAAACTCCATTCTCCCTCTCTGTTCATAAGTCACCTCCTCAGAAAAGACTTCCCTGACCACTTAGCCATCACCATGTTGTTCACTCATCATCTATTTTATCACTACCTGGCATTGTACTACTTACCTGAGCTCTTGCTCTGAAACCTCAAAGGCTTAGGTTCGAATCCAGACTTCCCAGCTATTGGCTGTGTGACCTTGGGCATGTTCTTAACTTCTCTAAGCCTGTTCCCTCATTTATAAAATGAGGATCATAATAACCTACTTCACACAGCTGTTGGGATAAATAAGTGACTTAGTGACTGGAAAGCCCTCAGAACATTGCTTAGACCACACTAGGTATCACTTCCAGAACTAATATTGTTTGTATTATTTTGGGTACCCTCTCTTCCCCTCCTGCTTAATTAGAATTGTATGCCCTCCTGAGGGCTAGTACTTCAGGGGCAGCATTCATTTTATTCACGGCTACATCTTCTATGCTCAAACAGCTTGACACATAGTAGATGCTCAATAAATATTTGATACATGAATGACTAAACAGGGCTCTACTGGGCCTGTCTGAGCTTCGGTTTTCTCATCTGTAAAATGGGATGATAATAGCGTATGCTTCACAGATGCTGAAGATTCTACAAGATCAATGCTATTCCTCGCTTCTAGGGATGGCTGTGTGACACACTTCTGGCCAATGAGACCAAAGCAGAAGTCAGCTGGATAAATATGTTATTATCCGAGCCTCAGCTGCTTCATCCGCAAAATGGCAGTAAAAACAGCAACATGCTGTGGTGAGGATCAGATAAGTGACCTAGAAGGAAATCTAGGTGGCCAGGGGGGAAACTGGGTGGTGCTGGCCTCCAGCAGCCCCAGGTGCTGAACTACGCATTATTTGATAAGGAAAAAGAAACCTTTCTGTTCAAGCCACTGCAGCTCAGGTATTCTGATACTTGCAGCCCAATGCAGTCCCAAATGTTGATATTAAATTTCCCTGGATCTCTAAAAACACACAGGACAGGGTAGCTGTTCACTGATTTTTTTTAAAAAAGTTATTATTATTATTATTATTATTATTATTATTATTATTATTTTAGTTAACAGAATGTGGATTGAGGCTAGGAGAGGGGATGCATTTGACTGGGCCCCTGGATAGTCTAGGAAGTAGCAACAAGAGACTGTCCATCAGAAAGAGAGAGGGTGAACTGTGTTCCTCCAAAAAAAGATGTTGAAATACTAACCCTCAACATCCCAGAATGTGATCTTGTTTGGAAATAGAGTAATTGCACATGTACTTAGTTAAGATGAGATCATTCCAGAATACGTTGGGGCCCTAATCCAACATAACTGGATTATACATTTATTCTAAGAAAAGACACAGACACAGATACACAAGAAGAGAACACTATGTGACAACAGAGACAGAGATTGTAGTGATTTGTCTACAAGTCAAGGAACACCAAGGATTTCCTACATCCCCTGGAAACTGGAAGCATGCACCCCTGGAGCCTCCAGAGGGAGTGCGGACCTGTTGACACCTCAGTTTTAGAATTCTGGCCTCCAGAACTGGGAGAATACATTTCTACTGTTTTAAGATCCCCAGTTTGTGGTTCTTTGTTATAGCAGCCAGAGGGAGGGTCAAATTATAGAAGGGTCAAGAGGCAGCGAGACACAAAGCGAAGGACACACAGGCTTTGCTTTCTGCTGCACAGCTCCTGGACTTCATATGTTCAGTGCCCCTTGAAGGCCTAGGGCACAAAGATGGACAAGGAGGATTCTCTTTTCCTGGGTCCTCTTTTCCCCTTGCAGGAAGCCTTCCAGCCTTCCAGAATCTCCCCAGACAGAATTAACACATCCAGTGTTCCCTCAGCACAGAATTAGTTGGCTGCTGTCATTCATGTAGATTTAAGGTTACGATGCCCTTGTCTCCCCAGCTAGGCTGGAACCTCCCTGAGGGCAGGGAATAGCCCTTTCATCTGGTCCCAGACAGAACTACCCTCTGGACAAAGCCAGGGGCTGTAAACCCACTTAGGTCTCTGAAATTTCTGGCTGGTCCAAAGCAAGAGAATTCACACATGGAACACATGAGCCAAATCTCAATGAAGACCACAGCACTGGTGTTGACACTGCCTGGGTTGAAATTCCAGCCCCATTTGGGACTGGCTGAGGCACCCTCAGGCAAGCGGCTTTATTGCTCTGTACCTCAGTATCCATGACTATAAAACGGGAACAATGGCAGTACTACCTGATAGGACCATTTCAAGGATTAACTCTTGAATCTATTGCAAGTTCATTTCTGTGAGTGCTATAAGACAGTGATCTAGTTTCATTTTTTTGCATGTGAATATCCAATTTTCCCAATGCCATTTATTGAAGAGACTGTCTTTTCTCCATTGAGTCTTCATGGATCCTTTGTCAAATATTAGTTGTCCAGATATGCATGGGTTTATTACTGGGCTCTTGATTCTGCTCCGTTGGTCTATGTGTCTGTTTTTACACCAGTACCATACTGTTTTAGTTACTATAGTTTTATAATATAGTTTAAAAATCAGAGCTTGTGATGCCTCCTGCTTTGTTCTTTCTCAGAATTGCTCTGGCTTTTTCAAGTATTAAATGAGATAATGTCTATCAGGTACTCAGAAGTCAGGAGCATACAGTAAGTGCTTAATGAATGTTGGTTCCATGTATGGGCAGGCAGCACAAGCTGAGTGTGAAAGAAGACACAAGGCCAGGGACATGCCTCCAGAGGCCCAACCACCCTCCCCTTATATCATTCTTTTCTTTATGCAGGTGCTGGAAGGGAAAGGGGCTGACCTAAAGGTTATGAGAGAGACCCCATCAAGCCTGACTTGACACCTGAATTCACTCTATCATTACCGAACACCTACTGTGTGCCGGGATCTGTTTTATAATTTGAACGCCCTCTCTGGCTGTGGAAAACTATCTGCATGGAGATTGGCAGGAACTCTCTACCTGGCTTTAATGAATGTAAGAGACAAGGCTAGCTCGACCTGGGATGGGACGGTGCAGGTGGGGAAAGGCATATGGATTCAGGATTGATTTGGAGCTGGAGTTGACAAGTTTACTGATGGACTCGATGTGAGGGGTGAGGGAGAGAGGGAAGTCTGGAGTGACTGAGTAGATGGCTTACTAATCCCTGTAAGTGTGCCTTCCCTGTCAGGACTTGTGGCGCTTAGCATTTCCAGTTATCTATTGCCACATAGCAAATTACCCCAAACCGTATTGGTTTAAAATAATACGCATTGATTATTTCACAGTTTCTGTGGGTCAGAAATCTAGGTGTGACCTTAGCTGGTGCCTCTGGCTCAGGGTCTCTCTCACAGGCTTTAACCAAGGTGGTGGCTGGGGCCATGGTCGTCTGAAGGCTCTACAGGGGAGAACCTGCCTTCAGGTTCACCAGTTGTTGGCAGGATTCAGTCCCTCTCTGGCTGTGGGTCAGAGGCTTCCTTCACTCTTGGCCCTGCGGGACTCTCCTTAGGGCAGCTCACACCATGGTAGCTGGCTTTCCCTAGAGTGAGCAAGAGATGGAGCAAGAGGGCAAAGATGGAAGCCAGTCTTTTGTAGCCTAATCTTGGAAGTGACATCCCATCACCATTGCCACATGCTGTTGATTAGCAGAAAAGTTCTAGAGTCCCACCCACACCCAAGGGGAAGGCATCACACAGGGTGGAGGTTATTTGGGGCCATTTAGAAACTGCCACCTCGTCTTGCATGTCAACCTAGTGGCTTCATACTGTCAATACCTGCCACTCTTTACCTGCCAGTGGCTTCATACTGCCAGGTACCTGCCAGTACCTGGTGGCTCTCTGGTTACAGAGGCAGCTCAGGCCTGTGCCGATGTTCTAGAGAATCCATTCCCCCTGCTGGCAGACCTCAACCAATGAAGGCTGGGAGTGGGTGGATAAATACCCCAGCTCTCTCACCCCCTGCATACGATGACTCTGAGGTCAGTGTCCCAGAGGTCTCCATAGGGATTAAACCCTAGATGTCCCAGAATCAGCTGCTCAGGATGCAAGCACTCTTTACTGGGTGACCTCCCCTTAGCTAATGACATCCACAAAGACCCTATTTCCTAATAAGGTCACATGTGGGATTCCAGGTGAATATGAATTTGTTGGGGGGGGGGGGCATTTCCCCAACCGTTGCTCCAATGGATAATAGCAGGGGAGGGGTAGATCTGGGACTCTGGCACATGTGGTGGGGTCAAGAGTTGTTTCCTGTATGATCCTTAGTCATGGCAGCCAGGTTTCCAAGTGGAGACACGTGGAAGGCAGCTGAAGGTCAGCAGAGAGGCTTGAGCTGGAGAAGTCATCGGCAGGTATAAGTGCCATTTAAATCCTCAAGATGGGCTGAGGTCACCAGGGAGGGCAGCACAGACAAAGGAGAGAAGAGAGCAAGCTTAAAGCTCTTCCCGTGCTGAGGGTCGGGAGATAAGGAGGAATCGGCAGGAGAGACTGAGAAGGAGCAGCTGCGGGGGTGGAGGGGGAGTGGGGGACTATAGGGTCCTGGAGGCTGGGAGGGGACCGTTAGATTTGGCAGGGTGGAGCCCTTTCCCTGGCTGGGTAGGGACAAGGGAGGAGCCATAACTCAGGACAATTTGCTGGGAAAGGAACTGTATTTGGTTCCTGCTGCTGCTGTAACACCTACAAACTGAGTGGCTTAAAAGGAACAGAAAACAAAATCAAAGCAAAACAAAACAAAAGCCACATAGAAATATATTTCCTCACAGCTCTGAAAGCCAGAGGTCTGAAATCAGTATCATTGGGATGAAATCAAACTGGCCATCCAGACACTGGGGGAGGATCCTTCTTGCCTCTTCCAGCTTCTAGTGGTCCTTGGCTTGTGACTACATCACTCCAATCTGTCTTCATGTGGCCTTCCCCCCCATGTCTGTATGTCTGTCCCCCTCTCTCTTCTAAGGACTCTCACCAAAGGACTTAGAGTTCATTTTAATCCAAGATGATCTCATATCAAGATTTTAAATTTTCAACACCTGCAATAACCCTTTTTTCAAATAAGTTTTCATTTACAGGTACTGGCACTTAGGACGTGGACACCTCTCTCTCTCTCTCTCTCTCTCTCTCTCTCTCTCTCTCTCTCTCTCTCCCTTTTGTGTGGTGGGGCACCATTCAGCCCCCTATAGGGAGGAGAGGAACAGGATCGAGGCTGGGGAGTGATGGGGATGACCTTGACAAGCCATGTAACCTCCCAGACCTGCTGTTTCTGAATCAGGAAAATAAGGACTGCCGCTGGCCTTGAGACTAAAGGGCTGAATATGCATGGGACAGACATGGCCACAATAGAGGGGGAACACTTTCTGCCCAGAAACAGGGTGAAGGCTGCCCCAACCCCTATCTCTGGCTGCTGACTGAGGTGCAAGATGCAAACCGTTCTCTGTCACCCCATGTCTACACTGAGCACATGACTTTTCTTCCACGTCTGAGCCTGCGCCAAACTCTTTTAAGGCTCTACATGTTTGCCCAGGAAGTTCCCTCCCTCCAGATGGCCCTCCCCCCTGCAACTCTGTCTGTCTGTCATTTAAGTTTCAGCTTGAGGGTCTCTTTCAGGGAGGGGGACTCTGTTCTGCCAAGATCGCCGTTATCTGTTCCTGTTGCACACCACCTTCTCTTCTGTACAGTTGCTGTGATTATAATGACATAGTTTTGCACAATTATTTGTAACGTCACTCTCCCCCTTTCTGAAATGTGGGCCTAGACAGTGCTTGGGAGGCCACTGTGTCCCCTTGCACCTAGCCCAGACATGGCACATAGTAGGCACTCAATAAATGTGCCCAGGAGGTATCTGATGAATTCCATTGTCCAGGAGAGGGGGTGTGCTGAGCCTCTGAACAGCATCACCCCACCAGACAGGGCACTTGGTGTCTCACAGAGGCTCTGGAATCTTCTCTCAGGTGAAAGGGAGCCCCAGGCACACACGCACTCACACGCACAGAGCAAGCCCCTGTCCCCAATTTCTTGACAGAATATCTCTCCTGCCCCAGGCAGAAAATGAACCGTTATTAAAACAATACGGTGACTGGCCAGGAAAACCCATTTGCAGCGATTTATATTGTGTCACCATGAGGAAACGGGAGGAGGAGCACCGGGTGGGTGGGGGGAGAATCTCAAGGATCCATCAGAGGGAGAACAGATGGGCGGTTTTTCTCCCCTCTCTTCCCTGTTCAGGCTCTGAGTCAGGAATCCATGTCAGCTGTGGGCTTGTTCTTGATGGTGTGATGGGGGTGAGTGTGAGAGGAGGAGGCCGGGCGGGATGCCGGGTGCCAGGGAAGGAGGGGCAGTCCCGGACCCACCCCGGACCCCTGTCTCACTGCCTACCTGCTCTGTCTCCGGGGCTGCCCGGCTGCCTGATTCGAGCCCCTTCTCCCATTCACCTTGTTTTAAGTTTTACATTAAAAAAACACAGCCTGGATTTTCCTCTCCCTTTATTTTCTCCCTCGTCCTTTGTCCCTTTCCTCGAAGACAAAACCCTGTCCTGTCCCTGTATCCTCTGAGTGGAACAAACAGCGGTTGCTCAAGTATCCACAGAGCATTGAACATCGTGCCCCAACTTCGTGAAGCGCCCTACACTCCAGGCTGTGAGTGTGCTGAAAGGCGCTGTTTCTGGCTTCACTCATTTATGGCCATTCCATCCCCAACGAAAGCCTGATCCAGCGCCAGCTTTGGGGTAGGGGGAGAGATGAGCAGGACTGAATCATTCGGCTGTTTCAAAGCCATTCTTGGCTTCTCTCCTTCAAAGGGAAACCCGTTAGTGTGGCTGTGATGGCCCTCCCCAGTGTAGACTCAAAACACCTGATCAGTTTCGTCCCCTCAAGACCCTGCACCTGCCCTGGCCCCAGACACCTCCTAGTCAGACCTACTGCCCCACTAGTGAGTGGTCCCCCTCGACCTGGTGATGCTTTTTGCTGCTGCCTCTCTGCACATCCCTGTTCCATCCAGCATCTGGATGCCCTGCCCCCTCCCTGTCCACCTCCTGAGCCTGGGGACTTGACACCCATAGCTCAGTCTGGCCATGGATGTGATGTGGTTGGCCCACGCAGGGTTTTTAAATGAGTGGCCAGCTTTCAAGTATTAGGCGATGGTTGCATGAAAACCTGCATTTCTGGCTTTCCATCAAAATAATGCAGCCTCTGCAAAGCTAAGGCCACCCTCCCAGTGGGGCTGGTGATCAGCAAGGGCTGCCCCCCATCCTCCCCCACCACGAGAGGGCACAGGTTTGCCAGTTCTCAGATGGCTAGTGGACGGGGGACTCTGGGCCCAAACTGCCTGGGTTAGAATCATTCAATATTTCTGTTCTAGAATCTTGTTTGACCAAGTAAAGCTACTCCACCTATTCTGGTGTCTGGGGAAGCTGGGCTGTATGTGAACCCCACCAACACAAACGAGGACCCCTGTGAGAGGTTGGGGATACAGGAGAAAGTACAGTAACCCTTTGTATTTGCACATTCCACGCACCCACGAATTCAACCAATAGCTAGACCAGTGTCTGTACTGAATATATACAGACTTTCTTTCTTGTTGTTATTGCCTAAACAATACAGTATAACAACTATTTACATAAAAATTACATTGTTTTTGGTATTATAATTAATCTCAAGATGACTTAAAGTCTATAGGAGGATGTGCATAGGTAATATGCAAATATTACACTATTTTATATAAGTGACTTGAGCATCTGATGATTTTGGTACCCTCGAGGGTCCTGGAAACAATCCCCCATGGATGTGGCAGGACAACTGTATTGATTCCTCAGCTCAGCTTCTCACCCTGTGGCTGCTGTGCCCTCTCCCCTGCATCCCTGTCAGAGATCACAGGTCATCACCACCCACACAGCCTGTATGTCTCCAGGTTCTGACAGCTGCTTCCTCCCCTTGCCTCTCAGGCCTTGGGGTGCTAACAGCTCTGCCTGTTCCCCAGCCAAGGCATGGCATTGTTCCCCACGCTTCCCTACATTTGCCTACACTTTGTGAATGTGTCCTTCCATTGAACTGCTCAAAGTACCTAGTGTGGACGTCCCATCCGTTTCCTGCTAGGGTCCTGACTTGACACAGCACCTATGCCTCAGTGGACCCACCAGGAAAGGAGACAATGGTGGTATCTTCCTCTAGAGTTGATGCGAGGATTCAATGAGTTAATACTGGATAAGGAAAAAGCTTAGCAAGTGCCGATAAATGTTAACAGTTGTTATTATCTTTTGCTATAGTCCCCACCACTCCTTATTGTATCTCTCTCTGACACTGGAGCTGAAGGTTGCCTGCACCATTGCTGACACAGTTGGTCTTTGTTGACTGTGTTTATATTACCTGCTGCCCCTGTAGGCTGCGGCGTGCTCAGCGCCCATCTCTGCGCCATCGCTTCGGCTGTGGGGTTCAGGCAGCCTCCCACCCTGCTGCGTATCTCCATCCCTGGAGCTCTCTTCCATGAACAATGGTCCCACCATATTGAAATGATCCGTAAGTGTTTGCTTCCACATCGCATCCCATGCCCCTGCAGGGGCTCCGTAAACATGTGTGGAATGGAATATCAGGACCTGTATTAGGCTCTTAGGGCTACTGGGAAAAAAAGGACAACAGACCAGGCTGCTTAACACAAAGAATTTACTCTCTCACAGTCTGGAGGCCAGAGTTGGTATCAAGGTGTGAGCAGGGCTGTGATCCCTCCACAGCTTGAGGGGAGGATCCTTCCTGCCTCCCTGGCAGCAGTGGTCCTCGGCTTGTGGCTGCATCACAACAATCCCTGCCTCCATCTTCGAATGGCCCTCCCCTCTGTCGTCTCCCCTTCTTTCCTCTTCTAAGGTCACTTGTCATTGGATTTAGGGCTCACCCTTATGGATGATATCATCACAAGGTCCTTAACTTAATTACTTCTGTCTTGACCCTTTTTCCAAATAAGGTCACGTTCATAGGTTCCAAGTGGGCATATCCTGTGGGTGTCCACCATTCAGCCCACTCCAGACCCCACAACTTTATTGAGCCTTAGCTTTCTTTCTTCACACAGTTTTTTGAAGCCAGCGGAGGCTAGACCTGGAACACCCACACCTGCCCTCGGGCCCACTCTTGGGGGAGGTCTCTTTGCCAGGAGGGGAGGCACAGGCCCAAGTGCCACCTGATAGTCTTCAGCTTCTAATTCAGGCCAAGCCCTCAGGAAGCCTGCACCTCTCTGGGGTGGCCAAGGAGCTGGGGTGAGCCCCCCAAGCTCTCAGAGAGCACCCCAGCAAGCACCACTTTATCATCCATCTGTGGCAGGCTAGGCTGAGCGGCTGTCATTTCTCTTCCACCCGTCAGAACTCAGCAGTCCCTTCCACAGTTTGAAGGCTGGCCTCTGACCTGCCAGCCGATTTCTTTCCAGGGCTGACAGGTTGGGTTAAGAGGGAGCACTCCCCTGAGCCCAGACATACTTTTTCTGTCTCCAAGTTGTTTTAGCCCTTCCCTCACAGAAAGCGCTCACAGCTCTGCTTTCTCTGGAAGGTGCCGCCTCACTTTCCCGTCATGCCCTCCACTGGCAAATGGTCAAGCTGGCCCAGGACGTGTCTTGTTCAACCTGTGTAGGTTAACTCTTTAAAAAATAATAATAATAATTTTTTTAGAGGTAAAATTCACCTAACATAGGATTCACCTTTTAAAGTACACAATTGGTGTGTTTTTGCATATTCAAGTGTTGTGAAACTATCACCAGCGTCTAATTCCAGAACATTCTCATCACCCTGAAGGAAACCCCATCCCCATTAGCAGTCATTCTCCATTACTCCCTCCCACCCCCCAGCCCCTGGCAACCACTGATCTGCTTTGTCTCTATGGAGTTGCTTGTTCTAGACATTTCATATAAATGGAGTCATACAATCTCTGGCCTTTTGTGTCTGGCTTCTTTCGTTCAGCATGATGCTTCTGAGGGCCATCCATGTTGAAGGGTTAACTCTATGATTGTGAAGCGCATAGCTCTTAGGAATACAGCTTCGTGAGTTTAAAAAATATGTCCCACCCTTGTCACTACCATGTAGCTCAAAATACAGAATATTCCGCTCCCTTAGAACCTCTTAAGGCTCCTTTCCAGTGAGAGCCCTGCCCCCAAGTGTCACTTTCCTGGTGGTCCTCACCTGAAGGTGACTGTGCCTCCCCGCCCCACAAAAGACACTTGTTACAACTGTGGAGATGCTACTGGCAGCTAGTAAGGAGAGACCAGGCATGCTGCTCAACATCCTCCAAAGCACGGACACCCTCCTCCCATAACAAAGAATCATCCAGCCCCAAAGGCAAAAGTGCCACCATTAGGAAACCTTAGGCTCCCCTGACTCACTCCTTAGATTACTTCTGCCTGTCCTTGAATGTCACCGAAACATGACATAGGACCCTGCTACGTGTGCTGTTCTGTGTCTTGCCCTTTTGCTCAACATTGTCTCGAGATGCAGTATCATCCACACTGCATGCAGTCATTGTTTGTTCTTTTTCATTGCTGCATTGTATTCCATGGTATGAATACACCCCAATTTATTTTCCTTTCACCAGTTCATGGCCACTGGGGTGTGCCCAGCCTCTGGTGATGATGGACCAAACTGCAATGAACACCGTGTGTGTGTGTGTGTGTGTGTGTGTGTGCGTGTGTGCGTGTGCGCGCGCGCGCAAATACAAGTGCCCATTCCCAATGGGAGTAAACAGGAGTGGGATTGCTAGTTGGGAGCAATAGAACGTTAGTAGATCAATGTGTGATAGTTAAGGTTCAGGGAACTTTGCACAAAAATCCTGACTTCTGGCGTCTCTTGAAGAACCATTCTGGCATCTCTGAGCCTGACTTCCCCTGTGGTAGCTTTCTTCTGGAACTGAGTAGTAGCAAGTGGCTGCCAGCTTAGAAGGGGGTTGCATCTCCAGCTCCCCACAGCTGCTACCCTCCCTTTTCACAGCCTCATACCGGCCTCATTTCTGCAATTTTTGTCCCTTGGTTGCCATTTGGCCTTGACCTCCAGGGACTCTCATCTTCCTCCCCAATTCTACTCCATCTTATAGAGCCTGCAGCCCCTCTAGACCTGGAAGGCATTTTCAGGTTGCCTCAGGTCCTGCCACACTCCCTATCACTTTTCTGTCTGGTCTCTGCTGTCATTTTTCTTGGTGACATCTTCAGAACCTCCTCTCTGTCAGACCACCTTCTATCTTTCATGGCAGGTTGCTGCTCTCTGCCTACACGTCACTTCCTGAGGGCTGGTTTCTCGGAGTCCCCTGGCCAGGGAGAGCCCCCACACTGTACTCCCCGCAACCTCTACCTGTCTGCTACCCCTCACATTGTGTAGCTGAGTCCTTGACTGCATCAGTTTGCCCATCACCTAGCTCAATGCACAGCGAATACTGGCTATGGGGCATGAAGGAGAGAGAGGGAGAGCCCTTATGCCAGGTTGAATAAACCCCTTACCTGGCCACACCTTCTGCAGAAGCCAGCTGGGCTCCCAGGATGTACTTGTCATGCACACCGCACTCTTCAGAAGCTCTTTTCCATTGCTGGCCCAAAGGGGCAGGGCCTGCGAAGTTCTTGTGTGTCCCGGCACCCCTACTGCCAAAGTCCATACCAGCCAAGACTGGCAAAGTGCAGGGCCCCTTTCCTAGGGTCCTTAACTTCCCCACAGGCCAGGCCCATCCCCCAGCCATCGCAGCTATCCCCATGCATCGTCCAAATGTCTCCCAGTCAAGCTCTCTTCCCACCCGGACTCTCCCAGACTCCTCACCTGTTCACCTGTCTTACCTCCCCCAAATTTGTCCTGGGTGTTTTCCTCTGAACTCCCCTCTCTGCAAACCCCTCCTTCCTCTTCTCCTCTCTCCCAATCACTCAGTTGTCTCTCTCTCCTCACCTTCTCAGGCCTCTAATATCCCCAGGGCTTTTTTCTCCTGCCTCTCAGCAGCTCCCACTTCAGACACTCGCAGCTCTCTCCCTTCACCCGCACCTCGTCTTCTCACCCCACAAGTTCTCTCCGGTCTTTTCGTCCTTCATCCTCCACCCCCGGTCCTGCGGCGGCGCCAGCCGCGCACCTGGGGGGTATGGGCGGGGCCTCCTCACCTGGCGGCCGCAGAGCAGCGGAGCAGCGGCGCCTACCGGCCTGGGCGAGAAGCGCAGCCCAAGTGGGCTCCCCTCTCAGTGCCTGAGAACAGACCACCCACCGTTCCTGCCTGCTGCTCAGGCCAGACCCGGGTGGCTCCCAGGACTCGCGCTTTCGCGCTTTCTTCCACTCCCCCACCTTTTCCTGAGCACTTGCAATGTGCCACAAGTAGTTCTAGGTGCTGAGCATAGAGCAGTGAACAAGAAACAAAAATGCTGGCCTGGGGGAGTTGATATTCTAGTGGGAGAGACAAATAAATAAAACAAAAATTAGATAAGGTGAGAAAATGCTACAGGAGGGAATAAAGGAGAGAGGGGAGCCAAGGAGTGAGGAGGGTGGGGTATTTGCACTTTTAATAGAGAAGTGACGTTTAAGTGGTCCTGGTGAGGGGTGGGGTGCAAAGCTGAAGGGGTCCTGTTGGCTCTACCTCTAGGGTATGCCTTAGATCTAAACACTTCTCCCCAGCATCCAGCTTCCAGGCCTCCAGTGCCTCGCACCTGGATTGGCCATGGCGGCCTCCCCAGTCTCCTGCATCCCTCTCAAATCCCTTATAATTTGGTTGCAGTTAAGGTAAAATTCACATAACATAAAATTAACTACTAACCGTTTTAAAGTGAACAATTCAGTGGCATTTAGTACCTTCACAGTGTTGCGCAACCACCGTCTCTGCCTAGTTCCAAGACAGTTTCATCATCTCGAAAGGAAACTCCATCCCCAGTGGCAGCCACTCCCCACTGCTCTCCTGGCAACCACCAGGCTGCTTTCCTTCTCTGTGGATTCATCTATTCCAGACATTTCATATAAGTGGAATCATACAACATCCAGCCTTTTGTGTCTGACTTCTTTTACTCAGCATAATGTTTTCAAGGTTCATCCACACTGTAGAATGTGTCAGAACTTCCTTCTCTTTGGTGGCTGAATGGTATTCCCTAGTATGGATACACGACACTTTGTTTTGCCTGTTCATTCATCGATGGATGGACACTTGGGTGTTTCCATCTTCTAGCTTTTGTCATTGTAATGCTGCTATCAATTCTACTGTGCTTCTGTTTTCAATTATTTTGGGCATGTAACTAAGAGTGGAATTGCTAGGTCCTATGGTAATTCTATGTTGTACTTATTGAAGAACCTCTCCTATAATCCTTTTAGCATGCAAATAAGATTATGTTGCCTCTTCCAACAACCCTCCCTTGGATCTACCATCACTGAGAATCTAATCCAGACCCTCCGCACAACATCTGAGGCTGTGCCTGCTGGTCCCACCACACTGGCCCTCAGACTTTGCAAATAGTCCTGCCTGTTCCAACCTCAGGGACTTTGTACTTGCTGTTCCCCCTTCCCGATGGTCTCCTCTGCTTTTAGGCCTCAGCTCAAACCCCTCCTCAGAGAGGCGCCCCCCAACCCAGTTGCCTTAGCCTAAATCACACTCATCCACATCCTTCATCCTGCCTCGTGACTCTTCATAGTTTTTTTAAGGCAACTTTTTAAAAATTTTAAAATTAACTTGAGAGAGAGAGAGAGAAACATCAATTTGTGTTCCACTTATTTATGCATTCATTGGTTGATTCTTACATATACCCTGACCAAGGATCCAACCTGCACCCTTGGCTTATTGTGATGATGCTCTAACCAACTGAGCTCCCCAGGCAGGGCATGACTCTGTGTAGTTTTTTTCCTTCACAGTATCAATCACGTTCTGAGACGTTCTTCTTGTTACTAATAAATTATATGCTTCCCAAATAAAGTATGAGCTCCAAGAGGACAGTGACTTTGCGTCTGTTATTTACTGTCATGCCCTTGGCTTCCAGAACATGGCCTGGCACCAGGGTCAGGATCAGAGTGAGGCAAAAAACTCAGCCATTAAGATGTCATATTCTAATGCAATATTTAACAAAAATAAAAATACATGATGAACAAAATGTCAAAATCTCCCATAAAAAGACAACATCGGCACTCCTAGCTTTCCCCTCCCAAATGGTTCTGCATGGCACTGTGTTTGTTTAAAAAGTTGATTATTTTGGTCATCATGGATTTTTGTCATGATTTTGTGTTTTTTAAACATTGCGTTGCAATATTATTTCTCTCAACCACTGAGGATTTCTTTTCTGCCTCCTCTTAAATTTTGTGGCCCAGAAAGGGCCTCCCTCCCCTTACTCTACTGCCGGCCCTGGCCAGAATCTGGTATTCACTCCTTCTATGCCCAGGTGTTTGAGGGAGAATCAATGAGGAGGAGGGAAGCTGGGAGCCGGATAACTGCCGACTCCATATCCCCTCTTCTTGCCCCCTGCACAACCAAGCACTGTTTCCTAGTGACCAAGTCCCTGGGTCAGACGGGCTGGGCTCAGAACCTGACTGTATTTTAACTACTTGGGTGAGTTTCCCCTTCTGTAACCTGGGGAGAAAGTACCTATCTCGTGGGGTGATCATAAGAATAAACGAGATAGTCAGTTTTAACTTGGGCCATTTCCCAGCTACCTGGGCCTCTCCCCAGTCACCACGGAACACCCCCACTTGAACATCTTATCACACCAAATGTAACTCCTGGATCTAACCTCCGAAACCGCCCCCCCAGACCACCCCCATGGTCTCCATCCTTCCAGGTGCTCAGGCCACAAGCTTCAACTTGCCTTCACATCCCACTTCCAATCTGTCTGTTCCACCTTCAAAATACACCCAGAATCCACACCTTGCTCACCTGGACTGTCACTACTCCTAGCATCAATCACCTGGATCAGTGCAGTTGCCTCCCCGGCCTCTCAGCTTTTGCACTTGACCTCCACACTGTTCCCCCACAGTGGCCAGAGGGTGCCTGTGAACACCTGAGTCAGGACATGTCACTTTTCTGCTAAAGAACCCTCCATAGCTCCCACCTCACTCAGAGCAAAAGCCCAAGTCCTCCTCAAAGCGCACCAGGATGGCACAATCTGCCCCGTTACCTCCCTATCCTCACCTTCTCCTTGCTGCCTCATTCACTCCCTCCAGCCCCACAGGCCCTCTCGTGGTGCTTTTGAATACCCAGCACGTTTCTGCCTCAGAACCTGTGCATGGGATGCTTCCTCTGCCTCCTATGGTCCCCGTGACTCCTCCCTTCACCTCCCCTATCTAAAGTGCAGCCTTCACCACGCCCCGTCTTCCTTCCTTAATTTTTTCCCATAGTACTTAGCATCATCTGACATTCTGTACATTCTGTATCTTTCACTTGTCTGATTTCTTATCTGCCTCCCCCATTAGAATGTCAGCCCCATGAACAGACTCTTGTCTGCTTTTTTCGCCACAGTGTTCCCACACCCAGCGCGGTGCCTGGTGCACAATAGGTGCTCAATAAATGTTTGTTGGATGACTAAATAGTTCCCCCCACCAAAAATAGCAGTTGGAATGAATCCTCGCCCCCTATCTTCCCAGAACAACGCTGAGATCTCTTAATCTTGCTTTTCATTTGGCTGAGGGTGTCAAACAGAATGGGCCTTAGACATTGTCTACGGTAGGAGTACAGGGAGCCTCCAAGAGAGCCAGGGACACACAGAACCCCATGGACTCACCCCTCAAAATCCTATGGGTCTGCCATTCATTCCCTAGCATCCTGCTCACTTTCCAGAGCTAATTCCAGTATGTCTTTTGTGTCTACCTCACCCACTAGAACGAGGGTGCTCTTGAGAGGGTTCCAAGTCTTGTTGGTGGGGCCCTAGATCATCCTCAAGGCCCAGCACTGCACCATACTAAGAGTATGTAAGGGGCACTATGTGAGGAAAAAATGGAAGGAGTGAATGCATGAATTTGATGATGAAATGACCTAAAGGGTGATGCTTTGCATGAGTGTATGTCTGTGCACGCGTGGGTGTGCGTGCTCTGAGAAAAAACCCACCTGGTGGCGGTGGAGGCCTGGGTGTTGTACTGGTTCCCTTGAGTCCCAAGGTGTGTTTCTTACACCCCCCTTGCCACTCCCCTCTTGCAGACCCTAAGGGATCTGGGGTAGCACACTCAGAACCAGGGAGCTTCGGCTGAGGCAAAGGACTCAGAGCACTGGGGAGGGGGTGGGGGTGGGGGTGGAGGAATGCAGCACCTGGGATGGTCAGCGTAGGCTTCGAGGCAGTGGGCAAACGCTTGGAGGGCACAGCAAGAGGGCAGAAGGCCCAGGTCTTGAGATCAGGATGCCCAGAGGTGCTAGATACACAGCATATAGGGTCCCCAGGAGGCCGGGCATAAGAACGTGAGGTGTCCTAGGCACCTAACATGCTGGTTGTAGTGATTTCCTGACATGGGATGCACAAAAGGTGGAATGCCCAGGTATAGAGTGCACGGGACAAGGGGTATCCAAGGCCCGGGGTGGGGGTTAGTCCAGAGACTCAAGGCAGGGTGCGTGAAACCAGAAGCACCCAGGAGTAGAGAGCAGGGGTACCATCCCCTGCGGTGAGGGGCATGCAATGCCCCGACAAAATTGCGCAGGCACGGACGCTCTGGTTCCCGGAGCCCAGCTACTGGCGTGCCTTCCACTGCGGCTGCGCGGCCGAGGGTCTGGGGGCGGGGGTGCCGCGGCTCTTTCGCACCCCAGTCTCTCCCCACCCTTGGCTTCCTGCGCCCCTGGCCCACGAGGCCAGAAACCGAGATGGGTGGGATGGAGGCTGGCGAACCGATCCCAGTCACGAGCGGGGTGCTGCATTGACCATGGGTACTAGGAGAAAGTGGAGGAGGGGCTGGGAGGAGGTCCTGGCCAGGATTTTTGCAAATTGAGCATGCCATCTCTTTTCCTCATAAAAATAACGGCCACCCCTTCTCACAGCCTCGGGAGAATGCAAGTTACAACCATCTTCTAGGAAAGCTAACAGAGATAGGTTCCTAGAATCTGCAGGGGGAGGTGGATGGTCTGAGTAGGGACAGAGGGTGGGGTGGTAGGAGGAGACTTGGAGCCAGAGGTCTCTGGAGGTGCCCAATTGCCCCCTAAATCCTGCTGGGTTAATGGAAAGCTGACATGACTGGATTGGGAGGGGTGTCCTGGTTGCCCCTGAAGCACTGTATCCACTCCCCAGCATCCCCAGGCCTTCCATAGGTCCTACTAGGTGCTGTTGATATATCTCAAAGTGAGAAGTTGAAGCATCACCCACCCTACCCCTATAATGGATAGATTTGCTGCCAAATAGTTGGGTGGGGTCCTCAGTCTCTGCTTCATTCACATTTGGTCCCTCAGATCCAGCTGTCTGGTGCGGCCACCCAGAATCAAGGCTGGAGCTCTAGGCTATGGAGTCCTGCACATGAAGGGGGAATGAAAGTGGCCCACATGCACCCTCTACCCTGAAGTTTGGAGTACAACTGTGACACAGGGTCCAGGCTAAGAGAATCGATCCCTATCTAGTCCTGAAATGATGGCTGTCCATAAAAGAGGATGGACGGTAGGTGCATCACCACAGCATCATCCCTGGTCACCTAGCGAGCCTGCAAGTCTGGTGTTTCTCTGCCTTTCCCTAAATTCAGCCACCAGGACATGTTTCTTGGAAGGGATTACAGGGCAGGTTTTAATAAATTTAGGCTTTCTCAGATACTCAGTTCCCATGCAATTCTACCCCAAGTTTTGTGTATTTGCTCCCCAACACCTCCCACTGCCTTTCTACACTCTTTCCCTCTTCCTCACCCATTCTACAATGCCAAGCTTGGTTGGCAACCCAGGCAACGCATTCTCTTTTCTGGAGAGGAGACTGAGTTTGAGCCCCTCCCTATCCTTGGCCCACCCCTTCCTCTGTAATTCAGATCTGGATTTGTCTGCCCTACTCCTCCTTACACCCCATTAATGCCCCTTCTTGGTCTGCCAAGATTCAGCCCCTACTTTGGACTTCGCTTTCCTATTTAGGCCTCACTTGGATGGACTTCCTTCCCCAAGGATCAAAGCCAGGGATCTGCTCCTCCCCATCCATCAGTCTTAACAGTTGCACCCATCTTTCACAAAATGGAGCCAGCCAGCAGCCAGGCTTCCAGATCCTCACCGGATCTCACTGCTCAGGACTTTCCCCCTACTCCCCTCTCCAGGATTCTGCTCCCCTTCCAATTTCCTCCCAGCCCCCACCTTGCACTGAGTTGTCTATTATGCTGAAGTGCCTATTTTTGGCCTGGGGCCCGGTTTTACAGCCCCTACTCCGGGTCTCGGCAGTCACCGCTGTGGCTCGGGGGATCCAAGCCAAGTCGGACTGGAAAGGGGGTGCCAGGGACTCCCTCTGTAGCCTCAGCCTGAAACCTGTTCCTCGCCTCAGTCAGCCAGATGTCCGAAACCCTGCCGGCTCCTATCCTTACTTCTTTACATCTACCAGAAGGGGTGTAGTTGTTAGGCTATGTAAGTCCGTACCGGGTTTTTGCTCTTGCCAGGAATCTAAAATTCACTTTTTTTCTCTCTTCACCCGCCCCCCCGCCCACCTCAAAGTGAGACTTTTGAGGCGTTTCTAGATACTAACCTCCCCCTAACACTCCCCTCCGCCCCTGTAGCTCGGTCAGTTCCAAGCCCCTGTCCGGTAGCCCGGGATCTTCTGCTGGGATCTTGTCCCGTCCGGTGGATTCCAGTCCTGGCTTTGCGGCCTTTTCTCGCCTTATATTCTACGTCTGGTCTCCCAGGGTGGCAGCCTCCTCTACGCTCGCTCAGCGCAGAGCCTCTATATCCTGAAACCGCTTTTACCTTCCCGCTCTGGTGCAGCCAGCGCTCCGGGTCTCCTTGTGCCTGAATCCAGCCCTCCTCTTGCCCCTCCCCCTTGCACGCTACAGCCAGGAATACGGGGGCAGCAGACGCCTCCTCAGTTACCGAGTAGCCCCCTCCGGGAGCCCCCCTGCAAGCCCAGGTCCGCACACACCACACCGGGTCTTACTGATTTCCACTGCATTAGGCATGACGCATTACTCCGTCTCTTGAGGAAGGATCCGGCCCGAAATTTGCGTGCCCCGCGTGCATTTGGCCTTGTCGCAGCTCCCCAGCTCTCCGTTCCTCCCATCTCTGCCTAATCCAAACCGGGTTTTGCATACCCTTTCCAGATCGCCCTATTTCTCCCCTCTCCGGGCTCTCAGTCTCTCCTTTACTTCCCCGCCAGCATAATCCGGCGCTCCGGGTGTTACGTGCGCCTTTCTCCGCTACTCCCATCCCCTCCCCGTTCCAACGCTGGAATCCAGCACCTTGCCTTCCCTTTCACCAATTTCCCAGGGGGGTCGAAGGAGGCGAAGGGGAGAATACTCCAGCCCGGGTTTTCGGGCTGGCCCTCGGTGTTCTGGGGAGGTTGCGGCGGCCGGTCCCGGGCGGTGGTTCCGGGCCGGGTTTTGCGTGCTCCTGCCGTCCCCCTCCCGGAGCTAGTGCGCGGGGGAGCGGGGCGAACAGGCGGCTTGTCATTGCTGGTGCCCGGCGCCGGCTCGGTCCGCGCGTCCTGCGGTGCCCACGGGCCCGGCCCGGCGCCCCACCTCCGGCCGCTCCGGGGGCGCGACGCCGCCGCGCTCGCTTCCAGCCGCGCCCCCGCCAGGCTCCGTGCAGCCAGCTCCCAACCCGAGCCCACCGCGGCCACTGCGGGGTGCCTGAGCCGTCGGCACGGGAGCTGTCGGCGCTGCGGTGCCCCCGCCCCGCCGTCTGCCGAGGAGGCCCCGGCTGATGGGGCCGCGCGGGTCCCGGAGCGGCGCCGCCGGGCGGCGGGGGGCTGCAGGGGCGCCACTGCTGCCCCGTTAACCCCTAGGTCGCCGCCGCCGCCGTCCGAGGGGGCTGGGAAGTCTCCTGGGCGCACACGTGCCACCTCCGTCGGGGCCGCGGAGCTGCGGGGGATATGAGGGCCGCGGCCGGCGCCGCCTCGGGGGGCTCCGCCTTGCCCCAGCCCCCAGAGTTCTGACACCGCCCCCGCCCCGCAGCCTTTGCCGCCTCCCTCCCCGGGAGGGGCGCGGACCCGCTCGCCCCCAGCCCCGAGCCGCCGCTGCCGCGAGGGGGCCGCCTTTGGAGCTGTGTGATCCGCTTTTTTCTTTTCTTCTTTTTTCTTTTTTTGGTTGGTGGCGGTGGTGCTGGGCCAGGGGAAAGAGGGGACACAGGCCGCCCTCGCCCCGCCACCCCTCATCCGTTTCTCCCCCCGTCCGGATTCCGGGAGATGTGCCGGGCGGGGGACCCGGGTTCGCGGAGCCGCAGGAGAGACGCCCAGGGCCCTACTCAGAGCAGCGCTGGACAGGTGAGTGTCTGCGGACCCAGGGTGAGGGAGATGCCGCACCTGGGCCAGGTGTGCAGGCCAGGAGTGAGAGGATGCGAACCGGGGTCTGTCTGGGCCGCAAAGGGGGAGGGGATGCTGGAGCCGCGGGTCATCGCATCCGAGCCCGAGGGGAGTCAGGAGGGGCCGGCACTTCACCGCCATCGGTGGTGGGGCCGGAGAAGCGGCGCCCACGGAGCGCCGGGGGCTTGGGGGTGCAGATGGACGTCCGTGGGGACCCGGCGGGGGGAGGGGACAGCGAGTGTGCCCGCGCGTGTCTGCGTGTGCCCGCGCGCGCACCAGCCTTTGTGGGGAAGCGGCACGGCGGTGCCTGCGTGTCCCCGGTGCGTGTGCGCGCGGGTGCTTGGCGCCCTGTTTGTGTAGGTGTCTGGGTGTGAGCGGAGAGGGTGCGTGTGCGCGCCGCGCGCGGGCCCCAGGCCTCGGAGGCGCCTTGTTGGGGGTTGGTACCGCAGGATGCTGGGCTGGGGGTTGTTTTTCTCAGGGAAACAGAAGCGGGGGGATAGGGAGGGGTCGGTCTGGGCGCCTGTGTCAGGAAGAATGGTGCAGCCCAGCAGCGTCTTCTCTCCGTGGTACTCGGTTAAGCATGGGAAGCTGTCAGAATTAATCCACCGGGATTTGGGCTTTGAGAACAAGCCCTCCCGCTACACCAAATGTTGGGGGTTTTCATTGCCATCCTCCTATCTGAGGGTCCTGGGACAGGAGTCTGGGCCAGAAGAGGGTGGGGAGTGCTGTGTGTGCTCCAGCCATGGCCAGAAAATACCTTCAAGTGCACCCCTGACCCCCATCTAAAGACAGCACCCTGCCCGTGCATGGCCTCCATGCCCATCCCTGTCCCAACTCTTCCAGTCTAGGTCAGCACCCAGCCCCATCCTTGCCCAGCACCTCACTGTACCTTACTGGCCCACCCCCTTCCTCCCAGAGGTGGCAGCTGTGTGGGTGTTCTTCATCCCAGTCTTGAGGCAGGGCCCCCTTTCTTCCCGGCTTCTGCAGGACCCTTAGCCTCGGTGTGTCTGCCCACATCCAAACATGTGGTGTGCCTAGGGGAGCAGGGGGAGGGGTTCAAAATGGCTGCCAAGATGGCTGGTCGCCTCTCTGCCTCTCTTTCTCTGTCTGTCTCTTCTTGCTCTGTTTCCTTAGCTGCTGCAGGAGTCACTGACAAGAGGGGGTTGGACAACATGGGTACAGACATGTGGGACACCTGAGTGTGGATGTCTGCTCTGGGCCTGTTGACCTCAAATGCTGCTTGGGGAGAGGCCATTTGGTCTCTTCTCCCCTCTTTAGCACCCCAGGGGCTGGCATGGGCTTGTAACCTGACCCCAGACTCAACCTCTTCACCCAGGCAGGTGACCTGGGGGCTGGCTCCATGCCCATCACCAGGTCTCTTAGGCCTGGCATCCCGAATTGATCACTGGGGTATCAGGGTGCCCCACAGAAGGTCCCCATCTGTCATCTTCTCTGCCTGCCCAGTGGCCAGGGGCTAAGGACTCCAGGTGGGCCTGAGTCAGGCCCCAGCTGTGGGGCAAGTTGACTTCTCCTTCCTCCCCACTTCTTTCCCACTAATGTTGAATTTATTACTTAAAAGTGCATGAAAGGGGGAGAATAAGAGAAGGTATACAACCTTCATTATCATATCGAGAAAATTATCCATGATTTTCCTAACTAGCAATTTGCCTGCCATGCCGTTCAGAACTGACTTGCCCGTTAATTACAGAGATGAAAAATCATCTGGAAAGAGGAAAAGGGAACTAATTCGATCCCTGGCTGGTGGTAATCGCACCCGTGCACTGAGCCACATACTTGCACGTGCACGTGTGAGTGCCAGCCCTCTTGCTGGCATTGCCACCTTCCTCTTCCTCTACCTCAGTGACCTGCAGGTCCTCAGCCCAGGAACTGCTAGGCCTGTCCTCCCTCCACTGGGCACTGATCTCAACCGCCACTCGTGGGGAGCTGGCACAGGGCTTGATCACTGACTGGTGCATGGATGCCTGCCCTTGGGTATAGAGGAGGCGCCCAAGGTGGGGGGAGGGCAGAGAGCTGGGGACCAGCAGACCAGCGCATCTGGGCTGTGGGCCCTGCAGGAAGGAGGTGGAAGGCAAAAGACTCAAAGCCCAGTTCTATTCCCAGCCTGCCCTGCAGAGCTCCTTCTCCTGGCAGTAGGGGGACCAAAGAGGACCCTGTGGATATGAGGGGGTGGGGCTGGCAGGCACCTGGGCTGCTCCCAAGTCTGTTTGCATCCCAGCCTGGGCTCCAGGACAGTGGACCTGTGTGCAGGGCTGCATGTCATTTCCATCTCAAGTGTCTGTCCTCCGTGTGTGCCCCAGGCTGGAGGGAGACGGTGGAGCGCTTCAGCTCCAGTATGGGCATCTGGGGTCAAGTTTCCTAGGAAGTTGTATTGCTATGCCCTAGAGGAGGTACCCCTAATGGGGAACAGGAGTGGGATCTCTGCCACAACTGTCTGCTGGCCACCCGGAGCTCCGTCGTGGTCTCTGCCCCTCCTACCTCACCAGTCAGACGGGTGGCCAAGGACGCAGAAAGCTCTGGTTTCTGTGTGGGCTCCTCTAGAGGATCCAGTTTCCAGACGCCAGACACTTCCCCTCCTCCAGGCCCCTCCATGGGGAGTCAGGGGGAGGGACTGCCGAGGTGGGGGTTCCCTGGGTCTGGAACCTGACCGCAGTGACCCTGGAGGTGCAGGCTCCAGCCAGCGTCTCCCCTGGGCTGGGTCTTGGCCAACCTAACAAAAGAAAAAAGTGGGGTCCGAGGGTGGGACAGCATCTGTCTCACTGCCCCTGGAATCCAGTCCTCTGTTCATCATCGTCTGTCTGTGTCTGTGTATACCTGTTCTGTGACTGATTTGGATGGTGACCTGCCTGAGCCAGTATGTGGCCATGTGTCATCAAGCTGGTCCTATGTGTCATGAAGGGGTCTCCAGTGTGCTGGTATTTGTGAGTTTTGCAGAGGGGCTGGCTGTGTGTGTGTGTGTGTGTGTGTGTGTCTGTGTGTCTGTGTGTCTCCACATGTGAGCAGCTCTCTGCACCGTGTGTGAGCTGCAGGCATGTGCCCAGGTGTGTAGGGCTCCTTGAAATGAGGCCGGGTCACCTCTTTATGCAGTCTGTGACCCTTTGCCAAGTGCCTTCTCTACCAGGTGCCATGGTGGGGACAGTGCCCTAGGGGGTCCTGCCCTCAGGGAGCTTACATTCTAGTGACACATAAGTGATTTCAGTCAAGGGCTCATATAATAGGAGTTGAGGAAAAGGCTGTATCTCTCTCTTGAGAGCAACCAGGGTCCCAGCTAGGGAGGAGCAGCCCCAGACTGGGATGGCAGTGGCCCCTGCATCCCAGCACTACAGCAGTTCCAGGCATGGGGCGTCCTGGGGTCCCACCCTGCCAGTCCTTCCCCAGCGCCTCTTTCCCCGCCCCCTCTCCTTGCTGCTCCTCCAACATGCAAAGCATGATTCTACTCCAGGACATTTGCACTGGCTGTTCTTCCACCTGGGACCTCACGCAGACATCCGCAAGGCTTTTGCTCCCTCAGTTGTTTCAATTGTCATCCCCCCAGGAGGTAGCCCCATGCAGCCTCATTAAAATTTCAGCCTTCCACTCACCTCCTGACCTTCCACAGCACGGGTGGCTTTTCGCACACCCTGGAACTTCCTGATTTATTGGCCGTTTGTTTGTTGTGTGTCTCCCTGACCGGGATCCAAATGCTCAGGCAGTTTGTGTTAACTTGGTTTTTGGATCCCAGGTGCCTAGACTCATACTTGGCCCACAGTAGGTGTTCAAGGAATCCTACCTGAGTGAATGGGAGGGGGCCTCATAATGGACCAGAGACCTCTGGGTGACGCCCATGGTTGTGCATATCTAGGGTCCTCCATTGCCCTGGACCCTGGGGCTATGGAGGCTTCCTGCCAGAGGCCAGGGTAGACCAGCTCTGCACCTGTCCCCTAGCACCCCTGGGCAGACTGGGCAGGTGGCCTTCCGGTGGGGCTGTCTGTGCTATAGAGTTTAGAGCTCAGGGTGGGGAATGTGTTGACTCCCTGCCCTTGCCAGGGGTAGGAGCCCCAGAATCGAAGCCTGAGCAGCCCCCTCCATCTCCTCCCAGGGCATTGACTCAGCCTCCCTCTCCTGAGATGGGGCCCATTATTGTGGTCTACCCTGGCCCTGAGGGACTAGCCAAGGAGAGGCCCCCTGCCTCCCCCCACCTCCAATTTTGGGGGAAGATAAAAACTTTAATAAGTAGATGCTGTGGCTAAAAATAGCCCTGCTTGAACTGGTGTGGCTCAGTTGGTTCCATTCTGTCCTACAAAGTGAAATGTCGCCAGTTTGATTCCCAGTCAGGGTACCTGCCTGGGTTGCTGGTTCAGTCCCTGGTCCAGATGTGTATGAAAGGAACTGATTGACATTTCTCACATCGATCTTTCTCTCCCTCTCTTTCTCCCTTTCTTCCCCTCTTTCTAAAAATAAATAAGTATTTACCCAAAAACAGCCCTGCCTCCCAAACCTAAAAATAGCTAGGACCCCTTACTCAGAGGCTATAGATGCCCAGGAAGTCAGGTGAGGCTCCTCTCCACTGATGGGGAGGTGGTACAGACAGGTGAGGTGGTTCAGACAGGTGAGGGGCCCAGGGAAAGGTCTCTCAGCCACGGCAATCCTGATATTGGGGTCACGCCGCTCTTTGTGGGGGCTATCCTGTGCATCCTAGGACTTTTAACAGTATTCCTGGTTTTCACCCACTAAATATACCAGTAGCACCCACACATACACCCACACCCTAGTGGTAACACCTAGAAATATTACCAGACGTTGCCAAATGGCTGGGATGGGGGGCAGAATTGGCCCCCTCCCCCATGCATTCCCTCTCCCCCCAAGTTGAGAACCACTGCTCTATTGCAGACCTTCTCCGTGAAGAACCAGGTATGTTAAAGACTTTGGTGGATCCCCCTACCAACTCTCTCGCATATTCTTCCTCTGCCTCTTCTCAACCCTTTGAAAGTGGCAAAACCATTGTTAACTCACTGGCTGTACAAAAGCAGGTAGTGACTGGGCCATAGGGGGCCAGCTTCTGCCATAGAGCACCCCCAAATTGCCCTTAGTAGTGGAGGTTGGGGTACCCTTATCAGCAGAAGGGCAGCCCCATTTGGGACGAGTCCAATGCAACCTGTTCCTGTCACCTCCCTGCCCTCACCTCCTCCTAGTCTCCTGTGCACACTCCTCACTGGTCACACTGGCTTCCTCACTAGTCCTCTAACATGCACGGGATGCCAGGATGCTGGCCCCTTCTCCTCCTCCCTTCATTCTCTGTGTCCCTTACCCTGTCCCTTCATCCCCAGCGTCTGGTGGTGGCAGAGGACCCAGAGCCCTCTTCCCTGGTTTCTGTGACTTTTCAGCTCTGCTCTGCCAAGCCCGCAGTGGGAAGCTTAGGGCCGTGCAGTGGGCGCCTTGGTGGGGAAATGGACCACGGGGCGCCGTAGTACCACACTTCCTGGTGGGGAGCACAGAGGAGGTTCCTGGCCAGCCTGAAAGCTAGGGAGGGTTTCCTGGAAGAGGGGGCTTCACAGCTGTGGCCTACAGGGGGAAGGAAGGATAAAGTGGAGGGGAAGGAGAATGAGGGGAGCCCCCATGGGGGGTCAGAAAGGTGGTGGCTGAAAGGGGAAAAGGAAAGATGTTGTTTCATGGATAGGTGTACAGAGAGGAGGTTGGAAGCTGGCCAGGGGGCCAAAGGACTGAGTTTGTGAGTTTGTGTTTGTGTTTGCGTTTGTCTGTGGGGATGAGAAGACCCATGGTGGGGTCAGGGCCCACAGGACAGGGTCTGAGTGTCCGGCATAAGCTCCCTCTGGCTGCTGTGTGGGAGACGACTGCCAAGGGCGGAAGGGGAGGCCACTGCGGCCGTCCAGGTGAGGGCCCCAGTGGAGGCTGTGAGACATTAGAGGTGCACTCGTGTGGGTTTTTCCAGTCTGAGTTGACATGATTGGCTGGAGGCGGAGGAAAGAAGGGGTGGGAAAAATTGCAGGTTTCCAGTTTTCACAGTGAGTAGGAGCAAAGGAGAGAGTGAGGGTAGGGAGCACCCGCCACTCTCAGTCCCCCCACCTCCCCTCCCTGCACGCAGTCTAATAATCTCCCTTCGCCATAGGAGTCTGAACACTTGAGTTAGGCATGTGTGTCCACCTCCCTCTCTACTCAGAACCTCCGTGGCTCCCACCTCACCTGGAAAAAAGCCCAAGTCTTTCCCAAGGCCCAGAAGGCCCTGCATGATCTACCCTGTAAACCCCACCCCCTTTTCTTCTTCCCACTCTCCCCCTCTCTCACCTGACCGAAGTTACACTCCACATCCTGCCTCAGGGCCTTTGTACATGCTGTTCCTGCTGCTTGGCATACTCTTTCCTCAGGTACTTAGGCAGCTCACCTCCCTGAGACCTCTGCCAAAATGTCGCCTCCTCAGGGAGCTTTTCCCTGTCTATACCACCTGCCCCCAATCTCTCCCTCTTGGGCCTATTTTTCCGCAAAGCACTTGTGCCTCCGTGGGAATTGGGTAACTGTCTGCTGAATGGACAACCTGTGCTCTGGGTTTGCTTCTTCTTAGTTCATTAAACAAATCAATAAGAAGGTAGTCCTGGCCCAGGGCTGGGGATACAACAGAGCACTAGACAACCATGATGGAACATTCCCTGTGGAGCCCCCCGTGAGTGGAAAAGACAGCCAATCAGCAGCAGAGTCCAAATCCAATTAGCGGAGCAAAAGGTGGAGGCCCCGTGTGCTGCAGGTGTGGGTCCGAGTAGGGACCACTACAGCCTTGGTGGGCAGAGCCTTTGGGAGGAAGAGGGGGTGGGAGGCCCAGTACTGTGTGTGTGTGTGTGTGTGTGTGTGTGTGTGTGTGTGTGTGTGTGAGAGAGAGAGAGAGAGAAAGAGAGGGAGGGAGGGAGGGAGCGGGAGGGAGGGAGAGAGGGAGAGTTAAGGGATGCAGAGAACAGGCACCTTGGGGGGGACAGAGTAGAGAAGGTGATGACAGAGTGGCAGGAGACCTGAGTGGCCAGGACCTGAGATGCTGTGTTAGGACATTGAGGCGATAGGGAGCCATGGATGATTGCAGGCAGGGAGGGACTTGATTGGGTTTTCATTTTGCGAAGATCCCTCTGGCTACAGGGTGGAGATTGAACGGAGTGGGAGTGGCAGATAGAGGGCAGAGACCTCTGGGGAAGGGGATACTTTAAACAGCCCCCACCCTGCAGTCCAGTGCAGCTGGAGGGCAAACCCCACTCTGGTGCCGAGGTGTAGTGGAAGAGAGATAATAAGTAAAATGCATGGGATTAAAAAAAGAAAGAAAGAAAGCCGGAATGGGATGTGGGAGTGCTGGGGCCAGCAGGACCTCCCAGAGGAGGTCATGTTTGGGTAAATGCCTGAAGGGGGCAAGAGAGGAGCTGTTGGGGTGGCCAGGGAACAGCGAACAGCCGCTCGTGCAAAGGCCCTGAGGTGGGACTGTGCCTGTTTTTCACCAGGGAAACAGGAGCTCAGTGAGCCAGGTAGTGAGGGCAGGGAGGGCAGGAACTTGGGGGACTTGCAGGCCACAGGAGGACTTGGGCTTTTACTCTGGGTGAGGTGGGAACCTCAGAGGGTTCTGAAAGCTTTAGAGGGACACATGTGCACTCAGGTGCTCATTGGCACCCTCTGGCTGCCTTGCGGGGAACAGACTGAGCGATGAGAACTGGAGTCCAGAGACCTGGGAGAGGGCCACTGGGCCGGTGCAGGGGGAAATGATGGGGCTAGACCAGGGAGGTGGCCAAGGGGTGGGGAGAAGTGAACAGATCCTGAAAGGGAGGCCACAGGAGCTGCCGGGTTGGATGTGGGGAAGAGAGGATGGGAGAGGGGTTTGGGACGACTATAGTTCCCGAGCGCCTGGGAGGACCAGCTCCCCACTGTTGGAATGTGGGGATATGGAAAGATGAGTTTTTGGCAGGGACCCTGCTCTCCCTGAGCCCACAGTTTCCTTGAAGGAGGGCCATGTTCTGGGCACTGTCTGGGCAGCTGTTGTGTCTGTTCGAGGTAGATCTGTTAGTCTGGAGTAGAGATAGGGAAATGGTCTCAGAGAGGTCAAGCACCCTGCCCAAGGCAGTACAGCAGATTCCTACCCAGGGCCTGCCCCTTCCTCACTCTGTCATGCCTGAGGGCTTCCTGGAGGTGGGCCTGTGGAGCTGCTTTCTCAGGTTGCTGGGTTTGGGGAGGACAGTCTGCTGAGAGGGAACTGGAACAGGAGACACTATGTGGAAGGGTGGGGTAGTGAGGGCCTCAGAGCCCCCCAACTCAGACTCCCACCCACTCGAGCACAGAGGGTTGCCATAATAGCCTTACTTTAGGGCAAGCTAGAGGTGCCCCACCTCTCCTCCAGGAGTCTCATTCTGCCCCATCCCAGGGCATCTGAGGACAGAGTCTGGGTTGCAACACCTACCACCAGGTTGCCACTGCACCCCACACCCCTTGATTTGAGACAGACATGGGGATCAGGCCTCAGATGCAAACACCGAGGCAGGTGTGAGGCAGGTGGGCCGACCTGGTAGTTGGACACATCTGGGGCCCAGTCCCTCTCTCAACCTGAGGGCAGTGAGCAGTTTCCCTTGGATTCATCTGAAGACCAAGGTGGCGACACCTGCAGGTGCAGGCTCACCTGGTCCTGATGGTGTGGAACCTGCAGGAGGGCCCATCTCTGAGGACCGTCAATCACACAAATCCCTCAGGGGACCTAGAGGAGGGGCTCTCGTAGCCCCCAAGGTCAAACCAGTTCCTGGTGCCCAACTGGGGACCCTGCCTGGGTTCACAAACCCCCTTACCAGGTGGATACCCCTAGGACCTCACTTTCCTCATCTGTGAAACATGGGTGTCCCCCTTTACTAAGTTCTTATGAGGATTAAAGGAGGTACGTGTGCACAGTGCTTGGTGCAGGGCATGGTGTCTGCTGCTGTGCCCGGCCCCTGGGGGGTCTGAGCACTGGCGATCCTGGCAGCACCCCGTCCCACAGTCTGTGAAAGGTTTCCTGAAGTTGTATGGCCCAGGTCCTGCCCTCCTCTCTGCCTCCCACCTCCCATGTGTCCTGACCCCTTTGTGACTTTCCTAGGGCTGATGTGACAAAGTGCCCTAGACTAGGTGGCTGTGATATCAGACGTGTATTGTCTCAATTCTGGAGGCCACAAATCCAAGATCAGGGTGTTGTCAGGGTTGGTTCCATCTGGGGTCTCTGAGACCAAAATCTGTCCCAGGCTTCTTCCCTGGCCTTTGGGGGCTGCCAGCAGGCCTTGCTGTGCCTTCACTTGTTGAACCATCACCCCAGTTCTGCCTCCATCTTCATGTGGGGTTCTCCCTCTGCATACTGTGTCCAAATTTCCTGTTTTCATAAGGACACCAGTCCTACTAGTTAGGGCTGGCCTTACTGACCTCATTGGAACTTGATTACTTATTTTATTTATTGATTTTTTTTTAGAGAGAGAGAAAGAAATACCAATTTGTTGTCCCACTTATTTACGCACTCACTGGCTGATTCTTGTATATGCCCTGACCTGGGGGATCGAACCCACAACCTTGATGTATCAGAACACTCTAACCAGCTGGGCTACCTGGCAGGGCCTTGATTACTTCTTTTAAATAAGGTTTCATTCTGAAGTGCTGGGGGATAGGACTTGCATATATGTTTTGGGGGAGAGGATAAAACTCAATTCATAATAACCCCCTCTGAAGGCCTCAGGGATGGTCAGGCCTGGGTCTCCCTGGTGGCTCCCACATACTTGTGCTTGGCCTTCCCACCTAAGTGGGCACCAGGTGACAAGTGGAACTCTCCAGTGTGGGGTGGGCTCACAGTCAGGCCAGGACGGGAGGGAATGGGAGCTGCAGAGCCCAGCTCCTGAGAGGGCGGTTCTGAGTGTGCCTGGGGCTTCCTGGGGGAGCTGCTCCAGGAAGGGGCAACAGGGAGCAGCAGGCAGCCCTTGGAAACCCTGCTGTGGCCCTGAGACATTGGTGCCTGGCCGGTGTGGACCAGGCTGGGCCCCCGGTCTCCGGGCAGATGCCCCCTCTCCAGCTGCCCCCACCACTGTTCATCACTCATCCTGGTTCATTTGACGTTTGTTTGAGGACCTACTGTTTGTTTAGGTGCCAGGAAATGGTCCCAGGAGCTTCTGTTCTCCTGGGGGTGCAAAGGAAATTCACCAGTGGACAGGTAAAGTCACATGGCAGGGACGTGGTCGGTGGCGACAGTGGTGATGACTGCTGCAGGGGACCTGCTGCACTCACTGCGTGCCTGGTATGGCTCTAAGTGTTTCATGGGTGTGAATCCATCTAATCCTGCAGCTATCCTGTGAGGCACCCCCATTTTACCGAGAGGAGAACGGGAACACAGGAGGTCACAGAATGGCAGGGGCTGATAGGCAGGCCCTGACTGCAAGGCGCTGTGTGATACAGGGTGTGGGAGGCCTGCGCACACCTCTGAAGAATGCTCGTCCTAGCTGAGGTCTATGGGGTGCAGAGCTGGGGAACGCAGGCCAAGACCTTGTGGTGGGAACCTGTTGGCTGGAGCAGGGGAGCGGGGCAGGAGTCAGAGCACTCGTGGCCTTGCGGGCCGCATAATGCGAGCTGTTGTGGGTGTTTAGGCTAGGGAGCGATCTATCCAGATTGTCTTTGAAAAGACCCCTCTGTGGAAACAACCTAGTGTCCATCTTGCACAAATAGATAAAATGTGGTCCATCCATACATTAGAATATTACTCAGTCACGAAGAGGAATGAAGCACTGATGCGCTACAACTTAGATGAACCTCGAAAACATCATGCTGAGTGAAAGAAGCCAGATACAAAGGGCCGCATGTTGTGTGGACCCTGGACATGAAATGTCCAGAGCAGGCAACTCTTCAGACACAGAAAGCAGATAGTAGTTGCCAGGGGCTGGAGGGAGAGGGGGGAAGAAGTGCTTAATAGGCACAGAGTTTCTGTTTGGGTGATGGAAAACTTTTGGAAATAGCCCTGGTCGGCATGGCTCAGGTGGTTGGAGCATTGCCCCATAACTGAAAGGCCACTGGTTCGATTCCTGGTTTAGGGTGCATGCCCAGGTTGCAGGCTCGATCCCCCACTGGGGCACGTGCAGGAGGCAGCCAATCAGTGTTTCTCACGTTGATGTTTCTTTCTTTCCCTCCCTTCCTCTCTCAAATGAGAATAAAATAAACCCTTAAAAATTAATTTTTAATTAAAAAAAGTTTTAGAAACAATATGGTGGTGGTGGCGGCACAGCATCAGAATATAGTTAACTGCCACTGACTTGTATGGTTAAAATGACTAATTTTGTTGTGTGTAAATATGACTGTAATTTTTTTGCAAGGCCCCTCTGGCGGCTGGGGAGCCTGGAGTGCAGTAGGAAAGGGGTCAGGGCTGCCGTGGGTGGATGGTGAACCAGGTCTGGAGGGTGGCTGTCAAGCTTGGGTGGACACTGGGATGTTCTGGAGGTGCAGACCCCGGACTTGCTCCTGAACTGGAGGTGGGAGGTAAAGGACGGCAGAGCCCCAGGACTCTGACTGCTGAGGCTTTGGCCTGAGGACCTGGGAGGGTGGTGACACGGTGGGCGGATGCAGGGCTATGTTTCGGTCCAATCAGGCAGAAGGTCCCTTGGAGACTCCAATGGAGGTGTCGGTGGTGAGGGAGGCAGGGCTGGAGCTCGGGTGTGACAGTCATCACAGTATAAATGGTGGCTAAAGCTGTGAAGTTGGTTGGATCCCTGAAAGGGATCCCTCCCTCCTCCCTTAGGCTGATCCCTGAAAGGGGGGAGTGGCAGAGCAGAGAGGGGGCCAGCAAGCTAACTGGGCCAGTCAATAGGCTTCGTTGGAGGTGGGGGGTGGGGGGCAATAGCTGGGGCTCTGTTTAGAGACTCCAGACTGGAAATGAGAGGTTTGGAAACTATTGCGTAGTTGATGGTGTTCAGACAGTGGGAGAGGCACTGGGGTGACAGCAGGAGAGGACAGAGTGGGGGTTCGTACGCTGGAGGGCCGGCCCTCCCCAGGGAATGTGTTTCCAGCAAGTTCCTGGCCAGGTGTGTGCTGCCTGGCCAGGGCCACACGTGGCAAACTGGGTGAAGATTCAGCAAAGGGCTGAGAGTGGAGATCTGGGCATGCAACCTGAGAGCATCCAAGGGAAACTGAGGCAGCAAGAAGTGGGAAGGAGGGACTGAGGGAGGAGATAAAGGGTCAGAACCAAGCCCTGTGCTGAAGAAGCCTCCGTGAGGGGGATGAGCAGGCTGGGGTGGGGAGGGCTACAGAGGAGGACATCCAGTCCTCACCCTCCCTGGCCCTCAAGGGGACTGCATCCCCCTCCCCTCTGCCTGTCTCCATCTTACCCCTAAGGTCCCCTGGAAAGGCGGGAAGGGACTCAGTTGTCCCTGGTCCCCCGTCTGTGGCGCCAGCCAGCTGGATTCTAATTAGCTGCCAGCGTGAGAGAGCCAGGAAGTAGGGGACAGGGGACAGGGCCTGGATTCCTGCCCGTGATCTGCAGGGCGAGGCTGCAGGTCTGGTTCCTACCCTGGGTTCTCTGCTGGGGGAAGAATCCAGGCTGGAGGACCAATGGACAGGGTCAGGATTTCAGGATGGGGAAGAAGCTTCTGGTGGGTCCCTTTCCCTAGGATGTAGGGTCTGAGGCCTGGCCGGTAACATCCTGATGAGTTGCTACTGTCACCAGAAGGGGTTACCAAACCACAGGAGGTACTTCCAGGAGGTTCTGAGGTGCCTAGACAGGTGGGCCTGTCTGCTGGGTGGGGTTGGGAGCACGGCGTGAGCTAGAGGCCCTGGATGGGGGCAGTCTCTGGCCAGAGGATACGTTTTCCATCAGTGGAGGTGCTGGACTTGGACTGGCCTCTCCTGGGCCTGCAGGCCAGGTGCTCTTGGCCACCAGCAGGAGGGAGTGGCCCAAAAGCCCCTTGTCCTGTGCCTGCTGAGGAGTGGCCCCCACCTTACTCTCCCTGTCCTCCCCAGGCTGCTGGCCCAGGCTGTGGTGCCCACCTGGTGATGAGGGGCAAGGACCCCTGCACAAGCCACTGAGAGCCTTGGAAACGCCCCCAGCCATTGCCATGGCCCGCCTGGCCGCTGTGCTGTGGAGTCTCTGCATCACCGCCGTCCTGGTCACCTCGGCCACCCAAGGTAGGTGCTGCTGAGGCCATGCCTCCAAAACTCAGTCAGGAGAGTAGGTAACACATTGAAATACTTCTGGACCAATGGTTAAAGTCCCAACCCCACCCACACCTCAGAGGAACCAGGCCAGAGGAAGACTTGATGGTTACACACCCCCAGCACCACTCACCCCCAACACGCAGGGGTCCCAGAGCCTGGATGCAGGCTGTGGCACCCTGGGACTGGGGGTCCTTCCTGGTGAGCTGAGGGGTGTGTGTGTGTGTGTGTGTGTGTGTGTGTGTGTGTGTGATTACATTGCCCAGCTCTCACTAGGAAGAGGCTTAATTAAAGTGTGCCCGTTGACATTTATTTAAAAACAACTAATTACCCAGCTCAGCCCTGTGCCGGCCCTGGGATCTTGTGCATGCCACAATTAGTGCCCTGGGCATGCCTGCCCACCCTCCCGCACCAGTTACTCAGTTACGGTCCCCATAGCGGGCAAGGGCAAAGCGAGGAGGGAGGCAGAGAGAAGGGGTCTGTTGGCCTTGCCTCTCCCTCTGCGGCATGGCCCCTGCCCACCCCTTGCTGCTTCCCAGTGTCCCATCATATAGCCCACCTTCAGAAAGCCACAAAAGGGGAAAGGGCAGCATTCAACCATGCCCCTGAGCCTTGGCACTGCTCTGGCTAGCTGGCATCTTCTGCTACCCCAGTACCCGGGTTCTCTGCCCATCCAGACCCTGCCTCATAGCCCCAGCTGGGGCAGGAGGGGCTGCTTTCACTCCCCAGACCCATCTGAGCCAGCCCTCCACCCCCGGCCTGCTCCCAGACCCAAGAAGGACTAAAATTAGCTGTGGAAGCAGATGGTACTGGAGGAACATGTAAAACTTTCCCCCGAGTGGGACAGCTCACCCCAGAAAACCCCAGGGGCCTAGCTGCCATTCTCCATGGGTCCCCAGCCAATAGCGGAGGGACCATATCTCAGAAAAGGGGACTGCGTAGCTCTGTTGCCATCATGCACTGGTCCCTTCTATCTACAAATCGCAGGCAGCCCTGTGTTGGAGCCTGTGAGCCACTCTGCACATCCCCACTCCCTGCTGGCACCCAGCAAGGCCTGGCTGGGACCAGTGTCTAGGAAGGTGGCTGCCCCTGCTGTCGGCTTGGACCCTGCCAAGCCTGCTTTGTCCTGCGGGGACTGGCTGCCCTAATCATCTTAATAACAACAGTAATTAGCACCCTGTTGTCTCACTGTGTGCTGCTGTGTCAGAGCTGTCAGCCCCTTAGGGAAGGGAACAGGCACAGACTGGACAAAGTGACTGGGACAAAGTGACTGGACGGTGACTGGACAAAGCCACAAGCCAGGGAGTGGCTGAGCTGGGATTCAGACCCATCAATCCAAGCTCTCAGTTCCTCCATGGCATGTGACGGAGACTGGCATGTGACGATGTGACCTTGCTAAGAGCTGGGCCTGCCCAGGGTGTGCTCCGTCATTCTCACACAGCCTGGGAGGGTCCCAGATGGCTTGAGGAGGCACCTCTGGTTGCACCCTCCCCCTTCACAGTGCCACGCTCAGCTCTTCCTTCACAAACACACCTAGCGCATGAATCCTGGGCAATGGGTGCCCATTTTACAGACCAGGAAACTGAGGCCTAGGGAGGCTACAGGGGTGGCTGTCCAAAGGAGTGTGCATCAGAATTGCTGGTGGGTGTGTAGATCCAAAGGCTCCTGGCTTCGCCCCAAGATCGTGATTCAGCAGGCCTCGAGGTAGGATGGCCATAGTTTGCATTCTGAACCAGCTGCCCTGAGATTCCGGTGCTGCCGATCCCTTCTCACACTGTGAGAAGCCCTGGGCCAAGGGACACGCCGGGCCTGTCAGCTGGAAAGTGGCAAAGTCAAGATCTGTGATTTCTTCCAGAATATGAGTGACTTTCCCCAGCCCCCATGCCACTTCTTGTGCGGGGTAGTGTGAGTTCAGGGAAGCACCTAAGATCACCCTCACTTTTGACACTAATTGCAATTTGGGGGTCCCTCAGACCAGCCTCAGGTGTAATGGTTTGCTAGAAGGATTCACAGCATTCAGAAATGCCATTAAACTTACAGTTATGGTTTGAGCCGTAGAGGTTTAAGCCAAGAGAAGAGGTGCATGGAGCAGCATCCAGGCAAGTTCCAGGCACGGAGCTTGCAGTTATCCCTCTGTGGAGTCTCGGACAGTGCTAACTCTCCTAGCGGTGCTGGGTGACAGCACACCTGGTGTGCTGCCAGAGTGGGTAGCTCCCTGAGCCTTGGGTCCACCACCTTTACTGGGGCTCAGTCATATAGACCACCCTATGGCTGACCTTGATCTCAGTCCCTCCAGAGGTCACCTGATCCCTCATGACCCAAAGATCCCACCTGAAACCACATTGTTAGTGTCCTAGCTTGTCAGGGTTGCTGTAACCAAGTACCACAGACCAAGGAGCTTAAACAACAGAAATTTATTTCCTCGTAGTGCTAGAGTCTGAAATCCCAAGATTAAGGCATGGTCGGGGTGGTTCCTTCTAAGGGCCCCAAGGGAAGGATTTGTTCTGGGCTTCTCTCTGGCTTGTAGATGGCCATCTCCTGCCTCTTTCTCCTCATGGCCTTCCTTCTGGCGTCTCTCTCTATCCAAATTTCCTCTTTCTTACTGAATTAGAGCCCATCTTCATGGACTTCTTTTAACTTGATTATCTCTATAAAGACCCTAACTCTAAATTTGGTCACATTCTCAGGTCCTAGGGGTTAGGACTTCAGCATAGGAACTTGGTGAGGGGGATGGGACACAATAACAGTTAGCACAGACTGTCTGGCATTGCCAGAGACCCCCAGGTAAACAGACACTCTATTTTTTTTAAGATTTTATTTATTTTTAGACAAAAGAGAAGGGTGGGAGAATGGGAGAAAAACATCGTGTGTGGTTGCCTCTCATGCACCCCCTACTGGGGACCTGGCCTACAACCCAGGCATGTGGTGTGACTGGGAATCAATCCAGCGACCCTTTGGTTTGCAGTCTGGCACTCAGTCCACTGAGCCACACCAGCCAGGGCTAAACAGACACTCTCATTAGGCAGAATATTCCAAGGACTTGAAGGGACCTCCCAGGTCCTGAGGCAAAGGCCAAACTCTCTTTGGGCAGGTTAATAACCTTACTATATAAACACTGGGCGCACTGAGAAGTCCATTTTACAGATGAATAAGCTGAGGTTTGGACAGCTTGTGTCTCAGACACAGCCAAGGTTCAGGCGGTGCCTTGTCTGTGAGGTCTTCACTCCCTTCCCTGTGCTGAGCGTGACACCCTCCCCTGTTCCCACAGGCCTGAGCCGGGCTGGGCTCCCATTTGGGCTAATGCGCCGGGAGCTGGCATGTGAAGGCTACCCCATTGAGCTGCGGTGCCCGGGCAGCGATGTCATCATGGTGGAAAATGCCAACTACGGACGCACAGATGACAAGATCTGTGATGCTGACCCTTTCCAGATGGAGAATGTGCAATGCTACCTGCCAGATGCCTTCAAGATTATGTCGCAGAGGTGAGGGGCCTCTCCAGGCTCTTGGAGGGGGAGTGACAGCAATTCCTGGAGTCCCTGAATAAAGCACCTGTCCTCCGTGCACCTCCTGGACAGTGTACCCTGTTCACCTTCCGTCTTTTCTTCTGTGCGTTCTACTCACGTTTCCTGAGCACTTTCTTTGCTGTTTGCAGGTGCCATCCAACAGCAAAGAAGCCCCAGCCCATCCCCCACTCAGTTTGTCTCCACACCAGTCTGTATCCCGCGCCCCCCCCCCCTGCTGGCATACACACTTGAGCCTGGTGCCTCCAGAAGCTCATAGTGGGGCGGTGAGGGCCTGCAGCGCAGAAGCAGAAGCAGTGGCAGGACAGGTCAGAGGTGTTGTGGGAGTGGAGGGAGGGCCCAGAATCTGGTCAGGCGCTCCTGAGGAGGTAATGTCTGAATGCAGATGACAGAAGTGCATGTGAGTACCTGAGTGTGCATGATTGTGTGTGCGTGAATGTGAGTGTGGGGGTGTGCCAGGCAGAGGCATTGCGTGTTCAAAGCTGCAGAAGCCTCTCTCGCACCCACAGCCAGTGCACTTACAGCTGGTGTTTCCTTCAAATTACACTGATTTGACCGCTGTTCATACCAAGTCCATGTCTGCCCCCCACTAGTACCTTTTGCCCCTTCTCCTTGTCCCCTCTTGCCAGCTACAGCCTGTTCCCTCCACAGAGGCCAGAGGCGTGGGTGAGCACCTGAATTTGGGCACGTCCTGGTTCTGCTCAGAACCTTCCCTGGCTCCCACCTCACTCAGAACAAACTCCCAAGCTCTCCCTCAGCCTGCAAGGCCCTGCGTGCTCTGCCCTTTCCTCTCCCAGCCCTCACCTGCTCCACGCTCCCCCTCGATTCCATCCAGCCACCTGCTCTTTACAGATATCAGGCATCTTCTCCCAAGGGCTTGCTTTGGGCCTTTGCATCGGCTGTTCCCCCAGCCACCTGGCTCCCCCCTCCCCTCACTCAGGGATTTTTCACCCAACTGTCCTCTCCTCCAGGCCTGCCTGACCACCCTCTCTAAAATCGCAGCTCCCCCTTCCTTGCCCCTTCACTGCTTTGTCTGTCTCCTAGCCCTGACTTCCACCTATAGTTCCATCAGATATTTTGCCTCTTTATGTTGATTATTTTATGTCTTCCCTCACTGGACTGTCAGCCCCACGGGGACAGGGAGCTTTGTCTGTCACTGCTGTGTCTGCAGCAGGCACTCACTGAATTTTTGCCAAATACTTGCGGGAATGTAGGATTCACTCCAGGACCTGGGCACAGAATTGGAAAAGGGAAAGAGGGCTTGGTCCAGCTCTGCAGCCCCTTGACTGCTGGCAGAGGATTCTAGAATATGTCACTGGGCAGGGTCCCTGAGCTCCAGAGAGTGTTGGGCACAGGACAGGTATGGTAAGGTGGCTCAGCCTGGCTGGCCAGGCTGGAGCTACCTCAGATCCTCCCTCCCACCCTTACTCTCTCCAGCACCCATCCCCCCTCCAATAATCTTGCCCTCTTTCCCCTTCCAGTCTCCCCTAGATGGGTGGAAACAATCTAGCCTCCAAGTCTTTGCTTGAGTGGTGCCCCTTCTCCTTGGGAACCCCTTTCCTCCTCCTTCCTGCCTCTCCAAATTCTCCCTCAGAATTCACCAGCACCAGCTCTGGGGTCTATGGTATCTTCCCAGCACCTAGTACAGCAGCTGGCCCAGTTCTGATGCTCCTGGGTTCTCAGTTCCAGAGGGGCTAACGCTGGACGGTCGTCGTCAGGACTAAGGGAGTGTCAGGAGGCTGCTGCTCCACTGTCTTTAACCCTGGTGGTGCTTTGTATCAGGGCACAGCTTACTGCTCTGACAAAGACACCCCAGAATAAGTACAGCAATCGGAGCTGAGCAGACCTTCCGCACCCACTTCCCTGTCTTGGTGCCTCCCCACACCCATCATAGGGACTTCAGCTGCAGGTGGTCTGGAACATACAGTCTCCAGTTGGAAGGCCAACGGCTTTCTCTTTTCTGCTTGATACTGAAGTGAAACTGACATAACAAAATTCACTATTTTATTTTATTTTATTTTAACAGAGTTTACTCATTTCTAGAGAGAGGGGAAGGGAGGGAGAAAGAATGAGAGAGAAACATCAATGTGTGGTTGCCTCTCACATGCCCCCAACAGGGACCTGACCCGCAACCCAAGCATGTGCCCTGATTGAGCATTGAACCGGCCACCCTTTGGTTCACAGGCCGGCACTCAGTCCACAGAGCCATACCAACCAAGGCCAAAATTCACTGTTTTAAAGTGAACAATTTAGTGACATTTAGTATATTTTACCAGTTGTGCAACCACCATCCCTACCTAGTTCCAGAACATTTTCATTGTCCCAAAAGGAAATCCTATACCCATTAGCAGTCACTTCCCATTCCCTCCTCCTCCTGGCAAGCCACTAATCTACTCTCTGTCTTTTTCTGGACATTTCATTTAAACAGAATCATGAAACTTGGCCTTTGTGTCTGGCTTCTCTCCCTCAGCATGATGTTTTCAAAGTTCATCCACATTTAGTGAGTGTCAGCGCTCAATTCCTTTTCATGGCTGAGGAATATTCCCTTGTATGGATGGACCGTGTTTTGTTTATCTGTTCACCGGCCGATGGACATTTGGGTTTTCCCCACCTTTTGGCAGTTGCGTGAATGATGCTGCTGTGAATATTCATGCACAAGCAGCAGTTTAAGCACTTGCTTTCAGTTCTTTTGGAAATATAACAAGGGGTGGAGTTTTGGGTCATAGGTAACTCTCTGCTTAACCTTCTGAGGCCAAAATTCTATTTTGAAAGAAGGGATTTGAGGAGGGTGGGTGTGAGCAGATCCTCATTCATTAAAGTCAGGATCGAACAGAGCAGCCCTCTCTGCCTCAGACCTGTCAGCATTCCGCCCACATGGCTTCCTGCACACCCACCATCAGGTCACTGTCCTGCCAGCTGAAACTTGGGCTGCTCCAGGAAACAGAGACCCTGACTGTGCGGACAGACCACAGAGGAGAAACATCTTTTCATTGTTGTTAAGTGGGCCTCACTTTACATGTTAGCCATGCCCTGAGAAGCTAACAGGCACTCACGGCTCCCCGTGGGGAACCAAGGATGGCTTCACCGTGAGGTGAAGACTGTCCCCCGTCCTGGCTACTCTGGCTGCAGATCCATCCTCACAGCAGCGCTGTCCAAAGACATGGACACAGATGGACACTGTGAGCATTTCATGAACCGCATATTTGCAAAGACACTGCCTCCCTTGTGCGGGTTCACATGTCTTACTCCTCATGAACAAAGGAGGGGCTTTACCATCAATTTAGGGAAAAACAGCAAGGACGTGATAACACCGGTGGCACACGGATAGGATGGAAGTGATGAAGTGTGGCTGGGGAGCCGTTCATGGGGTGATACCCTGGTCCCAGCCCTGATCTTGATACCATGCTGGGGTGGAGAGTAAAAGAAACCCGTCTAGTGGAAAAGAGAGAGCAGGCAAGAAGCAGAAAACAGTGCCCACAAAGGCGCCTGGCCTGGGTCTTCATGGTTCCTTCCCAATTTGGGGGTGTCCATTCCTGTCCTTACCCCAAAGGCCCCCCAGTTCTAGGCCTGTCTTATCTCAACTCCCATTTTTCCTCTACAGGTGTAATAACCGCACCCAGTGCGTTGTGGTTGCCGGCTCTGATGCCTTTCCTGACCCCTGTCCTGGGACCTACAAGTACCTGGAGGTGCAGTACGACTGTGTCCCCTACAGTGAGTCATCTTGTTCCTCGTGCGGACACGGGCCCTTCCCCCAGCCAGAGTGAGCGAGGAGGAGACACCTTGACCTGCCACACACACACACACACACACACACACACACACACACACACACACATGACCAAGTCGGGGCCAGGTTCATGGGGGACAGCTGGACCTGTTCCCTCTCTCGCACATTCTTCTGGTCACCCTTGTCCATACTCAGTGCCTGCCCCTCCCCTCCCTTGACCCCTCAGCCACCACCAAAGACTCTATGCCTTTCCAGGGGCACCTTCTCCAACTCTTGTTACCCTGGCCCACTTGCTCTGCTTCTTCATGTGCCTCTGGCTTGTTTACACACTTTAAGGCCACACCTCCATACTCTGCTCCTCACACTTACATCTCCCCCTCCACCCTACCAGTCTACAATCCCTCTTTGTCCCTGTTCTTCTCTCACTCCTTCCCTTCCTGAACCCCACCCTTACACACTTGCTCTTCCCTCTCACGCAGCATGCTTCCTCTCTGCACTCTCTCTCCTTTCTCTTGTCCTTCTCACCCTTCACAAGCCCCCACTCCTGCCCCTTACCAGTCCTGGCAGCTGGACTCTATGTCCACAGAGAGGCAGACCTCATGACAGATTCAGTGTGAGGGGCTGGAGGCATCTTCCACAGATTTCTATCTCCTAGTTGGTTTGTCTGTTACCATAAGAGCACTTCCTGTTTGCAAGGAAGTGCCGCCATATTGGACTGAGAGGGGCCCTCAGGAAGCCTGAGGAAGGTTACCTGGGGAGCCAGAGGCCTGGCTTTCTTGTACCTGGCCAAGGAGAGCAGGCAAAGACAGGGTCTCTCCTCCTCAGCACCCCACCCTTAACACCATCCTTCTTTCCTACCCTCAGACTTCCCTCTGCCTCCCGTCTCCTTCCCCCAGCCCCCCAGCTTCACATAGCCAACCTGGAGGTGGGGCCTCCGGGCAGAGGGGGAGGAGGCAGGGCCACCAGAGAGAGTGTGGGGTGGGGGCAGGGAACAGGTGCCTGCCCGTGACTCGCCCTCCTCTCCCCTCCCACTCCAGCCTTCGCCCCCAACCTTTGATTTCTCCTTGCAGGCGACAATCTACACTGGGGAAAACAGGATCGCTTCTGTGCCCATAAGTTTCTTCTTTTACTCCTCACCCTTTGCTTTCAGCAACCGAGGCCTCCAGCTACCACTTGAGGGGGACGCCCATCTGATCCTTGAAGCCTTCCCACAGCACTGGGGACATTGCCTACCCCCGGGGCTGGGGCAGCAGGGAAGGAGGGCAGGAGGTGGGGAGCTTAGCACAGTGGGGAAATCAGACTGGGTCCGAAGCTCGGCCAGGCTCTTGAATTTTTCTGGCTCTGAAACTTGAGCAAATGACTTAATTTCACTGGGCCACTATAGGGGAGGCAAGAGTCAAGGAGATGGTGTGGGCAAAGCAGCTGGCCCAGGGCCAGACTCGGAGTCTGCTCCCAGTGGCAGTGGCCGTATCCTCACCCCAGCGCTCAGACCCAGCCTGGGTCAGGATGTGCTCAGTAATGGTCCAAGTGCCCTTTTAAGCCAGCTGAACCTGTATTTTCATCTGTGGTAGTGGAATGGACCAAACACCTTCCCTGGAATGCTACCAGGAATAGAGAGGACATGGGTAACGCTCCCCATGTGCCCTGGGCCATAGATGTGAAGGAAGTGGTGCCCGCTTTTGCCAGCTGTGTGTCCTCAGCCATGTTGCTTCAGTTCACTGAGCCTCAGTTTCCCCAGCTATAGACAGGGTTCTCAAGACTGCCCAGGAGGTGCCTAGCATGGTCCCTGATACCTAGTGTCAGGGCACTAGGTAGTTATTGAGTGCTGGGCACTTGGTAGTCATTGTTTCTGCTAGAACTAACAATTATTGTTGTTGCTATTAGTCATGAAAAATAAAACTAACAACAGATGATGAATCCAGTTCCTCCTGAGGCAGATGGGTTAAAGAACAGGGAAAAGTCCCTTGGTCCAAGTGGAGCCCAAAGTGGATGCCACACAGGTAAAGAAGCAGGAAAAAGTTTAGAGGGCTTGGATAGGAAAGGGGTGGAGAGACCTGCAGCCAACCCCTGGAGTGGGCAGGAACGTGACCCACAGACACCAGGAGGTAGGCAGGTCAGCCTAGGGGGTGGGTAAGCCCCCAGTCTGATGGGAGAGAGCTATCCTGAGCTCTGGGAGAGACAGGACACACACATGCAAACACACACAGTGGTGGTGTGGGGGACACAGCGGGGCCGTGTGTGTTATAGACAGGCAGACCTGAGGGCTAGCTTCTGGTCCCAGGGGGCTGGGGTTTCTGGGAGGATTGAAGCTAGGCCACAGAACAGGGAGGCTGGGCACTCACTTGTCCCCAACGTTTGCTGAGCACCTCCTGTGTTCCAGGCCCTGGATGAGATGCTGGGAAGGCAGCCACACCCTGCCCCTGTGGAACTCCCTGCTCCTACCACCAAAGAGGTGGTAGAAGAGCCAGGCCCTGGTCCAGGGTTCCTGAGGGGCCAGGGGCACAGAGCCTGGAGGCTTCAGAGGCTGGGGTGATCCCAGTGCTGGTGCAGGCCTGTTGGTGGGTGTAGGGACTACCATGGGGAGGGGGCAGTGGTGTGTATGGGACCCCCCCCCCCCGACACACACACATATTGGACAGGCCCGACTAATGCTGGATTTGCCTTGCAGCTGTGCACAATCTAACCATGCCCCCTTCCTCCCCCAGGTACACCGGCCCACCAAGCAGCGGGTGGCATGGAGCTCCTGGCTCCCGGGGCCCCCAGGGGGGTTGCTGGGCAGAGAAATTGAGTCTCGGGGGAGTGTGTCTGTGCCACCTGCTGTCCTACCCTATCTGTGATGTCTCCCCAACCCAGCCTCTTGCCTCTCTGCCTCTGTTTCCCCACCCCAGCTCTTTGAGGCCCAGAGGGGCTTGCCTGTCTGCCTCTCAGTCATTCTGTGTCCACTCTGTCACCCTTTCTCTGTGTTGGCTTTTTCTGGGTTGTGAGGGCTTGGGGGAACCCAGCTGGACTCGGGCAAGGCCAGCACAGATTGGGAAGGAGTTCAGCCTTTTCTCTCAGCTCTGGGAACCCAGGTCCCAGAAGGCACTGAACCCCTTCCCCTGGGCCCCTGGTTCTGGCAGGAGGGCAGCAGGCAGGGTTGGAGGGGATCAGAGTGTCCCCTCTACCATTCCCTCCTTGGTGCCCTCCTAACCAGATCCCACCTCCCAGCCTGGACTCCCCTCTCCCATGAGGGTGCCCACTCACATCTGAAGGCATGGTCCTCCTACCTGCCTGTAGCCCCCTCACCCCGTGTCTCTCTTGGTCTCTGTCTTCCTGCGTGTTTTTCCCTCCCTGTGACTGTCTCCCCCATGACCTCTTGCCCCAACCCCACCCCAGAGGAAGGGACTTGGGGGGTGGGGGCTGAACTGATGCTACGTTCGGGGTTGGGGAACCAGGAGTGAGGAAAGAAAGGAAAAGGGGGCATGTTGCCAAAAAAGAAACGAAAGCAATTTAATCTCTTTTTTTTCTCTTTTTTTCTTGCGCATTTTTTTTTCAATTTGTTTTTTCTCTCTCTTCCGATGCTTAAAGTAGAAGTGGAGCAGAAAGGTAAACGCACTGTTACCAATGCTAACCCCTAACTCACACTTTGTTTTACCTGTACCATACTTATGTGACCCGCCCTCCCCTCTTGGCCCCTTCTTCTCCCACCCCTCCAACTGGGTCCAGTTGTTAGCCCCCACCCCAGGTGTCCTCCCAGTGGGGCCAACCCTGGTCCAGCCGTGGGCAACTCCACCCTCCAGACACCCGAGGAAGCTCCTCTCTGAGTACACGGCCAGGACCTTCTCTCTCTCACTCTCTCTCTCTCTCTCTCTCTGTTTCTTTCTCTGCCTCTCTTTCTTTCTGTCTCACCCTGTCCCTCCTTCCTAGTCCCTGGCCCTGCCAAGGGGACCTGGCCCTCTCTCATCCTTCTTTTGCCTTCTTCAGGAGAAGTTTGTAAGCATCCTGGGCGGGTGGGACCCCCTTCCCTGGCTCCCGACTGGGGGCGGGGTGCGGGGGGCACTGGGTGAGCCGTCTTTCTCCTCTCTTCTTCCTGCCCCAACTTTGGTAACTTATGTCCAGTTGGGGGAGGTGGGATGGAGGGGACACCTTTGTTTTCCTTTTGGAGAGCAGATTATCCCTATCTCTCGGGCTCCTTGTGGCTTAAGTTCCTTCTGGTTTGGTATTTTCAAGGCCCAGAGCTGTTTTGGAGCACAGAGCACAAGTTTCCCCCACCCCCAATCCCCCAACCTCAACCTGCTGGGGGCCCAACCCTGGGGAGGGGTATAAACTGTCCCTAGCCCTGGGAGGGCAGCCTGTCAAATCGGGGGGGCAAAGGGATGGGGATGGGCCTCACGGTGGGGGGAGCGTGGGGTGGGTGAGCATTTTTCTCTGGTTCTGAAACACTTGCAAAGCTGCAGTCAGGGTTTCTTCTGGGCTGTTGTGGTTAGAGGACCAGGGAGAGGTGGGAGGGGATAGTATGGGCCAGGTATGGGGACTTCCAGGAGCACCGTAATTTCTTGCCAGGTTTAATTAACCTTCAGCAGGGCAGCAGGAGAACTCCATGGTGGGTTGGACTGTCTGTTGTGTAGGGAAGGGCAGAGGTTGCAGCTGAAGGGGTTGGAGGGTGGGATGTTGTGGGTAGGTGCTTCCTCCCCTGAGAGTTTTTGGGAAATTGACAGCTCTGAGGCTGGCAGCAGGGGAAAGGCTGGGTGAGCATCCTTTCAGATAGCTTTTGCCTTGAAATTACGGTGATCTGTAGAGCATCCCCTCCAAGGGAGGTGGGGCAGGGTCCCTCCGAGCTGCTCCCCTACCCGCTGTCTCCCTCCCCCATATCAGAGAGGCCTGGGCAGCCAGCCCACGGTCTGCCCCAGAATACCTTGCCACTCTCTCCCTCTCTCTTTCCTGGAGTCTCTCTCCCATCCAGCACCAGACACTCTTCTTGCAGGTCCGGTGGTGGTTTGGATACGCAGCCCTGGATCTTTTCTCTTCAAGAGGCGGGTGGGAGAAGGGAAAGGAGGTGTTGGGAGCTTGGTGCTGGGGAGGGATCCTTGCTGGCAAAGGTCCCAGACAGACCCTCCCTCATCTTTTCCCCCTTCCCCAGGGTAACCTCTAACCACATTTTCCTCCTCCACAACCTTCTGATCAGGTCAGACTCTGAGACCTCTCACCGCCCCACTCATACACACAGCTGGCAAGGGCCTCCCCCCTACCCTGGCTTGGGGAGAGGGGAGACCTGGGCACAGAGGAAACGGGTGGAGGCCAGGTGTGCTGGTGACAGGATACAGGCCAGCACCTCAGGGCACTGGGGACCGGGAGATGGTGAAGCCCTAGGGCCCAAGCCAGGATCTTTCTGGTCTTTGCTCACCTCTGTGCCCTCAGCTTCCCTTCCCCTCCTAAAATAGGGCATGTTCCTGGCAGCTTTGTGCCTGGGGACCCTTGAGCTGCCCCCCAAGCCAGTGCCAGGTCCCAGCCTTCCCTGTCCCTTTTGGGGCCAGTTGCTTTGGTGACAGGCCAAGCAGAAGCAGAGAATTCACTGCAAACCCTCACCCTGGCCTGTCCATGGGTTCTGCTAGCAGGGAGGTGAGAGGGAGGCCCCAGCCATCCTGGATGGCAGGGCCTCTGGCCATCACCATTCTGGGAGGAGGAGGGGAGTCTGGCCTTGCTGACCATGAGAGTTCAGATCTCCACCGGGTCAGTAGGGGGTGTAGGAGTAGGTGGCTCTGGGACATGATGGGGCAAGGGTGGGCAGGCCAGCAGGGGCCAATGAGATGCAGTTGAGGTTTTCCTCCTTTTCAGGGATTGGGGGGGTGGGGCGGGGCCCCCCACCTTTCTGACATCAGCGCTGCCTTGGTCCCTCCTCCCGAGCCGGGGATGGTTGCAGGTAAATCGGGGTCCGGGGCAGGGGCGGTGGGGGGGCCTGGCTGGGGTGGGCTGGGTCTTTATCCTAGCACTTGGTTCCCTCCCTTACCCACTCTGAGCTGGACCTGGGACTGCCCCCCTGAGGGACCCTCAGTCGGGCCTGGGCCTTGGAGTGAATTCTCTGCTCACCCCCTCTCTCCTCTGCCAGCACTAACCCTTTCTTCCCAGGTGGTCTCCAGTGTGCCTCCCTTGGAGCCAGGACCTCTGCTGAGGCCCCCCCACCTTGTCTCTCTTCCCTCCATGCAGCTTTCCTTCCCTCTCCCCAACTCTCCTGGGGAGTCCCCTCCCTCCCCATGTCCCATTCCCATCCCTGTGCACCAGTGTCAGTGTCTGCTGCTGAACAAACCCCATGAGACCCTGCCGGCTGGGGGCAGGGCTGGGCACTGTAGGGGAGGGGCTGGACTTTTCCAGAAACCCTTCCTGATTGTGTGGGTACTGGGGTAGAGGCACAAGCTGCGTCAGGAACCTTGGGTGCTTCTCCCACCCTGAAATGAGGGACACCCTTTATACCCACAGTGGGTACAGAAACATTACTATCTTGCAATTTTTGCAGGAGGAAGAAAATGGAGTAAAAAAAAAAATCTGTCCTTGTGTGGTTGGTGAAGGATGGGACCCTCAACTGTAGCTCTTCCATAGGGGGCGGAGATGAAGGCGAAGAGGCAGGGTGCTGAGTCCCTGGAACCTCAAAGCCGCCCGGCAGTGGCTGCAGTGAGGAGGTCTTTCTGCCCCACTTAAGGCACACAAGAAAGTCTGGGAGGGCTTTTGCCAAACCCCTTATCCCCAGCCTGTGGGGTCTCTAGCAGCCAGGAAAAGAAAGAGGGGCACCACCTCCCCACCACTAACCCTGCTCTTAATGGCCTTCAGGGTTGACATCTCCAGGGAGAGGGGCAGCTGGGCGGGGTGGGGGTCCCAGCCCAGAAACCCCCTTCCCATCACCAGCCCTACCAAGCAACCGTGACTGCAGCAGCAGGAGGGAACAGCCTGGCTCCCTCCCAGGTCTTATGACCAATTTGCCTCTCTCTCCCTTCTCTCTTTTTCCTTGCCCGCCCCCCCTTCGCTCACCCCTGCTCCTCCTCTCTGTCTCCTCCCCTCCTACCTGCCCGGCCCAGTCTTCGTGTGCCCAGGGACGCTGCAGAAGGTGCTGGAGCCCACCTCAACACACGAGTCGGAGCACCAGTCTGGCGCGTGGTGCAAGGATCCACTGCAAGCAGGCGACCGCATCTACGTCATGCCCTGGATCCCCTATCGCACAGACACGCTGACCGAGTACGCCTCATGGGAGGACTACGTGGCAGCGCGCCACACCACCACCTATCGCCTGCCCAACCGCGTGGATGGTACTGGCTTCGTAGTTTATGACGGCGCTGTCTTCTACAACAAGGAGCGCACGCGCAATATCGTCAAGTATGACCTGCGCACACGCATCAAGAGCGGGGAGACAGTCATCAACACGGCCAACTACCATGACACCTCTCCCTACCGCTGGGGGGGCAAGACCGACATCGATCTGGCTGTGGATGAGAATGGGTTGTGGGTCATCTATGCCACTGAGGGTAACAATGGGCGGTTGGTGGTGAGCCAGCTCAACCCCTATACGCTGCGCTTCGAGGGCACATGGGAAACAGGATACGACAAGCGCTCTGCATCTAACGCCTTCATGGTGTGCGGTGTCCTCTACGTGCTGCGCTCGGTCTATGTGGAAGATGACAGTGAGGCGGCTGGCAACCGCGTGGACTATGCCTTCAATACCAATGCCAACCGCGAGGAGCCAGTCAGCCTGGCTTTCCCTAATCCCTACCAGTTCGTCTCCTCCGTGGACTACAACCCGCGCGATAACCAGCTCTACGTCTGGAACAACTACTTTGTGGTGCGCTATAGCCTGGAGTTTGGACCCCCCGACCCCAGTGCCGGTGAGGAGGGCGCCTATTCACTGCCCCAGGCCCTACCCACAGTCACAGGGTCCAGGCACACTCTGGGAGTTCTCAGGGACTTGAAGGTGGGCTGGGGAAGCCCTGGAAGTCTGAGAGAGTCACATAGCACATGCTGTTCTAAGCATAATAGCTGATAAATAATTTATCCCATCCTTGCAGTCACTGGGATTGTTACTGTCCCCATTTTACAGATGAGATAGCTGAGGCCCTGAGGGGTTGGGAGATTAGTTTATTTATTTTTAATTTTTAAAAAATCCTATATTTTATTCATTTTTAGAGACAGGGGAAGGGAGGGAGAAGGAAAGAAACATATCGATGTGTGAAAGATACATCAATTGGTTGCTTCTTGCACACCCCCAACCAGGTACTTGGCCTGCAACCCATGCATGTGCTCCAACTGGGAACAGAAATGGCAACCTTCTGGTTCGCAGACTGGCACTCAATCCCCTGAGCCACACCAGCCAGGGCCTATTAGTTTATCTGAGAACTTGGACTCAGAATTCAGGGTACCTAACGATTTAGCTGCACTGCCTCTCCCAGTCTCTCCCAGTGGCCTGTGTACTTTTAGCCCTGGAACCTTTATCAACCAAAATCTTGGGTGGAAGGCCAAGTATCCAGTGAAACAGAACAAAGCTGAGTGCTGATGTTGATGGGCTAAGGGTCTCTTTAGTTCCATTTGCCCCCTCAGCTTCCCTGAGTGGGCTCTGAACAGCTCCTGGGCTCCAAACAGCTCCTGGGCTCCAGGGAGCCTAATCTAATTCAACTTCATTTGCATAAACTGAGGACCCCAGAGGGAAGGGACATGGCCAGATTACAGTCTAGAGTGAGAGTAACCAAGGATGGGAGGTGGCCGTTCACCTCCTTCATGACCTGTCCTCTCCTGTTTTTTCAAACTTAAGGGTGCACACAAGGGAATTCTTACTACCTTTTGATGCTTTACATGGTCCCACAGGTGTGAGGGAGCTCTGTGAGCAGGAAGAATGCAGGGGAGATCCACTTCCAGACCCAATGAGAACCAGGCACCTTTCCACGTCATTAGGAAGAAAGATGCTAGGATGCCAGGGATCTTTGTGCCCGGCCATGCTGTGGCAGGGCCCTGAGCATGGGGGTGACTCTGTCTTGTGTCTCCTCTCTATCCTAGGCCCAGCCACTTCCCCTCCCCTCAGCACGACCACCACAGTCCAGCCCACACCCCTGACCAGCACAGCCTCACCCACAGCCACCACCCCACTTCGCCGGGCACCCCTCACCACGCACCCAGTGGGTGCCATCAACCAGCTAGGACCTGACCTGCCTCCAGCCACTGCCCTGGCTCCTAGCACCCGGCGGCCTCCAGCCCCCAATCTACACATGTCCCCAGAGCTCTTCTGTGAACCTCGAGAGGTGCGACGGGTCCAGTGGCCAGCCACCCAGCAGGGCATGCTAGTGGAGAGGCCCTGCCCCAAGGGCACTCGAGGTAAGTGCAGAGGCCTTGGAAACTTCCAATGTGGGTGGCTTGGGGGTGGCCACTGCTGGTCTGGGCAGGGGAGGGACAAGGGACATGCCCACCACTCAGCTTAGCATAGATACACTACCTGTTCATCTTCCCTGTCAAGAGTGTGGCCTTCATGTGGCAGGGGTCACACCTGACATCTGCAGCTGTGTCTCCAGAGCCCAACTGAGTTCTCAGGCACAGTAGCAGCTCAGTTAGTACCCCCACCCCACGCCCCCGCCCCATGCTCTGTCCCCTCTTGCAGTACTGAATCCCTACCAGATGAAAAGCACCATGTAGATCCTGCAGGGAGGCCATGGAGGTGACTTGGGTATGTCCCAGCCTGAGGCTGAGACAGAACAAATAGCCATGGGAGCAGCTGATGGCTGGACAGATAGCAATTAAAGTGCCAGAAGGATGGAGACAGGACCATATGCTCCAGGGATCTGAGGGAAGGGTCAAGAGGCTTCATGGAGAGGGGGCTTCCAAGATGGGCTTTGCCAAAAAGTTCTAATTTTTGTAGGCAAAGATGGAAGGGGAGCCAAGAGGGAGAGCTTAGGAAGTCAGGGGTGACTTATGTCACCTCAGAGTGACATCTCTCTTGACTATCTGGCCTGCTTCATGTCTGATCTTCCATGTTCCCCTCACCTACTTGCCCCCTGTCGTCTCTTTCCCCCCTGCTTTGGCCCTCCTCTCCTTCCTTGTGGCTCCCTTTTCTGTTCCTGTCTGTCTGTCTGTCCCTGCAGGAATTGCCTCCTTCCAGTGTCTACCAGCCCTGGGGCTCTGGAATCCCCGGGGCCCTGACCTCAGCAACTGCACCTCCCCCTGGGTCAACCAGGTGGCCCAGAAGGTACCAGCAGCAGCCGCTCCTCCCAGACAGGCACCCTGTGCTCACACAGTGGGCTCTGGGTGGCTGGGTGCAGGGGGCAGTGGAGCAATGGGAGAGAGAGGGAAACAAATGGGTGGCAGGTTTGGGAAGCAGGAATGTGGGGTTGCCTCCCTGGCCTACAGAGTTGGGGAGAAGACAGACAGGGAGAAGGGGCAGCAGAGAGCAGTGAAAAGGGCCAAGCAGGCCAGGCATGTGCAGAGGGACCATGCGGGGAGCAAGATGGTCCCTGACAGAGCTGGGTCCCCCACTTCTACCTCATGCAGATCAAGAGCGGGGAGAATGCAGCCAACATTGCCAGTGAGCTGGCCCGCCATACCCGGGGCTCCATTTATGCAGGAGACGTGTCATCCTCTGTGAAGCTGATGGAACAGCTGCTGGACATCCTGGACGCCCAGCTGCAGGCTCTGCGGCCCATTGAGCGAGAGTCAGCTGGCAAGAACTACAATAAGGTGGGGCCTGGCAGCGGGGCCAACAGTGGGCACTGCCCGGGAAGCTCAGGAAGTTTCCAACCTGGTACCTACAAGCTGGGTTGCCACCCTTGGTCAGAGGAAGGAGGGACAGAATCCAGGCCTGCTGGTCTCCTTCCTGGGCTACCTTGGAGAATCCTGGGGGTTGGGAGATCCCTTAGAAACAACTCTTGATCATGGCCCAGCACCAGGTCGGTGGCAAACACAGAACAGTGAGAGTGTCAGGATGAGTAGAGCCAGAGGCTAGGCCTGACAGCGCCTCCATCTCTTTCCCTAGATGCACAAGCGGGAGAGAACCTGCAAGGACTACATCAAGGTGAGGCCCAGAGGGCTCCTGTTGACTGAGGGGTGTGGGACAGGCCCCTGGAGGCACTGGGGGGATGGAAGTTGAGAGGAGGGGGCACAGAACCCAGCCTGAGGAACCAGAGGATATGGGAGGATTCACGGTGCCACCCCAACGTTCCCCCCCTCCCCCGCCCCTTTAGGCTGTGGTGGAAACAGTGGACAACCTGCTGCGGCCAGAAGCTCTTGAGTCCTGGAAGGACATGAATGCCACAGAGCAGGTGCATACGGCCACCATGCTCCTGGACGTCCTAGAAGAAGGTGCCTTCCTGCTGGCTGACAATGTCAGGGAACCGGCCCGCTTTTTGGCTGCCAAACAGAATGTGGGTGAGTGCTGTGGTCTCACTGGCACAAGTTCAAGTGCAAATCTTGAACTGCATAGCTTGCCTGTTCCAGAGGCCACGGGGAACACTCTGGCATGCTGGCCCTTGACCTTGGGCCGCCAGACTAGGGACAGACTCCAGCCCCATATGCCCTGTCATCCTCTCTCCCCACAGTCCTGGAGGTCACGGTTCTGAACACAGAGGGCCAAGTGCAGGAGCTGGTGTTCCCCCAGGAGTACCCAAGCGAAAACTCCATCCAGCTGTCAGCCAACACCATCAAGCAGAACAGCCGCAACGGTCAGTGCCTGGCCCCCAAGCTGACAGCCTGCCCCACTTATGAAGAACAGCGGCTCTCAGCTTTTATGGGGTTGAAGAGTCCGAGAAAAGGTTGGGACCCATAACAACACAGAGAAGTCCTCCGCTCAAGCTGGTGGAACATTTCAGGGTACTCACGGGGTCTTCCCAAAGCCCCAGAGCCCAGGACACTTTGCAGTCTGAAGGGTGCACCTCTATGCAGCAGCAGTTGATCCTCACGGCTCAGAGAGGATTGTCCCATTTGAGACTAAGGCTCAGAGAGGTTAGGGATTCTCTCAAGGTCACTCTGCAGGTGAGAGGTACCTGGGGACCCAGGCCCTGTGTGTCCTGGCCTGCTGCCGTGTTGTTTGGCATTGCCTACAACCAAGCAGTCATCCCAGGGCAGGGTTCCCTGAGCCCCCCTTTCCTGTGTTGTGGCCTGGTAAAGCCAGGTCCCAGTGGCTGGAGATGCATCAGCCAAGGGCTGATGGCACACCCCGCTACACCTGTCCTCCCCAGGGGTGGTCAAAATTGTCTTCATCCTCTACAACAACCTGGGTCTCTTCCTGTCCACTGAGAATGCCACAGTGAAGCTGGCAGGTGAAACGGGCACAGGCAGCCCAGGGGGCACCTCCCTGGTGGTGAACTCGCAGGTCATCGCAGCCTCCATCAATAAGGAGTCCAGCCGCGTCTTCCTCATGGACCCTGTCATCTTCACCGTGGCCCACCTAGAGGTGAGCTGAGGCATCCCCACCTTCCATGAGGGTCCCAGCATCCTTTGTGTTCCCAGGCTGCATACCCCCCCACTGCCTGTTCATCCATCCAACAGCAAGTTCCCACCCCTCCCTGGGTCACCAGCCCCCACCTCAGCTGCTTAAGCCTGTCCTCAAAGGTATTAGATGCCTGGAGTCCCAGGCAGTTCTCCATGCTTTTTGCTATCCCTGTAGCTGGGTGTGAGGGCTGGAGGGGACTCCCCAGATCTGACTCCCCGGCCACCACCACACAACAGGCCAAGAACCACTTCAATGCTAACTGCTCCTTCTGGAACTACTCGGAGCGCTCCATGCTGGGCTACTGGTCGACCCAGGGCTGCCGCCTGGTGGAGTCCAACAAGACCCACACCACATGTGCCTGCAGCCACCTCACCAACTTTGCCGTACTCATGGCTCACCGCGAGATCGTAAGCTGGCTGGCGCTCTGCTGCGCACTCCAGGCGGGCCTGCTCACTGGCCCAGCTTTGCATGGCATCATAGAGTGGAGCATGGGCAGTGCCAGGGAAGGCCAGCTTTGTGGGCATGGGGGGGCCACCAGTCTAGACCAAGGCATGAGGCACACCTCTGATTCTATCTGGTCATGGTCCCACCTTCTCCCAAGGCACTCTGGAGAAGCAAGTTGGTGTCACCTTTTGTCATCTCTCTACAGGCCTTCCAGAGCATGAGGAAGTGAGCGTGCCACCTGGAGAGGGGTGGGGGCTGGCAAGTTGGCCAGGGGCAGAAGGCCAGAGGGCTGTGGCCTGCGGCCTTGCCCCCAGCTGGCACTTAGCTGACTGAGCCTAGGGTGAGCCTGGCTGTGAGCCAAGGGTGCTGAGCATACTCTCTGCTGTCCCCCAGTACCAGGGCCGCATCAATGAGCTGCTGCTGTCAGTCATCACCTGGGTGGGCATCGTGATCTCCCTGGTCTGCCTGGCCATCTGCATCTCCACCTTCTGCTTCCTGCGGGGGCTGCAGACCGACCGCAATACCATCCACAAGAACCTGTGCATCAACCTCTTCCTGGCTGAGCTGCTCTTCCTGGTCGGCATAGACAAGACTCAGTATGAGGTGGGCCAGGCACAAGGTGGGGGGAGGAGGAGAGGCCTCCTGGCTGGGCAGCCCTCATCTGTGGTCCCCTTGCCCCCCAGATTGCCTGCCCCATCTTTGCCGGCCTGCTGCACTACTTCTTCCTGGCTGCCTTCTCTTGGCTGTGCCTGGAGGGTGTGCACCTCTATCTGCTGCTGGTGGAGGTGTTTGAGAGCGAGTACTCCCGCACCAAGTACTACTACCTGGGCGGCTACTGCTTCCCAGCCCTGGTGGTAGGCATAGCAGCTGCCATCGACTACCGCAGTTACGGCACTGAGAAGGCGTGAGTGCCACTGCCTGCCCCACCCTCTCCTCCTGCCTGGTTGCCTGCTCAACAGCAGGACCCTTGGGGCACTGGGCTCCTGGGGTTGGAGGGAGGGGCCCTCCTCTGCCTCTCTCTACCTGGCCCTGCTTCCTTTATAGTTGCTGGCTCCGAGTGGATAATTATTTCATCTGGAGCTTCATTGGGCCCGTCTCCTTTGTTATCGTGGTAAGCTGGAAGGCAGTACCCTTTCTCCAGGCTAGCCTTGTCCCTGCATACCCCTAGTCTCCCCAAGCCCTTGAGAACTGTGGGAACTGAACAGCCAGCTAAGAGCATGGGAGCAGAGTGGGTCTGTAGAGTTCCGGCACCAAGGTCTGTCCATCCAGGAGCTGTGATTTGAGCCCTTGCTCTGGGTCAGGCTGTGGGCCCCATCCTCCCAGCAGGAGGGAGCTGTTCATAGTCCCCCAGGAGCCTTGTCAGCATGCACCTGGGGGCCCCAGTGAAGGGGTCCACCCTGAGACTTGGCCCGGGAGCTCACACCAGCAGGCAAAGCAACCCCAGCACAGCCCCTCCCCTTGTTCTGCCTTTAGGTGAATCTGGTGTTCCTTATGGTGACCCTGCACAAGATGATCCGGAGCTCATCTGTGCTCAAGCCCGACTCCAGTCGCCTCGACAACATTAAGTGAGCACCCCCTCCTTGCACCTCTGTCCCCTAAAGCCCCACACTGGCCTAGCCTAAAATGTGGTGCTGTCACCTCTGTTGTCACACAACATGATTTTTAAAAAACAGTGTCCATATGTCTTATCAGTAGATCACTTTAAAAAAATTTTTTTAATTGAGGAAGGGAGGGAGCGGGGAAAGAGAGAGAAACATCAATTTGTTGTTCTACTTACTTACGCATTCATTGGTTATTTCTTATAAGTGCCCTGACTGGAGATCAAACTGCAACCTTGCTGTATCAGACAATACTCTTAACCAACTGAACTACCCAGGTGGGGCCCACAATGTGATTTAAGGACAAAGATGGTATTCTGTCATGCTTTAAAAACCTGGCATTAGCCCATTCAGCCTCTGGTTTGGGGGACAACACTGCTTAGGGCGAGGCTGAATTCAAAAAGTGAGTCTAACACTAGCTGGTGTGGCTCAGTGGATTGAGCACCGGCCTATAGAGGCCTGGGAACCAAAAGGTCGCTAGTTTGATTCCCTGTCAGGGCATATGCCTGGGTTGCGAGCCAGGTCTCCAGTAGCGGGTGTGTGAGAGGCAACCAATTCGTATTTGTCTCTTACATCAATGTTTCCCTCCCTCTCTTTCTTCCTCCCTTCCTCTCTCTTGAAAAGTAAATAAATAAAATCTTTACATAAAAACAAAGGAAGTCTATTTCAAGTCATCCTAAAGATAAATAAGCAGCAAAAGATAGTTTAAGGGTCTGGAAATAGGATGAAGGATGCAGGGGAATGACTGTTCACAAACTTCAGCCCTCAACCCCTGACCTCTGCCTGCCCCTCAGGCCCAGGCTGGGTGCAAGTGTTGCTGGGCATGCAACTCACCTGAGGCAGACTCACCCAGGTGGGTCATCCAGGACCAAAGAGGCCAATGGGGGAAGCATCTCCACTGGCAGGGACCTTGACATCCCTGTCCCTTCTCCCTACCCACCCCAGATCCTGGGCCCTGGGGGCCATTGCACTGCTCTTCCTGCTGGGCCTCACCTGGGCTTTTGGCCTCCTCTTCATCAACAAAGAGTCAGTAGTCATGGCTTATCTCTTCACCACCTTCAACGCCTTCCAGGGGGTCTTCATCTTCGTCTTTCACTGCGCCTTACAGAAGAAGGTGAGGTCAGGGACAAGGTCCAGGTGCCTGCCTTCTGCGGTGGCCTGTGTCTGCTTCAAGGGGAACATGGGTTCAGGGTCAGGGAGGATTTAGCTAGGAGTGAAGAAGGCGCTGAAAAAGAACTGGACAGAGGACTGAAAGAGCAAGAAAGCAGGGTAGCTTTGGGGCGTGGTGACGGGCTCTCCCCAAGGTGTGGGGCGTGGTGACGGGCTCTCCCCAAGGTGTGGGGCATGAAGCAGGCGTGTGAAATGGAGATGACTGGGCACCATCCAGACAGACATCTCCTACTTTAATAGTCCTGGGACAAACTATGAGTCTCGTGGTGATAAGAAGTTTCCTTTTAAATAAAATGTGTTGAAATCTAAATTTGAAGAAAGTAAATGAAGGAAATGATAGAAGTGGAGGAAAGTGAAGAGGGCATACAGGGTGCACACGACTCAAGTCGTGTAAACTTGGTCCTGAAGGCAGTGGGGACCCCTGTCAGGCTGTTAGTCTGGGGGGACAGTAGGGTGGGTGAGGCTAAAATTGGGGATGAAGGAGGCAGCAATCAGAGAGTCCTGCAAAGTTGTCTGTGTCCCTCCTCTTAACACTGGTGGCCCCCACTGGACACACAGGGACAGTAACATCCTTATAGGAGCCCCCAGGCCCATGTGGCCTGACAAGGGCCTTCTTTTCAGCTGTGCCTTCCTGCTCTCTCAGACACCCAGACATGGACTCTCCTCCGGGCTTGTCCCCTGCTCCTCTCCAGATTTCCACAGGGCCTGCTGCTGTATTTTCTCAAGTCTTTGCCAAAATGCCTGCTTCTCAGCAAGGCCTCTCTTGATCTATTTGAAATCTGCACACCACCCCCACACCCCGCCGCCACCAGCACCGTCCCTTCCCAGCCATAGGTTTCTTCACAGCACCTAACACCATTAGACATTCTACATTATGTACTGATGTTTGCATCTGTGTCATGTCTGTTTACTAAAATAGCAGCTCTGGTAGGTAGGGCTTTGTATCTTATTTGTTTTGACTATCCCCCTGGCTTAATCCACTCCTGACACGTAAAAGATGTTCATCAAAGAGCTGTTGAGTCCATGGATGAGAAACTATGGTGGAGGTGGAGAAAGGAAGATGGCCTGAGTGAGGAGAGAGAGCCTACCTGTCTAGCTACTGGGGAACAGGACAGGTTTCTGACGCCTGCCCATAGCTTGGCCTCTGGACTTATGAGGTGGGGATACCTGCTGCCAGCTGCCTGTCCTCTTTGCCTCCCAGGTGCACAAGGAGTATAGCAAGTGCCTGCGACACTCCTATTGCTGCATCCGCTCCCCGCCTGGGGGCACTCACGGCTCACTCAAGACCTCAGCCATGCGGAGCAACACCCGCTACTACACAGGGACCCAGGTATCTGAGGTGGAGCCGGCCACCAGGCAGGGCTTCCCAGGGCTGAGTGTTGGATCCAAAGCCCCAGAGGTGGGGCAGTGCTCGGGGGCATGTCCCTGGTGGTGCTCATCGAGCATGTGGTCTCAGGAAGATCCTGGAGGGTGGGCAGCTTGAGGATTCCCTCATGTCTGGGCTGTGTCCCCAGAGCCGAATCCGGAGGATGTGGAATGATACCGTAAGGAAACAGACAGAATCCTCCTTCATGGCTGGTGACATCAACAGCACCCCCACACTAAATCGAGGTGAGACAGCATCCCTTGCCCCTGGCTCTAATCCCTTGAGATTCCTGGCCTGTGGCTCTAGGTTGCCTTTTGACCTTTAACCTCCTGGGCAGGTACCATGGGGAACCACCTGCTGACCAACCCTGTGCTGCAGCCCCGTGGGGGAACCAGCCCCTACAACACCCTCATTGCTGAGTCAGTGGGCTTCAACCCCTCCTCACCCCCTGTCTTCAACTCTCCAGGTGAGACTATCGTGGTGCTGGGAGAGGGCGATAGCCCAGGTCAGGGAGCTTGGGGGTCTGCGTCCTGAGCTGTCTTCGCTTGGGGTGTATTCATGCCTCTTGAACTGGAACCTAGACTCAGCATTCCAAACCCACTTACCTTCTTTTTTTCCCTCCTGGCTGGCACCTACAGGGAGCTACCGGGAACCTAGTAAGTGTGACTTTGCTGGTACCATTTCCAAGGCTGGGAGGGGAATGAGACAGTGGTTCCCTCAGATGGCCTCACTTACTTAAGGAGGAGGACTCCGGGTGCTTCCTTTGTCCCCAACACACATACATGCAATCTCTGGCTTGGTGGCTGGTGTTGCATTTGGACCTCAGGCAGGGAAAGAAGGTAATGAGGATCAAAGCACAGGAAATGGACCCAGTCACCCAGGTCTTCTCACACTGCTAAGATGCTGAGCCCCCAGCTGGAAGGGAACCCTGGGAAAACTGGTCTCCTCTCCCCCTTCCACCAACCTGCATGGTAGGTGTCCACTGCCAGTGAGGAAGAGAGAATGAAAGACCCCAGTCCCCAGGGGCAGGGGTAAATCCCCAGTCCATGTGGCCTGTATCCTTGCTGTCTGGCTCTCCTCTTAAGCAGCCCCCTTCTGCCACAGAGCACCCCTTGGGAGGCCGAGAAGCCTGTGGCATGGACACGCTGCCCCTCAACGGCAACTTCAACAACAGTTACTCCTTGCGAAGTGGGGATTTCCCTCCAGGGGATGGGGCACCAGAGCCATCCCGAGGCCGGAATCTGGCAGATGCTGCCGCCTTTGAGAAGATGATCATCTCGGAGCTGGTGCACAACAACCTGCGGGGCAGCAGCAGCGGGGCCAAGGGCCCTCCACCACCTGAGCCCCCTGTGCCACCTGTGCCAGGGGGTGGCAGTGAGGAAGAGGCAGGTGGGCCCGGGGGTGCTGACCGGGCGGAGATTGAACTTCTCTACAAGGCCCTGGAGGAGCCTCTGCTGCTGCCCCGGGCCCAGTCGGTGCTGTACCAGAGTGATCTGGACGAGTCAGAGAGCTGCACGGCGGAGGATGGGGCCACCAGCCGGCCCCTCTCCTCCCCTCCTGGCCGGGACTCCCTCTATGCCAGTGGGGCCAACCTGCGGGACTCGCCCTCCTACCCGGACAGCAGCCCTGAGGGGCCCAGTGAGGCCCTGCCCCCACCCCCACCTGCACCCCCAGTTCCCCCTGAAATCTACTACACCTCGCGCCCACCCGCCCTGGTGGCTCGAAACCCCCTGCAGGGCTACTACCAGGTGCGGCGGCCCAGCCACGAAGGCTATTTGGCAGCCCCAGGCCTCGAGGGGCCAGGGCCTGATGGGGATGGGCAGATGCAGCTGGTTACCAGCCTCTAAGGGACCTCATGGACCAGGGGCTGGTGGCCCAGGCCAGGGAGGGAACCCTGGGAAGGGCTCTGGTGGGAGAGGGAGACTGAAGGAGGCAGTGGCTGGTGGGCCACCCTCCAGGTGTCCTTTGTCCGAGGTCCCTGTAGGCCCCTTGGGGGCTCTGCTGTGGGGACCTGAGGTGCAGGGTTCATAGACAGGGTTTCCCACCAGCCACATGCACCAGCTCGATTTGGGGGAAGTGCCATGAGGAGGAGCCAGGAGGTCCCCAGGGGAGTAAGGAAGGAGAAATTGGAAGGGTGCAGCCCACTCTTGACTTCCCCCTCCCCTCTACTCTTCCTACTGCTGGAGGGAAATGAAGGATTGGTATCCCTGGGCCAAAGGCTCTGCTGGCTGGAACCTGTCAGTTGCTCCTCTTTCTGTAGCCAGAAATGTTGGGCTGCACCAGGAGGGAGCAATGGGGGGCAGAAGGATAGAAGGACAGGTTCCTCCTGCACTACGGTTCCCTCCTCCCTGGAGACTGGGGCCTCTGGCCAAGGATATAAGCCCCAGAGCCAGCGGAATGGGCATTTGTGGCTGGTGGTTTAAAGGTTGAATTTTCTCTGAAGCTCCTTCCCTCTGCTCTTAGTCCCTGCCTCCCCAGCAAGCCTGCCCCCTCAATCCTCCTCAAGTGCACCCAATGACCCCCTCCCTTGGGGTGACTCCTGATGAAGCACAACTCCCCGAAGGGCCCCCAGCCCACAGGGGTGGCCATATTTGGGCAGTTCCAGTCCTGTGGGCTCAGCTATCTGGGGAGCAGATTTTGGGTCTGGATCTCCCTGAGGAGTGGGTCCTGGGCTTGGATCTTTCCCTAGGGGACCCTTGTTCTCTTTCTCTCTCTTCCTCCCTTATTGCTGTAAATATTTCAACGAAATGGAAAAGACAAAAAAAAAAAAAAAGAAAGAAAATCTCATCACTTGAAGCCACCAGGAGCCTGCGGCCCAGCCAGCCCAGGCTTTCTCTGGAGCAGAGTGCCGCCTCTGGGCCCTGGCAGCCAGGACTTCTCTGTATATGTGTGCATCCCCAGCCAGGTGGGCGGGCCGCCAGAGCAGCTTTTTACAATCCAGAGACAAAAAAAATCTAGAAGCAACAGCGAAACAAAGAACCCGTGTCCTTCCTGGCACCTGTTTGTCATCTCCTTCCCAGCTCTGCCTGCCCTTGGCATCAGTCAGCCTTCCTGGGGCGTGTACCTCACTGCCTGCCCCAGGACTAGGGACCTCTCTCCCCCTTCCCTCCCCACTGGCCTGGGGGAGGCACCCCTCACACCCAAAGATGCTTTTGCCAAGATGGCTGCACTGTCCTTTTGAGTTCCTGCCTCTTATCTTTTGCTTCTGGAATTCAGCTGGGGATGAGGAGCTGATTTCCTTCCTAGAAAGGTTGATGGGAGAAGGAAAATGAGGGCAGCAGGGTTTGATGTAACTGAGGGAGGGCTGGGAGTGATAAAATGGTTGTCTTTGGGGGTGGGGCACAAAGGTGAGAGATCACCTTCCCTACCCTACACCTCCTGCAGGGGAGGCAAAGCCAGGCACTAGGGCCTGGAGTCAGGACACCCATGTTCTGAGGGCTCAAGCCCAAACCTGTGGACTCTAAAAGTGTCAGGCTTAACATGTCTCCTGAGTACCTCTTCTAGCCCCATCCTCTCTAGCCTGTCACCCTGGCCCTCCCAGAGCCCCCCCCCCAACTCTGGGGGGTAACATAGTCCCATTTCCATACTAACCCAGCCCCATAATTGCCATTTCCCCAGGAGTGGCCCTCACCTCTGCTCTGACCCCTTGTCTCTTTTGTCCCTTCCTCTTTTCTCACAAGTGCCATGAGTTTTCAAACATCTTTGGGTCTCAGCCTGCTGCTGCCATGAACTTCTTTGGGTTAAAAGGGAGGGGTTCTAGGGAGAAACTAGGGAAAAGGGACAGGTAGGTGGCTGGAGGGGCCCTTTTTGCTGCTAGAAAGCCCCTCCCTTCTGGGGAGCTGGGGCTGGCTTGTCCCCATCAGGGGAGAAGGGGTCAGACCAAAGATGGTGGTTTGTCCTGTGTAGGGGGACAGGAGTGGGGAGAAGGCAGTGTTGGGTTCCATCTCTGGCTTTTTCTGGTAGGAAGGCTTTCACCAGAAGAGCATGGGTGAGTCAGGACCCAGAAGAGAAGTAAGGGTGGGGACTAGCTTGCCCAGGGGGCTCTGTGAGGAGGGTAGGAGTCAGCTCCATAGCCTGCCTTGGCTTCAGGAGTTTACTCCACTGTGGGAGGGGCAGCTGGAGGTCTGAGATGCTGGTGGGAAACAAGGGTAGATGGAGGAGTTGGCCTGACCCAGGCACCAGCCCTGCTAGAGACAGAAGCTGCCTCTGACACCAGCAAGAGGGCTGGAAAAGTTGGCAGGGTAGGAGAGTTTCCGGGGGACTGGAGGCATGCAAGGAGCCCCTCATCCTCTTCCCCTGCTCAGCCCTCTTTTTATCTCCAGACTGACAATCAAAGGGAGAGAGAGGGTGCAGTGGGTCCCTTGGTTCCCATTTCAGCCAGAATCACCAAGGTGAATTCCTAGGCCTCAAAGCTTTGTGGCAGGGCCCCCTGGTGGGGCTGAACACCACTGCAATCCAGTGCAAAGCCACCACCGAGCGCCCAGGTGTTCGTCCCCCCTACCCCAACCAGACCTGGTGCCTTGACACCCCCAACCCCAGCTGGGACGGTATAGAGAAGGAAGGGTCTTGGTTTCCTCTCCTATTCCCTTCCTTGGGCTCCTGAATTTATTTGCTTCTAAATCTTGTTGTTTTTATCTGGGTTTTTTTTTTTTGTTGTTGATTTATTTTTCCCTTGGTTTCCCTTGCCTTCCTTTCTCTGTGTCTCCACCTCTTTCCCAGTTTTTTCCTTGCTGTCTCTGTGTCCCTCTTCTCTCACCTCAATTTCTCTTTGTCCATTCAGGCCTCCCACCCTCCATGCCCCCAGTCCCTCCTTGGTCTCCTTTTCGATATGCCAAACCAATTTTGGGTCGAGTGCATTTAACGAGAACAAAACAAAAGGCTCATAACAACAAGAACGTTTCAGAAAAAAAGTTTTAAAAAAATTGTTGAGTCAAAAAAACAATAAAGAAATTAAGATTTCTTGGAATGATGAATGGTGTGACTCTTTGGGGGGTGAGAAACAGGTGAGTGGACCTGCACAGAGCGTCTACATGAGACTTTGACACTGGGAGGAGCATGCACTGCAACACTTGCAATCTACAGCAGAGGGCTGGAGTCACAAAACTGCCCAGAACTTGGTAGGTTCCTGGGCCTGAGCAGCAATTCAGGTGTAGTTTTTCTTTGAATCCTCATAAACACTAGGGTGGGTGAAGGTTATTTGAACTCCACTTTTGAAACAGGGAAACAGGCTTTCAGAGCCTGGATGCATATACCAAAGCTCTCTGGGCCTGGTAACTGTGCCATGTGTCTTTTGAAGCCTTTCCTGGCCCAACATGTGCCCACAGACTGTATTAGAGCAAGCACAGGAATTTTATACTGCCTATCTGATTCCTAGACTCCCACACACTGTTGGAATATGTTTTTTTGAAAGTGACAACACAATGGGGTTGCATCATGTATTTCACATCCTCAAAAAGAACTGCCAGCACTCAGAGAAACGACCAAACAGTGAAAGCATCTCTCCATGCCTGTCTGCCTGCAACACCTGCATCCAGGATATCACATTCCCATTTCTCCTCCCACCTCCCCAGCCACTCCTTGCCAGTCCTAGTGGCTGGTTCCTTCTCATCTCTGCACCTCTTAACATTGGCAAGGCCAGGAGCTCAGCCTTGGACCTTTTCCCTACCTATCCTGGGAGAGCTTGGTCCATCTCATGGTTTTAAATGCCATCTATATACTGATGAGTCCTGAGCATAGAGTTGCAGTCTAAACTTTACCTTGAGCTCCAGATTTACATTCATCCAACATCCCACTCCACATCTACCCCTGGGTGTCTGATAGGATCTCAGACCTAATCTGTCCTAAACCCAGTTCCTGACCACCACTCCCCAGCTCCTCCCAAATGCTTTCTCACCTCAAGTAATGGCCAAATCCATCCCAAGACTCAAGCTAAAATCCTTGGAGCTTCTCTTGAACGCATCTCCTTGTTTCATACTATATATCCGACAGTAAATGCAGTGGCAGTTCTAACGTTAAAATGTCCAGTAAAATGCCATTTTGATTCAAGCCAACCCTGTCTCTCATCAGGAGCACTTCAATGGTCCCCTTACTAGCTCCCTTGTTCCTCCTCAGGCTTTTCTCAACACGGAAACCAGAGTGATCTCTGTAAGCATATTTTGTCCTTCCTCTGCTCAAAACTATCTAATGGCCTTTTCTCTTGCCCAGATGAAAGGACAAGGTCAGCACAATAGCTGACAAGGCCCTACAGCATCAGATATCATCCTCATGGCTTCCCTCCTCCCTCCTTCAGCACCAGCCACACTGGGATCCTCATCTGCAAGCACGCAGACACCCTCCTGCCTGCCTCAGGGCCTTTGCATTGGCTATTGCAGCAGGGCTCATGCAAATCAGAGCTTCCCAGCAGGATACTCCATTTAAACTGCTATTGGTCATTCCAGAACTTCCTAACCCTGCTCTTGTTTTGTCTCTCATAGTACTCCCATTCCACAAACTAAGTATCTTTTTTGCTTGTTTATTGTCTGCCTCCCCAACTAGAAGGTAATACAGAATGGTGTTTTCACTTCTATTCCCCAGTGTGAGTCTGAGATGAGAGCTAAGACTGATGGGAGCTGTGACTCTGCCGCTCCCTTAGTTGGCCTCAATTCCCACACCTCTCTCACTGTGTGATGCTAAGTTTTTAATGCAGCATGGCCCTGAAAACTAACTTCAATATTTTAGCCAGTGTCCAACCCAAGAAAAGGCAAAATACGTTCCTATGCTGGAAAAGGAACTGATTCTACTGGACTTAACTGAGAGATGCCCTGTGAGCCAGTTCAGTAGTTAAACTTAATTATATGATTTTGACTTCATGGTCTGATTTTGAAATATAATCCTGGCCTAAGATGAGATTCCACAACATGGCCTGTTCTTCTGCCTTTGTGTCCTTTACGCTCTCCAGCTCTACGCACATTCCTCCCCACTAAACACACAGTAGAAACCTGCTGGGCCAGACAACCAATGACCCTCAGGCAGTTATTGGTGGTACCAATTTGCACATGTGCAGGAATAACATTTATATTGAGATTTGTCATTTCAAAGCTCTTTTCTACATTTCATTTCATCTCATTTAATTATCACAAGGTATATATTATTATCCCTATTTATCAGATGAGAAAACTGAGGTAAGAATGATCAAATAAGATTACTAAGCAAGTTCACAGTGCCTACACTCTGTAGATGCTTTACATATGCTATCCAATTTAAGCCTTTCAATGACCCAGTGGGGTAGGTGTTACTTAGCCCCATTTACAGCTGCAGAAACTGAAGCCCAGAAAGGTTTAGAGAACACCCCCACATGGTTAGAGAATATATCCACACTCACTCAGCTAATAAGAAAGAGCTGGACTAGGCCTCTATCTTGGTCTTCTGATCCCAAGGCTGCTTCTAGGACTGTTTGCACCCAGTCACAGTTGTCTACTCCCCATCACTGTCCCACTGGGCATACAGTAAAGGAGACTGACAACCTGGCACCTCAAGTCAGAGGAAATGCCCACTGACTGCACCACACCCTGATCGTCTCTATGTAGGTATTAGGACTGTCTAGAGTGGACCCATGGGAGTCAAGCCAGAGGGAAGTCCTTAATTCAGAGCAATAGAAGAGCCTCTTCAGATCCCCAAAGGGCTGAAAACACTGGGGACCTCTGCCCTTGAGAAAACTGACTCTCCCACAAACTCTTGGGAAGGCCTGGGGGAGCCAGGTTGAGGCTAGTCCTCCATCCCCTCATTTCAAGGTTAGTCTGCTCCACTTTTACCCTTTCAAACATTGCAGTCATGGAAATCAGCAGCTATGACAGGCCCCTGCTGGCTTCTCCCTCCCCGTTTATATCAATCGTTTTTCACTTGACCCAGATTCTCCTTGACCAAAACTGTTGCAATGGCTACTCTTTTCAATCTGTCCTGTCCCGCTGTCCTCCATCACCCTCTGCCTCTGTCCAAGTAATCTCAGCTTCTCACAACTGAAGTCCTCACTTTAAGTCAACCAGTCCTCTCCTGGGAATTGATCCTACAGAATTGCACATGACCATAAAGACTCAGTGGCAGGCCCTGACTGTGGCTCAGTGGGTTGGATATCATCCTGTAAACCTAAAGTTTGCCAGTTCAATTCCCAGTCAGGGCACTAGTTGGGGATGACAGAAAGGCAAACAGCTGATCACTGTTTCTCACATACTGATATTTTTCTCCTCCTCTTTCTCCCTCCTTTCCCCTCTCTCTAAAAGTAAACAAATCTAAAAGCAAAAAAGACCCAGTGGAAAGATTTGTTGTAGACAGGCTTCTAAGAGTAAAATATAAGGAATAATTTAAAATTTCAGCATAAAAAGCAGTTACATAAATTGTGTACATCAATACAAACAGAATACCATGTAATAATTAAAAATGATGATGTAGAATAACATTAAATGATGTGGAAATATATTAGTAGTACTAAGTGTAAAAAGCTGGATATAAGACTGCCCTAGTTTTTAAAATAATATATATGCCAAAAGTGTGTATACATATATAAAATCATGTATGTGTGCATGTATATGTATGTGTGCATAGTATATACACCCAAATATTAACAGCTTATCAGTAGTGGGTAATTTTTACTTTCTTGAAATTTTGTTGTTTTTGTTTTGCATTAAACATATATTACTTTGTCATAGGAAAAAGTATTTGTGTGTCCTACTTTCTGTGGAAGAACAAAGACCAAGAGTAACCAATATAACTAGAAGATGAAAAGAACACGGTGGGGACTAGCCCTGCCAAGATTAGTTATAGTGTGATAATATTTAAGATGATGTGTTATTGGCACAGGAAGAGACAGACAGGCTAATGAAGAGACCTGTGACTAGATGGAAACCTGCTCTAGACACAGATTATAAGTCTCTAGGGAAAGAACATATTAGTCCAGAGGATCTCAAATGTTGTAGTATTGGGATTCCTTTACCCTCTTAAAAATTAACAAGGATGAGGGGATGACCAGGAGGAGCACAGAAAAATAGGGTAGTAAAAAAAGGGTAGTAAAAAAAATAAAAAACACGATTCTGTATGAGACTATATACATGTCATACATTTGTCCAAACCCACAGAATGTACAACATAAGAGTAAACCCTAATGTAAACTATGGACCTCATGCTCTGATGATGTGTTCACGTAGTTTCATCAATTATAACAAATTCACCACCCTCATGGGGGATTTAATGGTGGGGGAACCCTGACTGGTGTGGCTCAGTTGGTTGGGCTTTGTCCCACAAAGTCAAAGGTCAGACTGGGTTGCAGGTTTGGTCCCTACTACACAAGGCAACTGACTGATGTTTCCCTTTCACATGGCTATTTCTCTCCCTCTGTTTCTCCCTCCCTTGCCATCTCTAAAAATAAAGAAAATCTTGTTAAAAAAATGGTGGGGAAGGCTATGCATGGTGGGGTCAGGGAGTATATGGGAAATCTCTGTACCTTACTCTCAATTTTGGTGTAAAAGCTGCTCTAAAAAAAAAAAGTCTTTTAAAAAAAACTACTGAGGAACCTAAAGAGCTATTGTTTATATATATGCATAGGGATTATATTTATTTATATTGACTAATTTGGAAATTAAATCTGACAAAAAATTTAAATCCTTGACTAACTTAAATCAGTGAATAAATTCATTAGATGTTACCTATGTTATGAAAAATATTTTTTTAAAGCAGTGAAAAGAATGGCATTGTTTTACATTTTTGTAAAGCTCTTACTAGCTTAATGGAAGAAGTCAGCTGCATTCATTCTCATATAGGCTTCTGCAATCAATCTGCTGCAATATGCTGTTTTGAAGTATCTGAAGAAAATCCCTCACACAGATAAGTAGTTATAAAAGCGAGGAGTGTTACAGCCTTTTCAGCTAACTGGGGATATTCTACTCTGTTACTACACCAAAACTCAACAAGTGATGGCATATTTTTACAAAGTGGAATATGAAACTGTATCAATGAACTTTTTTACTGTATTACATTGAAACTTATTGTCTATCCTACAGTTTTAATTGATCTTTTCCTTATGCATGATTTTGTAACATCATGCATTGGTCTTTTGGAAAGTACTGATCTACTGAGTTATTACATTTCACTATACAATATTTTTAATATATTTTTTTTAAAGATTTTTTAATTTATTTATCTTGAGAGGGGAAGGGTAGGAGAGAGGGAGAGGGAGAGAAATATCAATGTATGGTTGCCTGTTGTATGTCCCATGCTGGGAAGTGGCCTGCAACCGAGGTATGTGCCCTGACTGGGAATCGAACCGCGATCCTTTGGTTCGCAGGCCCACTCACTATACAATATTTTTAAAGTCATTGTTAATATCATCACTGATCTCATCAAAAAGCTTTTAAATATTGAAAAGTTGCCAGATTCATGGTGGTGAATAAGTTTTCTGAATGTCTAAGTTTTGCTTGAAAGTTCGAATTTTATCATTGGTAACAACCATCTGTTGTCATTACAATAACTAGCTTACTTCAATTCTGAGAAAATATCTGGCAAATATCCTAATCTGAGTAACCATAGGCTGTCATTCTTTCTAGTAAAAATGGTGTTCCATGAAAAAAGTCATCAGTTTTACCTCAACTCAAACAATTGTACAAGTATATTACCTAAACTCCCATCATTCTTCAGCATGCAATAGAAGTGCTGTATGCAAACTTCCCATTTCACCACACAGAATATTAAAAGGACCTGCTGCAGGGCTAAGCTTTAACACAATTACTACTTTTCACTGCTTCTTCAAAGATATTCTTAAGTGAAAGTATTTTGTTTAACATTGAGTGTGTGGTGGTGAGGAATACAATAACTACTGCTACCATTTGGTGACACTGCATTGATTCCTGCTAAAGTACCAGCAGTTTTACCCACCATTGCTTTATACCAATAATTCACATGATGACACAGCACAAATGAAAAAGGCAAATAACTCCTTAAAATTATAATAAAAATAGTTTATCTCCTGGATCCCCTAAAAGGATCTTGAGAATCCCCAGAAGATTACATTTTGAGAACCACTGGACTATTCAATAAACAGAACTAGGACAACTGGTTATCCATGTGAAAAAAAATAAACAAAAATAAAGTGTTTGCTTTGGCTGGTGTGGCTCAGTGGATTGAGCTCTAGCTTGCAAAGGGAAAGGTTGCCAGTTCAGTTCCCGGTCAGGATACATGCCTGGGTTGCAGGCCAGGTCCCCAGTTGGGGGGCATGCAAGAAACAAGCAATCAATCAATCAACATTTCTTTCCCTCTCTTTCTCCCTCTCTTCCCCTCTCTCTAAAATAAATAAATAAGCCCCGGCTGCTGTAGCTCAGTGCGGGCTGTGAACCAAAGGTTCACCAGTTCTATTCCCAGTCAGGGCACATGCCTAGGTTGTAGGCCAGGTCCCCACTTGGAGCCATGTGAGAGGCAACCATACATTGATGTTTCTCTCCCTCTCTTTCTCCCTCCCTTCCCCTCTCTCTAAAAATAAATTAATTAAATCTTTCAAAAAATAAATAAATAAAATATTTTTAAAAAATAAAGTCCAGGTAAAAATTTTTAAAGCTAAAAATGAAAAGTAAAACTTCTAGAAGAAAACACAGTAGGGTATCTTATTGACCTCAGGTTAAGATTTCTTAAGCAAGGCCAAAAACCTACAAAATATATATATAGTTTGATCATTCTGATAACATTAGAATAACAATAGTAATAAATTCTGAACATCAAAAGTCACTATAAAAATGAAAAGGCAAACCTCAGATGTGAGAAGAACTCTTGAACTTAGTAAGATAAAGACAACCCAGCAGGAAAATGGGCAAAGATACAAATAAGCAATTAACAAAAGGCAAAGAATCAATAAACATATTAAAATAGTTCAACCTCACTAATAATCAGGCCAATGCAAACTGAAACCACTAATTCCCATCTATCCAAAGGACAAAAATGTAGAAGTGTGATAATACCAAGCATTGATAAGGACACTGAGCAATAGCAGGACTGCTGTTGGGAGTGAGAACTGAGATGATCATTTTGAAGAGCAAACTATCAATGTTTAGTAAAGGTGAATACTCCCATAACCTATTAGCCAGCAATTCAACTCCTAGGTATGTATCCTACAGAAACTCCTGCCTGTGTACACAAGAAGACATACACAATGTACGCTGTAGCACTGTAACAGTAGAAAGCTAAAAGTAACCTAAATATCAACCAAGAGGTGAATGGGTACATAAACACTGTCCAACAAAACTTCCTATGATCATGGACGTATTCTCTATCCATGCTGTCCAATGCAGTAGCGACTAGCCACAGGTAACTATTAAACATATGAAATGTGGATGGACAAATAAATTTCCCCATGTGGCTAGTAGCTACATTAGACAGCAGAGCTTTCTAGAAGTGAAAATAAATGAATTAGAGCTATACACATACATGTGTCAACATAGATAAATCTCAAAAGCATTATATTGGACAGAAAAAAAAAACAAGTTTCATAAGGTAGGATGGGGACTAGAGTGAAGCAAGCGAGGTGTCTAGGGTGAAAATTTTAGGAGGCACTCACCCTCAGGAGTGACAATGTCAAATTTTGTCCCCTATGTGCCTTGCCTTACCCTAGATCCAGCCCTATCAGGATATATCACAGTGTGATACTGTGTTAGGGTTCCCTAAGATCACCTCCAGTTCAATGATTCTCTAGGAAGACTCAGAGGATGTAGCATATAGTTGTATGTATGGCTATGATTTCTTACAATGAAAGAATACAAAGTAAATTAGTCAAGGGAAAAGGCACATGGGGTGCAGTCTGGAGGACACCAGGTGCAAGTTTCCAAGAGTCCTCTCCTAGTGGAGTCACATGGGAGGCACTTAGTTCCTGCAGCAGAGCTGTGACAACTAGCATGAAATGTTGTCTACTAAGGAAGCTCTTTAGAGACTCAGTGCTAAGGTATTTATTGGGGGCTGATCAAGTACCAAAATTCCAGACTCTAGAAAGAAAGCAGGTATTTAGCAAACCACACTGTACAAATAGTTTAGGCATCACAAGCGACTCTTATTATTCAGGGACTGGAGGGAACCCTCCTAAAATCTAAGTTCCTAGACACTAGCCAGGGGCCAACCTTGCCAATAGGGCTTTCTAAGAATAGCAGTCTCAGGCCTATTTGGTTATTTCTTTTTTACCTAATAGATCTCATTTATATAAAATTGTAGAACATGACATATACTACATATGTCATTTAAAGACACACGCATATAGCCCTGGCTGGTACGGCTCAGTGGATTGAGCACTGGCCTGTGAACCAAAGGGTCGCTGGTTGGATTCCTAGTCAGGGCAAATGCCCAGGTTTGCAGGCCAGGTCCCTGGCAGGGAGGGGTGAGTGAGAGGCAACCACACATTGATGTTTCTCTCCCTCTCTTTCTCCCTCCCTTCCCCTCTCTCTAAAAATAAATAAAATACTTTTAAAAAAGACACATGCATATAAAGATATACAATATACACAGAAAAATAAACACCAAATCCAGGGTTGTAGTTACACTGGAGGAAAAGTGCAGAGGAAGCAGGTTTGAGGCAGGGGCCTTTCAAGTGCATCCCTGATGATTTACTTAAGCTGGGTAATAGGTAGAAGCATATTTTGCTTTAGCATTTCTTAACAGCTTTTTAAGTGTGTACCCCTGAAATATTACATAAGAATGAAGACTTATCTGCTTATTACTAAGTATTACTAACAGTTCTTGTTTATTGAATGTTTTTCACATTCCAGATATTATGCTAAGCCTTTTATATGGATTTATTCTGTTTTAAAAAATCTACTGAATGCCCTGGCTGGTGTGGCTTAATGGACTAAGTGCCAGCCAGTGAACTGAAAGGTTGCCAGTTTGATTCCCAATCAGGGCACATGCCTGGGTTGTAGGCCAGGTCTCCCGTTGGGGGCACGTGAGAGGCAACTGATGGATGTTTCTCTCACACATCAATGTTTCTCTCCCTCTCTTTCTCCCTTCCTTCCCCTCTCTCTAAAAATAAGTAAATAAATAATTTAAAAACAAAACAAAAATCTACTTATGACTGCGTGAAGCTCTATGCTAATCTCCAAAATATCTTGGGAGGTCAGTGTGAGGCAGGTGAGATCTCTGCCCACAACCAACTTTCAATCTACTGAGTGATTATGAATGATAACAAGCACAACTTAAAACCAACAGAAGTACACTTCCGGCCAAGATGGAGGCATAGGCGGACACACTGTGCCTCCTCTCACAACCAAAATTAAGGACAACAAATATTTAGAAACAAGAAAACAACCAGAACTTATAGAAAATTGAACTGTATGGAAGTCCAACAACCATTCATCCAGACCGGTAAGGGGGCGGAGTCGCAGCAGGAGAAAGTGGAGGTGCGGACCTGGAACGCAAGCAGCAGCGGCTTGCAGTTCCCAGGTGCACAGGCGGTGGCTGGCGGTCCCCGAACACAGGGGGGCAACTGTGCAGAACCAGTGAGGCCACACAAGGCGGCTGGCTGACCAGGGGGTCCCACATTCACGCACGCAGACGGTCCAGGCAGAGGGGAAGTGGCGGAAGGGACTGAATCCAGGAGAGAGCGGAGCAGGTACCATTGTTCCCTCTCAGACCCCACCCCCACATACAGCGTCACAACCCAGCGACTGGGCTGCCCCACACTGGGGAGCGCCTGAGGCTCCACCCCTCACTACCTAACAGCATGCACACGTGCGCAGATAATCCAGGTGAAGGGGAAGCTGAGGAAAGGGCCGGAGTCCAGGAGAGCGGAGCAGGCGCCATTGTTCCTTCTCAGACCCCGCCCCCACATACAGTATCACAACCCGGCAACTGGGCTGCCCCGCCCTGAGGAACACCTAAGGCTCCACCCCTCACCATGTAATAGCTGCGACCAGACTAAAACTAAACCAAAACAAAACAAAACAAAAAAAAAACCCACCAAAAATGGCTCAAACTGGAAAACAAATAAAAGCCCCAGAGCCAATTCCTCTAAGCAGTGAAGAGATAGCCAACCTATCAGATGCACAGTTCAAAGCACTGGTCATCAAGATGCTCACAGAATTGGTTGGTTTTGCTCACAAACTAGATGAAAAAATGCAGGCTACAATACGTGAAATGAAGGAAGATGCATGGGGAACTGATAGAGATGGAAGAAAAACTGGGACTCAAATCAATGGAGTGGACCAGAAGGAAGAAACTAACAACCAAACAGAAAACAAGGAAGAAACAAGAATTCAAAAAAATGAGGAGAGGCTTAGGAACCTCCGGGACATCTTTAAACGTCCCAACATCCGAATTATAGGGGTACCAGAAGGGGAAGAAGAAGAGCAACAAGTGGAAAACTTATTTGAACAAATAATAAAGGAGAACTTCCCCAATCTGGCAAAGGAAATAGACTACCAGGATGTCCAGGAAGCTCAGAGAGTCCCAAAGAAGTTGGACCCAAGGAGGAACACACCAAGGCACATCGTAATTACATTAGCCAAGATTCAAATGAAGGAGAGAATTCTAGAAGCAGCAAGGGATAAGGGCACAGTCACCTACAAAGGAGTTCCCATCAGACTGTCAGCTGATTTCTCAAAAGAGACCTTACAGGCAAGAAGGGGCTGGAAAGAAATATTTGAAATCTTGAAAAGCAGGGGCCTACATCCAAAATTGCTCTATCCAGCAAAGCTGTCATTTAGAATGAATGGACAGATAAAGCGCTTCTCAGATAAGGTCAAGTTCAAGGAGTTCATCATCACCAAGCTCTTATTATATGAAATGTTCAAGGGACTTATCTAAGAAAAAGAAGATAAAAATATGACAGTGAAAAGACAGCAAACTCACAGCTATTAAGAACCACACCTAAAACAAAAGCAAACTAAGCAAACAGCTAGAACAGGAACGGAACCACAGAAATGGAGATAATATGGAGGGTTAGCAACAGGGGAGTGGGAGGAGGAGAGAGGGGGAAAAGGTACAGAGAATGAGTAGCATAGATAGTGGGTAGAAAATAGACAGGGGGAGGGCAAGAATAGTGTGGGAAATATAGAAGCTAAAGAACTTATGACACATGGACATGAACTAAAGGGGGGAATGTGGGTGGGAGGGGGTGTGTAGGGTGGAGGGGAATGATGGGGGAGAAATGAGACAACTGTAATAGCATAATCAATAAAATATATTTAAAAAAAAACAACAGAAGTACAGATTCTGAGTGCTACTAAGATAATAAAGCAGGCTGATGCGATTAAGAAAGGGCTACTTTAACTAGGGTGGTTCAGGAAGGGTTGAGAGCAACATCTGAGTTGAACCATAAACAATGAGAATGAGACAACCATGTAATCATCTGAAGGAAGCAGATTCCAGACAGAGGGAACAGCAAGTGCAAAGCCCTGCACCAGAAATAAACTTGGAATGTTGAAAGTCAGGAAATAAAGCCAGCAGGGCTTGAGAGTGGTGACAAGAGGGAGACTGGTAGATGAGGCCTGAGAGGTCAGCTAAGGCCTCCTAAGCCACAGTAAAGATCTTAGGTTTCATTTCAAGTATGATAAGCCTTTGAAGGTTTTAAGCAGGGTAATGACATGATCTGGTTTACAATTGAAGATTATTCAGCCAGCTGTCCAGAGCCATTTTCATTATTAGCACCACCAAGCTGATGAGCTTTTCAGGGGCTATGAAAAGGCTGGAGCTGGGGATAAGGGGAAAAAAAGTTCCATAATGCAAAAAGGAAACTACAAAGTTGGTATGAATAGATGTTTAATTAAACATCTAGAAAATGCAACTTCATTCATCATTAAATTTAGTATTCATAAATAATCAAATTATATTTGGAAATAATTTGAAAACTAGATTCTCTTGAGTCACAAAAACTTCCACATAGGCCCAATGATTGCCAAGAAATCACAGCCATCACAAATTTCAAAAGCAGGAAAAATACTTTCCATTTTTTTCAGTGCAAGAATTTTTTTTTTTACTTAATGTGAGATGTACATACAAAAATATACCTAGCATTATGAGGCCTTAAGACTCTAGGGAGGCTACAGAGGTAGCTGGATAAGAAATGCTAGTGGCCTGGATCAATGCTATTCAGGCTTATATTGTGAGTGTGAACAGTGTCCAGCAGAAGACATTTAAACAGAGAGATATAAATGATAAGAAGGTACCAGCCATCCCAAGAACTGGGAGGAGATTCTAGGCAAAAGATCTACACTGGGAGTGCCATGTCCTATATATATATATATATATTTTTAAGATTATATTTATTTATATTTAGAGATAGGGGAAGGGAGGGAGGGAGAGAAACATAAATGTGTGGTTGACTCTCACGTACCACCCCCAACATGGACCTGGTCTGCAACGCAGGCATATGCCCTGACTGGGAATTGAACTAGCAACCCTTTGATTTGCAGGCCAACCCTCAATCCACTGAGCCACACCAGCCAGGGCCCATGTCACATTTTTAAGGAACAAAGAGAGGTCGATTTGGCTGGACTGAAGTTGAGGATTGTGGGCTGTAGGAAATGAAGCATGTTATATTGAGTCTTAAAGATAATACAGTAGTGCTCCCTTACCAAAGGAGGATAGTTCCAAGACCCCCAGTGGATGCCTAAAACTGTGTTTAGTGCCCAACCCTATATATACTGTTTTTTCCTATACATACGATGAGTTCTGTCCAAAAGGTATCCAGCCATGTAATGTGAAAAATAGAGACATTTATCAATAAAAATACAAAATACAAGAAACATTGTACATAGGACAACGACACCTCCGTTCCCTTCAAAGTAAGCACCTTGGGCTCTCACACAGGTCTCCCAGCATCTCTTCCACTGTTCAAAACCCTCTGCAAAATCCTTTGTTGGAATCACCATCAGCTTCCCTGTCATGTTTTCCTGAATCTCATCGATGGTCTGAAATCTCTTCTCTTTCAAAAGTGATTTTAGTTTTGGGAAAAGCCAGTAGCTGCAGGGTGCCCAATCTGGGCTATAGAGGGACCGAGTCACCTGGGTCACCGATATTTGTTGATTGCAGCCCATACACGTTCAACATTCCTGTGTTCTTGTTATAGGCCTTTCAGAATGTGGATCACTTTAAACAGATTCTTGACCATCTTTGAAGCATTTGTGCCAAACTTTTATTTCACTGCACTCATTGCATCATCCACAAAAGCCTTCTGAATCATCCAAGCAGTTCCCATGAAGGAATGTTCAAGCTTAACACAAAAGTTGAAGCAAATTCATTGTTCCAATTGCTCATTTTTTAAAAAAGATTTTTTATTTATTTATTTATCTTTAGAGGGGAAGGGTAGGAGAGAGGGAGAGGGAGAGAAACATGAATGTATGGTTGCCTCTCGTATGTCCCCTGCCGGGAACTGGCCTGCAACCCAGGCATGTGCCCTGACTGGGAATTGAACCTCTGGTTCGCAGGCCCGTGCTCAATCCACTGAGCTACACCAGCCAGGGCCCAATTGCTCATTTTGAGTGTGCCAGTCACACAGTACACATGCTCACTCAACAGTGTCTACTGCCCCCACTGACTAGTACAGTGAAGTCATCAGTGTTCACACATGCACATTCCAGTCCACTCGCCTTAGCTGCTAGGTCACATCAATACTGTGCAAACTGTTCTTGTTATATAAACAATGGATGGACTTTTTCCAGACAGACCTCATACATGCCAATGGCAAAGTTTAATTTATAAATTAGGCATAGTCAGAAATTAACAACAGTAATAATAAAATAGAACAATTATAACAATTACTGTAATAAAAGTTACATGAATGTGGGGGTCTCTCTCTGATAACACTAGACCAGAGATTTTCAACCTTTTTCATCTCATGGCACACAAACTAATTACTAAAATTCTGCAGCACATAAAAAAATATATTATAATTTTTGCCAATCTGATAAAAAAATAGGTATACTTTTGATTCATTCACACTAGATGGCTATTGTTGTGTTGACTGTTTTCATTTTTTTATATGATAATTTATAGGAAAAGAGGTCAGTGCCCCTGACTAGTCAGGTATTACATGTTTAAAAATTCTTGTGGCATAGTGGTTGAAAATTATTGTGCTAGACAAAGAAAATAGTTATGCTAGATACTAGCTAGTGCAAGATTTTATTTTTCATCATGATACTCAGAACAGTGCACAATTTAAAATGTAAGAACTGTTTATTTCTGAAATTTTCCATTTAATATTTTTGAATGAAGGTTGACAGCAGATAAGTGAAACCTGAAACCCTGAAAAGCAAAACTGGTGTGGCTCAGTGGATTGAGTGCCAGCCTGTGAACCAAAAGGTCACCAGTTCAATTCCCAGTCAGGGTACATACTTGGATTGCAGGCCAGGTCCCCAGATGGGGGTGTGCAAGAGGCAACCACACATTACTGTTTCTCTCCTTCTCTTTCTCCTACCCTTCCTCTCTAAACGTAAATAAATAAAAAACTTTTTTAAAAAAGAAAAGCTATGGATGAGGTGGGGGGTAGGGGCTATTGTCTCATACTGAGACAAATAGAAAACCACTCACTTTATAAGTAGGAAAGCAACTGATCCAATTTGAGACTTGCACTGTCCAATAATACAGTAATAATACTCCAATAATACAGTAGCCACTCCAATACTCCAATAATACAGTAGCCACTTACCACAGGGGCTCAAGAGCACCTGAATATAGCTACTGCCATTGTGATACAGAATTTTCCATGTCACTTAATTTTCATCGATTAACATTTCAATTTAAAAACCAAAATGCGCCCTGGCTGGTGTGGCTCAGTGGATTGAGCGCCTGTGAACTGAAAGGTCACTGGTTTGATTCCTGGTCAGGGCACATGCCTGGGTTGTGGGCCAGGTCCCCACTAGGGGGCGCCTGAGAGGCAACCACACATGGATGTTTCTCTCCCTCTCTTTCTCCCTCCCTTCCCCTCTCTAAAAGTAAATAAGTAAATCTTGGAAAAAAAAAAAAAGTGACTTCCAGCCAAGATGGAGGCATAGGTGGACACACTGTGTCTCCACCACACTATGCCTCCACCTCTCTCCATCGGTGGGCACAGAGTGTTCACCTATGCCTCCTCACACAACCAAAATTAAGGACAACAAAGATTTAGAAACAATAAAACAACCTGAACTGATAGAAAATTGAACTGTACGGAAGCCCAACAACCATTCATCCAGACAGGTAAGAGGGGCGGAGTCCCTGCAGGAAAAAGTGGAGGTTGGCGGACCTGGGCACACAGGCAGCAGCTGGCAGATCCCAGGTGTACAGGCAGTGGCTAGCAGACCCCAAGCACACAGGCAGCAGCTAGTGGACCCCAGGCACAGGGGTGGCAACAGGCAGACCCAGTGAGGCCGCGCAAGGTGGCTGGCTAACCAGGTGGTCCCACATTCACGGACAGATAATCCAGGTGAGGGGGAAGCGGTGGAAGGGACTAGAATCCGAGACAAAGCAGAGCAAGCACCATTGTTCCCTCTTGGACCCTGCCCCCACATACAGCGTCACTACCCAGCAACTGGGCTGCCCTGGGGAACACCTAAGGCTCCACTCCTCACTACATAACAGGCACATCCAGACCAAAAAAAAAAAAAAAAAATGACTCAAACGGGAGAACAGATCAAAGCCTCAGAGCCAATTCATCTAAGTGAAGCCAACATATCAGATGCACACTTCAAAGCACTGATGATCAAGATGCTCACAGAATTGATTGAATTTGCTCACAAATTAGATGAACAAATGAAGGCTACACTAAGTGAAATGAAGGAAAACACATGGAGAACCAATAGTGATGGGAGGAAAACTGGGACTCAAATCAATGGAGTGGACCAGAAGGAAGAAAGAAACAAATAGAAAAGAATGAAGAAACAAGAATTCAAAAAAATGAGGAGAGGCTTAGGAACCTCCAGGACATCTTTAAACATCCCAACATCCGAATTATATGGGTACCAGAAGGAAAAGAAGAAGAGCAACAAGTGGAAAACTTATTTGAACAAATAATAAAGGAGAACTTCCCCAATCTGGCAAAGGAAATGGACTACCAGGACGTCCAGGAAGGTCAGAGAGTCCCAAAGAAGTTGGACCCAAGGAGGAACACACCAAGGCACATCGTAATTACATTAGCCAAAATTCAAATGAAGGAGAGAATTCTAGAAGCAGCAAGGGATAAGGGCACAGTCACCTACAAAGGAGTTCCCATCAGACTGTCAGCTGATTTCTCAAAAGAGACCTTCCAGGCAAGAAGGGGCTGGAAAGAAGTATTTGAAGTCTTGAAAGGCAAGGACCTACATCCAAGATTGCTCTATCCAGCAAAGCTGTCATTTAGAATGGAAGGGCAGATAAAGTGCTTCTCAGATAAGGTCAAGTAAAAGGAGTTCACCATCACCAAGCCCTTATTATATGAAATGTTAAAGGGACTTATGTAAGAAAAAGAAGATATAAAATTGACAGTAAAAAGACAGCAAACTCACAGCTATTAACAACCACACCTAAAACAAGAGCAAACTAAGCAAACAGCTAGAACAGGAACGGAACCACAGAAATGGAGATAATATGGAGGGTTAGCAACAGGGGAGTGGGAGGAGGAGAGAGGAGGGAAAAGGTACAGAGAATAAGTAGTATAGATGGTGAGTAGAAAATAGACGGGGGGGCAAGAATAGTGTGGGAAATGTAGAAGCTAAAGAACTTATGACACATGGACATGAACTAAAGGGGGGAACGTGGGTGGGAGGGGGGTGCAGGGTGGAGGGGAATGATGGGGGAGAAATGGGACAACTGTAATAGCATAATCAATAAAATATATTTAAAAATAACTAAAAAATGCAATTGAGCTCATGGAAAACTCTTAAGTAATGTCAGTCAGGTTTGGGCATAGAAATCTACATTTTGAACTGTTAACGTTATGAAACTTAAAGTTAGACCAACTCTTTTTGATGAAAATGTAGTTGTAAGTGTAAAAACGACAGGATTTCACAGATTTAGTACGGAGTGAACAAATGTAAGTTATCTCATTTGTATTTTTTATACCCACCGCCTGTTAGAAATATTTTGGCTCTACTGAATTAAATACAACATATTAAGATTAACTTCATCTGGTCTTTGTAAACTTGTTTTTAAAACGTAGTTACTAAACAAATGTAAAGTTGAGTATGCGGGAGCAGAGAATGAATGGAGTCTTCCTGCCAGTGGGCAACGGTGGGGCCCAGGCGTGTGGGTGGAGAGAAGTATCTCCATATGCAGTCACGAGTCATGTCAGTGTATCCTCACAGCCTTGTTAAATGATCCGGGAAAAGTGGCCTCTCGAGCTAAGTGGTAGAGGCCGGACTCGAACTCCCATTTACATAGTTGTGCTCCTGACACCTCCCGCCGGCCCTTGAGGGGGCGACGGCAGGATTCGAATCAGGCCAGATTCCCAGTGCCCGGGCCCCACTGCCCCGTTTCCGCCGCTCATCTCCCCTCAGGGGTGAGTCAAACGTTCACAACGTTCACAACGTTTTCAACGGACTCTGCGGCCGCTGGGCCTGAGGAGCCAGAAGCCCCTCAGAGGAGCTCCCGGTAACGCTCACCTGCTAACAGACGCCGAAGCTGCCAACACCTCCTCTGTCTCTTCACACCCGGTTCAAACGCGCCGGCCGTCGACTTCCACTATTTTCCCACGAATCCCAGCCGAGTCTTTCTCATTTCCCGCCCCTAGGCTAACCCAGCCCATAAACCTCTCAGAGAATCTGCTTTATCCCCGCCCCATTTCCACCTGCCAATCACCGTGGGCTCGAGCACCGCCCTTCCCGCCCTCTTCAGCGAGCGCCGCGCGCCACCGCTCGGCAGTTGGCGGCGCTGCTCCCCGTGAGATGAGTCTCCCGGAAAAGGTCGGCGAGGGGCGGGCTACGCCGGTGCGGGAACCCTCAGCATTGGCTAACAGGAGCCCCGCGCTCTGATTCCGCCTACCCCCGCCTCCGATAACCGAGTCTGAGACTCTGGGGATTGGTTTCCTGAGGACACCCAAAGAAGCCAAGAGATGGTCCCGCCTCCCTTGCACAGCCCGGAGAGGGAGCTCCGGGGATTGGCCCCGGGAGTCTCGGTACTCACTTCCCAGCGCTTCAGGATTGGTTAACGGGATGCTCCAGGAGGAGCGTTTACGGTGATTGGTCAGAGGGTGCGGCCGACTATTTGAAGGAGGCGCGCAGACAGTGTACGCATTTCAGTCCGCAGACTGAGGAGGTTGCAGGTTTCGTCGGTAACGCTGTCCCGCTGACCCTACAAGACCCAGACCTGGGCTCGGCCCTAGCTCCAGCTTCACCCGTGGCCCGGCAAGACGATGGCCAAGGTGTCGGTGCTGAACGTGGCGGTGCTGGAGAATCCGAGCCCTTTTCACAGCCCTTTCCGGTTCGAGATCAGCTTCGAGTGCAATGAGGCTCTGGCGGACGGTGGGTGAGGCTGGGCCTGTGTGGACATTACCCTACCCTCCCGCCCCCAACCCCGGTCCCCTAGCCAACCCATCTTTCCCATAGAGACCCTGGCGGCCTTCCTCGACCTCTTCCGTGAAATACCTCCCAAAACAAGATCTCTCCCTTGTCCCGCCCCACAGCCCCAACCTCACCCCGGGGCCAACTGACCCCCTCCCCACGGATACTCGCGTTTCCCAAGGCGGGGACCTCATCATTCCCACCGCACCCCACCCCCTTCTCAGCTGAAGCTTCCATTCTTTATTTAAAAAGAGGATTTAAAAGATTTTATTATGTTTAGAGAGAGGGGAAGGGAAGGAGGAGGAGGGAGAGAAACATCAATGTGTGGTTGCCTCTCATTGCCTCTCACATGGCCCCAAGTGGGGACCTGGCCCACAACCCAGGCATGTGTCCTGACTGGGAATCTCAGGTCAGCACTCGGTCCACTGATCCACACAAGGTCAGCTGCCATTCTTTAACCTGCAGATACCCTCAGTCACCTCATCTCCTATTTCAGTATAGAAGATGTTTTTAAAGATTTTATTTATTTATTTTTAGAGAGGGTAGAGGAGGGAGAAAGAGGGAGAGAAACATCAATGTGTGGTTGTCTCTCGCACACCCGGCAACTGGAGACCTGGCCTGCAACCGAGGCATGTCCCCTGACAGGGAGTGGAACCAGCAACCCCTTGGTTCCTAGGCCGGTGCTCAATACACTGAGGGACACCAGCTGGGGGTCAGTATAGAAGATTTTTTATGTTAACATTAGAGCTTACTCAGTGTTCTCCACCTCATCCCCTCTCCTCTGGTGAGACATTCCCACCTTACTTTTTTCCTAAGACTCTAATCCCCAGCCCCCTCCAGTTGCCACTATGGAAACCTTAGCCTCCTCCCCCAGTTTTCCTGTAGAGGCATCTCTTCCCAAGCTCCCTCTTAATTTCCCCAGTGGAGTCCCTCCTATCACCCTTTTTCCCTGTGAAGAAAGACCCTCTCCCAGTAGTAAGACTTCACTCGCCCCCATCTCCCCATTTGTCTCCCAATAATCCCTTTCCCAACCTACTAATATTTAAACAACCCCACCCACTTCTTTTTTCTACCCCAAAGCACCCTAAACCTGGCTTCCCTCCTCCTTATCATGGCCCCAACCCTCCTCTGCTCTTGAGCTCCACTTGAGGAGGCATAGCCTGGCTTCCAGCTCTAGTCTTTGAGGATAACTTAGTCTCACCAGCTCCCCTTACTGTGGGCTCCAGTGAGCACACTCAAATATGAAGAGTGGTCTAGCCAGGCAAGCCTAATTTAGCCAGGTCCCACTGTTTGCCCACCACATCCCAACTTACCTACTACCACAATTCTTCCAGCACTTTTGATGGTCTGACCTAGTCTGGAGTGTAGGTGGGCTGGGCTGGGACATGTTGGTATCCAGCTTCAAACAATCAGCTGGGAGTCACAACCTTTTGGGCATCTTTTCTAAGGTACTAGCCACAAAGAGTGAAAGACCTTTCAATGAAAGGCCTATAAATCTCCAAAAATCTAAGGTCACCCAAGGACTCAGAAGGAAATAACAGCCATACTTCTGTTTTACTGCACTTCACAGAAGTTACATTTTTTACAAATTGAAGGGAAGACCCTCACCAGCAAAAAGATCACTTGCTTTATTGTAGTTGTCTGGGACCGAACCCACAATCTCTAAGGCAAGGGTGTCAAAACTCATTTTCACCAAGGGCCACACAGCCTGGTAGTTGCCTTCAAAGGGCTAAATGTAATTTTAGGACTGTATAGATGTAACTACTCCTTAACTAGGGGCAAGGAGCTCGGCGCTGCCACTAGGTAGAAACAAGGTGGAGTGCCCGATTCAGCCCACAGGCCTTGTATTTGCCACCTGTGCTCTGTTATGCCTGTACTCCATCAGACCATTTCTCCACTTGACAGTTAAAAAGAGAAGAGGCAGCAGCTGAGGAGGTAAGATCTACAAAGCAACGGTGTACTAACTAGCATCTCTAGGTGGTATCTGGGGAGTTTGCTTGCAAATCCAGCCAGTTGGATTAGTTTAGGGTTGATACAATTGGAGATGTGCTTAGGCTGGACCAATTGAGCAGTCTCTCCCTGGTTTCTCTGTTTAAATTACAAGTCTACTTGTGACTAATTATAGATTAAGTCTGGTTAAATTCTTTCTGTAACAATGCAGGGTGTAAATAAATTAAGTGTAGAATATCATAGGTAATAACGTTTAATTTTAAGCCAGATGTAAGGAGCTAATAGGTTAAGGAATTCACAGTTCCCAGATGGCAGGAGATCAGGTTTCAATCAGCCTGTTTGTGCTCATTGCATTTAAAAATGGTTGTGTGGTTATTATATAGTACTTTTATTCCTAGAAATACCCCTGCCCTGTTACTTTACTAATCTGTTCATAGAATCAGAGTAGCGGTCCAGAGTCAACCTGCTGGCCATCATATTTTATTAGAGAGAAACAGAATGACTTCTCCAGGTTCACATAATTCGTTGGTAACATTATTGACACTAGGGTGTTTTCTAAGTTCTGAGTCCAGGGTTCTTTATCTGTGCTAAAACCTGAGAGAGAGAGAAAGCATCCTTTATTTTAAACTTCTTTTTCTTTTAATTTATTTATTCGAGAGAGAGAAACATCAATTTGTTGTTCCACTTACTTATGCATTCATTGGTTGATTCTTGTATGGGCCCCGACCAGGTCTCGAACCCACAACCTGGGTGTATCGGGATGGTGCGCTAACCAACTGAGCAAACCAGCCAGGGCTACATCCTTTGTTTTAGAAGTGGAACATAAATAGAACTGATCATAGAATTTATTTCCATATCAGAAAAGAGAGCAAAGGGGGTGCTATTATTAATTACACCTGGACAATAACACCTTTGCTCAGAGAAACTCAAGCTGGAAAGCAAACTCTGACCTGGAAATTCAGACTCTGGTTTTTCCTCTTAGAGCTCTCCACAGCTCTAACCAGTCAACTCGCTTTCTGCCTCTTCCTACAGAGCAGAGAGAATTTGATTCCTCCAAAAGATGGAGTGGGCCTGGATGTAGAAGTGTCAGATCCTGGAGAGATCTCAGTCTTACTACCTCAACACTAGCAATTACAGATCTGACAAGACCCTAAACCCTAGTCAGTCAACTGACCTCATTTCCTAAGGACTCTAAGCCCCTTTTGCTCTCTTTTCTCCTCAGCATCTGGAAATAGATGCTTCTAAAATATGAGTCCACATCTAAGACATTAGGTTTGTTTCCCCCTCACCACCACCCATTTAGTTGAAAAATTCAACAGGCACTGCTTGAATAAGTCATGGGGCCAAATGTTCTGACGCACAGCTGTGGTCAGGCCAAGGTTCACCTGTACGATTATGAACAAAGATAAAGTGATAAACAGAAAAAGACCTAGATCAGTTTTTTTAAGGCAGGAAACAGGTTTCTTGGCTAGTACAACTACAATAATATTTTACATATCTTTTATCATGCCTTTGGTTTTGGTTTTGGTTTCGTACATAGTGGAGGAACATCCTGTGCAGTGGTTAGAACATAAAATTAGGGCATAAAGACAAAATTTAAGGCAGTTGAGTTACTTTGAAATTGTCCCGAAGGTTAGGTACACATGTTACATGTATATAATTGTGTCCTGTATTCGATAGGAGTGAGTTTGTGCTGTATTGGTGCCTGATTTTCCATATCTAATTCTAAAGAGGAGTCATATTAAAAAATGAAGTCACTTAAAACCTCAATTTTAAGACAATTCAATATTTAGGTCCTTACCTTTTGTCTTCTGTAGATGGGTTTATCAGTTCCTCCAACTCTTGGGTCAGTGTTTCTCTGATCCTCCATTGATTCTCTGGTTCATTTCTCCAGTAGTGAGGGATCCACTGTGGCCCACTTGCCTGGCCACCCATGCAGTGTGTTTTCCTGTTAGCACCCACACAGTCTTTGTCTAGGTTTTACTAATGGTATTGAACATTGAGTGCCTGTGGTCTACCCCTAGCCTGCTCTATTTCAGTCTCCTTTATAGCTCTCCCTCCCCAGCACATCAGTTTAATGCACACACATGTGATTCCAACTGGTAATGGGGGAGAGGCTAGAAGGAAAGATACCAAAATCTAGACCTGTGTGAGAAAGGGGAAAACAACTAGGTGGTTTTCTTTGTTTCAAACATGTTACATCTAGTCCTGTCACTACTTGTAACAAAAATAAATCAATAAACTTAATCCTCCCTGCAAATAATAAGAGATTAGCATTTGAACCCCAGTGAGCCTGGGGAGGGCTCAGGGGGGCTGAGTAGACCTCGATAATACTGCAAAGGGACAGGAAGCCAGTGTATTGAGGAAGAGCTCGGGGCTCAGGTGACTAACCTCCTTAGTTGTGGCCCGACAACAATGTTCTTCCGAAGTTGGATGCACTTACAGGACACTGGACCAAGGAACAGGGCAGCTTCCAAGAGCGTTTGCTTCCTGTGAAAATCACCGCTTGTGAAACTCCCCCTGGTTGCTAGAGTGGTAGGTTGTGTAATTTCAGAGAACCTAAAATAAGTTTCAGGTCTCCTGCCAAGCTTCCCTGTACTAACGTGACCTTGCCCCTGATACACTTGGACCTTTTGCAAGAGGCAGTGGTCACTGGGAATTTCCTGTGATTGATGGGCAGGGTCTCCTTAAACACTTTTCCTTCCATGTTTCCCAAACATACTCAGTGATAGGGTTCCCACCTACCAGATGGGATACAAGAGAGTTGGGGCTAAGAGGATCACATTTGTTGATTGAGTCATTGGTTGCCCCAATGGCCATAAACAGGCATGACTTGGTGCTGGATCTGGAAGACCTGGGGACTGGCTGACTCCCTCAGCAGCCTCATCTTCCCCCTCCTGCCGGCTGGCTCTCCTGCAGGATTGGAATCTGCCATCCTGCCCCAGTTGTCGAGGGATCTACTCAGTTCGGTGGCACTGGTCCCTGTGTGTGAAAGAGGATGCTGCTTCCTATCCCAGCACCCAGTGGGCACAGCCTTGAAATGGCCCAACTCCCTGCTGTTCCCTCAGCGTGCCTCTATCACGTGGGTCTTAATTCAGCCTCTGCCATACGGTTTGCCCTCAGGCTCTGAGAGGCCTGAGTTTCCCTGGAGGTGCAGAGTCAAGGTCGCCTGGCAAAGCTAGGCCCACTGGAGAAATTTCCCACTTCCACTAGAAGTAAGAGCTTCCTGTCCACCCCAGTGCTCAGGACTACAGTGCCTGGCAGTTAGTGCAGGAGATGTTGAGAATAAGAATCCTTCACTGTATTAAGGATCTGTCCAAACCTAGCACAAGAGGACCCTTTCCTTGCCTTTTTGATGTCAAGTTATTTCAGTTCCTTAAAACCCTATGTTCTCACAGACCTGGAGTGGAAGATCATTTACGTTGGCTCAGCTGAGAGTGAGGAGTTTGATCAAATCCTAGACTCGGTGCTGGTCGGTCCTGTCCCAGCAGGGAGACACATGTTCGTATTTCAGGTAAGAAAAGAGGCCTTGTAGGCTTTGACAGCTAGAAATGTCCTCTTCTACCCAAAAGCACACAGTGTGGTTTAGTGGTCAAAAGGTCAGGTTCAAATCCTTGCTTTGCTCTCAAGTCTAACCTCTCAAAGGTACTTCAGACACCTCCCTTGCCTCCATCTCTGTGTCATGGCTATTTCCATGAGCCACCGATTCACAGTTGTTGATCTTCATTATTCATAGGAGTTATGTTCTATAAGGTTGTTGTGAACAGTGAATTAGTGAATACTGAACCATGGCCCCACAGGAAATACAGGGTTAGGTTTCTGCGTGTCACATTTTTATCAACCAGTCAATACATAACCTTGTTTTGTAATTATTTTTTTAAGATTTTTATTTATTTATCTTTAGAGGGGAAGGGTAGGAGAGAAGGAGAGGGAGAGAAATATCAATGTATGGTTGCCTCTTGTGTGTCCCATGCTGGGAACTGGCCTGCAACCCAGGCATGTGCCCTGACTGGGAATCGAACCTTGATCCTTTGGTTCGCAGGCCCGCGCTCAATCCACTGAGCTACACCAGTCAGGGCCATAATCTTGTTTTAGGTGTGTTTAAAATACCTCAGTATTACCGTTGATTCATTAACATTGAACTCAGAGAAGTTGGTGCTAAGGCCTAGGATGTGTTTCCACTAGGCTGATGCCCCCAACCCATCCCTGATCCCTGAGAGCGATGCCATTGGTGTGACAGTGGTCCTCATCACCTGCACCTACCATGGACAGGAGTTCATCCGAGTGGGCTACTACGTCAACAATGAGTATCCTGACCCAGAACTTCGGGAGAACCCACCCCCAAAACCAGACTTCTCTCAGGTGGGGTCTCTCTGCACTTCCTACTCTAGACCAGCTGGCTCCTTTGCATTTGAAAGGAGTTAAGTCATTGGGTTCAGGAGCCAAGGTCACTTAAAGTTTTCAAGTAGTGCTCAGATCTTGCAGTGCTGGGCTAGATTGTGAGAGAGGGGTCTTTGTTTCTCTAAAGCATGCCTTGTGGAATTAAGATTAGATAGGTCCTGGCCCTAAATCATGGTACACAGGCATTCCCTGGAGTCGCACACATTGTCAATGATAAAATAAGCAGGGTCTGCTTTTCTTGGGCTTGGAGTGGGGGACTGGGGGTGCCCTGGCTTTGTGAGAGTAATGAGAGGGCATGCTGACAAATTGATGTTTCTCTTCCTGCCCCAGCTCCAACGGAACATCTTGGCCTCAAATCCCCGGGTGACCCGTTTCCACATCAACTGGGACAACAACACAGACAGGCTGGAGGCCATAGAGAACCAGGACCCCACACTAAGCTGCAGCCCCCCCATCAACTGCACTCCTGTCAAGGGCTTGGGGCTCCCTGGCTGTATCCCTGGCCTCCTCCCCGAGAACTCCATGGACTGCATCTAACTAGGGGACTCTAGGCTCTACTTGGGCCCAGCAAGGACTACAGTCTGTCTCCTGACACATCTGGAGGTGGCAGTGTGGCAGTCAGGGCTCCTGGAGAGTCCTGTGGGAACCATCTGGAAGACTTTGGGGCCATCAACTATATTCAGGCCTGTCAAACTTGTCCCCAAGGAAAGAATGGGCCTCAGGTCTTTCCCAGCCTCAGCCCAGAAGGATTACCGTATCTCACCTTTACTTCCCCAGCCCTATAAAAAGAAGGTACTTCAGTTCTTTCTAACTTGTGTTCTTTCTCTCTTCCACACACAAGCCATTGTGTCACCATGCTTCCATATAAGTACCATTGACCCAGAGCTTTCCCACAGACCTCCCTGCCTGCCTTGAGGCTTTCTTGGTCAGTGGTTCGCAAGGCTGGCCCTGTTGGGCCAAAGGCTCTGTCATTTCTTTCCTTTCCCAAATATCTGAGTAGATCCATTCAGCTTTCTGGAGTCACAAGGAACCTGGGTTAGAAGGTGGACTCGGACATAATTTCTATCCTTTTTCCAGGACGATTACTAGGTCTTTTCAATCCATCAGCCCCTGGAAAACAATTTCTAAAAGTGTGATCAGCAGGATGCTGAGGAATGATGGTTGACTCTTCCTCTCAGTCACAACCACCTCCTCATTACATCTAACTGGATCTGGATTTCCCTGGAGGCTGTTATTTCCGAGAGATGGCATGTTGGAGTGACCTGCCGTGCTGTGTCTCGGTGTGGGCATCAGGGCCCCTCTGTCTTTGGCTGCCATGATCTGCCCTCTGCTAAGACCTCATGCTCTCAGAGGCTACAGAGGGATTGCAGCCACAGGAAGCAGTAGGGACCCTGAAAATCTCCCCTTGCCATGCCCTCTGCCATGTTCCCCACCCCCTTGCCATGTGGATGCTATTGTGATTACAGCTTGTATATTAAAATGTTTTTTATATTAAATATGTTTAGTTGGTCTAAAAATGCATTTTATTTAGACTGATTATTTTTGCTTTTATATTGGGTGGGCTGAGACAGCTTGGTCCATCTTTCCCTGGGACATGGGTGGGGGTCCTCTTGCCCAGGTGAGTCAGTTCACTGCCTTTGTTTCCTTGTTTAGCTTCTTGCCCTAGTCTTGGTTGTATAGTTGTGATCCAGACAGATTTAGGAAGTTTTTATTTATTAAAACTTAAGCAATGCAGCTATTGTAGAGCATAACCAGTGATTTTTTTTTTTTACCTTGACCTACAGGAAGAAATTAACACTAGTCCAAGGATACGGCAACACTTCTATTAATTTTTTAAAATTAATTATTTATTTTTAGACAGAGGGAGAGAAACATCAGTGTGTGGTTGCCTCTCACATGCCCCCACTGGGAACCTGGCCTGCAACCCAGGCATGTGCCCTGACTGGGAATCAAACCAGTGACCCTTTGGTTCACAGGATGCACTCAATCCACAGAGCCATACCAGCTGGGGCCATTTTATTAAATTTTACTTAACTTTTTATTTGTAACCCCACAGCCAGAAGTGGAATGGTTTCCCCATAATTCACATAAGAGCCCCAACTCTTCCCTCCCTATGGTCAACCTAAGCACGTGGGTACAGAGAGCATCTGGGTAGGGTGCAGGTTGTACGGATCTATAGCAGATCAATGAGTCAGCTGGCTTGTACACCTAAGACCCCTTAACCCTCAAGTCAAGACCTGACTCAGCCAGTCCCCTGCTCCTGTGACCACCTCATGCTTGGGCTTTCATCTGCCTCAGTGGCTCTCAACTGGGGGTAATTTTGCCCTCCAGGGCACATTTAGCAATGTCAAGATGGTTTTGATTATCACACCGGGTGGGAGAGGAGATTCCACTGGGAATGTTGCTAAACTGGGGTATACAATACAGCACAAGACAATCCTCCCAGCAGAGAACGGTCAGGCCCCCAATGTTAGCAGTGTGGTAGTAGGGAACCCTGACTGCTCTCAGGCTATCTGTGTATAAAAAGGGCGCCCTGAAGGCAGGGGCATCTTGTATGTCTCTTCCCCTGGAGGGCAGATTCCCTCGTCATTTCCCTAGACGGAATCCTCAGCCTGACTGTCCTCCAGATTCCTCATCTGTAAAAAGGGAGTTATAACAGTACCTGCGTGACACGGCTGTGGTAGGAAGTAATGTATTCAACGAGTGGCACAAGCCCAGCGTGGGCGCCCAGCAACAGGATGGACACTGATATCCCCTCCCAATTGATCCTTGCTCCCAAGGACCGCATCCTGTAAGAGCCCTAGCCCCTCCCCCAGACCTGCCGCTGCTATCCTGCTCTGGGCCTTATGAATGACGACTGCCCGCCGCCCGACGACCTCTGACCCGCGGCGCTGCCGCACCCCTCCCCCACTGGCAGGTGGACAGCGGCTGCGCCGGGGGTGAGGGGACCGCGGAGCCAACCTCGGCTGGCCCGCAACTGCTGCCGCACTGAGCGGGGGGCGGGGTATTGCGGCGTGCACGGGGCTGACGGGCGCCCGTGGGACCGCCTCCTGATCCTCCGAGCGTGGCGTGGCTGCCAGCCAGCCTCCGCCGCCCCGCCCGGCGGCCCGGCAGCAAGCTGCGCCTCCGCCCCGCCCTCTCACCCCGGGATTGACACTGGACGTTCTGTGGGGGACTGGCCGACCAGCGCACCTTAGCCAATTGGTGGCCTCGCTGGGCGAGCCTAAGGCCCTGTTGAGAACCTCAGCCAATCAGAAGCCTCGCGGGCGCTCGAGTGGCCGGGCATCCACGGGGCGCGCGTCACAGGGCCGCAACCTATACCAGCGCTGGAGGGTCGCAGACGGCCAATAGGCGGCGGTGTGGTGCCGTCACTCAGAGCGGCCTGGACCAATGAGCGTGGGCTGCGGGAGCGTCACAGACAGACAGCAGCAGCGGACTTGGGCTGAGGTTCCCGGGCGGGCGCGGAGAGACGCGGGAAGCAGGGGCTTGGCGGGGGTCGCGGCGCCGCAGCCAGCGCAGCAACCCGAGGGGCTGCTGCCGCCGCCGCCGCCCAGTGCGCTTCGGGGCCGCCGGCAGCCGCCAGCACCCGCAGCACCGCAGCTCCGGGACCGGCCCCGGCCGCCGCCGCCGCCGCGATGGGCAACGCCGCCGCAGCCAAGAAGGGCAGTGAGCAGGAGAGCGGTGAGTGCTCAGGCCGTGACCCCAATCCCGGACCCGTGCTGTCAGCCCCCGCCCTGTCCATCATTGCCTGGCCCCTCCCCCATGTGCCCCCCCATTTCTTTTTGCTTACCCCCCCAGTGCCCCTCCCCCTGCCTATTCAACGTTAGGGCCAAGAGCCTGTAGAAGACCCCCGTGGGGGTCCCCTTGCCAAAGGCCGCCCCCCACTGCAAAAACTGTGCCCCCCCACCCAGCTGTCACTGCCAACCATGGCACATATGACCGCTGGGGCCCCACATGGAGCCCTGCCACCACCCCACTCTCTACTTTCCTGGATCCTCTATCCAGATTCTTATCCTCCTACTTCCTCACTCACCTCTTCCATAGATGGGACCCATTGCCAGGCCCTGACCCAGCCTTCTTTCAGTCTTGAGAGTGCTGTGGGGTCTGTCTCCACCCCATGGGGACCTTGGCCACTTGGTGACCACACCCCTCCCCCTTCCAACCCCGCCATCTTTCTCCTGCCCTTTTCCTCTTCACCTTACTACAGCCCCCCTCCAAACCCACTTTGCCCCCTTGAGCTTTTCCCAGAGCCACCTCCAGCGTTATTTTTCCCTTCTGTGTCACTTGGCATGGGGGACAGGTTCTTTCTGGGTCCCTCTGCCCCTCTCTCATCCTGTCACTCTGTCACTCTGCTCCTCTGCTTGTGCTCGCTCCTCCTAGCAAGCGACTGTCCCTGGTTGGGGTAGCAGACTGTTTATGAACCTAGAGAACTGCTTCAGTGTGTCCAAAGCCAAGTTTGAGCTCATCTAGCTGGGTTCATTTCTTCTTCCTTCCCAGGTTGGGGTTTGGGGGTGGAAGCAGAGCCCCTTTCCATCTCCTGCTGTTCAGTGAGCTTTAGAATCCTGGGAGGGCCCCTCAGTAATAAATGGTTGTTTCACAACTGAGGCTCCGTCATTCACCCAGTCCCCCGGGCTTCTTCACCCGCTCCTGGCTGAGGATGGAAAGTGGGGGATGAGGAATGTCTGAGTTTAACAAGGCTCATTTAGCCTGAGCTGGAATGGTGAGAAAGGGAACTCAGGGGATGGCGGTCGAGGAGAGTAATAGGTGACATCTAATGACTTACTTTGCCAAGGGACAGATTTTGATCATTCCCAGGGCTCAGCCAGAAAGAGGCTTGTTCCCCACTTCAACCCCCAAATTATGTTGGCTTCTTCAAGCTGACCAGAAAAAGAGATTCTGTATCTGGACATGCCTTCAGAAATGTCCTCTATCCTCTTTCTCAATCCCTCCAACTCTTAAATTGTTATCACTCCAAGCCTAAAGCTGGACCTCAGGATCCACTTCCCATTACCCAGAAATAGTCAGAGCTGAAAAGGGAAGCCACATCCAAATGTGCCCTTCCCAGTTGTCTTGAGTCCCATGAATGCTCCTTCCCAGAAAGACCTGGCCATGAAAACCAGGGAACTTTATTCTCACATGGATTCAAATGGCAGAACTCAGAGTCACTGAGCAGCCATGAGGAGGGCTGACATGTCACTGATGGGTGGGGGACACGGAGGCAAGTGCCCGTAGCTGAGTACTTGATGACAGAGGAGCAGGTGGGTAGTGACCAAAAAAAGGTCTGGGCATGAGCTTGGAGGGGACTAGGCAGAGAGGGAGGGGCTGGGCCCCGAGCAGGTGAGGCTGGGAGGTAGAAGGTGGAGGCAGGCAGCTATATATTGCAGTGGCTCAGTTGAAAGTTGGGGAGATGACCTAGTCCTGGAAAACTTTCAAGGCATATCAAACACATGTAGTGGGGAGGGGGGCGGGGCAGGGTACTGCACAGGGAAAAAGATCTAAGATTCCAAAAGGAACCACTAATTCTCTCAGAGCACAAGGCAGACACCCAGGAATGGACCATCATGGAGAAATAGGGCCCCTATTTATTGGGAATCTAGGATATGCCAGGCTAAATGGTTTCCATAGATCTGTCTGCTTGAGTGATTTTCGTAACAGGCTGTTTTCTGAATTTTCTGCACGACTCTCTGATTTTAACATATATGATGTCACAGAGGCAGGATTCACATCCACATCTGCCTACCAGCCAACTTCCTGGACCCCAGAATTTTCCATCCCAGACATTCTTAAGTTATCTTCCTGGTTTTTACTCCATTTACTTATATTTTCTTAATTTAAAATAATAAAAATTTTGACTTACTTTTGTTCAGATGTAAACTTTGATCTATCCTGAGCAGTAATATAAATAAAATAATGGGATTGCTGTACCAGTTATATTCTCTCTGCTACACATTGAAATACAATGTGACTAGAAAAGTGAAACATCCCTGAAATTTCATGCCGTGCTGCTGGGACCCATGTCACATATTGGGAAATGCTCTAGGCTGTAATTCTTTCCAGGGACTTGCAGGGGCTCTCAGAGAAGAAATGGGATAAGGAAAGAAGCCCCTCTTTGCTTGGAACTCTCATTCTGAAAGGATAGAGTCATACAAAATTTACCCTCTTGTAACTGGGATGGTGTGGGGTGGGAGTTAGGGGCAGTAGCCAGGTCAGCCTGCAGGGGGCACCTGAATTTCATCTGCCAGACGCCAGCCATACTAGGGTAAGAATGCCCAAGCCTTAATAGGCACTAGAGACCCTGCAGTCCCCTGTGCTGCTGTCTGGTGCCAGGGCAATACAGTGTCAGCCTCCCCCCAAGAGAGCGGGAGTCTATCTAGAGCAAGCCCTGGGGTGGGGTGGGGGAAATCTGTACCCAAAGATGCCAAAGCCGTTAGCAGGGACCGGGGCAAGATGCTAAGACAGCAGAGAAAAAAAGTCCTAGCACCTGGCTCTGAGCAAGCTGGAGAAATTGAGAGAGGGCAGTGACCCCAAGAGGCCCCTGGGATAGGCAGCCAAGTGGGGCTCAGGCCTTGGCTGGCACTGGCCAAAATCACCCCTGGGAGCTGGCCCACGGGGGAGGGGGTAGGGCTGGTGAAAGGGAATCCCCAGACACCTCCCTCAGGCCCTAGAAACAAGGAGATCTGGGTTCTAAGAGTGAAAAGTGGCCCCAAGAAGTCCCTGGGTGGGAATTGCCGCCGTCTAACATCCTACAGAATTAGGAGAGAGTCGAACACCTGTGCATTGGCAGTTGTATGGGTGCCCAAGAGGGTCTTGCCAAGGTCGCTTTTTTCCTGTAGCCCAGTCAAGCCTACGGAAACTTGAGGGTCCTATCTGCCCCTCCCCTGCACCCACTGGCCCAGGTTGGGTTTCTTTTCCTGCCACCACCCCCACAACTCCCTGGCTCCCCCTATAGGCAGATCTCTGGGGATGGGCAGCCAAGTTGGTACAGCAGGTCTCTTGAGCCTTCCCAGCCACCATAGTTCTGGTGCTTTGAGAGGAAGACTGAGTGATGGCTTCCAACCCCAACGATGGTGAGGGTGAACCCTGTTGCTATAGCAACTCTCTAGGCACTCTGCCCCTGAAGTCAAGGAGGGGCTGCAGAAGGGTTTGGGAAGCAGGTAGAAAGAAAAAGTCTGTAGACTTCTGGTTGGCCCTGGAACGCCTCCCTTACAACTCTGGGCTGGGGGCCTGGGGAATATCAAAGGAGTACGGACCAGCAAGAACAGGGTCCAGCTCAGAGCAGGGCAGTGAGGTAATCCAGCCCAGTGTTGGGGTCCAGCTCAGTGATGGAATCCAGGTTAGAACGGGGATGTCCAGATGGAGTTAAGGTCAAATGGTCCAATACAGAATGGGGATTCATCGGACTGGAGTGGTCCTGCTCAGTGTTGGAGTCCAGCACAGACTGGGGGTGTTCCAGCTCAGAGCAGGGGAGCCAAGCTAGACTGGGAGAATCAGCCAGCCCACAGTAGGGGTCCCAGCCCAGGTTTGGCATCTCTGCCCCAGAATTCCTTGGACAACCAGGTTTGGGTGGGCAGAGAGTACTGAGATTTGTCTTGGAAGTCTAAGGCTGGGCTCCTGATCCCTGCTGTGGTCCTGGCTTTTCAAAGGGTGTCTGGGGTTCTCTTTATGAGCCCATTTCAAATCCAAACTGGGATGGAGGCTAGCATCTTCCCTGTGGAAGACATGGACAGGGCAGCAGGTTTCACAAGTCAGCAGCTGGCTCGGTGTCCCTTCTCTGCCACTTCCTGTTGTCAGAAGGGCCATGGGTGCTGGGCACTCTGGGAGAAGCTGCCACTGACCTTCCACTTCTTTTGGGATCTGGAAAGAAGGAGGAAGATGGTAAAGGCAGCCTCCCCCTCCCCCAGCCCTGGGTTTAGCCTTTCATTTCCGGTTTGGACTTCCATGGCCTAGAGCAGAGCCAGGCACAGGGCAAGGTTTGACAGAGGCCAAGGACATCCCAGGATGCTGATCCACTCTCCACTCCTGCTTAGGAACAAGAAAAAGCCAGATGTACCCATTTCTCTCTCAGGGTAGCAGGATTTTGGGAGGAGATAAAGCGGCTCTCATACCCCCTAACCCCCACTCCACTCCCTTCTCTGCCTTTCTCTCCAGCTGCTATTTCTGCTAATTAATGGAGCTCAGGGGCCTTTCTAGCCCCCAGGGAGCCCCTGGCTGCTGCCTGGGCCTAAACCTTAACTCCTTCTCCTCTTCCCACTGGGCAGTGCCCTGAGCACATTGGGTACCATCTTCAGGGTAGTCTAACACCCACTGGGGAAGGCAGGGTCTGTCACCCTGGGAGCAGTGAAGTCCCTGGAATGGGAAGTTAGCTTTAACACCCCACTCCTGGTATGGGCAGGCCAGCAAGGAGGGATATCCTGGGGAAAATCTTCCCACTGCCTCCTCCTGCCAAGGAGGGCCTTTGCAAACCTTGGCCAGCCAGGAGCAGGTACCTTTAAATGCTTCCCTGGCAACCAGCTCCTCCTCCAGGGTCCCCCGAGGCCCTCCTGAGGAAACCAGCTTGGAAGCTCTGCATGTACCTGATTCTCCGGCAAAGAGAAGATTCCAGGGAGATCCCAGTGTAGCCTAGGATGGATCTGGGGTCAGGCAATAACCAGGATGGGGACTCAGAGACCACCTTCCAGCTATGGCTGCAGCTATTCCTTTGGGTCCACCTGACTATTCGTTTCCTGAGCTACTTGCGCCACACCCTCTGGGCACCTAAGCCACAGCCACCACCCTGAGCCTCCCTGGTCAGGGGCAGACCAGCCCCAGATCACCCCATCCCACTCTACCCCTAACCTCCATTGCACCCTCTGCTGGAGGAGGCAGAAAGCAGAGGTGAGTATGGGGGCTGCTGTCTGGGGGTCCCTCCATCATTCCTCATTATCTGCCTGTTCCTCCTGGCACTGCCCCTCCCTTGTGCCCCAGCCCCAAAAATGGCAAGCCGATAGTACCAGAGGGTACAGAGAAGGGCTGTGCTAGGACCAAGGCACCCTGTGGAGCCTCTTAGTGGGGTACCCAAGTCATAAAAGCAGGAGATGGCAGTTCTCTGGGATGGCTGAAAGCAAAAGGGGAAGTGGGAGCAGGCATTCTGGATTCCTCACAAGCCCGCCTCTCCCTACCTTCCTGGATGGGTGAATTTAAGAGTTCCAAGAGGGTACCCTCTCCTCTTTCTTCATTCAGAATTTAGTGTGTACATTGGAGTATCTGAGGAAGGTGGTATATGTCAGAAAAGATTCTGCTAGGGAAAATATGGATGTGGTTCTGTCCCCAGATTCAGAGAGGTCTCTCAGACAGTTGGTGGCCCAGCCAGGCACTTGCCTAGTATACTCCTGACCATTCCTTGACTGCCTTCTCTTTGCCCAGTAATTCTTTACAGGACTTTCATGATCAGTGGTCTCTCCTCCATCTGCCACTCTTGTAACCCCATGAAAGCCTCTTCTATCTGAATGCTAAGGGAGAGCCTTGAGGACAACGGAGGAGTGGTGGCTCCCAAAGGCTGTGTGGGACTCCTGGAACTACATATGGGTGGGACATGCAGGTGACAGGCAAGGCCAAAGTACAAATGTGCAGGACCCCTCGGGGTGGCAACCATCCAGGCACATCAGGGGTGACACAGGGGTGGAGGACAGGTCTGTAGTGCACCCTAGTGCACTACAGCCTGTCAGGAGCAAACCAATTAATTTTCGAGCAGTGGGGTTTGGCAGGTGACCTCAGGCTTGGTCAGTCTTCTTCTCTGTACAATGAGAGTAATAGCAGCTCCAAGCCATCAGGGTAGGACTTAAGCATAGAAAGTGTTCAGCATGGGGCTGGCACACAGGCACAGTCCCTGAGCAACAGCATGCCTGGCCCAGGGGCTAGTTACAAGGACAAGTCTGTAATGTACAAACCCATCAGGCCACACATTTAAGATTTGAGCACTCAAAGTATCACCTGTATTTTATATCTCAAAATTTTAAATACTTGAAAGCAAAATTAATAGTCAACAGTTATGTGGCATGAACCTCATGCAGGCTACTGTCCAACACCCTTTGCCAAGATTAACTCATTCAGTCCTCACAACCACTTCACCAGCTCATTACTGTTATCATTCCCATTTTACAGATGAGGAGAACTGAGGCCCAGAGAAGTAAAGTCAGTTGCCTAAGGTCACACAGTTTATCAGGGCCCTGCTTGGGATCTGAGCTTGATCTCAGTCCCAGAATCCTGGCCCTTCACTAATTTGCTGGGCTACCTCAGGGCGCTGGCAAGAATGACTCTTTTCAAGCCTCAGTTTCTTAGAGTGTTAAATGGGAGGAAGGATAAAAGGAAAGTTGGCAAGCTAATCGAATGAGATAGTGGAGACAAAGCAGCAGGCTCAAGGTCTGCCCACTGGGAAGTCTTTAGTATTAGCCAGATGATGATATTCTTCATGGGGTACTAAGGCGCCCTTGGGGAGTGGACATTGCATGAGGCTTCCCTAGAACCAGCTCTGGAGCCAGGGCCACTGAATTGGCAAAAGTGGGAACAGGCCCAGCTGGGACCCAGGCAACAGCTGAGCCCCCAAGGGCGCCTGCTACCCGAGCCCCAGAGGCCTCCACCCCAGACCGGCCTCCCCAGAGAAGGGGCCTGAGGAACAGCCAAATCCTGAGGCTATAAATACCTCGGCTGGCGTTGTCCCTGGCCATGGAATGTCGGTCAGAACTGGGGCAAGTGGGGGTGGGCTGGCCTGGGTACTGCCCTCTGTCCCCCTGAGAGTGACCCCTGAGTTGCCCTGTACCCCATTTTGGAAGAGCTGAAGCTGGGTCCCACCTCTCTGTAGTAAAGGGGACCCAGGCCCCAGCCCAGATCAGGGCACCCCCCCGCCAAGCTGCCTTCAGACTCAGCCAGGGCACCCAAAGTCCCTGGGAAAGAAAAGATGAGACTCTGGTTGAAATAGCTGCACCCCACTTTCCACAAGTGGGCATCTCCCCATAAATACCCTGGGTCTGCCCCAATAACATGGGGTCTATATCTAACTCACCCTTCTTTCCCTTCCAGTGAAAGAATTCTTAGCCAAAGCCAAAGAAGATTTTCTTAAAAAATGGGAAAATCCTGCTCAGGTAAGCCTCCTGGGTACAGAGCCTCAACCTGGGAAGGGTGAGCTGATGGCCCTGTCTTGCAGCTTTATCCCTGTGACATGGCTAGGATTTAGGGCCCTGTGGAGGGTGCCTAAACACCCATGGGGGCTTCTAGGCAGAGGCACCCAATCACCCACTGCCAGGTTTTGTCACCCTACCATTCCCTACATCTGGTGGCCCCTTGTCCCACACAGCTGCTGGCAGCTCCTGGGCCCCAGGCCAGGGCCATATCTGGCCCCTGTCACTTGCCTCAAGGAATGTGCCCTTGGCCATCTTGTTTTTCTGCCCCCAGTCCTCACCCCATCACTCCCCCTGCTCCTCAGGGTCCCCTGTGCTGGTGGCAGAGAAGATGCCCCAGACCTTGGCCCAGCAGGCCACAGGGAGGAGTGTCTCTGACTCTCCCAACCCCTCCACCCACAGAATACAGCCCATTTGGATCAGTTTGAACGAATCAAGACCCTCGGCACAGGCTCCTTTGGGCGGGTGATGCTAGTGAAACACAAGGAGACTGGGAACCACTTTGCCATGAAGATCCTGGACAAACAGAAGGTGAGTTCAGCTCTGCCCTGCAGCCCAGCCCCACCTGCTGCCTAGAGAACTGTTCCCATCCATACACTCACCATCTACTTCTGACCCCCCATCATGTGCTGGACCTGATGGCCGCAGGGTACCATGCTGCCTTCACGAGGTCCCTTCCAGACCAACCACCAAGGGAAATCAGGCACTGGATTAGACACCTAACCTGTATTCCAGGAAGCTGGAGGTCTTCCTGGGGGAGGTGGTGTTTACACAGACCTGCTTTCTGTAAATATTTTTGACACCCTGCTTATGCAGGCACTACTCTAAAGCAGTGCTATCCAGTAGAAATGGCACACAAGCTACGTATGATTTTAAGTTTTCTAGAAGCCCCCTTAAACAAAAGAAACAGGTGGAATTCATTTTAACACTATTTTGTAATTAAGCCAGTGTATCTGTTATGTTCTCATTTCAGTGTATGTAACCAGTGTAAAATATCATTAATGAGACATTTTACATTCTTTTTTTCCATACCAAGTCTTCAAAATCCGGTGTGCATTTTACACTTACAACATATCTCTGCTCTGATATTAAATTTTCATTGGAAAGACAAGAAGAAGTAGAGAAGTTAAAAAAGCAGATTGGCATAGCCCGAGTTGTTCCAGACAGGCTTAAAAGTTGCCCAGTGATTATGTCAAGTGTTAGTTTTTAAATGTTCACTTTAGATATTAAAAAAAAAAAAACTTTTCTGTTTTACTTATTTATTTATTTCAGAGAGATGGGAAGGAAGGGAGAAAGAGAGGGAGAGAAACACCGATGTGAGAGAGACACATCAATTAGCTGCCTTTTGTAGGCCCCCAACTGGAGACCTGGCCAGCAACCCAGGCATGTGCCCTGACTGGGAATAGAACCTGTGATTTTTTTTTTTTTTTTTTGGTTCGCAGGCCAGCCCTCAGTCCATTGAGCCATACCAGCTAGGGTGATATTTAAAATGTTAAACTCAGTTCCCCAGTCTCCCAGCCATGTTTAAGCACTCAGCAGCCGTACATAGCTAGTGTGCACAGTACTGGGCAGTGCAGGTAAAGACTCAAAGGATACAGCTGTGAACAAAGCAGAAAAGGCCCCAGCACAAGGGTTCGAAGCTGACTGAACAGCCAGGTTGCTTGTGTGTGACACACCAGCCACCTGTTAACTAGCTGCCTCTGACCTTAGGCAAGTCATTGTCCTCCTCCGGGTTTCAAAACTGGCATGCTCACAGTACATAGTCCTCACGGTTCCCATCACTATGTATGAGGTGCAGGTTGGGGATAGCTGAGGGCTGAGGAGGAATTAGCCTGTGGCTCAGGTGGATGTGTAGGGGTGCTCTAGATGCAGAGGAGTGTTTTGTAAACCCCCTATTCCTTGGGCACTATTCTTGCCTGTCTTTCTGTGTTCAGCTTTGCTGTCCCTTCCTTCAAGAAGTCTTCTCTGACTACCCCTGCCCCAGACTTTGCCCTGCGCCTCATCTGGGTATCCTCAGGCCCTAAGCTTCTCCCATCATGGCTCTGATCCCTCTGGGCTTAGAGGCCCTGGGACTCATGTGTTCTTGCCCTGAACTGCATGCTATGTGGGGACAGGCAGCCTGGAGCAACCTTTTTTGTTGTGTCCTCAGCACCCCACCTAAGGCTCCACAGGCCACAAACACTCACAGGAACCCCGGCCCTGATACCTGGCCCTGGCACCCCTACTTCCAGGAGCCAGGGGGATGAGGGCCCTCTCATACCTCCCTCTCTCCACCCCCTTCCACCTGCAGGTGGTAAAGCTGAAACAGATCGAGCACACCCTGAATGAGAAGCGCATCCTACAGGCTGTCAACTTTCCGTTCCTTGTCAGACTTGAGTTCTCCTTCAAGGTGGGACTGGGGTCACTGTGTTAGGTCCCAGCCATTGGGGACTAGAGGGGGCAGAGAGGAAAACCATGCCTGGGGGCTGAGAACAACTAGTGGCTGCCCTGGAAGGTGGGCCCACACACTGATGGGGGGTATAGTCAGCCTGGGTCTCTGATACACCCAAGTTTAACTACTGGGTCTCTCTACTTGATAACCTTGGATGTTCGTGTCACTCAACCTGGATAACATCCCTCAAAATCACTACTCTGTCTACAAAAACCTGACACATGGCCTGGGTTCAAGTCCTAGCTTAGCACCTGTGCCCACTTGACCCTGGTGAGGGGCTTCTCTGCCCTGAGGTTCAGTTTTCTCATCTGTAAACTGGGGATCAGAAGGTTGCCATGACCATTCTAAACACACCATGAGTGCCCTGTGTGAACTATTTTGGGTGCTGGCCTAAGCCAGACTTCAAGAGTTGGGAAAGTCTACTTGGGGCCTGCCACCCAGGCAGTCACAAGGGCCCATGCTTGGTGTCATACTCTACTGCTGCTGTCTTGAAATTCATAATCATTTTTTATAGCAAGAAGACTCACACTTTTATTTGGGGGGTGGGCCCAAATTCTGTATCCTATCCTGATTCCATTTTAGAGATGACAAAACTATGGCCCAAGAGCCTTACTCAGGACAACCACATACATGAGCTGCCATGGAAACCCCTCTCCAGCCCAGGCTCCTATAGCCAGCCCCTGCTTTCATGTCCCCCCTACCAGACACGTCCCCCTCCACCCCGCCCCTGTAAACAGGATAATGGCTGTTCCTCTTTCCTTATGGGCAGAGGGAAAGGAGACAGGTAGTTCAGAGAGCAAAGTGCCTGGTGCTTGGCATGTGCTTCATATAGGAACCTAGATTGGTAGGGCCCAGGGCTTGGGGAACAGGGCCCTGATCAGCTGCTGCTCCCCACAGGACAACTCAAATTTATACATGGTCATGGAGTACGTGCCTGGTGGGGAAATGTTCTCACACCTACGGCGGATCGGAAGGTTCAGGTGAGTGAACCCCCACCGCAGGCCTGGGGGTGTCCACAGGCAACATCATACAACCAAGCCCTCTGGGGACATAGAGGTGGCCTCTCTGGTCCCTGTGGGTTCTCGTTCCCCCCTGAGCAGAGGAATCTGCAGTGACTCAACCACCATGAAACAAAACAAACATGGCAACTTAGGTATCACCATTTAAGTTGGCGATTTTATGCAGTTTTTAAATTTATACTGTTTTATTTTGTTTATGCACATAGCTATGCATTTTATATACACTAAAATGCACAGGTCTTCCATAGTCTGTTCCATGAGTTTTGACAGTTGCATACATTTGTGTTACCACCACCCAAAACACCATATTGAGCATTTCATCACCCCAGAAAATTCCCTCGAGTGCCTTTCTTGGCAGATCACCACCCTGACATATTCATCATTTGTCCTGGGGCGTTGTTGGGTAGTATTCCATTGTATGAATCTGTCACAGTCTGTGACGCCATTCTTCTGTTGATGGACATCTGGGCTGTTTCCAGTTTGGAGCTCTGTGTGAATAAGGCCCATTTGGGGCCTGTCTTACCCATTTTGGATAGCTGGGCTGGAAGCCACTCTGTAGGCCCACCTGCTAGACAATTTGGGGAGTGGATGGCTCCTGCTGGCTAGGGCCACCCTTGCTCACCCATCCCCTCTCCACTTGTCCCCACCAGCGAGCCCCATGCCCGCTTCTATGCTGCCCAGATTGTCCTGACCTTTGAGTACCTGCACTCACTGGATCTCATCTATCGGGACCTGAAGCCGGAGAACCTTCTCATAGACCAGCAGGGCTATATTCAGGTAACTGCTGGGTGAGGCAAAGGAAAGCCCCTGGTGGCTGTGACCTAGACCGTCTTTCCCTCCCTGTCGACCAACACCACGCTTGTACCCACAGGTGACAGACTTTGGTTTTGCCAAGCGTGTGAAGGGCCGCACCTGGACCTTGTGTGGGACCCCCGAGTACCTGGCCCCCGAGATCATCCTGAGCAAAGTAGGCACCTCCCTACCCCTCCCTAAGGCCCACTTTGCCCATGCCTCCTCCTTACCCTTTTCTCCTCATCACACACCCCCTTCTCACTCCAGGGCTACAACAAGGCTGTGGACTGGTGGGCCCTGGGGGTTCTCATCTACGAGATGGCAGCTGGCTACCCACCCTTCTTTGCTGACCAGCCCATTCAGATCTACGAGAAGATTGTTTCTGGGAAGGTGAGGCCTGAATGCAGGGGCTCCGCCCAGAACAGACCCTTCTTCACCCACTGTTATTGCTAGAATAGTCTAGAAGTTCATTGTCAGGCCAGACATTGAAGCCAGGTGCATCAGCCATACTAACTGAGGTGAACACCTCACACATCCTCACTGGCTATTCCTGGACCCATAATGCCAACCTCCCAATGGCTTCCAAAACTCTAAGCCTCACCTGTCCTCTTGCCCTGCACTATGTGAGGCTCTACTCGCCCCTAGTCATACATACCCCTTAGTGTGAGTTTTCACAAGTTCCATAACAGAAAAGCTAATGGATTTGGTTCCCAGACCCACTTGGCTCCCCATATTCCCTTTCTCAGATGCAGAGTTCATAACTCGGAGTGTGCAGGTAAGGAGACTGTTAGAGCTAGCATCTTCTACAGAGTGCCTTGAGCACCCACTGTCCCATTGTACCACTCCCTGTCCTACCCAGCACTCTGAGGGACTGAGGAAGCTGAGGTGTGGAGAGTGAATATGTCTGGTCCAAGATTCAAGGGCCCAAAAGAGGCTGGGTACCCTACTTTTGTCTTCAGCTCTCCCATCTCACGGGGAAGGACACAACCATCCCTCCATCTGGCCCAGGAAGTGGTGGAAGCAACTCCTGGTTCAGCCCAGGTGCATCAACCCAACTCCAGGGCCCAGCTTGGCCACCCCTTGGCTTTGAAACCTCATGCAAGTGCCTTCCCCCTCTGAGCTTCATCTTACACACCTGAGAACTGAGGAACCAGCCACCTGCCTCTCAGAGAGGTGGAGGGAAATCACCAGCTGCATAGAGGGGGCACGAAAAAGGGAAAGGTGAGGTGTCTGCCACCAGGCACAATAGAAATTGCCAAGAGAATGGCCCAATTTGGGAATGTAGAAGACAAAGAAAAAGCCATAGAACATTCTAAGGGGGAAGAGGAGAAGAGCATAACTCCCTTCTTTGTAGCATTTCATAGTTCCCACGCACCCTCAGCAGTATTATCTCCCTCCTGCAACCCTGGGATATCTGCCCCTTGCCAGAAAGGCAGGAACAGGCCCAGAGAGGTTAAAGGCCATGGCCAAGGTCACAGCCCGTAAGAGGCAAAGTAGTGCTGGAAATCGGTTCTTGTAGCTGTGAATCCAGTGAATAGTTGCATATGAGGCCAAGGGTTCAGAGCATTTGGGGAAAATTTCTGGAAGATTTGAACTGAGCTTTAAAGAATGGAAGAGCCATAGCTATGCAGAGAGAGAAATAGAAAAACAATCATTTCTCTCATAAGCGTGGATATTTCTGAAGTCTTCAGACCCCAGCAGAGCCACCTTAGGAAACAGTGGCTAAAAACACAATTTCTGGAGTCTAATACACCCAAGATGGAGCCACCCTGTCCTGCTCCTCTGTGTGACCTTGGGCAAGCTGTTTAATCATTCCAAGCCTCAGTTACTTCTTCTCTAAAATGGGAACCATCATAGTACTTAACTTAGAGCAACAGTCTCAAGGTGACCCCCTCTGCAGCACCATCAGCATGGCCAGGGAACTGGCCAGACCTTTTGAATCAGAAAGTCCAACAAGCCTGATTAACTGTTTTAATGGGATTCCAATGAACATTCAACTTGGTCCTCTGCCCCACAGTACTGTTGGATAGCAAAGACAGTGTTATGGGTCCCCAAGTTCCAGGCCAGTTTACAACCTTGTCTCTGTCACCCCCACCCCCACCCTCAGGTGCGGTTCCCATCTCACTTCAGCTCTGACCTGAAGGATCTGCTGCGGAACCTCCTGCAAGTGGATCTTACCAAGCGCTTCGGGAACCTCAAGAACGGGGTGAACGACATCAAGAACCACAAATGGTTTGCCACGACTGACTGGATTGCTATCTACCAGAGGAAGGTGGGGCCCCCTGTCCGGGTATCCTGAGGGCTTTGGGGGCAGGCCAAGAACCAGGGAAGGCTGCCAGTGGAGAGATGAAAAGGGGAGAAGAATTTGCAAATGGGTCATGGGCTCTGGATCATTTCTAACTGGGACAGCTTAGAGCAGTGGGGTTCTAGAAATGGGATTGTGGGGTCACTGGGCAGAAGACACTCTTCTGGAAAGGCATTTCCTCATTGGTGAGGTGGCTATAAGATTTTTGGGTTAAGGTGAGTCCACACCCTAATGCTAAGCTTAGGCCTGAGTCCAAGTAAATTATCTCATGAATGTTTAGGCCATTTGTATTTATTGTTTTCACAAGGATTATGTTGACTGATGAGGTCTGGGTGGTTCTTGACCCCTCTCCAGGTGGAAGCTCCCTTCATACCAAAGTTTAAAGGCCCTGGGGACACAAGTAACTTCGACGACTATGAAGAGGAAGAAATCCGAGTGTCCATCAATGAGAAGTGTGGCAAGGAGTTTTCTGAGTTTTAGGGGTGTGCCTGTACCCCCAAGGGTTTTCTTTCTTTTTTTGCGGGTGGTGGGTGGGAGGGTTGGATCGAACAGCCAGAGGGCCCCAGAGTTCCTTGCATCTGATTTCACCCCCACCCCAACCTCCAGGGTAGGGGAGCAGGAAGCCCAGATATTCAGAGGGACAGAAACACCAGCTGCTCCCCCTCACCCTCTTTGCCCTCCTGCCCTCCCTGATGCTTTTGCCTTCCTCCACCACAGCCCACTTCTGCCTGTTTTAAATGTGTCTCAGTTCTAGTCAGACCAGGTCTTGCTAGTGTATCCAGGGATAGGGTGTGGAAAAGGGGGCCCAAACTTAACTCCAGCCCCTTTCACTCCTCACCTCCCTCACCAAACCACCAGCAAACTTGATAAGGGAGAAAAGAATGGCCAACCTTCCACTCAAAGGAATCTTGCCTGTGAAGGAGAGATTTTAGTGACATGTGCAATGGGCTACTTGCTAGAATTTTTTTAAAAAACAATTTACAAACTTATTTAAGTTCCACCAGTGCCTCCCTCCCAACTTCCTATGCTCTCGTCCCATCCCTCCACCCCCCAGATCCATTTTAACAAGGCTGGGAAGCAGACTGACTTGTAAAGGAAAGAGCTGGGGTTCTAACCTCTCCCCACAAGCTGCTAATCCCCGCCCCCCTCCCCTGCCAAGCCTGGAAGGGTCTCAGCCCCTTTAGGAATCCCCTACTGCCTCCTGCCCCAACAGACCTTTCTTCACCCTTGGGCTTTGGGATCCAGAGCAGCTGCCCCTCTCCTTGCCAAAGAGGAGTTGTCCCCCAAAAGATAGAGGGGGAGCCCCAAGCCCAGGATCTTTCTCCCAGCAGTACTTCCCCAAACATCTGAATTTTATTCTCAGCTAGATTTTAATGTCCAGCCTCCTCTCAGCTCAGTTGGGAAGGCAACCCCTCCCTTGCCCCCCACAAAAGGATGTAATGCCCACCTCCGCCTGGTTCAAGGCCAGGATTGCTAGGGAGGGGCTGTTTTATTCACCCAACAGCCCCGCCCCCTCGTCCTGGGTGCTCTCTGCTTAGCTGTCAGCTGTCACCCCTTCCTCCACTTGTGCATTTCTTTCTCAATAGAAAAGTGGGGAGCCCCTATTCAACCCCAAATCTGTTCCTCTCATAACTTCTCCCCATCCCAGGAGGAGCTCTCAGGCCTGGGGTGGGGCCCCGGGTGGGCGCAGGGTGATTCAACCGGTGTGCTGGGAAGGACGTGACTTCCTCTTGAACAGTGTGCTGTTGTAAACATATTTGAAAACTATTACCAATAAAGTTTTGTTTAAAAAAAAAGTGTCTCCGGTGTTCCCGACTTTGGTCAAACACCCCCATATACACACACCCACACACCCCTGGGAAGGCTGGAAAGGGAATTTCGCACCCCAGCGTCCAGGCTGATTGGGACCTGGGCTGGAGTCCTTGTAAAACCAGGTCTAGCTGACTTCCGCCACTCTCCACCAAGCCCCGCAGAAGAAGGGGGCGCCAAACTGTCCTATAACCCTGAATTCAGGGTTCCCCATGTCTGCGTCGTGACCCCTCGGTGTACAGCCCCGGGCCAAAAGGGAGCTCCAAGGAGACTCTGGGGCTGGCGCGCTGGAAGGCCGAGCGGCGGGAGGGGGGAGCGACCCTGGTTGGGAGCGGTCAGGGTGGAGAAAACGGTGCGTGTCCCCCGCCCCGCCTTCTCAACCCTAGGGCCACTGAGGCGGCTGTGGCCCGAGGGTTCCCGCAACGCCGGACCAGCACAGCAGCCTGACCCGCGAGCGGCAAATTCCCGGTAAGTGCGGTCCCGAGAGCAGAGCGCGCCTGGGAGGCGTGGAGATGGGGGCTGGGCGCCGGGGACGTCTGGGTCCCGCGCCCAATGGCTGGAGGGCGGCCGAGAGCCGCCCGTCCGCCCAGCCCGCCCCCTCTCCCCTCCCCCCTGAGCGCTCCCCTCCCCCTCCCCCGCCCGCCGCTTTCCCCCCCACCCCGCCCCCGCCCCGGCGCCAACTCCACGGCGCCTCCTTAAAAAGCGCGCGGGAGTTGTAAGGGGGGGGTCGGTGCGAGCTGGAGTGAGCCAGAGCGCAGGGTAAAGGGGACGGGCGGGGGGCCCGGGCTCCACCTTAAAAGCGGGCGCGTGGGGGTGGGAGGGAGGAAGGCGGGCGGCGGGGCGGAGGGAGGGAGGGAAGGAAGGGGGGCCGGAGTGTCCCGGGCGCAGGGCGCGCGTGCGGCGGCGGCGGGGAGGGGCCGGCCGCGCCGCGCTCCCCTCCTCCCTCCTCGCATCCCCGGCCCCGCGCGCGCCCAGCAGAAGCGGGTCTGTGTGTGCGTGCGTGCGAGTGAGTGAGTGTGTGCATTTTTTTCTCTCTTTTCTTTCTCTCTCACTGTTTTCTATCTCTCTCTCTCTCTCTCTCTTTTTTTTTTTTTTTTGCAAAGAAACAGCAGCGCCGCCGCCGCTCCGCCGAGGCGCTGCGCCCCCCGGGGGGGGGAGGAGGAGGAGGCGGGCAGCGGCGGAGGGAGGGGAGGTGGGGAGGGGGGCGCCGCGCTGGGAGGGAGGCAGCGCGCACGGTGCAGCCGGGCCGGGCGGGAGGCATGGCGGGGCCCCCGGCCCTACCCCCGCCGGAGACGGCGGCGGCCGCCACCACGGCGGCCGCTGCCTCGTCGTCCGCTGCTTCCCCGCACTACCAAGAGTGGATCCTGGACACCATCGACTCGCTGCGCTCGCGCAAGGCGCGGCCGGACCTGGAGCGCATCTGCCGGATGGTGCGGCGGCGGCACGGCCCGGAGCCGGAGCGCACGCGCGCCGAGCTCGAGAAACTGATCCAGCAGCGCGCCGTGCTCCGGGTCAGCTACAAGGGGAGCATCTCGTACCGCAACGCGGCGCGCGTCCAGCCGCCCCGGCGCGGAGCCACCCCGCCGGCTCCGCCGCGCGCCCCCCGTGGGGGCCCCGCCACCGCCGCGCCGCCGCCCACGCCCGCCCCGCCGCCACCACCCGCGCCCGTCGCCGCCCCCGCCGCCCCGGCCCGGGCGCCCCGCGCGGCCGCCGCCGCGGCCGCTGCCGCCACAGCGCCCCCCTCGCCCGGCCCCGTGCAGCCGGGCCCCCGCGCGCAGCGGGCCGCGCCCCTGGCCGCACCGCCGCCCGCGCCCGCCGCTCCTCTGGCAGTGGCGCCTCCGACCGGCCCGCGTCGCGCTCCCCCGCCCGCCGTCGCCGCCCGGGAGCCTCCGCTGCCGCCGCCTCCACAGCCGCCGGCGCCGCCACAGCAGCAGCAGCAGCAGCCGCCGCCGCCGCCGCAGCCACAGCAGCCGCCGGAGGGGGGCGCGGCGCGGGCTGGCGGCCCTGCGCGGCCCGTGAGCCTGCGGGAAGTCGTGCGCTACCTCGGGGGCAGCGGCGGTGCCGGCGGTCGCTTGACCCGTGGCCGCGTGCAGGAAGAGGCGGCGGCACGGGTCCGCCTGGAGCGCACCCGCCTCGGAGCGCCCGCGCTGTCCCGTGGGGAGAGGCCCGGACGGGCGCCGCCGGCCGCCAGCGCCCGAGCGTCTCGGAGCAAGGTGAGCGCGCTGGGTAGGGAGGGCGCCGCGCGGTGGGCAGGTGCGGGCAAAGTTGGTGGCGGGGGCGCGAGTCCCGGGAGGAACCGGGCAGCTTGGGTTTTGCGCTTTTTCCCTGTGGGCTCAGTGCGTAAGTGACCTTGGTAAGTGACTTAATCTTTCCGAGCCTCAGTTTCCTCTTGTTTAAAACGCGACTTAACAACAGTAGCGACCTCTTGGGGTTGTTGATCGAGTTTAGTGAGGTTTGACTAGTGGGGGTTTTCTTAACACAGAGCTTGGCACGGAGTGAACGTGTAAAAGTTAATTTTCCTTGATATTAAAGGTGGCCGTTAGGTACAGCGCTCTGTTCTGGATCTCAGGGACTGGGTTCAGAGCCAAAACAGCTGCTAATCTTTTGTGCCTTTCTCTCTGGCACCAGAGAGGTGAAGAGCGACTGCTTGAGAAGGAAGAAGAGGAAGATGATGATGAAGACGAAGATGATGAAGACAATGTGTCTGAGGGCTCCGAGGTACCTGAGAGTGACCGTCCTGCAGGTGCCCAGCACCACCAGCTTAATGGCGAGCGGGGTCCTCAGAGTGCCAAGGAGAGGGTCAAGGAGTGGACACCCTGTGGACCCCACCAGGGCCAGGATGAAGGGCGGGGGCCAGCACCAGGCAGTGGCACCCGCCAGGTGTTCTCCATGGCAGCCTTGAATAAGGAAGGGGGATCAGGTAAGACCCTTCCGGGTAGGGGAGGGTGCCTGGTGGGGAAAAACAAAGCCCCAAGACAAAATGACAGGCAGATGCTTTTTCTTTCCTAGTCTCTGCTGCCACTGGACCAGACTCCCCATCCCCCGTGCCTTTGCCCCCAGGAAAACCAGCCCTGCCTGGGGCAGATGGGACCCCCTTTGGCTGTCCGTAAGTTGGAGTATTTGAAACATGAGGGTGGTGCCCCGGGTGGTGCAGCAGAACCAGAGGAGCATCGCTGCTCACTGGTTCTCTCTGTTCCAACACAGTTCTGGGCGTAAAGAGAAGCCAGCTGACCCTGTAGAGTGGACAGTGATGGATGTGGTAGAATATTTCACAGAGGCCGGCTTCCCTGAGCAGGCAACGGCTTTCCAAGAACAGGCGAGTCCCCAACCCTGGACTTTCCCTCCATCCCAAGGCCTTAATGGGGGTCTGCTCTAAACTTGAACTCTTGTCTCTCTCTGTCATGCCCAGGAAATTGATGGCAAGTCTCTTCTGCTCATGCAGCGGACAGATGTGCTAACTGGTCTGTCCATCCGCCTTGGCCCAGCACTGAAAATCTATGAGCACCACATCAAGGTGCTCCAGCAAGGCCACTTCGAGGATGATGACCCTGATGGCTTTCTAGGCTGAGTGCCCAGTCTCGCCCTTGCCCTGACCCATTCCAGCCCCATCTCACCCAAGACCCCCAGAGTCCAGGAGTTGGACCAGGGACACTCTCAGTTTTCATAACAGATTCCAATGAGGGGGCAATCTTCCCTACTCATCTCTTCCCAGTGTGTCCCCAACACACACATCTGGTCTCCATTACATCCCACTCTCTGTAATGGAGGAGCGTGGGATGGGACAGGGCCTGCTCATTTCACCCCAGGAGGCCAACTGTTCCCCCAAGCCTAGGACATTTGGGGGGGAAATTGGGGGCCTAGATCTTCATTTCAGCCAGATGTTTCCTATATAAATGATTTGTTCTGCCTGTTCATTTTGGTGGGTGGCCTTTCTTCCCTCCCCCACCAACCAGGCCCCTTCTTGGTCTGCCCCCAGCCTCCATCCCCTAGGAACAGCTGGGGTGGGGTCTGTGGGTCTTCCCTACTCCTCCCCTTTCTGTTAGTTATCGCTCCAGCTGGCTGTATTGCTTTTTAATATTGCACCGAAAGTTTTTTAAATAAAGTTTAAAAAAAGAGAGAGAAAGTCCAGGAGTCTCTTTTTATGAATGGAATGGGGGAGGGGCATTGAAGAGCCACACCAGCCTGGCAAGAGAGAGTTGGATTAGGACTGACTTCTCCTTGGAGGGAGACAGGTAGTGAATGGGGCTGCCTCACAGCCAGCTATAATTGTGACTGCTCTAAGAGGACAGGAATATTTGCTTCATTTTGTGATCTCCCCGTACCCAGAACAATGTCAGGGCACAGTAGGTGCTCAAATGTTTGAGTGACTAGCAGTTAACTTGGCTTACATATTCTCGGCTGTCTCTGTGGCCCCCTGAGGCAGAGCATGTAAAAACCCACTTTATAGACAAGGCACCTGGCTCCCTACAGCAGAGATACTTGCTGAGGGTCACACAGGGTGGGATGGAACACCTGTGAGCACTTTACCCAGAGTCTTTAAGTATAATTAATGTATTTGGCTTCGTATGTTTATATCTGACAGCCTTTGCATGCTACAACTGTGGGAGCAGGGATCAGGTCTGGATCCATGGCAGGATACCCACGCTACAAGATCCTCCATAAAAGGAACAAGGCAGCCTTGGCTTGGTTTGGCTTTGCTCTACAAAGCAAAATGTGTGAGGTTTGATTCCTAGTCAGGATACATCCCTGGGTTGCGAGTTCGGTCCCCTGTTGGGGCACATATGAAAGGCAACAGATTATTTCTCACATCTATGTTTCTCTCCCTCCCTTCCCCTCTCTCTAAAAGTAAATTTTTTAAAATTAAGATAAAAAAGAGATCAGTATCAAATGAGATCATGGATTGGGAAAATTTTTCCAAGTGAAGAATTTTATTAGTAGTAGTAACTGCTGCTACATCATAAGTCCCTACTTAAGTTCTTATGCAGTCTTTCTCAACTCCATTAGTTTTTAAAATACAGATTCCAGGACCCGGAGTCAGAGGTTCTGCCGGTGGTGGGAGGATGTCTACTTTTATATTCCTGCGCCCCAGTGTTTGGAAGCGCTGTAGAGACACCACTTCTCTAGGAAACCGCTTCGAAGAAAAAGGCGGTGGCCCTCGGACAGCATCCCCAGGACATGGCCGCGCCAGTGCCTGCCGAGGACGCCCCCGCGCCCCCACCCGGCCGCCCGCCGCCCCTCCGTTGGATTGCTTGAGCGCGCGCCCAAGAGGACCCGAGCAGATCCGAGCTGCCCCGAGCGCCCCTCCTGCGTGTTGAAATTCAAACGAGGCGAACTCCCTCCGCGCGGTACGGCGCTGGGGGAGAGGTTGAAGCTGGGGTGAGGTGGACTGGGCCGTGCTCCCAGCCCAGGCGAGTAAGAGGTTCCTGGGGCGGGGTCGAACCCACGGCCAACCAAAGCGGTGGAGACTTAAAGAGCTCAGATCCCTTCCTCCAGCCCCACGATGGCTACCAAGGAGTGGTTCGTGGGGCCGCTCCCTGCGAGCACTGGGGAAACACCACCCTCAGACGGCTTGGAACCTGGGGCACAGCCCTGCGAAGACCCCTCGTGGTCGATGCCCCCTGACCAACCTGGGGACACAGCCCAGGAGGAACCGGAGGACGTTCAGAGGCAGCTGCCCAAGGCCTCCTCCCCTTCTACCCCTTCCCCGGAGCCTCTGGCCCTGGACCCCGGGCCCACACCTCGCCTACCCTTGGACACCATGTTCAGCCCCATCACCGAGCAGCTCCGCTACCTGCTCAAGAAGGCGGATGATTTCCAAAGCTTCTTGCTCTACAGGTGTTGCTGGACAGGGTCCCAGGATCCCCGTGGATAGAGAGACAGAGGGAGGGTGATTGGATAAGCAAGTGAAACACACCAGAGTCGTAAACTTAAAAGCCACTAGGAGCCAGAGATAATGAATGAAGCTAGCTGATTAGAAATCCAGTTTGGAAGAACGATGCAAGATATGTACCATTTGGGGTTAGGGAGTGTCTGATACTATGCGGGCACCAGGTTGCCAAATCTTTAGGACTTTTTCTCAGCTTTTAATTGATGGCTTGGGTTTTGGACCCTGGGCAGGCTAATAAAACCTATCTGAGCCAGATTTGGCCTACTAGCTACCAGTTTGAGACCCCAAAGAAGAATTTCATTCCCAGCCCTTGGAAAAAGGGACTGGTTCTGGGAGGCTGTTTAAACCCTAGGTTTCTGGGCTCCACCCTGTGGACAATTTTGAGTCAAAAATCAGTTATGGGATTCAGGTGTCAGCATGCTAACAAGTGTTTCAAATAGTTGTGATGCAGTCTGTCCTGAAAGATGCTCTGACAAAGGCCTGGCACTGGGGGTGGGAGCGTTGTAACAGAGGTCCAGATCAGGGACAAAGGTGGAGGGTGAATAGAATGGGAGAAACGAGGGGGAATGAGGGGCCCCAGATGAAGGTCCTCTTCTCCCTTTAGCAGGGACCGAGTTCAGAAGGAACAGCTGGCAAAGGCCATGCCCACCTTCTTAAAGATGTGTGAGCCCTACTTTCTGTACCTGGAGGCAGCTGCACGGAGTGTGCCCCCCATCTATGGAGGCTTGCAGGAGCTGGTTCGAAAAGGGGTGTGTGGGGCCATTTTCTTATGCCCCGTTTTTCATCTCAGGCTGGGGATGGGGAGGGGGGTGCTCCTGGCAGGTCAGCTAATCTTATGATGTCCCCTCTTCCATGCAGCTGTTGGAGATCTCCCAACAGCTGACCCTGCGCCTGGAACAGCTGGTGCTCATGTATGCCTCCTTTGGGTTTGTGGACCTGGAGGAGACAGACCCCCTAAGGTAAAAGGGTGGGAGACTGGGATTGGTGGGGGGTAGGAGGGGTCCATGGCACAACCACCTTTCTTACTCTCCCATCTCCTGCCAGCATCTCCTGTTTCTTCTGCGGGAGGTTCTCCATCAGTCCTTCCCATGAGGTGTCCATCTTCAGATACTGTGCCCCTGCTGCCTATACCGCCAGCCGCTTTCCCCGGTATCTCTATAAGAAGATGCGTTGGAACCTGGAAACTACCCCAGAGCCCAGCAGCCTGGGGCAAGATTCCCATGTGGACTAGTGAGTCTGCTTACCAGAATCAAAGTCCCCAACCCCTCTATGGAGAGTGCCAATATGGGCCACTGAAGCACCACCATCAAGGTGTGGAAAACCATGCAGGAAACCAAGGACCTTTGAAAGGCTAACCTCACCTTTTTAAAAAATCCATCCCCAATCAAACATAAAAGTCCTCACCTTAAAAATAGTCTGGCAGGGAGAAAGGGCCCCAGTATTGAGTCACACACCCCTATCTAAAACTTGAAGCAACTTCTGATGAGTTTCTACCTTACCTCCAAAATTAAAGCCCTAAACAGAAGAAACTAGGAAACTGCTTACTCTTAATCACTGTCTCTTCCCCTCCCAGCTACTTCCTGTGCTATCGAGATACATGGGAAGACACTGGCAAGAGTCCGGCCAACTCATGCCCCCAGATTCAGAAGCTGTGGTCTATCGGCCGATGGGTGCCCCTAGGACCAGCCGAAGATGACCTTTATTCCTGGTAGGAGCTAGGGCAATGGTAAGGTTGGTGTGGGCTCTGAAGGGTAGGGTAGAACCCCACCAAAAACCATCTACCTCCCCCAACGTTGTTAACCTTGGTATAAAGATAGCATTTTATTGTGCCCTGAAAAACTCATTGAGGTCTATACTTATTAGCCCCATTTTACAAAGAAACAGGTGCTCAGGGAGGCTGTTACCTGCCCAAGGACACACAGCTAGCTAGCTGAGTGATTGGCCAGGTCAGGGATAAGTAGTTCAGCCTCCCAGAGCTATTATCCCTCTAGGTTTCTCATCAACAAGGAAACCACTTTCCCCCAGAATTCTTCCCACCCGCAGCTGAAACAAAGCCTCTTTCAGCCACAGCCTCCCTCACTCGAGGGGAGAGGCTCTCGAGAAGCAGGAGGCGCTCACGTCCAGGCTTGTCTGTCCCCGGCCCCCAGGATTGTGTGTCCGCAGCCGCCTGGAGACTACCAGCAGCTGCTGACCATTGGCTTCGAGGAGCCGTCGCACATGCTAGCCACCGACCTGCTGGTGCAAATCCTCACGGGCCAAGCAGGCCCCGCCAGGCCCCCGAGCGCGGCCGGCCCCACGGCGTGGGCAGCGCCGGGGTCTTGAACCTGAGCAAGGGTGGGAGCTGGAGCTGGAGCTTGACAGTTCCAACTCCAGAAGAGGCAGGAAGGGGCTCACTCGTCCTTCCAGTGCAGCTCGGCTTCACCTTCTAAGGGGCCAGGCCGAGCCGGTCCCTTCGCAGCGGGTCTGGCCTGGCCGGGGGGCCCTGTGTGCGCACACACTAGTTTTGTATGAAATAAAAGAAAGAAAAGAGGTCACAGACTCAGCGTCCGCTCCGAGCGCGCCCCTCCTCCAGGGGAGATGAAGCCCCGCCCGCTCGGGCCATCTTCTGGGAAACGTAGTTTTCGGTGGTAAAACAATGTTCCGTGGACCCGCGGACAGGAGCTCTGAGCATGCGCAAAGCGTACGTGAAGCAGAAAGGGAAGTACTGGTGCCTGTCAACAACCGGAACCCAGAAAACCGCAAGTTTCGGGCAGCAGGAAAATTCGGCGCCCGTTGGGAGCGGGGTTTGCGGGGCGGGGTGAAGGGACCCCCGAGTCCCGCCCACACGCGTGTCTTAACCCGGAAGCGATTTCCTGGTGCCATAAAAGACCATATTTCCCGACGTGCCCCAGGACAAGGGCCCTTAGCCGGTTTCCAAAGAGCCAAGGTAGATCTTCCTCTTCTAGACTGTGGGGTCTCGGACCGGCGCAGGTCACCGTACCCCGCAGTGTGTCCGCGGCGCGCAGTGGGATGGGAGAGCTGCAAAGAACGACAACTTTAGGTCTCCAAAGCCTCACCCCAATTTTGGACTGGAGGGGAGACCCGGGGTGAGACACTGGAACTCACCTGTCCAAAGCTACGGCGAGCAAGTAGCGGAGCCTGGACTTGAGCTGGGTCCTCTGATCACAACTGGTCCCTTGTGAGGTGAGGGGTGTCCTTCCTGGCCTTCTGCCGCTCAGCTGCAAGTTACGGCCTTTAAACTAAGGAATGCCTTTTGATCTCCTGCCTCCCCGCATTTTCAGAGTCGGGGGAGAGACCAAGAGCCCTGCTTTCAGGCTTTGAGCAAAACACTGGCTTACCTAATAGGCCCTGGCACATAGTATTATCATAAGCCCCAGGTTACAGAAGACACAAACAGATGTGAGGGGTGAGTGAATCAGGATTGGACACCAAAACCCTTGTTTTGAGGGGGAGGGGACTTTTGGTGACAATTTCTGACTGCATCAAGGATATTTTTGCCCATAACCCAGGTCTAAATGAATTCAAGGGGGTTCTGAAGCTCCCTAATACTGATTTGAGGTGTCCTCTGTGACACTTCTCCCAGCTGTAAAAGTCTATAGACTAGCCTGGTTGGATAGAAATAGTATAAAGTGTGAGTCATGTAATTTCAAATTTTCTAACAGTCACATTTAAAAAGGGGGGTCAGATTAGTTTTAGTGATATTTTTTATTTAACCCAATATCTCCAAAACATTTCAACATATAATCCATGTAATAAATTATTAATGAGATATCCCCCCTTTTTTGGTACTGAGCCTTTGAAATCTGGTATTTTACACTTATAGTACATCTCCATTCAGATTAGTCACTCACAGCTTTAGACTGTCTCCCTTAAGGCAAATCCACAGGCCACTTAAGTCTAAAGGTTTCCAGTGGGTGATGGCAGTACTGGAAGAGGAAGGAAACAGGCTTGACTTCCTGGGTCCTGTCTACACCCATGATTCTCCAACTTTAGTGTCACTGAGAATCACATGGAGGTTTTGATCATTAAGTCTGGGACGGGGCCCAAGAAGGTGTGTTTTTAACAGGTTCCTAAGCAATGCTGGTGCTGCTGGTCCAGGCAGCACACTTTAACTGCTAGCCTACATCTACAGCATGGCTCTCAAACTTGACTCCATGTTAGAAGCACCTAGGAAGCTTTACTGATGCCAAGACTTCCCTTAGAGTCTGATTTACTTGGCAGAAGCATTCCTCAGGTGATTTTAATCTGCAGGAAAGTTCGAGAAAGCAGGTCTGCACTTAAGCCACCCTGTCAGCTCTTTACATGCTTGGTTCTTGGCTGCCCTACGGGGAATTAAGAACTGGATCTGGGTGTTTTCATTTCCACCTTGACAGTGTTGACTTTCCTGCCTTTCTCTCCAGTCCTCCCAGAGTCCAGGTCAAGTATATGGTCAATGTGCTGACAATGGGGTTGAGTGGTGGGCTGAGCTGCTGTTGGGGTGCAATGCTGTACAAGCAAGCATTCTTCTATCCTTCATTACCATTTGTTGTTCCTATGCAGGTTCCAGCCTGTTGCTGGACCCAGGGTTGGACAAATCCAAGAGTTTAAACAATGATTCTAAAATGTTTCCTGAGTCTCACTGCACCTCTAAGAAACCAGTATACTAAAACCACAGAATATAACTGCAGAGATACAATTTTACAACTTGGGGTGTTCACAGAATGTCTTGAACCCCTTGTCTTGGGACAGAGAATTAAGGAGGGTTTGCTAATTGACAACCAAAAGCCCTATTGCAGACAGGGGTTGCTTGCTGCCTCCTCTTGCACCCCCACCATTTTAAGTTTTCTAAATAGTCACAATTATTTAAAGTTTAGTAGATTTCTTTTAGAAAGCAGAAGCTCTGACACCATTTAACTCATAACTCACTCATTGGTAGCACTGCTAATATGGAGGAACACTTACCTGCCCATTGAAAGGAGGCATTTGTTTCCAAGCACACCTCATCTCCTCAATATTTGCTTGGGGCTTCGGGCATATGAGGCTTGCAATCACTGGGCAGATTATAAATGGCCTTGTGTGCCCTTCTAAGGAGTTTTTGTGTGTGTTTTGTTTTAGCTATTGTTTACAACCCAGGGGCAGGAACAACCCCTTATCACCTCTGTCTAGCCAGCGCCCAGCGCGGGGCATGCCGTTGGCACCAATAAATATTGAGGAAGTCTGGAAAGGAGGGCCTGAGGTCATTGAGCTAAACGCCTCAGTTTGCACCCGCGCCGCCAGGGGGCACTAAGACCCAGGCAGGGCCGGGGGAGACCGGCAGCCCCGGAACAGGGCGTTAAGGGCACTTTCTGCTTTCCGTCGGCGCCTCCTATGGCTTTCCCCTCTGCTTTCTGCGCTCCTGCCCCACCCCAGATCAAGAAGACCCAAAAGAAAACAGCCCGCACTGCCCAGAAGGTAGAAAGTTTATTGAGGAGTGGGGACAGCTGAGGCGGTGACCCCAGTCCTCTAACAGTCACGGCCGGAGGTTGAGGCTAGCCTGGTTTGCAGTTAGGTAGAGAAGGGCTGGACAGTTTCACTGGCTGGGTGGGGAATTACAGTTTTGTAGAGAAACTGGTCAATTTCACAAAGTCAACTTAAGGATGGGCTGGTAGCATTCATCTTCCCGGTGCAGACCTCTGGCCCCTCTCCAGGACTTCTGCTTATCCAGAGGGCACTCCTGGGCGCCTCCGTTCTCTGACGGGCAGGTTACGTCCGGCCGGGGACCCCAGCCCGTTCTAACCTCAAGGATTCCGCTCCTCCTGGGAAGAGGGAGTCAGTCGGAACACCCAGGCGTAGGGTGGGGCGGTTTGGGCCCCAAGACCACCGCCTCCTCATCACCCCTGGGCGGCGCCTGGGACTGTGTGTGCTAGCCCAGAGTGACTTCCCAGAGGCGCGGGGATGCACTTTTCGGGGCCCAGCGTCCTGGCGTCGCGGGGCCGTGTGTTTGTAGGGGGGATGGGTAGCGACAAGCGCCTGAGGTAAGAGGAAAATGGGGGTCCCACCTGCTCCAGGCCGTTCTCCGAAGCCTTTCTGCGGGGAGGCCAGATCACCGCCAGTTTTCCATCGCCCCTGATCACTGCGGAGAAAAGATACACAGCCGAGGTCTTTCCTCCCTTCACCAGCTGGAGGTGGCCAGGACAAAGGAAGCCAGCCGCACCCCTTAAACACACACAAGCATTCACCCCCACCCCACTGCTCCCAGGAAGCCTCCATTCTGCGGGAAGAGGCAAGCAAAGCCAGAGTAGGGAGGTAGGAACCCGAAAATTCAGGACGATGCAGGAGTCGCGGAACCCAGGCAGAGTTCCCTGGGACCCAACAAAAAGAAAGACATCTGGAATCCTCCCGTCCCCTATCACGAGCCTAGCTGAGGTGTATCGGAGACTTGACCTGAGTGGCGAGTGGAGAACAGAGAGTGGGCAGCCCAGAAGGGGGTGAACAGGGAACGGAAAGTTGAGAGGGAGTACCAGGTATCTGGGAACCAGGGGAAAACCCCAGAGGGTCAGAGAGAGGCCACTGGAGTTGGGCAGTCGGGGAGGGGGACCCCTGCGTCCAGGCATGGGTGGCTTACCCATTAGGCTCGGCGCGGGTTCCCTGATTTCCGCGGTGCCATAGATGCTAAGCCTCTGGCGCTGCAGCTCCCGCTCGCGCTCCTGTGCCTCGCGCACCTCCAGTTCCAGCAGTGACGGCGCGATGGGAGGCGGGGCGCGGGCCAGCACCGGGCACCGGCCCTGCACAGCCGAAAGCGGCCGGCTTCCGTGCTCCAGCAGCCGCTGCGGCCCCGCGCCTCCCTCAGACGCCGGCGAGAAGCCGCACTCACCCGCAGCCTCGAAGAAGCGCTTGAGCTCATCCAGCGGCTGCGGAGGCGGCCGGGCACGCAGCTCCGGGGGCGCGGGGCGCGCCAGCGCCGCCTGCCGGTGGGCCTCCCGCTCGATGTCTCGCTGCATCTGCGCGCCCGCCCGCGCGCGCTCCAAGGCGCGCGGGAGCGCGGGGTCCGGACCCGGCAGGCTGAGCACCGGCCTCAAACGCAGCTCGACGAGTTCGCGGCCCGCGCGACCTGTGCTCAGGCCCCGGCTTCGGCGCAGGCTCTCCTCGCGTTCGCAGCTGCGGCGGATTTCGCGCTCGATGGGCGTCTCCATTCTGGGACTGTTGGGGGGGGGGGTCTCAGGGAACAGAGGAAACCACTGCTGGGGGGCTTCCAGGTCTGACCCGGAGAAGGAAGTCTAGGGATCCTGAGGGGGAAACTTCCCAGGACCCCGGCGCTTCGCGTTTCGAATGGCTCGGGGTCGCCTCTGCCTGGCCCAGGAGTCTCAAAACTCCCAGGTGGGCACGGCCCCGGGAGCTCTGCGTCTTGCCCCGCTAATGGCTCGAGCACTTTCCTCTCCTGCTTGTGGGTCTCCGCGTCCTGCTATGCAGAGCACACGGGTACCTCGCCGCCTGTCCTGGGGACCTAGGTTACCTGCCCTGCGACACGCCCAGGGACTTCGCTGTCTGACCCCGGGGGCTCTGGGCCCCGCTCTTCCGGCGACCCCAGGGCTCCACTCTCCAGCCCGGGGGCCTCGGTGTCCAGGGTTGAGAGCAGCTCGAAAGTCTGTTTCTAGCGCCGGAGTTTTGATGGCCACAGCTGGGACGCAGGGCACCTGTGGTCGCAGTCGCCGCCCGCGGGTTCCAGGGCGTCGCCCGCACCGTCCGGGTCTCTGACCCAACCCCTGGCCTCCAAGAACGGCCCTCTGGGGCAGGGCTGGGCACCACCCTCTGCACCTGCCCGGAGGACTGGGGCCCCGCCCCGGCCACGCCCTCGGGGCGGGCGCGCCTCCGCTGGGCACCGGATTTTGTCCACCGGCGTGTTTCGGGTCAGCTCAGGGCACCGGACTTTCCTAGACTCGGTCCACTGGTGGGGCCAGTCTGGGGGCCGACTCACACACTGGGCTCCACTCTGGCACCTTTTCATGCCCATGTCCCTGGCATTGCCAGAAGGCGTAGCCCCAGCCACGAGCCCGGGCTGGGCCTCTGAGCCACAGGTCCTCCGGTAGGGGTATCCCCGGAAGACAGCATTCTGGGGCCTTGCCAGTCCCGCCCAGCCGGTGCCAGAAGGCAGCGATGCCCCGGCCTCTAGGCTGTCCATCCAGGTTCCACCCCTGCTGCGCACGGCTCGGGCTGGAGGGGGCGCCTGAAGCATTAACGTCGAGTACCTGGGCTCAGGGAGGATCCCCAGCGGTAGCCACGGCTCTCGCCAAGTCCAGAGGCCGCTTCCTTTGACCCTCTCCCGGAACAGTTTGTGAGGTGTTCGAGGCCAGGTGCACGCCCAGATTAAGGGAAGAGAGAGGAACAGATCCAGTGCACCTAGGGTTCAGCGGAGCGACTGTGTTATTTAGAAAGGCGGTCACCTTGGGCTCAGGCATCTGGAAAGGCCCAGAGAGGGATCCAGGTTTGCAGAAGATAGCAGCTCCCTGCAGCTGGGGCCAGATCCTGGCCCTCCCCCTGAGAGACCCACCCCCAAGGACGTTGTCCATTGTCTTCCCCCAGGCTTTCTCCAAATCTCCCTACGCCCCTGACCATTCTAGGGCTATTGGGAAGAAAACTATAATTACCTAGAGAAAGTGGTGGGGCTACACAGCCTCAGAAACCCTCAATAATACAATTTTCTGACCATTTCTCCCTCCAGCTCTCTTCCTACTCTGGTGACTACCCTCTTTCCACGCTCTCGTTCAGCAATCTGCTGGGTCTCACAAACTGCTGATCTCTTCCCTCTAACCATCTGACCTCCTTCCTCCCTCTGATCCCATTAACTCAACTGGAATGGAGCACACCTGGGTTCATCCCACTTGTAACCTGAGCAGGTTACCAGCCTTCTCCAAGGCTTAGGGTTTTTTCATTTGTTTCTTTTTATTTATTTTTTTCCTTTAAGTCTCAGTTTTCTTGTCTGTAACATAGGGATAGTAATGCCTACTCGCTTGGGAGTTGATGAGGATTAAAGCTGTATTTCTGGGAAGAGATGTCTCTTTAGTGGCCTTTCTACTTTATCGCCTCTGGCTCTCCTCTGGTCATGTTAACCCAGTTCTTGGTCCCTCCATCGCACTGAGCCTTCTCCACCCAAGGTTCCTAATGACCTCCATTTGTCAGACCCAGCCACTGGCTCCCTTCTGACTTTCTCTCCATTAGCTCCTTGGTCTCCAGGGATACCACCCTCTCCTAGTTTTCCTCCTACCTCCACAGCACCCCTTTTCAGACTTCCATTCTCCTGTACCAACAGGCTTTCTTCCCCTCTGGCTTCCATTGGGGTTAGCTGATAGGGAAGAGGAGAGAGAGGTCAGCGTGTTTATCCCATGTGCCCTCAGTTGGATGCAGTCGGCTGTGTCCCTCCACTGTAGGGAGCAGCTCTGTACAGCAATCTCTCTCTCTCTGCCCCCCACCCCCACAAGGCCAAGGGGTGCCAAAGGGTGCCAAGGGGTGGTAACTGCTCCCAGCTGTTACTAACCCAGGGTGTGCACAATGCTTTGATTGTTTCCCTACACCTTTGTAAACTGACTCTTTTAAGTTCTTATCCATTACTTGGTTTGAGCACACAATCACTTTCCTGCCAACACTGGGACCCTAAAAGATCCCAATCTCATGCTTTAAACACTATCTCTATGCTGACGTTTCCCAAATTTACATCTCTAGCTCTGACTTCTCTCCAAGGTTTTGGACTTATACCTAAAAATTGTCTCATGTCTAATAGCTATGTCAGTCTGAACACTTTCAAAACTGAACTCTGTTTCCTTCCACTATACTCCCCCTCATTATGTATGGCAACTCACCCATTCAGGTTTTCATGCCCAAAACCTAGGTGTCAGCCTGAATTTCTCTCTTCTTCAGCCACCCCCGCCCCAATCCATCTGGATTAGATTGCTGTTGGATCTTTTGGCTCAACCTCCAAACCATTCTGAATTTGTCCATTTCTCTCCACCCTCATCCCAGTCACTTCACCTTACTCCAATGCGTCCCCACCAAACTTAGAAGAAAAATCCAAACTCCCTACCCCTGCCCAAAGCCTCTGCCCACTTCTCAGATCTCATCTTGTAACAGTCTCTCCCTGGATCCAGCCTTCGTGCTTCCCTCAAAATACCCACTGTATTCCCACCTCAGGGCCTTTGCACTTGTCTTTCCTTCTTCCTAGAATGACATCATATGGTTGGCTTGTACTTATCAGATCTGGGCTCAAGTGTCACTTCTTCAGAAAAGTGGTCCTTACCCTGGCTGGTGTGGCTCAGTGAATTGAGCATCAGACTGTGAAGCACAGCATCACCTGTTTGATTCCCCATCAGGGCACATGCCTGGGCTACGGGCTGGGTCCCTGGGGGGGGAGGTTGAGAGGCAACACACACTGATGTTTCTCTCCCTCTCTTCCTCCTTCCTTTCCCCTCACTCTAAAAATTTTTTTAAAATCTTTTTTAAAAAAATTGGTCCCTGATCATCTAGCCTACATCATACACAACCCTCTCCATAACTCTGTCCCTGTTGTTTTCTGTAACTCACCCTATACTGCAATTATCACCAATCACCTTTATTTATTTATTTATTTATTTATTATCTATCTCCTGCCACTAGAAAGTGAGTTGCATTACAGCAATTTTGGTTTGTCTTTCACACCTCTATGCCCAAGTCCCCCACGCCTACAACAGTGCCTGATACAAAGCAGTTGCCTGATATTTACTAGGCCTACATTAATGTTGGGAATAAAGCAATAAATCAGACTTGGCAGTTGCAGTTGAGTTTGAGAGGCAGACACAATTATAAACAGAACAGTCTTGCCTCAGTGTGGAATCCAGGATAAGAGTACAAAGGGAAACCTATATACTATGCATCTCAATCATTAACAGTTATAAAACTGTCAACTTAAAAATAAAGGCCAAAGTGAGAGGCAACGAGCATTTATTTGAGATCCAAAAGAAAAGCTATTTGGGAAGCATTGATTCAGACAGAAACCCAACCAGTGTTCTAATTAGGAAAGGGACATTTCCTAATGTCTGAAAGACAAAGGCAAGGGATATGAGAAAGGGAATAGGTACAGTTATACCAATAAAATAAAGGCATTTCTATTGGAGCAGATGAGCTTAACTGGGTGGTGCTAATTCTAAACAGTGTTTTAAAATTTCAGCCCTGTAGTCGGTAGGTCCTATAGTCATAGATCTGCTTTCTTGTTATTTTTGCAAACATTCCTTTAGGGCACAATGTTTCTTTAGACCCAGCCCAAAGGTTACTGTGCCCTGTGTTAACATTCCCAAGATTTGAGGGGAAAAGACGTGCAAGGCAAGGCAGTTCCTCTGGGGTGGCAGCTGTAGCTCCACTTTAAAAGTGGCTTCATTTATATTATTGGCGTTGTTATATTTGCAAAATCAAGCTACAAGCAATTAAATAAAATGTATTCTTGCCTCCAAAAGGTGGGAACAACCCATATGTTCATTGACAGATGAATGGATACACAAAATGTGGTCCATCCACATGGTGGAGTATTACTCAGCCATAAAAAAGAATAAAGCATTTATTTACTCATGCTAAAGCATTGTGTTGAGTAAAAGAAGCCAGATGCAAAAGGCCACATGTTGTATGATTCTATTGACATTAAATTTCCAGAGCAGGCAAACCCATAGAAACAGAAAGCATTGGTAGTTGCCAGGGGCTGGGGGAGGGGAAATAGGGAGTGACTACTCATGGGGAAGGATTTCCTTTGGGATGGCAGAAGTTGTGTAACATTGTGAATGTACTAAATGCCACTAATGAGAAATTTTATGTGTATTTTACCACAATTAAATACCAATTTAAAAAATATGTTCTCCCTTCCTATTATGGCAAATATACTTTCCGAATGACTGAGAAGACCAGTTTAATTGACAACATTTTGAATCCCTAGGAGTTTTGCGCTAGAATGTGGGGTACAGGGAAACCCCAGTCTTCAGTCTGGCCCCCTTTGCCTCCCATCTCCAACTCTGCCCTGCATAGCAAGGAGCTTTGTGCATACACCTGGGGACCTGGTCCTACATGTCCAAGCTCTTTCTTCACCCCCTCTTCCAACAGCTGTCTTTGGCCTCTTCTGGGGCCAGGCTGGGCTGAAGTGGCAGAGTGAGGCACACCCTGGCTTCATGGTCTGCCCTCAGGAAAACAAAAGCCTTCTCTCAGTGAGCTCAAGACCACTGGAGCAGGGAATTCTGGGGCCTCAAGTACCCGGAGTAGGATCTAGAAGAGGCAGCTGCAGGATGTAGGTGGGTCCCTTCCCTTCGCCCTATGGGAATGTCTCAGCTGGAGTGCGCTCTCTAGAGCAGGGAGCGTAGGGCAAGGACCTTTGTCTTCCAGGCTCCTGTCTTGGAACTGCACAGTTGTGCCTGAGGCTGTGACGGGGGAAGCACTGGAGACTAGGGGACACCAGCCTGGAAAGTAGGTGCTTTCCCCAAGAAGTGGTTGAATGAAACATGAAGTCCGCTGAGAAAAGGGCTGCTGGCACTTTAAGAATGGCATGGGGCTCAAAACAGAGATCCTTAAGATTTGGGTGGAAAGTTCTCTGGACTTTCCTCGTCAGGACCTCACCCCCACTACAGTACATAAGGGTCCCCGGTCCTGAAGGTCACTTGATCTAATTCTCCCACTTCACAAAAGGGGAAACTGTGGCCTAGAAACCTGGGGTGAGTTGCCTACAGTTACCCAGAGCCCAGGTCTCCTGGTTCCTATGGTGCTCAGAATCCTCTAGTTGGATCAGTCCCTCCCTCCCCACCCCAGAGCCAGGGTCCCAGAAGGGAGGGCAGTAAATATTTTGTGAGAGCAGCCAACATGTGTGGTATGCAACGATGCTCGTATGCATGTGGGGGACTCTTGGTGGGCAGGCTAGACATGAGGTGTCTGTAGTGCCAAGTAGAGAGTTGCCATTCTCTGAGGGGGGCAGTCCTTGACTCCCCACTTGGGTCCACATGCCCCACCACACATGTGAGAGTGTATTTACCAGGAGGCAGCCAAGTGCAGCAAGGAGGCCAGTGGCTGGTAAATAATTTATCAGGACAGCTGATAGTTCCTCCCCAGAACTGCCCGCCAGCCCCCAGCCCCCCTCGCCCCATGCACCTCCCGCCTTCCAGCCCAAACCAGCTGGACCAGCTCTCCCGGTGCCTGACCGCAGCCCCCCCTCCTGCCAGCCAAGTCACAGCCTCCAGGGCACCTTCGGGCGGGCAAGCGGGTGGTGGGTCCTGATCTCTCGGAGACCAGAACGTGGGATTCTGGGCAGAGATGGCCCTGCAGAGCCAGGTGTGGTCTCCGGCCACACCCATGTAAGTGTCCAGGGTCAGGGGGGCAGGTGGGCAGGGCCTGGGAGGGTTCATGGGGGACATAGGCCTTTCCACCGGGGTGAGAAGGACCAAGGGGGAGTGGAGGGACACCAGCAGCCAACCTCAAAGGCTCTTTGATGTCCCCCTCCCCAGAGAATCAGATGAGAGAAATGAACCCTTACCCCCTTCCTTTTGGGGATTTTCCGCTGGTAGGCTCTAAAGTCCAGCCTGGGAGTGGTAGGGGGACAGGGAATGATAGGGCTTCTCACTCTGTTTTGCCTCTAGGAACACCCCTCAGCATCTAGGTTGGGAGGAAATGCTTGAAATCCAACAGAAAAAGTTAATAGTTCCTAAACTGGGAAAGATGATGGCATAATTGAAGTGATCACTTGCTTAATGAAATGGCCACCAACTGCTCCTGGTGGCAACAGGCCACTATGAACGCTGTTCTTGTAGAGTTAGAGATAAACAATATGGAATGCATGTACAGAGTATTTTAATATTTGAAGTGTGAGGGCCTTTTAAAGTAGGAGGATGGAGGGGCTTCAGAGGTTTGTAAAAAGTTCTGGAAAATGGGCTACCCAAGGAACCCCAATTTGGTTTCCTCACTCTTTTGGGTCCCCCATTACATTATTCACCAACTACAAAGCTGGTTGCCTAGCAATGGGAACCTGATCCCCCCCAGCAAGGAAGAGGCCAGGAGATTACATCTTGGGGATGGGACAACAGAGGGGGCACTTCGGCCCTCCCCCAGGAGCAAACCTATTTAGCAGGGGGTCTGGCCTTCCTGCAAAGCATGACTTCAGTCCCCTGCCCCAATGGAAACCACAGACCCCCCCAGGCTGATCTCTGGCCTCTTGGCTGCCAAGATAGGGTGCTGGACCCCACTTCTCTCCCCCAGAGTTCCCAGTGTTTGGGGCCTGAGAGCTTCCAATTCCACTCCTGACTCAGTGACCTTGGACACATCTTTTTGCCACTTCTTGGAGCCTCAGTTTCCCTATTCATAAAATGGGAACAAGAATACTACTTGCCTCCTAGGATCTTTGGGAGGATTCAATGAGTTATATAGGTAAAGCATTTCACAGCACCTGGCACATGGTATGCACTGGCTAATGGTTGGCTGATTTTATTCTCAGTTGGAATGTCAACTCAGCAATGAGTCGACTACAGTGTCTCAAGATCAGGGCAGGGAGGAGGAGAGGAGGTAGCTGTGGTAGCCTGTTGGAAGACCCACAGAGCACTTAGAGCACTATATATAGTAAGTGCTAAATATGTACTGATATTATAGCTGCATGGTGTGGCCGCAGAAGATCTGGGAGGCCCTGCTTGAGTTTGGGCAACCAGGCTAATACTAATTCAATAGTGTTAGTGCTCAAATTAATAAATGTTTGAGGGCTTACCCTGTGCGCACTCTGGGCTAAGAGTCCAGGACAACAGGCAGATAGATATGTCCTTCTAGCTACTGGCCTGGGAAGCACCTGCACATAGCTGGTGCTCAATGCATGTCCATAATGATAGGTTGATACAGCGATGACTGTCTACTAAGTGCCCTGCAGTACTACAGTCAGCTTCCAGTTTCCAGAGGGAGCCCAGATGGGGCCAGGGGTGGCCCTGGAGGCCGTGAAGCGGGATCCTGGGATGCTGCAAGGAGGACAACGATGGGAGTATCTCAGGTTAAACCTTAAATAGCAAATCCTCCTCCCCTCCTTTCAGCTCAGAGTCCAAGGCTAGATAGGCAGCATGACTTGGTGACCCTTTCCCCCTGGGGGGGGGGTGGCAGGGGGAGAGGGCAGCTCTGGAGTTACCATAGCAATGGTGAGTGTCCACAGTGGTGGGATGGACACTTCTCTCCCCAGACTCCTTCACCCCTAGAGCTTAAGGGATCCTGGGTAGGAGCCAAAGTCCAGAGAGGGTTTGGAATTGGAAAGAAACACAGCCTGTTGGGGGCCTGGCAGGATTTGAGAGTTCTGTAGGATGGACTGCGAATAGTTATTATAACTAATCATAAGTATTATTAATAATGGGAATTACTAAAGGCATTATGAATGATAACCTTTGCTACTGCTTTTGGAGTACTATGTCCTAAGTTTTTTCCTGTATGGATACTTCCTTGTTAGGGCATCTCTCTGCAAAGTCAGGGTGAGATTATCCAGGCCCATTATACAGATGAGGAAACTGAGGCTCAGAGAGGTGATGTTAAACCTAGGAAGGGCTTTAACTCAACTGTCATGATCTCTGCTCCTGCCTCCTCACAGGACCCCTACCCTTTGCCCCAATTCATCCAAGGTGTAAAGGGGAAATAGAGGAGATGCTGGGCTCTAGTTGCTTCCCAAGTAGCTCAAGGATCTTGGCTCAGAGAGGGGCATTCAAGAGGTCAGTCTGCTGAGAGTGGGGCGGTGGGAGACCCCCTGCGAAGCCTCTGCCCTCTCTCCACAGACCCATGGCCGAGAGCTCCCTCTACCGGCAGCGATTGGAGGTCATCGCGGTAAGTGACGCTCTCCCGTGCGCCCCGCCCAGCGCCCTGGGCAATCCCAGCCTTGCCCCAGGCCTCTTTCTCGCCTCCCTGGTATCTCGGGGAGATGGCCTAGAGTCGTTAAGTGGAGGAGCAGCACCCTCAGCTCCATTCCTTCCTGGGGCGTCCCACCTAAATCCTCAGGCCCCTCTGCTCTCCAGTTCCTCTGTCTGGTCACCGCCACCCCCAAAATGATGAGGCTGAGGACTTCCCCCCGCCCCCTGCCCGCACGTCCAGAATCTGCATCATCCAATGCTGCATTCTTGAACCTCTTCCATACATCCCGTGTGTTAATTCCACTTCTTGCTAACCATCTCGCTAATCTCTCTGAACCCTCCCACATCTAAATGTTCATTCCTTTGGACCCCAATCTTCTGACCCCATATTTGTACCCCATCTTTCTAAACCCCCACCTCACTAGCCCCATCTCTCTGTTTCCCACCTCTGCACCCCATCTCTGTCCCCCACTTCTGCATCTCCATCTCTCTGGACCCCATCTCCACAGCCCAGTCTCGTTGAACCCCCACGACTGTACCTCCATTCCGGACCCCCATCTCATTAGCCCCCTCCCTTTGATCCCTTATCTGGACCCCCATCTCTGAACCTCATCTCTCTTAAACCCCTATATCTCAGGCCCCCATAGCTGTTTCCCCTCTAGATGCCCATTCCAAGGTTCGCCCGCCACCTAGTCACAGACCACAGCCCGCCCCCCGCCCTTCGGTGAGCGCCAAGCCTCCGCAGAATCCGGGGCGCGGCAGGCCCCGCCCCCTCCAGCTCCGCCCCACTGCTGCTGAGTCAGCGCCTCCGCAGCCCCCTCCCCGCCCCGGCCCCCGACGTGTGCCCAACAACCCTGCAGCCCCGGGAAACCCCCGCAAGTCCCGCGGAGGAGGGAGGGCGGAAAGGGAGGAGGTGGCCCCGCCTGGCCCATCGGCAGCTCGGTCCTCCGCGCGCAGGAGAAGCGGCGGCTGCAGGAGGAGATCCGTGCAGCGCGCGGGGAGCTGGAGGAAGAGAAGCTCCGCGTGGAGCGGCTCAAGGTTGGTGGCAAGTGGGGGCGCCTGCCCAGCCTGGGCGAGGGCGTGGGTGGGGGAGTTCCTGTGAGAGTCGGTTCGCAGGACCATAGGACCCTCTGTCTAATTATGGGGGAGCAGTTGGGGCCACTGGTCCCAGCTTTGGGGGTGGCTGTCTTTCCCTGTTCGTGAGTGGGTGATGGTGGTGATGGGGATATTTGTTCCACCTTTGGGAAGAATATGGGGACAGTGAAGGTGTCTGTCCAACTTTGGGGTGGGGAGGAGCCAAGAGAGACATTGATTTCACCTTTGGGGATGTATGTCCCACCTAGCAGTGTTGAGGGGGCAATGAGAGCATGTATCCCAGCCTGAAGGAGAACTGTCCGTCCTGTCTGGGTGATTGTGGAGCTATAAGAAATCTCCGCAGCCTGTGAGGCTGGGGAGGGAGTAGGGACCTGTGCAGGGAAACCCAGCTGGAGTCCCTTTCCATGCCCAGAGAAAGTCTCTTCGGGAGCGGTGGCTAATGGACGGGGCTGAGGGACATGACGGACCAGAGGATGCCACCTTGCAGGACCCTCAGTCCCCCGAGGGCCAGGCACAGGCCCGCATCCGGAACCTGGAAGACAGCTTGTTCACGTGAGTGGGGTCTCTGCCTACCACGTTGGCCCCTCCCTGGCTAGGTCAGAACCCTGGGCCCGCTCCCAGGAGGTGACACTGGGGTGGGGGTGGGGGTCCATTGAGCCTAGGGACTCAGCTCTCAGCAGCCTTTTTTCTTCCAGGCTCCAATCTCAGCTGCAGCTGTTGCAAAGTGCATCCACAGGTGCCCAGCACAAGCCCTCTGGCAGACCCACCTGGCGCAGACAGGTAAGGAGGAGCAAAGGGTTGGGAATCCGTGTGGCCACAAGGCCCCAAGCAGAACCTCTCTATAAGTACAGTTTAGATGCTTGGTCTTCTGCTACTTCTTTGCTCTGTGGTCTGGGGCAAGCCACTTTCCTTACCAAGCCTCAGTTTCCATCTCTGAAAAGAAAATATCAGTACACATCTGGAAGAGGTGTGGAGGGAGGGTCCACATGTCACAACTTAGCAGCAGAAACAGGCACAATGGAATGTTTTAATATATAGTTGCTAGTATGGTGCCAATGAGGAAGGAGGGCAGAAAATGTGGGAGAGTGCTTATGGAATTCGGCCTTAAAGGTAGAAACAGACCACCATGAGATGATCTTGGGATCTGAAGCATCTACACAGGTTTGGCATTTTTTGTTCGTTTGCTTTCAGTTTGGTAACACCTTAATTAATGCCACACACATTATTTAAAAAAAAAAACAGGATACTTTACAGTAAAATCTGATCATCTGGGTTGTCTTTGAAGTCCAAAACTCCGGCCACATTTGTGCCTGGCCGCAGTGAGGTGTGGGTTTTCCACAGTCCCCACCTTTCCCTGATGTATACCCTTAGCTCCTAGATGCCTGTCCATAGGCCAGAGAGAAGACTTGTTAATCAGCATGGGAAGCACTTGTTGGGTTTTTGGTATAAGCCATAAGTTGCTTGCCAGAGATGCACAAGGCATGCTTCCTGGCCCAAGGGGGCTCACAGTCCAGATAAGGAGATGGAGTGCAAAGAGTCTGTGAGGGAGGAGTCCTGGGCATGGGGAAGCTCAGAGAAAGCACCTTAGGGAGGCTGAAGATTCAGAAGGCTTCCTGGAGGCAGTGACATCCATGTTGAATCTGAGTGGGAGCCAGGCACAAGGGGAAAGGTAATTCCAGGCAGAGAACAGCCTCTATAAAGGCATGGAAGCTGGAAAGAGATTAGGATCAGAGAACTGTGAGGAGATCCATGGAACTTGGCTCAGTCTGTCCCTGAGCCCATCTTCCTCTTGCTTCCTTCTTACTCCATTCCAGCCACACTGACCCCCCTTTCTGTTCCTGGAACTTGTCTAGCTCATTGCAGCCCCGGGGTCTTTGTGTTTGCTGTCCTCTCTACCTGGAATACCCTCCCCCACTTCTTGATTCAAGGTCTCCTCCTTCGGGTCTCTCTGTTCAATGTCACCTCCTCCCAGAGGCCTTCCTACATCATATACCTAAAGAAGGCACCCTGTCACCTCTCAGGCACTCCTTAACCCCTCGTCCTGCTCTTTTTTTCCCGCCAGGGAGTCCTTTTCACTCCCTGATATTATTTATTTATTTGTACTTATTTATGACCTGCCTACTCCCATTGGAATTATGTCACTCCCCACCTGAAGTCACTGTCTCCCCAACAGTGACATCCCTGGCAAGCCAGACTGCTCTGGACCACACAGTTGAAGGACCAGGCACACTAGGATGGGGCCATGTGGGCAGCTGAAAATAATGTTACCAGCCCTGGGGCCAAACCCCATCAGCAGCCAAAGCCCTTGGAAGATGACTACCCACACCCCTCAAGTGCCCTGAAAACCAGACGACAGGTCATCAAAGTCCCCAACACCTCTAGTTCAAGTGCCTCATTTTACAGACAGGACAACAGAAGGCCAGAGAGGACAGTGTCTCTCCCAAGGTTACATAGCAAGTGAGGGGCAGAACGGGGAGGGACCCAGCCCTCCTACTAGGTATTAGAACATACAGTTTGGAATGTATGTTCTAATAGCAAAAGGCTTAAGTGTCCCTTGGTAACCTCAGTAGCAGACAACACAGTAGGTCTCCGATACAGAATTATTAGTTGCACAACACTACTGTGTGAGCAAAGGCAATAAGTTGGGTGAGGAAGGCTGAAGTGCAGTAGAATGTTTTGTCCTGAAGGTAATGGGGAACCATTGAGGGTGTTTGAACAGGGGGAGGGGTACTGGCATGCAGGGGTTTAGAAGTGAAGACATGGGGTGGCCTGACCTTGTCTCTGCCATTCCTGCAGGGTCATCGTCCACTCTCCCAGCCCACAGACGAGGCAGGTGAGTATTTGTGCCTCTAGGTATAGGGGCCCCAAGAAGAGGGGCCTGAATCTGAATGGTCTCAACCTCACCTGTTTTGCCCCACCCCCTATTCTCCTCTGACTTTCTCAGACCAGACTGATCTGAACAAGAGAGCCTCCCTGCCAGCAGAACCAGTGAGCATGTCCCTGGAGTACCTGTCTGAGTCCAGAGATGAGGCTGTTGGGGTTCTGCCAGCCTCAAGGAGGGTCCCTGGGGCAGCAGGGGCCTCCTCAGAAGCCAATGGCCCCTGCCCCAGCCCCAGCCCCACTCTGGAGCAGGAGCAGAGTCAGGGGGTAACAGCATCTGAAGGAGGGGTGGGTGAGGCCAAAGGAGGGGGTGTGGTGAAAGTGGTGTGGGAGGGGCTGAGGGCCACAGAGGACTGTGCCAGGGAAGCCACCAGCCTAGAGCTGGAGGCTAAGGTAGAAGAGATGGTGCTGGAAGCCATTGGTGACAGACTGGAAGCCAACCACCCAGAGCTCCCATCCTGGGTGAAGGAGGACAGGGGTGTCGTGGAGGTGGTCTGGGAAGGGGTGGGAGGCACAGAGGGCAGTGACTCAGAGGCTGCGGGGGAGACAGGCAGGGGCCCACAGACTGTGCAGACCAGCTCACTGAAGCTCCAGGAGGGACTAGAGGGAACAGCTTCTGGAGAAGGGGAAGGGGCTCCCAGGGGCAGCCCTGATGGCTTCAGGCAGGGGGGCTCTGGAGGAGAGGAGGGATCCTTCATTTGGGTGGAGAGAGTGACTCTCAGTGAGGAGTGGGAGGAACTGCAAGTGGAGGGGTTGGAAGGGCCGAGGGCACTGGGGAGGGAGGGAGGAGATGAGAGTCCTCTGGGGGTGGAGAGTGGGAGAGGAGGGGAAACCTGGGAAGTGGAGAGGAGACAGGCAGAGGAATCTGTGGGCACAGGGAAGAAAGAAAGTGAGGAAAAGGCAGGGGCAGAGTCGGGGGGTGTGGACATGTCACTGGTAGTGGAGAGGAAAGGAATGGAGGAACCCTTGAAGCCAGAGAAGAGAGAAGGTGAGGGAAAGGTGGAGACAGAGAAGCAAGGTAGTGAGGAACCATTGTCAGCAGAAAGCAAGGAAACAGAGGAACCTTTGAGGGCAGAGAGAGAGAGAGGTGAGGAGCCACTGGGAGTAGGGCAGAGCGGAGGTGAGGAAAAGCTGGAAGCAGAGAAAGAGGCTGAGGAACCATTGGGAGTAGAAAGCAAGGCAGTTGAGGGACCATTGAGGACAGAGAAGGAAAGAAGTGAGGAAAAGTTAGGGGCAGAGAAGAAAACTGAGGAACCATTGGTTGTAGAGAAGAAAGGAGATGAAAAAAAGCTAGAGGCAATTGAAGAACCGTTGATGACAGAGAGAAAGAAGGGTGAGGAGTCACTAACGGTAGAGAAAACAGGAGATGAGGAGCCACTGGATGCAGAGAAAAAAGATGAGGAATCATTGAAGGCAGAGAGAACAGGAGGTGAGGAATCATTGGAGGCAGAGAAGACCCAAGAGGTCAAGGAAGATGTAAGTCTAGAAGAGCAGAGAAAGTCAAGAGGAAAAGAAGGTCAGACAGAGGAGGTGAGTGAGGCAGGAGCTCCCCTGGAGGCCAAGGAAGAGCTCGGGTTGGAAGAGGGACCACAGCAGCCCCTGGGAGCCAAGGAAGAACTAAGGTCAGAAGAGGAAGGACCACAGCAGCCCCTGGGGGCCAAGGAAGAGCTAAGGTCGGCAGAGGAAGGACCACAGCAGCCCCTGGGGGCCCAGGAAGAGCTAAGGTCGGCAGAGGAAGGACCACAGCAGCCCCTGGGGGCCAAGGAAGAGCTAAGGTCGGCAGAGGAAGGACCACAGCAGCCCCTGGGGGCCAAGGAAGAGCTAAGGTCGGCAGAGGAAGGACCACAGCAGCCCCAGGAGAAGCAGAAAGGCTCCCTGGAGAAAGAAGCAATGAAGCCCCAAACCCCTGCTGAGGGCCAGGACACCTCAGGAGATGCCACCCCACTCTTGGCAGAGACCCCAGCTCCTGAGCAGCCCACTGAGTGCCAGCCACTGCTTCCAGTGGAGGAGCCCAGGGCCAACCCCAGTGCCCACCCCGTGCCCACCTATGCACCTGCCCAGCAGCCTGAGCCATCTGCTCCTCCTGAGGGTGAAGAGGCAAGTGGCCCTAAGCAAAAGACGTGCCAGTGTTGTGCGGTGATGTGAGCCTGTGCCCTCCACCCCACGCCTTATTCCTCACAGCTACCTCGGCCTCTTGGCATCCAGCAGAGGGTCCCAGGCACAGACAGGGCAAATGAGACTGGCCATGGCATCTGGGAGCCTGCTGGCCCACACATCCACCTCCACCTGGGCTTCCAGACACCCTTGCCCACTGCCTGTGACCCTGGTCCCCTTCTCCAACTAAGCCTTTATACTTGAAAATAAAACGTAAAAGCATTGGGACAGCTTAAATGTGTGTGTTTTTGGCATAGAACCACCATACCATCTCCTGGTGGGAAACTGAGGCCTTCACTTGGCTAGAATCAAATTATGAGTCAGTGACTATACAAGTGCAACTGCTGTAACAAAAGATCTCAAGCGACAGTAACTATAAAAACATAAATTTATTTCTCTGGGTGGCTCTGATCCATGTAGTCACTCAGGGACTCAGGTTCCTTTCCACTTCTTGCCCCCACCCTCCCCTTGGGTCTGGCTGAAGCTAACTTATGCCATGTCGATATTCTTCCAGCTCATGGGAAAGGGAAGAGAATATGGAGGAGCCCCACCCAGTCCCAGCTTCTGCACAAGTCACTTCTGCTCACATTCCATTGGTGAGGACTATGTGCATGGACCCACCTAGCTACAAGAGAGGCTGGGAGTGCACCCAGCTATAGTTCTGTTACAGCAGCAAGACAGATTTGGGGAAGTGGCCACCACTATGGATTTTGTATATGTTCTTTTACTCCCTCATCCATCCATATATTCCGTATAGGGCCAGGTTTTCTTCTGTAGGGGTCCTTCAATCTCAGGTTTTCCTAGCTGGGTATCCTCTGGTGAGTGGCTCTATGTCTTTAAGCCTCAGTGTCTTCAGTTGTCAAATGAGTACCCCTCTCCTGGCCTGGTTCAGGCCAAACCCTGGGGCCTGGGAGCGGAAGGCCCAGTAGGCCCAGTAGGCCCAGCTCCTCAGGTGTGGGTAGAAAGTGTTTCTCATATCCAGAATCAAGCCGGGAGGAGGCCTGGGGGTGCTCTACAACTGGCAGTGGCTCCATCTCCTCCACCTCCAAAATGGGTGAGTCCCTGGGGGGCTGGGCCTGGGGTATCTCCTGGGAAGAGAGATAGCTGAGATTATGCCCCCATTCTCCCTCAATGCTTCTACTCACTCCCCACTGTCTCAGCAACCCCCAACCCCCTGAAGGTTCCCAACAAGCCAGTGTTTCTGCTCACCTCTATATGGGGCTTGCTGGAATTGCTGTTGGCAGGATCAGGGACTTTCTCCCAGACCCAACGGGGCAGTACCTTGTGGAGGCACCTGGAAGACAGGTAAGACTTAGGGAATAGAATCCAAGTGGCCAGATACCCATGCCTCGGTTGCAGGGGCCAGGAATGTCACAGCCCTGGGGTGTCCCCTCACCCCAGAAGCTCAGTTATTGCCCAGTTTCTCTTCCCACTGTGCAGAAGCCCACATGTTTGACTGCCTCACCTTCCGAAGGTAGCCAAGCTTATGCCATAGCATATCAGGAACAAGCCCCACAGAAGAATGACAACTGGCAGAATTTTCAACGTTAGGGTATTATCTGGGGGAGAAGGGCAAAAGAAGAGTCAGATACCAGGAGTGGGGAGGGGGCAGGTAAGGCTCATTGATGTACAGGGCTTGGGTGAAGGAGACGGATAAATGAGCAGGACTTATGAAAATGGGTAGGAGCTACGGGTAGGGAAAATCTTGGAGTGGGAGTGAGGCTTGTGAACAGAGCAGTAATTGGTGAAAGGTCAAGGTCAGAGGTGGATGAAATGGTCAGAGACACGTATTGCCTGATAACCTATAGCAGTATTTAGCAGAATCAAAAGGCATCATCAATAACTTCCCCCTAAGGCAAAAGGTTGCCCAATCACTGAAGCCCAGAGAATCATTCCATATCCCCTTAAAATGGAGCAGGCCCCCTACCATGGCACTTCTACTGCAGCCCCTACCTGGCAGATGAAGCCGGAGGCTGGGACCAGGAGGGCCCTGTCCTGCGATGGTGGATGCCGTCATCCACAGCTCACAGGGACCCCAGGGAAGGTTGGGTAGGGTGATTTTCTGGGTGCTTCCACTCACTGAAGGACAAACTCAGAAAGGTTAGGGATATGAAGTCAAGTCCTACCTCTGTGCCTTTGCATGCACTTTCTGTCTGCAACACTTCCCCGGATATCTACACGGCTCCCTCCTTTAGGTCTTTGCACAAATGTTGCCTCACTAAGGAGACCTTCCCTCACCCCATCACATATAAAATTTCATCTTCTTCACAACCCACCTTTCCTGCTTTATTCTCTACCCAGCACTGATCACCATCTTAGGTTATTATATGCTTTGTTTATGCCTGTATTTTCCCCATTAGAAAGTAAGCCCCACAAAGGCCATATTCCCAGAACCTGGGTCAGCCTGGCACTTAGAAAGCACTAAAAAATGATGTAGATTTAATAAACAAGAATAGATGAGTACCACATCCCTCACCTGCACAGAACCCAGTGGAGGGAGACCCCTTAGACCCAGGGTGGACATCTGGACCTTCCAGAGCAATTTTTGTTTACTTTTTTTTTTTTTTTACTGAATTGCTTTTTTGTTTTTAAGCCAAAAAAGGAAGCAACTTTTTCATTTATTATAGGATTACAGGAGACATGAACAGGGATCAAGATATATTGCCAAACAAAGATGTCCAAGCTAAGTTATCAAATGAAAAAAGAAAGTTGCAAAACATCACTGTCAGATTCATGGGCCAAACTCTATCCTACAACATGGTACTCTTTTAATAACAATAATAGGTATAATTTTTAACCTAATGACATATGTATGTGTATATATATATTTGTAAGATACAGTAATGAAAAAGTAATTACACTAAGAAAGTGGGCTTTATCGATTAGGGACACATGTGAAGTACTGATACGTGTCCCTAACCCCACAGGATGGAGTGACACCAAAGACTCTAGGGAACAAAATGGGGGCATGGGGTGAACCGAAACAAGATTGGCCCATATGTAGGTAATTGCTAAAGCTGGATGGTGGTGGGCACATGAGGATTTGTTATATTCTCCCTACTTTTGTATGTGCTTGAAATCTTCAAAAAACCAATATACACATAGAAAAACCTGGAAGCTCTGTTGTACATACCAGTGAAATGACGAAAATGCTGATATTCTTGATGATATGTGCCCGCTTTTGGAACAAGCACAATTTTTGTAATTAGGAAAGAAAAAGGTAATCAAGATGCTTTATAAAAAGGAATTTGTGGCCCTGGCTGGTGTGGCTCAGTGGATTTAGCACCACGCCTTCAAACCAGAGGGCTGCTGGTTCGATTCCCAGTCAGGGCACATGCCTGTGTTGCAGTGAGAGGCAACCACACATTGATGTTTCTCTCTCTCTCTCTCTCTCTCTCCCTCCATTCCCCTCTCTCTAAAAATAAATAAAGTAAATATTTTAAAAAATAAAAAGGAATTTGTAACCAGAGTAAAAATGTAGCCTATGTTCAAAGGTATGAAAAAGAAATAAAAATCATATGTAATCCTACACTCCTCTTGACACTGATGGAAATTTATTTCTGCCTCTGCTCTGCTCAATGCAGGGTTTATTTTATACAAAATGGAACCATCCCACATAGTTTTAAATCCTTTTATCTTTTTCATTTAATAAAATTTGACAGGCATCTTTCAATGCCAATAAATATAGATTGGAGTCTTCATTTTTAATGGCCAAATGACAGTCCATTACACTGAGAGCCACCAGGGTTATTGTCCACTAGGGAACTGATGACATCATGCATTCTCTCAGGGGCTGAGAGGGAACCAAATGGGCCCATCTGAGGACAAGGGGTGAGGCAGACTGATAAGTGGGTCTTGTGGGGGTTGGGAGCAGGGGACAGGAGGTAGAAGAGCTCACCATTCATGCAGACAGAAGGCCTGGTCCCACTCTGTGCACACAAGGTGTAGTGGGTGAGAAAGCCCCGAAGTTGGTGCCTTGGGACCTCTCCCCACGCTATGGTGGGGGTCCCTGGGGGCGCATCCTGGAGTCGCCAAAGCACTGGACCCACTAAAGGTGCTGCAGAGAAAGCAAGTGGGTCAAGGTCTGCTACGGTTCCAGGACCCTCCATCTTCCAGCCCCATAGCTTACCTAATTCCTCTCTGAAACTCCAGACTGAGGGAGCAGGGTACAAGCCTTCCGGAGAGACTGCCGTCACTGTGATTCGGTAGGGAACCCCTCCTTCGAAACTCCCTGGGATGGGGGCGGGGTAGGAACAAAGACCAGTTCAAGGTGGCTCCTCCTCCCCCACTCGTTTCCTACGTAAAAGGAGCCTTCATTAGGGTTTCCAGAAGGACACGCTGAGATCAAGATCTGGGTATGAGTCATTTATCCAGGAAGTGACCCCAGAAAACTCCCCGGTGGCCAGTGGGGAAGCAAAACCGGGAAAGAAAAGCAGGGAATAAACAGTGCGTTGGAGAGTAAATTCCTAGTGTGCACAACGGAGGTTCACTCCCGCTGGTGATCTCTGGGAGGCAGCAGAGAGCACACGACTGAGACCTTTTCGGTTCTAGAAGAGAGCTGGGATATTTATACACCAACCCTTATTTGTCATTTGGTCAGGGCTGCACCTGGAGCGGCTTAACTCCCTGCACTTCCAGCCTTCTGCCCAGGCAGGCAAAATGCTTCGGGGACCAGGAACAGACCTCAGGCCAGAAAAGGCTGGAGGCTGGGAGATGGTCAAACACAGAGATAGGGTGGGGGCCCTGATCCCACCCATCACAGTTAAGTGAGGTTCTTGCAGTCCCTCCTCAAAACTACTGCTGCCGCATGGCCTTCCCCAATGGGGAATTTTCCAGAATTGAAGCTCCTCTTCTTTTGTCCATATACACTTACGGGGCCTCAGGACTCCTTTCTACATTTCTCACTCAACACCTTCTCATGCTATCCCAAGTTCTTAACCTCAAGGAAGGATTCCCCAATGTCAAGCCCCAGCCTGGAACTCATTGCTGGGCCCGAAACCTGACATTTGAGTCTCCTAGACAACTCCACTTGGATAAGCCTCTCAGATGCAAACTTATCAAATGGGTCCCCAAATTCTGTTCCAAGACTCCCCAACCAGAACTTGCCTGCTTCTCTCCCCTCCTAAGTCCCCTCTGGCGCATCCCTCATCATGTCCTGCCTGGACAAGCACAGTTCCTTCCCTCAGCTTCCACCACCCTCCCCTCAACACAGTCTGTCCTCCCCCATAGCAGCCAGAGAGTGCCTGTGAGCACCTGAGTCCGGCCACCTCCCTCTGTTCAAAATCCTGTGTGGCTCCCACCTCACTCAGACAAAAAAAAGGCGAGGTCCTCCTTGTGGCTCATCAGGCCCTGCGTACTCTGTCCCATTACCTCTCTGCCCTTACCTCCTTCCACTCACCCCCTCACTCATTCCAGTCCGTCATACTGGTCTCCTTATACATACCGACTCTAACACATTAGACACATTCTTGCCTCAGGGCCTTCACACTGTCTGTTCCCTCTTGCTTCCTTTTTCACCTTCTTTAGGCCTTAGCTCAAATGCTACTTTCCCAGAGAGGCTTTTCCTAATCTTTCTTTCTAAAATAGCAACTCTTGCCCTGGCTGGTGTGGCTCAGTAGATTGAATACCAGCCTACAAACCAAAGGGTCACTGGTTTGATACTCAGTCAGGGCATGTGCCTGGGGTGCAGGCCAGGTCCCCAATTGGGGACATGCAAGAGGCAGCCACACATCGAAGTTTCTCTCCCTCTTTTTCTCTTTCCCTTCCTCTCTAAAAATAAATAAATAACATCTTTAAAAAAATAAAATAGCAGCTCTCCCTCCCTCCCCTTACACTGATTTATTTTGCCCCAATTACACTATACGTACTTGTTTTGGTTTCATTGGCTGCCTGACCCACGAGAATGTTGGATCATGTGGGCAGGATGTTGCTGAGAGGGAGAGTGGAGTGATGGCTTAGGGTTTGGTTTCAGGAGCCTAACTACGTCATTTAAATCCTAGTTCTAGCCCTGGCTGGGTAGCTTGGTTAGTTAGAGCGTTGTCCCGATAGGCCAAGGGTGCAGGTTCAATTCCTGGTCAGGGCACATACTAAAACAAGTGAAACTAAAAACTGATGTTTCTCTCTGTTTCTCTTGCTCTCTTTCTCCCCACCTTTCCTCTCTCTCTCTCTAAAACGGACAAATAAAAATTTAAAATAAATAAATAAATTCTGGTCCTACCACCTATTTGCTGTGAGCCCTTAGGTAAGTTATTTAACCACCCTGGGCCTTTCTTATCATCTGTAAATCAAGCATGACAGTAGTCCTTATTTTATAAGGAAGTTTGAATGATTTACTGCTATTGGTAAGTGCCAACAGCTATCGCTGTGTACCAGTGTCTAGAACAGAGCCTGGCATACGGTGGGTGGTCAATGAATTAATGATACTTTAAACATAACACTCTTTCCTGCATACCCACCCATTAGCCTGTTCTCCAATAGCTGGGATAGGAGCCCAGGTGCACCAGGGCCTCACCTTGCAACACAGCACTGAGGTTCCCAGGGGGAAGCCGGACCCAGGTGAGGTTCTCCAGGGGCTCTCCATCTCGAGCCCAGTCCACCACATGTTCCTGCAGCTCCCCGGACCCCTGTTGCCAAGTCACCAGCAGCTCTGTGCTCCCAGCAATGCTACTGACCACCACATCATGAGGGGCAGAGGCTGAATCTGGAGGAGAGGAAAGAGAAGTCTCAGCTGCCCTCTCAGGAGGTCCCCTCCTGAGCACTTCCAGGGCACTGAGTAGAGGAAGTTCATAGCCTCTTACCCAAGCAGACCAAAGAAAGGTTGGTGAGAGGCTCCCAGCTTGTGGCATTGACGGTGGACACTGCAACCCACTCCGCCTGGGCTGGTATGGAGGAGCTACAGCACGGAGTCTCCCAGGGGATCAGTTCCTGACCTTTAACCTGGAACCAGACTCTATAGCTCACCTGCACACAATGCCCTGGGGCCTGAGGGATGAAGGAAAGAAGGGATTAATATCTTCCATTTATCAGCTCTGGCTAGTGTGGCTCAGTGGATTGAGTGCCAGCCTGTGGACCAAAGGGTGGCCCGTTCAGGGCACATGCCTGGGTTGCGGGCCAGGTCCCCAGTAGAGGGACCACGAGGGGCAACCACACACTAATGTTTCTCTCCCTCTCTTTCTCCCTCCATTCTCCTCTCTAAAAATAAATAAATAAAATCTTTAAAAAATATATCCTCCATTTATCAGACACCTACTGTGTGTCTCAGTGAGGTCACCTGACACACCAAACAGTGAAATATTTTTGTTGGCTCCACTTTACAGATGAGGAAATGGAGTCTCAGAGGAACTTAGTGGTAGAGGTGGAATTAGAATATAGTGCCAGGGCCAGGGCGAGGTACCCACCTTGGATGCAAACTTTTAAGGGGGAGGATACCAAAAACACAGTAATAAAGATAAATAAGACTTTAATCAGTCAAAATTGATGCCACAAAACCCCCATAACAAACTAAGATTTTTATGATTTCAAGATTTAAGTAAAGACAGGATCTGACCCTGCACACAGACAACTCCGCCTCACTCACCTTGCCCTAGTCTGTGTCCTGTGAAGCTCTTAGGGATTTCCGAATGCCCACTGTTGCATAGAGGGGTGGTTGGTTATACATAGTAAAGAGGACGGCACCCTCTAGGGGCATCTGGGAAAATCTGTGCGAATTTTTCTTTGCCTCAGTGACTGGTATTTGATGGACAAGAGTCAGGGATGCCACACTGTGAAACAAAAATCTGTCCGTGACCCTTATGACTTTTGAGTGTTATCCCCACTGGAAACTCTTGTAGATGAAAAACCTTTCTAGTAATTGATCCTAGGACCAAACCAAACCAAATCTTTTTTTTTTTTTTGGGGGGGGTCCTGATTTTAATAGTCACTGAATCTTTAAATATTCAGGACATATGGGGACTTACTAGGCAGTTTTTATTATCAACTCCCAGCACAATCTGTGTTTTGATCAGAGAATTTGAAATGTGCCTTGCATCAGCTCCTTGGAAATTTGCTCTAGAGCATGACATGTGGTTGATTTTGGTGAAAGTCCTGTTCGTACATGGACAGACTGCATATTCTGAGTTTTTTATGCAAGTCCATTAGACTTTGTTAATTGCATGTCTATATATTCTAGATCTTGACTTATTTTCCATCTGTCTGTTATGAAATTACTGACAGTGGTATCTTAAAATCTCCCACAAAGGTTGTGAATTCATACACTTCTCCTGTAGCTCTGTTAATTTTTGCTTTATGTATTTTAAAGTCATGTTACTAAGTGTATACAGATTTAGTACCCTTATGTCATCCTGGTGGGCTAAATTTTTTGTCATTACACAGAACTTTATTTCCAATTTATCTTCTACTGAATGTTAAAATTAGAATACTGTACTACCGTATATATTTTAAAATATGTGTATACCTGGGTTACAGTACCTAGGCATTTTATTTCAGGATGGTAAAGGGTTACTATGAAGTAAGTGTTATGCAACACAGACACTGAGGCTGTGAATTTCTGTTTGAAAGCCAGCAATCTCAGCTCTGCCACTTTACTGGTTTACTGTGTGGTTTAGAGTGATCTCTCTGTGTCTCATTTTTCTCATCTATGAAGTTAGTTAATATAAGTAAGTGTGTAGGTTAGGGCCCAACACATAGTAAGAGCTCTATAAGTGTTATGTAATGGTTAAAATTAATGTTATTAGATTGAGTGGCTCAAAAAGATATAGGCCCACCCTGGCTGGTATGACTCAGTGGGTTGAATGCTGGCCTGCAAATCGAAAGGTCACCAGCTGGATTCTTGGTCAGGGTACACGCCTGGTGGCAGGCCAGGGTCCCGGTTGGGGGTGTGCCAGAGACAACCAATCAATGTTTCTCTCTCGCATCGATGTTTCTCTCCCTCTTTTTCTCCCTCCCTTCCCTTCTCTCTAAAAATAAATAAATAAAAATATTTTTTAAAAAGAAGACATGGGGCCTGTTGTTTTGTTCTTTGCCATATTTACTGTGAGCTAGGGCCTAGCAATACCTGGAACACAGTAGGTACTCAACAGATTTAGATCAATGAGGACTATGGCACCCTTGTCTGTCATCTCATAACGCCCTTCTGATACTAGCATCTGAACCCTTAGCACACTGTGCTGTATTTTGTGGAACTAAGCCTAGTCTTGCTTCCAAACCTTTGTAATTGCTGTCTCCACTGTCTAGAACGCATGCATCCATCTTCCTGTTTCAGCTCAGCGCTCCCAGGTGGTGGAGGCACGTTCTGGGCGCAGCCCTGTGCCAGGACCTTTCTGAGCATTCCCCTCCTTTAGGCCTTGAGGCAAACTCAAGAGGGCAGTACAGCAACTTGTCTTCTTCACGTCATCATGATTATGGCTTTCTGGTCATGTGGCAAAGAAATATAACTGGTCTCCACAACTCACCTTCCACAGAAGCAGGGATTTCTGTCCACCTTGTGTCCCACAGAGGTTCCCTGATAGCCACACATCTTTTGGAGCTGACAAGGGCACAAATGAAAGGGGCATGACTGGACAGACCTCCAGGAGAGGGAACGAAGGTACAGGAGTAAGCCAGGAGATCCTTACCAGAGGGCAGCGTCTGGAAGGACAGAATAGGGCTCCACTCGCCCCACAGATCCTCCTCTTTCTCCATTCGGCAGCGTCCTGACACCTCGTAGCCAGTGGCTAGCTCTAGGTCCTGGATCTCAATGGGAGTCAGGGGTACGGACTTCAGTTCTGGTTCCAGCTAGGGAGAGTCAGGAGAGAGCAATAAGCCCAAGAGCCAAGTTGACAGTATTTGATCTCATATGTCATCAGGGTAGGCAACTACCCTGCTTTGCCTGGGACTGAGAGGATTCCCAAGACACTGGACTTTCGGTTTTAAAAGTGAGCCCTATGTGCCAGGTATGACAGTAGGTGTTAAATTATATTATTACCACCATTTTACAGGGTAGGAAAACTGCAGTCCAGAGAGAGAAAGTGATTTGGCCTGGGTCATAGAACTGGTGAGTGCTGGAGCTGAGGTTTGTACCAAGGCAGTCAGATTCCAAAGTCTGCATCTCAGCATTGCTCTGAATTGCATGAATAATCACAATGACAACTCTGCTCTATGTTATGGTGTTCTGCATCAAAAACTGTGGCTGAAAGAGTTGGTTATCCACAATATTCATTCTCCCCTTCGTCCTCTGGAAACAGAACCTCTGAGTATCAGTTGGGAGCATGGCTATGAAGAATAAAGACTACATTTCCCAGCCTCCTTTACAGTGAGGTGAGACCATGTGACTAAGTTTTGGACACTGAGATAGGAACTGAAATGATATATACAGATTCTGGAGTGTGCTCTTATGGCAGGTCCCCCAACTCCATCTGGGGTCCCACTACCCTGGGGCTTTCTTCTACCTTCTTTCATGTGAGCTTGGAAAAGTTGCTTAACTTCTCTGATGTTTGGCTTCCCCATCTATAAACTAGAAACTTACACTTAAAAGCGTCTGTTATGTACAGAGGTTGGGGAATTTATCCAGATAATCCCTGCTGATTGCTTAGCCTGGGACCTGATGCTCAGCAGGTCTCAGAAATGTCAGCTGCTTTTATTCTCTTTGAGTGTTTAATGAGAACCAGGCCCTGCTCCTCATCTGTAAAGTGATGCTAAGTGCTGTTATTCTTATTTTAAGGTTAACGTAAACTATTTCAGTACTTTTATTCATTCACAAAAATGTCACAAAAAGCTTATTGTTCCTCAAAAATTCCAAGTGGAAAATGGCCTCCATCCACAGCTCCAGGTTTTCGGGCTGTCCAATTCCACCCTCTTCCTCTTAATGACCCACACACAGGGATGGCTCTGAGGCCCTAGTCCACCTGAGTAGGTACCAAAGAAAAGATCTTCATCCCTACTCCCCAAGACCAGAACCAGGCCAGGTCATTAAGAATAAATCCATTTTAGGACTTCCGGCCAAGATGGAGGCGTAGGCGGACACACTGTGCCTCCTCTCACAACCAAAATTAAGGACAACAAATATTTAGAAACAAGAAAACAACCAGAACCTATAGAAAATTGAACTGTACGGAAGTCCAACAACCATTCATCCAGACCGGTAAGAGGGGCGAAGTCTCGGCAGGAAAAAGTGGAGGTGCGGACCCGGGAACGCAGGCAGCAGTGGCTGGCAGTTCCCAGGTGCACAGGTGGCGGCTGGCGGACCCCGGGCACAGGGGGGCAACTGCGCAGACCCAGTGAGGCCACACAGGGCGGCTGGCTGACCAGGTGGTCCCACATTTGAGCGCGCAGACGGTCCAGGCAGAGGGGAAGTGGCGGAAGGGACTGAATCCAGGAGAGAGCGGAGCAGGCACCATTGTTCCCTCTCAGACCCCGCCCCCACATACAGGGTCACAACCCAGCGACTGGGCTGCCCCCGTCCTGAGAAACCCCTACGGCTCCACTCCCCACTAAATAATAGATGCGACCAGACTAAAACCAAAACAAAACAAAACAAAACAAAACAAAAAAACCCACCAAAAATGGCTCAAATCGGAGGACAAATGAAAGCCCCAGAGTCAATTCCTCTAAGCCGTGAAGAGATAGCCAACCTATCAGATGCACAGTTCAAAGCACTGGTCATCAAAATGCTCACAGAATTGGTTGATTTTGCTCACAAATTAGATGAAAAAATGCAGGCTACAATACGTGAAATGAAGGAAGACGCATGGGGAACCAATAGAGATGGAAGGAAAACTGGGACTCAAATCAATGGAGTGGACCAGAAGGAAGAAACTAACAACCAAACAGAAAACAAGGAAGAAACAAGAATTCAAAAAAATGAGGAGAGGCTTAGGAACCTCCGGGACATCGTTAAATGTCCCAACATCCGAATTATAGGGGTCCCAGAAGGGGAAGAAGAAGAGCAACAAGTGGAAAACTTATTTGAACAAATAATAAAGGAGAACTTCCCCAATCTGGCAAAGGAAATGGACTACCAGGACGTCCAGGAAGCTCAGAGAGTCCCAAAGAAGTTGGACCCAAGGAGGAACACACCAAGGCACATTGTAATTACATTAGCCAAGATTCAGATGAAGGAGAGAATTCTAGAAGCAGCAAGGGATAAGGGGACAGTCACCTACAAAGGAGTTCCCATCAGACTGTCAGCTGATTGCTCAAAAGAGACCTTACAGGCAAGAAGGGGCTGGAAAGAAATATTTGAAATCTTGAAAAGCAGGGACCTACATCCAAAATTGCTCTATCCAGCAAAGCTGTCATTTAGAATGGAAGGACAGATAAAGCGCTTCTCAGATAAGGTCAAGTTCAAGGAGTTCATCATCACCAAGCCCTTATTATATGAAATGTTAAAGGGACTTATCTAAGAAAAAGAAGATAAAAAATATGAACAGTAAAAAGACAGCAAACTCACAGCTATTAACAACCACACCTAAAACAAAAGCAAACTAAGCAAACAGCTAGAACAGGAACGGAAACACAGAAATGGAGATCATATGGAGGGTTAGCAACAGGGGAGTGGGAGGAGGAGAGAGGGGGAAAAGGTACAGAGATTAAGTAGCATAGATGGTGGGTAGAAAATAGACAGGGGGAGGGCAAGAATAGTGTGGGAAATGTAGAAGCTAAAGAACTTATGACACATGGACATGAACTAAAGGGGGGGAATGTGGGTGGGAGGGGGTGTGCAGGGTGGAAGGGAATGATGGGGGAGAAATGGGACAACTGTAACAGCATAATCAATAAAATATATTTAAAAAAAAAAGAATAAATCCATTTTAAAACCAGAGGGGGGAATGAAAGGACAAAGTCAGCCCTGTTTGCTATTGTGGCACCATTTGTCTAGCAGGCCTGTGACCCTGTTAAACATGACTGCCCTTTTACTCTTCTGAGCTTGTCCCCAGGACTGGAAAGTACTGGAAGAACAGAACTAACCACTCTCCACAGCCACAGGCAGAAGATAACAGTGGAACACACTGCAGCCTCCTGTTACAAACTACAGCCCAGGGCCACACCATAGCAACCCCCACACCCTATTTTAATCCAATTATAATCCAATAAAAGCTTAAAGCCCCCACCCCTCAATGCTGGTACATCTCTCCACACCATGTCCCTCTCCTTTCTTGGAGAGTGAATAAAAACTAAAATTAAAAAAAAAATTCCAAGTGGAATTTGGATTGAGACTGCATGAAATTTATAGATTTGAGGGGGGGTAATTTTTAATTTAAAAATAAGTTATACATATTTATTGATGTCAGAGCGAGAGATGAAGGGAGAGAGAGAAATATCGATGTAAAAGAATATCAATTGGTTGCCTCAACTGGGGATCGAACCTGCAACCTAGGCATGTGCCCTGACCAGGAATCAAATCCACAACCCTTTGGTTTCCAGGATGATGCTCCAACCAACTGGGCCACACCAGCCAGGTCAAGGGGGTAATTCTTTAGTTGAAGAATGAATATACAGCCCTGGCTGGTGTAGCTCAGTGGATTGAGCTCGGGCCTGCGAATCAAAGGATCGCGGTTCGATTCCCAGTCAGGGCACATGCCTGGGTTGCAGGCCAGTTCCCAGCATGGGACACACAAGAGGCAACCATACAGTGATATTTCTCTCCCTCTCTCCTACCATTCCCCTCTAAAGATAAATAAATAAAAATCTTAAAAAAAAAAAAAAAAAGAACGAATATACATGTTCAGTTCTTTTGTGTGGACGCAGACAGACTCCAAGGGCAGGTAAGAAATGCCCCTGGGCTTGGCCTCTCATCTAGGGATGATGCCCTGAACAGGGTGGGGGAAAGCCCCTTTGACACTCACCAGGGTCCAAACCATCTGTTGGCATCTTCGGTAGTGGAACTGGCAGACCAGGACCTTATGCGGTGGCCATGCAGGTGGGGACCATTGAACAATGGCCTCCAGGGGGTCATCTTCTGAAAAATCCACATTAGGGTCCAGCTGGGGGGCTTCCGGCTTCACTGAGGAGGGGAGGCCAGGGTACATTGAGTCGGGGCCTCCAGCACCATCCCCCTCCAGGGAGCATCCCCCCTCCTGCCTGTTACTTCGTGTCTCCAGGTTCACGAAGACTGGGGACCAGAGAGGCCGGCCTGCCTTGGCCCCCCAGACAAGCAGTTCATCAGATGTGGTGAACTGTTCCCTCGGGATGGTCACCCAGCTCTGCCCGGTCGGCACCGCCACAGTCCAGGTTCTGCTGGAGTGACTGTGAGGAAAGATGTGGAGATTGAAGGGAGGTGCACACAGGGCTGAGCCCAACTCACAATAACAACTGCTCCACTGGGTTCAAATCTCAGCTCTGCTGCTTTAGAGCTGTGTGACCTCAAGCAAGCAACTTAACTTCTCTGTGCCTCAGTTTCCTTATCTCCAAAGAGGGCAATGAAAGTACCTGCTGACAGGGCTGAATGGAAGAGGGGAACCAATGTGATAATAAACAGGATACATTTACTAGGCCACTGGGTGCACAATACATGCTCTGTAAACACTGGTTATTGCATTTATTGAGTACCCACTGTATATGCACATTTAGGTCTATGTAACTGTTCAGTCAACAAATATATATTGTGCAGGCCTGGTTGTATAAACTGAAATAGGACTATGACCGAAGCAGGCAAGGATGGGTTCTCTGCTTCCCAGTGGGGGAGGCAGATGAGAGACATCAGTATATAACTGATGGTGGTGTGAGTGATACAGAGAATAGTCAAGTAGGGTGAAGGTGATGCACTGTGATGATGGGGTGAGGAGTGACAGTGCTGTTGGAGGGAGGGTAGTCAGGAAAGACCTCTCAGAGGAGGAGACATTTGAATAAAGGCCTGAAGGATGTGAGGGTACAGCCATGCAGAACATTTTAGGAAGTACAAAGACCCCGGGGTCAACAGCCTGGTGTGCTGAGGAAGAGCAAGGAGGAGTCCTGGCCCAGTGTCTCAGTTAGTTGGAGCATCGTCCCATACATCAAAAGGTTGAGGGTTCGATTCGAGGTCAGAGCATGTACCTGGGTTGTGGGTTTGATCCCCTGTCAGGGTATGTATGGGAGGCAACCAGTTGATGTTTCTCTCTCTCTCTAAAAAAATCAGTAAAAATATATCCTTGAGTGAGGATTAAAAATAAAAAATAATAATATAATATAATAATAAAAGCATATTTCAAAAAAAAAAGAGCAAGGAGGAGGCCCATGTGGCTGGAGCGGAGTGAGTGGGAGTGGGACTCTGAGGGCAGGGAGGTGACAAGCAGATTGGGCAGCTGCTGGTGGACCTCAGGGAGGACTGGCTTTTCTCCTGACTGAGGTAGGAGCCCTGAAAGGCTGTGAGCAGCAGAGGAGCAACTGACTGGGTTCACAGGCGCCCTCCAATTGCTGTGGTTGACTGCAGGATTGAGGGTGGAAACCGGAGCCCAGGGAGAAGAAGGTGACTGCACTATGCAGGACAGCAATGATGGGAGATGAACCGGGATGGGTGCTGAGGAAGTGGGGAACGCCAGATTCTGGATTTCATTTGAGGTGGGGCCAGCAAAGCTTGCTGATGGATCAAATGTGGGTGAGAGAGAGGAGCTGAGGAAGTTCCCAAGGATTGAATTTCAAAGGCTCAAAACTAGTCATCCTTCATAAAAACGACAACAAAAACACATGTTGGTGAAGATGTGGAGAAATGGGAGCACTCATGCCCTGCTGGTGGGAATGTAAAAGGTTGCGACTGCTGTGGAAAAGTCTGGCAGTTCCTCAAAAAGTTAAGCACAGAACTGCCATGTGACCCAGCAATTCCACTCCTGGGCAGGTACCTGAGAGAACTGAAGACAGGGACTCAACAACTTGTACACACATGTTCACAGCAGTACCAGTCGCAATCACCACAAGGTGGAAACAACCCAAATGTCCATCAACAGAGGGATGGAAGAACAGAACGAGGTCCATCCATACAATGGAATATTACTCAGGCATAAAGAGGAATGAAGTTCTGCTATGTGCTACCATGTGGATGAACCTCGTACACATTATGCTCAGAGAAAGGAGCCACACACAAAAACCAATTGTGTATGATTCCACTGATATGAAATGTCCAAAGCAGGCAAGTCCACAGAGACAGGAAACACACTGGTGGTGACCAGGGGCTGGGGGAGGGGGTAGGGAGTGAGTGCTCATGGGGATGGAACTTCCTTTTAGGTGACGGAGATGTTTTGGAGCTAGGTAGAAATGGTAGTTGCACAACACTATGAATGCACGGAAGCCACAGGATTGTTCACTTTAACACAGTGAATTTCATGTCGTGTGAACTTCACCTCATTAAAAAAAGGAAAAATCCTTCTTTGACTCCCCAACCCTCTACCAATTAAAACTAGGTTCCCCTTTTGGAGGTGGATGGTGGCGATGATTACACACCTATGTGAATGTCCTTAATGCCATGGACTTGTATACTTAAAAATGGTTGAGGAAAAAATGGTAAGTTTTATATGTGTATTTTACACCATTTAAAAAAAAAAAAAAAAAGCCAGCCCCAACTCTGGTTCCTACCTTTCAATGCCCTTTTCAAATTTGAAATGATTTCGAGTTTCCAGGTGTGATTCATCGTGAGGGAATGGCAGTTGCCCCTTGGACTGTGGGCCCCAGGAGGACCAGGCTTTCTGTCTGTCCTTTTACTGCTGCATCTCCAGAGTGGTTAAGCTACTTGCCTAAGGCCACACAGCAATAAAAACATTTTCTCTTCGCCAAGTGCCTCACTCAATGGATCCTCAGAACCAACCCCGGGAGGCACGTTTCATTTATCATCACCGTGTGAAAGAGGAGTAGAGGAGTCTCAGAGAGGGAAAGTGGTCCAGGGTTGCGCAGGAAGGAAATGAGGGAACCTGACATTGTTGAAGGGCTTGAGAGTTGGGGAGGACTGGGGGCAGGTCTTCAGGGTCCTCTCAACCAAACAAAGAGGGGACCTCGGCCAAAGTCTCAGTTTCCGCAAGCCACCCCATTGTACTCACTACTTCTGGCTCTGGAAGTGCAGCGTGGAGGGAGCTGCCAGGTCCCCAGGAGACCCCCACGAGCAGTTCAAGTCTCCCAACGGTCCAACACCATAGCACCGCAGGGGCCTGGGGCTGCCTAGAAGGGAGGTGGGAGGGTCCTAGTGTAGGGGATCAATTCCCCCAGCCGCCTGCACAGTCCAGAACCTGAACTTCCTCCAATTATTGAAAACCGTGAAGGTGGTGGGGTCTCTTGCAGAAGTGAACAGGAGGAAGAGGGCCTGGGCACCTGTACCCAGGCTTTGTGTGTAACTCCTCCCCTCCCTCAGCCAGCCACATCCTGTTACCACCCAAAATGCCCCCACTCCTGGACTCTGGCTTCCATCCCCTGCCTCCCATTCCCCACTCTTTTCTTCACCCCGTCCTTGCCCAAGGAGGAGCAGAGTAGCTTCCGAACATCTGTCATTCATTCCACGAACTTGGGAGTTTGCCCTGGAGGATTTGCGCTTTAAGAGTGAGCGTGCGGCAGAGCGCCCAACACGAGCTCACCCCAGAACTCACCGTGGGGACTCGTCTGGTGGAACGGCAGCAACAGCAGAGGCAGCAACCGGCAGAGGGCTGCCCGGGCCCCCCTCATAGCCTCCCCAGTGCTCCCCAGGCCCCCGCCTCCAAGTCGGCCCCGGCCCTACTGGGCCCTGGCGGAGGAGCCACGGGTCTCTAGATTCAGAGACCCAGCAGCAACGGGAAGCCGAGCCACCCCTCCCAGCCGCCTCCGCACCCTGTGCTCGGGTCCGCCCCTTCCCCCCTGGCAACGGAAAGTCCCCGGGGGAGGGGGAGCGGGAAGGCGGCCTGGGGCATCTAGGGGAGGTGACAGAGGGCTTGGCCTAGCTCTCCTGAAACTGAGCACCCCCAACAACACACACACACACTGAGGAGTCCTTCGGAACTTTTATTATTAGGGTTGGAGAAGTTTCTCATGTGTCTCCCTACCCAACCTCTCAACCCAGGATATGAAGGGAACTCAGGGGTCTCAACACCAACCCTGGCATCCACAGCAGGTGGGATTGGAGGGAGAGGGGCTGGAAAACAGGGGGAAAGGAGTGGGCAAAGGCTAGGCTGGGGCAAGGGCATCATATAGGATGGCCATGGGACAGTGGCTACAGTTCGGGCAGGAGACAGTAACAATTTTGGCAATGGCTTCTTCAGCGTAGCCAGTTTAGAGAGAGTAGGGACACCATTGGACAGGGGACAGTATAGTCCAGACAAAAGGAATGATATGGGCCAGGGAGAGGTCAGGGATCAGATCTGCAGTGACCATCTGGCTAAGTAGACGATTTGGGTTATTCGAGGGGATTGTGCTGGAGTCCACAGTGCCTGACCGTGATGACTTGCTGATGAATGAATATAAGAGGGGCCAGAGACAGGTACTCAGCATTCCCCCTCCCTAGCCCAGGCAACCCAGTCCCTGGTCTAGCAGTACATGCTGATTTCCTTCTTGGTGCAACTCTTGTTGCAGCAGCAGTCACTGAGGAGGTCTCAAGTGCGCCACAGAGCCCCTTGGGGTCCCTGCCAGCTGGGTGGGCCCCCAGAGAAAGTCTCGGGAAACTTTTTCTGCCGCTCACTGGAGGCCACCACCTTGTCCAGCTTGGTGTTTCCATCAGGTTCTGCATCTGGGAAGGCATTCTGTGCAAAAGATGAAAAGAGTTAATGTTTGGGGCTCAGCTTCTGTCACACCCAAAATCAGGGCTGCCGGTTGGTCCAGATACTTTTCTATTTTCGTGACATGGTGTCACAGTTTGAGATTTTGAGTCTACTCAGGCCTAGCTTCCAGCTTTGATGGCTAGAATATTCAACCTCATTGAGTTTGACTTTTCTTTCCTGTTATTTCTTTCCTTTACTCTTTATTTATGGAGGACCTTGTGGTTAAGAACATATGTTTGGGAGCCAGACTGATTAAGCACCAATCCAGCTTAATATAATCCAGAGCAAGTGAATTTACTTCTCTGAGTCTTGGTTTCCTGGTCTGTGAAGTGAGGAAAATAATAACTCCTACCTTCTAGAGTTTCACAAAGAGTAGATGAGTTAATTAATACTCATTACAAAAAAACCCCAGCAACTTAGGATTGTGTCTGGCACATGATACTCAAAATAGTGTTAAGCATTTATCAAGCACTAACTGTGTGCCAGACATTGTTTTGAGGGCTTTCATGAGTAAACTCCTTTATTCCTCTCAATGACAAACCCATGTGGTGGGTACTGTCACTAGACCTCATTTCCCAGAGAAGAACACTGCGGGCCCCATTGGGGGAGTAACTCTCCAAGAACACACAGCTATTGAATTGTAGAACTGCTGTTTGAGTCCAGGCAGCATGTCTTCTAGGTCCACATTCATCCCATCATCATCATCATCATCATCATCATCATCATCATCATCACCAATGTCTATTTTTCTGCCAGACCCCTGCCCTTTAGGAATCTAGACTCCATGCCTCCCTCTTGAGCCCAGACTGAGTCTCCTACCCTCTTTGGACTGTGTTCTCATCTGTTTTGACTCAATTTTGCCACTGAACAAAGTTGTGAGATGCAGGGACTCTGCCTCCCATTTGCAGATAAAGAGGGTCAGAGAGGGAAAGCAACTTGGTGGGAGGGTCACCCAATAGATAGCAAAATCCGGCCTTGGACACACCACACTCCTCACACTACCTTTGCCTAGGGGGTGGAAAGCACTTCAGCGTCAGCTTCTGAATGGTGTCCCCCTGGAGTCCTGCAAACAGCAGCCTTGCTCAGTGCAAAGCTGGACACATAGGAGGTTCCCCAGGGATAGTACTCTGTCCTTTGACTTTCAGCCAGTGGAGACAGCTTGCAGCTCCCCCCACTCCATCCCAGCTTTGCAGCTCTGCCAACTGGCTCAGCTTCAAGAATGGGCAGGTCTCCTCAGCTGCAAGTCATGGGCAGGGGCTTAGCTCCCTAGCCCCTGGTCTGATCTTTGTCTCTGCCTTCTTGGGCCCATCCCATGTCCCATATCCCACCCTTCTCCCCTTCACTACCTCCTGCCACCTCACCCATTAGTTCCTGGGTCAGGATGGCCGACCGACTCCATCTCAATTGAGTTTGTCCACAGACTTAGATAGCTGTCCGGACGAACTCAGGGCCACAAAGCTTCTCAACAATGGGCGGTTCCAGGGCCTCAGCTTCCAGCCACAGCCCTACTGCCAGCACCCACACAGCCAGCAGCAGAGTATTGGGTGCTTGGCCGTGGTGGACAGGGACTCCTGGGACATGAGGGTGGGCCCAGCCAGGAAGTTTTCTTGTGCTCAGTGCCTCTGCTGCTTCCTGGCCCCCCATTTATACACCTAGGTTCCCCCACCTGTTGTGGAGGAACGGAGTGACCTCCTTTATCTCTTCCAGCTGAGGAGAGGTGAGCATGCTCCGCCCAACCCTGACCTTTCCTGTTTCCCAGGCTAAGCGATAACCTTTCCCCAGGGATGGGGTGGCTCAGCTCACTGCCATGCTCAATAGAGAGATGCAAAGAAGGCCTCACTCAGCAGAGACCAGGAACCTAGACGCCCACCAGGCCAGGGGAGAGGGTGTGGCCAGACCTCTCTTCACTATAGGGCTGGGGTCTGGACCGCCTCTATAATAGAATAGCTACAACAATGATAGTGAGCCCTTCCACAGTACGGGCTTGGAACCAAGCACTGCTCTGAATATTTTATATTCGTGTAATCTATTTAATTCTCCTGACCGCTAGGATAACGGTTCTCAAATAAGAGCCAGCCACAGAATCTTTTGGAGGGCTTGATAAAACCTAGAGGGTGAGGCCCTCCTGCAGAGCATCCAAGGAAAGTTTCCAGGCTGTGCTAATGCTGCTGGTACCCAAACCACTTCCAAGAGCCACTAGACTGTGAGGTTAGGACTGAGATTATACTCACAGTACAGACAAGGAAACTAAGGCACAGAGTGGTGACATAAGGTGCTCAAAGTCAGCTGGTAAATGGGAGTAGGGTGGAAGGCTATCTGGCTCTAGAATCCATGCTCTCCAAGGGAAATTTTAAGGATTAAAAAATATCTATAAGGGGCCCTGGCTGGTGTAGCTCAGTGGATTGAGCGTGGGCCTGCAAACCAAATGGTTGCTGGTTCAATTCCCAGTCAGGGCACATGCCCAGGTTGTAGTCCAGATCCCCAGTAGGGGATATGCAAGATACAATCATACACTGATGTTTCTCTCCCTCTCTCCTTCCTTTCCCCACTCTATAAAAATAAAGTAAAAAATAATAATTTAAAAAAATACATGGGGACAGAGTTTCAGTTTTGCAGATGAAAAGACTTCCGGAGAATGACGGTGGGGACGGCTGCACAACAGTGTGAATGTGCTGAATGCCACTGAGCTGGACACATAAAAATGGTGAAGATGGTAAAATTTATGTTATACGTATTTTTTCACAACTAAAAATGTTTACTTAATGTCATATACTTAGAGGAGCTGTGATGTGCTGGGAAATGTTTAACAATGGGCTCTCCAGAGGAAAAAAAAAATCGATTTGTAGCACTTGTCAGTTTCTGGGCAATTTCAAGCTCCCAATGTGATGTCACTGCGGTGTCCCCAAATTCCTGGAAAGTTGAAATCCGTCCTTACAAGTCAGTACAGCTGGCTCCAGGATACCACTGACATTGTACTGCATGTGCAAGTTAAATAATCGTTTCAAACTGAACACCTGTGCCGTCATCACTAGGATCAAGAACAGGACGGTGCCAGCAATGCAATGTCCAGCCCCTCCCCCACATCCTCCCTGATCACAAGCCCTGGCTTTTCCTAGAGGTAACCACCAACCAGACTCGAGGCATCATCATTTCTTTGGTTTTTACAGTTTTAACACCAACACATGCCTCTCTACAGCTGAGTTTGTCTCTTCCCTTTTTATTCCTTCCTGCACTCGAACAAATTGAACTTTTTATTGCACATGCAGAAAATTGCACTGATCACAAGTGGACACCTGGAAGCATTTCCACAAACAGAACACGTTTCTCTAACCAACACTCTCGGCCTCCGCTCAGGGCAGGGCAATGCAGCTCCAATGTCTAGGAGGAGGAGTATGGAAGAATTGGTGGCCCTCTGGTAAAACTATGATAAAAATACAAAAAACAGATAAATACTGTGGCTGAGGTACTTTGAAGCCCTGCAAAGCCCCTGTTTCCTATTAAAGTTCCCCCACTGCCTTTACATTCACTGGTGGATCATGTGTGTGGAAATTACTACTGTGGTGTTTGTTTATTGGTAATTTTCCATTTATCTCATTCCTTCTACATTTCCTATTATTTATTATCTGAACTTCTTATGTAAGGAAGAGTTGTTCTATCTCCATTGGTTTGTTTATTCAATCGTTTCTTTATACAAGTATGGATTCATGAACAGTTACTTTACTCTTTGTTTTTTTTAAAGAAGATTTTACTTACTTATTTTTTTAGAGATAGGGGAAGGGAGGGAGAGAGGGGGAGAGAAACATCGATGTGAGAAAAACAATCAGTGGCCTGGCCTGCAATCCAGGCACATGCCTTAACTGGGAATCAAACCATCGACCTTCGGGTTTGCGGGAGGATGCCCAACCCACTGAGCCACACCGGTCAGGGCTATTTTAGTCTGTGGGTTATAATCCAGCACTGTTGTTATTTATTTTGTGGCTCATATTGTTCCAGCTTTGGCCATTGTGTCAGTTGGCCACTGCTGTAAGCATTTTAGGGACTATTCTTTCGACCTGACTCCATTTTTGTTTGTTTGTTCATTTGTTTGTTTGTTTTCAGCACTTTCTTACTTTTTGGCACCCTAAGATGTCCCAGACTCCCCTTGTCTTTTCCCCATCCCAGTCCTGGAATTGGCCATTTCCCCAGGGAGCCTGGGCTGCCTTTATAGGTGAAGGGCACTGGGCATTGGGTGTGCTCATTGCTACTGAGGGCGGGGGTATGGTCATTACCTCTAGGCCTTCTCAGCAGATAGCACTACTTTCTTTTTTTAATAATGAGGTAAAATTCATATAAAATTAAATTAACCATTTTAAACATTACATGTACATTACTGCACACACACATTCAGAACAGCAGTTCTGAATACAGTCAAAAAAACAGAAAAACCCCTAATGACCATCACCAGATGAATGGACAAACGCAATGTGGTCCATCCATACAATGGAATATATCACTCAGCCTTAAACAGGAATGAGGGTCCAATGCAGGCTGCAGTGTGGATGAACCTCAAAAACATGAAACTGAGTGAGAGAAGCCAGGCACAAAAGGGCACGCACTGTGTGATCCCATTGATGTGCAATGTCTGGAGTAGGGGAATCCGTAGAGACAGAAAGACCAGTGGTTGCCAAGGGTTAGGAGGAGGGAGGCATGGGGAGTAATTGCTACTGCATATCCCCTTGGGGTGATGAAAATGTTTTGGAACTAGACAGAGGAGATGGTTGCATAGCATTGAGAAGTACTTAATGCCACTGAATTGTTCACTTTAACATGGTTAATTTTGTTATATCAATTTCACCTCAATATTAAAAAAAAAAAAACAATAGGGCCTCTGGTAATGGGCAGAGTTGGGTTTCAATCCTATCTCTATTTCCTGCTGTGTGACCTTGGGCAACTCACTTAACCTTTTTAGGCCTTGGTTTCCTCACCTGTAAAACAGGGAGGATTCAATGAGTATGTCAAACTCATAAAACAGCCTGTGGTGTGCAGTAGTGCTGCTTAAATGTTATTTATACTTGACACATTCCCTCTGGATTCGGACTTTATTCCTTTGTCCTATTCTTCGTGACAAACTTCTTCTGGCCTTGGCTGCCCCCTGTGGATGCCTGGGGCCAAGGCAGCACTGCAGAAGACAGGAGTCAGCTGATTTTATCACTGTGAGAGAGTTGAGGAATAATCCGGTCTCTCCTCCCAGCGACTCTCCAGGGACACACCCTCTTCCATTTGCTCCTTACCACCAATGCCTGGCCCAGGGGCTGGTTAAGAACAGACGTGACAGAAATTTTTGCTGCCTGACTATCCGACTTTGACTCAGAACCAGAAACCTCTTTTGCGCCTCACGCAGAATCAGAATTTTGAGCCCAACACAGCTGGGTTTGAATCCTGATTCCTGTGTGACCTTGAGCAGGATGCTGCACCTGAGTTCAGGTGATGTATGGAAATAAGAAGTCTATTTACTCTATGGGGCTGTGTTGAGGTCTTTGGTGACATTATGTAAAGTGCTTAGCACCCTGCATAGCATACAGTAAGAACAGTTGGTTGAATGATGACCTGGAAAAGGATAGGTCCATATCCTAACACCCAGGACCTGTGAACATGGTCTCATTTCAACAAAGGGTCTTTGCAGATATAATTAAGGACTTTGAGATGAGATCATCCTAGATTATCTGGGTGAACACTTAACCTAGTAACAAGTGTTGAAGATGCAGACAAAGAGACAAGGCTATGTGAAGACAGAGGCAGAGATTGGGGTCAAGGAGGCTGAAAAGCCAAGTGCTGCCTGGCGCTGCCACAAGCTGGAAGAGATAAGGAGATAAGGCAGGATCCTCCCATAGCACCTTCGAAGGGAGATGACATCTTGACTTTGGACTTCTTGTCTCCAGAACTGTAAGAGAAAGAATAAATAAATAAATTTATTTATTACTCCAGAAAGAATAAATTTCGGCTTCTGTAAGCCACCCAGTTTGTGGCAATCTGTTACAGCAGCCGTAGGAAACCAATCCATAAGAATTAGGAAATGTTATGTGCTAACCCAGATCATTATTACTACTTCACTATCATTGTTTTTTTGGTCAGCATAAAAATGCACCCAAACCTTACCAATCCTGAATAAAGCCGCTCTCTCCAAACTTAACTAATTTTATTTTTTTTAAGATTTTATTTTTTATTTATTTTTAGATACAGGGGAAAGGAGGGAGAAGAGAAGGAGAGAAACAACAATGTGTGGTTGCCTTTTGCACACCCCTCACTGGGGACCTGTCCTGCAACCCAGGCCTGTGCCCTGATTGGGAATCTGACCGGCAACCCTTTGGTTGGCAGGCTGGCACTCAGTCCACTGAGCCACACCAGCCAGCGCTTAACTAATTTTATTTTTGAATAGTAAATACACTCAGGTGCGTCAAGAAACAAAAAGTGTAAGAAAGTTTATGCTGTAGAATCTCCATCTCCTTTCCCTCCTTCCTGCACAGATAACGCACGGCTCTTGATTTCCTGAGTATCTTTCCTGAATATCTGTGCATGTTTACAAACAAATGTGAATACAGGTCCTCATCCTCCACCCTGACACCTACTTTTACATTGAACGTGGCATTAAAACATTTTTTCTGTTGTAGTAAAATAGACATAACATGGAAATATACCATGTTAGCCATTTTAAGTGCCCATTTCAGTGGCGTTAGTATATTCCCATCATTGTGCGTCGCTCCCACCATCTGTCTCCTGAACTTGATCATCTTCCCAAAGTCAAACTGTCCCCATTAAACACTGACTCCCTATTCCGCCCCCCTTCCAGCTTCTGGAAACCACCATTCTCCTTTCTGTCTCTATAGATTTGCCATCATGCTTTGTATTAATAGAATAAAAAAAGTGTTTGCTCTGGCTGCCGTAGCTAAGTGGATTGAGCACGAGCTGCGAACCAGTTGTCTCCAGTTTGATTCCCAGTCAGAGCACATGCCTGGGTTTCAGGCCAGGTCCCCAGTGGGGGGCATGTGGGAGGCAATCACACATTGATATTTCTCTCCCTCTCTTTCTCCTTCCTTTCCCCTCTCTCTAAAAATAAATAAATACAATCTAAAAAAAAAGTGTTTGTCCTTGTGTATCTAGTTTTTTTTAAAGTAATCTTTTAAAAATTGATTTTGGAGAGAGAGGAAAGGAGAAAGAGGGAGAAACATCAGTTTGTTTTTCCACTTATTTATGCAGTCATTGGTCAATTCTTGTATGTGCCCTGACCAGGAATCAAATCCACAACCTTGGCATATTGGGACGATACCCTAATTAACTGAGTTATCTGGCAAGGGCTAGCTTCTTGCCCTTAGCATAATGTTTCATCTACGTTGTAGCAGTGTCAGAATTTCAATTCAAGATAGCATGTTTTACACATTCTTCTGTACCTTGTCTTTTTCTTCCCACTCAACAAATTCTGGTTATCTCTCCTTACCAAGCTCCCTTTATGCATCCTTGTTATTTTTCTACAACTTCATAGTTTTCTGCTATGTGGATGCTCCGGAGTTAATTTCACTCCCAGAGATGGATATTTTTCATCCATTTGTTCTTAGGCTAACACGGCAGTGAAGAACCTTGTACAATTGTCATTTCACACACATGCAAATGTGTCTGTGGATAAATCCCCCAAAGTGAGATTTCTTATTCAAAGACAATTTGCAGTTATAATTTTTACAGATATTGCCAAATTTCTCCTCTTGGAGTTAGATTAATTCACACTCCCTCCAGCAATGGATACAGGCCCTGCTTCTCTACATCCTCACTGACAGACTGTACATCAACCTTTGGGCTTTTGCCAGGACAAAGGTGAAATATAGTACTTCAGAGTAGGGAAAATTTGCATTTCCCTCACCACAAGCAAGGCAGAGTATACTTCCATGTGTTTAAGAGCTATTTATAGTTTTTTCTTGCCCATTATGCTTTTGGGTTGTTCATCTTTCTTCTTGACTCGTAGGAGTTCTTTATATATCAAGGGGATTTACCATCTGTTTATGAAATTTGTTGTAAATATTTTTCCCAGTTTGTCATTTCTCTAAAGTTTTGAATTGATGGTTATGAGCATTTATGAGGATTTGATACATGCCTGCTTTTGTGCTAGGTGTTTTAATCACACACTTCAACCTTACTGACATAGTTTTTCATCTCTAAGGAGTACATCATACATCTCTGAAAAATAAGAACATTGTCCTATACAATCATGCAACTACTTTCACATCTAAGAAAATATACAATCATTCTTTAGTCTCATCTTATGCCAAGCACATCTTCAAATTTCCCTGAGGCTCTGAAACGTCTTTTTGGTGTTGATTTAGAGCACCACTAGCCAACAGGACTTTCTCTGATGTCAGGAATGGTCTATATCTGTGCCTTCTGATGTGGCAGCCACTGACTACACAGAGCTGTTGAATGTTTGAAATGTGTGCAGTGCAAATGAGGGACTGAATTGTTCATTGCATTTTATTTTAGTTACTTTTAGTTTTCATAGCTAAGTGAGAACTTACAATACACCTGATGAACATGGATGCAAAAATTCACAACAAAATATTAACAAACCGAATTCAACAGCACATTAACAGGATCAGATGCCACAATCAAGTGGGATTCATCTCAGCGATACAAGGATGGTTTGACATCCACAAATCAATATGATACATCACACTAACAAAAATGAAGGATAAAAATAATATGACCATCTAACAGATGCAAGGAAGCACATTTCCACTCCCCCCATCCCATCCCCAATTCCTTGCCCTTCCCCAACCATTACCCGAACCATTGCCAGTATCTCTAAGGCAGGAGTGTCAAACTCATTTTCACCGGGGGCCACGTCAGCCTCACGGTTGCCTTCAAATGGCCAAAATAATTTTAGGACTATATAAATGTAACTAATCCTTAACTATTAAGGAGTTGAAATTACATTCAGCCCTTTGAAGGCAACCAAAAAGCTGATGTACCCCCCAGTGAAAATGAGTTTGACACCCCTGCTCTAAGGTATTTTATTTTATTGATTGATTGATTGATTGATTGAGAGACAGAGACACACACACAGAGAGACAGAGACAGAGAAAGACAGAGAATCAAACCCACAACTTCGGTGTATCAGGACAATGTGCTACCAATACCAACTGCACTGCTCTGTCAGGAGGATCAGGACTTCTGATGGTAGATTCTTTTTGTTTTTGAAGATTTTATGGGAAGGGAGGGAGAAAGAGAGGGAGAGGAACATCAATGTGTGATTGCCTCTCATGTGACCCCCACTGGGGACCTGGCCTACAACCCAGGCATGTACCCTGACTGGGAATTGAACCAGTGACCCTTTGATTCACAGGCCAGTGCTCAATTCACTGAGCCACACCAGCCAGGGCATCATGCAGCCTTCTTATGTCATTTTTCTGGTTCCCTAAAAGATGGACACATATGCTTTTAATTTCCTACCTCAATGAACATTCTCATCTGATGTAAAACTTTCAATGAATATATAAACTTGGAACAGAACAGCCAAGTCACAGTTTTCCCTGTTTAACAGGGAGCCGATAACTGGCTTAAACAAGAGAGGATGTTACTTGTCTCTGCTGATGGACAGACCGGAACCCCAGGTCCTTCTGTGAGTTACTCCACCATCCTCTAAAAGGACAACATGTCCAGAACACTTGGCTGTGTCTGGAGATGACTTTGGTTGTCACACCTGTCAGAGGGATGTGCCACTGGCACCTAGAGGATAGTGGCCAGGGATGCTGCTCAATATCCTGTAATGAACAAAACAGCCCTCCTCCATAATTTGGCTCCAAATGTCAGCAGAGCCACCTGCCCTAAAGAGTCCCCACTCTTCTTTTTTCTCTCTTTTCTGTTTTGACTAACTTGTTGAAGAGCCCACCCTCTGGATTTGTCTGTTGGCTTCCTAATGTTATTTAACTTGTTTTTCAACCCCTTCCACTTCCTTCCAACTGGATGTTAGGTTGAGGGACATGATCAGAGCCAGGCTTGACATTTTGGCCAGATGTGCCCCAGGAAGAGCTGTGAACTTCCTTCTGCATCACATTAACAGGTCCACAAGGCCCTGGATCCCTCTACTGCAGTGATTTTCAAGCTTTTTCATCTCACGGCACACGTAATTGCTAAAATTCTGCAGCACACCCCAAGAAATATTTTTTGCTGATCTGACCAAAAAAATAGACATAATTTTGATTCATTCACACCATACAGCTATTGTCATTTTTTAATTTGATAATCTAAGGGAAAAGAGGTCAGTGCCTCTGGCTGAATAGTGAGGTATTGCATGTTATAAAAATTCTTGTAGCACACAGGTTGAAAATTGCTGCTCTATGGTAGTACCGAGCTTCATCAAAGCTAGCCCCAGTGACATTCTGGCCTCCACGGCAAAGTGCATTCCCCTACACCCAGTGAACCCTCTGGCACCCTGTGCATATCTTGTTCCCATCATTCTCTCAACTGATGTTTTATAATGTCCATTATGGTCACTGCCTCAATCAATGATTCATGGACTTTTGCAAATGGTAATTTTTTTCTAATTCTCTCATTCCTTCTACATTTTCTTTAGCCGGCATTCTCCTGGGCTTTTTGGTGACTGTGAAACACAGTTACTACTGGGAAGGCAAGGCCATGTTTAATTCCTTACTTTTAATTACCAATGTTCCCAGGAAAGAGTTAGTCAGGAGCTGCTTCCAATGGTATAATAAATATGTGTGGTTTTTTTTATTTCAAATTGTGGTTTAACATACATAAGTGCACAGATCTTGAATGAAAAGTTCGGGAAATTTTTAGATCTGTATACCTCTACAATTATCGTCAGATAAAAACAGAACATTTTGCCCTGACTGAGTGGCTAGGCTTGTTGGAGCATCGTCCCATATACCTAAAGGCTGTGGGTTCAATTCCTGGTCAGGGCACATACCTAGGTTGCAGGTTCAATGGCTGGTTTCTCTCACATTGATGTTTCTCTCTTTCTCAGTCTCCCCCCCTCCACCTTCTCTAAAATCAATAAACATATCCTCAGGTGAGAATTAAAAAATGAAAATAACTAAAAAATAATAGAACATTTTTAGCCCCACTTTGCCTTTCATGCCATGAAGACTTATAATGAATATTTATGACTGCAGAAATGATTTCCAGGCACAGGGGTGCCCCTCTTGGGGTTCACAGACTTCAGGAAGATGGGGAAATTGGTGAGAAGTGGAAATAGGGCTTCTAGGTTCCCCACTCCCACCTGACTTACCCTAGGAGGCGACTCCTCTCACAAAAGCAGCTGCAAGGGCTGAGCAACTTGCTTCGCCAACTGGGATGGATCCCAGGCACCTCCTGCCTGGAAGACTCATTAATTATTGGGAAGACTTATCAATTCTGGGGCTCAGCTGGCATTTCTAGGCAGACAGGGCTGCTACTGCTTCTCCTCTTCCATCGAGGGGCACACCCAGGGGGCAGCGAAACACATTGGAAAGTCCCAGAAAAGGAGACAGGCTGTCTGGGCTCTGATGCCTCCAGCTGAGTGACTTTGGGGGAGCTACTTCACCCTTTAAGCCTCTGCACACCCGCCAAGTGCGGGGAATATCCTACTACTTAGGCTTATTGGGAGGATTTCATCTAGCTACTTTACCTCTCTGACCTCACCTTCCTCTTTGCTCATTCTACCTCTGCCCGAGGTTTGATGTTTGCTCCTGCCCCCAGGCCTTTGCTTCTGCAGTTCCCTTCGCCTCAGTTTTTTTGTGGCTTTCTTCTCACAACTCAGGCTCAGTTCTCATGACCCTATTGGCAGCGAAACAGCACCAGAATGTTGCTAGCAATTGGTACTTGAGTGCTGCCTTAAAAAAAAAAAGCATTCAGATTCAAGATTCAAATGCAATAAAAAGTTTATTTAGAAAGTCACTGAGGTCAAAGAAATAAGCCATGGAAGAAGTGAGCCAGCTGAGATGCGTGGGCTCGGTGAACAAGTTACAGAGGCAAAAGGAGGGCCCTTGGAGCTTAGCGGGGAGAGTGGGGGAGAGGGGGAGAGAGAGAGAGAGAGAGAGAGAGAGAGAGAGAGAAAACACACACCTGGGGTAAGGAGGTTGGGGAAGAGGGTAGGGAAAGGTAGGGTGGGGGTTACTCCTTAGAGAGAGTTCTGGGTCCTCCAGCTTGAGGTCTCAGGGGTAAATCCAATAGAACATCCATTAGCTTTCCATGTGTGTCCTTTCAGTGTTGTGATCTCCACTGATTGGTTGACAACCAGGGCAGATGGGTCATTAGTCAATGCAGCTGGTCCTGAGGTCAGCCATGGAGTCACTTGTCTGGTTTTGCTGCTTTTCTGGGCCTGGAGCTGAAACACAATTGAGGCCTAGATGTATTTGATGCAGGTCAGAGCCTTATTGTCCTGGTAAGAACTTGTTTGTTCCCATTGTTTGTCGGCCCCCTTGTTTGTTCCTCCTCTTAGGGGTCTAACCTGCATGACTAGCAACATGCCAGGGAAGGGTCCGAATTGCATGACCAGCCATATGAAAGGTTAGGGGGTCTGAACAGCATGACCAGCAATATGCCAAGAGAAGAAAGGTTACCCTGGGAGGAAGTCCTTGTTTTCCCAATTTTACCTGTTGCTAGGCACCTGGGACTTTCCACCCTAGTGACCTTTATATCTGGCTCATCATCCTTGCTCTGCTCAGGCCTAACTGCCTACTGCAATCCCTCCTCAGGTAACATAGTCTATAACATCCTCTTACTCTTCTTGCACACCCTCTAATGTTGCCTCCAAAAGCCCTGATAAACTTAGTTTATGTATTAATTTCACTGATAATTGTGTGTCCCCTAGAATGCAAACTCTTAGGACTTGTCTGCTTTCATCACTTTTACAGCACATGCTTTGCATGGAGGAAGTGGTTGAACTAGGAAACAGAAGCCACTTTTTGTCAAATGGCAGAACTCGCATTAGAATCTTGGGCTCTAAGCCTATACTTTCTTTTTCCTCTCTCCTCTGTCTCCGGTGGGGAATAAGCACAAAATTTAATGGGGTATCAAAATACTCAGTCATCAGGATAATTATTGTTTTCAAAATCAAAAGTAATGCAAATAATATCATCAAAAAATATTTTTAAAGTATATTTTAATGATTATGCTATTAGTTGTCCCATTTTTTTCTCCCCTTTATGCCCCTCTGCCCTGCATACCCCCTCCCACCCACATTCCTCCACCTTAGTTCATGTCCATGGGTCATGAACATGACTTGGCTTCTCCATTTCCCATACTATTCTTAACCTCCCCCTGTCTATTTTGTACCTACCATTTATGCTACTTATTCCATGTACCTTTTCCCCCATTCTCTCCCTTCCCCTCCCACAGATAACCCTTATTTGACCTCCATTTCTGAGATTCTGTTCCTGTTCTAGTTGTTTGCTTAGTGGGATTTTTTTTAGGTTCAGTTGTTGATAATTGTGTTTATTGTCATTTTACTGTTCATATTTTTTATCATCTTCTTTTTCTTAGATATGTCCCTTTAACATTTCATATAATAAGGGCTTGGTGATGATGAACTCCTTTAACTTGACCTTGTCTGGGAAGCACTTTATCTGCCCTCCCACTCTAAATGGGAGCTTTGCTGGACAGAGTCATCTTGGATGCAGGTCCTTGCCTTTCAAGACTTGAAATTCTTCTTTCCAGCCCCTTCTTGCCTGCAAAGTTTCTTTTGAGAAATCAGCTGACAGTCTTATGGGCACTTTTTTGTAGGTAACTGTCTCCTTTTCCTTGCTGCTTTTAAGATTCTCTCCTCTTTATTCTTGGGTAATGTAATTATGACGTGCCTTGGTGTGTGCTTCCTTAGGTTCAATTTGTTTGGGACTCTCTGAGCTTCCTGGACTTCTTAGAAGTCTATTTCCTTTGCCAGATTGAGGAAGTTCTCCTTCCTTATTTTTTCAATTAAGTTTTTGGTTTCTTGCTCTTCCTCTTCTCCTTCTGGCACCACTAGGATTCGTATGTTGGAACGTTTAAAGTCCCGGAGGTTCCTAAGCCTCTCCTCATTTTTTCTTGTTTCTTCATTCTGTCCTGGTTGAGTGTTTATTTTGTCCTTCTGGTCCAAATTATTGATATGAGTCCCAGTTTCCTTCCCTTCATTGTTGGTTCCCTGTATAGTTTTCTTTATTTCAATTTGCATAGCCTTCAGTTTTTCCTCTATTTTGCAACCATATTCAACCATTTCTGTGAGCATCCTGATTACCAGTGTTTTGAATTCTGCATCTGATGGGTTGGCTACCTCTTCATTGCTTAGTTCTGTTTTTGGAGTTTTGATCTGTTCTTTCATTTGGGCCATATTTCTTTGTCTTGGCGGGCCTGTTACATAGTAAGGGACGGAGCCTTAGGTATTTTCCAGGGCAGGACAATCCACATTGCTGTGCTGTGGTGCTGTATGTGGGGGACAGGTCCAACAGGAAACAATGGTGCTTGCTCAGCTCTTGGCCAGCTTTCAGTCACTTCCCCCACTACCCACAAGCAAATTGGGTTCTTCTGGTGCTCATTTCCAGGTGGGTTTGTATACATTTTAGGACCCTGTGGGTCTCTCCAACAAACTGTCCTGTGAGGGTGGCAGTTTCTCCCACTGCTGCAACCCCCCAGGTTTTTACAGTCAGAGGTTTTTGAGGCTTTATGTCACCGCCCTGGAACCTGGGTTGTGGGGTCTGTCTCACTTCCCAGTTGTTTCTCCCGGTTTACCTGCACACAAATGTGGGACAGCCCAGTCTGCATGCCGCCACCTCACCCTCCTGATCCTCTCTGTTCTGGCTGCCTGTTTCCGCCCCTCCTACCAGTCTGAATGAATGTTTCTTCTTTAACTCCTTGGTTGTTGGGACTTCCATACAGTTCAATTTTTTGGCAGTTTTGGTTATTTTTTGTTTTTAAATTTGTAATCCTTCTTTTCGTTGTGCTAGGAGGCAAAGTGTATCTACCTACGCCTCCATCTTGGCTGGAAGTCATGTATACATATATTTAAAAGCAAAAGAAAAGAACTGATCCTGCACTTGCATGACTCACCCCACCCTAACCCCATTGCTGTCTTTATTTAAAATTGTGGTATTTTGCTCTGGCTGGTGTGGCTCAGTGGATTGAGTAAGGGCTTTCGAACCAAAGGGTTGGCGGTTCCATTCCCAGTCAGGGCACATGTCTGGGTTGCAGGCCAGGTCCCCAAGCAAGGGGCGCAGGAAAGGCAACCACACATTGATGTTTCTCTACCTCTCTTTCTCCTTTCCTTCCCCTCTAAAAATAAATAAATAAAATCTTTAAAAATAAAATTGTGGTATTTTGTTCATCAAGCATTTATTTTTCCACTAATTTTGATATTTAATATTTTATTAAAATATAATTTATCTTGATTGTTCAGTTGTTACACAGGATGGGTTCACCCTTCTCTTTCCTTCCCTTCCCCAGGGGAAACTGAGGCATGGAAAACCCGAAACGGGAGGAGAGTACAGACCCTGCTAAGCAGCCAGAGTTCCCCTGGGGTGGGTAAGTGTGGGGACTGACCTTTGCTTATCGCCCGCAGGGAAGCAGCTAATTAAGTCCCCCACCTGCGGGAGACCTTTCCCAGGGCGCCTGTGCTGCATGTGGGGCCGAGATAGCGGCAGTTGTGACGTCCACGGTGACCTTTCCGGGATTGATGGGAAAGGAGGAGGGAGAGGACCCGGTGGCCACGCGTCAGTCCGTTCTGGGAGGAGGTGCCTAGCGTGGAGTTGCGCAGGGTGGGGGGAACTGGGTTCAAACCCTATCTCAACTCTCCACGTGTCTCACCACCTTACAGGGCTATAGGGGGAGGGGAAGGGCACCTGTGATGTCATCGAACCTTCAACCCAGCCTACTCCCACTGTCGTCACAGACGAACAGCACTGCGTCACCGCATTCCTCCCGTGACGTTAGTGCGGGAGGCCAAGAACTAGCCCACCGGGGAAGGGAGAAGTCTGAAGGAAGAGATCTTTTCTTTCTCGCCCTAATATTTGGTAAGGCATTTACAGTACACAGGAGCGGACTACCACTCCCAGCTAGACTTGCGTGCTGCTCCTGCGCCCAGCCTCCAGTTAGAGAGCGCGGCAGACATTGGGGTAGATTGACATCCCTTTAGATGAACTGGAGAGCAGCTTGTACAGCCGCAAACCAATCCCGACCTCACAAACACCACCCCTTTATTCTTAACTCGTTGCTTCTTTTTGGGAGTGACGGGCTCCGCTGCCTTTGAGGATTCAATTTCCTTTGATGGACATTCCTACCGATAAATCAGAGCGCCGGGAAGTCGAGAGGGTGTTGAAAAGCGTGCCTCGGGACCAATAGCTTAGCGGCAGGGCCCAGCATCGTCCAATCACTTCTCCCGACATCGCCAATCACCCAGGACCCCACCCGGGCCCGTGACGTAAGTAGGGTGGGTAGCAACAGTTGCCCCGGTGAGGGAAACGGAGGCGCCATAGCCACGGTAGTCGTGGCGACCAAGCAACCCGGCAACGCGAGTCAACAACAACAACCGCCCGGCCGACCCCCACCCCCACCCCCGGCCAGGCCTGGGGACCCCCGGCACGTTCTGTCCCCCTCCCAACATCGCCTGCGAGACCTCTGGAAAGCCCTTCTGCGGACAGAAGTGGGGAGAAGCCGAGGTAACTGGAGCGGGCTGGGGTGGCGGGCCGGGTCGGAGAGGGAGGCAGGGCCCGGGCAGCGGGTGTTGTTGTAATCATAGTCCTGGGGGAAGGGGCGGACGGTCAAAATGGCGGCGACTGTCGGGGCCGTGGGGGAGGGGGCCAGAGCCGGTCTGGGGCGACACCACCCGCCCTAGGCCCCGCGGCCCGGCCCCCGCAAGGGGCGGGCGCTCACTGGCCGGCAGAGAGTGGAGGTCTGCAGGCCGGGTGGGGGGGGCGCTTTTATATGGCGGGAGGGGTCGAGGGGCGGGTCTGGGGAGGTTGGGCCAATAGGAACTAGGGAGGGGTGAGGCGGGGCCAGGCCGTAAGGTGTGGGCGGACCGTCCTGTACACGGTGAAACCGTGAAACCGGGTGGGGCAGCTACCTCCTAGGCCTTACCACTCACTCTAGTGATGAGAGGCGACCAGTGCGTCCTCTCTTTGGAACAACCCCCAGTCGTCCTCAGGACTCAGTGCCTGCACACTTGAGTCCTCAGTTTTTCATACTGTAAAATGGGAAGAACCATTGCTGTCCTCCCTTTTCTGCATTTCAGAGATTTGCTAATTTCTTTCAGGACTCTCTTGGGCTAATCTTTGAACTTTTACCCCATACACTATTTCTGAATGTGTTTGATAGATTAACTGTTATCTAGTTTTATTTCAACCCTGCAGTCGTCTCCTAAATCTGCCTTTTCTCTTGAGAAGAGGCAAAGAGAGACAAGTTTCAGGGAGAAGCTGTGGGCTAGCCTAGAAGATTTGATTTGCAAAAATAGAAGCTGGTGGCAGGGAGAAGTGATCTTGAATGACTTAGAGGAACAGAAACTTGATGGCAATTCTGGAGGCCTCTGTCTTGGACTAGGTGTAGTCCTTGGGCAGAGGACTTGTCACCTGGAGATGGGACCATTCCTAGCTGTTCTTCCCATCCAGGTCTCCCTTTCTGGGAATGGGGAGCAAATGGTGCCTGAGGAAGTTTCTTTGATTTATTAAACTGCTTCTCTTGGCCAGACACGTTTTTTTGTCCCTCAAGTTGTCAACTGGGTCACATGTTACTGAGGAGGTACCAGCCTCCAGAGCCACGTGTGCAGGAGGGAGAGGGTCACTGAGGTCAGAGGGAAGGGGAAGTCGTGTTCCACCTTTTTCAGAGGAGAATGTGAGTGACTGCTTTGCCAGAAAAGATCTGCCAGGTTGGGGAAGATTTTATTTTTTAAATAGCCACCCAGGCAATTCTCTCTTCCTAGTCTCCATCTTGGTTTTGAGCTTGGCATCAGCAGAGCCAAGTGGCTGTGCAAACTGCCACTTTTAAAATCAATCAAACTTTAAGGAGAGCCCTGGCTGGTGGGGCTCAGTGAACTGAGCACAGGCGTGAGAACCTGGAGGTCCCCATTTTGATTCTAGGTTAGGGCACATGCCTGGGTTGCAGGCCAAGTCCCCAGCTGGGGGTGTGCAAGAGGCAGCCGGCTGATCAATGTTTGTCTCACTCATCTATATATCTCTCCCTCTCTTCTCCTTCCCATCCCCCATCTCTAAAATAAATAAGTAAATAAAACTATTCCTGCCTTTGAAAAAAAAAAGCATAAAAAAAGATATTATTAAAAAAAAAACTGTAAGGAGAGGAATCGAGTTTTAGGCTTTTCCAAAGCTTTCCTCCAAGAATTTAAGATAAAGCTGGGGGGCGGGGGTGTGGTCTCACTTCTACAGGTAATTTTCTTAGTCCAGGCCCTCTTTGAGAGGTGACACAGGACCCCTTGAAAGTTAGGAAAGGTAGAGATGAATTTTCAATAAAAATCTTGAAATAACTTAAGTTGCCAGAAAGAGCACCACCTGTTAGAAAAGCAAATTTGGTGCAGAAAAAGATAATTTTGATTATCTAGTCTTGTTGACCACCCCTACCTCCCTTAATTTTCACATTCAAAAGGCTCGAGCCCAGAGGGTCATTTGGCTAGTGTAGTTGTCACAGGTGGGCACAGGTAACCAGGTTCTTGGTGATTGTGGACAAAGAATTGAACCGAATATACAAAGTTTATAGCAGAAAGAGAGAGCAGATTTTTTAAGCGATGGTACACTCCACAGAACATGGGAGTGGGCCAACTCTGAGCAGAGATTGACCTCATGGGCTGGAGGGATTCTATCCTTATAGGGTAGATCCCTCCTAGTTAGTTTTGGCGGGCTTTTATTGAGCATGTACAAATGGTTGTATTACTTTAAAGCTACTGTGCATGCGGCTTCCCATGATTTTCCTTGATTGGCCACTGGAGAAGAGGGTCGCACAATGTTAATTTATTATAATACTATTATAACGAAGCAGGGGTCTTGTAGCATCTTCTGCAAAGGTTCATTCATGACCCACCATGATTCAGCACTTTTCCGGAAAGCGGGAACAACTGGTCTTAGAACATGGTCTCTTGCCTGTACGGATGTCCTTTATCTTAGTCCTGGGGCACCTGTGGAGTTTCCTGCTTCTTGATTATCTCCTGCCTCATAGGGATACTGGCTTGTTTTGCTTGTCCTTGAAACGATCAACTACTTTCTAGCTTTATGCTCTTGGGCAAGTTACTTCTCTGGGCCTCAGTTTCCTTCAGTGTGAGTTTGGGAGCAGTAATCATTAGTAATGATTTTAATTTCGTGTTACTGTGCTGTGGATCCCATAAGAGAATACACAAGTTGAGCATCAAATTCATAGTAATTGCTCAAATTATGTTAGCTGCTGCTGTTGTTAAAATGATTGTTGCTTTCTGCTCAGCCCTTGGAATTATACCATTTGCATTTATTTTTATCATTTTGAATGGGGTGAGAACCTAGTGGCTTGAAAGGTTCATTCTCTTGTTGGGCTGTGGGGCTGGTGACAGGGACCCCAGGAGCTGGGTGCCTGGATTCCAGTGTGTACTGGGAAAGTGTCACTTTCCTAAGGTGCTCATCTGGCTTTAGGAGAGTAGCCAGAAAGAAAAATTATCCCTGGACTCCAGGCCCCCACTCAACCCCAAGCCTTCCAAGAGGCAGCTGGGTGAACTGGGGGTCTGGGTATCATGGGAAAAGTATCTCTGGAGCTGACAGGGTCCTTGCCCTCCCCTTCCCATATACTCCCTTGCATCTTGGGGTTGAGGACAGAAGATGAGCCAGGCAGAATACCCCAGGGACAGGGTCTGCAAGGAGTAACCCAGAGTGCATAATCTTCCTGGCCTGCGGGGCTCATTCTGGACCAGGACGCATCACCAGCCCTGTAGCACAAGGGGGCAGTAACTTTTCACAAAGTCTCACCAATCAGTGGACTCTAACCTACGTTTTAAAAAAAATGCATTTTATTTTATCTTATTATTTTTAAACCTTACCATATCCTGAGGATATGTTTACTGATTTGAGAGAGAGAGGAGGAGATGAGGGGTGGTGGGGAGAAACATCAATGTGAGTGAAAAGCATCCATTGGGTGCCTTCCATACTCACCTGACCAGGGATTGAACACACTGTCTAGTTATGTGTCCTCACTGGGGTTGGATGGAATCTGCAACCTTTTGGTGTACAGGATGATGCTCTAGCCGCTGAGCCATCTGGCCAGGGCTCTAACTAGCATTTGACACTCACTATTAGTGTGTTCCTAGCCCAGAGACACTCACTTGACAATAAGAAGTTGAACCCCCACTGTGTTCTAGGATCCGGAGTTGGAGTGATGGATAAGGCTGACTAGGTATCTGCTCTTGGGAAGCTTCCTGACTGGTCATGGAGGGGTGGAGGAATTATGAGTAAGGAAATAAACAAACAAGGAAAAACAGGGCGAGGAAGAAAATAAAACAGGAGTATGTGCTGCAGAGTGCTGAGGGAAGGAGTACTTGAAACCCAAGAAGGTGACAAACGAGCTGAGACCTGAATGGTAAGGAGTCGGTGGTGGAGGGTGGAGGTGGAGATGAGGAGAGCATGCCTATAGAGCGGGAGTGTCAAACTCATTTTCACCGGGGGCCACATCAGCCTCGAGGTCGCCTTCAAAGGGCTGAATGTAATTTCAGCTCCTTAACAGTTAAGGAGTAAGTTATATTTATACAGTCCTAGAATTATTTCAGCCTTTTGAAGGAAACTGCGAAGCTGATGTGGCCCCCGGCGAAAATGAGTTTGACACCACTGCTATAGAGGTAAGAGCTGGTGCAAAAGTCTTGAGGCTGGAGGAGGCCTGGAGTGTTTTAGGAATGAGAGACCTGGCCAGAACATCCAGAGTGAGAAAGGCAGGGGTTGGAGTGCCAGATCCCACAGGTCATGGGAAGGGCTCTGGATTTTATTTATTCTCAGTGATGAGGAACATTGGAGTCTTTTAAATAGTGTTTGTGTTTTCAAAGGATCTTTTAGACTATAGAGGAAAGAGTGAAGCCAGGAGCTGGTGACAAAGCTGTGGCAGGGGTCCAGGAAGAGATGACAGTAGCTCAGACTTGCCCAGTGTTGATAAAGATGGAGAAAAGTGCCCAGCCTTAGGATCTATTTTGGAGGAATTCCTGACAAATCTTAGAAACTAATGGGGTATGTAGGATGAAGGAAACACACATCATTACGAGTTCCCCATTCCCTGTAAGTTCCTTACTGAAGCTATTCGGCAGATGAGGAAGATGAATCTTCTTTCCCTTTCCTCAGAAGGGCCTCATCTAAGATGAGATTATAGGATCTAGTGTCCAAAACAGGCCACCAACTATGGCCACCACTGGTTTTTGTATGGCCCTATGAGCTAGGAATGATTTTTACATTGTTAAAGGGGTGGGCAAAAAATCAAAAGAAGGATGTTTTGTGATAACAGATAATATGTCTTGATGTGAAAATTATATGAAGTTCAATCTCAGTGTCTAGAAGTAAAATTTGAGCGGCACAGAGCCACACTTGTTTGTTTACATATCGTCCGTGGTTGCTTTCACACTGCAGTAGCAGAGTTGAGTCATTACAACAGAGACTGTCTGCCCACAAAGCCAAAAACATTGACAGAGTTGCCCTTTATAGAAGTTTGCTGGCCCCTGATCTATAGTAATTGATTGTCTCCAAAAACATAGCCAATGGTTTTGAAGATAAGTGCAGCCATTGGTGCTTTTCTTGGCAGTTTCATTGCCAAGTAACAGATTTGCTTAGTGATTCCTTTGTTTCATGTGCTCTGCTCCAACAAGAAAGGTTTTCATGTTCAAAGAGATGAGGAATGCCTCATGCTGTATAGAGATTTGTGACATTCTTTTGTAGGGAACACCCTAAAGAACTCTGCTGAACCTAGTCATCCACAAATGGGGAAAAAGAAAAAAGAGTTCCCTGATCAAATAATTATGGGAGACTTGGCATCCTGTATCACCCCTCCAGGAGACTAACTATGGCAGTGCTGAGAAGGCTTCCAATAAAGTAGTTGGCTTAACTGTTTTATCTGTCCCCCCACCACTTTGAGCTCAGCCTTTTGGCCCTCATTGTTGCCTCCTCCTGCCCCTGTGTGAAGGGATGAGGCCTGCAGACTTTGAGTCTCGAGAAAGAGAAAGCATAGAGAGAATGTGGAAGTTTCAAAGCCCTTTTCTGGTAGGAGGGGGCCACAGGGGGCCAGCTCTCCCAGGGCTGAGAAAACCCAGGTCAGCGTTTCTCAGAAAGTGTCCCCAGAACCACCTGCCTCGGAATCAGCCAAGGGTAGGGTAGTTCAAGAGCAGACTCCAGGGCCATCCCAGACTCCGGGCAGCAGGGCTTGGGAACCTGAATTTAGCTCCAAGTGATGCTGATGACACCAGAATTGCATTCTCCCTCAATGCCTTCTTCCAAGTGCTTGAGGATCATGCCTACCTCCTCTCCCCTTCATACCCACCCAGCACAGATACTTGTTGAATGAATAATAGTAATAATAACAACTTCCACTATTCTGTGCTCATTGGGTACTGGGCTAATCTCATTGGATTTTTACAATAGCCCTATGAATCAGCTGTTCTCATCATGCACAGGCGACAGATGGGGAAACTGAGGCCAGTCATGTGTTCATGAATTAAGAGATAGGCCAGGGTTCATGTGGAGGTGGATCTGACACCAGGCAGATGGGTGATGATTGGCTACAACTACTTGAGTACTCATGCTGGGCCAGAGTTTGGACCTGATGGTGGGAGGAGTCCTCAGGAGGTGGCCTCTCTAAGACTGGCAGGAAGAAGTTTGGGGAGGGCAGAGGCTGGAGGAAGATATCTTCACCTTGCATGTAACAGACAGCACAGGTGGGCAAGCTCCCTCAGCTGCCTGAGTTACCAGCAAGGAAGCACTGAGATGGGCCATCTATCCACAGTGCCTGGCGGACAGCTCCCCATCTGCCTCTGCCCCTGTCCCTAATGATCTGGTCTGGTAGGTAAGGGAGGCCCAGGGCTCTGCCAGCTCTGCCCGGGCCAGCCAGCCAGCCAGCAGAGCCCTGTGGCCCCTCCCTAGCCTATCCCAAGCCCAAGGAGCAGGCACACCCAAGTACAAACCGAAGCCCCTTTTCCTTTATACTCTGCAGCCCAGACGTAGGACTTGGCAGCTCTGTCCTCCTTCCTGGAGCTTTGTTAAAGGGCCCTGGGCAACTATATGAATCAGAGCCATTTCCTAAGTGCTTATCCTATGCTGGGTGCTTAGCCAAGCTTGCCCACACAACCAGACTGAACTCAGCAACCATCCTCCCATTTCACAGATGGGGCAGTGGAGGCCCATGGAGGGGAGGCTCTTTTCCAAGTCACCCAACTAAGAGATAGCCAAGTTCAAGTCCTGCATCAGCTCCATCCAGGACTTATTTCTTACCCATCTTGCCCCCTACTGACTTGAACATCTCTTGGGTCCCGGGAAGGGAGATACAGGGGAATCATTGTGTTGCCCAGCATCCCTCAGGCTACTCAGGTGGGCTCCCTGCCCACCATTTCTGCTGCTTTAATGGGGATCCAAGGCAGGTGTCCAACCTCTGGGGGTGAGGGTTGAAGGGTAGTGTTGGGGGGGGCAAAGGGGGTCTCTCAGATCTCCTCACCTGAAAATTTACTGGTTGTGAAAAATAAATGAACCTGGCTCCCTGAGTATGGCTGGAGGCTAAGAGCACATCTGGGGGTCAGAGAGACCTGAGTTCAAATCCTTCCATCCCTTGTTTCTGTGCACCCTTCAGCAGCTTACCCAGGAGCCTAGCTTCTCTCATCTGTAAAGTGGACATGGTGGCTCCTCCCTCATCAGGCTGCTGTGAGGAGACAGTCAGCAAAATGCTCCTGGGGCTTCTCCTCAAGGAGCAGCAGTTGTTTTTCTCCTCCTTCCCCTTGAAAATCCCACTCTCAAGTTGGATCCCAGACAGGGCTCTCAACCTCAAATAACTCCAGGGGTCAAGGCAGGGCCTTGGAGGTGTGGGGTTGGAGCTGTACCTCTGCATTAATCAAGCATTTGTTCCACTGCTCTTAGATGCTCAGGAGCTGGGGATGAGGTGCATTAGTGGTGGTTGGGGGGATGGGATAGAACTATCTGCCCATCCCCTGCTGAGGCCTACCAAGAGAGACACCTTACCTAGCCTAGCACTTGGGAGAGGGACCATGACCGTTTAGCATCCAGAAAGGCTGCCTCTGTCTGGTTAGATAGGCCTTGGAGGCAGCAGCAGCTGCTAGGCCTGCCCTGTGGCCCCAGAAGGGCAGTCTCTCCATGATAGGCTCACATCTGGTATGTTCACCTGTAATTGCCCCTAGGGAAAGGCCTGAATGCCTCTGTGGCCATAAGCAGTTCAGGGGTGTTTTTTGGACTCAGACATCTTCCTAGTGTCTGGCATCCCACTGGGAATGCTACTTAGCCAAGAATCCAAGCCCAGATGGTAGGCATATAGGGAGGTAGCATGGGCTGGCTGGCCGACAGTTTTTCCCAAGACGTCTTTCCAGCATTAGCTCCAAGCACCCAGGGTTCCAACTCAGCCTTGCATTTCCCTGCTGTGTGGCCTGGGGCAATCCCCTTAACCTCTCTGAGCCTCAGTTCCTCATATGGCAGATTGAACCCAAACCCAGATGTGATTGTTGCAAAGAAATAATGTAAAGTACAGTGCCCAGCCTGTAGGAACCTTCAAGAGAACTGTACCATTTGTCCTTGGGTGAGGGTCTGACTGAGTCCCCCTCAACCCCCTGCACCAGGGGTCCCCCAGGCACCAGGGGCTGGGACAGAAGAAGGCAGAACTCCTGGGCAGGGTTAAGTGGAAGAAGCGCAGACCAGCTTTGGTCCATACCCAGTGCCCCCGTAGTGATGGGTTGGTTATAGTTGGCCACCAGCCTCAGAATTTAATTAAGTTAGTGATGAAACCAAATGTGTCTCTAGGGAGCCAGGAGCTGCCCATGGCTTCCTCTGCCTGTGAATTAATTTTTGTTTTTCCTTCTTTTGTTGTTTTTCTCTTTTCCTCTTTCTCCCTCCCCTTCTTCTTCCCAAGGAAGAAAAAAAAAGCCTTATTTATTATCACTTTCCCCACTGTTGGCATGGCAACACAGGCATACGTTACTGAGCTACAGGCAGCCCCGCAACCTTCCCAGCCGCCACAGGCTCCACCACAGGCCCAGCCCCAGCCACCGCCACCTCCATCAGCAGCACCCCAGCCCCCCCAACCACCTGCCAGTGCCGCCACCCCTCAGCCCCAGTATGTCACTGAGCTGCAGAGCCCCCAGACCCAGGCGCAGCCACCGGGCAGCCAGAAGCAGTATGTGACGGAGCTCCCGGCTGCCCCCACGCCCTCACAGCCAGCCGGCACTCCTGCCCCGTCCTCAGTGTCTCAGCAGTACATCGTGGTCACCGTCTCTGGTAAGTGGACATGGGTTTGGGGCTAGGGTACGCTTTGAACAACTTCAGGAGGAGCTTTTGGGAGCATTCTGGCAGTGAGAGCTGTCACTTATTCTGCCTGTCACCAGGCCGGCAGGTGTCAAACTCTCCAGGATTCCCAGGTGAGACTTGGAGGGCATCTCTGGGGAAGGAGTTGTCAGGCCAGATAGGGAGACCTCTGTGCCCCCGACTTCTCCCCAGAAGGGCATCTCTTAGAACTGTCTCTGTCTATTCCCAAGTAAGGTGTCACTTGAAGAAAGGGTTGGGCAGTAGATTTAAAGTTTATAAACATCTGCTGGAGAGGAGGGGAACACACCTGCTGCACTGAGAATACAGCCCTGGCTTCACTGCCAGGCTCCCCTGCCCCAGTTTCCTCATCCAGAAAGGGACCCAAATGGTTTCACGTGCTCAGGGAATGTGTGTGAGGTGTTCATGGAGGCACTTCAGGGAGCTTGGCTGGAGGGCCTGAAGGTGTCACCTCCCCTCCCCTCCCACTTCATTTTTGGCAGGACTTGGACATGTGGGACTTTTGGCTGAACATGTTCAAGAGCATGTGGTCAAGGATTTCTGTTTCTCACTGTGGCCACCTCTTATAGCCATGGAGCAAATCACCAGGACACTTGGGTCATGGCACCTGTGGTTCCTGCCTAGAGCATCTGTCTACCCATGTCCCAGTTCCTCCTAGGACAGGGACAGGCTGGGCAGAGGGAACTCTGAGCAGAGGAGTTGGGGCAGGCTGTCACTCCTCTGAGCGAGAGTGTACAACTCAGACCAGGACTGGACATTGTTAGTGGTTTCCAGTGTGCTCTGAGGAAGGAGGATATGGTAAAATCCCCAGCTAGGGCTAGCCTGGACCCTTCCCAGTGAAAAAGGAAGTGGGGTTCTAGTGCATCTTGGGAGACTGTGGAAGGAACCGGTCAAGACTGAGTTTAGGACCTTAAGTGATAGTCAAATATGTGGCAATTAACATGGCCTTGTGGGACTAGCACATGCAACCAGGGCCCTGGGCAGCATCCTAGAGACTCCTGGCAATGTCGGGCCCCCAGAGAGGGCCAGGGGGTGGGGGCACCCAGGAGCTCAGAGCAGTGATGCTTAACCACACAGATGGTGTGGAGGCATGGTGCATGAGAGCCATGCTCAGCACACTGGGTTGAGGCCAGGCCATAGGCATGACCTCAGGGTTCCTGGGCCACAGGGTTCTCGGCGCTGCCCAGTGATCCTGCTGCATCTTCTCGCTAGCGTACCCCCCACTACCCAAGAAACCCATTTTCTCCTCCCCCCTCACCTCCATCACCTCCCTCTCACTCTGCATTTTTGACCTCTGACCCTGCTGCTTACCTCACTGGAGACAAGGTATCATCACGTGATAAGAAGGACCCATCTCTCCACCCCTAGGCAGCCTCCCAGCTCCCAGGGCTCATCTACACTCGTCAGCTCTGCCTCTGTCAGGCCACCCCCTCCTGGACTTGCTCCTGCCATCCTGGCCTTGTCACTCATTCCCTATCTTGCATTCTTTCCTACTACCCACAAAGATGAAACAGCTCCCATTTTAACCAGGAACCCCCACCAAGGCCCTGCACCCCCCTCCAGCTGCCACTAGTGTCTTTTCTTCCCTTTAAATCAGACTTCCTAAAAGGATTTGTCCTCTCTTCCTTTCCCCAAGTTCTCTCCTCAGCCACCCGCACTTTTCCTCCCCAGCGGCCCAGCTGGGGTCACCCTCCTCCCAGAGATGCCCTCCTGCTCTGGTCTCCACCTGCCTTCCTGCCTCCCCTTCTCTGTCCCCTTTGCTGTTTCCTCCTCATCTCTCTGGCCTCGTCAGCAATGACTTCATCAGGCTTGGTGCCTCTTCTCCACTCCAGTGACTCATCCTTCCTGATGGCCTTGTCCAATGTCTTTGCTTTCAATGCCACCTCTATGTTGACAATATCCACATTGAGGGCTGTGCCCTGGGTCACAGCCCTGAGCCCCAGGATCCTGTGTCCAGCCTCCTGTGACCATCCACTCAGTGGAACAGGCCTTTCCAGCCACCATGACTCAATGGAACTCTGGATTTCTTTCAATTCAGATTTGCCCTCTTCGGAGACTTCCCCATCCTCATAAGTACCACCCCCAGGCCAGGTCAGCCTTGATTCATGTCTTACCTAGTCTGGAGTAAGTGAGGCCTCTTAGTTCCACTTCGTAAGTCCAGCTATCTCTTCCACCTCCATGGTGCCCACCCTCATCCAGCTTCCACTCTTCCCCTCCACAGTCCTCCCCTACAGCAGCTAGAGGGATCCTGTTGACAATTGTTGTAGGCCCCTTCACATCCCAGCTCAACCCAGCTGATTCCAAGGCAGGTGACCCTGGGGCACTGTCTGAGAAACCCTGGCCTGGGCTTTCTGGGCCCAAGACATTTGCTTCCCTGTGGCCCCTCCCACAGGAAAGGGCTTTAAATGCTTCACACTTGCTGTGCCCCTGCTGATGAACACCCAACCTCTTGACTGGCCTGTGAGTCCTTCTGACTGCCCTGCCCTGCCTGGCCCCATTGCACCCTTAAACCCCTGCTCCAGCCTCACTGGCCTTCCTGCAGCTCTACAAACCCTCCAGGCTTGGTCCAGCATCTGAGTCTTTGCCCTCTTGTTGGGGCCCTCTGCCTGGAGCACTCCCATCCTAGACCTTCTGGAGTTTCATCCCTTGTGTTTTTCCAGGCTCTGCTCTGATGCCACCTCCCTGATGCCCACACCATCTCACCCCCACTTTCATTCCTTGTTTCCTTACTTTGCTTTATTTTTCTTCTTAACACCAGTTGAAGTGATGATGATGACATCCACCTCCATTATCTGTGAGGGTGGGGCTCTATCTACTGAGTCTTGGTGGAATAACCAGTGAACCCCTGGTGCAGCCCTCCCAACACTCAGCCCCTGGGGCCACCAGGAACAGGTGGGAGTGCTTGCCTGTCATAGCTGGAGGGCTTTGCTCAGCCCCAGGGTATTGACTGTCCCTGGACCTCCTGGATGCTGGCTTTAGCTGCCTTCTGGTCCAGGGTCTCCAGGGCAAAGGTCTGGAATGGGTGAACAGTTGCAGGCTCCAGGACTTGCCAAATCCCAGCCCTCATCCTCTCTTCCCCTTCACTCCTCCAGCTCCTCCTAGCACTCCCCCAGGAAGGCCCTATGCTAAGAGGTCAAGGTTATGCATGGTCTTCAGGGTCTCAGCAGGGTCTCTCACTAGCTGTGGGGCCTGGGGAGGTGGCCTTCATCCCCTCCCCGCCGTCCTCCCACCATGCTGCAGGCGCTCTGGGCTATTGGCATGGCTCTTGGGATCCCTTCTTTGGCATTGGCCTCATCATCTTTTACAATGGTCCTGGGAGATTTCTTTTTCTTGCTGCTCCTCGCTCTGGCAGGAGTGAGCCTGTCCCCAGAAGGGTGACTGACTGGGCAGTGCTCCCCAGATCTGTTCTGAGGAAGGAGAAGTTGCCTAGCCCCCTGCAACTGCACTTGCTTCTCTGTTGACTCCTTCCCCAACCCTTGAAGTGATTTCCTAGGGTTCTTCCATGACTCTCTCCCAGGTTAGTGTCTCTTTGTATCTAGGGGTGGCTTTTAGGCCATGTGACCCAGTCCTGGGGTGGGGAGTAGGGGTGTAAGTGACACCAGCAAATGCAGCGAAGTGCCTGGGGCTCCTCCAGGACCAGAAGCAATCTGAGCTGACCAGGGACCCAGGGAGGGGGCAGGGAGGAGCCTGAACAAGACTTGGAGGCCAGGCTGGCAGCCAGCCAAGGCAGAAACAGAAGGCAGGTCATCCAGCTCTGTCCTCCAGGGCTCTGCCCTAAGGTGACTTTGGAGGTGATGGGAAGGCAGCTCAAGTTTCCCTGCTCAGAAACAATCCTCTAGATCCATGAATCCCATCTTCAGAGGCCACCAGACTCATCACCAGAAACTTGAGGTGGAAGAAGGGCTTTGTGGTTCCTGGCGGTGTCCCCAGGACAGTGAAACCAAGCCTGCCTGCTAGGGATGGGGCTAGGCTGAAGGGGGGACCGTGTCTAGCCTCTCTTCCCTGCTTCTCTCTCACTTGGGGTCCTTGGGAGTCCAAAAGACTTGTGCCCAGAAGAGGGACATAGGGGTAGGGGTGTATGGTTTCCCCACAGATGGGGAAACTGAGGTCAGGACAGACAAGGGACCCAGCAGGTAGCAGAGGCCCAGAGGCCGCCCCCCTAGGAGCCCCTCACTGAAATCATGCCTGAGAGCAAAGGACTAGGAGGGAGAGGGCCAGAGTGCCCCATCTATTATCTGTAGGGAATGGGCCTCCCTCAGCCTCCCCCAAGTAGCTTGTGGCATTTGAGGTGTGAGTAGGTCTTAAAGGGGAAGTGCAGGGCCCAGGGAGGACAATACACTCATCAGATTGAGGGACAGGAAATCAGCTGCCACTTCCTGAGTAGAGCCTTGAAACGGCGGGGCCCTCCCTGATCTTGTGCACACGCCTAGAATGGAGATGGCAGACAGATGTAGACGTTGTCGGACTCCATGTTCCCCACTCCCACAAACACGTCTTGGGCAAGACACAGGCAGACGGGGCACACAGGAAGCTCCTCATCCAAGGAGTAGACTTTAGAACCTTACCTGCTCATCTTCTGCAGCCCAGCCTGCCTTACTGGCCTGGTAGGCTTTGTGGGTCTCAGCCTTGGGGGCCACTCTAGAGGCAGGAGATTGGCAAGACTACTTCCCAGGTTTCCCTGTCCCAGGCAGATGTCTGATCTTCTGAGCATCCCATTCATGGATCAGCCTTGGCTTTTTCATCAGAGCCCCAGAGCCTAGGAGGTATCTGGAGCCAGCAACCCTACTCCCTCCCACCCGGTGCCAGGCCAAACCTGCCACAGGCCTCCTTGGTTGGGTACCATCCCTTGGGCTGGGTCTAGCTCCCTGTACCCCACAGATACCCAGGTGTGCCCGGCTCGTGAAGTGACTCAGGGTTTTCTCAGGTTTCTTCCAGGGGGCTGTCTCAGTGAGGGCCTCCTCCCTCATGGCTCAGGGAAGCCTAAGGGGATGCAAGGGAAGATTCCAGCAAAACAGGAATCCATGCCTTCTGGAACTGGCTGCAGAGGCAGTTGGCTGAGCAGGCCTGGGGTTGTCATAATGCCCGTCCCACATGTGGCCAATGGGAGACTTCTCCCAACACCTTTCACATTTGGCCAATACTTCCCACCACCTAACACACACACACACACACACACACACACACACTCGCGCTCGCGCTCGCTCTCTCTCTCTCTCTCATGTGCTCTGCCCCAGACTTGGCCCCTGAGGTCCTTGCATCTACCTGGCACAGCCCTTTTGCCCTGGCCAGGCCCTTCTGGTATTCTCACATAGCTGAGGCCCAGCTCCTTGCTTTAGGGGCTGAGCCTCACCCTGGGACACTTTGAATCTTGTGTTGTCCCCATAGACCCCTGTACCCACGTGCCTGAGTGTGTACATCACTGCCCTTGGGGCCTCAGCCTGGGTATGACCTATAACTCTGGGTTCCACACATGGTGTGAGGTTCACATGGGCCTGCATCCTTCCTTGCCTGCCTGTTTCCAGCTGGGTGACCTTGGGCAAGTCATTTCCTTTCTTCCTGTCTCTGTATCCTTATCTGAAATCAGGGGTAACAAAAGTCCTTTCCATCTCCAGCTTCCCAGGAGGACCCTAGTGAAGCTCCTGGGGTAGCAGAAGCACTATAGTTAATCCTAACCCTCCTTGCCCACCACCCACTAATCTTGCCAGGAGACCCAGGAAATAGGACTGAGACCCTGGCTCCTTGTGGCAGCACATTAGAGGGAGAGAGCAGGCACATGTGTGCCCCCAGCCACCCCCCGCCCCCAGCCTCTGGAACTGCCAGGAGCAAATCAGACCACACAAGGGGGCAGGATGAATGGCTTCCTAGCTGGGGTGAGGGTCTCCCAGCCAGCACCTCTCAGGAACACTCACCCTCCACATCCTTGCCCCCCCCCAGCTCACATTAATCATTTAGTGATATGTGCATGAGAATACCTGTGCCCACCCAATAGCATCTCTGGGTACCAGCCTCTCTCCTGACCCCGCAGTGCAGCCCCAGCCCCTAGAAGGCCCTGTTAGGCCACGCCTGCTAGGAGGGGAGTGTTTATTCCAAGAGGGCAGCTGGGAGCTTTGCATCCACTGGGGGGATTAGCTCTCCAAGGTTGCAGGTATAAACCTGCCCGCATGCCCTGCTGTTCCCAAAGAGGTGGGCCAGGAGCGAGGAGCACAGGGCAGGCTTCCTTGGACACAAGAAGGGGGGGACAGACGGCAAGGTGGGCACCATGTTCTATGATTGCTTCTTCTCGACTGCCCTTCAGCGTGAGTACCAGCCTGCCCCCACTCCACTGAGGACAGAAAGGCTGGGACAGTGGAGAGGGAGGGGGCACTTGGCCACTGCCATCAAAGCCTGGGACCAGTCCTCTAACCAGCTGCAGTTCCTGGGAAGCCAGGGGTCATCTCAGGGAAGGTGGTCCAGTGCCTTTGTCCTTCCATGGCTACTGAGGTGGGAGGCCAGCCACTGCCTCTCCACAAATTCTGTCTGTTGGGAAAAGTGGGTCCAGCCCTCTGGGCCTCTACTGCATCATGGCTCCCTAGTCACCCCTTCTGGTCTGGCTTTGAGATGAGGAGCACAGGGGTGGGGTGGGGCTGCTTCTGGATGTTAAGGGTCCCCCTGGCTCCCATCCCACCCCAATGGGCATGGGCAGGGCTAGCCAGAGGGCAGGCATGACTCCTGCAGAGGCCTGGCCCCATCAGGGATCTGCTTCAGACCGTATCATCCCATCCAGATGGGCTCAAGCTCAGGGTCGGGGCAGAGGCAGAAGCAGAGGCAGAGCTGACCCTGTCACTCCTCCTCCTAGAAGGTGCCATGCGAGCCAGCGAGACTGTGTCAGAGGCCAGCCCTGGCTCCACGGCCAGCCAGACTGGAGTCCCCACTCAGGTGGTTCAGCAGGTGCAAGGCACCCAGCAGGTAGGACTCACCCCTCCCCTGGGAGGGTGGGGAGGGCATGTGAGTGGGGGTAGTAATGGGCTGTGGCTGAGGATACCTTGCCTTCCTTTCCTGATCCGCTGCTGGAGCCATCTGCTTACTTGTCCTTATCAAGATGTTCCTTTCAGCTGCCCCTCCACCCACCTGGGCTGGGCCTCCTGGGAAAGTCAGTATGGCTCAGGGCCTTCCTTCTTGCCCCCACAGCGGCTGCTGGTCCAGACAAGTGTGCAGGCCAAACCAGGCCACATGTCACCCCTTCAGCTCACCAGTATCCCTGTGCCCCAGCAGGTAAGTCTGCCACTCCTGGCCCTGGCCCTCACTGCCTCCCCAGGGTGCAGAACCAACCCTTGATAACCTTCGCCAGCATCCAGGACCTAGGCCTCACCAGCATCCAGGACCTAGGCCTATCTAGGGGCTATTCCACCCACTACCTCCAGTGGGTGAGATTGTCAGTCAGGGCTCACCAGGGAAGGGAGGGCCACATGAGTCACTTTAACAGAAAGAACTAAGGATTGGCAGTAAGAAAGTTGGCTTGCAGGTCCCGTCTGGTGTCCTCAAGCTGAAAACCCAAGGCCAATTAGCTACCGACAGCCTGTAGCCAGCACGGACTACGAGGGCTAGGTGCTCTGTCTCCTGGTGGAGACAGGTGGCTACAGGTGGCGTGCAGGCCTCAGCACAAACCTGGACAGCCCTGTCAGGTTCAAGGGCGAGGCTCCCTGGACATAAACCCTGGTTCTGCTGCGTACAAGCTCCAGGACCTCAGGCAAGCACAATTGCTATACTGAGCCTCACTGTCAACCTCTGTGAAGTGGGGATAGGACTGTGCTGCATCAGGGTTGTCTGGGCGATTCCATGAGCTAAGTGTGCAGCACTTGGGTGTTGCCAGGCCCAGCACAGATGCTCATTAATGGTCGTTAATGTTTGTTAACACTGGATAGTTTATCATCAATGAACTGTGGTCCTTCTCCCTCATGGCTCCAGGCTCTCCCCACGCAGCGGCTGGTAGTGCAGAGCACAGCCCCAGGCGTCAAGGCAGGCCAGGTCTCCCTGACGGTGCATGGCACCCAACAGGTGCACTCACCCCCTGAGGTAGGTGGTGGCTGTCAGCTCTCCTCCCCACTCTGCTCTCCCCAGGTTGGCCATGGATCCCCATAGTATACTCAGAGCTTCCTGCCCATTGGCTCCTTCAGCATCCTCCAGCCGATACCCTCTTTGACCCTTGGCAAGGTGGCTTGGTTGTTTGATTCCTGGTCTTGCCACCTTCAGGAGAAGGGGGTGGTTCCCCCCCATCCCTGGGTTGAGGATGGGTCTCTCAGCTCCAGTTCAGGAGGGCATCCCACGAAGCCCTCTTCCCTCTGCAGTGTGGGTAGAGCCTCTTTTTCAAACCACAGGGTGAAACTGGGACCCCAAAATACCTTTAAGAGTGTTGCAGGCAGTCAGGCAGGCCATGGGTGTCCACATTAGAAGCTTGGGCCAGACCCTCTGGCTCAGTCATTTACTCCTGAGGGACTCTGGGCAGGCCCTCAGAGCCTTCTGGGCCCAGGATTTTCTACATATAAAATATCTAATGATACCATCAAGGCCCAGAGCTCACAGGGGGCTCTGTAGCCGACTTGCCTGAGGGCAGTGCCCAGTGCTACCACTCATAGCTATGTGGCTCTGGAGCATGTCCATTGCAGTCTGTGCCTCAGCACATCTGGAAATTAGGTATTCCCTCACCCTTGTTCCCTCACCTCAGGGCTATGGCCCTCCAGTTATGGAGGCAGCAGATGGCCCCTGAGCTGAGGCTGGAGTCCGGATATCCTCACTGGGAATATGGCTCTGCTCACTAGCACCTCTGGGCTGAACCCCCAGCCTTGTCCAGTGGTGACTGGGGCTTGTGGCTGAGACTAGGCATTTGGGTGCACAGAATATTACTGGTTACCAGCTCAGGTGGTTGGCACATGCCCTCACTGGCTGCCACCTTCCCCAACAGCTCTTGGGGACAGCCCTTCTGAGAAGGGTTTTGTCAGGGCCCAGGTGCCCCAGGCAACATTCCATGTCTTCTTTCCTTGTAGCGGTCGCCAGTACAGGCCAACAACTCCTCCAGCAAGACGGCTGGGGCTCCCACGGGCACGGTGCCACAGCAGCTGCAGGTCCACGGAGTCCAGCAGAGTGTCCCTGTCACCCAAGAGGTGCCAGGCCAAGGCGGGTGGCAGCGGGGATGAGGGGTCCTGGCCAGGTGGCCTCTGTAGCCTCCTAGGGCTTTGAGAGCTGGACAGATGGGGGTCCTGCCACATGGACTTTTGGCAAGCATTTCTGCCTCTCTCCAGACCCAGCATCCTCATCTAAATATTGGCTTCTGCCCTGGGGCCTGGGGTTAGTGGTTGGAGCTGCTGTGAGGATGAGAGGTGGTCCTGTGGGAGGGACCTAACACTGAGCATGCACTGGAAACAGCTTTGAGAAAACAGGTTTGGCTTCTTTGGGTCCATTTGCCTGGAGGAAACCCAAGCCAAGTCCTGGCTCACGCTTAGGGACTCAGGGAGAGGCCCTAGCCTCCAAATCCATTCCCAGCATTCTGGAGGAGGTGGTGTTCTGAGCCACCAGCCATGGCAGCCAGAGAAGTTTAGGTGAAAGGCAAGGGTCATGTGCCATCTGGTTGTTACCACTGAACCCCTCAGAAAACCAGATAAAAGCCATGGATCCTCTCCCCAGAGGAAAGCAGAACCACACCAAAGGATTCACGAATGTTCTCCTGTCTGGCACCACAGCCTCTCTGAACCTCCAGACCTGGGTTTGAGTCCATGCCCCACCACTCAGCAACACCCCCCACCCTTACCTCTGTCCCTCACTGTGCCCTGAAGGAGATACCTGGATCCCCACCATAGCGTGGAAGTGAGGACAGTGGGAGTCCTGGACATGGGAGTGTGGAATATGCCTACGGGGAGCGGGACTCCCTCGGTCAGTCCCCAGTTCGGCTCTCACCCTGTCACCTCCTCAGCCTTGCCTTGAGGGCCTGAGTCCCACATCTTTGAGTGCCCAGAGTCAATGTGGTAATGAACCTGGAAGGCACTTGGTATGGGGTCGACTGTGAAAAGCTGGAGGAGATGGCCTCTTTCTTACCAGACTGCTCCCGGGCTTACATGAGTGCATGTGGGCAAGGGCTGGGTGCTTAGGGATGGGTTTGCCACCATCGTTGCCCTGATTACCATAGTGTGTCTCCCTTTTCCGTCATCAGAGGTCCGTGGTCCAGGCCACTCCGCAGGCACCCAAAGCCAGCCCAGTGCAGCCACTCACAGTGCAAGGGCTCCAGCCAGTCCATGTGGCTCAAGAGGTAAGTATCTCCCCCACCTACCTCTGGACAAACTGGGACCGGGCCCGGGCTGGCCTGGGGAGGGGTGCAGGCCCCTCAGGCCGCAGGGAGGGAATAGAGCCACCCCTGGGGTCCTTAAGGGCCCAGGTCCACACCGGGCTCCACTTCTGGCTGTGGGTTTCCACTTCCCTGGCACCTGGCATTTCAGGGCCCAGATTTTTGCTAAGAGAGAGATCTGGAGTCTCATCTCCTGAGACATGAAGCAGGGATCTTCTGGTCCTGTTCCTGGTAGGGTTGCTGCATAAGCTCAGCGGCCCGGTGGGCGGTGGAGGCCTGGAGCCCTGCCCCCGCGGCAGCCCCGGTTTACCCCACAGTGTCTCTGTTTGTCCTCCAGAGCTCAGGCAGTCAGTTTCCCGCTAGGAAGGCAGAGCAGCGAGAGCCCCAGCCCACGCCGCCACCGGAGCCGCCGCCCCGGCCGCCCACGCCTGGGCCAGGGCCGGGCCCGCTGGCCCCGGAGCCACCGTCGCTCCAGCCCGTGTGCAGCAGCGAGTTCCCGCAGCTAGGCAGCCCCGAGCTGCTGCTGCCCCATTACGAGCTGGGCGCCGAGCAGTGGGTGGAGCTGGTGGGCGTGCTGCCCCCACACCTGCTCCTGCCGCAACAGAAAGTGGTCCTCGAGCCACTGCCGGGGCTCCCAGCCCGAGCCAGCCCCGACCAGAGGGTCAGGATCCAGAGAGTCCCCCAGGTGCTAGTGTTCGGCACGGCAGCCACGGCCCTCAAAGTAGGTGGCCGACGCACTGGCCGGGACAAAGGGCGGGCGGGGGCGGGATCTGCCAGCCCAGCCCGCGCCCTGCCCCTTAGGCCCTGGATACCCCAACTCCTCCCGGCCAGCCTGGGAACCCTCCTTTGACCCCCGCCCCAAAGTGGGTTCCTGGTCCCAGGCTCCGCCCCTACAGACTGGTGGCGGGGAAGGTGTGGGGAATACAAGCCCCGCCCCTAGATCCTTGTGTGTAGTTCCAGGTTCTGTCCCACAAACTGGGCCCCTCCCCCAGACCCTGGCCCCATCCCTAAATCCTGCGCAGGGTTTCCAGATCCCACTCCTTCAGATGGGGTTTGGTCCCTGACGGAGACTCCACTCCTGAGGCCCTGTGTGTAGTTCCAGGCTCTGGCTCTAGCAACAGCCTTGTCCCAGTGCTTGGCTCTGCCCCTGGGGTCCAACTTTCACATCCACAGTGGAACCCTGTCTGGGCTTCCCTCTATCTGCCCCACCTCAGACCCCACCACCCTTGCTATCCTCATCCCAAGCAGAGTCCCGGCTTCTTTCTGACACAGCTCTGCCTGATTCCCAGCCCTGGCCTCTGGCCCCAGGCCCGGTTCACTGTGTGTTCAGATTGCCCAAAAGTGCAGCCTTCCAGCCTGGGAGTCAGGTTTTGGGAGAGGCTAGGCCGCTGCCAGCCCTTTAGAGGCAAAGGCAGAGGAGCTGGCCCACCTCTGACACTGCGCATGGGCTTCATCCCTCAACAGGTGCAGCAGCTCCAGCAGGTGCCTGTTCCACACGTGTACTCCAGCCAAGTGCAGTATGTGGAGGGCGGAGATGCCAGTTACACAGCCAGTGCCATGTGAGTTGGGAAGGCTGGGGGAGGAGCTAGGAGTGGGTCACAGATCTGCTCAGGGACCCCCAGGACCGGAGGACCCAAGTTCTAGCCCCCAGGGGACCAGCTAGCCTTTAAGACCTCAGGCGACAGGTGGTAGGTGCTCCCCAAGGGCAGCCAGCAGCCACCAGGCAAAGGTGAAGCAGGGAGGACACCTGTAAGTTGGGAAAGGGATCCAGCATTGGGCTTTGGAGTCAGATGGGCCTTATTTTTTGCCACCCTCCCCCAAAAAATTACATTAAAAATTTTACAAGATAAAAATTTCTAAGTTACAGGGAATGTTAAACAGTGAAAATGAAATTGCCTTCCATCCTTACCCCCCCAACCCTGCCCCTGGTTGGGGGCACCTGTTTCTTTGTTTCCTCCCAGACATCTTCTGAGAGTAGAAACTACCCTTGCTTTGTTTAGAAATAGAGGCAACAGGGTTCTACCCCTTATTTCTTTCCCCAGGTGTGTCCCCTATTTGCTCATGTGGGTCCCAGCCACCCTTTTTCAACAGTGTGTAATACTCCACTGTGCAGGCATAGCATGAATGATAGAGCCAGACCCCACCCAGTTGACACATAGGTGACTTCTGCTCCCTGGTCCTGAGCATGGCACAGCATTAATACATGCCATGTTGGGCAGATACCAGGGCCCTGGCCCTGTCCAGGCCAATTCCAGAGATGCACTTGTTTATCCATTCAGTTAGTCATTCAGCAAATAGCTGCCAGAGCAACATTTTTTTGGAGCAAGTGTTGCCCTAGCCCCAGGTATGGCTCCTTGCCAAGGATTCTCCACATGCCACCTTCCCTCTTCCATCCCCCATAGTAATAATTCCAGGACTATAGTTATTGCTGTTGTTTCAGTTTTTAGAAGTTTCGTTTGGTTTTCTTTGCGTCTGTCTGTTTTTTTCTTATATCTCTGCCACCTTCCCCTGTGGGTATGACACTGGTGGTAGATTAGCTCAAGGACCATGCTCAACTTGGTCGCTGGGTCATGATGCTGCGGCTACCTGCTGGGGCACAGCCCCTACACCTGAGTCACAGTCCATGGAGTCCAGCTATCTCATAGTTCTATTGATTTATTTCTAGTGCTGCCAGGCTCCTAACTGGACATTTAACCAATGCTGGCAGGGACCACAGGTGGGCATTGCAGAAAGAAGACAGGCTTCAAGGGCCAGTAGAATGTTAGAATCAGAGCTGAGCCATGAGCCCAGGCCTGGGGTCCCAGGGTGGCTCCCTTTGCTCCCCTCAGTAACATCCGTCCCTTGCTGTTGATCGAGTTCCTCCCTCTGTGATTATAGCATGGGTGATCCCATGTGGTCCATCATTTCCATCAGGTTTTTCTGATATATGAAGTTCTTGGGGCACTGTACCTTCTCTCTTCCTTGCAGTGAGTAGTTACTGGGTTCCCAACCCTTGGCCAGCCTTGATTCTTGTCCTGGTGAGAGCCACAGGCCCCTGTGCCTTCATCCCTGGCCCTGTCCAGGCCGATTCCAGTGACGCACATGTTTATTCATTCAGTTAGTCATTCAGCAAATAGCTTCCAGAGCAACATTTTTTCGAAGCAAGTGTTGCTTGTGGGATACCACTGGGTAGGTCCTGGCTGTGGTCCCTGCCACTGGAAGGGGCGGGCACCTGCTGGTGCTGGCTGGGGTCACACACTCAATGTCACTTGTGTGGTAGATGTGGGCCTGGGCACAGTGATCAAGATCTGCATCCAGGTATCTGAGAGGCAGGGCCACCCACCTGCAGTGGACACACCTCTCACCACTCTCCCCTCCACCAGCCCCTTCCCACCAGCGGAGCCTCTCCCCAGAGGCCTGCAAGCCTCCCTCCCCTGCCTCCTTCATCACATGGCTCCAACAGCAGCTTCTGAGCCAGGCCATCCTGTACTGGCCTTGCTGTCTTTCTGGATTTGTAAAGTTTATGTTATTTTTAATCACTAATACGTTGAGGGACTCAAAAGTCAAAACTATGTTCAATGATGTCTAGTGAGGCAGCAAGAGAGGTGCCCTTGCCCATCCCCTCTCCACCCACACAGATGACAGACAGATGGCATGTTCTGGAACTTGTTCTTTGGAGAACCATGAGACCTTCCTCCTCTTCCCTCCTCCTCTCCCCCCCTGTGTAGGAGTCCATCACCTTTTACTTAACATCCCCCTAAAGATGAACCCATGGTTGTTTTTACTCTCTCGCTAAGATTTGCAGCCTTGAGCTGGCATCATCCGAGGCAGGTTTTGGGATAGCTGGAGGAAAACTCTCTGGGACAGAAAGGGTCACTGGATCCAGAGAACTTGCATCCGTACTCAGGGCAGCCATGGAATTTAGAAGTAGAGCTTCCCTTTGTTCCCTCCTTGTTTTCCTCCGGGGCACGTACCACCTTCTGCAGTGCCCTCAATTTACCTTTGCACTAGGCTTCTCTTCTGGCTCCCAAACAGTGTCCACTGTACAGTAATTGCTCAATATATATGTATTTTTTATTGAAATGTGTGGCCTGTTGTAAGCCACCTAGCCCTTCTGTCTTGGCTTCCTTGCATGTAAGCCAGGGACTCCCATGTCAATGGGCTGCTTTGAGGATTCAATGAAAAATTGCCCATCAAGCACTTAGGGGATATGTGGTCTGACACTCAGGCTATGGCTTCCTGCTTCCTGCTTCCATCCTGGAAGCGCCCCCCCGCCCAGGAACCTCCTCCTTCATGCCCTCATTGCCCAGCTCTTGCCTCTGATTCCCTTCCTTCTGCTTCTTTCTCAGCCGTACCAGCACCTACCCCTACCCTGAGACACCACTGTACACGCAGACAGCAGGCACAAGCTACTACGAGGCTGCGGGCACGGCTGCCCAGGTCAGCACACCTGCCACCTCCCAGGCAGTGGCCAGCAGTGGCTCCGTGCCCATGTACGTGTCTGGCAGCCAGGTTGTCGCCAGCCCCACCAGCAGCGGGGGCGGGACCAGCAACAGCAGCAACGGTGGCACTGGAGGCAGTGGAGGTGGTGGTGGGAGCAGCGGCGGCGGCGGCAGCGGCAGCGGCGGCAGCAGCAGCGGAGCAGGCACCTACGTGATCCAAGGCGGCTACATGCTGGGCAGTGCCAGCCAGTCCTACTCCCACACCACCCGTGCCTCACCAGCCACTGTAAGTACCAACCGTGACCCCCGAGGGGGCAGGTGGTGGAGATCCCTGGCAGGAGGTGGGGGGTGGTAGTTGCAGGCCACCATCAGCAGGAACCTAGGTAGCCTGGTGCCAGAGTGCTAAGATGAGGATGGCCTGGTATTAACTCCTTACTGTGTATCCCCAGACAAGTTATTCAGTCCCTCTGAGCCTCAGCTGATATGCATGAAGCTGTTAGAGTAGGACCCCAAGAAATGTCACCTACTGTGATTACAATTGATGACAGCAGCAGATAGCGAGGAGAGGGAACAGCAGGCACCATTGTGAGGGGAGCTGCCCCAGCAAGGTTCTTTGTTCATCTGGAAGGCATTGAGATAACCTCCCTCTGCCCAAGATGGCTACATGCGATCGCTCTGGCAACCCTGGATCCCAACCCCAAGTGGGCCCCTCAGCAGCTCTGTTACCATGGGTGGGTCAAGGCCTGGTAGTTATGTGGTGGTCCCTGTCCTCTTAGAGTATGGGGTCTGGAGCAAAGACCTCCCCACTTTTTAAAAAAAAATCTTCAGCAAAGGATATATTTATTGATTTTTAGGGAGGAGGGGGAGAGAGAGAGAGAAACATTGATGTGAGAGAGAAACATCAATCACTTGCCTCACATAAGCACCCCAACTGGGCATCAAACCTGAAACCTTTTGGTGCATGGGATGATGCTGCAACCAGCTGAGCCATCTGGCCAGGGCCCCACTTTTTAAACTACTGTCCTCTGGCATTTTGGACCACATAACCAAGGGGGATACTTTCTCAGAAGCAGGACCTCCCTTATACACCCATGTAGACTGGCTTCCAGTCTAGTTTTCCTTAATGCTGGCATGACCCACTAACTGATTTCATGAACCCCTGCTGGGTCCTCACACAGAGTTTAAAAACATGCTGCACTGGAATAGTGCTGTCCCATGGAACGTTCTCTCGTGAGATAAATGTTCTCTCTGTGATGCTCAACTCCGAGGCCTCTGGCCACATGTGGCTATCGAGCATATGAAATTTGGCGGGGGTCACTGAGGAACTGAGTTAAGTTGCTTTGTTAAAACTATTTTTATATAATTTTAGAGTCACAGGAAACTGCAAAAATGGTAAAGAGATCCCCATGGGGCCTTTCCCCAGACCACCCAGCTGGTCACATTTGACACAATTGTAGTACAGCATCCAACCAGGCAGCTGCCATTGGTGTAGTGTGGGTGTCTGCTTCTGTGTGGGGGGGCTGGCAAACCACCGTCACAGTGAAGAAGCAGAACTGTTCCAGTTCCACAAAGGTCTCCCTCCTGCCAACCCTTCCTAGTCACCCCCCTCCTTCCCAAGATCCCTAACCCCCGGCAGCCATGAATCTGGTCCCCATTTCTACAATGTCATTTTGAGAATGTTTTATGAATGGACTCATATTCCCTGTGACCTTTTGACATTAGCTTTTTTCACTCAACATAAATTAATTTAAATTTGTGTTTAAATAGCTGTGTGTGGCTGATAGTGACTCTGTTGGACAGTGCAGGTCCAGAGAGTTCCGTGGGACTTCGTTCCCATGGGTCGTCATGACAGGATGTGCCTTACTTTGTGGTTGTCGGGATCATAATGGGAGATAGGTGCAGGGAGCACCTAGCAATGAGTACTGCGGTCCCAACGTACCCATGGGCGGTACGTTCCAAGGTGCCATTGGATGCCCGAAACCGCAGGTTGTACTGAACCCTATGTATACCATGTTTTTTCTTATACATACACACCTATCATTGAAGTTTAATTTACAAATTAGGCACAGTTGGGGATTAACAACTTGTTATAAAATAGAACACTTATAATAACAATATATTATAGTGAAAGTTTTGTGAATGTGGTCTTTTATGCTCTCAAAATATCATATTGGCCCTGGCTGGTGTAGCTCAGTGGATTGAGCGTGGGCTGCAAACCAAAGGGTCGCAGGTTCAATTCCCTGTCAGGGCACATACCTGGGTTGTGGGCTAGGTCCCCAGTGGGGGCTACACGAGAGGCAACCACACATTGATGTTTCTCTCTCTCTCTTTCTCCCTCCCTTCCCCTCTCTAAAAATAAATAAATAAAATCTTTAAAAAATGTAAAAAAAAATATTGTACTGTACTTGCCCTTCTTGCGATGATGAGAGAGTACAGTGCCTGCGTGACAAGATGGAGTGGGGTGAATGACTAGGAACTGTTGCATAGTGAGTTAGGTTACTACTGGCCTTCTGATGTTACATCAGGAGAATTATTTGCTCCAGTGATCCTGGAGGATCGAGCCATGACAATGTCAATGGTTAGCTGTCAAGAGCAGACAATGTTGATGGTGAATATTTTCGGACCATGGTTGACCTTGGGTAGCTAAAACCACAGGAAGCGAAACCATGGATAAGGGGGGAATACTGTACTTAAAAAACTAAAGTGATTCTTAGCACTCTTTCATCCCCATTCCGGCCCTAGGTCCAGTGGCTCCTGGACAATTATGAGACGGCTGAGGGTGTGAGCCTGCCACGGAGCACTCTCTACTGCCACTACCTGCTGCACTGCCAGGAACAGAAGCTGGAGCCTGTGAACGCCGCTTCCTTTGGCAAGCTCATCCGTTCTGTCTTCATGGGCTTACGCACCCGCCGTCTGGGCACCAGGTGGGGCCCCCTGCCCCTGACAGCCATGAGGACCACCCCATCCCAAGTTATCCAGGGCCTCAGCTCCCCCTCTCATGTCCTTGCTCACTCCCTTCCAACCCCTCCGGCCTCTATACAGCTTCCCGCACCAGGGCCTTTGCACTACCTGTGCCATCTGCCTTGCCTGCTTTTCCCTACCTCTTTACTCAACGTCCCTTGGCCCCCTTAACTAAAACTGCATCCTCTCCCCACCTCTTTGACACTCCCACCCTTCCCCTTTCCCTGTTTTTTCTCCTTGGTACTTCCCATTGTCCAACATGCCTTTTGTATTATTTACTTCCCTTTTTCTTACCTGTCTTCCAATGCTGAAATGCACATACCTTGTGAGTGCAGGAACTGCAGAGTCCGTGTTTAATCGAGGACCTTGAGATAGTGAATCCAGCCAGGAAGGAACAGGAAGCCATTCCATGCACCTGTTCTTCCCCGCCTTTCTCTTGCAACCCCCACACCTCCCCATGTAGCACTCAGTTCCAGTTGCAGCTTAGGTATCACCTCATAACCCTGGGCAAAGTGCTGCATCCTTGCCTCCATTTCCTCACCTGTCCCTCGAGCAGCCTTCATGGGGTATGGATAAGGAGCATGTCGATTTGTATGCACTCAGAGCTCAGAACAGCACCTAGCATGTTCTTATTACTAGCAGTCAAAGTCTTTGCTGCTCTATGCCAGGACCAGGAGTTGAGGATGCCCTAGACATGGCCCCGTGTTTGCAGAGCTTAGTTGGCACATGGGTGCCTCTCCTGGCACCCATAGTCCCTGTGCTTCCCCAGCACAACACCCTGGCTCTGTGGAATGTGTATGTCCCCCCTGTGGGCTTTGTTTGGCCCCCAAGCAGCAAGGAAGCGGGTACAATGTGAAGCTCGCAGTGGATGACTAGCGGCGTCCCCAGCCTAGCCCTGGCCTCACCCTCCATTTCATTCGCAGGGGCAACTCCAAGTACCACTACTATGGCCTGCGCATCAAGGCCAGCTCACCCCTGCTGCGGCTGATGGAGGACCAACAGCACATGGCCATGCGAGGCCAGCCCTTCTCACAGAAGCAGAGGTAAGAGGGTGGGCTGGACCTTGCACCTAAGTGTGGGGAAGAGTGTTCTGGCTGACCCCCACCCAATTGGCCCGCCCACCCCTTCTCCACCAGGCTCAAGCCCATCCAGAAGATGGAGGGCATGACCAACGGTGTGGCCGTGGGGCCACAGCAGGCCACCGGGCTGTCAGACATCAGCGCCCAGGTCCAGCAGTACCAGCAATTCCTGGGTGAGAGCCCCCTGGCCCATGGGCCGGGGCCTGGGGCAGGGTCTGTGGTCCCCAGGTAGTTCACTTGCCCTCCCTGAGCCTTGTCATCCCCCATGGCACATGGGGGACTCTTGCTTGATAGGAAAGTGGTGACAACTTAATCGGATCCCAGGATGAGGCTCCAAGGGGACAGGCAAGTAGGGGACAAAGGGCTTCATGGTATCACTTCCTGCCCCCAGATGCCTCGAGGAGCCTCCCTGACTTCTCAGAGCTTGACCTCCAGGGCAAAGTGCTGCCCGAGGGCATTGGGCCCGGGGACATCAAGGCCTTCCAGGTCCTATACCGGGAACACTGTGAGGTAGGGCAATCTGGCAAGTGGGAAGGGGTGAGGGAGGGCCACACTGCCCATGACATCCATGAACGTCTGACCTCCCCAATAGGCCATCGTTGACGTCATGGTGAACTTACAGTTCACCCTGGTGGAGACGCTGTGGAAAACCTTCTGGAGGTACAACCTCAGCCAGCCCAGTGAGGCACCACCTCTGGCTGTGTGAGTCCCCAGGGGAGGAAGAGGGTACTGTGTGAGTCACCTCAGGCATCATGCAGGAGTGGGGGTACCTGCCTGGCTCTTGCAGTTGGCGGGGTACACATGGCTTTCCGACCCCCACTCTAGAGTACACACGCGTATAGATCTGATGATGGTGAGTGCATGGGATGGTGTGCCCCACTGAATCAGTTCCTCCCTGTGGTGGGTGGGTGTCTTTGTCACAGTATGCAGAATATGGGACCCCATCGGACCCTGGGGGAATGGGAACCTATGTCAGCCTGACCTCAAGGGTCAGCCAGAGGCCGGGAGCATCTGCCTGACTCCAGGGCGTTGTCCATAGGCATGATGAGGCTGAGAAGCGGCTGCCCAAGGCCAGCCTGGTGCTGCTGTCCAAGTTTGAGCCTGTGCTGCAGTGGACCAAGCACTGTGACAACGTGCTGTACCAGGGCCTGGTGGAGATCCTTATCCCTGATGTGCTGCGGCCCATCCCCAGTGAGTGCACTGCTGCTGCCCCCTCAACCCCACACTCCGCCCCCTCCCAGTCCTGATCAGCCCCCACTGCCACCCACAGGTGCCTTGACCCAAGCAATCCGGAACTTTGCCAAGAGCCTGGAAAGCTGGCTCACCCATGCCATGGTGAACATCCCTGAGGAGATGCTGCGGGTGAAGGTGAGGGTGTGAGGGGCTCAGGTGAGGAGCTGAGGACAGGGGGCCTGGGTTTAGCCCAGCTCCTCCGTCCCTGCTGCAGGGCTAAAGTCTGGAGGGCTAGTGTCTGGGTACCTCAGTACCTCTGCCCAATAGGGGTAATAAGATTTGTCCCCACACCTGTCCCCTGGGAGCAAGTTTTGGGTATTATCTTTACAAACCAGCTTCCTCAGATACCCATTTCTAAAACACAATCCCTTTGTAGTTTTTTGGTACACAACACAGCATCTTAAAAACCAACTGTAAACTTAAAAGTAGTTTTCTTCAGACAACCTTCACAGAAAGTGCTTTAAGTGTTCAGAAATAGATAAAGTCTGAAAAAAGAAAGAAAGGAGTGACACTTATGAGGACACAGAACAATAGCTCTCTTCATCAGCGCTTGCTGCATGCTCACTCCTTAGATGTCAGGAATTAGATGGTACGTGCTTACTGTTGGGTAAAAAAGAAAAAAAAAGTTTTTTTAGTCAGTAAAATGCTTACAAGACAGCTAAGCAGAGCTAATGTCAAAAGAATCAGCCATGGATACGCTGGACACAGGGCAGGGCTGCGGGCCTGTGGGGAGAGTAGAAGGTAGATCCAGGGGGTTCTGAAGAACAGACAAGACTCACATATTCATTTATTAAACATGCACTTACTGAGCACCTACTGTGTGCCCAGTATGGTTCTTAGTGCTTGCAGCACAGCAGTGACCAAGATAGATAAAACCTACCTTCATGGAGCTGACATTCACTAGAATAATTGGATCGAAAACTTATTGAAGCAGTGTCTTGTCTGGGCAGTGCCCGCTAAGATTTTCCATTGTGTCCTTTCATAATAACAGTAATAATGGTCAGGCACACCACTGATTTTTTTTTAACCCACCCTTTGGGTGGGTAGACACCCAAAGTTTGAAATCCGACACCCTTTGATCTCTCAACAAAAGCAAAGAGGCATACCCCCCTTTCTTCTTAGGAGAAAGAAAAGGGCTCAGAAAGGTTGCAGTGGGTGTGGGTTTTGTGGAAGCCACATGCCCCTGCCCCGTCGCCCCCAGGTGGCAGCTGCTGGCGCCTTTGCGCAGACTCTGCGGCGCTACACGTCCCTTAACCACTTGGCGCAGGCAGCGCGCGCTGTGCTGCAGAACACGGCCCAGATCAATCAGATGTTGAGCGACCTCAACCGGGTGGACTTTGCCAACGTGCAGGTGAGTGCAGGGCGGGGCAGGTGAGCAAGACTGGTGAGTCAGGGGGGCCCTGGATGGCAGCTGAGTTGGGGGACACTCTCCCACTGTGCCCCAGGAGCAGGCCTCGTGGGTGTGCCGCTGTGAGGACCGTGTAGTGCAGCGGCTGGAGCAGGACTTCAAGGTGACGCTGCAGCAGCAGAACTCACTAGAGCAGTGGGCAGCCTGGCTGGACGGCGTCGTGAGTCAGGTGCTCAAGCCCTACCAGGGCAGCGCCGGCTTCCCCAAGGCCGCCAAGCTCTTCCTCCTCAAGTGGTCCTTCTACAGGTGTGCTTGGGATCCTTCTACAGAATGGACGGGATCCGGGAGGGAAGGGGTCTCCAAAAGATCCTTGGAGATAGGACCAGAAAAGGACCCGCCTTCCTGGGAGCCTAGGTGGCCTTTCCTGAAGGCAGATGTGGGGGCGGGGTGGAAGTGTGTGAGGGCCTTCTCACTGGTACACGAAGTCTCTGCTGGCTGGGCTGGGGCAACTGGGCTTGTTCGAGTCTGTGGCGGGAAAGGGGGTACGAGGAGTGGATCACTGGGCCTTACGCTTTCTCTTTATTGCTGCTGCCAGCTCCATGGTGATTAGGGACCTGACCCTGCGCAGCGCAGCCAGCTTTGGCTCCTTCCACCTCATCCGGCTGCTCTACGATGAGTACATGTACTACCTGATTGAGCACCGTGTGGCCCAGGCCAAGGGCGAGACCCCCATCGCCGTCATGGGCGAGGTGAGGGGAGGAGTACTGAGGGTGTGGGCAGGGCGCCCCTTGGCTGGACCCTCACCCTTTTTCCTTTCCCTCCCTTCCAGTTCGCCAACCTGGCCACCTCGCTGAACCCCATAGACGCAGACAAAGGTAGGTGAGGCTTGTTCCTGTTCAGGGCCCGAGTGCGGGATGGGCTGGGATGAAGGAAATGCCACAGGTAGGAGGGCACATGAGGACACTGAGCTGTCCTGAGCAGTTCTGGTCTTTGTCTCCCAGATGAGGAGGAGGAAGAGGAGGAGGAGAGTGAAGACGAGCTGTCACAGGACATCTCTCTGGCGGCTGGCAGTGAGTCGCCTGCACTGGGACCCGAGGCCCTGGAGCCACCTGCCAAGCTTGCACGGACAGATGCCCGTGGCCTCTTCGTACAGGCACTGCCCTCCAGCTAAGCCCAGGGCATCCCCCACCCCGCCCAGCCCACCCCCCTCTTCGCCCCTTTGCCCCTCCATGCCCGGGTCCCTCACAGCTTCTGTGGCTTCGCTGTCCCCACTCCAGCCTCGGCCAGGGCGGGGAAGGGGCCTCCGAGACAGGAAAGGCAAGGGGGTCCCCGCCCCCAACGGGGCTGGCACAATCACAGGGCCGGGTGAAGCCACAGCTACAAACTGACACAAAAGACGTGCCTTACGGAACCCGCCGCTGTGCCCAGGTGCCCTTTGGGGCAGCAGCCCGGCCCTTTGACCCCGAAGGCAGCAGCCTCTCCCTCCCCCGCCCCACCCTCAGGGGGCAGGCAGGCAGGCCCCCTCCCCTGTTAACTTATTCAGCTCGCTGGCTTTGCACAGCCTGTCCTCGGCCCATTCCTGAGCCCCGGGTGGGCACAGGTGGGCATCGTGGGGACCCCTCCACACTGTCAGCAGCAGCCCCGGGACCCCTCCCCCAGCAACCCCACTGCTCCCTCCTTGGTATAAGTGCAATTAAAGCCGTGGGTGTCGCATCTAGAGCTGGGTCCTCCCTTGCCCCACAGCCCCAGAGGGGGGCACTGCTTGGCCTGGCTCTGAGGATGGCAGCAGGGGGCACTGCTTCCAGCTTCCAAAGAGCAGTGGGCTGGGCCTGGTGCTGGAGCCCAGAGGGGCCTGCTGCGGGCAGCAGGGCCTGGAAGTGGCCTGTCCGTCAAGGCCTGGGCTCCACTCACTCAGATCCAAGACCCCCCCCTCCACATCCTGCCGCCGGTTTGTAATGGAACCTCTGTGCTTCTCAATGCCGTGCGCCCGCCCCTGCCCCACCATGACTATTGTGCGATTTGTGAGTGCCGCCCAAGCGGAGTCGGTAACTTGGGTTTTTTTCCAACCATCATGGCCTTATCTGTTCCAGTTTTCTCAGTGTTTTCAAGCTGTGAGATAGATGTTTATGGCAAAAATCAAAAAAAGAAAAAAAGCCGGACCTATTGTATAAAAATCACTATTTTGTGTGCTCCGCAGTGCTGCAAGCTTTTGGGGTGGCAACCCACTCCCCACCATGCCCTTGGGCCCCCTCCCAGCAGTGAAAGTGTGGTAGTCTAGTGTGCCAAGCCGTTTTCTACCTTTTTGTAGTCTTTCTTAAAACAATAAATTCTGCTGTGATATTTGGCTACTGCTGACTCGAGGGCCTTGCGGGGGTTGGGTTTGGGGCTGGAGGCTCTAGCTGCCCCAGTTGCTGTTAAGGGAACTCAGCGAGGTTCAGAAATAAAACATTTATTACATGAAGAGGAATAATGGGGGAAGGGATGGCCACGATGTTTGCCACCTCGGGTGGGGAGGCCTGGGGCGGGAATCAGGGTCTATTTAACCTCCCAGGGGGGCAATGTCCACACCTGTAGCCTGGGAAGGGGAAAAATACACAAGGAGCAATGGCCCATGCCCAGTTCAGGATGAAGGTGGGCACTCAACACTGGAGGGACAGGGGACTCCCTCCCTCTGTCCCTTCCCAACTTAAATAGGCATAAATAAGAAGCATCCAGACTCTGAGGCCACCAGGGGCTCCCCTGCCCGGCCCTCTTCCCACAGCCTAACACTAGTGGCGGTTGTTGGGCAGGCAGCCGGCCGGCCAAGAGGCTGCCAGGAAGGTGGCCAGCCCCCAGGCCATGGAGGTAGTTGGAGTCAGTGTCCAGGACAGCCAGAGCCTCACAGCACAATCCATGTGTATCGCTCGCTGTCTGCCAGAACCTTCAGTGAGCACCCTGTGGGGAAGGGTTGGGACAGACCATGGAATCTCTACTGTAGACCTAGTTGTGGGTGAAGCCTGTCTCTTTCCCAGACCTAATTTGGGCCCGGAAGGTTCTGGAAGGCAGGGCCCTGCTGTGTTATCTCTGCCTCCCACCTACAGCCACCCAATAGATGTCTACTGAATGAATGAGCAGCTGGCTGGGGGTGGGGGGGGTCTCTTGGTGCCACACCCTGATAGGCCTTCTCTGAGCGGGCCCCCAGGCATGGCCTGGCTAGGCTGCCCTCCCCTCACCCCAATTCCACGGCATCCACTAGCATAGCCAGCGTGCTCATCCGTTCCTCAACACCGGAGGTGTTGCTCTGTCTGCTCTGGGCCTGGTCTGGCACTGGGAAAACGAGCTCTGTCCTACTGTCATTAGGTCATAGGGCCCACCTTTATGCAGTGCCTCGTTAGTCATCCTGTTGACATAGCGGCCGCTGCTCTCAGGCACCAGCCACTTCATGACCATGTCCACACAGCTCTTGCGGTATGAGCTCCAGACACTGCCGCTGAGGGCAAGAGGGCAAGGGCACTCATCACTCTGGCCACCCACCCTGGGCCCTGGCCCCAGCCCAGCCTTACCTGGTCTGCCCTTTGACCTCAGTGAGGTCACCCACATTGACTGTCACGAAGATGCCCGTATTGAGGTCCCATGCCACCTTGAGGCTGGTGTGATAGGTCTTTGGTCTGCAGGGGGTTGGGGAACAGAGCTGGAACCCAGGCTGCCTCAAGGGGCTTTTTTGTCTTTGGAACAGTAATGGAGCACCTGATCCAAGTTGGGGGGGGGGGCAGGGGGAACCTTCTCACATCCCCATGCCCCCACACTGAAGGTCTGAGTGTGGCACCCTGCTGGGCAAGGGCAAGGTTCCCTTCCACTCACCGGAGCTGGCCTTCCTCAGTTGGGGACGGGAAGGCCAGAAGCAGCAGGCCAATGTTGATCAGGACCTGGTTGGTTTCTGGGCAGACCTAGGGTGAGGGGATGGGTGGTGACAGCTACTGAGAGAGGAGAGCTACAGAGCAGAGAGGCCCAGGACCCGCTTTGTCTCACCCATGGGCCCACCTCTAGGATGACGATATCATAGTCACTGAAGGAACAGAACTGGTGGCCCCAGGTGGCATCATGGCGGATGACTTCATTGATGACATACTCGAAGTCCAGCGTGAGCTGCTCCACTGTCAGGTACTGACCCTGTGGGCAGTGAGTAGAGGGACAGGGGAGGACTATGCCAGCTACCACCCCAGCAGGTCTGCTGGGGCTGCCCCTTGTCCTGTCCGCCACCCTCACCTACCTGAACAGCAGCTCGCTCCCGCATGGGCCTCAGACTGCGGCCACGGAGATCGGTCACCACGAAGGGCAGGGAGATCTTGTCATCCTCAAACTCTGAGGGGCAGGAAGTAGGGGTGAGGGCAGTGGGAGGCCTGAGGCCCACTCCAGGCTAGCCTTCCATGCCTGGGGCCCTGCCTGCTTGGCGGGCTCCCTGCTCACCATCCTCTGGCTCTGTCCCTTCGCCGGACCCTAGCACGTAATACAGCTTGGTGTAGTTGACATAACCAGGTTCAGGTACTGGCTCCTCTGCTGCAGGGGGGCTGTCCCGGGGTGCCACCTCTCCACCTGGGGCTAGAGGCTCAGAGGATGGGCGGCAGCAGCTGCCTGAGGGCCCCGTGCAAGAGGGTGGCCGGGCTTCCTCTGAGGTCCCACCCTTGGCCTCTTTGGCCCTGCGGAAGATGTCAGCTACAAACTCCTTGGCTTTGGCAATGGCAGGTGAGGGCTCAGGGACCCCAGAGGGATGGGCTGGGGCCACCTCAGGGCAGAGGCTGGGGAGTGCTGGGGGCACCTCTAGGCTCTGGGACCCAGGGGGACTGGGCGGGGCAGGAGGATAGGTGGTGTGGTCATACAGGATTTGGCAGAAGCTGCTATCGCCTGGAATATAAAAAGAGATACAGGTGCAGGGAGGGGGGTGTCAATAAAAGAACTTAAGTCCAGCACTCTCTCCCACCCTGGATGGGTTCTAAGAAATTCTATGCTAAGTACAAAACACCCAAAAGAGCAAAAGGTCTTTTATATGCACAGACACATGGACACATTCATTCTAACCTTATTCCTGAGCATCTACTGTATACAACAGACACAGGACACAGGAGTGAACAAAACAGACAAAAAGTCCCTGCCTTGTGGGAACTGCCAGTCAATGGTGACAGCAGATAAAAGCCACATAAAAAACAAGCCAAAAAAAAAAAAAAAGCCAAGTAAGTTTGAGAGTTTACTCCACACCATCCTTCTCAACATGAGCCAGACCAGTGCAGGCAAAGCCTGGGAATCCTCAGCCTCTATGTCTCTGCCTCACTAGGGCCACACTTCTTGTAGGTAATGTGGGCTCAGCATGGAGAGCCCCACCTCACTAAATGAACTAAGCAGCACCACAGCCGGGCCATGCCCAACCTGCCCCACCTCCTTTGGGCCCCCACAAGCAATGGTGGGGCAAGGGGTGTTCCTCCCAATTCACAGAAACTTGTCCAAGGCCACACCACAAGATGATTAGTCTACCAAAGCCCTCCTAACCACCAGAGTGGTGGCACTTCTGGAGGTGAGGGGGGTGAAAATGAAAATGGCCAAGTCAAAACTCTCCTTCTGTATATACCCTCCTCCAGTGAGATGAGCGTTAGGTATCAGTGACAGTGCCCCTTCCCTGGGCTGGGTGCACATGGCTGAGTCCTATCTGATGTGGTCCTTCCTAACAGGACCCATGGCTGTGAGGGCAGGGAGCACCAGCCCCATCCAGGCCAGGCTCATTAGGGGATTGCAGCTCAGGGAGAGGCAGGGCCTTGCCCACATGGACTCAGGCCAGGGTAGGGGTAGGAGACCTCTAATGGGTCCAGACACAAGGTGCCCTGGTCCTGGCTGGTTTGTGGGCTGTTTTAATTTTTTCAAATTCTAAGATAAAGTTTATTTAGAAAGTTACAGAGGTAATTGAAGCAAGCCAGCTGGGCTGTGTAGGCTCAAGAAACAAGTTACAGAAGCAAAAGAAGGGCCCTTGGAGCTTAGGAGAAAGGCAAAGGTAACACACCTAGGGGAAAGAAGGGGGGAAGCGAAAGGTGCAAGGGAGAACGCACCCTGGGCTGTTTTGGACATTTAGTCCTCTCTTCACACCCACAGCCTTCCCACCCCAGGGACAACCCTTTTACTGCAGTTAGTGGACTTTTTTATTTGACTACATTGTTGCAAAATTGAAACATTTTATATTTATGCATGTTATTCAGTTATAGATCTTGTGTTTCTTTTACATTTGTGAACAACTTTAAGGCGTCCTCCCTAGACGTGATGCTGGAGCTCCTACTGGTCTGGTGATCTGAGGGCAGTATCTGCCCTAGTCTGCCTCCCGCATCCCCAGGAATGAACGCCAGCTGGCCCCTAGCTCCCACCACCACAGCCTTGGACATGCCCAGGTGCAGGGCTGCTGGGCCTAAGTCACACTCTATTGCCATGTTGCCCTGGGAGTGGGTCGGGGGGAAGCCCCCAGGGCTCCACAGCACAACCAGCCGGTGGCATTATCTAGCTTCCTAATGTTTGCTGCTCTGTCCAGGGACATCACCTTCTGATTTTCACTGGCAGTTCTCTGATTACCAAGATGTAAGAGGGCCATCTGTCCATTTACCACTCCCTAAAATTCTGAACTAATGTTTCTCCTTTTGAAGATAAGGCAGTACTATGTGGTCCAGCATAACTGCTATTGGCCACACGTGATTTTAAACTAAACATAACTAAAATTAAATAGTCAAACACTCAGTTCCTTGGTTACATGAGCTACTTTCATGTTTCCACTGGTGGCAGCTGTAGTGGGCACAGACACGGAATATCCCAGCCCCGTGGAAAGTTCTAGCGGACACTGCTGGGGTGAGGCATGGCTGGGTTTGGATCTCAACACTCCCAGTTGATGGCTGTGTGATCTTGGATGAGGCACCTCTCCAAGTCTGTCTCTTCTTGTCACATGGGGTAGTGACAAGACTGACCTTGCAGGATTTACAGTAAATGCTGAGACTATCATCAGACCTGGGGCCTACCTGCCGAGTGGACTGAGACAGCACAAGCCACCAAGGAGTAGCTGGTATTGAGCAGTACCACCTGGTCCTTCTTGAGCTGGAAGGCGGGCTGGAAAGTGGGGAAGGGATACACCACCTGGTACTTGGTGTGCAGCATGAAGCCGTGTCGCAGGCACTGTGCGCTAGGGTCACCTGTAGCAACACATGCCCATGGGCTCAGTCACCACCCTGGAGTAGAGAAGCAGGCAGCCTGAGCTCCAAAGCCCCTAGCCCCTCACCTGGATGGGCCCGGCTGGCTTCCTGGCAGGCAGCACAGCGGCCTGGGGGTGGTACAGCCACCGTGCTGATGTAGATGTCGCGGTGGTTCTCGTCACTCATCATCATCATGTTCATAAGCATCCCATTGGCTGAGCGGGTGCTGGGGGCCAGCACAGCCTCAGCTGCCTGGCCCGTGTGCCCTCCCCTACCTACCCTCAGCCCCCTTGTCCCTGAGTCTCACTTGAAGCCAAAGACGATGACCTTGGATGCATCGCTGGGCCACTCACACACAGTCAGGTACAGATCACTGTAGATCTCCTCATCCTGGAAGAGCCGCACCTGTCGGACCTGAGCAGCGCAGTTTCTGTCAGTGCTGGTCAGAGTGGGCCAGGGCCCGCAGGAGCCCACCAGAAGCTGCACGGTGCTGGGCTGGAATTGAGGCCAGGACGGAGCTGGCAGAAACACCCCCCTGGTGGTGTTTCAGGCCAAAGAATCCCAAGCAGCCTCCAGCCCACACCCTTCTGCCTTGCTGAGGACCGGCTAAGGAGGCAGCCCTCACAAATGGGGGAAACAGGAAGGCTGGGCCTCAGACTGGATGAAGCCCACAGGAGCCCTGCCCCAGCAGTTGGAACTCAGCCAGACACATTGGTTCCAAGCCCCATCCACATGAAACCCATTTACCTTGCTGAGCTCATATGAAAACTGGGGTAATAGCACCCATCTCCTGGTGTGGGGGTGGGGGTTTGAGGTGTCAAGGTCAGGGCGAAAGCCAATGTGGCAACCCACTTGGTCATAACAAAGCTAATGGGTCTCACCTGGTCTGAGGCTATGAGGTTCAATGGGCTGTATATGTTTAGTTGAACCACATAAAATCGCCGCTATTTACCTATTTTCAATTCTAAAAATGACAATTTCATGTAGTTTGACCTAACATGGAACCTTGACTGTTTCCCAATGAGCACACCATCTCCTCAAGCAACCTGAGGCTCAGAGGGGTGGCATGACCTGGTGGGGTCACATGGTTGAGTGCCGAGCCTGGCCCTACCAGCTTGAGCTTGCTGTGAACGTTGAACTCCCACCAGTACAGGTGGTAGATGTAGAAGGAGAAGTCATCATCCCCACTGCTGCTGGTGTAGGAGAGAACGTACCGGCCGCACTTGGAAAAGCCCAGGAAGATATGTCTGGTGGGGCAGAGGGCAGATGGGCCAGGTCAGGGTCAGCCCACCACCCCACCCCACCCCACCCCACCCAGCTGCCCCCCTGCCCGGCCTGAGCCTCACCCTGCATAGAGGAAGTCCTCGTCCACGATGCTCTTAAGGGAGACACAGACTCTGGGTGGCAGCTTCCGGAAGAGTCGAGGGGAGAGCTGCCCACTGATCTAAGGAAGGGGCGGTCAGGACTCTTGAGGCACCACTGGGCAGAAGCCACCTGCAGCCCCCCAGTCCCCTCACCCAAGGTACAGCAGTGCTGCACATAGGCCTACTCCCTGCCAACCATAAAAATCAAGAGTGGTCCAAGCTCTAGAAGGTGGGATTAGCTAGGAGAGATGGATGAGTTGGACTTCCCTTGACCCTCCCTCTCCACCAGGGACCCAGGCTCCCTCCTGGCCCCACACTTCTTCAGCCTCAGGGTCCCTCTTACCCAAGGTCCCAAACTCTAAGGACCAACACTGGCATCACCCCCTTTCCCCCTTGGAAGGATTCCTAGTCACCCCTGGCCACACTGGGCCAGCCTCCTGGTTGCCTTCCTGAAGGCTGCCTCACAGCACACTGAGCTGTGGGTGTCCTCAACTACTAAGGAGGCTAGGATGGGGACTTGACCAACTGCACTCACCTGTCCTTGACCCACTAGCCAACACATGGGGTGCTCAGGCCCCTTGGGACAGCCCTGCCCTCAGCTGGGGACCAGCAGTGGCAGACATAAGGGTGGAGCTGACCAGTGGCCTTCCAAGTCCTTCCCGAATCCCCCTTCTCAATGAACTTGGACCCCTTTGAACTGATGCCTTCATCCCAAAAACTTCACCAAGGAAGGATTTGGGGAGACAGGCAGACACAAGCTGAGTACTAGGTGATAAGGACACTCAGGCTGCCACCCAGTCTGACGGGCAATACACAGTCCTGCCCTCAAGAAAATCCAGTCTAGTGGAAAAGGGACAGCCCTGTCTCCGGGAGCTCCCTGGTCAATGTGGGAGACAGCTCGGCCCTCAAGGAGATCAGCCCTGTCAGTAAGGCCCAGGCTGACAAGGGAGACTCGATACCCAGTTACCCATCCAGAGAGCTTCCAAGCTAAGGGTGGAGCCACAGTCCAGAGCCAGGAGCTCCCAGGCTGAGGGCGGAGACTGTCCCTGCCCAGGGAGCTCCAGTCAAAAGGAGACACAGCCCTGTCCTCACGAAGCTCAGCTCCCGCCTAACAGAGAAGGCACACTCCCTATCCACAGTGCTGACCCGACCACAGATTCACAACTCTCTGCCCTCAGAGCTCCCAAACTGACGGGGGAGAGGTCCTGGCACACAGTCTTGATAGGGTAGAAAAAACCCTCCTCAGGTGGCTCCCAGTCTGAAGAGGAAGACCAGGCCTTCTCCAGGGAGCTCCCTCCCATTCAGTAAGGGGGCCGCAGCAGGTACAGAACTCCCAGCTACCGGGTAGTGAAAGCAGGACAGGGAGAACACCAAGCGGAGAAAGCGCAAAGCCGGTAGAAGGGACTCTACCAAGGGGGCGAGAAGGCTCCATAACGGAGGGGCTACGGGAGTAGGGTTTTGAAAAGAGTCTGACCCTGAATCGCCCCCTTCCCTTTTACTCCTCCAGCTGCATGTAAGGTCCCCTCCATCCCAGCCCCGTCGCCAGTGCCCCGCCTCCAACCCCTCCATCCAAGCCCCCCGCGAGAGCCCCCTGCATCCAAGCCCTCTCCCCAGGGCGCCGCCCAACTCTCCCTCCGACCCCCTCCCTGGGGCTCCGCCCACAACCCCTCACCCCGCGAACTCCCTCCCTCCCTCCGCCTCCCTCGTCCCTCTTCCGCACCCTCTGGCGCGATCCTCCAGGACTCTGGGCCTCACCTTCACCCGCTCCAACTGCTTGAGGACGTGCTCCCGCCGACGCCCCGCTGCCCGCTTCCCCCCGGCGCCCCCGGGGCCGCCACCGCCGCTCCCAGCCCCGCTGTTCCGCTCCGATTTCGAGCTGGGCGCCATTTTCATCCCCTCCCTCCACTTCCGGAGCAACCGGCCTCTTCGCCCCTCCCCCGCCGCCTCCTCATTGGCCTTTTCACGGGATTGCGGCCCGCGGGTTGGGTGAGAGTCCGAATTTGGGGCCTTGTCTCTCTATCCCTGTCTATCACAGCTACCTCGGCCCTTGATTGGTAGATACAGTACGGCCTCCGCGACTATCGACGTATTCCCGCCTTCCCTCAAGTAAGAAACCAGAGGCCCTGTTTGTGCCTCACGCCAAGATGACTTTGACCCGATAGGCGCAAGCCCCTGTCTGTCTTGGTGGTGTCACGCCCCTCTGTGGCTGGTGGGTTTCTATAGAGACCAAGGGCGGTTTAGGCCGGTGGGCGGGGCGAATAGAGCCTGTGGTCCAGAAGGGCCTGAATCCCCAGCCTAGAGACATCAGCGCGGAGGTCTGGTGAACACCGAAGGGCCACGGGGTGGACGGAGGAAAAGGATATGAATAAAAAGGGAGGAGGTTTGATTAAAACATCTTTTAAATGAGGGCCGGCCTAGTGGGATAATGATGATGATAGTGATGATAGCATTAATCGCTTACATAGCGGTTTATACGTGCTAGGCAGTTTTGAGTTTACAACAATTCTCTGTAGTAGCTGTTATGCCCATTTTACACATGATAGTAATCGTAATTATTGTTGCATGTCTGCTGTGAGCGTCACATGCGTGTGTGTTGGTTCATTTAATCTTTGCAAAAGTTTTGGAACTTGGCCCTTTTATATCTTCTTTTTACACATGATGAAACCAAAGCTTACAGTGTAGTGCCCCTGGCTACCTGGCACATGTATACATACCTCAGATGCAAGCTATTGTGACTATAATCTAATCCTTATTCTTTTAGCCTTGCTTCATTTATGTAACAAGTATTTATTGAGCACCTACAATGTTCAAAATACTGTGGATACCGCAGTGAACAAGACAGATAATAAACAAGGAAATAAATTTCTATCTCATTCCATGTTGAAAGGAAGAAGGCTACTTAGGGTCCAGAGGGGCCCTGTGAAGGTAAGGAGGAGAAATATTCCAACAAAGACAATAGTTTCAGGGGAGTGAAGGTGGCATAATAGACCAGAGACACAACAAGGCCAGCTGGGCCAGACTAGGAATGAGCAAGGAAAACAGACAAGGACCAGGAAGCAAGTAATAAATGTATGGGGCATGTAGGTAAGCAAGGCATTTGCGTTTTACTCTTAAATATAAAGGGAAGCCTCTGGAAGGTTTTTAGTAGAAGATGATGGAATGTGACATGAGATTTATAGGAATATTGTAATTCAAAGAATTAAGTAAATACCCATGAGTTCATACAGTATAAATGATTGAATAAATAAATGGGGGGGGAAGGACCACTCTTTCTTAAAGAAGATGTCCAATTAATAAAGACACTTGGACAGGCCACTGTGTTCTGTTCCAGCTGTCTGCCTGGGGTTGGGGTGAAGTGGAGGGAGGGAGGGCTGACAAAGAGGCACAAGGACATGTTGGGGGTGATGGAAATGTTCACTATCATAACTATGGTGATGGCTTTGCTGGTGCATACATGTGGAATTTTGGAATGATGAGTTTTAACTCATTTAAATATCAGATATTTTACTATTTAATAAATATTGAATATTTTCATTTTATTGTATGTTATGTAACCTCAATCAATTTTTTTAATTCAATAGACACACAAGGATACATGGTAGCAAGCCCCACTGGGCACTCCACCCCAGCCACCCAGTTCTTCCCCCAGAAATAGCCAATATCTTTTTTAATTTATGAAAATAATCAAAATTGTTAGCCTCACTCTAATTTTTTTCTCACAAGATTAGCTCTACTCACATCTACTCCTGTTGTGGTTTGAATGGTGATCCAAAAAGAGATGCTGCTTTCCTGATCCTCAAAACATGTAGATATGACCTTATTTGGGGGAAAAAAAGATGTAATTAAGTTAAAGATCTTGAGATGACATTATCCTGGGGCCCTAAATCCAATGAGCAGTGTCCTTAGAAGAGGAAAAACAGAGATACACACACACACAGGAAAAGTCCATGTGAAAACTGAGGCAGAGTTCAGAGTAACACAGAGACAAGCCCAGGAGTGTCACTCATTGCCAGCAGCCACCAGAAACTGGAAGAGAAGCAAAGAAGGCACCTCCAGAAAGAACCAACTCTGCTAACGCTTTGATTTTGGACTTCTAGCCTTCACAAATCCAAAAAGATTATTTAAGCTTCTGAAATGAATGCATTTCTGCTATTTGAAGCCACCTAGTTTATGGTGATTTATTACAACAGCCCCAGGAAACTAATGCAATATATGTAGACTGAGTTTCTTGTGTAGACCTAATCCTTTGTTATTTTAATAGGACACATTTTTTAAAAAATCTATTCCCTTCTTATGGGATTTTTTATTTGCTTACTCAACACATGTTCATTGATCATAAAGTGAAGTTGTGAACCATGTGGGGTACAGGAAAGGGAGAATTTTCACTCTACTAAATGAGGTTGCTGGGAACATCCTTGTACGTTTCTGTTGGAGGCTGTGTAAAAGTTTTTTCCAGAAGATTAGATTTCTGGTTCTTGGATGTCAAAGAGGGAGTGATACTCCAAATATTCCACTCGTTCCTCCAAACCTCATCCCATCATTTCTCCATCCCTTGTGGTCAGGCAGGACCATGTGTCTACTCCTGGCCAATGAAATGGCAGCAGAAGGCTTGTGTGGGGCTTCTAGTTGGAAACACTGAGAAGCTGACTTGGGAGTCTCCTGTCTCCTCTACTGCACCAGCAATTGTGGAGGCTGCTGCAGCCTCTGTCAAACTGGGTGACTATGTGGCTCAGAAGCCCGGCTGACTAGTTGGGATTGTATCATGTGGATGACCAACTCTATGTTAGTCACCAACCTTTGGGGTCATATGTTATGCAGAATGATCTTGCCTGCCTAACACACATATGAAACAGATCCAGTAAGATATATACAGATGGTCGCTGACTTATGGTAGTTCAACCTATGATTTTTCAACTTCATGATGGTACGAAAGTGATATGCATTCAGTAGAAATTGTATTTCAGATTTGAATTTTGATCTTTTCCTAGGCTGGTGATGTGTGGCACAACACTCTTGTGATGCCAAGCAGTGCCAGTGAGATGATTGTGCCCAGCTACAGGCCAGTGTAAGCATTCTGAGCACATTTAAGGTAGGCTAGGCAAAGCTATGATGTTTTTCAGGTTAGGTGTATTAAATACATCTTGACTTATAATATTTTCAACTTACGATAAGTTTACTGCAATGTATTCTGTCCCGCAATCTGTTGTCTGCAAGATGGAAACCCAGGGAAGCTGGTGGTGTAATTCCAGTTTGAGCCTGAAGGCCTAAGAGTCAGGGGAGCCAATAGCATAAATCCCAGTCTGAGGGCTGGGGAAAACCAGTGTCCCAGCTCAGCTGTGCACAGGGAGAAACAAAGGAGTGAATTGCTCCTTCCTCTACCTTTTGTTCTTTTCAGGCCCTCAGTGGATTGGATGATTTCCTCCACATCGAGGAGAACAGTCTACTGAATCTACCAATTCAAATGTTAATCCTGAAACACAATCACAGATACACCCCAAAACCATGGTTAATCTGGGCCCTCTGTGACCCAGTATAATTTTGCAATATAATTTTATATTTGGTCTATACAATTAAACACCCCAAGTACATGGCAGGCACATTTTCAGTTTTACCATACTTTCCGGGCTTCTTATCTCTTTCTGATCCTCCGTCCATGGCCAATGCCTGTTTTTTCCCACCCACTCCTTGAGCATCAGTACTCCCCATGGGTCCATCTTTGATTCCCTTCTCTTTTCATTCTATCCTTTCTCCTGGACAAACATCATCCATTCTGTGGCTTCAACTCTTACCTCTGTGGCTATCCCCTGTATCCATTATGATTAGATTCAGGGTTTTTTGTTTTGTTTTTGTTTTTTGTTTTTTTAACAAAAGGGTGGAGGAGAGAAGAAATAAAAGAGAAATAGTGGCTTAAACAGGAGAGGTGTCAGATCAGATTTTTCTCATGTCCATGATGACCAGAGTGAGTTGCATTGAAAGTCCTAAAATTCGAGCTACTTTGAGGTTCACAGGGCCCCAAAACTCTCACCATTAGTTTCCCTACTTTTGTCAGTAGTTCCCCCCTGCACCCCGTGGGAAAGTCTCCCTACCTGGATAGTTCCTCTATCATCCAGACCAGCTGCACCCGATCTGGTCCTCAACCTAATGGATTTTACCTCTCTGCCAACCTAAGAAATTATCCTAAGGAACCAATCACTTCCTGCATTGGGAACCAGAGGTCACCACTCTTTTGTTATGACAAAGCTTGCCTCCCACAGTCCCTGCTTCTTGACTCTGCTTCCGAGTGTACCACCCACATGTGCCTTTGCATGTGTGCAGGGTCCTCCTCTGAGCTGTGAATACATGTGACTAATAAACTGACACCTATCTCTTCTATCCAGTGTTAGGTGTCATGTGTTTGGCCATCTTGTATTATTTAGGGCATGTGATTCCCTCCTTCACCAAGGGGGTAAATAGGTGGTGATCAAAACACTAAGGATGGCACATACCTTCCATGGTATGTGAGACTCAGGTTGCTTCTGTCTTGTTGCTACATCATTCAAGGCCTTTATTCTCAAGTTGATGTCATGGCCCAAAATGGCTGATGGAGTTCCAGCCATCACATCTAAGTTCCAACAGTAGGAAAGATAAAGGCGCCCCATTTTCCTCAAAGTTGTACATACCACTTCTGCTTACATCCTGCACATAACTGCAAGGGAGGCTGGGAGATGTAGTTTTTTATTCCAGGTAGCCTATGCTCTGCTAAATATCAGTGATTTTATGGATTGGGTCCAGATCCTGAAAAGCCTGTGTCTTGAGGTTGGATGCTATCAGAGGATGAGAAGGGGTGGGCCCAAGGTCAGCCTTAAAGTCATTAACCAGTTCTGAATTAAGACCCCTCCTTTTCTAATTGGAAGATTACTCTTCCCATCAGCTTCTCCCTCCCACATCAACCACACTCTCTTTGCCCATGGCAACCAAAATGAGACCAGATTCCTGCAATAGCTGCTCACAGCATTACTGCAACTGTCCCTTGTCCCCAACTGTACAGTCCTTCCTTTTCTGAGATCAGAGCCTCAGGGTAACTGAGACACCAACGCTCCTTTCCCATGCAAACCTTTCCACATTTAGGACAATTCTGCTTGCACTCCATAAAGGTGTACTAAATGTTGATTGTGCCAGGATCAACACTGGTCAGCTACACTCCACCTCTGTCCCTACAGAACCCCCTGCTTGGCTGGGCAAGGCAGGATAGGGCAGGACACCACTGGGCTGGACTGGGAAGAGCTGAGCTGGGCTGGGTAAAGGAAAGGGAGTTTGTTACAGAGAGCTAAGGCCATTTATAAGGCTGGTGGTTAGGTTCCTAGCCAATCAGCACATTCTAACCCTCTGGCCACAGAGATTGGCTCCAGATGAACATGTGACCAAAGCTAAGCCAATGAGATTCAAGCTTGGGGCTTTCAGCTGGACTACAGCTGGAGATATCTTGGCACTACACAGAGAAGCCTGCTGGTAGAGCAGAGAGGTAGAGAGAAAACCCACTGTAGGATGTTGCTTGAGCCACTAGATTCAGCTATACCTGAAGAACACATCCCCCAATATTTTGTCCATGAATCAGTAAATGCTATTGTTTGCATCCGTTGGTTTGGTTTGGGTTCTCCATACTTCACAGTTGAAGGAGGCCTGCCAGAAACTCAAACAGCGTGGCTGTCATTGCTGCTTCCCTGGTGCTAGGATCTGTGCACTAGTAGTACAGTATCTGGCTGGGACTGGCCCCTTTACTCTGCTACACAATGTCCGAACTAGTGGCCATCAGTACCACATGGAGAACTTAGGGTGGGGTTTGTTGTTGTTCTCTTTTGACCAAGGCTAAGACAGGTCTCCTGCCCCAGCCCTGAGGGCCCCCCTTACAAGGCCACACAATCCTGGGAAATGTGGGCAAATGACCACCTCTTTGGGGCCAATTTTCCACCTCCATGGAAGGGAGATTAATAATACAGATAGCCTCTCTCTCCACCATTCTCCCATATCTTGCTCCCTTCTAACCGCCCACCTGATGCACCTCACTGCCATCCCCCCGCTGTCTGGACCCTGTAGCCTCCTATAGCAGGGGCTACCTGGGATCTTCCATGCCCCCTGGGCCTCACCATCAGGCAACTAGGTATATCTCTTTAGAACTGGAGCCTGCTCTATCCAAAGTGCAGTGGAATTCAGGCCCTTTGAGGGCAGCCCTCAATCAATGACCGATGGAATGAGCTACAGGGTTGATATCCCCACTCCCTTGCCCTTCAGGTGAATGACTCTGAGGTGTGTGTCCTACACAATCTCCTAGTGTTTTGCAGCACGACAGAACCCCAGTTGCCTACAGCAGTAACCTGCTTGATAACAAGAGCAACCAATGGCCCAAATTTGTCCAGGACTAAGGGTTTTCTGGGAAACAGGATTCTGAGTGCTAAGACTGGCAAGTTCCAGGCAAGTTGATAACCCCAGTGATAACTCGTTGATTACTGACTGCTCCCTTCCTCCCTTCCGTCACCTCCCCATTTCCCTACAGCTTCTTTCTCCAACACAAGATGCACTGAGTCCTTGTCTCAAGCTCTGTTTCCAAGGGGTCCTGACCCCTTCATGCCCTTTGTGCAGCCCCTCACCGCAGCCACTGAGCACTTGTGAGAGTCAGATGTGGTCTTAGAACGTCCTGTCTGCTACTGGTTTTGCCTTATGGCAACTCTTTGAGGAATAGTCTTCTGTCATCCCCATTTCATGTGTGGGAAAGCTGAGGTTGGGGCAGGAAAACGATTTGTCTGAAGTCACCCCACCAGTAAGTGGCATGTCTCAGGGACAGATTGGTGGCGAAATGGCACCAGAATGTTGTCAGCGATTGAACCTCTCTTCTGCAACCTCAAGTACGTGAGCTCTGGCTAAGAAAATGTTCAGAGCCAAGACTCAAATACAAGCAAAAATTTATTTAGAAAGTCACCAAGGTAGTAGAAGTAAACTATGGAAGAAGTGAGCCAGCTGGGCTGCATGGGCCCAGGAAACAATTTACAGAGGCAAAGGGAAGGCCCTTGGAACTGAGAAGAAAAAGAGCGAGGATATACACACCTGGGGTAAGGAGAGGAGGAAAGGCGTAGGCATGCTCTAGAGAGAGAGTACTGGAGAGAGAGCCAGGCTGGGTCCTCTGTCTTGAGGGATTTTATCCCCTCTCTAAAGGTTGGGATCTTAGGGGAGGTCCCAGGGGGAGGATCTCAATAGACTATTCATTAGCTTTTCCAGGTGTGTCCTTTCAGGGTTGTGGTCTCTACTGATTGGTTGGCATTAGGGAAAGGAGTCATTAGTCATTGCGGCTGATCCTGATGTCAGCCATGGTGTTGTCCCCCTACCCTGGACGTGCTGCTTTTCCAGGAGCTGAGACAGAACTGACACCTAGATGTTATACCCGGGGATTAATGCTTAAGGGAGGGGTTGTGCGAGGGCCCGCATGGGAGTCAAATGTGGCTACTCTTTGGCCTCTTGTTCCTCCTCCAAGGGGGAATCACATGACTAGTGACAAGCCAGGGGAGGAAAGGTCAGGGAAGGGTCTAAACTGCATGACCAGCAATATGCTAGGGGAGGAAGGGTTACCCTGGGGGTGAGGTCCTTATTTTTCCAGTTTTGTGCATCGCTAGGCACCCAGGACTTTCTGCCCTGGTGACCTTCTGTACCTGGCCCCTCGTCCTTGCTCTGCCTCTGGCTGTCTGCCTACCGCAAGGCCAGGGTCAGAGACTGGTTTCCTCACCTGGTGGCATGCACTGCAGCTCTGGCATCGAGGGCGTGGGATGTGTCGGTACTGTCTTCCCACTTCACAGGCATTACCTGATTTAATCCTCACACCCTGGGAGGTAAAACAACCTTTCCCTCATTTTGCAGAGTGGGAAACCAAGGCCCAGAGAGGTGGCTGAGCCCAGGTTCGAGCCCAGGCAGGCTAGCACCAAGTGCACATCCTTAAACACCAGGCTGGTGCCTCCATATGTGTAATTTCCTTTTAGACAGCAGCTGTTGCTATTTGGGGGTTTGGGGGGTGGCTGTCAGTGAAGCCAGCTGGTGGGAGGAAGAGGGGCCCAGATAGCAGACCTGGCTGAGAGCCTCCAGGTTGGTGTCTGGGCTGGCAGGCTGAGCACAGGCTGTGCACAGGCCTGCCCTGACCCCTCACTGCCAACCTCAGTTCCTTGGGGACCATCCAGCCAGCTAAAGCATCCCCCACTCCTCTGCCTCCACTCCTACTCCTGCGGCCGGCCCAAATACCATACAGGGTGAATCTCAGCTTTCCCCCAAACATTCCTTGCTCCCGTGGCCTGGCCCAGGCTGGCTTAGGTTACGCAAGCAGAGCCGGAGGGGGGGTTGCGGTGGGGGACCAAGGGGACAGGCTGGCCTTCCCTCACAACCCCACCCACCAGCCCACCCACCCTTCCCAAGGCAGACAAGGGGGTGGGCCAGCTCTCTTGAGTCCCTGGGGGAACAGGCTACAGGGAGGGTGTCCTATGCCGAGAGATGGGGGGCAGTGGCAGCCAAGACAGAGGCTCCAGGAGGTGACCGCCTGGTTTCCATTAGGAAGCCCTGGTCGGCAGTTAGGGCAAGACAGCTGAACTGGGGCTGGCTATGGTGAGGTGGGGTGGGGGAAGGTATGAGGGTGCTCCTGTCACCGTGGTGACCCCCTGCCAAACCTGGCACCACCCTGACCTGTCCCTCCACTCCCAGCTGCTGAGCCTGCTGCTGCTGCTCCTGCTGGGTCCCCCAACCACCTCAGGCATGGAGGACCCGACTTTCCCCCACCTGGGGGAGAGCTTGCAGCCCCCACCCCGGGCCTGCCCCCTGCGCTGTTCCTGCCCCCGAGCTGACACAGTGGACTGTGATGGCCTGGACCTGAGGGTGTTCCCTCACAACATCACCAGGGAGGCTCAGCAACTCTCCCTGCAGGTGAGGAGGGGGGATGTTGCAGGGGTGGGGTGAAGTGGGGTAAGGATGGGAAGTGCTGGAATTGAGAGTGATGGGTGTGGGTCTTGGCACTGGTGGGAAATTGGTCTTGATGAGTGTTGGAGGTGGGGGAAGAGCTATTGAATATGGGAGGGGCTGAGGTTGTGGAGGTGTAGGGGGGTTAATATCTTGGCAGTTACAGGGTTGTCTGGGCTGAAAGGGATGGGTGTCAGAAGTCAACTGAAGGGGTGGATGGGGTGTTGGAGATCAATGTCTTTTTGATCAAGGGGTGGTGAGGCATTTGGGATCAACTATGGAGGTAATGGGGTGTTGGGGCTCTCTTCTTAGCATGACGGGGAGCTGAGAATGAGGACTGGGGGCTCTTGTTGAGGGCTCAGGGACATCTGAGTCAGGGGTGTGAATGCCCCCCCAGAACAACCAGCTCCAGGAGCTCCCCTACAACGAGTTGTCCCGCCTCAGCAGTCTTCGAACCCTCAATCTGCACAACAACCGCATTTCCTCAGAGGGTGAGGGGCCACAGGAGGCTGCCCCTCCCTGGCTTGGTTCCAGCAGCCCTCTCCCTCCCCTGTGCTGGGTCTGTGGGCAGCTCTGTGGCAGTTCCCAGAACTGCCCTTTGCTGAGCAGGATGGAAACTCAGGGGATGGGGGAAGGGGGGCTGTGGCTTTTGTGGACTGGCAGGGGGGTGCCTGGAGGAGTCTCTGCCAGTCTTTGGCCAGGAGCCGGGGGGGTGGCTGGGAGCACAGACTCCCCCTGCCCCCTACTAGGCCTGGGGTCCCCTCAATGCCTGTCCCGCTCCCAGGCCTGCCTGACGAGGCCTTTGAGTCCCTCACCCAGCTGCAGCACATCTACGTGGCCCACAACAAGGTGAGCTCCCCACCAACCCCCCACCCCACCCACCCCAGCCAGGTCACACAGCACAGAGTGCAGAGGGGACAGCACTGGGCTGGAAGGTGCCTCCAGGACCAGCGCACTGTGCTCCTGCAGCTCTCGGTGGCCCCCCAGTTTCTGCCTCCTTCCCTCCGAGTAGTGGATTTGGCTGCCAACCAAGTGACGGAGATCTTCCCACTCACCTTTGGGGAAAAGCCTGAGCTCAGGTAGCCCCTGGCCCAGCCCAGCCCCAGGCCTCAAGCATGCCTACTCAGGCCTCAGGTCGCTCCCCGCCGTGAGGTCTGAAGGAGGTCATAAGCCTGCCCTGGGTGGTGGGGGGAGACAGGACCCTGGATGCTCTGTCTGGAGAACTATGCACAGTGCACACACACACACACACACACACACACACACACACACACACAATGAAGGCAGCCCTGAGCTGGGGTGCAGAGGGAGTGGTAGGGAGCCCAAGGGCAGGCTGGTGGCTGGAGCCTGCCCCTGGGCTCCCCTTAGGTCCGTGTACCTCCACAACAACCAGCTGAGCAACGCTGGCCTGCCCCCCGATGCTTTCCACGGCTCCGAGGCCATCACTACCCTCAGCCTCTCCAACAACCAGCTCAGCTACCTGCCACCCAGCCTGCCACCCTCTCTGGAGCGGCTCCACCTGCAGGTGCCCCTCTTCACCTCACTGCCTTCCTGGCCCCCTTCACCTCTCTCCTGGGAGACCCCTCTGCCTCCTCGGAATTCCAGCAGTCAGAAATATCTTTCTCTGAGTTTCTACCACCGGCACAAGCCAGTCACAAGTGCTCTTTGAGCAGGCTTGCTAGAGCCAGCTCCTCTACCACTCCTTTATTCAAAAGCCTTCGGTGGCTCTTCACTGCTCTCTATTCCAGACCCTGAGAGTCATTCTCTCCCTCCTTCCCAGAACAACCTCATCTCCAAGGTACCCAGAGGAGCCCTGAGCCGCCAGACCCACCTCCGTGAGCTCTACCTCCAACACAACCAGCTGACGGACAGTGGCCTGGATGCCACCACCTTCAGGTGGGGCCTGGGACAGGGTGGGATGGGGTATAGCCTCATGTTGGCAGTAGAGGCTGAGGATTCGGGGTTTGGAGTCCCCACGCTTTGTCCCCCTCCTCTGTATCACTTGTAACCCACGGCTTCATTTGGTGAGCACCTACTGTGTGCCAGGCTTGGCCCAGCACCTGGCAGCCATCCTTGCTCCCAGCTACCTTGTTCAGTCATCTTGTTATCCAACATCACAGCTGCCACCTGCATATCTGGACCCAGAACTCTGTCCTGGTCACCCCCATGTCTAATCCTCAGGCCAGAACCAGCCTTGATCACCCTAAGTTTACCTCCCACCCAGATCTCTCAGCTCACCACCCCAAAAGTCAGAATTTCCAGCTGACATCTCAGCACCACTCATCAGCCCTCCTGCGCCCCATCAGAGATCTATCTGGTCCCTGGCACTGGGCACCCAGACCAATGCCAACCCTCTCCCTCACCAGCAAACTGCACCACCTTGAGTACCTGGACCTGTCCCACAACCAGCTGGCTGCAGTGCCTGCTGGCCTGCCCCGCACCCTGGCTGTGCTGCACCTGGGCCGGAACCGCATCCAACAGGTGGAGGCAGGCCGGCTGCGTGGGGCAAGGGGACTGCGCTACCTGCTGCTTCAGCACAACCAGCTGGGGGCAGCTGGGCTGCCTGCAGGGGCGCTGCGACCTCTGCGGGGCCTGCACACGCTGCATGTCTATGGAAATAGACTGGAGCGCGTGCCCCTGGCGCTGCCCCGCCGCTTGCAGTCCCTGGTGCTTCCCCACAATCGTGTAACCGCACTGGGAGCCCATGACCTGGCTGCTATGCCAGGCCTGGCAGAGCTCAACCTGGCCTACAACCGCCTGGCCAGCGCCCGCGTGCACCACCAAGCCTTCCGACCACTGCGTGCCCTTCGCACCCTCGACCTTGCTGGCAATCAGCTGACTCGGGTGCCTACAGGTCTGCCTGCCCACCTGCACATCCTACGGCTGCAGCGCAACCAGCTGCGGACCCTGGAGCCTGAGCCGCTGGCTGGTCTGGACCAGCTGCGGGAGCTCAGCCTGGCGCACAACCAACTCCGAGTGGGCAACATCGAGCCAGGAACCTGGCATGAGCTACGGGCCCTGCAGGTCAGGGGTGGGCTGGTTAGCCACACTGTCCCCATGGCCCCTCCATCCTCCTGCCTGACCAGTCCCTTCTCCGCAAAGCTCTTGGAAACTGCCACAAAAACAGCACCCCATGGGAGGCTAACTTTGGTTGGATAAGTCAGATCCAGCCTCCAGGCCTCTGGCTGTGCTGTCCCTGCTGCCTGGTCCTCTGAGACACTGCCTCTACCTCCCCAGTAAGCACTGTGGCCTCTAGCTCCTGACCACTATTGATTCCAGAGTTTAAAGCATCTGTGGGTGTCAGGCACTGTTTTAAGCATTGGAGATGCCAATGGGCACAGCGATGTGGCTCCAGGCCCCGGTATGGACACCCTGGTTAGGGGGGAAGCAATCAATAACATTCATAAGTAAATGATGAGTGTTAGAAGGGCATGAGGCTATGGATTAAGTGCCATCTTCGTGACTAGTTGAATCCATGTCTCCCGCAGCTGCTGGGAACCTGCCTGTGCCCCTAGTGCCTATAGCAGGGGCTGCCTCAGAAAGGACCGTTTACCTCTATCGAGGGGAGAAATTCAGCAGCCATGAAGAGGGTCCAAGGGAGGGGGCGGAGGGACTGAGCTGGGCATGGAGGGGAGGAGGGCTCGGAAGGAGGTGGTCTGGGGCTTAGCTGAGCAGCTGGCCCAGGAACTGGAGCCACCATTGGGCCAGCTCTGCCTATCTGCCCAGGTGCTGGATCTCAGCCACAACCACCTGTCCTTCGTGCCTCCCGACCTGCCCGAGGCCCTTGAGGAGCTGCACCTGCAGAGCAACCGCATCAGCTATGTGGGCCCCGAAGCCTTCCTCAGCACGCCGAGCCTGCGTGTCCTCTTCCTCAGGTGTCTTCAGGGTGGCTTGGGCAGGTCCAGATGGGCAGGGGAGGGCCATGGTGAGTTGTGGGGGACCCCAGGAGGCTCAGGGGAACTCAAGATGGTTGTGGCCCCTACCCTTGCACGTACCCTCATGCCTGCCTCTTGGTCCAGGGCTAATAAGCTTCACATGACCAGCATTGCGCCTGAGGCCTTCCTGGGCCTCCCACACCTTCGCGTGGTAGACACCACAGGGAACCCTGAGCAGGTCCTGATCCAGCTGCCACCTACAGCACCACATCAGCCACGGACAGGGGGCCCCTGACATGAGGGGCATGTCAGAATGGTCCAGACTTTTGGGGTTCCACTGGGCCATGGACTAAGGAGACAGTGCTTACCTGGGGCCTCAACACGTCTCCCCCAGGGCTCGAGGGCTCAGCCCGCCTGACCCCATGCTCCCTAGGAGGCTGAAGCACCTCACACACAGGGAAGGACTGGGACATTCAGCACCAGGTGTACAGACCATGCTGGCCCTGCTGGCCACATTCCTACTTCCTGCCCAGATGGAGACAGTGACAATAAAGCCTAATTCTTTTGAGTGCTCACCACCAATCAAGTGCCCTTCATTTTGTGGGACAGAAGGGGCTCTTGCCATCCTTACATGCAGGGGGGGAAACTGAGGCTGTAGGATGCTAAATGCATCAGGCAATTTGATCCAGGTGCTGTGGCCAGCGAGCGGCAGGGCTGCATTTGGAGCCCGACACATGTGGGTCACCAAGCACCACCACATAGAGCCCAACCACACCTATAAACCCAGATGTGCCCAAGGCCACCAGGCATGTCTAGGTTTACACGTGAAGATCGAATGCATGGTGGCGCAGGTGCCCTTGGGCAGGTCGTAGACCCCATGACAGATGCACAGCCTTTGCAGACAAGAACGCATCTTTTATGGACACTCCCCCTCTGGGCTGCTCCTCTCATAGGCACCTCCCCTTCACTACCCCAGGGTGGGGTGGGAGGGAGGGGACACCCAGCCCAGCCACCCAGGGCAAGAAACAAAAATGAAGAGCTGGGTGTGGCCCTGGTTATTTATTCCACGTGTGAGCCCTGGGGCTTAGCTGGACCAGGGCACCCCCTTTCGGAGCCAGCCAAGTTCTGGCTGGTCCCAGAGGCTTCTTTGGGGTGTGAGTGGGCTTAGGGTTAAGGCTAGGGAGGGACAGGATGTAAAGTGCTTGCAGGGGCTCTCGGGGCTTGGTCCTGGCCGCTCTCCCACCCCTGGAACAGGCGAGGGGCACAGACTGGCTAGTGGGCACCATCTCTGATGCCCCCTGCCAGGGCTGGGTGGGCCCAACTGGGGACGAGTTCATCCAGAGCTGATTGTCCGCTGATTGTCTGCTTGTCTGGTCTGAGGCCGTGGCAGTGTCAACTCCTCCCAGCACCGGGGCCTCGAGCCTGCTCCCCCACCTCCAGGGGCTGCCAGCGTTGTCGGCCCCTCACCTACGGAGCCGCTGCAGCTGCAGGAGAGAATGCTGGGATGAGTGGGGGCCACAGTCATAGCTGCTCACCCCCCTCCCCAACATCTGAGCTGCTCACCTCATTTTCAACCAGGTTCCGCCTGTAGAGTGCCTCCTTTGCAGGTTCCTGGGGATCCAATGGGAGGTCAGTGGGAAGCCCCTGGTAGCCCCAGTCCCCCAGTGCCCACCTGAACCCCATCCAGCTCACCCTGCTGCCTTCACTGCCGAGGCGCCGGGCAGCCTCTGTATAGAATTGCAGCTGACGTTCCAGCTGGGCCATGTATTCTGAGAGTGAGATAGGGTCAAAATGGGGCCACTGCCACTGCCCCTACCCTGAGTGCCTGTCCCCAAGCCCCTCCCCTGAGTGCCTGCCCCTGAGCCCCTACCCCGCCGGATGGCTTGGCCCCCCTGCTCCAGCTGTGCTCTCTGCCACTGGCTGCGATGCATGATATCCTGGTACTGCTGGACCACCTCTGGGGGCACTGGCCGCCGTGCCTGCCTGAAGGCCAGGATCTGCGGGGTACAGAGAGGGCTGTGAGAGCCCTGCCTGAGCCTGCAAGACCCCCAATCCTGCCCCACTAAGCCCAGTGGATGGGAACCCACCTTCCGTTCCAGACGCTCCTGGTCAAAGGCCAGCACGCTGAGACTATGCAGGGGCCGGCCGGATCTATGGGGTAGGGATAGGGATGAGGATCTGTGAGGATCTCGATCCTTGAACCCATTAATTTGACATGCTGGGCATTGGGGAACAGGCAGAGACAAGCCAGGCCAAGCAGTGTTGCTAAGCCCACAGCCTAGCGATGACGATGTACATCTAGGCAACTGCTCTGTATACCCAGGCAACTGCAATGCAAAGCAAAGCAGTCAAGGAGGGCTTCCTAGAGGAGATGACAGGCAATTTAGGACCCACAGGAGTCAGTTGGGCAGAGGAGCCAGGAACAAGTGTGTGGGTAGTAGTCAGGGCACTGTATCATAGAAGCCCAGAGGAGAGTAAAAACTAGGTGTGGCCATGAACCAACAGGAGGGAGTGGGGTGAGAGAAGGTTGGATATACTGACAATGGTCAGATCAAAAAAGGTCTTAAAGACTAAGCTGAAGAGTTTAAACATGATTCTTCAGAAGAAAGGGAACAGGGAAAGGTTTTAAAGTGGGGAAAAAAACACACTCAAATTTGTGCCTGATGAGGTACTGTCCAGGAAGGGCTGAGATGGGAAGAGGGGGGGTTCTTTCCAGCATGGCCTGGCCCAGCCACCTACCTGTTTGCTGGCTCCTTCGTAGGGGCAGGAATGGGAGGGGCCTTCCCTTTGGGTCCAGCAACCTGCTTCAGAGGACAAAACCAGTCTTGTGAGTCTTGGCTCCCCTTGAACCAAGCCTCCCTCCCTGGTTACTGCTAGGTGGGGTCTCACTGTGGACACAGCTGCTGGCACAGGATCGACGACCAGCCACCTCTCAGTTATTGTCTCCAACTGCTGGGCTGTCAGTGGCTCTCGAATCCGGACCATCACCTCCAGCCGCCCTCCTGTGGGCCGGCGACCATCCAGGACCTGGGTTGGAGTAAGGAGAAGCTATTGGGAAACAGGCAGTGGCTGGAGTTCCAGGGCTGGGATCAGGAACAACCAAGGTGATTTACAAAACATGGGCCCATGAGTATGACTGAGATGCCAACTGGTCATAGTGGAACAGGGCACTGGGGGTATTTAGGGCTGGAAGTAAGGAGGTCTTGGACTCCCAAGGGAGAGGCTGGGTCAGCAGAGAGGACCCTTGGGAAGCTCAGGACAGGGAGCATTTGAGTGATATCAATGAGTGACACAGCTATACTAGAACATTCAAATTAACTTCCACCTCTTACCTCAAGGATCTCCCGGACCTCACATGCCGTCTCCAGGGCATCCAGCTTCAGCTGGGCTGTACCCAGGACCCGGTCGGTCTTGAACAACCCCCTGTGTACGTGAGGGGAACAGGATGGTTGGCCCAGGGCAACCCCCCCGCCCCCAGAGCCCATGCAGTGCCTGGACCCCAACTCACCCCTTATGGACCACTTCGAACTTGATGCCTTTGGTCTGTATTGCCCTTCGGAAGCCTCGGTGACTGCGGTTGATGCAGAGTTTGAACTGCTCCTTGAACTCTGCCCAGGGAAGGAGAGAGGAGTCAGGCTCACGTTCTTGCTGCAGAGGGTAGGGCTCCCTGTTGCCTGTATCTTACCAGGGGAGTCTGTGTTCTTGATCACACTGGTCTTGTCTTTCTGAGCTTCTTCCTGGGACCGGACAGGAGGCAGGAAAATTCAGGGGCTGGGGCCTCGCCTGGGACCCATGCCAGACCCACTTCCCATCCTGATGGGGCTTAAGCCCATCTCTCTTTGGCTCTCCACATACCACATTGGGATAGGGGAAATCAAACCGAACGAAGACATCCAGATCGCCAGGGGAGAGCCCTGTGGGCAAAGAAGGGTCACAGCTGGGCAGAGAGGTGGTCCCCACGGCCCTGACCCCTGCTTGGTGCTCCCTCACCTGGAGGCGTGGGCAGGCTGACGCCCTTCACGATGAACAGGAGCATGTCATTGCTGCTGAGGTCCGGGAAGACCCTTCCGGGAGGACAGGTGGAGAGACAGAGGCACCTCAGCCCCACTGCCTGCCCTTCTTTTCCTTCAGTGGAGGCAGGGAACAAGCCCCACACTGGCCTTTGGGGGTGTCTCAGCTCCTGGGCTCCAGTTTTAAAATTAGACAAACTCGAGTCCTCTGTCCAGTTCTGCCAATGACTAACTTTTGGGTCCTTTCTTTAGTTTGCGCATCTTTATTTAGTATCAACTTTGCACCAGCCAGTGGCCTTGCTGCTGGGGGAATCTTCCCTTTATTTAACAGTATTTCTGGAGCCTCCTACTATGTGCCAGCCAGTGTCCTAGCTGCTATGGGGCCTTCTCTTCATTTGATATTACCTGAGTACCTACTATGTGCCAGTCAGTTGTCTCGTGGCTGGGGAAACATTCTTTCACTTAGCAATATTTCTGGAGCCCTTACTGTGTGCCAACCTGTATCCTCATCGCTGGGGATACAGAAGGAAATGAGAGAGACCTGTCTCTGTGCTCATGGAGCCTAAGCTGGCTGAGTGGGAAGATGACCAATGAATATATAAATAAAGAAACAAAGCAACTCTGCAAAGAATTAAAACAGGGGAAAGATGGAAATATGCTCAGGAGGGGCTGCTTTATACAGGGTGATCGGTGAGGGCCAACATTATTAGTGATGCTGGGTGTCAAGAAGGGAGTGTGACATGGAGACCTGGGGAAGAGGGTCTGGGCAGGGTAAACCACAGGGGTGGAGGCCCTGAGTGGGAACATGATTGGTGTGTTTGAGGGACCAAAAAGAGGTCTGTGTGGCAAGAGAGGAGCCAACTGAGGCCAACAGGTAGAGAGGAGATGATGGGGAGCTAGGGATGCAGATATGGCAAAGCCGGGGCAAATGGTGTAGGTTTTCCTAGGTGGTTATCCTAGGTTATCCCAGTGGCTGCAATTAACCTCACCTGCAAGTGGGAAAAATGATTCCAACCATCCAGGGTATGGGAACACTTCACTGGAGCAGGACCAACAACCACCATCCTGAGGGCTCGCACAGGCCCCTGGGGAAGGGCTCACTTCTGCACTCACTACATCTGCCCCGTTTCCAAATGTGTCACTGCCAACACCCCCTCACTTGCTGTCCTTCACTTGCACCTCATGCCTGCCTTAGGACCCTTATGTGTGCTACGCTCCCACCACCCGCCAGCTTCTGGGGAGGGAAAACCCCCTTCAAATGGGCATCTGAGCCAGGGGCCATCGGGGACCTTACTTGATGACGCTGAAGGTTCTCTGCTCAAAGCGGGCAGTGGGTGTGGGAAGACCCCGGGCGAAGGCCTGCTTCAGGGTCTCCATGCTCCGCTTACAGTCCTCTGCCAGTTTCTCAAATCTGCCACAGGAGGGCCCTGCTCAGGACTTTGGTCCCAGAAGCAGGCAGGGGGTGTACACCCAGGCAGAGATGGGCATGGGGGCACTTACTTGCTGGTTTCGGCAATGTTGCCCAGGTGGGTGAACTGGTTAGAGTGATTTAGACACATCTGGTGAGGCAGAAGACAGTGAAGGGAGGGTTGAAGAACCATGACCTTGGAGAAGGCCTGCTAACCCGGACCAGGGGTTCCCTTACCTCATGCTGCTGCCTTAGAAGCTTAGTGAGTTCACCATAGCGCCGGGCAGACTCCTGAGACAGACCAGGGCCAGGACGCTGGACCAGGGCAAAGTCATCCTTGTTGACAGGGGCAGGCGGCACCTGAAAGGTCAAGGCTCATGGGGAAAGGCCTGATGGTCAGCAATGAGCAGGCCTACCCTAAACCCTTCTTGGAGAGGCCTTCCCCAACCACTCCTCTGTCCCCTGTCCCTGCTCCTTCTTCTTCCTCAAAGAGAAAAGTGACACTTAGAAGTGGATGGTTCTAACAAAAATGGCAGAATCTGTTAACTGTTTCCCCCAAATCTGATCCACACACTCTTCCCTAGTAATAGAGTTCTGGCTGGGCACATGGTAGCCCTGCAAGAAAATGTTCCAGCCTCCCTTGCAGCTAAGTGCAGCCATGTGACTCAGTCCTGACCAATGAGAGGTGAGCAGGAGTGATGGCAACTCTATGCCACTTTCTTTAGAGGAAACTTCTTGGCCTGCAATTTTGCTCCCTCATGGCTTCCCATGGACAGGATGCAGACAAATTAGTGGTCCACTTGGACCATGTAGACCAGGATAACCTTAGGTGTAGCAAAACAACCAAATAGAAAGAACCTGGGCTCTGGAGGTTCTTTAAAAGAGCCGAAAGCATCATCCTGAGTACTACATGCAAGAAACATAAACATCTGTCTTGTTTAACCACTCTCTCATGAGGGGCCTATTTGTTACAGCAGCTTAGCCTGAACCCTGACTAATATATTCCAAGTCACATGGCTGTTAAGTGGCCAGGTCCAACAGGTGAGCACTTGGGAAGGTTTAGCAGGCCTAGAGGTTTCACCTTGGTGATATCCACAGGCAGCCCATTGCGTGAGGCCTCCAGCATGGGATCCAGCCCCTTGGCCTGGCGCAAGTGCATCTTGGCACCTTCCACATCGTTCTTCTGCTTGGCTCGCAATGCGGCCTGCAAGAGCTGCTTCTTTCGGCCCTCCAGGAAGGCTAGCTGCTGCTGGGCTGTGGGCATAGGGGCTTCTATGAGTGCTGCCCAGCCCATGGCCAGGTGATGGGCAGCAGGGTGAACAGGGGGCACTTACCTCTGGTGGATGTACCTTTGGGGGCTGCTTTGGCTGCTGAAGTAGATTCTAGCTGGGGTGCCCTTGAGGATGGGACCTTGGGCTGAGCCATGGGGGCCACAGGACTGTTGGGCTGCTGAAGGATGGAAAGGAAGTCAGAGCTCTCCCAGCATCTATGATGAGGTCACTCCCCAAGTGGTCAGGGCCTGACACTGACAACAGTGACCAGCTTAGTTTCTGCTTCCTCAGCACTAAGTACAACATACAGTCCTTTCTTACTGAATCCTTGCAACGGCTCTGAGAGGCAGGGACTACAGCTATGCCCACTTTATAGATGAGGAGACTGAGGCTCAGAGAATAAAATGACTTGCCCATGGCCACATGGTCAGGAGGTGTCAAAGCCAGGACAGGCCAGTTCTTTCCAGCTCAAGGCTGGGACTGTCAGAGTTTACTTTGCTGCCACTCCCTGCCTCACTCAAGGGCCTTGCCCCTCATACCTTCTTAGGGTCCTCATCCTCTTCGTCCTCTGGGCCTTCATCCTGGTTGGCCAGCTTCATGGCAGTCTCCAGGACCCCCACCAGGCTCAGCTGGGTGGACTCGGAGGCTTCTAGGCCCTGGATAGGGGGAAAGCCTGGGCGGCCAGTTGGGGCCTGGTCAGGAGGGAGGGGCCCATGCCATGATGGTGGATAGTGGAGAGGTGGGTTCCTCCTAAGAGGAGCCTTAGGCCTTTGAAGCTACTTTAAATGTGGGAAAGAGCTGCTGGTGGTTTGGTATAGACACCAGACCATGTCAACCCTCCTCTTGCCTGACCCTGGGCCTTGACTAGACTCCAACAAGGAAGCACTGTGAGGTGCTGTGCTGGCTACAAGGGGTGGTCCTGGGCCTCGGGATACTTCCAGGGGACCGAAGTAAAGATATCATTGTTCTCAGTGGGGATGCACAGGCAGCTCTGAGAACCCAGAGGAGGCCTCAAACCCACTGGGGGGCTAATGGGAGGCCAAGTAGGTATGTAAAGCTAAAGAACTGATGACTAGGAAGGAGTGAGTCAAACAAAAGAAAAGGAAAGATCAGTCAGCAGTGGGCTGGCCAACAGGCTCTTCAAATAAAACTCCCTGATTTTTCGTGTTTGCCAATTTCCATGGTATAAACATTCCCACTGTACTGATTTAAGATACCAATTGTCTAACAAGCTTGTAGAATTCCTGAATGTGTAGCAATCAACTCCCTGAGCCTATATAGTCAGAAGGAATAGTACCGGCAAAGGCTCAGGGGCTGGAGGGGTCGGGTGGGGGCAGGGCCTACCTGGGGGCACAGGCAGCTCAGCCACATCCACGGCTCGGCCAGCCTTGTGGGCTCGAATGGCATCTTGGTATTGCTGTGGGGGACACAGGTGTTAGGACTCCCTGGGCACGGTCTCCAGGGGCTGCCCAGCCACCCACTCGGCCCCCATGCACCTTGACAATGCGCTCATGCATGCGAGCCTTCCGCTGGTCTCCCTTGGCCTTAGCCTGGGCTGCGGCCACATGGTATCGCTCCATCCTCTGCTCCAGTGCCTCCAGAAGAGTCTTCGGGGGTGGAGGAACCTCTGGACCCGATGGGGTTGAGCGGCAGGGTTAAGAGTCTTGGAAGGAGAGACTGTCTTGCCCTGATCTGCCCACCCAAAGTCCCAGGAGCCTACCTGGTGTGGATGGCACTGTGCTGGGAGTTGGAGGCTGCAGTGGCGGTAATGGTGGATCTGGGGGTAGCTGGTCTGGGGGCAGAGAAGTCCAGTGCAATGAAGGGCTGGCTTATGGCCACCCCCACCCCCACCCAGATTGGTGTGGCCTGACTGGGTCTCAGTCCTGACCAGAGGAGGCAGCAGTATCAGGAAGAAGTCAGTGGAGGCCTCCAATAGTCCTGGAGGGTGGGCAGATAGGGTACTCACCAGGTGGAGGGGGCAAGCGAGACAGGTCCACAGGCTCCCCCCGGCTCAGAGCCTCCAAAACAGCATCAAAGCTCTGTGAGAAGGAAGGTGGTCAGGAGAGGTGGCAGCTGGAGCTGGATCCCTAGGTGGAGCCTCCATGTCCTGCCATGTGACAGTGGACTCCCAGTCTGCCCCTTCCTTTGCCCAATCTTGCTCAAGCCTCTTCTCACAACACTTAGGCCCATTTCACAGAAAGGATAAACTAAGGTTGCAAGAGATGCAGCAAATAACACCTAGAGAGTAATCAAGCCGGGATTTAAATTTAGATACATCTGACTTCAGAGCCCATGATCTTTGTCATCATGTAATGTCGGAAGCATCCTATTCTTTCCACCTGAACCTGTCCGTCAGTTTGGACGCACCTTCGCCACACGGAAGTGCCTGGCGGCGGTGGAGGTATCCCCCTGCTGCTTGGCATGGAGGGCAGCCAGCTTGTACTCGCGTTGGCGGCTCTGCAACTGAGCCAGGGGGCCAGTGCTGCAGGAACCTGGAAGGAGAGCAGCGTACAAACCATTTCTACTCTCACAACAAAGACTGTTCTTAGGTCCATTTTATAGATGTGAGAACTATGGCTCAGGGAGGGGATGCTGTCTTTCCCAGGGAGGGGACACAGCCTGAAAAATGCATTGTGGGACTCAACTTAGGCCTGGCAGGCTCCAGAGCCATTGCTGTTTTGCTTCCCAGAAAACTTTGGAAAATTTTATGTACCCTTACGCATTTTTGAGTTGGCACCTAAAATTTTTCATCTTAAGTTTCAAAAGTAGCCAATGTTGTCATTCCCAGTATCTTGCAAATATTGACATGTGAAAAAGAAAACTACCATACCACTCTTTTAAACCTAATGTATTTCAACTATCATGATGATTTGGAACCCAATAATATTCACTTAAAAAAATACAGCAAAATGCGTGTAAGGCAAAATTCACCACCTTAACCATTTTCAAGTACACAGTTCAGTGGCGTTAAGTACATCCATTAGTTGAACAACCATCAGCTCCATCCATCTACGGAACAGAACACTTTCATCCTCCCAAACTAGAATTCTGCCCTCACTAAACACTAACTCCCCACCCCTCCCCCAGTCCCTGGCTCCCACCGTTCTTCCTGTCTCTATGAATCTGACTTCCCTAGGGACCTCGTGTAAGTAGAATCAGACAGTATTTGCTCTTTTTGACTGGCTTATTTCATCTAGCATAACATTCAACAGGTTCACCCACATTGTAGCATGTGTCAGAATGTCCTTCCTTTTTAAGGCTGCGTAGTATTTCATTGTAAAGATCTATTTTGTTCACCCGTTCATCCATCAACAGACACTGAGCTGCTTCTACCTTTGGTCACGCTGCTATAAACATGGGTGTGTAAATATCTCTTCATGTCCCTGCTTTCAATTCCTTTGAGTATATACCAACATTTACTCATAAAATATTCCCCAGGGACCACTTTTGCAGTTGGGAATTTCACATCTTCTTTCCAGCCACATCCCCCACAGAATTTTATCCTCACATGATCTATGTGGGCACTTGAAAACCTTTTTTTTGACCACCCTATCAGACATTTGTCACCGAAATACATTTATGTGGTGTGTTGGCAAAGTTGAGGAACAGAGAATTAAACTGCTTTTTAAATAGTAATTTAGTTTTGAATATGCTCAAGACATTGGTATCCCTAAATTGAAAGCAATAGGTACAATTGTTGGTATAAAAAAACAAAGCACAACAGATACGCCATCCAGTGACCACAAAACTAGAAACAGCTGGGAAACAGCCTGTGTTGTACTTTTTCAGATGGACAACTGATGCACTACTTTAAGTTTAGGGGCACTCGCCTGAGAAGGTATCTACAGGTTGAAACTAAACACCTTGATATTTGATTAACTTATTACCCACATTTTTGTGTTAAAAAATTTTCTTTTGGGATTGAACAACTGTTACAATTATACTTAGCACATAATTGAGCATGACATAAATATCTCAAACTTTCTAATAAATACCTTTTACAAACCAAGAGTAAAATTTTATTGGCAAGGTAACTCTTGCTGACATAGTAAAGGCTGGGTCCACCTCCTAACATTTAGCTCCTGATTCCCATTCATTCCTTCTCTGCTTTCTTTTTTCCTTTTTTAAAGTGCTTCACACCAACAAATAGATGGGAAGAGACGGAGTCTTGTTATTGCAATGGCATAGGATTCTCCGAACCCCTGCTGAGCTGTATGCCAAAAATCTAATGGTGAAAATTTGGGGTGGTTTTGGCCAAGAATTTCAGGTGACAATTTCCAGCAGTCTTCCTTGTACTTTGCCAAAAACAATGGCCTAGAGACCAGCCTGGCCACAGAAGGATTTAGAGACCCTGTGTTCACATTCTCAACCCCAGGCCAGCCTTTTATGTCATCTCATTGGTTCCCGTTTGCCCTGGGAGCAGAGCCCAGAGTTCAGATTCTAGAAGGGAGGGAGCAGGTACTCCTTTCCTGTAGTGGAAGGAGAGACCCAAGAGGGGAAGGCTAGGAAAGGAAACCTCTAGGTAGGTGTGTCCTCCAGCCAGGTGAGTTTTAGGAGAACAGATGGACAAGCTGAGTGCTTAAAATTTTTTCACTTAAAACTCTATATGTGGGAATTTCCTCAGCCCTAAAAAAGAATCAAGTGCTGACACAGGCTGCAACGTTATCCTAAGTGAAGGAAGCCAGGCAGAAAAGGACAAACAGTGTATGGTTCTATTTATATGAAATATCTAGAAGATGCAAATTCATTAGTTAGAAAGTAGAATAGAGGCTACTAGGAGCTAGGGGAGAGAGATGGGGAGTTAGTATTTAATGGGGACAGACTTTCTGCTTGGGGTGAAGTTTGGAAAATAGAGGTGGTGGCTGTACAACATTGTGAGTGAACTACAGGCTACTCAATTGTACACTGAAAAATGGTTAAAATGGCATGTTATGTCATATTTTACCATCACAAAAAAAAGGTATTCATAAACTCCAGGGGCATGCAGACCTGGGAAAAGAGTATTTAAAATATCTCACAATCAGTACAGGGCCTTTCCCCTCACAGAGGGGCCAACCACTGAATGCATCCTCCGACATCCCATGTCAGCAACCCTGCATTTGGCCTACCTGAGGGCAGCTGGGGCTTAGCCAGGCCCAGTGACGAGGCTGGGGCAGTGGAAGGAGGACCCTCCACTGTGACCCTGGGCTCTGGGGCTGGTGGGTTCATAGGGGCTGGCAGGGTGGGTGCAGATGTGTGGCTGGGTGTGGCCATTGGGCCCTTCCCCATGGCAACTGGTGGTGGGATGTCCTCTTCGTCGATGGCATTGCCCTTCCGGACAGAGGCCAGCAGGTTTTCCAGGGTCTGAGAGAAGGTGGAAATGTGGGTTTTGAAAGAGCCCGGAGCTGAGTGCAGGGGCAATGATAGGGTCCCAGTGCTCTCCTGTCTGCCCCCTCACCTTAAGTCCTCGGTCGTAGCGCCGCATCTTGGCACTGTCTCCAGTTTGCCTAGCACTTTCGATCGCTGTCTGGTAGAGGGCCAGCCTCTCCTGCAAGGTGGCCTCCACTCCTGGGCTCGGGACTGTGGCTTTTGGCTGTGGGAGGGGCCCGGGGCATGGTGTAGGTGGGCAATGACCCAACTCAGCCCACTCTGCAGGTGTCCTTGGTTGAGGGCCTACTGCTCACCTGGCATGTCAGCCCTGGGCCAGTTGCTCCCCCCACTTGGGAGGACAGAAATTATCATCCCCTTCCCTAGTACAGAGAACTTGGGCTCAGAAGTGTCCCATCATCTGCCTGAGGTTGTATGGCTGAGGTTCAAGGGAAGGCCTTGAACCCTGAGCTACAGGGAACAGGGTTGTTGCACATATACCTGGGCCACGGGAGGGTGGGACTCCAAAGTCTTCTGCTCCTCCCCAAGGACCTCATTTAGTTCTGCCTGCAGGGACACAAGGCCGGGAGGCTGCATGAGGGCCTAACAGATGGGGAAATAATGGGAGCGGAGGCCCTCTGCTCCACCTGGACACTCACCAGCAGATCATCATCAGCTTCCACATCCTCATCATCTGTCCCCTCCTCCTCATCTGGGTCTCTCATGCACAAGCTGGCCATCTTCTCAATGGCCTCCATGGGCAGGGGACCTGGCAGCAGGAGGAGGTGCCAGCTGGACCAGGATCCTTTGAGAGTCCCCAGTCTCCCATTCTGATCACTCACAGCCCCAAAGAATATGGTAGCAGGCAATGGGGCAGCATGTCTCTCTCTTGGCACTTCCATGGCACCCCACTGCCCTGGGGTCAGCAGGCATGATCCCGCTCCCCAGCTGACCTCACCGGCCTTATCCCTTCCTTATAAAGCCTGTGTTCAAACTCTGGCTCTGGAACTTCCTTACTGTGGGATGCTGGGCAGGTTGGGTTACTCAAACTTTTTGTGGCTCTGTGCACGTCCAAGAATGACTGCAAAAGAGCTGCATGTATTGATTTGGCATTACAAATAAATTTTAGCCAGTAGGTGAATTCACAAATACAAAATTCGTGACAAAGAGGATCAACTGTATTAGCTAAAAAGTGTAAAGGCTACATTTGCCCTCTGGGCTCCAGCCCCACTTGACCACTTTGGAATCCTCTGCCCACTGCCATCTCCCCCAGAGCTTTTGCATGTGCTGTGGCCCTTCCCAGAAGTACTCCCCAAATCTTCATGTGGCCCTACCCATCATGGGTGCCTCTTCCATGAATTCTTCCCAGATCATAGGTCTCTCCCATTGCCCTGTGCTTCCCCCATCCCAGCCCTGATCAGTGGGCTGGACGACTCACCAGGTCCAGTGCGAAGCCCTTTAAGAACACTAAAGGATTAACTCTGGTGATATAAGTGTGGTTTATTCCAATTTTATAGATGGGGAAACAGGCCCACACAGGTTGTGGAATATATTAAGTCACAGCCAGTATGTGGCAGAGTTGGGATTCAAACACTCACTCTGGGTCCAGAGTTGATCACTTAACCTTTAACCCAGACTGTGGGTTTAAGGAGGGCAGAGACGTTTTCTGTCTCCTTTCCTCTATCTTCCTAGCACTTAGCTCTGAGCCGGGCCCATTGCAGAAGCTCAGGAAATGTTCCATGGGTGGGCTGAGAGTCTCACCTTTGCCTTTGAGCTTCTCCAGGGCTTGGGGCGGGCCACCAACCAAAGCCAAGAACTCAGCCTCTAGTTCCTCATTGTTAACTCCATCCTCGGGGATCATCAGGCCATCTGGGGAGAGATCAACCAGCAGGCCCAGCTGCGGGAACAGCAAGAGTTCAGTCAGACGTTGGGATGCTCCTCACTTAGCCAGAGGCAGCCATGATGGACTCAGAGTGCCCTTGGGAGGAAGAGAATCCAGGCCTCCTGGCAAAGCCATTTCCCTAGGGAGTGCCAGAAGTCTGGAACAGGCCAAGAATGCAACAGGTGTCCCAAGATTGGCCCGGCCCTTTGGCACAGATCATGAGGCAAAGGGCAGGTGGAGAGACTCAGTTTCTTGCTCTGAGTCCATACCCATGATGTGCTGCTAGCAGAGAGCAGTGGGGAAAGCAGGCCCCACACCCGCCCCAAGGCACCACCACTTCGCACACCTGGGCTTTTCCTGCCAGCATCCTCAACAGAGGGGGTTATGCAGGAAGGCTGAAGGTGTCAAAAGTAAACAGAAGCCCTGACAGTAACATGATGTTGAAAGTGGGATCTTTACTGTGTAACAGATTGTCTTCCTATCTAGCCTATCCTGGTTAATGACCCATCATGACATGATAATATTAGGTTGAACTATACAGAATTGCCCTTTATGTAGATCAAAAATGGCCCAATATTATCAATTACATATGACCCCTTCTAATAGTAACAATGATAGTAACACTTACTGAGTGTTATGTTCTAGCACTATCCATAAATTATCACAATGAATCTTCGTAACTGTCCTATGACACAGGGATTCTTAGGGCCTCCATTTTACAGATGAGGAAACTGAGTTTGGGAGTTGTGAGGCCAAGTATCCAATGTGCCGAGGCCAAGTGGGAACCTTCAGGTTGGCCAGACTCTAACACCTGGTACTAAGCAATGGCTTGGACTCCCTCCATCAAAGCTGAGAAAAATCACTCTTCTGGTGCCTGGGAGAGAAGAGATAGGAGACAGAGGGAGAAGGGACCAAGCCACAGTCCTGTGTGCTAATGGGAGCACCTCTGGATTTGCCCTTAGCTCTGGCCAAGCTGTTAATTCCCATGACCACGGGCAGGTGTCCTCACCTTTCTGGGCCTTAGTGCCATCTTTACAACGCGGGTAAAAAGAGTCTGACCTGGCCCGGCTGATGCGACGGTTCAAAGCGAGCTCAGGCCAAGGGAGCAGTACCTGTCCTTATTCCAGGTCGAGGCCTTCCCCTCACCGACTGGAGCTGCTGCAGCAACAGGTGGCCCTGAGCCTAGGGCGGGGCGCCAGCAGCTGGGGTGCCAGATAGAGTAGGCCGCATTTGTGGGGGTCAAACCTCATTTGGGGGGCGGGGACCGAGGCTCACCTGGGGGTGAAGATCGGGTTCCCCTGAGGGATAGGTAGGGAACCTGGCCTTGGTGGGGCCGCAGGGTACTGACTCACCTGGCGGGCGGCGGCGGCGCCTCGGCCGGGGGGTCCCGGGGCTCCCTTCCTCTTGTGCATCTTCCAGGCTAGATAATCCGACCACAGCCCCCTAGCCTGGCCTTGCCCTGCCTCCTCCCCCGGGGCCTATCGCCGCGCACGCGCCCTTCCTGAGCCCCGCGCCCGTCGCCGGCGCCCCGCGACCGCAGACCCAGCGTCCTCGGTCTCCGGGGCGGCCGCCCTACTTCCGCCTCGTCCCTTGGGCGCCGCGGCACCGGAGAGCTGCCACTGGACTTGCCGTGCCCACCACACTGAAACTACAACTCCCAGCAGGCATCGCGCAAGTGCGCACGCGCTCCTCCAGGCTGTGGGTCTGGCCGCCCGTGGTGAAGGCGAGAGGCGGGCCCTGCGTAAGTGTGAGCGGCAAAGCTGGCGTCGCGCACGAGCGCGATTGCGACTCGCAGAGCGCGGGAAGGAGGCAGGGTTCGCACATATATGAGGGGCGGCAGTGACCACCAGATTCACTACGTCCAGCGTGGCGGTTCAGGTCTGGGCAGTCTTCACGTTTTGCTGGCCGCGGTAGGGTTAGTGTGGGCCTGGTTACCAGAAGCCAGTCCACAGTCCTCGAGCCTCACGCCTCCTGGCCTTTCAGCCCCAGACCCTGTGGCTGCCCGGCCTCCGAGAGGGGTCAACTTACCTTCATTTCCTCCAAAATATTTTACGCAGATAATTTAACCTAGTTGTCCAACAACTCCAGGCGGACCTACCCAGTTTCTGATAAGGACAGAGACCTCAACAATTTCTCTGGCTCAGGTCAGTGTGGGCTTGTTCGGCCCCCAAGGCTGGAAGGAATTGTCCTGGGGCAACCCGTGTTGCTTCAAGGCCCCCGGCGTCCCCATAAAGCCTCCCACCCCTTGAAGCGCCCCAGGTGGCCCCTCTAAAAGTCCTCCAAAGCCCTCAGGTGTCTCTAGAAGGTTCCCAGAGACCCCAGCCTGGAGGGAGGAGTTTTTCACAGGCTGTCCCAACTTAGGTACTAGAGTCCCTAAGACTTCCCACTGAGAACACCCCGGTCCCCACCCCTACCCATGTGCTCTCAGACCCTGGGCAGAAGATGGGCAATTCCTTCTCTGTCCTCTGCAACATGGAGGAGGTTTGAGTTCTTACCCAGCCAGTGGCCCAAAGTTGTTGTGACTCCCACCCTGTGTCCTCTTGGGGCCTAACTGACCCCTTAGGGCAGCCACATGGTCCGAGGGTGGGGGGCGGGGTGGCTTCTGACCTCAGTATCACTGAGTCTGTATGCAGGGAACAGTGATTGCTTGTAATGATGGGATTTTGCTCGTTTTCAGATTTCTCAAGGGAGGGATAAAATGAGTAAGAGGAAGAGGCTTCGCACTTCAGGTATTTGGACATTCAAGTTGATCTTTTTATTGCTGTTTCTGCTCTTAGGAGAAATTTGGGTTATTTATTGCAAAAGTGCTAACATCATCACACGAAACTCCTTTTAAAAAATGATTTAATACCTGCTAGTAAGAAAGGTATAAACTCTGGAGGGGTGCATACAGTAGAAACTGAAAGCTTTGTGGAGCTTCCTCCAGCCTCTGGCGGGGTCCATAGTTGAGGGACAGCCCCAGACTTCGGGGCAGGGGTGCAACCTCCATGCAGACCCACTCTTAGCGACCTCTCTCAAATAGAGCTTGACATGTTGCAAGGCCATCTGGTATAGAGCTAACTGCTTCACTCTCAAACCAAAAACCTGGGTTCCTCCCAATTCCGCTGCCCACTGTGTAATGGCAGGTGACTTACTCTGTGCTTCACTTTCCCCCTTCTGCAAATAGGGGATAAGAAAAAGTTCCTCCCCTGCCCTTTTTTTTTAGAACAGTGTTTCTCAACTTGGTTGGGGGAGGAATTTCCCCTCCAGAGGATATTTGACAATGTCTAGAGTCATTTTTGGTCTTCACAATTGGCATGTGTGGGAGGGGTGGTACTGGTGTTTAGTGGGTCAAAGTCAGAATGTGCAGGACAGCCCCCACAACACAGAATATCCAACCCCAAATGTCCATAGTGCCTCAGATGTCAGTAGTGTCTAGGTTGAGAACCATGTCCTAGAGCTCAGATGTGGATTAGTAGTTGAAAAGCTCCAAGAAGAGATCCTAGGTAGTACGTAAATATAGGCTGTTGTTATGATTGTCTTTCCAGACTTTTAAAAGACTTTTCTTTTGAAATAATTTTGGGCTTACACAAAAGTTACAAAAGTAGTTCAGACTTCTGTGTACCTTCCCCGGATTCCTTTAATGTTAACATCCAGCACAACCAGAGGACCAGGATCAATCATACAGCACAGCATTAAACAAATAAACAAACAAATAGGAAATGAACCTGAGTACGCTATTTCTTCCAAACTTTTTCTGTTTATGCAAAAATAGAGTATTTTTATTGGAAAATAGAATTATCACACATTGATGTGCATCCTTCATTTTTCACTTCATGGTATTTGAGACCATCTTTACTTGTCCATATGTGTATAGAATTTCCTCATTCACAGAGAAAAACACCCCTGGGTGGTGTGGCTCAGTTGGTTGGGCATCGTTCAGTTCCTGGTCAGGGCACATGCCTAGGTTTCAGGTTCGGTCACTGGTTAGGGCACATATGAAAGGCAACCAGTTGATGTTTCTCTCCCACTCTTTTTTCCTCCTTTCCCCACTCTCAAAAATAAAAATAAAAATAAAAATACATTTTTAAAAAAAAGCACCCAATATTACATAGTGTAACTCCATTTCCCTGTCTACTATCTAGGATATCTCAAACTCCTTAAAAGTTTAGAAGTTATTTTACTCACTGCTTAATGAACTTAGGCAGTAGTATTCATTTCCCCCCCAAAATGGGCAACGGAAAAGAAACTCCACAGATTGAAAATATTTTGTGCAGAGAGAAGCAACAGGCTGCTTGTAGACATGAGAATTTCTCTGACCTTGGAGGGGGAATCTGGGGACAGCCAGGCCCACCCACAGCCAGTCATTTGGGGCCTCTCTTGGCTATGGACTCCTCAGCCTATTGAACCCCTGGGCTGCCTCAGGACAGCTGTTTCTGTGTGTCTTGGATGGAGTGGGAGGAGAGGAAGACAATTCTGGCAGATGGTGAAAAAGCCCTTTCCCTCCCAAGATCTTTTTGGCCTTTGGTGTTGAAAACAAGTTTTGCCTTAGTTTTTCTTAAATTAGTCCTGTGGGGACAGATCACAGGAAGGAAATGGGAGGCTGTTCACTTCTATTGATAGTTTTGCTTTTTATTTGGTATAAACGTTCATGGGATCAGCAAAGCAAGCTAATGTTTTGGCATCTTAAGAAACCAAATAAATGAAGCTGCTGTATTTTGTGTTTTCTGGCATACCACAAGGTAGGAATATATTTGTGTAAGAAACTCACTGGAGCCTTCCTCTGGGTGCAGTGTTGGAGTGAGTACCTGAGAGAGAGGTGGGAGGCAGGGCAAGAGTGAGATCAAAGGGCGCGGCAGATTTAGTTCCTGCCCTGGATAGCCTCAGGGTCAAGTCAAGGAAATAGAAACATGCCTCTCTTAGAGCTAATCAAATACACAGCAGTGGGTTATAGTTTGGAATGGGCACACATGAACCATAACTCACAGAATTAGAAGAAATTACAGGAAAGTTGCTGTGGTCTAGTGGAGTGCAAACAGCTGGGTGAATGCTGAGGACCATAGCAATTGGCACTGGGAAGGTTGGGGGCGCTTATTCAATGGGTTTATTTCAAGGTGTGTAAGGAGCTGAGATTGGAAAGGGTCTATGTGACTGAACTCCAGGAAGGTCAGGCCTGGGTCTGGTTTGTCCTTTTGTCTTCACTGCCTGCTCAGAAGCACAGTACATAGTAGGGACTCACTAAATGCTGAAGCACACTTAAGTGTGAAGACTTTGGAGTTGGATGCCTAGATCTCATTTTGGATTCCTGGGCTACAGGTGCCTCAGCTTTCTCATGTGTAGAACAGCTGTAACAACAGGACCCTACCTTGAAGTTTTATCATAACACACCCAAGTTCTGAGGACAGTGTCTGGCATGGAGCTCACCAGAGTCAAAACTTATTATTCATTGAATAAATGATTCATTTGGGGCTAGATTTGAGGAGGTTTCACAAGCCAGCCATTATTGGCAATTCCTGTGTAAGGGAGTTTTCTTCATCCAACAAGGTGTTAATAAGAGCTTTTGGGCTCTAAATTGTCCTCAGTGATGGGGAAAGTATTGCAGAGATACAAAGAACTAAGTGGCAGCTGAGACATCCCTTCCTTAGCACTTGATGACACAGGGTCCAAATTTTCCTAGGGTGGATAATCTTCAGGCATCACAGAAAACTAGAGTGGTACATAATTAGTAGTACTTGCATTTCCTGAGAAGTGATATGCATCTTCTACATGTTTATTCAGTCACCTGCCAAGTATTTATTGATCACTGACAGTGTACCAGATACTCTTGTAAGCACTTGAGCCCCAGCAGAATGTGATTAGATGAGGCCCCTCTTTGCATGGAGCAAGTTGTAGTGGGAAAGACAGAAATGACCCAGTACGTTGATACTTGAGAAAAGCCTTGAAGTGAACAGAACAGTGTGGTCCTGAAAGGAGACATCTGTAGAAAAGTCAGGGAATGGCCCCTCTGCAGGGGTGTTTGAGCTGAGACCCAAAGGAGCCAGTACACACCTCTCACCACTTGCCCAGAAAAAGTCAGCTAGGTCCAGTTGTCTTCTGTGGTTTGGAGCCAAGCCAGGCCACCTCAGGATTCAGCCTTAGTCATGACTAGTCCATGGGTAAAAAGCCTTTGAATCCCATGGCCACATAAGCACCTAGGTCCCTTCTGGATCAGGTTCTCTCCCATCTCTCGATCTCCAGACAAGTGTTAGAGCAGGGGTTTCCTGCCTGTGGAACAAACCTGCTCATGCCGCAGCTGCGGCCCTGTCAGGTTTGGTTGTCAGCCTGGCAGAGTGTGCTCTGGGCATCCCCTACCCCTGTGTCTTCCATTTTCTCTAAACTAGGAGAAGGAGTCCGTCCACCGAAACCACCGAAGAATGCAAGACTCAGAGGCTCTGATGGGGTGCCCCACAGTTTCCAGTTGGGCCCTTTGCATCACCCTGAAGAATCAGAAGGCAGGTCAGGACCTCCTCCCTCTGTAGAGCAGAGTGGGGAGGAACCAGGACAGGTGGCCCCCAGGTAGGTGGCTCAGAACATTTTAGCACGTCCCCAGTGACCGTGGACATGGCACAGCCACCCAGTGAACAGAATGCAAATGGGGAGGAGATTAACATGGCCCATTCATTATCGAACCTCCCCTGGGGACTCTGGTCTCTTGACTTGTGTTTCCTGATGCTTTCCTCCCCAGGACTCTCCTCTCTATCAATTAAGGTCAATATTATAAGCACAGGCAAGAAAAATTTTGAATTTTTCAAGATCACTTAGCTTTAGAATGTAGCTCATCCTTTCTGCTGGTCAGATCCATATTTATCCTGTATTCCTTCTTGATGAAGAACGTATGAGGAGTAGGTCTGCAAAATAGTAACCCATAAAAGAAAATAATAATTATATGGTAGGCAGTATGCTTAATAAACATTTTACACATACCAGCTCATTTAATCCTCATGGCACTTTAAAATAGATTCTTGTCTTCTTTTATCAGGTAAGGACTCTGAGGCTTTTAGAGATCACATGACTTGCCCAAGGCTACTGAGCTGGTGCAAGGCAGGCTGTGGTTCTGGCTGTATCTTGCTCCTGTGCTCCTAACTACTGTGGTTTCCTAGTTCCCTTATTTTTTTTTCCAGGAAATAAGTAATTAAGCATGATGGGGAAAAAGAAAAACCTGGAGAAGAGTTTATAGTCTGTCCGTGGCATTAAACCACATGTAACTAACTATAGCAAAGTAGAAAGGGTTAGCGTGAATTAGAAGAAAGGTTCTTGCTACCTGAAGTCTTTGGACAGTGCGTCATGGATTGGACTGCCACATTTTCTGAGTAAAATACTGAGGCATGTGATCTGACAGTTTTCCTGGGGTGGAGGGAGCGGTGTGTGATCTCGGTCAATGCAGTTTTAGGATTAAAGGCATCCCTGCTCTGCGTGTGATATGAAGAGGACCACATGTCACACCTGTGCCATTTTTCCAGACGCAGCAATGTCACAGTGCTCCTTACTCCTGGAGAGGCCAGCAAGGCTTATGGGGTTACAGCCACCCACTCTGCCTTCTGTGTCTATAAGAATAGTCAGAAGCCCAGGAGCAGGTTCCCTCTTTTTTTTTTTTTTTTTAATGTTTTATTAAGAAATACCATGTGCACAGAAATATAACGGAAAACGTAAAGCAAACAAGCTTAACTCATTTATGTTGAGAAATGAAATCTTATCAGCACCCCAGAAGCTGCCAAACAACCCATCCCAACAGGCTTTTGCTATCAGTATCTGAACTTATTCTGTGTCCAGAACCTCCCCTGGTGCAATTCAAGCCCATTAGAATATCTTCATGCTTTTTCCTGTTCCACTTCCAAAGTTGAAATCATGTGAAATTTTGGTTTCAGATTTTGGTCTGTGTTTTTTTTTTTTCCCACATTGTACATGTCCACAATTTATTTAAATATAAGCATAGTTTCACCAAATTTAAAAAAATATATATTTTAGAGCAGTTCTAAGTTTACAATAAAATTGAGAGGAAGACACAGAAATTCCCCACATATCCCTTGCCCTCGCACATGCACAGCTTCCCCCATTATCACTATCACTCACCAGAATGGTGCATTGTGGTTTTTTAACCAGAAATGAACCTATACCAGCACATCATCAGCCAGAGTCCATAGTTTAGTTCCCTCTTGGTGTTGTACATCCTGTTTGGACAAGTGTAGATGACATGTATTCACCACTACAGTATCTTACAGAGTGTTTGCACTGCCCTAAAAATCTGCTGTGCTTTGCCTGTTTATCTCTCCCCGAACCTGGTAACAACTGATCTTTTTACTGTCTCCATAGTTTGCCTTTTCCAGAGTGTCATATGGTTGGAATCATACAGTGCATGGCCTTTCAGATCAGCTCTTTGCACTTAGTAATAGGCATTTGTTTCCTCTATGTCTTTTCATGGCTTGATAGCACATTTCTTTTGAGCACTGAATAATATTCCATTGTCTGGATTTACCACAGTTTATTTCTTCATTTACTCACTGAAGGCCATCTTGGTTGCTTCCACATTTTGGAAATTATGAATACCTGTTTTTTTTTTTTTTTTTTTGACACTGTGTATCCGTATCTACAAATTCTCTTCCTTAGAATTTCCAAAGTTGGGAGCAGGAGTGTCAGTGCGAATGAGAATTCCGGGCCTTACTTCAGGAGCCAATTCCTGGGATTATATGGGTAAAGTGCTGCCAGAGCAGGCAGCTCGGATTCTAGATGTGGGACTCAGCGCCCTTCTTGGGGTCAGATGTTCTCCAGGACACTGCTCCTACCTCCATCCCACCTTCTCTCAGCAGATGCTCCAGGGCCTGCCTTCCAGGAGACTTGGAGCATTATTTTGCCTTTGGACTTCATTCTCTGTCCCACTAGGTACATTGAAAGCCTTGGATGACTTCAGAACCTCCTCCATATTGTCTTTCTCCACCCAGCTCCCTGGATAAGGAAGCAGAAGCTCCCTCCAGGCTCCTTGCGCAACCAGAAAAGGAGCCAATTGCCTGTCCTCCTTCCCAGGTGAGCCTGTTTTGTAGCTTTTCATAAGTGCTTAAAGAAGCTGCCTCCCTTCCGATGGAGTTCCTGCCTCTGTTCATCCTCATGAGCCTACAGGGGCTGGTGTGCCCTGAGGATGGAGGGCAAAGGCCATGTTTGAGACTACAGGAAAGAAACCAGTTTGGGTGTTTGTTTGGTTTCTTTCTGAGATCTCATTCCTCCTTTATATATATTGCTGCTTTGTTCTTGTTGTATCTTGTTCATAGAACTCAGTTGGGAGATTTGTTCCCCAGTTTGCAAAACCCAGGAAAGCAGTGACGAGACTAGCAGCTACAAGGGAAGAGGACCTTGGGAGTGAAGCGTTTAGCTTGGTAAGGCCCTAAAATCAGCAGGTTGAGCCCCATAGATATACAGCCTCTTAGCCTGGCTTCGGCAGCTGAGTTTAACCTTGGTTCCCTCTCCACAGCCCCATTTTCAGCATATCGCACCACGGATGTCTCTGGGCTGCAGGTGCTGTGCAGGCAGCTCGCAGGCCTGTGAGGGGCACTCAGGACAGCTGTGCCTGAACCAAAAGTGCTGGGGTCCAGAGTCCTCTTGCTCACCTTCTGCCCCTGAAACCTTTTGCTTCTCAGATGCTTTTGTGCAAGTTGGGGTGGGGTGGGGGCATCTTACAGCATGCTTTCTTGTCCTTGCCGCTGTGAGCTCCAGGGTGGACAATATCTGGTAACATGTGCCCCTAAAAAAGTGAGTGGTGGGCATGCCCAGCAGCTGTGTTTGTAATCACCCACAATTGGGAACATCCTTGATGTCTTTCAGTAGGTGAATGATTGAACAAATGATGGTCTCTACATCATGAGCACAACTCAACAATAAAAAAAGGGCAAACTAGTGCCACAGGCAACCACCTGGATGGATCCAAGGAGGCCATTAGAGTAGGAAAAGCCAATCCCAAAAGGTTATTTGCTGTTGGATTCCATTTACAGAACATTATTGAAGTGACAAAAGTACAGACGTGTTGAGTGGACTGGTGGTCGTGAGGGGTTGGAGATGGGGTGGACCACACGAGAGAGAAGTGAGCGGCTGCACTTGTCAGCATTGGAGATCTTTGTGTTGCAAATGTTCAGTGTCTTAGCCGTCGTGTGGATGCACAGCCTCCAACAGTGAAAGAATGTATAGAACTTCACCTACATACGCAAGAACTTAATAGACATACCGGAGAGCTGGTAATGTCTGCGGTGACTTTATCAATTTCAACATCCTAGTCGTGATATCGTGCTTTTGTTATGTAAGATGTTAGCATTGGGGCAAGCTAGGTAAGAAGCACAATGGATCTTTTCATGTTGTTTCTCACAACTGCACGAGAATTTGCAATGATCTTACCAAAAGTTTAAATTTAAACAAAGGAGGGACGATAGCTTTGCTGTCCTTTCAGAAAAGGCTGCATGTAGCTCAGCAGGCTGGTTGCCGGTGACTAAACTGAAGCAGTATTGACAGGCAGCAACCTTCAGTGGTCTGACATTTGCAGTGCAGACCCTCCTAGAGAGGTTGGCCTTAAGGTGCAGGGAGGTTGTTGTGGAGGAGTTGTCTCCCCCTACCCTGGCGCTGATAACTGTACAAAAGAAGTGGAGCAACAGCTGCTGTTTGTGGGCACCCACGAATGCCAGCCTTAGTCCCTAGGTATTGAATTTATTTGCAGTCCAATTCAGAAGGAGACCTGATGGCACAGGTATGAAAGGAAGCGAGATATTGGGTTGACTCCATTGTTTGGGGCCTAAATAAGTAGTTTGAAGGATGAAGTTGCTGCTAGTTGAGACAGGGGGACTCTGAGGGGATGCTCAAGAGTTGGTCTTGGTTATATCACATTTGACCACCAAAATTTGGGCAAAATACAGTATTTAATGGGGATAGAGCTTCAGTTGTACAAGGTGATGGTGACAGTTGCAAAGCAGTGTAAATATTCCTGATGCCAGTGAACTGTGCACTTATCAGTTGGTTAAGGTGGTGAATCTTACGTTATGTGCATCATACCACAATTTAAAAGCAAAACAGCACAGAGGAGTCCGGGTGTTTCCTCCCCAGCTTCCCTCAGTGGTAACATCTCACATAAGTATAGTTCTCGCCCGTCCAAGGCAGTTGACACTGGTGTGACCCACAGGCCCCCTTGATATTTGTATCCTTGATCTCCACATTCCTGGTGCTGGTGGGAAGGAGCTGTTGAAAGGAGGGGTTCCCGTGCTTCTGCTTCCCCCTCCAACCCTGGCACAAAGCTCTGCCCTGTACTAGTACAGTAGTTCCCCCACTTACCCACATTTCCACTTTCTGTGGTTTTAATTACCTATGGTCAGCCACTGTCCAAAAATATTAAGTGGAAAGTTCCAGAAATAAACAATTCGTAAGTTTTAAATTGCGTGCCGTTCTGAGTGGTGTGATGAAATCTCACGTAGTCCTGCCTGGGATGTGAATCGCCCCTTTGTCAGTGTCTCCACCCCGCACATGCTCCCCTCCGGTTAGTCTCTGAGAGCTGTCTCAGTTATCAGTTTGATTGTTGCGGCATCTCAGTGCTTGCACTCAAGGAACCCTTATTTTACTCAGTAATGGCCCCAAAACCATTCACGTAATTTTTATTACAGTCTTATTTCATTAATTACTGTTAACCTCTTACTGTGCCTGATTTAAAAATTAAACTTTACCATAGGTATATATGTATAGGAAAAAACATAGTACATACGTTTCAGTACTGTCCACAGCTTCAGGCATCCACTGGGGTCTTGGAACGCATCCCCCGTGGATAAGGGAGGATTGCTGTACTGATCCCTTCTGGTGCCTGCACAGCATCTGAGTCTTTGTACAAGGGCAGTAACAACTAGAAAAATATTCAGAGTGGTTGATTACTGAAGGCCTGAGGCTGAGTCTTTCTCTCTACACAGGAAACACCACCAGAACCCAGCGCCCAGCAGGCAGGAAGCCAGTCATGGGAGGAGTCCCCTGGGCTCACTGTCTGGGAGGCCAGGGCGCCAGGAGGCCAGACCCAGGCAGATGACACCCACTCTAAGCATGGCGTCCAAAACCCTATAATACCTATGTTCAGCAAGGGGGATTCTCAGTCTGAGGTCTCCAGTGATATTTCTCCAGAATGGGGGATGGTGAACTTGGCCTCAGAGAGAGCCAGCCAGAACTACCTATTGGAGCAAGGGACCAACTTGCCAGGTGGTGGAGGCACAGAGGCGGGTGGGATTCCAGGTGATCTCAGCCAGAAAGGGCATCTACGAAGCAGTGGTGCTGAAGAGCAGGAACCAGACCGAGGAGCCCCACAGGAGGAAGGTGCCCAAGGAAGAGCAAGGGTTGACCAGGAGAAAGGAGAGAGCGTCCTGGGCCTGGCCACTTGGGGCTTAGAGCCTGGATCTGCAGCCCAGGCCCCCACTGACCCCACGAAGACACTCAGGGCTGGCAGGGAAGCAGAAGGGAGCTGTAGCAGCCCAAGACCCCCCTCCCTTAGGGTCACTGTCATCACAGATGTGACCACAGACCCTACCACCCCAGAACAGAGGGCTCTGGAGGTAGCTGGGCCAGGTGGGAAGGCTGACACCAGGGTACCTGCCTCTCCCAACAGGAAGCCTCCTGCCAGAGGCCATAGTGGGGCCCTGCTCAGAGGCACACCTCTCACCAGAGAGACCACAGGAGGCAGAGGGGAAGCAGGGCAGGAAGCTGAGCCCCCCGGTGAAGTCCTGGGGGGCCCTGCAGCCTCCCTGGCTCTGGCTTATGGGATCCAGGAGCCCACAATATGTGCTAGAGATTCCAGTCGTATAGCCTCAGAAATGGGCCCAGTTGTTGATCAGACAGGCTGGGATCAAGAAGGGCTGGGAGATATGTGTGCACTGCCTTTGCTATCACAGACTTTGGGTGAAAAGGCAGCAGAGTTAGGTAGCCAGAGCCATGAACAAGACCTTGGGGGGCTCAGTCTGTGCCTTGGAGCCTCTGCTCCATTGTTGCACAAAGAAGCAGTGGATGGTCCTCCCCACGATGCCAGGGCCCACCAGGGTGGCCCAGGTGCCCCCACAGGCACAGCAGCCCAGCCCAAGCACCCTCCTGACTCTGCAGACCAGGCCGTGTTAGAGGGGTTCCCAACCATGGAACTTGACTTCCTGCCAGACAGCCAGATAAAGGATGCCCTGGAAGCCACCAACTTTGAAGCCCCAAATGAGCAGGTAAGAGCATCCTTAAGTACAGCCAGCCTATCACAGGGCAGGTGCCAGTGTCCACAGGCCTACACCCAAACCATCCAGTGGAGGGGGAGGGTGGGGCATGTGTTGGTCTGTTTATGTGGCAGGTGAGTGTAGGGATCCGAGTTGCAGCTTCAGGGGATTGGAGTCTGATTTTCCAGAAAGGAAAGACCTGCCTTTCCATGAGGAACCTGTCCCAAATGCAGGCATAGAGTTTTGTTTTTCTGCTGGATTTTGCAGAAACTTTGCTTCCTTCAAGGACCTCCCGCCTGACAGGCAGGAGAAAGTTGCCCAATGAGCCTCTGTCAGCCATGGCATTCACCTGTCAGGGCAGGTGACAGCTTTGCTTCAGCCTCACTCCCAGGGGAAGCTCCATGTCGCTGGCTGGTAACACACCTGAGCTGGGTTAAGTGCTTTGCAGAGTTGCTCTGGGAGGTGGGTGGTTCTGGTGGGTGAGGATGAGAGGCTGAAGGAGGTTGGGTGCCTGCCAGAGGGGACACTGCCAGGAGGGGAGGAGGCTGGGTCTGCGCCCAGGTCGGCCTGGGCCTGATCCTACAGCTGTGCCTCAGCCACTTTATCCCAGAATGTGGAGCCCAACTCCCTTGACAAACGTTGGCATGTTTTTTCAGCTGTCCCTGTTGAGATGTTTTTTCAAAAATTTATTCAATACATGCTTGGCGAGAGCCTGCTTGTGCCAGGCATGAAGACATCAGGCGGGATCCCTGCCCCCTCAAGGTTTATGGTAGCGCTGTCCCCACTGGCCTCTCCCAGAGTGAACATTTTTGTACCCTATCATTTTGGAACTTAGAGTCTTCATGTGACACAGCTCCAAAGCACAAGCAATGGGACTTCACCTGGTGCCCAGCTGAAGAAAGCCAGCTGTTCCGAGTGTAGAGGGGAACATGGCTGGGGAGCCAGTGTGGGTCTCCACTGCACTGCCTTCCCTGGGGACAGCCAGGGGGCATTTTTGGCCCTCCAAAATGTTCACCTGTGAGGTAACTTCAGACCCAGCCCCCCACCCCGTACCGCCTCCCCCCGTCCCCGTTCCCACCCCATGTGGTGGGCCCTGGCTCCTTGGGCTGCCCATTCAATGATCGATCACCAGATGATCAAGATGATGGAAAGTAGATCACAGTGCAGGGTCAGAACATGATTGCCTGGACAGGTGGGTGGTCAGGTGCTGGGCTGGCTGAAATTTTAGAATTGGGGCCTCATTTCTTGAAAAATGTGAATTCTTCATTACTAAGTTACTACCAGTCCCTGGCCTCTTGGGCGTTGACTAAGGGAGAAGGCTGGGGAAGCAGTTGGGACATTTGATGGCATCCAGCAGGCCAAAGAGGGAGCCTTCCGGACAGGCTGCCAGCGCCTTGCCTTGGAAAACAGCAAGGAGTCAGCAGTGCCGGGCGCTTGGGCGGACAGCCGGGCAGTCCGACCTGACAGGTCCTCCGGGGAGTCGGCTCTGCCCTGACAAGGCTGCCAACGCCCAGATGAGTTTTGTTTTGATATTGGGCGTTCCTGAGCAAGTCGGGGTGACCCAGGCACCAGCGGATTCCCCAGGGAAGATTCTGGATGGCCCTTGGCAGGAAAGCCGAGTGGGCAGGGGCCCTGGGCACAGAGCGCAGATGGATGGAGAGCAGCAGCACTGCCTCCCTCTGACTGGCCTGCAGCCTCACCAGGCGCAGCCGTCAGCATCATTTCAGAGGAGGAGGCCACTCAGACTCACAGAGGTTACACAGCGGTTGTGATGCAGGGTAACTGGTGTCACTGGGTTCAAACCCAGGTCCCCTCACAGGAAAGTTTGGTGTTTTCTTCTCAAAATAGCTCTCTTGGGACATGATACCTCAGAGCTGGTGGAGCCTCTGTATGCTGTTTAAGGAGCATCATATAAAAAGCTGATTCCCAGGTCCCTTGCAGTGGCCTGCAGCTGTGACCCTGGACGTTCAGGACCACTTTTGTCATGACAAACATGTACACAGTCCTGGTGGGTGGGCGGATACTCCTCACGGCCAAGAAGAGTGCCATCGGTTTGAGGACTATGTGACATTGAATTGTATTTTAAATCAGTTGCCTACATGAAATAGCCAGATCCCGGGAGACCCTGCATTGTCTACAGCAGAGATCCCAGCTGGCACCACTGGCACCTAGGACCAGAGTGTTCTCTGGTGGGGACTGTCCTGTGCACTGTGGGGTGTTGAGCAGCATCTCTGGCCTCCACCCACCAGATACCAGTAGCACCTTTACCCCCAGTATGACAACCAAAAATGTCCCCAGGTGAGAACTGCTGGGCTGCAGGCAGTTTTTCATATGATTCAGGCACCTCTTTGCTAGTGTAGCTCAACCTTTCACCCTGTCCCCCACCCTCATCAGCGGAGAGGACATCCCTAGAACAGGCCCCTTTCCAACCCCAGGACTTGGTCTCCTGAGAAGAGGTGCTGGGCAGGCCGCCCCACCTCAGCCTCTTTTCCTCTCTCCAAAGGATGTACGTCACCTCCGTGACTGAGCCTGACATTTCCCACAAAAATTAAACCACTGTTGATATTTAGAGACTTGAGATTCTCCGGGTTACCTGGCTCTATCCCCTATTACTTATGAATTTTTCCTTGGTATTATATTTACAGTTTTTTTCCTGACAAAATGAGTGGCCAGCCTCTTTCCCCTCGACACCAGTGCCCACCTTGCTAGTCACCCCCAGGGGTCTTCTCTGTACCCTTCTAGGTACCGTGGGGTGTGCAGGATACAGTGTGGCACCTCGGTCGTCAGGAACAGAGAATGTGTGGATGCAACCACCCCTGGGCATGGATCAGCCTGTTGGAAGGTACAGGCCCAGTGGTTACCCTGTCTGCTCTCTTTCTGAGGGGAGAGGGCAAGAGCAGCCCTGGCTAGTGGCCCCCAGGTCTAGCCATCACTTTTCCTCTGCAGGAGTTCCAGCCTCACCTGGCGTGGCTGGGGGAAGGGAAATGCACCCTACGTGACTTTTCTTTCCTTCCCTGTGCAGGGCTCATGCAGCTGGACTGTTCACACATGTGCTCTCTCTTTTCAGATTCCTGCAGGGAGCATGGAGGGCCCTTGCTGGCCTGGCACCAGTCTAGGTACTGATGGAAGCCCCCTCACCATGGCCCAGCCAAGGTAGCCACCCCAGGACCCTTGCCTTGGAGTGAGTCCTCCCTTCCAAGGAGGAATGTCCCTGCTTTTCTGGCACTGGAGTTCCCACTACCCCTGGGAGCTTCCATTTTGCTGATGAGGGGCACAGAAGGGCCCTGGCTGTCCCTCACCGGGCCTCGCTTCCTTCAGTCTGGTAAGGGAGCTGAGCCCTGTCTTTCCAACTGCATGTGTCTCTGGCTCCCTGCAAGTGGAAAACTGGTGACCAGCCGTCTGTACCCAAACCAGAGTCTCTTCCCCAGAAGTCCTGGGGTGGTGTCCCTGGTTCCAGGGGTTGTTTGGATTCAGTATGTGCATTTTTTCTGGCGAGGAAGTTCAGAATTTCCCCAGAGTCTCCTCAGAGTGGGATGGCTAAGAACCATTGGCCTGGTAGATTTTGAGTGGTCCCAGATTGGGTACAGAGTGGGTTCTCCAGGGTTTCTGACCTGTCCTGTGTCCTCCCTTTCCACTTGGCTCTGTGCCCCAGAACAGGCCACTTTCTCCTGCAGGCCACCAGGTGCACTGTCCCTTTACCCGAGGAGTGTGTATGTGTGAGGGAGGGACAGGGGTGTCCTCTCCCCTTACCCCCAGAGCCTCCCACAGTCCATCACCTCTCTCCTGTCCTTTCTGCCAGCTCTGCAAGTGGCAAGCACTGGGCACCTTCCTTTTCCGTTACCTCCTTCTGGAACAGGCGCCTCTGCAGAGGTGGTGCCTTATCAATTATTTGTGGTAAAGTTTCTGTTTCTGTCTAGCAAGTGTGGAGGAGGGGCTAGGGGTGCAGCCCTTGGCAAGGTTTTCTGTTTCTCCTCAGGGTGCGAAGTGGAGTGTTTTTACCTTCTTCCCTTGCACTTGTCACTAGTACCTGTTGCACCACTTGAACACACACACACTCACACTCACACTCACACTGCACAAGGACCAGGGGCAGTTTAGTGAAAGTAGCCCCACCACCGTTTGAGCAAAGAGGAGGGGGAGTCATGTCTGAATCTCTGATGGCCTCACTGGGCCAACGTGATCCCACATGGACATCTGGAAGACTCCCAGGGCAGGTTCTGGGGTCAATGACTCATGGTGAGTAAGACACAAAAGAAGCTAAGGCCAGGGTCAGCCAGCTGTCTTGGGTGACTGAGGCAGGTGGAGCGGAACTAGAGATTCTGCAGTGACAACCCAGGAGGGTCTGCCAAGTCAAGGGTGTAGTAGGCTTTACAGAGTGCTGTTGACCAGAGGCCCAGAGGATGACCCTCTGTCAGCACCCACAGGCCACACGTGTTAGATCCAGTGGGTGCTGCGGCACAGCCATTCTCCCCACGTATGCTCACGCCATCCTCTGCTGGCTCTCCCAGGAACTGCTCTGGGCACAGGGCAGGCAGCGTGGGACAGGATGCAGCATGAGGCTATGATCTAGTGTGTTGGGCGGGGCGGGCGGGGAGAGAGACAAACAAATTAGTCAGATGGCAGAGTGTTAGGGGCAGAAAGACAGTGGGGAAGTGGTTAAACTTTTAACTCAGTGATCAGGGAAGTCCAGCTCCCCCACCCCCTCAAGGAGGAGACATTTGGAAAAGAACATTCTAGAACCCTAAGAGGTGCTCAAGGAAAGGTCAGGAATTCAGTGTGGCCAGAGCAGCGGGGAAGGGGACGAGAAGGAGAAGATGGGGTCTGGAGTTGCCAGCACGTGGTTCAGTAAGCCAGGTCTCCATTTTTGTAGCCCTCTACCCCTTGCTGCATGGAAGGCTGTAGGGGCAGGAGCGGAGATCCAGGGAGCTCGTGGCAGCAGCTCCTCTGGGTGGCTGTGCTGGGGAGAAGAAAGGCTGGACTCTGGGTGTGCTTTTGGCAGTTGATCCAGCCAGGTTGGCCATAAAAGCTCTGCCCATGTTGCTTAATATCTGGAAAGGCAGACAGCTGAGGGTCCAGCAGAAGCCCCTCAGAATGGTGTTTGATGGAGCTGTGTGCTGAGGTCAGGCCTCTTGTCTTCCTTTTCCTCCAGTACCCCCAAGGGGATCCAGCCATGTGAAGCCACCAGGATGGAGGACGCAACAGATACTGTGCGCGGCCTCATTGTTGAGTTGTCCAACCTGAAGTAAGAGCTGGACAGGACAAGCAATGGGATGGGCCCAGGGAGGATGGGGCTGGGGGGGACCAGAGGGCAGCAAGGACGCCCCCCACAGTGGCCCAGGCCACCCAGCAGCAGCCTCTAGAAAGTGTTACTCCTGGTCCTCACCTGTTAGGGCTTAGGCCCATCCTTTATAGAACTGTTAGATCCTGGAGAGGGGCTGGGGTAGTCAACAGTCGACTCTGTAACAGGTTGATTCTGGTTGTGCACGTGTGTCTGTGTGAATGTGCCTATGAGAGTGTATGAGTCTGCATGTGTGACCTGTGAGTGTGCATGAATGCGTGAGCCTGTGCGAACCTGTGTGAGCTGGAGTGTGCGGTGCATCCTGCTCTGGCTCATAGTCAGTGCCAGCATTTTCTTGCAGCCGGCTGATCATGAATGCCCACCGGGACCTGGAGGCATTCAAGCGCCTCAACTACAGGAAAGTGAAGCCTGCAGGGAAAGCCTCCATGCCCTACATGTCCAAGGGGGCTGGGACTCTCCCTCGAGGGGAGCAATCCTGGAGTGATTTGTAGATGCTTCCAAATGGGGAAGCTGGGGGACCGCATGTGCAGTGCCTCTCCCTCCCATGGATTTGCATATGTTTTGTTCACACCCTGACCCCGGAAGTGCCTGGTGTTCCTGCCAAAAAGCTGGCAACAATCTCTCAGCACACCCTGGAAAGCCTGCAGTCCCTGATGTTGTTCCTGGTGTTTTGTTACCCCCAAGATCCTCCAGCAGTTCCTAGTGGGCCCCAGAAACTGCCTTTCAGCCCCACTGGAAGTCAGTGTCCCCTGGGAAGCCCTAAAGACCGCACTGGAGTCAGCAGCCTCCCTCTGGGGCCTGTGTGGGGAGGAAACCTGTTCCTCCAGAGGCTGAGGCTGCAATGGGAGGTGGAGGCAGGCAGAGGCCCCCGGAGCAGGGCCCAGAGCCACCCAGATGTTTATCTGAGTTTGCAAATTTTGGCTCCTTAGCTAAGGTTATGACAGGTTCAGAATTTGTTTCTTGCTGGAGGAGAAAAGGGCTCCCTTTGTTGGCTGTATGTTTGTCTTTCTCTGGATTTCCATTTAATTTATTTCAGGAAGACCATTAATAAATGATTCCCTAGTGAGGTCCCAGGACCTGTCATTTGGGGGTTGAAGACTTGGGGTTCCTTGATGTTCTGCCCACAAATCTCCCTAACTGCCTCTTTCTCCTTTCACTCCCATCCTCTCTAGGAAGGCAAGTAGGGTTACTGCTGAGACACAGGTCAGGGGGATCCCCACAAGTTCTCAAGGGCGTGGCATTCACACTATTCATACACACCAGCTTCTGTGAGGTTGAGCCCACTGGACAGTTATTTTCAGCACTCAGTGACCCTCTCTGTTCTCTGTGGGACAAGCTGCTTTGAAGCCCCAGCCTGGAAAGAGACAGTCTTGGGGGGCTGTTGATTCTGACAGGATGCCAAGGGCAGTCAACACACCTGATCCCACACAAGCCTGACCAAGTGGACCAAACCTGCTCCTTTATTAGTGGCTCTGCCTGTGGCCTCCATGGTCAAACTCCTAGGGCCATGTAACCCTAACCCTTCCCACTGTCTTCTTATGCCCTGGGAGGCCCCGTTCAGGAGGGCAGCAAGTCAAATCAGGGTCCTGACACCTCCTTCCTTGACCCCTCCAGGACATGTTAATTCATCCATCCCCCGGGGTCCAAGCCCCAGCAGCTCTGGCTTATGTCCTTAGCAGTTTGCAGCAGCTGGGACATTGTGTCCCCAACTCAGTTTGAAGATCCTTGGGGCCACCCCTCTGTGTTTTTGTCCTCTCTTCCCTCAAAGCCTAGACAGCAGGCTGTCTTCAAGGTCAGGCTTCCATCCCTGGCTTGGCTTTCCTCCTGGGTGGCCTCAGGTCTCAGTTCAAGGGCAGAAGGGACCTGCAAAGTCCATTCTGCCTCCACCCAACCCTGGGAGAGAGACCAATCATGTGGGTTGGGGATGGTAGCCAGCCCTTGGCTTAGGGAAGGAATGTGGCCACCTGCTGCTCCCTGGAGGCCAGGGAACCAAGCTCTGGTGAGTGATGGAGAAGACAGACAGGGTTGGAGGTTCCTCTGGATACAGCCCCCTGGGAGAACCAGGTCACACACAATCCCTGGGTGGGGAGGGCTCTGTATCTCTCCCACTCTTGCCCAAGCAGACGCAGATCACCTCCTCAGTGCCCTTGGACAAGGCCTGGGCTGGCTGACCCACCACAGGATATAATCCCATTCCTTTCCCACACCCCAGAAAGGCCTGGCATGTGACTCCATGGCCCCAAGTTGCTGGGGCATATGGGGTGATGTGAACATTCACTGAGGGCCTCTTTGGTGAGGACAATGTGAGGAGAGAGGCTTGGTCTAATTGTCTACCCATTTCCCCCCTTAAATCAGGTCCCTGCCCAAGGTGTGCAGGATTCCACCCATTTGGTATGTTGATAATGTGAGTGCTGGGTGAAAGGGAGTTTGAAAACACCAAATGTCAGGGAAAGTGCCTAATGTGCTAACCCAGCAGCAAGATTGTGCCCAGAAGTGCCAGGAAAGGGGCCACCCTTCAAAACCCTACAGCCACCCTGTGGTGCCCACTCCCATTTCTCAGCTCACCCCAGTGCCCCAGGCAAGCCAAGATCCAAACAGCAATCGGGAAAGTGTGAACCACAGTAACGTGCCCAGGCTAATAGAGCCAGGAGAGAGGAGCTGTTCCAGCTAGCATCTCAAGACCAGCCCCATCAGGCCCTCGATCCATTCATTAGCATTTATTGAGCACTGACTGGGTACCCTGTATTGGGGAGGAAGGGCAGGGGTGTCCCAGGACCACCTCCTTCCTCACGGGACTCTTTTGGCAGTGTCTCCAGGCCCTGCTTCCTCACTCAATCCCCCAGGCTGGGGAAACGGTTCAGGGGAGGGTCCTGGCCAGATGCATCTTGGAAATCCAGCCTTCAGGGAGTCAGCGTCCCCAGGCCAGGGAAGGCAGCATCCCGGATGTCCTCCCCACGCCTGCCTCCTAGGCAGAAGTGGAGGGGCAGCAGGAAGAGGGTGAAGGTCCAGATGACTTCCTGGCACCTTTGGAACCTGGGTTTTAAAAGCGGATGGGAGGAGAAAAACAGTAATAGGCAATGGTTCACAAGGCCAAAGTACCAGTTTAACCTGCAGGGCTGCTGGTGCTCTGGCGCCACCCGGAGGCTTCTGGTGGAATAGCACTCAAGTCACATTCTTGGACTGTGGGAACCCCAGGTGAAACTCAGAACTGGACAGAGCGCAAAAACTCCACCTCTGGCCTGCAGTGCTGCCCCCTCGTGGTCGTAGGGCTCCAGGATCCCGAATTTGTGATACCCAGAGTGTTACCAGGCAGGGCGAACTCAGGCAGCCCTTCCATACCAAGGGCGGGCTCCCTTACTCTTTCACTCATACCCTGGGACATGATTTTTCCTGCTCCCTCAGAATTAAGGGAAAAAGGATTCTGAGACCATCATCTCTGTGTGTCCCTCAGTTTCCTGCACCTCCAAGTTGGACCTCACCAAACCTCACAGGCATACTATCTTCTGGAGGCAGTCTCATTATTAACAAGTATTCACTTCGCAGCTGCAGGAGATAGGGTGGGTCCTCCTGTGGGCTCACCACCCTCAAGGAGCCCACAATCTGGTAAGGAGGTACCCACCACCTCCTCACAGTACCCAAATAGGCAGCTAACCCATCAGACCCCCCTCCTCTGTTGGCTGACTACTCCATAATGCTGCTAAAACGGATTTGTCCTTTAAGACCCCACAGAAGCTGAGGTCTTTTGCATCTGTAACGATAACTGCTCCTAGTTTAAGCCTGAACTACTCAAAGCCTGCATGGTCTGTGACCCAGAAGGACAGCGGGCTCATGGGGAGCTGGTTAGAAATGCAGGTGCTCAAACTTTACCTAAACCAAACATGCAGAATTGAAACCCCCATTTGATGAGCAAGATCAGAGTGACCTCACATGGTGGGCCATGCAGGTGAGCAAAGCATGTTTAGACCCGAGGGAGGCTCCAGCTGTAGGTCTCTCCTAAGTTGCAGCCCCAAATGCTCTCCTGGGCTGCTCCCTACACAGAAAACTCATGGGGCTCCACTCCAGTCCGACATTTGGGTGCTGTTGGACCATTACCTCTGGCCTACCTGGGACAACTCTGCCTGGAGAACCAGCCTCTTCCAACACTCTCAAATCCATTCTCACAGTCCAGCTGCTTAGCCAATGTCTTAACACACAGACCTGGTTTTGCCTCTTTTGTGTCTCCCTATTAGTGCCCAAGTCCAAACTCTTTAATGTGACCTACAAGGCCCTATAGGTCCCTTGGCTGTCCCAAAATCTCTGACACCTCCTCCTCCAGCATACAAGCACACACTCCCAGTCCGTCCCTAAGTTCCTGAACAAGCCCCAATGCCTGGGCCACACTTCCAACTCCCCACCAAACTGATTTAGGCTTCCTAAAGTCACTTCCTCCAGGAAGCCCTCCTGAACACTCTCATCTGGATCAGGTGTTTTCTTTAGACATCCCTATTCAGCACCCTGTGTTTTAACTGCTGCTTTTCATCTACTTTGTCCACCATTGGGCCAGGCTAGTGCTTGGCACAGAATGGCACACAAACTATTGACAAATGAGTAAAGAAATAAGGAAGTTGGGTAGGTTTCAGAGAGTCTGAGCGGCTTCTCTCAGGCCACATAGCTGCTCAGTGCCAGGCAGTGTCAAGCCCCTGCTGTACCTGTCCCCAGACCTCACGACTTGCTAGTTCACATGGCTTCCCTGCCAGGTTACCTATGCCTGGAAAAGGATGGCATTTTCTGCATGGGCCCAAAGAGGGTAAATCCCTTGCCCAAGACCACATAGCACAGTCAGGCCCCAGTTTACCCACATTGGACCACACTTCTGGAATACTCTTCTAAAGTTTCTACACTGATTCTCTCCCCAACCCTCTGGAGTAGGAACTTGGGTTAATTCCACTTAAAAGAAGAAGATCCCCCTCCATAGCAGATTTCCCCAGCCACCTGCACTGGCTCCTCCTCCTCTGCGGTGACCAGAATCCTGTGTCCTCGCCTTGTCAGGCCGGGCCAACTTCTTGCCTGCAGAGTTGCGGGTGGTGTAGCTGTAGACAGAGGTGTAGCCTTGGCCAGTGAGTGGGCAGAAGCGGCGGGTGTGGGCACGATCTCGAGTGGCACCACACTGGGGGCACACGTAGTCTCGAAGGATGGGGCACAGCACCCGGCCTGCCTCGTCCTTGAGCATGTGGGACTGGTAGATGGCCCGGGACTCGCCGTTGTGTTTGCAGAAAGAGCACAGACGTTCTGGAGCTGGCGAAGGTTCCCGGCTGGACCTCTGATCCCCTGGTCCTGGTGTTGGTTCTGGCTGGGAGTCTAGTTTGGTCTCAGGCTCTTCTTCCCCACGCAGAGCCCCCACCAGACGTGCCAAACCCAAGTAATCTGTCCACAGGTCGAAGGTCCCCATGGCTGGGTCACAGGTGCCAGGCAGAGGGGCAAAGAGAGAAGAAACCCTGCCCGCCCCAAGCTGGTCCTTCCCTGCCTCCCTGCCCCCTCCCTTTCCCTCTCTGGAGCCTAGGAGTCTGGGCTGTCAGTTCCCTCCTTATACCTCCAAGGGGTTTTGAAGGGGAGGGAATAGGCCCTGGGAGATTCCTTATTGTCACAGGGGGGCTTGCTGCTGCTTCCTGTAAATGCACCTGACAAAGAGTTGTATGGTCTCTGAGTGGGGCCCGGTGGGGGGGGGGGAATGACAGGACACACTCTGCAGGGGGCACCTGCAATTTGGAGCCACATACCCCACCCAGAGGGCATTGGAAGGGCTATCCTCCACCACACCTCCTCAAAGGTCAGCCACCCTGCCCCACAGGGTTTTGAGGGGGAGGGTGGAAGACCCACCCTCAAGACAAGCATTGATGTAACCTGTAACTTAGTAACTGCTTCCTTCCTTCCCTTAGGCTAGGGGAAGGGCCAGGTGCTCCTGGGCCTTTTGGGGAGAGGGGGAGCTGCTGATTCTCCAGACAGCCCTGAAAGGGGGATGGTACCTGGCTAATGGGACCAAGGCTTTTAGCTCTGGGCTCCCTCAGGGTGCTTTCACACCCATTGTCTCAGTGGGACCTCTATTAATGGATGAACAGACTGAGGTATGAAGCCACCTGCCTTTAGGGTTATTCACAAAGACTAACACAAAGCCTGCCTCCCCTGTCTAATTACTGGATCCTGGATCCCCGAGGCTAGGTGCTGGCCCCGTCTTTCCTGGGGTGGTAAAGGGGTAAGATGGGGAGTTTGGGGACAGCAGAGGCACAGGTTGGGCTAATGAGGGAACCCCAGCACCCACTTCAGCCTTGATCCTCCCTCCTTCAAATGAGACCTCAGATCAGTCTGAGGATGGTGGAGTGTGCCCAGGAGTTACCCATATGGGGCACAGAAATGCAGGTGGCGGCATCAGCCAGCACCAAGGTGCTAACTAGCTGGGCGATGGAGGGTTGGTGCAAGGAGGGTGAGAAAGCTGAGGCCAGGACCTGGACACAGAGAAGTGGGGCCACGCCACCTACCCAGCCCATTCACTTATTCGTTCATTCAAGAAACATTTATGGAGCCCTTAGGGAAACAGACTCATCACTCCCTTTTAGAAAGGTTTTTTTCAGCTGCCCAGCCACCCCCTGCCCCCACCCCAACCCTCCAGGATTTCTTCCCCAAATCCAGCTGTGTCCATCAGGATCCCAGACGCCAGCCCTCCCCAAGCAGTGAGAGGCTGGGGTCGGGGTGAGGTACAGGCTGAGCAATTTGGGGGGAACCCATGGTGGGTCTTGTCCCCCAGCCCACTCCCCTAAGGCTGTGTGCGGCCCAGCCACAGTGACATTCATCCCTCGGTGGGTCTGGTTTCTGTTCTCACAACCCACCGACAACAATGAATGTTGATTGTGACCTTCACTGTGGCCTAAAGGAGGGGATGTTCTCAGGTAGAACCTGGCCCCCCCAGATCTGGAAAGTAGGGGGTCACAATGGGTGGACGGCAGTTCCAGGCCTCGGGGTCCACTCAACGGTCGATGGTTTGCCTGAGCTGCCCAAACTCACCGACAGGTTGAATGTTCCCCCAGGCCCTTGGCAACTTCTGGGGTGGGGGGTAGGGGCAGGAAACCAGAGAGGTGAGGGAGGGAGGGACCTATTGACTCATTAAGTCAGCAAACAGTAGGTGCCAACTGTGTGCTCCAGGACCTGGAAAAGCACAAGATTAATATCAATAGTTGTAACAGTAGGTATTTATGTAGATTTTGTTGCATGGATATAGCAATACGGGGTGCTGGGCTTTACTCAAAAGGGACCTGGAAGGTGCAAATGTACCCCATTTGTCAGTTTGGGAGACTGAGGCCAGAGGGCACCACTCCAAGTGGCCCCTAGATGTGTCTGACTGCCCTGCTGTTCTGGGGTGTGTGTGTGGGGGACATCATGCAACAGAGAGATAAACAAGTCATTTTAATACAATGTATACCTTCTGTGAGCCTCACCCTCTTCCTGGGCAGGACTGTTTATGAACCACAACAGCCCTTGGGGGTCATCAGAGTCTCCACTTTGCAAATTCAGGACCCATAGTGGGGCCGCTGCCAGGCCCACCCATAGGTCCACTTGCACACTGGTCAGGGGAGAAGAGGACCCAAGGAGACACCCACTGCCCTTCTGCAGGGTCTCAGGCATCTGAACTCAGGCCCTTGGTGATTAAGAAGGGTGCACCCTCAGGCCTCAAAGCAGACTGCGGGCAAATAGCTGCTTGGACTCCCACTGTGGCAAGATGCTGCCCCCTCCCCACTTCCTCCTGGTAAAACGGGCCTCCAGCACGGGCCTGCGAACCAGAGTATCGAGGCTCGATTCCCAGTCAGGGCATATGCCTGGGTTGCAGGCCAGTTCCCAGCAGGGGACATACAAGAGGCAACCGTACATTGATGTTTCTCTCCCTCTCCATCTCCCTCTCTCCTACCCTTCCCCTCTAAAAAGATAAATAAATAAATTCTTTAAAAAAAAAAAAAAAAAAAACGGGCCTCCAGTCTCTCCCTCCAGGGGCCTCACAGTGCTGGGTGACTGCCCCCTCCAGTGCCCCCTATCTGGGTTTACGGACCCCGAGAACGATCTGGAGGGGGTCCTTCAATTTCCCAGTCCCCTCCCATTTCACTCAGGGGAATATGGAGCCCCGAAGGAACCCCTTAGTGTAACCCTAAGGTGAATCAGGAGCTCCAAGTGTGCTAAGCTTAAATAAACCCTAAAAGGTCCCTGTTGTAGGCGGCCTGAGCCAACACAGCCCTCCAAGTCCCTCCCCGGAGACCCCAACACAGATCCTGCCCCAGGACACCCGCTGCTCTAAACTCACCAACCCTGGCCCTTCCCAGGACCCGTCCTCTTAAAGCCCACCCACCTATTACCAGGCCCTAGGATCCTACCTCTAAAGCCCGCCCATACAGATTCCCATGGAGCCCACCTTCAAACTCAACCCCCAGAAAACCTGTCCCCTAAGCCGGTCCTCAAAGAGCGCAGCTCCCCTAAAGACCTCCTCCCAGGCCCCTGAACCTAACCCTTTGGCACCCCACATTGTACCAGCCCCAGGAGCGACCAAAGTCACAGAGCCCCTCCCCCTAGGACCCTCCTCCAGAGCCCGCCTGCCTAGACTCCCACGGGCCGCGTCTCTACGGAGTCCCCAAGGCCATCTCCGTGGAGCCCAACCCGCTTAGGGTCCGCCCCCACAGGATCTGCCCCCAAACCTGAGCCCCTCCGAAGCCCGACCCCCGCAAGACTCTCCGCGTTCAATTTTTCCCAGCTCTTGAAGCCCTTTCCCCAAAGCCCAGCCTCTCATCCCCGGACTGGGGTCCTGTCACGACTCCCTAACGGGTGGGCGCCCTCCCCCTTGGCCCATTCGCCTGACCAGCAGGGCCCTATTCGGTCCCAGGGGTGGATGGGCCGCGGCCGGGGCCCCTCCGCTTTCCCCCCACAGGCACCCGAGTTCTTCCGAGGGAGAATGCCTGCCTTGGGGTTGGTGGTCCCAGCAGAGAGAATGCCAAGAACTCTGAGGAGGAGGGTCGTCTGGGAGGGCAGAGATAGTAGTGATAACTCTTTATGTATTATTAGGATACCCATCTTATCGGCGAGGAAGGTGATGCTCTGAGAGTTTGGTTTACAACTCTGAGGTCCCTCACAAGCTTTGTGCTTGGTGACTGTGAAGCTAGAATGAGAAGTCATCAGGTCCGAGGCACTCTAATCACATTCAGGGGCCCCCTAAGATACCCTTTCTCCTGCGCTGTCTCTCCGCTAGCTTCCCGGAGGGCTGTGATCTTTGCCTACCAAGGAGGGAGGTCCCTGCGAGTGGTCTCCCCCAAATCCGGAAGGATGGGCTGGTCGGAGCAACCAGCGAGGCTGGGCTGGGTAGGTGGGCGGGGGCCTCCCACTGAGGGGCGGGGCTGGAAGAGTGCAGCCCCGCCCCATCCTGTGGGGGAGGGGTTATCTGGGGCCAGCCCGGGGTCTGTCTCCCTTTGTCTGCGGAGGTCTGCGTACGATTCCCGCCCTTGCCCTCGGTGTCTGTCTGAGTCTGCCTGTGCCCCCTCGCCAGCCTGTATTTGTCGGGGTTTCCCGCCCTGCGAGTGCTTGTCGCTGGCTGTCTGGATCCTCCCGTGGTTGTCTGGCTCTTTACACCTGATCTGTCTGTCGGCCTGCCCCCTCACCGTCTGCGTCTCTCTGTCCGGACTTGGGACTTGGACCGTGGCGGGTGTGGAGCTGACTGTCCCTCCCGCCAAGTGTCCTGAGGCCTTCTGGAGAGCCCATTGGGCTTCCATCTGACTTTGAAGCCCAGCACGGTGGGTGGAGCTGTCTCCTCCCACTCCCAACCATAGGCCCCAGTGCAAAGCAGGGGTGCCCTTCGTGGCCAATTTGGCCCTCATTCCTCTTCTTCCTGGGACCCCTCCTCTGACACACCCAGGCTGTGAGGGTTTGTCTGGGCAGGGGACTGGGAATTAGTGGGGTGAGGGAAGCCTTCCAGAAGCCACACTGACCCGGATAGGGCCCACTCCCACCCCACCCCCACCCTGAGCCTCAGGAAGGCAGGGCAGCTGGTGCAGGTCTGGGGTCAGGGTCAGAGGTGAGAGGGTGATGGATGGAGGCAGCTCTGCTGTCAAGTTGAAGGAGGAGGAGTGTGGGGGGCGGGGGTGTCTGGCAGCCTACGTGCATCTGTATGTCCATGCGTGCGTCCCAGTGTGCGTCCCAGTGTGCACATGTCCTTGTGTGTATGCATGAACCTGTGGGGAACAAGGGGGAGGAGGTGGTCAGGGTCTGGCAGACAAAGAGCCCATTATGTGGGCATGGTAAGAGCGTGCATGGGGTTCCCCAAATGGGGTCCTGTTGATTGTCTAGACTGGTGGGCAGGGGGTTCCTCACTTCCCCCATACTTGTGTAGTCTCTCAGGTTCCCATCCTGCCCCCCTCGTGCCAGCTCCCTGCTTCCACTGGCTGCACAAGGACCCTGCCAGACCTGGGGGTAGCTAGAGGGCCAGAAGCCCAACTTCCTTCCGAAGCCCACAGGAGCTGGGGTAGGCGAGAAGCCTCTGGCTTCTCTGGGTTTAGGGAAGGGACCTGAGGCTGGTTGATGGGAAATTTAGACACTACTGTGGCTCGGGGTGCCGGGTGACCCTGGGTCTAGGTCAGGGTTGACTCTTGTTTGAACACAGGCAGCAGGGCCCTATGGGCCTGTTACTGGGGAGCTGCAGTGGGCCTGGGGTCCCAGCTACTCAGGCAGGCTATTTTGGAGGTCTGTGGGTGTCTGTAACTCCAAGTAGGTGTGTATGACATGGGCAGCTATCTATGTGCCAGTTGTGTGTATATGTTGGCACCTGTGTTGGTGCTTCTGTGGGCTTCTGTTTGTGTGTGGATGTCAGTGTGACTGTGGGTGTGTGCCGGGCTAGTTGTGGGTAATTGCAGGTCAATGTTCGAGCCAGTGTATGTGAGTGTCTGGCATATGTCAGTGTCACTGAGGGTGACTGTAGTCTGTATCATCCAATTGTGGGCCCCCCCACACCCCTCACTAAAAGGTCTTTTCCAAGAAGGAAGGGATTTTGATCTTTTTTTTTTTTTTTTTTTTTTTTTTTTTAGAGAGAGAAGGGAAGGGAGGGAGAAAGAGGGAGAGAAACATCAATGCGTGGTTGCCTCTCGAGTGCCCCTGTCTGGGGACCTGGCCCGCAACCCAGGCATATGCCCTGACTGAGAATTGAACCGGTGACCCTTTGGTCTGCAGGCTGGTGCTCAGTCCACTGAGCCACACCAGCGAGGGCAGATTTTGATTTTTTCTACCTCCAGTGCTAAAATGGTGTACCTGGTTCATAACAGATGCTCAATAAATGAGCATTGGATTTACAGTCATCCAGGTGACTGGATTTCTGAGAGTCCCTGTGTCATTTTTCCTGTAAATCTGTGTGTGCCATTGTGCATATGTCATTTTATTTATCTGTGTGTCAGCATTATTGTAGGTGTCCAGGGGTATAATCAAGTGCTAGAGTGGGTGACTATGGGCACAAGTACTGTTGGAAGGTTCATACCTGTCTGTGGGTGACAGTGTCCTAGTGGACGCCTAGGTAAGGAGGATCCTGTTGTTTTACCGTGGGCAGCAGTGTGTTGTCATGTGCAGCTGTGTTGTGCGTGTGTATGTGTGTCAGGTTGCCCTGATGCCCGTGGATGCCTGTGGGTGTGTCCTTAAGGCACGTGCATGTCTATGTGTATGTGTCTCTCTGCTTGTGTCAGGGTGTTTAAAATAGCTGTTGTCATAGTTTTCCTGGGTGGCAGCCTGTGGGCACCCATACGCAGCAGTGTGCATCTGAGTGTCATGTTTCTGGGGGAGAACTATGTGTGTGGCAGGGCTGTGTGCAAGGCTGTGTCCACACTGTGGCCACCGTCAGCGGTGGCTGCATTTTTCCATGTGGCAGTGTTTTTGTGGGATGCCCCCGTCATTGAGGGCAATGTGCGTCCCCACGTGGTGCTGTTACGTGGATGAGATGCGTGGATGTGTTTGACCAGCGTCCCTGCAGGTGATGTGAGTGATGGGGATGCTGTGTGTCTGTGTGCAGTGTGTGGACCTGGGGCTCTTCCTCAGCGATTTGGGAGTATCTGTGACCTGTGAATGCATCTGTGAGCAGTGCAGGGCCATGGGACACTGGTGGGGTGGGAAAAGAGATGGGGGGACTGAGTGTAGGGGGGTTACTTCACAGCTCCCATCAGTCCATGAGAGGTCTTCTCCATCCCTTAGGCCTCCAGCATGCCTTCTAGGGCAGTTTCCTGTGAACGGTTCCCTGTTGCTTTAAAAGGACACCCCAGCAGTGGGATTTGGGGCCATTTTTCCTTTTTATGGCCAGTTTTGGAGGGTGTGTTCCTGTTAGCAAACCTTGGCCCCAGTAAATACCCTGCAGCCGCCTCTGGTAATGACAGAACGGCGGGGAGCACAAGGAGGGCACCGCTGCAGCCCAGGACCACGGCCGCAGCCAGGCCCCAGCAGGGCCCCCGCGAGGATCTGTGTCTGCAGGGCCCGCGCAGGCCCGCGCGCCCGTGAACTTGGCCGGGGCACCCTCTGGAACGCGCGCGCCGGGCCGGAGCCTCTACCAGCCCTTCATTTCCTAGATCCTCACTGGATCTGCGCCCCCAAGAACAAAGCTTGCCGCCGCCCTGTCCTGGGGCCTCCCCACCGTCAGGTGTCAGGAGGCCCAGGGTCCCTACTACCCCCACCCCGCCAGCATGCGACCCCGCCCCTCGGGGGCATCTTGGCCAGCCCTCCCCCCCCGGGTGACCCCGGTTCGGGGACTTCAGGGCCTCTTCCCTTGGGGGCGTCCGGTCCTCCCCGAGCCCGTGCTCCCGAAAGGCGAGACGCAGAGATGCCGCCGGGGCCTCCCCGCCCCCCTTCCCCAGCCGCCGCAACAATGGAGGGCCGGGCCGCAGAGGCCGGGGCCCCCGCCCCCGGGCCGACAGCAGGTGCGCGAGGGGGCTGCGGCCGGGTCTCGCCGCCGTCCGGCCCCGCCGCGTCCCCAACCCAGGTGCGGTCCCCAGCCCGCCCGGCGCCCGCGCTCACCTCGTTTTGGGTCGCTGCCTCGTGTCCCCTCTTGTTTCCAAAACCTGCCCGGAAAAGCCCCCCGAGCCAAGGCTTCGGCACGGGAAATTGCATTTCCGCGGCTCCGGGGCTGGGCGGGGGCTCCCCAGGACGCGGGCAGGGGGAGGGATCGCGGACCTTCGGCGCCGGCTCGAACCCGCGGCCACCGCCTCCCGCCAGCCCGCCCGCCAGTCTGTCTCGGTGACGTGCCCGCGCTCCCCGCCGCCGCCGCCCCCGCCCTCCTCACCGCGCCGCGCAGGGCGGTGGGTCCTCCAGTCGTGGCCGTGTGCGCCCCGAGACTTCCCGCCGGACGCACAGGGACTCACTCGGAGATGCCCATGGTGCCAGGACGCAGCTCCCGGGTCCCCAGCGGGGGGCACGGGGGCGCGAACGGGTACGGGCAGGGACTGGGACGCACACAGGCCTCTAAATCGAATGGGGAGCACACGCGCACAAAGGCGCTCGGACCGCAAACACAGGGAAGGGCGTGCGAGGGGCTGTGAGACACACACTCTCGGGAGGGCGTGGCGGGACATGGAGGGGCACTGAGGCACTGATTACACGGGAATAGACGTAAAACCGAGCTACACTCATAGGGACAGACACACACATGCAAAAAACAGAAACTACATCCAAAGGGCAGGAGGAAGGACCTCAGAGGAACCCAGGGGCACACACAGAAAACACACATACACGTACTCACAGGAATGGCCATAGACAAACGGACATTTAGGGGCGCACACACAAGATACACAGACACACAGGCATACACATACCTCCCCACCCACCAGGTGCGCAGTTGTGGGAACACCTGGACACATAATACCCCAGCATACGTGGATATATACATAGACACAACACATGGATCTATACATGGAATAGGAACACACTCATAGAGACATGCCAGGCACAGCCTCATGGACACACACAGACACACAAAGTTCACAGACACACAAATATATGCATAATCACACATGTGCAAAGGGCAGAGGTACCTGGAATTCAAAGAACCAATATCCACACCCACAAAACTGCAGCCCCACAGGGGTCTTTACTAACACACAAAATACAAGGACGGTTGGAGACATGTGCACCTGGGACCATCTGGCACAGGCACACACTGGCCAGGTTCACAGGCCACACGCAGGAGGTAACTATAAAGTTGAACCCGGGTTGGGACTCTCCTGATCAATCAGAGATGTTCACATGGAGCCCCCATGCTCACACCCACAGGGTACACAGAAACACACTGCAGGGATCCTACACTGGCAGACACTCCCTTCGGGGGCCTGCATACTCCCCAACACACATACACACACACACCAGCCACTGCCTGTGCCACCGGCTGGTGGAAGGAGGTCACTTCAGGGCAGACGATGGTGCCAGGCGGGGCCTCCTGTTGGCTAGGGCTGAATTGGATTTCTCTTTCTGTTCATCTCTCACTCCCATCTTGAGAAAGAGTTAGAGAAGCTTTTGAGCCCCCCTCCCCTAAGCCCAGGCTTTAATCTTTGAGGGGGCATGGTCATGTTCCACCTGGCCATGACCCCCCCTCACCAGAGTCCTGCCTCAGTTTCTCCTTGATAAGTCCCCTTTCCCTACACCTGCTCCCTTCCTTCCGGTCTCCACCCAGAAAGCCAGCTGGCCCAAGAGGATTATGTCCCCAGGATCTCCAGACTGGGGTCCAGCCCTACTCTGTACCTAACGCAAACGCCCACTCCCATGGAGTATAATTCCCTGGGGGGAAGCTGGAAAGAAGAGGATGGGAGTAAATAGTAATTGAACCTCCTTGGGTGGAGTTTGGTTTGTTGTCCCTCCTGCGCCCTCTCCTTTCAAAATGAAAAGGGGAGTAGGATGCTCTGAAATATATTGTTCATTCACTCATTCATTTATTCACCCCCAGTCATCTGGACTCTACCCAGCAAGCCAATGAAGTGAATATTGTTCTTTTTACGCATGGACAAATGAGACCCAGAGGAGCTGCCCTTGCCCAAGGTGGCAGAGCCTGGAAGCGGCAGAGCTGGGATTCTGCGAGAGGCCTTTCCCCATCTCCTTCGCTCCAGGATGGGCCTGAAAAACTCCGGCCAGCTCTCCAGCTCGCCGAGCTTTCCACGGCCACCGGCAGGGGGCAGCAGACTCCAGAGCTCTCCCCGCTGCGGGGGCTAACTGGCTCTCGGCTGGCTTTTCCTCTGCCGACTCCAGCTCCAATGCCAAACCTGAGGTCGCTGCCTGGAGCCCCAGGGCTGGAACCTTCACTGCCCAAATGCAGAGGCCCCAGAAGGAAGGAACTCTTCTTAAATTGAATCTCCCAGAACTGATGTTCCCACAAATGCCTCACGTGCATTTTCTTCTTTTTTAAATTTTTATTGATTGATTTGAGAGAAACATTGATTTGTTGTTCCATTTATTTACACATTCATTGGTTGATTCTTGTTTGTGCTCTGACTGGGGATGGAACCCACAACCTTAGCATATCAGGACGATTCTCTAAGCAACTGAATACCCCACAGCCCTGGCTAGGGCTGTGGACCCTCTTAATGTCTAGCTCTACTCCTTCTTGCTGCAACACATTGGCTGGGTGGACAGCCTCTCTATTCCTGAACCGGGTCAGACCAGGAGAGAGAATTTCTGGAGCTTGGCCCAGTGGTCAGTCCTCCATGAGTCCTCTGAATATCCCCTCTGAGCCCAGCACAGGATGGGAAGGGCAGTGGGGGAAGCCCAGTGCCCCAGCAGCCTGATTCCTTTGGGCGTGGGAACTGCTTGCCCCAGCCCCCAGTTCCTGGGGCCCCTGCCAGTGCTGACTCATAGGGGACCCATTGCTGTGACTCAGCAGCAGCTCTTCCTGAACTTCTCCCCTAGAGAGTCCCATCCCCAAGTTACTTCCAGTCCCCTCGGGAGTCTCCTCAGGGACCCAGATGGTAGCCTGGTGGGTGTGTGAACCAAAACACCCTTCTCAGCTCTGTCAACCCAGAGAAAGCCTCAGCCCCAGAAGCCCCCAAGGGTGTGACCATGATGAGTGTGCTGGGTCATGGGGCCTGTGTGTGCCCAGATGTGTTTGTAGTTTGCACACCCAGAGAAACCTCAAGAAGGCAAGGCCCAGACAGTGAGGGCACCTTCCTCTGCACTCTGCTGGAGTCTGGGCAGGGATACTCTGGGGCCATATGAGGCCCTGGGCTGAAAGCTCATTCTCTCAACCACAAACCAGCTTTTCCAGCCATCTTCCCATCTCTTGAAATGGCAGCTCCGGCATTCCAGCGACTGGGGCCAAAACCTTTCTTAAGGAATGCAATCCATTAACAAATTCAGTTGCTGTCTCTCCTAACGAATCTAAAATATCACCCTCTCCAGGGCCCCCACACAAGCCTGGCCCCCGTCCTCTCTCCTGGACCAGCACAGTTGTCGCATCTGTGTTCTCCAGGCCTCTCCCTCACACAGTCTGTTCTGGGCCCAGGGCCTCTGTGAGCACCCTAGTCAGAAAACGTCCATCCTCTGCTCAGAACCCCCACAGCTCTGATTTTTACACCAAAAGCCCAAGGCCTCCCGACAGCCCTCCACATTCAAACCCATTGTCTCTCTGTGTTCACCTCTTCTCTCCCTCATTCACTCTTCCAGCCACATGGACCTCCCCATTGTTCCTCAAACACACCAGGCACTCGAAGCCTAGTCTCAGGGCCTTTGCACTGGTGGCTGCCCCCTCCACCAGAGACTGTCTTCCACCAGATACCCACATGGCTGCTTCCTTCACTTCCTTCTGGTCTCTGCTCAAATATCACCTCCTCAGTGAGACACCCCCACACCAAGCATTTAAAGTTGTACCTCCTTGCTTTATCCTGCTCTATTTTTTTCCATTGCCCCATTGCTTTTGACCACACTATATGTTTGACTGCATATCTTGTTTCTTGTCTGTCTCCTCTTACATTTCAGCTCCTCCAGGGCAGGAAGCTTGCTTGGTTCTGATCAGAATTATGCAGCAAGAGCAGAGCCTCAGACAACATCTGCAGCATCTATGTATTGAAAACTACCATGCTCCTGGCATGCTGGGGAACAAAATAGGCTTGGAACCTACTGGCCACTGTATGATGAGAGGACAGTCACGTAGCTCTCTGAGTGCAATGGAGAGCGTTCAGTGCTGAGAGCCAGGAGCACAAGAGAGTACAAGGGAGGCATGGGGCCAGCCTGGAGGATGGGGTACAATCAAAGAAGGCTTCTGGAGAGGTGTTAAGCAGGGCCTTGACAGCCACTGAAGAATTTGGATTTAAGTAAGATGGAAAGATCTGGAGGGTTTTCCTTGTTAATCAGGTTTATTGAGGTATAATTTACATAGAGCAAAACTCGGCCTTTATACAGTTCTATGAATTTTGACAAATGCATACAGTTGTGTAACCACTGCCTGAATCCCCAAATAGCAGAGTCCTTGGGAGGTTTTAAGCAAGAGTATGAGCTCACATGCACTGGGCCATGCACGCAGCAGAGCGGACAAGGCTGGAAGCAGAGGGCAAGTGGGGCGAACAGTGTGGCTGTCCAGACAAGAAGAGCAGGGACCTGGGGGACAGGTGGAAACAAACAGCTTCAGGAAGTAGGGCCGACAGGTCTTAGAGATGGATCACATGTCGGGGGGCTGAGGAGACAAGGAGGAAGGGTGGGGGTCTCCTGGGGCAGGGTGACTTGGAGGCATCTGTGAGACACCAGGGAGTACACGTTTAAAGAAAGGGTCATCAGCATGTGATGGCCAAAGCTATGCCCAGGGAGGATGACATTTGAGAGGCATTTGATAAAAAGACTGAGGAGGAGGAGGGACATCAGGAGGACACAGAGTCCCAAGACCAGGGAGGAAGTGGGCATACTACATAGGGGTTGGAGACAGCAATGATTGGGAAAAGTGGTCTGACTTGAAAGCTTGGTGTCAGTGGTGGGGTCAGGCAGCCACTCAAAGAGTCCACAGGAGGGAAGGGAGCAGAGGGGGTGTGCCCCGCACGGTGCTCCCCAAAGGAAGTTTATTGCAAACCAGAAATGCCAGCTGGAGCCAAGTGTGTCATTTAGTAGCCACATTCTAAAAAGTAGGGGACACAATTTAGGTTGCTACCTGAGTCTGTCTCCCAAGCTGCAGCTTCTTTTTGCTCAAATAAATGCTTTTATTTATTTTTTAATTTTTGATTTTAGAGAGAGGGTAAGGGAGGGGAAAAAAGAGGGAGAGAAATATCCATGTGAAAGAGAAACATCCATTGGCTGCATTCTGTATGTGCCCCAACTGGGGACCTAGCCTGCAACCTTGGCATGTGCCCTGACAGGGACTAGAACCCATGACCTTTCTGGTTTGCGGGATGACACCCAACCATTGAGTCACGCTGGCGGGGACTCAAATAAATGCTTTTTTAAAAAAAGTAACAGGTGAAATGAATGTTAATATTTGATTTACTCCACTGTATCCAAAATAGTCTCGTTTCAATATCTAATCAAGATAAAAAGTATCAGCGAGATATTTTACATTCTTTTAAAAAACATTTATACTTACAACATTTCTCCATGTGGACTAGCCACGTTGTGGGTGCTCAGCAGCCATGTGAGAAGCGGCGAACTCACTGGAATGTGCAGGTCCAGACAGAACCTGCTTTTGCTTTTGTATGACTCACCCCGCTCACCTCTCCCTAATCCCAGCCCTATTGGATCATGTCTTTATTTTAAATTTTGATGTTTTTGTTCCCTCTGAATTTTTTACATTAATTTTGATTTTCAAAAATATCTCACTCAAATATTATTTAATCTCCTCTGCAAAAACTTGTACACAAATGTTCACAGCAGCATTATGCCCATTAGCCCAAAAGTGGAAACGATCCAAATGCCCGTCAACTGATGAACGGATTTTCTTAAATGTGGTATCTCTGTGCCACATTATTATTCGGCAATAAAAAGGAATGAAATAGTGAGACACGCTACAACATGAATGAACCTTGCAAAGTGAATGAAGCCAGTCACAAGGCACATTGTACGAGTCCATTCATACACAGAGAAAAAGTGGGTGAGGGGTGCCAGGGGCTGGGGGAATGTGGGGAGTGGCTGCCAATGGATACTGGGTTTCTTTTTGGGGAGGGGATAATGTTTGAAACTTGGTTGTGGAGATGGTTGAACAACTCTGAATATACTAAAAACGTTGAATTATATACTTTAAGTAGGTCAGTTGTATGATATGTAAATTTTATCTCAATAAAGCTGTTATAAAATATTTAATCTTGATTACTGAGTGTGTTGGCGCCCACTTAAATTTTGTGGCCCAGCTTTACTCTCCTCACCCTAGTCCCACCCTGCTGTCCCTTCCGCGCCAAGCCTAAGATGGGCAGCTAAGGTAGGGGGAAGGCCCCAGGGTAGGCAGGGAGGGTGGTAAAGCCAGGGAGAGGCGGCCAGTCTGCCTCTCTCCAGTCGATACCTCTCTCCCTGCCAGCAGTCACTGCAGGAGCGGCAGGCTCCCTGGAGAAGAATGATGGCTCCTTCTAAGGTGTCTCCGAAGCCTGATTCCAAGGGGCCCAGCCTGCCTGCCTTCCCAGACAGTCTGACTCAATTTGTCCACTGCGTGCATGTGACCCTCCGCTGTCCCTCGAGTGACTCAGGCTGCCTGGAAGCCCCCTCCTTGGGGATGCCCGGCTGCCCGTGGTGACTTTTCACACATGGCGGAAGAAGGCCAGCTCCTCCCAGACCCAAGCGCTACGCTTGGGGGCAGGCCCAGCAGAACCTTGGCCTCACAGCCCACCCTGCAGAGGGCCTAAGGGCTGGGATGGGCCATGGGGAGCTCTTCTCAAAGGACCTTTGTGGGAACGGCTGTGTGTGGAGGGGGGCTGCGGGGGGGACGCCGCCCTGCGTGACTCAGGCTTCATTGCTGGGTGGTGACTCACGCCCAGGCCTCCTTCCCGCCGCTCGCCCGCAGCAGGTGCTGCCAGCTCCAGCTTCAGGATGCAGGCCTCCGAAGCCACGTTCACGCCACCACCCTTCCCTGGGCCTGTGGCCCGCACTCATATCCAGGGGCAACTGCTTGACTGTTCTGACCTCCTTGCCCTGTAGGGCTCCGCCAAGAAGAGAACTCTCCACCCCTCCTCCCCTCTTTGGTGGGGGGCAGAGCCCTGGTAGCAGCGAGCTGTGACTGACGTTGATTGTCTCACTATTGATTCAAACAATCTTCAAACCACCTGGGAGGCAGGGTGTTGTTGCTACCTCTTGTTAACAGATAAATTGAGGCTCGGTGAGGTTATGGAGTTTGCCCAAAGACACTGGAGATCAAACTGAGTCTAGGCATGCAGAAGACACTCAAAGGGGAGTGTAACTGCTTATTAATGCCAACTGCCTGGTGCACGAGTGGCGGGTTACTGCAGCCTGCAGTGTGCACCCATTTTACTGACAAGGAACACACTGAGGGCCTTAAGTCACAGACCGAGAGGGAGAGGCTGGGCCAGGATTCGAAAGAGCCCTGGAGACTAGGCTTTGCTCCGCCGCTTCCCCACGGGCCTTGGGCGCTCACTTGGGGGCTGGCGCACCCCCGCCATCGGGCCCCTCCAGCCGCCGGGGCGGCTGGACTCCGGCCGCCCGCCAGGCTGCCGGGCGCCGCGCCCACCCGCATCATGCCGCTGTGAGTCACCGCGCGCCGGCCCCGCCCCCCCCGCCAACAAACAGCGCGTTGCCCGGCAACCGCAGTCGGGAGGGGCCACCCCAGGCGCTCGAGAAGACGCAGGTTCGAGCCTCTAGCCGGTGGGGAGCTGCGAGGGGCTCCGGGACCCGGTGGCCTTACCCTGAGTAGGGACTCAGATCAATCCTGCCGCTATGGTGGGCACAGAGATGAGGGTGAAGGAGGCAGCTGTGGTTCAGTGGGGAAGAACAGAGGGCGTCTTTCCCCAAGTCAGGTCCATCCCTGGTTCTCCAGAGCCCGGTGCGTTGGCATAGGGTCCTCGCTGTGGGGTGAAAGGAACCCTGAGAAGCTGGGTCAGAGCTTTGTCCAAGTGGTCCAAGCCACTTTCCTAAAGGGACTTGGGGGGATGACCGCCTGAGGTGGGGAGGTTGACTTGCTGGGGTGAGCCAGATCAGAGGGCTGTGGTGGGGATTTTGACTTTTTACTCTCAAAGGGAGCTAACAATGAGCGCATTCTGTTCCAGCCTGTTCTACTACACATGTGCGTCCTTATGTATATTAATATAATGTTCACAATAGCTCTCTGACCTTTTGCTGGTATTATTCCCAGTTTACAGATGGAGATAATGAGTAACAGAGGCAAACTCCTTTGTCAAAGGAGGCAGAGGGCCTAACTTAAACCCAGTCAGAGTGATGGGCTCCCGTACCCCTCACGGCCATGTGCATGGCCCATCTGGGTGATTGTCAGAACTGCAGGAGTGAGTTGTGTGGGTCTGACTGAGAAGTCCATGAGGGAGCTTGGGTGGGGCCTTAAGGGCATGAACCTGGTGAGCTCTTTTGGCCATTGACAAAGAGGCCAGTAGCAGCTGACCCTGTGCCCTTCAGAGGCTAGGGCTGGCTCCCTGTCAGACTGTAAGGCACCCCTTCACTCTGGGCTCCCCAGGACCCCATAAGAGTCACCGCTGAGCTGCCCACAGGACCCCTAAGGGCCCTAGACCCTGTGGGCTGGGGAAAAGAGCAGGGACTGGCACCAGGGCTTGGTAGACCAGATATGTCCCTCTTCACCCAGCCTCCATCAGGGAAGTGACCAGCTTTGTGTCATTTAAGAAATCTTCGTTTTACTTGAATGATTGTGTAAATCATTCAAATGGTTGAGTAGGGAGACAGAAGAGGACAGAATTCCTGGAGAGTCTAAAGTCACAGGATCATGGTGGTAGGTCAGGAAGGCTTTCTGGATGAGGTGGCATTTTAGGACCTGAAGGATGCTCAGGTGGACGTGAGAAACAGGTCAGAGAGAAAGTGATTTCACAAGAAGGGTCTAGTGGCCATCAGTGGCTTTCTGCAGTGCATGGTGGAAGGCGATGTGAAGAATTTAATTGGCTCCCTCTGGAGAATGGATGGAAGGGGGAAGGCCTGGAGCGAGGGGATCAGGGAGCTGTCTGTTGGAGCATTTCCAGGCCAGAGATGATGGCGGCTTGGGGATATGGTTGCCAGATTTAGCAAATAAAAATACAAGAGACTCAGTTAAAGTTGATTTTCAGATATAGAACAAGTAAGCAATTTTTTTTTAGTATAAGTATGTCCCAAGTACTGCATGTATACGTATATTAAACATGATTTCTTGTTCATCTGAGAATCAGATTCAACACGGTGTCCTGTATTTTACTTGGCAAGAGCACTCCAGGGTCTTAGAAACCCCTGGGGTTGGGGGGAAAAATAATAGCTCATAAGGATTGAACAAATGCACCTGGAAGTAGATACTAGCATCCCCATTTTACAGACAGGTGAACTGAGGCCTAGAGAGGGCTTTTTTTGCGGGGGGGAGCAGGGGTGACTTGAGAGACTCGAGACTGGACCCCAGGCATGTCGGTTGCAGTCCACCAGCGGTTAGAGCAGGCAGCACCTCCTCCACGGTGTGGGGGCAAGGGGCTTGGGCACTGATTGTCTAGGTTTCTGATGGCCCACTAAAGGGCCTTCCTTCCTAATTCAGTAGGCTCCCCAGCCCCCTCGCGCAGCCCGGGACCCGTGCCACCCCCTTTCGCCCCTCCTCCCGGGACACCAGAGGCTGTGGGAGGGACAAGAGGCGGCCTCAGGGGGGCTCCTGTCCCCGGTGGCGGCTGGGCCTCTCTCTCCTTCAGGCTGGGAGTCTCCGCCGAAGGCGCCCGCCAGCAGGGGGAGGGGGAGGGTTATTTTTACCTCCCTCCAGGCGGCCCAGGCGACAGGAAGTGAGCGCGCAGCCTGCCAGATGTGGGGAGCCAGGCAGCTGGGAGCAGCCACAGCTGGACTAGAGGCTGGCCGTGGGCTGGGGGAGGCGGGGTGTGCGGAGGGCGGATCCCAGGCCTCGGGTCCCCCTTTTGTTCCCCGCCGCCCCTACCTCTCCTCCCAGGTCCCCTTGCCCCTCATCTCCCGCCAGTCTTGGTGGCCTAGCTCTGCGAACGCCCCGGTGCTCACGGGATCTCGGGTCCCGGGAGGGGAGCGGGACCCTCTTTCTCGTCCTGGGGACCCCAGGGTCCCAGCAGAGTGAGACAGCCCCTCGCCACCCCGCCTGCCACCGCCATTGTTTACCCGTCGGCTGCCTCCTAGGAAACTTAACCCGCCCGCGGTAATTTTATTTGGGAACTTCGGCCAGTTGCCATAGTAACCACAGTGACGTCAGAGGGGCTGGGGCCCGAAATCCCCGGGAAAGAAGGGACGGGATTAGGGGAGAAACCCCCAGGAGGGATCCTCCTTAACCCTGCCCCTGCCAAGCCCCAGTCAGAAGGGAGAAAGCAGCAAGGTGTGAAACCTCTTGGGTGCCCCCATTCTGGCCCCGTGCCAAGTCAGGGTGGCAGGCCTGGCCTTGATGTCATCGGTGTTGGGTGGGTGGTGAGTCAGTCCCTACCCCCTACCCCACCCCAGGGAAGCTGGGCCAGGCCTAGGGGCTATTCCTGTCTGACCCACTCTTTTGGGCCCCTGAGCAACACCCTAACTCTGCCCTGAGGATTTCAAGCACCTGATTGGGGTCCTAGATCCCTGTAGCCTCTCTGCCCCTCTCTTGGTGGGTTTTCCTGATGCTCTGCACCAATCTGGGGTGTTGAATGGAAGGGTTAGTGGTAGTGAACTGAGGCTACCATGTAGGGAGGTGGGGAGTGGCTGGTCCCCTAGTGAGGGGGCAGGTGGTGGGATCCCTGCTCATAACACAGCCTGTCGCCAGGACAACAGGAGGCAGGGGCCCTGACTGGCAAGCAGGAGCACACCCGCCAGCCAGGATGGGCTGGGAGGAGCCACCCTAACCACAGTGACGTGGGACTTCCTCGGCAGGGCCTGTTTGATGTCTCTGTGTGCAGGGTTGCCATGGGGCCCGGCAGGCGCCCCGTGTGTGTAAGCCAGGGGGACCTACCAAGCAGCTGGGTCTGTCAGAGTCCCTTGACCCTGTCCCCTCCCCACCATCCCAGGCCTGCTGGTGGTGCATGTGTCTAATGTACCTATGTTCATATCCCACCCCAGGCCCTGAGCCAGGACATAGCACAGCTCATCTCAGAGCTTGAGCACAACCTAAAACTATACATTCTCAGGCCCATTCTACAGAAAAAGAAACCAAGGCTCAGAGAGGTGTGATCACTGGCCAATGATATTTAGCTAGAAAGCTGAGGAGCAAAGATTTGAAACTCAGTTCTTTCACTCTACTCCCATTGCTTCTATCATACTGGTCTCCCAGCTGTTGCTGTTACACAAACACTTCAGATGAGTTCCTGCCTCAGGGCCTTTGCACTGGCTGTTCCTTCTATCTGGACCTTTTCCTCCAGATGTCTGCATGGCTCCTCCCTCACCTCCTACAAGTCTTTGTTCGAATGTCACCTCCTCCTCAGGGTGGCCTTTCCTGACCTAGCCTCTATACCCTCAACACCTCGTGTCTTTTGCCCCCTTGCCTTCTCTCCCTAGCACGTGCCACCCAGCACACTATAGTTGACCCTTGAACAATGTGAGGGTTGGGGCTCTGTGTAGACAAAAATCCACATGTAACTTTTGACTCCCCCAAAACTTAATTACTAATAGCCTGCTGTTGACCAGAAGCCTTACTGATAACATCGACAGTCACTGAACACATATTGTATAGGTTATATGTTTTATATACTGTATTTTTGTAATACAGTAAGCTAGAGGAAAAAATTGTTAAGAAAATCATAAGGAAAATAAAATACATTTACAGTGTTTGTTGAGAAAATCCGTGTATAAGTGGACCCATGCAGTTCAAACTCATGCTGTCCGAGGGTCAACTGCACGTATATCTTCATACCTATCTGTTTATTGTGTTTCTTCCACAGATGGCAGCCCCATGAAGGAAGGGACTTTCTTCTGGCTTGTTCTCTGCTGTGTCCCCAGTGCCCAGATCAGCACCTGGCATAGCAGGCACTCGGTGAATGTTTGGAGAATGAACACATGGATGTATGTGTGTGCACATGCCCTGTGCCACTTGACCTGGCCTCACCCTGACCCTGGCCCCCCACCTCTCCCTGTCACATCAACGGATCAGTTGGCAGTTTGAAGAGTTCCCATCTCTGGTGGCTGCTGTCCTGGGTAAATTGGCTAGCTCAAGGCCAGGGTATGGGTGCAAATATCAAGGGACCAAAAGGAAGGGCTGGGGCCACCAGCAGGACCCTACAAGCTTGGGCAGAGGGATGCTAAAGGAGCTGGGGTTGTCCAAGCCACACGCAGGGGCACAGTTTATATGGGGTCCTCTCCATATAAGCAGGGATCTTGGTACAGGTATTCCAGAAGGCCACCATGGAGGAGGCACTTCCGGTAAATGTATTATTAGGCTAATATGGGAGAGGATTTCTGTACAGGAAGCATTATTTGGTGGTGTGAAGAGAGTGTTCTGGCAGTGAGGAGAGGATTCCCCCTTGTAATGTGGCCACTTTCTACTTTGGGAATGATGAGCCTGTGTGTGTGCGTGTCCACCGAGAGATAGCAGGCCCTGGGAACTTTATTCCCTGGTTTGTAGTTACTCAGGAGAGCATGTGGCGGGTGCCCCACACCCCTTTGGGCTCCGCCCTGAGTCGGGGAATTCTGTGCCACCCCAAATCTCCCCCCCTGGGCCCCAAGGGCGGGCGGCTCTGCACCCTCTTGCCCCAACCTGCCAGATCCTGCAGACAGGGCCAGCCTTCCCCTTGGGCTCCAAAGAGAAGAAAGACGGAGGAGCCCCCAAGGGCTGGGCCCCATGGGATGGTAGCAAGGTGTGGCTTCCGCCCACCCCTCCTCCCTAATCCCACCAAGATCCAGGCCAAGTTAGCTGAGCTTCACGGAGGAAAAGGGGGATGCTGGAGGAATTCTGGGGTGCAAGGTGATCTAGAGGCGGCTAATCAGCTCCTTCAGTTCCCTGCCTGGGACTGCTGCTGGATTCTCCCCCTTCCCATGAATGATTCTTATTGCCCATGAGGTCAGCGGTGAAAAATCTGACCCCAGTCCCAATTATAGGACTTCGGGAATGTTGGGGGTCAGTGGGGGAACGCTGTCCCCCAAAGCAATGCCCACACAGATCTGAGAAGGGTCTTCTGGCTCCAGAACCCTGCTGTGGCATGATGGTGATGATCTGGAGCCTACCTGCTCCTGTCCCACCTCGGAGAGGGCAAAGCGGCGGCTGGGCATGCCCAAGGAGGCTGGCTTGGCAGCAGAGCGCACCCGCCCCTCCTTTACTGTGTTTTGTTCCCGGCCCCCCACTGGGCCCAGGGCCAGGCCCCAAGGCAGGGCCCCATACTGGGGAACAATGCCCCCGTGTTCCACCCGGTGGAGCGGAGGTCGGTGGAGGATAAGGTGGGACAGACACGCAAGCAGTGCAGGAGGGAGAGATCCAAGGAGGGCCTCTCTCCCAGTGATAACCGCCGGAGCCGGGAGTTTCCCAGAGGTCCGGGTGGGTGGGGGGCGGGGTTGCCGGGAAGCCTGATAGGGGAGGGCACCTAGACCCAGGGACCACCTAGATGGATCAGAAAGTCTTCAATGGGAGCAGGAGAGAGTTGAGTGGGATAACAGGTGGGGCTTCCTGAGGCTGAAGGAAGCTCTGTGGGACAGGAAGAAGTGAGGGTTAATGTTTGGTAGGATCCCAGAATACCCAGTGACAGCGTGTCCTGGGTCTGGCCTCCTGCCCCCTGACTGCCCCATCTCCCTTCCTCCTGCTTCCCGGGTTTTTCTTCCTGCGCAGGGGTAGGGCTTAGGCCAAGAGGGGTTTGGGAGTGCGATGGGGACTAGAGTGCCTGCTCTGCACCACCTCCCCCCGCCGCCCTCGCCTAGGGAGAGCCTTCGCTGAAAAACAGGCTCTACCCGGAGTCCCGGACCCAGACGACGAAGTTGGACTGGGTTTGGAGAACAAGCTGAGTCGGGACAAGGAGGGAGAAACTTGGGGCTGAGTTGAGGACTGGACCGAGTTGGGGGACCCGAGAGAGAAAGTGGGGGCGGACCGGCTCCGGGGGCACATGACGGCGCGCCCGCCCCGCCCCGCGCCCGCCCCCTGCCCGGCCCGGGGGAGGAGACGGGGAGGTTTTAAAAAGGATTCGGCCCAGAGGCTGGTCGGTCAGTGAGTGGGAAGGAGCGTGCCCGGCGACCGCCCCCGCCCCGGCCCAGACCCGTCGCCAGCCCGCCCGCCCGGCCCGGGCGGCGGCCGAGCCCAGAGGGCCGCTCCCCTCCCCCCGGTGAGTCGGGACGGACGCTGGAGGGAGGTGGTGGCGCCGCGGCGGCGGCCGCAACTTTTCCGCGCCGGACTCGTGGGCGGAGTTGGGGTGCGCCCTGCAGGTCCCCGGCCCTTTGAGAGCGGGAGGGCGTCCCGCCGCGGGAGCTTGTGGGGACAGCGGAGAGGGCTCATTTGGCGGCCGAGGCGGAGTCCTGGGGCGCCCCCTACGGAGCGGGAGAAGGGCGGTCCAGCCTTCACCCGCTCTCCAGGGGCCCACTGGGGACCCCTCACCGTTACCCCGCCCTAGGAGACCCAGGAGAGCTGGTGGGGATGGCGGGTCCCAAGGCGATCCCCTTGACTGGGGCAGGTCAAGGTGGGCAGGGAGTGGGGTGGCAGCGGGATGCGAGGGCATATGCTGGGCTAGGGGTTGGATGGGGATGGATCTACCGTTGTCTGGGCTCTTGGGGGTGTTCTGGGCTTGGTGGTAATGGGGCTGGAAGAGGGGGTGGGGGCCTCCTAGAATTATGCAAATGGAGGCGCGAGACTGGTTCAAGTTCTTGACATGTCAGCCAGTGAATGGGGAGAAAGGCCTTGCACTGAGGAGGACGGGCAGAGGCCCAGCAGTGCAGCCTGGGCTTTGGAGGGCTTGGGGGACCCCTGTCCTCTCTCCTGGTGGCTCCTGGCCCAGGAGAGAAGGGCTTATTCAAGATTACATAGGAAAGGGGCCAGGTTTGGGAGGTTTCTGGAGGGCTGACTCCCCAGCCCTGTGCATTTCGGGGTCCCTGTGCCCTTGAGTGGCTGGAGGAGGGTGAAAGGTCCAGACAGAACCCAGGCCCCTTCACCCTAGCCCCAGACTGACCTCTGACCCCAGCAGCACTGACTTGACTGACACCAAAGCCTACACTGACTTTCCTGCGCAGTCCAGACAGGCCCAGACCCAGTAGCCTCCTGAGGGCCTTGGAGGTGCGGTTGGCTCCCTGTCACCTGCCCCCTCTGCTGTAGCCCCAATCCACTGCTCAGCCATAATGGGTGGTCTATGAGAGTGAAGCTGGGGGGGGTGTGGGACTCCTGGCATAAGGAGTGTCCTCTGGCAGCCATGCCCGTGCCATCCTGAGCTGGAGGGCAGTACCCGACAGGTGCCCGGGCTTAGAGGCGAGGTGCTGTGGGGCACACCCAGTCTGCTCGCCCACACACCGTGCCCGGGCCAGCCCGTGTGCATGTGTTCACATGCTGCTGTCCTGGGGCCTGGCGCCAGCTCTGAGTGCCCAGGGGGGCACCCACTGCCCTCCACCCTTGCAAGGTGTCCTCTGAGAGCTTCCTTAAGACCCCAACTGGCAGGCCTTGTCCGTGGGCCTGGTGGGGGCCTAACATAGCTGCTGGCCTGGCCTGGGGCTGGCACGAGGAGCACATGCGTGACAGGGTGTGTCCAGAAGGGCTGGGCCTGTCAGTGCTGGCCCAGCCTCCAAGTCCCTGCAGACCCTTGCTCACTGAAAAGAACCCACAGAGGCGGATGCTCCACAGGTCCTCCCAGGACCCCTGTACCAACCCTGCCTCTTGCAAGTGGAGGCCAGATGTGTGCAGGCCACAGCTGTGGGGCAGACCCCCATCCCATCCTAGGTCCTGGGGTGACTAGCCTCGTGGGTGCAGGAGAATGATCAGGTCACCATGGACCCTGGAGATGCTTTGATATATCTTAACGAATTTTTCAGAGTTTGCTCTTCACCTTGGAGGCTGGGTGGGGGAGTCTGTTTGAAATGAACAACAACGCTGGGAACCCTGGGCCTTCTTAAGAAAAACTTCCTATCTTCTCTGTCTGGCCCTTTCCCACTTTGGATGCACTCTATGCCAGGATTAGGCCTAGTGTTTCCTTAGACATACGGTGTGACCTTGGACTTGGCTCTGAATCCCTCTGGGCCTCAGTTTCTCTATCTGTAAATGAAGGTCATTGGGAATGCAAGTGGGGAGAAGTATGTGCCGTCCCTGTCCAAGTGCTTGCCATCGGATCCCTTTGGGGCTACTCTGGCCACTTTTCTCTTGTCATCGGGTATCCTGGCTGGACACAGAGGTGTGTTTGGGGAATGCTGGTCACCTGGGAAGGACGTGCACAGAGGGCAGTAGGCGTAGGTGTGTGAGAATCCTTGGGCAGACAAGGACGCAGCCATGCTGGGCATGGCTGAGTCATGCTCCAGCGGCGCCTTGCCCTAGGGTGCTGGAGCTGGCGCCACCCTGGGTGTGGTCACTGGGCTGTGGCCCTGGGCAGAGTAGGCCTGGTGGTCTGGGATGGGAGGGCCTGGGTGGTGAGGGGCCAGGGAGCTGAATTCTGAGATGCTAAGCCCCTTGGCCTCCCCTTGGCCTGGGTCTGGTGTCACAGTCTCAGCGTGGTCACCACCACTCTGAGAATGCCTTGGTGAGCTGGGGACCCCAAGTGCTGGGTCTGGCAATTATCGGGGTGCTGAGAGAGAAAGACGGGGCCTGGAAGCCTGTGACTACCTCTGAGGCCAGCAACCTGAAAAAGGCCGGCCAGGATTGGGACGTGGACCTAACTGAGGATAAGGCAGAGGTGGACATGGTGGTAGGGTCTACCCCTCAGTGAAGGCCTCACAGTGTGGATGTTAGGGTGCTCCTGGGAATTCCATGACTGGTCTGCAGGAGATTAAAGTTTAAGGCAGGGGTTGCAGTGTGGTGTGGTGTGTCTGGCGCAATGGGGGCTGGGATGCGACTTGCATGGTTCCCCTATTTATAACAAGTGATTCAGCCCTCACTTACTCACCCCTTCCTGAGCCCGCCCCTTCCCCCATCCCTGGGTGGGCAGCAGGGCCCACCCACTTGACAGTGCCCTGCCTTCCTCCACCCTGGTGCCAGCCCCTGAGGGCTGCCTGTTTATGAGGGTTGTTGTGGTCTCAGCTATGGGATGGGGATAAGGGGCAGGGGGCTGGTGGTCAGGCGGTCCTTGGCTGGGTGGCTCAGGTTGGTGGCTGGCTCTGGGGCTCTAGCCAGAGAGCCTCTGCGGAGAGTCTGGGCCCATTAGGCAAAGCGTTAGTGACAGGCTGGGAGGGCAGGCGGTGTCGGCAGACAGGGCGGGGCCTGTAGCCCTTGGTATTTTCCGATCCCAGCTGCTCTGAGAGAGAGGGTGGAAAGTATTTGGGGACCAGGCTTGGGGGAGGCGGTGGTGGTGGTGGTGGCGCCCCCGGCGGAAGCGGCCCATATTAATTCTTGGAACATGGTGGGGGGGAGGTGACAAGATGCTTGCCTGTATGTCTCATGCCTTCATGCCCTGTCTGCAGTATACTCTCAGGCACACGTGCATCCATCTGTGAGGCCTAGGGCCTGCTTCACTCCCCTGGCCCAGGGCCCACCCTCCCCTCAGGCCTTCAGTTGCCTGGAGCCTGGCCCTCCCTGGACACCATCTCCCATGAGCCTGAGAGGTGAAGCCATTGGGAACAGGGGCCCTGACTCCTGGGCACCCACCTTGCAGTGCCCCCCTCCATGAGAGTCCCAGGCCTTTTGTGCCTGTGAGGATGGGGAGTGGCCTTGGCCCTGTCCCGGGGCTCTGTACAGGGGAAACCCCACAGGAAACAGGCCTGGCCAAATGGCCGCCCTTCCCGTTCTCGTCCCTGGGACACGATTGTGCTGTCTCACTTCCGGAGGAGGACCAGAGAGGCTGGCCACCCTCCGGGGCTTTGTCTGCTCCTGGTTGGTGTCCCCAGACCCTGAGGGGACAGGGTTGGACTGGGTCCGATGGGAAAGTGGGTGGTTGGTGTGCATGTGTGTGTGTTTAGGGGGACCTGGGGGGGTCAGAGCAGGACATCTCTCTCCACCCGCTGCCCCGTGGGAGACACCACCAGATCTGGGTGCTAGGGCCATACCATATGCAGCGTCCTCATTTCCATCTTCGTTTTTCTGCCTGATTTGTGATGACAGTGTAGCCCTGTCCTAATTATACATAGCATTCATGGGATCCTTACCACCAGAGCATCCCTGCTTTGCAGATGGGGAAACAAAAGGCCCAGAGTGGTTGAGTGACTTACCCAGAGTCACCCAGCTAAGAAGCTGCAGAGCTGGGGACCAAATCTGCCCAGTCTGGCTCAGGAGTTGTGGTCTCCTAGGCACAGCGCCCCATTTACTGAACACTGGGCTGATTTTACCCTCATCCCTCCATCTCCTCTACCACAAAGAACCTGGAGCTTGGTTTAAATGCTCTGCTGTCAATGTCTTGAAATTCTTCATTTCTGAATAAGGGGCCCTGTGTTTGCATGTTGCACCAAGCCCCCAAATTCTGTAGGCAGTTCTTATGCCAAAGACATACACATTGTGCTACGAGGTAGATAGAAGCCCTTGGCTCCATTGTACAGATGGGAAAACTGAGGCTTAGTGGCCATTTGGGAAACAGCAGAGTGGGGCTTTGCACCTCGAGCCTGGGTCTGGTGCTCGGGGTGGGGGGTGGATTGCTGGGCGCCTGCTGCGGGCATCAGCTCTGGTGGGGCGCAGGCTGAGGCCTGGCTGTGGAGGAGACAGGACCACGGGGGGGGGGGGGGAGGCCCTGGTGGTTTCCTCCTGCCCTTCATGCTTCTAGGAAGTGGCGCCAGCTGGGGTGAGATCACTTCCTCAACTGCCTGCCCGCCACCTCCTCGGCTTCCTCTGCTCATGGCCCCATTTAGCCTGCCCAGGGCTCAGTGGTGGTGATGGGGGGGTGGGTAGGAATGGGCCACTGGAGGGGTGGAGACCTGGCTAGGAGTCCCTGCAGCCTCTTTGGCCCAGAGGGACTCTCCTGGCATCTCTTCTTCTCTGGGCATGGGACAGAGGGCATGACTGGGGTGGGGGAGTCCAGCCTGGTGGTCCAGCTCTCCATTCAGCTGCTGGTGGACATGGGGAGAGGGTGTCCCTTTGAGGCCCCAGAGGACAGCAGCAGTCAGGACTTGGAGGGCAGATGGCCTCAAATCTCATTACCTCCTTTGCTCTCTCTTTCTCCCCCAGGTGCCAGCTGATGGCCCCGCCCAGTGCCCCCCTACCCCTGTGCCATGGCCGGCTGGGGTTCCTGGGGATGGGATTTGCTGCCTGTCACAAATCACATTGCCAGGGATTTCCAACCGACCCTGAGCCCTGCCTCTGGGGCCATCACCACCACCACCACTGCCACTGAGGATGCTGCCAGGGATGGGGTGGCAGAGAGGCCCCTGCATCTGGCCTGGGGAGCAGGGCTTAGCTGCTTGTGAGCAGGGTCTGCACCAAGTCGTGTTCACAGTGGCTAAGTTCCGCCCCCCTGGGCCCTCACCTCCTCTAGCTCTGCTGCCTCTCCCCACCCGTCCTGCTGCCTGACCTCCCTGGGCTCTGCCTCCCGTGCCTACTGAGCTGAAACACAGTTGATTTGTACAGACTGGCTCAGTTCAGCAGGAACAGGAGTCAAGCCCCCTAGGAGTCTGTGGCCCCTGCCTTCTCTGGATGGGCTGATGCCTGGGGGAAGAGACATGCCTGGGTAAAGAGAGGAGGACTTAGACAAGACCTACAGCTGTGTCTGGGGGAGGGACTTGAGAGGGATGAGAGTGGGGATGGGGTGGGTGTACCCAGCTGTCTGCTGCAGGCCCCCTCCCCCAACTCTGCACTTGGAGACCCCCACAGTCCTATCTTCAATTGGGCTATATTTCCAAGGAGGACAGTGGGTGGCCCTCCCATAAAAAAGGGAAGCCAGATGTGTCTCCGCCTGGGTGACCCTCTGGGCATGGAGACTTGGCCTCAAGCCTAGTGGGGGCACAGGCTGGGCTGTACCTTCCCAGCAGCCAGTTACCCAAGAGGAAACTGTCTTGGGCCCTCAGACCGTTAAATGCCAATTCCAGGCTTCCGGAACCAGGCTGGCCTGACCTGAACGTGCCTGGCCCCTTCAACTTGGGTTCTGCAGCTTCCTAAGTTGGGGGAGGAGCCATGACACCCCATTGGCTCACAGGGTGGGAAACAAGGCCCCTGTGGGCCCCAAAAGGACACAAGCAGGCCTGCTCAGTTCCGGGGTGGTCCCAAAGCATGGAAGGGCAGAGTGAAACCCCCAGGCTGTCAGGGCCAGCTCAGTGCACCCCTTCCCCACCTCAGCCAGGGGCAGATAGAGGCTTGGGGCAATCTGTGCTGTCTGTGGTGTTTAGTATCCAAATAAATAAATCTGCCTTGCCTAGTTTCTGAAGGTCTGGTGGTTTGTGATTCACTCCTGCCTTTCGTCCCTGGAGTTACAGCTTTTTGGGTGAGAAGGTTGAACCAGCCCAAATTTACTGTCCTGGCTCCATAAATTCCTAACCTCACAAGATCCCCATCCCCTCTGTACCTGTTCTGAGGAAGCTGGCAATTTACTTAGAAGGGCAGAGAAGGTATTCTGGGCACAGAAAGGTAACCTTGGGTGTCCTGGGGTTGGGGGGTGAGAAACCCTAAACTGGAGGGACTCAGTTTTGGAGCTGATGTGGTGACAGGGAAAGCTATTCTGGGGGGGACCTAGGGAAGATGGACCCCAACCTCAGGTGGTGGTAGTGGGGGCTGACTGAGGGAAACGCTGGCATTCAAAGATAATTGGGATCTAAGGGTCTTGAGCTAGTAACATTTGGGAGTAACTGAGACAGGGATGACTCAGCCTGGAGTAGGAATCGGGGTGCCTGGTATCTGAGAAGCTGGCGGGGAATTTGGGCTTGAGGTGTGTGCGTGACTTAAGGGGAACATTTGTGAATGAGAACTTCGGAGGCATAGTTAAAGGGCGCCCCGGGTCTGAGGACATTTGGAGGCGGCTGGGACCACAACGGCCGCCTTTACCCTCCCAGGCCTCCAGGCGGCGCAAAGGGGTGCGCCGACCCCGGGTCCGCCCTCGCATACCTGCGGGAACACGCGAGGCGGAGCAGAAGGTGGGGACGCCTCCAATTGGCCCCTCACGCCAATTGGGCGGTGCCACGAACCAATCACAGTGCTCTTTTAGCGGCCGACCCCGCCCAGCCTCTCCGAGAAACCTCGCCTGTCCCGGCTGTGACAGTGATCCAGACCGTCTGTCAGTCTCTAAAGGCAGGTGGGTAACGAGAGAGTTCCTGCTTCTCCGGGAGCCAGTGAAGGAAGGTAACTGAGGGTCTTCCTGTTCCTTAGACTAGGAGTATCCAACCTTCGGCCCGCGGCCCGGTATCAATCCGCGGCCCGTTAGGAACTGGGACGCAAGTAAAACTCGCCTGAGCTCCTCCTCCTGCCTCCCCCCCGCCCCCCCAACACAGCCGGGGAGTGAAGCTCACCTGAGCTCCGCCTGCTTTCCCTTCGCCGCCCTCGCATCCCATCTTCCACGGAACCAGTTCGTAATGCCGAAAAGGTTGGGGACCGCTGCCTTAAACCCCTCCATTTGGATACTGGAAGCCTCATCCGTCTAATAGCTCAGACACGCCCTGACCGTGCCTGCGTTGACCACGCCCACCTTCCTCTGTAGTTTCGGCCAGAGTTTCACCCATCCAGGCCCAGCCTAAGCGCGGTGTTCCCACATTTGGGCGGCGATATCTCCCCCTCAGTTGCACCCAGCAATACCTGCCCCCCTTGCAGCACAGCTCAGCGGATTGGAGACAAGTACTCCTTGTCTCCAAACAGCGAATGTCTGGAGCCAGGGCACCCCCTAGTGGCTAGTCTCAGCAGTTCAAGGGCCGTGCAGCCTGAGGCGGGTGGGCGGTGAGTGACTCCAGCAAGGCACCAAGTCAGACTTCGTTTCTTCCTAAAATGGGTGGCCTTTTCTTAAACTTTGGAGCCCCAGTCCTCTCTACTGTAAAATGGAAAGGTTTCTATCGACTCCTTAGGGCTGTTGTGACAGGTGTAAAGCACTCAGCCCAGGGCTTGCTCGTGACTTTCCCACCCTGCCTGTCATTATTCACCCTATCACCACTGGATGAAACCAGCAGTCACGGCTAGTCTGCTCCTCGTTTGAAGCTATGCTCACAGACAAGGCTGGAGATTGTCTATGGAGGGCCCCTGTTTGGGGGTGAGGGTGCAAATGTCAGTCTCAAAGAAAAAGCCGTGTTCAATCTTTTAAAAAACAAAAAGGAAATACATTATACAGTTCAATAAATAGAAAAAAAATTTATAAAATGATGTAATCTTTTGTCCTTAATTACAAGAGGGAAAAAGATGGGGATGGGTGGGGAGACCAAAAAGATAGCAGCTGGGACTTAAGAAACACAAATAGGCTAAAAGGAGAGAAATATGCAAAGGGAGAACAAGGTGAAGGGGTAGAGGAGGGAGACAGAGGAGGAGAAGTGGGGAGACAGAGAGCCAGAAAATGCCCAGATGCCAGCCTTTCTTTCCAAATACGGGATAGGGGGTGGTCCATGGCTCACCTGCACTTATCTCCAGGTTTGGAGGGCAGTGTGAGTGTGGCTCAGTTCCTGAGTTGTATGTCCAGTGACTAGCCAGTAGGGGGAAGAGACAGCAATTACCTGCCCTGTCCCCAGGCCACCCTGGTACCCTGGTATCCACAGGAATAGCAGTCCTGGCCAGATGGGGGTTGAGGTATGTGGCTGAGGCCTGAGGCCTCTTTAAATCCTTCAGTGGGGGTGAGACATTGGTTCTGGCTGGACAGCCTGGAGGGGGCCCCTGAGGCAGTGAGGAAAGAGTACAAAAGATTTGGATGCCCTAACACAAGTGCCCCGGCTACCCAGAGTGGGATGTGGGGAGGGCCTGCTACATTGACTTTGAGACCGGTTTCTGGACTGTCCTGCCTTCCAGCTCCCCTGGAGCCCAAGCCAGACCTACGAGTGGGGAGGGGAGGTTGCCTATTGCTTTTGGGGTGCCCAAGGTGGGGTCATACCAGCTACCCAAGGACACACCCCCTTCTAGGCCTCTGGGTGGTGGTATGGCTTCTGATCCTTGAGTCTCGCACACTTGTACACTCCTAGGCACGCATGGGGCAGGATGCCACCGCCTCTCATTCCCATGTTTAGCCAGGCTTGGGGGATGGCAGATAAGACCACCTAGCTCCAGCTGGAATCCTTCCCTGACTTAACAGTAAGATGCCATAGGACCCCCAGTCCAGACCCCCGATGGAGAGTGGGTGCCACAGAGGCAGGAGCAAAGGGAGACCCTGCCTACCACCTGCTGGGCACCCCTCAGCCAAAGCGCTCCCGCACCAACAGCATAAGCTTCTTTTTGCCCTTGTAAGTCTGTTTGAGGTTCTCTAAGAACTGGGCAAACTGAAGATGCCCATCGGGCGCCAGCAGGAAGGTCTCTCGGGCCTTGCCCAGGAACTCGATGAAGTCGCCATAGTGCCGTGGGCTTATGTGCGTGAGGCGGGAGTGGCTGGTGTTGATGTAGGCTGCCACTGCAGCATCCAGGAGCTGGCAGAGTGGTGCCCGGTCAGTGCCCAGTGGCTTGGCTGCTCGGCGGGCTCCCAAGGGACCTAGGCCAGGTGCTGAGAGGGTCCAGCGGCGCAAGATGTCAGAGAGCATGGGGGCACAGTGGATACTACGGATGATAAGTGGGACAATGGCTGAAAGCTCATGCCGGCCCAAGGAGTGGCTGAGGGAGCAGGCCCAGAGGACGTCATTGACAGCAGGGTGGCTGTCCTGGTTAAAGGCAATGCTGAGCTGCGCCAGGGCCAGCGTGGCCAGCTTGTAGGCCCGCAGCGGCAGGCCTCGGTGCTCCATGTAGCGGGCTATGGTAAAGAGGTGGGCGTGGCCCAGGCCACTGGCAGCTGCGTCCAGCACAATTTGGTAGGCTGCCTCGAAGGCCGCATGGTTCTTCTCACACAGGGTGAGAGCGGGCAAGGCGCAGTTCTGCGGGTCTTTCATAGCACACTGCAAAGCCAGGGTGCGGGCACACGCCCAGAGCTCCTCCCGCTGTGGTGCCTCCAGCTGTAGCCGCAACAGAGTGGCATGGGTGGTGCCAGTCACTGCCACAATGGTGGCTGCCTCCACCGGTGTGAATAAGGAATACCAATTTTGCATGATGTTCATTAGGGCTTGCAGACCTGGGAAAGGTGAGAGGGCAAAGCTGGTCAGGAAGCCAGGCAGGAACATGGATGTATGTCCATGGGCTTACCCCAATGCCTCCATCCCCAGCAGCCAGGCCTGGGGACACATACTCTTCGATTCTGCCCCCTGCTGCACTCTTCCAAAGGAGCAGCGGGCAGCAGGACTGGGTGGGAACCGCATATGTGTGTATGGGGGCTAAACTTTGCTGCCACTGGCCCTCTTCAAGCCATTGAGCCTGGCCAGCCTCCAGGCTTTTGTCCAGCACAGTCCCTATGCCCAATATTCCCTCCTGGCTAAGCCCTGAACAGAGGCTACATCAAGAGAAAATCTCTACATCTCTCTTGTGCCCGCCTGGTTCCATGGAGATGGGTGGCAGGTGCCCTTAGGGAATCTCACCGATCTCCGTGGCACAGCTGACCAGCCAGCGCACCATCTCCCTCCGCCGCCAGGTCATGGTGCTCAGAGTCATCCGCATCACCTGCAGGGTGGGAGGGGGGACAGAAGGAGGTCACCCAAAACCTTGGGCTATCTGAAGAAGCAAGGTTGGGATCCTTAGGGGCCCAGGGAGACTTAGAAGTTAGGGGCTGAGTCAGTGAGCCATACAATCTGGGCAAATGGCTTCACCTTTTTGGGCCTCAGTTTCCTCATCTGTAAAATGGGGATAAAAATTTAATCTACGTCATAGCTTATGGGAATTAAAACTATGTAGTAAAGTTCTTTGCATAGTGCCTGTTGCCTCAAAATGCTCGGTTAACATCAGCCATTACTTTTACTGGTATTGTTAGTGTTATTCTTTTAAATTCTTTTTTCCTTATTTTTGTTCTTTAAAAAATATTTTTCTTATTTTTATTTTTTGGATGATGTTATTCTGAGGTCTCATGCCACTTACTCTGGACAACTAGCCAACTCATCTCTTCTCTCCAGAAAGTTCCATGCTTCATGTCCCCCGATTCTCCCTGTGGCCCCTAGCAGAACACCTGTCCTACAAGCCCCATCTTCTTTAGCTCCCACCCTCCAGTAAGCACCTTACTTGCCTGCCTCTCCCCCCAGGCCCCATTCTCAGTCCTATCTGGTAGACCCTGCCTTCTTAGGAGCTATGTGGAAGCTCCTAAGTAGAGGGTATCCTATCTGAAGCTCTGCCCTTGTCCTACCCGCCTCCACACTCCCCTAATGGCTCCAGCCCCCACAAGTTGTTTTCGGCTAATTCTGCCCTTGAGGGCCCCTTGTTGCTAATTCTACCTGGAAAGGTCTTACACCACCCTTGCAAAAGCCTGCCCCAAGCTGTTCCTTATTCTCTTACTTTACGAGGCCACTCCCCCACCCCTCCCTCCTCTGAGGCTCCACCCGCTTCTACATCACACACCCTACAGTTGGCTCCTCACTTATAGGACATACCCATGCATGCTGGCCTCTGCCTTGCCCTGGCGGTGGCTGGACCACTCACCCACAGGCCCCATGACTTCCAACCACAGACCTCACCCCCACTGACAGCTCCTCACCTTCAAAACCATCCAAACTCGGCCCCTCATTGATGACTGCTCCCTCCAGGCTGGGTTGCCTTAAAGGGCCCACCTCCAAAAGCAATCCTTACTAGTAGGCTTTGTCCCGGCTCAGCTTCAGCCCCACCCACCATCTCCAGAACCCCTAGGCTCTGCTCCCTCAGTGCCCCACCCTCTCACCAGCAGGCTCTTTGACTCGCCTCCTCATCCTCAACCACACCCCCAGAGATAGATTCTCACTTTCAGACTCCCATTGAGTCCCTCACTCATAGGCCCACTCCCACTGAAAACCTCATCCCCCTACTCCAAGGACTCAGACTCTGCCCTTCTGTGACATGGCCTCAAAGGTGCCGCTCATTCAGGCCCCGCCCACAGGAAGCATTCCCCTCCCCCATCCTCCTGGGGCCCTCACCTGCAAGCCCAGCTCCAGGGCAATGCCCAGCAGGGTGGTGTCTGGTGGTGAGTTAGCTGGGGTGGCTGTCTTGCAGGCGTCCTGTGCCAACTTGAAGAGTAGGGCTGGAGAGTGGATATTCTGCTGGATGGAGCCCAATACTGTGTGCAGCCACTTGGGGTCTCCTGGGGTGAAGGGGGCAGAGGCACGTGGCTGGAACACCAGGCAATTCACATAGGTTCCCTCCACACAGGCCTGAGCACGGAGGGTCATGCACCTGGCAGTACTTCTGTGAAGACCCATACTGTCTGTACTCCCACCCCCATTTCTCTGCTCTCCTCCATTCCCAGTGGGAGGAAGTCACTTCAGAACCTGCTGATGCCTAATGGTCAAGAGCGTGGTTCAAATCCTTGCCTTGCTGTGTGACTCTCCATAAATCACTTCACCTCTCTGTGCCTTGGCTACCCCATCTGAGCAATGAGTAATACTAATGTAATGGTACCTGCCTCAAGGGGCCACTGAGAGGCCATAATAGCAAAGACTTTAACAAGGCAAAACCTACACAAATGTTAGTTTTTATCACAATGTCATCATCAGTGACCTAGATCCTACAATTTTTCATCACTCTGCTCCAGCCACACCAGCATTCTCTGTTCTTCAAACTCATTAGGCACAGTCTAACCTTAGGTCCTTTGCACTGGCTCTTCCCTCTGCCTGGAACGTTCTTCTCAGATGCTATGGACTGAACTGTATCCCCCCAAATCCACATGTTAGAGCCCTCATCCCAGCATGATGGTATTTGGAGGTGGGGCCTTTGGGAGGCAATCAAGTTTAGAGAGATCATGAGGATGAGGCCCCCTGATGGGATTAATGCCCTTAGGAAGAAAGACCAAAGCTCTTTCTCAGCCCTGTGAACACACTGGGTGGCTGTATGCCAGGAGAGAGTCCTCACCAGGAACTGACCACACTGAAACCCTTGGACTTCCAGCCTCCGGAACTGAGAAAATACATTTGTTGTGTAAGCCACCCCAGTCTGTGGTACTTGTTGATGGCAGCCTGAGCGAGGACACTAGCTATTGGCATGGCTCTGCACATTAATGTCTCAGCTTAAATGTCAACCTGCTTTATCTGTTTTTTTTTTTTTTTAATATTTATTTATTTATAGAGGGGAAGGGTAGGAGAGAGGGAGAAGGAGAGAAATATCAATGTATGGTTGCCTCTTATGTGTCCCATGCTGGGAACTGGCCTGCAACCCAGGCATGTGCCCTGACTGGGAATCGAACCGCGATCCTTTGGTTCACAGGCCCGCGCTCAATCCACTGAGCTACATCAGCCAGGGCTGTTTGTTTTTTTTTTTAAGGTTTTATTTATTTATTTTTAGAGAGAGGGGAAGGGAGGGAGAAAGAGACAGAAACATCAATGTGTGGTTGCCTTTCACATGGCCCCCACTAGGGTCCTGGCCCGCAACCCAGGCATGTGCCTTAACTGGGAATCGAACCGGCGCCCCTTGTTTTGCAGCCCACACTCAATCCACCAAGCCACACCAGCCAGGGCCTCCCTCTGTTGTACTTGTTACCATTACTGAGTTAGCTATCCTCCTTACCTTCTTTATTGTCTGTCTGTCCCCATGAGAATGAAACACCATGGGGCATGGGATTTGGGATAATTTTGTTTACTATGGTATCCTTAGCACTTGCCACAGTGCCTGGTCCATCTAGATAGTGCTCCAGGAAAACTGGTGGAATGTGTTAAAAGGACAAAAAAAAAGGGGGAAGGAAACAAAGGAAGGAGGAAGGAGAGGCACAGGAGGACAGGAAAGTGAGGGCGGTGTCCTCTCACCCTTGGCGGCAGTCAGCATGGCGGAGGCCAGCTCGCACTGGCGGGTTTCCAGGTGGCCCAGGATGAACCAGCGGGGGAAGCGGTTACTCATGATGGAGTCCAGTGGGCTGGGATGAGGCTCTCCAGCTGGAAGTGCTGTCTCGAGTACAGGTAGCCTGGGATGAAGAAGCAAGCCCTCTGTGAGCGAAGGACTGCGTCTCCATCCTTTCTAGGAGAGAGAGGCCTCCTGCCTCAGCTGGAGCCTCCCCTCTCGGGCAGCAAAGCCCTGAACACCTCTTACGATGGAAGATGTGTGTGCAAGATGATACTGTGGTGTTGTTTATGTCCACCACTGGGGGTTGATTAAACAATTCTTTATTTATGTGCCAAAGGCCATGTGGCTGATACAGGTGACAGGATTATTTGTGTCCTCAGAAAGCCTTAAAAATTCTGCTTCTGTGATCCGTTGGTGTATGTGTGCATGATTTCTTTCAACATAACGTAAATGTCTATCAGTTCCAGGTTGTTCCTCCTTCTTTTTTACAAAAATTTTTATTTATTTATTTTTTGGAGAGAAGAAGGAAAGAGAAACATCAATTTGTTGTTCCACTTATTTATGTATTCACTGGTTGATTCTTGTATGTGTCCCGATGAGGGATCGAACTCACAGCCTTGGAGTATCAGGATCAGGATGACACTCCAAGCAACTGAGCTACCCAGCCAGGGCCAGATGTATCTTTTATGGTGTGTTCCTACAGTGGTTCACGTGCTGCATGATACAACCAAGTCTTTAAGATACAATGCTCAGTGAAAACAAGGAGCAATGAGTACCTATTATACGGAATATATCACTGGTGTAAACGGAGGACCAACTTTCAATTTCCAGATTATGGGTTTGCAGAAATCTTGACTCTTGATTAGAAAGTGGGAACACTGCTTGCCTCCAGAGAGATTTAGGTTATGTTGGAACAAGGTGGCCTAGAAGAGTACTCTTGATTTCTCTGCCATGTGATTGTCTCTCAAATTCAATATATACTTATGTTTAATAGTCAAGAGCACAGGGCAGCCTGGATGCCAGCATGAGGGAGATTGAAATGATGAGTGCGTTCAGGCTGGAGGATGGGGCTTTGAGTGCACCTCCCATTCCCCAACCCTGCCTGGACCTCTGGGCAAAGTCCCTAGCCATCTGCCTGTCCTTACCTCATAGCTCGCAGTGCAAGGCGGTAGGCCAGGTCCGGGTCGTGGGGTAGCAGTGCAGTGAACAGGTAGCGAGCACAGGTATGCATTGGCACACTCTCCCGGAACAGCACCTCTCCGAAGCCACTGAAGGGACCCCCTGCAGAGGCAGCCTGAGCTCAGTTCCCATGAGTGAGCTTACATCTGCCTATCTCCCCAGACTGAGTAGGGGATGGGCAGATCCCAGGATAGAGTGGCTGGAACTAGGGGCTGGAGAGGTCCTGGGGCCATGGGGGCACAGGGAGGAGACAGAAAAGCCCTGGAAAATCTGAAAAGAGGAAACCTTGGGCCACCCTGGGTAGGAAGACAGAGGCAGGACTCGTATGTAGCTTGAGGACAGACGGTGAGGTGGAGCTGCTCTGGACCAGAGGCAGCACCAAGCTAGAGCCTCACCGCACTCGGGGGTGGGGCCTCATAAGGCAGGACCAAGGGCAGAGCCACTGAAGTCCGCCCCCCCTCCATCAGTGACTAGGTTCATTGGCTCCAAGTAGGGTAGCGGGCGGGGCCTCACCAATCCCAGCAGTTGTTGGCTGCCAGAACGTGCTAGGGGGCAAGACCAAGGGCTGGATCTCACCTCTCAGGAAATGCTAAGGACCAGAAGACTGGGTTAGGGGTGGAGCTTCCCCATCCCACTACAACCTGACCTGCTCTGGAAGGGGTGAGGACCCTAACTTTGGGAACGAACAGCCAGGCCTAGGGGCGGGGCCTTACCATCCAGAAGTAGCCCAGCTTGCTTGCGCAGCACTTGAACCAGCCGCTCATCCAGCTCCACCTCCTCCAGCAGAGCCAACAGTTGCTCTTCACTGCGCACCACCTTGTCCTGGGCGTACAGCCCCTCGGGCAGGGCTCGCTGCTGTCCCAAGCCCAGCAGTGCCACCTCCAGCGCCAGCGCCAAGTAGGACTCCCCAGAGCTCCCGGGCACCTGCACATGCTGGTAGGCCACCTTCCGCTTCTCAGGACCCGAGTCTGGGGGAAACCAGCACCAAAGATGCTGGAGATGGACCCCCTTTTCTGGGACCCCAGTGGCCCTTGACCCCAGACATGGAGACTGGGGGTGTGTGGTGTAGGAGTCCAGCTGCTCCCAGAGAGATTAGGGAGTGGGGGCCATCTTCAAGCAGCAGGCAGGCTCCTAGCACTGGGGAAAGGGGGTTGGGGAGGGCAAGGGTAAAGGTGTAGTCTTACTTTCTAGGGTTACTGAGCCAGGGGGTCTGGCCAAGGAGGTAGGGATTGCTCTACCTCCTCCAGGGGTCCTCAGTGTAGGTACCTGGATAAAGGGCAAGGGTCTCTTCCTCCAGGCGACAGGCCTCCAGGAGTGCCCTGCATAGGCAGCCAATGGGGTCCAGGGGGTGGCCTACCCATCCTTCCGTGTTGGTGATGCAGGTGGAGCCTTTCTGTAGCAGCTCTGCAGGCCAGAAGTGGGGCTCAATACCAGGCCATCCTCCTAAGCCCCTGGAGGGGACTTTCTCTCCCTGATCCTCACCCTGATCCTAGCCTCCCAGTGCCTTCCCACCCTCTGCCCACCCAGGGTCATCTCTGTCCCTTGAGCTCTGCAGTAGCTTTCACCTTTACAGCCCTCTGGCTCCTATCCCACAGCCACTTCTAGGCCTGACAGGACACTGGGTGGGAACTGGGTGCTTTCTAAAACCTCCAACCAGTGTCATTCCCTCCAAACAACCCATAATGCCACCCTCCTCTCTCAAGACCAACCAGCAGCTTCTGGGTGTCCTCTTGGGGACTGACCCCCACTGAGGCTGCACGCTGCTGGGCTTACTCTGCTTCTGAAGTTTAGGTCCTTGAACTCAAGCAGTGGCTCCCCTGACTTTCATTCAGTCCTGCAGCCCTTCCAGTGGTTATGTAAGTCCTCAATTCCCTGTATTAAGTTCCTTTATGCTCCAGACACCTTGGTTTTCCTGGTGGGATCCACAGACCCCTTGGATTTCCAGAGACCCCAGGGGCTGCCACAGCCCCCAGTAGTTGGCATCCGTGCCGGCAGCCCCTAGTGATAATATTGGTACCCACCTTTTTTCTGCTGCTTGTAGCTCTCAAGCTGATGCCGCCGCTGTAGCCGGAGTGTGTTGACTATGGCTCCTGCCAGCCGCAGGGCCTGGCGGGGGTATCCATGGGCACGCAGAGTGTCCACACGGGCGCAAGCGGTGGGGAATGGCTCCCCCAGCCAGAGGGGGCGGCCCTGGGGGTCAAAGGTTGGCTTGTCGCTGCCCATGTGGCCTGTGGGGCTGGGACCATAGCAGTCGCTGGCCAGGATCCTCTGCAGGTGGGTGTCACTCCATTGCAGTGACCCAGCCTGCAGGGCGCGGCCAAACACGGTGTGGCGGGAACCTGCAGCCGCCACCACCTCCTCCTCCTCCGGGCCTGTGGGAGAGGAGTCCAACATGGCCTAGCAGCCGGGCTGCGGCCAGTGTCCTGCACTGAGCGCCAGCTTAGGGCTAGCCTCTGGGTGCATCGATGGACCTGCATCATCTCAAACCTTTACAGCAGCCTTTCAAAGGCGCACGTGTGAATGTGTGCCTGAGCGTTGGACATGAGGCTGAACAACTGTCTCGCTGTCCATCTTTCTCTCCCCTACATTCCATTCCTCTTTTCTTTCTCTCCCTCTCCCCACATCCACCCTTCTTCTCTCTCTCTCACTCTGTCTCTTCCCTTCCATCCCTGCCTCTCTCTTCTCACAGTTTTCTTTTCTCTTCCCTCTGTTCTCCCTACTTCTGCCTCCACTGCCGGGAGGAGGCTAAGTGGGGAGACCAGCCCAGAACTACAGGGTTCTTAAGTATTTCACTTCGCTGTCCCTTGGGCTGCCCATTTCCCTGCCCTGGGCACTTACTCCTTCCTGGTGAGGACGACAGGCAGCAGCTGGGGCCCCTCTCCTCTCCCCCAGAGCCCTATGATGGGGAGGTAATGGTTTTGGGGTAATGGCAGGGACCCCTCTCCTACCTGGGCTGAGGGCTGTGGTGGGCTGCAGGCTTGGTCCGTTGAAAGAGTAGTTGCCTTCTTCGAGTGGGCACACATCTAGCTTGTCCCACTTGCCAAGTAGCTGGAGCCAGCTCGCCCGCTCCTCTGGTTTACAGTGGGGGCTCAGGACTACACAGACCCACAGGGCCCCTGGGGAGAGAGGGCAGTGAATGTGGGCATGGGGGAGGTTCAACATTCATGTCAACAGCAGCAGCACATATTTATGAAGCACATTCACCCTCACCTCTGGCCTCTGAGGTTGCAACTAATGGTCTCTTCACTTCACAGGTAAGAAAACTGAAGCACAGAGAGGCAAAGTCACTGGCTCAAGGTTACACAGCTTGGAATTTGAAAGGAGGATGCAAACCCAGGCCTCCAGGCTCCTCTCACTGCTTCTCCCCACTATAGTGTCTATCACCATTTATCACACAATTGCCCCTGGAGAAAATCCAACCTGCCACCTATTTTTCAACAGCCTACGAGATAAGATTTGTTCTCACATTTTTAAATGGTGGGTGGGAAAAATCAAAAGAAGATATTTTATGACTTGTGAAAATTGTGATATTCAAATAAGTAAGTAGTATCTGTAAATACAATTTTATGGGAATTCTGCCACATCCATTCAGTTACATGTATTTGTAGCTGCTTTTCCACTGTAATGGTCAAAACTGAGTCGTCACACCCTGGCTGGTGTGGCTCAGTGGACTGAGCACAGGCTTGTGAACTAAGAGTCACCGGTTCAATTCTTGGTCAGGGCACATACCTAGGTTGCAGGCCAGGTCCCTGATTGGGAGGTGTGTGAGAGGCAGCCAATCATTGTTTCTCTCCCTCTCTTTCTCCCTCCCTTCCCCCTCTTTAAAAATAAATAAATCTGAAACAAACAAAAAACCTGAGGAGTCACGACAGAGACCAAACTATTAACTATCTGGTCCTTATGGAAAAGGAGCATTGACCCCTGGTTTCTTTTCTCATTTGTCTTCCCTACCAGGTGTCAGCTTCCTGAGGGCAGGTATTTAACGTTTCCTGCTGTAACTCCAGCAATCAGTGCAGTGAGTGCCTCGTACATTGGAGGTGCTAGTGAGTGGAAGAAGGACTCAGGGGCCGGACCCCAATCTCAGGGCAGGATAAGACCTAATGCCAAAGCCCTGGTGCCTGCCCCTCTCCAGGTCTGGGCCTTACCCAGCTCGTCCCACAGCTGCCGGCACTTGTCTGTCATGCCCGCTCCCTGCTGCCGCCACAGGGCCAGGCGTGGGTCCTGCAGAAACTGCTCGGTCATTAGGATCAGCATGCGTGCCCCGTTGGAGTCCCGCATTCGCAGCATCTCCCGCACCTGCAAGGGGACAGGCTGGTGAGGAAGGGGCAGGACACCGGCACCAGTGTCCTCCAGCCCCACTGCAGCCCTGCTTTGCACACTGTGCCCACGCAGCACCTTGCAGAACATGGAGCGCAGCTGCTGGCTGGCACCGTAGTAGCCACCGTTGGAAAGCAACTGCTTCACCTGCTCCTGGATCTGCTCCTCATCTAGGTGCCAGCAGTTGGCGTCCTCAATGCCTGCACCCGCCGTGGGGTCAGGGGCACCTGCCGGATGAGAAGGGAAGCTGAGGCTGGGTTGGGGAGAGGGGGCCTCTGCACCTGCCATCGTTCAGTCCTCCAAACCACCCAACCCAACCCAACCCCAAATTCCATTCGTCATCCATCCATCTGTCCATCCGTCCCTCCCACCCAAAACATCATTAGCTCATTTATTCATTTATTTATTCATCTATCTTATCCGAAACACCACCCACCAATCTGCCTGTCCTTCCATTCATCCATCCACCCATCTCACCTAAAATGCTACCTACCTATTCATCCGTCCACTTATCCATCTTATCCAAAACACCACTCACCCATTCCCCCTATCCATTCAACCACTTGGGTGGGATGACGGTCCCCGCTGCCTGAAACATCACCTACCCTTCTACTCATCCACCCACCCATCCAAAACATTATCCACTCATCCATCCAAACCACTCGCCTGTCTATACACCCCCTCACATCACGCCATGCATCTATCCATCCATACAGCCATGACCCTTAGCACACCTACCGACCCCATCAGTCCTGCACCCACCCCACTCATACCTTCTACCTGCTCACCTATCTATGCTCATCTCATTCATTGGTGCACACATCCAGCTGCCTACCCCTATTTGTCTTTCCAACTGTTCACCCATCCAGTGAACCCCAGTTTTCTTTCTATCTTTCTCTTATTAACCCATCCATTCATACGTATCTCCCCAAACATCCACACCCCATTAGTCTACCCATCTCTCCTACACCTACCCTTCATGTCAGTCCACACGTATAAACACTCCATGCACCCATCCACTCACCCCCAACGCAGACACCCACTGGTCCTTCCAGTTGTTCACTAACCTCACCTGTCCACCACCATTAGTGCACCTCAACCCCTCAAAGACCGTCCCGCCCAACACCGCCCCCAGTTATCACCAACCAGTTCCCCACTCACCTACTGTCTTAGTGAACATTCGCCCACTCACCCCCCCACCTGCCTTTCCACACTGTCGGTCTACCCCAACTCCTCGTCATGAACACCTTCTGCATCCACCCACACCTACCCTCAATTTTCCATCCACATCTCCACCTACTTATCATCCACCTGTCTACCCTTCAGCCTGCTCTATCCTCCCCACCATTATAATGGACGACACAGCCCCTTGAGGCTCCAAATGCTCCCAGAGCTCACTCCTAACGCCTCCTGGTCTATCTCCCACCAGCACTCCACACCTGATACCCACATGCCCTTCATGTCCTTCGCCCACCCACATCCAGGCCCGCTCCTGTGATCTTGGGACAGCCCCACCCTGGGCTCTAACCTCCCATTTGTTCCCTCAACTCTCAATCTCCCCATTGGCTGCTTTCCCTCATTCATCTGACCAGGGCCACATCAAATCCTGAATCTGCCGCCTAGTAGGTATGTGACCTTGACCTCAGGTAATGGTGCTCCCCCGCACCCCTGCTCATGGATCAGGGGGACCGGAGGATTCTTTGATGAATGCCTGTCACATGACAAGTGAGATGGCTGTGAGCTGAGGCCTCACCACCACCGTCAGACCCCGAGGTGCCCTTACCGTGCACTAGGTTGATCTCAGAGCCCAGCAGGAGGATCTCATCGGCCAAACGCTGGGCAGTGGGCAGCACCTCGGTGTGGTGGGCACTGATGAGATACTGCACGAACTTCTGCAGCTGGTCTCGGTTCATCTGGGAGAGCGTTTCAGAGATGGGCAGCCTCAGCTCCACCTGACGGGCATGCCGAATTCGGTACAGTGACAGGGCCACCACATGGGCACAGTAGAAAAGGTCGCGATTGTCACAGCCACAGCTCACGGACGTGATCTTGCAGCGGTCAAAGCTGATGGAGACGTGGTAGAGGCGCTCAGGCTCCCCAGGGCCCCCAGGCTCCCGGATATTACCGCTCAGGTGGAACCCTAAAACAAAAACCAAACCATAACCACATGCCACCCTAGGGACAGGGGGCGTTCATCCATGGCGCACAGCAAGACCCAGGTATGAATGCTAGCTGAGTAACCTAGAGCAAGTCACTTAACCTCTCTGTGCCTGTTTCCTCATCTGTCAAACAAGTATAAACAGTAACATCCTCCTCCATATATTATAAATACATGGTTTAAATGACTTAATAGTTGTCAATGGGTTAGAACACTGTTGCCACGCAGTAACTCCTAAATAAATGCAAGTATAACTATTACTATAGTGATAATATTAAAGATGGTTTTCTCAGTCTTTGGGTTACTGTGGATACAGCCAGGGGTCCAGATGTGCTATAACTTTCTGGGAAGATGCCAAAGGCCGCCATGACCCAGGTAGCTCAGTTGGTTAGAGTGCTGTCCTGATATGCCAGGGTTATGGATTCGATCCCTGGTTGGGGCACATACAAAAATCAACCAACCAATGTATAAATAAGTGGAACAACAAATTGATGTTTATCTCTCTCCCTCTCCCTCCCCTTCCTCTCTCTCTCTAAAATCAACACATACAAAATTTTTAAAAAGTTTACCTATAAATAAAAAGATGCCAAAGGCCTGTGACACTTGGGGGCGAGGGGCTGATGTGGCAGGCCAGGTCACCTCATCACCCCTGCCCCTCCCTGGACCCCAGGGAGCAGATGCCAGGCTCATCAGACTGGTTGGGCAGCTCAGGCCCCAGCCGGCCCTGGCTGCGTCATGCAAAGAGACGGTAGCTTCCTCATACCGGCTGGATGTGGCCGAGCCTGCGGCCAGCTGGGCCCTGTCCAGGCAAGGGGGCCCCCAGGCTGACAGGATTCAGGCAGGGTCATCTTGGCCAAACCCCTGCCTCTAGCTGGGAGATGGGACCTGCCCCCATGGAGATGTGGTGTTCCAGGGCTCACCTGTTTTCTGGCTCAACCTCTACTGGTTCCCTTCTGAGCCCCCATGCCTAAAGTCTAGAATCATCTTTCACTCCTGGCTCTAAACTCTACTCCTCCCCTCCCCTGAACCCCACTACCTAAAGTATAAGACCACCACTCACAGCTGACCCTGAACTACCCTAGACTCCCACCTAAGCCTTGTTACCTTAGGTCTAATCCCAACCTCCACCTAAGTCTGTCTGAGGTCTGGTATCATTCTTGCCTCCGGCTCAGTCCCAGTGCACTGGGTCTCTCCATCTGAGGTATGGAACCTCCTCTCACTTCCATTTTACAAATTCTTCTCCATGCTGCCTCAGTCCTGCCCTCCTCCTACTCACCACCTCTTCCTCACCCTCCAACTAAGCTGTCTGAACTGGCACAACATCCTTCCCCCTCACCCCTCATCTGAGCCTGCTGCCTGAGGTCTAGGCAGATTCCTACTCTGTAGTTCGCAATATCTTGTCTAACCTTCCTCAGAGACCTGGAACCTCCCCCTGGCCCAGGCTTCCCTCCAATTCTCCCTCCTTCAAGCCTTCTGTGGGTCTCCTGGCCTCCCTGGCAGGAGGACTCACCGACTTGGAGCACTCGGTCTACGGCCCCACTCTGCAGCAGGTGCAGCCCTCGGGTGAAGGGCACCCGGGCATCGTGCTCGCCCTCCGGAGGCTGGTAGCCCAACGATGAGTACATACATATCTCCCGTTCGCTGCGTGGAAACGACCAGAATACAATGCGCTTTTGGACCGGCTCCGGTACCCGGGAGAACCGCTCCTCGACCTGAAGGAAGGGCCGGTGGGTTAGAATCCCTAGCTTGAGTCCTAGCTTTGCCCACTTACAAGCTGTAGGACCATGGGCAAGTCACTGTGCCTCTATGAGCCTCAGTTTTCTCAAGAGTGATGAGGATGTTAGCAGTACCAGCCACCTGAGTATCACAAGGATCAAATATGCATTAATCTACATAAATTGCTTGTAGTAACACTTGGCCCAGAGTTAAGTGTTTTAGAACTTTCTGCTGCTTTCCTCTTGGATGTCATGTTCCAGGGTTGTCCTGCCCCCCAGGCTTTGAGGAGGAAGGAAAAAGGAAGATAAACGTGGTAAGAATAGTAACCAGGCCTGCATTTTCTCAGCCTATACTATGATAAATACTTCATATATGCAATTTCCCTTAATTTTCACAGCAAAATCCCAATGACACTCATCACATTTTACAGCCTGTGGAATTTCAGATGTGGCAGGAATTTACTTGTTCAGGGTCCCAGAGCTGGTGAGCTCCAACTCCCACCACAGACTGTTCCCCAGGTAGGGAGGGGTATCCTAGCCACCCCTATGGGCTCTGAGCAATGAACTGAGCTGGTTGAGCCTGCGTTCCAAGCAGGCTTGCTACTTGCTGGGTGACCTTGGGCAAGTTTCTCAACCTCTCTGTGCCCCAGTTTCCTCAGAGTGGGAAGGAAAACCGCAACTCCCAAAGGGTTGCAGAAGATTGTGTGAGCTTCTATGGGGCAAGAATTTCCTAGTGCCCAGCCTGGCCAGGGCAGGTACGTGGGAGCTCCGGAGATATTTTTAGGATGATTCTGGGCATCTCACACATGGTGAAGGGGCAGGGACCCTCCAGAACCCCCAATTCTGCGTTTCGGCGGGAAGTGGGAGGGCCAGTGACTGACCCAGGCCTTGGGAACAGTTGGCAGATGACTAAGGAGGGATTTTCCAGGCCATGAATCAGAGCCTTCTCCATCCACACTTGGCCCAGACCCGAGTCCCAGCAGGCTTCCTAACTCAGGAGAGGCCAGGCAAACGATGCCCCCCCACCCCACCCCCCACTTCTCTGCAAGCGGGGCAGAGCCTGTGGGAGCTCATAGGTTTGGTCAGGTCCGGGCCATTATCTCCAGCTCCTAAGGTACCCACGCTGAGGCTGGAAAAGGGACATCCAGGGCTCCAGCCCTGGGGCATCAGGTCAGAAGCCTCAGAAGCCACAGAGGTGGGGTTCCAGGTGCACCTGTCCAGATGCCAGCCCAACACAGACCCCAACCCTGCTGCTCACTTCTGGAAGAACTGGGATGCATGGGGTGGGGCAGAGAGGAGGGTGATTAGTGGGGGCCTTGGGGAAGGGACCTAAAACTGGAGAAATTGCTACAGTCCATCAGGAGGGACTGGAGAGCCCCAGGTGGGAGATGGTCCCAGAAGTATTGGGGGTGGGAGTGGGGGACAGGACCTGAGGGAAGGGCATGGAGGAAAGGGGGGCTCCCCATGGGACATGTGTTCTGGAGGCTGAGGGAGCATTAAAGGGGTTTCTTAGGCTAAGATCTGTAGAAATGGGGAGTCCTCAACAGAGGATATAGAGCAGAGATCTGGAATAGAGGAGTGTGGGTCTCTAGGCGCTCTGCTCTGGAGTGACCCAAATGGGGGCACCCTGTAGGAGTTAGAGAGAGTGAGAATTGAATGGGGTACCCTAATGGGGGATGAGTGGGGTACCCAGTTGTGAGAATACCATGGGGAGGAGAGAAGGAAGTGTCAAGAGTTGGGATGTAGGGTGCTGGGGGCAGCTCTGGATCTTGTGGGCTGGAAGGCAGGGTTGCTGAGAAGGAATGAGGGTGGGTTCTGAGGTTTAAAGGAGTGCAATGGGAAGATAAGAGGGTGCCTCGGGGCAGGGCTGAGGATCGTTGAGAAGATTTCTCTTCGATGACGGCAGTCCGGAGGCTGGGGGATGGGCAGGGGGGACAAGAAGGCCTATCCGGTAAGGGGTTAGGGGTTCGTCCCTCCCCCTCTCCCATTCGGTCACCTGCTCGAAGGCCCAGCTCTCGGCTACTCGCTTGGCGCTGAGGTCCAGTAGCGCCTCGGGCTGTCCCCGTCCGCGCATGGCCCCGGCCCCGGCATCGCGCTCCTCCGGTTCCACCGGGCAACCCCGGCTCCGCTTGGCCGCGGGGGGGTCCATCCGTCTGGGGCCGGGGCGGGGCCTGTCGGGGGGGGTTCGGTCCGATGCCCGTTCCGCTTCGCCGGCTCCCGCGACGCCTACCCGCCTTCCCGTCCTTCCTCCACGCTGGGCCAGCCCCGGACCCGCGCCGCTCCCACCCGGCCCCGAGCCGGGCCAGCCGGGTGTTGCGGCCCCTTTAAGATTCTTCACAACAATGAAGCTGCTTCGACCGCCGCTTTATCCTCCGCCTCGTACCTCCCCCGCCGCCCGTCCCTATTGGCCCCCCCGTTGGCCTCCGCGGTCCTCTTTTGCCATTGGCCGCACTGCCAGACTGTCTTCAAGTCGTCGCTGCTCATTCGTTATATGCGTAGCCTGTCTTTTCGGAGAGGCCCAATAAGGACGTTCGGTGAGCGGTGCTGTCAATCAGTGGGCGCCGAAGCCAATCAGAGTGGGAGGACAACCCCCCCGCGGCTCAAGCCTTATGCAGAGTTTCGGGGCGGGTCTTGGGTTCATTCACAACATTCCTCCCCCGCCCCCCTCGGGCTGGACTGGGCGTCCGGGGCAGCTGGAGCTGCGCCCACACACGGCTTTGTTTACTGAGGGTCGCTTCCGGGCGCGGCGAGGGGACAATCAACACGGCTCGGCCAGAGAGCGAGACAGAGCGGCGGGATTCCTGGGCAGCAGCTCTGCCCCCTCTTTCCTCTGGGTTGTGTGACGCGAGAAACTCTCAGTCCTCTTAGGGGCCGCGGACCTCCTCTCTAGAAATAGAGCCCAATTCAACTCCATCCCTGAGCCCCAGTTAGAAGTCCCAATCCATTCTATGCCCTAAATATATCACTGAGTCATATGAAACTGCTGATTTTCGACCATTTATCACCTATTAAAACGGTAGTTTCGTAAGGTACGACGTAATACATGTCAAATACGACCACCTCCGATTATTTGTTCTGACTCAGCTTTTCCAGGCTACATCTTTGGCCTGAAGATAGGCCATGGTCTTTATCCAATCCTGGGCCCCTTGTCCTTACAAATGCTGTTTTCCCTTCGCTACACCTCTCCATTATCATTACATTTCTTTATTTCAGCAATTGTTTAATGTCTTTCTTTCCTCTACCGTGAGCCCCAAGATGCTAATTGGTGCACCACTGTATCACATACGGTCCACATATAACTCCTCGAGGGGACCGCTCATGCTTTGCTCTCATTCTGTTGAAATGATCCACAGAACAGGAAAAACCCAAACTGCTCCCTAAGTGGTCTAATTGCTGCCCCTCTTCATATGGAAACACTGGCTTTTACCTTCCAGGAATTTCCAGTTTCACAGTGGCACTTCCTGGACAGTCCCCAACCCACAATTCAGTAAACTCCCTCTCATCTGCACTGTTCCATGTGGTCACCACTGGCCATAAGTGGACTTTGAATCCTTGAAATGGGGGCTGGTGGGAATTGGGCTGTGTTGTAAAACCCAGTGTGTTTCGAAGACTTAGCAGGAAAAACAAGGTAAAGTTTTTCATTAAGAATTTTTTTTATATTGCCCTGGCTGGTGTAGCTCAGTGGATTGAGCACGGACCTGTGAAGCAAAGGGTCGCCAGTTTGATTCGGAGTCAGGGCACATGACTGGGTTGCGGGCCAGGTCCCTAGTGGGGGCGTGTGGGAGGCAACCACACATTGATGTTTCTCTTTCTCCCTCTCTTCCCTTCTCTTCAAAAATAAATAAATAATTAAAAAGATTTTTTTATATTGATGAGATGTAGAAATGATATTTTAAATAAATTTGGGTTAAGTGAAATACATTATTAAAATTAACTCCACCTGTCTCATATTGTATTATTCCATTCCGTTTCATTCGAAGGTGTTCTGTTCCATTCTATGTGTATCAGGACATTTAAAGTTACACATGCAACTTGCATTGTAATTTCTGTTAGAAAGCTATGGTCTTGAGAAACCAGAGCCTGCCACAGTGACAACAGAAACAATAATAGTGGGCTGCTTTAGCTGTTCAGGTATAGCATCATGTTTAAGCTTTCCAACAGAACTGCAAATTGGGGGTGGTGGTCTCCATTTCTCAGATGAAGAAACTGAGGCTTCGAAAAGGGGTGTCTTTGCCTGAACTCACCCAGACTGGGAAGCCCTAGGCTTACTGGAGCATCCCTTTCTCACAAAGGGTTTGAGAGAGACCTGTGGGGAAAGAGTAGCTGAGGTGGGGGAGAGGCACGGAGGAATTCCACGCATCATGTGTTTTGGGTGTTCCCCTTGCCAATAGGACCCAGGGTCCAGCTTTTCCTGGCTGCTCCTTCAGCATCTGGTATGTAACTGTGTCAGCTAAGCCCTGTCCCTGAGGATGCTTCAGTGAGCGTCCCAAGATGTTGGGTCAGAGAAGTCACTCCTTGCCAGTGGAAGAGAGGATGTTTAGAAGGAACTGAGAATCTGTTATCACAGGGTAAAGATGTTTTATTTTATTTTCTAACAACAGATAATACTGTCATCATCCCATCTCCCAGATGAGAACATAGACACAGAGAGGCCAGCTGTCTTGCCCAAGGTCCACAGCAGGAAAGGGTAGGGCTTGGATTCAAGCTTGGGTGGGCGGGCTGGTCCTGTCACCTTGGCTGGGAGTCAAGTGCACAGAGTGTGGCACACACTAAGATTCTGTTCTGATCCCCTGATTTTACAAAGGGGAATGAGCCCAGAGTGGGTCAGAAAGTTGCTCACCCTGGCCAGGTAGCTCAGTTGGTTAGAGCATTGTCCTGATAAGCCAAGGTTGTGAGTTTGCTTCCCCAGCCAGAGCACATATAAGAATCAAGCAGTGAGTGCATAAATAAATGGAATAGATCAGTCTCTCTCTCTCTCTCTCTCAAATCAATCAATTAAAAAATATAAAAAAAGTTGTTCAAGGCCACACAGTGATCCCAGGAGAATGTGTGAGGTCAAAGGTCCTTGGGAAGATGGGGGTGCCCCTAGGAGGAAGTCACTAGGCCTATTTCAAGTCTGCCTTCTTCCTAGAAACACTTTTAGGAAAGAAGTGGGGAGTGGGATTTCCAACTACCCTCATAGCCCCCTTTCCCAATGCAGCCAGCAAGCTGGGGCTTCAGAGAAAAAAAAGCCACTTGGCCAGCGGTGAGCTCACTGTCTAGGCATCCACAGCTCCTGACCCCAAACCTACTTGTCCTCAAGACCCAAGGGAAATGGGGCAACCCTGGAGGCTCAGAGCGAGGGGGAGCATGGCCCCCTGACTGTGGCCACCCCCATTCTAATTTTCTGAGGACCCCTCCCTCTGCCAGTCCCCTGCAGCACCCCCATCCCTGGTGACTCAGGCGGGGAAACCAGCAGGGGCAGTTTCACTTCCTGGTCTCCACAGCCCCTCTGGCCTACCCAGCTGGCAAGGTTTGCTTCTTACATTCTTTTTTCTTTTGGAACACAAGTTTATGGGCAAAGCATCAGGTCCCTGCCAGGAAAAATGGGCATTCAGGCATAGGGGGACGTTAGAGGCAGGAGAGGACAAGGCTTGGGGAGGTATATTTGTGTCTGAAAGGACACATATAATAATAGCTGCCCTTTTCCCTGAGGGAGAGGTCCAGAGAGACAGGCCGAGAGGTGGATCTTGGGCTACCTTCTGCCCCCCGCAGGATACAAGGGCAGCTCATCATCACACCTGAAAGTCCCGTGGCCTAGAGGCTCCCGAGAATTCTCCTTTCTGAGGGAGGGGTGTTAGGATCCCATTTAACAGGTGGGAAAACTCAAGCTTAGAGAGGTGAAGGGACTTGAAGGTCACACACAAGGAAGTGGCAGAAACTGGCATAGAATGAAAGGTGTGGGTTTTTCCGAAGTCTGGGGCTCTTGGTTCCAGTGTTAATTGGGGGTTTGCATACAGGTGAAAGGATTGAATCACCTTAGGGGAAAATGTGGCTGTTTGGAGAGCCCTGAGATAATGGGGGAACGAGTGGGTTGACATTCCACACCCCACACCTATCACACCTGAATGACTTTCCTTGCCTCTGGGTCCCTCCTCAAAGGGGTAGGCTTCAGAGGGGCAAAGAAATCAGAATCCTTGGCCTGTGAGAGACTGCCAGTAGGATGGGCTGGAGCTCGGGGCACGAGGAGCCTCACTGTGTCAGAAGAGCCAGAAGGTACCCGGAGCGCATGCTGTTCCAGCCATTGCCCTTTGGAGATTCTGGAGAGATGAGTTAAAAGATAATTTTCAAGAGTGTGAAATCTCTCAGACATATAAAATATGAACAAGAGTTAAAATTATTCTTGAACTCGTGTGGGATCCAGGCAGATGTTGTATGTTACACATATGGAGGCAAATTGATTTTAGCACCGGGGAGGAAGCTTGTCAATGGAACCTCTGTTGGAAGGGGCGGAATCTGCAAGTCTAGAGATAAAAGTGGTTTGGTATTGCTATCAGCTGCTTGCAATTCTCAGAGCTGTAAAGTCATTCCAAGGAAATACTGATGCTATGAATCAGACAGCCGGGAGGGTGTGTGATGGTAACTGAGTCACTAAAACACAAAATTTTATTTGCAAAACAATTCCTTCCTTCACTCAATAAACTCCTAGAGAGACAGAAAACAGACCAGTGGTTGCCAAGGGACCGTGAGGAGGGAGAACGGGGAGTGGCAGCTACTGGGGACTGGCCATCTTTTTGGTGGTAAAAGTTTCAGGTAGTAGCAAAATTACTGTGAATGTACTAAACACCACTGAAGTTTATTATTTTTATTTATTTTAAAATTGAACCTTCATTGTATTTTTGCCAGTACCATTTAGTCCCCTCATACTCCTCTCCCACCAGCAATCACCAGTTGTCCATAAGTCCTTTTTTGAATTGTCTATTTTTAAATGTCAATTTTATAGGTGAGTTTTTTCCCTAAGACTTTTATTTATTTATTTTTAGAGAGGGGAAGGGAGGGAGAAAGAGAGGGAGAGAAACATCAATGTGTGAGAGAAACACTGATTGGTTGCCTCTCATATGCCCCCAAACTGGGGACCTGGCCTACAACCCAGGCATGTGGCCTGACTGGGAATCGAACCAGCAACCTTTTGGTTTGCAGGCTAGCACTCAGTCCACTGGGCCACACCAACTAGGGCATATAGGTGAGTTTTAACTACACACACATACATACACAAAAGCAAGGAGAGCCATTTCATACACACAAAAATCGTAACTTACATCGCAAAAACCAGCAGTTGTGGCAGCAGAGCCAGAATTTGTAGGAGAGACTTTCCATTTTGAAGTTTCCCTGGGCCCAGCCTGGCCACTGAGCAGTGGCCTTTCTCTTACCTCCAATAGAAGGACGGGCAGTCACCAAGCCAGAGCTCCTGGTTGACTCCATAGGCATTTCCAGTCTAGCAGATTCAAGTGAAGCTTTGGGCAAGGGGGCACCCAGGATGGAACAGGTGAGAATCTTGGTGTGGAAACAGAGGCAGCAGATGGTCAGCTGAGAGTGCACACTGGGACTCAGCCAGTGGTGGGTTTGAGTACTGGCTCTAGAATGTTAACAACATGACCCACCCTGGGATGAAGTGATGTACAGAAGAAAAGCACTAGAACGATGCCTGGGCCATAGGCCTAATAGACATTTTGACTTTATAGATCAAGGTGCCTTCAAGCAGTTTATAAGTACATTCTGGTTGAACTGGTACCGTGATGTCAACACCCATTCTACAGGAAAAATGGCTCCCTACGTCTCCTGGCTTGTGCTGGTCAGAGGGGGTGAACTGGGCATGTCTGGGGAGAGTATGCAAGTGAGGAGGTGGGTGTGAGCCACCTGAGCTTGGAGGGAGGTAAAGATTCTCCACCAGCTCTCGGGATGGACACGCAGAAGCCCAGTCACCCTTCCCTGAGCACGTGGCTGGTCTGCAGAAATTGCTGGGGTTGACCGGGTCAGTGGACCTGGCCTACAGTCCCAGCACAGGTCTGTTCACAAGAACATGTGACTGCAGGAGGAATGACAAAGCCAGGTTTATTGCTCCAGGTTAAACCAGTGGACACAGGATTTGAAGGGGGAGGGGAGCACAGAAAATTGGTGCACATGTCCTCAGGGCCATTGCTGAGTTCTCGGCATCCTGGGAAGCTGACCCATGCACTACAGATGTGCTGATCAGCTGCCCGCAGGCCAGGTCACCACTACCTAAAGTTTGAGTGGCAAGCCAAGGTTCTGGGGGGCAAGGCTCCTCCAGTGCACAGCCCTGCCCATGGAGCCAGTCACAGAGGTGTGGGCATGGAGGCAGGTGCTGCGTCCTTACAAAGGTGTCCTTGGTGGTGGAGGAAGAGGCTGCCTACTTCTTCTTGGCGGGGGCCTTCAGCAGCGCCAGCTTCTTGGGCAGGCTGGTGCTGGCTTTCATCACCACATCATGTTCAATCTTCTTCCGGATCCCGACCTCCAGGCCCTGAGGGGGCAACCGAGGGGCAATCAGACTGGGCAGAGGGAGTGAGGGAGGGCCTGACCTGGGGCTGGGTCATTAGCTCCCCCCTGAAATAGTACCTGAGAGTCTGGTGGCTGTGGCTTAAGTCCTGCTTTTGTCCCACACTCTGGGATGTTATACAGAAAAATCCCTTATCTCTGGACCTCAGCTTCTAAACTTTTGCTTTCCCCCACTTCATAGATAGGGAAACCGAGGCTCTTGCAGTGAGGAAACCATGTGAGGGGAGACTGGATCCTGGCATGCCCAGTGCCTCTGGTCTCAACCTCCAGGTGGGCAGTCCCTCCTGTCCCATGTCACCTCTGCTTTGTACATGGTGAACTGGGGCTTTGGGACAGGGATATGAGCAACTAAGGCACAGGGATTAGAAGCCAAGTGTGTCTGGGTCCAAATTGGCAGTTTAACCGTATTTCCCTGCCTGTACAACCTCCGATGACCACGAGGGGTGGGGCTTTGGGCTGGCATCAGGAACAAGCTGCTCAGAAGCAACACTTGCAGTCAGATGACTCAGAGGAAGGGAGCCATGTAGATCTCTAACTGGAGAAGGGAAACTGGAGCAGTGCAAAGTTGATGTGGAATGAGGGGCAGTTAAGGGGTCAGTGAGGGTGGAGAGAGAAGCGGGGAGAGCAGGAAGCGACAAGGGCAGGGAGGAGACAGAGGCAGAGTGTGCAGGGTTTAATTTTTCCTGAGTGCTGTGGGAGCCAAAGACGGTTCTGAGCAGAGAAGGCACGTAATGTGACTTTAAGTGCAGACAGGTGCCCTCTGGCTACTATGGGGGAGGAGGATAGACAGATGGGGAGGAGCAACGGCACCAGTCCAGGTGGAACATAATGGAGTGGACCAGAGGAGGGGTATCAGGGAGGTGGGAAATAGGTGGATTCTAGATTAATCTTAAAGGCAAAAAAAGACAGAATCTGATGTGAGAAGTGGGTAGGGGCGAGGGAGATCCAGGACGACCCCGAATATTCAATCAGTTTTAATTTTCTGTAACTTATTCATAAGCTCAACCCTACCCACCTATATAAAAAACTGTACTTAAGACAATCACAAAAATGACAATAACCAATGAAACTAACGTTTATTTGTACCTTGTGCTGTTCTTAGCGCTTTACAGGTGCCCTATGACATCGAATCCTGACAACTAGGAGAAAGGTGCTATCACGATGTTTCACAGGTAATAGGCTCAGGGTGAACAAATACTAGTCACCCACGGGGCTGCGATTTGCACCCAGCACTGCCTTCTTACAACTCCTTTCCCATGCCACCTCCCCTCCCATGTTCTATTACAGAGGACAGTAACAACCAAAGCAGCTAAGGCGTGTACAATACTTTTTGCGAGCCACGCCTTGCTTCTTCGACGCCTGCTGAATAGTAGGTGATGTTCCTATACCCGGCCTTCCCTGGTTCCAGACTTTATCCCTGGATCCCTCCACAAACCCCTAGGCTCTATCCCTGGCCTCCGGCTGCCTCCAGGCTCCAACCCCCGCTGGTTCCAGACGCGGCCCCCCCCCCGCCCCCCGCCCCCCGCCCCTGCATTCCCCGCTGGCGCCAGACTCTATTTCTGATCCTCCGCGCTCGCCTCCAAGCTCCATCCCTCGCGCCTTGCATGCCCCACTCACCTTCTTGAGCTTCTGCTGCTGCACAATGCGCGCCTTCTTGGGAGCGATAACACGACCTGGGGAAAGAGGCGCTCGCATGAAGCCTGGAATCCCCGGGTCCCCCTCGCCCAGCAGACCCCAGACCGCTCCTCACCTCCCTTCCTCGGGCCCCGGTTCCGCTCTGAGGCTGCCGCCCCCGCCTTGTTCTTAGCCGGCCTCTGTGCCTGGAACTTACGTTGCCCCTGCGCCATGATCGGGCATGCGCCGGAAGAGGTGGGGCTGAGCGTTGCGACCGGACACAGGGATGATGGGATACAGTGGGTGCCGGGCGCGCAAGGGCTCACGGGAAACAAGGTGGCAAAATTTTTAAAGAGTTGTGGGCCAAGGGGGTCCCTTATAGACAGCGTTTGGTAAAAACTTTAAGCTAATGTTAACATTTACTGGGCGTTCGTTTGCTTTGTAAAACGTAGGCTGTTTAATGCTCTTTATGTATAAAATTCAATCTACAAAAATGAGGCGAGTTAGGCTTACTGGTGCAAAATTTAAGGGTGCCTAAAGTTCTATAATTCAGATAGTGTTTTCAACATTTACTTTTAAAATTTTTATTTATTGATGAGAGAGAAACATTGATTTTTTTGTTCGACCCATTAATGCACTCATTGGTCTGTTCTTGTATATGCCCTGACCAGGGATTGAACCCACAACCCCAATGCATCATCCAGCTAACAGAGCTACCTGACCTGGGCTCAACATTTAAAAATAATGTTTTAGTGAACGAGGGTGAAAGTGGGTTTGGGGGGTAAGTGGTGATGGAAGACTTGACTTGTGGTGAACACACAATACAATGTAGAGGTGATGTGTTGTGGAATTGAGCACCTGAAACCTGTATAATTTTGTTAATTAGTCACACCAATAAATTCAATACAAAGGAAAAAAAATAAAGAAAAATCAAGTTGTGAAACTGCTGCCTGTAGATGGGCAGCCTGATGTTGTAAATGAAGTTCAATTGGAACAAATGCTCCCATCAGAGGTTAAGGTAAGGTCAAGGTGTGCAAATGTAGGGTTCCATTCTCTCATTTTTTCTTGGTATTTTGTTCATGGATTTGTTTTTTCACTAACTTTGATTTTTAATAATATTTCATGAAACTATTATTAACTTGGTTACTGAACTTTCTGGTATCCCCTTTAAAATTCTGCACCCAAGACGTCACTGTAGTTTCAGTCCTGAGAGCAACCTACGAGGGTGGTACCAGTATTGTCCGCATGTTAGAAATGAGGAAACCAAACCATGGAAAAGTGAAGTGATTTGGCCAAGGTCACGCAGCAGAAAAAGTGGCAGAAGTAGGATATGAACTGGGGTAGCCTAGCTCCAGCTGCTAGGCTTTTAAGAGCCAAGCAAAGGCCCTGTCCACTATCCCTGCTCTAGGAAAAAGTGTGGTTGGGGGGAAGAAGGTCAGTTTTGGGGCAGGCCATCAGTAAGTTTTATGGGTATGCAGATCCAGGTTGGTTACTTCGGGGTTCATCTAGGGTCTCTGCCCTCAGGAGATGGTGGTGCTTAGGGCTGTCTGGAGCTCTTTGGGGGCAAAGACGCCCAGTTCTGTAATGATGCCACCAGTGATGAGGTCATGGGGGGTGACATCAAAGGCAGGATTCCAAACCTCAATTCCTACAGGACAGAGTAGGGAGACAAGAAGGCAGGTATTTAGCTCTGTGCAAGTTCTCACATACTGTTGTTACCTGTTCTCCACATGGTGGTTCTTGGAATTAGGGAACCCTTGAAAATCTGGGGATACTCATCCCAAAAGCGCATGAAGGCATGGGCTTTGGCATCCAGTCACAAGTTTGTACCCATCCGCCGAAACACCATTCCTGAACTGTCACTGTCCAAGAACAAGGTTTCGGTCTTACATACAACCACCCCATTTTTGCCTGAATCTCTTTAAGAACCTCCAAGAATCCATTTTATGGCTTTTGTGTGGACTCTGCCCTCTGCCTAGATGGCCCAGTGTTTCATTCCCTTCAGGTTTTGCTCAGATGTCACCTTGTCAGTGAGGACATCTGTGATCATCCTGTCTAAAGCCCCTATACCGACACTTCCTTGCTTGTTTATTTCTCCTCAGCTCTTACCTCCTATAAGTCTGTTATCTTGTTCATTGTCTGTCTCCCTCACCAAACTGCCAACTCTCCGAGGGCAGGGACTTTGTGTCTTTTTTTACTTCTATTATTTCAGCACTTAGCATTAGCCAGGCACTCAGAAACATCTGCTGGATGAATTACTCAATGTAGATCACAAGTTATTACACAAGAGGATGCAAACTGGTGGCCTGGAACTTTTCTCTCTGGCTCAGTGTTTTTAAGACCAGCTTTCAAAAGGTGGCAGTTTCCATTTCCAAAAAAATGTAAGGCTTCTCTTGGAAATATCAGAAGACCCATTTCTCTGGGGTCTGCATTCCCCTGCCTGCTGACGGGAGCAGAGTATCAGAGCCCACAGATGACACGTAGCCCATGTTGCTCAGTTTTATTTCAGTGGGTGTGGGTTGTCAACTCTGCTTTCCATGGTCTTGTGGATTATGACCAGTGCTAATTACACCTCTAGGAAAGCAGGTGCTTAAAAAAAAAAGATTAAAAAATTCACAATTAATGTACCTGTTTTTAAAAAGCTGTAAAGAATTGCAGCAGAAAATAATAGAATATTAGGACTTCCCTCTGCTTAACTGTACAGTGTTATTTTTATCCTAACTCCATATTTAGTGGTGTCCCTATATTTTTGATGTTTAGGGGTTTTAACTGGTCCTTTTTATGAAAGGGTTTCAATCATAATTATTAATATTTAATGAGTACTAATGAAGGGCTGGGGCTATTCGCCATGTCACATGAATTAATTCACTGAAGGCCCTGGGGTTTATGAGGTAGGTCATAATAACAACTCACTTTACAGACAGAGACCCCAAGGCTCTTAGGGATGAAAACTTAGGCAAACTGCCCACAGCTGCACAATGAGGAAGCATGGGGAAGCTGAGAAATATCTGTCTCTTCATAGGCACTTGACTGAACAGTATTATTTGTTCTTCAGGTGAGAAAATCGAGGTGAAGAACGGCAAGACAATTTACTCAAGGTTTCTCAATTCATGAGTTGTATAATCTCACGTTGAACTTGACCTCTGAGATGTTTCTGTTCCAAAAATTGGCTTGAATTTGAAAATGCCTATGCCCTAGAAGGCTGGTGACACTCCAGATGCCACCTGCCTCCTGTGAGGGGGCTGGGGAACATAACTGGAGGTGTCCTCCCGAGTGATGGCTTACCTGGTGCTGCAATCCTGACCCCGTTGACATCAGTCAGCTCCTGGCCTGGGCGCTCCTCGATGACAATCTGCTGGCCTGTCTCCAGACGGAGGTCACATGAGGAGCTAGGGGCAGCTACATAGAAGGGGATGCCATGGTACTTGGCAGCGATGGCCAGTTGATAGGTGCCCACCTTGTTGGCTGTGTCGCCATTGGCAGCCACACGGTCAGCTCCCACAACGACAGCTGAAAGCAAGATGTTAAGGGTTATCACCCAGCCCTGGACGCCTGGAGCCCTGCCTGCTGGTGCCCCGCCTGCTGACCTGACACATCTCGGTGGGCCATGGCGGCTGCTGCCATGCTGTCAGCGATGAGGGTGGCAGGAATCTGCTCATAGACCAGCTCAAAGGCTGTCAGCCGGGCCCCCTGGTTGTAGGGTCGGGTCTCTGTGCAGAAGACATGTTTCAGGCGGCCAAGGTTGTGCAGCGAGCGGATCACACCTGTAGGACAAGACCCACCAGAAGGTCAGGACGAGAGAGAAAGGGACAGAAGGGCAGGGTGTCCCATTATTTGGGGGCACAGATCTCCAAAGGCTCCCCATCCCCAGGCCCTTGTGGTGGGTGTTCCCTCTGTTTAGTACCTGTGTGCTTAGAGAACACATTCTTGGTGAGTCCTTCTCTGATCCCTCCACCTCACACAGTGGCCCCCACACCTCTGACCTCTTTCCCTGATTTTCCTCTTTAGCACTTACCACCTTTGAACATATCATATATGTTTATTGACTTTTGCCTGTTCCTCCCACTTTCCTGGCCTGATGGCTGAGATTTTGTTTTCTTTGTTTACTGCTGGCTCCCCAATGCCTAGAACTGTGCCTGAAGAATAGTAGGTGCTTAGTAAATGTCTGTTGAGTGAATGAAGGAGTGCATGCGTGCATGAATGGTGGGGCACGTAGGAGGGGCTTAATAAATGGTAAGTAAATGAGGGAATGTATGCGTGAGTGGCAAGGCACACAATAGGTGCAAGTATTTTTTAAGCAAATGAATGAATGTCTTGCCATAAGGGCCTCAGTCCCCAGGCTCCAGAGTGGGCCCCAGGTAGGTAGGGAAATCTGGAGAATTTAGGGCATCTGCTGCCTTGAACACCGGGACCCAGTTTCCCCTCTTCTAGTGACAGCTACCCTAGTCTTTCCTAGGGGGAACACCCTTCCCCTCAGTTCTCTTGAAATCCACATCCTGCCCACTCTGGCTAGGTGCATCAAGTGATTGATCTTGAATGGCAGGTGACCCCATCAGCACCCTGGGCTACAGGATTTTCCTGGTACGGTTGGCATAGGGACCCTTGGCCCTTTTCCTCCTGATGTGAACATTGGCAGGCCCTCTGCTGACCCATGGAGTGGGTCAGGGACAGGAATAGATGGGTCCTAATGCTACTGTCTGAACCCCTGGATCCAGTCATACTTGAAGCCAACATCATAAGCATTTCTGTATAAGAACTAATCAATTTCCATTTTGCAGGGTGGGAAAAGTGGTTTGGGTTTCTTTCTCTTCATTCCAAAAGAGGCCCTCCCCCATCCCCATGGACACCCCTCACTCACCCAGGGCTGTCCCGTAGCCAGCAGTGGCCAGTGCACCGGTGTTACAGTGGGTCAGTATGGTCACCTTGCTGCCCCCAGGGGCTGCCCGCTCCAGGAGGTGGTGAGCTCCCAGGTCCCCAATTCTCCGGTTGTCCCTGAGGTCCTTCTTCAGCATGTCCTCAGCATAGCAGATCACTCTGGGGCCAACAAGGGGCTCTCAGCCTCAGGGCCTGAGCTGGCCACTTCTTCCTGCCCAACTTTTTTGCTGAAAGCCTCTCACAGCGGTGAGGCCTGGACCCTCCTGCCTTTGCCACCTGTCACTACATTCACTCATGCAACACACGTTAACTGAGCACCTCTTGTGTGTGCAGTGCTGGGGGGCACAGCAGTGACTAAGACAAATATCTGACTTCTGGCCAAGAGGGCCAAGAGGGAAGAATTTTAAAAAAGGAGAGGCTTAGGAACCTCCAGGACATCTTTAAATGTTCCAACATCCGAATCATAGGGGTGCCAGACGGAGAAGAGGACGAGCAAGAAATTGAAAACTTACTTGAACAAATAATGAAGGAGAACTTCCCCAATCTGGCAAAGGAAATAGACTTCCAGGAAGTCCAGGAAGCTCAGAGAATCCCAAAGAAGTTGGACCCAAGGAGGAACACACCAAGGCACATTATAATTACATTACTCAAGATTAAAGATAAAGAGAGAATCTTAAAAGCAGCAAGAGTAAAGGAGACAGTTACCTACAAAGGAGTCCTATTTTTTCTATACTATTCTTACTACAAAGTAAGAATAGTATAGGAAATGTAGAAGCCAAAGAACTTATATGTATGACCCATGGACATGAACTAAAGGGGGGGAATGTGGGTGGGAGGGGGTGTGCAGGGCAGAGGGGAATAAAGGGGGGGATGGGACAACTGTAATAGCATAATCAATAAAATATATATTAAAAAAAGACAAATACCTGTGCCCCTATGGGGCTGACACTGGAGTGGGAGAGGCAAACAATGAGCAAGTACTGGTAATAAAATGAAGGAAAAGGCAGCAGAGTTGAGGGATGGGCAGGAAGAGGGTAGGGTGGGGTGGAATGTGCTGTAACTTATGGGGGGTGGGGAAAGACAGAAACCTTAAACCTGAAGGTGAGCATCTGCTCTGCAGATACCCAGCCTGCAAAAGTGGAATGTTCAAAGGCCCTGGGGCTGGAGCGAGCCCAGGCTGGTCAAAGAACACGAGGGGCATGATTTAGCTGGAGCGGAGGGGTAGAGTGAGAAAAGAGGGTAGAGAGGGAATCAGGACAAGAGACAAAATTCCTCAAAGGCAAAAACCAGGAGAAGGAGGTGGCACTGAAAAGGACCACCCAAGGGCAGTGGGGGCTGAGCATGTTCAGAGGAGGCACAGTCATGGGAATGAGCGTAAGGACTTCTGAGCCAGGCTGCCTGGGGTCAACTCCCAGTCTTACCTGTGTGGCCTTGGACTATGAGCCCCGTGTCTGTTTCCCATCTGTAAAATGGGTTAGCTTCTGCTCAGAGCAGTGACTGGCACAATTTCCCCTACCTCTCCCGGACAGCCTCCTCCGTGGCGCCCTCCTGCTCGGCCTCCTGGGCTGCAGCGTTGGCCAGGTCGTGGGCAGCGCGGGCCATATTCACGGCAGTCGGTCGGGCGGTGACCAGGAAGCTCAGTGTGTCGCGCACGAAGGCCACGAGCGCGTTGAGTCCGGGACCTCCAGCGCCGGCCTGCAGCTCCACGGCCAGGCTGAGGCAGCCTACAAGAGCAATCGCAGGGGCGCCGCGCACCTGTAGGAGAGGGGCGGCGTCGTCAGGGGCACCAGGCGCTGGCACGCTAGACCCCAGCCCCGCCGCTGCACCCCACCTTCATGGCGCGGATGGCCTCCCAGGCCTGGCGCACTGATCCCACCACCTCATAGTGGCATTGTTGGGGCAGCAGTAGCTGGTCGAGGATCTGCAGTGAGCCGCGAGAGTAGCGGATAGCTTCCAAGGAGAGCATGGTGCGGCCAACACTCTCCGGCGCAGCCGGCCGCAGGGATGTGGGGGCGGAATCTCCCCCGGAAGCACGCGCGTGCGCACACAACCTTGCAAGTTCCCAGGACTCAAGGTCCGCTCTGCCAATCCCACACCTCACTCCCAGTCAAGCTCTGCCAGGTAGCTTCCCCCTTAGAAGCGCAACGGTGTCACCATTTACCAGGCACCATCTGGATGCCAAGCCCTGTGTTTAGCACTCCGCTGATCCGTTCACATCTCAGGTACTTGACTTATCCAGGGAGAGGTAGTGCTGCTGGTGACCTCAGGTAGACAAAGTCCCTTATTGAAGATTCCAGGAACTGACTCTTATTGCTGCCCTGAGACTTTATCAACCCCTTGGAGAGCAGGGTTGGTGGGCTGGGGTCAGCCACTGGCACCATCATGTCTGGCTTACGAATTCAGCTGGAACCTCAGGCCCAAGTTTTCTGTGTTTTGTTCACTGCTGTGTCTTCAGTGGCCAGAACAGTGTCTGGCACACTGCTGGTGCTCCACCAGTATTTGTGGAATGACTGTTCAAGGTTTCTGGGAAGGTGGCAGGCTATGAGTCACCTGGTGTATGTGCATCTGTTTTGAGCTATTTTCTGCTTTTACTACTTTCCTTCAAAAGCAGCAGCATGCTGGGGCCTTTTTAGTGACCCCCCTTTAAGATGTCCCATGGGCTGTGGACAATGAACAGCTCACACTTGCATGGGTACTTCGTGTGGCTCCCAGCCCTGGCCTCCGTGCATGGTTCCTGCTGCCTGGTCCCCTTCCCACCCTTCACACTTGGCCTGAGCCACTCCACTGGGAAGTCTGTCCTGATTGCTGACCAACCTGCACTACCTTGAAACCCTCATTATGCTGGGTGAGGACCATGGCTGTGGTCACAGGTGTAGTTGCCATTTGCTATGAGAGACCTGTCAAGTTTGGTTGGGTGGCGGGGTGGGGGAGAGAGGCAGCTCCCAGGCCCATTTAGTAACCCAAGGCAGAGGCAAAGAAGCAGGGCTTTAATGTTGGGGTAGGGATGGGGGGTCCTACAAGGCACACACACTCTCTCCAGGACCAAATAAATAATTCCATCAGTGCAGGAAGGTGAGGTCTGGGGAGGGGGTGACATCTGAGCTCTCGGAGGGCTGGGGATCCAGAAGGGCTGCAGTCTGTGAAGGGCTTCCTGGGTGTGCCTTGGCCTCTGGAGGCATCCAGTTCTCAAAATCACTCACTCTCTGAGTCTGAGTAATCAGCCACGAGCGAGGAGCCAAGGCAGGGGTATGGCATGTCCTGGGGGACAGGTGCCTCCTGGGAGGAGCCTGAAGAGGACCTTGGCCTGTCCTGACAGTAGCCATCCTGCCCCTGAGGTCCCTTTGTATTGGTGGTCTTGACTGTCTCCTGAGAGCAGTCTTGGGGGGATATGGGCCTGTCCTGGGTGGTGCCCTCTGACGCCTGGGGCTCCCCAAACTTGGAGGTCTCAGTCAGGTGCTGCGGGCTCTCTGAGATCTCCCGGGACTGCTTTCGCACAATACCCAGGTCGCCCACGGTGATGGGAGAGCCAGCAGGTGCAGATCTGCGGTTCTGGGTCAGCTTCTTCAGGACGCTGCCAGCTTTGCTGCTGCTGCTGGGTCCTGAGGCTGATGGAAACCAGGAGCGGCTGATGATCTCTGTCCGCTTGAGTTTTTGCTTGTCCTCATATGCTGGCAGGGAGGGAGAGAAGGGGAGGGAAGGAGGTCCAGAGCCACCCTCTGTCTGGGTCTGCCATGGCCCACTCAGCCAGGACCCCTATCTCTTCCCACCCCAACCCCTGTGCCCTCTGGCCCCCACGCACAGTCCAGGGTATGGAACTTGAGCAAGGCGGCCAGCCTGCGGTCATCCTCTGTCTCCGGCACCAGTGGGATGGCCAGGCTCGCCTTAGCCTGCAGTGCCTGGTCCCTCTCTTCCTCCTCCTGCAGGGCTTTTTTCTTTTCCTGTGGGGAGAAGTGACGTGGGTGTCAAAGTCTTGCCTTTTCTGTGCCTGTTGACTCAGGGGCATTGCTCCAGATCTCTGGGTCTCAGCTTCCTCCTCCCCAAGCTTAGGGCAGGAGAAAGCCTCACACCATGGCTGGGGCAGAAAAGTCACTCAACAAATGAGAGGTGCAATTGTCATTCGTATGTGTACCTTTCAGTTTTTCACTTATTCGTTCCAAACATTTACAGAATGCCTACCTTGTCTCAGGCCTTATTCTAGACACAGGGGACCCATCAGAGAGCAGACAAAACCCTTGTAGAACTGACATTCTAGTGGGCAAGACAACAGTGGGGGCGGGGGAAGAATGCCAGGAAGGGCAGAAGGAGTGGGCGGGGGGTCAACTTGAAACATGATGTGGGGTGATGAAGAGGGTCAGGGACTGTCTCCCTGAGAAGATCATGTCTGAGAAAAGACATCTGAGTTGGGGGCCATGTGGGTGTCTGGTGGAAGAGTGTTCCAAGATAGAGGGAACAGCCTGTGCAAAGGCCCTGAGGCAGAAGTATGAGTGGAGTTGTTGAGGAAGGGTGAGGCCAGTGTGGCTGTGAGCAAGGAGAAGGTGGCGACGGGGGTGCGGAGGAGAAGGGGCAGATCATTCAGACCTGGTGGGCCACGGGGAAGACTTTGGTTTCTACTATAAGTGGGAGCCATGGACGGTTCTGAATACAGGAGAGAGGTGACTGACTCAGTTGTTCATAGGTGTCCCCTGGTGGCTGGGGGGTGGGGGGCGAGGAACAGCCTGTTGGGGGTGGGAGGGTGGGAGCCTGGAGACCAGGGCAGAGAGCCTGTGCTAGTCCAGGTAGGAGACGATGGGGGTGGTGGAAGTAGGCAGATACTAGACATAATTTGAAGGTACAGGCTGACAGAACTAACTGGAGATGGGGAGGGGGAGTCAAGGGCAACTCCAGGCTTTGGGAACTCAGTGCCTAGAAGGGCAGATTGCCGGCTTGACTGAGAAGGGGAGGAAGTGGGCAGGGCAGGTTAGGGACTGAGGCATGTATGAGGTGGGCTCGTGGGGATAATACATTTGAAGGTCCTTAGACTCTCCCCGCTCCCCCAACCATGTAGAAGCCCAGAAGGCAGGGGACACATAGCTCAGGGCGCAGGCTGGGCTGAAAGGATACACTTTCAGTATAAACAATTAGTAAGAAAACTAGTAATTTTACTCCTAATAATAATGACCACAGAATGATCAGAAAAGAGACAGAAGAGATGGGTGCTCTAGGATGGTGAGGGAACTTGTGGCCTGTGGGGTCACCGTGAACACCCCTGCCCGGGCTCCATTTGCAGTGTCCCGGTGTGCAACCTACCCCTCAGAGTGAGAGAAGAGGGAGGAGGTCCTCCCAGTGCCCTGCCGGACACCATGAGGGTGAAACACCCATTTTCATCACACTGCTCCGAGCCCTGACTCCCTGTGACATAGCTCTACCAAATATTTTCAGAACAAGTTCAGCCACAGTGGTTACTGACAGCAGTCCCCCTGGGGTGTCCTCAAGCCAGGACTGAGCTGCACTGGGTAGGAGCCAGCATCAGTAGCTGTGCCCTCAGTGACTCTTCACACAGGTGTAGATGTCTTGCCCAAGCATGTCCACGTTGAAATCCTCATTACTATATTTTGTTACAAGTTTTTCCTTTTTTTGTCATAGGGCATGGCAGGGATGATTTTGGAAATTATTTGGGGGCATGTTGACAATCTACAGATTTAATTTTGGGACAACTGAGTGGGCCCATGAAATGTGTGTTAGGAGCTGACCAGTAAGTCAGTGCCCTGCTGGGCCTCTGCCTGACACACTCAGGCCTCGCCTGTGCCCCGGCTGATGGCTCATTTTCCCTTTGAGATATTATGCAAGTAAAGCCTGGTCCCCTCCCAGGGGAAGGTGCTATGTGCTTAATAATAGCTGTTGGGCTAGGGCCTCCCCTGGGCACTGTGAGGCCCCCACGATGCAGATGGAGAAACTTGGGTGCAGTGGGTGAAATGACATGCCAATAGCAAGGATATGGTAGGGCTCGGGCTGGACCTGGGTCTTAATTTGCCCTGTTGGTGGTGCCAAGTGCCCACCCCCCACCACACCCCACCCCACCTGCCTGTGGTTCCAACCCTGGGCTGCAGCCCACTCACCCGGAACCTTTTCCGCAGCATGCTGTTGAGGGCAAAGTCATCCTTCCAGGCGCTCTGTGCCTCTTGGATGTGGCTCAGGGTGGGGAGGGCCTTCTTGAGTGTGCTTCGGTCAGCCTCACCATGCTCCAGGCGGAACATGGCATCTGTCTCCAGCTTTTGCTTCTTCTCGTGCTCTGCAAGGGTGAGAGCATGGCTGTGCCTTCTGAGACCTGGCTCAGGCTCAGGGTCAGGGTTGGTTTTGGGGCTGTCCATGGAGCTCACCTGTCGTCAACACCTGCTCGTTGTCCGCCATGTCCCAGCGCTCCTCCTTGCGCTGAGCGCCACTCACAATCACATAGTCACAATTGGCAGGGTCTGTCTGCATCTCGATGTAGTTGATGCAGAGGTGGCATTTCATCCGGAATCTGGGTGGTGGGCAGGATTCAGGACACTGTGGCTACCCCAGGCTATCATGCGACCCCTGCCTGCTTCCCTCCACCTATGTACACCATTCCACAAGTGCTCACTAAGCACCTACTGCATGCTACATGCCAGGCTCCATACCTGGGGGATAGAGCCACGAGTGAGACAGACATGGTCCCGTCACTCTAGAACTAACCTTCTGACTGGAGTTTGTTCGTTCATTCATTCACTTACTCAGCAAACCTTCCTGAGCTAGGCTGCTCTATGGCAGGCTTGGCACCAGCTGCCAGGAACACAGCAGTGAAACAAGCCAACCTACTCTTGGAGGGACTAAATTCCAGCAGGGGTGATGTTGCCTGTGAAGGCACAACCAACCACAGTGTGGGGTGGTGCTCCCCACTCTAGAAAAGGCTCTCTGAGAGCTGGTGTTGGAGCAGAAACCTGATGTGAGGTAGGGGAGCCTTGCAGATTCCTTGGGAAGACAGAGTGTTCTAGGCAGAGGGCACAGAGGTGGGACCTCAGCAAGAAAGGGACAGCAAGGAGGCTGTGTGGCTGGTGCAGCATGAGGCAGAGACTGGAAGGAGGTAAGGGCAGGGAGGGGACAGAGCAGAATGTTTGGGGTCTTGTGGGCCATAGGGAGGACTTTTACTCTGAGGAAGGTGGGAGCCATGGAGGGTTCTAAGCAGAGGGACTTGCTGATTGACACCCCAGGACAGTTTCCAGGACAGAACCGCAGAGAGCTGCTATCAGGAAGAGGGTAGGAGCCCCCCTCCCCCTCAGACTCCCATTCACCCTGTGCCCCTCTGTGTCCCTGAGACACCTGCTAGGCTGCCTCTACCTGTAGATTGGAGTTGTGTAGTAATTGCCAACCTTCTTCTTTTCTGCGTTGTAACGAACACCTGGAAGGAGAGGGAGAGAGTGGAGGCCCAGGATCAGGCCACCCCAGTGTCTTTTCCCTGGGTGGGGGACAGACAGGGGTGGTATCCAGCCCCCGTGCAGGGGAGGTACCTTGGGAGGGCACTGAAATTCAAGGCAGAGCTGTGTTCAGGCTGTGTGACAGGCGCTCAGGCTACAGCAAAGGGTGGACAGGAGCCAAAGGGCCTGGGTTTGAATCCCAATCCTGCCAGCTATCAGCTAGTGAGGGCCTCACCCCTCCGGGCCTCAGTTTCCCCACCTATGCAACGGAGATGAGTGCAATGCCTACTGTCCAGGGCGACTGTGAGAACAGCAGGAGCTAATGATCACGTGACTGCTTAGAACAGGGCCTGGCTCCACAAGCGTTGAAGAAGGGCTGGATTTATTATTTTTCTAGAGAATTTTCAGGTTTTTTGTTATTTTGCTGGTTAAAAGATGTATTTTTTTTTTTAAAGATTTTTATTATTTATCTTTAGAGGGGAAAGGTAGGAGAGAGGGAGAGGGAGAGAAATATCAATGTACGGTTGCCTCTTGTGTGTCCCATGCTGGGAACTGGCCTGCAACCCAGGCATGTGCCCTGACTGGGAATCGAACCCCGATCCTTTGGTTCGCAGGCCCGCGCTCAATCCACTGAGCTACACCAGCCAGGGCAAAAGATGTATATTTTTGACTCTGTATGACCTTGCTTATCAGTGAAAAAAAGTTTAAACTAGACAAACACAGCTTGGGCTGGCAGGCGGCATGGCTTGGCTGCATTCTCCTTTCCTGGTGGCTACTTCCCTTCATGGCCCTGGGGTGACCCATGTGTGGGGTCAGGCCAAGCCCCACTCTTTGTCCTCTGAGCAGTTGGTGGCCTTTGAGACAGATTGCCCTGACTGGGTCTGATCAAGCAGACATGATAGGGGTTTACTCGTCCTCCTCGGCAGTGGGGAGGCCTGGAACCCCACTTCCTGCACTTCCACAGCCTCTGTGAGGAGGACTGGACCCTGTCACTGAGAGCTACCAGCTCCTGTTTACAGAGCGAGCTACTCCCTGGCCCAGGAGCTGTGTGAGGAGCTGAGGGAGGCGCTGTGAGGACCCCAGAGGAGGAAACGGGGTCAGGGGAGTTGAGTTACCGGACTGAGGTCTCACCACTGCTGAGTGCAGCCTTGGCCCCATGCCTGTCTGTCATCTGTGTACCTCTGGCACAGTCAGAGGTCTGACAGCTAATGGTAACAGTAAAGGACAGTGACAGCAGCAGATTGAATGTATGAGTCCTCACACTGTGCCATGTGCTGTGCACTCGGCAGTTTATATGCCACGTAGGTGGACACTCATATCATCTGAATTTTACAGGTGGGTAAACTGAGGCATACAGAAGCTCAGCCACTTACCCAGGGTCACCCAACTAGGAGGTGAACCCAGAGCCTGGCCTCCTCACCACTCCGTGATAAGGTATCTGCCGCCCGCCCGTCTCTTGGGAATCATCTCCTCCCTGACTCCTGATTGGGAGCATCCCAGGGGGTGACACATGTGGTTAGTAGGCTTCAGTGTCTGTGGGGCCAAGTGGGCAGGACTGGCAGAATCAGGGGGTGGGCGCAAACTCACCCATGCCGATGTGGTTCTTGCAGCCATCACACCAGATGTTATACGGCATCTCGAACCTAGACAAACAGAAAACAGCTCCTTTGCGCCTACTCACAGGGCCCTCCCTTGGTCTCTACCCCTGCAACACTGGCCACTGCCGCACTGCAAAGGGCCCGTGCACAGCAAGCACAAAGAATGGCTGGCAAATGTTCCCACAGTGAGGCCCGTCCAGTCTGCTGCTCCCTGGCCAGCCGACCCAGGCGGGGTGAGTCTCCGTGGGTGCTGCTGTGTTTTCCATGCCTCACCATGCCAAACGGCCAGGAGCAGAGGGGGAAGAGGTAGGGGCACTAGTGTTTTTCGAGTTAGTCAAGTGTTTGTATTGTCACCGATTTTTCTCATGTGGTTCTATGTGTGATGCGCAGTTCTGTTTTCTATGAACAGCAGTGACAGAGCTTCTCTTTTAAAATAAAATGTTAAGTAATGAATAATGAGGAGGTGAGGGCTCAGCTACCAGAGTGGACAGGGGTGGCGTGTGCAGGCCCCAGGCAGGCAAGCCTGGCTGGCTCTGGGGCACGGAAACACGGAGGGAGTTTTGATGACACCTTCCACCCCGTGCCTCCTGAGGTTCCTCTCAGGAACTTGTGTCTCGACTCTTTTTCCACAGACATTTCCTCCTCTGATGGTTTTATCATGGGATCCTCTGCTCAGGCCCAGGGTAGGCATGAGAAGGAAGGAGGGAAGGGTTTGCCCTTCTGGGGACATACACCTGGCTTCCTGTCAAGGAGGGCTGGCCAGAAACGGGAGAATCCCCAGGGAAGGGCCATTGCCCTGGCTCCCCTGCAGTAATGGCTCCGATTCCTCATTTTCCCTCTTCATCCTCCCTGTGTCCGTGCCCCTTGCAATGAGACTGTGCAGCAGTTCCTGTCAGGAGGTGAAGGGCATCACGATGCATTTTGAAAAATCAACGGCACAGAAGTGACGCTGTGCCAGCTCTGGGTGTTGGCCTCAAGAGGCCTCGTGCACCTCTGCTTCCTCTCTTTTGGAACCTGCAGCTGTTGTATAAACAAGCCCAGGCTAGATGGCTGGAGGATGAAGCACATGCAGCAGAGCCCAACCAGGCTGCCCACAGCCATGCTGGGCCAACCAGTCCCCAGCCAGCTGACCCCCAAACATGTGAAGGAGCCTGGCCCAAGTCAGCCAAGCCCAGTTCAGGCCAGCAGAGGCATTCAGCTGGGCTGCAGACTTGTGAGCAATAATATGTGCTTATTGTTTTGTTGTGTGGCAACAGCTAACTAATACAGTGACTCTCTGCTTAACAGAATTAAGACCCTGCAGCATTGGGCAAAACTGAGTGCTGAATTCTCCTTGAGATTGAGGCCAGGTAGTACAAGGGGCAGGGGTCCTCAGGCCTTACCTGATGATGAGGATGCCCTGGGACAGCTTCCGAGCCCGCTCCCGCAGCGGGTGGCTGTGGTGGTACCGGTTGAGAGAGCCATGCTGTGCAGAAAGGAGGAGGGAGCGGGTTAGCGCTGCTGAGCTGGGCAAGCTCATGCTCTCCTGCATAGGCTGAGAGGGGCGTCTTTCTTATGACCTACCAGGGGTATTAATAGTGAAATGGAAGGCACAGAGGCCCTGGTGAAGCCAGTGGGGTTGGACTCAGGAATACATGAGTTCGAATCTTTCCTCTCTAATTTTAGAGCTGAAAGAGCCGTGTGAGCCTGGGTAGTAACCTCACCTTTGGCCGTCCTGAGCCTCGGTTTCCCGTAATTATGGCCAGGTGTTGTGGGGAAAATTAGGTGAGATGACAATACTGACAAAGGTTTACTGGGTACTTTATCTGTGTTTTCTCACTTAAATACCTCAACAATTCTGTGAGGACAGGTTGTTTTATTTTCTTTTTTTAGCATTATTTTTAAATAAGATTTTATTTATTTATTTTTAGAGAGAGGGGAAGGGAGGGAGAGAGAGAGGAGAGAAACATCGATGTGAGAGAGAAACATCCATCGATTGGCTGCCTTTCATATGCTCCCAACCAGGGACCAAACCTGCAACCCAGGCATGTGCTTTGACTGGGAATTGAACTGGTGACCCTTTGCTTTGTGGAATGATGCCCAGCTGAGCCACACTGGTCAGGGCTTACTTCCTTTTTGCTGTGAGGAAACTGGTACACAGAGGCTTAGTTAGGGCCTGGGACCACGCAGCCAGATTGCACTGACCCATTCAGCAGGCCTTACCGAGCATCTGGAGTATAGGGACATAGCTGTGAACAAGACGGAATTGTCTCTGCCCTAGTGGAGCCAGTGTTCTAAAGGGGCAGATGGACAACACCCGTATAAAGGGACAATGCATCAGGGAGTTATACGGGCTCTGAAGGGAAATAAAGCACTAGGTGATGAGATGGAGAACAAGATGGGGGTCAGTGAGGCCCTCTGTGAGGACAGACATAAAGGAAGGGAAAGAGCTTTGTGGTCAAACGGAGGAAGAGGTCCCAGGCAGAGGGAACAGCAGAGGGTACGACCAGAGGAGCTGAAGCCAGGAGAGCGAGGGACTCTGACTCCAGAGCCTGAGCACCTAACCTCATCCTGGGCTCTGCCAGAAACACGCCGCGCTGAGCACAGGGTACAAGGTCACTGATGAGAGCCACATTTACCACTGGGAATGAAGACCACACCGAGACTTGTGTCACAAGCACAGGGCAGAAAGATCTCAGAGCCACCCACACTTTGGCAGCAGTGGCTCCGATTCAGGAGGGGATGAGGTACCTCCTGGCCCCTGCCCTGTGCAGTCTCCGCTATCATGGATACGGAGAAGGAAGCCTGCCCCTTACCTTTTCAGGATTGAAATCTGGAGGGTAGTACTTGTTTACTCCTTTCCTTTCGCCCTGGAAAGCAGAAGAGAGACATTACCCAGAGAGGGACCTGCAGGAGGCATAGTGGCGCAGACTCGGTGGGCAGAACCTGATGAGGGAGGCTGAGGATGGCCCTGGGCTCCATGTCTGACCAGGGACTGGTGACCTGGGAGAAAAACCCACTGTTGTGGCTGTGGAAAATTCCACCAGGGTTGAACTCTCCTAGAGCAATGGCTTTCAGTATTGTGGGGGCTGTGACTTACAGTAAGACATATTTAACACTGCAGCTGTGCACATACACCCATAATACTGAGGCACAGGTTTCATGAAAGAATCCTTACCCTGGCTGGGGAGTCTCTTTTCAAATGCTGTCAGCCACCTGCTGTGTTGACTGAACAACCCACCAAAGCAGTGGGTCTCAAACATGGCTGCATGCTATAGCCACCTGAGGAGTTTCTAAAATACCTCTAACTGGGACCCACTCCCAGAAAACTAGCAGAGAACCTGCTCTGAGGAGTGGTACCCAAAGACTGTGCCTTTAAGAAGCAACCTGGAAACTGTGTTTAAACAAATCCTTGTATATGCTTGTTCACAATGGCATTATGCACAATGCCCCAAAGGTGGAAACAACACAAATGCTCATCAATGGATAAATAGGTAGCCAGATATGGTCCACCCACACACTGAAATATTATTCAGTCATAAAAACGAATGAAGCTTTGACACAGGCTACAGCGTGGATGAACCTTAAAGACATGATGCGAAGTGAAAGAAGCCAGACACAAAAGGCCACATGGTGTACGAGTCCCTTTACATGAAATGTCCTGAACAGGCAAACCCACAGAGAAATGAAGCAGACTGGTGGCTGCCAGGGGCTGGGGGAGGAGCAGAGGGGAGTGACTGCTGATGGGGACAGGGTTTACTTCTGGGTGATGGAAATGTTTTAGAACTAGATAAAGGAGATGGTTGCACAACATTATGAATGTATTAAATGCCATGGGATGATACACTTTATTTATTTATTTTTTTAAATTTATTTATTTTTAGAGAGACAGTGCTAATGAAAACAGAGAGATAACAATGGACGAAAGAAGCTGCATGACTCCCCTGTTGGCTCCCTCCCCCAAGGGAAACAGTATGTCTGCACATCTGTGCTCCCCCTAGGAACTTCCGCCTCCCAAATCCCCATGTTTGCCCTATATGAACTTGCTTCTACAAGCTCAAGGTAAGGTGGGTATTAGTGTTTCAACGCTCCACCTTCTCAACTGTTAGCCTCTGATATTAACAAAAGTGCAATTATAATTCAACCCCTGTCTCTGCTTTTTGGCTGAGTGGTGACAGGCAGCATGAGCTCTCAACTGGGTTGACCTTCTGTTTCAAGCGGAAGGGAGGGAGGAATAGAGGGAGAGAAACACCAATGTGAGAGAGGAACATTGATTGGTTGCCCTCATAGATGCCCCCAACTGGGGATCGAACCCCCAACCCAGGCATGTGACCTGACTGGGAACAGAACTGGCAACCTTTCGGGTGTGGGGTGATGTCCAACTCACTGAGCCACATCAGTCAGGGTGGGATGATGCATTTTAAAATGGTTAATTTTGTCAGGTAAATTTCACCTCATTAAAAAAAAAAAAAAGAAAGAAAGAAAACAGCTTCCTGGATGATTTAAGTGGGCAGCAAAGTTTGAGAACTGCACCAAAGATCATGAATCCAGAGTTTGAAAATACCATCTTGGAGCTCAGGCAGCAAGAAGGGGCTTTCGGAGGGGAAGGGGCTGCTGTGGGGGTCCGATGAAGACTACAAAAGAACCCCAAGGAGCACATGCCAGTCTACTCACCATCTTGGGATCTGCCTACTGGTCCTCACCCTCAATGCGGCCAATCTGAAAAGAAGACACTGACACTGAGTTCTGCTGGCTGCCTGCCCAGTTGCACCCTCCTGGGGAGACTGGCAGAGGGCCCACGGCTTCCCTGAGAAGACACTGTGGGCTGGGTCCGGTGATGGCCCTCAGAAGAGGCCCCTCCCCCCAGGTGTAGGAGGTGTCGAAAGAGCGGCATTTGTTGGTTTGGTAAGAGAGCATCCCGTCCACTCTCCGTGCAACATACAGTTACCACCTCTCACCCCCACAGCCCCTGTCACCGCTCTTCTGGACCACTGCAGTCACTTCTCTCTGCTCTGCCCTCAACTCCCACGATCTGTTCTTTTCACAGAGGTCAGGAGGACTTCTTAAAAAATGAATCTGAAATATTCTTCTGCTTCAACCCCTCCTATGATTCCCTTTGCTTTGAGAATCATGTCAAGCTCCTCCCTGTGGCCTGCCCCTCCAAGCCTGCCTTGCACCCCTCTCCCTTGTGCTCACTCTGTTCCAGTCACGCTGGCCTTTTGGCTGCCTTCAGAGGCTGAGCAGGTGCAGGCCAACTGCCTTGAGTGCTCCTCCAGGAGCTGTCCATTTTTTGTCACAGGTTTCAGTTCAAACATCACATTTGTCAGAGCTCTTGTTGGAGTCGCTTCTCTCCTGGAGTTCTTACCACATCACCCTGCGTCTCTCTGCTTGTCTACAGCTCTCTCCTCCACAAGGTCTCACCTTGTTGTATCTCTAGTACCAAGGACAATGCCTGGCCTCTGATAAATTCTGATGAAGAGCCACTAATTAAGGTTCCCTAAGAATCAGCGCAGGTGACGCAGGTATCAAATGCAGGGGCATCCTCTGCACCCTGCATGTGTGGAGGAGAGACTTTTAGGTTTAGAACGGGGATTGGCAAAATTTCTATTAAGGAATACATAGTAAATACTGCTGGCTTTCTGGACCAGACTGTCTCTGTCCCAACAACTCAACTCTGCCCATCACAGCTACAAAGCAGCTGTGGACAATAGGTAAATGAATGGGTGTGCCTGTAGTCCAATAAAACTTTACTTAGGGACACTGAAATTTGCATTTCACATGACTGTTACCTGTCACAAAATATTCTCCTTTTGATTTCTCCTAATCATTTAAGAAGTTACTACTACTCTCAACTAGCGGGCTGTACAAAATCAGATTGGTTTTGGCCTGTGGGCAGAGTCTGCCAGCTCCCTGTGCTAGAATCAGGAAGCTTGGTCTAATTGTTTCTGCCAATTTAGCTGTGCACTCTTTAACGGTTACAGTGTGCCAGCCGCTGCACTGTGTCTGACATCATTGCCTCATTTACTCTATATTATGTTACTATTATCTCCAATTGACATGGGGGATTGAGTATTGGGTTGGCCAAAAAGTCCATTTAGTTTTTTTCTGTAAAATAAAGTACACATTTTTCATTTTCACCCATAATTTTATTGATTTGGATATTTTTAGTATGTCAGCTATCTCCTGCTATTTATTGGCTTCTAGTGGGTAGAGGCCAGGGGTGCTGCTAAACATCTTCCAATGCATAAGACAGCCCCACTGCTAATAATTATTTGGCCAAAATGTCAGTAGTACCAAGAAACTTTGCAAACCACTTCTGACACATTTGATCAGTCACAGCACATTCTCCATACACCGCACAAATGTTTTTTTTGCATTTCAGTTGCATTTTTACCTTTCTTGAAATAATAAAGCATAATATGCTGAAAATGTTGCACATATCCTTCCACCTTTAATATTAAAATGACTGCACAAAAATTTACCAAATTTTGATAAGTTTTTTTAAACACACACTGATTTGACAGCTGTCACAATACAATCTAACAAAATTGCTTCTAATGAAGTTAAAGACAACTAAGCAGTACTAGAGCTATCATATGGAAAAAGCTAAATAAACTTTTTGGCCAAACCAAAAACTTGTCCAGGGTCAGAAGCTGATGGGGAGGTAGAGTTGGGGTGCAAAGTGCTGTAAACTATTTCACCTTGCTCTGAACCTCTCATCATCTTGTGTTCTCCATCTGTAAAGTGTGTCCCTAGACCAGATTTTCCTAAGGTCCCTTCCAATCTAAAAATGCTTTTGTTAACAAAACAGTTAAGTGCCCACACAGGCTTTGAAATCGAAGTTCCTTGAGCTTGAACCCCAGCTTTACTCCTCACTCACTGGGTGACCTTGGCCAGTGTCTGAATTTCCCTGAACTTATAATTCCTCACCTGTAAAGAGCAGATGAGGTCAACAGGGCTGACTTTCTGGCATTGCTGCAGATGACATAATACACTGGGAAGTGCTTGCACAAAAGTACTCTGTTTATAGGAGCTGGGGGTCTTAACATGGTTTTACTACCCCAGTGATGGTATAGCTGAAGCTATAGGGTGGATATACAGAAATCTCTGATCCCTGGTGTCAAGAGTAATCGAAGATTGCAGATTGCAGGTGCCCAGGACATACTGTTTGGACTGGGATACAGACTCTGCTGCTTGCGAGCGCCTTGACTTGACTTTGGGCAAGCTGCTATCTTTGCACCTCAGTTTCCTAACTGGAAAATGGGGTTTAGAAAAGTATCAACCTGATAAATTTGATGTTAAGACTCAGTGAGTTAAATAAAGTTCTTAGAACAGCTCCTGATGCTGAATTAATCGTCAGTAGTTTTGATGATATCTCATGTCCACCGTTTTACAAGCATCATTTTACGAAATGTTCATCATAACCCAGCGCGGCAGGGGGTTACTGGTTCAACTTTCCACATGTCATAAACCCAGGGGACCTTTAGGCATAATATAGGCCAAGGCTGAATCTGGGGTCACGACGGTAGCCGGGGCTTTGGGTCGTGGGTCGCGAATGGGACCTAGGCCGTTTCCGAACATCGGACCCGCGACCGAAGAACCCCGCGACCTCCGACATGACAGTTCCCGTAGGGTAGCTCCGAGACTGGGTGAGAGAGCAGTTTGACCCCCAGCCCAACCAGGCCTACGGGCCCCTCCGCCTGGCCAGACTTACCTGCCCCCTTCCTGACGTCACAGCGCGCCTATGCCCGGAAGTGAGTGCTAGACGCGCAAGGGGCGTAGCGCACTCTGGCTGACGAGAGACGCCTGCGAGAGGCGGGGCTAGGCATCAGCGCAGCGCTGATTGGCTGAGTGATGAAAACGCCGCGCGCTCTCAGTTAGTGGAGTGGACCAATTCAGGCCTGCCCCTTCCCATCGCGTACGCACACAGTGCCCACCTTCGGTCCCGCCCACTCTATGTAGCCCAATCCGAGGCCTGCCTCCCTAACGGCGCCTTCCCCGGACCACAATCTCACCAGCTGAAACGTGTCAGCGAAGATGGGAGAAGTCCAGGCTGCGCAGGGCGAAGTAAAACAGCTTCTTGGTTTTGAACAGTTAGCGAGCTAAGGGCTGTTTTTCCATTTGTAAATGGTTAGGGTAAAAAAAAAAATAAAGAGAATAACATGTTGTGACGTGAAAATAATAGGAAGTTTAAATTCTAGCATCCGTAAACGAACTTTTATTGGAATACAGCTAAGTCCATTTATTTACCTAGTGCCTATGGCCACTTTGCCACTACAGTGGCGAAGTTAAATGTTTGCAACAGAGTGTGTGTGATCCCAGAGCCTAAAAAATTTACTATCAGACCTTTTTACAGAAGTGGGCCAGTCTCTGCCTTGGAGCCGTCAGACCAACCTGGTTGTGCCTTCTTCACAGGGGCGTGGCTTTTGAATTTTTATGCCCTGTATGGCCTAACAAAATTTGTTTGTTCGTTTGTTTATTGAACAGCTGTTTTAGGTGCGTGCTAGATGCCAGGCCACGGGGGACTGTGAGTGAAGAAAACACCCTTTACTCATTGATGAGGCGTATCAACTCGCAGTTTATCAAGGGCAGTGTGAGAAATGATGACACTACTACTACTGTATTATTTGGTGCTAAATAATGTTCTAAAGTCTTGCAAGTCAGTTCCCATGTAATTAAGGTGCTGCACACTGAGTGCTCATAATTCACCAAGCATCATTCACCTGGGCTCAGTACTGTCATGTGTTATCTCAGGGAACGCTACTCCTACGAAATGGATATGCTAGCATCCTCATTCCACAGTTGAGACAAGCCCAGAGAGGTCAAGTAACTGGCCCAATGACACACAGTGAGGGGTAGAGGATTTGACTTTTGTCTGCTGATGTTAAACCTTGTTCCCTTAACCTCTGAGGATTGTATATATTAAGTATTAGGTCTATGGGCACCCAGAGGAATGTTTAATGAGGGTGGGGATGTTTGGGAGTTGGCAGGAGTGAGGGTCAGTGACATCCCTGTGAGGGGTGACCCCTGTGCTGGATGAAGAGAAGCAAGGCAGAGAGGAAGGGGGCACAGGGCAGAAGCATACTCACAGATCCTGAAAAACGAGATGGAGCTGCATTCAGCCCCAGTAATCTCGCTTGCAACCACTGAATTTTGCTTGAGTCCTTATCTTGCACCTCAACAGACAGTGACTAATATTTTGGGAAGGGGAGGTGTAAGAACCCTTGTCTTTCAAGAGATACGTAGAGCCTTACTCTTCTTACACACAGGGCCAGTGATGGCACTGAACTATCAGCCTGAGATATGAAGAGACTGTTCTATAATGATGCCAAATGCAGGCCAATTCCTGTGGGGCAAAGGGAACTCACTTAGGGAGAGGAGAGCAATTAGCCACCCTGGGCAGGGTAGCAGGAAGGGACCTGGATTCTAGCTCTGTGCATCTTGATCCTCACATCTGCTCAATTGCAAAGTGGAATATTTTGGCTCTGCCCATGGGAACGAACACAGTAAATGCCTACAGATGTACTTGTAAAACATTTGAATAAGAAAAGAAAGCTGTGGGCTGGGAAGGGCATTCCAGGAACATGGTGCAGCTTTTGGGAACAAGAGAATGAACAGAAGATTAGGCGTGCTTTAAGCATCTGTAACTTCTTTACATGAAGCTGATGGTATCCATCGCCTCTATTCCTGCCTGCCCTGCAAAGGTCACAGAGGGCCTATCAGTCTTCCACATGCCAGCCCTTCACTTTCCTCCTACCTCTGAGAGCCTCTGGTTTAAACCCAACTTCAGCTTCACCCCTTCAATCACCATCCAGAGCTCAGAAAGCAGATGCAACAGGTTAGACATTTTATATTTCACTTGTGGTTGTGATGAAAACTGTTTTGGCCCCGTCTGAGTGGCTCAGCAGATTGAGCAGTAGCTTGCAAACTAAAAGGTCGCCGGTTGGAACCCCAGTCAGGGCACATGGCTCGGTTACAGGGAAGGTGCTCCACTGGGGGCATGCAAGAGGCAACTGATCGATATTTCTCACATTGATGTTTCTCTTCTTCTCTTTCTCCCTCCCTTTCCCTCTTTTTAAAAATAAATCTTAAAAAAAAAAAAAAAAAAACACCTGTTTTGGCTGCTGCCCTTCCAATTGTGTGTGAATATCTAACCTCCAAGAGGGTATCACAGCTTTTGTACTTAGCCAGCACATCCTCTGCCATAGTTGATTGGGTCAGTGGGTTTGATTTAGCCAAAGCTGGGTGAATCGGGTTTGCTTTTGGGAAGTTAGAAATGGCTTCCAGACAGGCATGGGAACCTGCCTGTGGCCTCACATGAGACCATGGCACTTCAGACTTAGTGGGAAGCCATCCTTAGCCATGTGCAGAGAAAAGCAGAGATAAGCAACCATGTAGTGAGAGAGAGACATGGAGGCCTTTCAGTTGTTAGTTCCCTTGAGATAGCCCTATAATAAACTCTCCTCCTTCAGCTAAGCTAGTTTGAACAAGTTTATCTTTCTTGCAACCAAAAGAAGCTTGATGATGAGAGTGGTCCTGTATATGATTATGGGAATGGGTTAAGTCAGCAGTTGTATTAAAGCAAAGAAAGGAGAGGTGAGTGATGATTTCAAGACAGCCCAAACTCCTCTTCATTCTTTTGAGAGAGCAAAGGACAAGGACGGTAAGATGTTAGGAAAAAAACCCAAGTGCTAATTTCTTTTTTTGTGCCAGAGGAGAGGGTTTCTATAGTAAACAGTTTCTGTGGTGCTCCAGATGCCTGTCTCCTGGTGTCCTGGTGTAATCCTCTCCCCTGAGTGTGGGCCTAGTGACTCTATTCTAATTAGTAAAATATGGTCAGGTGATGGGATATATGTGATTACCTGTATATAAATACATAAGATTGTAGTGTCCATCTTGCTAGGGGACTCTCTTCCTTGCTGGGCTTGTCGAAGCCAGCTGCTGTGTTGTGAAAAGGAAGTGAGAGCGGCTCACAGCCAACAGTTCCTAGTGAGGAACTGAGGCCCTCAGTCTAGAGCCTGCAGTAAAGGAACATTCCACTCGTAACTACATAAGCCTGGAAGCAGAGCCTCCCCAGGTGAGCCTTAGGTGAGACACAACCTTGACCCATTCCTTGATCACAGCCATCAAGAGGATCCAGTTAAGCTGTACCCAGACTCCTGACCCACAGAAACTGAAATAAATGTATGTTGTTTTAAGCCACTAAGTTTGTCATCATTTGTGAGGCAGCAATAAATAACTAATACAGTTTTTTTCTCAGACTATAAATCAACATAAGATGAAAGAAATTTGCTTGATGTGTTTTCAATTCAACTGCAGTCAAAAGAGAAAACTCAGTTGCAGACCTATATATTTACCTCTGCAAGATCCCAATGTGAGCAGGACAATATTTGGGTTTCTCAGCTAGGCAATGGATTCTAGAAAATCCTCTTTCTGGTGCAAGCCTGAGGCAGAGAGGACAGGGCCTGGGCCAGGGCACCAGGGCGATTCTCCAGGTTCCATAAAGGCCACTCCTCCAGAGGCCAGGCACATGGCACATTCAGGGAGCCTTGGTGACTTTGTCATGATCCTGCAACCTTGGAGGAGGAGGGGGGACCTGCAAAGCTAGCAAGTTCAGTGCCATACTGCCACTCATTCACAGCTGCATCTGGCTTATTCTTCAGCTAAAGTCTTTTGAGGAAAGAAAATCTTGAAAAGGAACGTCTGTTTAGAAATGTGCATTTCATGTGTGGCAAGAAGGTGGTGATGCTCAGGGCTTTGAGTCCATGCGAGAGCTATTTATTTGGTCTGTGTCTCTAAAGAGGAAGAAGACAGGGCTGGGTTAAAGAAGCAAAGGCACCTCCCTTCCCAGTCATGACAGGGCAACCTGAAGCTGTCAGGCCCCAGCGTGCCTGGTGGCTGGGAAGAGAACATGGAAGAGAACAAGTCTTTACCTTGAAGACCTCAATGTCATCTGTGTATTACCTTCAAACAACAGGAATAATAATACACGTAACTCAGGCGCTCCTTTTATTGTACCAAGTTCAAAGGACTTTTAAAAGGGGGCCTGTGTCTTTATGGGTTTAGGAAAACTGGATTCTCTGGAGCAGTTGGCTTCTATTCTTGGTTCTGCTGCTTGCTATTCCAGTTGACCTGGTGATCTCTTGGAGCCTACTGTTCTTAAAATTGAGGGAAAAAGCAAGGAACCAGAGACAGAGAGGCACCCCTACCATTTCTGGTTTTCTAAAAGCTTTTGAAGTATAATTCAAAGCATTTTTGCTTCTGGCTGAGAGGAGGAGGCCAGGAATGCATGCTGGTGCCAACACAGACTGCATGACAAAGGCATTTCCTGTTCTCTCTGTGGCTCTGTTACAATTCTCCTTTATTTACCACTACATGCCCTGAAATGCATGGGCCTATTTCATGGCTCTCTGATGTGCCTCTACCAGCTAAATCTGAAGGTCATGGGGATGATGAGTGTAAGGGTCCTGCAGTCAGTCATAGGCAGGTAGGCCAGAATCTGGGCTACCACATGCTTTGGTTCTGGCTTGAAGCCTTAGAGACTAAGGCAAGATTGGCAAGCTTTCTGTAAAGGGCCAGAGAGTAAATAATTTATGCTTGGGGGCCAGATGGTTCCATAAAACTCCTCATCTCTGATACTGAAAGCATAGATATTATGTAAATGAATGGATTGGGCTATATGCAAATAAAACTGTATTTCCAATAAAATCAGGCATTGGGCCAGGCAGTTCGCTGAACCCTGGTCTAAGGAATTGAAAAGATTAAATCTTTATCTTAGAGCAACTACAAGTCTTACTCCTTCCAATAAAAGCAGCTGCAAGGGCACTGTGGACAGGAGGCGGGGAGGTCCTGTGGTTGTTACAAAGTTCTTAAGGTCACATTCAGAGGTTTGAATTTGGGCATCACTTCCTAGTTTTGTGACTTGAGGCAAGTTGTTAACTATTGTACGGCTCAGTTTCCTCACCCAATGATGGAGATAATGACACTTAAGGCTCAGAGCGGCACAGGAGGTTTCCTGGGATGACACAGGGAAGGCACTCAGCATAACTAGTATTTAATCTAGATTCCATGATTGTTGAATCAGAAGTCTCTAGCTTAGCAAACAGGTTTTTTCCTTCCACTGTATAAACTGATGTTTATCACAGTGGCAACGAGATCAGTACTTTTAATTTTTGGTCTACTGCATGTAGGACACCAAGGGTGAGTCACTACAGGTGTATGCTAGTAAACATGGCCTATCGGAGAAACGACACCAAAGAAAAGAATCGTGTCTAGAATATCACCCTTAAGACCATGATTTGGGACTTCCAGCCAAGACGGAGGTGTAGGCGGACACACTGTGCCTCCTCTCACAACCAAAATTAAGGACAACAAATATTTAGAAATAAGAAAACAACCAGAACTTATAGAAAATTGAACTGTACGGAAGTCCAACAACCATTCATCCAGACCGGTAAGAGGGGTGGAGTCGCGGCAGGAGAAAGTGGAGGTGCAGACCTAGGAACGCAAGCAGCAGCGGCTTGCAGTTCCCAGGTGCACAGGCGGCGGCTGGCAGTCCCCGGGCCCACAGGCAGCAGCTGGCGGACCCCGGGCACAGGGGGGCAACTGTGCAGAACCAGTGAGGCCACACAGGGCGGCTGGCTGACCAGGTAGTCCCACATTCCCGGGCACAGATGGTCCAGGCAGAGGGGAAGTGGCGGAAGGAACTGAATCCAGGAGAGAGCGGAGCAGGCGCCATTGTTCCCTCTCAGACCCCGCCCCCACATACAGCGTCACAACCCAGCGACTGAGCTGCCCCACACTGGGGAGCGCCAGAGGCTCCACTCCTCATTATGTAACAGCACGCGCGCCTGCGCAGATAATCCAGGTGAAGGGGAAGCGGCGGAAAGGGCCGGAGTCCAGGAGAGAGCTGAGCAGGCGCCATTGTTCCCTCTCAGACCCCGCCCCCGCATACAGCGTCACAACCAGGCGACTGGGCTGCCCCGCCCTGAGGAACACCTAAGGCTCCACCCCTCTTTACGTAATAACTGCGACCAGACTAAAACCAAAACAAAACAAAACAAAAAAAAACCCACCAAAAATGGCTCAATCCGGAAAACAAATAAAAGCCCCAGAGCCAATTCCTCTAAGTAGTGAAGAGATAGCCAGTCTATCAGATGCACAGTTCAAAGCACTGGTCATCAGAATGCTCACAGAATTGGTTGATTTTGCTCACAAACTAGATGAAAAAATGCAGGCTACAATACGTGAAATGAAGGAAGATGCATGGGGAACCGATAGAGATGGAAGGAAAACTGGGACTCAAATCAATGGAGTGGACCAGAAGGAGGAAACTAACAACCAAACAGAAAACAAGGAGAAAACAAGAATTCAAAAAAATGAGGAGAGGCTTAGGAACCTCCGGGACATCGTTAAACGTCCCAACATCCGAATTATAGGGGTACCAGAAGGGGAAGAAGAAGAGCAACAAGTGGAAAACTTATTTGAACAAATAATAAAGGAGAACTTCCCCAATCTGGCAAAGGAAATAGACTACCAAGATGTCCAGGAAGCTCAGAGAGTCCCAAAGAAGTTGGACCCAAGGAGGAACACACCAAGGCACATCATAATTACATTAGCCAAGATTCAAATGAAGGAGAGAATTCTAGAAACAGCAAGGGATAAGGGCACAGTCACCTACAAGGGAGTTCCCATCAGACTGTCAGCTGATTTCTCAAAAGAGACCTTCCAGGCAAGAAGGAGCTGGAAAGAAATATTTGAAATCTTGAAAAGCAGGGACCTACATCCAAAATTGCTCTATCCAGCAAAGCTGTCATTTAGAATGGATGGACAGATAAAGTGCTTCTCGGATAAGGTCAAGTTGAAGGAGTTCATCATCACCAAGCCCTTATTATATGAAATGTTAAAGGGACTTATCTAAGAAAAAGAAGATAAAAATATGACGGTGAAAAGACAGCAAACTCACAGCTATTAAGAACCACACCTAAAACAAAAGCAAATTAAACAAACAGCTAGAACAGGAACAGAACCACAGAAATGGAGATCACATGGAGGGTTAGCAACAGGGGTATGGGAGGAGGAGAGAGGGGGAAAAGGTACAGAGAATGAGTAGCATAGATAGTGGGTAGAAAATAGACGGGGGAGGGCAAGAATAGTGTGGAAAATGTAGAAGCTAAAGAACTTATGACACATGGACATGAACTAAAGGGGGGGATGTGGGTGGGAGAGGGTGTGCAGGATGGAGGGGAATGATGGGGGAAAATGGGACAACTGTAATAGCATAATCAATAAAATATATTTAAAAAAAGACCATGATTTGGGCAAATTAAAATCTTTAAAAAAATGTTTCAGAGTTAGGTTATATATAGACAATTGAAATATGAAAGACATGGAGAGGAACCCCCTACTCTTACCGCCCCTGGAACAAACACTGAGTTTTACTACAGACTGTCCTTCTCCGAAGGCGTGTGTGGGCCAAAAGAAATGAGTAACACTGACAAATTTTAAAAAGGCCTTTTTAAAAATGCCTTTTTAAAAATATCCTCACCTGAGGATATATTTATTGCTTTTTTTTTTTTTTTTTTTGGTAGAGAGAGGAGAGAGAGAGAGAGAGAGTAAGAGAGAAGTAAACATGGACCATTTGCCTCCCTTACGTGCCCCAGCTGGGGATCAGACTCGCAGCCTATGTATGTGCCCTGCTGGGGAACCAAACCTGTAAACTTTTGGTGTACAGGACGATGCTCCAACCAACTGAGCCACCTGGCCTGGGCCTATTGACAATTTTTAAGAGAAAGTCCTTTTTTTAGTTGCTTTTGAGATGGATTCGAATAAAAACGAGATGCTAAGAAACAGAACTCGGACCCTCCAGGAACAGAAAGCCTCAGCATGAAGTTCACTGGTGAAGTTCCAATCCCAAATGACATTTCTTCATTTCGTTCACCTGTTCTTACTCACCTGTGTTAAGGTGATTTTCCAAACAGCAAACCACAAGCACATGACAAAAGCTTCTGGAATAAGGCCATGATGCAACATGGTGGGGACAGGGTGCACAGGAATCAGGTTTAGGGATCAGATAACTGTTCCACCCTCACTCTAACATGGACCTGATGTAGTAAATTCCGACTCTTGTCATCAGGGACTCCCTCCAGAAAAGTGCTGCTCGCTCAGAGTGGACCCAGAGGAGAAAACTGGTGAAAGGAACCAAGAGAATGAGGTGTGAAATGAGGGAAAGGGAGGAAAAGAAATGAAAATGTTTAATATGCTAATTTCTAGAACACTGAAATATAATCTTAAACCTCAAGGAAAATATTTAGATCGACTTTATTTATTGTTCAAATATGCCAGGTACCCCTTGTCCATTCATTTATTCCATACCTATTTGTTGAGTGCCATGAGGTGTCTGGCATTGTTCTAAGCACTAGGGGCGTAGCAGTAAACAAAACAGGCAGTCTTTGCTCTCTTGAGATTGCATTACAGTGGGTTCAGGTTGGATCATCTTGGGCAGCCCATTTTGTATGAGCAGGACCCAAATTCCTGATAGCACACAGATCTTCTGACACATTACCCCAATCTGTCTGACACATTACCCCAATCTGTCTGACACATTACCCCAATCTGGCAACTGCAAAATACATGGAAAGGCAGGTGGGCACTAAAGATAGTTAAAGGGATGCTCTATGTCTGTTTTTAAAGACTATATATATATATCTTTAGAGAGAGAGGAAAGAAGGAAGAGAAACATCCACCTGGCCTGCAACCCAGGCATGTGCTCTGACCACGAATCAAACTGACAACCTTTTGGTTTGCAGGCCGGCACTCAGTCCACTGAGCTACGCCAGCCAGGGTGATGCTCTGGTTTTTTTGGTATGAATACTAGCCAGGTCAGAATAATTTATGTGGATGCTTGGTACATTCCTATAATTTAGGTAGCACATCATGAAGCATTTTAAAAGGCTGGTTTAAATTAAAAAAAAAATTTTCCCTCATGCCAACACCAGGGTGTCTTGTGCTTAAACACCATAATTTCCACCAACTGGCTCCTGTCACGGCTGTGTTAAACACCACCATAATTTACTTGTTAAAATCAGGAATAATAATGAGTCTGTTTGAGTGGTAACCATAGGCTGGAAGAACTGATTCTGAAAGATGTGTTTAAGGGAACATGAGCTGGGAGGCTAAGTGATGTAACCAAAGACATTTGGAGGTGAAGTGGAAGGGGCACTGGGAGGGAGCCTGGGCAGGTTAAATGACTTTGGTGTCAGGGTAGGCAAAGATTTGGAGGGATCTTGTCAGAAACTGAGTATTTCCGGGTGCTTGGAAATCAAAACATCCTCATTTGACAGAGGGGAGAATGAGTCCAGAGAGCTTAAGTGACAAGACCACAGAGCTTGTACTGGCAGAACTAGAGACAAAACCCAGATCTCCTGATTCTTGGCCAATGCTTCTTTCACGCAGTTCAACTGTGCATTACAATCGCCCCTTGTGTTTCAGATAATCCAGCTGGTTCAACCAGTTTCCAGAAAATCTGCTTATTTTAAGAATCTCCACAATAAGAGAATTAATATAGTATATATTTTCTGCATAGGACAATGGTTAAAGAATTCAAAATCTATTTAGTGAAAACTAACAGATTTAGCTATCTTTTAATTTTTGACCCTGGGTCAGTGGTTCTCCACTGGGGGAGCCATCTTGCAACCTAGGAGACATCTGACAATGTCTGGAGACATTTTTAGTGGTGACAACTGGGATGAGGATGTTCTTGGCACCTAGTGAGTAGGGGCTGGATATATACTAAACATAAACTTCTTACTTAGCACAGGACAGCCCCCACCACAAAGAATGATCTGGCCCCCAATACCAGTAATACCCAAGTTGAGACAAGACACCCTGTGCTGGAGGCAGAAATCAAAATGGGAGCTCAGATCAGAAGCTGGTGGGCTGTTTTAACCATGGGGGAAATGCTAAGTGGGTAAATAATTTGTCAGCAAAGGAACTGTTTCAAAAAAGAATTCACGACTTCCGGCCAAGATGGAGGCCTAAGTGGACACACTGTGCCTCCTCTCACAACCAAGATTAAGAACAACAAATATTTAGAAACAAGAAAACAACCAAAACTGATAGAAAATTGAACTGTACAGAAGTCCAACAACCATTCAGCCAGACCGATAATCCAGGTGAAGGGGAAGCGGCGGAGGGGACTGGAATCCAGGAGAGAGCAGAGCAGGCGCCATTGTTTCCTCTTGGACCCCGCCCCCACATACAGCGTCACAACCCAGTGACTGGGCTGCCCCACACTGGGGAACACCTAAGGCTCCACCCCTTACTACGCGACCAGACCAAAACCAAATCAAACCAAACCAAACCAAACAAACAAACAAACAACAAAAAAAACAACACCAAAAATGGCTCAAACTGGAGAACAAATCAAAGCCCCAACACCAATTCCTCTAAGCAACGAAGAGGTAGCCAACCTATCAGATGCACAGTTCAAAGCCCTGGTGATCAGGATGCTCACAGAATTGGTTGATTTTGCTCACAAATTAGATGAAAAAATGCAGGCTACAGTATGTGAAATGAAGGAAGATGCATGGGGAACCAATAGAGAGGGGAGGAAAACTGGGACTCAAAGCAATGGAGTGGACCAGAAGGAAGGAAGAAACAACCAAACAGAAAACAAGGAAGAAACAAGAGTTCAAAAAATGAGGAGAGGCTTAGGAACCTCTGAGACATCTTTAAACGTCCCAACATCCGAATTATAGGAGTACCAGAAGGGGAGGAAAAAGAGCAACAAGTGGAAATCTCATTTGAACAAATAATAAAGAACTTCCCCAATCTGGCAAAGGAAATAGACTACCAAGATGTCCAGGAAGCTCAGAGAGTCCCAAAGAAGTTGGACCCAAGGAGGAACACACCAAGGCACATCGTAATTACATTAGCCAAGATTAAAATGAAGGAGAGAATTCTAGAAGCAGCAAGGGATAAGGGCACAGTCACCTACAAAGGAGTTCCCATCAGACTGTCAGCTGATTTCTCAAAAGAGACCTTCCAGGCAAGAAGGGGCTGGAAAGAAGTATTCCAAGTCATGAAAGTCAAGGACCTACGTCCAAGATTGCTCTATCCAGCAAAGCTTTCATTTAGAATGGATGGACAGATAAAGTGCTTCTCAGATAAGGTCAGGTTCAAGGAGTTCATCATCACCAAGCCCTTATTATATGAAATGTTAAAGGGACTTATCTAAGAAAAAGAAGATAAAAATATGACAGTGAAAAGACAGCAAACTCACAGCTATTAGCAACCATACCTAAAACAAAAGCAAACAACTAGAACAGGAACAGAACCACAGAAATGGAGATCATATGGAGAGTTAGCAACAGAGGAGTGGGAGGAGGAGAGAGGGGGAAAAGGTACAGAGAATAAGTAGCATAGATGGTGGGTAGAAAATAAACAGGGGGAGGGCAAGAATAGTGTGGGAAATGTAGAAGCTAAAGAACTTGTGACACATGGACATGAACTAAAGGGGGGGGGAATGTGGGTGGGAGGGGGTGTGCAGGGTGGAGGGGAATGATGGAGAGAAATGGGACAACTGTAATAGCATAATCAATAAAATATATTAAAAAAAGAAATAATAAACCATTAAAAAAAAAAAGAATTCACGTGGCCAGTGTGGCTCACTTGGTTGCATCATTGCCCAGTAACCGAAAGGTTGTGGGTTTGATCCCCAGTTAGGGCGAGTATGGGGGCAACCAATTGATGTTTCTCTCTGTCCCTTCCTCTCTCTCTATAAAGCAATGAAAAAATGTCCTCGGGTAAGGATAAAAAGAAAATTCAGAATTTCTTTGGGCTCCTAAATAAAAAAAATTTCCCATCCTGTTTCTACACCCATACATTTCATTGTGCTTCACTTTCTTGTGCTTTGCAGATAGTGTTTTTTGCAAATTGAAGGTTTCTGGCCACTCAGCATTGAGCAAGTGTACTGTGTTTTTTTGTTTTTTAAGAGTTTATTTATTTATTTTTAGACAGACGGAAAGGAAGGGAGAGGGAGAGAAACACCAATGTGTGGTTGCCTCTTGTGCGCCCCCTACAGGGAACCTGGCCCACAACCCAGGCATGTGCCCTGACTGGGAATCTAACTGCAGAGCCTTTGGTTCCTCACAGGCCAGCACTCAATCCACTGAGCTATACCAGCGAGGGCTGGTGCTATTGTTTTAAAAAATATTTTATTTATTTACAGAGAGAGGGGAAGGGAAGGGAAAAGAGAGGTAGAGAAACATCAATGTGTGGTTGTCTCTCGAGTGCACCCTACTGCGGACCTGGCCTGCAACCCAGGCATGTGCTCTGACTGGGAATCAAACCAGCGACCCTTTGGTTTGCAGGCCTGTGCTCAGTCCACACCAGCCAGGGCATACTGGTGCTATTTTTTAACAGCATTTGCTCACTTTGTCTGTCACGTTTTGGTAATTCTTGCAATGTTGCAAACTTTTTCATCATTATTATATTTGTTATGGTGACCTGTGATCAGTCAGCAGCCATCAATATTGAGACAATTTCCTATGCCAGCAAAAGGGACCCACTGAAGGCTCCGATGATGGTTAGCATTTTTTACCAATAAAATATTTTAAAACTAAAGTATGTACATGTTTAGACATAATGCTATTGCACACTTAATAAACTACAGAATAATGTAAACATAACTTTTACATGCACTGGGAAGCTAAAAACTTCGTGTGACTCACTTTACTGCAATAGTTCGGTATGCCCCTAGTCCTGACGATGTTGGGCATTCTGGGCTGTTATTTCTTGCCCTCACTTCTCCCCACTTCCAACATTCATTCATTTATTTACTTAATTTTACTCCACCCCCCTCATTTTCAACATTTAAACACAACCCACTCACTCTTGCTAAGGCACAAAGGCTCACCCACCCCCAGATTATCCATGTGGGTTACCCCAGTGTGGGCACTTTCTTCCCCTCGTCTGCTCTGCACTAGCTGGGCCGCTTGGGCAGATCGCTTCACTTTTCTGGGCTTTAGTTTCCTTCCCTGTAAAATGGGGAGGGTGATAAAAACTATCTCTTCGGCTGTTGAGGGGGTTCCCTCGCTCCCACCACTCCCATCACGAAGGCCTCCCAAGCGCTCACCAGAGTCCCCACTGCTCCCAGTTTTCTAAATCTTTTCTGGTCTCTAAGGTAGGGGCTGTGAATCCCCCATTCTACAAATGGGGAAAGAGGATGGGAGGGCGCGGAACTTCATCACAGTCTCACAGTTTTGACGGAGGGGCTGCAAGCCGGGTGTCTTCTCCAAAGCTCCCCAACAAGCGCTCAGCACCAAACGGGCGCTCAGACGAGCTTTATATCCCTCCTGGGCCCCTTTAACCCCGCTTTCCCGCTCGGCAACTCCAAGGAGCCAAGCTAAGTGCTTAAGTGCCTAAGGCAGTAAACTCAGCTCCACCACTCCAGACCTGAAGCGCTTGCGTGAGCGCGCTCAGGGGCCTGTGGGAAGCTGGTCCCGCGTGGGAGTTACCGCCCTGAAGCCGGCCGGGTTGCCGGGACAACCGGGGCGGGGCGGGGCTGGAGGAGAAAGCGGTCGAGTCGGCTTCACTTCTGGGTTAATAGCCTTTCGCCTCAACTCGTTGAAGCTTCTCCGGAGTTGTTCTTTTTTGTCCTTTCGTTCGTTCATTTGTCAACTGGACAGAAGCTGATTTCTTATCCTCAAGAACTTGCGCTATACTACCACCAGCAGGCGAATCCCGGCTACGACGAGGTGCTGATGAATGCTGCTTTAAAGATCTCCAGATGTCAGTCCGATTCACGTTCATGTCATTTTTTTCTTTCCTCTTTTGCCTTTGATTTCTCTCTAATTCATTAACAGTATCTATAATTTAGCTGACGTCTCTGGCCACATCTTGCTTAGACCAAATTAAGGACTTAAATTTTGCTCAGTGGTGACTAATTCTACCCTATAAAGGAGTACACAGCATGATTTCTTTAAATAGAAAACTTCCTCAGCGTCCTAAAAACGATTCACTTTACATAAAATTCATTTAGATACAAGATTTCCCCCTCAAATTTCTTTTTGCATTTAGATATAAACCGTTGGGTATGTATGACTGACTCTGCAGGTTGTGCCTAGCTGAGGGCATGAGGATGGGGCTGAAATCCAGCGTAGTCTCTGTTCCCCAAGCTGGAGCACAGTGCACCGTGTATCTTGTCTTAACAGAGTGGGTGCCTGTTTCTATTTGCATGAAATTTCTGTTGTGCCAGCTGCCTTCCTTCACATCATAGTTTTACGGTAACCAGTTGCTGGGCTTCGGGTTTTATGGAATGCTAACAACAAGATTTTATAGAGTGTCATGCCAATTTATTCATGCCACAGACTTTGTATGGAACCAAGTGTTTGGTTAAAATTAATCATGGAGCAAAGAAGGTCACAGTTGGATAATACTTCTATTTTTGTGCTCCATTAGGTCATCCAAGAATCCAGATTCTTTCCATCTTGTTGCTCTTTCATGGGTTGTCCTCAGCTACAGGGGTAGGAGTTTGGCTGCCTCCAAATTCAAGTTCCAGCCAGGAGAAAGGGGGAGGAGAAAGGTCAGGACAAGTAGGTTTGGGTTTAAGGAGATGACCTCCAATTGCCCTCATGTTTGCTTGAACCCCATTGGCTCAAACGTAGTCATATGACCCCACCTGGCTGCCAGCATTCCTGGGAAATGTAATTTCTAGCTGGGTGCCATCTGTCCAAATAAAATTAAGAGGTTGTATTACCAAAAGGAATAAAGAAATAGTGGATTCTGGGATGGTTAGAGGCTGTAAGCTCCTTGAGGGTAAGAACTAGGTCACTAAATTTTTTGAATAAACACAGCAGTTACATGGTGTAAACAAAGGGTCACTGCCACAAATCTAATGCCAACAGGAGTTTCCAATCTGGGGTGTGGTAAAAGGAGAACTTTATTAAGGTAAAGTTTGCAAACAGGGCAAACAGCCTCTGGCAGAAACTAAAAAAAAGAAAAAAGAAAAAGCCCTGGCTGCTGTGGCTCAGTGGATTGACAGTGGCCTGTGGACGAAAAGGTTGCTGGTTTGATTCCCAGTCAGGGCACCTGCCTAGGTTGCAGGCTAGGTATCCGGTTGTGACAACCAGAGGCAACCGATAGATGTTTCTCTGGCACAGATATTTCTTTCCCTTTCTTTCTCCCTTCTTTCTCCTATTTCTAAAAATAAGTAAATAAATAAATAAATAAATAATCCCTCAAAGTTCTCTGGAGACAAAGAAGAGGCTGTTTTTTATAAAGTTCCCTCCCTGGTCCCTGATTGGTCCATTTATATGCAAATAATAAATCCAAATTTGCAGAGTCTGATTGGTCCAAATAGCACTGCTCTAGGGAGAGGTCAGCTTGCACCCTGACTGGTCATTGTAGAGCAGCTCTGATTGGTCAGCAGCGATGCAAATGATGTAGCTGTGCAGTTTGATTAGATGGATCAGATTTCAGCCCATTGGTTGAAATACAATACTAGGAACTCCTTTATAAAGGTTGACTCAGTCAGCAGGAGCATAATGCAGGGGGCTGGAGGTTCAGTGTGTGTGTTTTTCTTGAAATAAAGTGTGTGTGAGAGGCCTCTTGGCAGTAGCTGCTAGACTCTGGTTATGAAATTGTGCCCAGGAGGATTCCTTCTTGGCAGATACATTCCTTCTTGGGGTCCACAATAGTAAGTGTTTTGTTTTGTTTTTGGTTGATGAAGGGCCCTGTTATATTTCATAAGCAGTACTGCATAGTGGGGAAGCATGAATTCCAATCTTGCCTGTGACACCTACTGACTGTAGGCCCTCAACCAAATTATATCACCACCAGCATCTGTTTTTCTAAACTGTAAAATGGCTTACATACCCAGTTTTCAGAAGGTGTGGTGAGGATAAATGGAAGAAATATAAGTGAAACTTTTACCACAGTGCTCAAAACTTGTGGGTTCCCTCCTGACCTTTAGCTATAGTAAAAGCATTTTTTACTTCACAACATGCTCCTAATTCCAGGAAGCTGCACAAAAATATATAGCCAAAGGGAAAAGAAGCAAGAATGTTGAAATGTTAGTGTTTTTTCTTACTGCTAATAGAAAAATACAATGTGGAAACCATAGCTATTATTAAACTGTAGTGAGCAAGAGACTGTTAGTTTTAAAAGAAATAACTTTTAAATGCACTGTTGTCAAAAATTGATATAAACATCAGACAAACCAACTCGAGGGATATTCTACAAAGTGCGTGACCAGTACTCTTAAATGTCAAGGTCATGAAAGAGAAGGAAAGACTGAGAAACTGCTACATGTTGGAGGAGACTAAAGAGATATAATGATCAAATACAATGAGGGTTCCTGAACCAGAAAAAGGATTATCATTGGAAAAGGTGTTGGTATTTTAAAAAATCTATCATTCAGTTAATAGTATTGTATCAATGTGAATTTCTTGGTTTTGACAAATGTGGCATGGTTAAAGAAGATGCTAACATAAGGGAAGCTGGGTGTAGAGTATATGGGAGCCCTGGGTACCGTCTCTGTTAACTCTTCTGAAAATCTGAAGTTTTATGAAAATAAAAAGTTTTTAGGACTTCTGGCCAAGATGGAGGCATAGGTAGATACATTTTGCCTCCTTGTACAACCAAAAGAAGGACAACAAATTTAAAAACAAAAATAACCAGAACTTCCAGAAAATTGAACTGTCTGGAAGTCCAACAACCAAGAAGTTAAAAAAGAAACACTCATTCAGACTGGCAGGAGGGGCAGAGATGGGCAGCTGGGACAGGGAGGATGAGTGGCAAGGTGGTGGTTGGAGTTCCTGGTGGGTGGGCAAGGCAGGTGGGAGACCGGGTAGTCCCACATTTGTGTGTGCATAAACTGGGAGGAACAAACGAGGAGTGAGACAGATCGAGCTTGGGGAAATGAAGCCTCAAAACCTCTGGCTGTAAAAATCTGTGGGGGTTGTGGTGGTGGGAGAAACTCCCAGCCTCACAGAAGAGTTTATTGGAGAGAAACACAGGGTCCTAGAATGTACACAAACCCACCCACCTGATAATCAGCTCCAGAAGGACCCAATTTGCTTGTGGGTAGTAGGGGAAGTGACTGAAAGCTGGCTGAGAGCCAAGTAAGTGGCATTGTTCCCTCTCAGACCCCTCCCCCACATACAGTGTCACAACGCAGCACTGTGGGTTGCCCTGCCCTGGTGAACAGCTAAGGCTCTGCCCCTTATAACAGGCACACAGAGACAAAAAAAAAAAAATAAAAAAATAAAAAAATAAAGGCCCCAAATGAAAGAACAGATCAAAGCTCCAAAAATAGAGCTAAGCTATCAGATGCAGAGTTCAAAACACTGGTAGTCAGGATGCTCACAAAAATGGTTGAGTATGGTCACAAAACAGAGGAAAAAATGAAGGCTATGCAAAGTGAAATAAAGGAAAATGTACAAGAAACCAACAGTGACCAGAAGGAAACTGGGACTCAAATTAACATTTTGGAGCGGAAGGGAGATATAAACATTCGATCAGAACATAATGAAGAAACAAGAATTTAAAAAATGAGGAGAGGCTTAGGAACCTCTGGGACAACTTTAAACATTCCAACATCTGAATCATAGTGTTGCCAGAAGGAGAAGAGGAAGAGCGAGAAATTGAAAACTTACTTGAAAAAATAATGAAGGAGAACTTCCCCAATCTGGTGAAGGAAATAGACTTCTAGGAAGTCCAGGAAACTCAGAGAGTCCCAAAGAAGTTGGACCCAAGGAAGCACTCACCAAAGTACATCATAATTACATTATCCAAGATTAAAGATAGGGAGAGAATCTTAAAAGCAGCAAGAGAAAAGGAGATAGTTACCTACAAAGGAGTGCCCATTAGACTGTCAGGGGATTTCTCAAAAGAAACCTTGCAGGCAGGAAGGGGCTGGAAAGAAGTATTCCAAGTCATGAAAGGCAAGGATCTACGTCCAAGATTACTCTACCCAGCAGAGCTATCATTTAGAATGGGAGGGCAGACGAAATGCTTCCCAGATAAGGTCAAGTTAAAGGAGTTCATCATCACCAAGCCCTTATTATATGAAATGTTAAAGGGACTTATCTAAGAAAAAGAAGAAGATCGAAAATACAAACAGTAAAATGGTAACAAACAACTATCAACGACTGAACCTAAAAAACAAAAACAAAATAAGCAACCAACCAGAAGAACAGAATCACAGAAATAGGGATCACATGGAGGGTTATCAGTGGGAGGGGGAGGGAGAAGAATGGGGGAAAAGGTACAGGGAATAAGCTGCATAAATGGTAGGTACAAAATAGAGAGGGGGAGGTTAAGAATAGTAGGAAATGGAGAAGCCAAAGAACTTATAAGTACAACCCATGGACATGAACTAAGCAGGGGTGAATGCTGGTGGGAGGGGTTGCAGGGCAGAGGGGAATGAAGGGGAAAAAAAAATGGGACAACTGTAATCACATAATCAGTAAAATATTTTTTAAAAAGTTTTTAAAAAGTGATACACAAGTTTGAGTTTATTTAATTATTGTTTTTTAGTAGCAAAGATGGCAATTGTCTTCCAAAATATGTTCTCTTGCTCTCATAGCAATAAGTGCTGTTGCTGCTTGCCTGGCAGCCCAACTAGAGGTCACCTTTTCCAGCCTCCACTGCATAGGTATGGGTAGCCTTAGGGCACCATCTTTCCAATGGAAAATGAGCAGTGGTGAGGTGTGGCATTTCTGGATGTGGGCCTTAAAGCTCCAGGTGTATGCTCCTCTGTGCTGTCTTCCCCCTCCTGGTGCTGGAACATGGATATCCGTCTCACCCAGCATCAACACTGCAGGTGGGAGCAATGACTGAGGTGATGGCTATTATGGGTTGCATTGAGTCCTCTAAAAAGATATGTTGAAGTTCTAACCACTGTAACTGTGAATGTGACTGCGGTATTGTGATACACAGATGCTCCTCAGCTTATGAAGAGGTTCTGTCCTGATACTCCCATTATAAGTTGAAAATATCTCAAGTCAAAAATACATTTAATACACCTAACTTACCAAGCTCATAGCTCAGCCTAGCCTACCTTAAACATGCTGAGAACACTTACATTAGCCTACATTTGCGCACAATCATCTAACACAATGCCTATTTTATAACAAAGGATTGAATATCTCATGCAATTTATTATGTGTATTGCTTTCGCTTTTTCACCATTGTAAAGTCGAAAAGTCCTAGGTTCAACCGTCATAAGTTGGGGATGGCCAACTTATACATAATAAAGTACACACACACACACACACACACGCACGCGCGCGCACACACACACATTTTGTTTTGTTTTGTCCCCAGTTCTGGGCACAAATCTCCAAAAATGCTAGTAATTCCCTGAGTGATAGGGATGATAGGTACATCTTTTGTTATAATATTTGGACTTAGTCCCAGGTTCCTGACACAAGAACTTCTGAAATCCTTAGAATCTCCAGAATGACAAGAGTGTCTTTGGTATGCAATGAATGACCTGAGGCAGGGGCCCCTAGGTAGCTTCTGCAGTGGAGCCGGATGCCAGAAAGATCCAGACATAATCAGAGGGTTGGAACATTCAGCCCCACTCTCCTAACATTTGGGGAGCAGAGAAGGGCTGAAGATTGAGTCAATCACCAATGATTGGCTAATGATTTAACCAATCATGCCTACTTAATGTAACCTCCATCACAATCCCTATGAGGGGTGTCCAACCTTTTGGCATCTCTTGGGCTACACTGGAAGAAGAGTTGTCTTGGGCCACACATTAAATACACAGACACTAACAAAAACTGATGAGCAAAAAAAAACAAAAACGTTTTAAGTAAATTTATGATTTTGTGTTGGGCTGCATTTATAACCATCCTGGGCCACATGTGGCCCTCGGGCCCTGGGCTGGACAACCCACTGTGGGACTCAGAGAACTTCTGAGTTGGTGAATACACCATGGCCAGGAAGGCGATGCGCCCCAACTCCATGGGACAGGAGGTCCTGCACTTGGGACCCTTCCAGACTTTTCCCTATGTATCTGTTCATCTGGCTGTTTGTTTGTATAGTTTATACTATCCTTTATAATAAGCCTGTAACAGTAACTAAGTTATCTCCCCTGAGTTATGTGAGCCAACCTAGCAAATTATTGAACCTGAGGAGGGGATCTCGGGATCTGACTGGGGCTTTGGGTACTTAGCAGCAGCATTGGGTTGAATCAGGTGGTGTCTGGAGAGTTGGATAACTGGTTTGTAGGTGTGAAAACACACACACATTTGGTGTCAAAAGTGTTGTGAGTAAAAACATTTTAGTAATGACCTAACTTGGAAAGGGTTTTTGCAGGTACCATCAAATGAAGATAAATTCATTAAGGGCAGGTGGTGGGGGTGGTGCTAATCCAATCTGACTGGTGATCTTAAAGATACTACAGAGCAGGGGTGTCAAACTCACTTTCACCAAGGGCCACATCAGCCTCGAGGTTGCCTTTGAAGGGCTGAATGTAGAGCTCCTTGCCCCTAGTTAAGGAGTAGTTACGTTTATACAGTCCTAAAATTACATTTGGCCCTTTGAAGGCAACCACAAGCCTGATGGGGCCCTCAGTGGAAATGAGTTTGACAGCCCTGCTCTGTAGAGAGGCAGATGCAAGATAGCCACGTGAAGATTGAGGTGATGCTGCCACAGCCAAAAAACGCCTAGGCCGCCAGCAGCTGGAAGAGGCAGGGAGAGACCTCTCTCAGAGCTTCAGAGGGAGCACAGCCCTGCTAGTGCCTTGATTTCAGATTCTTGGCCACCAGAACTGTCGGAGAATAAACACTTGCTGTTTTAAGCTTCTTTGTGGCACCTTGTTACAGCAGCCCTACGAAACTGATACAATAGTACAGCAAGAAAACGGAAATTTCTTTTGAGTCCCAACTGATCGAACAGAAAGGAGCTGCCATGTGCACCTGGACCACTTACCTGAGGGCAGTTACCTAAGAAAGATTCATACATCTACCTGCCTTGAACTGTATACATTTCTGGGTGTCTGTCACAGCACCTTAGTTTCTCTTACCTCGTTAATGGGCTTTACAAGATTCAATGCTGAAGTTTCATTCTCCCAGAAGCTGACCTTTCACTTTCCTTCTTCTTCCTTTTTTCTTTTTGCTCATTCCATCTGCTTTAGAAGGATAACTTTCTTTTGTCTTGGAATATCCCTTGCTTACTGCTGTTGCTTTGTGACTGATAGCTTCTGAATGTTGCTTTTGAGGAAGAATTGGAGAAGCTGTCAGAGATGTATGTGACAAATTTGGCACCCTGTAACACCAACCAGACTACCAGTTTTTAGGGGGGAAGGTTTTGGAGAAAACAGTATGAGTCAACCTTCATTATTTGTAAGTATAAAATTAGAAGAGTTTCAAGCTGTCATTATTCTCTGCCCTAAGCACGTTATTCAAATACACTGGCTGGAGAATGTTGTTTGGGTTTGTATTAGGGAATTATGGGGACATAAATCTGGGTCTCAATTTGTGAAATTTAAATGAAGCATCTTTTTTAAAAAAGATTTTTACTTTTATATTTAGAGAAAGGGGAAGGGAGAGAGAAAGAGAAGGAGAGAAACAGTAACTGGCTGCCTCTTGCACACCCGCAACTGGGGACCTGCCCCGAAACCCAGGCAGGTGCCCTGACTGGGAATAGAACTTGCAACTTTTCCGTTCATGGGATAATGCCTGACCCACTGAGCCACACCAGTCAGGGCTCAATTAGTGAAATTTACAGTGGAAAATTCTTTAACTCTTAGAGGAAGTATAGTGTAGTCATCAAGAGGGAAACTTCAGCGCGGGACTGTCCGGTTGGAGACTTCTCTCCATTGTTTCTCATTGGAAGAGCTCCTTAACTTCTCACCTCATTTTTCTCACCTCAGTCTGGGTCCCCTTGAGACAAGGACTTGGTGTCAGGTTGTTCATTTGGGAAGTGTCAAAGAAAAATTGTACCAGACAACATTAAACAGAGCAAGAAGACTATTGCAATGGAGAGGAGAGGTAGAACTCAATTCCAAGACACCAAGGGCAGCTGGGACTCCTAGCCAATGGGTGGCACTTCCTGAGGGGAACTTGGTTAGATGTTATGGGTCGGGGTGGGGGGTGGGGGAGTTCTTGCTAAACTGGGCTCAGCACACCAAGGATGAGGCCTAATCAGGAAGAGGGCTCAGAGAAGAAGCCCCATGAAGTTTATTCAAGGAGGGAGCGTCCTTGTCAGAGGTGACTTTAGGGAGCAGGACTGAGGGACCTGGGAGAGTGTGATTGAGAAGGAGGAAGAGCCAAGAGAAGGTGTGTTATTGGGGCCACAGGGTAAACTTTCTTCCAACAGCGTCCTTTTGAAAGATGGAAACAGGGGCATTTATCCATGGGATCACATTCTCCACTGGTTGAGGGTTGAAACATGGAACGTTTCTTTGAAAACTTTTTATTCTGAAATAATTTTAGAGTTACAGGAAAGTTGCAAGGATAGTACAGACAGTCCTTGTTACCCTTAATCCAGCTTCCCCCAGTGTTAACATCCTTCATGACCAAGATTTGCCCCAACTAAGGATCCACACTAGGCTTTCTTAGGAGTCCAGCAGGGTTTCCTTGGTTTAGCCCAGGAACCTGTCCAGGACAACGCCTCCCACTGAGTTGTGGAGCCTCCTTAGTCTCCTGCGGCCTGGGGCACTTCCTCAGTCTTTACTTGTCTTTCGTGATGTTAACATTTGTGAAGTGTGCTGGCCAGGTACTTTGTAGAATGTTTTCTCACAATTAGATTGAGAGATTATGAATTTTTGTACAACTCCTTGTAGAGATATGACTATAGTTCTCTATCTGGAAAATCAGTTTAAAAAAATTGTGGTAAAATAGACATAATATCGGAGGTACCATCTTACCCATTTTTAAGTGTACAGTTCAGTGGCATTAAGAACATTCACACTGCTGGGTAGCCTTTACTGCCATCCATCTCTAGACCTCTTTTCAGCTTTCTAAACTGAAACTCTGTCCCCACTAAAAAATAACTCCCCATTCCCCTCTTCCACCAGCCTCTGGTAGCCATTGCCTACTTTTTTGTCTCCATAATTTGACTATTCTAGGTATGAGATTATGCATTTCTGGCAAGAGTTCATAGAAGTGACATTGTGTCCTTGTTCAGGCTACAATAACAAAAATACCATAGCCCGGATGGCTTGAACAACAAACATGTAGTTAGTTCTGGAGGCTGGAAGTCCAAGATCAAGGTGTGGGCAGATTTGGAATCCAGTGAATGTGTGCCTCCTTGTTCATAGATGCTGTCTTCTTGCTGTGCCCTCACACAGCAGAGGGACCAGGGAGCTCTCTCAGGGTTCCATTCATGTGGGTTCCACCCCTTGCCCTAATCATCTCTCAAAGACCCCACCTCCAAATACCATCACATTAGGCATTAGGTTTCAACATATGAATTTGGGTGCAGACATAAACATTCAATTTACTGAGTCCTTTTGAGTATATCCTATTAGGGACCACGTGATGTGATATGTCAGCGTTAACTGTGACCAATTGCATACTGAGGTCTTTAATTTCACACTTTTCTCCAACCTGCAGGGTTGGAGGAGGCTGGAAAAAGTAGGAAGATGTATGGATGCAGCCTTGAGATGGGATACTGTCAGCAAGAGGTGACTGAGAGCTTGCAGCAACTATTCACTGAGGCTGAAAGCAGAGGACTGAGGGGAGGGGATGAGGGATGCCAGAGGGTTTTCTGCAGAGATGATGATAAAACAGCCCATCGGCTCCAGGGGTACGGTCAGAATGAAATAGGTTAATGTGGTGCTTGGCGCCTAGCAAGTGCTCCATGGATGTAGCCACTGCTACAAGATTCCAGTATCAGGGTGCATTGGACCGAGATGATCAAATTGTGAACGCACAAGCTCGCCCAGTGGCAGCACCTTAGTCTCTTGGCATTTCCCAAGGTTAATGAAGCTAACCAGTCCCCATAACTCGGAGACCAGAAATTTTGTGCCCTTCAAGAAATATTTCAGAAATGGACTTCCGGCCAAGATGGAGGCGTAGGCAGACACACTGTGCTTCCTCTCACAACCAAAATTAAGGCCAACAAATATTTAGAAACAAGAAAACAACCGGAACTGATAGAAAATTGAACTGTACGGAAGTCCAGCAACCATTCATCCAGACCGTAAGAGGGGTGGAGTCGCGGCAGGAAAAAGTGGAGGTGCGAACCCAGGAATGCAGGCAGTAGCGGCTGGCAGCTCCCAGGTGCACAGGTGGCAGCTGGCAGACCCCGGGCACAGGGGGGCAACTGTGCAGACCCAGTGAGGCTGCACAAGGCGGCTGGCTGACCAGGTGGTCCCACATTTGTGGCATGCAGACGGTCCAGGCAAAGGGGAAGCGACGGAAGGGACCGGAGTCCAGGAGAGACCAGAGCAGGCGCCATTCTTCTGTCTCGGACCCCGCCCCCACATACAGCGTCACAACCCAGCGACTGGGCTGCCCAGCACTGGGGAGCACCTGAGGCTCCACTCCTTACTACGTAACAGCACTCGCACTCAAGCAGATGGTCCAGGCGAAGGGGAAGTGGCGGAAGGGACCGGAGTCCAGGAGAGAGCGGAGCAGGCGCCATTCTTCCCTCTCGGACCCCGACCCCACCTATAGCGTCACAACCCAGCGACTGGGCTGCCCCACCCTGAGGAACACCTAAGGCTCCACCCCTCATACGTAATAGCCGCGACCAGACTAAAACCAAAACAAACAAACAAAAAAAACAAACAAACAAAATACCAAAAATGGCTCAAACCGGAGAACAAATGAAAGCCCCATAGCCAATTCCTCTAAGTCGTGAAGAGATAGCCAGCCCATCAGATGCACAGTTCAAAGCACTGGTCATCAAGATGCTCACAGAATTGGTTGATTTTGCTCACAAATTAGATGAAAAAATGAAGGCTACAATACGTGAAATGAAGGAAGACACATGGGGAACCAATAAAGATGGGAGGAAAACTGGGACTCAAATCAATGAAGTGAACCAGAAGGAAGAAACTAACAACCAAACAGAAAACAAGGAAGAAACAATAATTCAAAAAAAATGAGGAGAGGCTTAGGAACCTCCGGGACATCGTTAAACGTTCCAACATCCGAATTATAGGGGTCCCAGAAGGAAAAGAAGAAGAGCAACAAGTGGAAAACTTATTTGAACAAATAATAAAGGAGAACTTCCCCAATCTGGCAAAGGAAATAGACTACGAGGATGTCCAGGAAGCTCAGAGAGTCCCAAAGAAGTTGGACCCAAGGAGGAACACACCAAGGCACATCATAATTACATTAGCCAAGATTCAAATGAAGCAGAGAATTCTAGAAGCAGCAAGGGATAAGGGCACAGTCACCTACAAAGGAGTTCCCATCAGACTGTCAGCTGATTTCTCAAAAGAGACCTTATGGGCAAGAAGAGGCTGGAAAAAAGTATTTGAAGTCTTGAAAGGCAGGGACCTACATCCAAAATTGCTCTATCCAGCAAAGCTGTCATTTAGAATGGAAGGGCAGATAAAGTGCTTCTCAGATAAGGTCAGGTTCAAGGAGTTCATCATCACCAAGCCCTTATTATATGAAATGTTAAAGGGACTTATCTAAGAAAAAGAAGATAAAAATATGACAGTGAAAAGACAGCAAACTCACAGCTATTAAGAACCACACCTAAAACAAAAGCAAACTAAACAAACAGCTAGAACAGGAATGGAATCACAGAAATGGAGATCATATGGAGGGTTAGCAACAGGGGAGTGGGAGGAGGAGAGAGAGGGGAAAGGTACAGAGAATAAGTAGCATAGACGGTGGGTAGAAAATAGATGGGAAGGGCAAGAATAGTGTGGGAAATGTAGAAGCTAAAGAACTTATGACACATGGACATGAATTAAAGGAGGGGAATGTGGGTGGGAGAGGGTGTGCAGGGTGGAAGGGAATGATGGGGGAGAAATGGGACAACTTTAATAGCATAATCAATAAAATATATTAAAAAAAGAAATATTTCAGAAATAATGGAACTAACCAAAAATAAAATGACTGAAGCTCAAGGACTTGGTACATCCAGATTCTTCTCCTGCCTCATAGTTTATACAGTCTGTTCTCTACACAGCAGCCAGAGGGAGCCTTTGTTTTCCTTTTCAGTGAAGTTTTCCAATTTGTGTATCACTTTATTTTTGCTTTTAAAAATAGAAACTAAGTTCATAAAACATAAAATTAACCGTTAAAAAATGGTCAATTCAGTGCTACTTAGTGCATCCTCAGTGCTGCACAACCATCACCTCTACCTAGTTACAGAACGTTTCTGTCACCCTGAAAGAACACCCTGCACTTGGGAACAGCCAGCACTCTCGTGGCATGGGGGCTGCGTGGAAGGTGTTTATGTGTCATGTGTGGGGGAGCTGCACCCTTGTGTCACTCAGCTTTGCTTTTCTCCCTCTTCTCTCTTAGGTTTGAGCTGAGTAAACAATAAATCCCTCTTTGTTTTGTTCACACACAACCATGTATTTTTTGTCAGGCATAAGACCAGATGGTGAAGACACAGGAATGGAAACACTTGTCCTTGCCTTCAACCGTAGTTACACCTGATAGAGGAGACAGATGAAGCAATTCGAGGTGGTACATATAAGAATCTTCAGAGACTGGCAAACTATGGCTCCCACCTGTGTTTGTAAATTGTTTTTATTAGAACACAGCCACACCCATTTGTTTAGTATTGACTATGGTTAATTTCACGCTACAGCTGACAGAGTTGAGTCATTGCAACAGAGATTATCCGGACTGAAAAGCTGGTAATATTTACTACCTGACTCTTTAAGGAAAAAGGCTTGCCAACCTTTGGTATATATAATTATGGCATATTTAAAGTGGACAGAGAGCTCTGGAAGCTGAGGAGGGGCAGTTAACAGCTGGGGGTGGGGAAGTTGCAGGACTAGGCAAGACTTGCTGGTGCTAGAACTTAGGTCTGCATATGCAGAAATCTTAAGCGTTTGGCTCAGTGAATTTTTGTACATGTGTACACCCATGTAACCAATACCAGGATCAAGTCATAGGTTATCTCTGGCCCTCCAGAGGCTCCCCAAACCATTCGTGTACATGACGCTGTGCTGCAAATCACATGCTTCACGCAGCTTGTCACTAGCAGGCTGGGCTGCATTCTCCCAGCTTGCTAGCCTTGCTGCTTGCTGCCTGGAGCTCCAGCGGCAGATGCATGTGTGAGTGTGTCTGAAAGACTCCATCCTGAGGCTCTCACCGTTTGGAGGTAGAGCTGCACTGCCACAGGAGGGCACAGGAGATCTGCCAACACATCCGGAGTTCTTTTCCTCCTAATTTGCTCTGCAGTGTGAATGTATTCACAAACCTTATCTGGATGTTTGCTATTGAATTTTTTTTATAAAACATTTAGTCGGGAATAAGCTCAGATAAAAAAAAGCCACAAACATGGCACAGGCATCCACTCCTAGGTATCTACCCTAAAGAATTGGAAACAAAAACTTGCACACAAATGTTTACCGCAGCAATGCTCATAACTGCCAAAAGGTGGAAACAAGCCAAATGTCATTAATGGGTGAATAGGTGAGGAAAATGTGGTCCACTCACACAGTGGAATATTATTCAGCCATAAGCAGAAATGAAGTGCATGCTGCAACATGGATGAACCTTGAAAACATTACGTTTAGTGAAAGAAGTCAGACACAAAAGGTTATATCCTGTGTGATTCCACTTACATGAAATGTCCAGAACAGGGAAATACATAGAGAGAGAAAGCAGATTAATGGTTGCCAGGGCTGGGGGAGGAGGAAATGGAGAGTGGGTCAGCTGCACTGAACTCTGTGCCACTTTTCAGGCCTGTGGGCCTCTGCACAACCTTCTCATCAATCTTGACTTCCTGTTACCTGACTTCCTGTTAACCATCTAGATAATCTCTTTCATACTCAATATTCGGTTCAGGCATCTTTCCTTTCTAGAAATTTTTTCTTATTTTCTGATTTAGGTGACTTCACCTCCGTGAATTAATAGCACTTACCACAATGTTGTAATTATGAGGGGGACCCAAAAAATACCAGAATGATCTTTTGGAGGGTGGGCCCCTTGTAGTATAGGCTTCCCCTGCTAGGTGAGTGTTCTAGGAACCCATCTGTGTCAGTGTACCAGCTGGCATTGTTGCAAGAGGCTGCATCTGGCTTCAGTGATTTTTTTTGAAAGACTCTTTCAATGCATTTGCCCATTTCATGATGAGTGATTTGTGAGCGCACCTACCTACATTGCACTGAGTGTTCAGCAGTTTTTGACCAAAAAGGGCATGACACCGCTGCCCCATCTTCCCTATTCACCCTAACTCACCCCGAGTGTCTTTTTTTTGTTGTTTCTCTGGATGAAAAAAGTCCTCAAAGGGAAATGTTTTGCTGATGTGGAAGAGGTGAAACAAAACATGGCAGAAGCACTAAAAGGCATCAAAATTGATGAGTTCAAAAACTGTTCTGAGCATCAGAACAATGTCTCGACAGGTGTATTGCATCAAATGGAGAGGACTTTGAAGGTGACTAAAGTTTAAACATGTAGGAGTAAATACACAATTTTTATAAACAAATTCCATGTTTTTGGGTCCCCCTCGTATCAACTTGCTCCTCTAAGGAGCAGCATGCACACTGGGTAAGAACTTATAGACTCTGGAGCCAGTCTGTCTGAGTTCTGGCTTTGCTCAGAATCAGCTATTTTTACAACTTCTGTGACTGTTTAGACGGGGATCTAAAAGGGATAAATGATAGTATCTATCTGTCTTCTGTCTAGCGACCTTATACGTTTCAATGAATTTATATATATATATGAACTGTGCATGGCACATAATGAATACAATGTAAATGCTAGTCGTTGTAGCAGTCAGCTCTTGCTGTATAAGAAACCCCAAACTTGATGTCTGAAATAATAATGTGTTATACTTCTTTTTCTTTTGAAATGTAGGCATTCAAAGTTATGCACTTCCAGGTAGTCATATTTTCAGCTGGATCCCACAGCTTTTTTACATGCTGTATTTTCATTATCATTCAGTTAAAAATATTTCCTATTTTCCACTGTGATTTTTTTCTCTGACGTATAGGTTATTCAGAGATATGTGGCTAAACTTCTGAACAACTGGGAATTTTGTAGTTATCTTTTTATCGTTGACTTCTAGTTGCATTCTATTGTGATCATACTCTGATGACTACAGTCTTTCAAAATTTATGGAGACTTGCTTTATAGCACAGCATTTGGGCTGTTTGGTGAATGATCCAAATGTAACAATCATTCATCTTCTTCTGCATGTCCAAGGTTTGGCTGGGACTTGGCCGATACAGGTGGGGATCAGCTGGGCAGCCTTGACTCATGCTCAAGCTCGTCTCTGCAGGTCTACTCTGCATGCGTTTATCCTGGGGCCTTGGCCACAGGAGAAGCTATTCTGAGGGAAGCTCTCCTCCTGGTGATGATGGAGGTAACAGGGTAAATGGAAACATGTGAGGACCTCTTGAGCTTTGAGCTTGTAAATGGTACAGTGATTCTTCTACTACCTTCCATTGACCAAAGCAGGTCGAATAACCGAATGTCAAGGTGTAGTAACCATGTCTTTTATTTTCTGTGTTCTGATGCTTTGACATCTGGGGCTTTGCTGACTCTGGAGGGACTGCCCCTTCCAGGGTTAGACAGTTCCTAGAGCTAGTAAACAACTTGCCCAAGAGTCCACCTTTCATATTCAAACCACCCAATCCAGAGCTTACACTTCAACCACCCCCTGTATTGGGCTTTCACAGTCTGGGCCCCTATCCACAGGCCTGAATTGCCCCAGGGCCAGGTATCAAACAGCCAGTGGCAGCCCCTGTATTCCAGATCCCACTGAAATGATTCCAACTAGCCAACCCTAAGCCTGTTTACCCTGCCTCACCTGCTTCTTCTCGAGGAAACTACAATAATGTCTGCTGCCCACACTTCCCCTCCCTCTGCCTCCTGGCTGATCCTGGTGCTTTCCCATGTGTCCCTGTGTGGCTTGGTGTGTCTGTCTCCTCTTGGAAACTGAGTAATAAACTGTTTTCAGTGGAAACCATCTTCTGATCTGTTGGTCATACACTATGTCTATCAATACACTGTACTCGAAAATACCAAGGGTGTGAACTCTGCTTCTAGAGAGAGTGGTAGTGAAGTCTCACGACAGGGTGGGGGTTGGTGGAGGGATGAAGAAGTAGGACCAAAGATTTCCTCGTTGGACGATAAGCCTCCAAAGGTGGGAACTAGGAGAATCTACTGTGTTTTCCAAAGTGTTCTGGCAGCTGGAACATAAGCACTCAGTGAATGTATACCAAGCAAATCATTTACTAATCAGAAGCCCAACTGTTCTGGCACCCTGATAGACTCTGATGAGGTGGTGTTGCCTCTCACACAGCTGAGAGAGTGTCCTGGTTTCATAGCTGAACATTTTGACCTAGATTTGGAAAGACATAAAAAGGGTATGATTTTGTGCATAGCTTGTGCTTCCTCTCTTATTTTCTCAAAGTGTCCACTTGACATTCAGTCATTCCAGGATGTCACTGTCCCCACTCTTCATTTGCTTGCTGTGCTGTGAAAAAGCGTTTGGAACAGCTCTATTTCGGGATTTTGGTAGGATCGTTTTGCCACCCATCAACTCCCCTCCCTCCCAGCTCCATCCATTCCTGGGAGGGCAGAAAAGGTTCTACTTGTTGTAGGTGTTGACAGGGTCCCCTAGTTAGTCTTGCAGACGCCTCTGCCTTGACAGCCTTGTTTTACTTCAATTTGTTTTCTCACCAGCTTCAAAATAGTCTAAGAACCCACATTCCAAGATTTCCATATAGCCTAAGGTTCCCTGGCTCCTAACTGGGTCTATGCAAATCCAGAAGGAAGAACACAGTTCTCTGATTTGTGCCTTGAAAGGCTGTTGGACAAATGCTTGTTAGTGGGGATGGAAAACACAGAACATTTGTGGCTCCTGCATAGTGGTCACCAAATACCTTCTGGGCGCCTCTAATTTTCTTCCCTTGTTTCCTTTGTCAGGCTCTAAATAGGGGCACAGTTTGATGCCCACACCACACCTGAAATAATAAAATTTCGGGCAATAGACCGGGTGGCTTCTTTATTCAACATTTTATTTTGAAAATGTGCTAATCTATAGGAAAATTGCAAGATTTTTCCACTCACAAACCCTTTGTGTAGACTCTCCAGTTGTCAACATTTTCCACGGTGGTTTCATCTCTCTGTATTTTTGTCTCTCTCTGCCTCTGTGTCTCTCTCTCCATATCTATAAATGTAAATACATATGTATGTACATATATACACACATCTATTATTGTTGCCAATTTTTCCTGAGCCTTTTGAGAAATAGTTGCAGACATCTTGACCCTTTGCTCCCAAGTACTTAATGTACATCCTTAATGTCAAGGACAAGGACGTTGTCTCACATAACTACAGTATTAATTATCAACTTCAAGAACTGTAAGGTTGATGTAACTCTATTATCTAATATACAGCCCATATTCAAATTTTGCCAAGTGACTAGGTGATTTAAAAAAAAATTATAAAAGATTGTTTCCAATTTCTATAAAGGTTGCAGAAATACCAATACACAGAGCACAGACTCCCTTTACACATGTTCCTCAGTGGCCAGCATCGCTGAGCTGTCCGAGAGTGTTGCAGACACAGTGCCTGTCAGCTCTGAACATTTCTGAGTGCGTCACTAAACCCAAGAACCAACGCGCAACTGTCCAAATCAGGGGAGCAAGTTTGCTCCGTATGACCACCTGACGCCCGAAAGCTGTGGACATTTAACCAGTGGCCTCAAAGGTGTCCTTTAGGACAAAAGGGTCCAGTTCAGAGTCATGCAGTGGGTTTGGTCACGGACTCCCTTCCGTCTCTTTCAGCATGGGATGGTATTTTCTCGGTTTGGGTTTGTCTGATGTTTCTTCCTGATTTGTGCCTTTTTGGCCAAAATATCATGGGAGTGGCGTCGTGCGTGTCTCTGGGCATGGCTGGGGGACTTTTTGGCGATAGTGTGCACAAAGATTCTGTTGGGAATGGGTAAAAAGAGAAAATGGTGCTAATTTAACTACGAACCCAAAGAGCCCTCTCTGGGAGCTTACCAGGATGTGGGTTTGGTAGTTCTCGAAGAACGTGTTGCCCAGTGGCTCTCATCCTGGGGCAGTCTTTTCCCTGGGCATGTCTGGCAGTCTAGGGGCATGTGTGGTTGGCGTGGGTGGCGTGGGGCTGTGTCACTGCCAGCAGGCGGGTGGAGGCCAGGGACACTGCAGGTGGTCCCCACCGCACAGAACGATCTGCATCTGGCTGTGCCGAGGCTGAGACGGACTGGTCTCTGCTGATATAAACCTGCAGAGCTGTCATGCTCCCAGAAAGGCCCAGGGGTGAGTACTATTCCATGACATTCAGGTTCAGTGAAAACACAGAAGGTTGGGGCACAGGGACCCTATGGTCTACAGATGGAGAACGTTCTAGAAGACTGAGGAACGCAATTTGAACTCAAATAAGATACAATCCAGAGGGAGAAGGAAATAAAAACCTCTTTTAAAAAAGTCAACGTTGAGATATTCCAAAAGTAGATATTCTAAAAGTTCCATAAGTAAGATATTCCAAAGCAAGTCTTTTATTCATTTGCTTTTTCACCCATTCCTTTAACTAATATTTATGACCTACTCTGGGCCTGGCGCTTGAGCTACAGCAGTGAATAAACAAAGCTCCTACCCCCATGGGGCTTCAGGTGGAGTGAGGGGAGATGGAGAGTAAGCACAAAGCATAAATATAAGTGTGTTAAAAGGTGGTAAGTGCTGTAGAAAAAAGACTATAGAACAGGATAAGGGGATTGGAAGTGCTGGGGAGTGGAATGCAGTTTCCAATAGGATGTTCAGGGCTGGGCTTCACTGAGAATGTGAAAACTGAGCAAACGACACAGGTGAAGGAGGCAACTGGGTGGAAGAGCTTTCTAAGCAGTGAAAACAGCAAGTGCAAAGGCCCTGAAGCAGGATGAGGGCCGTGAGGACACAAGGGTGGATTGTGCAGGGCCTTCTGGGCCATGGCAAGGACTTTGGCTTTTACTGCAAGTGACATGGGAGCTGTGGAAAGTTCTGAGCAGGGGAAGGATATGACCTGACTCAAGTGTTCAGTGGTGTCCTCTGGCTGCTGTGGGGGCAACAGACTGGTGTGTGTGTGGGGGCGTGCACAGAGGGCAGGAGCACAGAGGGCAGAGACTTGGGCAGAATCAACTGCACTGGTCCAGGTGGGAGATGATGGAGGCTTAGACCAGGTGTTAGCAATTTGTTCGTGTTATTTTAGATCACCACTTGTCACAATTTGCCTTTTAATATAATAGCTGCATTTTTATGCATGGCAAATTTACTGGAATGGTTTGGGCAAATAAAATCATTTGTCACAGAGAAAATCAGCTGGTTAAAGTAAAGTCTAATGTTACTATATTTAATATATGCTCACCTCTAGGACTGTGCCTGAGCTGTTATAATTATTTTGCTTTTGCAAAAGTTTTTCCCTGCTTATCTTGCCCCAGGCATTTAGGCAGTTACATGAAATGTCTGCCTGCCAACCTCCCATGATCTAATTTGATGAACATGACCTTTCAAACTGAGGACACAACACAGCACAGAGAGGAGAGGAGCAACTGGAAGTGCATTAGAATATGATCGGTTATGTGCACAGAGAACCGTTCCTGTACCGAGGACAGACCATGCATAAGCAAACAGTTAATTTCAGTGAGTCTGTTCGCAGGAAGAGACAGGGGGGTGTTGCCAAAAGCTCTTCCGAGTTTAAATTCAGGGCAGCAAGCACCCCAGGAGTGGAGAAGTCTTACATTCCTTGCTCCCATTCTCACTATAACCTCTTTGTGATCTTCAGACTTTGTTACATGGAGGGGAATTTTATTTCCAGATTTCCTCTCTGCTTCCCTGTCCCAAATTATCCAGACTGAAGTTAAAACAGGTAAAAAAAAATTTTTTTTTGATGAGAGAATGGATTGTAGAGACCCCTTGATCCAGCTTTCCAAATAAGGAAACTGAGTTCCCAGGCTGAGGAAGTGACATACGTGCCTTACTCTCAGGAGAGGCTCTTGGCTATCCTATATCCCTTTAAAGAGACCCCTTGACATTCACTGTGTAGTAAATGATTCTTCCTCTCTCATGAAAGCAAATGGGATCAGCAAACTGCCGCCTATGGATCTTAGGTAGTTCTTCACTAACTTCTTTTGAGTTCCTCTCGGAAAATGAATTATGCAAAAGGTAGCTGAGGAAAAGGGACATGTAATGCCAACAAGATTTTCCTCAGAATTCTATCCTAGTCCAGAAATTGCACTTGATAGTCAGTATAAGTCTCTGTTCAGTGGCAATGACAAACAGACTGGAAACTTCAGTGGCTCCACCTAGCATAATTCCCTGTAAAGCTGGTTAGCAGGGCTAACCTCCAAGCAGTGACTCAGAGATCCAGCCTTCCTCCAGATTGCACCAGCACCAGCACTCACAGGGCTTCCAAAGCCACCTGCAGAGGGAAGAAGAAGGCCGTAGGGGGCACACCAGGTCTTAACTGCCTCTGCCAACTAGTGATAATCCATTGGGGAGACGTGGGTCTGTTGCACCTGCAAGAAGTCTGGGAAACGTAGGAGAACATATGGGTGAGCACTGAGCACTGCTTATTCTTTCTATGCGAGAAGAGACTTGCTAATTGTGTTTGGATATCACCAGGTAATAAAAGGTGTCTGAACACTTTCCCATTTTGAAAAGCAGCATCTGGACATGGCACTGCTCTTGATACATAATGAGTGAACTCTGAATCTCTCCCAAGACCAATTAAACCACGTTTGTTTAAGGGTAATGTCCTGCTCAGATATTTGAACCCCCAACTTTGAGCAAAGGGGAACACAGTGAGGGTAGGGCAGTCAGGATGGGCTAAATTTTAGGGGCTTTAAAACAATAAAGGTTTAATTCTCATCCATACTTACTTGTTTCACTTATCTATTGCTGAGTAACACACTGTCCCCAAACTTACTGGCTTGGAGTAGTTAGTAACAGTTATTATTTCTCATGATTTGGTGGTTGACTGGGCTCAGCCAGGTGGTTCTTCAGCTCCACATGTTGTAGGCTGTGGTCCCTTGTGTGGCCGCATTCAGAGGGCAGGGCTGGGAAATCCCAGAGCACCTCTAAGTAGCCTCTCCTCATTCAACAGCCTGGCCCGGGCTTCCTGGGAGAGAAAAAAATGGAAATTGTGGCTCCTTTTAAGACCTGGACCTAGAAATCCAGGACATCATTATGTCTGCCCATTCTGTCAGTCACTTCTTTTAATCCTCACCTGAGGACATGCTTATTGATTTTAGAGGGAGGGGAAGGGAGTGAGGAAGAGAGGGAGAGAAACATTGTTGTGTGGGAGAAACATCGTTGTGTGGGAGAAACATCAATCTGCTAACTCTCAAAAGTGCCCTGACCCGGGACTGAACCTGCAACCCACCCATGTGCCTTGACCGAGAATCGAACCCACAGCCTTTCTGTTCATTGGACAGCACTCCAACCAGAACCATGCTGGCCAGGTCTTTCATTCACTTCTTGGTGGTAGGAGTGGAAAAAATTGTGGTCTCTTTAATCCACCACGCTAGTAACTTAGGTGCCCCGAGCCTTCCGAGATGAGACCCAGGCTTTGAGCAGTTCAGCAATCAGAGTGCTCTATCTGGTGCTGTAGCAATAAATCCCCAGTCCTGGTGGTTTAAACAGGAATTGGCGAGTGTTTTTTGTAAAGGGCCAGGCACTAAATATTTTTGTCTTTGCAGGCCAGGTGGTCTCTGTTGGCAGCATCTCAGTCCTGCTGCTGTAGGTCGAAAGCAGCATAAACATGACAGGAAGAGGTTATCTGAGGCCGCGAGTGGCTTTAAATGCTTCCACCTGGAAGGCACACCGGCTACTTCTCCCACCTCATTGGTCAGAACAGGCCTCCTGGCCCCAACCATGCCAAGGGGGCCTAGAAATGCTGTCCTTCCATGTGTCTGGAAATTAGGCAAACCATGTTGGCTACACAATTAGTAATATTTGAACATTATCCAGCTCTGTCTTAGATAGAGGGTCCAAGATCAGGAATGTGTTTTGATCTGGCTGCCAACACTTGATGTCTTAAGATTTCCATCATATTCATATCTCAGCGAGCAATAAAAACAGAAGGCCTGGCCCTGACTGGTGGGGCTCAGTGAGTAGGGCACCGACTGGAAAACTGAAAGGTCATCAGTTGATTCCAGGTCAGGGCACACGCCTGGCTTGTGGACCAAGTGCCTGGTTGGGGATGTGTGAAAGACAACACATTGATGTTTCTCTCTCGCACGTGGCAGGATGTTGGTAGAGTCAGAGCTGAACACAGGTTTCTTACATCTTGCTTCCATTTTTTAAAATCACTTTTCAGTAAAGGAGCTCTCATTTTAACAACGAGTTGTGTAGCCCTTGCTGTGTGCCTTGGCACTAGTCTAAGCATTTTACCCGTAAACAAACAGATAATTTAATTCTCATAACCGTCCCAAAAGGGAGATACTGAGCTCATTTTTTCAATATTATTTTATATCAGTTTCAGGTAGACAGCATAGTGGTTAGACATTTATATGATGGATGGGAGATACCGAGATGACATGTCTGTTTTGTAGACTGGGGGGCAGAGGCTCCAGAGGCGCGGTAACTTGCCCGAGGTCAATCATCCAATGCGGGGAGGGGCAGCTGGGACTCACCCAGAAAATCTGGCTGTAGGGTCTGCACCCGTAACTAATGCTTCTGCATTTTATTTCCTAGCATACGGATTCCTTGCTAGAAAAATAAATACTCCCACACAGAGAACAGTAAGTGGTACCTAGGAAGGATCCAGAAATTGGCAGCTCTTAATATTCCAAAGTAGAATAAGTCACTCAAAAATAACACTTCCCGGTGAGAGAATGTTTTTTAGGTGCTGTGTTTTGATTAATCAGTGGTTCAGCATGACTGTCCCAAGGGAAATATTACTTTTCAAAAATAAATAGCATTTGGCTATATATTTTTCTTATGTGAAATGTCCAGACAGTCTATTTAATTTTCTCAACTGGAGCTCTAAGAAATTACATTTAACATCTGTAGGCGAGGTTTCTATGGCATGGGTTTTTTTTTTTTTTTTTTTTTTTTTAGATTTTATTTATTTATCTTCAGAGGGGAAAGGAAGGAGAGAGGGAGAGAAACATCAATGTCCGGTTGCCTCTTGTATGTCCCCTGCCGGGAACTGGCCTGGCAACCCAGGCATGTGCCCTGACTGGGAATCGAACCACGATCCTTCGGTTCGCAGGCCCGCGCTCAATCCACTGAGCTACACCAGCCAGGGCTTCTATGGCATGGGTTTTTGACCAACAGAGTACAACGTTTCTTCAGTTTTGACCCCTTCAGTCTACACCAGGTGTTCCTTGGACAAAATCTGTTAGGCTTTAAAAGCGCCTTCATTGCTTTCTGACACAAGTAGATATTCTGCACTGGTCCCTTTCCTTTCCAGGGCCCAGCTTTTTGTCTGTTTTATTTCCTCCTGTATCCTCTGTTCCCAGAACCGAGCCTGGCACTAAAAGAGTGAATGAATTCTTGCATTTCACTCATTCCTCTGCTTCTTCCCCAATAACTCTCAATTTACACCATTTGTCAAGTCAGAAATGAGAACTTGCACATTATAGGGATGCTTGAAAGCCTCTTCGAGGTGGGACCTCCCCACCATCATCCTGTTGTTGCAGCTAAGCCCAGCCTGGTCACCACTCCAGGATCCTAAAGTTAAAAATAGGTCCATGCCCCCTCAACAAGCTCCTAGCACCCTGGTTATTTTTAGGACAGGGTAAGGGGTGAAGGAAAAATATGACCGAGAGTCAGTCACCTCCAGGGAGAAGCACGCCCTTTTGCTCACTCAGGATGCGGGCCCCGTCCATACCCAGAGAGTCTCACTCCTGTGGACTGCTCAAGCCCGAGAAGTGGATGGCCACACAATATGGTTCCCCCAGTACCAGATTGTTGTGAGTGCCAGGCAGTGTCCTGCTCTGCTGGGGGACAGTCAGGGAAACCACTAAGTTTCTATGCAGGCTCTGAACTTTCACACCACCTGCTGAAGAGCAGTCATTGGATAACTCATAGAATGAATGCTTCAGTGACTGTGTTCACTCATGGTAGCAGGTGCTGTCCTGGGTCCTGGTGTTATAGCCAGGAGTGAAACAGACTAACGTTCCTGCCTTCATGGGGCTGGCATCTAGTCGGAGTGTCATGCAATAAAATAAAAAAGTCAACTATACCGGTATGGTGTGGGGAAAAATAACACAGTATTTTGGGGGATGGGTAGTGCTGGGGTTGGGGTTTGTATTAACAGTGTTTCTGATGCTGTGAGAGCTGGAGTCTGGCTCAGCCTGGAAAGACTGCCTCTCCCAGGATTGGCCAATTCCTAGAGCCGGTAGAGGATTCCAATCCAGATTCCACATCCCCAGCACCTCCTTTATAAGGCACTTCTACTTCAGGACGCTATCTACCTGCCCTAACCACCCCACGACCAGTTACCAGACAACTAGGGACCATCCCTATTCCCAGAACTGCTGTAACTATTCAGACCAGCCAGCCTCAAACCTGCTTGCCCCACTTCACTTGTTCTTTGCTGCAGAAACCACGATAAAGACCTTTGCCCATAGTTCCCCTTTGTTCTCTCTGGCTCCTGACCGACTCTGGCGCTTCCCAGGTGGCCCTGCAGTGGCAGTCATCTCCTGATCTGTTGGCCTCATCATACCTGGAAGATAATAAAATCTACATTTAAAACAGACATGGGTACAATTTTAGATCAGACGGCATGGGACAGCCTCATTGACACTAAGGAACTGACCCACGTAGGCATTGCAGTTCACAGTAGCCAAGATAGGGGAACAACCTAAGTGCTGATGGATATATTAATTGATAAAGATGTGATATATATATACATACACACACATATATAATAGAATGTTACTCAGCCATTTGTGACAACATGGACTGGATGAACCTAGGCTAAGTGAAATAAGTAAGACGGAGAAATTCAAGTACCATATGAGTTCACTTATGTGTGGAACCTAAAAATGAAAACAAGTGAACAAATGAAATAAAACAGAAACAAATTCATAGATACAGACAACAAACCGATGGTTGTCAAGGGTGGGGTTTGGAGAGCTGGGTGGAGGAGAGGAAAGGGATTAAGAAGTACCAACATCCAGAAACTCTCGGGACTTCCGGCCAAGATGGAGGCATAGGTGGACACACTGTGCCTCCTCGCGCAACCAAAATTAAGGATGACAAAGATTTAGAAACAAGAAAACAGTCATAACTGATAGAAAATTGAACTGTATGGAAGTCCAACAACCATTCATCCAGACCGGTAAGAGGGGTGGACCTGGGCGCACAAGCAGCAGCGGCTGGCAGATCCCAGGCGTGCAGGCGGTGGCTAGCGGACCCTGGGCATGGGGTGGCAACGGTGCAGACCCAGTGAGGCCGTGCAAGGTGGGTGGCTGACCAGGCGGTTCCACATTCTCACGCAGATAATCCAGGCTAAGGGGAAGTGGCGGAAGGGACTGGAATCTGAGAGAGAGTGGAGCAAGCGCCATTGTTCCCTCTCAGACCCCACCCCCACATACAGCGTCACCACCCAGTGACTGGGCTGCCCCACTCTGGGGAACACCTAAGGCTCTGCTCCTCACTGTGTAACAGCCCCAACCAGACCCCCCCCAAAAAAAACCCCCAAAAAACAAACAAACAAAAAAAAAAACCCCAAACCCCAAAATGACTCAAACGTGAAAACAAATCAAAGCCCAAGAGCCAATTCGTCTAAGCAACCAAGAGATAGCCAACCTATCAGATGCACAGTTCAAAGCCCTGGTGATCAGGATGCTCATAGAATTGGTTGATTTTGCTCACAAATTAGATGAACAAATGAAGGCTACAATAAGTGAAATGAAGGAAAATGCACAGGGAACCAATAGAGATGGGAGGAAAACTGGGACTCAAATCAATGGAGTGGACCAGAAGGAAGAAACTAACAACCAAACAGAAAACAAGGAAGAAACAAGAAGTCAAAAAAATGAGGAGAGGCTTAGGAACCTCCAGGACATCTTTAAATGTCCCAACATCCGAATTATAGGGATACCAGAAGGGGAAGAAGAAGAGCAACAAGTGGAAAACTTATTTGAACAAACAATAAAGGAGAACTTCTCCAATCTGGCCAAGGAAATAGTCTACCAGGAAGTCCAGGAAGCTCAGAGAGTCCCAAAGAAGTTGGATCCAAGGAGGAACACACCAAGGCACATCATAATTACATTAGCCAAGATTCAAATGAAGGAGAGAATTCTAGAAGCAGCAAGGGATAAGGGCACAGTCACCTACAAAGGAGTTCCCATCAGACTGTCAGCTGATTGCTCAAAAGAGACCTTATGGGCAAGAAGAGGCTAGAAAAAAGTATTTGAAGTCTTGAAAGGCAAGGACCTACATCCAAGATTGCTCTGTCCAGCAAAGCTGTCATTTAGAATGGAAGGGAAGATAAAGCGCTTCTCAGATAAGGTCAAGTTGAAGGAGTTCATCATCACCAAGCCCTTATTATATGAAGTGTTAAAGGGACTTATCTAAGAAAAAGAAGATCAAAATATGATAGTAAAAAGACAGCAAACTCACAGCCATTAACAACCACACTTAAAACTAAAGCAAACTAAGCCAACAGCTAGAACAGGAACAGAACCACAGAAATGGAGATCACATGGAGGGTTAGCAACAGGGGAGTGGGAGGAGGAGAGGGGGGGAAAGGTACAGAGAATAAGTAGCATAGATGGTAGGTAGAAAATAGACAGGGGGAGGGCAAGAATAGTGTGGGAAATGTAGAAGCTAAAGAACTTCTGACACATGGACATGAACTAAAGGGGGGGGGAACGTGTGTGGGAGGGGGTATGCAGGGTGGAGGGGAATGATGGGGGAGAAATGGGACAACTGTAATAGCATAACCAATAAAATATATTTAAAAAAAAAGAACCAGACTCTCCCTAGGATCAGGGTTTGAGTGGCAGACAGGAAAAACAGAACTAGATTCAGTTTCCTTGATCTCTTGACCAGCCTTCAGTTTCCTCATTTATACAACAAAGGGGCTGAGCCTGAGACTGGGACTGCTTTCCAGCCCCTTCCACTGTGGGATTTGGTGGGGTGATCCGAATTCACTTCTGCTCCCCTGCTGTAACAGTGTTGTTTTCTGACCGGCAGGAGCAAGCAACACCTCTATGACCCGTCGCCTCAACCAGTCAGCTCTCACAGTGAGGAGGTGGTGTGGGGGGCGGGGCACTGTCAGAAGTTCCTCTTCATAACCAATGAGTGAAGTTTGGCAAAGAAAGAATGACTAGACTAAAGGGAATCATCTGTTTGGGGTTTTTGTTTTCCATCCTCCTTCCTCTTATTAAAATGAGAGAGACAGCTGCAAAAAAAAAAAATAAATAAAAGTACCAACATCCAGTTATAACATAAGTCATGGGGATGTAAAGTACAGCACAGGGAATAGAGGCAATAATGTCACAATAACTGTATATGGTGACAGGAGGTCACTAGATTTATTGTGGTGATCACTTTGTAAGGTATTGAACTGTTGAATCATTATCTTGTATACCTGAAATTAATATAATATTTTATGTCAATTATAATTAAAATAAATTTTAAAAATTAAATAAAAAAGTACTAATGGAAAATAAACAAACAAAAAAGTTGAAAGAAGTGAGGCAGCAAGTCCCATGGATATCTGCAAAAGAACATTCCAGGAAGAGGGAATAGCCAGTGCAAAGGCCCTGAGGCTAGACTAGGCCTGGCAGGTTTGTGGAACAGCTAGGAGGCCATTATGGCTGGATAGAGTGAATGAGGGAAGCAGCAGGATGAGGTGAGGACAAGGAGGTGACAAGGCAGGGTGTGCAGAGCCATGTGGACTGTGGCAAGGACTCTGGCTTTTGGTTTGAGTGAGGTGGGAGCCATGGAAGGTCTGAGAAGAGGCGGGACATGATTTGACTTAAGTGCTCACAGGTGCCCTCTGGCTGCTGTGGGGGGAACAGACAGGGGTGGGAAGAATGAGTGGTGTGGCCCAGAGACCAGAGGAGGCAATTGCATTGGCCCAAGTGGGAGATGGGGGCACTGGACCAGGGTGCTAGCAGTTAAACCCAGACTTTTAACTTGGGCATGTGGGATGTCCCTGAAACCTGGACACGAATATTTTTTCCCTTTAAATTTCTCATTGTTACTTTGAAAACTGTTTTGGGGAAGAAAAAACAAATTTAAAACTGCCCAGTTATGTTGCTTACAAGTTATATCAGTTAGGGTTTTCATTTGCAGCAGAAATGAATTCCATGGGTCTTATGTTAAAAGGATGGGTTTTATGAATCATAATATCAGAAGTTCAGAATTGACCAGAAGCTGTAGAAATAGGCTTGGAGAAAGGGGAGAACTGAGGATGCCCTGGGCTCTGCCTGTTGTGTGCTTGTGAATTGCTGATGCTAATGGCTCGTGGCCACCACGCTGGTAGGTGCTCCCAGCTGCCAGGGTCTGCATCTTCTGGCCCAACTTCTCTGAAGTTGCCAAAGGCTACACAGCAAGCTGGAAGTCCTGGGAACTAACAGCTACACCCGACTCCCACCGTTAGCAGTTCCCATCACTGACTGATGGGAACTGGTGGGTCAATAGCCTAGCACCCTCTGCTCTCAGGCGGGCTGACTCTGAGGGGCAAATGCTAAGCAGCCCCGCAGTGTTCTCCAGTGGGACTGAGCCCCAGTTGCCTACACTGGTGACATGCTCACAGGTGCACCTGTAGGGGCTGCTCTCCCTTTTGTGGCTCACATCCCCAGTCCCTCCTGGTGTCTCCTGGACTCACCTCCCAATTAAGCCACTTGCCCATGAGTCCTCGGGTCAGTGTCTATTTCTGGGGGAACCCAAGAGAAGACAATTGCATTTCATGGCAGAAGCACACAGATGTAGAAATTTAGAATCCATAGTGAGTGTGAAGTGCTGAGAGGTGGTGCCAGTGTTGGCATCTAGAAGTTTCCCCGAAATCTTCCAGTCACCTGCAGACAGCTGTCCCTGGACAGGAGCCAGGCATGGTGGGTTCTGGGGCTGGGAGCCAGCTCTGCCCAGAGTTCCCCTTGCTTCTACACAGCTAACACTTGATTTGTGGGAAAGGGGAAGCTCCCGGCAGGGCTCAGCACGTCCCTCCTCCTGCTCACTCGTGTGTTATCACAGTTCACCTGTGCACTTTTCTGTGCTGGATAGAAAAGTTTGTAGGAAGTTCATCTCTGGTGTGTTTGTGTAAGATGAACCTTCTTCCTTGGAGGTCAGCAAGAGGATTCTGAGCCTAGGTCACATGGCAGGCAGCTCTGGCCACATCCTTCAAACACTCCCAAATGACCCTGGGCCACTCACCCAGGAGTCAAGGCGATGAGCTGGGGTTGGTGGTGAGAGGTCTGTGCCTGCCGGGGGAGGGGAGGCTGGTGTTGGAACAGCCTTTGCACTAAGATTACTTTCAGGGGGAATCCTGCACCCACAGCCACAAAGGAAAAAAAAGAATAGTTGCTGGATAGCCAGAAATATGGCCAATGTCAGCTCCCCAGGGGGATGGAAGCATTGTCACCTTTCTGATTTCTTTGTTGCATTTACAACCATTTTCAGAGACAGAAAAAAAGTATTGTGCTGCAGCAATGCTATTTGTGCTCCTACTTCCTTGGACCGCCTTGGAGGTCACTTGTAAGCAGTTCTCTTTTACACCAACAACTGCCTTCTGCTCTCTGACTGTATTTGTTTTGTAGGGCTATGTAACAACTGGCCACAAACAGTGGCTGAGGAAATAGAAGTTTGTAAGTTCTGGAGGTCAGAGGCCTGGAATCATGGTGTTGGCAGGGTTGTTTCCTTCTGGTGGCCTGAGGGAGAACCTATTTTGTGCCTCTCTCCTGGTTTCTCATGGTTTCCAGCAACCCCTGGCATTTCTTGGCTGGTAGCTACATCGCTCCAGTTTCTGCCTCCCTTGTCATGGCCTTCTTCTTTGTGCATGCTTCTCTGTGTTATCTCCTCTTCTTATGAGGATACCAGAGGCTGGATTTAGGGTGCATCCTAAATTGAGGATGTTTTCATCTCAAGATCCTTCATTATACCGGAAAAGACCCTTTTTCAAATAAAGTCACAGTCATGGGTTGTGGGGGTCAGGATATGGACATATCTTTTGGAAGACCACCATTCAACCCACTATACTTGCTAAAGCCGCTGTGCTGAGCCTGTGTGGGTGCTAGGGTCTGAATGTTTGTGTACCCCTACCACTGCCCCCAAATTCATATGTTGAGATCCTAATTCTCAATGTGATGGTACTAGGAGGTGGAGACTTTGGGAGATAATAAGGTCATGAGGGTGGAGCTCCCGTGAATGGGATTAGTGCCCTTACAAAAGGGACCCCAGAGAACTCGCTTGCCCCTTTCACCCTGGGTGGACACAGAAAAGACAGCTGTCTATGAACCAGGAAGTGGATTCTCGCCAGACACCTGATCTGCTGGTGCATTGATCTTGAACTTCCTGCCTCCAGAACTGTGGGAAATAAATTTCTGTTGTTTATTAGCCAACCAGTCTAAACAATTGGTTATATCAGCTCAGATGGACTAACACAGTGGGCAAGCCAGAAGTGCCATAAGGTGAATGCCTCTGGAGTGGCCCTCAAACACTGTTAGACAGACTTCCGGCCAAGATGGAGGCGTAGGCGGACACACTGTGCCTCCTCTCACAACCAAAATTAAGGACAACAAATATTTAGAAACAAGAAAACAACCAGAACTTATAGAAAATTGAACTGTACGGAAGTCCAACAACCATTCATCCAGACCGGTAAGAGGGGTGGAGTCGAGGCAGGAAAATGTGGAGGTGCGAACCTGGGAACGCAAGCAGCAGCGGCTGGCAGTTCCCAAGTGCACAGGTGGCAATTGGCAGTCCCCGGGCCCACAGGCAGCAGCTGGCGGACCCCGGGCACAGGGGGGCAACTGTGCAGACCCAATGAGGCCACACAAGGTGGCTGGCTGACCAGGTGGTCCCACATTCATGCGTGCAGACGTTCCAGGCAAAGGGGAAGTGGCGGAAGGGACTGAATCCAGGAGAGAGCGGAGCAGGCGCCTTTGTTCCCTCTCAGACCCCGCCCCCAACTATAGCGTCACAACCCAGCGACTGGGCTGCTCCACCCTGAGGAACACCTAAGGCTCCACCCTTCATACGTAATAGCTGCGACCAGACTAAAACCAAAACAACAACAACAACAAAAAAACCCCACCAAAAATGGCTCAAACCGGAGAACAAATGAAAACTCCAGAGTCAATTCCTCTAATTTGTGAAGAGATAGCCAACCTATCAGATGCACAGTTCAAAGCACTGGTTATCAAAATGCTCACAGAATTGGTTGATTTTGCTCACAAATTAGATGAAAAAATGAAGGCTACAATACGTGAAATGAAGGAAGACGCATGGGGAACCGATAGAGATGGAAGGAAAACTGGAACTCAAATCAATGGAGTAGACCAGAAGGAAGAAACTAACAACCAAACAGAAAATGAGGAAGAAACGAGAATTCAAAAAAATGAGGAGAGGCTTAGGAACCTCCGGGACATCGTTAAGCGTCCCAACATCCGAATTATAGGGGTACCAGAAGGGGAAGAAGAAGAGCAACAAGTGGAAAACTTATTTGAACAAATAATAAAGGAGAACTTCCCCAATCTGGCAAAGGAAATGGACTACCAGGACGTCCAGGAAGCTCAGAGAGTCCCAAAGAAGTTGGATCCAAGGAGGAACACACCAAGGCACATCATAATTACATTAGCCAAGATTCAAATGAAGGAGAGAATTCTAGAAGCAGCAAGGGATAAGGGCACAGTCACCTACAAAGGAGTTCCCATCAGACTGTCAGCTGATTTCTCAAGAGAGACCTTATGGGCAAGAAGGGGCTGGAAAGAAGTATTTGAAGTCTTGAAAGGCAGGGACCTACATCCAAGATTGCTCTGTCCAGCAAAGCTGTCATTTAGAATGGAAGGGAAGATAAAGCGCTTCTCAGATAAGGTCAAGTTGAAGGAGTTCATCATCACCAAGCCCTTATTATATAAAATGTTAAAGGGACTTATCTAAGAAAAAGAAGATCAAAAATATGACAGTGAAAAGACAGCAAACTCACAGCTATTAAGAACCACACCTAAAACAAAAGCAAACTAAGCAAACAGCTAGAACAGGAATGGAATCACAGAAATGGAGATCATATGGAGGGTTAGCAACAGGGGCATGGGAGGAGGAGAGAGGGGGAAAAGGTACAGAGAATGAGTAGCATAGATGGTGGGTAGAAAATAGACGGAGGGCAAGAATAGTATGGGAAATGTAGAAGCTAAAGAACTTCTGACACATGGACATGAACTAAAGGGGGGAATGTGGGTGGGAGAGGGTGTGCAGGGTGGAGGGGAATGATGGGGGAGAAATGAGACAACTGTAATAGTATAATCAATAAAATATATTAAAAATTAAAAAAAACACACAAAAAAAACACTGTTAGACAGACACTGGTGGATAGATATTCTACTTGTCGCTCTGCAGTGGGACAGTTCTGGGGGGTCTACTTCATGGTCTCTCAGAGTGTCCAAGCAGGATTGAGCCCTCACCGCTAAGAGTGGGAATGTGTTTGTGGCAGACAGACTCTAAGATGGCCCCAGTGATCCCTGCCTCTTGAAATTTGCATCTTGTGTGATCTCCTTCCCTGTTGGATGGGTGCACTTGCTTCTAACCAAGAGAGTATGGCAAAGGTGATGGGAATCAGATCCATGATCATGTTACAGAAGATGGTCCCTCTGTCTTATTGGCAGACTCTCTCTTGCTGGCTTTGATGAAACAAACCACTATGGGAGGGCCACAACCAGTCAACTGCCAGGGAGGAACTGAGGTCCTCAGTCTAACAACCTGCAAGAAGCTGAATCCTGAGAACAATCACATGATCTTGGAAGTGCTTCCTTCCCCATTCAAGCTTTTGGTGGAGACTGCAGCCCTGGCTGACATCTTCTTTGCAGCCTGTGATACAGAGGGCCCATCTAAAACATTCCCAGATTTATGACCCTCAGAAACTGCTAGATAACAAAGTGTGTTATTTTAAGTTGCTAAGTTTTGGGGTAATGTGTTATGCAGCAATAGTTAACTAATACAGTGCCCATCATCACATCTTCTATTGGCTTCTCTTCTGTATCTTTCTTCCCCATTTCTTCATCCTACCTCCTGGGGTCACCTCCCCAATAAATCACTTGTACAAAAATACTTATCACCAGTTCTACTCTGGGGAGAACCTGGACTGGAACACTTGGGCCATCTGCTTTGGTTTTTATGTGAATCAGTGCAAGTTGGAATACATCAAAGAACAGAAATTGTCTTAAAATTTTCACTTAGTGGTTGACATGGGCAGGTTTGCACTAGGCATCCATCACAACCTTCTTCTCACATACCTTCCTTTTTTTAATTTTAATTTTAATTTTTTTATCTTAGAGGCAGGAAGGGAAGGAGAAGAAGAGGGAGAGAAACATTGATGTGAGAGAGAAACATCAGCCCTTGCTGCTGTGGCTCAGTGGATTGAGTGCAGGCCTGTGAACCAAAGGGTCATTGGTTCAATTCTCAGTCAGGGCACATGTCTGGGCTGTGGGCCATGTCCCCAGTAGGAAACACATGAGAGGCAACCATACATTGATATTTCTCTGTTATTATTTATAAATAAATAAAATCTTAAAAGAGAGAGAGAAACATCAGTTGGCTGCTTTCTATATGTGACCCAACTAAAGACTGAACCCAAAACCCAGGCAAGTGCCCTGACTGAAAATCGACCAGCAATCTTTTGGTTGGTTGGATGATGCCCAACCAACTCAGCCATAGTGATGAGGGCCTCACATATCTCCTTGTAATGCAGAGGCTGGGCAGCAAAACATGGCATTTCAAAGACTCCCTTGCAGCTAGAATTCTGGAGATGAGTTAGGTCCAGTCAATTGGAAGCACTCGAGAGCTGGAAGGTGGAGGTCCAATACTTTGCTGCTTTACCGGTTAGTACTAGTGAGGATGGTTGGTGAGATCTTCGTTTTTCATTTTTATTTCTTAGCAGAATTTCAGTACCCTTAGCTTGTGAGTTTCCAGAGAAGTTTTGCCAGTTGCAGCAGCAGCTTCCTGATCTCTGAATTATGACCTGGAGTTGTGGTTTTTGAACTTAACACTTCAGGAAGTGGTCTCCCAATTCCTTCCTGTATTAATAAAGGTAACCACAGCTGCTATAAAAACCCTGTAAGCCAGTGGGTTTGTTTTTTGTTTAAGATGACAGAAGTATGATTTTTGTTCATGTGAAATCAACGAGGTGTTTGGCAATTGGTTTCTTAGATGAGATTGGGACTTCCAAGATGCAGAGGTTAGCCATGTGAGAGATTTGTTAGAGGTGATGCAGATGTGGGAAATGCAGATGGAGGCAGGGAGGCTGGGAGAACCATGGGCAATGTGCAAAAGAGAGGGAGGGAAGGAAGGAAGGTGGAATGGAAGCAGTGTAGATGGCAGGGCAGCCATCTATGAGAGATGTGGCTAGAACTCTGAGCTCATTGTCTTGTCCCAGAGAAGCCCTGCATCTCACAGGAGCTGGGCTGCCTCAGTGTCCCTGCCCCACTCAGTTACAGGTGGGCAGCAGCCCATGGGAGCAAGGCTTGACACCTGTGCAGTACTGGACTTTAGAACTCAGCGGCTGGAGTTCTTTTTTCTGCAAAGATGTATACTAAATATTTATAGCAGGATTATTCACAATCACCAAGAAGTGGAAGCCACCCAAGTATCCATCAATGGAAGAATGGATAAATAAAATATGGTATACACATATAATGGAATATTGTTCAGCCTTTATAAGGAAGGGAATGCTAACACATACTACAACATGGATGAACTTGAGGACATTACGTTGAGTGAAATAAGCCAGTCACAAAAGAACAAGTACTGAATAATTATGCTTATTTGAGGTCCTTAGAGGCATCAAATTCAGAGACGGCAAGTAGAATGGTAGCTGCCAAGGCCTGGGAGGAGAGTGTGGGAACATGGTGTTTAATGGGGACCGAGGATCAGTTTTGCAAGATAAAAACTGTTGTGGAGATGGAGGGTGGTGGCGGTTGCACAAACTGTGAATGCACTCAGTGCCATTGAACTGCACGCCTAAAGGGCTAAGCTCGTAATTTTCATGTTATGTGTTTTATACCATAATTTAAAAAGTAGGATTTTTTCTCCTGTCAGTTAACCCTGCTTGGCCCATGGAACCTTTTGATTTTTGCATTCATCATTGAATTAATGGGTTACAAGAGATTAGTGCTGTTTATGTGGCAAAACTCTCATCTCTAGAAGCTCAAGGTCACACATTTCCCCTCTACTTCCATATTCTCTGTTTCTGCCAGGACCTGCCGTTCTCCCCACCCATCCAGGACTTCCCCTTGTAAACAGAAAGAGTCTATTTTGCCTCAACTATGGCAGCTAGAGTGCTGGGGAGTCAAAGTGCCCCTACAGCAGCCTTCCACTGATGACTGAGGGGAGTCGGGGGGGCCATACCCCAGCTCCCTTGCCCCTCAGGTAGATGACTCTCAGGGTCTCCCGGACTTTCCTAGAGGAATTAAACTTTAGTTGCCCATGGAGGTAATGCTTTTGCCAGTGCATTCTTTAGTACAGGGGTGTCAAACTCATTTTCACCAGGGGCCACAACAGCCTCATAGTTGCCTTCAAAGGGTCGAATGTAATTTCAACTCCTTAACAGTTAAGGAGTAAGTTACACTTATACAGTCGTAAAATTATTTCAGCCCTTTGAAGGCAACCACAAGGCTAATGTGGCCCCCAGTGAAAATGAGTTTGACACCCCTGCATTGGTGGCTGACTTTTCTTTCTTGCATTGCATCCCTATTCCTTTTTTTAACCCTCAACCAAGCATATGTTTTTATTGATTTTAGAGAGAGGAAATGGCTGTGTGGGGGGAGATTGATGTTTCTCTCATTGATGTGAGAGAGAAACATCAATTGATTGCCTCCCATATGTGTCCTGGACTGGGGATCAAACCCACAACCCAGTATGTGCCCTGTTCAAGGATTGAGTCCGAGACCTTTTGGTGTAGGAGATGATGCTTCACCCAGCTGAGCCACCGGGCCAGGGCTGTATCCTCACTCTTTACTGAGGTTACTTCCTAAGTATTTGACTTATCCTCAAAGCCTCGTCTCAGTGTCTGCTTCTGGGGAAATCCAAATTAAGACACTCTCAGAATAGATTATGAGTCTATCCAACTTCAACTTGGGTGTGTATGTGTGTGTGTGTGTGTGTGTGTGTGAAGAAAACACAATTTAGAAAGGCATAGACCTTGCAAAGAGTTGGCATTGCTCCAACACAAGACTTTGATATTCCCTACAGGACATGGACTGGGACCCCCAGTAGAGTCATATCTCCTAGAAATGGTTGAGTTTGTTTGCGATTTGAAGCGGGGGTGGGGTGGGGTGGGAAGCTAAAGAATTGAGTTTGTCATCAACCCAGAATTGCTAATATTTTTAAATTATTTCTTTCAGCCCTGGCTGGTGTGGCTCAGTGGATTGAGCACCGGCCTGAGAACCAAAGGGTCACCGGTTGGCCGCCCCCGCCACGCCCCCCGCCCCCCCCCCCCCCCCCGCCTGCGGAGGGCACATGCCTGTATTGCAGCCTAGGTCCCCAGTAGGGGGCGCACGAGAGGCAACCACACACTGATGTATCTCTCCCTCTTTTTCTCCCTCCTCTCCCCTCTCTCTAAAAAGTAAATAAACAGAATCTTTTAAAAAATAAATTATTTCTTTTAATATTTGGAAGCAGTCTTGGAGGAGTTGGCAGCTCCCCATCTCCTTTCAGTGTGCAACTGGATGGAGCCGCAGGTGTTTCTGAGTGCAAAGAGCAACCACACACCCGCTGCGCACCCACTGACACCATCCAAGAATTCCCATTTTCTGACTCCACTTTGGAAATGACAAGGCTGTCAATAAATGTAAAAGGTCGAGCAATTTCTTTGCCAAATACAAGTTTAATTGGGAGAAAACTGCTTGTCTTCCAGCTCAGGAGCAACTGTGCTGCTTGGCACCACACCTGGTTTGGCAGCTCGGGGGGGGGGGGCGGGGGGGATAGTGGAGTGCCCGCGTGCTCTCCTGAGTCACAGCCTCTCCGTAGGCACGCACCATCGTCAGAGACTGCCAGCCCGCTGATGGGCGTCTCATCGCTCCTGTGCCAACAACGGACTTCCACGGGACCGAGGTCTGGCTCTTCATGGGGGTTGATAAAGAAATAGAAGCGGAAAATGGATTCTTTTTTATGACACAGAAGTTGGGTGGCTTTCAAGGCAAGTGCTTTCCAGACAAGTGCTTGACTGGGCTTTGGGTGCAAGTTTCTTGGGTTTTTACTCACTCTCAGGGCAATCTGACACGGAGATCAACCAGGGCTTGGCAGTACTTGGGGAGCATTTGAATGAGGGGCAAGGCCTTGTGGTCACCATTATGGATTTTGTGAAAAATCTTGGAACTTCTTTGGTGAAATTGGCAGGCTGTGAGAGAAAATTAAGCCTGTGGAAATTATTCAACTCTAGCAGAAGACTTACGCAGCTGGGTGTGGAGTGAGAAATCTGCAGATACGCAATTAAAATGTACTCCCTCCAGCCCTGACTGGTGTGGCTCAGCGGGTTGGGTGTTATCCTGCAGATTGAAAGGCCACTGGTTCTATTCACGGTCAGGGCACATGCCTGGGTTGCGGGCCAGGTACCTGGCTGGGGGCATGTGAGAAGCAACCATGGATGTTTCTCTCACACACTGATATTTCTCTCCCTTTCTTTCTCCCTCCCTTCCCCTTCTCTAAAAATAATAAGTAAAATCTTTAAAAAAATGTTTGCTCCCTCTATTAAAATGCATTTATAAGCCATTTCTTACTCATAAAATACCCACGTAGTAGGAAGTGTTGCTGCCACCCAGAGCTAGAGCCATCCCACGGCTTCGTCAAGGTAATCCACTGCCCGCTCACATCTGTGACCTTCACAGAGCTACTCGGGGGTACTGGAGCCACCTTGCTTATACGGAGGGCCAAACATGCCTGGGAAGCCAGTCGCTGATGGCTTTAGGAATTAACTGAACATTTTTGTCCCCCTAAATTCATAGGTTGGAGCCCTAGCCCCCAATGTGACTGTATTCAGAGAATAGGTCTTTAAAGGGGTGATTAATGTTAAATGAGGTCATAAGGGTGAGGCCCTGATCTCACAGGACTGGGAACCTTGTAAGAGGAGACACTAGAGAGCTCACCCTCTCTACCCCCCTCCCCCATCAAAAAGCCATGTGAGCGTACAGTGAGAAGGCACCATCTGCAACACAAGGGGAGAGCCCTCATTAGACATCCTCCCTGCTGGCACCTTGACCTTGGACTTCCTAGCCTCCAGAACTGTGAGAAAAGAAATTTCTTTTATTTAAGCCACCCAGTCTGTGGTGCGTTGTTATAGCACCTCTAGAGTCCAAAAGCCCAGGCCCCTTTGCCTGGGGTGTGATTTATGTTCCAGAACTCCCTACGAGATCAGTCTCAGTTCGGGACTTGTGCTGACATTGTGTCCTTGTGTGGCTTCTATCCTTTCCCTCCTGTACTTACTCCACACCCTTAATGGTGATCCTACGAGAGTTTCTTAATTACTTGCATCTGAATTCTTGTCTCAGGTTCTGCTTCTGGGAAAATCAGACCTAAGAGATCAGGGAGGCAGAACTTGCCGAAGGTCACCTTCATTTGAGCTGAGGACACAGAAACTGCCAGGACATTAATTCAGCTTGCAGAGCTGTGGTGATTTCTATTAACAGGAGTCCTGATTTTCCTCTGGTATTAGTTAGAATAAGTGAATTCAGCTGCTACAATAGGCAAGTTCTGAAATCTCAATGGCTCAACACAACAAACACTGATTTCCAACTCATGTGCCACCTGAGGCAGCCTGGGCAGTCCTCTTCCATCTGGTAGCTGCAGAAAATGAAACACGTGGTTTCCAAGATTGTTGGGCAGAGGAGGAACACCAGTTTTTTACGGCTTCCATCTGAAAATGGCATGCATCACTTTTGCTTACAGTTCATTGGTTGAAACTAGTCATATGACCCTACTGCAAGGCATATTGGGATATGCAGAAAGCACATGGGATACGTGGGGAGCACAGTTTGTTCCTATAGTGGGGCTGCATTTGGTTCAAGGAGTAGGTTCTGGAGGCAGCAAAAAAGGCAAAAACTACATGTGGCCCATATCACCTTTGAAAATATTTGAAGAAGGCAACATCAATCTGACTTGTAGACTCATGTCTTTTGTTACAGAAAATAATTAATAAGAGAAAAATGTCTTTCTCATTTTTCAGGCAAAAAATTCATCAATGCTTCTAAAGTTTTGAAATTTTGCTAATAAAACAAAACTAAAATTTGAGTTTATTTTTGTGAATATCAATGAGAAGGCATATTACTTTGCTTGAATAAGAAGCTGAATTATACCCCAAAAGCACTTAACCATAAAAGAAAGTATTGACAAATTAGACTTAATTAAGAATAAGAATTTTTTTCCAGCAAAGACCCCATTGAGAGAGTGTGAAGTCAAGCCATGGACTGGGATAGTTGCATTTTCATTTAGTCTGAAAAGACCCATATTCAGAATATACTAAGAACTCCCACAAATCAGTAAGAGATAATTGTAACAAAATGGCAAAAGGCTTTAACAGGTTCGGGTGATTCTGTTTCAGGTTGTGGATTGCTTGGGCTTAGTTGGTGCCAAATTGAGGGATGGGTTTACTCTGTTCCATGTTGGTTAATTCTGTGGCTCAAGAAAAAGGGGAAGCAGCTGCCTGGGACATACTCTTTTCCTGATGAGGGAGTGCAAGAACTAAACTAAATCATGCAGGCACATTTAAAGCCTTTGTTCACATTTGTTTATATCCCATTGGCCAAAGCAAGTCACATGATCAAGCCCAAAGTCGATGCGGTGGGGAAATATTCTACACTCATAGGAGGAGGGCACTGCAGTCACATGCAAAGGGGATAGATGTACTGCGTTTCTAGAAATGCAATTGCATCTATCATAGCTGTCATGGGTAGGTTATGGGAGGGAGGAAGGTCTTTATCCAATGGGCGGGATATCTGAGAGACAGTTTGAGTTCTGATGACACCTTTGGTAGCCCTCGCTCCAGCCCTACTTGGAGCCACGTTCATCCTTGAACTTACCAGAGTCATCAATCGAATCATCCCTGATACTTCCTTTTCTATTAAGCTATTTTGAATCAGAATTCTGTTACCTACAACCACATGATTCCCAATACACACTCTCCCTCACACTATATTAGAATGCCTATTTCTCCTCATCAACAACAGTACTGGGGCCTGGCTTGAGTAGCTCAGTGGACTGAGCATGAGCTTGTGAACCAAAGGGTCACTGGTTCAATTCCCAGTCAGGGCACATGCCTGGGTTGCAGACCAGGTCCCCAGTGGGGGGCATGCAAGAGGCAACCACATATTGATGTTTTTTTCTCTTCTTCTCTTTTGTCTTACCTTCCCTTCTCTCTAAAAATAAATAAAGAATATCTTAAAACAACAACAGCAGCACTGAGCATTATTATTCTTTTCAGTTTTGCCAATTTTCCAGGTGAAAAATAGTACCTTGTTTAAACTTCTCTTATTTATCAGCAATGATGAACCTTCTTCATACACTTACTGGCCATTTGTTTTTCTCTTTTGTAAGTTGGATTTGGCTGCCTTTGGAATGTGCTGATATTTCAGGTTGGAGTCGGTTTTGCAGTAGGAAAACATTTGCTGATGATTATAATATCTCTCCAGGCTGAGGGTTTTTACCTTCACGTAGTTAATGTTTCCTGTTGAAATGAGCACAGAATGACATGTCACCTTTCCCAAGCAGACTCAAGAAATGTTATCTTGGGTTAGAAAGCTAAAGAAAAGACAGAGGGCGAGACAGCTGTCACAAGATACCCAGAAAGTGGCATCATATTTCACAATTTCGTGGTGACTGCTCTTTGGAAGTGTGACACCTTCCTAGGAGAAATCTAATGCTTAAAAGAGAGTTTGCTTATTTAAAAAACCCAGTATATAAATCTAACTAATTTCCAGAAGAAAACAGCACAGAAAGGGGAATTTTTTTTTAAAGGAAGATTTCGTTGTCATTTTGAGATCTGCGACCAGAATTTGGGAATCTGGATGCTTAGTTCCTAACTCTTTGGGGAGGCAGGGGTGTGGAGTGGTTGGAATCCTTGTTCCTCAAGTTGTGATTTGTGGCTTAGCAGCATCAGCATCACAAGAAGTTCAGAATCTCAGCCTCTGCCCTGGACCTTCTGAATCAGAACCTTCTGCCTGGGCTTTGGTGTATGATAAACCTGTCCTCTAATTCTGTTTGTTACTTGTTGGTTTTAGGATCTTGGGCAAATTATTTAACCTTCTTTGAGTCTCAGCTTCTTTCCTTTTTAAAAAAAATTGATCTTGGGGGGAGGTGAGAGAGGGAGTGGGGGGAGAGAGAGAGAGAGAGAGATCAGTTTGTTCCACTCATTCATCCCTTCATTCATCATTTATTGCTTCTTATATGGGTCCTCATCAGGGATCGAATCCACAACCTTGGCATATTGAGACGATGCTCTAACTGACTGAACTACTCAACCATGGCTTAGTTCCCTTATTTGCAAAATTGGACTGATGAGATGACAGTAACCAACTCACTGGGTTGGGAGGATGAAGTGAACTGGCCTATCGTATTAGACAGGGTAAATGTTAAGATGCTGTAACAAAGAAGACCCCCAAATACAGTGGCTTACGGAACACTCTCATGTTACAGACTTCCATGAGCTGTCCAGGTTGGCAAGACAGAGCTGCTTCACACATTGTCATTTGGGAATCCTGCTTCTTTTCATCTTGTTGCTTTGTAATTCCTTAAGGCATTGTCCTCTTCTGATAAACTGAGACTGGGTCACAGGCACATGTACATTCCACCTTTTTAAGAAAAAAATATTTATTTATTTATTTTTTTTTTAGAGAGAGGGAAAGGGAGAGAGAAAGAGACAGAAACATTAATGTGTGGCTGCCTCTCACGCGGCCCCCACTGGGGACCTGGCCTGCAACCCAGGCATGTGCTCTGACTGGGAATTGAACTGGTGACCCTTTGGTTTGCAGCCCATGCTCAATCCACTAAGCTACACCAGCCAGGGGCTACATTTTACCTTTTGAGCAAGCCACTCATCACCCCAGGTCACGTTTCACTGGCAAGACCTTACTCATCTGGCCACACCCAAGAGAGGCTGGGGAACATAGTCTCCCACTGGGCATCCAAATGCTCACTCTTCACTGAACCTGTATCAGAGTCTTCCAACTGCATCTGCCTTGGTGAATTGCAGCCTGCATCAGGCCACATTTTTACTGTGATATTTTTCAGTCCAGAAGCACTTGCAACCTCTCATCCTGCCACATGCTTGTGATATAGCACAGGTTATATATTGCTGCCTCTGCCATTTGGCCAAGGTGATTACTCAGTCCTTTCTAATTACCTGGTCAGAAGGGAGATGAATAGTTGTGCAAGTCACCCCGGGATTCAGCAGCAGTGGTGTTTTTAGGGTATTTCCCCATGTGTGAGAGGCCAATTAGCTACATTTGCTAAGTGCCTAACAGCTGCTATTAGCCTTTAATGATCTTAATTCCCAAGATAGCTTGGTGGTGGAAAAGCCATTCTCCCTGCCAAGGTCCCCAGAGGACACATGTTTGCTCTCAGCATCTGTATGTTGGAGACCAGAGAGGAATGGTCTCTGGATCCTGCAGCTTTCTAGCCGAGGGGATTAGTAACAGAGCCCATATTTGGCTGAAAAATTAAACCCTGAGATTGAAACTGCTCTGACTCCATCCCAGGGGCAAATGGATTATGTTCTCTCAAAACATGTGTCCTTAGAGATGAGCCAGGGAGAAGGGTTTTTTTTTCCTTCTCCTTAAACAGTTTACCTTCTTTGTACTAAATTAGAAATCAGTTGCTATCTAACTGCAAGGGAGGCTGGGAAATGTCTAGTCGGGCCGCCTGTTCCTGGCTACCATTCTATTACTTTGGAAGAAAAGGGAGACAGATTTGGGACAAGGGATGTGATCCAGAGAGCCTGGGGGCCTGAAGAGGCAGGAACGGGAGTGGCTCTAGCAGTGACGGACACTGGCCAAGGTGACAGTTTCCGATGGGCAGCCACAACAAAGCACAACCGGATGAGTGGCTTACAGTGAGTGTTACTGGCCTTGGAAATCAAGAGGAACTGCCAGAGAAATTTCTGGACAGATCTTATTAAGCTTATGCTTGAGCACAAAAGGGAGACCTTTCCAAGAGAAACAAGGTTTTGGGCTGCTCCTCAAATGGTTTGAGGGAGAAGCTTTTACTGATGAGAGGGGAGGATTCATGCAAACTTTGAGTGGAGACTAGAATTTTCCACATGGGAGCTGGAGAAGTAGATGGTCAGAGATAAAATTCTGCTTATGTATTTATTTATTTTTCATTGCTTTTAGAGAAAGAAGAAGGGAGAGAGAGAAACATGGATGTGAGAGAAGCTTCGACTGGCTGCCTCCCGCATGCGCCCGGACTGGGGATCACAGGGGACTGTATGCGTCTGGACTGGGGATTCACCCTGCAACCCAGGTGTGCGCCCTGACCGGGAACTGCACCCGGAAGCTTTTGGTTATTGGAGGATACTCCAACCAACTGAGCCACAGCGGTTAGGGCTAAAATTCTTCATTTTTTGAGCAAGAAGTTGGGGTGGTGGTGACATTCTTGTGGTAGGCTTCTCCGGTGTTTCTTCTGGCCACATGGTGTTCTTGGGATCCCGGGCCCAGGTCCCCGTGCTATCTGAAAAACAGCAAAATGTGTTCCCTCACAGTTTTGAAGCCTGGAAGTCTGAAATCAAGATGTTGGCAGAACCATGCTCCCTCTAAAGCCTGTAGGGACAAATCTTTTTTAGCCTTTTCCTAGCTCTGGTTGTTTGCCTGCAATCCACCTTGAGTTGGAGCTGTAGTACTTTTTAATCTTTGCCTTGTCGTCACACAGTGTTGTTCTCTGTGTCTCTTCTCTCCTTCTTAAAACGACAACCAGTTGTATTGAGCTAAAGGCTGTTTCTACTCCAGGATCACCTCATCTTTATTAGTATAACCTAACAAGGTCATATTCTGAGGTACTGGAGGTTAGGACTCAAACATATGTTTTTTGAGGGATACAGTTCAACCTATTACAGCCAATAACCAAGAACCACAATGATGAGGAACCCCTCATCATGTGGGACCATCATGGAGAGGTAATAACTTGACAACCTATCCTACCCTTCTCCCTGCCCGCCCCCGTGCCAGGTATCATCTGAGCTCCAGAAAACTAAGATGCAGCACTAGGGAACCAAGAAAAAGCACCCCATCAAAAAAGAAGGGCACCCCAATGGGCTGAGGTGAGGTTTCCACCATCCCACAGAACAGGATTTGAACTAGTCATGAAACTATTACCAAAAAATAGTTACATTTCTTAGGTACCTTAATTGGGAACTGACATTCACACCCTTGAACTGACATTCAAGGGTTTGAAGGAAGGAAGTGCAAACTCCTAGACCATGGGGTGGCAAACTATGCGTGGGGCCAAATTTGCTGGCCGCCTATTTTTGTAATTAAAGTTTTATTGGCATATAGCTATGCCCATTCACATGCTGTCTATGGCTGTTTCCATGCTATGAAGCCCAACTTTGTCATTGCCATAGAGGCTGTATAGCCTGCAAAACCTGAAAATATTTATCTGGGCTTTCTCAGGAGTTTGCCAACTCCAGGCTAGGTCAAGTTTTTAGGCCCTCTAAAGTTTAAGATGAGTTTTAAAAATATATACTCCACATGAACTTTCCAAACTATTAAAACTGGTATACACAAAGTCCTCCAAGCCATCAGCTCTAAAATTGTTTTATTTGTTCCTGACATAATTAGGGGGGAATCAAGACTCTATCTGTTCACACTCTCCAGAGGAGAACAACTGGGTGGTAAACATGGAACATCAATCTAAAAGCTGGGGAATTATGGGTACCTATATTTCAGCAGTGTGGGTGCAGATGGTTCCTGTTTTCACTCAATGCACACATGACTCAAAGTCTACTTATTGAAAAATTAGTGACCCAAAATACTCTGATGCAAATGAGTGTTATTAAACACCGTAGGCTTTGCCAACCACCCCACAACAAACTGAATTGGTAATAACAAGCTAAACCCATAGTAATTTATCATTAGCTAAGCAAGAAGAACAACATTCAAAAACCATAGCCAACTCAAGATAACACCAAGACAAAATATTCCTTAATGAAATTATGAAGTTTTCTACTATTGGCATACATGTGTGTGTGTAATGCTGTGAGATATTATTTGGCAACCAGATTTCAAGGTGGAATACCCAATTAGAGTGCTTGATAAACTATAGTAATTTTCTGCTTTAAATGTATGAACACTATGTTTGAGTAAGTCTTACTGACTTGCTCAGCGTAGGCGTGATGGACACCTGCTGGGTTTGCCCGTCTAACACACATTCCTCTTTCTTCTGTCAACATCTACTGATTTTCCTTTGGTGAACCACTGTCCCATTACCATCCACATGGTTTGAGAAGGGCTAGCTTCAGAACTGCGCATATGACCAAGACTAGCCATTCAGAGTATTTCATCTCTTTGCCCATAGTTGAGCCATGAGCACACAGCTCAAGCCAAGCCAATGAGACTTAATCCCAGCATTTTTGTCATAGTTGCTGAGCTTGGAGAATAAAACTGCCTACAGCAGGGATGGCCTGACAGCTAATGAAGTAACACAGAGGGAAGCAGGGCCTAGAATAGAAACAGACAGATTCCTAACACAGTTTGAGCACCTGGATGCAGCCAAGTCTGAAGCCAATATGTGACACTCTCTCTTAAGAACCAAAGGAGGAATTTGCACTTTTGTAGTCCCTCCATACCATACTCTGAACATCTGTAACCTAAACAGGTCAATAAAGGTCACATTTTATAACTGAGTTTATATATTGAAAAAAATAAACCCTAGATGGGATTTTTATTATCCCTCTATTGATGGCTGAAATTCAGCACTATCTCTTCTTTCTGGAGTCCTTAAGAAGGAAAATAAGTCTAGCTACCCCCTCACCTAAGCCACTTTTTGGATGTGATATGAAATCAAAATATTAGGATTCAGTATATGATAATAAATAATAAGAATAATCACAGAGAGAGAGAGAGAGAGAGGGAGAGATTAGAGTCTGTGTTTTGAGAGGGAACTTGACAGTGATTTTTCAGTTCCTCCAAACTGTTGCACACAGATAAGGCTTGGCAAACACATGCTTCAGAGTTCCTGGCCGCTTATTAATAAGTTCCTGGCTTATTAGTTTCCAAGGGCTGCCATAACAAAGTACCACAAATTCGGGGACTTGAACAATAATGTTTGACTCACAGTTCCGGAGGCTGGAAGGGTGGGATACAGGTGTGAGCAGAGCTGATTCCTTCTGAGTGCAGTGAGGAAGAAGTTGTTCCATTCCGCTCTCCCAGCTTTTGGTGATTTTTCTGGCAATCTGGCCCTACCACAAACCACCCCCCCCCAAGCTCTTTTCTTTTTTTCTTTCCTTTCCTTCCTGCTTTATCGAGGTATAACTGATTAATAAAAGTGCATATGTTTAATGTGTACAATGTGATAATTTGGTATTTGTATACTTTGTGAAATAATTACCACAATCAAGCTAATGAGCACATATCTATTGCCCCACATATTTTTTTAAATGACAACACTTAAGATCTGCTCTCTTAGCCAATTTCAAGCACACAGCACAGTACTATTAACTGCGGTCACCACGCTGCACATTACGTCCCCAGGACCAATTCACCTTGTAACCGAAAGCTTGTACGCTTTGCTCGGCATCTCCCCACATCTCCCCACCCCCATCCCCTGCTCCTGGTAACCACTCTTCTACTCTCTGTTTCTATGAGTTGGACTTTTTTTTTTTTAGATCTCACATATAAGTGAGATCATATAGAATTTGTCTTTCTTTGTCTGGCTTATCTCGCTTAGCATAATGCTCTCTGAGCCCAGTCATATTGTCACAAATGGCAGGCTTTCCTTTATTTTTAATGACTGAATATTATTCCATTGTATACATATACCACCTCTTCCTTATCTATTGATCCATCAGCAGACACCTATTTCCACATCGGGTCTTATAAATAATGCTGCCAGGGGGTCAGATATCTCTTTGAAATACTGATTTCATGTTCTTTAGGGAAATACCCCAAGTGGGATTGCTGGATCAGATGGTAGTTCTATTTTTTTGAGGAACCTCCATACTGCTTTCCATAGAGGTTGCACAAATTTACATTTTCACCAACAGGGCAAAAGTGTTCCCTTTTCTCTACATTTACAGCAACACTCATTTCTTGCCCTTTTGGTAAAAGCCAGCTCTTTTCCTTTCTCTCCAGAGCCGTTTCAGAGCCCCATGAGCTGTCTGCCCTGCTCTCCCCACAAGCCTCAGTTGTGTGAGTCACAACCCTCTTCGTGCCCTCTGGACATGCGGGTGCCACACCGTCATCAGTTTCAACATTGAAACCCAACTTTGAGGGAGGGTTCCCCTGCTTTCCAGATGACCATAATATATAGTGAAGGAAAGCCGGAATTTTTCCAAAGAAGCTTCGCTTCACAAGAACACAGCAGAAAGCAACATAAAAAAGAAAAACTCACAAAACGAAGTTTTTCCATCTTCATATTTTACCCAAGTCTGGGCTGCCACAGGTGTGACCCCCTGTCCAGCTTTCTTAGCGTCCATCTCTCTCAGATGTCCAGATTCTGGCAGCAGGAGCACCGCATGCTCTGCACTAGGGCTTCCAGCTTTTGTGGAAGGAGAAGAGACAAATCTGGAAGGCCATGGAGGAAAGGGAGAGGTGTCTCCGCTGCTTGTCGTACTGGGGTTTTGAGGTTCTGAGAATATGTGGAGATGAAGAGGGAGATGCTTGCCTGAGACTTTGGGATACCAAGGACCACATTGCTTTGGGGCCCGGATGACACAGTACGAAGCATCGTTCAGGAGGTACTGTTACGGGACCGAAGAGGGCCCACCCACTCAGTGCCCAGCTGAGCCAAACACTGAACACCAGGATTTGTAGTAGACAAATTAAAGCAGTTTATTGGCAAGGCATCAAGCTAGGAGAACAACAAGCTACCATTCAAAATCCGAACTCTCTAATGGTTTTTAAATCAGAGTTTTTAAAGGCAAAGGTTGAGGGTTGAGGGTTGGGGTTAGGGGTCATGGGTGAAGCTGATTGGTTAGTTATTATGTAAGCTTCAGTGCTTTTTCATAGTAGCCCAACTGATTCACCCCTGACTTATCTTGTTTGGTGCCTTGGTAACGATAGTTGGGTGATCTAACCGGGTTGAGGAACGGAGATGTTGCAAAATATCTCATAATTGTGTGTCAGTGATGTTCTCTTTAAGGCAAAGGGCAGAAATGAAACATCTTGTCACCACTGTTATTGTTTAAGCTATCACCGGTTTATGCTTAACTGGCTACATTTTTCTATTATCTCAAGCAAGGTGTACTTTTCCTGGAACTTGCTTTATAGTCAAGCCCTTTACTCTTTGACTATAAGCTACATGACAACCATAGCAATGGAAACATTGAGTTAAAGCCCATACTGCATCTCAAGACTCTATGATTTAAAACCTAAACGTTTACTATGGATATCAGTTTCAGTGCCTGCTGCTGCCAACAAAGCCCTGGAAAGGATACACTCTTGGAGATACTGTTGGTCCTACAAGGTGTAAACTCCAAGGATGTCACCTTTAGGAGCAAAGCAAAAGTGTGCTGGGCTGGAGAGGTTGCTGTTTGATGCACTCATGGAGGTTGGAAGTCACTAGCACCCCTGCTTTTGGGAAACTGAGCTTTGGCAGGGCTTGGAGTCTGAGTCTCTTGGTGAGGATGAGGGGCTTAAAGGGAGGAAGTGGTGGCCCTGGCTTTCAGCTGAAGCAAAGGTAAATGTGCTCCGGAGGAGTGCTTCCCCAGTCTTAAGCACAGACCCACAAGGCTCCCATGGAATGACATCCAGTGATGGGACTTCTTCATAGTGCAAAGAACCAGATACCCAAGGATAATTCTATGGCTGAATGGAGATTGCCCCGGGAAAACAGTGGGTGAGCCTCTTGAAAAGCATTTCTTCTCCATTAGGAATAAAGCTCCAGTGATCTAGTCTGTTGTCATTTAGCTCCTTATGAAAGGGTGACTAACTCATTCTGCTTCGCCCTGGATATCCCTGGTGTTAGCACTGCAAGTCCAGCGTGCCAGGAACTCCCTCAGTTCCGGTTAAACTGGGGTTACTCTCCTCCTTCATGATTTCATTAAATCAGAAACCACGGCAAGTCGGTGTACCTGTATGCTAAATTTGTGCATTTGTTTGCTCTATAAATATGTGTTAGGTCTTGGTGGATTCTACTGGGGTCACAGCATAGCAAAGCCCTCATGTTTTCTGTCTATGACCCTCACCTTCAAGGACACCAGTGACGCATAAATGCACATGGCAGTACTTCCTCTGATGGAGAGACTGGGGACAGGAGGAGGAGGAGGAGAACCTAGTTTAAAATGAGGAGGTGGATAAGGGCTGTTAAGGAGGCTTCACTGAACTGGTGGGATTGATTGAATCCCGGCCACTGGCGAGTGACTCAATCTCCAGCCCCTTCCCCCTCCTCTCCCCTCCCTGGAGATAAGGGTGGGACTGAAAGTTCCAACCCTCTAATCACGTGGCTGGTTCTCCTGGCAACCAACCCCCGCCCTTAGGTGCTCCCAGAAGTCACCTCCTTAGCATAACAAAAGACACCTTTATCACTCTCCCCACAGAAAATTCCAAGGGTTTTAGGAACTCTGTGCCAGAAACTGGGATGGAGACAAAATATATACAGTATTTCTTTTTTTTTTTTTTTTTAAATCCTCACCTGACAACATGCTTATTGACTATAGAGAAAGGAGAAGGGAGAGAGGGGGGGGAAGAGAAACATCTATATGAGAAAGAAACATTAATCATTGCCTCTAGTACCAGATCGAACTCACAACCTAGGTATGTGCCCAACCAGAATCGAACCCATGACCTTTCAGTTTACTTATGGGATGACACTCCAACCAACTGAGCCACACTGGCCAGGGCCAAATATACATTTCTTATAAATCACAACAGCCCAGATCCCAAGCTTCCTTTTCTTGGTTTGTCAGTTCCAGAAAATTCCCATAATTTCCTGCCCTTCAATCAAGTATCTGGAATTGCCAATGTCCAGGTGCCTTAGGGCCTCAGGAAATCCTCATGTGAACTCCCCTCTTCCTCTTGAGTGAGAACGTGGTCTCCTTGGCAACAAGGTTAAAGTTCTCTTGACTTCCTTTCTCTTCATTGGGTGTTTAGTTCCCCAGGACAAGAAAACAAACAAACAAATAAAACCTAGACACCTTGTACTGATTCTGTATAACTCACAGTGATTATGAATCACTGCAGGGGAAATATTTCCACCTCTCCTTTCTGTCACTCCATAATAAATCCTCAAGAAGCTTGCCATGAAACGAGCAGTACAGTCTGAAATGAAGGCTCAGTGCGTGTGCTGCTGACATCTGGTGAAACTAAGAGGGCCTCTGATGACCGAATCACAGCACCCCTGCTCGCTCTGCTCCCGGGCCAAGCACCCTTCCTTATCAAACAGATTAGACGCAGTGCCTGCTTCTCCCGGAGCAGTGGGTTTCGCTTCCTGCCAGCTCGGGGAATGACTCCAACCAGCCAATCACATGCTGCCGTCGGAACCAAGGGTCATCTCACCCTCCGGTTGCTCTCAGCCTGCCTCCCACAGCCTCTGTTTGTTCGCTGTGTTTCCCAGTGCAACCCCATCTGGCACGCAGTCCCCTCCCTTCCCCAGTCCGTGAGTACAGGTGACTAAAAAGCGGTCGTTCATCTCGTCTGTCCACTGTTGGGTGTTGTGCCATCCGCTGTTGGCCATCCCCATAACCCTAGGACGGGAATCTCTGCCTCCCAGCGGGGTGAAGGGGAAGCAACGAAAACTTACTTGTAGAGAAACAAGGGTAAGAATTACACTGACTTCAGAAACCATGCAAACAACAAGAAACTGGAGTGAAATATTTAAAATATTGAAAGAAAAAACAAACAAACCTCTAACCTAGATTTCTGGATTCAACAAAACTATCCTTGAAGGAGAAATAAAGACTTTCTCAGATTAGCAAAATTTGAGGGAATTAGTAGACCTGCCACCAGTAGACCTGTAGTATAAGAAAGCAGTTTTTCAAGAGAGAAGGAAAATAGTTTAGGTCAGAAACTCAGATCTACATAAGGAGAAGAACAGTCAAGAAAGAATAAAATGAAAGTAAAATAAAACTTAAAAAAATTAAAAAAAAAAAAAAAAAAAAAGAAAACAAGCAGTGGTTTCCGTCTCTCCCTCCTCCCTGCCCTCCCACCACCCAGCACAGCTAAGGGGTGTGACACACCCCTGTTGGAAACACTGTCACTATAGGCTAACAGTTTAGACCAGGGAGGGGCAACCCCAGGTAGGGCGTGTGTGTTTTTGTGCGAGTGTGTCTAAGATTAACAAGCCCCGCAGGTGGGATCCTCTTCTGCAATGAAAAGAAACAAACCACAGGTACTCAGAACGAGTTGGATAGATTGCAAGGGTTTACACAGAGTGACAAATCCAATCTCAAAAGATTACATGTGGTATGATTCCATTTATATAACAGTCTTGAAATGACAAAATTATAGAGATGGAAAACAGATTAGTGGTTGCCAAGGGCTGAGGAAGGGGGCGTATGATTTACCAAGGCTTAGGATGAGGGAGTTCTTTCTGAAGATGAAACAGTTCTGCATCTGGATTGTAATGGTGGTTCTACAAATTCATACATGGGATAAAATCGCACCCCCTCACACCCCTCCCCCCCACACCACAGACACAACTAGCTTCCCAGGCGAAACTTTAGGCCATGTGCTTCCATCCCAAGCTGCAGAACCTCTAATTTCTCTCCTGCCCAATGTAAGATTGATTATGAATTTGTTGATTTTGACAGAAAAAGCTCAATCTCTAGTCATACTGTCTCTAATGTTGTGGCGCTGTGCTTGTACAAGGCTCAAAGAAGTCCCGTGCATTGGACCCCCAGCCAACAAGTAAGTATTGAGTACCGACGATGTGGGTGGACTGTCCTACACTCTTGCCTTTCAACTGGCCTCTACGGATCAGTGGCTACTTTCTGTCTCCAACCCTGGCTCTGCCTGAGGCCTCTCTGGCTGCAGGAACCCACACTGATCACACACGGGATTGGCTAGATATGTGCAGGGTGAGTACACACCCCCATGGGCAGCCCTCATCCAGTGATGCATGGGAGCTGGAGGTTAATGCCCTACTGCTCCCCTCCCCACCCCGCCCTGGTGCAATAACTCTGAGGTATGCTTCTGCACGTCTCCCAAGGTTTCTTCATGGAATTAGTCCTCAGTGGTAACCTGCTCACTGATATACCTGTGCTAACCTAAAAATAAAAGGGGCCTTTCAAAGTGAGGGGCAACAGGATTTATTGAGATCAATAAGAATAGCTATTCAAACAGAAGCCTAAATAGTGTCTGATGAGGAGACAAAGGCACGGGGTGTCAGCACGAAAGGGAAGGGGACAGTGACATCAGCGGCGGGAAGGCATCTCTGTGAGTGCAGGTGACCTAACACAGTGATGCTAACTCTAAACCGTGTTTGTAATTTTCAGTCCAGTAGTTGCTGGTCCAGCAGTCACAACTGCTTTTTTTGGTTATCTTTGCAAATAGTCCCTAGGACACAAGGTTGTCCTGGACTCACTGTCCAAAGGTTACTTGGCCCTGTTTCTAAGGTTTCCGAGTTCTGAGGTGGAAGGCGTGCAGGGCAGTTCCTCTGGAACGGCAGCCCTGGCTCAGTTTTAAAGTGGCTCTGTTCACATTGCCGTTTCCACCTGCATGGGCCCTCTTCTTTTTCCTGTTTCATGTCCCTACTAATGCATCCCAGGCCCGTCTCTCACACAAACCACTTGGCTTTGAACCCTTGTCTCAGGCTCTGCTCTAAAGCATCCAACTTAAGACAAAGGACCATGCTTGGCCCTGTGATGAGCAGAGGGGAAGTCAGATGTGTACACAGGGTAAAAAGAAGGACAGTAAAATGCACTGGGTCTTTGCATATGCCAAGCGCTTTTGCTTCTGTTTTCCTCATTCAGTACTTGCAATAACACTTATGTTTGCATTTACTTCTAAGTACTTTGCATATATATATATATATATAACATATAATATACGTTATATATATATATATATATATAAACTCAGTCTTCACAATACTATGAAGTATAGCTGACTCTTGTTATTTGTAGTAGTTTGTTCTGTAAATTCACTCAAACCATGAATGAGTGAATTCTGAACTATTGCTCATTGGGGAACATATCCATCTATCCATCCTTCCACTTACCTACCTATCACGTAGAGTATGATATTAAATCCTAAAACAACTCATCCTGGCAGATTCTGTTGTCTTTATTTTACAGAAGATGAATGAGGCTCAAAAGAGTTAAGTGACTGGCCCGAATCCATGGCACTAACAGGTGCCAAGGCTGGGATGCAGAAGTCAAAGCTTTTTGCACATCCCTGGGGTGTCTGCACGAGGCTGAAACAAAAAGGCAGAAGGCGGCCTTGTTCACCCTCAGCTGGGAGCGTGCTCAGGGGGCGACTCCGATTTCCTACCGCTCTGCACACGGGCAGAGTGACCACCAAAGCGCCATGGGTTTTGACTTGGGAGCTGCAGATGAACTTTCGTTAGGCCAATTTACAAATAATGAGAATTAGCTGTATGTACTGTTATTATACACTCTTGACAGATGAGGAAATAGTGCCAGCACCTTTGAGGAATTTGTCCAAGGTCGCCCAGCTAATGCATAAGTCATAGTGGACTGGAGTTTGAGTACAGACAGCCTGAACCGGAGGTCAGGCCTCTAACCACTGCTCTATGATGCCTCTTGATAGACCCATGTGGGGAATCACAAATTAGCATCCAGTCTTGGCTGTGAAGGTGTTGGTGACAGGGCATCTGGCTTCTCCCAATTCCTCAGAGAGGGAAAACATTCCAACAGTTAGAAATTTTATGGCTCTATGGAGCCATAAAAAGGATAAGAAACAAAAGTAACACTTTCCATCTTTCTGCTGTAGGGTGTTAAAGTAAACAATAAATTGATTTAACAAAGATAGATCAAGTGGCAATGGCTCAGCTAAGGTCACAATTTATTTCTTGTTCCATGGGGGTGGGCAGCTGTCTTCCATGGGATCCATCACTCAGGGGACCAGGGTGATGGTGGCTTTGCTGTCTTCCATGGGTGACTTCCCAGGTGGCTCTGCTTGGGATTGTTCCTGGCCAACAAAGCTAGGGAGAGGGCATAGAGGAGACACCCACACTTCTTAAAAACCTCTACTCAGAAGTGGCAGAGTCTCATCTGCTCTATTGTGGAGTATCAGTCCACAACCAGTCTCCCTGCAAGGAAGGCTGGGAAATGGATTCCTTGGCTGGGATCCAGGTAATGAGAAAAAGGAAGACTGGCTTTTGTTGAACACTCAGCCCACAGTGTAAACTTTATCAGGAAAGAAAATTAAAGCAAAGAGAAATGAGTCCCATTCCAGCTAATATAACTCAGCAGATAATACTATTTGTTATGCCACAGGTAACAAGTGGGTGTTCTGCTTCCCTGTTTGGGTCTATCAAGATGCACATAATTTTTCATCTTATAGGACACATATTTCTTACTTTCCTTTATTGTTTTCAAACTTTCATCCTGAAGTCAAATGCCTGTTTTCTTTGAGATTCCTTCCTTCCTCTCTCTGCCTATTGTCACAGGGAACTATATTTCCCAGGATCCCTTGCCAGAAAAAGTTGGCTAATGGGAGGCAGGTGTACAAAGACTGGAGGGTGGGACAAGGGAGGACACATGGTATATCTCCTCTTTCTCCCTCTGGTCTCTTGTCTTCTCTGCAGCAGTGTTGGTGTCTCTTCCATGCTTTCAGCTCCCCCTGCACACCCCTTTCTTTGTCCTAGCTCCTGCTGGGCAACCCATGAGACTCCAGCTCCCACAGAACGGCCCTGTTTCTGGGCTCTGAGAAACAGTCCCTCTAGCCCTATTACTGCTATTGCTAACCTTCGAGTTGTCCCTTTGGTCCCCTTTGGCTTCTTAGTTTCCCTATCACCCGAATGACCAATTCCCTGTATTTAACTTCCTCTCTTTGCAAGTTCTAGTGCTCTGTTTTCCCGGCCAGACCCTAATGAACGCCATCATGTTACCACTTGTGCACTCTTTGTTGCATAACTTTGCAGAGCCTCTCTCTAGAGTGGGCAGAGTTCTCTGCTCACTCCTCTTGCCATCCTGCCCTTGCCATGAGAATAACATGGCTGCTGGTTCAAGAAGGGTGAGAGACTCCAGCAAGAGTTTAAATTGTGACCTTGAGTCTGAAATCTGCAGGGTAGGTTGGCAGGTGAGAAATTCAAGCAGGATTTTTATGTTAGGTCTTGAGGTAGAATTCTTTCTTGTCTAGAAAACCTCAGTCTTTGCTCTTAAAGCCTTCAATTGATTGGATTAGGCCTTCCCACATGATCAATTATTCTTTACTCAAAGTCAACTGATTTAAATGTTATCAGATCCACAAAATACTTCACAGCAACATCTAGACTAGTGTTTGATCAGACAATTGGGTTCCATGGCTTAGCCAGATTGGAACATAAAGTTAACCATCACAGTCTCCTCTTTGTCAGCTTGGCACCCATACACATCTGCTTAACGACAATACTAAAGTCATATTTCTGCTTAATATACTACAATTATCCTGCATACAACTAAAAATGCACTAAACATTTCCCCCGAACAGAAAGCAAATTCCTTGGGTGATGTTCATTCTTCTCCTTAATATATTATCACTTAAATATTATGGTATAAAGTTCACGATACTTAAATACTGTGCTGTAAAGGTAATACATCTTATATTATAAGGGAATAGAGATGGAAGAAAACAAAGATTTGATTAATAAATATATACACACAAACATTAATAATGAAATAAGGAAGAAATATTACAATTATAGTTCTTGTTTTATATCTGGTTATAGAGTCACAGCTGACACTTATTGCTGCCCATTCCATATTCCCTTTGCCCTCAGTAAACGCCTTAGCTAGTTGTGGTTCTTGACCTGGTGGGGTGACCCAAACTTTCATTCGTGAAGAGTCTGGGTCATTAGTACATTAGTAGCTTTGCTTGATTGGGTTGTAGATTTCCATTGGTTTTGATCATAGAGCATGGTAGCTCTAAGAGAAATATGAACCTGTCATAAAACCTTCTGACTCCCCATTGCACAAACAAGCAAAAGAAGTTTTGAGACTCTGTGTTATTTGGCATTATTACCACAAAAACCCCCAACGAATGCAACCTATAGCTATAGCCTCATAGATACAGACACAGGGTCATCACAAATACATAAAAAGCTCAAACGCCAGAGCAAAGAAAAAAAAAGACTTAGGAGAAAAATGCTGAGATGTTAGCTCTGGTTGGCTTTGGAAGATGGATGGGTTGGTTGCCTAGATCAGAAATATAAATCATATAATCTTCACCAACAACAGTAACAATGGAATTAATGAGCTCCCATTACTGCCAAGTGCAGGGGTAGTTTTAGCTTCAGGCACAGCTGGACCAGATGCATGAAGGATGTTGTCAGGACACCATCTCTCTTCATTTTTACACTCAGGTTTTATTCTCAGGCAAGCAGACCCCTTATGATGACATTATGAATGCTGATCATTCTAAGCTTACTCTCTCTCCCCTGCCTCTCCCCAGGTTGATCCGCACAGATGGAAAAAGCTGATCTCTTTCCTGCTGGCTCTAGTCCAAATCCTGGCATTATCCGATTGGCTCATCTTGGGTCATCTTCCCCCCAGAACAATCTCAGAGGCCAGGGGGTGTCCTTCTGACTGGGTGTCCTCTGACTGGCACCTTGATCTTGGACTTCCAGCTTCCAGAACTGTGAAAAATATTATAAATATCTGTTGTTTATAAGCCACCGGTCTGTGGTATTCTGTTATAACAGCCTGAATGGGCTAAGATATCTTCTATAATGAATAAATGTCTTTAAAAGGAACCCCACCCCCTTCATAGTTACCCTGCTTATGTATCTTTTATGTCCGTGTCCTTGTGGGGGTTGTGCCAGTTGGATAGCCCCATGATACAGAAGGATGAAGAAGTTCCCAGCTGTGGCCAATCAGCTTCCTAAATTGAGACCAGATGTTTGCATTGGGGGCCTTTGAGAGGAACCATGTGTCCCTGGGCTGGTCACTGCTGTCTAAGTGAGGCCCTTCTTGCTCTTTCATTTCTGAATGTGTGTGATGCTGAAATTCCACGGTGTTCTGCTGCTGGAAAGACATCCAACTCCGTGATTCTGAGAGATACTCTGTGGCCATCGTGGGAGCCCTCCAAGTGGAAGAGACACCCTGATCTCTTGCTCCCAGGTCAGGAAGCAACTGTCTTAGGAGAGAAGGGCATTGGGAAGGACGTTCACGCTGAGTGGTGGACCATATGCTGAAATTGCCCAGGAAGCATTAGAAAGCAATGTATTCAGAGCAAAGAGGTAGTAGTTAGAGATGCTTGAAGTTTTTCCAGTTTTTAAAAAACTTACGGAAAAATACATGTAACATAAAATGTACAACCGTAATCAGTTTTAAGTGTACAGTTCAGTGGTATTTGATCACATTGTTGTACAGCCATCCACCACCTTCCATCCCCAGAATGCTTCCTGAACTGAAACTCTGTTAGTTAAACACTAACTCCCCATTCCCTCTGCCCAAACGCTGGCACCCACCGTTCTATTTCCTGTCTCTATGAATTTGACTATTCTACTTTATACAAGTGGAATCATGTAGCATTTATCTTTTGTGACTGATTTAATTCACTTAGAAAAAAGTACAGGTGCTTGATTTTTACTTCTGATTTTTCTTCTTGAGGAATGGCTGACCATCCTGTGATTTTGTCTTTCTACAGAGTCCTTAGTAGTGATTAAGCTCCTTTTCTTGAGTAAATGTAAACAAATCTCAAGTGGACAGCTCAATGAGTTTTTACCTGTGTAATATTTATGCACCCACATCTAACATAGGATGTAGACTATTACCAGTACTTTTTGTGACTGGCCTATTTCACTTTGTGTAATGTCCTCAAGTTTCATCCATGTCGTAGCATGTGCCAGAATTTTCTTTTTCTTTTTTTAATCCTCATCCAAGGACATGCATATCGATTTTTGAGAGAGAAGGGGAAAGAGGGAGGGAGAGAAAAAGAGAAACATCGATGTGAGAGAGAAACATTGATTGGTTGCCTGTCATACATGCCCCAACTCGGGACTGAACCTGCTATCTGGGCATGTGCCCTGACTATCAAACCTGCGACCTTTCTTAAGTTTGCGGGACAATGCCCAACCAACTGACCCACACTGGCCAGGGATCCTCCTTTTTTAAAGGCTGAATAATATTTCATACTTTATATGTGTCATATTTTGTTTATCCACTCATTGGTTGATTGATATCTAGGTTGCTTTCACTTCTTGGCTATTGTGAATAATGCTTCAATGCAAATGACTGCAAATAGCTCTTCAAGGTCTTGTTCTCAATTCTTTGAGTATATACCCAGAAGTGGAATTGTTGGGTTACATGACAGTTCTATTTTTTTATTGTTTGATGGGCTTCCATTCTGTTTTCCATAGTGGCTGCACTCTTTTACATTCCCACCAACAGTGTATGCGAGTTCCAGTTTCTGCGCATCCTTGTCAACAGTTGTTACTTGATGACATTCTTAAACCAAGCTCCCATTTTTTTCCTTTCTGTTTTTCCTTGCTGGGAGTGGAGATGAGGAATATGGCTACTTGTACAGTTTGGGATAGTACCTTGATTGCTGTAGTTTTTTCCACTGTTGCTTTTGTAGCAACAGTGCAATTGACAACACAGAGAAAGAGGAAAATAACGTCTTCATATTATTATGAACAGTAGTGTGTTGGTAAATGTTTAATAACAGTCTCTCCAGAAAAAGAAGGACGAAAGAAAGGAAAAAAATAGGAAAGAAGGAAGGAAGGAAGGAAGGAAAAGAAAGAAAGAAAGAAAGAAAGAAAGAAAGAAAGAAAGAAAGAAAGAAAGAAAAAGAGAAAGAAAGAAAGGGTGGGCAGGCTCCTTGTGTCAGTTTCTGGGGTATAAATATTTCTTCCATGGCCAATTTCAAGCTAATTAAGTGGCTTGCAACGATTCTTGAAAATGTATACAATCAACTTCTTCTAGCTGGTTTGAGCTGGTTCCAGCATATCACTGATGCATGGACCCCTGAAAGGGTCTTAGGGACCCTTGGAGGTCCACACAGCACACTTGGAGAATGGTTGATATAGAGGATAGTTTAGGAAAATACTTCTGAGAATCTCAGTTTAGGAAGATGGAAGAAAAGTCACATACTTTTAAGAATATTTTCTTCAATGCGTGGGGTGGGGGTGGGGGGAGAATATTTTCTTGACATTTAATCCTGATTAGTTGTTTGTCTTGAAAGCTGTCAAGAATGAGAATAGAATGGCATGGGCACTGGGCTGGGAGTAGGAGATATCGTCCCAGTCCTGGTGCTCACGCTAATGGTCAGTGTGTTCGTACGTGGTTGGTTATCTCCTGGGGCACACGAGAACCATGACCTACCCCTGCACTTGTTACATGAGAAAATTGAAGGCCTACTTACTTAAGCCACACTTACTCAGGTGTGGGTAAGCTGCAGATGATGGTACTCCTAAGTAGCACACTCTTGTGAACTGAATTGTGTCCCCCTAGCCCACAAATTCATATGTTGTAGCACTGACTGAATTTGTAGATGGGGTCTTTAAAGAAGTAACTGAGGTTAAAGGAGGTCATAAAGATGGAACCCTAAGCCTATAGGACTTGTGTCGTTATCAGAAGAGGAAGAAACACCAGGGTTCACACACACAGAAGAAAGGCCATGTGAGGACACATGGAGAGAAAGCAGCCATCTGCAAGCAGAGGAGAAAGCAAGCCTGCCAACAGCTGACCTTGAACTTCCAGCCTCCAGAAATGCGAGAAAATAAATTTGTGTCATGTAAGCCACCTAGTCTGTGGTGTTTTGCTGTGGTAGCCCAATCAGACTAGTGTGCATGACTTCCATGCATCCCTTCTCACTACTTTTTGCTTTGGTTTCCATTTATTTCTGGAGAAATCTGATTTCCCTCTCAGCTCCTGGGTAGAACATGGGACCAATTTAGGCCAATCAGTGGGCCCCATCCATCTGCCTATAGTCATTGTCTCAGAGGTGGTCATGTGATATAGACTAAGCCAATCAGAGTGAATCTCAGGGCAAAGACATTCTATGTCTCTCTCTAGTTGTGAACAGGAAGCCTGAAGCACCAGGGCAGCTGGCAGCCGTCTTGTAACCATAGGGATGGTCAGCCACCGGTTGAAACCAAGACCATGGAGGGCAGAGCAGAGAGATGGGAAGAAACTAGGCCATGATGACATCATTGAGCCAGTATGCCAAGCCTCCCTTGAAAACCTATCAACCTTTATTTATAGTTACTGTGTCTGCTAGGGCTGCTATAAGAAAATACCATAGATTGGGTGACTTAAACAGCAGGATTTCTTGCAGTTCCAGAGGCTAGACATCCAAGATCAAGGTTCCAGTTGATTAGGTTTCTGGTGAGGGCTCTATTCCTGGCTTTCAGGTGGCCTCATTCTTGCTGTGTCCTCACACGGCCTTTCCACTGTTCATGCACATGGAGATAGGTGATCTCTCTCTTCCTCCACTTACAAGGACTCCAGTCCTATTGAATTAGGGCCCCACCTTTATGACTTCATTCAACCTTAACCACCTTCTAAAAGCCTATCTTCAAATATAGCCACACTTGGGGTTAGGGATTCAATATGTGAATTTTAGGAGGACACAATTCAGCCCATAGAAGCCAGTAACCCTCTTTATTCAGTTCAGTTCAGTTTGAAATTTTGCTAATTTAAAACCAGTCCCTGGCTGGTGTAGCTCAGTGGATTGAGTGCTGGGCTATGGACCAAAGGGTTGCTGGTTCAATTTCCTGTCAGGGCACATGCCTGAGTTATAGGCCAGGTCCCCAGTTGGGAGCATGAAAGAGGCAACCACACATTGATGTTTCTTTCCCTCTCTTTCTCCCCACTTTCCCCTCTCTAAAAGGAAAATAAATAAAATCTTAAACCAAACCAAACCATAAAGATGGAGCCCTAATCCTATAGGACTTGTGTCGTTAAGGATGCAGTGAAAACTTAAGTGATTTTTTAATAAGCTGAAGCCTCACTTTTCTCATCTGTAAAATGCTTAAGAGGCAAGGAGATTCCTGTCATTCTCCTAGTGTCACCATGCAGATTAAGTAAAGTAATGTATTTGTGAATATTTGGAATAATATGAAGTTCATGGAAGATATTTCTGAAAATTAACATAAACAAGAAAGCTGCCAGGCAATGGTCAGAGGTAGGCACAGTGAGGCAGGGGAAAAAGTGGAAAATGACACTCTGTTTTTCCGAAGAGCCAGATAAACAGCAACGTCAATATGCATACTTGGGGTATGCCTGCCTGACTCACAAGCCCAAAAATAAACCTTCAGACCTTATATGGTGAGAGTATAACTATAAATACAGCAATTTTAGCTGTGAGTGACAAGCCCAATTAGATGACAGAGATGATTTAGAAGGTCTTCATGCAAAGCATCTTGCATAGCTGTAAAATATATGTGATGTGTACAGCTCAAGAAAGAGATGAAAACTAAGAGGAGATAGTTCACGAGCTGTGCATACACTCTAAAGGCCTGTCAATGCCCCACCCTTTCCTCTCACTCTTAGTCATCACATCCTGGCCCAGATTCCAGAGGTCCGAATCTGCATTCATTTGCCAACTTTCTCTGGCCTTTGGGGGAACCCATAGTGATCTGTGCAGTCAGACGAGAAATGCCTGGAAAAGGATGCCCTCCAGGAGTGGCCATCAACCAGTGAGTGTAGGAGGTGGTAGATAAATACCTGAGCTTCCTCACCCTTCATTTGGACAATACTGGGGTCTGTATTCTATGCTGCTTCCCAGAGGTCCCCAGCAGGTCTGAGTTCTAGTTGTCCACTGTGGTCACTTGCTTAACACACTCCGTACCAGCTGCCTTTCTTCCCTGTCTCACTGCCCCCCTCACCCCTGACCCCATCCTGGAACCACCTCTACAATAAATGACTTCCACCTGCATAGTGTCTAAGACTCTCCCTCCGCAGGATCCCAAACTAAAACATACTCCTCCCTATGCCTGCACATATTTTGCTATGAATAACACGTTTTTCAAGGTGCCTTCACACACAATGGGGGTATTATTTGGCAATAGAAAAAGAATAAACTATTGATAGACCTAGCAATATGGATGAATCTCAAATGCACTTATGCTTAGTTCAAATGACTACGTGCTGTTTATTTCCATTTATATGACTTCCTAGGGAAGGCAGAAACTGTAGGAACAGAACTAGAACAATGAGCATTATGCATGGAAACTGCAGGAAGGGGTTAATGGATGGGGGTGATGGAACTGTTCTGCATCTTGATTTTGGTGGTGGTTCCATGGCTGTGCGCACTTGTCACACCTTATAGAACTGAATGCGAATAAAGCCTGGATTTGACCATAGATAAATTATACCTCAATTTTAAAACGTCCTTTAAAAAAGAACACTCACCATCATTGTCTTAGTTGGTTGCCATAACAACCTGTATCAATCAGGCATGATTATTCATTTTCAGCCAACGGTTTCTAGAGGTGTCTGCCCTTTACAACTCTACTCCATTCTCTCTCCTTTCACCCCAAACCCACTTCTGCTTGCCTTGCAACCCACCACTCCTCCCAATTGTTCTTGCCTGAGTCACTAGTGATTTTATATTTGCTGAAACCCATGGCTAATTTTCAGCCCTAACTTCCTTGAGCATCTTTACCATTTGGCACTGTAGCGGCTCTTGCCTTGGAACTCTTCCAGCCCAAGGATTTTGTGAAGCTTCTCTGTTCCCTCTGTCTTTCATTGTCCTTGGCTGCTCCTTTATCCCATCCCTCCTCATTTGCCTGCCTTTTCCTCTGCTCTTATTTCTCCTCGCACTCCCTAGGGGAGCTCATCCAGCCTTTTGGCACCAGCTATCACTTATATACTCATGATTTCCGAATCTGTTTTACCTCTTATCCCTTTACTACTTGCCCAGGTTTCCAGTCTGATACTCATCAGTTGATTTCACAGTCTCCAAAAATGATATTAAATCAGGGACGCTTTTCCAAAGCTTCCAAAACAAAACTTATAGCTCAGTGTTACCGTCACCAGGTTTCAGGCCACTTACTGTCATACCTTCTTTATCCATCTGTCATTAGACACTTAGATTGTTTCCATATTGTGAATAATGCTGCAATGAATACGAGAGCGCAGATATCTATCTCTTCAAGATCCAGATTTTTTCCCCTTTGGATATAACCTAGACATGGGATTGATGGATCGTATGGTAGTTCTATTTTTAATTATTTGAGGAACCTCCATACTCATTTCCATAATGGCTGCACTAATTTACATTCTTACCAACAGCACGCAACTGTTCTCTTTTTTCTGCATCCTCGCCAACACTTGTTATCTCTTATACTCTTTTTTTTTAAAGATTTTATTTATTTATTTTTAGAGAGAGGGGAAGGGAGGGAGAAAGAGAGAGAGAAACATCAATGTGTGGTTGCCACTCATGTGGCCCCCACTGGGGACCTGGCCCACAACCCAGGCATGTGCTCCCACTGGGAATTGAACTGGCGAACCTTTGGCCCGCAGCCTGCACTCAATCCACTGAGCCACACCAGCCAGGGCTATCGCTTATACTCTTTTTGATAACAGCAAAGACTTACAATCTTGACCTCCAATGGCTAAAGACAACATTGAATAAAGCTGATGAAAATAGTGCTATTTCATGTTCCTTTACATTTTTTTACAGCTGTGGAAGTTACCTTGAAAGAAAAAGTACACTTCAGAAATGCAAAAAAAAAAAAAAAAAGTGAAGATTTCCACTTTCACCGAGAGCTCATCAATATTGGTGATTTGTAAAGAATCCCCTCAAACCTATGTCTATGAATATGTATACGCCAATGTTAATTCTGAAAGTTAGAACATATTGTATCTACTGTTCTGCTATCTGCTTTATTTATGAAGAGTCATTGGATAGCTTGTGATTTTAATGTATTTATTTGTGATTGATGAGGGTGCTATAGTAACCTGTCTGAATCCCTGGAACCTGTGAATGTTACCTTTTATGGCAAAAGGGACTTTGCAGTTCTGATTAAATTAAGGATATTGAGATGGAGAGATTAGCTTGGATTATCCAGGTGCATCTGATGTAACCATAGAGGTCTTTATAAAAAGGGGCAGGAGATCAGAGACAGAAAGTAATGTGAAAATGGAGGAGGAGGCCGTGAGCCAAGAAATGCAAGGAATGACTTTTTAGAAGCTGGAAAATGTAAAAAAATACATTCTGTTCTACAGCATCTAGAAAGAAGCACACCTTTGCCCCCACTTTGGTTTCGGATCAATGGAACCCATTTCAGACAATATTTTTATGTTTTTAAGGCACTGAGTTTGTGGTAATTTGTTAGAGCAGCAATAGGAAACTGATACAGATGCCATTCCTTGTTGCGGCATAGTTTATTTATTTTCTGTTGATGGGCATTTCATTACTTCAGAATTTTTTTGCTCTTACCAATGATACTTGTGGTAGATTGCCAAAATGGTTCATTTCTTCACTCGTCCCTGTATCTACATCTTTGCTACTAACTTTGTAGCATGGTAGCACTTTGACTTTAGGTTTGTCCATGTGACCCACTTTGGGTCCATAGAATGTTGGTAAGAAAGTGCTTGAAAGGTGCCTATGCAACTGGGCTGACTTGCCCTTGCACCACAGCCATCACCATGAGAACACACCTGGGCTAGACTGCAGCAGGATGAGAGACATATGGAGTGTAACCAAGTTGCCCATGTCATCCCAGGGTCAGCCAACCAACCACCGGACTTGTGAGCAAGTTTAGCCAAGACCAGCAAAACTATATGATTCTCAACCAATTCCAGACATACAAGCAACATACTTATTGTTTTTATGCCACCGACATATTTGTTACGCAGCGATAGGTAACTAACACAAGGCTGTTCTGAAGATTTGTGCAACTGTTTCTCTAGGTCAGAGTTAATGTTGGAAATGAAGAGTTGTGATAAATGTTATTGTAATTAACACCTTTTGGAGTATCTACTTGTCCACAATGCAATGACCTTTCTCTACCCATCTCTTTGGGAATTCTTCTCCCATCCAAAGAAATGGACCAGAAAGCCATGTCTGTACCATGTGACTGCTTCTCCTTCCTCCCTTCCCCCAGCCACAATTGACTGGATTGGAAAGAGCATCTCACCCCAACTGGCTATTTCAGACTCTTTCTTCTCCTTTTGGATTGGGATTAAAGTTTCTGTGGTTTAAGTTAGAATTGTTTCTTGATGGAAAGCACAATGAGAAGAGGATCATTCTATTTTCTTCCCAACATAATAAATGCAAGAAAATAATAATAATCAACCATATTTTGAGTGTTTACTGTCTTCCAGGAACTATGCATTTACTATCTCATTTTCTCACACCAGCCTTGTAATTCAAGTCCCACAATTATTCCCATTTGACAAATAAGAAAACTGAGACTCAGGGAGATTAAAAATTTTGCCCAAGAGTGATGCAGACTCCGGCCAGCAGAGTCTGTGTGTGGCGGCTGTGATGAACAAATTCACATGGACTACAGAAGTCCTGTGGAGAAAAAGGGACAGCATGGCCGCTCTCTAAGTGAGAGAGGGTCCTGACCCCTGCCTGGACAGCCTTTTATTGCTTTTCTGGGTACATTACATGGAGGATGGTCCTCACTTACTATGCACAGGTTTGCTTTAGGTGATTACCTTTTACAGATAACAAAGGAAAGAATGTTGCTAATTACTTCAAAGAAAAGGATGTTGTAGATGCAAGGGGAAAAGTGTTTGAACTGGCCCTGGCTGGTGTAGCTCAGTGGATTGAGCGCGGGCCTGCGAACCAGAGGATCGCGGTTCGATTCCCAGTCAGGGCACATGCCTGGGTTGCAGGCCAGTTCCCGGCAGGGGACACATGAGAGGCAACCGTACATTGATATTTCTCTCCCTCTCCTTCTCTCCTACCCTTCCCCTCTAAAAGATAAATAAATAAATAAATAAATTAATTAATAAATAAATAAATAAATAAGAAAGTGAATTACTTTAAAAAAAAAAAGTGTTTGAACTGGTTGTGCTCCATACTTGGGAGGTTTAGCAAAGACTTTAGGAAGTTACTTTAAAGATATGCAGTAAACATTTTCTGCCTCAATTCAGGGTGAGCAAGTTTTAGCAAAAAGCAAGTCTCAAAGCAGCCTAGGTACAATACAGGCCCAATTCCCCATGGGAAAACTGATGCATGGGCTCGGTTCCTGCATGCCAACTCGCTCCCTGCTGGTTTTCTGAATCAGGAGCTGGGCTACATTCACCACTGCCATGTGAATAGGTTCCCTATACAACAGCACATAGCAGTAAGAAGCAGAGCCCGGCCTGTATCTCACAAGCCTGACCACAATGCTATGTATTTCACCATCACGTGGTCAGGTGTTCAATGAATATTTGAGCATAAATATTTATGTGGATGTAGAGTGGGAGAATTGAAGCCAATGTATAGACATTGAAGAGCACCAGGTTCTGATGACTTTTTGATGACCAGCCCTAGCTCCTGTGAGAAGTGTGTTTGACTCTTGATCTTGTATTACTTGAGATATGACATATCCTTTCCCTTTTACCATCACCATCATCATCACATCACCACCACCACCATCATTATTTTGCTTAGACTACCTTTAGTTAGGTTCTACTACATACTCCCCAAAAATTCCAAATTAATAATAGCATCATGTTTAGATTTTAAATGAGTATTTTTTTTATTTTTTTAAAATTTATTATTTATTTATCTTTAGAGGGGAAGGGAAGGAGAGAGGGAGAGAAACATCCATGTGCGGTTGCCTCTCGTGTGTCCCCTGCCGGGAACTGGCCTGCAACCCAGGCATGTGCCCTGACTGGGAATCAAACCTCGATCCTCCAGTTCGCAGGCCCGCGCTCAATCCACTGAGCTACACCAGCCAGGGCTAAATGAGTATTAATAAGATGAATATAACTTTGCTCTCTCAAAAGTTTATGACAATGTTTATACTCATTGCAGCATAAATTAATGTCTGTTTGGGAGAGAGACAGAGATAGAGATAGAGATAGAAACGTTGACGTGAAAGAGAAACATCAATCGGTTTACCTCCTGTACTCACCCCGACTTGAAATGGAACCTACAACCTAGGTATGTGCCCTGACCAGGGATTGAACCCAAAACCTTCTGGTGTACAGGACAATACTCTAACCAACTGAGCCACCCAGCTAGGGCAATCTGATAGCTTCTTACAGAGTTAAATCTACACTCACCTGATGTTCTGGCAATTCCACTCCTGTTTACCCAGGATAAATGAAAATATGTGTCCACACAAAGGCTTTTGCATGAATGTTCATAGCAGGTCTGTTCATAATTGTCAAACACCAGCAACAAACCAGATGTCTATCAATAGATGATGGAACAAACTGTGGTCCATTCATACAATGTACATAATACAAAGGGAGAGAAACTAAAAAACAGACCAGCATCGATGAATCTCAAGAGCATTATGTTGAGTGAAAAGAGCCGGGCACAAAAGAGGGCATCATGGGTTTGTTCCTGTGGAATTACAGATTACGTGAATTTAATGTATGGTGACAACACAGAGATCAGTGGTCGTCAGGGGACAGGGATGTAGGTGCTCACTGCAAGGGGCACGATGGGCCTTTTGGAGAAATGCTCTGGATCTTGATGGTGGTAGTGGTTACCTGGTGTGTACATTAGTCCAAACTCACCACACTGTACGCTTAAGATGGGAGCATTGTATCATAGGTAATATACACCTCAGTAAAGCTGATTGTAAAGTGTTATCCCTAACTGACCTAGTGGCAGGCTTTTCTCCATGTCCCTCCTACCATCAGACTTCATCTGTGAGCCTTCAGAACGTCTTCTGCTAGCCTGACATTTTTTGAGGACCACCCTATGATAAAAAACTATTTAAAGTGCTTACTTATTTTATAATTATTTTATCAAGATGATTAGCCCGTTCAAGATTCTTAAACTATTTCATAAGGAAGAAACTGAGATTGTGATGATGGGTCGAACACGTTTGCCCTGTCTTGTCTGCTCAGGCCGCTGGAACAGAATGTCATAGGAAGAGGGCTTATCAACAACAGACATTTGCATTTCACTGTTCTGAAGGTTGGAAATCCAAGATCAAGGTGCCAACATATCTGGTGTCTGGTGAGGACTCACTTCCTTGTTCATAGACAGTGTCTCCCTGCTGCATTCTCACATCGCAGAAGGGACAAGGGAGCTCTCTGGGGTCCCTTTTGTAAGAACACTAATTTCATTCATGGAGCTCCACCCTCATGACTTAATCACCCCCAAAGTCTGTACCTCCTCTACCATCACATTGGGGGTTAGGATCTCAGCATGTAAATTTTTGGGAGATATAAACATTCAGTCTATAGTATCCCCAAATATAGGACTTATTTTGAAGTCTTAAGTTCAGAATATTACTTTATTTGGAAATAGGGTCACTGCAAATGTAATTGTAGGTGACTCTTGAACAATTAGAAGTTTAGGGCTTCCAACCACTTGTGAAGTAAAAAATCCATGTGTAATTTAAGTGAGCCCTCTGCATATGGAGATTCCCAACTTCAGATCAAAAATACAACTGATGCTTGAACAAGGCTGGTGTGAACTGTGTGGGCCCACTTATACGTGGAGTAAAAGTGAATCCATGTAGTTTAAACCTGTGTTGGCCGAAGGTCAACTGTAGTTAAAATGAGGTCACTAGGGTGGGCTTGAATCCAATATGACCAGTGTCCTTAAAGGAAGGGGGAATCTGGACACAGACATACCAGAGGGAGAACACCCCGTCACGGTGAAAACAGCCATCCACAAGCCAAGGACAGAGGCCTGGAGCAGATCCTTCGCTCACAGTCCTCAGAAGGAACCAACCTCCCCACAGCTTGATTTCAGACTTCTAGTCTCCAGCACCGTGGGCAAATACATCCTTATAGTTTAAGCCAAGCAGTCTGTAGTATTGTGTTCTGGTTGCCCCAGTACACTAAAACAGCAACTTAGAGATAGTGGAAGTAGGAAGTGGCAAAGCCGAGGTCTAGCACAGGCAAATTGAATTTGGAGCATGAATACTTTCACTGTGTGTTCTTTCTTGGTTTAGATGATTGGCTCACACAGGCCAGGAATGAGGACATTTTTATCTCACGTTTCTTGCTTTCCTCCCTCTTGATTGCCCACCCCTCTCTGTTACCAGGTAATTGGACTTTGCCCAGGATATAGAAACAGCAATTGTTTTGCTGGGCAGATGGTAAAGGTGTTCACTGAGCACATGGTGGACCGAGTCACATTTCCCAGCATCGCCCCGTGTGTGCAGCATCAGCTGTTGGGCTTAGAGAGCCATCTCTACCACCTTGGAGGTCAGTATAAGTTCATCCAGGTGTCTGCTCATTTGGGCAAGATAAATATAATCAGGAGAACATAATGACCCTCTTCTTTTGGGCAAGCTGGCTCAAAAACAGATGTCACTAGGGAAGTAAATGTATAGGTAGAAGGGTCCTTAAGATTTGCTGGGGATTTCTGGCAGAATCCATTTTTCCCCTGTGTATCTATTTCCTTCGGTATCCAGAGAAGAAAAAATCAGGTCAAGCAGACTGCTGAGAAAAATGATCTGGATCTCAGGAATTCAGACAGTAACTGATGATGCTCTGACAACTGAGAACTGATTAAAGGAAAAGGGGTAAAGTCCATTGGCCATCCAGTCCCACCCTCCCCCACTCTCCATCCTGCTCTGCTCCCGTGGAGATTGACCTATAAGGATGACATCACTGGGTTCTCTTGTCTCCTGATGTATTAGTCAGGGTTCTCCAGAGAAACAACCAATAGGACGTGCATATATAGAAAGAGATTTATTATAGGAATTAGCTCATACAATTATGGAGGCTGACAAGTCCGGAATTTTAAAGGTGAGCTGGGAAACTAGAGATCTGTGAATGGTGATGGTACAGTTCCAGTCCAAAGCCTGGCAGGTTTGAGAGACTGAGGAAGAGCCAACGTTTCAGTTTGATTCTGAAGATAGAAAAAACCAATGTTCCAGTTCAAGTCCAAAGACTTCTGGAGAAAATCTCTTGGGCTCAGGAAACTCAATCTTTTGTTCCAGTCCTGCCATCAACTGATTATATGAGGCCCACCACACTTTGGAGGGCAATCTGCTTTACCCAAAGCCCACTGATTTAAAGATTAATCTTGTCTGAAAACACCTTCACAGACACATCCAGAATAGCATTTGGCCAAGTGTTTGGGCACCCCCTGTGGCCCAATTATATTGACATTAAACCATTGCACCTGGCTTCCAGTTAGTTCAGCCAATTGGAGGTACTCACAGATGAAAGACGAAAGAAGAGTGAGGCTGGGGAATGTATTTCTTGGCTTCCTCTATTCCAGGTTGCCATGCATGTGTGCATTCACCTACTGAAGGCCACACACAGCTCTTCAGGTTGCTTGCTGCCCCGCCCCGTCTCTGTCTTCAGGTCTGGAAACAGCTCCACCTCTTTGCCTGTTTGGGACTGGGTGGGAACAGCTCCCTGCTGTGGCTAGCCCTATCCCGGAGATGCTGCTTTATCGCATTGACCCTGCTCTTGTTGTAAGTACATTTTACTAAATGCTTCTCACATTACCCAGTTTGAGCATGCCCTCTGTTTTCCAAATGCACCCTGATGGATATTAACAACAACAACAACTAATATTTATACAGCATGCATGCTGTGTCAGGCACCGTTCCAAGTGCTTTGTAGCTGTTAACTTTCCAATAGCCTTGTAATGTAAATACCGTACAGTCATCATCCCCACCCAGCAGATGAGAAAGTTGAGGTAGGGAGAGGTTAACTGACTTCCTTAAAGTCACAGAGCCAGTGAGAACTAGAGCAAGAGTTCCAGCATTGGCTGTCTGGCACCAAGGCCTTGATCATTCACAATTGCTCCGGATTTTCCCGAGAAGCGAAGAGGATAATGATGGTGACAATGAGAGTGAAAGCTGATGCAGAGTGGTGCATGCTTGCTGCATCTCGGCCCATGTTACATTCTCAATCTGCGCTTTTGAATTAATCTTTGCCATAACCTTTTCTGGTAGGTGCTCTTGTTACTGCACTTTATAGTGGCGGCCACGGAGGGTCAGAGAGGTGAGATGGCCTCTCTGTGTCACAAGAAAGAGTGAGAATTCAAGTCCGAGTTTGGAGAACAGTGACAGAGATAGGGATACAGAGAGTGTGAATAACTGGGGCCAATTGTCCAACCTGTTCATGGTCATCAAACCTTGCAAAAGACACAAGAGTTTAAAAGGTGGCTGACTCAAGATGGTCTCATTCGCATGAGGAAAAAAGAACTTTTTCCCTTATGCAATGGCTATTTATGTTCATCGTGAAGTGATTCATACAAGTCGTGTGATTTAAAAACAGGAGAATTCCATGCTAATTGTATAGGCTTATGACTCTCGGCGTAACAATGACAACATCTTACATTGGGTAGCATTTTAGAGAGCAAAATGCACTTTAATATCACATATCTTGTTTTACACTCAAGACAGCCCTCCCAGTTTTGAACTGGAGGACATGGAGGCTTAAGTGACTTGCCCAAGGTCACACAGCTTGTCAGTGGCAGAGCCCAGAATTAAGAAAAATATGTGACATGTAGCAGGTGCTGAGAAATCTGTGCACGACAGCAGTCAGTACACTGTAGCGGGTGGGGGGGCACATTCATCCAACAGCTTTACTGGCACGCAGCCAAACCCACCAATCACAGGTTGTTTCTGGTGCCTGGACAGGGGCAGAACTGAGGGGATGCTGTAGAGATCGCATGACTCACAAAACCTAAGATACTCATTATCCGGCCCTTTGCAGAAAAAGGTGTGCCATCTCTTGATATACACCATCTCAGATTTCAACTTAATAGTTTAATCCTTACTGTACACACATGTTTCAAAAACCTTTAAACATAAAGAGGTCAGTAGGGAAAGCCCCCTCTATCTTTGTCCCCTCAGGCCGGTCCCCCAGCCCACAGAGAGCCCTTGTGATTAGTTTTCATGCATCTGTCCAGAAGTGGTTTTAGCACACATAAAAGCAAATGTTCTTTCCTCACCCCCCACCTTTTCAACACTGTCTGCCAGGCCACAGAACCCCAGGGCTTGGTTCCTTCACTTTCTTTTACTTCCCAGGCCAGGGGCTCCTCCAGTGCTGACCTGGGGGCTCTCTCACCCACAGAGAAGCCCCTCTTCCCTTGCATTCTTCCTATTCACCCACCCCATCTCTTTAAAAAAAAATTCCAAGCACACACAAGGAAGAGAGAAGAATCACTGAAAAATACAATGGACCCAGAGGTCCCCATCCTCCAGCTCCCTCACTTAGTGACCTTCTGTTCTCCTTCCCTTTGCCTCCCTGTTTGTTGTTTATTTTTCACTGGGGTTCAATGAAATTAATCCCCCTTTTTAGTACATTCAGAGTACTGTGCCCCATCGCCTCTCTCTAGTTCCAGGACATTTCCATCACTCCAAAAGGAGGACCTGTCCTCATTAGCAGCACTCCTCCCTGGCCTCCCCACGACTGATCTGTGTCTCCATGGGTTTGCCTGTTCTGGACATTTCTTAGCAATGGAATCACACACCACACGGCCTTTTGTGTCTGGCTTCTTTCACTCAGCATAATACTTTCAAGGTTCATCCATCTGGTAGCACATATCAGAACTTGGTTTCTTCCTATGACTGTATAATATTCCATTGTACAGACTGGCCACATTTTGTTTATCCACTTATCTGTCTATGGATATTTTAGTTGTTTCCTGGAACATCATATTACTTCACCCATAAAAGCTTCAATATGCATCTCTCACAGATAAGGACTTAAAAAAAAATAATCAAAATACTACCAACAGTCCTTACAAAATTAACACTACTTCCTTAAGATCCTCTAGCACCCAGTTCAAGTTCGATTCTCCTTGTTTAAACAATTTCAGTTTCTTAGACTTATTCTGATGATCATTTGGCAATATATACAAATATCGAATCATTATGTCATATACCTGAAACTAACATAATGTTATGTCAATTATGCCTTAGTAAAAAGCAGAAAATAATGCCGCTTTCCCCAATGAGGTAGATCACCTCACTTTGTCTCCATCTTGGGAAGAATATGGGGGCCCTCTGTGCTCTAGATGCTGCTGGGGAGGTGTGTCTTTAAAAGGGGGCCCCCGTGCAAAGGGACATGGGTCACTCCAGTTTTTGGGTCCTGAGCCTACACAAGTGGCAAACAAACCAATGAACTTGCAACCAATTGCCTTTTGCATTGAAGGACTCAATTTCCCTTTTCCCAACCGTTCTGTTCAAATACTACAAATGGATAGAAACACTCAGGGGGGGTTGGCAGCTGTCCTCTAATGATGGGTTTTTTGTTAGGGCATCAATAATTTAGGTTTCGATCTGGTGGAGGGGGCTGGTTAAATGACAAGCATGATTGACTCCACCCCACCAGGCTGTTACACAGGCCCCCTCTGCAGACCCCCCCCCCCCCCCGCCCCCAAGGTGGAGGAAGGAGAGCGCACGTGTTACCACTTTTCCTCTGTTCCTTAAGAGCAGCCAGTCTGGAAAGAGGTGGGGTGGGGAACGACAGCATCTTCCAGAGAGCAGAGTGCTGCCCGTGCTGGGAGGTCGCAGGGCTGTGTAAGGGGCATAGAGAAGAGAGGGGAAAATTGATTTCCTTCCACCCCTCACCCCCCCCCTCCCCTCCCCAGGAGCAATGGAAGCTCATGCCCTTGGCTTGATGTACCTCCCCAAGCTGGATCCCTGTGCAGCACGTCGCTGGGGGTGATCAGGAGCTTTCCAGCCGCTTTTCCTCCCCTCCCTCCTCCCAGCATCAGGGAAACCTCCTCCTCTTTTCCCCCCTGGCAGCTGGCACAGCAGCCCCGATCGGTGCCTGCCTTTGTGGGGAGACTTCAGCTCCGAATAGGGCTTCTTCTGGCATTCCTCCTTCTCTCTCCTCTCTCGGGGCCCCTTTCTCCATTGCATTGGGCGGGCCATGGATGCGTGGGCTTCAGTGGGCTTGGCCCCCAGGATGCTGACAAGGTGGGACCCGCGGGACACCTGGAGGATCTGCTGCGCTGCGCACTAGCCACGCCAGGGGAGCCCCAGAGCCCATGCGATACAGGTGAGTGAGTGGGGCTTCCAGAGGTGGGATGCTGGGGACAGGGTCCCGCTCGGGGTTCGATCTTTATTTTCCTGCTGTAACATTACCTCCGTGAGCCAAGGTGGGAACGCATGGTCTCCCACATATGCTCACTACGAATAGCTTTTCTGTGGGAGTGGGCAGTTTATTTCCAGATTTTACTTGTTTCTGTCTTTAAAAACCGCCCTTTCTTTCTGGATAGTTTCTCTTGGTGGTGGGGCGGGGTGGTGTGGGGAGATAGACCCCCGACTTCCAGCATATACTTCTTTCCTTCTTAAAATTCCATTTTCTTTCAACTGCCCTCAGCCCCTTTGCCTTTGTAGATTTGGTGTCTATGCCACCTGCTCTGGACAGGGGACCTTTCCCCACTGATTACAGTGTCTTACCTAAGTCAAATTTTACTTTTTTATGTCCTCCCAACCCCCTCACTCAAGTCTACAGTCTCCTCTTCCTACTTTGAGACCCAGGTCAGCTGCACAAGTGACAGGGCTGGGAAGCATGCATGCGCCCCCTCCCCCAGATCTCCAGCTTCAGGGTCCCACGACGACGCAGAAGTTCCCGAAGCCCCGTGGCGGGGCCTTGTTTTCTGTGCTCAATGCAGCGTGAATGCGTTGGAACAAGGGAGATGGCAGATGGGGTTTAGGCTGTTGAGAAGAATGACATCGTCTTAGGAAACTGCTTGCTCTGTTTAATATTTAATATTCTCCCCTCCCTGTGCCCCATGCAAAGCAGGGGCAGCGCTTGACCCACCTCTAGACCACCCCTCCCTTTGCTTTTATTTTGTACAGAGCTGACTCTCTCCGGGTGGCTTTTGTTTCTCAAGAGTGAGAAAGACTGGCGGCAGGATCCCTCTCCTCCCTTGGGCTGTGCTGCTGACAGCTTCCCAGGACATGTGCTGTGGGGTGCAGGAGGAAGGCACGTGGCCCGAGCTCCCCTGCCCCTCTCCAGGGGTCTTGCTTTGGGGGGTCCTGAGAGACCAATCCCAGAGAAGGAGCTAGAATAGAACGTATACTGGAGCACCGTGCACCTTCCTGGCGGTGCTACCTGGTGTGGCTGAACCCACAAGAGTGGAGCTGATACCTGCGCCCCTCCTTACACCCAAATAAAGGTGCGCTGGGGTGGGGGGGTCTCCACTAGGTATTTAGATGGGTCCCAGTTTCCTGTTCAAAGTCCACAACTTCAGGGCCACCTTGCCATTTTCAACACAGACTCTTTCCAGGAGAGTCTTAGACCTGTTTGTGGGGAAGGGCGAGGTGCCTGTGGCTGACGCTGGCCCCTCACTCCCTACACGGCCTCTAGTCCCCCTAACACCCCAAACCCAGGCTGCAGGAAGGCTCCAGTTCCAGCCGTCTGAGAGCTGAGTTTATTCCTGTAGATGTTCCTTTCCCCTTCACCACGTAGGTGTTTGCAGAGATGCAGAGATGTCACTCCAGGGGTAAGTGCCAACTTCCCTCCAGCTGAGATAGCTTTAGTTCAGCGCTGCCCCTACCCCCTAAGTAGGCAGAAAGATCAGGACCAGGTTCCTGAGGCAAAGGGTGGATTTGACATTGAACAAATTACTGGGCGAATGACCCACAGAGTAATGCCACGTGCAGCTCTGGGACATCAAATGCTTGGCACCGGTTTTACTTATTAATTTTTTTATTGTTTTCAAAATGTTAGCTTACAGAACCAGAGGCTCCTTAGTGGCAGAGGGCAAGTGAGGGAGATTCTATTCTAGGATCTCTCAACCCTGCTGTCTTTACAGTGACAGACAGGCAAGGGCTCTTCCCCTCCGGCAAGGCCAATCCTGGCTGATGGAGGAGGTGGGACCGACTGAGCCAAGTGAGAGGGTCAGCTCCTCAGAGCCCCCGGAGCCCCTGCCTCCCATCCAGGTGCAGACCTGGGACCCGCTGGGTCCTCTGGGGATGCAGGCTTAGGCACCATCTAGCTCTGCTGAGTTGTTGATAGAATCTGCATTTGAAATTGATGCTGGGTGAGCGCTGGGCCGTCAGAGTCGGGGAGGCCCTGGAGGTGTCCCTGGGCCCCAGGGTTCCTGGCTGGCACCCAGGCTAACCGTGGCACCTGTGTGGTAGAGTTCCTGGGGGGTCTGCTCCGCAGTGCTGGGTACATCGAAGGTGCTTACTAAATCTTGGCTACTTTTTTGTTAAATAAGCAAAGTTTTTCTTTTCTTTTTTTTTAAATGAAGGTCACATATTTATTTTGATAATTTTAAATGTATGAAGATCCATAGTGATGGATGACTTTTGACGTTATTTCACATTGGGGTAATAAGACTTACAATTTTTCAGAATCCTGGCCGGTGGCAAACAACCAGTTAGTAAAGTAGAATTTCATATCCCATGCCTCTTAAAACTATGGAGCGTTTCACGAATTCGAGTGACATCCTTGCTCAGGGGCCGTGCTAATCTTCTCTGCATTGTTCCAATTTTAGTATGTGTGCTGCTGAAGTGAGCACACAAAGTTTTTCTTTTTAAATTTGTTTTTGTTTGTTTCTTTGAAAACGATGAAAAATGCACTGTTTAAAAAAGACACTGGATGCAATTACATTGAATTTTAAAAGAAAGGAAAAGGACATCAGACTTTGCTATATTGGCTACTTTTAAATTCCTCTCTAGAGAAAGGGTGGTGTCCAATTTCTTTTCTTTTTTTTTAATCCTCACCTGAGGGCATGCTTATTGATTTTTAGAAAGAGGGGAGGGGAGGGAGAGAGAGATGGAGAGAAACATCGGTGTGAGAGAGAAACATTGACAGGTTGTCTTTTGGATCCCTGACTGAGAACCGAACCCACAACCTAGGTATGTGTCCTGACCAGGAATCGAACCTGCGACTTTTTGGTTCACAGGGTGATGCTTCAACCAAACAGGTCACACTGACCTGGCCTCTTTCCTTTTTTAATTGTAAAATACACCCAATGTAAAGTTTACTGTTTGATCATTTTAATGTGAACAGTTAATAGCACTTAGTACATTCACAATGTTGTGCAACCACTGACTCTATTTAGTTCCAGAACATTTCCATCACCCTGTCCCCACAGCAGTCACTCCGCATTCCCCTTCCCCAGCCCCTGGCAACTGCTGGTCTGCCTTCTGTCCCTATGGATTTGCCTCTTGTCCATGTTTCATACACATGAAACCATACAGTGGGTGGCCTTTGTGTCGGCTTCTATCACTTTGGATTTCTTCTGTGGTTCAAATTTCCTTCCTATCCTTCATCCACATGTCCCTCATCCCTCCCTTAAACCTTGCAGGTCATGTATGAGTAACAGAATCATATTACAGATGTAATTCAAACATTAATTCTTAGTGACCAAGAACAGAGTGTAGGGATTCTCTGTCCCCAAACATTTTTCAGGATTGGACGCCAGGGCTACTCACATTTTTCTGAAGTGGCTCTCACTTTTGGTATCCAATAATTTCCCTCCAGCAAAAACTATAGCTAAAATTTCTTCCAGCCCCAAGGGGAGGCAGTCTCTAGAGCATTTCTACAGAGTTTTCAGATCCCAACATGCACGATAATTGATTCCTGATGGCACACAGTTGGTGCTCAATAAATATTTGTTGCATGAACAGAGCAGTCAACACTGATGATCGCCACTGTAATGAATTAATGCCTTAACATAGTAATGCATTGTACCATGCAAGCCACTGACTGGCTGAAGGGGAAGACTGAGTGAGGTAGATAGTGAAATTCCCACCAGTGCTAAATACTGAGAAGTCAAAACAAGGGGGAAAAAAATCAAAGATACAGCATGTAGGCACAACTGCTTATCCACTCCTGCTGAGAACATCTTAGAGAGCAGATGTATGATGGTTTTGTTTAAGGGAACAGCATTAAAGGAACACTCTACTCTGGGGAGAAGTTTAATTTTTTTTCCTGGAAGTCTGTTCTTTTTACTTTAACCACCTTCCAGTGCTGATGGAATCAAGCAAGTTTAAGACAGAGAGAGAAAAGAGAATGATAAATGGTGCCAGGCATTCAGAACATTGGTTTGGCTGCAATATTGCCTAGACATGGGCAATAATTGATTTACCTTTTAACAAGCCCTGTGCATCCTTCCTGCCGGCCAGGTCCTGTGCCAGGCCGTCAGGAGTCAACAGAGAATACAATCCTAGTGGGAGTTGCTGTCATAATAACAGCAAATGTGCATTTAGGGCTTACTATGTGCAAGACACTGCTCTGAGCATGTTACATAAAATGAAATTATTTTATCCCCACAGAAACTCTATAAAGTGCTTGCTCTTAGCATCCTCATTTTACAGATGAGGAAACTGCAGCCTGGAGAGGTGAAGTAGTTTGCCCAAGGTCACATAGTAGGAGGCAGCAGGTCTAGGATCTGAGCCCAAGCAGGCTGGCTGCAAAGCTGGGAGCATTTGTCCACCAACTCCCATCAGCTAGTGGTTGAGGGATCTTCCAAGAGTATTAACTCCCCAGAAACTCTGGCCTGTCCCTTGCTCCTGTTGCCAGAATGAGCCCCACGCAGGGAGCGGCAGGTGCTGGAGGTTGGGAGCTGTGCGCACATGTGGGCAGGCCATAGGCGTAGGCACTGGCAGAATTCTCTTGGATGCTTCATAGCAGAAGCGTCTTTTATGCTGGATTTTGGGGTGGGGAGATGGACAGGCATTCAGGATGAAGGCAAAGAGGTACAGAAGTCAGGGGTGTGTTCAGAATTGGGAGTGAGGAGTCCTTTGGGGATGGCTAATGGATAATCTGATAGTTCATGGTGAATTGGAGGGAGGAGAGACTCAGGGAGGGATGAACATGGAGGAGAAGTTACTGTCCATCTGGGTGGGGCAAAGGGGGGCCTGACCAGGGCAAGTGGGAGAGAAAGTAGAAGGTAAGATTAGCAGCCTGGACCATAAGTAGAATGTGGGGTGAAGGAGAGAGAGAGGGAGCCCCACAATGATTGGGTGATGAATTCCACTGCATTTGGGTTTCTCACAAATTTGACCAGTGTAGGGCACCTGTGAATACCTGTGTCAGGTCACATCTCTCCTTTGTTAGAACCTTCCATGGCTCCCACCTCACTCAGAGCAAAAACCAAAGTCCTCCTGAGGCCCACAAGGCCCTGCACCATCTGTCCCAGTCACCTCCCTGCCATCAGTTCCTTCTATTTGTCCCCTCGGTTCACACAACTCCAGGCACACAGGCCTCTTGCTGCTACTTGAACACACCAAGCATGTTCCTGCTCCAGGGCCTTTGCATAGGCTGTTCCCTCTGCCTGGATGCTCTTCCCTCAGACACCCTCACCTCCTTCCCTCAGCTCCTTCAGGTCTTTACTCCAGTGTTTCTCACTAGGGCTTTTCTGGCCATTTTCTCTAAATGACAGTCCACTTCTGCTTCCCTCTTCCTTCTTCCATTTTCTTTTCTCCGTGTAACCTTCTACATATTTTAACTGTTTATTGTGTTTCTTGCTCATTTGCCCCATAAGAACGTCAGCTCTGTGAGGGCAGGAACCATTGTCCTGGTCTAAACAGTGTTTAAAACAGTGCCTGGCACACAGGGGATGCTCCATAAATACTGCTGGATGAATGAATGAATGAGTGACTGAGTGTTGGGGAAGATAATGGACCCGTGAATTGAAGTGGGGAGAAAGAATTAAGCTCAAGACCCTATAGCTCGTGTGGATCCTGCCCAACACCACTGCTCTCCCCTGGGGCTACCAGGGAAAACCGTCCAATGACCTCAGTCAAGTGTTCATCCAGGTGGGAGGAAGCATGTGTGTTTCTGAGCTGTGATTGGCCAGCAATGGAGAAAAGAAATGAAAAGCCAGACCAGCTGTGACACAGTTTCTTCTCATCGGGGGATGGATCTTTGCAGGCTTACTCAGGTCTCCACCGGCATGCCAGTCTCAGCCTTGTCTTCAGCCTTTGCCATCTGCCTGCCATTTTATCTAGCTCTGTTCCTGTGTATGTGGGGCAATTCTGGATTTTGCCCCAAGCAAGGAAAGTTCTTGCTGCCCCTGACTTTGCTTGTCATTTCACCTCGCTCTTAGCCTCTCCGTGCAAAGGTGGGGTGTGGGGTGAGTCCACACTGCCTGAGACAGGGTGACTCTGGGTTGTGAGTCAGCATGAAGGGCCTTGGGCATATCTCTGTCTACTTCTTGGCGCTGTCAGTAAGTGGACATCTGAGGCTGTGAGGCAAGAAGGCCGAAATGCTGGGGCTACTGTGACTATTTAAGTACCTTTAAGAAGATGGGTGGATGCCTCTATATCACCTGTTGCATTTTTTCACACTTCAAAAAATTTACCCTTTTGAGCATTTTTCAGTGGCATTAAGCACATTCATATTATGGTGCCACCATGGCCACCATCCAAACTCCAGAACTCACTCATCTCCCCAAACTGAAACTCTGTGCCCACTGAACACTAACTCTCCACCCCCACCCCCAGCCCCTGACACCCACATTCTGCTTTCTGTCTGTAAGGGTCTGACTCTCTAGGGACCTCATATGACCGGAATCATATAGTATTTGTTATTTTGTGTCTGGTTTATTTCATTTAGCTTGATGTCCTGAAGGTTCATCCATGTTGGGGCATTTGTCAGAATTTCCTTCCTTGTTAAGGCCCAGATAATATTCTCTTTTATGGATATGCTTGTTTTGCTTGCCCATTTATCCATCAACGGACAATTGGGCTGTATCTCTGTTATCAGCCTATACCCCCACCAACAGTGGGCACGGTCCCTTCTCTCCATGTCCTCGCCAGCACTTCTAATTTCTTATCTTTTTGAGGATACTCACTGTAACAGGTATTAGGTAGTATTTCAGTGTGGTTTTGATTTGCTTTTCCCTGATGATTAGTGATGTTGAATAACTTTTCATGTACCTGTTGTCCATTTGGATGTCTTCTTTGGAAAAATGTCCTCTGCCCATGAATTCGATTGTTAGTTTGTTTTTTTGCCATTGAGTTATATGAGTTCTTTATATATTTTGGATAGTAACCCCTTATCCAAAATATGATTTGCAAGTCTTTTTCTCCCACTCAGTAGGTTGCCCTTTCATTTTCCTGATTGTTTCTTTTGCTGTATTGAAGCATTTTATTTTGATGTCCTACTTGTTGATTTTTGCCTTTATTGCTCCCTGTTATAAGTTTTTACTTCTAGGTGGAGGCTTAACACCCTCCACAGACCTGGTTATCTGCTCTGGAGATTGTTTGTCCTGGGCCCAGAAATCACTGCTGCTATCATCCAAATAAAACATCATCTCAAAGATGACAGATACATTTGAAGGCTGGTTAAAAATGACACTTAGTCATCTTCATCCCAGCCACTAGAATTCATGGTGTGCCGAATTTCATACCCTTCAGTCTGGAACTTGGCAGAGAATACCATTTCCAGGGGTCTCCGTAACCCTTGTCTTGTCCAGGGCTAGATTAAGATGCTTCACTGGCTGAGATCTTAGCACATAGATCAAGACAGGAAGGAATGAAACTGCCCAGGAGAAGCTCACACAAGTGGAAGAAAGGGAATAAAGGTCGAGAGAAAGAGAGAGAACACGAGAGGAGAGGGGAGAGGAAATGATTTCGTGTGGAGATGCTGTCTTCTAGCCCTCTTTTAAAGGAACACTGTGGTGTTCTCCACAGGACTGTGTGTATTCCTCTTGAATGGAAGCTTTCAGAACACAAGGAAAATATTCATGAAATAAAACCAGTGCTGCTTCCATCAAGTAGTGTGTTAGTCAGGGAATTGCTAGGGACTGAATCATGTCCCCCTAAATTCTTATGGTGAAGTCCTAACCCACAATGCAATGACATTTGGAGGCAGGAGGTCATCAGGGTTAGATGAGAGTGGGGCATTCATGAAGGGATTAGTGCCTTTGTAAGAAGAAACACCAGGCAACCTCCTCTCTCTCTTTTCCTCCACATGAAGACACAGTGAGGAGGTGGCCATCTGCAAGCCAGGAAGGGAGACCTCACCAGGAGCCAACCATGCTGACTCCCTGGTGTCAGACTTCCAACTTCTAGAACTGTGAGAAAATAAATGTCTGTTGTTTAAGTCACACAGTCTATGGTATTTCATTATGTTGGCCTGAGCTGACTAAGGCAGGAAAGTTGCTGTAATAAATAATACCCCTACGGATGAAAAGTTAAGCACAACAGAAATGTGTTTCTAACTCACCTGATAGCCCCAGGAGGGTGTGTCTGGTCAGGAGATGGCTCTCCTCCCCCACACAGTGACTCAAGGACCCAGACTCTCACGAGTTCATGGCCATGAGTGTCTTCCACCTGCAGCTGCCGGAGGAGAAAGGAAATGTGTTGAGGTCACCCTTGATCCTTAAAGCTCCAACCCGGGGTTGACACTCTTCACTTCCGCTCGTATCCATGGATAAGAATGAGTCACATGGCTGCACCGATTCAAGAGGAGCTGGGAGTTTAGTCCCTGATCCCTGTGTATTCACCAAGGTGTGGCCTTGATTTTGGCAGCACTACCTGTTAAATTTTAAAATGCGTACACTCTTTCAAGTAGCAATGCTACTTCTAGGAATTCATTTTATAGAACAACTTGTAGCAATTCACAGAAATCTATGTACAATGTGGTAGATGCAATATTTAGGGTAATAACCAAAAATATAAAAGACCCAGATGTCCAGACCAGGTAAATTCTATAGAATCATTAGAAAATATTAAAGGGACTGGTGTGAAATGTTGCCTAAGATATAATATTCAGTGCAAAAAGAGTCACAGACTTTTATGTATAGATATATGGGTTTATACACACAGATATATAATTTCACAAATTCCATGCTTATAAAAAATTTATTCCATGTATAGGATTGTATATTTGTTTTTCTGTTGCTGCTGTGCCAAATGATCACAGAATGAGGGCTTTAACATTGGCCTCCAGTTTCTCTCCATTGTTTCCATGGGTTGGCGGACTGGTAGTTTTGGCTGGGCCGCCATCCAGATGTGTGGGGCCGTGCGCCTTTCTGGAGGATCCAGGGAGGACCCGTGTTCTTGTTCACTCAGGCTGGTGGCAGAATTCTGTTTCATGATGTTGCCGGACTCTGGTCCTGTTTTGTTGCTGGCTGTCAGCTGGAGGTCATTCTCAGCTTCTAGAAGCTGCCAGCATTCTTCGGCTTGTGGCTTCTTCATCTCAAAACCAGCTGGGGTAATCCAGGATAATCTTCCTCTCTTAAAATACATACTGTTCAGTGGCACAGTCTCTTTTGCCATGCAATGTGAACACATCCAGGTGCCAAGATCATGGGAGACAAAACCCTGCAACCACAGATTGTCTATGTTTCAGGAGAGCTGGGTCTGGCAAAAAAAGTCCTCATTTTCAGACTTTGGGTTGGACCTCAGAGAGTGGCCTTGGGACTCCCAAAAATCCTGGGTCCAGATCCTTGACCTGTCTGTTCCAGGCTGTGGGAACTCGGGTGAGCCACTGTACCTCTCTGAATCTCAGTCTCCCTGTAATATGAGGGAGTAGATTTCTCACTGCCTGTGGGACTTGTGTTTAGGTGGGGAGACGTGGCCTATGTTTCCTTTTCTTCCCAACTCAAACTTGGTTGTAGGGAGGAAGGGCATCTCTAATCTCTTTTAATAAATTTAGTATGATTATTTTAACTTTAAAAATATTTGCTGTGATGCAATGAACATGCAGAAAATTGCTTACGTGAATTTTTACATGTGTATATATACTGTGATCATCACCAGGTCAAGAGTCATTCATTCATGCAAGAAATATTGAAGGTGTCAGGAACCCATGCCCCTGGTGGGTTGCCAGGTTAAGCAAATGAAAATAAACATAGAACATCCAGTTAAATTTGAATTTCAGGTAAACAATGAACAGCTTTCTAGTATAAGTGTATCTCACACAACCAGGTGACCCTACCAGCTGGCCTATTGTGTTTCATCCAGGTTGACAACCCCCTGTCCCCAAGGCTGACAGCATTCCAACTCTCTTCACTGTAGACTGGTTGTGTCTGGCTTTGAACTTCATATCAAAGGGACTGCACAGTGGGTCCTGGGTCTGTGTCTGTGAGATCCATCCACATTGCTGCCTGTAGCACATGCTTTTTCATTGCTGGGCAGTATTCCACTGTATGGACGAACCACAATTTCTGTTTTCTTGTTGACGGACCTTTGGGTTATTTCCTGTTTCAGCTATAGATAGAGCTTTATGAACATGCCATTTGGTAACGTGACATTTGGTGTCTACATGAACTCAGGAGTGAAACTACCTGGCCATTTTTAGTTTTTAAATTTTACTCTCATACTGGGCAAAAGACATCTTCCCACACCAGTGAATAAATTGAAGGCTTGGCCCTGACTGTTGTGGCTCAATCGGTTGGATGTTGTCCCATCGAGCAAAAGGTCACCAGTTCAATTCCCAGTCATGGTGTATGGCTGGGTTGTGGGTTTGGTCCCTGGTCAGGGTGCATGTGGGAGGCAAGTTTCTCTCCTTCTCTTTCTCCCTCCCTTCCCCTCTCTCTAAAAATAAATATACAACATCTTTAAAAAAATAAATGGAAGACTTGTATGGTTAGGTGCCAGCTCCTGCCTGGCCTTATTTTATTTCCTGGTTGAATGACCTCATGGACGGGTTTGAGTTTCCATCCTCTTCCCCAGGAGCATCACCTGGCTTTCTAATGTGTGATGAGCCTGCCAAGTCTTAGAGAATACTTTTCCTCTACATTTTTGCTAAGTGCTGTATTTCTTTACTAATTTTTGCCATGAATAAAGCCTCTTTTACCAGGTATTAGCATTTGTTTCACCTGTGGGTGGGGAAGCCTGGTGCCCTGTCCACATGAGGCAAGTCACAGAAGGCCCCCAGGTTTCCCTGCGGTCGCTCCCCACCTGCTCCTCTCCTGTAGCTCCTGGACCAGCTCCTGTCAATCAGGAGCACCTGCAGGCCCTGTTTGGTCACCATGGCCACCCAGGTTGGTCCAGGCATGGAGTTGGGGGTCAGCCTCCATCTCAGGTATGGCTTCAGTTTGAATTTGGGAAAGTTGTGGATACAAGCAGTACCTGGTGCTTCTGGAAAGTTCTGTGCTTAGTGCATTAACAACAAGGCTATCTGTGGCCCCAGGCTTAATGCCTTATTTTCTTCTCTTTGCTTTCCCCATTGTCTTCTCTTGGAACCATCTGTTCGTGGAAACTGGCTGCTTCTAGGGAAAGCTTGCCCTGTGTGCTTTGCCATGTCCTCTGTGCTGTGGTTGGACAAACAGAGGGAACAGCACGCCTGGTCACAGGCCTGGCAGGTGTCAGGGAGGGACAGCTGGCTGGGAAGTCCTGTTGGCCAGGTTTGCTTCTCATGTGTACACACGACAGCTGGGCCCAGTGGAACTGCTGGCGAGGGCTCTGCAGAGCATATTAGACAGTGTTGTTAAAGCAGCTGTGCTCTCTTCCCACGGCCACCAGGCTCTGCCCACCAGCTGCAATATCAATATCTTGTGCAATATCAACACAAGAGCCAGCGTTGACCCAACACTTGCCAGGGCCCTGTGCTGTGCCCAGGGTGCTGCCTTGTCACTGGAAGCTCAGCAACCCACCACGATGGCATCATCCCACATTGTACAGAAGACTCAGAGGATTAGTAATTTGCTGGAGACCACTCAGCTTGTTGACTGCGTGCTGAGGTTGGACCCAGCACTGGAATACATCTTCCTTCCCACCACACCTCATCCCTCCCCTGCTTAGGAGAAGTCCTGGACCTCAGGCAGCAATTTGCAAGATGCTTAATGATGATTTCCTGGGTAGACTCATTTCTAAGACCATTCATTCATTCATTCATGCAGGAAATATTCAAGGTGTCGGGGACACAATGGCAGACAAGACAGAACAAGATCCTCACTCAGGTGGCGCTGTCATCCTATGGTGGGGAGGCAGATGTTATTCAAGCCCATGCATAAGTACCATTCTCAGGGAGGGACCAGCACCACAGGGAAGACCTCATTGGAGGAAATGATGAGGGTGCCTGCATCTAACTACAGCCCTGAATGATGAGAGAGAGTGGGCCTGTTGGAGATGAGGGGAACAGCATTCTAGCAGGAGAGAACAGCAGGTACAAAGGTTGAACAAGCCCATAAGACACCACGAAGGGTGAGGAGGCCAGTGAGTCCAGAGTGTAGAGAGCAAAGGGGAGAAGAGCGGGGATGGGGATGGGGTCAGAGAGATGGGACAAGCACATAGAGTGTGGCTTTTATTATTATAACAGTGGGGGTGCTGGCTGATGTTTCAGAAAGACCCCACTGACTGCCCAGCTGAATTCAGGTTGGGACTGGGGATAGAATTGCTGACTGACCCAGGGGAGGAGACTGCCTGCGTCCACATGAGCGAGGAGGGGCCCTGCAGTGGTGGGGGGTGAGGGGATTCAGGTATGTTTTGGAGATGAGAGGATAGGATTTGAAATGGGGAGTGAAGGGAAGGGAGGAACCATCAGTGATGACTTGCCTTATGGTTCAGTCATCAGGATAAACAAGGGGGCCCATAAGGAGATGGGAGACTGGCAGTCACGTACAGTATGGCAGGGACAGAAGTGGATCGTCCTGTCTCAGGAAGGGCATGTGGATGTCTCAGAAGATGTTATCTGGAGTGTGAACCTTAGCTTTTGTCCTTCCTGCTCCTCCCCCCACTTTCCCAGGTACAAATACCTTTTCCATTGGTGCCCGAACCTTTTTCCATCAAGGTATTTCCACTGCACCTTGTCTCTGGGGTGTTAGCTATACTGTAGATACTACACAGCACACCCAAGCTGCCAGCTGGGTTCTTTCTCTAATATTGATGCAATAAGAATATATTTTGGTGGGGAAGGGGTGACTCCTGGAGGTAGAAATAAAACCTTGAATTTACTTTCTGTCCTGAGTTGAAAAAAACTGAAAAAAAAAAAAAAATCCTCACCCAGGGATAGGTATCATTGATTTTAGAGAGAGGAGGAGGAGGAGAGAGAGAGAAACATGGAGAAACATGGATGTGAGAGGGAAACAGTGATTGGTTGCCTACTGCACATGTCCTGACTTGGGATGGAACCTGAAACCTAGGTATGTGCCCTGACCAGGAATTGAACCTGCAACCTTTTGGGGTATGGGACGATGCTCCAACCAACTTAGCCACTTGACCAGGGCCTGTCCTCAGTTTTATTGCTGTAAAATGGGAAACAAAATGTCTTCTATGTGTAAGCACTCATAAAAGAATAACATTTTTTTCAATATGAAAGGTACTTATTTGGAGAAACACAAAAGGCTACAAATGCGTGCTTATGGGGAATTACAAGTAAGGCTTCATGGGAGTAAATAGAAGCTTCAAGGCATCAGGAACAAATGATCTATTAAACTCCATTAGTTATGAGATTCAGAAAGAAACTTACGTCAAGTTATCTTCTTAAGAGAGGCTTGAGAGCAATCGTGTCTGTGGATGCTTCATGCAGGGAAAGAGGAAACGGGAGGTTGTTAGGCTTCTTCCTGCGCCCATTTTTTTTGCAGCCTGGGGGTGTCCTCATTCTCTGCACCCATTTCCTTATACCTCTGTGGGCTGAGGTGACCTAGGCAATATTCATACATGAGCTTTGGCCTCCTAATTCTATTTCATTCATGCTGGTCTTCCAATGGGTTTGCTTTTCTTGGACAGACAGAGGGGCTAAGGTTAGGGGCTGATGCTAGTGGGAAAAATCAGTTTGGGATTAAAAATACACTGTTGGGCGAGGCGTGCATTCTGAAAGCCATGGACTGACTTACTCCAAGGAGAACCAAGAAAAGTCCTCCCCATGGTGCGCCAGGTCTTATGCAATCACCTTTATCTCCCTACTCTCCTCCTTGATCCCTCACAGACACCTGGGGCTCCTCATTGTTCCCTGGGCAAGTCACAGATGGTCCTGCCTCAGGACCTTTGCACATGCTGTTCCCATTACCTAGAACACTCTTCCCTTAGATACCCATGTGGCTGCTGCATTGCCTCGTAGAGTCCCTGCTTAGATGTCATTTCCTTAGTGATCGCTTCTCTGACCCCCTATTTAATGCAATAACCAGCCCACCCAACACTTTCTATCAGTTCCAGGATGAGTTGTGTACAGCCCCCCCATTCCTATGTTCTAACCCCTAGCACTATGTAATTACAACTGTATTTGGCAATAGACATTTAGAGAAGTAATTAAGGTAAAATAAGGTCCTAACCCAATATGACTGGCATCCTTATAAGAAGGGGAGATTAGGACACAAATACGCAGGGAAGATGATTTGAAGACATATCATCTAGCAGCCAAGGAGCAAGGCCTATGGAGAAATCATCCCTGCTGACACGGTGGTCTCCAGAAGGATGAAGAAATAAGCGTCTGTGTTTAGGCTGCCTGGTCTGTGGCTCTTCGTGACAGCGGCCCCAGCGAATAAACACGCTTCTCCGGGTTAATTTTCTACACAGCACTTTTCAACTCCTAATTGCTGCATAACATATTTTGCTCATTGCCCATCCCCCCTCCTCACCCATGGAATGTCCATTCCATGATTCAGGGACATTTGCCTCTCATGCACAGCTGTGTCCCTCATGCCCAGCAAAGGACAGGCACATAGTGGCCTCACTCAACCTTTATTGGGTAAGAAAGTGAGTGGAATGGACACAGAGATCTTCTTGGGGCTTTAAGTTCCTGTGGTGGTTGAGTATCTACCCGAAACATTTGTGAGGGGTGGGGCTCTGTACCTTTTCTCTTTTCAGAAAGCCAGCTAAGTGACAAGAGCAGGCTCACTGGAGAGATGACCACACCCACGTGGATTTTAAAGCTGACCCTTGAGCCCTGGCTGGTGTGGCTCAGTTGGTTTGAGCATTGTCCATAAACCAAAAGGTTGCAGGTTAGCTTCCCAGTCAAGGCGAGTGTGGGAGGCAACCAACTGATGTTTCTCTCTCACATCAATGTTAATCTCTTCCCCTTCCTCTCTCTCTAAAAGCAATGAAACAAAAATATCCTCAGGTGAGGACTGAAAAAAAATTAAGGGTTGCTGGTTCGATTCCCAGTCTAGGGCACATGCCTGGGTTGTGGGCCAGGTCCCCAGTAAGGGGTGCATGAGAGAGGCAACCACACATTGATGTTTCTCTCCTCTTCCTCCCTCCCTTCCCCTCTCTCTAAAAATAAATAAATAAAATCTTTTTTTAAAATTAAGAAAAAAAAGCTGAGCCTTGAACTCACCCTTTCAGTTTTCGAACTGCCTTTCTAGAGCTCACAGGATCCAGGGACCAGAGGATCCTGAAAGCAGGCTCCTGATCATCCATTTTGCAGAGGGGAACACTGAGAGGCCAAGCCATCCACCGTCCCACCCTGTGGCTGGCACTCCTGAGGTGGAGCTTGTGCCGGGAGACACAGCTCATGGTCTTTCAGTTCATCACCTGCACCTGTTGCCAGGCAGTTTCTAAGAACTGGCTTTCCTGCCCCAAGTTGCCAAGGAAATGCTAAATCCCGCTGGGCCGGGCCTGGGGTGTGTTTTGACTTCCTGTGAAGGCGGCTGTCTGGTCACCTGCACTGTCCTTTGATCTGCCTCCTCTCCTGTCCCTGTGTTTGCTCTCTCTGCACCCCCCTCACTCTCCCTCTCCCTTTCTCTTTCTCTCTCCTCCTCTAGTTTTACCTTGTGCTGGAGGCGGAAGATCCTGAGATTTCTGAGTGAGGCCCATGGATGTCGAAGTCCTCTCGGGTCCCAGACCCCATGTTCTCCCCCCGTGGTTATTATGATGCTCTGCACAACGGTGGCTCAGGGCCCCCAGGTCCTGCCCCCTCGGGCCCATCCAGCACCCAGCAGGTCACGCGGTCCCACCGGATGAGCGGCAGCTGCGAGGGGCCCCCTCTGAAGCGGCGGGGTGGCCTGGTGGACCACCGGGATGTCATCTTGGCCCACCAGGCACACAAAATCCACAGCACCCCCCAGGCCAGGAGGAAGGAATGGGAGTGAGTATGCACGGGGTGAGGGGCAGTACACGGGGTCTCTTGGAGTCAGGCAAAGCTTGTTTCTGGCAAACTGTGTGTGTGTGTTTGTGTGTGTGTGCGCGCGCGCTTGTGACTGGAACTCACTGGTAAGCGCGCGCTTGTGACTGGAACTCACTGGTAAGGTGTGCTGGCTGCTGACACCTCAGATTCCTTCCCTGTTGTTCAACATCAGCTTCCCTAAGCCCTCTTGTGAACCCCCGGGGCATCTCGCGGTATGGAAACAATAGGGTTAAGTACAGTGGCAAGGCATCCTCAGAGGACCCTGCTTGGGGACCAGGGAAAGGTTGGCAGATATTTCCAATGAGGCTTTTCTGGGGCAGGTGGAGAATGGGGGCGGTGAGGAACAGGACTTGCACTTCCCAACCTGTGGGTTTGGGGACAGAAGACAAGTTTGTAATGAAGGTAGAGAGGGGGCTGGGAGAATGGGTTGGCTCTGGAGACTGGTCCTGGCCCCGCTTTCTCTTTGCCTCAAGAGTGGGTCTTTTCCTGGGAGTTGCTGTGGGGTTGAGGGCCAGGCTTCAGGTTGCCTCTGCCCGGGTGCTTCTGGGCCAGCGGGCTCCCTGGGCTCCCAGCCTCTCCTCCGTCTGGGCTGTTGGAGGACTGAAGGCAATTTGCATGAACGTTCGGGTCTGGCTATGGGGAGCTCGAACCTCTATCTTTTTCTTTTTCTCAAGAGTTTCTTTGGCAAAGGCTTGGAGCTGGGTGCATTCCCGGGAGGAGGGCAGGAAGGTGAGATGTGAATACTAACTTCAGGGCAATTGGAAGTTAGGCTGACATGGATGCTCATCATCCCCAGGCACCCCGAAATTCTCTCTTCCCCTGCCCTCCCCCATCCCCATGCTCCAGTCTGACCTCTGGGAAGTTAGCGATATCCTCTTGGGTATCACACACAGCTCTCTGTCAGGCTTTCCTATTTTTCCATCTGCTGAAAGGGGAGTTGGGGTAGAAATGCCGGTGGAGTTTGGGGCATGCTGCTGGGGCTATGTAAATACAGGGTGCAGTGAACCCTGGGTTATCAAAATGAGCCATGAAGGGCTCAGGAGGAGTGAGAAAGACGTGCCAGGCTGGCCTCTGAGGTGGTTTCCTGAGGTTAGGCTGACATCTGGTGGCACTTGCATCATCATGTAGAAAGGCAATGGTGGTGATAAGGGACACTATGGTCCTTTTGACTTTCTCCTTTCCACCCATCCATCTAGGCACCCACTCCTCTATCCTTCTATCTGTCCATTCATCCACCCACCCACGGTTCACCTTTCCTCCCTCTCGCCCTGCCCTCCCCGCCCCCCCCACCCTCCTTCCCCCCTCCTCCTGGCCCTCCTTCCCCTTCCTCCCTGCCCCTCCCCTCCCTTCCTCCCTGCCCCTCCCCTCCCTCCCCCCCTCCCCTCCTCTCTCCCCTCCTCCCTCCCCTCTGCAAGTAACTAGGGTGCACCTACTATCTGCCACTGCCATGCTCAGCATCACTCCTCTCTCGTTCCCTGCTCCAGGAGTCATCTTCCGTTTCCGCTCCCTTTCCTCTCCAGTGTCTGTTTACTTCCATCCTCCTCTGGTTTCCTTTTATTTTTTTTTAAGAGAACTTTGATTAATCTTCTCATAAACAGAGAGGCTTTTCTAAGAGGCAAGAATGAGTTATTTCCACAGACCCGCTGAGAAGAGATTTTTAGGGGAGGAAAAATGGTCAGTGAATTATAGAATTTTTTAAAAGCCTATTGTCCAAGGAAAACTCTTAAGTATAATTTATAATAATAATGACAGCTAATGTTTATTAAGCACCTACTATATGCCCAAATGTTATGATCTTGTCACCCTTTCCTCACTGCCACGCTGGCAGGGGTATCTGACCTAACCCAGAAGGTGGCAGAAACTTGCTTTCGTGTAAGTCAGAAAATAAGAACAGGAGGTGCATTGTGGGGACTCAGAATCGGGAGGCCTTGTTTAAGATGATGTTTCTGCCACAACCTCCTTGAATGGCCAACTTCTGCCATAGTTTCCCATCCTTGTTGCTTTTTTAAAAAATATATTTCGGTGATTATGCTATTACAGTTGTCCCATTTCTCCCCCATCATTCCCCTCCACCCTGCACAACCCCTCCCACCCACATTCTCCCCCTTTAGTTCATGTCCATGTGTCATAAGTTCTTTAGCTTCTACATTTCCCACACTCTTCTTGCCCTTCCCATCTATTTTCTACCCACCGTCTATGCTACTTATTCTCTGTACCTTTTCCCCCTCTCTCCTCCTCCCACTCCCCTGTTGCTAACCCTCCACGTGATCTCCATTTCTGTGGTTCTGTTCCTGTTCTAGCTGTTGGCTTAGTTTGCTTTTGTTTTAGGTGTGGTTGTTAATAGCTGTGAGTTTGCTGTCTTTTCACTGTCATATTTTTATCTTCTTTTTCTTAGATAAGTCCCTTTAACATTTCATATAATAAGGGCTTGGTGATGATGAACTCCTTGAACCTGACCTTATCTGAGAAGCACATTATCTTCTCTTCCATTCTAAATGACAGCTTTGCTGGACAGAGCAATTTTGGATGTAGGTCCCTGCCTTTCAAGACTTCAAATATTTCTTTCCAGCCCTTTCTTGCCTGTAAGGTCTCTTTTGAGAAATCAGCTGACAGTCTGATGGGAACTCCTTTGTAGGTGACTGTGCCCTTATCCCTTGCTGCTTCTAGAATTCTCTCCTTCATTTGAATCTTGACTAATGTAATTATGATGTGCCTTGGTGTGTTCCTCCTTGGGTCCAACTTCTTTGGGACTCTCTGAGTTTCCTGGAGTTCCTGGTAGTCTATTTCCTTTGCCAGATTGGGGAAGTTCTCCTTGATTATTTGTTCAAATAAGTTTTCCACTTGTTGCTTTTCTTCTTCCCCTTCTGGTACCCCTATAATTCGGATGTTGGGACATTTAACGATGTCCCGGAGGTTCCTAAGCCTCTCCTCATTTTTTTGACTTCTTGTTTCTTCCTTGTTTTCTGTTTGGTTGTTAGTTTCTTCCTTCTGGTCCACTCCATTGATTTGAGTCCCAGTTTTCCTCCCATCTCTATTGGTTCATCTAATTTGTGAGCAGAATCAACCAATTCTGTGAGCATCCTGATCACCAGGGCTTGGAACTGTGCATCTGATAGGTTGGCTATCTCTTCACAGCTTAGAGGAATTGGCCCTGGAGCTTTCATTTGTTCTCCTGTTTGAGCCATTTTTTTTGGTGTTTTGTTTTGTTTTGGTTTGGTTTTGGTCTGGTCACGGCTGTTACGTAGTAAGGGGTGGAGCCTTAGGTGTTCCCCTGTGCAGGGCAGCTTAGTCGCTGAGTTGTGACACTGTTTGTGGGGGTGGGGTCTGAGAGGGAACAATGACGCCCGCTCCGCCCCGTCCCGGACGCCAGTCCCCTCGCCCCCCCCGCCGCTTCCTTTTCACCCAGACCGTCCGCGCACGGGAATGTGGGACCACCTGGCCAGCCAGCTGCCCCGAGCCCGGGGTCCTCCAGCTGCTGCCCGTGCACCTGGGAACTGCCAGCTGCTGCCGCCTGTGCTCCTGGGTCCACACCTCCACTTTTTCCTGCCATGACTCCGCCCCTCTTACCGGTCTGGATGAATGGTTGTTGGACTTCCGTACAGTTCAATTTTCTATTAGCTCTGGTTGTTTTCTTGTTTCTAAATATTTGTTGGCCTTAATTTTGATTGTGAGAGGAGGCACCGTGTGTCCACCTACACCTCCATCTTGGCCGGAAGTCTCCCTTGTTGCTTTTTAGGGTCATGAAAAGACTCGAAGAATCTTTACAGTTGTGATCTTCAAACTTCCGAAGTCCTATGTCATCAGTAAACAGACACATTTGCAGCACATGTATATATCAATTTTATATTTACCAATATATTTATATATAGATAAATGATAAGTGAATATATTTATATACTTATCAATTATATAAGTATTTTACTATATTATATGCACTATAAAATACATAAAATGTTAAAAGGGTGAGATGTTAGTATTTTTAAGTTATTTTAATTTTTAAAATTTAATGGTACAAAATACTTTTGCCCTCATGTTTTAGAAGTTTGCCTTCACTTTTTGAATACTGTGTTTGGTAAGAGCATTTTATTCTGAAAGTGTTCAAATACACTTAGAGAGAAGAGCACAGTGAACACCACAGTCCCATCACCCACATTTAATAATTATCCGGATTTTGCTGGGTTAGTGTCATTAAGCCATTTTCCTCTTTTTGTTTTCTGAGCTGTTTTGAAGGAAATCCCAGACCTTGGATGGTTTTACAAACTTCAGGTCACACCTCTAAGGCACACAGGCACCTTCTTTCTAATATCACACTTACAAAATTAACAATACATTTTTTTATTTTCTAATTTCCAGTTCACATTCAATTTCCCTATTTGCATTTTTATAGTTAATTTCTTAGAATCAAGAAGGTCTGTGTATTGCATTTGGTGGTCATATGTGTTTTTTTTATTGTAGTAAAATACACATACAAAATTTACCATCATAATTATTTTTGTGTCCAGTGCAGTGTCACTAAGTATAGTCATACTGCTATTCACTGGTCACCACTGTCCATCTCCAGGACTTTGTCTTCCCACAATGAACCTCTGCCCCCACTAAACACTCACTCCCACCCCCTCTCTGAGCCCCAGGCCCCCACCATCTACTCCCTGTCTCTGCGGATCTGACTCCCCCAGGGACCTCCTGTGAGTGGGGTCACACAGTGTCTGTCCTTTTGAGACTGGTGTATCTCACTGAGCATAATGTCCTCAGGTTCATCCATGTCATAGCAGGGTCAGAATAATATTCCATTGTATAGATATACCAAATTTTGTTTATCCAGTCATCTGTCAAGGGCCCCTTGGGTTGCTTCCCCATTTTGGCCATTGTGAATAACGCAGCCATGAATATGGATGTATAAATATCTCTTTGAAACCCTACTTTCAACTCTTCTGAGTATGTACCCAGGAGTGGAATTGCTGGGTGGTATGGTAATTCTGTTTATTTTTTTGGTTGTTCTATCTCTTTAGACTTATTTAGTTGATACCCTGTTCCCCTTTTCCTATCTCATTGACTCATGGAAGAAACCAGATCAATTTTCCTATGGAATAGACCCCCTTCTGAATTGTCTGTTTGAAAACTTTTGCATCCTGCTACCCATGTGGCTTTGCCCGTTGTGGGAACCCCACCAGGCATAGTGCCCACCTTTGGTAGAGACTGCATGAGATCACACTGTTTTCCCTTCTTCCTGTGACTGAGAGGACAGAGTCCCAGCTTTGCCATTTCTCACTTTTCCTTTCTGCTTCCATTATATTTTCTTCAATCTTGGCTCTTTCTAGGCAGAAACCTCCCATTCACCGCCACTATCCGAACCCATCAACCCATTCACACAGGTCTAAGCAGGCTTCGGTACATCACCGCTGACCGATTATTTACCGTGTTTCCTGTCTGTCTCTCTCATTAGAATGTCCCTGGCAGAGACGCTTATTTGTCTTGTTCACTGCTGTGTCCCTAGTGCCTGAGACCAGGCTGGTACCCAGTAGGTGCTCAGTAAATATTGATTGAATAAATGATGAGAATGAGTGAGCGTCACTGCCAACTGGCTAAGCAGATTTGGGTCGACCCTACATTAAGGGTTAAGAAAGCCAATGCTTTCCTTCATTTCAGATGAAACAATGACAGAAATGGGAGTTTGAGTGTTTGGTTCCACACTTCTACAGATGTACTACCTGGGGGTGCCTCTAATCACTTTGGGGGTTCTTGTACCCAGAGTGGAGCGAGGAGGTGCTGCCTCCCTCCCCTCTCCCCACAGGGAATCCTTTTCTCTCCTACTCACCTCTCCCTCCTTCCCTCTCCTACTTACCCACACTGTCTCCCTTCCTGCTCCCTTCTTTCGCCGACCCTCCTCCCAGTCTCCTTTTCCCTCTTCCTTCCTTCCCCTTACTCCTCTCTTCCTCACCCCTTCATCTCTCTTTCCTTCCCTCCCTCCCTCCTTCTTTCCCCTTCCTTACTTCCTTCTCCCTCCCCTTTTCTCTCCCTTCATCCTCCGCCCCCCGCCCCGTACCCCTTACCTTCTCCCTTCTCCACCCCTTCACCTCTCCCTCCTTTCCTCCCCCTACTTTATTCCACCAATATTTAGGGCATCACCTCTGTGCTTAGCTCCCTGTGGGGCCCTGGGGACATATCAGTCAACAGTCTGCTCTTTCCAGAACAACACTCTCCACTCAGCAGGAAAAACCAACACAAAACGAGTGATGAGGACCGGGAAGAGTGCCCTGAGGGGGCTGGCAAGCTTCTGGGGGAAATAGGAGAGCCCCTGCTGGGAGGACATTTCCAGGCTAGTTCTCACACTTTACTACATTTGGGACCCCTGCAGGGGCGGCGTTTGTTAAGTACAGATTCCCACTGGCAGGCCTGGGTGGGGGCACTGGGACTGAATTTCTTTCCAATAGGCTCCCAGGTGAGGTCGATGTTAGTAGCCCCGCTCTAAGCCTCCACCCTCCTTCTGGTCCTCAGCAAAAAGAGGACCTGGGTGGGAGAATGAAGGGCAGGGAGAGGAGAGCTAAGCGCCCTGCAATGAGTACTGTAAATAAGACTTATTGTGCTGTGATGATAATGGCAATAGCCAGTGTCGATGCCCCGGCTACAGGGCACAGCCCCAAGTCCTTTTATGTATGAACTCATTTAACCCCCATCAGCATTGCGGTGAATGAATTATGCCGCTTGTGATTCTTTTCCAAAGTGTTTTTGTGGTGCGCGTTGCACCCAACAGTCTTGGGAAGCGCCTAGAGCATGCTTTGTTGTTGTTATCACTATCATGATCACTCTCACTATTACGATTACATTACTATTACTATTGTTTTGCTTTTTATGCAGAGAGGCAAACAGGTTCCCAGTGTTACTGATGCATCTCAGGGCCAAGCCAGGACAGGGATGGCGTGACCTTGACTTCCAGACCTACCTGGCCATGTCTATGATGTGGAGGCTCAGGTCTGCCATCCTGCAGGTCACCTGCAGCTGGGGTCATCCTGCGGTTGAGGTTGGGGTGGGTGGCCTGAATTGTCCTGGTCCCTGGGGCCTAAGCGGACAGGAGGGGACATGTAAGGTAAGGAAGAAGGAGAAACAGATTCTCCTAATGAATCAATTTTCCCATTTATTCTCTGTTCCTCCCCTCCCACTCCCTCCATCTTCAGTGCCCAGTAGGATAGTCCCACAGTTTTCAGTGGGAAAATTGGGGTTATTTAGGATTACATGGGACTGTTGGTAAAATGACAAATGTCACCATCTAGGTTTTCCTTGGGTCCCGTCTCTCTCTCTCAGGGGAAAAACCTAAGTGCTCCCCAAGGCCCTCAGGCCTCTGTGATCTGCCGTCACCTCCTTGCTTTCTCCTGTCTCCTCTCGTTCTCCCCCTTGCTCACTCTGTTCCAGCCAAAGGAGCCTCCCTACTCTTTGTCAGACACATCAGGGCAGTTCTGCCTCAGGCCCTTTGCTTGCACTGGCTCTTCCCTCTGATGAGAATAATCCCCAACCCCCACAGATACCCACATGGCTCTTTCCTCCCCTCCTTCCAAGCTTTAGTTAAAGGTCACCTTCTCATCGAGCCTTTTCTCGCCACCCTATTTAAATGAAGCCCCTAGCCCTGTGTGCCTCAGTTGGTTGGGTGGCGTCCTGCAAAGTGAAAGGTCGCCTGTTTGATTCCCGGTCAGGACACATGCCTGGGTTGTGGGTTCAGTCCTCCATCGGGGTGCATGCAAGAGGTAACCGATTGATGTTTCTCTCCCTCTCTTTCTTTCTCCCTTCCCTTCTTTTCCTCTCTCCCTTCCCCTCTCTCTGAAAATGAAATAAATAAAATGTATAAATAACTAAATAAATGCAGCCCTGATACATGTCTATCTCCCCCTGCCCTGCTTTATTTTTCCCATTAGCACAGGAGACCAACTCATATGTATTTGGCTTCTGTCTTGTTGATTGTATTCTCTCCACTAGCTCCACAAAGGCAGGAGTTTTTATCTGTTTGTTCTTTGCTAGGTCCCCAGCTTCTAGAACAAGGGCCAGCAAGCCACAGGCAGGGTGCCAAAACCAGCGGGACACGGTTTGGGTGTGGCCCACGGGCTAAGAAAGGTTTTTACATATGTAAGTGGTTGGGGAAAAAAATCAAAAGAAGAATAATATTCCTTGATATGTGAAAGTTCTACGAAATTCAAAGTTCAATGTCCATGAAGTTTTATTGGAACGCAGCCTGGTTGGTTTGTGTGCATATACGTATATTGTCTGTGGCTACATTTGTGTTACAACAGCAGAATTGAGTCGGTAAAAGAGACTGGCTTGAAAAGCCAAACATTTTTACTCTCAGGCTCTTTACGGAAGAAGTTTGGGGACCCCCACGCTTGCACAAGGCCTGACTTTGGCCAAGAATGAGGCCAGGAGAGCCCGTCTCCCCTTGCCTGCACCTACAATGGTCAACCACCAGGTGGCGCTGTGGCTCCCAAGAGGAGGCGGGAAGCAATGGATTCGCACCCGTCTCCTGGCTTCCTCCTTCCTGCTCCCGGTGGACAGTGTTCTGAGGATGGAAGTAAGAACACAATATTCATCATTATAATACTCAATCGTTACATATATGGCGATTTCTTTTTTTCATGCACAAGGGCTTGGTAAAGACGAACTGGGGGGACTCAGGGTTTTGAAGGGCTCTCCTAGGGCTGAAGGGCTTCAGATGGGTCCTGAGGTCAAGTGTGGGACTTTGGTCTCTGACTTGGCTGAATTTCTGGCCTGGGAGTCAGTCGGCCCCTTCAAAACCCAGCTCTGGCCCTCGCTGACTGGGTGGTGGGGGAAGGAGGGAATTCTCTGCACTGTGCCTTAGTTTCCTTGTCAGTAAGGTGGAAGTAACAGTAGCACCTGCCTCTGGGGTTCTTGCAAAGATGAAATTCAATGTGTCATCATAGGGCAAGCATTTAGAACAGTACAGGTGCACTGTAAGCCTTGATAACAGTGTGCTCTGGTTTCAGGGAAGGTAAAGTGTTAAGCAGCTGGAGTCCTCAGTTTACACAGTTAAAAAAAAAAAGGAATAGCAAGTTGTTTAGATATCACAGTGAAACTGAAATATGACCTTCAAAGAAGGCCTGCTTGGGAATCAGAGCACTTTTTTTTTCCTTCCTTTTCCAAGGGAGACAGTTGGACAATTCTAGCCTAGATGATATTTAAAAAAAAATAGGTCTGGTCCCAGGGAGTTTCTTTTACAGTGCAGCTGGCTGGTTTTTAGCACAGAAAGACCCTCCTTTTGTCCTTTTAATTAGCAACTCTGGCTGTGGCCAGCCATGGAATGCCTGGGGAGTGCTCCCCCAGAGATGGCGCCCCCCACTCCTTATGATCTATCAGATTCTCCACATCAGTCTCTGGAACCCAAGCAGCTTGTGAACCAACATTCCCCCATCCGCCCCCCAGAATCACCATCTTGCCCACCGTTGATTCCCATCTTTTTTTCTGCCACCATCACTCTAAAAGTGTGTGCTTTCAACACATCAAGGTTCTCTTGATGGCATCTGTGCACTGTCTCTCCACGGTCTCATAACTGCTTCCTCCCACCTCTGCCCACACTTCTGCCATCATTACTCTCACTTTGCTCAGGCTTCACCGACCTTCCTTCTGTTCCCTGCATTGTCACCTCACAGCCTGGGCTTGGCTGTCCCCCCTGTCTGGAACACCCTTGCCATGCTGGCTCCTTCTCCCATTCCAGTTTTAGCACAGATGACAGCTCCTCATTCAGATCCCCCACCTCCAGTCACTGTGGATCGCATTGCTCTGTTATTTACAATTATGTGTTTCCTTCTAAATTGGACCACCAGCAGCATGAAGGCAGGGTCTTGTTTTTTAATTGTCTTACTTGTCCACCATGGGGTTCCCAGTACTTAGAAAAGTACCTAGTGCCTAGTGTAAGGTGTCAATGTTTGTTGAGTGAATAACTGATTGATCCTTGGGAACTTGAACATCTATGGTGATGACCTGTCTATGTCTCTGGCTTAAAGATTTGCAAGCCCCTTCAGAGCAAGTGGACCCCATTTTTCTATAGTTTTCTGCCCAGAGGATCCTCTGGTTCCAAGTCCTATACCATTCAAGGGGGTCTGTCTGGAGGAGGAGGCAGACATGCAGTCAGGTGATTATACACAGCATCTGGGGCTGCACAGAGACAAGTCCCCATTTATCTCACAACCACCATGGGCCCAGGCCCGGGCCAAGGGACTTAGGATGTGAGGTCCTCACCCCATCACTCATTTCACAGGGGAAGCGACTGAGGCACAGGAAGGAAAATAATGAAGCCAATAGGGCAGAACCAACCTTGAAACTAGATCTGTCTGAGTCCAGATTCTTAAATTCTGTCCTTGCAAGATCATGAATTTGGAAGTGTCTGACACATAGAGGGAAGGAGAGAAGGCAGGAAGGAAGGTCGGTCATTAAGCTTTTCCCTGCCCTTCAGGCATTAAACTCCATGAAGCTGAGGTCCTTTCCTTATTGATCCTTGAATCTTCGGAACCATTCAGCAGAAAGCTTTGCAGGTAGAAATCACTTGATATCTGTTGAACTTGTTTGTGTCGAGTCTGAGACAGGCTCAGAATGCAACGTATAGAATCCTGAAGGCAAGCATGGCATGCATACTCTGGGCTCTGAATCCTGGCCGCTAGAATGGGCTTAAAGAAAGGAGGCCAAATTGGACCAAATAAAATGAAATAATTTCTTACATCTTAATATTTTCAGCTTGTTACAGCCCTGTTGGGGAGGTGGGCGACAGTACAGGTAAAAAATAATCTACCATTTCCCCACAATGTCACTTTCCAAAGCAGATGTGTTTTTGGGCAAACCACGAAGGCCGTTCTTGCCTGTTTTAAGTTGTTCTGGAGGGCCCCAAATGTGGTACAAAGGACAGATTTGGCAGCAAAAGGAACTGCCTTCATGTCCCAGCCCATCCTACTAGAGCTGGGTGACTTTGGGCAAATGCCACAGCCTCTCTGGGTGTGTGTGTGGGAGGATTAGAAAAGTTCCTGGTGCAGAGAGTCTGGGAGAGTGCATCGACAAGGCAAGGCTAAGGTAAAATGACCTTAGAGGAAAAGTCAGCCTGTCTTTCTGCTCCTGTGGTCTGGGAACTGTCTGGGCAGTTTTATGTGTAATTCTCCCAGTCCGCAACTTAGATCAAGGAATTCTGAATACGAGCCAACACAGCTTTGTGGCTCAGGAGACAGCTTGGCTGGATTCATAGTCTAGTTTCGCTACTTGCTTTTGACCTTATGCAAGTGACTCCACCTCTCTGAGGCTCAATTGCCGCATCTGTAAAATGTGGAATAGAATAGCACTAGCCTCATAGGGTTGTTACAAGGATTAAGCATTTGCAAAATGTTTAGAACAGTGCCTGGCATGTTATAACCCACCCATGCCCCCAGCTGTGACCTTTAGAAGGGTACAAGCCTTATCTTATTGATTATGTATTACCAGGGCTTAAGCACGTGGTGGGTGGTCGGTAAAGGTTGGATGGAAGCAGGATATGAGACGAGAATGAGTTTTTGGCTAAGAGATGAAAACCTAACTCTAAATCTGGGGTGCAAACTTCTGTAAGGAGCCAGATACTGAATATTTTCCGTTTTGAAGGTCACTTGATCTCTATTGTAACAACTCAACTTTGCGCACATTGTGTGAAAGCAGTCATAGAAAATGTGTAAATGAATGAGCATGGCTATGTACCAATAAAACTTTATTCACAAAAACAAGTAGTGGACTGAGGGCTGTAGCTTGCTGACTCCTGCTCTAAATCATAGTGAGAGGTTAGTGGGAACAAAGAGAAGATATTTCACATGGTATTTTCTGTAGAGATGGTGATATCAAAAGCTAGCAGTGATAAATCCCCAAGCCTCGAATTGGATGGTATATTGATTTACATTAATAATATTTATTTACATTAATAATATTTTGCTATTTGCATGCTGGTCTTTGTAATAGGCACTCTCAGACTTTAAAAAAATTACTTAGAACAATCTTGGTGGATATCTTTAGTTATTCTTCCCTCCTTTTCTTTTTTAAGATTTTTTTTTCCTTTTAGATTTTATTTATTTATCTTTAGAGGGGAAGGGAAGGAGAGAGGGAGAGAAACATCAATGTGCGGTTGCCTCTTGTATGTCCCCTGACGGGAACTGGCCTGGCAACCCAGGCATGTGCCCTGACTGGGAATCGAACCGCGATCTTTCGGTTCGCAGGCCCGCGCTCAATCCACTGAGCTACACCAGCCAGGGCCTTCCTTCCTTTTTAAATCAGGAAAGTAGAGCCCAAAGTGGTTAAGAAATTTCTCAAGGTCACACAGCTCAAAAATGACATTCCAGCCCAACTGAATTAGTTTCCAAAGCGCTGGCCTTTTCCTCCCTGGCCAGAGAAGGGCTGGAGCCTTCTTTCAAAGCTGTCATTTAAATGTCCCCAGCCACACATGCAGGCCCTGGAAGCAAGCCTCCAAACATGGGGAGGCATCCGAAGATGGACACAAATGCACTGAGATTTTCAGCAGATACTCACGATGGAAAATCTTTACAAAGTGGTGTGGAGCCTATGCACTGGGCCTGTTCATGGGCCTGCTGGAACACTCTGGAACTCTTCAGCTCTTGCTTCACCATGAAGATGCTCTATTTAAAAGAGGCTTCATCCTATGGGTTCAAGCTAGAGAACTACTGGGGTTTCTCAGTCATGAAGGGTGGGACTCTTTCTTCCACATTTTCTTTCTCAGCCTTGACGAGAATCCTCACATTTACCTGAAACCCCAGCTTGGTTGGTTCCTACAAGTGCAGCCAATTTTCAGGGGCTGACCCATTCTCTTTAGATTTATGTCCAAAATCCCCAGTCCTGAGTTCAGACCATGTGCTGGCCTCTGGCTGGCCTCTGCAGGCTAGCAGGACAGCAACCCATGTGTCCATGTGGCCCTGGCTGTCCTGTAGGATCCTCCCCTGCGGCCTTGAGCACATATCACCACCCCTTGGAGAGCCTGTTAAAATATGGATATTGCAGAGCCCACCCTGAGTTTTTGATTCAGCAGGCCTGAGGATCTGCATTTCCCACAAACTCCCAGGTGACTCTGCTGCTGCTGTTGCTGCTGCTGGTCCGGGGACCACACTTTGTGAAGCACAGAAGGAAGTCATTGGCTCCCAACTTTGGCTGCACATCAGGATCACCTGGGGAGTTTTTAAAAATCCCAATGCTGGGCTGTACATACCCCAGTGAATCCCATTCTGGGAGTGGGGTCCCAGGCACTGACATTTAAAAGGCTTCTGGGTTATTCTACATGCAGTCGTGCATGGGGGCTGACGTGTATGCGGGTCGCCCCTGTTCACGTCCCTTACGGCACACTCAGGGGAGGCCCCCACATTTACACGCAACTTGGACATTCCAGATCTGCTGGGGGATGAATGAAAAACCACAGTGTCTAATCCTTATCCTAAGCCAGGAATTATTCTTGTATGATTCACGGTTTGGATCCTTGTTCTTTTGGCTTCAGTGATCTCCTCTCTGTGTATTCAGAGCAGATCTTCAGCTGGAACACATTGGTACAGCTGATTGTTAACATATTAAAATATTGCCATACCAGTTAGTAAATAGCTGTGGCCTGGAGTCCCCTGGAGTGAGCTTCTCCTCCCACCAAGTTCCTTTCCTGGATCCTCCTCCGCCTTCTGATGGTCTGCACTTGGGGCTGGTGCCTCTTGCTGGCTGTTAGAGGATTTTAAAGTTCACCCCAGTACAAGTGACCTTTTCTCCCACGTCTGTGTTTTTAGTTTTCATATCTGAGTAGATGGGTATCTTGAGTAGGTAGGAGGCCGGTTTGCAAAATTGGGAGTAGAGGAAAACTCGGCTGTGCTTTGAGGGGTCATGGCACTATTGCCAATGTTGGTGGTGACCTTGACCAGCTGGGGAAGTCGTCTGACCTCTCCGTGCCTCCGCCGAGTCGAATGAGGCTCATGGAGAAAGGATGAACGGACAGGCCTTCGAATGGGCCTGTCGTGCAATGAGCATCACATGCTGGTGTGTTTGTGTTAGTCATCTACTGCTGTGTAACAGGTGGCCACAAACTATGTGACACATCACCACCAACTCAGTGGCTTTGAAAAACACACATTATTATCTTGGTTTCTGTGGGGCAGGATCTCTGTGTGGCTCCACTGGGTCCTCTACTTCGAGATGGATCACAAGGTTGTAATCAACATGTCGGCTAGCGCTGGGTCTCATCCGGAGGTCGGATGGGGGACGGATCTGCTTCCAAGAATGTCTGGTTGTTGGCAGCATTTGGTTCCTTGCAAACAGTTGGACTAAAGGGCCTTGGTTCCTAGTTGGCTGCTGGCCAGAGGCCACCTTAAATCCCTCCCAGTTTGGCAGCTTATTTCATCAAAGTCGCCCTAGAGAGAGAGTCTGCTAGCAGCGTAGAAGCCAGAACCTTTTGTAATCGAATCACGAGAAGTGACATCCTTTTAACATTGAAGTATTCCATTGCTTAGAAGCAAGTTGCTTAGGAGAGGGGATGGTGCAAGGCTGTGAGTGCCAGGAGGCGGAGGGGACCACTGGGGCGCTCTCGGAAGCTGTCTGCCTAGTAGTGTTGTTGTTTCCATCCCTGGGTGTAGGTGACGTAACCTCAGTCGTCGCTGTTCCCTCCTGGGCCGTGGGTTTCACGCAGCATTCAAGCACGCAGAAGGCCCTTCTGTTGTCAGTCCACACCGGTTATCTTTGAGACCCACCCTTGTCCCAGCCTACAGGGTCCCCTCAACTTGGAGACTCAACTACTTCTGAGACAAGTATGGGACCCTGGAATCTTACCCTTTCCTGAGAGTCCAGCCACCCCAGGTGCCCCATGTACCCTTCCACTCTTAGAGAACAGTCTGTACTTGGGGGTTCCCCTAACCTCTGTCTCCCCACTCGCTGCCCTCAAAGCCATCCTCCTCCCTCTGTTCTTGAGCACAGATGGTCTAATTTCCTCAGCAAGATCAGAATTTCTCAAGAGGCATAAACCTCAAATAATTTTTGTTTCTTCTGAGACAGGAGACCACAACTTCTTGTAATAGAGAGTGTTGTGTTGGTGGGATGAGTAAAGTTAGGGGGGCATGCAGGTGAGGAGATTATCTGGGGGGTCGGGGTGGGTCACGAGGTGGTAAGAAGGGTTTCCTGGGGCAGGAGGTGGGGGCAGGGCTGGCAAGTCATGCCGAAAAGGAGGACCGGCAAGGACACACCTGCCGGGGTTGCCGGGGAACACCGCAGATTCACCAACTGAGAAAGAAGCAGGTGCGTTGAGGGTGTGATGATCAATAAGGCTGGCCAAGTTTTCAAAGCCCTTTAAAGCAATGACAGTTAATTATTATTTTTGTGTGTGTGATTTTTTTAATGCGAGGGGCTTGTTGGAACTCAGCTGGCTGGTTCTGCTGGGGTCTCCCACTTGGCTGCCTCATGCGGATGGCTGGGCCGGGCTGGGCCAGACAGTCATGCGGCCTCCATGAGGTTGGCTTGGGCTTCCTCGAAGCATGGCGGCCTCAGGGCGGTTGGACTTTCAGGAGGCTGGGTATCAGGAGAAAGCCTGCCACCGGTGAAGGCGGAAGCTGCACATCTCTAAAGGGGGCTTCCAGGTTTGAAGGAGCTGAGACGCCAGGTTGGGGGTGTGGAATTTTTCTGTTGGGCCAGCTATTGGAGGTCTTTAGGTAGGAGGCGGCAGCACCATATCGGCATTTTACAAAGTAATCGCAGAAGAGAGGACAGGCTAGTGGGAAACAAAGAGAGTCTGAGGACAGAAACCCTAGTACCTTTTTACTCTGTGTGACAACGTGTGTGCTGTTTAACTTTCTCGAGCCCTCAGTTGTATCATCTATGAAATGGGCTAATAAAACCCCACTTACAAACCCTATGAGGACAGAGTAAGAAAGTATTTTGTAAAGTGCTTTGTAAGCCAGAGTTGGCCAAACTCAATTGTCAGGAAACAGATAACTGGGGCAGGCTCGATTTAAGATGATAAAGTTCAGGGAATGCTCAGTTTCCAAGCCAGGGAGACAATAAGGACTGGTGAGGCCTGTGGCCAACTGGAGAGACAATCATTATTCAATAAAAGCTGGTAAGTGTCACACGGGAATATGGACCTAGTGTGGCTAAATCTGATTTTATGTGAAAAGACAAAATTCCATTTTTATGTGTATAATTATGAGACTTCTTAACATATTTCTATCTTAAGATATAGATAGACCAAGGAAGCAGTTTGTGAGCTCTCTGTTTGTAACATCTGCTGTGAGCCCCAGTACTTAACTTAAGTATTAGTTAATAATTTATCATAGGTTCTTAAAACTGGAAGACAAGGTGAAGGAGCGAGGCCTGGAGAGAGGAAATGCAGCGAGGCAGGGGCAGAGGTGGTGGGTCTGCGTTGGGGCGGGGCGCTGTGGGAGCGTGGCGGGAAGACCCAGCAGCAGTCCAGGACAGTCCCCTGGCCTCACACTGGCTGGGGCACAGGTTCTTAGCGCCTGCCGAGCCGTGGAGCCCTCTGCAGTCCAAGGAAGGCAGGGGCCCTCTCAGAATCATGGTTTTAGATGCTTAAAATCACATACAAAGTAGACTAATTATAATGAAAATTATTTATCAAAATATCTCTGGCAATGGATGTGCACACCATAACAAACGCACTTCTTTAATAACAAGATCTAGTGGCAGGCTTAACAATTTTAAGGTGGTGAGGAAAGTCAACGATATTTCAAGATATTTGGAGTAATTGTAATGTGATATACAAATATGCTTTCTGTTTTGACAAAGTCACAAGTGCTGCTAACACTGTTAATAGTACTACCATTCATAATTGTAGGTAAAGCTAGTAACAATGAAGATGCGGTTTTCCCCCTCCCGGCCAAAGTCATAGACACCCTGAATTAAAAATGGGTTAAGTGCCCCTTCATCCAGGGAGTGAGGGAAGAGGTGAGTCCAAGGGAATTCTGAGGTGGCGGTCTGGGGAGGGTCAAGGCCGGGTTACCCAGGAGGCTGTGAGGAGTGAAAGGGAGAGAAAGCAGGTAAAAACAGGGCTGGGCGGGCGGACTGTGAGCACCGGAGCAGAGTAACTAAGCCTGTGACAAGTTTGGAAGCCTGAGTGCCGGGTTCAAATCATGATCCAACTTTTTACCAGCTTTGTGACTGCAGTGGGCTCAACAACACCCCACTTCTGGTACCAAATCCAGACGTTGGCTTATGTATCAGTTACTGGACCAACATTTTGTGCCTCGGTTTACCCAACTTACCCAACTATGAAATGGTGAGGACAATTGCACCACCTACCTCCCAGAAGTATTGTCAAGATTAAATGAGTTAATTAACACATGCAAAGCACTTTGAAGAGTACTTGGCACAAAGTAAGTGCTGTATAGTCAGAGCCATTATTATAGAAGTAAATGAAATTCTTTCATTAATTGTCCATTCAACACATATTCATTCAACACTTTAAGACAGAGAGGAAATCAGACAAGGACTCTATTCTCATGGAGTTTAAATTTTCTAAGCAGAGACAGATAACACACAAGTAAATGGATAATGGAGTGATTGTGGGTAGTGGTGACAATAAAACTGGGTGATGGAGTGAAGTGTGAATGGGACAGGAGCATCTTAGACAATGTGGTCAGGGGAGGCCCATCTGGTAAGCTGACATTAGAGCTGAGTCCTGAATGAAGGGGATAAGCCACCTGTGCACAGTTCTTAGAGAAGAAAGTTTTGGACAGAAAGAAGAGCAAGTGCAAAGGCCCTGAGGCAGGAGGGTTTGAGAATTAGCAGGGCAGCCTGTGTGGCTGGAGCAAGGTGAGTGGTGGGAAATGTGATGCTGGAGAGGTTGGCAGGGGCAGCCCCTGATATGCGTATCAGAGGTTTAAGGATAGATACGTCCTCATACGTGTCCTCAGCGAATTCAAAGTTAGCCGTAGACTCTTCCAATGAGGTAGATGCTTAAGAGAGGTATAATTGAGGGATTAGCAATAGCTTTCTAAAGGACTCAGGAACTAAGACCAAAAGATGAGCGAACTGGAAATCACTGAACAACAGAACAGGAAGGAGCAGACATGGTCCTTGGACCTAGCTAGAAGGACTAGCTAAGGAAATTGCGATCAGGTCAGGAAAAGGGACAGGTAGAAAGAGACTGGGAAGACATCAGGCATTGACCAAGTGGAGCAGGCAAGGGCTCAGAGTCAAATGTCTGTGTCATGTGGGGCGGGGGGGGGGGGGGGCGGGGAGTGAGTGAGCAGCACAAATATCCTCCGAGTCACCAAATGTCAGGATATGAGCATCGTGCTTTGACTCATCTCTTTCTTTCAATACCAGGAATTGGTATGTCACTGAACACTTTCTGTTCTTGATTTGGAATGCCTTGCTCATCTACCGTTGGTGGATATCTAAGGTCCCTGCTTCTGATGCTGAGTTCTGGTCCTCATCAGCCTGTGTGCTGGTGACTGCGCCAGCCTCTGCTCTTTTCTCACGTGGTTGCCTCCTTCTTCCACGTATCAGCACCGTTCTCCAATATGCTGCCAGCCCTTCTCATCTGGGTTTTCATCAGACATTCACTCTGCTCCTGTGTTGTTCTGGGTATTGGGGTTGGGGTTGGATAGCAATTTTTCCCACTTACCAAGCAATTACTGTGCCAAGTCACCTTGGACAAAGTTCTTATCCTTGAGGAGTTGACGGTCTAAAGGAAGAGCAATTAGGAAGGCAACAATTAAGATAGTCACTGGGGATTGTCAGCACCAGGGATATTTCTGGCTCTCTGCTTCCTCCATCCGGAGCATAGGGGTGGGCATACAAGTTGCTTTCAACAAAAGATGAGTAGAAGTGACTTGAGTCATTTCTGGGTGGGAGTTTAAAAAGCAAGTGTGTGACGTGCCACATTTCCTTCTTCCTGCTGGGACAAGATGGACTTCTATCATCCTGAGTCCAGGTCAGAGCCTCCTGTTGACCATGTTGGATATGCAGCAGGAGCAAGAAATAAGTGCTGTTTTGTTAAGCTATTGGGACTTGGGGTGTTTGTTACAGCAGCAAAATCGGGCCATCCTGACGATGATCTGAGTTTTTGTGACTTCCTCAGACACTGCCTGCTAGTTCTCTTTACTATGTATGATCGTATTTTTTTTTTTTTTTGCTTCTAATTCCTTTCCAAATCCTATCGATTATTTAAAAATAGTAAAGCCTTATTTAAACTTTCATAACATTTACAGTCCCTATGTCACTATTTAACACCCAGTCATTGATGTGGTGGATGCTTTGCTGTGGTTTCATAGGTTAGTCTTGTTTGACCGTTAGGGGCTGAATTGTGTCTACCGACTCCCAATTCATACATTGAAGTCCTAACACCCAGAACCTCAGAACATGATGTGTTCGAAGAGAAGGCCATTAAAGTGGCAATAAAGGTAAAATGAGGTCGTATGGGTGGGCCCTAATCCAGTATCACTGGTGTTCTTACAAGAAGAGGAGATTAGGACCCACACGGTGGGATGACCATGTGAGGACACAGGGAGAAGGTGGCCACCTACATGCTAAGGAGAGAGGCCTCAGACACCTGGCCTCAGTCTCCTGGCCTCTACAATTGCGAGGAAATGGGTTTCTGTTGTTTAAGGCCTCTAGGCTTGGTCCTGTTAGGGTGGCTCTAGCAAACTAAGGCTTTTACTGTGCAGACTGTGAACTTGAGTGCTGGGCCTTTGCCCTTTCTGTTCCCTTTTCCTGAAGTGCTCTTCCCTCAGGGACCCTGATGGCTTCTCCCTCACCTTCTTCAGGGCTTCACTCAAATGTCACCTACTCAGTGAGGCCTTTCTGACCACCCTGTTTGCAGTTACGGCCCACACACATTTCCCATTGGGCATTCCTTTAAAAAGAAATATTTTCCTTAGCACTCAGCCCAATCTAATGCAGTATACATTTGACTTATTTATCCTGCTTACTGTTTGTTTCTCTCCACCCACATTTTAGAACATCAGCCCTCTGTGGGAAGGACTTTGTCTATTGTATCCTGGCATCTGGAACAATGCCAGGAGTCAGCAGGTATTCAGCAAGAGTCTTTGAATGAATGAACAGATAGATGAATAATGAATGAGAACTTTTATGGAACTTCTTTTGAAGCCCTCATATTGCCTTGTGGAGTTCAAAGTATATAGTAGTTGCTTAATAAGTGCAGGCTGATTACATTAATGACACAACTTCTTCCTGGGAATGTAGATTTTTTTGAACAAAGACTTCTATTTGGAATTTTTGGCACAGACTTGCTAATAAAAATTGAGATGAGGGAGGTGTAGTTGTGTAAGTTGGTAATGTGAATGAGTGGACAAAGAAAATAGTGTTTGACATTGTGGGAAGTGGAAAACCCAAATTTTGGAATCAGAGGTATTGGTTATGAAGCTTTTGGCTGCAAGTAACAGAAAACCCAATTCACACCATTGTTTTTAAAATTGAGGTATAATTCATATAGTATAAATTTAACCATTTAAAAGTGTACAGTTTAGTGGCATTTAGTACATTTACAATCTTGTCTAGTTCCAAGACATCTTCATCACCTCAGAAGGAGACCCCATGCTCATTACTTTTTGTTGGTTCCCATAAGTGTGGGTTTCAGGCACAGTTTGATCAAGGACCCAGCTTTATTTATCTGCCGTTCCCTCAGCATTTGCCTCCTCTGGGGGTTGGTTTCATTTCCAGTCTGGCTTCTCTCAGGTTTGCAAGATGGTTGTTACTCCAATTAACAAATGTTCCCATTCACATCTAGCAGGAGGGAAGGACTGGCTCCCAGGGGTGTCCTCTTTAAAGCTAGAAGTGTCCTTTCCAGAAGCCTCCGTAAACCACATTGGTCCATGATGCATATCCATAAACCAATTGTTAACATCGAAGTTAGGCTTGACCATAATCCATCCAGATTAACCACTTGGATGGCTTGGTTCTGGTCCACTGCCTGAGGTGAACCTGAGTTTGCATCCCTACTCCATCACCTCCTGGCTGTATGATTATGCACCCATGACTCAATTTCTCTGAGCCTCAGTTTCCTCATCTGTGAGATGGGCATCAAATGATACCTGTTCATAGAGTTCTCAGGAGGATAAAGTGAGTGATGGATGTAAAGTACTCAGCATAGTCCCAGACAATCCTTCCTACAACCAGCAACTGGCAGGCAAATGCCTTAATAATAGCAGCTATTGGCTGCTATTTGTACAACTCCAGTAAATTTTACAACTCATGTAAATGGTGACATTTACATGAACTATACATGTGATGGTGCTCCCTGGAATTGTGCATCTTGGCAGATTTGTGAAATGCTTTCTAAGGATGAACCTAACTAACCTTACAATAACCCCATGAGTTAGGTATCACCATCATCCCTGTTTTGCACACAGGGAAACTGAGGCACAGAGAGGTTCGGTCACGAGCCCTGGGACACACAAGGCACAAGTGGCATTTGAACCCAAGCAGCCCAACTCCAGATCCTGTTCCTTTGTAACTGCTGAGCTATTGGTTTCTGGTATTGCCAGTCTTCCTGCCCAGTCCCCAGCATTTCCTGTTATACAGAAATCCAGTGAGGCAGAAATCACTGTGCCCAAGTTCCCTGGCAGGTCAGTTGCTGGAACTGGGCTTGAACCCACACCTGCTTGACCCCAGCATGCAACCTCTTAACCCTGTGCCAGCTGACCCCAAATGTCCCTTCACCAACCTGGGCTCCTAGAAGGTGACTAAGATGGAAATCTGAGTCATTTTGGTAATGGTTGCAAAACATTTTAGTGAGTGGGTTTCAAGCACTATAAACAGGGTTAGTCTTCTTCCACTCCTTTGTGAAGAGGCAGTTTACTCAGAGCAGAGGAACCCAAGCTAAATTTAGCACACCATGCTGGTGATTGACCACAGAAGCCCCGAGGAGGAGCCAGTCGGTATTGTGGACACAATGGCTGGGGCGTCCGGGAGCCTCCTGCAGGCTCCTCTCTCCCGCCTGCTGGTTGAGGTCCCAAGTGAGGTCCTGGTCAGAGACACCCTGGTTGTCGTCTATTGCCAGCAGAGGGGACAGTGCTAAACCATACAGAAGGGGCTTTCTATTGCTTTTTTTTGTCTCTCTCTTTATCGTCTCTCTCTTTCTCTCTCTCTTTTTCTCCCTTGGTCTTTCTCTTATTCTCTCTCAGCATATCTCTACCTCTGTCTCTTTCTCTGTTTCTGTTTCTCTCTGGCCTCTGTCTCTGTTTTTTGGGGTCTCTTCATCTCTATTCCTCTTTTTCTCCCTGTATGTTGGTCTGTCTTCCTCCTTCACTCTCTCATGCATGCACACACTTTTCCTCAGGCCCTCTTCACTTACCCATTTTTGCTGTTTCATCTGCATGGTCGGAATGTCATTCTGACTGACGGTTGGGCACCGGCACACAAAAGGAATTTTCTGAGTCCCCAGTGTAGGGTCTTAGTCCCTGGAAGGGCATGTTCTGCTGAAAGCATGTATCTTGGGTCAGTTCCCTGAAAGCAGAGCCCAAGGGGATTGGGCAGGGAATTGATCGGGAGCAGTTCTCAGGAGAGATCTCAAAGGCAGTGCTTCTCAGAGTTGGCCCCACCTTATAATTACCTTGGGAGGGTTCAAATAATCCTGGTGGCCAGTCTCACTCCTTACCAACTGAGTGAGAATCTCTGGGGGTGTCTCCAGTTTGGGAACTAGTGGTCTGTGGAAAATGAGGGAGCAGGATAGAGCAAGGGAAGAATCAGATAGAGGATATGGGTTCAGCTCAAGTTCAGCCTCTGCTTGATCTCAAGTTCAGCCTCTGGAGCATGAAGGCCACAGACCTGACTCCACCCAGCGGCTAGTGGACTGAACTGGGGGTCCTTAGCAGCCCAACTCAGCAGCCTGGGCATGGGTGCCCCAGCCCGGGGAACAGGCTGACACCCTCCTTTCAGGACATAAAAACAGGTTCAATCATAGAAGGACAATGATATTCCAAGGTTTGCATGTTTGTTTTGGAATCCGATGTCTTTTGTCCCAGGAGACATATGCTCTTGAGCAAAGGGAGAGCTGAAGGTGCTGATGGGGTAGAGTTAAGTCATTTATTGAGTTTCCCTGATGTGCCTGGCCCTTTATGGAACTGACATTCTCATAGGAAAGACAAATAGTAAACGATTGATCCCAAGCATAAGCAAGCCTTTCGGGTAGGTGCTATGAAGAGAGATGCTTTCAGGCATGATCGTGGGCAGGACCGGGGAGGGGAGCAATGGTACTCAACAGTGGGTGGCAGAGAAGGCTTCGAGAGGAGGTGACCCCGAGACCTGAAGGAGGGGATGACGGCAGCCATGAACGTCGGGACAGGTGTGCCAGGCTGTGAGAACAGCAAGCGCAAAGGCAGTGATGCACTTGTTGCATCTCAGGAGCAGTGGGGAGGCCCAGGGTGCAGCAGGCAGAGCTGCGGGGAGGGCTGGGAGAGACACAGTTGGCAAGAATCAGATCATACTGAGAGGCTGGCCTAGTTGTCTGAGTGTAATAGGGATCCATTGAAGGTATGAAACAGGAGAGGGCCATGATTTAATTTAGTATTTCCTTTTAAAAGACATAAAGTTCAAATAACATAAAACCAGCCATTTAAAAGTGGACATTAATTACATTTATGCTGTTGTGCAAACACCACCTTTATTTCATTCTGAAACATTTTTATTGCCCCCAAAGTTAATTCTGTACCCATCAAAGAGTCAGTCCCTATTGTTCTACTCCCCTAGTGCCTGGCAACCACCAATCTGCTTCCTGTCGGTATGGATTTATCTTCTCTGGACATTTCACACAAACAGGATCAGAGAATGTGTGCCCTTTTGTGTCCAGCTTATTTCACTTGGCAAAATGTTTTCAAGGTCTATTCAGATTCTAGTGGGCATCAGAGCTTCCTTCCTTTTTCTGGCTGCATAATATTCCATTGCATGCCTAGACCACATTCTCTTTGTCCATTCATCCATTAAGGGACATTTGGGCTGTTTCCACTGTTGGCTATCATGGCCAGTGCTACTGCAAACATTTGTGTACACAAACTTGTTGAATACTTGTTTTCAATTCTTTGGGTATTTCTGTAGGAGTGGATTTAAAATTTTTAGAAGATACCACTGGCCTCTACACGAAGGAAAGATTGTTGGGGAATGAAGGCAGAGCAGGGGGCCAAGGAGGAGGCTATTGCAAGGGTCTGGGTGAGCAATCGTGGCAGCCTGGCCTTGGGGTGTGACAGTAGAGATGGGAAGATGTCATTGGGTGTCCTGGGTGGGGTGCTGGTGCTGCCAGGACTTATTGATGGAAAAGATGTGGTAGAAGGAGCTTCTGGTTCAATGAAATTCTGCCCAAATGTTTCCTATGATTTTGAGGTGGAAAAGATCTGAGAGTAAGGGGAGCTACTCTTTATCAGACCCTTTAGAGCCCTTGCCAGTCAGCTCTTCTGTTCCTGAGCAAAATTCTCCAAGGGTCCCAGCCCTTTCCTGCTTTTCCAATCCTGTCTTACCCACAACTCTCCTTATTTTCCAACCTCCAGCCCCAGCAGCCTTCTTCTTGCCCCTGAAATCCATAGGCTTATTCTGCCCCAGGGCCTTTGCACCTGCCATTCATTCTGCCTTGAGTCCCCATCCCCTGGTATCCAAATGGCAGCCTCTTTTCAGTGTCACTCTAAAATCACCTGCTCGAGAGATCTTCCCTGGTCCTTATCATTCTCTATCTGTATGTTCCCATTTTTACCTTAAAGACTGTTTTGTGGTATCTGAAATTATCTTTATAAATTTGTGGCTTGAGTGATTGTTCTTCCCACCCCATTGAAACATCAGCTCCTTGAGGGCAGGGATCTTTGTCTTGTTCACAGATGCATCCTCAGGCCTAGAACAGTATCTGGTATGCATTAGGTGCTCATTTGCTGCCTCCCCAATTGGTGTTTTGATGGAGTGTTCCAATAGTTCATTCATGTGCAATGGATTCTGCCCTATCTGAAGAGACCCAGAAGATTCTGAGTTTTTGAGTAAAAGAAGACGGGAAATCTAGCTGAAGGAGCCAGCGTGGCCCACGCTGTTGGGTGATGGCTACAATTCTAATGAGAGATGCTACATCAGAGGGGAAAGTCTGCCATCCTGGGAGGGAGGCCGCTGTGTGCATCAGAGAAGCAGAGAACCGAAAACAATGGGAAAGCTTTCTTGTTCCATGGACAAGCAGGGTGGACCGAGGCCGCCCAAGGGCGTTGTGGCTCCAAGCCCAGCTGCAGGATTGTTAATTGGCTGTGTGCCTTGGGCAAGGTCCCTGGCCTCAGTCTCCCTCACAGGCTTGTTAGGAGAACCCTAGGCAAGACTCTTGCAAGAGTGTTTGGTGCATAGGAAATAAACTTTCTCCAAATGATGTAGTGTTGAATTGCTATTACATCCAAACTAATAATGGTTAGTATTGGATGTCCATGATAATTAATATTATTATCATTAATAGACTAATCAATAGTATTATCACACCCATAATAGTAGTAGGGGTAGCTGTACCATAGCAGTACAGAGAATGGTCTGGGTTTGAGTCCTAACTCTGTCACCTACTAGCTGTGTGACCTTCGCTTCTCTGGGCCTTGGTTTCCTCCTTTCTAAAATGGGATCATGATCCTAGCTACTTCAAAAGGTGAGTTAATACATGTGAAGTTCTTGACATTCGGAGTGTGCTATTTCGTATTTATTCTTATTCCTATTTTTGTCACTACTATGAGGTCTGTCAAGTTTGAACCTGCCGCATAACTTGAGATATTTTCTCTGCATAGAAGTGGGTAGGTGATGTGTCAAAATAGCTCTTTCCAAAATAACCTCATTGGATTGTGCCTACAGCCCTGAACGGTTTCCCTCCCGTCTCCTCCTCTCCAGGGCTCCCTTCCCCTCCCCCAGTTCTCAGGAAGATGGCGGAGGTCTCAATGAGATAGGAAGGCCCATGGAAGGTGAGAGAGTTAGACAGGATCAGCCGGGGCTGAATCAGTCCAACAAAATCTTAGAACAATTAACGCCTTTGATCGATTTACGTTCACTCCAGCGGTGTGGCAGCAGGCCTTTGTGTGTTCGGAAGTAGGCACAGTGATTTTGACCAAAGCACTTCATGCCGAGACACCCGATGCCATGGTTCCTGCACATCATTGGCCAAAATACTTCCTTCAGATTGACTATTTCACAAACCAGAAGGACACAAGAAGTGAATGAACAAGACTGAGCTGGATTTGCTGAACGGGTCAGCTTGAGAAATGACAGAGTGACAAGCTTGCTACTCACCTCTACTTTGCTTCCATCTTCTCTCTTGACAAGAAACCAGAAATGTCTTCAAGGGGGCAGGAGGGGCAGAAAGAACATCCTCGAGGAAGGAGGAATTGGAGCTCAGGATGGCGGCAGGGGCAGATAGGAAAGAAGAGCAAATTTCGGCTCTCTTGGCCTGAACCAGTCTCATCCAGCAGCAGAAAGAGAATCTGCATTTGTAGTTGGGGAGCCACTGGCCACAAAAAATTTTTTTAATCATACGATATTAGTTTCAGGTGTACAGCATAGTGATTCAACATTTCTATATCTTATGAAGTGCCCACAACAGTGTCTATAACCCTCTGTCACCGTCCGCAGTCCCCACAATATTAGGCCTCTTTTCCCTGTGCTGCACATCACACCCCGTGGCTTAAGTTACAACTGGAAGTTTGTATTTCTTAATCCCCTTTCCCATTTCCTCTCTTCTCTTCCCACCTTCCCCCCGCCTGGCAGCCATCAGTTTGTTCTCTGTATCTATGAGTTTGTGTCTATTTTGTTTGTTCACTTGTTTTTTTTTCCCCTGATTCCACTTATTAGTGAAATTATATGGTGATTGTCTGTCTCTGTCAAGTTTATTTCACTTAACATAGTATGCAAAGTCTAAGTCATAGAGATGCCAGGCGTGGCCTGGATTAGGGTGAAGTGTGTGGGGCATTTGTTTCGGGTGCAGACCTGAAGGGGCACCAAAACCCAGTCATCAAGGTAAATATTTTAATGCACTATTTAAAGAAATAAAAATCAACACAAAAATCCCTGATGAGCAAAACATCATGATTTTAAATAAAGGCAAGATCAGTGTTTCTGATTTTTCCTTTGGCCACAGGCTCCAATATGACTTGGGTCCGTGTTATGGGTTGGATAGTGCCCGCACCCAATTTCTGTGTTGAAGTCCTAACTCCCAGGACCTAAGAATGCAGCCTTATATGGAAACAGGGTCATTGCTGATGGAATAGTTAAGTTAAGGTGGGGCCCACTGGAGCAGCGTGGACCCTAAGCCATGTGACTGGTGTCCTTAGGAAACAGGGAAACTTGGACCCAGAGAAATGTGTGCTCAGGGAGAATGCTGTGTAAAGACAGAGTTGTGCTGTCACAGGCGAAAGAACTTCCAGAAGCTAGGGGAGAAACGGGAGCAGATCCTTCCTTAGCACCTTCAGAGAGGGGGGGTAGGTGGGAGTGGAGGTGAGGTGGGAGGGGGGTGTCGATCTTGGACTTCCAGTCTCCACTATTGTGAGACAATAAATGTCTGTTGTTTAAGCCACTTAGTGTGTGCACTGTGTTACAGCAGCCTGAGCAAACGAATACAGCTGGTTGTGTAATGTTAAATTTTGTGCCCAAAGTGAGTGCATGAAATTTTTACTCTTCTCACTCTTATTCCAGCCCTAAGGCCAGAGGTGTATAAGGAAATGGGGTTTAGGCCTAATCTTTCCTTCCTTCCTTCTTTCCTTCCTTCCTTCTTTCCTTCCTTCCTTCTTTCCTTCCCTTCCCCTGCCTCTCTCTCTTCTCTTCTCTTCTCTTCTCTTCTCTTCTCTTCTCTTCTCTTCTCTTCTCTTCTCTTTCCTTTTTTTCCTCTCTCTCTCTTTCTTTCTTTTCCTCTCTCTAAATAATAGCGCTCTTGAAATATAATTCACACACCACAAAACTCACCCCTTGAAAGTATACAATACAGTGGCTTTAAAATATGCATTAAGGTTGTACAACCATCCCACCATCTATTTCCAGAACATTTTCATTACCTGCCCCCCAAGGAATCTTATACCCAGTATAGACTGTTGTTTTCTGGGTTTAAAACAAAATGAACAGAAAATAGCTTAGCCCCGACTTGCCCTGACCAGCTCGGGGAAGGCTGATGCCACTGCTTTGGTGCCCCCTCCACTGAGGACTCCCCTCCATGACAACCAGATCTGATGCAGGCATCAGTAAGAGTGCACATGGATGGTGACCCTGGAGCAGGGCCCTGGGGCTCCTTGAGGTGCCCAAGCTACCCCTTTAAATGCCGGATCAAGAGGAGATCCGGGAAGCGCCCACACAGCAGATGTGGGGCCCTCGGGGAGACTAGGGATAGTTGCGATTTATCAACTGGAATAAAAATATGTCACAACTGTTAACAGCCCAGAGGGTGAATAGTAGCTGTGATTATAATCTCTCGGTTGGTTTGGAGTTTCTTTCTTTAAACACTAGCCTCCCAATTATGCCTTGAGCTACCTGAGAGTGGAGGTTTGCTATCAGTTATCTATGTGGCCCCACTGCGAGTATGGCATACCGTGGTGCTCAATAGATGTTTGCGGAATTGAAATTTAAAGTCTGGAGAGTAACAAGGTTTGGGGGAACGGTAAGGCTGGTTTTCCCCATGAAGTACTCGTGGTGACAGGATTGCCTCACTGGGGGTGTGGGGGGTGGCATAGTTTGTGGGAAAGGGAAACATCAGGATGGGAACGGGGAGTGAGGTAGGGGAGAGAAGGCAATCAGTGAATGGAATGTCAAGCCCATTACTTCTGTGGGCAATTGGGGTACAGTTCCACCAAAGACCTCTGGAGGGAAGCAGAGAGCACACTCCTCACCAATTCTCACAGGTTGAGAACATCAATTGCTTCTGAGGATGTTAACTCACCAGCACTTCGGCTGTCCTCCCTCCCTCCCTCAAAACTCGTTGGGGGAATATAATGGGTGAGACACCAATAGCATCTGGCCTAGGGTCCTTGTGAATATTTACTGAGATAATGCATAAAAACCACAAGTCTTCAATGTTGGGTGCTATTATCTCCGAAACTGTAGCTCCCAAGTTCAATGGAAAGAAGGTTGAGATATTCATTAGGGTAAGGCCAGGTAGCTGCAATGAAGAGGTCTGATACTAATGCGATGCTTTAAAGAGGGTAGCAGTTGTTTCTCTCATTTGTCACAGTCCAAGGCGCACAGTCCAGGTTGATGGGGAGCTCTGTTCCAGGCAGCCATTCAGGGTCCCAGGTTCCTTCTGTTGTGTGGCTCTGCCACTGTTGCAGACAGTGTGGCTGTTCCACCCACACTTACCATTCCTGGGCCTGCTGGCCTCATTCCCAACTGACAGCACCTGCACCTCCCTACCTCAGAGCCTTTCCTGGCAGCTGGAGCTCACTGTGTGTGCAAGCAAGGCAAGCTAAGGTGCTGGGAGCTTACCCTTCCAGGGAACAGCCCCGCTCAGTGACTGCTGAGGCTTGGTGGATAAACACCCTGACTCCTTCCCTATTTGGTGGGATGGCTCTGAGGTCTGTGTTCTGTGCTGTCTTCCAGAACTCTCCAGCAGGACTGAATCCCAAGTGCCCATGGTGGTCACTGGCTCTGACTCACTTCCCCACCCTCCTACGGGTGCTTCATAAATAAATGCTTACACTTGAATCCTTGTCTCAGGGTCTCCTCCCAGGGAACCTAAACCGAGGTACCACCCCCTAGGAATCGTCATTTGCTGGCTCATCAAGGACTACAGCCAAATGTGAAGACACACCATTTTTCTCCAGGTCCAGAATAGGGGCTGCAACTTTGGCTCTCATTTCACTGGTCCATGACCAGCCTGAATCACAAGGGCAGCTGGAAATGTAGTCCTTCCTCATGCCAGGATGTTGGCAGACATGAGTAATTTCTTTCACAAAGGTGATTAACTGAGAATGAGAACTTGAGGACCTTATTCATCCAGAGCATCACTCCCTGGCGGGGAACGTCACGTTCACAGTCGTCTCCCATCCTGGGTTAAAGTTCCTTTCTGGCTCACTCCCAGGGACATAGCCAGTTCCCACCCCTGAAATCTTGGTTCTGTAGCACCTGAACAGTGAAGTGCACAGAAATCTGACTTTTTTTTTCCTGCTTACATGACACATCTGTGGGTTAATTGCTTGGACCCTAAGGTGCTTGCCCCAACCCAGGCCTGCCGACCAGTTATGAAACCAAAAAATATGCATGTGTTTCTTCAGTTAGGTTGACCTAATATTTGTACCCAAATTTGTTGGGAACACTTTCTGGCTAAATATTTTTGAGGGCTTTAAAACATTTTTAAAGTGAGATCTATTTTCTTCCTCTTCTTCTTCTTCTTTTTTTTTTTTTCAGGAGAAGGGGAGGGTTGTTGGTGAACCTTGAACATTGTGCCTCCTCTTTTCTCTAAAGGAGGCAGAGATGGGCGGGAATGTCTGCAGCCTGCCGGGCAATGAATGCACCAGAGCCCAGAAGAGCTGGTTCTTAATCCTTTCTGCCTTGGAAGCATTTTTTTTTTCCACCACCCAAGCATCTTGCCAGCCAGTTCTTCCGTGTTCTCTTCTTCCTCTCCTGACTCCGAGCCTTTTTCCAAAGCTCTCAGATTAAAAAGTGCTGAGGGCAGTGTCTCTAAGTGCTCTGCCCGCCTGTTGTCATGGCAAAGGGAGCTGGCAAAGAGGGACTAACTTCTTCCTCCTGAGGGGGACCAGCAACCTGGGGCCATGGTTCAACCTGGGGCTTTTGCCCCTTACAGTTTTCAACAGCAGCTCTCTTTTTTTAAATCCTCACTCAAGTATATGTTTATTGATTTGTGCGAGAGGGGAGTGGGAGGGAGAGAGAGAGAAACATTGATCCATTGCCTCCTGTATGTGCACCAACCAGGGATTGAATCCACAGCCTAGATATGTGTCCTGATTGAAATTGAATCCATGACCTTTTTGTGCACAAGACAACGCTCCAACCAACTGAACTGCCCAGCCAGGGCAGCGGCCCTCTTAATTATTATGAACAGCAGCTCTTTTATGATTTTTTTTTGCATTTTAAAAGTTTTTTTTTTTAATTGAGGTGTAAGATGCTTTGGGTGAGATGTGGAAAATGCATATACTATGAGTTGGTAGCTTGATAGATTTTACTGAGGTAACCAGCTATGTGAACCTCACATTTAGAAGAACAACCCCACCCTTTATAAGGTTGCTTGGTGCTCCTTCTCAGTCTACAACCCATTATGCTACTACCATTGATACCTGCTCTTGAACTTCTAATAAATAGAAACTGTCACGGTGTTCCAATTCTTTGCCATAGACAATTGCCATTTGCCTAGTTGTAAATGTGAATTAAAACATTTTCAGGAAAGCTTGCTATTTTTATTGGTGTGTGACTTATGACAACAATAGCAAGCGTTTACATAGTGCTTACTGTGTGCCAGACACTGGTCTGAGTGCCTTGTATATATCAACTCTTTTATCCTGGCACAACCCTGCAAGGTAGGCACTAGTATCACACCCACTTCCCAAACGAGGACGTTGAAGTAGGTACCGAGTAGAGTGGCTTGCTTAAAGTTGCACAGCTGGAGTTGGTAGAGTTGGGAATGAAACCCAGGCATTCTGGCTCTGGTTTAACTGTTAAACCTTGCAGCCTCTCCATCCAAGTGTGGATGGGTCCCGTGGTCCCACCTCTGTGTCTCCATGCCCTTGTGTAAGTCCCTCCTCTTGTGCATGCTGGACCTAAAGACGCACTTCTCATAACGAGATTGCAGCAAAGTGATAGGACATCACTCTTATTTGCCAGCACTGACGAAGCCTGCTGCCTCGTCGTGGTGAGCTGCCTGTGGAGAGGCCCATGTGGTGAGGAATGGCAAGGGGCCACTGGCCAGCGCTCAGGAGGAAATGAGTCCTGTGTCAGCGAGCTCGGATCCTCAGCTGAGCTTTCAGATGAGACCACAGGTCTGAGTGACAGCTCAATGGTGTCCCCAGGAGTAGAGGCACCCACTAAGTCATGCCAGAAACTATGAAATCATACATGTTTGTCGTTTTACACTGCTGAGTTTTTATTTGTTATACAACTCATTTGATAACTTATTAAACAAGTAAAACACTGGAGTAATCGTGCAAATGTGACTTCAAGACCCAACCCCAGTCCCAAATGCTAATCCAGTTGATACTCCTAAACTTTTCAATGGAAAAACTCCAGGGCTGCTTAAGCTTCAAGCCAAGTTTAATACAAAAGGCCAATTCCACCCTCAACCCTGCTGCTTGGTCCAACATTGCTGATAATCTGGCTGTGATGGTCTGTGCTAAGGAGGGCAGGAAGTCTCACACTTGCTGTCTTCCTGCCGTCCCAAGAGGTTTCACTATGAAGTCAATGAATTCTTATCTTTTAAAAAAATCAATGTTTTTGAAATGTCTGTATTTACTTCTTATTTCCTCCTAAGATAATCCCCATTAATGGTGGGGATGATCTTTCAGAATTTTTCCTATTTGTGAACTTAGAAAAGCAAAATCAGCATGCTACATACCTATTGCTTTGAGATGTGTTTTTTTCCACTTAATAAGGAAGGCTGACATTGTCTTTATGACGTGGGCTAGGATTTCTAATGAACCTTCATTCCATAGTGTTCAGTGAGCACCTTCCACGTGCTAACCTGTGTCCCGGGGCTTGGAGCCCACCAGTGCCCTCATCTGAAAATGCTTTGTTTTGAAATCTTGCTTTGTCTTCTGCTTTATTTTTCCTCCCCTTTCTCATCTGTAAAATGGGAATAAGTACTAAAACCCCCCTCAAACAGTTTGGAGGAGGATGAACTGAGTGACTGTGTGTGGGGTTCTCAGCCAGGTGCCTGGCACACAGTGAGACCTGTATTTATTAGCTATTGTTATGATCATTTCTTCTTTATCTTTTCCCTTCTCTTCTTCCTCTGTCCATTTCTCTCCTGCATGCCTTTTCCTGTTCCCTTTTTTCTAGGCAGGAAGAGTGGTTGAATTCCGACAGTGTGTTGTGTGGGTCCATTACCAGCGGCTGGGAAGAGAAGAATGAACTGAATTAGAAGATGTATTTGGCTAGCTCTGGGAGCAGGGGTGAATTGCGGGAGCCAGCTGGAATGAAATGGACATCTTCCTTCCTTTGCCCATCTTATTCCCCCAGCCCCTCCCGAGACAAATTAGTTCTCATTGTTTCTGGGGATGCAGAGGAGTTTAGCATGGCAGGTGGGCACCGAAGGCAGGGGCTGGCCCCATGGCAGAAGGGAAGAAAGGCCTGCTGCTGGCAAGAGCCACCCACTCCTTTATCTGCCTGTCTCCCGAGGTCCCTCTGTTTCCTGCCCACACACCTTGCCTGCTATTTCGTCAGAGGAGAGAATGCACTTGTCAGCCCTACAGCCATCATCAGTGGTACAGCCTTTTGTTTTGTTTTTTAATCCTTTTTAAAAATAAATCCATTGTCAGAGGAAGGTGACACTTTACCATTTAATCATTTAGTTATTCATTCAACACAACAGCTATTTACTAGGGGTGGCTGGGGTCAGCACTGGGAACACAAATATGAAAAGGCCATAGGGCTCACTCCTCAGTGCAGCTGACACTCAGATCAATGATCACCATGTCAGAGTGCTGCAGGGAGACACCTGCAGCACCAGGGACCCCTAGGTTTGCTCTGTGAAGTCAGGGAATCCTTCCTGGCAGAGGAAGCATTGTACCAAAGTGTAACTGATGAGACAAAGTTTGTCAGGCTGATTAAGTACATTGGTCTGGGGTGCCCTGGCTGGTGTGGCTCAGTGGAATGAATACCGACCTGCACACCAAAGGGTCACCGGTTCAATTCCCAGTCAGGGCACATGCCTGGGTTGTGGGCCAGGTCCCCAGTACAGGGCACTCGAGAGGCAAAGCACACATTGATGTTTCTCTCCCTCTCTTCTTCCCTCCCTTTCTCTCTCTAAAAGTAAATAAATAAAATCTAAAAAAAAAAAGTGTGTTGTTCTGGGGAAAAGCCTCCCAGATGGATGGGATAGCCTGTGAGCATTAGCCTTCCTTCCTTCCTTCCTTCCTTCCTTCCTTCCTTCCTTCCTTCCTTCCTTCCTTCCTTCCTTTATTTTTAGTCTTCATCAGGGATGTGCTTATTGATTTCAGAGAGAGAGGAAGGCAGAAAGAAAGACAAACCTTGATGTGAAAGAGAAACATCGATCAGTTGCCTCCTGTACACACCCTGACCAGGGATTGAACCCATAACCCAGGTATGTGCCCCAAACAGGAATTGAATCCACGACCTCTTTTAGTGCATGGGATGACACTCCAACCAACTGAACCACCTGGTCAGGACAGCATTGTTTTAGTTGTAAGAGATACAAACACAAGGGCAACTGATTTAGCTTTAAAAAAAACAAACAAAAAACATGGTGGTGGAATTTATTCACTTGAGTAATTTAAAAGTAGTTTTCAGGAATGGCTGCGTCCAGGGGCTGAAATAAGGTCAGGTTTCGGGAATGGTTGCATTCATGAGCTGAAATGAAGTCAGCCTATGGTATAATAAAAAAATCAATTGATCTTTGTCCCCAGTTCTCAGAACAGACCTAGAACCCTCAAAATCTGGACAGTGATGAGTGTCTTATGTGTGCTAACAAGGTGACTCTTTACGCAGGGGTTCCTCTTTGCCAGCAACTGTTCCAGATTGGAGGCCATAGCAAAGATAATATGCAATCCCTCTTCTCAAAGGGCTCATGTTCTCGAGGTGGGAGGCAGCCCTGATAAGATCAGGGTACCCAAGGACTCCAGGAGGGTCTGGTTGATTCTATTGAGAACTATTAGAAAAGAATTTATAAAGTGTGTGATTCTTGATGTGGTATGGTGTGTGTCAAACATCCAGGGAAAGAAGGCATTTCCAAGAGAGAGGGAGCTTGGCACCCAAAGGCCTGGAGTTATGAAACTCTTAGGTATTGGAGGAATGGAAAGTGATTGAGCATGGATACCCATGCCATTCCAAGCAGTTTGCCCTCCTGATGCTCTGGGGACCTTAAACAATAAACTGCCAGTGCCAGGGCCCCACCCCAGATCAATTGAAATAGACTCTTTCAGGATAGGTATTTTTTAGAGTCTCCCAACCCCAGGAATTGTAATGGACCACCAGCATTGCTGGGCTAGAGTTTATGTTTCAAGGGTGATGCAACAAGATAGGAATCTGGTAGACGAAAGTCAAGTCAAGGCTTCAGCTTTATTTCAGTGGGCAAAGGGCAGCCTCTGGCATCAGTGTGTAGCAGTAACAGCTGGGTAGGTGACCTAAAACAAAACAGTTTAACCTAGAAGCAAAAGAGAGTCATCAAAATAATTACCATATGACCCAGCAATATCACTCTAGATACATAACCAAAAAGAATAGAAAGCAGCCCTAGCTGGTATGGCTGAGTTGGTTGGGAATTGTCCTGCAAACTGAAAGGTTGCAGATTCAATTCCTGGTCAGGCCCATGCCTGGGTTGCTGTTTGGTCCCTGATTGGGGTGGGTCTGGAAGGCAACTGATCGATGTTTCTCTCTCAGATCAATTTTTCTCTCTTTCTCTTTCTCCCTTCCTTCCCCTCTCTAAAATAAAAAATTAAATTAAATTTCAAAAAAGAATAGAAAGCCAGGGCTCAAAGAGATATTTGTACACCCATGTTCATAGCCCCATTATCCGTAATAGATAAAGGTGGAAGCAACCTAAATACCCATCCATAGGTGGATGGATAAATACAATGTGATATATACATATAATGGAGTATTAAAAAGGAAGGAAAATTGGACACATGCCACACAACATGGATGAACCTTGAGGACATTGTGCTGAGTGAAATAAACCAGTCACAGAAGGACAAATAGTATGTGATTTCACTTACATGAGGTCCCGAGAGGAGTGAGATCCATAGACAGAAGGTAGAATGGTGGGTGTCAGGGACCCGGGGGAGGGGGAAGAGGAGTTAGTATTTAATGGGTATAGAGCTTTTGTTGGGGAAAATGAAAAAATTCCAGAGATAAATGGTGGTGATGACTGCACAACAGGATGAATGTACTTAATGCCACTGAACAGTACACTTAGAATGGTTAAAATAGTAAATTTTGTGTTATGTGTGTTTTACTACTGTTTAACAAAAGAGAGAGAGAGTCATTGAAGAATTTTGGGCCAGGAAGTTTCTTAATCAGATGTGTGGGTTAGAAAGAGCCCTCTGGGGGCAGCGTGGGAGGGATGGTTGCAGGGAATGATGCAAGAAGGCAGGGAAGTTAACAGGGAAGATACTGCAATAGTCCAGGCAAATGACGATGGAGGTCTAAACTGAGTGTTAATGGGAGGAAGGGACAGGTTAGGTGGGTATTTGACTAGTGGCTGGTTGATTAATTGAACAGTGGTGGTGAAGAACATTTTGAACCTGTTTAGATCTATTATTAATGTTTGTAAAAACTTGCATCATCTGGACTTTTCCACTCACCTTGAAAAATGAGAGAAACTGGCCACTTTGGTCCCACAGTCAGGTGTGGCTGCTGCAGTTGACTGGAGCTGAGAGTGACTGCCCCATTTAGATGAAGCCTTTCTACCAGGCAAACATTAGGGAATGATGGGGACTGTGGCAAACTGCAAGGCACATGCCCTGTCATTTATCAGGTGACAGATGCCTTTCCTGAGTATCTGTGAGCTTCTCTGGCAACTTGAAAATTAGTTGCTAATGTTTCAATAGTTTATATTGTCCATGTACATCTACCCCTCCCCAAGTAGTCCCATTCCCCTCCCCACTTCCATCTCCTACCCCTGCCACATTTATCAGTTTCTTGTATGTCTTCCCAGAATTACTTTCATGCCAATACATAAAGTGCATGCAAGTGTAAATATTTAATTTCTCCTTCCTTACATAAAAGGGTATATACTCTACATGCATTTCAGTATGTTGCTTTAGTGGGTTTTTGGAGATCTTTCCAGACTAGTTTGGTGGGAACTTCCTTATTCTTAGAATAGTTGTATTGCAACTGCATGGTTGAGAGTTCAGGGATAGCCTCGGAAGAGGGAGGAGCAGAAGCTCCCTCTTCCATCCCAACCCTGAGTATCTCCTTAGGGGCCTGAGTGTGATCAGAAGGTGACCTTACCACATCCTCTTCCCCTGCTCACTGTCACTTGTTTCTCCTGTACTTCAGACAGCTCTCTTGGACTTCTTCATTTTACACCACATAGCTGTTCCCACAGGCCCTCAAGCCCCCACCCCACCTCCCTGATCTGACTTGCCTTTACTTAGCTATGTGATCTTGGGCAAATTAATGACCCTTTCTGGGCCTCAGTTCATTCACCTATAAAATGATACGGTTGTGAGGATGCACCTGGTTTGGCTACTATGAGCTGATACATATAACACATTTAGAATAGTGCCAGGTAGACATAAGAGACATGTCTAAGCTATGATTATTATTTTTATGTGGTGGTCCAGACTTCATTAAACCAGCTCCTACTGGTAGATACATGGTTTTTTTGCCAACATTCTGCCATTATATACAATGGTGTGATGAGTAACTTTGAACATACATCATTTAAAAAAATATCAAACATAATGCAGACAATGGGATCAATTTGGAGACGTTGTGTTGGTGGGTCAAGGAGTAAAGGTGTGGGTAATTTTGATCGGCATTGCTAAATAATCCTCCATGAGCTTGCACCAATTTCCACTCCTACCAGCAATGGGCAAGACTGCCCGGTGCCCCTAGGCCCCACCAGCAAAGCCCGTTATCCTGCCTTTGGGTTTTGCCCTTGTGATAGGTGGAAAATGGCGCCTCAGTGCAATTTTAATTGTTTCCCTCTTATTAGGAGTGAAATGGGCCCCCTGTCATCTGTTTAAGGGCCATTTGTATTTCCTCAGGTACCTGGGGAAAGTGATTGCTAAAGCAAAAGGCAGGACACACATAATAGGTTGACTGGTCTATTTTTAAATCCCAGCCATTATTGCCAGTCGACACACTCTGATTATCCTTTGGTTTGGTTTTTGGCATAGAGTTGGCAGTCTCATCTGCTTAATTTTAATTTTAAGTGCTTTAGGCCTGGAGTTCAAATATCACCTCCTTCAGGCACATGTTGTGTGTCATCTTAACACACTATCTGGTTTATTTGTTAGTTTTATATTGTTGTTGCTCCCTTACCATCTTCCACTTCACCCAAAGAGAATACAAAGTATAAAAGCAAAAATGAACAAGAATGTGGTCTCATGAAATGTCTGGTTTTAGGGCTGTCAAAATGACAGCTATCTCTGGTTTTCTTTGGACTCACATATTCAGACTCAGTATCTTGGGAGAAATTCTTCTACCCATCCAGCCATGTATCCACCCACCCACCCGCCCATCCATCCAATTATCTACCTATGCATCCATCCATTCATTCCATTCAATCATCCATCCTTCCATTTATGCAATGACATCAAGCATCCACTATACATGATGCCCCATAGTAGACTCTACAGACACAATAGTGAATGATACAGGCATAGTCTTTACTGGCCAGCATCCCACTCTAGCAGGTAACTGGAGTGCCCTGAATGAAGAACAAAGTTTATAATTGCAAGGTCAAATGTAGTCTAATACGCTCAAAGAAGGCTTCTTGGATAAAGGAACATTTAAGCTGAAACCTGGAGAATGAGTAGCAGCTAGCTGGGGAAGGCAGAGAGGAAGGAAGTGTGCATCTGGCTATGGGGATGGTATTGCAAAGGTCTGGGGACAGGAAAGAAGATGGTATATTTAAAGAATTGAAAAGAGTGCGTCAGCTGGAATGTAGAGCCTGAGAGACAGGAGGCCAGATCAGGGGTGGCCTCTGGGCCACATGAACAGAGTTGGAATTTATTCTAAGAGATGCTGGTGGCCTGGAATATGATGAAAGCAATGGTGATGGAGAGAAAGGGACGGATTTGGGAGGTGTTTGGATGTAGAATTAATACATGTTGGCGATGGACTGAATAGTGGGATGAGGGGGAGGGAGGAGTGAAAAATAAATCCCAGTTCTTTGCTTCAGCCACTGCTTTGCCTAGTGGTTACAGAGCAGTACCACCAAGTCCAAAGTCATAGGTATGATGCTTCCAACAGGCTTCTGATCTGTCCCACAGCAGCAGACAACACCTCTGTCCATTTAGACTGAAACACATGCATTGCCTAACATATTTCTTTGGTATTCTCGGTGGAGACTAGAGTCAGGGCAAAGATATGGAGGCGAGTAACAGCTTGGAGAGGACAGTGACAGAGGTGGGGGGTTCCTAGAAGATGGTGGAGATTCTGCATGGATGGTCTGAGTCTCCAAGGAAGATGGACTTTTTCTCAGGGGTAGGGAAAGAAACATTTAGAAGCAGAATTGGAGAGAATATCAATTCTCCTCAAAACTTGTTGGCTGCACACACCATTATTGAAAGGATGCATTAAGTAGGATAGGTAATGCTAGCTGCTGTAACAGATAATCCCTGAACTCTCAGCAACTGAACACAGTGAACATTTCCTTGCTCATTCAACTGTCCTAGATGAATGGTCCTCCTGGGAGGTTTTTCTCTAGGTGGTGACTCAGGTATCCAGGGTTCTTCCATCTTGTGCCTTTGTCTTCTCCTAGGTAGGGCTCCTGAGTTCTCCAGGGGTTCTTCTGAGCTTGGTTGGCAAATAAGGAAAGAGAAAGAACATGGGGTATCGGACATTTCTTATGCGTCATGCTTGGAAGTGGTTCATATCACTTCTGCCTAAATGTAATTGACCAGAATGCAGTTGCAGAGCCCCCACCTGGCTGCACAGAAGGCTATTTCCTTTTCCTCCTTGCTGTATGTCTAGGAGGAAAAGGAAATAGGATCTGGCAGACATGTAACGTTCTCTCTGCCACAAATGAGACCAGCAAGAGAGGGCGGTTGGATAATCAAAATCCATCTCTATGATTTGCCATAATTGGAGAAAAACACATGTGTAAAGGGCATGCCTTTGGTGGTAAAGGGTCAGGATTTATTTTTTTTTAGCATTATTTGTTATCCATGAAGATGGATAGCACTTTAGAGTCAAAAGCTTTATCTCATTCTACCAAGTCCTGTTTAACATCAGAACCCACTTTAGAAATATATATATTTTTAAACATACTCACCTCTGTCCTGACTCCAGAGCCTCTGTTTTGCTTGAGACTTCAGGCTGTTTTTCTCCAATGTGTGACTCTTAGGCTGATTTTTCTTTCAAAAGTCTCCTTACGTCCTTGGCCCTTTCTCCAGCACAATTGGTTATTTTCTTTGCCAGCCCCCAGGCAAGAGAGAGGGAGACTGAGCAGTTGTGTACTAATTACTAAGCTATTATTGTTATTATTCAGCTGTGGAAAGAGCAGTCAGAAAACCCCAAATATAATTCACCTTATTGACATGTCTCTCTGTCTCTTTCTATTTCTGCCCTTCCTTCCTTCTCTTCTTTCTCTGCCTCTCTCTCTCTCTCTGTTTCTCTATTTCTCTTTCTCTGTATCTCTTGTCTCTCCCACACCTCCTCTTGTATACTTTGATAGTGTCACGTGTCTTTCTTTTAGTACCTTTGCCAACATTGCCATTTAGGTTTTATTGATGTGATTATTTCATTAACATGAAGATAAGGGCTATGGCCAGTTTTGCCCCTAATGCATCCCTAGCACAGAGCAGGTGCTCAAAAATATTTATTAATTAATTGATGCACAGCTGTTAATACCTAATTGTTAACATTCCTTTCTTAAACTTTTCTTATTCTTGTGATTTATTCCTGCCATCTGATTAGCGCTTTCCCTCACCTGCTTCAGATGTCTGCTCAAAGCCACCTTCCCTGACCCCAGCCGCCTACGTTAAGTTGCAGCTGCTCTGCCACTACCAAGTTTTCCCATCCCTGTTCCTCCTTTCTTTCTGTTTTACCCTCTTTTTTCCTTTCTTATTTTATTTTATGTTTTCGTAATTTACTAATATAAACTTATTTGTTAACCCAAACACACATTTACTTATTATAAGGAAAAATTAATACATATACAATTGTTTTGATACACACAAACATTTGAAGTCAAGAGTTACGATGCAGTTCTATCAGTCCACTTCTGTATCCTTTTGTATTTTTTTAAATTGGGCTACCACACAGCGAATTTCACAAATCTTAAGTATATGGCTCAATAAATTTCAGCAAGTGTAGACACCTATGTACCCACCATTAGGTCATGACTAATGCATTTTCCATCACCCAGGACGTGACCTCCAGCCCCACCCTGAGGCAGCTGTGGCTCTGATTCCTGTCACCACGGACTGGTTTTGCCTGGCTTCGGTGCATGGGTCGGTAGCTGTTCTTTTTCATTGCTGTGTCGTGTTCCATTGGATGGATAGTCCACAATCTATTCAATCTATTCATAGATTAGCTGTGCCTGTTTCTGAATTTCAGATAAGTGAATTGTCGCTTTTGCCTTTACCCTAAGCAGTTGCCATTGTCTCCTGTACTGTACATTTTACTTATTTATCTTGTTTATGCTTCTCTTCTCTTTAGAATGGCAGCTGCCTGAGGGCAGAGTTCACGTCAGTCTTGTTCATCACTGTATCCCCAATATATACAAGTTGATTCTTTTTGAATGATTGAACCAGTGAAGCTAAAATCTTTAGTAAAATAGATCACATTGTGCTTGGAGAGGAACCCTCTGTGCCATGGGCTTCCAGCCTGTGGGGCGCACAGGGCGTCTAAGGGTGAGAGAAAGGCATCCGAGGAATAAAGGGGTTGTTGACACAGATGATTTATTTTTGATAGCATTATTTGTATTATTATGGCAATTTTTTGGTAGAAAACAGATGGGACAAGTCACTTATAATTTGGGTAGCAGCAAATTTTCACAGTTATTTTAATAGCTATATGAGTTTCTTTTCCTTAGAAGGAACTGAATTCACCTATTGCTGGGCATATTTTGACATTACAAAAATGCTACAATAAAATCTTTACTTACCTTTTACCATCATTTGGATTATTTCCTTCATATAGATTTCTATGAGTAATTTTACTGGGTCAAAATTAAGATTCATTCTAATGGTTACTGATGCGTATGGCCAACTGGCTTTTCCACAGGGTTGTACCAATTTACCAGCAATGCTTGAGTCTACTCATTTGAATGCACACTGACCAGCATCGAGTATTATTGTTCAAAAATGTTTTTGTTAATTTAATAGTCAAGAAAAGAATCACCTTATTATTTTATTTTATTATTATTTTTTAAATCCTCACCTGGGGACATGCTTGTTGATTTTAGAGGTAGGGGAAGGGAGGGGGAGAGAGAGAGAAACATCAATGTGAGAGAAAAACATCAATTAGTTGCCTCTTGTGTGATCCCTGACTGGGGACTGAACCCACAACCTTTTGGTTTATGAGACGATGCTCCAACCAACTGAGCCATACTGGCCAGGACCATCTTATCATTTTAATTCTAATTTGTTTGATAGTAAGAGAGGCTAGTTATTCCACAAATATTTACAAGCAACTTCCTCATGCCAGGCCATGGACTGGATTGAGGGCACCAGTGAGTTAAGTCGCTGTGTGCTCCGTGCTCTCATGGAAATACCATCTGGCAGGTGTGGTGTCTCTCGTGGTCCAAAGAGGAGACAGAATTCACCCCTGCCCCTCCCCCAGACAGTTCACACGAAGAGGCTTTAAGGAGGGACTCCCTTAAAGATGTGTAGATAGAGTTCAGGGAACCCACAGGGCTGGGAACACCCAGGAGCCAGCGACAGTGGACAGCCCTTGTCACCCTGGGGCTGAGAAATGGCATTGCTGGAACCAGTGAGAGCTGGGCCTATGGAGGAGGTGCTGCCTGGCTAGAGGTGTCACTGAGCGGGGAGGGACCCAGCCACTGGCTAGAGGTACAGCCCTAAAGCAGAGAGGAAGTCAGGAAGAAAGGCCCGGTCCTCCTTCTCCTCCTTGCCTCTGAGTTTCTGCTGGCACCTCCCATTGGCTGAAAGCAATAGGAACCCAGAAGGCCTGGGAACTGGGGGAGCTCAGAGCAGGGAAGAGTGTGGAATGAATGGGTCTGGCTTGGGTGGGGTGGACAAATGAAGAACAACCCTCTCAGGAGGAGATGCTCCTGAAAGAAATCAACAATTAGTGATGAAGAATGCTATTATGAAGGAAACTAACAAGGTGTGGCAATATAGAATGGGGGGGCAGGGGTGTGGGAGGTAAGATTTACTTTCTCTAGGGCTGTCAGGAAATAATAATCACTACAGTTAGACATAGCACTTACAATAGGACAATACATTCTACCTCTTGTGGCTGGTGACTGATTTGATTTTCACAAAAAAACCATATATAGATACTATTGTTATCCCCATTTCACAGGTGAGGTTTTCCAAGGCTGTAGGGGTTTACTGTGAAAACCTCGTCATAGGGGAGGGGTCCCAGATGGGCCCCACTAGGCATTTTGTCATTCAAAATCTGGCCTGTTGTTTTTTAATTGTAAAAGTAGAGCCACCTCTTTCATTCATTAATTCATTTGCCATTTCTTGAGGACGTACATAGCTAAATAAAACTGGTTTTTGCACTCAAGTTGTTTTGTGCAGAGAAACGATCAGGTAAAAGGCAGCTTATTACAGACTCTGTACATGTCATTCATGAATTGTATTTGGCTGTATAGAAGATAAAATGCTACAAGAGCTCAAGGATGACACAGTCAAGGTCCTCGTGGTCTTTCCTTAATGGTCAGTCTTAAAATGGCTGCTGCAGCTCCAGCCATCACGCCTGCATGTCAGGCAGGAGGGAGTTCAAAGGACAAAGCTCAGTCGAGACCAGTGCCCTTACAGTTTCATTGATCAACATTGCTTACATGGCCATACCTCCTTGCAAAGGAGCCCAGGAAATACAGTTCTGTGTTCTGTTTTACTGCTGGAAAAAATGCGTGAGTAATTAATGGGAGGACATGTGCCTGTCTTTGAAACACTCTATCTCAGATGTCTAGTAGGGTGCCTGAGCTTAATGATTGTTTATTCGATGAATAAATAAGCAAGCTGGAATCCACTGGGGCTGCCATTGTAAAGGGACCAGGACCCAGGCAGGTCCACCCTGGCACAGTCTGGAATGTGTGGGTTCTTGACTTTATGCAGGTAAGATTTCACAACACAAGTCCAGGTGATTTTGAGAGTATATTTATTTCAAGACAATCACTAAGATAAAGGTCACTGCAAACAATGGAAGTAGAGTTGGGGACTATAATCCAGTGCAGGCAGAGGTGAGGAGCGAAGAGGGGAAAAGAGTGGGGCCTCCAGTGGGGGGAGGTAACTAGGTTTAATGTTCTCCTTCTAGACCGAGGTGCCCTCATTCAGTCTGTCCTTCTATTGCCAAATGTCCCACCCCCTCTGCTTCTTGTGTTTCCCCCCTCCAATCCTTCCTCAGCTCCATTGTGTCTATCTTCATGTTCAGATGATCCATGGTCTTACAGAAGGTAGATGAAGGAATGATAAGGTTAAATAGATTCTTACATGAGGCAGAGACTTTGCTTTTTCCCATATCCTCCCTGACGGCGTGTTATTGGCTTTGATAGCTGTAGAAGCTTAGTTCGGGATTTTTTCTGGCAATATTCCCAGAAAGCAGAGTTTATCCAAACTACCTAATATGCAGCATTTGCAAATAATTATTAATAGATGTTTGCATTTTCATTCTTTATGACTGCTGCTGTGGGGTGATTCTGTAATTCATGGGGGACGTGGTGAGTGTAGACTGTCACCCTTACTGACACAACTCCTCCCTCAGTCTTTTCCAGCTCAGCTGATGGCAGCTCTGTCCTTAGGCTGCTCACGTCAAAATCCCCAAGGCACCCTTAACTCCTTGCCTTTGCTCATTCCCCAGGTCCAGTCCATAAGAAATACCTATTTCACCTTCAGAATACATGCAGAAATAACCCTCCCTGGCACTCACATGGCCACGGCCCCTGCCATTCCCCATCTGGACCAGTGTAGTTGCCTTTTCCCTAGTCTCCCAGCTTCTGCTTTTTTCTCCCTCTGTACTCATGGTCAAGGGGGAGATGCAAACACCTGAGTCAGGTCACATCCCCCCTCTGCTCAGAAACCCCTCATGGCTTCCACCTTACTCAGGATAAAGGCCAAAGTCCTCACTGTAATCCACAAGGCCTTGCATGATTTACCTTCACCTACTTACCTGTACTTTCCAAGCATGTGCCCAACTCAGGGCCTTTGCATGTGCTGATCCCTCAGCCTAAAATGTTCTTCCCAACGATTTTTGATGGCTCCCTTCCTTCAGGTTTCTGCTTGAATGTTACCTTACCAGGGAGGTTTACCTGATCATCCTCCCTGTAGCCTCCACTTCAGCTTTACTCCCATGCCCTGCTTCATATTTCTACACCATGATTGCAATACTAAATAGTTATTGCTTTATTGTCTATTTTTCCCAGTTAGAATGTCAGCACTGTGAGGGCAGGAATTTGAAGCTGTGTTGTTCTGGGTTGTGTCTGGGTGCCTTGAACAGCTCCTAGCACATAGTAGGTGCTCAATAAATATATGTAATATACGAGTTGCCAAAACAACTCTTCAAATATTTTTTATTTTTATTTATTTATTTATTTATTTTGTTTTTTAAATAAATTTTCATTGTTACTCTATTACAGTTGTCCCAACTTTCCCCCCTTTGCCCTCCTCCACCCATCTCACTCCCCACTCCCACAGTCAGTCCCCACACTGTTGTCCACGTCCATGGGTCATTCATACGTGTTCTTTGTCTAGTCCCTTCCCCTTCTTTCCACCATTATCTCCCTCCCTCTCCCCTCTGGTCACTGTCAGTCTGTTCCTTGTTTCAATGCCTGTGATTCTATTTTGTTTGTTAGTTTATTTTGTTCATTAGATTTCTCTTATAGGTGAGATCATATGGTATTTGTCTTTCACCGCCTGGCTTATTTCACTTAGCATAATGCTCTCCAGTTCCATCCATGCTGTCGCAAAGGGTAGGAGCTTTTTCTTTCTTTCTGCTGTGTAGTATTCCATTGTGTAAATGTACCAGTTTTTTTATCCATTCATTTACTGATAGGCATTTAGGTTGCTTCTAGCACTTGGTTATTGTAAATTGTGTTGCTATGAACATTGGGGTGCATAGGTTCTTTTGATTTGGTGATTCTGGATTCTTAGGGTATAATCCCAGCAGCATAATTGCAGTTCCATTTTTAGTTTTTTGAGGAAATTCCATACTGTTTTCCACAGTGGCTACACCAGTCTCCATTCCCACCAAATGTATGGGAGAACTTATTTGCCAATGATACATTGGACAAGGGTTTGATCTTCAAATGTTTTGATGGCTGAGTCCATTTGTGCAGGTTTGGAAAGACACTTGAAGTATGTTTTAAGGATTGGACAAATGCAGCAATTCTACATCTGACTCAGTAATTCCACCTGTGGGTCGATCAATATCTTCATGTTCAACACACAATGTTGCTCATTGCCCTATTACTTTTAAAAGCTTCTAGTTGGAAACATCATTAAAAGTTTATGAAGGGGACTTCCGGCCAAGATGCAGGCGTAGGTGGACACACTGTGCCTCCTCGCATAACCAAAATTAAGGACAACAAAGATTTAGAAACAAGAAAACAACAGAACTGATAGAAAATTGAACTGTACGGAAGTCCAACAACCTTATTCATCTAGACCAGTAAGAGGGGCAGAGTCGCAGCAGGAAAAAGTGGAGGTTGGCAGACCCAGGTGCAGGCAGCAGTGGCTGGCAAATCCCAGGTGTGCAGACGGTGGCTAGCAGACTCCAGGCGCACAGGCAGTGGCTATCAGACCCCAGGCACGGGGCAGCAATGGTGCAGACCCAGTGAGGCCGAGCAAGGTGGCGTGGCTGGCTGACCAGGTGGTCCCACATTCACATGCAGATAATCCAGGTGAAGGGGAAGTGGCAGAAGGGACTGGAATCCAAGAGAGAGTAGAGCAAGTGTCATTGTTCCCTCTTGTACCCTGCCCCCACATATAGCATCACTATCCAGTGACTGGACTGCCCCGCCCTGGGGAACACCTAAGGCTCCGCCCCTCACTACGTAACAGCCCCAACCAGACAAAAAAACAAAAACAAAAACAAAAAAACCCAAAAATGGCTCAAATGGGAGAACAAATCAAAGCCCCAGAGCCAAATCATCTAAGCAACCAAGAGATAGCCAGCCTATCAGATGCACAGTTCAAAGCACTGGTGATCAGAATGCTCACAGAATTGGTTGATTTTGCTCACAAATTAGATGAACAAATGAAGGCTACAATAAGTGAAATGAAGGAAAATGCACAGGGAACCAATAGAGATGGGAGGAAAACTGGGACTCAAATCAACGGAGTGGACCAGAAGGAAGAAACAAACAACCAAACAGAAAATAAGGAAGAAACAAGAATACAAAAAAGTGAGGAGAGGCTTAGGAACCTCCAGGACATCTTTAAACGTCCCAACATCCGAATTATAGGGGTACCAGAAGGGGAAGAAGAAGAGCAACAAGTGGAGAACTTATTTGAACAAATAATAAAGGAGAACTTCCCCATCTGGCAAAGGAAATAGACTACCAGGAAGTCCAGGAAGCTCAGAGAGTCCCAAAGAAGTTGGACCCAAGAAGGAACACATCAAGGCACATCTTAATCACATTAGCCAAGATTCAAATGAAGGAGAGAATTCTAGAAGCAGCAAGGGATAAGGGCACAGTCACCTACAAAGGGGTTCCCATCAGACTGTCAGCTGATTTCTCAAAAGAGACCTTCCAGGCAAGAAGGGGCTGGAAAAAAGTATTTGAAGTCTTGAAAGACAAGGACCTACATCCAAGATTGCTCTATCCAGCAAAGCTTTCGCTTAGAATGGAAGGGAAGATAAAGTGCTTCTCAGATAAGGTTAAGTTAAAGGAGTTCATCATCACCAAGCCCTTATTATATGAAATGTTAAAGGAACTTATCTAAGAAAAAGAAGATAAAAAATATGACAGTAAAAAGACAGCAAACTCACTGATATTAACAACCACACCTAAAACAAAAGCAAACAGCTAGAACAGGAACAGAACCACAGAAATGGAGATCACATGGAGGGTGAGCAACAGGGGAGTGGGAGGAGGAGAGAGGGGGAAAAGGTACAGAGAATAAGTAGCATAGATGGTGGGTAGAAAATAGACAGTGGGAGGGCAAGAATAGTGTGGGAAATGTAGAAGCTAAAGAACTTATGACACATGGACATGAACTAAAGGGGGGAATGTGGGTGGGAGGGGTTGTGCAGGGTGGAGAGGAATGATGGGGGAGAAATGGGACAACTGTATTAGCACAATCAATAAAATATATTTTAAAAAAGTTTATGAAGGGGCCCTGGCTGAGTGGCTCAGTTGGTTGGAACGCCATCTGCACACCTAAAGGTTGTGAGTTTGATCACCAGCCAGGGCACATGCTGAGGTTGTGAGTTCAATCCACGATTAGGGTGCATATGGGAGGCAACCAATTAATGTTTCTCTCACATCAGTGTTTTCTCTCTCTCTTTTTCTCTCTCCCTTCTTTTCTCTCTAAAAGTCAATGAACATATCCTCAGGTGAGGATTTAAAAAAGTTCATAAAGAAGAATAAGTAATAAGTAGGTGATGGTTATAATATGATATTAAGTGAGAAAGTGATAGAGGAAACCTCTATTCTTTGAATTAACAAAAAATGAGTCAAAAGTTAATATTTCATCTGTGCATAGTTTCCTGCTGAACAATGGAGAAGCCTCCGCTTCATCTTTGACTTCTGTGGTGCCACCAGAGGGGCCACTTTCATTGACATCATGAAATCCTGCTGTCTTTCACAAAGATTTCCAATTTCCACATCGCAATTGATACACATGGTTTCCAATTGTATCGTTGAACAACCGTCAACGATCAGAAGTAACACTGGTGAACACATCGATCTGACGGGCTCCAAAGCAATGTTTGCATGTGTCTGGAGCAAATCACAGTAAAGTCGTCAGTTCGCTAGTGAATATTTTTATGTCAGGATGACTTTTGCTTCCCTAAACTCATATCCACTCATAGGGTGGATGTCTGGATAATGAACCATACAATGAATACTCAGATGATGAGGAACTAGGGCATGTAGAATATATTTACACTATAATTACCTCTGTAGGTAAAATACAAACATAGTAGGAAAAGACTAGACAGAAATACAAAATACAATGTTTGTGTTGTGGTAGTCATAGAATAGTGGTTTAAAAATTTTTTAAACATGAAAATTACTTTACTTTTGAAGATGTATAAAAGCAAATTGAGAATTTAAAGACATGTCTCAGGTTTATTTGGGAAGAGGGGAATCTAGTAATGAAAAATGACTCCAGGTTGGAGTCAGTGAAAGTTAGTAACACCAACACACAGGCTCTGAGTCTAACATGCTATGTCATTCAATCTTCACAATCATCAGTTAAGGGAGCACTGGAATTTCCCCATATACATGAGCGCAATGAGCCAGAGAGGTTGAGCAACTGGCCCAAGGGCACACAGCTCGACCACACATCATTCTGCCTTGTAACACATCTTTAAGATCAATAAAATCTCTCTTGCTTCTGGTCCCCACTAGGTGATTGTTTTTCCCCCTCAATTTGGGAGTTCATAACACTTTGAGACAAGCATCTTAGGTATAAGAGTGAGATGATTTCTGTCAGAGTGGGATGAAAGCATTTTCTGTAACAAGACACCAATGATGCTGGAGGAGGGCATAAAAGGGACCTAGAAGAGAGGCATTTATTGTTCTGTCCTTTATGGTCTCTCTGGGGGACACACACGCCCAGGTGGCCTGCACATAGTAGTGCTTAGGTGGAACTTCTATTCCCTTCTTGTGAGTTGTTGGGACTTCTTTCCCGTTGCTTTTATTTGTCTGTGTCTCTGATGGGTCCCTCCTGCTTTTACCTGCCTTGTTTCTGGAACATCAAATGTGTCCTTTGGACAAGAGATGCAATTTCACTGCATGCAGTACATGCTATTATCAGCGTAGCCAACACCTGTCCTCTACCACCCTGTGCCTGGCCATCACTTGCAGGGTGCCATTTATCCTTTTATGATCCCAGGGGGTGCATACCACCCTCATCCCTATTTTGTAGATGAAGAAAATGAGGCTCAAAAGATTAAATAGTGGGTCAAACTCATGCTATAAACATAGCTTGGACATTAGTCTGGAGGAGTGATATTATTTTTCTTCCTTATTGTCGCTGTTTTGTTCCTAAGTGAGGAAACCACCCCCATGGTTACCATTTCCACCTATAGTGAATATAAAAAATTACAAATGAGACATTTCACATGTTTTTCTTATAAGTCTTCAAGATCCAGTGCATATTTTTATACTTATATCTTGATTTGGACCAGTCAGGTTTTGAGTGCTCAGTGGCCACATGAGGCTTGTGGCTGCATTTCGGAGAGTGCAAGTCCCAAGCTTTTGATGAGTAGCTCTGGGATTTTCTATTACACAATGAGGCTGGGGTAGTACATCCGTGGGAAAGTACCTGATGTATACTCAACCTCTGTCCCACAAGCCCCTTAAACACTTTTTTTGAAGAAGGAAGAGAGAGAGAAAGGAGAAAGGGGACAAAGATGAGGAAGGGAGAAGGAGGAAGTGGGGAGGGAAGAGTGGGTGAAAAAAGGAAGGAAGGAAGGAAGGAAGGAAGGAAGGAAGGAAGGAAGGAAGGAAGGACTAAAAATTTTAAATAACAGAATCTTTCCAACTCCATTGTCTTAGTTTGGGTCCCCCTGTCTGAAGTAGATCTGGAAGCAAGGATTTGACTCCTTTGGGGAGAGATTTCGAGACAGACTGGCAGAGGAGCAGGGAAGGGAAGAACCAGTAACAGGATATGCCATCAGGCAAGTTACCACAGTCAACAACGGGGACTCAGTGCCCGTGGGGATCCCTGGGAGGCAGCAGAGAGCCCATTCCTTAGAGTGACCACACCCCAGGACCAAGGGAGCTAGACCTTTTTCCACCAAATTCCGTCAATCACCGCTAAAACAATACTCCCAGGAGCGTCCCAGCCTGCTGAGTGGACACTCTGGGGGCCAGAAAAAGACACTCCCAAGGTTTGGGGTGCTAGCAGTGGAAGTGAGACTTCTGCACACTGAATAATCAGGTCAAGGCTGGACAGTGATATCCACACACATGACACACCTACCTTCTCATAAATTCGAAAGGCTTTCTTTTTCATCACGAGCCCTCCTTAAGTGCATTAATTTTGTGACAGTCGGGAGCCACATGGAACGTGACATTATTTAGCTGTTGCTGTCTTGGTGACAGAAAAGGCCGAGCGGTTGTGGAAGGACGTCACAGATGCATACGTATATTTACGTGCAACGGTGCAAACACATGTGTGCATTCCCATTCGTGTTGTCACCAAGCTTAACCCTTACCACGTTCTCTGTTGGGTGTGTGTTCCCTGCTCTCTTTTTCAGTCATTGAGCGAAACAGAAGAAAATAAGGGGAGTCAGTCCCTGTTCTCCCGGGAAGTAAGGCTGCTCTGACTCTGACCGGGTGCCAAGATCGGACTCCCCCACCCCTGTCCCCAGCCCCATTCCTTGGCTCTCCCTACTGGGACTCATTTGTACTGGTGTCCAGTTTATCTTTTGTGTCTTCTTAAAAATATGAGTGAACGTTTCAGTATTTCCTCTCACAAAGCTAGTCCGTTTTCTGCACTTCTCTGCAACTTGCCCTTGCCACTTTCCCAGGCACTGGGTCTCTGTTCTGACTTCCCCTGGCTGGAGCCATGAGCAGAACAGCCTTGAGGTCCTGGAACTCCAAACATTTTAAAAACCATGAGGTGATTTTCCATTCCAAGAGGAAAAGTCATTCAGGCGAGTTTCATAAGATAAAGATATTCACCATGTGTTCTGGATGCTTTGAAGTCTGGCTGAACCGGGAGGGATGACCCCTAAGAGCGTTAGCCAGTCTCTTGAGACAATACATTGTTCACCTGTGCATTTCAAATACCAACCAACCAACCCAAGGCCCACACCCCCAGTGACCTCCTCTATCGGGCTGTCACTCTGAGGGTCACTGTCGTACTGCCCTCGTCACCCCTGAGTCAGGTGCCCGACAACCAGGGCCAGCCCCTGTGCCCGGAGCTGCTGAAATGACTAAAACTAGCCCATCCTGAACCTGCATACCTGCCTCGTCTGCTCTTTCCTGAGGAAACCACATGACAGCTCCTGCCGTCATTGAAGGTCTGCCATCTATGTGTCCTCCACCTGTGACACTCCTCTTCCTGATATCTGCATCTCCATTCCTTTTATTTCTCAGGTCTCTGCTTCAAAGTCTCCTTCTCAGAAAGGTCTTTCCAAAAGAACTTCCCTTCTACTTCTATCTGATCCCCTACCTGCTCCATTTTTCTTATAAAAACAATCTCTACCCTACATATGATAGATCTAACCAAGTTGACTCATTTTTTTCTGGATTCTCTACCCCGAGCATGAGTTTCTTATTTGTTCTATTCATGGCTATATCAATCCCCAGTGCCTGACGTAAGGCCTGATACATAATGGCTGCCCAATAAAATAAGTGAATAAGTGAACAAATGAAACTGATCATTTTTCTCAAGCATTCTAGGTGAAATGACACACTCAATTCTGTCATCTGTGACTTTATCTTAAAATATGGTAAAACTTGTTATTTTGCAAATTATGGGAACCTAGCTTAGTGTTCACTCAAGAAAAACCAAGACGGGAGTTTCTATAAGCAGATGTAATTCATTTGATTGAATTTCCCTTGCTAACTTTTCAGGATCCACACAACTGTATAAGGAAGCATTTAATCAAGCTCCTGACTTAACAGAAGGGTTAGATGCTGAGCATAATTTTTAATTGCCTGAGAATATAGTAAGCCTGAGTACTTTTGTTTTCATAATTAATTGTGAGGTTCTTGTGGCAATGTGAGTCAAGAATATTTTAAGCACGTTCTATGAAAAGCATTTTTTTTTCTCTTGGAAAAGTCCAAATGTACACAGAAGAGGAGGAAAGAGAATGGTAGCCCTCTGTGTTCCTATCATCTGTCTTCAATGCTGATCAACTCCTGCCTCTTTTTGTGTTACTGTATCCCAACCTTTAAGGTAACTTTACTTTGCAAATTAAAGTCAACCATTAATTTGCTTTAATAGAACCTTGGGTTATGTTAAAGCAAATCTCAGATATCATAGGGTTTCATCTGTAAATATTTTAATATGTACTTCTAAAAGCTAAGGACTCTGCAGCTGCTGGGAAAAATGGCGTAGTGAGTCCTCAAAACATTAAACATAGACTAATCATAGGACCCAGCAATCCCACTTCTCGATGTTCATCCCAAAGAATTGAAAGTAAGGACTTAAAGAAATGTGTGTACACCCATGTTCATAGCAACATTGCTCCTAATGGCCCAAAGGTGGGGAGCAACCCAGTGTCCATGGATGGATGGATGGGTAAATGAGTATGGCCCATCCATACGATGGAATATTATTCAGCCTGAAAAGGAAGGAAATTCCAACACATGCTGCAATGTGGATGAACCCTGAAGACATTATGCTGAGTGAAATAAGGCAGTTACAAGAGGACAGACACTGTGTGATTCCACTACCCAAGCTCCCTAAGTGGAGCCAGATTCATAGGCAGAAAATAGAATGGTTGGTGCCAGGGGCTGGGTGGGGGGAGGAATGGAGAGTTAGTGTTTAATGGGGATAGAGATTCAGTTTTGTAAAGTGAAAAGAGTTCTGGAGATGGATGGTGGGGATGGCTGCATAACAATATGAATGTACTTAATGCCACAGAGCTGGACAATTAACATAGTTGAAATGGTCACTGTTATGTTATATATATATATTTACAACAGAAAAAAAAGCTAAGCACTCATTTAAAAAAACCGTGACTGTAGTATTATCATTATATTTGTGGCAGGAGCATGGTCGGTATTTTTCAGTCCTTGTGTTGCTTTGTGTCTGCTGGTGTTTAATACTGGCCTGCCCCACCCCTGGGATGTTCTGTGGCTCCACCCGCCAGGCTTTCCTCCCACCTCGAGGGGCTGCCTTCTCAGTCTCTGCTAAGGGCTGCTCTCTTTCTCTGCTCTGCCCTTAAATGCCCACATCTCTCAGGGATCCTTCCTAAGACCTCAGCCCTCTCCAGGGCCATTGTTCAGGATGATTTCATCCATTCTGAAGGTGTTCATTACTGTGTGTGTTCTGAAAGCCCCTGTACTTGTCTCTTGGGAAAAGTTGTAAGGAAAATTACTGCAAACTAGGTAGCTTAAAGCAACAGAAATTTATTCTCACTGTTGTTGAGATCAGAAGTCCAAAATCAAGTGTCAGCAGGGCCATACTCCCTCTAGATACTTGCAGGGGTGTCTAACCTTTTGGCGTCTCTGGGCCACACTGGAAGAACTGTCTTGGGCCACACATTAAATATGTTGCAACGTGTAATCACAAAAAAAGTCTCACGATGTTTTAAGCAAATTTACAATTTTGTGTTGGGCTACATTCACAGCCATCTTGGCCTGCGTGTGGCCTGTGGGCTGCAGTTTGGACACCCCTGAAAGGTAATTTCCTTCCCTGCCTCTGTCTTAGCTTCAGGTGTTGTCAACAATCTTTGTTGCTCCTTGGCTTGCATACGCATCACTTCAATCTCTGACTCTGTCTTCACATCACTTGCCTCTGTCCATGTCTTTTCTTCTTCTGTCTCTCCTAAGGACACTCGTCGTTGGATTTGGGGCCCACCCGGGTGATCCTGGATGATCTTCATATTCTTGACTTGATTGCACGTGCAAAGATACTTTTTCTAAATAAGATCGCAGTCATATGTCCTGGGAATTAGGACATGGACATACCTTTTGGGAGCCACCATTCAACCAGGACATCCCCCAAATATATAAACTATATCCCCATTACAACTTCCCTCCTCACTCTAGAGCCATACAGCCAACAGGGAAATTTGTATTCCGGCTTCCAATCATCTCTGTAAGGGATTCCCTCTCTGTCTACCCAAACTTTGTTCCCTTCTTCCTGAAGACAGAGCAATGAGGTTAGAGGCCAGGCTGCCTGGGTTTGCAGTCTACCCTGCTCACTGATTGCATGAATATAGGCAAGTTACTTAAGCTCCTTATGCCTCATTTATAAAATGCAGGTAATAGTAGTAACTATCTCATTGGACTGTTGTGAGGGTTAAATAAGTTAATATCTGTAAGGCCCTTAGAACAACTGATGGAAAATAACAATATTAATAATATGATAATAAAACAATAAAATGCCAAATTAAGTTGTATTTTGAGAAACTACCATACTATTTTGACTTTTGTCTTTTAAATTTTATCTAGGCTTTAAGAAGCATTATTCTCACACGATACCTCCCCAGGAAGCCTTCCCTGATCAGGCCAACCTCACTGATCTCCCTCTTCCAGCCTCTTTGTAATGTAGTCCACAGTGTAGGATTTTATGATATAATCTGAGTATCATACTAATGTACATGTTCAATGGAGCATTCATTAAATCCCCCACACACATCTTAAAGCTATTCTAATAGGACAGGATCTCTGTTGCTCAATTGTTGGTTTGCTCATTGGGTAACTGGGTTAAGAAACTGGCATCAGAATCATAGTTACAGTCATTTTAAGGCAGATGCCAAGAAAGTGATGGGCTGAAATCTATGAATGAATAGGTTGCCACAGATTGTGCTGCAGTAACAAGAAACCCCCACATCCCTGTGGCTTTAAAATGACAAATGCTGATTTCTCATTCATCCACTATGTCCTCACGGGTCACCCTGGGGCTCTGCTCATTGGGGGACCAGCCTTGGGGATCAGTCACTGTCTGGAGCTTTGCTGGCTCCCGGGCAGGAGACGAGTTCTCTGGAACCACGCTGCCCAGGAGCAGGTGCTGGATGACAGAAACGTTCTCTATCTGTTCTGTCCTGTAAGGTGGCCACTAGCCACATGTAGCTTCTGAGTGCTAGGAAATGCGGCTTGTGTAACGGAGGAACAGAACTTTCCATTTTTGTTTGATCGTGATGGTCGCAGGTGGCTAGTGGCTACTGACTGGGACACTGCAGCTCCAGAGAGAGTCACACTGACAACTACATGCCCTGACACCTTGTTCTCAGAGAGAGCTCACTAGCCAGAGCTGTTCACATGGCCTCAGCAGGCACAGGGCAGCCAGGAAACACCATCTTACCATGTCCGTGAATTTGGAGAATGGGGATTATTTGGAGAACAGCTCTGATGCTGATCTCAGAGAATAAGTCTTTTGGGGATTCAGAAAAGGGAAACATTGGTTGTTTTATTTTTGGAGAAGAAATATGGAACTTTGATATAATAGTTCTCTGTTGCTACAGAACAAACTACCCAAACCCAGCAGCTTTACACAGCATTTACTTATGATTTCACAGCTTCTGTGGGGCAAGAGTCTCGGTGCAGCTCATCTGGGTCCTGTCTCAAGGTCTCTCCAAGGCAGCAACTGAAGGTCAGAGGGGCCCTCACCTGAAGGCTAAGCTGGTCGAGGGTTCCCTTCCAAGCTTAAATGGGTGGCTGTTGGCAGAATTCCTTTTCTCGTGGGCTGCAGGACTGAGGGCCTCAGTTCCTCACAGTGTTTCCTGGAGGCTGCTCTTGGTTCCTTGCCATGTGGGAGTCTCCACAGGGCAGCTCACAATGTGGAGCCCGGCTTCCCTCAGCATGTGCAGGGGAGAGAGAGTTGGAGGGGGCATGCAAGATGGAAACCCTGGCTTTTGGTAACCTTATCTCAAAAGTACCAGCCCGTCACTCTTGCACATTTTATTCATTAGAAGCAAGTCACCAGATCCCATCCGCTTTCAGGGGGAAAAGGATGACACAAGGGTATGAACACCAGCAGTCAAGGGTCATTTGAGGCCTTGTCAGCAGCTGCCTCTTGCATTTATACATCAGAATTAAAAAAATGTTTATTGATTTGAGAGAGAGATCAGTGTGAGAGAGAAACATAGATCCATTCCTCTCATACATGCCTCCACTGGGGATCAAACCCACAATCTAGGTATGTGCCCCGCCCCGACATTGAACCCCTAACCTTTTGGTGCACGGATGACACTCCAACCAAGTGAGCCACCCAGCCAGGGCTGGAGAGCAGAGTGTGAGTGATCCTGAGTTGACGGGCTTCTGTGGAAGGCGAAGGACCGGGTCACTGGTGCTGCCTTGCAGAACACACTGCGTGGATCTACTTGACTCTAATCGCCAGCGGCTGCGCTCTTCCTACCCGTTCCTGCTTTGTTCTTTTCCTTAGTACTTAGCACCCTCTGACGTTCTATGTATTTCCTTCCTCATTCCGTTTATTCTCTGTCTCCATTCAGCTCCCACCATGGGGATTTTCATCTGTCTTGTTATGTGCTGGGAAAACTACCTGGCACACAGCAAGTGCTCAGTGAAATGAACGAAGGAATGAATGAAACTGGCACCTGTGTAACTTTTGTAGGTATTTGTTTATTTTAACTGTATACTTTGACAGCATTTCAGACTAAGAGCTGTAAGAACAGCACAAAAAATTCCTATGTATTTTTCATCCAGGTAGCCCAAATATTAACACTTTACCAGACCCACTTTATTCTTTCTCTCTTCTTGTGCCATTGAGAGTGATTTTAGATATGATAGCCCTTTAACCCTACTTACTCCAGTGGGTTCTGAAGGGCTCTCTTTTGTGTAACAGCACAAGGATCAAAATCGGAAAATCAGAATTGATCCTCTCTTGTTAAGTAACCCACAGACCTCATTCAGATGTCACCAACTGTCCCACTAACATCCTTTATCATCACAAAAGAAGGTCCTGGCTCACTTGTTGGATTTGGTCATCGGGTCTCCTTTAAGCTAGAGAAGTTTTTCAGTCTTTATTTGAGCTTCCTGACAGGAATACTTTCAAAGAACATAGGCAAGTTATTTTGTAGAATATTCCTCAATTTAAACATGATATGATTCAACTATTCAAATAATGCCTTATTGGCAGGCAGTCCCCAGAAGTCACGTTGCATCCTTCTTGGTACATCATACCAAGAGTCATGTGATGTCAGTTTGCCCCATTACCGGTGCGGTTAGCTTTGATCACCTGCTTGTCAGCCAGGGCACTCCATTATAATAAGGCTACTCTATTTAGCATCAGAATGAAGTATCCTCTGTGGGGAGTGGCTTGGATACTATGTAAATCTGCTACTCCTCCAGCTTTCACCCATGACTTTCAGGATTTCCTGATAGTACTTGCCTGTTTTTTTGTTTTGTTTTGTTTTGTTTTTGTTTTTTAACGCTGGTTGCCAAATTGCCTGCATCTATAACTTCACCAAAATAAAAACTAAAAATGCAAATGGCACCCAGTCCTGAGACCCATTCTCCAATGAAAGAAACCAGGGCTCCTTGGACAAATGGCAAGTTCTAGGGTGGGACATTGGGAATGATCCCGGAGCCTCTTGGGGTGCCAGACAGTAAGAAAGCTTAAAAATATATATGTGGCTTATCAGAGGGACTCAGGAACCAATCTGAAGGTGCTCCAATGGCCACAACTACTAATAGAAAAAATACAATAAGTATATGAATCTATATTGAAATCAATAAAAGGCTGAATGAATGAATGAAGAAGAGAAAAATCATCCTTACAAAGGAATTCTAGAAGATACCCATTCCTCCAGAAGATGGAGCTTAATCTTCTCCTCTCTCGAACTGAGCTGTGGTCCGAGCTTATTGACTCACTTCCAAAGTAGGGAAGGAGAAAAAGAGTAACTGGACTGTGGAGACACCTGAGAGGCACCACCTTAACCACGCAATCAAGGTCAGCATCATGTAATAAGTCATGGAGACGTCATGGATTCCTGATACAATGCAACCAAGAGGGCATTTTACCTCTGAGGTCTTCTTTCCCCAAATCTGTTATTCCCGTCTAATCATGAGAAAATGACAAACTCAAATTGAGGGACATTCTACAAAATATCTGACCAGTACTCCTGAAAATTATCAGGTTGTGAGAAACAAGGGAAGAAGCTGTCACAGACTGGGGGACACTCAGGAGACAAGGCCCAGCAGAATGTGGTATCGTGGATGGGATCCTGAAACAGAAAAGGGTGTGAGGGGACAAACTTGTCAAATCTGAATAAAGTATAGTATTTAGTTAATGGCATTGTACCAATGCTGGTTTCTTAGTTTTAACAAATGTACCCAGGTTACATAAGATGTTAACACGAGGGGAAGCTGGCTGAGGGGCATGTGATAACTCTCTTGGACTATCTTTTCATGCTTTCTGTTCATCTAAAATTATTCCAAAACAAAAGTTTACTTAAAACTTAAAAATAAGCCAATATTGAATCAGTCTTGGTGAATGATATTCACAGACTTGGACTCTAGATCTGGAAGGTTCACTATGGTGACTTTTAAAAAATAGACTGAAATTTTTAGAGCAGTTTTAGGTCCATAGCAAAATTGAGCTGAAGGCCCAGGAATTTCCTGTGTAGCCTTCTGCCCTCAGACATGCATAGCCTCCCCCATCATCAACTTCCCTCACTCGAGTGGTGCATTTGTCACAGTTGATGAAGGTATACATGTAGATCATTATCGCCCAAAGTTTGTAGTTTCCCTTAGGTCTCACTCTTGGTGGTGTACAACCCATGGGTTTGGATAAACCTATAATGACGTATATCCATCATTACCGTCTCATACAGAGTATTTTCGCTGCCCTAAAATCACTAGTCCATCCTTCTTTCCCCGGACCCTGGCAACCACTGACCTTTTCACAGTGTCCATAGTTCTGTCTCTTCCAGAATGTCACATAACTGGAATCATACAGTAGGTAGCCTTTTCATATAGGCTCCTTTCACTTAGTAATAAGTATTTAAGTTTCCTCCATGTCTTTTCATTGCTTGATAGCTCATTTCTTTTTAATGCTAAATAATATTCCATTGTCTGAAGGTACCATACTTTATCCATTCACCTAGTGGAGAACATCTTGATTACTTCCAAATTTTGGCAATTATGAATTAAGCTGCTATAAACAACCATATGCAGGTTTCTGTATGAACATAAGTTCCCAACTCCTTTAGATAAATACCAAGTAGTGCCATTGCTGGACCTTATGGTAAGAGTAAGTTTAGTTCTGTAAGAAAGTGCTAAGCAGTTTTCAAAGTGGCGGTACCATTTTGCATCCCTACCAGCAATGTATGAGTTCCTGTTGCTCCACATCCTCACCAGCATTTGGCATTGTCGGTGTTCTGGATTTTGGCCATTCTAGGAGGTGTGTAATGGTATCTCATTTTAATTTGCATTTCCCTGATGATAAATCAAATAGACATTCTTTTCATATGCTTGTTTGCCATGTGTATATCTCCTATGGCAAGGTGTCTGTTCATGTCTTTGGCCCATTTTAGAATTAGACTTATATTCTTTTTTTATTTTATTTTATTTTATTTTTAGAGAGAAGGGAAGGGAAGAAAAAAGGGAAACATCAATGTGTGGTTGCCTCTCACGCGCCCCCTACTGGGGACCTAACCTGCAACCCAGGCATATGTCCTGACTGAGAATTGAACCAGTGACCCTTTGGTTTGTAGGCCAGTACTCAGTCCACTGAGCTACACCATCCAGGGCCAGACTTATATTCTTAACTGTTGAGTTTTAAGAGTTCTTTTTGCACTTTGTATAGCAGTCCTTTATCAGATGTATCTTTTACAAATATTTTCTCTCCCAGTTTGTGGATTGTCTTTTTATTCTCTTGATCGTATCTTTTGAAGAGTAGAATTTTAATTTTAATGAAGTCTAGCTTATCAATTACTTCTCTCATGGATTGAGCCTTTTTAAAAAGATTTTATTTATTTATTTTTAGATAGAGGGGAAAGGAGGAAGAAAGAAAGGGAGAGAAACATCAATGTGTGGTTGCCTCCTGAGCACCCCCTACTGGGGACCTGGCTGGCAACCCAGGCATGTGCCCTAGACTGGGAATCGAAACTGCGACCCTTTGATTCACAGGCTGGTGCTCAATCTACTGAGCTGCACCAGCTGGGGCTGGATTGGGCCTTTTGTATTATACTTAAAAAGTCATTGCCAAATCCAAATTCATCTAGATTTTTTCCTATGTTATCTTTTAGGAGTTTCATGCTTTTGCATTTTATATTTAGTCTGTGATCCAGTTTAAGTTAACTTTTGTGAAAGATGTGAGATTTGTGTCTAAATTCTTTTTTCTTTTTTTTTTTTTTTGCATATATATGCCCAGTGGTTGTAGCACCATTTGTTGAAAAGGCTATCTGAGCTCCACTGTATTTCCTTTGTCAAAGATGAGTTGATTATACTTATGTGGGTCTATTTCTGGGCTCTCGATGTTGTTCCATTGATCTATTTGTCTATTATTTCACCAATATCACACTGTCTTGGTTATTGTAGCTTTGTAGTAAATCTTGAAGTCCATAGTGTCAGTCTTCCAACTTTGTTTTTATCCTTCAAAACTGTGTTGGCAATTATGGGATTTTACTTCTCCATACAACTTAAAAATCAGTTTGTCAATATCCACAAAATAACTTGCTGGGATTACACTGGCTCTGTAGATCAAGTTGAGAAGAACTGGCACGTTGACAACACTGAGTCTTCTTATCTATGAGCATGGACTATCTCTCCAGACTTTGGTGATTCTTAAAAATCTATTTGCCATCATTTTTTTTGACTGCTTATTATGTTCCAGTCATTGTACTAAGTGCTTACCTATTTGATCTTAATTAATCCTTACAGCAACCCGTGGGGTAGAGTCATGTTTTCATTTTACACAAAGAAGCTTCATTTCCCAAAAACACACAGCTAGGAAGGGCTAGAGCTGGACCAGAACCCAGCTCTGCATCTAGAATTAGGGCCTGCCACATTTGTTTTGGAAAATGTACAGGGCGTGTGCTGCTATGCAGTTTTGTGTCTGCAGTGACAGTCACATTCCATCTCTGCATCACTCTTGAGTGCCTGCATCATGACCTGCAAATGTCTGGATTATCAGATTTGGTTTTTGTAATTTATACCCTCCAATTCCCAAAGATCTTGGTACTCATTCCTGACCGGTATCCAGACCAGAAGGCAGAGAGCAAATTGTCTTTTGGCTGATTCATTCTTGCAACTCAGCATGACTGGATTAGCTGGTAATTGTTTTAGCAGCCAAATGAATGCAATCTGCGGTTATTTTATTTGGGGCACTTATTTCAGAGATGCTAGCCCTGTTCAACTGAGTGACATTCTCAAAGCCAGGATGGTAATGCTGCTGCTGATTGATAAATTAAAGCCCCAGCTGGCAGATGTGTTAAAGATTAGAACCAATGGCTGAGACTGATTTTTGGAGGCCTGCTGTTAAACTGCTTCTGTCAGAATTAGAATGCTAATGAGATTCTAAATCTTTTTACCTGGTCAACATTAGTAATTTGGATGAACGGGAGGCAAAGGGCTACCTACTTTAGTCACTTGATGATCCTATGAAGATTTCTTGCTCATCCAGATTTCAATATTAGAGATTCACTCCTTTGGCCAAATAAATGTTTGTAATATGTAAGGTGAGTCCATAAGGATAATGAACCTGGAACCCTGTCACACTGTAGGTGAATGAGTTGAGGTCTTTCTGGAAAAGTGTGGTTGAGCAATTGGGGGTTGGAGAACTTGGGAAGGTTCTGAGGAAGGAGGTGGGAACCCAACACGTCAAACTTCATAGGCAAGCTTTGGGAATGCTGTTTGATGAGTGGAAAGTATAGATTCTTCTACCATTTTAATGCGGGCTATTTGTAAATGTATGTGGGTATCTTTGCTTGTCACAAAACTGGGGGTGCTACTGACATTTAATGAGTACATGCCAGGGGCGCTAAACACTCTACATTGCACAGAACAGCCCTGAAGAGCAAGAACAGTTCCATCAAAAATGCCAACAATGCCACCATAGATAACACTAGAGAATGCCAACATAAGGTTAGTAAGTTGGCCCCTTCCAGAGCAGTGATTACCGCACCTGGCTGTACCCCAGTGAAAATCAGGGGGAGGGAGAGCCCAGGAATCAGACTTTTTGCAATACTTTGCAGGGCAGTTCTGATAGGCAGCCAGCTTGTCTGCTCTCTAGGCATGGCTTAGGGCAACCTGGAGGACTGTCGCTCTTTGTCTTCCAGTAAAAGGAAGGCCAGAGTTCATTGTAGGGGCTTCAGGGTGCAATTATCACAGATCCCCCTGACAAGTGGTGCTGCCAGGGTCTACATTCAGAATCATTGCAAACATTTTCTGTTGAAGTACAACCCACACAGAAAACTGCACAGCTCATAAGTGTGGAGCTCAATGAAAATGTGCAAAATGCATGAAATTTAAAAAGCAAATACACTTGTGTACTTACTAACTAGATCGAGAAGCCCCCTCTTGCCCTAAGGGTGACGTCTACTTTGATGTCGAATAGCATAGATTCGTTTTATTCACTTTGAACTTTATATAACAGGAATGATACACTGTGTTCTATCATAGGTTTGGTTTCTTTGGTTCAAAATCATGTTTGTGAAATTCATCCATGCACTTGTGTGCAGCTGCAGAGAGCTCCATGTGTGAATGTTACACAGTCTATTGATCTATTCTGTTGATAGACATTTGGAAGGTCCCAATTTTTAGCAAGTACAAATAGGCTGCTTTCACATTCTAGGCTATGTCTTTTAGTGGACATAGGTCCTCATTGCTCCTGGATCTATACCCAGGTGTGCCAATGCTGGGTCACGGGTATTCAAATATTCAGCGATGGTAGAAATGGCCAAACAATTTTCCAAAGTGGTTATACCAAATTACCCTTCACCCAAGAGTATGAGAGTCAGAAGTGGTTTCAGATCCATGCCAGTGACCCAGGCAAGTTTTTTTTTTTTTTTTTTAAAGTGGTTTTTTTTTTTTCTTTTTTTTTTTTCTTCTTTTAGATTTTTTATTTTATTATTTATCTTCAGAGGGGAAGGGAAGGAGAGAGGGAGAGAAACATCAATGTGCGGTTGTCTCCTGCATGTCCCCTGCCGGGAACTGGCCCGGCAACCCAGGTATGTGCCCTGACTGGGAATCGAACCGCGACCCTTCGGTTCGCAGGCCCTCGCTCAATCCACTGAGCTACACCAGCCAGGGCCCCAGGCAAGTTTTTAAACCTCTCTCCGCCTCAGTGTTTTCATCTGGGAAGTAGGACTTCTGTGAAGACTCAGTAGAAGTTTTACTGTGGTGGTTGCTCTTTCCTGAAAAGCTCCAGGGTCTTCCAGAAATCTCTGCAGGTAATGCTCATGCACTGATGCTCACCAATCTCCCCGGGAAAGTCCATCACAACGAATCATATGTGAGTTCACTTTGCACAGTGAAGCTCTCTTACGTGACTGGCTGTTTGCATCCATTCGCATGGGATTACTTTTTGTTTCATATTAACTGCCATGTGTCTTTGAGATATGAAACAACGTCTAATACAAGAGTCATTAATATTTGTTGAGACTTCTACACACCTCATCTCCCTGCAACTCTCTTGGTCTTGGTTTCATCATATTGTTCATACCTTGAAAAGTTAGAAAATCTTAAAGGTGTTGTAGGCAACCTCTAGAAAGGCTTACTCATAAGCACAGAATGGGGATATATAATGTTTTCCAGACTGTTCCAAATGAACCTAAATACTGATGGGGGGGCATTAACTGGGAATCAACTAGCTAAGGCTTGAAAAAACATTTGCCCTCTTCATCCTCTTCTCTTTCTCCTCTACCCCACCCCTGCCTTCCAGTCTATGCATCGCTTTGTGAAAAAATTCAGGGGTTTTCTGGTAAATCCACTTTGGAAGATAGATCAGTAACATCTTGTAAACCCTGTGATGTACAAATTGCATGCGCAGGGCTATTCCTACAGAGATGCAGCTTATAGACATCAGAAGGCAGGGATGCTTAAGAACCCCACTGGAAACAACTCAAATGTCCACCAACATGATAATGGATAAACAAATTGAGGCGTACTTTCAGTGGAATACTAGACGGCCATGAAAGTGAATCAATTGCCACTGCATATGACACCAAATGAATCTCAAAGACATAATGTTGAGCCAAAGAAGCCAGTCCTCACAGAATACATACTATATGATTCCATTTAGATAAAACCCAAAAAGACGCAAAGTAGAACTGTATGGTTTAGGAATACACAATAAAGTAGTGAAAGTAAAAAGAAAAGCTAGGTTGCTAATACCATAAAGTCAGGTTGGGGGCAGGGGTGTGTTTATAGGGAGCTGGCCACGTTCCATTTTTAGCCCTGGACCTGAGTGTTAGTTTCATGAGTATTCGTTTCATAGCAATTTTTTAGACTGTATATTTATGATTTTGGCACTCTTCTGTATTTATGCAATTTCACAATACAGAAAGGGGAATGGGAAATAAACTGCAGTGGCTCTGGAGAGAAGAGAACGCCATGCCGAGTGTGTCCCCCAGAGGCCTGAGCCAGCCACCCGGGGCCTGGCTGGTGATCGGCTCCTGGCAGTTAGGATCTGCCTCCTCTGGGGTCTTTTCAAAGTTGCGGTGAAGCTTTTTAAAAGATAATTTTTATTTTTCAGTTGCAGTTGATATACAATATTAGATTATTTTCAGGTGTACAACATAGTGATTAGACATTTATATAACTTACCAAGTGATCACCAGATAAATCTACTACCCATCCGACATCATACATAGTTATGACAATATTATTCACTATATTTCCTATGCTGTACTTTACGTCCCCATGGCCAGTTTTGTAACTACCTATTTGTACTTCTTAATCCCTTCCCCCTTTTACCCAGTACCCCCCATCCCCTGCCAATTCCCCTATCTGGCAACCATCACAATGTTCTCTGTATCTATGAGTTTCTGTTTTATTGGTTTTTTAGATTCCGAATATAGGTGCGATCATAGGGTATTTGCTTTCTCCGTCTGACTTTTTTCACTTAGCACAGCACCCTTTAGGTCATATGTATCTTTTATTCCAGCTCCTGGGAGTGTATGATAGGAAAATTGGACAGAAGTACCCCCAAACCATGCTCCCAGTTTTCAAATTTTGTCTTTTGCTAAATAGACCATATTTGTGTAGAGATGGACTAATTGCACCTCTAGATACCAAACCCCTTCTTTTTCTATCTTCAAAGTTGTTTCTTCCCTTCCTCTATCCTTCGTCTTGCATGATGCTGGGTGCCTCCGGTTGTCTGCCATCGAAGTGGATGGAACCCCATGGAAAACAAGGTTTCCTCCGCAGGGAGGAGGAATCTGTCGTCCCAACTTCCCCGCAGCTTCCCGACCATCCTGCTCTCCCCTCTCTCCCCCACAAACTCCGCGGAGCCAGGTCCCCTCGCGCCTCCGCAATTGGTCGCGGGCCATCATGTGTCGACACTCTGGGTGGGTCCTTCTCGCATTCAACTCATCAATCGCTCCTCTTTGGAGCTTGGTTGCCCAGTGGTTCAGACCTCTGCGCCCATTTCCCCCCTTTCCTTCCTCTTCACCCACCCCTTCACACCAGTCTTATTTTAGCAAAACCAAGAGGAGAAGAAGGAGGAGGAGGTTTTTGGATGGGGGGAGGAGGGAACGCCAGGCATTGCAGCATCCGGGAGCAGCTATTGAGTGGCTAAGCGACGGCGCATACCTCTCTCCCCTTTTTTTTCTTCTGTTGGGAATTTTCAGGATTTCATTGCTGCAATTTAACCCCAGGATGAGGCACGGCTGAGCGAAGCTCTGCGCGCACACATACACGCACACCCAGCAGAAGAGGCAGCCGCTGGTGATTCAGGAAGAAAAAAAAATCACCCGGACCCTGCGGCCTCAAGACTCCTTAGGAGCCTCCCCGGAGCTTTCCCTCTCCTCCGCTCCTCTCCTTCCCTGTTAATATTCTTCACTTTAATTTTATTTTTGAGCTACGGATCTTTCATCATTTTTAAGGTCTAGGAACTCAAGCAAAACAAAAAGGGCGATTTTTAATTTGGGGGGTGTCCTCCCCCAGCAAAGACCTGGTTTTTATTTTTTCTAATAAAATTTTTTTAAAAATGGGCCGAGCGCACTCCTTTTGCAAGATGCCAGCCTGACCCGCACCTCGGAGGAATTTGAAGCTTCCACTGCGTCCCGGGGGGGCGTCCTTTGCAAACCGTTTGCATCTTAAAGGGGGTGTGCGTTGGTTTTTTTTTTTTTTTTAAGTGCCTTTTTCTTTTTTCTTCCTCTCTCGCTCTCTCTCTCTTTTTTTTTTTTCCGGAGTGGGTGGCCTGGGGATTGCCTGGATTCCTTCCTCAGTTATTTTTTGCCTCGCTTCCCTCTCCCCTCCCCCCTCCCGGCCCCCGCGCCCCGCCCCCGCCCCTCCTTCTCCGGGGTCAGCCAGGAAGATGTCCCGAGCTGCTATCCCCGGCTGGGGCCGGCCAGCCGCCTGGTGAGCCCCCGACCCGAGGCGCCGCGCCGCCGCCCGATGGGCTGGGCCGGGCAGCGTCTCCGCAGTCGCAGCCCCGGCCGCCGTCTTCGCAGCCCCGGCAGCAGCAGCAGCGGCATCGGCGGCCGCCGCGTCTTCCGCATCGTTCGCCGCAGCGTAACCCGGAGCCCTTTGCTCTTTGCAGAATGGCCCGCTTCGGAGACGAGATGCCGGCCCGCTACGGGGGAGGAGGCTCCGGGGCAGCCGCCGGGGTGGTCGTGGGCGCCGGAGGCGGGCGAGGAGCCGGGGGCAGCCGGCAGGGCGGGCAGCCCGGGGCGCAAAGGATGTACAAGCAGTCAATGGCGCAGAGAGCGCGGACCATGGCCCTCTACAACCCCATCCCCGTCCGACAGAACTGCCTCACGGTCAACCGGTCTCTGTTCCTCTTCAGCGAGGACAACGTGGTGAGAAAATACGCCAAAAAGATCACCGAATGGCCATATCCTTTGCCCGAAGCCCGGCAGCTGCGCCTCCCCCTCCTCCCTGGCTTCCCCTCTTCCAGGCTGGGAGGGAGACCCGGGGGTTGATGGGAGGTGGGGGGGTCTTCCAGGGGCTGGGAGAGGGGGCACCGGGGAGGAGTGTGCAGAATCTCTCCATCCCGAGCTGGGTTGAGCTACCGTGGAGGCTTGGGGTGGGGGCACCGGGGGAGTGGATTCCTCCTAAGGACCTATTCCAGAGTGAGGGCTAGGCCCTGGGGTCATGTAGGGGCCTTAGTGAGGCCTTTTGAACCAGTTCCCGAGGGGTCAGAGTTCTCCCGAATGCGCTGGGACCGGGGCCGCGGCCTGAGTACACTGGCCAGGGCAGGGGAACCATGGGGGCCTTGGCTGGGTTTCCTTAGCCTCCCCTCGCCGGAGTTCGTGGTTCCTCTAGAGCCCAACTCCAGCTCGCTGGCCTCTCCATCGGCCTTCCCCAAGGTGGGAGCTGCACTCCTAGGGCACTTAGGGATGGGTTCCCAGGGCCAGGAGTGAGGGGGAGAACATGTGGCCTTCACATTGAGGAGCCAGCACTGGCCTGAGTGGGCCACCGGCTGGACATGTTGGAGGGCACTTCCTCTCCTCGTATCTGCAGGTCCCTTTTCCTCCCATCTTGTGGGGTATAAAAAACACCCCAGTGGTCTCATCTGGGGCCCTGATCTGGAAAACCCAGGATGGGCTCTTTCAGTAAGAAAGATGGGCAGGGAAAATGAGCTGTTGGGTTCTTCCTAGAGGGCCAAGAGGGGCCTTGGGTTGGAGTCAGCTTCTCCCACCGTAGGGAGCCACGAGGGGACACCAGGAGAATCAGCACCCATGTGGACGTCTTGGGCAGGTAAATGCCTTTTTTATTTTTTAATCAATGATCTAGAGGAAGGTGAAGACCACATTTTCCTCTACTCAGATGCTATCAAAATGCAGATACCCCCTGTGTTTCTTTAAATCCGTGCCTGCTTGAAATAAACCTTGAGAAGGGCTTAACATCTGTTGAGATGTAGGCAGGCAAGGATGGGTAATTAGTTGGGCTTCCTACCAGTTATCTAAGCATGACCCAGATTCCAAGTGGGGGGACGCACCCTGCCCCCCAGGCTGACTGGCCACCGTGCCATGCCCCAATGTGCCACTTCTCTGCAAGGTTCCAACTGGCTGCCCTCCGTGTAAAAACCAACAGGGCTGCATGTGTTCCCGGGGCTCAGCGGTGAGCCCCCACCCATTTTGTCTATGGTTTTGATTGTTATATACTCAACAAGGCTGGGCCCTGGGTGGTCCTGGAGTTGGTTATTTGAGTAGCGCAGTGGTGGGCGGATTCACTTTGAATGGGGCTCAGAACTGAGCCAGCCTCTTGGTTTCTGGGTGCTTAAATTGTCACAGAGGGCGCTGAGGTTTTGGAGTGTGTGAACAGCCTAGTTTGAGGGTGGTGAAAATTAAGAGGTTCATCTAGGGCCCTTCTGGAGGGGTATACCCCTAACCATGATGGGTGCCCAAAGCAGGAGCCAGGGCTCTGCCTGCTAAGTTCCAGCCTCTTCGAGATCTTGTGATCGCTCCGCCTGCCTCCCTCCCAGCCCCTGGAGGGGCGCCGGGAGCTTGGAGGATGGCAAGGTGTCCGTGTGGGTACTGCTCAATTAACAGGGGGTGTCCATGAAGAATTCACTGGGCTGACAGGCTTCCAAGTTGAAAATGGCGATCTGGATGCTGGGTTTGGCATCTTCTAAGAGGAAAGGCAGGAGGTGGGAGTCCTAATGTGTCCTTAGCTCACCCCAGTCCAGCCTGAATCCTGCAGACAGGGCTATGGGGGAGGCAGGGGATTGCTCAGGGGAGGGTACAGGTGAACTGGGAGTGTTGGTGAGCACTTAGATTTTCTTTGGCTTTCTTGCTCTTGGTAGCTTTGTGATGAGTTTGTACATTTTGCTCTCTGCAGACAGTTTTTGTTCTTTCTTTGGCCTGAGGCAGCAAACGCATTATACAGCCCCGCTCTGGAAGGGAAAGCTCTCCATCCCTCAATCTGTCACGGAGCAGGTCACCCAGGACTGAGCTTTCTCTGGGGAGGCTAAGAGGGGTGGGGAGAGAGTGCTGGGGGGCTGGATAAGGGGATTCAGGCCAGTGCAAGGAGGTGGAAACGCTGAGGAGTCAGTGTCCCAGGGCAAAATCCAAATTCTGAGTCCAAATGCTTCTGCCGTTGAAAAAGTGTGTTTAAGTACCTACTATGAACTTTTAGAATAAAGTCTGCTATATGTATAGGAAACTACACGTTGAGTCCCCTTATTAGCAAGTGTTCACAAAGTGAATACAAGTGAGCAACTGGCAACCAAGTCAAGGAAAAGTATGTGACCACCCTGCCCAGTGCCTCCCGCATGCCCCCTCCCACTCATTCCCCTACAAGGGTAGCTGCTAGCCTGACATCCAACCCCCATAGACTCATTTCGCCTCTTTTAGAACCTCCTATAAATGGAGTCATAGTCTGTATTATTTCGTATTTGGCTTCTTTAGCTCAACAAGATTCATCCACGTTGCTGCAAGTAGTGCCAGGTTGTTCCTTCTCATCGCTCTGTGGTATCTTATTGTGTGACTCACACACAGGTGCTGCTTCGCTCTGCGGAGGGCCACAGGGGTCGTTTCCAGACCGTGCTGTTGGGAGCATTGCTGTACATGTTTTTTGTTGAATTTGTACTTTGCATTTCTTTTGGGTCCATACCTACGAGTGGAATTGGCCCTGCCATTCTTTGCCATGTGTGTAGCAGGACATGTTTTTGGAAACAGCATTAACTAAGGATTACAGCTGAGTTTGGAACACGGTTTTCCTCACTGTCTTTGGAAGAAGAGTGAGTGCAAGTTTCATGAACTTGGCTGTATGCTCATTAGGCCTAAGACTGTTAACTTACAGAGGCCACTCCCAGCGTGGTGTGCTGGGGGAGGGTGCAGTCTTGATTTCCCCTGTTCATGGGCACTTTGCCACTGTGATTTCTTGCTCTTCTGCAACATTCCCCCCCACCCCCCCCACCCCCGCCGGCTCCACACCCAAAGCAGTGCAAACTTGAAGCCAGCAATGAGAATTAAGGTTCTCATTACTTTTATTATTTTCTTCCTGGGAAAACCGAAGTGGAAGTCTTGGATGTTCAGATTTACACTGCTGTCTCTTTCTCTTGGAGTAGGCTGGGCAGCAAGCCATCTTGACCGCACACCTTGGTTTCTCATTTTTGTTGATCGGAAGTCTGATTTAAAGATGGCTGTGACGGGCTCTGATGCTGACTTCTAAAGAGCTCAAATCTGTCAGCTCAATAAGGCGCATCTGTCAACCTTCCTGGAGCCCCCACTTAGTGCCACTCGCTCCTTCTGATGTGCCACCAAGTGCCACTGTGAATGTCATCTTCCCCCAGTCCTGCTGATGCCAGCAGATCTCCCACGGAGCAGGGTGTAGGAATTTGGGCCACTGCAAGTGCCGCGGACCCAGGTCTGTGTGTTGCCATGCTCGGTCTCCTGAATCACATGCGGGAGGCCCGTCCCGTCAGGTAACCTGTGGACACTGGCCGGCTGGCATTCCCCCAGTTGTTTTTTTAATGAAAGGCTCCTTAAAAACAACTTTCCTGCCTGAGAAACGGAGGAAGCTCTGGGAGAAGTTGGAGCATGTTATCAGACCTCTGGCCCACCCTGAAAAGTAGAACGTGCTGGAGGGCAGGACGGTGGGACCCGTAGATCCTTCCTTCTACTGGGTCTGTGTGGCTGGTATTTTCAGAAGAGTAGAATTCTGGGAAGTAAGAATTAGTGTGGCTTTTTCCATTTTTTTTCCCTTTTTCTACAGGGTGCCGTCCCCTCTCTGAAAAGCCTCAAACTGGCTGTACTTCATAGTCTTACTGTACAGTCCAAGTCTACCCCACCTCGTGTGCATTGTGGCGTGTTTCCCTGCGGAAGTGTTAGCTGTGCTTGATTCCAATCCCCCGCTGGGAGTGTCATGTGTGCATCACTGTGCTTCTCAAACTTTCATGTGCATGAGCATTATCTTATTAAAGTGACGGCCCTTGTCCAGTCGGTTTGGGGTGAGGCCCAGGATTCTGCTTTTCCAACATACTTCTAAGGATTGCCCATGTGGCTAGTCTGTGGGTTACACCTAAGTATCCAGGTCATATCATAGATGCATCCTGTTACCCTTTCTTTAAAAAAAAAAAAAAGATTTTATTTATTCATTTTTAGAGAGACAGGGAGGGAAGGAGAAAGAGAGGGAGAGAAATGTCAATGTGTGGTCGCCTCTTGCATGCCCCCTACTGGGGACCTGGCCCACAACCCAGGCATGTGCCCTGACTGGGAATTGACTGGCAACCCTTTGGTTTTCAGGCCAGCACTCACTCCACTGAGCCACACCAGCCAGGGCTCCTTTTTTCTCTTTTTCTCAAAAATCAGGTTTATTGATCGCTCTGGCTGGGTAGGTCAGTTGGTTAGAGCATCGGCCCAGTATGCCAAGTGTGTGGGTTTGATCTCTGGTCAGGGCACATACAAGTAACCAATGAACGCATGAATGAGTGGAACAACAAACCGATGCTTCTCTCTCTCCCTTCCTCTCTCTTTCTAAAATCAGTTTTTAAAAATCGGGTTTATTGAGGAAAACCTTGCTTATAGCAAATTCACTCCTTTTAGTGTACACTTCTGTGAGTTTTGACAAACACATGCAGTCATGTAGCCACCACCAAAATCAAGGTAGGGAACAGTTCTGTCACCCCATATTACTCCCTAGTGCCCCTTTGAGTCAGCTCCTCACTGCCCAAGCCCCTTGCGAGCACTAATCTGTTCTCCATCCGTATAGGTTTGCTTTTTCCAGAAGCTTATATAAATAGAATCCCACAGTGTGTAGCCTTTGAGTCTGGCTTCTTTCACATAGCTTTTACAGTCCATGTTGTGGTGGTGCCAGTACTACATTTCTTTTCGGTGCTGCGTTGTACTCCATGTGATGGGTGGACCAGAGTCTGTTCATCCATTTCCCAGTTGAGGGACATTTGAGATGCTTCCCAATTGGGTGATTATGAATAGAGCCACTATAAACACTGGCTGATGGGTTTTAGTGGAAGCATTAGGAACCTACATTCCACTTCTCTTGGGTAAATAAATGCCCAGGGGCAGGATTGCTGGGTTGTGTGGTAAATTTATGTTTAACTTTATAAGAGACCGCCAAACTGTTTTCCAAAGTGGTTGTGCCATTTTAACATTCCCACCCTTGTTATTCTTCTAATAGCATCAGCTCTAAATACCAAGGCACATGCGGCCTCAGGGGTTTAGGATAAAGGATTGTGGGTAGGTAGAAAGTGGTGGAAGTGGGAGCACTAAGTGCCCGTCCGAGAAATAGGGGACAGTGAGGATGTTGTTTGTAGCCAAGTGCCTGCACTGGTTTGAAATGCAGGGAGAGAAGGAAGTCTCTGGCGTGGGGTGTGTTGGTTCTGTTGCTTGGCAGTAAAAAGTCAAGGCTGTGAGATCTAGGCCCACCTCCTCTTCACCACGGCAATCCCACCGCACCTGGAACAGAGTGAGCACCCAGTAAATGTTTGTCCAGTGGGTGAAAAAAGGACTTTCTGCATTGTTTGCCAAATCATGTAGATCTGATTCGACCTGGTACCAATGTTTTGCGGTTTTGGTGGGTTTTGCTTGTGTGTTAGGGAGGCGGGGGGGAATTGTGCATGAGATTATCTGACCAGAGAAGGTCTAAGAAATTTTAGTGTTTGAGAAGTTAGGGAGCAGTGGCCCCTTGACAGTGAAGCCATCCTTTAGGGCCTTGCTGGGGGGTGTCTCTTGGGTGCTTGTGGCTTATGTAAGCAAGCACCCAACAGACACGCTGCCCCCAGCAGCAAGCACATGTAAGTACTCCCTCAGTGATAGAAGGCACCACTGGGAAAGTGAGCTCCGTGCAGAGACCCTGGTCAGGGCCCTGTATTTAATACATTTCTGAGAATGCTAACTCAGCTTCTTAGAAAGGAGCCCGTTGGTGTTGGTATAGACGGCAGAGAGACAGGGAGGGAGAGTGCTCTGGGCTCTGGGTCCACCAGACCCAGGGTTGAATAACTCAGTTTCCTCCTGTGCATGATGAGGATACTGCTTCTGAGAGCATCTCCTGAGGATGGCTCTTGGGGACCTTAAATGGGGTCATGCATGGTAAATACTCATCAAAGGATCTGTCATGGAGAAAGCCCCCAAAATACATGAGCCATACTACCAGAGAGTACTTTTTCTCCTAATGTTCTTTTAGGGAAATTTGGCTTTTTTTGGAAATGAAGCTCTCCGGGTAGAGAAAGAGCAAAGGGCCGCTGTAGCTGGCCAATTTGGATTTACCTATCTGAGTGTGGCACTCTTTAAAGCAACCCTCAGGTGTTTTGCATTCCTGTTCTCTCCTGAGATTTTCAGGGGGAAATAAAATCATGCCCACTTTATCCATTTTTCGATTCCCTTAGGTCTAAGACAAAATTGTCTTCCCCTCCTTTGGTTCCTCCCTCTGTGGGTGACAAGGTGAAGGAGTTTTAAAGTATATACATAACTTCCTCCTCACCCCTCAACTACAAACCCATCTCCTTTTGAGCTTGTCAAGAGTCCAGCCCAGGTTGGAGACCACAGGCCTAGGTCAGCTGCTGTGGCCACCCTAGGTGACTACTGAGAGTTAGCAGCAGAACCCTGCTCATCTTTGGGGTTAGCATATGTCACCCCCTCACACCTCCAATTTCTCTCCTTCTTCTTTCTCTCCTGGAAGAATGGAGAAGGCAAGTCACATTCCAGAAAAGGAAATCAGGTGGTTGGCCTCAGCAACTTGGGTTTCAGAAACCACCAAGTATGAGTTCCTATCTGGGTGACCAAATGTCCCAGTTTGCCCAGGACTGCCCTGGTCTTAGCATCTCAGGAAACCCAGTGGTTCTAGGCAAACTGGCAAGTCAGTCACCCTCGTGGTGAGTTCTTAACACTGAGGAGGAGGGGAGCAAGGGATGGTTCCTTGGTCTAGGAAAGGAGAAGATAGGGAGCCTTTTCCCTGTGAAAAGCCAAGACTTTTGATCAGAACGAATTCTGTTTTTGGAAGCCACCATCTAAGGCAGCTAATACAAAAGAGATCCCAGCTCTGAAGCAGATTTCCTGAGTTTAGTCTGGATCATATTTTGTCATCTCCCTTGGGTCAGACATGGCTTTATTTTCTGTTCAGACTGGGACATCTTTGGGGCTTCCTTGAAGGGGATCGCTGAGTGCTCAGGTTGGACCTGGAATTCAGAACTAGCAGCTGCTCCCCCCGAATAACCCTAGTCAAGGGGCAATGAAGGAAATTGAACTTTGTCACCCACCTACCCGTAAATAGTATTCACATTACTCTCATTTTAGGCTTGTGTGAAAGATATATGTGTGTGTATGTGTATAGAATATTAGGCAATTTTAAGGTAATTTTATACAAACAGCATTTGCAGAAGGGCTAAGCCTGATCTCAAGAATAAACTTACAGATTTGTCCTCAACGAGACACATTGAGGCTGACCTAGAACTTGCTCTGGGGTGGGGGTTACATGACTTCTGCCATATTCTTCTATCTCATTGACCTTTGTTATTTTCTTTATTAAGAATAATGGGACTGGGGAGTAGGGGAACTTCACCTGCTGCTGTGAAACTTTTGTGGCACATTGTGGAGTCCACGTAGGTATGTGGCTCTCTGGGCAGTGGCACCAGAAGTGGAAGCTGATAGGAGAAGTGGCAGGGAACAGAAGTGGTGGTGACTGGAGGCACAGCATACAGGGCTGGGGGACTGGTGACTCAGCTGCAGTCTCAGCTCCAGTTCACGGTGGTGAAGCCTGTCTCTCCTCTATGAAAGGGGCATAGGCCAGTGTCCAGGGAACTGGGGCAAGGTTAAAAGATACTGTGCTCAGAAAACATGGGGCATGTATAATCACTGTGGAAAGTGGCGGGACAGATGGATTTTAGACTTCATGGTGGCAAGGGTTGTTGTGGTCACCACTCTGGCCCTGTGCTTGGCCCCTGTAGGGGCTGAATTTGTACTTGTGGGGTGCTTGCATACACCTTAGTTTTACAGCCTATTGCTTTAATTCTCCTCTGGGTTTACAACACACTCTCAATATTGTCTCTCCTTTTGCTTATTTTTTCTTACTTTAATACAGTATGGAAATGCTGGTGGACCAGCTATCTAATTCAAGAATTACAATGGTGGTCCTTAGAGTAGCATCCCCAGCCCTATAGGGGCAGCGTCACCTGCTCTAAGACAAACTTCTTACACCTGGAGGGTTTTTGTTTTTTTTAATAAATTGATTGATTTTAGAGAGTGAGAGGAAGCAGGAGAGAGAGAGAGGGAAACATCAATTTGTTGTTCCACTTTTTGATGCAGTCTTTGGTTGATTCTTGTAGATGCCTGACTAGGGTTTGAACCTGCAACCTTTATGATGCTCTAAACAACTGAGCTACCTGGCTAGGGCTCTCCTGGCAGGCTTTTAAACACAGGTTGCTAGTATTCAGCTCCGGAGTTTCCGATTCAGCAGATTTGGGATGGAACCTGAGAATTTGCATTTCTAGCAAGTTCCCAGGTAGTTCTGATGCAACTGGTCTGGGGAATGTATTTTTGAGAAACCCTGAGCTAGCACATGACCAATAACTTCTACATGTAATTGTAGACCCGCCTTTTCTTTACCCCCACCCCACAGCACTCCCCCAAATGTATTTACTTTCTCTTGAATTACGTGGGTCTTATTTTCTCCCTCCCTTCCCTTTCTTCCTTTCTTCCCTCCTTGTTTTATACATGAACCTTAATATAAATTTAACTGGCTTGACTGCTGACTTGTTAGCCTTCTGAAACATGTACTTGCTTTTTCCACTCAACAGTGTATTTCTAAGTTTCATCTCTCTTGTTGAGTGTAGCTGTAGGTCATTTTTATTATAATATTGCATTTTGTGATGATACAACAATTGATCCATTTTTTCTGGGTTGTGGACGTTTGGGATGAATCCAGATTTATTTTATTTTATTTGGTGCTGTTATGAACAGTGCTGCTATGATGAATAAATAATTTTTGAGTGAATGAAGTCAAGGTGTTAATTTTAGTCTGTGTACTTGGGAATCAAGCTTGAATAAATACTTTTTGAATGAATGAAGTCAAGGTGTTAATTTTAGTCTGTGTACTTCGGAATCTAGCTTCAGTTAGAATCAGCTGAGATTCATCAGCATTTATGGAAACGCCAGCCATCTGACAGGCACTGGCGAAGGCATTTCACATTCTACTCATCATGCTCTCTAAGGGCTAGGTCAGCCAGACAACTCTAGTTCCAGCTTGTTTTCTGAAAGTCAACCTGTGGTTTAGACCTGTTGGTTTGTAGAGAAGCTATATGGCCAAGTTGAGAGCATGGACTTTGGAACAGGGTGCCTGGGGTTCAAATTCCAACTCTTCTAGTTACTAGCTGTGTGACCTTGGGCAAATCACTTAAGTGTTCTGTGTCTCAGTTTCCTAGTCTACCTAGTGTGTATTCTAATAGCACCTATCGTGGAAAGTTAAATGAGTTAATACATGTTATTCTTAGAATAGCGCTTGGAACTTAGCACCGTATGTGTTTATAGATGGATGGATGGGGGTAGGAAGGAAGAAGGAAAACTGGATACATGGATAGGATGGATGGATGGATGGTTGGAAGGAGGGAAGGATGGATGAATAAGATGAAGAATAGATGAGTGGACTTACTAGGGTGTCCATATTTGGGTCACTCTGATGTGATGGTTGGCATAGTGTGTGGTACACAGCAGGTGCTACACAGTATTAGTTATTATTATTCTGCCTTTTATTGCCAAGGTTCTAAACTCCTTTCATCTCTGTTATTATTTGATGTGTATCTTGTTAACCCATTCTCCTAGTTGATTAACTCAACCACCATTGCTCCAAGGTATAAGCCAGGGGGAAATCAATCACAGGGTTCAGTTGATTGTTGATAGTAGAATTCCATGATTCCAAGGCCCAAGCAAGATTTTCTCCATTTCTCAGCAATCATTTTCTATGTTCCTAATCATCTTCCTCTCTCATTCCCTACACCCCCACTGACAGACTTCCTCCAATGCCAGATTCCCTCCAGTCTTTCCACAACTCCACCTTCCTCTAGCCATACCCTACTCTCTAGCTTTGCTCTTAAATCACCATTGTTGAAGAAATCAATTACTTCAACCCAGTGAGAATAGGTCAGCTTCCATGAGGGTCTTACAAGAACTCAGAGCATGTGGGTGTTGCACAAATTGGAAGAGCCAAAAACATTTATGGACTTCAATTGTCTTGGAAGAATTGTTAGAATGCAAATTTTTAATAGTTTGGCCTATTCCCAATCACAGTGCAGTCTTTTAAGTTGTGGATCATGGAGGGATGTTTGTGGAGCAGAGTAGCATCATGTGCTATTGGTGATGGTTGAGTGGATGGGTGGATCTATGGATGGTTGGACAGACAGATGGATGGAAGAGAGGAAGGAAAGGAGGGAGGGAAGAAGGAAGGGAAGAAAGAAGGATGGATGCTGGTGAATGGATAGGCGATTGGATGGGTAGGTGGTGGATTATACTAAGTGGATAAAGAGATTGGTGGATGGATAGATGGATGGATGATGAAAAGAAAGAAAAAGAGAGGGAGGAAGGAAGGAATGGACGAACAAACATGGTTGAATGATGAAAGAAAGAAAGGTTGGATGGATGGGTGGATGGATATGAGTGGAACTGGGTGGGCAGATGACTGGATTGGATTGACGGCTAAAAAATGGATGAGTGGGAGAATGGGTAACTATTGGAGTGTATACATGTGAGTATATGGAAGGGTGGGGTCCACGTCAGATTTCTCTAATATTTGGTGTTCTTATTGGTTTGGGAATGACCGAGTTCTTTCACTTACCACCCTAGTTGGAACTTTCCTTGTGTCAAGTGAATCCCTGCATGCTTTTGGTAAAAATAAGGTTGTATGCTCATGTTTTACCTCTCTACTTAGAAAGCTTTTGAGGGTAGGGAGCAGTAATTTACCTTCCTCACATCCCCCAGCAGTTCTGCACTATCTTATGCATAAATGTTTGTCAGTTGAATAATGATGAGAAAAATAGTGTTGACAAAGATTATTAAATTTCTGGAAACACTTGGTTTTGTTTACTTTAGCATGAGTCTGAAAGTGGAGTTTCTTGGATTTTTGAATGGTGGTGAGCTGGAGGGATAGACATCTCTCCTCTGAGCAGGTTAAGTGTGTGCCCCTGATTCTTACCCACTGACTATAGATTACAGATCAGACATACCAGGGCCCTACATGGCCCCACTTGATCTGGTCCACTTTGTTTTGTCTTTGATCTCATCCCTTCCATTCTCTACCCATTCTACTCTGTCTCAACCTACTGGTGCTTTTTGCATTTGGCTGTTCCCTCTGCCTGCATCATAGTTCCTCCAGGTCTCCCCATAGCTGACTCCTTCTCTTCATTTAGGTCTCAGCCCAAAAGTTGCCTCCTCTAAGAAGCCTGCCCTCTTCATTTATTGAACACCTAAAGCTCAATAAAGAATATTAAGTATATGTATACTCTCCTATCTGGAAGAATCTTAGAGACATTTTCATATATGTTATTCCATATCTTCTTATGGATATAAGCTTTTTTAAAAAAAATTTACTTTTAGAGAGAAGGGAAGGGAGGGAGAAAGAGAGGGAGAGAATCATCAATGATCGGTTGCCTCTTGCACACCTTCAACCAGGGACCTGGCTCACAACCCAGGTATGTGCCCTAACTGGGAATTGAACCAGCAACCTTTCAGTTTGTGGGGTGATGCCCAGCCCACTGAGCCACACCAGTCAGGGCAGGTATAAGCTCTTTTGAACACATTTCTATGCCACTGAATGTCCTTGGTAGCATCAAGGCTACTGTGTAAAGTTGCACAGGCTGTACACTACAAAACAGTATCGTATCTCATGTCATAGGCATCATAGAACTATACATTTATTATTTAAGTGTCCCAGTTGATAGAGTCTTAAGTAGCTTGTTCTAGAGAAATGAAGATATGACAGTTTTTGACAGATGGACCTAACAACTTGAGATAAAAGGGCATCTTATTGAAGTTCACATAGTGGAGCTGTATGGGTTGGCAGCGACCCCAGAAAAGACTGCTGTTAATATTTGATGACATTCATCTTCATGGCTGTATCATACTTCATGTAACAATCTCTAGTTGTTTGTTTTGCTTATAATAACAGTGCAAGGAACATCTTCATACATGCACCTCTGTCCAAGGTTCTGATTATCTTCAGAGTAAAATTCTGGTCTAGATATGGAACTCAAGTCTTGAAACTGTTGTCACCACTTTCCTTGAACCTGTAAAAGAGCTTTTGAGACCAGGTGACTCAAAATTCAGGAAATTGAGGGGGAGGGGCAGAGAAAGAACCCTGGATTGGTTTGCAGTTCTTCCTGGGCTGCCTAGAAAGCAGTGCTTTTCAACTGGGGGTGATTCTGCCCCACAGGGGACTTTTGGCAATGTCTGGAGACATTTTTGGTTGTCACGAACACGGAGGGAGAAGTGATACTGGCATGTAGAGCTAGACCCTAAGGATGCTACTGAGTGTCCTAAAAATGCACAGGACAGCCCTCCTTCCACCTCAGTAAGGAATTATCCAGCCCAAGATGTCAGTAGTACTAAGATGGAGAAATCTTGATTTAAAAGATGTCATGGATTTCTTGGAGGGGAGTGGGTGGATTTAGGGTTTTGGGGTGACTTAAATTTAATTTACAGTTTCTCTTCTTTGCTGGGTGTTGAAGCCAGCTTTCTGTGAACTTTAGATCCTACACGATCAGCAGCAGCGTTGCTACCAACTGATTCGTTGATGTAAATATAGACAAGTATATAGAAGGAAATCTCACCCAGAGTTGCAAAAGGCTGGCATGAAAGCTGCTGTGGCCTCCGTTTCTCCTTTCTCCTCCTTCTGGTGCCCAGTTTTTAAATCGTGACTCACTTTTTCTGGGTTCCTGGCAAAGCAAGTGCTGCTGGTATAGGCTGTGGTTTTCTGCTCCCTTAGTCCCCATATGATGGCTGGCCTTGTGTACATACAGGCCACAGACCCCTGGGGATGATGAGCTTAGAGATGTGAGGGGGAGTGCATTCATTCATTTATGATTCATTCATTCATTCATAAATGTTTATTGAGTACCTACCGTGTGCCCGGTGAGGTGGGAGGAGATGTAGGCAGGAAGGTGACCAGGGTAGATTTTATGCAGTTTTTTTTTACCATGGTGGGGACTTTTTCTCCAAAGGAATTCCCATATTTTCCCCTGGCACACCTATACTTTTTGTTTTCCATAACAAAAATGGGGTCATTGTGGGTGCTGTTTTTCCAACAATATGAGAGCCACGCTGCTGTGCCCCTGCCCCACCCAGTGATGATATCTTTGCACACATCTGTGACTGTTTACTTAGGACAGAATCCTGGAAATGGCATAGCTGGGTCAGGTGTCAGGCTTAGGGCCAGGTCACAAGGAATAGTAAGTCTGTGCCCTCCAAGGTCCCCCTTCCCCGATTATGGGGCCCAACTAGGTTGCCCTTGATTTAACATCCTGAAGACAATGAGCCTTTTCCAGATCCATGTAGACTGCATCTCCTCCATGATCTCCTGGTCATACCCTTTGCTCAGTTTTCTCTAGGGACATTCTGCACAGATGTCTTTGGGGGCAGGTAGTTGCACCAGGTTCTGTAGACCCTGAGGTTCTGTGGCTCTGTGCGGGGTTTCGGGCAGTCTAGCATAGTGGTGAAGACAGAGGGCTATAGAAGCAGGCTCCCTGGGTTCAAATCCCTACTCTGCTTATTTCCAACTGCACCATCCTGGCAGCTAACTCTCTTACCTTCTCTTGGGCCTCAGTTTCTTCAGTATAACATTAGTGTCTGCTCTGTGGGGTTGTTTTAAGGCACAAACAGTACTCAGAACAGTGCCTGGCAACTGGTATATGCTGAATAAGAGTTTCACCCCCCATTATTGTTATAAGCCAGGTATTAGCTTCCTCTCTCCTCAGTGCAATAGTGTGTGTTCCTGTGTGCCCCTGTTGGTGTGGAAAACCCCTTTGTTTCAGGGTGTCATAGCAGTCATGTGATTTCATGTGAGCTCTCCTAGCCGGAGTGCCAGCCAGGGCTCCTCTCACTGACCAAACAGGATTCCCTGTGCCCCCAAACTGGGTGGAAAGCAGAGCTGGACCATTTTCCACAGTCACGATGGGTGAGCCGGGCCCCCTCTTGGTCCTGTGCTTGTTCACATCCAGGATTTCACCGGAGCTCCAGTAAGAGCAAGTGCCGTATCCTGGGTGGACATGGAAACTGACTACTCTGTTGGACAGCTTGTGAGCCTCAGGCTTTGTGAGAACCTCTCTGTTCAACTCAATCTTTATACCAGACCCACAAGCCCCGTGGATTTATTTTTGCTCCCGTGTCCACAGATGTGCACACAGAGTCTCTGACTGCTAAAGTCGCTTACCAACATCCCACAACCAGCAAGGGGGGAAACCCATGGGACAGGTAACAGCCCAGCAGGGACAAAACCCCAGAGAGCTGGAGTGACTGGGCGAGAGATGGCCCAAGGAGCACAGGTGCATGTGGAGATGTTGCAGGCTTGGTTCCAGACCACCCCAATAAAGTGGGTATTGAGATAAGCGAGCCCTGAGTTATTTTTGTTTCCCAATATGTATAAAAGTTATGTTTGCACACCACTGTATTCTACAGAGTTAAGTGTGCAATAGTATTGTATCTAAAAGCAGTGTACATAGCTAATTAAAAGTACTTTATTGCAAAAAAAAATACTTTATTGCTAAAAAATACTATCATCCGAGCCTTCAGTGAGTTGTGATGCTTATGCTGGTGAAGGGTCTTGCCTTGGTGTTGATGAAAATGGAATATTTTCGAAGTGACATAAAGTGAAGCCTGTAGCTAAGAGACAGAACATGAGGTCAGCCAGCAGTAGGTTCCCCAGTGGTGTGACCTTTGGGAAGTTCACTTCAGGGATCCTCAGTTTCTCCATCTGTACAATGGACAGAATAGCACTTTTCTCTCAGGGACGTTGTAAGGATGCAATTGATGGTGCATGTAAAACACCATGCTTGGCACATAGCGGGTGCTCACCATGTGGTGGGAGCATTGTTTCCCCCTTGGTAGGGGCACTGGGCCACAGAAAGGCACAAACAGATTCAAACCCATGCCCTCGTGTGACTGCCATTCTAGCTGGAGAGACAAACCAAGGACCAGATACAGGGTACTGTTCGTGTGGGGTAAGTGCCACAGGGCAAAAGTGAAGCAGGGCTGGGAGACGGGGCAGAGGGCATTGGCGCCAGGGAGCTGCGCTAGGTGACCTGAGGGCACGTGTGGGTTGGATTCCATTGCTCTGGGGAGTGGTGAAGGTGAGCAGCAGGTGTGGTGAGGCCAGAGGTCTGTTTCATACGTGATGGCTTTGCTTGGAGGGTAGATGGAGGTGGTTGGGGAGACCAAGGCAGGGTGGGTGAAGGGGACAGGTGAGGGGCCCTGAGCAGGGGGGTGGTGCTGGGAAAGGAAGAATGGAGAAGAATCCAAATCATTTTTCTAATTTCTTCCTTTCTCCCTAAGGTGTTTTTCATCTTTTGTCCGAGGCCCTGAGTCACGTAACGATGCAGACAAAGGCACTGAACTCTGGGTTCATAAGTTCCAGGATATTTTTCTAACTTGTTTTTCTAACCTGTTGGATGTCTCATTTCTTTATTTTCTCAGAACTTGTCTAGACCTGCACTGCCCAATTAATTAATTATTTAAAGTTAAATAATACAAACAAGTCAGTTCCTCAGTCACACCAGCCACATTTCAGGGGCTTGGTTGCTATGTGTGGCTAGTAGGACACTATACTGGACAGTGCAGATCTAGAACATTCCATCATTACTGGAAGTTCTGGGCAATTCTAGTGTCAGCATCTCCTGGGAACTTGTTGGAAATGCAGTTTCACCCCCCCCCCCACCATGCTGGGTCCCAATCTGCATCTCCACATGATCCCCCTGTTGATTTCAGCTACACTGGAAATCACTTGGGAGCTTGAATGAAAAATGCGGATGACCCCCAAGCCCCACCCCCACAGATGCTGGTGGGATTGGTCCAAGGTTGGCCCTGAGCTTAGGGAGCCACTCCTGGTGTCTCTACAGTTCATCTAGGATTGGCAGAGAGCCCACTAGGTGGTTAAGAATGCTTGGAAGGCAGGTAAACTGGCGTTGGACCTGTGTGACCTTGGGTAAGCCACTTACCGTCTCTGAGTCGCAAGTCCTCTTTCTAGAAAAGCAGGGACTTGCTGGCCAGGCTGCAAGGAGGAGATGATGTGCAGGTTCACAGTGCTGAGCAGGGGCCTGGGATGTGGGTGGTAAGCACTCCCCATATACAACATTGTTAATTTTTAAAAAGTGAGGCCAGCAGCCTTAGAGCTGATAGTTGGGGTGGAGGAAACTAAACTCTTTTTTAATGGTTTTTAGCGTTAAAACATTGAGGTAAAGGTCACATAATATAAAATTAGCCATTAACCATTTTAAAATGAGCAGTTCTGTGGCACTGAGTACACATTCATGGTGTTGTATGACAAGCACCTCTGTCTTGTTCCGGGACATCACCCCAAAAGGAGATACCATCCCCGTGAGCAGTCACTCCTTGGTCTCCTTCCTGCCCCCACCCCTGGCAACTGCCAGGCTGTGTTCTGTCTTCATGGATTTATTTGTTCTGGTTTTGGAGTTTTTGAAGTCCCCTTCCCGAGCAGAGGACCCCTCAGCATCCAAGTGAAACTGGGAGATAACTCAGCTGTCTTCTGGGTCTTCCTTCCCTGGCACGGGGGCTGCCCCCACCTGCGTTGCCCTCTGCACTTGGTGGCTGTGGCTGTGGTTAATCCCAACAGTGCAGCAGGCCTGTGATCTACTCTCCTGGGGCCTCCGCAAATGAGAGGTTTCATCTCAGCTGGGTTTCTCCAGTTAAATATTTAATAAATAAGACCTACAACTTGTGATGCTGGGAGTGTTTGATAGTGAGATTAATGATAGGTAGAGAGGTGGCCCACAGGCCCATGCCTGAGCTTGGCAGAGGGTGTCCTGGTGGCGCAGACCTGGGCAGGCATCTGGGCCACTGATGTTTGGTACCAATGTTATAGTAACCATGGTGGGCCACACCATCCATGTTCCCTGGCTGCGCCTTTTTTTCTTTCCTCCCTTCCTTCCTTCTTTCTAGATTTTGTTTATTTATTTTCACAGAGGGGAAGGGAGGGAGAAAGAGAGGGAGAGAAACATCCACATGCAAGAGAAATATCAATCTGTTGCTTCTCGCATGCCCCCAGTTGGAGATCTGGCCCACAACCCAGTCACGTGACCTGACTGGGAATCGAAATGGCGACCTTTCGGTTCTCAGGCCAGTGCTCAATCCACTGAGCAACACCAGCCAGGGCCCTTCCTCTTTCTTTAACACTGTCTGGTACAGAGGAACCACTTGATAAACGTGTATTAGAGAAAGGGGGGAAGGGAGAAAGAGGTAGGGAGAGAGAGAAAGGGAAGATAAAGCAGAAAAGGGAGAGAAAGATGAGGGAGGAAGAAAACATAGAGACAGAAAGAGATGGGGAAAGGGAGGGAGGGAGAATAAGAGGACAGATAAGAAACATAGAAAAAGGAAGGGTTGGGGAAAGGCAAGGAATACAATAGTGAGAGAGGGAGAAAGAGACACAGAAAGATGGAGGGGATTGGAAGAGGTAGAGAGAGAGATGGAGGAAGAGAAGGAAAGAGAAAGTAGGAATATACAGAAAAAGAGAAACAGAGAAGAGAGAATATAGTTTCTTATATTTTTTCCCCTCCCCGTTCCCCTTACCACCTCCACCCCGCTTTTCTGTCTCCCATTTCTCATTTCCTTACCCTCTCCCGCTTGCCAGCTCCTCATCCCTTTTCATTTCCTGTGTCTGTTATCTTTTCATTTTCTGTCTGAGTGCTTGCCCTTCTTCTCTTTCTCTTTATAAACTGTCCCTTGGCGTGTGTCTTACTTTTTTCTAGTCCGGCTCCGGCTGACTGTGTGTTTGTGTGTGCGTGAGAGACATAGAGAGAAAATGAACCTCAAGAATGGTGTGGGAACATAGATTATCATCTTAAAGATCAGCCATGAAGTGAACATCCATTGTACCCAGGTCCAGAGCCAGAACTGCCACCGTCTCCCCAGAGTCTCCCATATGCCCGTCCGCTATCACTCCCCCACTCTCCCCCTTTCCTTCCTCGATGCCCCACTTTTGAGGGTTTCATGGGAGTCATCAGCTTGTTTTTCTTTGTGGTTTTACCACCTAAGCACGCCTCTCTAAGTAATATAGTTAAATGTTTTGCGGTTTTGAACTTTATATAAATAAAATTATGTGATTTGAATTGTTTTATATTTTGTTTCATTGGCTCACAGTTATGTTAGCAAGATCCATTCTTATTGTGGTCACTGTGGCTCCTTCATGGTCATATTTGTTCACTGATGATAAATATATGAGTTTGTTCCCTTTTGGTCACCGAAAATAAGCAGTATTGCTAGTTATTTATGGATTTTGCTGCCCATGTGCAGGAATCTCTCAAGGATACATGCCTTGATACAGGATCACTGGATATTAAAATTAGTGCATTTTAAATTTGAATACTGCCAAAGTGTTTTTGCAAACTGTTTGTGCTCATTTACATTCCTGCCATCAGTGGCTGAGCATTCAAGTGGTTCCAGGCCCTCACCAACACTTGGTGTTGTCAGACGTAACTGCAGCCTGTTTAGGTGGGTATGTGGCAGTTTTAGTTTGTGCTACCCAATTACAAAGTAGATGAATGTATTTTATTATATTTATTGGCTACTCAAGTTTCTTCTTTGATGAAGTGCCTCTTTGTGCCCTGTTCACTTTTTTAATTGGGCTGCTTGGGTTTCTTTTTGTATTTTTTTTTTATATTGATCTGTAGGTGATCCTTATGTTTTCTGGAAACTGGTCTTCATTATATGCTGTGCAGTGTCTTTTGTAGGCTTGCCTTCTGATTCTTTTTTATGATGTCTCTTGATCAATAACAGTTCTTAATTTTAATGTAGTTGCATTTAGAAATCTTTTTCTTCACAGTTTGTGGGTTTTGTATCTTATTTAAGAAAGCTGTTTCTGCCCCTAGGTAATGGAGATATTCTATACTATTTCTGAAAGTTTTACAGTTTTGCTCACTGTATGGCTTTAATCAACTTGGAATTGATTTTTGTGTGTGGTATGAGGTAGGGGGTCTGATTTCCTTTGTATTCCATAAATGGCGTACCAGCACTATTTATTTTAAAAAATTCATCCTTGCCTCAGTGATCTATAAGACAACCTCTCTGACTGTTTAACTTTTACCTCCCTTGGTCCAGTCTGTTTCTGTACTCAGCCAGTCATGCTACAAGTACTTATTGAGTGCTGAAAACATACTGAGCACCGGTTACAGTGATGAACATGGCAGATGCAGCTATTACTTTCATGGAGCTTACAGTTTGGCAAGGATGATGGATAAATACTTATGGCTATTTAATTTATAATTACAAATGCTTTAAGGCCTTAGGAGGGACAAGTCCAGCATGCTTTGAGAGTAACATGTAAAACAGCCTCTCCTGAAGAAGGTGATACACAGTCTTTAGTGGAACCCTGCTATTGTAGGGCAGGAGTAGAGGTAAAGATGTACTGACCAGAGGGACAGCATGTGCAGAGGCCCTGTGGCATGCTTAGGAATTTGGTATTTATTCTAAAGGCACTCTCTGGCCACTGAATTATCAATATAATGAAATTGTCTATGATTGGCCCCACTGGCTGCTATGTGGAGAATGGATTGGCCAGGGGCAAGGATATAAGCCATGAGACCAGTGAGGAAATGACTGTAGTCCTTCAAGGAAGAGACAATGTCCCTTGGAGTGGGAGGGTGGCTGTGGAGATGGAAATCTTTGGTTATATTGAAAGGTATTCTGACTTGTTCAGATCCAGGATCATAGGACATCATTAAATCTCAGTTTCTAGGCTCTGCTTTTTGAAGTTGCTTCCAGTCTCCATGTGGATGTGACATATCATTTGGTCCTCCCTAGATCATATCCAATGTGATTCTCTTCCCCAGCCATCCTCCCAGCATTCTCAGCAAATGGTTTATTGCTTTTGATTGGCTCAGCTGGGGTCATATGCTCATGCCTGAGCCAGTCACTGCAGGAAAATGGGAAATGTTGAAAGGGGTGCTTAGATTGGCTTAGGATTGAGTCACATGATCATGGCCTCTGGTGTTGGGGTGGAGCTAAATTCATGGAACAGGGAGGAGAGGTCCCTTTAAAGGTGTATTAGGGTGTGCTGGCAGCTGTAACAGAAGTCGTGAACATTACTGCTGGCAGCATTCTGTTGACCAGAACTTCATCCCATGGTGTATCAGTAGGAAATGGAAGACACACATCAAGAATTGAATTAAGAGATGTGGGAAGAAAAAAAAAGAGATGTTGGCAGTTATTAAAACAGAGAGAGAGGGACACAGGGACAGAAAGACAGAGATGAAATAACTGGTTAGCAGGAGCTGCAACTTGCAGAAGCTGGCAGAATAAATACCCCAACTTCATGTCCTCCCCAAATCTCCTGCCAGGGTTCTTCACTGTTCACACCCATCTGGGAGCCAGAGGGTAGGTTACTTAGTGAGACCATTGGCCTCCCTGGGCATAGCCAGGTAGAAAAGGGAGAGGAGTAGATTCTGGACCACAAAAGACAGCCAGTACCTGTGGCCTACAGAACTGCAGGGGAGGCTGGAACATTTAGTCCACGTGTGCATCTGGGAGGTTGAGGTTTGGTGGACACATTACACTCTCTTTTCCATGAGGACAAATCAGGTTTCCAGGTGGCAAAAAAATAAAACCTACTTTGTTGCTGTTATTATTGGTGGTGAAGATTGTTGGATCTCTGTCCATGCTAGTGCTTCCTCCCTTTTCTTTTCCTTCACTCACTCTGCTTAGAGAGCTGGTAGTGGGAGTCTCAGCAGCCTCTGGAAAGGCAATTGGTTTAATCCGAGGCTGAGGATGAGTAAGTTTCCTGCTTGAAGCAAGTGGCCATCTTGCTGAAGGTGAAACCTAGGAGAGACCCTTGATGCTGAGCCCAGGGAGGTGGATTGGGTCCCAGGGACAGGAAGCAACCCCCCTGCATTTTTCATTTGCTCCACCCTCTTTGGAGCCTGTCTTAGCAGTAAGTAGTAGGATGCACACGTGAAATTATAGCCCAGACATGTTAACAATGGCTTGCGCCCACCCCATCACAATCTGGTACAGCTGTGTTAGCAACAGATCCCAGTCTCCAGCCCCCTCCAGGGTCAGCCTAGCATCTGTAACAATGACCTGTCCTCTCCCAGGCTCGCCCACTTCTTTGAACTCTTCCAGAGTTCTGTAATGATAAGTCATTGATATCTTGACTTCCTCCATTCAAGCTTAACTGGCCACTCCTCACCTCCATGGAGAACGGAAGAGCAGCCCCTTAGTGCTTCTGGCAGTGGACCAGCCAGGTCCCTGCCAAGTCCCCGCCTTCCCACTGCTCTGAGGTCGAGGAAATAAGGAGAGAGGTGGACAGACCCAAGTCCCCCAGGGCCGTGTGCTGACTCCATCTCTCATGAGCGCCATGGTTCCTGGTTTTCATCACCCTTTTCCCAACTTTGCCATATCCCTGCTTCCAGAAGTGAGGGCTACACAGGTTTAAATCCTGGCTTGACCAGGTGGGCAAGTGACTTTACCCCCCTGTGTCTCCATTTCCTCAGCTGTCCAATAAGGACAATCATAGTAACAAGAGTTCTGGATAATACGACAGGCACCTCACTGCATCAGTTAAGTTCCTCCTCTAACACCCTGAGTGGGTGCCGTTGTCATCATCTCGTGTGACGGAAAGAAAACCAAGGCAGAAAAGTTGAATAGCTTGTCTGAGGCTTCACAGTCCACACGTGACAAAGGTGGGATTTAAACCCAGGCTGTGTGGCTCCAGAGGCTGTGTTCTTAGTCAGTAATAATATCTTAATTCCATGAGCTGTTGAACAGACTTAATGTAATAACACAGGCAAAAAGGCTTAGTCCAGTGCCTAGCACATAATAAACACTCAATGTAGATGTTGCAATAGTAATTATATCATTTTACATTATATAGTTATATATTAATACCAAAATAGATGATATAAGTATTTAATATATTAAAATGCAGTTATATGTTATTGTTATCGTTCAGGGATCAGCAAACTTTTTGCAAAAGGACTAGATAGTAAAGACCTGAGGCTTTGTGGGCCAGCAAGTTCTGCCACTGTAGCAAAGGCTCCCACAGAAAATACGTAAACAAATGGGCATGGCTGTTTTGCAATACAACTTTACTTACAAAAACATGCCACAACTTGATGTCATATGCATTATTTCAGGAAAGCGCACCAGGACTGGAATTTGTGGGCTCTCCTGACACCGAGCTTGTCTGTCTACGGCATGGGAGTGATGGTAGTGGGGCCTCTGAGGATGGGCCTCTCTCCCTTCTCTCTTCCCTCACTCATTCCCAAGCAACAAATCACCATTTTCCTTGTCCATTGCTGATTTTCTCTGCCTCGGGAAGCCCACAAGCACATCTGGGCTCCTGTCCCCGCAGTCCTCCCTCACTCATCTGGCTTCCACCATGCTGGCCTCTTTATTCTTCTTCAATCACCCCAGGCATTGTCCTACCTCAGGACCTTTGCACTGGCTGTTCCTTCTGCCTGGATCCTTCTTCATGCAGATAACCTTGTGGCTCCTCCCTCACCTCCTCCAGGTCTTTATTCAAAGGCCACCTTCTCTGCATTGCCCTATTTTAAATTGCACACCCAGAATTTCCCACCCCTCCTCTGCTTTATCTGTCCCTTTGGCGCTCTCTGGTTGTCTCCCACTTTACTGTGACATCCACGTAGTAAGCAGTTTTATTGGTTTCATCCACCAATGTGGATTAGAACAGCCTAGAACAGCACCTGGCATATAGCAGGTAGTCAGTAAATGTGTTGAATGAATGAGCTATGGCTTCATTCATTCTTATTGCTGATTAACATTTGATTGTATAGAAATCTCAGTTTGCTTATCCATTTACCTGTTGATAGACCTGGGTTTATTCTCACTTTGGCCATAACAAAGAAAGCCTCTGTGAAATTCTTGTACCTTTCCTTAACTCTTTACTTGACGAATCCTTAAAAATCCTCTAGGTTTCTCACTGAATGGTACCTCTTCAGAGAGCCTCTCCTGACCCAGCCCCCACTCCTGGTCTGAATTAGGCCTCTCCCCATCATTCCTCGTAGCACTTACCACATACAGTGAATGACACGTTTGTGTCGTAGGGGTGCGGGCAGCACTCTGGCCGGAACTGCCTACTTCCAGAGTGAGAAATGGAAGAAATAAACCAACACAAGCATTTGTAAAACAGCTCCAAGAAGGCACTCAGTTCTCGGGTTTCCAAGGATGGAGAGATGAGGATTTATTTTTGTGGGGAGGGAAATCACGGGTTGCTTCTTGAAGGAAGTGGCTCTTCGTGCTCACTTCATCTGCAGCCTGCAAACGTGGGATGAAAAACTGTCATGAGGTCTCTGAGCTCATGGAACTCATGGCCGATGGTGAAGACAGCAGGGTTAACAAACCCTTGTTTTGTGTTGTCATAGGATGTCATACAATGACAAATAATCATAAGATTGGCACAGAAACACTGTGGGGTGTAGGTTGTACGGCCAGTCCATTTCTCAGGGCATCTCAACCCATGAGCCTGCTGTCAGAGCCAAATGCGAAGGCGGGTGAGAGTTGGGGCAGGAGAGAACTGATCCGGGCACGATGTCACCTCCATGAGAGCTGAACTCTTACCTGTTTTGTCCTCATTCATATCCTCAGCCCTTAAAATGCTGCATAGCACATAGTAGGTACTCAGTTCATTCTTGCTGCATGGATAATAATACGGACCAGTCATGTGGTTGAGAACCCAGTCCATGAGCTCAGAATGAGTTGGGTAACTGCCCATCCATTACAAGCTGCATGCTTGAAAATGAGCCTCAGTTTCTGCTTCTGTAAAATGGGCAGGAGTAGTCCCTGCCTCGTAGGGCTAGACACAGGAAGCAGATGAAAGTCCTTGCCCTCATGGGTTTACATTCTCTTTGGGAGAGACATAGATAAACAACAAACAAGATAATAAGTTGCATAGTACTTCAGGTCATAAGAGCAGTGAGGGGGAATCGACAAGGAGAGTGGGTGGGGAGGCCAGTTGCTGTATTAGGTACAGCCTCACTGAAGAATTGGCAGCTGAGCCAAGACTTCAAGGAGGTAAGGAGGAAGCCCTGAGGATATCTGGGGGAAGAGAGAACAGCAGATGCAAAGGCCCTGAGGCAGGGTCATGCTTGGCCTGTTGGGGGAACAGTGAGGAGGCCAGGGTGGCTGAAGGGAGTGAGTGAGGGGGAAAGTAGGAGGAGGCGAGGGCTTTGGAGGATGAGAGCAGAAGCTGGGGAGGAGGCGGACAATACCGGTCCAGGCAAGTTGGGGCCAGGTTGTTGGCTGTGGAGATAATGAGCAGTGGTTGGATTCTAACAATAATTTTTAAAAAGTTTATTGTGGCAAAACACATATAACATAAACTTTACCATTTTGCGATGTACAATTCAGTGGCCTTTAGTACATTTGTAATGTGCAACCATCACCTCTGTTTAGTTTCATATTTTGTCCCCCCCCAAAAGGAGACTCTATACCTGCTAGTAGTTACTTCCTATTCCCCCTCCCCCTAGCCTCTGGAAACCACTGTCCTGGATATAATTTGAAGGTTGACCCGTAGGATTTCTGGACAAATATGTGGCAATGGCTCAACGAATTAACACGCAGAAAGCACTTAGGCAGCACATAATATGTGCTCAAGACGGAAATGGCAAAGCTGTGTTGGCAGCAATGGTAAGCACTTTCCAGAAGCCTTGCTCTAATGCTAAACTGGTCTACTCATCTATTTGGAATTCCCACCTGCAGCAGAGCCAGGATCTTCCACACTTCTAGTGTGGCCTGGGTCGGGGTGGCAGAGGAGAAGTCAGGAGGGCCAAGCCAGCACCATCCATTCTGGAACATCACCCGACTTCAGCCCAGGTTTCCCAGAACCGTGCAGGAAAACATCCAGCTGATGGGAGTCCTGGCACGCCCTGGCCTCAGCTTCCTGAGGCTGCTCTTACACCATCTAGCATTGGTTGGGCCTCCGACTGAGCCATGATAGTGGCTTTCAGGGGAAGAGCAAGAAGCATGCAGGTTATCTTTGTGGTTGTGCCCCCACTTCCTTATGTGGCTTCGTATAACTCCCTACTCCATTCTGTTACTGTGGACCTCTCACCCAAAGGGGGGTGAAACTCCCCACCTCTTTCCTAATGTTTGTGATGTGTTTTGGTTACTGAAGGTGGGACCCCTTTATGTGTGCTCTGGTGTTAACTTTCTGGTTCCTTCTGTCTCTCCCTTAATGCATTATTTTTTCCTTGTTCTTCTGCCCCCTCCATTGATATTTCCTCTTATTGTTATCTGAACTTGATTCTCAATTCCTGCCATGTGCAGAGCAGTAGAGCTAAAAGACCATGGACCATATAGTCCTGAATTCTGATCCCACTTCTGCCACCTTTGATGCTGTTTGACTTTGGGCAAGTCTTTTAATCTTCCTGAGTGGAAATCCTTCACTTTGCTCAGCTAACATTTCTGGGTTTTGTCTGGCCACATGGTAGTGTCTCATTCCCATGTCCTTGAAGTTAGGCACAGTCTTGTGACTTGCTTTAGCCAATGGAATTTGAGGGGAAGTAACATGGGTCACTCCGGGGCAGAAGTGTTAAGAGTCAGTGTGCAGTTCACCATGTTTCCTTTTGCCTGCCTTCACCCTCTTGCATGCACAGAGATGGAGCCTCCCTCAGACTAGGTGCTGGAGAGAGGAAGGCGTACAGCAGAGTCCCATCCCACCTGCAGTGGACCCACAGCATGAGCAAGAAAAGTCTGTGGTGTCCTCAGCCACTGAAGTTGGGGAATCATTTGTCACTACAGAAGGATGTAGAAGATGGGGTTGTAACACCTCATGCCCTGTGCCTGGGGCTAATAATATGTAAGCACAGTGCATAGTGTTCTTGTGAGGGTTTCATAAACTTCCATGCATTTGAACTTCTAGCTAACAAACATTACTTCCCTTCTGTTTTCTTCCTTTAGGACCTCTACTTTCTTTCCCTGTTTTTTAATCTTAAAAAATGTGAGAAAAAATTGTTTGACTTTTCTTCTGAGGAGGAGATGAATAGTTTCTAAAGACCTGGACATTGATTAATTCACCCTCAGCCTCATTCTTCCTACAACCTTTTTTTTCCTTCCTTGATCACTTAGCATCTGCTGAGGGGTGAAGGAGTCTCTGTTTTAACTTATTCAGTTTTAACTCTTGTCATTATCATTTTCTCTTTCCTCCCCTCCCACCCTTTGTCTGTTCTATTCCTGCTCACCTGACTGGGAGATTATACTCAGGTTCTAGGACCTGCAGTGTTTCTCTGTTGTCTTCAGCTTCTTGCTTACTTAGGCGCCCCTGGGAATCAGTTGTAGTAGCAAATTAACAAATAGCTCTGAAGCACCTCAAGCTTGAAGACATTTACTTTTGCTCACCTAAGCAGGATCCTGGAGCAATTGCAAATACCCTGTCCCCTCCTGTAACTCTTTCTTTAGCGTTGGGAGAGACTTAGGCAGGGGCAGTGCAGACCCAAGCAGAAGATCTTGGCCGAGGCTCCTTGAGTGCTGGCCTCATTGGGTGTTGTCATATTGATTAAGCTCCTGGGACAGCTGCCAGCAGCCTCTAGGATTAAATCAATAGAGTTTGCAAAAGTAAAAGCTTCTTTTGGAGGCACAGAAGATGTTGGTTTATTTTTTAATGATAAAGCTTCAAGGAGAATCTTCACGAATGGCAGGGCCAGCAGAGTAAAGGCCAGACAGACCCAAATATTTGGGGAAGTACACGGGGAGCAAGCGAACGCAGTTTCATTCGGGGATTTAAGGATTTCTGGAAAGATCTATTTAATGTGGGTTGCCAGTGCCACTGCTGGGAGACTTGGAAGAGAAGGTGAAGGATACGGAGAGGACTGCTGCTGAGATGTGAAGGGAAATGAAGTAGCTGTGGATTCATTTTCTCATTCAATAAGCATTTACTGGGATCCTACTAGGTGCTGGGCATTGGGGTGGGTGATGAGGATGGAATGGTGAGCAAATTCTATGATGTGCTCTTAGAAGAGAAAAGAAGAAAGGAGAGAAGTTCTTGTGCAGATGGAGGTAGAGATAGGAGTGATGTAGCCACAAGGTGAGGAATGCCTGGAGCCACTGGGAGCTGAAAGAAGCAAGGAAGGATCCTCCCATAGAGCCTTTGGAGGGAGCTCAGTCCTGTTGATACCTTAACTGTGGGTTTCTGGTCTATATAACTGTGAGAGACTAAATTTATGTTGTTTCACCCAATTTGTGGTAATTCATTACAGCAGTCCTAGAAAGTGAATATAGATGCTCCTATGATGTTTGAGATGCTTCAGAGAAGACACAGAAGAATATACCATAGTCATCACCAGAAACTCACTCTGTGGCAGGGAGAAAATGGAAGGAGAAATACCCCAATTCCTTCTTCCCTCCCATCTCCTGCTGCTGCTTCCTATTGGCCAAACCCACCTGGAAGGCAGAAGATGAGGGAGGTTGAGTGACACAGTTCAAAAGAGGCAGCCCTGCTTCTCCCAGGTCACCAAGCAGAATGATGGGTGGCTATTTTGAGGGAAAGGGCAGCAGGAGAATGACAAAACACAGCAAAATGCATGAGACTTCTTAGAAGGTGGATATAGTCAAGAAGGGAAGATACCTAGGATTGATCCCCAGGGGAGACCAGCAGTTAGAGATTTAGTAGAAAAGGAAGAGTGAAAGAGGAGCAAGAGAAATAGTGACAAGACAGATAGGAGGAAAACCCAAAAGGAGGCCATAGCCATCTGAGCAAAGAAAAGCAGCCCAAGAATTTGGTGGCCTGGAGGTCTTTGGTGACATTCTCTACAAGAGTTTTGGTTGTGCGATGGAGCTACAGGCCAGCCTGGAGGGGCAGAAGACTTTGAGGTGAGGAAGTGGAGGTAACACTTGTAGTCAACTCCTTTCTTAATGAAAAGGAGTGAGACATGAATTGATGGCTGGTACGAGATTTGGGGCCAGGGGCAGAGTATCTAACGAAGGGAGAATACTAATTTCTCTAAATTAGGTCATTCTCAGCACTGTACCAGTATATTCTGCTGTCTTCTCCCATCTAGGATGCTGGAGATCCTGAGTGCCCACTTGAGGTTTAGGATCATGATTTTTAACATCATTAGCACTGATCATTGATCTCATTTAGGAATGTTCCTCTGTACAAGCACCAAGAAGGCAACTAGTTGGGGTCATCCAGGGATGGGCTTTTTCCAGGAGGGAGAGACAGGCGCAGGAGTGATATGTAACCAGCCTATGCAAGGTTAATGAGGAAGGAAAGGAAGGCAGGAGAGGGTGCTGAGAATTGGTGGGTGACAAGGCTGAATGGGATGGGTGTTGGTATGCATGTAAGAGACTTAGTGGAAGAAGGAGAGTGATGACTAAAGAGAACAATGCTGGAAACAGATGTTTTGGAGGCAGTTGGTGTCACTTCTGAGCGTGCATGGCTGGAGTGGCTTGGAGTTGGCATTGGTCATTGATGAGGAGGTATGGATATCCTCCAATAATCAAGGAGGAAGGGATCAGTAGGGACAATGGTTTCCCTGCATGGAACTCGAAGGTCATAGGAAGTAATAAGCTTTACCAGAGTCTTACTCCCAGCTTTTATTTTCCTGGGGGCCTCAGCATTTTGGCTGTTGGGGCTGTCTTTGACTTTGGACTTCCCACTGAGCCCAGTGGTACTGGGAAGGACCTTCATGGACTTACTCATTTTGGGTTGGGGTGCTTCTTGTCCTTATTGCCTTACCTGGGGCATTTTCCTTGCTTGCATCTAATGAGAGGGGGCATTCTTCACTTTTTCTGGCCTCTTAAGTACCTTTCTCACCACCTGGTTTGGGAGAATCCATCTTTGCCTCAGTTGCTTTCTTGGGGACTCTTCTCCTTGGCTTCACTGAGTGTCTTCAAGACCAGCATGGCAGCCCTGGCTGGTGTGACTCAGTGGACTGAGTGCCCACTGTGAAGCAGAGGGTCACTGGTTCAATTCCCAGTCAGGGCACATGCCTGGGTTACAGGCCAGGTCCCCAGTAGGGGGTACGTGAGAGGCAACTACACATTGATGTTTCTCTCCCTCTCTTTCTCTCTCCCTTCCTCTCTCTCTAAAAATAAATAAACAAAATCTTAAAATTAAAAAATTAAAAAAGAAAAAGACCAGCATGGTAGACATCTCTCTGGGCTGGATTATCATTTTATTTTTAGGAACTAATTTGAAGCCACTAGTGGCTCCCTTGGCCTTGGATTTGATGATTTTAAGAGAATTTCCAGGTTTGAATTTAAGCCGAGGTAGATGGAAAGCATAGAGAAGATGGAGAGGAAGCAGAGGATTTCACTGGCCACTGCACAGGGTGACAGTGCGGTGAGACAGGAGAAGGGTCTCCCCTCAGGAGAGTGAACGTATCAGGGAACACAGTTGGAGATTGAATCAGGAGGCAGAGACTTCACACCACTTGGATAGCTCCAGGGAACTTTATTGTCCTGATAAAAAAGAGACACCCCATGAGTTTAAAATTGACCAACAATATCTTCTGCTTACAACTTGTTTTGGTGTTTTTTTCTCTTTTTCTTTTTTTTTTAATCAAAGGAACTTTATTTTGCTTGTGTGTGTGTGTGTTTTCCATGAGTCATGTTAATTCTTCCTTGTTTAAACTTTTTGATACAGAGCAATTTCTGTGTTTACAGTATGAATTTAATTTCAGAAGGAACACATGTATACACATTGACCTCACTTTTTAAAAACTGGAGGATGTAGCCCTGTGAATTTCCTGGGTAGATTTGGCAGCATCTGTGAGAATGCCAAGTGTGCACCCCTCTGACCCGGCAATTCCTCATGTTGGAATTTATCCTGTAGAAAAAAAATCTTCACAAGTGCACAAGGAGATTTGGTCAGATTATTCATCACAGTTTTGCTTGCAATAGAGACAAACCAGAAGCATTTAGGGGAATATTAAATAAATGAAGATGCATCCATTCACAAGAATACTGCACAACCTTTTAAAAGAGGGCGGTCCAATTAAAAAATAAAAGAGGGAGCTTCCATGTGCTGATATGCCTGGTGTGGTGAGGGGCCCAGCAAACTGAAGAATTACATATTCTCTTTTTTAAAAGATTAAAGGTAGTTTTGTATATTTATTTCCATTCATTCAATAGTACTTATTGAGTACCCACTCTGCATTGGATGCTGTTCTGGTTCATGGGGACACAGCTGAGAACAAATCAGGAAAATCCTTTCTCTGATGGGGTTGAGATTCCAGTGAGAAAGAACACTATCAATAACAAATAACTAAAATACCTAGTCTGTTTTATCTGAGAAGCTGCTAGAAACAAACAGGGGTTTGAGATTTGAGATGTGGTGACCAAGGAAGATAATGTTTTAGTACAGCCTGAAGGGGGCGAGGGAATGGGCCCTGCTCAGACCCAGGAAGGCAGAGCAGCCAATGCAAAGAAGGTGTGTCGGGGAGACTGGGAGGCAAACACCAGGCCGTGGGTGGCGATTATCTCTGGGAAGCGGGGTGTGGTAAGGATTTTCCACTTTTCAAATGATACTTTATAAATTTAAAAAATTAAAAACAGAAGAATACAATAAACACATATTCCTTTTATAACTAAAATTACTTGTTATTCTTTAAAAAGGGGATCTTAAAGCTTGTCCAGGTGGTACTTAGGGGTGAAGGCCCAGAAGAGTCAACCAGAATAGTTAGTGAATAAAGATGGGAACTCTTGAGAATTAAGAGGAAATAAGAGAAGCAAAACTAACAGGATTTTTTTAAAAATTGAAATGAGATTCATATCATTGTAAAGCGGACAATTCGGTGGCATTTAGTACGTTCACAGCGTTATGCAACTATCTCCTCTACCTAGTTGCAAGACATTTCCACCACCCCCAGAGGAAACCCTGTCCTCATTAAGTGTTTCCTCCTGAACTCCCCTCTTTCTCCTGCAAGTAACAAACTGCATTCTGTCTCCATGGACATGCCAAAAGATTGGAACAGCCCAGAGGTCCATCAGTGGGTGAGCTGATACACAAATGATAGTCCATTCATACTGTGGACTATTATTCAGCTGTGAAAAGGAATGAGGTATTGATACACAGTACAATATGGATGAACCCCAAAGACATCATGTTGAGTGAGAGAAGCCAGACACAAAAGGTTGCTTCTTGAATGGACCCATTTATATGAAATATCCAGTGGAGATTTTACAACATTTATTTTGAACCTGATATTAATAGAGTGGACCACATATACATTTACTGCTTTCTCCTCTTGGAATCGTTTCCCATTTGAGAGGAGGCCTACTCAGCCATGGTGGGAGTGAAGAGGAGGGACTGAGACTTACGTGTTAAAAAAGAAATAGGAAAGTTAATACTAGTAGCAGCAATTGTAATAAAAACAATAAAATAAGCATTGATTGCATGGTTGCAATGCAGTGGACCCCATCTTATGCTTTCCTAAGGTTACTCAGTTTTCTAATCATCTCAGGAACCAGAATGAACACCAACAAAACACTTTTATTGAGTAGGTACTATATGTCGAGCCCCATGTTGAGTTTGTCCCCTCATGCCTTTCTCACACAGCTTGTGAAGTAAGTGCTACTTTTCACATTTTATATGTGAGGACACTGAGGCTCAGAGAAGGTAACTCTTTTGCCCAAGGTCAAAACCATGTCTGACTCCCAAACCCTTTTAACTGCTCTACTGTATGATTTCTTTTGCAGATGTTTCCAGTTTTCTGAGCAGAAGCATGATCTAGCTGCCCTGGGTAGACTTCTCTTTTCAGAACCAAAATGTTAAAAATCCTTGGATAATATTAAAAAACAAATGACACATCAAATCTACTTGGTGTCAGGTTTTTGATTTTTCCCTTCATTGGATTTTCTTGCTGACATAATGAATCTTTTTTAAAAAAATTCTTTGGCTTCTACTCTGTATGTGAAATGTAGATCTTTACAGTGTCTCAGAGAGTGTTAGTACTTGATGCCGGGTTTGCTTGCTCTGCCCCAGACTTACCTGGGAGCTGAATGTGAAATTAAACTTGCGCCCTCGTCGCTGGCCGTGGTGCTGAAGACGTCCGGAGCAGCACCAGAGTTGCCCTTGTTAGTATGTCGTCACAACGGGAGTCTCATACTGACGGGCTGGTGGAGAGCTCTTTTCTAGGCTTGATTTTTGGTTGTTACTGTGTGTTGGAGACTGTGAAGCCAAAATCTGAAAACTTCAGGCCCCTTGGATTATTGGAAGTCGAAATATTTATTAATGTGACTTCCTTAGAATGGGTTTTATGAGGGTGTGGACTAGCATGCTGTGGTTGATTGTTACTAAATTGTGGCAGTCAGTTGGTTGAGATTCCGGTGAGGTCTAGTCCACTTGGTCTAGTCTTATACTCGTGTATAAGATCATGGGCCCAGGCATAGTCCAATTCCAATTTTTGAATAAAAGCAAAACCATACACTTTTTAATATGGGAAGCCGCCAAGTGATCTGGGAACCACCAGCTTAAAAACAGGGATCTTGTGGTGAGACCTAGCTCTTCCATTACATCCTGTATGACCTTGAGCAATTCATTATCCTTTCTGAGCCTTGATTTCCTTGTCTGGAAAATGAGGCTTGCAACAGAACTCACCTTGTAAAACTGCTACAAGGAATTAACTGAAACAATGAGTGTGAAGTGCTCAACACAGTATCTGTACAACAAAGTGCTCAATAAATGGTAGCTCTAATTAGGAGTTTTGTGCTTGTTAATGGCCCCATAATAGTTCATGTTGCCAAGTTAAATTGTGGCTTTTGTTTGGCAAAGCAAGGGATATGTCCTACACCCATACATGTAGAGCCCTGGTAACCCCACTTTTTCCTGGTAATTGTGACAAGCATGGAACTAACATGAAAAGAAGGTCTGTTTGGATTCTCCCTACAAGGTCAACTGCTTGGTTGACTCAGTGAAGTATCTGTTCCCTCATAAAACACCCACCAGGAAGCTCCTATAGTAGAGATAAGGCCTTGATAAGTTAATAAACCTAATTTGATTTTCATACTAACAACAGGAGTTTACGGATGAGATGGAAGTGGGGGCACTACAAAAAAAGGATGAATTACTTGGATATTCTGCAAGGTCTTGCTAAGGGGCTGGAACCATCAGCCATGCCCACTTTGCAAATTGATTTTCCTTGATGTTCTGGATCTCAAGAGCAGTTCCTGTTAGCAGATGCATCCCTCCCTCCCCGGGAAGAATTGCTTGGTCGTTACCGCCGGTGTTGTACACAGCCCCTCTCCAGGGCCTCTGTGGGTCCTTATCAATTTAATCGAGGGGGGAGCTTTGTGCATCTGCACTTGCCTGCAGGGCTCTTTGCTACCCCGCCTTCCATGAGCCATTTCAGGAGCCAGCTTTTCCTCCCATCAGGGATGCTTCTCTTCTTTCATCTCCACCCCCCTTCCTCCCCTTGGCCTCTTCTGCTGGCTGATTATTCTGGATCCCGCTGACACAGGTGCTTTTTCACCAACCAATCCGGAAGCAGGCTCAGCTCAGCTAGCAGAGGCATTGCTCACCGCAGCTGTGAGTTAGAACCCGGCTTTCTAAATTAGGAGGATCAAGCACAATTTGGGGTTGGGCTGAGAAAGCCTTACCTCCCCCTGCCTGGACTACCTTTGACTTCTGCCTGGGATGAGACATCTCTTCCCATGCCAAGAAGTCAGTACCCCATCTTTATGTCTGTTCACCAGCCAATCATTGTTTATTTCAAGGAGTTGGTTGAGTCCTTAACATGCCCACAGAGACCTGGAATGAGATGGAGTGGAGGGGAGCGTGCAAAAAGCAGGACCTACCCACCCTTTCTTTCTTGTACAAGTGTTTATTGAGCAACTACTATACCATATGACATATGCTATCTTAAGTGCTGAGACCAAAGCAGTGAACAAAGTAGACAAAAATCCCTGCTTGCATAGAGCTTACAGTCTAGTGGGGGAGACAAAAAGTGAAAGAGATAAAGAAGAAAAATATAGCAGATGTTTGGGGACAAAGACCAAGGGGAAGAATGGAGCAGGGAACGGGGGTTGAAGGCCCCACTGAAGAACAACAGGTACAAAGGCCCTGGGGCAGGGACCACCTGGCGTGTGTTTGGGGATCCTGTAGGAGACCAGTGTGGTTGCTGCTGAGTAAACGAGAATGGAGAAGATGAGGGCAGGGAGGTGACAAGGGCAAGTCATGCAGGGCCCTGCTGGCTGCCAGGAGGGCTTGAGTTTTCTGAGTGAACTGGGAGCCATGGGAAGGCAGTGACCACTTCCACATGCATTGTCATAATTTTCCTTTTGCTTATTTGTCTCATTCTAACATTGCTCTTGTTTCATCAAGATCTTGGGTTTCTCATCAACCCCCTTGCTTGAGTGGTGGCAGAAGTTCAGGATGGCTGAATTCTTCTCCTAGGGTCATGATGTGGAGGAGAAAGCTTGGGGGGAGAGAGAAAAGCCCCGACTTCTGGGATGACTCAAAGCCACAATTACCTGGGCTCCTCCTGCCCCTGAAATAGATCTAAGGCAGCACTTACCAAACTTCAGTGTGTGCACAGATCCCCTGGAGCTCTTGCTAAAATGAAGTTTCTGACTCAGCGGTCGGCCTGGGGTCTGAGACTCTGCGTTTCAGTGGGTGCTGCCTATGCTGCTGGTCCTTGGACCGCAAGGGTCAGAGGTCGATTTTGCAGGTTCTCTTTTGGGGCATGTCTGTAGACATTGGCGGGGTCTGTGGGTGCATGGAGGCAGAGGTAGATGACATTTGATAGCCAGTGTGGCCATGTCTGACAAGAACTAAAAAAAAAAAAAAACAGAAATAGGGGAGGAAGGGCAGCCTCGTTGCATTTGCCAGTGTGCTGACTAAGCCTTCATCACCATACCCAGTGAGCTCTGGGTCTGCAATCCAGGCGACACTGTGCACCTGAAACCCTAATAACTCAGCCCATAAAAGTGCTGCTTGCTGTCAGCTTTCTGGGATGCTTCCTGGAACCTCGGCTCAAATCTGGTGCAAAGGAAGTCACATCCCAGCTGTTTGGGGGCAGAAGGCCAGGGGGCTGGAGGATTGAGAAGGCAGCTTAATGCACAAGCAAGCAGGGAGCTAGTTGGCAGGGAGGGGAAGCAAAATAATCAGATTCAAATCATGATTTCAGAAGCCTCAGCAAGGGGAGGCCAGGGAAGGGCTTGGCGTTGCTTCTCTGTGTACAAATATTGTCTCTTATTTTCCGGGCTGCAGGGTGAGGCAGAATGGAGTATTTGTGCAACAGAGCCCAGCTTTGTTCTCTGTGCTCCTAATGACTGTCAGCTCGGAGGCAGGAAGCCAATCAGAGACGATCCTCGGCAAGGCTGGCTTTTGTTGGCTCCCCAAATTGCCCTGAGTCTCAGATTTGCTTTTTAGAGTGTGCATGAGTGCAACTCAGCTGCTTTCAGCTGCAGGCAAGGGCTGGAGCTGGTGACAAAGAAGGCCTGGTTTTCCTGACTTCTGTAGACATTTACTCCCAGGTTCCCTGCATCAGACTCTGTTTTCTCACCTGGAAAGTGGGCAGATGCCCCTACTCCTCCAGTCTGTAAATTCCCTTGGTTTTGTGGAGCTTCCAAAATGCCAAACCTAACTCTAGGGCCAAAGGGGAGACTGAAACCAATTACATTTCCAAGGGAGAAAGCTGGGAGGAGGGCAGTGGTTTAACATGGCCAAGTTCATGACATGCTCTTTGATCCTTCTGCACAACCGTAGATTTCAGTATTCCCAGGAGATACTTGGAAGTGTCTGGAGGTCACTTTTGGTTGTCACAAGTTTGGGTTGTCATAGCTGGAGAGGAGGGGGTGCTGCTGGCATCTAGTGGGTGAAAGCCAGGGGTGCTGCTCAGCACCCTGCAGTGCACAGGATGCCCCACCCCAGAGCATGATCCTGCCCCAGATGTCAGATGTGCTGAGGTTGGGTAACTGCTCCAGAGGAAGCAACTCTGTGCTCTTTCCCTCTAGCATCCATTTCTTCACGCCTAAACCTCTTCTCAGAGTTTGCCGGCTCCGTTTATGGAGGCTGTTGGATGGGGGTGGTGTGCTGACAGGGGGGCAGGGGACATTCTCATTCACCAACTGGTCGGCTGATCAAGCCTTAATATGAACTGAGCAGGACAGACCCTCTCCAAGTGGGAGTGCAGTGGGACTCCCTGGTGCCTCCCTAGGGGGCAGGGAGGAGTTCACCTGGAGGGAGACTGAATGGTGCATCTGCCACTCGCCACAGGGACTGCCCCTTCCCTCCCTCAGGTCTTCTAAGGTCAGCTTCTCAGAGGCCTGCCCAGCCATCATGTATTTTTACCGAGGTGAAATTCACATAACAATATTAGCCATTTTAAAGTGACTAATTCACTGATATTTAGTACATTCACCATGTTGTGCCGCTGTCACCTTTATCTGGTTACAAAACATTAAGCAGTCACTCCAATCCCTCCCCCCAGCCCCTGGCAGTTTGCTTTCTGGTTCTGTGGATGTGCCCATTCTGGACATTTTGTATCAGTGGAATTTATACTCTCTGTGGTCTTTTTGTGTCTGGCTTCTTTCACTCAGCATAATATTTTTGAGGTTCATCCACATTGTGACATGTGTCAGTGCTTCATTTTTGTGGCTAAAACTCCATTTTATGAATATACAGCATCTTGTTGAACAGTTCATTAATTGATGGACATTTGGGTTGTTTCTACCTTTCAGTGATTATGAACAGTGTGCTGCTGTGAACATGGATGTGCAAGTATTTGTTTGAGTGTCTGTCTCCCGTTTCTTTTGTTCATATACTTAGGGGTGGAATTACTGCATCATATGGTAATTCAATGTTCAGCTTTTTGAGAGACCACCAAACTGTTTTCCACAGTGGCTACACCATTTTACATCACCACCGGCAATGTTCAATAGTTCCAGTTTCTCACATCTTGTCACTGTTTTCTGATTCTTGCCATTCTAGTGGGTGTGAAGTGGTATCTCCTTGTGGTTTTGATTTGCATGTCCCTAGTGGCTAATGATGTTGAGCATTTTTTCATATGCTTGTTGACTATTTGAATATTTACTTGGAGAAATGTCTATTCAGGGCCTTTGCCCATTTTTTTCAATTGGTTGTTGTCTCTCTGTTGTTGAGTTATAAGTGTTCTCTCTATATTCCAGACACTAGAGCCTTATCACACATATGATTCACAAATATTTTCTCCCATCCTGTTGTTTACCTTTTCAATTTCTTGACAATGCTCTTTGATGCACAGAAGTTTCAATTTTGACAAAGTCCAATTTATTGATCTTTCTCTTTTGTTGCTCATGCTTTTGGTGTCATATCTGACCACCACATTTTATTTTTAAATTGTATTAATTTTTATTTTTTTATTGTTGACACTCTTACAAATGCCCCCTATCTTCCCCTCTTTGCCCCCTTCCACCCAGCCCGTGCCCCCCCAGTCCTTCACCATGCTGTTGTCTGTGCCTGTGGGCTATGCATGCGTGCATATATGTTCTTAGACTAATCTCTTCCATCCCTGCCCCAGACTGATCTCAGAGGGGAAGGGGATGGGGGCCTGAAAGAGATTAGCCTGACCATCATATTTTAAGTTGCAACCCATGACTTTCTTTCCTCCTTTTTCTTTCCATAACACTCACTGTCTTCGAACAGACTTGTCTCACTTATTTGCTTCTCTTCCCCGAGGGCAGAGGTTTTTGTCTGATTTACTTTCTGCTGTGTCCCCAGCACCCAGAATAGGGCCTGGCACACAATAGGTGCTGATTTCATATTTGTCCAATAAAAGTCAGAGGTGAGATTTAGGAAGAATATCCATATTTTTCTTACAGAGTCATCTGCCGGGGTTTTAGGGAGTGAAATTACTCTGTGTGAGATTATAATGGTGGATACGTGACATCATTTGCTCAAACCCATGGACTGTTCAACACCAAGATTGAGCCCTAATATGAACTATGGACTTTGAGTTACTATGATGTGTCAGTGTAGGTTCATCAGCTATAACAAATGTCCCCTGTGGTGGGGGATGTGAATAGTGGGACAGGTTGTGCAGGTGGGGGGACAGGGCATACGAGAAATCTCTGTACCCTCTGCTTAATTTTGCTGTGAACCCAAACAAACTGGAAAGATTTTTCCTTAATTCCACCATACTCCCTTTGAATACATGATTTTAGCCACCATCATAGCAAACTGCATCGTCCTCGCCCTGGAGCAACACCTACCTGACGATGACAAGACCCCCATGTCTGAGCGGCTGGTGAGTGATGTCTTCCTTTTGTGCCAACCGATGTGGTGGTGGGAGCAGAGGGCGGCGCTTGGTCATTGAGCTAAAAGCTGGATTGTGGGCCCCGTGCCCAGGGATGCCTCAATTTCAGGAACCCTGATAATCTGGGGAGAGAGATGCCCTCACTGCCCATTCCCCACCCTTGTCCCCCACCAGACCTGGCATCAACCAGGAGGGGATGGGTGGGAGTGGTCACACTATCCATGAAAATGTCACATTTAAGCCAAATCCTTATGAAAAATTTGAACTGTACACCAAAATACAAAGAACAGTACAATGATCCCCACCTCACAATAAACCTATCATCGAGATTCAACAGTTGTCAAGATTTTGCCTCATTTGTATTTTCTATCCTTTTTAATTTCCATGGTGTGTCTTTCTTGGCCAGATTTTAAAGGCAATTCCCAGATAACACATCAATTTTTGGCCATGTACCTAAGTTTGCATTGCTAAAAATATGGCATTTTCTGAGATCACCACAGTTTTGTGTTCACACCCAAAACAATTAATAGTGGTTTTTTGAGATTGTCTAAGACCCAGTCAGTAATCACATTCCTGTAATTGTCTCAGAAGAGGCTTCTTAGAGTTGATTTGTTTGAACCAAGATCCAGATGTGGTCTAGATTTTGTTATGTCACTTAAGACTTTTATCTAATCTAGAGCAATACATTCTCTCCTGTCACTGACTTATTGCAGAAACCAGTCCAGATGCCCTAAGGAGTGTCCCACATTCTGATGTCTGCCTGGTGGCTTACTTATGATGTCATTTAGCTTGTTTCTCCATCCCTGTGTTTCCTTATACATGAATATCAGCTCTGGAGGACAGTTGAAGTCCTCACTGAAATTTTCTCATTTGATGAAACTCTGCAGAGCTGAAAACTAGCATTAAGTTCCTTCTTGATCCCCCTCAGTGGCCTCCCAGCTCCTTGGGTCCCCTCCTCCTCTCTGAAAATACAATGGAGGAGACTTCTGCCCTTCCTTTCACTTTGTTAGAACCAGTTATAATAGCTCCAGGGTATATAGAGGGTTGTAAGAATCCGCTGGTGAAAAGAGTGCATTGAAACAAGTCGCAAATAGTAGTGCCGTGGCAAGCTCATATACAGCACATAAAGGGAGGATGCAAATGATTGAAGCTTGAGAAACATTGTCCTAACAGATAGGAAAATATCTGCATAGGGACTCTGACAGAGTAGAGCTTATAGCTTAACTTCGGCTCCTACAGACTGTCGTCAGCTGGGAGCCAGAACCGGCAGGAGGTGCCGCAAGAGGCTGGGGGTGGAGGCTATGGCCATTGGCCAGCCAGCACAGAAGTATTATCCCAATATTTGAGCAACCTGAACACCTCTGCTGGTGCATACCAGCTGAGAAACATCACAAGGGTCAGATTTGGGGGTGAGGCTGGTGCACAGAGTCCCACTCCAAAGGCCTTGAGCAATGCGTACAACAAGGAAACAGGCTAGGCCAGCACTTCCTGGTAGAATTTCTGCCGTGATGGAAATGTCCGCCATCTGCACTTTCTAATATGGAAGCCACTGGAAAGGTAGCTAATGTGACTGCGGAACTGGATCTTTCATTTTATTTCACTCAAATTCATTTAAATTTGTTCAGATGTAAGCTGCTACATGTGACCTGTGGCTGTTGTCTTGGACAGTGCAGGTCCAAACAGTTCTACTTGGCCAAGTGGTGTGTGACATTGACCAAAAGGAAAGAAGGAGGGTGTCTTCCCCCTAGTATCTGTTTCTCTTGCAAAAACCTCAGGCAAGAGAACTCCAGGAAGGATGCGGTGGGGGGCAGTGAGCGCTGGAGGGCTGCGAGAGCTGAGGAGAGGTGGGTACAGACCTCCAGGTGGGTCGATTCCCAGATCCTGCCACCCTCTGCCGAGCCGATAACCCTGACCTTACCTTCTCTTCCTTCCAGGATGACACAGAACCGTACTTCATTGGAATTTTTTGTTTCGAGGCTGGCATTAAAATCATCGCCCTTGGGTTTGCCTTCCACAAAGGCTCTTACTTGAGGAATGGTTGGAATGTGATGGACTTCGTGGTGGTGCTAACAGGGTAAGCAGAGCATGCTACATTACTCACAACTATCTTGAATTATGAGGACTTTGGAAACGTAACATTTGGTGTGGTCCAGGCTGGGCTCAGGGAGGCTGAGCCCCCGTGTTCTTCTGCCTTCTTTCACCCCACCTCCAAATCTCGGCGGCTGCATGTTACAGCGGATGCTTTCTGTTACAATTAGAATAATAGCTTATTAGAGTCAACTGCTTCCAAAGTGCTTTATGTGCATCCTCTCATTTAATCCTCACAACAACCCAATGAATTAGGAAATATTAATATTCCCATGTGACCACTGGGGAATTGGATACACAGAGAGGAACTTGCCTGAGATCATCCAGCTAGTAAGGGATGGACCTGGGATTTGAAGCTGAGATTATATGATCCCAGAAGTCAAGTTTTTAACTGTTGTGCATGCATGGACTTTTTGCCTTGCTTGGGGATGTCTCTCCCCTATTTTAAATTGGTTAAGTTTGTTGGGGACTTTTGGGTACAAGAGATTATGATAGAACTATGGAGAAAACTGGTCTAGATAAGGTGCGGTCACTGCCTTTGAGGAGTGTACGGTGAGCCATAGTTGTATACAGTGGTGTACAGATCTGTATACAGTAAACCATATTTGAAAAGTGGATATGTGTATACTTTCCACCAACAACCCTGTGTAAGGTAATGTTAGCTACTGTAACAAAAAATCCAAAAGTTGGTCATGCCTTAACCACAACAGAAGTTTATTTCTCATTCATTTTAAGTCCCAAACAGCTGTTCCTCATTGGCTAGCTTCTCTCCTCTGAACAGTGATTGCAAGTCCCAGGCCCTTGCTCATTATTAACCCTCAGCTTCCAAGAACTTGGTGCTTGTGTGTATGGAAGGGCATACTTGGGAGGTTTATGAGCCTGGCCAGGACCTGGCACATATTCCAGTCATATGTCTTTGGCTAGAAGTCAACCACATGCTCACATATCACTGCAGGGGATGCTGGGAAATGTGAGACTGTGCATAGAAGGAAAGGGAAATGGATTTGGTGAATAACCAGCCCAGTCTTGGTCACAGACCCAGAGCCCTTTATCATATCCCAGTATGGACATTACCATTTTGTGTTGATTTCTGCCTCCTCTGCCCACCCACTCCTCTCCCTTGAGCTAAGTCTGGCTCTTCTCTTCCAAGACCTTTCTTTGTTAGGAGGCCTTCCTTATGGTTCTCCTCTGTGGGGTCACAGTCCTCTGTGTGTTCATATTTCTCTTCTAGGCTCTGTAGCTGCTCTAGGTCCTGTTTCTCTTGGCAGATGTCATGGCTCTTAGCATGTATCCTGTGTTGGCCAGGCTCTCACTATTCAGGTTTTGAGGACCTATGTTGCTCAGAGCCATGTTGCTTCTCCCAGTAGGAGCTGTGCCCTATGGGGTTGTTTCAGTAGAGCAATCAGATGTGAAAAGCCTGTTGTGGGAACTTGGGGTAGCTGTAGCAGGTGGGTGTTCCCTGAGGGACCTCTGTTAGCTGTGCCCATAGTCCTGTGGCTTGGGACCTTTACAGGTTCAGACACATGTCAGGGCACTTTTCCCTTCACAGATGAGGAAACTCATCTGTGAAAAGTGACTGACTTTGTTGTTATTGTCATTGTTTAAAAAATGTATAAAAAATAATCAGATATCCAAAAAGAAGTAGAGGATTATATAATGAATGCCTGTGTATGCAAATATTCATTCGGTGGATATTTGGTATACACCTACTATGTGTCAGACTCTGAAACACAGCAGTGAACAAAACAGACCAAAGTCTCTCCTCTTGTTGAATTGATATTTAGTGGTAAATACTGAATGAATGAATGAGTGAATGAAATATCTGATGTGCAGATGGTGGTGAGGACTACAGAGAAATAATAAATCAGCAAAGAGTGGGATGTATTATGGGTAGAATGGCTAGAAGCCAGGGAAGATTTCATGGGGATGGTGATATTTGCATGAAAACCTGAAGGAGGTTAGTGAATGAGCCATGAGGATAGCTGAAGGAGGAGAGTGCCAGGCAGAGGGAACAGCAGGTGCAAAGGCCCTGAGGCTGGACTGTGTAGGACGAACAGTGGCAACCAGGGTGGCTGGAGCAAAGTGATGGAGGGAGAGAGTAGAGGAGGTGAGGACAGGGAGGTAATGGAGCAAGCTACCATCAAAATGAACCTTTCTAGTACAGTGTAAGTCCCTGTGATCCTTTTTTGGGCCCCATCCCTTTCTCTTTTCCATCCAGAGGCACTTTCCTGAATTTTGTTTATCATTTCCATTCATGCATTTATGGTTTCATTATGTAAATATATATGAAATATATACATATGGTACTGTTTTGCATACTCTAAGTTTCTCTCTAAATGTTTTCTTCTATAACCTGCCTCTGGCACTCAACATGAGATTAATCTGATTGACAAGACGAGGTCTCATTCACCCATTTTCACTACCACGTAGTATTCTGCAGTATGAATATTCTACCAAGTATTTACCCACTGGGGTTGTTTCCAGCTTTGGGCTGTTTGGAACTAAGCTGTCCCCTTGTTCTTGCAAATGGATTTCTCTAGGGCGTATACCCAGGAGTGGAACTGCTGAGTTGTGTACCATACACATCTCCAGCTTCACTGGATATTGCCAAATTGCCCTGCAAAGTGGTTGTGCCAGTTTATGCTCCCTGGGGGCTGGCTTTTGCTGGCAGGGACTGGCTCGACCTTGCTGGCAGGGGAGGAGCCTTAAAAGCCCCTGCTTTTTTAAATAACATGGTTTTTGAAACACCTAGGGAAGCTCATCTGCCGTTGAACCTGCAGTAAGTCTCACTAAGTGATCGGTACATTGAGAGGTGGCCATTCGATGGGTCAGTTTGCCAGTTGGATGTCTGTATCTGCTCCTTGATTACAAGGTGGCCTTTTTTCTCTAGCTTTATACATCTGATGAGCCTCTAGAGGAGAAATTCTTCATCTGGGGCAGATAGATCCCAAGGATGGAAGCCCATAGTTGTATCCATGAATCCTTTAAAATTGCATGCAAATTGTGTGTATATATATTTTCCTGGTCTTTAGTTCTCATTAGACTCTCCAGGGGTCCTGGTCCTAAAACCACAAGGAGTCACCATTGTAGGTTTCTAATCCTTTCTTATCCTTTTAATTCCTTCTTTCTTTTTCCTGCATTCTTTTCTCTTGCTTTTCTTGATCTTATTTCTTCAGTAATCAGCTACCCTTCCTTACTGTCTGGTGGTTCTGTCTCCTTCAAAATCAGGCACATAATTCAAATTTCATTATTTCAAATTCCAAGGGGCTGGTTAGTCTCCTGTTGGGTTACAAGCTAGGAGTGGGGAGAGGAGGCTAAAGGCTCTGCAAACCTAGCCTTCTGCTCAGGGTCAGTGCTGGGAAAATGTAGAAAACTCTTAACTCCGTGTTCCAGGGGGAGAGGACTCAAGTGTATTAATTTAACATTAAGACAAAGGTGATTTTAATAAGTACTTTCTGATTAGCTCATTGTTTCCTCATGTTTGTAAGCAAATCACAGCATTAAGACACTATTCTTTTTTTTTTCCATGAATTACCAAGGCTTTTGCCTTATTCTTGTGTAAAGTTTGGTAGGAAAGATCTTATGTGTGGATTTTTTGTTTGTTTGTTTCTTCTGTGTAGTTCAAGGCCTCAGAAAATTCTAACTTCATAATTTAATCAAACTCCTTTAACCTGTACTTCCATTGTATTTGAAGGACTGAATTGAACTGAAAATATGTAAGAGGCATATTTCAGAAAGTTGGCTATATTTCTGAGATAACAGAAGTTTTACTGTAATGCTCAAATATATATAAACATTGGAGAGGTGAAATAATAAAGTTGTGCAAGAAAAGAGACTGAACATTTCCAGGGTGGGAATGAAGACAGTTGCTTTTGTATTCATGGGCTTAGCAGCGTACCTGCTCTATAAAATAAATGGTTGCTAAGCTGGAAAGTGGTGACACTTCTGATCACCAGAGTGTCCTGGGAAATTCACCAAGCTGTTTAAGGAGGTAGAGACAGTCTACCTGTTGTGCTGATAGAGACAATCAAGTATTCCGATGGTTATGAAAGATACCGATATCAGCTAAGGCAGGGAACATAGGAGCTCTGCGTCCTTGCCAACTCTGACATTTTGTGATTCTGTAAAAACAAAGGTTCTGCCCTGGCTGGTGTGGTTCAGTGGATTGAGAGCCTGCCTGTGAACCAAAGGGTCGCTAGTTCAATTCCCAGTCTAGGGCACAAGCTTGGGTTGTGGGCCAGGTCCCCAGTAGGAGGCGTGTGAGAGGCAACCACAAATTGATGTTTTTCTCCCTCTCTTTCTCTCTCCCTTCCCCTCTTTAAAAATAAATAAAGGTTTTTTTTAAAAAGGTCCTTTTTTGGGGAAGGTCCCGTGAAATTCCCCAAGCTTTGGGCAGTTTTGCTGAAGATCAGAGTGAGGAAAGACCCACATATTTGGGGACCAGCAGAGAAGGACACTGGCTTTGGTTTCATAGCATCATTGAATTTGAGGGCTCAGTAGACTCCAGCCTGTCCAACCCCTTTATTTAACCTGCAAGAGAGTTCAGACCCTCAGGTGGGGAAAACTGGGAATCCTCCAAATTCAGAATGTATGTTTATGTCAAGGAACCTCTAATCCTGGTTTGGGGGCAGTGGGAGTGGTAGAGATGACTAATGCCACCCGCTGGTTAAGCCATTAGAGCTTGCCTTCTCTTCCTTCCTCCTGTCCCCCAACTTCTCATCCTGTGGCCCCTTTCCAGAGAGAGGAAGGAAGCCTCAGAAAGTAGTTCCAATACCCTTTTCCTTGTATAGTTGAATTGAGGTCCACAGAAATTTAAATGATTTCACCGGAGTCAAACACCTCTCTGGCTCTCTTTCTGTTTTGATTAGTTGATCAAATATATATAGTCACTCCTCAGCTTCCTCCCTCTTTCCCCTGCTGTGTAGCTATTCTGAGTTGCCTCAAATATAAACAGCATTCTAAACACAACAATAGCAAAACATAACCCATGTTCTAATTCACGAGACCAACTAGCAGCTCCTATAAATACCAGCTGCATTTTATTTTAATGTCTCCTTGCATTAATTTGTCCCCCAGTGGATCAGTCACCTTTGATAACAAAAGGATTTCCCACTGTGGCACAAATGCTTTTTATCCTACAGAGAGTTTTATTATTGAGAGAGCATTGATCTTTTTATTGTTCAGAGGACTTGATTGTCACGATATTTGCTGAACCGTGTTCTATCTGGAACCGCCTCACTTCCTAGCAGCAGGAGCCAGTTTCTCCATCTTGTAACAGTGATGATAATGATATTGACTGCCATAGTTGTTAGTCTCATCATTTATTGGGCACTTATTATGTGCCAGCATTGTATTAACAATTTTGTGTGCATTATCAGTTTCATATGCCTTTTTTAAGAGAGGAATCTGAGGCTCAGACAAGTCAAACTATTTGAAAGGGGTCCCACAGCTAAAGGGTAGAGCAGGATCTCAACTGCTCTACTAAGACACTCCCCTGAAAGCAGGATCACCCTGGACCTGATTTAAGTTCAGACAAAGAGCTATATTCATCCCAGTATCTTTTTGGACATAATACCTGTTATTAGTAACAGTGGCAACATTGTCCAACTGGAACTTACAAGGCACTTACAACATGATATACTGTACATGCATATATGCTCAGTTAATCCTTACAACTCTCTTAATTAAGTACCATTATCCTCCCCATTTTACAGATGAAGAAAGTGAGACTCCATAGAAGTTAAATAACTTATCCAATGTCACCTATCTCACAAATAGCAGATCTAGAATTTGAACTCAGGTAGATCTGGATCCAGAATTCATTTTCTTGAGTCCTACACTATTTCTCGAGAGTCAAGTTTTCCAGGGAAATGAGGGGGAGATCCTTTCTTTTCTCCCCCTTGTTGGGTTCCACTGTGGCAGAAAAAAAATGGGCAAAAGAGATTTCCAGAAATGGGAGATTGTCAGAACCCAGTGGTTAATTAAGATCTGGGCCTCAGAGTCAGAGGGTCTCTACCAGTGGTAAACTTGAGAATGTGAATTAATCTCTCTCAACTTTCGTTTTCTCACCTGGAAAAGGGAAGTAATGATAGTGTTTACCTGTCTACCTCCTCAGGCTGTGGTAGGAGGCAGTATATGTGACAAATACTCTGAACTGAGCTTCTGAACTGAGTGCTTTATAAATGGGAGCTGGTGATCTGAAGGGAAAATTAAAATAAATTCCTTTAGAGGTGTGTGGTTGATGCTGCAGATACCCCACTTCATATTCATGCATCTCACCTCTGAGTTAGCTGCAGCTGTGGTGGGCAGTTCTCATGCAAACTAACCTCTTTGCACCTCCAACACTCTTATCTTTGTGCATTGCCACTGGAGGGTCTTCTGAAGCATAGCAGGTGCTTGTTCAGACCACATGACAGATGCTTAACACCTCTATGAGTAACCCTTAAACAGTGAGCAAGGGAGTCAGTGTGTAAATACCCTTGCTTCCCCATTGCTCAGTAGAAAACTCAGAGGCATATTCTACAACTTCTCAAAGGGTCTTCTGCAGGATTCAATCCCAGTTGCTCCCAATGAGACTCATTCATTTGTACACCCTTTATGAACTTCCAATTCATTCCTTGTGATTCCATGGATCACTTCCCTAAAGGCCCTATCCTGGATCTGCTCTCAGAGATTCTGGAAAAACTAACGCAAGGAGCAATGGGCGGGAAGCCTAATGCGCTAGAGATTTCAGCACCCTGGACAGCACAGGTTGTTGCATAAAGGCGTCCTTCCTTTTCCCTCTGTGCTCCACCCCCTCCCCCATGAAGTGGAGAGTGACTGAGCGAGGACCAGATGGCCAGGTGACATTTATTCATACTGAGCTTCTTGGCCATTTCCCCTGTGTGGCTAGAGAAGACCTTGCCATCCATCTCTCCACAGGTTTAGGGGCTGATTGAGGTCTTATCCTCTCAAATTGGCTATGACAAACTTTAGCTTGCCTCCAGAGAGGCATCTGGCCAATGCCTGTACAGTTTGCAGGGTTACTGATTCCCTCTTTTCTCAACAGGGCTGGGAGGTGGCTGCCTGGAGGGCAGAGGAAATCTCAGCAGAACAGGAAGCAAGTTGGTACCTGGGGCCAAGGCAGAGGCTGCCCAGCCAGAGATACTGTGCTTAGCTTTATGCAGGAAGGAGCTAAGGACCTGGAGATGCTGTGCTGTGACAGCTCTCCAGGGAGGACCTGGGCCTAACCCAGAGACAAGAGGCCCTCACTTTCAGTGGAGTTGTGTAACAGTGTGCTAAAGCTGAGATTTGGGGGGTAGGGGAGTCCTAGGAAAATCAAAACCCCTCTTTTCTTGACTTCTCTGGCTATAGCAAGCCCTTTGGTGATTTCATCCAATCTCAAAGTTTTAAATACCTTCTATGCCTTCATTTCCCAAGCTTAACATCTCTAGCCTGGAGTTGCCTTGAAGTCCCCACTTAGGGAAGAGCTCACAGGCATCTCACACTCTAGATTTTCAAAACTAAACTCCTGACTATCTTCCTACTATTTCCTCTTCCTGTCTTCCTGTATCATTGGATGACAGCTCCATCCTTCCAGGGCCTCTGGCTAGAGATCCTGACACCTCTTCTGTCTGACACACACCCCATGACCAATACTTCTGCAAATTCTATAGGTTCTTTCTTTAACATACACATGGGGTCTCACTACATCTCTCATCTCCACTGATACCACCCTGAGCTGAGCTGTCACCATCTCTCAGCTGGGCTGTTAAAGCAGCCTCTGCTCAGGTCTATCTGCTTTGGCCCTCCTCACCCACAGCCTGTTATCAACACAAGCAGCTAGAAGGATCCTTTTAACACATACATTTAAATCAGATCACTTTTCTGCTCACATCCCTCTCCTAGTTCCCATCTCACTCAGTACAGAAGCCAAAGTCCTCACCACGGCCCACAAGGACCTGTACGATTGGCCCTATCTCCTCCCACCCCCACCTCCCTCTACCTTCTACCTCGCTCACGTGGCTGCAGCTGCACCGGGCTCCTCCGTGTTCCATGAACACTCAGGCAAGTTTCTGCCTTAGGGCCTTCGCACTTGTAGTTTCCTCGACCTCGTATACTCTTCCCCCAAGTATCTGCTCATCTATAAAACTTCACTCCAGTGTCTCCTAGCCCCTTATGTACAATTCCAACACTGTCCCAACACTTTCTGTTGTCTTTCTTCTATTTAGATTTTTTTCCATGCACTTACCATTTTCTGGCAAACTAGATATTTCACCTATTTATTTATTGTGCCTGTCCCTTCCCATAGGTCACCACCATGAGGGCAGGGATTTGGTTCCTTCCGCTCATGGTTGTATCCCCCAGTGCTTAGAATAGCTCCTGGCACACAGTAGGTACTCAGTAAATGTTTTTGACTGATGAATGACTCGATGATACCTGTAGCTGTCAATATTGAGGGCAGTTTTACTGTAAAATAAACTACTTCTCAAGGCAGAGAAGCCCGTGCCTGAGGGCCCATGCCTGTTGGCTGATCTTGATGGTGCAGTTGGGAGTGTGGACTTAACCATTGCATGTCCTGTGGGTAGAATATGCCTGCTTAAGGTTGTGATCCCACCCCAGGACTTACAGTGTGTCTTAGGTCTTATAGCTCTGAATACTAAAGCCTTTTTGGAGTTAGTTTTCTTAGCTACTTGGCATCAATAAGGTGGCATAAATCCTCATAGGTTTGTGTGAAGCGGGAGTGTCTGGCAGGGCTGTGGTCTCAGGCCTACTCTGTATGACTGTGCAGGTTGCACGTTTAAGCAAGCGGCTGGAGCATATTTTGTAAGCATGCAAGTCACCTATTTGTAAACCTTTTTTTGAGACATCATAGGCTAAAGAGTATCGAATACTGTATTCCCAAGAGTGCTTCAGCCCTGGGAAGCTTTGATTTTTAGGGGTCAAAGTTTTGCTTGTTCGATTGTTTTGTTTTGTGGAGGGTTTTTTGTTCGCTTTTTAGGGGTGGAGGCTGTACTGAAGAGGCACAGGCCACGGGTTGTTTTCTTTTCACAGTTCACAGGCACATTTGAAGGCCATCCACTGAATTTCAGGACACAAAACTCTGGCATCGGGGACAGAGGCAGGCAGGAAACTTAAGACTCTTAGATCCTGCTCTGGGAACTGAAATGCGGTTGATGCTGTTTTCCTTGCTTCATGTTGGTATTCCAGGAATGTTAAGTAGAACAATTACAAGATGGAGTGGACAGGAAGGATCACATAAGGAGGTGTTTGTGAACTACACTGAGGAGTTTAGATGGATAGGACATTTTCAAAGGCAAAACTGTAAAGCCTGTAGAGGAATTACATCCTACGCAAATATGACTTACATAAAATCATTGATATGTAATTGGCACACATACAAAAAGAAAAAGGAAGACTATAATAATTAAATTGTGGGGTCATTTCTACCTGCCATGCCATTTAGTGAGCTTTTCCCAAGGAACATGCATGATATGGGTTCTGCATAAAACCCAGTGCAGGGAACGCTTTTCTCTGCAAGTAACAGAAGAGACAGCTAGAAGGGACTTTAGCATCGAGTAGAGTTTTGTGCCTCCTGACTTACAAATCCACAATCAGTGGACCAGAATTAGTTGAGTACCCTAGTGATGTCCTTCCATCTTCCACTCCACCTTTGACCTGAAGTCAAAATTCATGCTATGTCACCTCAAGGTTACAAAATAGCTGCCACATCTCCTCCTCTCATGGCCTCATCCAAAGCAAGAAAGTGATGGTGGGAAGAGAAAACTTTCAGTGGAGGCTTTTCTCTTTATCTAGAAGGAAAAATCTTTCCCAGGAGTTCCCAACAGACATCTCTACATCTTATTGGCCACACATGGGTAACATGATCATTTCTAGCTTCAGGGAAGACCAGAAACATGAGTATTTAGCATTTTTTGCCTTTTTATGGGAAGCTGGCTCTGCCTCTAGGTAAGATGGAAGAGGAAGGTGGCTATGGGGACAATTAGCAGTGTCTGTCACATGTGGTATACTATTCTCAATCTTTTATATCACATATTACTGTACACATTATACAAACTTATTGCTATCCAGGCTTAAATACACAAAACAATGTATACTGTACTTTATGGATCATTTAAGGGTTTTTCAAGGGTATTTTGAGTATATGCAGTTTTTCTTTTGTGCACTGACTTCAGAACCAGAACCCAACTCTCCCATGTAAGACACAACATTACTTTGGAGATGCGGGTTCAGATCCTGACTTTGCCACTCCAAAGATGTGTGACTTATGGGCAAATGACTTAGTCTCCCTGTTCTTAGTTTACTCATCTGTTAAATGAGGCTTGTATTAATAGTTACCTCATTGAGTTGAGGTGGAGATTAGATGGGATATTTCTTAGTACATATTAGAGGATCAATAAAATACAGTCAAAGGAGCGGGAAGAATGAAGGAGGGGCAAAGATTCCTGATTGTGATGGAGTTAAGTCATAGAATCAAGATGATTTGGGATGATAATGGAAATAAGAAGGAGAAGATGGATTTTAGGGCTGTTTCACCAGAAAAAGGAACATTCCAGAACATGGCAATCAACTATTGACTAGTATAATGGTGGTGCCATTGCAGGGGCACAGGGTGCTTCTAGTGCAACTTATGTTGAGGTTCCTGTGAGACATTGAAGTTGAAACATTGTTTAGCAGGCGGATGGAGAAATGGTGAAAGCTTAACTGGAGAGACATCCACAGAAGGGTTGGATAAAGCTGAAAAGTGACCAAATCCTGTAGATTTGATAGTGGGACAGACAGAAACCCAGGGTCAGAGAAGCACCCATACTTGGGGACTAGAGGGAGGAAGAGGATCAGGGAAGGAAGGATATGGTGGATAGGGAGTTAGGAAGGGAGGTGGAAGTCTGACTGAGGAGAAAGGAAAGTAGGAAGTCTCCTCCCACCCCTCCACCCCCCACCCCCATGCAATTTGGGAAGTTTGACAATGACAGGAAGGAGGAGGCATTCAGTAGTTTCTACCACTTATACCAGAGATATGATGGGTTAGGTGGTCCTATTTGGGGAACAGTTTGATTTCCTGGTTTTTTTTTTTTTCCTCTCCTTTACAAAATTTTTTCAGAAAGGTGAGATAGCGGGCATATTTAGAAACATGAAGGAAATCGACATCATATATTTTGTATCTCTCCATAAATAAAACTCTGGTTATGTCAGACCAAAATATCTGGACAGATCCTCATGAAACACAGAGAATATGGGATGGGTGTACTCAGTAATATACAAGAAATTCACTTGAGAAGCTCTCTTTCTTTCCCTCAGAGGTAGGATGTGATCCACCACAACAGCAGAAATTGAGGTACAATTCTAAGTGATCTCAGGAGTGACATGTCTAATGTATTATGGTTTCAAATGTGAAACCTACATTAACTGGTACTAAGGTAGAGCCTTCAAGTTGTTGCAACATTGCTCTGCAACCCAGTTGCGTCTTGTGCAGGCAGCTCTGGGGGAAAGGGCAGCCAGATGCACACATGCAGTTTAAGACCATGAGCTTTGGGATTTGAACAGATTCAAACCCAGCTCCACCATTTCCAAGCCGTGTGACCCTGGGTCAGTGACTGTACCTCCCTAAATCTTTGTTTCTCATCTGGAAACTGGGAATAATAACAATACTGCTTCTCTTGTAGAGTTGTTTTAAAGGCTAGTAAGTTAACATCTGACACATGGTGGGTTAGGTTAATGATGGTATCAACCAGTGCATGGTCTGAAGAAAGAGCAAGGGAAGTGATGCTTCTTTGGGCCTCAGTTTCCTCATCTGTGAAATGAGAGTAATAAGTCCACCTACTCGAAAGGTAGGATTCAGTGAGTTAATACCTGCAAATCGCTTAGAAACTGGCACAGAATAAGTGCTCAGTGATATTAGCTATTATAAGACTAATAACTGTAATTATAATGATGATAATAATTATTGCTACTTCTCCAGGCCCAGTTCTATAGACCAATTAGTTAACTGTAAAGAACATTTGTTCTTCTTGGTCAGGGACCCAACATCCGATTTGGAAAGATTCCCACCTTTGTATGTCATACTGCTGGATTACAGGACCCCGTAGTCACTCCCAGGTTGAAGGTTGTATGGGAGGCAGTATCTCCCACCTTCCACCTCTTGGCAGATAGGGCACGAGATTGAAACTCAACAGTCACATGCCTCCCCACCCAGGAATCTGAAAACAGAGCAAGTGACTTGAAGATAAAGGGTGGTTCCGGGCTGCTTTGTGGCAGCCCACTGCAGGGGGGTCGGTCTGGCTATATTGCTCCTACTTATTTTTTGAGCACACCTCCTCTGGCCTCCTCCTGTTGACTAACTAAGCTTCCTAAAAATCCCCTTTATGCCTAAAACAGCCAGTCAGTTTCTGGTTTTGCAACCCAGAATCTAAACTGACCCCGAGACAAAGATTTGCAGGCAGTCATTTGGAGATCCCAGGAAATGTAGATTCGTGAATAGAGGACTAAGAGAGGGAAGAGAAGGCAGCCAGTGAAGGCTGCATTAGCAAACAAGTCAGTGCTGTAGGCAACAAGCACTTGCTTAATCTATCTTGTGAACTCTGAGAGGCTGAATAAAACATGCTTCTCAAGATCAGCCCCGCTAAGGGGTGAGGGAGCTGGGATGGGGCATCCTTCTGGGGCATGAGGGCTCTGGCCCTCCCTGCTGGCCCTGTATTCAGGCTGAGCACGCTTCTGTGGCCAGAACATCATAGCCTTTGTAGTGAGGAGGGCAGCATACAGGCACAGCATGCACAGCGTCAGCCTTGGTGGTTACACTTAACCTAAGTCTGCCATGAAGCCTTACTCCTCTGCTTAGATCCTGATGAAGCATTTTGAGAATCAGTTCATCTCTAGGCATCAGCCATGAGAAGGAAATAAAGCTCATCCTGTGGGCCCCAAACAGGAAGTGAGAACAGCTGCTCTGTAGGGAAGAGATGAATGAGAAGCAGCTGAAAGCCAGACCCTGGACCTTTGGGGAGTTTGGGCTCTGTTGATATTCTAGGGACAAAGAACTCTCTCCTTCCTGACCTGGCAGGTCCTAGGATCTCTGTGCAGAGAACAGCAGAGGTTGGAGCAAATTAAAGGCATGGAAATTTGAAGCAGAAAAGCCAAACAGGATTTAGGTGGGTTCTAAGACTGGGGTGGGGATGAGTTAGCAACATTTTTTTATTGTCTGTGACCGGAGATGGTGAGTAGAATTTGTTCCAGGAAGGGAGAAATAAGGAAACTGGTCTTCTCTCACTGTGCAGTGAAAATTGCATCAGCAGGGTGGCCTCTCCGCTGAGTGTGGCACAGCAACCTGCGTGTTCGTGCCTGAAAAAGAAAGAAATGGGGTTCCTGAAGTTTCATAGTGGAGTCGTATGGCCTGGAAATGGGGTAATTTTTGAAAGGTGTATTCAGTGGCAAGTTATAGAAAATAGAGCTTGTGATAGCTTAAACAAACATGTGCTCATCTTTTTGAGGTTACAAAAGTGTTTGGGGTGGGTGCTGGTGGCATTGCTGGCATCTCTGTGAGTCTTCTTTGGCTTTACCTCACGGGTGCAAAATAGCTGCTGGAGCTCCTAGCTTCATACCCACATTCAAGGCAGAAAGAAGCAGGGATGAGAGGGCTCCATGCAGCCCTGTCACCTTTGGTTCAAGCCAAGCAAAGTCTTTCCCAGAAACCATCCATTGAGCTTCTATTAACATCTCATGGTCAGAGGTATGTCCCATGGCCACCTCTAGCTCCAGGAGAGCCCAAGAAAGTATTTAACTTGTCTAACCATTCTAGAGACTGTTCTAACTTTTGGTTTTATGTGTGATTAGAGGGTAAATTTAATGTCATAACATTGTATTTTAAAACTCTGCCTTAATTCACCTTATAACCCTCTCTTCTGTGTGCCCCTTTGTATCACTTATGTATCATTATGGTAATAGTGCCGCATAACAGACAGCCCAGAAAGCCAGTGGCTTAAAGTGAAAAGCATTTATTCAGCTCATCCTGCAGGTTGGCAGTGTAGGAAAGGCCCTGCTGGGGGCTTCATCTGGTCTCAGTTGAGCTCGTTCATGCATCTGTGGTCAGCTGTGCGACAGCTGGGTGCTCCTCTGTCTAGTGTGGGCTGCCTGCAGACTGGTCTAGAGGGGCCTTGGCTGGGACCACCACTGTGCTCTGCTCCCCGTGGTGTCTCATCCACCAGCCAGCTGGCTTGGGCTTGTTCATGTGGCAGAAACAGGGTTCTAGGAGAAAGAAGAAGTTTGCAGACCTCTGGAGGGCTAAGCTCAGGAATCACATACCCTCACTGTGGCCACTGTTGACCACAGCAAGTAATGAGGCCAGTTCTTATTGCAGGGGTGGGACAAAACACACCGTCTCTTAGTGGGAGAAGCAATCCATCATGTTGCAAAGGGTGTGAATCCAAGAAGCTATTCAGTGGGGCCCCAATGGCTGTCCCCTGAAGCTTTCTGCCCTGGCTTCTGTTAGCTAGTGCTGCCACACCCTTCCCTTCCTTTTCATCCCTGACTCTTAGCAAGAAACAGGGATAATGACATGTTATTATTACTGCGTCACTCACACAGTGAAAGGGACAAACAATGCCCTCAAAGCTTCTGCTGAGAGCCCAGGGCCAGTCGCACAGCCACCTGGGAAATAAAAGTGGGGAAGATTACATGGCCTCTTCAGAGGCCTTCAGCTTTCATCACATCTCAACCTGCGATCTGAGCCCTCACCTCTCATGGGCAGTTGAAGCAAAAGAACAGATTTCTTGCCAACCATGTTGACCCGGCGTCATTCACAGCCACAGCCTGACTCCCTGTGTCAAACTGGAGCTTTTGATTTTTTTTTTTTTTTTTTTTTTTTTTTTTACTGTCACTCACTACTGATCAGAGCTAGATGGAAAGCTTGTTTTGATTTTATTGCTTAAGGGGCAGAGGCCAGACTGGTGGGCATCTGATGGAGACTTTTTCTCTACCCTCTCCCTCCCACCCCAACTCTGTCTTTGTGTTTCTGCCTTTTTTTTAGCTACCCCGCTTCCCTCCTGCATTTCCAGGTTTGTGGAAACCCAGGTCAGTGGAGGAGGTCAACCTCAGAGAAAGGAAATTGGCATTAATTGGGCACCTACTGTGTGCAAAGCCCTTTTTGCACCTTAACCCCTTCAAGCCTTCCCCCAGCTCCAATAATATTGTCACAGATGAGAAAAACTAGACTCAGAGAGAAGTTATGTGTCCAAAGTCACACAGGCAGAAGTCCTGGAACTGGAGTTTGGATGCATGTCCACCCCACTGCAGAGCTAGTCTTGCTTCTGTTCACTGCCTCATTTTAGAGGGAAAAGGAGGGAAAGGGATCCCCGCCCCCCTCTCTCCACAGCATCTGTTCATTCACCCCAGGACCTTTGCATATACTACTGCCTTGGTCTGGAGTATGCTCTCATGTGCTAGCTAAATCTTACTCAGATATGATATTTAAAGTATTTAACATCCAGGGTGGCATGGGCGCTAATTTAAAAAGAGGCCTCCCCCACAGAATAAGTAGTTTATTTTGCTTCAGAAGACCTGTTAGACATAGAATTCACATCCTTAAATATTAAAATTATAAACCACACATTGAGATGCTTACACTCCGAGAGTTACGTGGGAACTAAGATTGGTGGAAGGGTATCAGACTGATGTTGTCTGTCTCACACTTGTGCGGATCATAAATAAATCCATTGACTGGAATAACAGCAAGACTAGAAAGACCATGAGTACCATTTAAATTCATTGCATTTCTCTCTTTTTGCCCCAAGGTTGAATTTGTTGATGATTAATACCAGTGGGACGTGACTTCCCTAAATGCACAGAATATGCATTTCTGAGTGTGATAGAAACACATCCAGCCGTGGTTTCGCTTTCCAGGGTTTGAGTTACCCATGATCTACTATGCCCAAAAATATTAAGTGGAAAATTCCAGAAATAAACAGTTTATCAGTTTTAAATTGTATGCTATTCTGAGTAACCTGATGAAGTCTCCCGATGTCCCTCTCTGTCCTGCCCAGCATGTGAATCATCCCTTGTCCAGGTGTCCAAGCTGCAGACACTCCCCACCCATTAGTCACTTAGCAGTTGTCTCAGTCATCAGGAACCCTCATTTTACTGTATAACGACCCCAAAACACGAGAGTAGTGATGCTGGCAACTCAGCTTTGCCGAAGAGAAGCCATGAAGTGCTCCCTGTAAGTGAAAAGTTAAAAGTTTTCGACTTCATAGAAGAGACCACATTCACATAACTTTTAATTGTTCTAGTTTATTACTTATTCTTTTTATATCTTGCTGTGCCTAATTTATAAATTAAACTCTATCACAAGTGTGTGTGCATAGGGAAAAACAGAGCTCATGTAGGATTTGGTGCTGTTTATGCTTTCAACATGCACTGGGGTCTCTGGCTATATCCCCCGATGGATAGGGGGGACTACTGTATGTGTTTCTGCTCCTAAAAGTTTCTAACAAAAAGGAAAACACTTTAGCTTTATAATAATTACATGAAAAACATTAAAACTTCTGGAAGTTAATTTAGGAGAATATTTTTGGGGTAAGGAAAGAAAAAAAAAGAAAGGAGACCCCCCTTTTGTGCCAACATCATGGTGAGGTCCAGGGGTCTCAGAGAGGACTGGGTGCTGGGGGGCCACTCACAGGACTCAGGGAAGTACATTTCTACTCGTACTGCCTCTGTCCCCAGAAAGCCCTCCCGGCCTCCCAGGCTCAAGCACACCATGAGGCCAGCTTAGGGCCCATCCTTATGGGCATTAGGTGCCATCTGTGTGAACCTTCCCACCGATCCCCTTCTGAAGGGCAATGACTGAACCTAGAGTCTAGTACAGACCCTGAGAATGGAGCTCAATAAACATCTCCTGAGTGAATAAGTGGATGGATGGATGGATGGATGGATGGATGGATGGATTCATAGCTGGTGGTAGAGGGCACCATGGTTTGCTGAGACATTGGATAGATAACAGGAAGAACAAAATATCCTTAATCCAGTCTTATTGCTCTGAAGCAGGAGAGAAGCAACAGAGAAAGTCCAGATGTAGGAGCATCCAAACTCCACTACCAATCTGGCCTCCCCTCTGGGCTGTGCCAGCCAAGGGGCATTCTGGGAAGCCTTGGGCAGCAAGATCATTGGGACTTCCAGAATATAGGGCTTTGGAAAACAGCCCCTAATTTCCCACCCTAGTCCTGTTTTTTTGTTTTGTTTTTTTTTCATTTTAAAGATTTTATTTATTTATTTTTACAGAGAGAAGAGGGGGAAAGGGAGGGAGAAGGAGAGGAAGAGGAATATGAATTTTTTGCCTCTTGTATGTGCCCTGAGTGGGGACCGAACATGCAGCCCAGGCATGGGCTCTGTCCAAGGATTGAACCCATGACCTTTCACCTTGCAGGACGACCCTCCAACCAACCGATCCACCACCACGGCCACCCTGGCCACCCTGTCGGGGATCTCTAGTCCTTGTTTCTAAATTGTAGGTTCAGTGACAAAGCCCAGTGATCAAGAGTGGCACCCTGGGGTCAGACGGATGTGGATTCCCCAGCACCCAGCTGTGGGACCTGCAGCAGTTACAGTGAACACTGAGTTCACTGCAAAGGAATGAGCCTGGAGCTGCTCTCAACACTTGGAGTGGATTATCTCCCTTAATCCTCCCAGTAGACCTCTCTTGGCAGGTGCTGTCATGTCCCGTTAAATCGCTGGGACAGAAGGACAGGCCAGGTTAAGGTGAGTGGCAGGGCTGGGAGGTGAACCCAGCTTATTATAGCTACTTGGCAGGCGAGAGGAGGTAACAGTAATAATGGCGACTACCATTCTAAATTATCTCTATCATGCTTGCCGTGGCCAGGCTTCTGCTCTGAGGACTTTACGAGGACCATCTCACTCAGTCCTGCTTCCTCATAAGGTGTGTTGTCGTTCCCACTTCACCTACGAGAACACGGAGGCTCAGAAAACCTGGAGGATTTGCCCCATGCCGCACAGCTGGGAAGCAGTGGGATGGAGATCTCAATGAGGAGGCCTGGCTCCGGGATCAGTGCTGTCAACCAGCTGCCCTGGAGGGTTTAGCTGGATACTCCTCAACCCTTCTCTTGCTAATAATAATAATTACCCTCATTTACCTCACACTAGTCATGTACCAGGGGCTGCCTGAACCCTTTTGCAGATCTCTCACGTGTGCCTCACAGTGATTCTGAAGTTGGGGTTGTGGACGCCCCCCTTTGCGGATGCAACCCTGAGGCCCAGGGGTCTGACCTGCACTTCTCAGCCAGATCACGGTCAACCTCGGGCCCTGACCCAGAGCTCTAGGTACAAGCCAGTGTCCACGTTTCCAGGGGCTCATCTTCCTCAGCTGGTGTTTAAGGTGTTAAGTCAAGTATGAGTCTGACAAAAGAACTCTGGTCATTGTCACCCAAACTTGTCACCTTGTCCATCTCAGTAAAAGTGGCCTTGTCCTTCCAGGTGCAGGGGCCTCAAACCTTAGGGTCTCTCCACTACACTTTGTCTCAACCCCCTACATCCAGTCTACTAGTGAATCCTGTCGACTGCACCTTCAGAATCTATCCAAAAGTCCCCCCCCGGCTTACCACCACCTTCTCAGCCCCACCCTGGTCTGGCCCCCAGTCTGTTCTCCCAGTAGCTGCCAGAGGGGGCCTAGAGCTCCTGAGTTTGGGCCTACTTCTTCTCTGCTCAGAACCTGCATGGCTCCCACTTGACTCAGAAAAGGCCCAAGTCCTCCCCATGGTCCACAAGGTCCAACTTGTTCTGCCCTGTCCCCTGTCAGCCCTCACCCACCCTAATTCTCCTCCTCACTCACTCAGCCTCAGCCACAGAGGCCTCGTTGATCCTTAAACACACCAGGCACGGCCCAGGGCCTGTGCACAGGCCAGGCTGTTCTTCTGCCCCTGCCCAGCACGTTCCTCCCCAGGCCTCAGCATGACTCCACCCTTGTTTCCTTTGGGTCTTTGCTCAGATGCTCTTCAAAGCTGTAACTGAGCCTCCCTCTCCTGACACTCCCACTCCCTGCACATCCCTGATGAGCAAATGCCAAACCGCATTCTTTTTCATCTTGTCATCATCTATCACCCCCACTAGGATATTGGTCCCATGAGAGTGGAACTTTTGCCTGATTTGTTCAATGGTGTGTCCCAGAGCCTAGAACAGGGACTGGCACACAGTAGGTGCTCTGTGAATCATTGATGGAGGGAGTTGTCCCAGATGATGCTCCAAGGCATCCAGCCCCTGCTCTGGTTAGGGAGCAGGGTGCCCCCCCGCCCAGTCCTCCAGGCCCTGGCCCTCCTCCACCACATGCTTGTTCTGTTTCCTCCTGACCAGCTGGCCTCACTGTTCTTCCTTTTTTCAGGAAATTTTAACTGTGGTAAAATGCATATAAGCTAAAATTTACCATCTAAACAGTTTTTAACTATCCAGATCAGTCGTCGTAAGTACACTCACATTGTTGTACAAGTATCCTCCCCTAGAACTTTCTCATCTTCCCAAACTGAAACTCCATCTCCGTTAAATTAACTGCCCCTCCCATGCCTCCCCCAGCCCCTGGCAGCCACCGTCTCGTTATGCATGTGAATCTTACCACTCTAGGAGCCTCATGTAAATGGAATCATGCAGCGTTTGTCATTTTGTGACTGGCTTATTTCACTCAGCATAACGTCCTCAAGTTCGGCCATGTTGTGACATGTGTCAGAATTTTCTTCCTTTTTAAGGCTGAATAATATTCCATTGCATGGATGGACCGCATGTTACTTATCCATTCATCCATCCACGCGCACTTGGGTTGCTTTCATCTTTTGACAATTACAAATAATTCTGCTGTGAATACAGGAGCAAAGTATCTGTTTGAGTCCCTGCTTTCAATTCTTTTGAGTGTAAACTCAGAAGTAGAATTGCTGGATCACTGTTCTCCTATTTTTGAAAAATCAAGATTAACTCACTGGGGGCCCTGGGGGTCTTCTCCTTTGACATTTTGAAACTAGAAATAGGGGAGAGGGGTACAGTGGGGGCAGACAGCTCTTGTGTCAGCTTTTTTTAAACACACCGGGAGGAACATGTGTGAAATCCCTCCCTCCCCACCCGCTCCTGTATCTCAAAATACCCCTTGTTTTAGGCGACGGCTGTGGCATCAGGAAGGCAGCGTGTGGCATCTGAGACACAATATCGCAAGTGGCTGGGAGCCCAGAGAGAAACCAGGACAGGCGCGCTGGGAACGCGGACTGGAGATGGAGCTAATTTTAGTGGCTGAAGAGGCTGCAAGGAGAGAGAGCGTGCGTGCAGTGTCAAAGGCTTCGAGGAGAAGTTGCTGGCTAAGTCAGCCTGGGGAAAGTAGAAGTAATGGGCAGAGCACTGAGACCCAGCCTAGCCGAGGGTAAAGCAAGTTGGGAGGTGTGAACCCCGGAGTCAAGGTGGACAAATGAAATTAAGGTGATTGCATTTATGGAGGTTCAGTCTCTGTGGGGCACTGTTTACTCACCCTGATGGCTGTTCTGTGAGACAGACACCATTATTATCCCCCCATTTGTGAGCAGGGAAACTGAGGCACTAAACTAAAAATCTTCTTCCATAGGAAGCAGGCAATGAGCCCAGAAGATAGGCAAAGATACTGGGTCGAAGGAGAAACAAAAAAATAGAAGGAAGAAGGCTCTCAGGGCATATGAGTTAGCTGTGAAATCCATGAGGATGGTCAGGTTGAAGGGAAGAGTCCAGGTGGCAGAAAGTGGCTGAGCACTTGGATTTGGGAAGCAGGGTGGATGTGGGGGAAATTCTGGTTCTTCCACTCACTGGCTGTGGGGCCTCTCTGACCCTCAGTTTCCTTGTCTGGTGATGCCGCCTGTCTCCAACTCTTTTGTAAGGATGTCATGTACCCAACAGGGGGCCTTGTTCCAGAGTAAATTCTCAGTGAATGGTAGTCAGGGTTCTCATTGTGTTTAGGGATGATATTGGCAGGTAGTACGGAAATTTTTTATGCAGTCAAAAATCGCTTACTGAGTTCCTCCTCCATGCCAGGCCCTGTGCGGTTGGTGGTCAACAAGACGGGCCTGGTTCCTGCCCATATCGAACCTCAGTCTAGACACACTGCACTCGGTAGCCTAATAATTCTCTTACATTATGATAAAAATAACAACCAGCACTTAACTATAAGCCAGGCACTATTCTGAACTCTTTTCAAGATATTAACTCATTTAATCTTCACAAAGAGCCTATAAGGCAAGAGCTATTATTATCCACATTTTATGTACAAGGAAACTGAGGTACAGAGAAGTTGGGTAACTTGTTCCGGACCCTGCAATAAGGACTCTGGGTTGCAAATTTGGGGTGGCCATGGACCCTGCATCCCCACCTCCAGTGGTTCACAGGGAGAGGCTTTTACAGGTGCTCTTCTTCCATTTTTTCCTTTGTATAAGGGTGAACACCCCACATCCCTTTGCGGTAAACTGTAGACGCAATTAGTTAAAAGAAGGTAGATGCTTTAGAGATGGAAATCACCGTACTTCCCCCACCCCAGGCATTGTTCTAGGCATGCTGAAGCAACACAGTGTCTTTCTTTCAGGCATTTTAGACAAATTCTGTTTTCCTCAAAATATTTTGCCAAAGAAAATAACAAGTGGGAAAGAAAATCAGACACAGGCAGAGAGAAGAAACCGTTCTCTTGGGTTTAAGTAAATGGTAGAGTGGTTAGGAACAGGGATCTTTAGTTAGAAAGACACCAGTGTGCAATTTACTCCTCCCAGCAAGCGAGATGCTAGCACTGCATGTGCCTCGGTTTACCCATTTGTCAGATAAGGAGAACAACTGTTTCTGCCTCTTTCTGGTTTACTGACACCTTCTTTAGCTGTGTCTAATCTGTTGTTAACCATGCTTATTATGTTTTTAATTCCTAGTGTTAAATTTTTCATCTCTGTGAGTTCTGTCTGACCCTTTTCAAACTTGCTTCATCTTTTGTAGTAGTTTTGTTTTTCTGCAGTAGGGTTTCCCAGCCTTGGCACTAATAACACTTTGGGCTAGATAATCCTTCGCTGTGAGGGGTGGCCCTGTGGTCTGTAGGGTGTTGCTCAGTACCCCTGGCCTCCCCCCACTAAATGACAGTATAACATCTCCCCTCCAAGAACAAGATCCAAAAATGTCTTCAGGTATTGTCAGATGTCCCCTGAGGAATAAAACCATCCCTGGCTGAGAATGGTAGTATAGGTATTTTCAAGCGCATCTTATATTTCCTTAAACGTAATATTCAAAGAACTATCTTACTATCAGTGTCTGATAACTTAAACATCTAAATTCTTATGGCTTTTTTCTTGCCACTTCTTGTTTCCTTGAGTGCTTTATTATTTTTTATTGTGAGCAGCTCATTTTCCTTAAAACAACGCTGGGGGGAGTTCTTTGAGGCTGAGATGAAGGTGACCTGCGTATACTCATTCCAGGTTCCTGGGGTACTCCCATTCCAGGGCCACCACAAATTTCTAGACCGCCCACATGTTGAGGGTTTAGGGCACCAGCGTTTGCAAAGATCAGCTTGTAGTTATTATTTCTCTAAGACTTTTATTTCTCTCCTCTGCTAAGTGCCAAAATAACTTCCCCCAACATCTCTTGGAATGGGAAGGATGGAGCAAGTTTACTCTGGGTTTCTCACTCTAAAGCGGTAGCCCTTTGGGGCTTCCATCCTCATTCAGGGGGTCTCTTTTTAGACTCTGTACCTTAGGTGGGCACTAGGCTTTGCCTTCCACTCCTGCTGCCAAGGAGGCCATGAAAATTGAAGTAGCATTTGTCTTGGTTAGGGCCATGCCCTCAGCAAAAATGGCTTTGATGTTCTGCCTGCCTTCTGAGGTTCCTGATTTCCATTAAATTGGGGATGAATAGTGATCTCCTAAATTGTCTGGCCTTCAGCACTTCAACAAGAGGGTCTTAGGATTTTACACAGGTTTCAAGATTGTTTTCAGCAAGAGGGTTAGTCTGATTACCCAACCTGCTGTATTGCCAGAAATGGAGGTCTGTCATGTGGATTATATAAAATAGCAGAGCATCTAGCACAGTGCTTGCTTGGCATATGTTGGCTATTTTGATTGTTACTAAGGGCAGTGTGAAAGGGAAGGGAGAACACTGAACTCTTGGTTAGGGGCTTTTCCTGGAGGGTGGAAAGTCAGAGGGTATGATACAGATTTCCTTGGACAGTGTTTCAGATTTTAGCCAAAACTGGCAAGGAGCCTCATTTATCTCTTGGAGTAGCTCTGGGTACCCAAAATGTCACCTTGCTCCAGGTGGAGTTTCTGAAAGAAAATTCTCTCTGAGACTCAAATGTAGCCCATGCAGCATTGGCTGCTCCATTTTGCCTCTTTGTCCTCTGAGATACACAGCTTGTGCACACAGACATCCCACCAACTTAATCTGTGAGCTAGATACTGGAAATTGTCCCCATCCCCAGCCAGAAGTTAAAGAAGAAATGAGTCCACACCCTGGCCAGTATGGCTCAGTTGATTGGAACATCATCCCATAAATGAAAGGTTGCTGGTTTGATTCCTGGTCGGGACACGTACCTGGGTTGCCAGTTCGATCCCCGGCCTGGGCACATATGGGAAGCAACCAATAACTGTTTCTCTCTCATGTCGATTTTTCTCTCTCACATCAGTGTTTCTCTTTTTCCCTTCCTCTCTCTTTAAAAGCAATGAAAAAATGTCCTCAGGTGAGGATTTAAAAAAAAGAAATGAGCCCACTAGCCCTACATCACACTTTCTGCCATTAAAATACTTAACATACTGATTTGATCGCCTTTCTGTTTTGCCCTCTATCCTCTGAGTTACTTGAGACAGGCAACAATTTTGTCCTTTTGGATTTTACTAAAGTCCTGTGCCTGGCAAGCAAATATGTCGGGTGGAGTTGCTTTCTCTTGACACACAACCAAAACAGGAATTTTGTTGTTCTGAGGCAGGTTTAAGGTCATAAGACTGTGTGTCACGTGTCTGCGAGACCACCTTCAGGTTTGATGACTTGCTAGAAGGGCTCATAGGACCCACTAATGCTACGATACTCACAATTTATTACAGAGAAAGAATACAGATGAAAATCTGCAAAGTAGAAGGTGCCTAGGGCAGAATCTAGGAGAAACCAGCACAAGCTTCCTATTGTCCCCTGCAGTGGAGTTGTGTGGACAGTGTTCAATTCTCCCAGCAACGACGTGTGACAACATACATGGTGTACTGCTACCCAGGGATGGTCACTCAAGCTTTGGTCCAGTGTTTTTGTTGCAACTGGATCACAGAGGCATGGGGCACCCGTGTGACTGGCTTTAACTGCTTGGTCACCACCCCCAGAGATCAAACAGATGCAGCATGGCCTAGGTGAGCACAAACAGGAGTTCACCATCAATCACATTGTTAGCATAAATGACTTGCCATGGCCCAAGACCCCAAGTACACAAAGACATGCTTATTAGGCAGGATGTGATCTCCTGGAAGTGCTCTCCCAGAAGCAAGTCAAGGGCAGTCTTGTCTTTGGAACAGGAAGGGTTCGAACACTCCAATGCCCCTCAGTTAACCCTTAACTGTACGAAATATAAACTAACCAAGTTGTTCCCTTGTAAAGTCCTCCCAAGGTGATATGTTTCTCTTAGCAGCTCGGTGGAGACCCTGTATCATCTGGCCTTGCCCACCTCCCCATCTCTAACCATATTGAACTTCTCTGAGAGCCTCTCACTGGGAAAGCTTTTCTCCAATTCTGGAGGCTAGAAATCTGAAATCAAGATATTGGCAAGGCGTTGCTCCCTATGAAGCTCTGGGGGAGAACCCATTCCTTGCCTCTTCCAGCTTCTGGTGGCTTCAGGCGTTGCTTGGCCTGTGGCCATATCACTCCAGTCTCTGCCTCTCTGGTCACATGACCTCATTCTCTTCTTTCTCAAAACTCTCTGCCTCCCTCTTACGAGGATATGTGTGACTACTTTTAGGGCCCACCTGGATCATCCAAGAATAAGCTTCTCTTCTCAAATTCTTAACTTAATCACACCTGCAAAGACATGTTTTCTACATAAGGTCATATCCACAGGTTCCAGGGATTAGGACACAGAGCTATCATTTGGGGGCAGGGGGTCACCATTTAGCACACTACCCCCAGAATGCACTTTGAAATTCAATGTCTGACCTCTGGGGGCCCACCTATATTTAAGGCCTGGAGCAAACTGCCCCCAGCAGTTGCTTTGTGACCTGGGAAAGTTGACTTCCCAGGGGCTTCATTCCACTTACAATGTACCAGTCACCATTGTACAGACTTTACTTACATCAACTGACTTCATCGTCTCTGTGGATAAAACCTCAGAGGAGTAGCGACACAGAGAGGTTAAGTAACTTACCCAAGGACACACAGCAGGCAGCAGAGCTAGGACTGGAACCGGTCTAATCCAACTCTGCATATGTGCTCTAACAGCCTCACAAGTGTTCAAAATACTTTTTGAGCTTCACTGTGCTAAGTGCCAGGAAAGAAGAGATCATGGGACCAGGAGAGCCCATGACAAAGCTGAGGCCAGAGGTCCATAGGCTCAAGCCAGTTCTCCCCCAGGAAGCCAAGCCTTTGTACATAGAGTTGAGCAGAAACAGAGACTCTGCCATGGGTTGCATGGAACCTGCCTTCCTTCCTCCACGATGGGCTCTCGGTGGACTGTTTCATCTGGGGAGCCAGGCGCTTACTCTCAGCTGTTGGCCACTCACTCTCTCCTGCCATCGTCACAGCAGCCGCTGGGCTCGAGTGACAGCTTTCCTTTCCTCGCCCTGCCCAGTGGAGTGGAAAGCCCCCAGGACCCAGACACAGAGCATGCGCAGCATCGCAGACCCGCGCGGCGAAGGCATGCTTTCCCCACAGCCCTCCGGATACATGCTGACAGACTGGTAGCTGGCTGACTGCCATGGTCCAGCAAGTTCTTGGCAGTTGCTTTTTGACTTGGACAAGTAGCTGCCACCTCCTAAAGCATCTATCACCCATCTCCAGAACTCTTTTCATTTTGCAAAACTGAAGTACTGTCCCCATCAAACACTAACTCCCTGTTCCTTCCTCCCCCAGCACCTGCCCCCACCATTCTTTCCTCTCTATGGATTTGACTCCTCTAGGGGCCTCATATTAGTGGAATCATATAGTTTTGTCCTTCTGTGACTGGTTTATTTCACTCAGCATAATGTCCTCAAGGTTTATCCATGCTGTAGCATGTGTCAGAATTTCCTTCCTTTTTAAGACTGAATAATATTCCATTGTATGGATATACTACAGTTTTTTATTCGTTCATCTGTCAGTGGACACTTGGGTTGTTTTCACCTTTTCAGTATTGGGAATAATGTTGTTATGCACACAGGTATACAGCTATCTCAAGTCCCTGCTCTGAATTCTTTGGGGTACACACCCAGAAGTGGGATTGCTGAACCATATGGTAATTTTATGTTTAATTTTTTGAGGAACCGCTGTCCTAAATATTTGATTAAGTAAAATTTAAAATTCTGTTTCTCACTTATACCAGCCACATTTCAAGTGCTCAGTAGCCACACTTGGTTGGTGGCTACCATTTGGGGCAGCTCACATAGAGAACATCTCATCATCACAGGACTCTTGGTCAGTCAGCTCCACTCCTGAGTCCTGTGAGGGGCAGCACAAGGCAGTAGTGAGACATGGACCAGATTCCTGCCACTCAATAGTGAAAACCTAATACTGTGAGTTTAAAATGGTTTAAGGACTTGAATAGACATTTCTCCAAAGAAGACATACAAATGGCCAACAGGTATGTGAAAACAGTTCAGCATCAGTAATCATCAGAGAAATTCAGTCCAAACCACAATGAGATATCACCTTACACCTGTCGGGATGGCTGTTATCAAAAACAAAAACAAGGACAAAGACGACAGGCATCGAGGAGGATGTGGAGAAATTGGAAACCCTGTACATGGTTGGCAGGAACGCAAAATGGTGTGCCCCCTGTGGGAAGCAGGCTCCTCAAAAAGTTAGAAATAGAACTGGCATGTGATCTAGCAATGCCGCTTCTGGGTCTTTATCCAAAACAATTGAAAAAAAGATCTTGAGGAGCTACGTTAGCACTTCCATGTTTATTGCAGCGTTATTCACAGCAGCCAAGATACAGAAACAACCTAAACGTTCATTGACAGCTTAATAGACAAAGGAAGTGTGGTATATGCATCCAGTGGACTAGTATTCAGTATTAGAAAAAGAAGGGAACTCTGCAGTATTCAACAAAGGGAATGAATCTTGAAGACATTATGCTAAGTACAATAAGCCAGTCACAGAAGAACAACTACTGCATGATTCTACTTGTATGAAGTATCTAAAATAGTCAAATTCAAAGGCTTGTAGATTAGAATGGTATTTCCCAAGGGATGGGAGCAGGAGGGGGTGGGGGAGTTATTAACTAACAGGCATAAAGTTTTAGTGAAAGATAACCGTTAGCGCTCTGCTGTACAGCACTGTACTTGTCATTGACCATGCTGTGTAGTCCACTTAGAATGTTGTTAAGAGGATAGACCTCATGTTAAGTGTTCTTACTAAAGTAGAATCAAATTTACAAGAAAAAGAATTCTTAAAGCAAAAGAGAAAAAAGACAGGAACAATATTTGAACAGTTACTGGGAGGATGGATTTGCCATCAGCTAAGATGGGATGGGGGTAGGGGCACGGGAGACCAGGAGCCGCGCCTCAGACATGCTGTTTTAACTGCCTGCTTGGAAGTGGAGCTACTGTGCTGGGCTTTGACTATTTGGAGCCTGAAGTTCAGGAAGAGAAGACAGGGCTGGAGGTGAAAATGTAGGAGTCATCAGCCTGTGGAGGTTATTTATAGCTGTGAAACTGGATAAGGAAGAGGATGTAAAAGGGCACAAAGGACTGAGTGTGGGGCTGGCTCTCCATCATTACAGTAGTTGGGGTGATAGGGAGGAAATAGCAAAGGAGACTGAGATGGAGTGAATGGGGGTGCTTGTGGGCCCTGGACGCCATGTGAGGAAAGTGTTAAGACACTTTAAGTCAGAGAGAGTGATCGGGAGTGTCAACTGACGCCAATGGGTTGACTCAAATGAGGACCGAGAATTGACTGTTAGGTTTAGCAGCATGGAAGTCTTTGGCAATTCTAGCCAGAGCTGCTTTGAGGAGGGGGAAAAGGAAAGGGCTATTGGAGGGATTACTAACAGTTCTTAATCAAGAGTTTTGCTGCGAGCCCTGCCTGGGTTGCTCAGTTGGTTGAAGTGTGGTCCCACACACCAAAAGGTTGAAGGTTCAGTCCCCAGTCAGGGCACATACCTAGGTTGCAGGTTCGATCCCTGGTCAGGGTGCACAGAGGAGGCAACTGATCGATGTTTCTTTCACATCAGTGTTTCTCTCTCTCCCTTCCTCTCTAAAATCAATAAACATATCCTTGGGTGAAGATTTAAAAAAAAACTTCTGCTGTGAAAGGCAGAGGGAGAGAGATGGGGCGTTAGCTAGTGGGGAATGTGCAGTCCAGAGGTTTGTTTTCTTTTTTGAAGATAGGAGACTAATGGCAGATTTTATGCTGATGGGAATAACCCAGTGGGGGGGGGGCATGATGTCACCAGAAATGAAGGAAAGGGCTGGTGAGAGGACACCTTTTAGTGGGCAGGGAGGAGTGGCACTTGTACAGGGGGAAGGTTCCCCTTTAAGTAGGAGCATGCACGAGTCACCTAGGGAAGCATGAGGGGAGGTGCCATATGGGCACAAAGCTGGGGCAATAGGCAGTAAGTGCAGTGGCAGGTGCTTCTGGGGCTTTTAAAAAACAATTTATCAAGGGCAGGTTCATGAGCAACAAACCCTAGTATATTTAGCAATTACTTGTAAGATAATTTTACTCTATTGTGCACTGTGCTGAGTGCTGGTGTCCAGCTGCCAACGAAGACACATCTGAGCACCTGCTCTATTTGTGCTGCGACACCAGTAGAAGACACCACACATACACACATGGGATTGTTTAAAGACCAGCCGTCTCATATGGCAAAATCAGGAAGGATGTTCCTCCAGTCCTCTGCCCCACCTTCCACCACCTCATCTTCCCCTTGCTGTATTTTAAGTCTTTAGACCCCAGCTCATCCCAGAACCCCTGCAGCCCCCATCCTCACCATGATCCCAGTCCTACCCTAAGGCCAACACTCTGTCATTCCAGAAAGCAAAGTTCCAAAAAATCAAGACTGTATCAATGGGCCTGTCTCCATGGAAACAGTTATGAATGAGCCAAGCAAGGTAACCGTGGAGATGGCGTGAATGAGAAGTGGTCCGTTGCCATGGAGATATGCTGAATGGAAAGGCCCCCACAAGCAAGGCTGTGTCACGAGATGGAACAGTCAGAATGAAGTTGGTGTGCCTATTTTCAACTCAGTTACAAAAATACATTTTAATAAAGCTCATGATCCACCTCCTTCCTCCTCTCCGCCTCCCACCCCTTCTTTAACCTTCATCCTACAACTCAACCCGGGTTTACCGGGTCTCCTTCAGATCCTTCAAGGACATCCTAAGGAGTGTTTTTTTGTCACATGCCTCCTTCCCTGGGCCAAGTTGGTACTTCTTCAACCAACTACTGTTTTCTTTTTGGGACCAACAATATTTTAAAAAACATAAGCTGATGGAAATGATACTAACTACATTCTTTGGGGTGAGGACAGTTGATAAACTGGACCAAGTTCATACCTGTGAGGGTTTTCTCATTGGGTAGACCGCTTCTCAGTGGAGGAACTGGCATAATACCCCACGCACAGTGACATAATCCAATCACACTGGTGATATCAAACATAATACTTAGTATTTCTTGGAATCAGTTTGTAAAAGTACAGGACTCGGTGCCTAAGAAGATATCTGAACAACTTTAATTTCTGAAATTTACCCAAGTTCTCTCATCCTGCTCAAAAAACATTTCTTCATTCTTTGGTTCTTTGGCTTGTTCAGCCGTATTTATTAAGCAGCGAAGGACTAGATAACTCGTGTTCATCGTAGGGACCTATTTAACAAATTAGGGTACATCCATCCCATGGGATGCTATGGAGGCATTTTTTTCTTTTAATTTTTGTAATCCTCACCTGAGAACGTGTTTATTGATTTTAGAGAAAGGAGGTTGGGGTCAGGGGAAAAACGTCAGTGTGAGAGAGAAACATTGATCAGTTGCCTCCCATATGCACCCTGACCAGGGATCGAACCTGCAACCTTTTGGTATACAGGACAACATTCCAACCAACTGAGCCACCTGGCCAGAGTGGAGGCATTTTTAAAAAGAAGAAGCATAATCAATAAAATATATTTAAAAAAATAAAAAAGAAAAAGAAAAAGCAGAACTCTGGGTGCCGATAAGAACCAGCACTTAGAGAACGCCTGCTGTGTGAAAGGCACAATTCTAAATACTGTTCTAAAGTGAGTAACAACTCATTTAACCCTATAACAAGTTGTAAGGTGGAGTCCTGTTGTACAGATGGGAAAATAGAAATCTCTGTATCCAAGATATACTGTCAGATGAGAAGGACAAGTTTTGTAATGGTGCATATAGCAGCTACCATTTGCCTGTAAATGCATAGGCTATTTCTGGAAGATTCCATAAGAAACTAATAATTGTGTTTGCCTCTCTAAAAGGACACTGAGAGACTTGGGAATAATTGTACAGAAAAACAACTTACCTTCCATGATAAATGATACATATTTTTCTGAATTGCATACCATCTATGTCTATTACCTTCCACAGGACCAAATGAAAAATGGCCATTGCCCCTGTCCATTCAGGCTGCTGTAACAGAATATCACAGACTGGGTGGCTTAAGAACAACAAAAGTTTATTTCTCTCAGTCCAGGAGTCTGGGCAGTTCCCATCTGTACTTGAGCAAGTGCCCATTTTCTCATCTGTAAAATGGGGCCAGTAATACCTCACCTTGGAGGGGATGAAAATATTGTAAAGTACACAGAGCATCATTATAATGGTGAAGATAGTAAGGATGCCAGATACCAGACAACTTGGACTTGAACCAGTTTCCCCTTTTGCAAGCTGTGTGACATGGGGAAGGTTCTGCAACCTCTCTGAGCCTCATTTGTTTCACCTGTTCACTAAGAATACTCCTACTTCCTAAAGTTATGGGGAGAACTCATTGAAATAATCCATGTAAAGCTCTCAAAACAGTGTCTGGCTCCTGGTAAGCACTTGATAAATATTAAGGACTATTTAAAGATGATGATGGTAATGATAATGATGTAGTAATAGTAATATCTTTATCACCACCACCATCATCATCATCATCATCATCATCATTATCATCACTATTACTAAGGGCCTCTCACTCCTTGCCCTGAAATTTGCCAGTTTTCTTGGAATGGAATTAGACACGCCTCCCCTCTGGGTGACCACATTCAGTGGCAAGGACCTGTCCCTGGGGTTTCGTTAGCTCATTTTCAGAAAGCGCTTTGGAGCTGCAGGTGCTTTGCCGGCTTCAGACCTTGCTGGGCTCTTATGATACAGTTGACCCTTGAACAACGTGGTTTAAAGTTGCAGGGGTTCAACTTACATGTGAATTTTTTCAATAATGTATTTTCTCTTCCTATGATTTTCTCAATAGCATTTTCTTTTTCTCCTTATTGTAAGAATACAGTATTTAACACATATAACATACAAAATATGTGTTACTCCTCTGTTTGTTATTAATCAGGCTTCCAGCCAGCAGTAGGCTATTAAGTTTCTGGGGAGTCAAAAGTTATACGTGGATTTCCAACTAGTCAGGGGATCAACAACTTTATCTAAGCCAACGCCAGATCCTTCGGCCAGGTCCTGGGGGCTGAGGACACAGGGGATGGACTTACACTTTTTTCCCTGCCCACCTCTGCCTTGCTGCAGGCTATATTCGGTCCCGTTTGGGACAGCCTGGGCCACTTGTCACTTTCAGCTTTCTGTGGAGCTGCTGTCTTCCCAGTGGCAGGCTTGTAAGCATACCCCTGTCCTGTTATTTAAAAAGCAACAGTTGCCTCAAGCATCAGCACTGAGAAGCTTGTCCTTAAAATTAGCAGGAGTCGTTGGAAGGCCAGTGTTCGCTTTTCTAACGAACAGTGTGTCAGCGCACCTCTCCCCAGGTGCGTGTGGCCGCATGCAGTGCTGGATCGGCTCTGCACTCAGGGGGCCTGCCCCGTACTCCCGAGTTTCGGGCAGGAGCTGTGATAATTATTTCTTCAACAGACACTTCATAGCACTTACTGTGAACCTTGCTGTGAATGTGTGCGCATATACGCCATGTGTGTGCACATGTGTGCATGTGCCTGTGAATCTGTTCTGAACATTTTACAAATAATGACGAAATAAAGTGTCTCATCCTCCCAACAGCCCATCATGTGGAGCAGCAATTTTCAGCCTCTTTCATCTCACAGCACACATAAACTAATTACCAAAATTCTGTGGCACACCAAAAAATATATTTTTGACAAGCTGACAAAAAATAGGTATAATTTTGATTTATTCACACCAGATAGCTATTGCTATGTTGGCCGTTGTCATTTTTTTTTTTTTTGACAGTCTCAGAGAAAAGAGGTCAGTGTCCCCGACTAAATAACCAGGTACTGCATGTATTAAAAATTCTTGTGGCACACCAGACTGGGGCACAGAGAAGCTAAGTTACTGCTCCAAACCACACAGCTGGTGAGGGGAGGAGCCAGGATTGTTAGCACCTACCTTCCGACCCTTAAAGTGGTCACTGAGCACAAGTTCGTGGGCCAGGCCACGTCCACACACCACATTCCACGTGGCATATGTTTTTCAAACTAAACAAACAGATCTGATTTTCCTGCTTGTCCAGAGTTAGTCAACTCTGTGACATGTGCTCAAACACAGCAAATTCCAGGAGACCTAGACCCAGGGACTGGGTAGTCTGGGTTCAAATCCTGGCTCTCCCACTTTCTGACTGAGTGCCTTCCTCAGTGAAGAAAATGAAAACCCTGTTTTTTCATCTGTCAGATGGGAATAATCATAGTCTCCACTCTGTCAAACTGTTATGAGAATGAAAATGAGTTCATATGTGTAAAGCTCTTAGAATGTTCCAGGCACAGAGCAAACACTCAAATCAGCATCTTTCATTTAGCACCTTATATGTGCACTGTTCTATATGGGGGTGGCCCTTAATATCTGACAGGAGAGGGAGGGACCATAAGCAATAACCATGGTGTGCCAGAAGATGGGGTGTCATGGGGAAAACATTAGAGTTGGGTAAAGGCAGTTGGGAGTGTTGGGTTGAGGTGAGGGATGCAGTTTTCGACGGGGTGGTCACGGTAGGTTTCATTGGGAAGGTAGCACTTGAGCATTCGAGTAGATGACAGAGGTATTGACACACGTTACAACCATTTGGTGGCACTGATAGAAATCTGAATTTCACCTGTGGCAAGGCTCACTTCCCCCCATTAATTAGGCAAGATCCAAAACTTGGCATAAGAACCAGGACTCTTGGGTTCCTTCTAGTTCCTGTATCAGAGATCTTCGTGAAGATCCTGGCCTGTAGAACCCATCCACCTCCCTTACCCTCACGGGGAGAAGGGGCTTTCTACCAGCTTATCTGCCAGGTTGTGGGGAAGGTATGAAGGAAAGTATTCAGAGTTATCTTGAAACTGGTCAGATGGTGAAGAGGTGATGATATTTACTGCTGAGGAAAGAGACTGTAACAGATAAAACTAAAAATCCCTACCTTAATAGTATACCTGAGTAAGAAATGAACTTCTGAAGTACAATTGGTAAGGGGTGGAATGGGGTGGAAGTGTGTGGGTGGTATGACTGTGGCTCTGCGCCACACAATCACTCAGCAATACAGGCTGATAGAGGTGCCACCTTCTCCAGTATGTGGTTTCCAGGGTTGCCCTAAGAGTCTGCATCCAGCAAGCAGACCAGGGAAAGGAGAAGTGGAGAGGTATTTATGAGCTAGGCCAGAAAGTGAGAACTCATTCTGCCTATATTCCATTGGCCAGAATTAGTCATGTGACACCATCTAACCACAAAGGAGGCTGGGAAATGTAGTTTCTGACTAAGCATCCATATCTCAGCCACCCTATGGAAAGAGAATGTGAATCATTATTGGGGAAATTGGTACCATATTTGTATCATATTTGACTGGAGATTCAGTCTACTTTCTACCTCATCCCCAACCCCCACCTCACTGTATACCAGGCACCATTCTAAGTGCTTTACACATCTTAACCCATATCATGCAACAGTCCTATTCAGTGGGCACTATTATTAGCCACACTTTACAGCTGATAAAACTGAAGCCCAGGGTGATTAAGTAACTTGCCCAAAGTAACACAGCTAGGAAGTAGCAGAGTTGGAACTAGAATCTAGGAAATCTGGCTGCAGAGCCCAAGCTTAGCATAAACTTATTGTAATTAGAAGGAGACAGAGGAGCCCAAAAGTGGACATAATCCACTTTTTGGTCACTAAGGAACTGATCACTTGTAAGAGTAAGTCCAGACTCAAACAGCTTTTCCCAGGGCACACCTAACCCGTCGGGTCCACATCCTTATTAGTGAGGTGTTGGGTCAGAGATTCTGGGCCGCAGCATGGCGGGATGTTCAGCAGCATCCCCAGCTACACCCACTGATCCCAGGTCACCCCATCCCCACTCATGACAGTCAAAAAATGTCTCCGGATATTTCCAAATGGCCCCTGGGGGATAAAATCACCCCTGGCTAGAACCACTGTTCTGAATTGTTGTTAAGTACTATCCTATAATATAGTACAAGTCCAAGACAGAATGACTTTGAAATTGCCAATCTTGCAAAAAAAAATGCAGGATTTCACACAGTCTATGAGCAGGATGGTGGCAAACTGCTGAAATCACACCCTGAGACATTAACAGACAGGCCCGGACAGTGTTCATCTATTTAAATTTTGACAAGGAAAACAACACCACTAGTTCTTTAAAAGAGAATGGCTTGAATATTAAAGGGTCAGAACCAGGGTCATTGGTAAAAAAAACCCCTGTGAATTTGAAAATAAAGATGATCCTCCTGAAAACTCATGATGCTGAAGTCAAAAGTGAAATGTGGGATGTTACGTGCAACCCAGCCATTTTGTGGGGAAATTGCACCACACACACACACACACACATACACACACACACACACCAGGTAGAGTGTGCACCAGGCACTGTGCATCCTGTCTGCTCAGGGAGGGCCACCTCCCCAACTGGTCTGATCATTTCCCTTTGGGTGGCCTTAGGGTGAGGCAGGAATTCTTGGATTGTTTTTTCTAATGAATATTAGAATTGCTGCCTTGTAGTGGGTACTGTTCTTCATCTTTACCACACTGTGAGTAGTACCTGCATTTGACTACCTGCATTTCACAGGGAGGGAAACTGAAGCTCGGAAAGATGAACTGTCCCAGGCTATGCAGAGCCAGGATTCAGACCAGCCTGGCTCCAGGTGCCATGTTTCCAGCCAGTAGGCTCCACGGATGCCCTGATGCTGAGGGACCCCTGCTTCTGGAACCTTCTGCTCTCATTCCCCTTGGTCCTCTCTCGCTGACCAGAGGCAACACTGCTCCCACTCCTCCATTAGCTATGAAACAAAATGTGTGAATTCAAAGCTGGAGGCTTTGTGGGGAAAACGAGGCAGAAGGATGGAGATTTGAGGCTCTTTTGGCTTGATGAGGAACCTGCCATTGCCTGAAAGAATCAAGAAAAGAGATTGTTGAAGCTTGTATAGAACATGGGGTACCTGTGGGTCTGTATATAAATGAGAAATAGAGAGATATGCTCACTAGAGGGGATTGGCTTGTTGGCCTTGGGTTGGAAACTTGGGGACTTTTTCTGCTAAGACAAAGGATAAAGTGTCCCAGGTTCATTTTGCTGCTGCTTTCCCAAGACTTGCAACTCTTTTGTGCTTTTCCCCCCTTCTCATTTTTGAATCCAGACTTCTGCTGACTCATCTCTCCCAGCAAAGGAGGAGGGAGGAAGTCAGAGTTGTTCATTGACCGTTTTCTTTCTTCAGTGACTCAGCTGTGATTCACATTTTAATTAATGGAGGAGAAGGACCTGATCAGTCCTCAGGCGTGTGTCCAACCACCCATACCTCCAGGCTGAAGATAATAATAAACCCCCCAAACGTGGGATGCCCCAAATTACACTATGGCTTGTTTCCTCCATTAGTCCTGAGGACTCACCAGGCTCTCTGAGTTCTGGGTTCCCAGTGGGACCCTGACCCAGAGGCAGCTGGCCTGAGCGCCAAAGCGGGAGGGCTAATTTCTGCAGTTAGTCTGAGGTCAGGGTAAGAAACACAGCCTTGAGTCCCCCTGGGACAGCAGGAGGATCACGGGAATGTAATAGCATTTTCTGAGTTGGTCTTTGGCTATAATCCCAGGCTCAAGCCTTGCTACTCTTCTCCCCTCATACCTTGGGGCCTGAGATTTGTCAGAGTCCATTGCAGGGGCCATTTCTGAGCTTTTGGTTTACCCAGAGAATAAGAAAAGTTCAGATCATCATGGCTGCTACTTCCTGAGGGCTCAGTCTGCGTCAGGCAGTGTGCTCAGCACTTTTCATGAATTGACCATTCAATCCTCCCACTGTCCACTGACAGGAAGAGCTTTTCCATAATTCTCCATCATCCCTGTGAGGAAACTGAGGTTGGGAGGTTGCCCAACATAGACAATTGGTGAATAATTTGGCAGGATATAAACCCACCCCCTTCCCTCCTGAGAGCCAGAGTTCACATCTGCTACCCTTTTCTGCCTTTCACCCAGCTGGAAAGAAAATGGAAGCTGACGGCTCATTTACCAAATACTTACTGACTGAGGCCAACCATGTTACCAGGCTCTGCTCCAGGCACTGAGGGTCCAGCAGTGACCAAGAGACAGGTCTTGGCCTCATGGAGCTGAGATTTTAGCTGCACAAATGTGTTGGTCACTGTGTATTAGATAAGCTAAGTTACTATAAGTAATATATTAGGTACTGCTTACTGCTGTAACACAGAACCCTCAACATAGGTAAGGGCTCAAACACAAGAGGTTTAGTTCTTGCATACATAAAGCCCCAAATGGGTATTCTTGAATAGTGGGCAGCTCTCCTCCAAGCAGGGAGACAGAGGCCCCAGCTCTAACTGGATTGTGGTTCCTTGTCTTTAGCCTGCAGCTTTTGAAGTCCCCATGTTCCCTGGTATGAACCCACAGAAGGGAAAACGGAGCACCTGGGTAAGGTTTCTGGGCCCAACCTGGAAGTAGCCCACCTCACTTGCACTGGCCTTCCACTAGCCAGAACTTAGTCACGTGGCCAGTCCTGCCTGCAAGAACGGGAAATGTGGTCTAGCTAAGTGCCCCAGAAAAAGAGACAGCAAGCAGTTCTGCCATGAGTCCTCACTGAGAATCAAGTCCCACATCTTGATCTGTGTCGCCTCTCACAAGTCCCATCTTAGGACAGCTTTAAGAAACATCCCTTTCTTTTTCCACCCTCCTCCTCTGTTTCTTGGAGTTCCTGCTCTAATCAAGGGGGGAAGCAAGAACCAGGCAGAATGTCTTTTCCTCAATTTGAGGTGTTATTGGGAAAAGGCAGCAGAGTATCCCTGCCTTTTGAGGTGAAGGATCCTAGAATCAAATTCTGATACTCCAGAGACTTTTGTCTCAGAAACTGGGGTGTTTAGGAACCCTCAGATGGGCAGTCTTCATGGACAATCTGCTCCTCCTACCTTTTATTAGTCAAAGTCCCAAAAGGAAACCCAATTTACCCACCAGATGGTTTCAAATAAAGAGCAAGTCATGAAGAAATTCCTTGAAGAGATGGGGGCAAGTCAAGGAACTTGGTAAGGGATGTTGAGATCCCAGAGGGAAGTCATTGCTATCCCTACACTCTTAGAACCCAGCAGTAGGAGCAGAGCTATGCAGGGAGGTTTGGGTTAGAACCAGGGAGGGAGCTCAGAAAGCAAGACTCCAATGTCTCTCCCTCATCTTCTGCCAACGCCTCCCACTGGTCAAACCTACCAGGAGCCAGAGCAAAGCATTCTGGAAGATGTAGTCCACAGCGATTGGCCTGGCTGGGCACTGGCAAGCTGGAGAATGTACCTGGGGAGCAAACGGAGAGTAACCAGCATGCATCAACTGCCTGCCTTGATTATGTAACCACTCTATAATGCTAGCTAGCCATGTGGCTATTTAAATATAAATGTGAATCTGTTAAAATTAAATCAAATGAAAATTTCAGTTGTTCAGCCACATTTTAAATGCTCACTAGCCACATGTGGCTGGTGGCTACCATATTGCAAGCTCAGAATAAAATGTTTCCACTGTGGCAGAAAGTTCTCTGGGCTGGTGCGGAAGCACTTTGGAAGGCAGAGCCATGGGTCTGTAGGGGGAGGTTCTCTGGATACAGGAGCAGAGGAGAAGCAGGGAGGTCTAGTGCCCAAAGTCACTGGGATGGAGGCTTGGCTTCAAGGGGCAGAGTTGAGGCAGAAAGCTTCAGTTCAAGGTCAGTGCTGAAACTTATTCTGTGTGATCTCAGTCAAGACACTTGGCCTCTTGGAACCTCAGTGTGCTGATCAGCAAAGTGTATGTCAGCCCTGCTTCCTGTGGTGATGTTGCCCACAAACAAGGCTATGGAAAAGTAAGACTGTAACAGCATTCCTTGTTGTATTGGGAAATGATCATTGAGCCTCAAATGGCACAAGAGACCCAGTGGGTAGGCTTTCTTTATTTCCTGCACAGAGGAGTCCCCTTAGCTGGATCTTCAGTACCCCTCAATGTTTTGTATGTGTAAGCCCGGATGGTTGGGTTTTTTTTTTTTTTTCCTCTCTCTTTTTTGTAATGCAAGTGCCTAACTTAAACTTGGGTTGCCAAGGCATCCATTTCAAAGACAGCCATCTCAGTCAACACACTGCCAGCCGCAGGACTAGATAAAGAGCCAGGTGGCCTTCTCCCTCGGAGGCTTCTCTGTTTTAGAGATCTTGGTTGATTTCAATAACTGACCTTTGGGCCACTGTTGGGGTTTTTTGGTTTCTCTCTCCTAGTACTTTAAATTCCCACTCTTGCCCTGGCTGGTATGGCTCAATGGGTTGAGCGCCAGCCTGCAAACTGAAAGGTCACAGGTTCAATTCCCAGTCAAAGCACATGCAGTGTTTCTGTCCCTCTCTGTCTCCCTCCCTTCTCCACTCTCTAAAAATAAATAAATAATTTTGTAAAAAAAAAATTTCCACTTTTATGTTTTAAATTCACCCATAAAGATTAAGACCTCAAAACCCTGAGGCCCCGCCCTCCAGTAAAAGCACAAGCCCTGGCCTGTGTGTTTCTCTTGCCCCTCAATGTGGCTGTGGGGCTCCAGATGTGTTGTGTAATTTTCAGGTCGTGTGAGTAACAGACCTTAATTTTTCAAAGTCCCTAATGATAATTGTTGAAGGGGGTCTTGCGGTCATAACAGAAACCAGAAGGGCTGGTCCAGCCACATCACTGGTTATTGATAGTCTGAGACCAGCACAAAACTCGCTGCTTCATCTTTAGTCAATGCCTTTATTAAATTCACTTCACATCTGCTTCCAACCTTCTCTCGTTCCTTGGGATCTTGCCAGCTTTTTCTTAAGACATTAGTGGTCACGTTTATGAACAATTTCCTCAGGATCATCATCTCCCTTTTTTTTCCCTCTGTCTCAAAGAAATCCATGAATCCTCACTTTTTCAAGCCTGGGGTGTATTGCAGAGAAATTAGAAATGAATGGAACACGAGATCAAAACCCAGCTTGGCTTCGTTCTAGTGGCATGAGCTTGGAGCGGTGACTCAACCCCTCTGGTCTGGAAGTAGAGGGAATGACAGCCCCTCCCTCATACGATCATTGTGGGGATTGAATGAAATAACGCACCCTGCCTGGCTGACAGCAAGCACTCAATAAACATTAGCTTCTTTCTAAATCTAACTCTATACTGATGTGTAACATACATATAGAAAAACACACCTATGAGTATAGTTTGAGTAATTTTCAAAAACTGAACACATTCATGTCACCAGCACCCAAATCAAGAAACAGAATATCCCCAGCCTCCAGAAACCTTCTCATTCCCTCCAGCCACCAGTAGCCCCATCCATAGATGAGTCTTACTTGCTAATACATGAGATCCTACTATGCGTTCTGCCTGGCTTCTTTCCCTTGGCTTTGTGTATGCGAGTGCCGCTCTCGTTGTTGCTGGAGCTGTAGGTAAGTCATTGTCCTGGCATGTGTGCTGTATTCACAGCGCTGGCGGCAGGCATCTGGGTAATTTCCACTGTGGAGCTATTCCAGAGAAAGCTGCTGTCACCACTCTTCTACTTGTCTTTTGGTGACTACTGCTCACCTTTCTCTGGGAGGAATCTGTTTCACTTCGGTGGAGACTGCATAACACTTTCCCCAAATGGTTGGACCAGTCTAACTGCCATCAGCTGCGGGCCGGCGAGAGTTTAGTTGTGTTTTTCTCCAGGAGTGTTTTTCCCTCCTGCAGGAGGTGCCCACTCGGTGTCTGAGAATTCCTTTGAAAACTAGTTGTCTGTTTCCCCCAAGAGCTTCACTCCATCAAGCAGCCGGAGTGGACCTGCAGGCCCTCCTTCTCCGCTGACACTGTGCTCTTTGCTTGCAAATTGGATGAACCTCCTTTGTTGGGAAGGCACTGTGCTCCACCCTGCTTCAGTCACCACATCATCTTCCTCCCGTCTTCTCATTCCAGTCTCTCAAGGAGGTTTTCCTTCCACTGCCTCCCTCAGCCTGGTGTCAGCAGGGTAGTGCAGTCTCTCAGGAGGCCCTAGCCTGCTGATCTCCAAATCTGCAAGTCCTCTCTCAAATGCCGTCCCCTCGTTGCCCCAACATGTTCGACCCATCTTTTCTAGAATCAGTGACCTGGCACTTTCTGGAGTTTTGCATTTGATCCCGTTCCTTTTTATTTAAGAAAATACCACACTTGAAGAGGGCTTCATGAGTCACCCAAAATAGAAACGTCCTTTTGTGCAGTAAAAAGGGTCCTTTTGTGCAACCCTGTACTTTAAAAGTCAAGTAAAAGGAAGAGCTGCTCAGTGCAAAGGGCCAGGCCCTGAGAGGGCCTCAAGTGCGAGGTGAGAACTTCACATTAAGGGAGGAGAATATCTGTGCAACCTGGCGAAGACAAGGACTTCTTAAATAAAACTTGAAAAGCACACACTCTAAAGCAAAAAAAAAAAAATACTTGCATATATGATAACTAAAATATTCTGTTGAAATAAAGGCATAATTGCGGGGAGGGGAACCAGATCCTGCTCTTGCTGTTTCCTATGAATCCTCTAGAAATTACTCAACCTCTTTGTGCCTCAGTTTCCTCATCAATAAGACAGAGAGAATTTAATCTACTTTCATGTTCTTAGCAGTTTAAAATGAGCTTATATTTATAAATCATTTAAAATAGCACCTGGTACCTGGTAAGAACTAAAGTCGTGTTTGTAGATAGTATATAGAGTGGTAGGAGAAAAACTAACCAGGGATTAATAATAACCAACAATACAGTAGCCCTTAGCCACCTGTCACTATTTTAAATGGAAATGAATTAAAAGTAAATACTTTAAAACTCAGTTCCTCACTTACACCAGCCACATTTAGAGCACTCGATAGCCACATGTGGCCAGTGGTTCCCATATTGGGCAGCATCAATCAAGACTATTCAAGGGAGTGTCTGCAAGTCAACAAGAATAATAATGCAGCAACCCCAACAGGGAAACAGGCAAAAATGCAATTGGGCAGATTTTGGAAGAGACCTCTGAAAAACTCATCAGTATGACGTGGTACTCAAAATCATTTACAATCAGAAAGATGAAAGTTAAAATTGTGAGCATCTCTGGATTCCTCTTATGGTGGAAAACATTAGAAAAGTAGATAAAACACCTTAGTTAGGTGGGAATGTGGAGACAGATGAAGCTCCTGCCTCACTCGTGGGCGTGTGGCGTGGACGGCCACTCTGAAGGGTCAGCAGCAGTACTGAGTGCGGTTGGGTCCAGACCCTCCTGCAGTTTTGGCCCCAGTCCACCATCCTGGGAAGGTCTTCACTGGGTCTCTGAGTGGAGGGTACGGAGATGTCTGCTCCAGCTCTGTCTGTGGAGGAGGAGCTGGAGGCCGCCTGGGGCCCGTGCCTGGGGCACAGGAGGTGGGACGGGGCAGAGGCTCCTGTGGAGCCCTGGGCCCAGGGACTGCCCCGGACTGCACCACCATCCTGGACTGGGCTTCAAAACCTGGTTCTGGGTGAAAACAGAAAACAGCAGAATACGCCTAAATTTGTGCCGCATGTGTAAATTAAAAACATACACACTCACATTGAAGCACATGTTTTACCAGAACACAGTCCAATAAGACCGGATTAAACATTATGCTGGTGGGTTCTTATGGGGGAGAATGAAAGCAGAGTCTGGGGGTAAAGGGGAGCAAACATACGAACGATCGAGACGGCGGAATCGCACAGACCAAACGTGGAGATGTGCCGTGAACTGAGGAAAGCAATGAACTACTCTCTGCATTTGAGGGTTTAAAAAGAATTTAGAAGTAGTTTTTTCCAAGAGGAGCTACAAGTGAGGTGACTTCAGAACGAACCTGAAGAGCGTTGGCCCAGTCTATGAGGGACAAGAATACAGGCTGCATGGGAAGCGGCCGTGCTCCTAAGTACCCATCCCGGGAAGGTCTGACCCGGACCTCCAAGGGGCGGGTGCTTCTTCTAACCCGAGGTCCGGGCGTCCACGGCAGCCCCCATCCTCTCCCCTGCTTCCCAGCCATGCTGGCATCTCCTCACTCTCCTGCCCTCGGCCCCTCCTTCTCAACCTTACTCTTCCCAGTGAGGTCTCTCCAGCCCTCGGGCCTTGGCACATGTTCCCCTCCTCATCCTCCTGGCCCATAGTGGTTGTTCCTCTGCAGATATTTACTGGCATCCTGACTTCCAGACAGCAGAGAAAATACAGCTCCTTCCACACTCAGGTTAGTGGAGGCGTGAGATTGGCTGAGGTCCTAGGATGGTGGAGTTAACCAAGGGGCAGCACAGTGGAAGGGGCAAAGGCAGACCCAGGACCCAGGCAGCCCGTGTTAGCTGTGAGGTGTGGGCATGTGGCTGACCCCTCTGGGGCTCAGTTTTCCTGTCAGTGAAACAAGGGAGTATCTGTACTTACCCGGTAAAGATAGCGGGCCACAAAATGGGATCTCAGTATGTAAAGCAAACAGCCTGACAAACAATGTTGCCTTTATCACTTAGTTCTGATATAACTTAGCCGCAAGTAACAAAATAAAATAAAAAGGCTAATGAAAACAAATGTTTGCATAGGCCTTAGTAAATCTCAAACACAAGTGTAAGCGTATCACACAGATTCCCACACCTGTAAGGGAAGTACAATACTATTGTCATCTCCACTTACAGCTCAGGAAACTGAGACACAGAGAGGTTGAGTGACTTGCTCAAGGCCACACAGTTAGTGACTGGAGGAACTGGGATTTGATCCAGGCTGTCTCGCTCCGAACCAGTAAGAAGGATGTTTGTTACCCAGGTTACGAGAAGTCAGGGACCTGGGCAGTTAGCTCCACAGCTTGACAGTGTCTCCAAGGAATCTTGTCCACCTGTCCACTCTGCCATCTTTAGTGTAAAGACTGTCTGCTGACCTTTGCCACTCAGAGTCCCAGGATGTCAGCCCAGCTATCCCATGTAGATGCACAAGATGAGGAGGGGCTGTCTCCTGCCATGTGACCTCCAGTAAGGACCTGTTAGGCACATGGCCCAGTCATGTGATCAGTGCTCCCACTGCAAGGAATCCTGGGTAGAAGAGATTATTGGGCAACGTCTGCCTCTTGGAGGGAACACAGGCCCCATCTAGCAAGGGAAGGGGTGAGGCTGGCTGTTGGGCGACAACCAGCAGTGTCTTCCCTTATTCTTTTCCTAGCTTAAGACAAGTCTTGTCTTCTACCCACCCTTCCATCTCTTCTAAAATCTACTGTGTTAGTTATCTCTATGCTAGCCTACATTTCACCTCATTATTTCTTCACGCATCTTTTTCAACAAACGTACTGTATACCAGGCAGACTTTTAGGTACTGGGGAGACCTAAACAGATAACCAAAACCAATGAAGTTTCCTGGCCTCGTGGGGAGGTCATGCTAGAGCGGCGCCATCGGGTGGAACTTTCTGCGATGATGGAAAAGTGCTGTGTGCGCAGCTGCCCACCTGTGGCTGTGGAGCACTTGCAATGAGACTAACGCAACTGAATGTCTCATTTAATTTAAATCAAATTAGGTATATATTTAAATAGCTGTGTGTAAGTGCAGTTGATACAACTGAGGAACTGAGTGTCTAATTTAGTATAAATTAAATTAAGTGCACATATTAGATAGCTACGTGTAGTGTGTGGTTACCGTGTTGGGCAGCGCAGCTCTAAACACCAAGATACATCGCTGACTTCTCTCTCGACATATGAGCAAATTCACTTCCTTCCCACCTTGAAAGTCCTCTCCTCTAGCCCAGGCCCGCATTTCCGTTTCTTCTTCTCTTGTTCTCTGCAACCATCCACCTTGGCAAGGGTCCCCAGTGTCCTGATGCCACGCAGAATGGATGGTCTCCATCCATTGCCTCTGAATCATCTCTGTGCTACCTTGGAAACCAATGGCCTCACTTTTCTCAAAACACTTTTGAACCTGCTCCCCAGGGATGACACTCTACCCGGTCCCCTCTCATCTCTGTGACAGCTCCCTCTTTGTCATTATCTCCTTCCTCTTCTTGTCTTTTAAAATGTTGCTTTCCCCCAGCATTCTGTGTGGCCCTTGGCTTTCTGCACATTACCTGACTACCCTGGGATGGCTCGTCTCCCACGACCCTGTCCTGCACCACCCCTTACTCATTCACCAGATGTTTGGTGAGAACCAGCTAAGCCATGAAAAGAGCTTCAGGTACTTTAAAAATAAAAAAAAGATCTCTGTACTTGTGGAGCTACATTCTAGAAGAGGAAGTGAATTATAAGCACAACTTCATGAACAATGTAATTCCAGAGAGTGAAACATCTCTTCAGCCAGAAGCGCCAGGGAAATCCTCTCTAGGAGGCGGAATTTGAGCTACAGCCTGCAGGATTTGAAGAGGGACAGCTAGGCAAGAAGGAAGAGAGTTGAGGGGATGGGCAAGCACTTGAAGTTGAAGAAATAGCCAACAGATGATTCCTATGGTAGGAACAAGCTTTTCCTGTTGGCAGAACAGAAAGTCAGAGTGGCCGGAGTGGGACGGCACAGCCTGCAGGAGTCAGTCACGCAAGGTCTTGTGGTCAAAGTAGAGTTTGGATTTTATCCTGAGCCTGATGGGAGCCAGGGGCAGGTTTTAATGAGGGAGTCACAGAAAACTGGCATCTCCAACTCAGTGTGTCCACAGCCCAGCCCTTGACCTTCCTTCAAACTACCCCTTTCTTAGTCTTCCCATCTCAATTGACAGCAGCACCTTCCTTCACGTAGACCAGGCCCAAACCCTGCAGTTGTCCTGAACCCTCTCTCTCCCACCCCACGCAGGCTCCTCCCACCAGAAGCCCCGGTGGCTGCCATACTGTTCTCCCTAGTGCTTCGCACCCTCTGACCTAGCACCCTCTGACCTACCTACCGTCTGTTTTCCCGTTTCACTCCATTCATGGCAGCACCCTCAGGCCCTGCCTGAGTACCCAGCCCATTGTAGGTGCTAATATACCCTTGTTGAGTAAAGGAACCACCTTCGCTTGGTGCTTCTTTCAGAACCAGGAAGCCCTTCTTCCCTTCTCTTTAGTCCCCACTGTTGCCCCAGCCCATCAGACAAGCCACGTGAGGTGGAGAACTGGGGTCCTGGAGTGCTGGTGTCCTGGGTTCAAGTTCTTATCGGTGGTGTGGGTCTCCACATGTTAGTAACTTCTGGGCTTTAGTGTCTTCCTCCGTAAAATGGGACTCATCCTGCTAAATGCTCAATACTGGGGTGCAGGGAGGACTCGATGAGCCCGGGCAGGCTTCCTGGTGCACAAGAGTCAATGGCAGCTAAATATAAATCAGGGCCTCCTTTGTACTCCCACTGCCTTTGTCCTACTTCCAGCCCTCATTACGCTGGCCTGCTCCGCGGCTGCCTCCTAGCTCCTGCCTCCATCACCACCAATCTGTCCTTTCAGCTGTCAGGCTTGTCTTTCTAACGCCAACCCCAATCACGTCCCTCCCCTGCTCCGAAACCTTACATGACTCCCACTGTCCACACGGCAAGACCCACCTCCTCAGCCTCCAGTTACAGCCTCCACCATCCAGCCCGCCCGATCTCTTGTGCACCACATACCCTGAGCGAGGCCTCCTGCCTCCGAGTGCGCTCTGGGCCGGAGAAGCCGCCTTCACCGCCCGTTCTCTTTTGAGTTCCTTCTCAGCTGTCCAGGGAGGAGATCGGGAGATAGTACATCTTGGGGGCTGGCTAGGATGGCAGTGGGCAGGAGGGAAGTAGGAGTCTGTGCCTTTCTGGGGCTTAGACAAGTCCGGGCAAAGGCTGTGCAGTGAGAAAACCAGGGTTTAGCCCCAGGGCTGGGATTTTGTGCGATGCGGTGCTGTGCTGCCTCCTCAGACTTGGACTTCGCCATGCTGCTGTCCCCAGCCCTCCTGTCTGTATTCATTTCTTCCTCGTTCCAGCCTCCTACAGCTCTGGGACCAGAGGACTTGGACTTGAATCTTTCATCAACTTACTTGCGTGATCATCTGAGAGCAGGCTTGAGTTCATCTCAGTGTTATCATTGCACCTTGAACAACTGGCCTAGAGGCATTATCACTCACCGAGAACAATGCAGCCGCTTCCTCCCCAGTCTCCCAGCTTCTGGCCTTGTCCCCAGAGGGGTCTTATTTTAATATAAGTCAGATCATGCCTCTTCCCTGTTCAGAACCTTCCATAGCTCCCACCTCACTCAGAGCAAAAGCCAAAGTCCTGCCGTGGCCTTCAAGGACTCATCACCTCCCTGCCCTCACATCCTCCCACTGTCACCCTGGCCCACTTGGCTGCAGCCACACTGGCCTCCGCGCTGTCCCTCAATGCCCCCCGCGCTGTCCCTCAATGCCCCAGGCCCCAGGCCGGCCTCAGGACCTTCGCACTGGCCATCCCTCCACGTGGAGTTTGCCCTGACATACTCAAGTGGCTCACCCCGTCTTCCTGCACATCTTCAGTGTCTCTTTCTCTGGACCTGCACTGTCCAGTACATTCACCACTGGTCTTCTGCAGCCTTTAAGCATCTCAGTTGAGATGTGCTGTAAGTGGAGAACATGCACCCAATTTCAAAGACTGAATCCACAGAAAATAATGTATGAAATGTCTTACTAATAAATCTTTCCTATTGATTGCCTGGAAATGATAACACTTTGGATGGACTGGGTTAAAGAAACTATGTTGTTAAAATTAATTTCACCTGTTTCTTTTCACTCCTTTAATGTGGCTGCTAGAAAATTATAAATTGACCACACAGTTCTTACTGAAGTTCTACTGAGCAGTGCTGCTCTGAGCATTCTTATCTCCGAATTCCTGCCCTGCCAGACGGTAGGAGCAGTGGCCTTCACCAGCTGGTGTCAGTGTCGCTGCCCCCTCGCCCTGCTCCGCGTCGCTGACGTTCCCCCCGCCACCACGTTGCTTTTCTCCCTCGTGCTCGTCCCCATGACATTTGGTGTGTTTATTGGGCTTGTTTCCAGCCCCAGCAAGCAGGATTCCTACAGCTCACATCTCCAGGACCTGGACAGGGCTCAGCACACTGCCGGTGCTCAGTGAGGGTTTGTGAAATGAGTAAATGAACGCTCAAGCCACGCCGGTTGTTTACTGTGCACCCCCTACGGATGACCTGCCGAGAAGGGAGGGCGTGAGGTGTAGAAATAGACGGTGAGGTATAAAATGGAGTCGGAGGAACCCAAAGGAATGTGAGAAAGTTGGTAGAGGAAGAGAAAAACAGAGTAAATTGAAGTAAAAGTTCTTTGGGTTGTATGGCATGGCTTCACGGCACCATCCAAGTCCCTGCCACGGCACCATCGCATTTCCTGAACTTGCCAAGCTTCTTCCCACCCACGCTGTCTGTCTCAGCCATTCCCTCAGCCTGGAAAGTTCTTCCCCCCACTAACCAGACTCCTCCTCCTCATCCATGAGGCCTCAGCTTCAGACCGGTCCTCCCTGGGCTAGTTAACATGACCTGCTGTGTGCCATCAGAGCGGTTGTCTTGCACTCTGTCTAAGGATGCCTCATCCCTGTGGTGGATTCATTCATTGTGTACTTTTTTTTTGTTAAACATTTTTCTTCTACATCAGCTCCATAGGGCAGGGAGAGTCTCTGTTGCTCTGCCTGGCACATAGGACATACTCAGATGCACATTTGCTAATGGTGGAAAAATGGGTCAGTCCAACCTAAAATGCCCATCTCTGTTCTAGGCGTAGTCTTCAAAAGAGTTGGGAACAACCCCTGTCTTAGTTTGGGGTGCCCCAGCATAGACCCTGAAACAAGGATTCAGATGCAAGTAGTCATCTGGGAGGTGACCCCAGGAAATGTGGGTGGGGGAGGGGCAGCAAGGAAGGATGACTGGTTGAGCAGGTGATTCCAGTGGGCGGCTGGGATCGGTCCCTCTGGGGAACACCTCTGAGAGCAGCCTGGAATGCGGGGCACAGGAGCTGGGGAACTGACCCACCTGTTCCTGGCAGTCTTGGGCTGCGGGCTGCTCCCACAGGGGCCTATCTCGGTGTTGGAGAAAGCCGTCAGGCAAAGAGATGCAGACACCGTTGTTACAAGCCAAAGTGGTACGGTCCGGACCCCTGCACCAGACTGAGGGCACCTTCAGGTTGTTGGCATGGCCACCCCCAACTGATTGTCTGCACCTCTTGTCCACCGTCCGCAGCTGTGATGACAAGCTTGTCTGTTGAGTGGCTCTGTGGTAGCTCATCCTATGTCGCTTGCCTCAGAGATGGACTCGTTCAGGAAACAAGTCAGGGAGGTTCCCCGGGGTGCCCTAGGAGGAGGGGCTCTGGGACCCCTTGTCTCACCAGCAATACTTACACAAATGAGGTCTTGATTGGGGTCTTTCCAGCTGTGGGGGGGTGGGGGAGGTTCTACAGAAGGCTCATCTCACCTGCATTTGCCAGAGCAACTCATTTGGACCCAAGGCTTGGGGTCTGTAGCCACCTTCTAGGGCCAATGCCAACTGGTCCAACACCATCAGGGCCACAAACACCCTTTGTTGGTTTGTTTGTTTTCCACTTATCGACGACAAGTAGCTTAGTACACTTCCTGCGTGCCAGGCTCTGTGCCAACCACTTCACAAATGCCAATTCATTTAATCCTCACAACTCTTTGGGGTGTACTGTTGTTTGAAGTGTAGTGTTGAGGTGTATTGTACTCTGGGGTACTGTTGTTATCCTATTATACAAAAGGGGAAACTGAGGCATGGAGCAAGGAAGTGACTTGCCCAAGGTCACCAAGCTGGGCAGTGGCAGAACTGGGATGTGAACCCATGTAGCAGATAGGCTGTTGTACTGAACTGCTTTCCTGCCCGTTGGTGAAGAGCCCCAAGCCTCAAAAGGCCTGCCACTCCCCCACAACCTATTCTGGCTGTGGCTGTGAAACGCACTGAACATCACCCCGACCCCGTGCTCCAGAGGGGCTGCCATTCCTCCCAGTCCACGCTTTGTTTTCATCAGCTATCCACCTGCTCGGGGTTGTAAGTCCCCTCTTATCCCGTGAAGCAGGTGACATTAACGCTGTGTTACAGGTGACAGAACTGAGTCCCAGCAATGTCATGTCCCTTGCCTTTGGTCACCCAGCCAACAAATGAAAACATCAAACCCCAAACACCCTGCCCATCTGTCTGACGGTGAAACCCACCCTTTGTTTTCCATTCTGGTTTCTTTCTTCCAGCATCTTGGCAACAGTTGGGACAGAGTTTGATCTACGGACGCTGAGGGCAGTTCGAGTGCTGCGACCGCTCAAGCTCGTGTCTGGAATCCCAAGTGCGTGAGTTTCCGACCTGGCAAGGGGTCTGCTCAGGGCCCTGGCGTCCTCAGTTTCCCCTCTGCTGAGCACCTCATGAGGAACCCTCAGGTGCTGCCCTAGCCTCTGTCAGGGCAGCCTGCACTTTGAGAAAGCTCCCCAGGGGACCCTCAGGAACCTGGCTTCAGGTCTGGGTGAGCTCCTGAAAGCAAGCCAGGAGCCTTATCCATAACCACAACCCCCATTCACTGAGCGCCTACTGTCTCTCAGGAGCCATGCTAAACACTGCACATTCTCTCATTCAGTACTCACAACCAACCATATGGTGCTGCTAGTGTTGAAATCTCCATTTTACAGATGGGGAAACTGAGGCTCAGAGCAGCTGAATAATTTGATCAGGGAGCCATGGCTGAGAGGTGGCAGAACTAGGCATTAGCAAGTGTGACCCCAAGCCTGGGCAGTAACACTGGTGGCAATAACCGTTACCATTTATTGAGTGCCTGAGCAGCATCAGGCACTGCAGAAACAGTTTTGTATACATTGTCTTAGTTTATTCCTGTAAGCCCCCAATGAACCCATTTTACAGATGAAAAGACTGAGGCTCAGAAAATTTAAACTACCCACCTGAGTTCTTTAAACTACCCAGCTTTTCAGCGACAAGCTCCAAAGTCCATACTCATTCCACATGGCTTCCTCACCCTGCAGGGACGCTTCTACTCCAGCCTTTGGGGGAGTAGAATAAATTATAATAATAATAATTATTATTACCTTTATTATTATGCACCAGTCACTCTTCTAAGTATTTGCTATTTTGAAACTCTATCTCATAAGAAGCCTGTGAGGTAGGTCCTATTGTTATCACTATTTTACATTATCATTGGGTTCGGCCTTCAGGTTCATTGCCATCCAGATTTAAAGAGTAGCATATCCCTGAAGACCACCAGCAGGGTCGTTTCATAGAAAGAAGGCATTCCTGCTTGGGGTGTCTGAATTCCAGCAGGAGGCTGCATCATTTTGAATTAAGGGCCATCCCAAAGCTAATACTGTTAAGAGTCTGTTTAATGACCACTTCTGACATGTCAGGTACCCTGCCAGGTATGAAGTCTCATTCCGTCTTGAGAGGGAGGTGCCTTAGTAACCACTATTTATAGTAGAAGAAATCAAGGTTCAGATTGGCTACTTGACTTGTCCAGGGTCACATTGCTAGTAAGTAGATGACCAGGTGTGTCTGGTCCCCTAGAAGCAGGTGTAGATATGTGTTCAGATGCACCTTCTTTAGTGGAGGGGGTGCTGTCAGGAGGGAGGAAATGAGGGAATGGAGTATGAATAGCACCAGAGTGTTCCCCCAGCTTGAGTCCAGGAGGCCGGCCTTTCCCACTTCTCTGGTTAATTACTGGGGGTGGGTGGTGAGGCAGCTCTTGACAACCAAGGGCAATTGGAGGAGAAGAGGGGAGCCGGGAGCCACGGCAGCCAATGCTCACAGCAGCCGGAGGGCAGACCCACCGACAGCGAAGGAGTCTGCTTGGGCACCGATAGCATCCGGTGTCCAGAGCCTTAATCACTCTGCAACACTGCCTCCATTAGCTTGCTTTGCAGGTTGGACGCAGGAGTAGCACAGCCCCTTGGACCACCTGGGCAGTTTCCCTCTCCCACTAGGGTCTCCACCTACCAGGAGGTGCTAATCTGGGCCATGCAAAGTTCTAATCAAGAAGCAGACCCCCAGTTACATGTTGGAAGCCTAATTTTAACTATAGATTTTCCTGATATATAGCACAGCAGTTACAAACATAGGCTCTGACGTCACGCAGACCTGGATTTGAATCCTGCCTCCGTTATTTCTTGTGCCCTCGGGCGAATCACGACACCTCTCTGCGCCTTGCTTCCTGCCTCTGCAAAACGGGATCATTTTACGCATGTGCCCACCTCACTGTGGGGTTGTGCGGGGAGCCAATGAAATTATGTCTGACTTTTCTGGATTGGAACTGGGATGTTAACTGCTTGCCTGTGCAGAGTTGCAACTTGTCCACATGGTGCCTTTGCATAAATTAGGAAAAGATGTCCCTCTTGGTGGAAAAGAAATTAGAAAAAGGCACCCTGCTCTGGGTGAGAGCCACCCAGCACCCAGATTCAGAAAGCAGTGGGTTTCCACGCCTTGTAGCCCGAACGTTCATCCAGTGGCACAGCATATGTCAAATACTTTAAAAACTATTTTGAAATGAAAGTTCTCTTAACAATGGAGAGAGATTGTTCCTGTTATAACAATGACCAACCTCTGCGTGTCCTTCCTCCATCTTCCTTCGCTGTTGCCCATCCCTCGTCTCCCGGTGCTCTGGGTTCCCTCAGGAGGCAGTCCTGGGGGTGGGGTTTAGGGTGACTGCTCACGGCCCTGGGGCCCCTTTCTTTGTCTCCCCAGGTTTACAAGTCGTCCTGAAGTCGATCATGAAGGCGATGATCCCCCTGCTGCAGATCGGCCTTCTCCTATTTTTTGCAATCCTTATTTTTGCAATCATAGGGTTAGAATTTTATATGGGAAAATTTCATACCACCTGCTTTGAAGAGGGGACAGGTAGGTCCAAACATCATAATGTGGTTTTTTTCCTGACCTTGCTCCCACTTACTTTCCTGCCTTGGGGACAAACTCCTGGAAGGGCTGGGCAGGGCCTGCTTCTCCTGGAAGTTTCCAAATGTACCGTAGGCAAGCCTGGGCATAGCAGCACCCAAGATCTCGTTGTTGCTAGGGCCTTCTGTTGAGGTCCCCCAGCAGCTGTCTCAGTTCTAAGAGATTTATTTGGGAAGTGGTCCCAGGAAGTGCCATCAGGGGCGTGGGGAGGTCATACAGGGAAGGGAAAACTTCTCATAAAGGGGTGTTATCAGGCACACTACCACTGTGGGCAGCTGGGGCTCAGGCCCAGTGGCCACCTCAGGAAGACACACACCTCAGCACAGTGGCCCCTGACTGTTGAGGGAGCTGGGTATTTATTCACCAACTTCTGTCCATCACTGGTGAGGAACGGCTCCTTGGTGGACACGAAAGGTGTTTTCAGGTGGGAGCGGGCAGCGCAAGTGACGACAGGATATGGACAGGGTGCAGAGGGCCTCTGCCTGATCACCTTGCAGTGGCCACAGCGCACGCACCGCTGTGTTCTAAAGCAGGAAGTAGGAGGGGCCACCTGGCCAGGAAGGAGGGGGCCTGATCGCTTCTGCGGGTGGTAACCTGAAGAAAAGGACAGTTGGGGATAGCTTCTCCAGGTCTCCCCCAGAATGTGCTTAAAGACATGTAACTGGGAGTCCTGGCACCAGCCAGTCAGAACCCAGCTCAAGCGAGGTCCTGGTCCGCCTCTGCACACTGTGCCAGTGCCATCCCTAGCAGCTGGCTCAAGAAGTGTGGGTGGGGGGCAGGCAGGAGGCACCCCATCCCCAGGACTCAGCTCTGAGTGAGCAATGTGGCGGGCGGTATCCCCCCACACTCTACCCATGTGGAGACCAGCAGCTTCCAGATACATTTTCAGTGCAGTCTCCTGCCGTCCAAGCTCTGTCGCTCTCTGGAAGAACCAAGTGGAATCGAATAAAGAGGGAAGCCTGTTTCAGCCTTTGGGACCACCTGCCATCCCAGGCAGGCAGGCTGGCTGGATGGCAGTGCTAGTCATGGTCAAGGGTACTGGGAACTGAAGGAATGGCAGAGTGGACAGGGAAGCTGCAAGGGAACCATGTAGGAAAGGAAGAAGGTTTCAGACATGTCTTCTTGGGAGAAGATTCTGTCCTGGAGTGGCTTCCCACCCTACTTCCCTGCCCTGTGACCCCCAAGTGGCTCAGGCCCCGCCCCAGACCTCCCCATAGGAAAGGAAACCCCTATAGGAAAGGCTTATTCGAGATGCTTTTTTTTTTCCTTTTTTTTTTCTTGCTCCTCTTGTCTCCTCTCCTGGGCTTGTGAAGTTCGCTCAATATGGGATGTCCTAATTATTTCTTTCCCCGATGAAGAAGGTGTTAATTGAGGCAGAGCTATTTCTGCGCCTGTCCTCATCACCAGGCCTGTCCTCATCACCAGGCGGAAATTCGAGAAGGAGAGATACAGGGCAGGGCCCTGCGGAAAAAACAGCCAAGAGCAGAGAAACCAGGACTCCTGGGTCCTAGATTTGGTAGTTTTGTGGTTTGTTTCCCTTTCCAGCGGAGAGGACACACGTCGGGCTTGGGCCTGAGTGGGGTTGTGAGCGGACAGGCGTGGGCGGGGCCCCCAGCGGGTGGGAAGCCTCCATTTTTGACTGAAAAGCTCACGATTAAAATTATAAGGCGTGTGAGTAAGAGACAGTTATATACAGACACCCAGGCATCAGGTTAATTTTAAAATATATTTATAACCAAATTCCTCAGACTCTCTGGACAGTTGCTTTTCTAGAAGCAGTGCTCAGAGTGTTCCATGATGGGTGGGCAGGGAGTTGGGAGGGATCGGAATCAAGAACGCCACCGGTCAAAGCCACTAAAGATAGACAAGTTTTCAGTCGCATTTCTTCGTCATTGTGAACCCAGTTTGTACGCACCCAGCACCGAGCTACATGCTCACAGAGACACGAAGATAGAGCGGAATGCTACCTGCTTTCCAGCCACTTCTAAAACAGTTTAAGAAGACAAGAGCACTCATCAGCAGCCAGTTCATAGCAATGAAAACTAGTGCCTGGTCCCCGTGCCGCAAACACGCCAGAGCTATTGCAGCCCCAGGAGAAAGGAGGCACGGTGCTCCGTGGGGTAACACGGGGTAGGAATTGAGCCACACTTGGGCACAGGGTGGAGACAGGAAGGTTCCCAACAAACAGTGATTCTCATGTAGTATACAGGGGCCCACTGATTTTTTTCCCCTGCTCTGAGCCTCATGTAGGTTTTGCCTTCCAACCTGCATTTATCAAATCACAGCCCCTGCACCAAGTCCAGCATGAGCGGAAAGGCATTTCCAGCCCCTGAAACTAGTGGCCGACGTGGTCGTTGCTTCTGGAGCAGTGGGCATTACTTTCCGTGACCTGGAGTTTCTGTTTAACCGAGCCTCAAAGACCAGTGACAGTCACGCATTCCATGCCCGCTTACTTCTCTTTGCTGTGTGCTGAGTGGAAACTGTGAGTTGGTGCTCAGAGCCTGGAGTGCATACATTGAGATATATTTTCATTTAGTGGGAAGCTCGAGTGCACACACTCAGCTGTCTGTTTTCTTGTTGGATAATGTCACTCTCTGAAAACCTTCAAAAGTGTCACTGCCTGAATAGGGTCTTCTCATAGCTGCTGCTCTGGTCCCCTGGGGATAAGCCCAGGGTGACAGATGGTCCCCTGACTGTGCGTTCTCGGAGGCCTCTCTCCTCCCTCCCAATCGACCCTTTGGAGTTGAGACCTGGCTGTTGGCGCCCAACCCACCTTTGCCGAGAGGCTGTCTTTGGTTTCTAGCGAAAGGGGCATCCTTGGCACATGTCTCTTTACTTGTGCTGTTTTCACAATCTGCCTCCTGCTTTCGGGGGAGGAAGCTTAGCTCCTGTGCCTGAGGGCAAGTGTCGTGTGTACTGGCCTTCGTTGCCCCCAGAACAGCTCCCTGAGCCCAGCACATCTCAATGGGAAAAAATCAGGCTATAAAAGAATCACACAATGTGATGAACAAACCTGTGCTGATGGAGCCCAGAAAACACTGCGCCCAACGTCCTCACAATGCACACAGCACATTCCCCACAATCAGCTGCATCAGGGCCCACAGCACACATCGCGGCAGATTTCAAAAGACTGAATAGTGCCGAACATATCCACTGGCCACAGTGCAAGTGAGCTGGGAACCAGTAACAAAAAGACCACTCTAAATGTGCTTGGAAATTAAGAGACATGCTTATTCGAGGATGAAATAATAGGGTGTCTGGGATTTGCTTTAAAAATATTCCAGAAGCAAAGTGTGGGAGGGGATGCAGATGAAACAGGAGTAGCCCTGAGTTGACAGATGTCGAAATTGGTGATAGATATGTAGGAATTCATAATACTATTCTTATACCCATATTTATATCTATCTATATATATATATATGACAAGTTTTTTTTAAGAGAAATACTTCTTGGTTATCCATGGGTCAAAGAGGAAGTAATAGTGGAAATTGTCAAATATTTTACTTAAACAGTGATGATACAGAACAAAATTTGCGAGGTGTGGCTAAAGCCACACTTTAAAAGTAATTTATAGCTTTTTAAAAAACATTTTATCTACTTATTTATTTGAGAGAGGAAAAGGGGGGCTGAAAGAGAGGGAAAGAAACATCAATGTGTGGTTGCCTCTCACACGCTGCCTCCACCAGGGACCTGGCCTGCAACCCGGGCATGCGCCCTGACTGGGAATTGAACCAACAACCCTCTGGTTCACAGGCCAGCACTCAATCCATTGAGCCACACCAGCTAGGGTGTAATTTATAGCTTTAAAGGAAGTTAATCTATCTTGAAAATTCAGAAAAAGTAATAAAGCTTAGAGAAAAGAAATTAATGAAATAGAAAACAATGAATAGATCAACAAAGACAGATCTTGGGTTTGTTGTCTTTTGTTTAAAAAAAAAAAGTGATAAATTCATCCCAGTAGCCTTTTTTTTCCTCCAACATCCAATGCTGAAAAATCTTCATGGGCCCATTTCTCAGACCTGTTTTTCCCAGCTCCCTCTGAGTTTCTCCCCTCCCTTTTCTCAGATGACATTCAGGGTGAGTCTCCGGCTCCATGTGGGACAGAGGAACCCGCCCGCACCTGCCCCAATGGGACCAAATGCCAGCCCTACTGGGAAGGGCCCAACAATGGGATCACTCAGTTCGACAACATCCTGTTTGCAGTGCTGACTGTTTTCCAGTGCATCACCATGGAAGGATGGACTGACCTCCTCTACAATGTAAGTGATGAGGGCGCACAGGGAGGTGGCCCTCCGGGACCAGCCAACTCACGAGGCTGCAGTGGAGGGACCCTGAGCCAGGGGTCAGCCCAGGGACACCTCAGCGAGGCTCTGGAAGAGCTGGCCTGAAGCTAAGGCCTTCAAACATGGAGTTGGGGAGCATCCTCGGAACTCTTAGGTTGTGTTCTACTTAACACTACTTGAGATACTCAAGTAGGGAAGGCCTCTCTGGACATGGAAATCCAGAGGGCACACAGATGTTGAATAATTTTTCACTGTGCAGGTGTTTAAATATAATTTTAGGTTTTTAAATACAGGCAGACCTTGCTTTTTTTGCATTTTGCCCACTATGCTTCAGATACTTTGGGCTTTTTTTACAAGTTGAAGGTTTGCAGGGACTCTGCGTTGAGCAAGTCCATTGGTGCCATTTTGCCAACAGGCTCAGATGATGGTTTGCAGTTTTTAGCAATGAAGTATTTTTAATTAAGTTATGTATGTTAGTTCTTTTAGATGTAATGCTAGTGTATTTAAGAGACCACAGTATCATATTAACATAACTTTTACACGTGGTGGGAAACCAGAATCTGTGTGACTCCCTTTCTTGCCATATCCACTTTATCACGGTGGTCTGGGACCCGACTGCAGTATCTCCGAGGTCTGCCTGCACGTAAAGGTGTGATTCAAAACCCAGCATGGATAAGAGTAATTCCTTGGACCTGTGCAAGGGGGCTCTGCACTGGGACGGACACGCTGGCCCTCTCCAGCCATGTCCCTCCCCATGGTGTGAGCTGTCCACAGGGCAGGGCGACATGTCTGCCAAGTGCCACCATCACCCCCGTACTTTCTGGACCACACTCTGGGTTCCCCAAGATTCTGGAATTCTCTGTCCACGCCCAGATCCCATGGACTTGCATTAGATTTGTCCATCTGTTCTCCACTGGACCGCTCGTTTGTACCCTCCAGGGGCCAAGGGTGTCCTGATGGTGGCTGTTGGCACAAATGTGTCTGGAGCTTGGACATGCAGGCGGGATTTTTCAGTCTCTGGCAGGACAGAACCAGGGGCAGGAAGAGAGGGTGGCAGGCCATGATCGTGGGGCAGGGCTGGCTCTCCCCACACCGTGATCTAGTCCGGATGTCCAGAGTCTGATTTTTACCCTGCCCTTCCCAGTGTTTGTGAAGGCATGCTTGTAAAGGACCAGCATCCAGCATATTTTATTTAGTGGTTTTTAAATATTTACACACAGTGTGTGGGCCTCTTGTCATTACACTTGTCCTAGGTCTTGAAAATGTTACAAACATGTCCGCAAAGATGTGCACCCCTACCTGTGCCCCCTTCCACCCTGTTTCCTACCGCCCATCCTGGGGCTGCCCCACACAAATACCAAACTGCTGGTTAAGGCTCTGCCAGGGCTCGGCCCACTGGGGAAGCAATGCCAGGCTTCCTTCTGCATGCAGAGGGGCTGAACTCTCCTCCCAGTCACAGCGTGTGTTCCTTACAGAATTTCCCCCCTTGGGAGTGGAGGGAACCTATCCTTTTGATTAGTGGCTCATTTTAGGGTGGGGTTGAGAGTGCCACTTGGGAGTGGACAGTAAAAAGAGCTGCATGGGCGGTTGTGCATGTCACACACTGCACAGGTCACCACATTTCGAGGATGCTGTTCATACCACCCACAACATAGATTTCTGCTGCTGTTCTAGTACCTTGCTGACAAACGTGAGGGATGCGGGGAAGGGACTGGTGTTCTAACTTCGTAAAGCCCTTGTCTGAGCATAGCATTTCCAGGAGCAGAGAGCAGACCTGAGATGCCTGGGCTCTCTCTTGGGCTTCACCTGCTGACAACTTGGGCAAAAATTGGCCAAAGTGCCATGTGGCTCATTTGGTTGGGCGTTGTCTCACAAAGCAAAAGGTCTTCAGATCTATTCCTGGTCAGGGCACAGGCTTGGGTTGTGAGTTCAGCCCCTGGTTGGGGCACATATGAGAGGCGACTGATCAATGTCTCTCTCCCTCTCTTTCTCCCTTCCCCTCTCTCTAAAAATAAATAAATAAAATCTTTAAAAAAAATTAGTCAGAGCTTGCTGGGGGATTGTTGTAGGTTCTTGGCCTTTGCTTAGCAAGGCTGGTATGAGAAGGGGCTTCAGGAGGGGAGGGGCAGTGAACCCTCCTGGGAGTGAAACAGAACTGGGAGATGTAGGAGATGCTTGGAGAACTCGGGAGAGCAGAGTGCAGGTGGGGGCAGGAACTGAGAAAACTGAACGTGAAAACTGTGTCACGGACCGGGTTGGGTGTCCAGAGAAAGGGTCCGGAGTTTCAGAGGAAGACACTGGGGATGTGCTTAATGGTGGGAGAGGAAGTGTGAGCAAAACTATGAATTTCCAGAAGATTCTACACCGTTATTTCAGGGGATGTTTGTCCTAGAACCTTAGAGCTGAGATGCCTCAGGGAAGCAAGCTCAGGAGGAGTGGTTGAAAGCATGGAGTCAGACACCAGGCTACCTGGGTTCCCACCCCAACTCCACCACTTTCTTGCTGTGCAACCTTGGGCAAGTCTCTTGACCTCTCTGTGCCTCCATTTCCACTTTCCAGAATGACCAGAAGCACAGTCCTACCTCACAGGGCAAGAGGGCTGAGTGAGATGGATACATGTGGGGCATTTAGAGTAGCAGCTGGTACTGGGCAGCTATGAGTAGGTCAAATTCTCTGTCCCAAAGGTGCTCCTGTTAGAAACATGTGTGAATTTTTCATCATAGAGACTCCATTAGCACCTGAGGACGCAGTGTGAGCTATGAGGCCCCTCTTCCCTTCCCACCCTCGCCCTGCTGGTGGCCACCTCTGACTCCGAGCAGCCGTTCAGAAGTTCCCACACACTTGCATCCCACTGTCGTCCTTTGGGTAGAAACCCGAGCAGTGATTTCGGCCTGATGTGAGCCTAGAGCAGCAATAAAATACCACAAATTCGGTGGCTTAAAACAACAAACATTTATTGTCTCGCAGTCTGGAGGCCAGAGTCGGTACCAAGGTGTGAGCAGGGCCGCGCTCCCTCTACAGGCTCGAGGAGGGGATCCTTCCTGGCTCTTCCAGCTTCTGGTGGCCACTGATAGTCCCTGGCTTATAGATTCTCTGCCCTCCACTCCAGCACCCCAGCTTCACATGGCTGTCTTCTTATAAGGACACTGGTCACATTGGATTAGGGCCCATCATGCTCCAATATGACTTCATTTTAAGTAATTACATCTGCATTGATCTTACTTCCAAATAAGGTCACATCGTGAGGTCCTAGAGGTTAGGACTTCACTATATCTTTAGGGATAGGACACAGTGTGATTCCTAACACCTCCCAGATAAACCTCTTGTGCTTGAACCTTTGTCTGGGGCTTCCCAAATTAAAACAACTCCCCCACCCGGCGCAGCCCCTGGGGCCTCTCGTTGCCAAGGGTGGGGACTCAGTTGGCCGTCTTTGAGTTTCCTCTGACAAGGGCAGAGTTGTCGCTTTCCTGGACTCACCTGGGCTCTGCCCTTGTGCTCGGCCATCTGCCAGCCCTGCCCCGACCTGTGCTAGGTCACCCCTTGCTCCGTCGAGCCACAGGCAGGCCGAGTATCTGGAATCTACTCGTGCAGAGCTGATGACCATGGACGTGGCCTTGCCAGCCACTGGCAGGGAGACCCATGGGGAGAGTCTAGACACACCTGCCCCAAGCGTCTTAGAATCCACAGGCTCAGATGCCAGATGGATGCCACTTGCCCGAGTGGGCAGGGCCTTACAATCACATCTCATTTCTTTTCTCAGTATCATTGAAGTCCATTTGTGTGTTCTATAATTATTTGTTGAGCACCTATGTGTGCTGGAAAACAGGTGATTGGGTACACTGCAGTGAAGATGACAGACAAAAAAATCCCACCTGATAGGGAAGACAGACGTGAACAATAAAGATGATAAACAACAAATAAAGATGATAAACAATAAACAAGAAGTGGGAGATAGTAAGCAAATGCATAACATGGGACATGGTGACATGCCTTTGGGGACAAAAGCAGCACAAGAGGGCAAGTGATGCAGAGACGGGGGCTAGTCTAAGCCAGGAAATCAGGGAAGCCTCCTTGGAAGAGGTGGCATTTCACAGAGAAGGAGGGAGCCAGGCAGGTGTTTGGGAAAGGGCATTCTTGGCAGAAGGAACAGCAGCAGCTCACCTACATGGTATATTCAGACCCTTTCCAGGTTTTCCCATTTTTGATTTGTCTCTTCTTTCCCACTTGGCTCTCTAGTTACAGTGCATTTTGGAAAAAGCCTAACCCAACTAATCAGCAATGCAGTCAAAAATTCACATTAGGACGTGCACCCCAGCGTCTCTCCATAAGATGAAATAGCGTGTTGTCATTAAAAACCATCCGTTGGGGGAGTATTTGAGGATGAAGGGAAGTGCTCACCATATAATGAAAAATGAGAGGAATTGATTTAAATCCTCACCTGAGGATATTTTTATTGATTTTAGAGAGAGTTGAGGGAGAGAGAAACATTGATTGGTTGACTCTTGTTCCCGCCCCAACCAGGGATCAGACCCACAACCAAGGTAGGTATGTGCCCTGACCAGGAATTGAACCTACAGCCTCTTGGTGTTTGAGACAGCGCTCCAACCAACTGAGCCATCCAACCGAAGCTCAAAATATTTTTCAAAGCAGATCCGTGGTGTAGTTTTAGAGTTTATGACACATCACCAGCAGGACCCGGTGAGGGGTCAGGTGACTCCTGTCACTTTATCCGTTGTAAAGCGTAAAAGAATCTGTGTGATATCTGTAAACTGTGTGATTTCTGTTGGTGATGAGTGTTACCAGTTCTCTCCAGACTGCTGCCATTTGGTGCCTCCCTTCAATGGAAGAAAATGCCCATTTCCTGTGGAAATGTGGGAAGTAAAGGATGGACTTTTTTCTATTCAAATTCACAGACTCCTTGAATTCTGTCCTCAGGAGCCCCAAGGATTCCCCCCACTGATGCGGACCTCGGCTCGTGGGGCCGCCACATTGTGGATGAGATACAAGAAATTCACACAACTACTGAGTCCCGTGGAGGAAAAGGGACGGCATGGCTTTTCTCTCAAGGGGAGAAAAACCTCGGCCTCTGCCATGACAAGCCTTTATTTCTGTTTTCTTCCACTTTACGTGATGGTCCTCATTTACTGTGCACAGGTTTGCTTTCGGTGGTTACCTTTTACAGAAAACAAAGGTGCCCATGCTGCTAATCACATAACAGAAGAAGGATTATTTGCGAATGAAAAGGCAAAAGTGGTTGAACCGGTTACACTCATCCTTGGAAGGGTTAGCATGGATTTTAGGAAGTTACTTTGCAGTAAATGTTTGCTGCCTCAATTCAGGGTGAGGGAATGTTAGCAAAAGCAAGTCTCATAGCCATCTAGGTACAATGCAGGCCTGATTCCCCATGGGAGAACCTATCCATGAGCGTGGATCCTGTGCCTCGGACCTTGCTTTCCACTGGGAGCTGGGCCCACGCCATGCAGAATGGTCTCCTACACCCCACCACCAACAGCTGAGACTAGGGGAATCTCACAAGTGGCTTCTCTAGATGCTGTGTCTAGAAAACCCTCAGAGGAGGTGATAGTTTGGGTGACAGGTGGGGTACTCATGATGGCAGTAGTGCCTTTACAGCGAGAGAAACCGGAGACACTGAATGTGCGTGTCTCTGTTTCTCTCCTCCTCCTCTTCTCTCTCTCGCCTCTCTGTGATTTTCTCTGTTTCTCTCACTCTCTATTTCTCTCTCCCTCTCTCCATTAATGTTAATTACGAAGGTAACCAAACAGTGCTTAGTTGGTGATTATAAACATATGTCCCTTGACAGATGGTCACTAATGGTTGAAGCTGATCTTTGCCCTAAACCCTTTCTCATTCATAGATGTTCTTTTTGGCCAGTATCAAAGCATCAGAATTGGGGGCACTGTAGATCACACATTCATTCAACAAACCTTGGTTGGCTGCATCCTGTGTGCAGGCACTCTTGGGCATCGAGGATCTGCAGTGAAGGGAGGTGACAAAAAATCCCCATTTGTGGGGAGTGGACATTTTAGTGGGGGAAACAGGCGATCAACAAGATAATTAAGTACATTTTTTATATATTTATTTTAATTTGTATATGTAAAAGGCAGATAATATCTTAACTGTTTCTGGTTTTGTGGGCCATGCAATCTCGGCGGCAGCTACTCCGTCTTCTGCTGTAGCACAGTAGCAGCCGCAGAGAGATGCATAGTGAGTGGCCATGGCTGTGTGACGACAGAGCCGTGATTTATAAAAACAGGTGGCTGTAGGGTGCTGACTCCTGTGTTAGAAAATGATTAAAGTTCAAGAGAAAAATAAAACAGTGCAGGGGGTATGGGTCGTCAAGGTGAGAGGCTGCAGTTTGTGGGATGCAGCCACCCGTGTGGCTGGAAGCGAGTAAGGGCTGGAGGGAACTGAGGAGGCCAGGGCAGGTGACAGACACCTCAGGCAGAGAGACACTGGGATGTATTGTTCAAACTGGTACAATTTTGAGAGCAAACAAGGAAAGGAGGACTTGAAAACTATTCAGCAGGCATTGCATGATCTGTAACAGGTATGTAACAGGTAAGCTGGGACGCACGGCCTTCCTCGTGGCCACCGTGGGGCTTTGTCTCTTTCCCAGTCGGATCCGCCCCTCTTTTATTTCATATGCTGTGGAATTGGGTGTTCGCCTGAGCTGAGTATTTTTTTTACATCCTCTATATTTTTTCTGAATGAACCATGCTAAAAAAAAATCAGAGGAAAATAAACCATGAAACAGAAGGCACTTAAGGATTTTACTGGGACCCAGCCATTAATTTGTTTGACGAGTATTTATCGAGCGCTTGCGAAGCGCCAGGCGCCACACTCGGCTCCGGCAGTGCTGGAATGAATCAGTACCTCCCCTCTCCTTGAAGGCTCTCAGGAGCCAATCGTTATGAACGTAAAGGACCCTGTAAGTGCAGCCAAGGGGTGAAATAGGGAAAAGTCAGTCACAGGCCAGAATGACAGGTCTAGCCCCAGCCTGCCATCCACACCCTTGTGAACCAGGCAGTCATGCTGCCTCTCTCAGCCTCAGTTTCCCCATGCACTAGGTGCGATGATTATATGGATCAGGGGTGTTTTGTCAGCTCACAAGTGTTCTACAGAAGCGGCTGTGGGTGTCCTGCCTGCCTCTCCGCTCCCAGGAAAACTGCCTGATCATCGGAATGTGGGAAAAGTACTTTTCCCTGTCATTAGTTTTATTTAAACAATCCACCCACAGCGACTTCAGGATCATGTGCACTCACCATGCAGCCAACACTTAACGAGCACCTACTGTGTGCTGAGGGTTGTTCTGGACACTGGGCAGTTGGCATCTTAGGGAGCAAAGAAGCTATAAACAAGTAAATGTGTAAATCAACAACCGATTCAAAGTGTGAATCATGCCAGAAAGAGAATTAGATGCCTGGTTGTGTTGAAGGTTGGGAGGGGGCTCGGTGGAGCTGAAAGCTTAGGGAAGAAGAGGAATCAGCCAAGCCAAGATCTAGGGGAAACGGGGCTTTAAGCAGAGGCTCAGAGATCGGAAACTACTAGCTCATTGTAATCTTGAACTTCGCCTTTCTGGGTACCAGTTTCTTCATCAGCCATACAGAAGATGTCCTTTTCCCACCTGCCTTATAAGATCCATATAAAGGTCAGTGAGAAAGTGACATTTGAGAAATACCTGAAAGAGATAAAGGAGCAAACTAGGGAGATACCTGGGTGTATCAGTCAGGAAAGCTAGGTTATGCTACAGTAACAAACATCCTCAGAGTCTGATTTTAACAGTGAATGTCTGTTCCTGCCTGCGCTCTCCACCCAGCATAGGTTGGAAGTGGTGGAGAAGGGGGCTCTGCTCAACTTAGTTCCTTGGGACCTAGCTAATGGAGCAGCTACCACATAGAACTTTGCCACCTGCTGTCCTAAAATGAAAGAGAGCCCTGGAAGGTTTCACACTGAGAGTTCAGTGTTCTGGTCCAAAAGTGACACAGGCATTTCCACTCGCTCCTCATTGGCCAGCATTTATCATGTGGCCCTCATCCAACCACAGTGAAACTGGGAAGGGCCACCCAGCCCCATCACCAGAAACATGTAGTGAACGCACTAAGGGGTGCAGCGTTCCAGGCACTGGAATTCTTTTTTTTTTTAAATATATTTTATTGATTATGCTATTACAGTTGTCCCATTTCTCCCCCATCATTCCCCCACCCTGCACACCCTCTCCCACCCACATTCCCCCCTTGAGTTCATGTCCATGTGTCATAAGTTCTTTAGCTTCTACATTTCCCCTACTATTCTTGCCCTCCCCCTGTCTATTTTCTACCCACTATCTATGCTACTCATTCTCTGTACCTTTTCCCCTCTCTCCTCCTCCCACGCCCCTGTTGCTAACACTCCATATGATCTCCATTTCTGTGGTTCTGTTCCTGCTCTAGCTGTTTGCTTAGTTTGCTTTTGTTTTAGGTGTGGTTCTTAATAGCTGTGAGTTTGCTGTCTTTTCACTGTCATATTTTTTATCTTCTTTTTCTTAGATAAGTCCCTTTAACATTTCATATAATAGGGGCTTGGTGATGATGAACTCCTTGAACTTGACCTTATCTGAGAAGCGCTTTATCTGTCCTTCCATTCTAAATGACAGCTTTGCTGGATAGAGCAATTTTGGATGTAGGTCCCTGCTTTTCAAGATTTCAAATATTTCTTTCCAGCCCCTTCTTGCCTGGAAGGTCTCTTTTGAGAAATCAGCTGACAGTCCGATGGGAACTCCTTTGTAGGTGACTGTCCCCTTATCCCTTGCTGCTTCTAGAATTCTCTGCTTCATTTTAATCTTGGCTAATGTAATTACAATGTGCCTTGGTGTGTTCCTCCTTGGGTCCAACTTCTTTGGGACTCTCTGAGCTTCCTGGACGTCCTGGTAGTCTATTTCCTTTGCCAGATTGGGGAAGTTCTCCTTTATTATTTGTTCAAATAAGTTTTCCCCTTGTTGCTCTTCTTCTTCCCCTTCTGGGACCCCTATAATTCGGATGTTGGGACGTTTAACAATGTCCCGGAGGTTCCTAAGCCTCTCCTCATTTTTTTGAATTCTTGTTTCTTCCTTGTTTTCTGTTTGGTTGTTAGTTTCTTCCTTCTGGTCCACTCCGTTGATTTGAGTCCCAGTTTTCCTTCCATCTCTATCGGTTCCCCATGCATCTTCCTTCATTTCATGTTCTGTAGCCTGCATTTTTTCATCTAATTTGTGAGCAAAATCAACCAATTCTGTGAGCATTTTGATGACCAGTGCTTTGAACTGTGCATCTGATAGGTTGGCTATCTCTTCACGGCTTAGAGGAATTGACTATGGGGTTTTCATTTTTTCTCCGGTTTGAGCCATTTTTGTGGGGTTTTTTTGTTTGTTTGTTTGTTTTGGTTTGGTTTGGTTTGGTTTTAGTCTGGTCGAGGCTATTACTCAGTGAGGGGTGGAGCCTTAGGTGTTCCTCAGGGCGGGGCAGCCCAGTCGCTGGGTTGTGACGCTATAGGCGGGGTCCGAGAGTGAAGAATGGTGCCTGTTCCGCTCTCTCCTGGACTCTGGTCCCTTCCACTGCTTCCCCTTCACCTGGATTATCTGCGCACATGCACGTGCTGTTATGTAGTGAGGAGTGGAGCCTCAGGCGCTCCCCTAGTGTGGGGCAGCCCAGTCACTGGGTTGTGACGCTGTATGTGGGGGCGGGGTCTGAGAGGGAACAACGGCGCCTACTCCGCTCTCTCCTGGATTCAGTCCCTTCCGCCACTTCCCCTCTGCCTGGACCGTCTGCGCGTGCGAATGTGGGACCACCTGGTCAGCCAGCCTCCTTGTGCGGCCTCACTGGATCTGCACAGTTGTCCCCCTGTGCCCGGGGTCCGCCAGCTGCCACCTGTGCACCTGGGAACTGCCAGCCGCTGCTGCTTGCATTCCTGGGTCCGCACCTCCACTTTTTCCTACCGCAGCTCCGCCCCTCTTACCAGTCTGGATGAATGGTTGGTGGACTTCCGTACAGTTCAATTTTCTATAAGTTCTGGTTGTTTTCTTGTTTCTAAATATTTGTTGTCCTTAATTTTGGTTGTGAGAGGAGGCACAGTGTGTCCGCCTACGCCTCCATCTTGGCCGGAAGTCTCTGGAATTCTTTTAAGGTTTCGGAAGAAAGACAAGAAGATCTTGAGAGCACACCCTTCCCAGTATTATTAATTTCGACAAGTGAGCAAGTTTCCCAATACCTGCCTGCACCCAGACTCACACGTACCCCACCCTGGCCCCCCAAACCGATGCAACACGGCAAGGAGACTGTGTCCCCACGTTCTTCTTCTGCTATCCCAGAAGGGCTGTGGCAGCTCCAGTCTTCCCATTTTTGAAATATGTTTCCCATTCTACTCCTGAACAAACCCCAGGGAAAGCCCACCTCCTACTGCAAAAAATAAAAAACAAACAAACAAAAAACATGTTACTGAAGTAAAATAAACATACAGACGTAGAGAAAGCCCCACAGATCCTAAGTGAGGAGCTTGGTGGGTCAAAATGATGCCTCTATAAGCCAAACGATTGCCAGCAAACCCCCAGATGCTGGGGACAGGCCTGCCAGATTCCCCCTCACAGACCCCAGAAGGAACCAACCCTGCCGACACCTCGAGCTCAGACTTCTGGCCTCCAGACTGTGAAGCAATAAATGTCTATCATCTGAGCCACCCAGTCTGCGGTGCTTTGTCAGCAGCCACAGGAAACTCTCACGTCGTGTTACACTGCCGTCGGCAGCACGTGAGGGCGCCAGGTCCTCCACCGACTTGCCAACTTGCTGGGTCAGAGGACCTACAGCACTTTTAATTACTGATTAGCACTGCTCTGTAATGATTGGTCGGCAGTGCTTCCAAGGGAAGATCTTACTCAAAAGAGGGGAGATGTAAACAGGGATATAAACAGAGCCACTTTAAACCGGGGCCAGAGCTGCCACCCCAGAGGAACTGCCCTGCAGGTCGTGCCTCAGGCCTCTGGGGTGTTGACACAGGGCAGGCTACCTGTGGGCTGGGCCGAAGCCACCTTGCCCCCAAAGACCTGTCTGCAGAGATGACAAGAAAGCATGTTATGACAGCTGGACTGATATCTTCCAGGAAGCTTTACAACACCTCTTTTTTCACATCAGACAGAACATACGCTCTCTCTCCCCCTGAACTTTGCCCTCTTCCAGCAGGAAATAACTAGAGGTCATCACCATGTTCCCAAAATTAGAGGATTTAAAGCAAACCAATTAAGACTTCTGTCCCTCACCTTAGCTGGGCTGCTCAGTTGGTTGAAGCATCATCCCATACACCAGAAGGTTGAAGGTTCAATCCCTGGTCAGGGCATGTACGGGAGATGGTTGATCAACATTTCTCTCTCTCTCATCAGTAAAAACATATTCACGGGTGAGGGTTAAAAAAAATTCTTCCCCTGGCTGGTGGAGCTCAGTGGATTGAGCACCAGCCTGCAAACCAGAGGGTTGCCAGTTCGATTCCCAGTCAGGGCACATGCCTGGGTTGCAGGCCAGGTTCCCAGTGCAGGCACATGAGAGGAACCACACATTGATGTTTCTACCCCTCTCTTCCTCCCTCCCTTCCCCTCTCTCTAAAAATAAGTAAATAAAATCTTTTAAAAAATTATTAAATAGAATATAGGGATAGGCTTTAACTAAACATATAAATTGCTTCAGTTGTCACATTGCTTATAGTCAAAGATTAAGAAAGTGTGTTGGTCACATTTTGAAGGACTGCCTGTAAAGCAAGTTCCAGGAGAAATGTTTAAAAGTACACTTTGTGCCCTGGCTGGTGGTGCTCAGTGGATTGAGTGCTGGCCTGCAAACCAAAGGGTTGTCAGTTCAAGTCCCAGTCAGGACACATGCCTGAGTTTTGGGCCAGGTCCCCAGTAGGGGGTGTGCAAGAGGCAACCACACATTAATGTTTCTCTCCCTCTCTTTCTCCCTCCCTTCCCTTCTCTCTAAAAATAAGTAGATTGATTTTTTTTTAAAGTACACTTTGGCTGAGAGAATAGCATAGTATAGCTAGTTAAGTACAAAACAATGATAGCTTAAGTAATGGTGATAGTCACAAGATGTTTAGCTTCTGCTTCAGAGATGTCAGTGATGCACAATTATGAGATATTTTGCAGCATCTGTTGGTTCTTCAACAGCACCCCTTGTTCTCACAATATAATTTTATGTTGCTGATATACTGTTTCCTTGCCAAGTGGGCGATAACTCCAGGCCCACAATGAAAATTTGTAAGTTTGTTTTGCAGGAGTAAATGCCTTTAAGAAAGTTGTGACCAGCCCTGGCTGGTGTAGCTCAGTGGATTGAGCGCGGGCCTGCGAACCAGAGGATTGCGGTTCGATTCCCAGTCAGGGCACATGCCTGGGTTGCAGGCCAGCTCCCAGCAGGGGACACACGAGAGGCAACACTACATTGATATTTCTCTCCCTCTCCCTCTCTTCTACCCTTCCCCTCTAAAGATAAAGAAATTAAAAAAAAAATCTTTAAAAGAAAGTTGTGACCAGCCCTGGCCTGGTTGCTCAGCTGGTTGGAGCGTCATCCTGTGCACCAAAAGACTGTGGGTTGAATCCCTGGTCAGGGTGCATGTGGGAGGCACCAATCGATGTTTCTTTCTCTCTCTCTCTCTCTCTCTCTCTCTCTCTCTCTCTCTCTCTCTCTCTCTCTTCTCTCTCTCTCCCTTTTTATCTCCCTCTAAAATCAGCAAACATTTTTTTTAAGGAAAGAAAAAGGAAAGCTGTGACCAGCTGCTGACACCCAGGAATCTGATACATGAAGGCCTTGTCTCTAAAGAAACACAGCCTTCTCCCTCAGTTCCCTGGAACTCCCCCTCCCCTAAAACTTCCCCTCCCCTGCTCCCTAGCTGCAAAAAAAAAAAAAAAAAAAAAAAAAAAAACCTGCCTACTTTTGCTTTGGGGAGAATGAATTTGAGAGATCTTGCTCTCCTGTCTTGCCAGTACCGCTTTGGCAGAATTGAAGAAACTTTTCTCTATAGTCAAGTACCACTGTCTCTACGTTTTGGCCTCCTAGTACATCAGGTACATGAACCTGAATTTGGGGAGATGATTCAGTAACAGTCCGGCACTGTCGGTCTTTCTCTGTCTTCTTTTTTGAATTTACAGAAATTTAGCCTACACTAGTCAGTTCCAGGGGGATGGAGTGCCGTCAGGCTGGCGGCAGGCTCCCCCAGCAGCTGCCAGTGAGAGCACCCAGGTGCATCTCTGCACGCACACAAACTCCCCAACCCTGCAGCCCCTTCTCCAAACGGAACCCCGGACAGATTGGCAAGGGTCGGGGCATCCTATGAAAAGGTTGCCCCTTCTATAATCTTGCCTCCTTTACACAGCAGCTCTTGAAAACAGGATTCCACATTTAAAATGCCTAGTGACACTTCCGCAGAAAGACATTTACTCCAGGAAAGAGAGGGGGCAGTCACTTTCTCCCCGTGGAAAGTGCTTCCCTGGTGCATCAGTGCTTCTCACCTCCACCCCTGGCAGCACATCAGAATACTTAAGAAGATGAGAGACAGAGAGAGATGAATGATAGCCCCAAACCGGAAACAGCCACCATCCCTCGTCCCTCGTGAGGAGAATGGCTAAACAGGCTGCAGCACGTCCTGCAGTGCGATGGTAACGAGCCTGAATGACTTGCAGAAGCGTTGTGCTGAGGAAGGAAGCCAGCGCCTGGCTATGTACAGTCGAGTCCATTCGCATGAACCTCCAGAGGCAGAAAACTGACCTCTCCAGACAGAAAGCAGGTTAGTGGGTGTGCAGGTCTGCAGGTGGAGGTGGACTGCGAAGCACACGAGGCATGTTTTGAGGTGATGGAACTGTGGTTCCGAGTTGGAGACGTTCGTCAGAACGCGCTGAAATGCACACACTGGAAATGGGTGCATTTTACTGTGTGTAAATTGTACCTCAATAAAGTTGATTTTTAAAAAAGATAGATGTTCAGGATCCACTAGAGACCAATTATCAAATTCTCGGGACCAGGGCCAGGGCCTGGACATCCATATTACTTGGAAGTTCTCCAGGTGGTAATTATCTGCAGCCAGAGATGTGAGCCACTTAGTCTTTTTCACGTTAGCCTTTCTGCTGGGCAAGAGCAGCGCTGAATGCGCTTCTAAAGGTGAGCTGTCAGAGCCATGGGTGGGAGTCGCACATTCCGCAGACGCCCCAGAGCCGGTGACCCACCAGCAGGTCCCCCCCGCATCCTCTGGCTGCTGACGCTGAGCCTTCCGTAGCACAGAGGTTAAGTCTACGGGCTCTGAGGCCCAGTTTCCTGATTCAGTTCCCCTGTCCACTGTCTAGCCCTGTGACCTTGCCTGTCAATTTTATCTTTCGGGGCCTCAGTTTCCTCAATTGTAAAATGGGCATGATGATAACATAGGGGTATGATGAAGATTAAATGAGCAAATATAAATAATGTGCTTAGAAAACTCCCTAATGCATAGCAAGTACTCTGTAAGTGCTGGGTCTCCCTCTCTGTCTCTCTGTCTCTCTCTCTTTCCTTGATCTTCCTCCCCTCCTCTGACTTCCTTTTTGCTACATTGTTCTGTCCTCCATATCAGAGAAGAATGTTCTATTTGTGGACTTCTCCCCCCTTGAAAGTTGATCTGGGCGCTTCCAGAATTTTTGTGGTTGACAGTGAGGAAGCTGAAGATAGAGGAGGAAAAGGCTCACAGCCCTGCTGCCTGCCTTCGTGGTCTCAACCAGCCGTCAGCACCTGCCATCAGGCGCCCCCCGCCCCCTTTAAGGGGAGAGTGACTGTGTCAGAAAGGAAGGAGCCAGGGGCTCGTTTCTTCATTTCGATGGGCTTTGGTTTTTCATTCTCCTGGAGTCTCCTGAACGTCCTGCTGGTTTCCAGGTGCTCCAAGGGCTACACGGTTAGGAGGGGCCTTTGTCCTTCCAGTGGTGCCCCTGGGTTTCCCCACTGCTCCATCCTGTGCTCCGTTTACCTCTCTGGGCTGCCAGAGCTCCAGGACCCCACAGATTAAAGACCTTGGGGAACTGGATCCCCGAGAGCACCAGGACCCCCCCCACCCCCACCTGTCTGGTCAGACCCGAGCCCCGCTCAGTGTTTCCCTGCCTTCCCTCCCACAGAGCAACGATGCCTCAGGGAACACTTGGAACTGGTTGTACTTCATCCCCCTCATCATCATCGGCTCCTTTTTTATGCTGAACCTCGTGCTGGGTGTGCTGTCAGGGTAAGTCTGTGCTGCTCTCCCACCCCTCTCCCCATTGTCATCTTCTTCCCTGGAAGAGACCGTCAAAGCTTTGTTTTCATTCCCCAGACAGAGAACAGGCTTCTTCCCTTGCCTTGGGTTAGCCGGGGAGTTACGAGCAAGCCCCGTGTAGGTGTGTATAGGTTGGTGCTGCTGGGGGAACCCAGTAGAGGGACTCGTAGGGGCTGAAATCCAGCCCAGACTTGACTCCCCGCAGTTTGTCCCTGGCATTGAGCTACCTCCTCCCAGGGGAAGGGGGCTGCTTTCCAGTGCAGACTTCTCATTCATAGGTTTTCCCAAATTTTCAGACCCACAGCCCACCAATGAGAGAATTCTGTAGAGCTTTACTTTCTGTAGTTTATATTTAAAAAACCAATAGGTTGGGTTTCCAAATATATAATTATAGCTTACAGTCAGGCATGCATTTTCGTGATGCATACAGTTCTCCATCCCCAGGATTGATATTTTGGCTTAATCATAAATGAGTTTCATTTTTTTTACCAACAAGAAATCTGGGGACCAGTATCGGGGCTCCATTGGTGCCACTAGGGACCCCAGTTCCTTCTAGTTTTCTACTCTGACATCTTTACCAGAGACTTTAATTTTATGGCTGCCTCATGGTCTCAAGGTGGCTGCCTCACACTCCCAAGATGGTCACCCCACATTCCAAACAGGAAGAGGAAGGAGGGAACCAGGAAGGGGTGGGAGTGTATCCGGGATGTGAGGCTGCTTCAGAAACCATCAGCTCATGGTCACTGACCTAACTGAAAACAGCTGAAAATGTTGTGTAGCCAGGAGCACAAAGAACGAGCATGGAGCATGCAGCCCGCAGTGCTTGACATGGCACGGCTTATGGTTTTGCAGTTGGTGGGAAATGTGGGAAGCTGGCAGAGAAACCCACTCCTAGAATATTCTGATTTCCTCCCAGAAGACTGATTCTACTTGTTGAAATCCTTTGCCCTCCAGAAATTTCTGAACCTCCAAATACACACACACGCAGAGACTCCCTAAAATTTTTAAAACAGCCAACCCTGGCTTTCTTGTGCTTTTTGTGCTTCTGCAGGGAGTTTGCCAAAGAAAGGGAGCGAGTGGAAAACCGGAGGGCTTTTCTGAAGCTGAGGCGGCAGCAGCAGATTGAACGAGAGCTCAATGGGTACATGGAGTGGATCTCGAAAGCAGGTGAGGCCCTTTCACCCGGGGCCCAGGAACCGGCATTCCAGGCCATGGCACACACAGAGAATCGTGCATTTGGAAATGGATGAGGGTTGCGTAATGATGGGAAGAAAAAGAGGGCCGAACTGGCAGCCCCAATTTTTAGCAACAAGAATCCAGAACGTCGTAACAAAGCTTCTGCGATAAAGCCAGGATAGGACACTGCATAGTGGCTACAAGCTCCAAAACCAGGCTTCGGTTTACATCGTAGCGCTGCCACCTCCTAGCGATGCACCTCCCCTCCCTGTGCCTCAGTTTCCTCAGCTGCTAAAGATAATGATAGTGCCCACCTCATCGGGCTGTTTGGAAACTCAATGAGATAATCCAAGCTGAGTCTCTTAGGAAGAGCAGTCCTGACACACAGTGAGCACGCATCCATTGGTTCAGCCACTCAGAAAACACTACATGGCACCCAATGTGTGCCGGCCCCTGTTCCAGGCACTGAGGATACTGCAGTGAATGAAACACCAAATCCCTGCCCCCGGGGCTCTTACACTCTAGTGAGAGAGGCAGAAAAGAAAGACATAGAATGTCGGGTGCTGCTGAATGCTAAGAACAAAAATAAAACGGTAGCCCTCATCAGTGTGACTCGGTTGGGCGTCATCCCACAAAGTGAAAGGTTGCCGGTTCGATTCCCGGTCAGGGCACATGCCTAGGTTACAGGTTCAGTCCCTGGTTGGGGCACACATGCTCCTCTCCCTCCCTCCCTTCCTTCCTTCCCTTTCTCTCAAAAATAAATAAGTAAATTTTTTAAAAATAAAGCAGAGTAGGAGGCAGGAAAACGGTCAGAGGAGGCAGGATGATCAGAGAGAGTCTCTGTGAGGCGGTGACATCTGAGCAGAGACCCAAAGGACGTGAAGAAGGAAGCATGCGGGTGTCTAGAGGAGAAGCGTTCCAGGCAGAGGGAGTAGCAAGTGCAAAGGCCCTGAGCTAGGGGCACAGTTGAGTCATAGCAAGGAAGCCAGTGTGGCTGGAGCCAAGGGAGGGGGAGAGTGGGAGGAGGGGAAGGCATGGAAGTGGCAAGGGCTGGATCAGGCCAGCCTTACAAGCTATGGTAAGGGTGTTGGTTTTTATTTTGAGGGAGGTGGGGATAATTTGGCTATTGCTACGTTTGCTGAAGTGAGGCCGGGAGTCGAAATAACTGAGCGACATGGCAGGGGGCCGGCAGGCCCTCCCTCTTTGTGACCCAAGGGAACCCATCCCCGGGAGAGTCCTCCAGACACTAGAGCTTAACCATGTGCTCTTCCTCCTCAGAAGAGGTGATCCTTGCCGAGGATGAAACCGACGGGGAGCAGAGGCATCCCTTTGATGGTAACTGCTCTGAGCCTGGCTCGGGTGGGTCTCAGGGAGATGGGGGAACAGGCCTCTTGGTCCAAAGAGGTGTTCAGAGGGTGGATGTTCAGGTACCAGGCGGTGCCAAGAACACTGGGTCGGGGCCAAGAGGACACGGGGAACGGCAGCGGTCTGCTTCCTCGAGGGGTTTCAGGGCCTCGGCAGAGTGTGCGCCTTCCGGCCGGCCCTTTCCGCCTGAACCACGTGCCCCACTGCTGCTTGTGCCTCCTTTCTTCTCATCTGCAAAGTGGGCATGACTGTAATAGTACCAACTTCCCTGGGTTGTTTGCGAGGGTTACATTGATTCTTCCAAATAGAATGCCTAGACCAGTGCCCAGCCCAGGGTCAGCACCCCTTGTGTTTGCTACATTGAAGAAAATTAATAATAATAATTTCACCAAGAATCCAGTTTACTGTTAAGGACAGTTGTCTCATGTGTCAGAAACTTGGCTAGATGGAACGCGTTCTGATTGAAAATACCAGGAGTTAGAGCTGGGACTCCATCCCTGGTGGGGGTGGGGGGTGCAGAGTGTCTAAGTGTCTTTGTTGGAAATGGATGCCACAGCTCATTGTGCCCTGGAGAGCTCTTAGGAGAGTAGAGACCCACCGAGGGAGGGCACCCACAGTCCCAGCCCCCTTAGCGGGTATGCTGAAGTCATGGGTGGGCTATCTTCATAGGGTCGCTGTACGTCCAGTCCCAGGGCTCCCAGACAGTCCTAACAAGACTTGATTCTTGCCTTTTCCCCTTGAGCAAAGCCATGTGACCTCCCCAAGCCCCAGTCTGCACATCCGTAAAGTGGGCAGACTGTTACTTCCCAGCAAACTGGATTGCCATGAGGGCTAAATCCAGTGACACCTAGAACGTCCCTGGCAGAGTGCCTGGCCCTGGGGACACACTTGGTCGATATCGTTGCTATTGCAGAAAGGGTCACGTCTTTTTCTCTTGCCATGTTTCCCTTGTTGGAGCTCTGCGGAGAGCCACCATAAAGAAGAGCAAGACAGACCTGCTCAACCCCGAGGAGGCTGAGGATCAGCTGGCCGATATCGCCTCTGTGGGTGAGTCCCTCCCGCTTATCGCTGGTCGCCCCAGAGGCGTGAGCTGAAGCTTCGCACCAGGTTGCCTGTCCTGGGCCCACAGCCGGTGATGGAGTGACAACAGTGCCTATCTTCCAGTGTCATTGGGACGTTAGACTGAATGGTCCACAGTAAGCATTTAGAACAGTGCCTGGCGAAAAATACGCTGCCAGCAATGTTGCCTGACATTATTCATTCATTATTCATGATGATATTATATATTCATCATTCATGATAATATTATTATTCATTAGGACTCATTAAAAGGCTGCTCTTATTAGGTGCCCAGTTGTGAACAAGACAGAGACCACATCCCTCCCACGTGGAGCTTGCCATTCAATGCAAGAAAGAGATAATTAAACAGATAATTAAACAGATAATTAAACAGCTAAACCTGTTGCAATAATGGCACTACAGAGGAGACACCTGAGCTTGGCCTGCCTTGGGAGTGGGTGTGGTCAGGGAAGCCTTCCTGGAGGAGGTGACATCAAAGCAGAGAACGGACATCAAAGGCTGGGTAAGAGGTCCCCATGACAGTGCCAGCAGAGAAAAGCATGTAGAAGGCTGTGCTCAGACCATTGCCATTGGTTATCAGATAGGGCAGAGTTTGAAGTGGGAGGGGACTCTTACCCTTGTCCTGCCAACCGGTCTTGATTGAGACTGTGTTGCTTTTGACCTCCAACGAGAATATCTTATTTTTTGAAATAGGTTTTTAAAATTTTAAGGATGAACAGAGTGGTTGGAGAGCATCCAGGCAGAGGAGATACCACCCAACTCAGAAGGAAGAAAGCATTTGGGCTGATGAGGGGACTGTGTGCCTGGAGCAGAGAGGAAGAAAGGGCGGGAGAAGGGCAGGGAAGAAGAAAAGGAGGGAGAGAATTCAATACCTACACCTTTCTAACCCACTGGACCCCGCTATTTTATACTTTCTGGTTTCACGCAACCCTAGTTTGTCCCCTTACTGTTGGGCGCCCCACTCCGTAGGGCGGCTGCGCCGGAGCTGCGTAGCCGTGACTGTTGTGCGGTGCTGGTGCTGTTTCCAGTGTCTGCTCATACGAGGAGCACTGCTGTGAACATTTATGTACAGTTACTGCCCCCCTTGGGCGTGTTTCCTTGGGGATAATTATAGGATCAAAGATATTAACAGCTTTTCAACTCATTACTCACAGAGCCCTTCTGAGTTTCAAAAACACTGAACCCATTTATAAACCTGCCAAGAACCCATCCATTCACGGATTCCCCCCTCAACCACTGCATGTTACCCATTTCATCTCCTTTCCCAGTGAAGTCGGTTCGTAACGATACCTTAACGCTTGTTTTCATTTGCATTTTTAATCTCTAGCCAAAGCGCTCTTTCCTTTAATGATGAACTCGTTCGTTCTGTTCCCACTTGTGGCTACATCTGTCTCCCTCCCTCCAGCAAGTTCAGGGGCTGCAGCACCCCATTAGCGCTCAGTGTACTTGGTCAGTCATGCCTGGACTGTGTTTCCCCAATGAGGTTGCCTCCGCCTTGTCATCTGTTTTATTGTATTTTGATGGGTAACCTTTTTTGTTCATATCACGTTTATTAAATGCCAGGCACAGAAAAAAACTGGGGCACCCAAGTCAGGGTCTTCTCTATGAGTAAGACTAGATACTTGCTCTTAATAAATAGGAAGATGTTATTTTTCATCAGTCATTTGAAAGAAGATGAAAAATGGTACTTACCTGGTGTCAGTAAGGATTTGAGGAAGTGGACATTGTCATATACCATTGGCATGAGTGCCATTTGCTGTGTATGGTTTAGCTTTGTTTAAATAATTCGGAATTATTTAATTGTACATGCTTATGTTCTTTGACGTAGCATTTCCACTTCAAAGCATTTCTTCATGCGTGCAAAAGATCTGTGTACTGCTCTGCTCAGTAGTGTGGTTTCTGGTGTTAAAAAAAATAAAAACCAGAAACAACACACGTGCTCAAAAATGGGATGATAGTTAAAGAAATTACATGCAGGGGAATACTATACAGCCAGGAAAAGAATAGGGTTGCTACTGGCATGGAAGGATGATTGAATTTTCATTGGAAAAAGCAAGTTGCACAACATAATGTAAAATGTATGATCGCATTTTAAAGACACTATTGAGGAGTATGCTGGTGTAAGACACGCCTAAAGTGGTAGAGAATTTTTATAAGAGTTTATTTGAGCCAAACTGAAGACATTGTCAGGAAGCAAGATCTCAAGTGCTTTGAAGAATGGCAGTTTGCAGCTTCTTTCATGCAGTTGAGATTAAGGAGGAAAAGTAGGAAGAATTACATGAAGGTGACAAAGCAAGACAGGGATTGGATTACAGCATAGTTAGCAAGATTGTGAGGGTGGTCCTCTGAGGGTGGTCATGCCTCGGAGGGGTCTGAGAAGGATGGTTTTCAAACGTCCGTTAACCGAGATGCCCAGAAACAATGGGTGCACAGGGCTTGCTTAAAGCAGAGCTGAACCTTTTACTAAACTAAAGCTGTGTGCCTGGGGTGGGACTGCCCTCCATGATCTGTCCAGGTAGGGATTCATGATCAGATCACCCTGTGAGGTTGCCGTTGGTTAGATTTATTACAGTGCCTTTTTCTTGTCCGCAAGCATAAGAGATACTTAAAAGATTTGCAAATTGGAGGATTGGAAGGGATTTTCTTGTTTTAGGTGATATTTTTCTGGAATGTGCAAATTAGTGGCATGTGTTATTTTTGAAATCAGAAAAATAATTAAGTAAATTTAAAGTTACTTAAAAGCAATGAAGACTAATTATAAGGAATCTCGTGGCTATTCAGGACAGGGAAGAATATGTCTGGTGGAAAAGCAAATGAAAGAAGGTATTTCTAACCTGGGCTTTACATGGAGTGGGGAGAATATATTAGTTCTTGAGGGCCACCATAATAAAATAGCACAGACTGGGTGGTTTAAACAACAGATATTTATTTTCTCACAGTCCTGGAGACAGGAGGTTTGAGACCAAGGCATCGGCAGGGTTGGTTTCTTCTGAAGCCCTTCTTGGCTTGAAGATGGCTGTCTTCTTCCTTCGTATCATCTTCCCTCTGTGTGATCACTTGTCTGTCTTAATCTCCTCTTCTTATCAGGACATCAGTTGCACTGCCTGGGTAGCTCAGTTTGTTAGAACATCATCTGGATACACCAAGGTCTCAGGTTCAATCCCCAGTCAAGGCATGTGCAAGAATCAACCGATGAATGCATAAATAAGTGGAACAACAAATCAATGTTTCTCTCTCTCTCTAAAAATCAATTGTTTTAATGTTAAAAAAATAAAAGAATATTAGTCATACTGGCTTAACGCCCAACCTAATGACCTCATTTTAATTTAATTACCTCTTTCAAGGCCTTGTCTCCAAATACATCACATTCTGAGGTCCTGGGGGTTAGGACTTCAACCAAGGGACTTGGTGGGACACAGTTCAGCCCATAACGGGTTGAGCCAGGAAGCCATGAGAGGTATTCAGGGAGGCCCTGCTCTCGAACTTGCAGCTGACATAAGAAAACTTGCTGCCTGGAGAAGCCAGGTTTCAGGCTGACGTTAGTGAACGTGTGATCAGAGGACAGCAAGAAACTGAAGCACGAAGCTTTCAGACTGCGTGAGGCCTAGCGGTGTCCTAGGGCACCTGTTAAGGAAGCAGCTGGCTTCCAGCATTCTAAACAGATCCAGAGCACAGGCAATGACTTGGTCTCCAGGGACCGAGTCTGCTGCTGGCGAGCCTGCCAAAGCCCAGTTCTGTGGCCTGGGCGCTCAGAGACGCACAGGAAGGGCCCCCGTTCCAGCCAGTGGTTTCCTAAACCACCTGGAAAGAGACCTCTGGAATTCTCTTTACCTTTACTTATTCCTGTAAAACATAAAATAATAACAGTAACAAAACCAATGAATTGCTAAATCAGTTGACAAACACATTATAAAGTGGCCTCGTTTATAGTTGATGAACTTGCAGAACTTGAGTCATTTCAAGGAGACGCTGAGCCATGACTGGAAGCTTCCACCACAACACTGTTTCTGTAGAAAAATCAGGTTGTAATGATACAAGTTCCACGTGGCCTGTTCGTTTCCTGGGGCCACCGTCGAAAAGTGCCACAAACTGGGTGGCACTTGAAACAGCAGGAAGTCATTCTCTCACTGTTCTGGAGTCTGGAGGGCCAACCAGCATCGTGGTGCTTGCGGCCCATGCAACTCTGGAGGCCTGGGCGGCGGCGGGGAGTCTGCTCCACGCTTCTCTCTTAGCACCTGGTGGTGTCAGCAGTTCCTGGCAATCCTGGCAATCTTTGGCTTGTACGCATGTGCGTTGGTCCAGTCTCTTCCTCTTTCATCACGCGGTCTTCTCCTGTGAGTCGCTGTGTCTCTTCTCCTCTGATAAGGCCCTGCTCATTGGAGTTAGGCCCCTCTGATCATGTCTGACCTCATCTCAGCTTGATAACAGCTACCAAGAACCTATTTCCAAATAATGTCACAGTCCCAGGTACCAGGGTAAGGACTTCAACACCTCTTGGAGGGACACAGTTCAACCCACAACTTGGGCAGCACCTATTTCAATTTACAGAGAATTTTAAGGATACCTATATTGCCAAAAATCCCCAGATTAAACCTTGATGGTGACATACTGCTGTCCTCACCACAGAACTTTCCAGACTGGCACTGGCCGCTCTGGCTCCTTAAGTGTAACTTGAATTGAGATGAGTTTCATAATAACATACCAGATTTGGAAAATTTGGTGCCCCTCAAAAAAGTGTAAAATCTCTCTTTAATATATTTGTATATTGATTCCGTATTGAAATGATAATATTTTGGAAATACTGGGTTTCATAAAATACTTTATTAAAGTATTTTTTAAATCTAAGGATTGCCTACAATTATAATTCCAGACCACAGAGAAAAAGTCGATGCAAGAATGCAGAGGAGAATGGAGCGTGGGTCAAAATGTAATCAATGCAGGTGACAGAATGCAGCTAGTATGGGGGGTGGCACATAGTAGGTGTTCAGTTAATATTCACTTCCCTCCTCTCCCTTCCCAGGGAGTAGCAGGCCTGTCAGGGGCGGGATATGTCTCAAGGCCTGGTGATCAGGAAAGACTTCCTCAGTGAGTTGGCATATGGACTGTCTTAACTTCAGCTCTTGGGGTTCCATAGGAGACTTCAGGCCTGGTAACCATGAAATGCCAGCCTCACACTAAGGTGTATTAACCCAGTGATTCCTTCCAACAGCCCTGTGAGGGGAGAGTGTGGTTGTGCCCGTTTATAGATGGAGACACTAGAGTCCTAAGGTACAAGGTGACTTGCCCAAGGTCACTCACCAGTTACAGATAGAGCCAGGTTTTCAGTGTGGCTCTAACAGGAGTAGAGGTCGAGGGGCTCCTGCCCAGTGTGAGATCTCTCTCTCTCTCTCTCTCTTTTTTTCTCTCTCTCTCATTACTGATGGAACATCCCTCCCTGTCCCTGAGACCTTCAAGAATCTCATTCCTGTTTACCACGTTCTGTGGGTGCCTGCACGTCTGAGCCAATCTTTGGGAGCTGCAGGGACCAGAAATACCCCAACTGGGAGGGCCATGTGGAGCTTCCCTGGGGTTCTCAAGTCCTATGGTGTCAAGCAGCTGATGGACATGAAGGGAGGGTCCAGGCCCTGGGCCTGGCCGCTGCTGTCAGCTGGGACTGTGGCCCCTCTCCACGGCCGTGTGTGCCAGGAGTGAGTGCAAGTGTGATGGCCGAGAACGCAGGCTCTGAACTGACTCAGTACTTCTTAACACTTACAGGCCCTCTCAGCCTCCGTTTCCTTTGCTGTGAAATGGGGTTAATAAGGGTCCCTGCTCTCTGTGGTTGCAATGAGGAGCGAGCAGGTTTGTGTAGGCCGTGTCCCTGCCGTGCCTGGGGCCTACTAAATGTCCAGCTCAAGTCATCTATTATCTTCTTTCATGAGAAGCTGAAACCTACATTTTTATGGAAAATCTTGCAGTTTTTAAATGTAGACCAATAATTTCAAGTGTTACAAACTGAAGATAACCCAGTGTGGCCCCTGCAGGGCCAACTCGCAACCTCTGTTTAGAAGTTTGCTAGTGGGGGTGGCATCCTGCAAGACGTCTGCTGTGCCTGGCTGGTGGGATGGGGTTGATGGACATGCTGGACGGATGGACAGGTGAATGGACAAATGAAGAAATAGATGGGTGAATAAATGAATAATGGATGGATGGATGGATGGATGGATGAAGGAGCAAAAGTACACACTAATGAATGAATAAATAAATGCACTGATGAATGAAATAAGTACACTAATGAATGAACAAACATTAACAAATGAAAGAATGGGTGAACCAATGAAGAACAATAAATAAGCAAATGAATGCAACTGAAGGTTTTCAGGAAGAAGCATTTTAGAAGATAAAATGAACATCCAAAACTGAGTTCTGACCCTCCTCCCTAACCTGCCCGTCTCAGTGGATGGCAGTTCTGTCCCTCCAAGCGTTCAAGGCAAAAACCCGAGGTCCTCCCTTCCTCTTACACTCACACTGAGCCATCAGTAAATGGTAAAGTTTACCTTAAATAATATATCTCAAATCTGCCTACTCTTCATCCTTCTCAGCCATGACAGAGTCCAGCTCCCATCATCATTTGCCTGGACTAGGGCAGTAGCCTCCTACAGCTCCTGCCCGAGCCCTCTGCATCCTGTTCCTCCCACAGCAGCCAGAGCGCGCCTCTGAGCATCTGTATGAGGGCGCATCCTTCCTCTCTCCTTTCAGAACCCTCCATGGCTCTCACCTTACTCAGAGCAAAAGACCTTCCTGAGCACACAAGACCCTTCATAACCTCCCTTGTTACCTACCTGCCCTCTCTTCCTCCCTTTCTCCTCAGCCACTCCACTGCAGCCATACTATCCTTGTGCTGTTTGTCAAATATGTCAGGCAGGCACATTCCTGCCTCAGGACCTTTGCACTTGCTGTCTGCTCAACCTAGGATACTAAGGTGACTTAGGTCAACACCTTAACCTTGAACACTTGATTTAATATTGAAGCCTGCCCTGTGGTCCCTCCTGGGGCTCCCAAGCCCCTTATTCTGCTCTACATTTTATTTTTTTCAAAGGACTTTTCACCTGTCATTACACTATTAACTATTTTATTATATTATGGTTGCTGTCTGTCTCCCCCACTGGAGCGTCAGTCCCAGGAAGGTAAGGCTTTGTCTGTTAACGAGAGTATTCTGAGCAGAGCCTGGAACAGACCCTGGCACTCAGTAAGTGCTTCATGGATGCTTAAGAGCAAAAACATGTGCAGGCAGAGAGCATAGCTGGTTCATTACTCAGTGATCATTTCTAAAGTCAAGAGTTCATGGAAAACAAGGGTCCTACCCATGCTTCCTCCTGGAGGCTTTCCAGGCATGCTCCATGCAACTCTGCTTTCTACCCCTGCACTGGGGGTCCCAAGCAGAGGCTCCTGCCTCATCCTGCCCTGTGGCATGACCCCCAGAGTCATCAGATGTCACCAAGAGGGGGAGACACAGAATGTTGTCTCTGGCAACGAGAGCCATCAGGCTCCCTACTGACACCCCGAGTTCTCATTGGTTATTTCCAGTACCATTATTTTCAGGGACATCTCCTTCTCGTTGCTCCATCTCTGGAGAGCTACGGGGCCTTGGGTCATGATGGTTCCTGTGGGCCCGAGGGCTTATTGGAGAGGTTCACAGACGCCCTGGCCACAGTCCGTGCCTGGGCCGCGCATTGGTTACTTTCCTCCACAGGAACCCCTGACGTTCTCCACCCTTTCCCTGGCAGGGTCTCCCTTTGCCCGAGCCAGCATCAAAAGTGCCAAGCTGGAGAACTCGACCTTTTTTCACAAAAAGGAGAGGAGGGTGCGTTTCTACATCCGCCGCATGGTCAAAACTCAGGCCTTCTACTGGACTGTGCTCAGTCTGGTAGCCCTCAACACGCTGTGTGTTGCCATCGTCCACTACAACCAGCCCGAGTGGCTCTCCGACTTCCTCTGTGAGTACCACCTGGCCCGCCCCCGCCAGCTCCCTGACCTCTTCCTCACACCTCTTGTCCAGTTCTTTCTCTGGCAGTATTTGTTCCTTCTTTGGTCCCAACTAGGACCAAAAGAAGGAACTAACTGGGATTCCACTGAATCTGCCTTTCCGTTTGGCCACGTCTACAGCTGGGTTTGATGCTGGTGTTGCTGCTGCTACGATGACCGGCCCCACCTACTTGGGGCCTGAGAGCTGGAAGCTGAAATTCGGGCCACCAAACACTTCTGTGATCCCTTTCTGAGAGAGAGAGACATAGGGGTGCTGGAGAAGAAGGTGTTGGAAGGGGGGACAGAGAGGGGCAGAGGGCACAAGATAGCAAGATAGAGATAAAATCATACGTGTAATTTCTAGGTGCATCTCTGGGAATGTTCAAATAAGTAGTTTGCGGTTGAGAGATGGGGGTGTCTTAGGGACAAAAAGTGGTCTCATTTTCTCTGCTCGTTTCTGACTCTGCTTGTCTCCTCTTCTATCAAACCTTCTGCTTCTTTCCCCTTTCCTCTGCTGCTCAACTTGATTTCCTTGTGTCTGGGATTAATTCCTAGAAGATCCCTTCCAACAAATGAAAGAGCATCTAGCTCCCTCAGTGGGTATCAGGACCCCCAAGGCTTTGCCCTTCTGGGCATGTTCCCAGATTCCAGGAATTAGCATGAGATATCAAAATCAATGGCCAGGTGAGATTGAGGAGAAACAGTGAAAAGGAGGGAGAGACCTTTGACCAGGATGGGAAAAGTAAAGAGCTCTGAGAAATCAACAAGAGTAGTGGCTGGGCAGTGAGGAAGGCAAATGGATGCCCCAGCTGTAGCTTGTGGGCACTGAGTGAGGACTTCACAAACCATTTTGCCTGTGGCTGCCCTCCTGCATCTGCTGGCTCGTCTGACTTGGGTCTGTGGATTCTCTGCCCTTCTGGCACTGTTCAGAATTGATCCAGAAAGCTACTGGAGACAGTCAGGTCTTCAACCTAGAGAAGCCTAGGAGCCTGGTCCAGGTCACTGTCTCCTTGTAACCCTCGTTGTTTCCAGTCATGTTGGCTGACCTTCCCAGGACACCCCCCTGGGGCCAGCTCTCCTTCCAAGAGCCCTGACCTAGTTCCAACCTTAGTAATTGCATTTGGTCCCCCTGGAGTCTCTTACAAATGAGGACTCTCTACTTCTAGTCTTAACCTCCTCTGATAGTCTATTTTTAATCTGCCATATTCTTCCCAGTAATCACCTTGCTGTGTCTGTCCTGGTTCAGGAAGAGAGGGTTGGAACTTTCTGCCCTGGACCTCTGTGTCAGTAAAGCTCCTTTAATTATCCCCAGTTGAAAAAACTGAGACACAGAGAAGTTAAGTACCTTGCCCAGGGTCACACAGCTAGTTTGAGATTTGAACTCAGACTCCAAGCTATCTGATGGCAGATTTCTACCCTGGCCACCAGATGACCTGGGTTCTCAGTACCTACCTCTAACTTGCCTTGTGACCTTGGAGAAGCCATTAACATACCCATTAATTGAAGACATCTCCAATTAGCCCTGGCTAGCGTGGCTCAGTGGATTGAGTGCCAGACTGCAAACCAGAGGGTTGCTGGTTCGATTCCCAGTCAGGGCACACGCCTGGGTTGCAGGCCAGGGCCCCAGTAGCGGGTGCTCGAGAGGCAAACACATGGATGTTTCTCTCCCTCTCTGTCTGCTTCCTTCCCCCTCTCTAAAAATAAATAAATAAAATCTTAAAAAAAAAAAACTCCAATTATAAGGCACTCTTTAATTTTTTGTACCACTAAGAAAGAAAACAATGCTGTTGTTTAAACTAGGACATGCTGATTTTAAGATACACCCCAATTTCAGAAATGTCAGAATGTGAGCGAAAATGTATGTCTTAGAATCAATGAAGTATAGTAGTTTCTCTGAGTCTCAGACTCCTCATTTGTACTTGGTGGAAATTAAATTCAGTGGCCCAGAAGTTTCTTCCAGACCCACCAATACCACAGACAATTTTCCCAAGTCTTGTGCTTCATCAGCTATCATGTTTCCATGGTAACTGGGGACAAGCATCTTGGAAACTCCTCAGTCCTCCCAGAGTTGCTTCTGGCGGTTCCTGGAATGCACAAGATGTTACAGACAGATTTTCCTCACTGATATTTCGGTCCTGGAGGTCCTGGAGACCCTAGAGTTTCCCTTGGACAGTAGGAGCCCACTCGAGTTCTGGAAACTAAGGGAGTGTTTTTTGATAGAATGACTGGGCAGGACCTTGACAGTCAGTTCAGACATCTCTTAAAAAAATGATAGAACAAACACCCTAGGCCTTCAAACAGAATTAGCTATGTGACCCAAATTTAAATTCTTGAAAGCGTGAGTCCTCTCCCTTCCCTTTCTGCATGCTTTCTTTCTCTTAGAAGCACTCGCTGCCTCTCCTTTTCATCCATGAATGAGTACCCGTGCCCTCCCTGAACCTTCATCTTCCTGCCCCTCTAAGAAGCCCTGTCAGAAAAAGACCTAATATTAGACATTTCTTGGCCAGTGAAAACATACCCTTGTGTTATCTCTCCCGGAGGCATTTGCACCATTGTGTTCTCTCACACAAAAACAAGAGCCTTTGTCCTGCTCCAGACTTGTAGACATCAGCAAGACAAGGGTCCCAGGGGACGGCAGACAGGCTAGGAGGAGCACTGCCTTCCATGACTTCCCTACGGTGCTGCGACTAAATCTCTTAACACCGGGGCTTACAAATAGGACACCGTTGTGATTTCCATTTCTACTTTTCCTTCAGAGCTCAGGCATGTAAAAGTGTATTAATCACAATTCTGAGATTATGACACACTGACCTCATAGGGCCAGCCATTGTTATTCTCTTAGTTATTTGTTAGTTAACCAGTTAGTTCATTCATTTGTTGGTTTGTTCGTTTTTAAAATGTAGTAAACTCCCAGGATGCACCACTCAACACAAACTTAGATCCTTGGCAGTAATCTGCATCCAACTCTCCGAATCGAATCAAAGCAACAGCGACAAGATAAAGACCTCTGAACTTTTTCTCCTTTTACAATTGGCCTGTGGTTGGTTGGTTGCAGGGTGGGGGACAATTTTCACCCCTCCCCACTAACAGATGAGAAACTGAGTTTCTTGGAAAGGAAGATTTGCATGATCTTTGGCCAAGGCCACCAAAGACCATCCAGGCAACGGACAGGATCAGTATGAACAGGAAAGTCGGAGCCACCTGACTTTGTAGCCCCCTCAACAAAACTAACCTTCTCTCTGTTTCTCCCCTCTCCCTTGTAGACTATGCAGAATTCATTTTCTTAGGACTCTTTATGTCCGAAATGTTTATAAAAATGTACGGGCTTGGGACACGGCCTTATTTCCACTCTTCCTTCAACTGCTTTGACTGTGCGGTGAGTGCCCTGGTTTCTAAGGAATTCATTTCTCCTGCTCTTGCCAAACAGGGCTGATACCTGGGGACATCGGCAAGGGAGAGGCAGGGTCACCCCTGGGTGTGAGAGACTCAGCTGAATGCAGTAGGAATGGGAGGTCCATCTCAAACACTAGGCATAGCCTCTCAGAACTGTCTGCCACTGCTGGTGGGAGGGCAGATATGTGGGCCTTCTTTGGAGAGTGGGGGTGGCCTGGCCATGCCACTGTTTGAGATTCACCCTAGAGAAACTCACGCAGATGCCCAGGAGACACAGACAAGAATGTTCAGTGTGGCCAAACAGTCCCAAACCAAATGGCCCCAAATATCCCTTTGCAGTAGAATGGATAAGTGAGTGGTGGCATAGCTGTGGATGGAATTCTCTGAGGCAGTGAAAGGCAGCCCACCACAGCTGCACCCATGGGCCACACTGCAGAAGGAGGTGGGCCCTGATGAAGGAGGTCCCTTCTGTGTGTGCCATTCTGCTCATCAAAGTTCACATGGACAAGACTCCGCTGTATTGGTTAGGAATAATACTTGAATACTTTAAAAAGCCAAAGACCTCAAAAATGTTGTCATAAGCAAAAGAATGTGGTCACACCACAAAGGGTCACACCTTGCATAATCCCATTTATGCAATCACGTATTTATGATACGTGAAATATCCGGAACAGGCAAATCCACAGAGACAGAAAGTAGATCAGTGGTTGCCAGGGGCTGGAGGGGGGGCGTGGAGAGTGAGTGCTCATGGGGATGGGGTCCCCTTTGGGGATGATGGAAATGTTCTGGACCTAGATAGAGGTGATGATTGTACAACATTGCAAATATATGTTGCCAAGGAATTGTGCACTTTTAATGGTTAGTTTTAGCCCTGGCCAGTGTGGCTCAGTTGATTGGAGCATCATCCCATACACTGAAAGGTTGAGGGGTTGATGTTTCTTTCTCACATCAGTGTTTCTCGTGTCTCTGTCTCTCTCTCTGCTCCCCCTCCTTTCTCTCCAAAAGCAATTTTTAAAAAAGACTAATTTTATGTTATGTGAATTTCACCTCAACCTTTTAAAAAAGATTTGATTTATTTATTTTTAGACAGAGGGGAAGGGTGGGAGAAAGAGAGGGGAGAAACATCCATGTGTGGTTGCCTCTTGCATGCCCCCTACTGGGGACCTGGCCCATAACCCAGGCATGTGCCCTGACTGGGAATCAAACCAGTGACCCTTGGTTCACAGGCTGGCACTCAATCCACTGAGCCACACCAGCTAGGGTTCGTTCACCTCAACTTTTTTAAATCAAGGAAATGATTATTACAAAATTCAGGATGGTGCCCAGGATGTGGCTCAGTACGTTGGGCATCATCCCGCAAACCGAAAGGTCACGGGTTCAATTCCCAGTCAGGGCACATGCCCAAGTTGCAGGTTCATTCTCCAGCCAGGTGCCTGCAAAAGACAACCAGTCAGTGTTTCTTTCTCACATCGATGTTTCTTCCCTCTCTTTCTCCTCCCTTTCCCCTCCCTCTAAAATCAATAAGCATGCCATCAGGTGAAGATTAAAAGAAAATTCAAGACGGTGCTAATGTCTAAGGGGTCCCCGATGCTCCAGGGTGCTGACACGTCCTGTTTCTCACATCAGCAGTAGCTGCGTGGGCACTCATTTTGTAATTGTGTGTTTTGGGAATTCTTTGCTCTCATCAGCTCTTAATAAATAAAGATAGAGAAAGAAGGAGAGGCATCCGAGGCTGTCCCCCTGCTTGCATTGGAGGGTGGGAGTTGGGCTGGGTTCCTGCAAGGTGCAGGCCCAGGGTGTGTCTGCAAGGACTCCAGACACGAGAGCAGCGCCTGTGTTCCAGGTTATCATCGGGAGCATCTTCGAGGTCATCTGGGCCGTCATAAAACCTGGCACATCCTTTGGAATCAGTGTGTTACGAGCCCTCAGGTTATTGCGTATTTTCAAAGTCACAAAGTAAGTCTTTGCGGGGAGGCAGGGCCGGGCATGGGAGCCAGGAGGGGCGGGGCACCTGCCATACATTGGGAAGACAAACTCAGCTGCTGCCACCCTGGCCCTGGCCCAGCCTAACCCTGCCCCCCATCCCTGGCCTCTGTTGGCAGGTACTGGGCGTCTCTCAGGAACCTGGTCGTCTCTCTTCTCAACTCCATGAAATCCATCATCAGCCTGTTGTTCCTCCTTTTCCTGTTCATCGTCGTCTTTGCACTTTTAGGAATGCAGCTCTTTGGCGGCCAGTAAGTGCTCAGCAGCTTCTCCAACTTCTGCTTCCCTGGGGTCTGGCCCAGGGGCTCCTCCAGCTCCCCCACGCCAGACTCAGTGCCTCCAGAGATGCAGGCCCACCTTCTTCATGCCGACTGCCCTTCCTGTGGCCCGGATGCCCTGTGCACTCAACCCAGACAGGCAGGGCCCTGGGTGCCACTCAGGTGTCCTTCTGGGGGACAGAGACGCTGGAGATGTTGCCCTGGAAGCAAGATGCTGAACCACGCCCTCACAACGCCTGGGGCGGGGCCAACGGGAAATGTCTGCGTTCTCCCTGCAGGTTTAATTTCGATGAAGGGACTCCTCCTACCAACTTCGACACTTTCCCAGCAGCAATAATGACAGTGTTTCAGGTACGGCCTTCACCCAGCCCAACGCCATGCAGGGCCACACAGGAGAGCGCCAGAGCGAGGCGGCAGAGGGGTGGGGAATGCAGGCAGGGGCCCTCACTGGGGTTGCGTGGGAAGAAGCGGGGGTGCCAGGGTGAGCAGATTTAGGACAGCTAGGCTGAGTAATTGCAGCAGGCTCCGGGGCGTGGACGCTGTCCTGAGCTGTCCGGGGCGGTCCGGGCAGAGAACGCTGGCCTTGAGTCTACAAATTCGTAGATCAGGTGTTCGAGGTGTGGCCCTGAATTGGTTGATTTGTGTTTGAAAAGCACGTTTGTGGGCAAGTTGTTCGCTCTCTAGGGTTAGCTAGCCCTGACTCCCCCCAGAGTCGGTGAGGCCCTGCTGTCAAAGCATCAGGATGCAAAAAATAAAAGACGTAGCTACTACCCCATCCTCTCCCAGGTTTCTAGACACCCCATTGCCATATTCCAGAGCAAAGATATTGACCCTGGGTGGTATCCCCAAACCAGTGTCTGCACCCATGTGGGCACATGACTGAGGATTGGGTCTGACCCAGTTGGGACCTCCAGAGCCTTTCCAGTAGGTTCTCTCTTTGGAGGACAGACAGTGTATGGAAAATGGGACTTGACTTCCCCCTTCTCCTGTGGGGTTAGTTTCTAAATGAGAACTCAAGCCGGGGGTTGGAAAAAGGACCACCCATGAAGCCAAGTTCTGACCCCTCGCGTTCATGATTCAATAGTAGTCTCCACCACCCACCAATGCTCTGCACAGCAGTTCTGGCCGAAGAGCAGTTCTGTGCCCGAGGCCACTTGGAAGCACTTTGGGTTGTCACAACTGCAGGGGTGGGCACTACTAGCATCTGGTGGGAAGAGGCCAGTGCTGCTGCTCAGCACCCCACAGTGCCAGACGGCCCCGCCCCAGAGAATGAGCGGCCCCCAACGTCAGCAGCGCCGAGGCTGAGAAACCCACTTTAACAGAAGAGTGTTGCTGGAGCTCTGTCACGATGACTCGATCTTCATGGAAATATCATGAAGGAGGAGAGTGGAGGTTTTCTTCACGAGTGCGTGGACACCACACACGTGTCTTCATCTTCCCGTGGGCCCTGCTGGCAGAGCCTCCTCTGCTCACTGGCATCGCCTGCGCCAGGCACAGCCGCCTGGAAGGGCTGGTGTGGTGCTCCTCAGACAACAGGAATTTCTTCCTCACGGTTCTGGAGGCTGAAAGTGATGGTCAGGGTGTGCACAGGGCTGGTCCCTGCTGAGGATTCTTTTCCCGGCCAGCAGGCAGGCCTTGATGTGTCTGTCCTCCATGGGGGAGAGAGCAAGAGTTGAAAGAGAGAGAGAGAGCACCCAAGCTCTGGGGTTTCTCTTCTGAGGACGGCTCTAATCCCACCACGAGGGCTCCACCCTCATGACCTCATCCAACCTTAGCTACCTACCTTTCCCAAATACCACCCCATGAAAGCTTAGAGCTTCAGCTTACGGATTCAGGGGGCATGGCTCAGTCCCTGGCCAATCGCCTCACCACCTCAGCGAAGCCAGAGTCACAGAGGTTTGTGACTCCCCCTTTTCCTGGCAGGTGGGCTGAGAGCCTCTCGCTGCACAGCCAGCCAGGCCCGGGCCCCGCAGCTGCGTCTCCGAGGGGCCCGTGGCTGAGGGGGTTGGCTGTGTGTCTGTCTCCCTTTCAGATCCTGACAGGTGAGGACTGGAACGAGGTCATGTACGACGGCATCAAATCTCAGGGCGGCGTGCAGCGCGGCATGGTGTTCTCCATCTACTTCATCGTGCTGACGCTCTTCGGGAACTGTATCCGCTGTGGGGGGCCGGGGAGGCACGCCTGGATGGGGTGGGAGGAAGGGGTCGGGCACCCAGACACCAGGGCCGCGGGGCAGTGCTTTCCCTGACTCTGCTGTCCTCAGACACTCTCCTGAACGTGTTCTTGGCCATCGCGGTGGATAATTTGGCCAACGCCCAGGAGCTCACCAAGGTGCAGTTGGTGGGAGAATGTTTCCCTGGCAAAGTTACCACCTGCTCGCGGCAGATCAGGACTGTACTGGGCATGAGGGATGGGGACAGGGTCAGAGCTTTTGCCCTGGGTACACTGTGCCGGGCAGAAAGCACCTCCTCCCCAGTCAAACAGACTGTCCCTAGTCAAGTGGATTCCAGAGCAGAGGAGGTGGGAGGGCGAGGCTCCGGGGTGGCAGGAAACAGACAGCAAACTCCACCGAGCACCATGGTAGACAGTGGACAGCCTCAAGGGACCTCCCAGGAATGGTGCAGCCCCCAGGCTCACTGTCACTCTTGACTTGAATGGATGGGGCAGATGGAGAATAACCTACACAGGGTCCTGGGGCTTGATGTCCGTCCCTGTGAGCTTGGGACCTGGCCAGACCTCAGCACTGATTGCTGACAATGGAGAATTTGGACACTCACGGTGCCACACACCGCTGTTACTGCTCTGTTGCAGAAGGGGAAACTGAGGCTCAGAAAGGCAAAGTCACTGGCGCCAGCCAGCATGATAATAGCAGCTACTATTTATAGCATCATGATGCATGTCAGGTGCTCAGCACAGTTTTTGGTACGCATTCAGTGCTTACTCACTAAAAGGAGCCATTGTTAGTCACTGGGATGAGCCAGACCCCAGACCTAGAGCTCTTATTTTACACAGCTGGTAAAGGGAAGGCTGGGATTCGAACCCAGACCTGGCAAGCCAGGTCTTAGCCACCCTGCTACTTTTATTTGAGCCCCAGCTGGGCAGGTGATGGTATAAATAATAACAACCACAGGAAGTATCATTGCCTTTTTATGCCAGGTACCAGGAAACATAACAGGGAGTTACTGTTATCCCCACTTCTCAGATGGGTAAACTGAGACCCAGATAGGTTAAGCAACCTCACCACATAGCTAGGAAATGAAAAAGCAGAGATGTGACCCTCCTCAAAGATCAGAAAAGAGAGAAGAGCAGAGGAAATGAGGTCAAAAGAGAACTTAGGGAGCGGGGCGTGGGAACCACCCATGCTTATGAGGAGAAGCAGCCTGGCTTTTATTCCGAGTCAGTGACAATGAATTCTTGGGCAACACCTGGTGCTGGAGGCTCCCTTTGGGCAGCCTTGGGCTACCTGCGAGTCGGGTCCACGTCATGTAGGCCCAGAGGAGGCAACAGGGCCCTTGGTGGGGGCCTCCCACACCTCTAGGGCAGCCCATGAGCGGGGCCGCCAGGAGCAGTTGCACTGCACAGAGGAAGCTGAGTACCTGTTTGCAGTTTGAGGAGGGGGCGGTGTCAGGAACAAAGGCGTGTTAGGAGCTAGCAGTGTCTACCCTAAACTTTTCCCCAGCATCCCGTCACATTAGAAGGATGTGTACCAAGCCTTCCCCGCAGCCCAGGAGGACCAGGCCAGGGGCCTCCCGCAGCTCCATGGCCCCAGAGCCTCTGAGGAGCTCAGGATGTGTTCAGGGAGCTGAACCGGACTGAGCAGACGTTGCCAGCACTCCATCTGCTGAACCTGGCAGGAGGGAGAGAGAGTTTCCCAGGCCCAGCTCTGACTAGGGAGGTGGCGGGGGCTGAGCGGAAGTCTCCACCACCACAAACACACGGCCATGGGCCTGGCCACCGAGGAGCTGGCTGGCATGGCTGCTCTGGGACCTGATCCAGCCATGAGCTCATCCCAGGCATTGGGGAAAGGGGACGCCAGGAGGGTGGGGGGAGGGGAGGGAGAAAGGCAAGCTCATCACCTGTGAGGTGTGGACGTTCTCCTCCAGACCCATGTTCTTTCCTTCGTTTGTTCCACAATTACATCTCAGGCATTTCCTGTGTGGCCGGCAGCCCACAAGCCCCTGATAAGTTTTTAGCTCATTTCATCCTCACAGAAATCCCAGGAGGCACCTTCTCAGAGCCCCATTTTACAGCTTTAGTCATTTATTCAAAAGCATTTATGGAGCACCTACTGTAAGCAAGGCCTCGTCTAGGGATACAGCCATAAACAAAACGGGCAGAAGTCCCTGCCCTGGTGGGGCTGATATTTGAGTGTGAGTGACAGACAAGAAATAAATTTGTCAGATAGTGGGAGGTGCCAAGGAAAAAGGTGAAGTAGAGAAAGTCGGAAAGAGCTGAATTTTTAGATGAGGACTATGAGGCACAGAGAGGTTAAATGACTTACCCAAGGTCACACAGAAGTAAATGGTGGAATTGGTATTTGAATCCAAGTGGGTCTAGAATTTGCGCTCGTAACCACATGCACTGGTGCTTAAACTTGAGTGTACTCACCGGAAGGTTGTTAAAAATGCAGGTTCTAGGTCCCAGCCCAAGTGCTTCTTGGGGAGGGGGGCCAGGAATCTGTGTTTGCAGTGTTTCTGAGGTAGGTGGGCCAGGGGCCTGGCTCTGAGAAATGCTGCATGTGGAGTAAGGGAGGCCTTGTGAGAGCCAGGGGTCTGGCTGGGTCCCACCGCCGTGTTGTCACTGACGGACAGTGTGGTAATCTGACCCTTTCTGAGCTGGTAAAATTGCCTCTTGCCCCAGCAATCTCAGCACAGGGGGCGAGGTCCCTGTGGCCACATTACTTTTCTTATTGGCGGGTTCATCTCTGGCCATTTCTTTCTTGTTGCTTTTTCTTTGCTTTTTCTTTGTTGGCTTTTCTGTTTTACGAATGAGGCCCTGCATGAAGGCTGAAGAAGGATTTAAGGCCCCCAAACATCTTTTTCTGTATGTATTTTTAAAACATCTTCCCCCTCTCCTTTCTGAACCTAACTGGCTGAGAATACGAGTTCCTCTCCCAATTTCCTTCTGGACGCTGTTGGCAGTGCATGGGCAGGGCCGTGGGACACCAGATTTTTCTGCACATGGGGGCTAGTCAGTGTTTGGGGGGTTGTTGTGGTTTTTTTTTTTTTTTTTCCAGTCTTGGCTTAGAGAGTTTAAACAGCCTGAAAAGTAGAGAGAGAGGAAAATCTTTGCACTAATTTTCAGCTTGTTGAAACAGGGTGCAGAAAAATCTCCACTGTGGAAAGGGAAGGGAGTCTTTTTTTCTTTTTTTTCTTCTGGCTGTGCTGACGTAGGGTTAATAATGAGCTGGGAATCTAGCCTGTCCACACAGGGAATAGCAGTGCATTTAACCGGCTTTTGGGCATCTGTTCTGATCCGAAGGCCTTGGCTCTGATTGGTTGAAACCAAGGCCAAACCTGTTTGTAAATGTTTCCAGAGGTGACCCTGGTTAGCAGTGGGGTCAGTGGCGAGGCCTCGGGGCCCAGTTTGTGTTTTGTGAACAGGTATCTCATGTGCCTTTTAGGATGAACAAGAAGAAGAAGAGGCAGCTAACCAGAAACTCGCCCTCCAGAAAGCCAAGGAGGTGGCAGAAGTGAGTCCTCTGTCCGCGGCCAACATGTCCATAGCTGTGTAAGTGCCCCAGCTCTGGCTTGCCCTCCTGGCTCTGCGGCCTCTGCATCATCCCAGTCAAGGAGTTGGGGGCAGGAAGCGGTCCCTGATGGCGCTGAGCTTTAGGAAGGGGTGTTTATGCCCTCCTGCTCATGTTCACACAATAAATAGTTAATGAGCATCCACTATCTATGTGCCAGACAGTTCTAGCTGCTGAGGATATGAGTGTAGTAAGTGCTAGGGATGAAGAGAATTGTGGTTTTCAAGTGTGGTTGTTAGGAAAGGCCTCACTGAGAAGGTGACAAGGCCTGAAGGAGGGAGGAGGTTGGGGGGGATCTGAAGGAAGAGTATCTAGGTTGGTGGGAACAGTGTCTACAAAGGCCCTGAAGCAGGAACATGCCTGGTGTGTTTAGGAAGCCAGAGTGACTGGATACAGTGAGCAAGGGGGGTGAGTGGGAGGAGATGAAGGCAAAGAGGTGACAGGGGCAGATCATGCAGGACCTCGTGAACCATGGGGAGGACTTAAACTTTTGCTCTGAGTCAGGTGGGAGCCGTACAAGGTTCTTGAGCAGAGACAGGACCTGATTCCAGTGCTCACAGGTGCCCTCTGGTGGCTGTCAGGGGAACAGACTGGGAGTGAGGGCAGGAGCCAGGAAACCAGGTTGGAGATGACTGCACTGCTCACGCAAAAGGGATGGTGGGGGCTGGACCGGACTGGGGGCGAGGAGGTGAGGGACACAGCTGAATTCTGGACAGATGAAGTATACCGAGTTTGCTGATGGATCTGAGTGACAATCAAGGTGTCCTGATGAAAGGGAAGTTTGTTGACATCATTGTGCCTTTGTGGGGTGCCCTGGGGATCCTGCGCACTGGGGCAGTGCACCATGGGACGGTGGGGAGGAGGCTTGCTTTCCCAAAGTGGAAGGAGGTGGCTGGGAAAGAGGAGCCCAGGAAGGTTCGTGCTCAAGCACCCTGTGGAAGGTCAAGGTCTGTATAAAACTATCAATGCACACAGAACCCCTGAGAAACTCAGTGCCCCAGGCAGGACGCAGCCTCCCCACACTGCCAGCAGGGCCCCACTGGCTGCTTTGCCGCAGCGCGTACAGAGGCACTGCCCATCGCCTCCCACGTGCCCGTTGGGCTCTCCTGGGACCCTGGGCTTCTTGCGACCCAGAACCGAAGGGTCCTGCAGGCAGCGTAGGGGCCTCCCCAACCTGCTCCAGGCCAGTGGCCTCATGATCAGCTGTCTCAGAGGTTAAAATATTTTGGGCATCACGACTGCGTGCCTCTGGGGGCTCAGGTGCTATAACATAAAGAGGAGAGTGGGCATACCCACCTGGGCTGTGACCCCTGTCAACCAAAATGCCCAGCTAGGTGGAGATACACACTGTATACCTGGACCAAGATGCCCATCTGGGTCAAGACGCCTGTAAGGCTGAAATGCCCAGCTGGGTTGAATTTTCCACATACGTTGAGACAGCTCCTTGGGCCAAGATTCCCACCTAGGCCAGGATGCCCCCCTGAACAGAGACCCCCACCCTCGTGGAGACGCCCATAAGCCCAAGTGTCCCACTCAGGTGCAGTGCCCTGCAGTCCTCTAACTCGGAAGCCTTCCCTTGCAGGAAGGAGCAGCAGAAGAACCAGAAGCCGGCCAAGTCCGTGTGGGAGCAGCGGACCAGTGAGATGCGCAAACAGAACCTGCTGGCCAGCCGGGAGGCCCTGTACAACGAGCTGGACCCCGACGAGCGCTGGAAAGCCACCTACGCCCGGCACCTGCGGCCCGACATGAAGACCCACCTGGACCGGCCACTGGTGGTCGATCCCCAGGAGAACCGCAACAACAACACCAACAAGAGCCGTGCAGCAGAGCCCACAGTAGACCAGCGCCTGGGCCACCAGCGGGCCGAGGACTTCCTCCGGAAACAGGCCCGCTACCACGACCGGGCCCGGGACCCCAGCGGTTCTGCGGGCCTGGACGCACGGCGGCCCTGGGCGGGCAGCCAGGAGGCCGAGCTGAGTCGGGAGGGGCCTTATGGTCGAGAGTCAGAGCACCACGCCCGGGAGGGCGGCCTGGAGCCACCAGGATTCTGGGAGGGTGAGGCCGAGCGGGCCAAGGCCGGGGACCCCCACCGGAGGCACACACACCGGCCAGGGGGCAGCCGGGAGAGCCGCAGCGGGTCCCCACGCACTGGAGCTGACGGGGAGCCCCGCAGGCACCGGGCCCATCGCAGGCCAGGCGAGGAGGCCTCGGAGGACAAGGCAGAGCGGAGATCCCGGCACCGTGAGGGCAGCCGGCCGGCCCGGGGCGGTGAGGGCGAGGGCGAGGGTCCTGATGGCGGCGAGCGGAGGCGGCGGCACCGGCATGGCGCCCCAGCCACATACGACATGGACACGCGGAGGGAAGACAAGGAGCGCAGGCACCGGAGGAGGAAGTAAGTGGAGGCCACCCCAAATCTGGGCAATGACAACAGTAGGAGTGTTAACAATCTAGGTGGCACCTGCTGTATGCCTGGCCCTCTCCTGAGCAACCCAGTCTTCTCAGCTCCCCTTGAGACCGATCCCATTGCCATCACCCCAGTTCACCGATAGGGAAACTGAGGGGGGAGTGACTTGCCCAAGGTCATACATCTAAGTGGCCTTGCACCCAGGCCTCCGAAGCTAGAGGCTACAGGCAGATCCTTATGCCCTCCTGTGTCTCGGGGAGATGCCACAAAAACGCCCCCAGAGTTATACCGCCCTTCCATGTGCTTGCTGTGTGACCTTGGGCAGGTGACTTCACAACCCTGGGCCTCAGTGTTCCCAGTCTGTGAAATGGCCTAGTGGGATCCAAAATGGCATAGTGGGTCATTGCCACAACTAAATGAGGTAATGTATGCAAAGGGCCTGAACGTGCAGCAGACACGTAAGTGCTTGGTCCCCGGAGACCATTTTTAGCTGTTACTGAGCCAACCATCTTTTCGCTTGGCACTTATTCTGGGGGGATTGCAAAAGCCACCCCAGCCCTCATCATTGAAGGCAGAGCAGGGCCAAGACTTTTAAAAGGAGGCATCTTCCAGCCAGCACTTCCCAGGCAGAAGCAGCAACCTCGTTTCCATAACAACGCTTTGTTACACTCCTTAGCGGGTCCAGTAGAGACTCTACACCTAGTAGCCCAACAACTTACAAGTTGAAACAGACATTGGTTTTTTATTAAGTAACATCCTTATAGTCTCCTTTCAATCACCACTATGGTGGGCGTCCTGTCGATTTTTTAAAAGTCATGTTGGAGTGGCTCGGTCACATGACATGCACAACAGACCAGCACGCCTCAAAGTTGGGTGTGTGCCTGGTCCCCAGGGATCTTGCTAAGACACGGATCCTCATTCTGTAAGTTTCAAGTGCAACCTGGAAGTCTGCATTTCTAAAGAGCTCCCAGGCGAGGGCCGTGTTGGTCTGGGGACCATACTTTAAGTAACGAGACTTGATAGAGGGCAGAGTGATGCTATTCTGAGGCAGGCAACTGCACAAGTCCCCAGGAGTGCTACAGGCACAAATGCCAGGCGAGTTGGGGTTATGCAGACAATTTGCGTGACACAAGAGCGTTGCCATCGATGTGTCAACGTTCCAAAATGGGGGCCTCAGAGCCAGTGTCCATGATTGGCCGCCTCAAGGTGAAGTTCCTTATGAAATAGAGTCTAGTCTTCCTTACTGGATCCAATAGCTGTGCTCAGGTAAAATGCGATGTGTATTTAAATCACTCGAAACTCTTTCTGCTCCTACAGAAAACAGACTTAGGTTAAAACCGAAGGCACAGAACACTGCAGGCAGATCTTTCACCTGTGTGAGGGATGTGCAAACGCTGTGAAGGAGAGAGGCTAGTTCTTCCCCGGGCGGGACCGCCCTGCGCGTGTGCTGAGGTATCAGCGGGCCGGCTTCCCAGCTCCCAAATACCCACAGTGCCCGCCTCCGCAGTTTTGGTACCATTAGGTCTCCACACGCCTCCACAACAGCCCCCTGACCACCACTGTTCCGAGGCATTCCTGCTCCAGGGTTTTGTCTCCCAGGCTTATTCGTTCATTTCTTCAGTGTTTACTAAGTGCCTACTGTAGTTGGAGCCGGGGCTGTGGATCCAGTCAAGTAATTGCAGGCACTGGGCATGCAGGGGCCGGGCTTCCCAAAAGAATGATTGGAGAAGGAAGTGAAGTGTTCTCAGAACAGCGTGTGCAAAGGACCAGAAGGAGGCCAGTTTGCAGTGCGGAGGGTGAGGAGAGACACACCGAAGGGGCAGGGATGGGTCAGTCAGCAGGGCCTGGAGTCCTCTCGGGGCAAGGGAAGGCCACTGAAGTAATTTTAGGTGGAGTAAGGTATTTAGCAGGGGACCCATGCATCGCTGTGGCTATTATTTTCACTACTGATAATATTACTATAACTATCATCCTTGGTATTGTATCTGCTCCCATTGTTGACGGAGGCAGAATGACAAGGACAGAATGACACTGCAGCCTGATGGCGCAAGGCCAGGACTCTGGAGCCGAGGTCACTCTCCTCCCTCATCGCTTGCTGGCTGTATGACTTGCAGTATGTCACCGCCCCCACCCCGGGCCTCTGTTTTCTCATCTGCAAACTGGGGAAAGTACGGTACCCACCTCCATGGGGAGGCATAAGGTTCAAATGAGTTAGTACACGTAAATAGCGCCTGGGTCACAGGGCGTGCCCAGTGATGTCCACTATCATCAGCGTGAATGTTATTATTGTTAAGCACTCAATAGATGTTAACTGCTTTTAGGAGTAGTAGTAAACAATTAAAAATATTAGCTATTACTATTATTATTAAGACTAACAGACATTAAAAACAACTTTAGATCCGTAATCTTTAGATCGTTCGCTCAAACTCCCTTTGACAGATGGGGACGCTGAGGCCCAGAGAGGAAAAGGGACTTCCCTAAGGGCAGCCAGCTACCTGCAGAAGCGTGACAACCCAGCTTCCCCGAATCCCACAGCTGCCCGTCCCCATGCCATGTCGTCGTGTGCCCCTCCCGTCTGAGGAAGGCAGCACCTCCCCCTCCACACTCAGAGGCCCAGCCGGCCGGCTCCTGTCCCGAACCAGAAGGGTGCTGCTCACACCCTTACTGGTCCACGTGTCAGGCGCCCTGGCCAGCAGAGGTGCTACTCATTTGACTGGTAAAAAGTTTCCGACGCTCTTTGGAAAAAAACTTCATAAAGATTCAGGCACTTTTAGGGGAAAACAATTCAAGATTGAGCGATTTGTCTGCTTTAAGGAAAGTAGGAAAGCCCTGGCTGGTGTAGCTCAGTGGACTGAGCGCGGGCCTGCGAACCAAAGGATCGCGGTTCGATTCCCAGTCAGGGCACATGCCTGGGTTGCCAGGCCAGTTCCCGGCAGGGGACATACGAGAGCCAACCGCACATTGATGTTTCTCTCCCTCTCTCCTTCCCTTCCCCTCTAAAGATAGATAAATAAATAAATAATAAAAATAAATAAATAAAATATTTAAAAAGAAAGGAAAGTAGGAATGACAAAGTTAAAACTTTATTCAAGAATATACATAATACGGTGAAAAGACGTCCCAGTTCCGTGTGGCAGCGCAGCTGGCAGCCCTTTCCCAGACGCGCGCAGTGCTTTCCATTCTCCAGAGTGTGGATAACGTATGTGATTGTTTTCTTTCTGTTCCCTCTGCTTCCCCCCACTCGTACTTCACTTCCTCTCCAGGTGCCCCCTCCCCTAAAGCTCTCACTGGCTCACTCATCAACAGTGAGTGGAAGCATGTTCTGTTTCATATCACTCAGCTGGTGTCCTCACTCAGGTCCCCCACACCAGCGGCACCCCAGGGTAACCAGAGTGAGGCTGGAGCTCTCCCTGACTGCCAGGAAAATCCTGGGTCACAGTGTCCACCCCACCACCCCCCCGCCCACAGCAGCCAGGCAATGGGAGGACTCTGCTAGGCTGACTGAGCACAGGGGCTCTGCCCAGACCTGCCACCTCCCACCCCCAGAATTAACATCTCGGCTCTTTGCATCTCAGCCCCACCTGCTCTCACCGCCCCCACTGCCCAAAAGGAGCGAGAAGCAAGTTACTAGACTTCTGAGCCTCACAGTTTGTCCTGCATGGGGAATTAGGGGGACACTCTACCCTTTAACAACCTGAATCTTACAGCACCTCCACAGGGACCTAGCCAGTCCCTTCAGCAATCCCATTCCATGCACCCCAAATTACCTATCACCCCCATTTTCTATACTGGGTGGCATTGTACCTTAAAATGTCTAGGCCCAGAGTCCAGCTCAGCCCTTTACCATCTGTGTAGTACTGGGCAAATGCCTTTGCCTCTCTGAGCCTCAGTTTCCTCATCTCTAAAATGGGCCTGATCCTAACACCACCTCCAGTGGTGGTTGTCATGGGGATTAAATAAGGAAATGCATGCAGGTCCTTAGAACAGAGGGGGCTTGAGGAAGCAACACCCGCTCTGGGTCCAGGCACCTGAGCACGCCCCAGGCAGGCTGCCCACAGCCCTCGGCAGAGGGACGTGGTGCAGGACAGGCATTGCACAACCAGCCTCCTATTCAGGGCAGATGAAGGCAAACCCCCAAGAGGGGAGGGGGAAGGGGCCTGACTTCAGAGTCTTCTGCCCCTTTTAGGTTCTCCTTGGAAACATTTGAAAATGAAACCTCAGGAAGATTGATATTAGGCCGCTGCTGGCTGAGCTTGTTAAAACTCCACGGCATACAGAGCCAACAGAGGAAGCAGAAACAAGACAAGCAAAGGCCCGCAGGCCCTTTTCGTCCGACCGAGGGGCTCCTGGTCCCACGCGCAGGCTGTGTGCTCTCGTTCGGCTGTGTTTGTCAGTCCAGCCTCTCTGGATGGCGGCCACAGGGCTTAGATTCTCTGTGAAAGGGTAACTGAACTCTCCGCCTGCTTTTTAATAGGGGTATCTATTTTTAAACATAGAGAAATGAGGGAATATTCCCAGCCAGATCTTCATCTGATGGACACCATCTACAAAGCACCAGCAGTGTGTTAGAATTAGGAACCCATTTGAGGATCCAAGTGTATCCATTTGATCCACGCCCGGAGCTGACACCCGCCCTCCGGCGCAGTGCTCATTTCCCTGGCGACTCCCGCTGCTCAGCGCCCCCGTCTTCTGGGGCCTTAATTCCATCTGCAAAGACCTTTTTTCCAAGTAAGGTCACGCTCACAGGTTCCAGATGGACGTCATTCTTTGAGGGGCCGCCACCCGGCCCACTGCGTCCAGCCTCACATCCATCCCATGAGTAAAATGCAACGTTCAGGTAGGCACAGGATAGACATTCTTGGTCCAAAAGGGAGAAATTGGAAGGAACAAGGGATCACTGGCCTCAAGCATCAGGGCAAACTCCCCTGTGTGCCAAGGCCTGGGAGTAGCCCAGCCCTCAGCTCACTCATACATGCACTCCTCACTGTGACTCGGTGAGTTTCCCGTGCCCGTGTTACGGGTGAGAAACACGCTAACTCACCCATGGCTATGGTGCAAATCAGCCCCAGGATCTTCACTCTCCTCTCCAAGTTACAGGGAAGGCCCTCCTGCCATTATTCCCAATTTAAATGCAAGGGGCCTGGGCTCAGAGAGGATATTCCAACCTCAGAGGGTCACATAGCTGCTAAGTGGCACTGATGAGACTTCATCCAGGTATAAACTAGTGACCTGCTCGTGCTGGAGAAGCGAGAAATTCTCCTGGGCCTGCCCCTCTTCCTGTGCAGCCTCAGAAACACAAGTTTGAAGATAAAATACCTGGTCTGTCTTCTGCTCACTAACCACCACCATGGCCTTTTGCAAGTTAAAATACAAAAACAAAACGAGGACGATGGTGCTGGTGGCTGAGCTGGTGGGAGGCCCCCCAGGGAGACTGGCTTTTTTTTATTTTTAAGTGTCAGGTACATTTAGGCTTCTGGGTTGGGCCTGGGGGACAGAGCCTGTGCTGTCCGGGGGCTTCAGCTCCTGCAGCTGCATCTCGCTGGGCACTGGATGAATGGGTGCAGCCTCAGTGCTGTCGGGTCTCTGCTCGCTCTGGTCTCTTCAGTGTCTGTGATGGTGACAGCCTGACAGAACCATTTTCTAGTATGATAGCTTCTCCGGGCCTCAGTCTCCTCATCCGAATAATGGGAGCAGTATGATCCCAGCCTCATAAGGTTGTTCAAGAAGTTGAGGAGTTGGGAGAGAACCGAAGTTGGCCCACACCCTTGGCCATTATAGTGAGTGCTAAGTATCCCCACACCCACCAGCTGCAGGCCAAGCCTTCTGGGAGAGCTCAAACTGCCTTGTAAGCCCTGGCCAGGTGGCTCAGTTAGTTGGAGCATTATCCCATACACCAGAAGTTTGCAAGTTCAATTCCCGGTCAGGGCACATACCTAGGATTTGGGTTTGACCCTCAGTAGGGACACGTATGGGAAGCAACCAATCAATGTATCTCTCTTATCTCTCTCTTCCCTCTCTTTCTCACTCCCCCTCCCTTCCTCTCTCTAGCAATACACATATCTTTGGGTGAAGATTAAAAAAAACCTGCTTTGTGAGGAGGTGCGGGGTTAGGTGGGTTTAGCAGGATGGACACTGGAACCTTGTTTTCTGGGCTCCCAGCTGGCTGTGGTGTGGAGTTGGGCAAGGCCCTTCCTGACTCTGGGCTTTGGTTTTCTCACACCTGTAAGATGGAAAGAACAGTACTACCCACTTCCCGAGGCTATTCTGAGGATTGGATGAGCAGATAATGTGTAAAGTCTGGCCCACAGCAAGGACTCAGTAAGTGTAAGCTGCGAAGACGGCAAGTACTTGGAGGGCACAGGTTGCAAAATCAAGGGAGCCTTTAAGAAGAGCCTGAGGGACCAGTCTTAGACTGCAGAGCCCACTGGAGAGAGGCGTCACTGAGATTAAACAACAGAGGCCCCTTTTTTCCAGGAAACAGACTTTGCCAGGGCCAGTGGAGGTGAGCAGATTGCTCAGCAGCCAAACCCTCAGGGAGGTGGCTGGGGAGCTGGGTGCACCTGGATCCATGCATACGGGAGCAGAGCACCCGATGGGCCGCAGACCCCAGCCACCCTCACCGGGGCCACGGCTCCTGAGGCTCTTTGCTGAGCTGGGGGTGAGCGTGCAGATGGGAGGAGGCACGGACTGAGGGGAAGCCTGGACGTGGGGGACTTCCGGGCCTTGGTATCCCCGTTGGAGAAATGGGGACATCCACTTATCATTGGACAGGAAGTGGCCGGGCACTTTCCTGGCACTGGTCTCATCCCCTGACTGCCCATCTGCAGCTGCACCAGCCTCCTGAAACTCAGCCAGCTTGGCCCCACCTCAGGGCCTTTGCACTGGCTCTTCTCTCCACCTCCAATGCTTTACCCACCCCATTTGGAGCTGAGTGAGAAATTATCTTGTTCATTTACTAGAACTGTTACCTCAGGCAAGAGACTTAACCTCTCTGAGCTTCAATTTTTCTTGTCTGTAACAGAGTGCTAGTAATTGTTCTTCTCAGGGCTGAGGAAGAAGGGCTTATTACAAGTCAAGTGCTTAGAATGGCAGCACTGGGGAGTTTGTCTTGCTGAAGTGTCTGTTGTTATCACTTCTTTGTTGTTTTGTAATATGTTTATGTGTGTGTATTGCCTGCTTCCCCTAAGTGGGATATTGGGAGGAGACATACGTACACACTGAAGGCATTTGAAGCCATGAGGCAACCCCACCAAAAGAGATGGCGTTTCCTGCCCTGACTGGTGGCTCAGCTGGTTGGAGCTTGTCCCCTACACCTAAGGGTTATGGGTTCAATCCCCAGTCAGAGCGCCTGTGGGAGGCAACCAGTCGCTGTTTCTCTCTCCATCCCCACTCTGAAATCAATGAGCATATCCTCAAGTGAGGATTTTTTAAAATTGTTTCTCTAAAAAAAGAGATGGTGTCCCCCGTCTGCATTCGCCACTCCTGGAGACACTGTGACCCAGTGCTGGCTGGGAGCGGGTGGGGACTCGCAGGCGGGTCTGGGCGTCTCAGGTTGGGTGGGTGCAGGCTCTGGCAGGCGACGCTTTTCCCCTCTGACTCCTCATGCCCCGGGAGACAGCCGCTCGGGGAGGAGTGGCAGCACACCGAGGTCTGGGAAGGCGGGCTTGGACGCCTACATGGGTCCGAGAGGCTCAGTGGCAGGCGCCAGGGAGCTTTGGGACACGGCCCCTCGATGTCCAAGCTGCACCCTTGGATGAGGGTGTCTTAGGCAGGATCCAGACATGTTCACTCTGTTATTCTAACTCAATGATGGGTTCTCTCCCATTGGCCTGCCTTCCACAGAGACACCCAGGGCTCCGGGGTCCCTGTGTCGGGCCCCAACCTGTCGACCACCCGGCCGATCCAGCAGGACCTGGGCCGCCAAGACCCGCCGCTGGCCGAGGACATCGACAACATGAAGAACAACAAGCTGGCCACCGCAGAGTCGGCCAGTCCCCATGACAGCCTCGGCCACACTGGCCTGCCCCAGAGCCCAGCCAAGATGGGGAACAGCACCAACCCCAGCCCCATGGCGGCCCCATCTGCCACGGCCACCAACCCCCAGAACACCGCCAGTCGCCGGGTGCCCAACAACCCGGGGAACCCATCCAACCCCGGCCCCTCCAAGACCCCAGAGAACAGCCTTATTGTCACCAACCCCAGCAGCACCCAGGCCAACTCAGCTAAGACTGCCAGGAAACCCGACCACACTGCGGTGGACATCCCCCCAGCCTGCCCGCCCCCTCTCAACCACACTGTAGTCCAAGGTGAGAGCGCCCCCACCCGTGGCGAGGTGGGACGCAGTATCCCTGGGCTCAGTCCCTGGAGGCTCAGCTGGGTGGCCCTGGACAATGACCCCGCCTCTCTGTCCCCAGTTTCTTCCTCTGGAAAATGGGCATCGATGTAGTTTCTGCCCCACAGGTCTGCTGGGAGCGTTGAATGAGATGATATGCATATAGCGGCTGGCCCATACACACTCAACAGGGTCAGTGGTAGTCCCTGCATCCAGAGTCCCCACAGGAGAGCCAGAAGTCACCATGTTTGAGGAGTCGTGGATTCTTCTGATGGAAATTTGGGGAAGGCAGATGATTCTCTAAGCATTGTCCACAAGAAATGCACCACACACCACACATGTAGCCATATTATAGGACAGAATGATGGGAAGGAGGGAAAGGAATGAATGAAAAATAAAAAAGAAATGGGTAAAATAAACTAACAATAAATGATATGTAACCCAAAATGTTATTTACATCTAAAATGTTACCAGTTCAACATGTAATCAATATTTTAAAAATCACTAACGAGCTATTTGACATTCTTTCTGTCACACCCAGACTTCAGTGTCTGTGTGCGTTTTATGCTCACAGCCTCACCGTTGGGACGGGCCACGGCTCCCTGTTGTACAGTGCAGGCCTAGGCGCTGGAGGGGCTGGCAGCCCCTGCCCCTCACTCCATGCCCCACCTGAGAGTGGGCCCAGAGAAGCACTAGGGATTTGGACACGACCCAGTGAGCTTGTTAAGTGCTAAGATAATAATAGCCCAGTGCCCCTAGTGTCACTTCTATGCAAGAGATTTCTGTGAGTTTGTCTTCTAAATGCTCAACACAGTCCACAATGTGGATCTTATTATTGTTCCCATTTTACAGATGGAAAAACCAAGGCTCAGAGAGGCTAGGCCTGCCCACGGACACACAGCGAGGGAAAACTACAGAATCTGTGCTGGGAGGGTGGCGGCTCCTCACCCTGGGCAGGGCAGGGGCATTAATGGGGGCAGACCCTTCAGTCTGAAGGTGGGCAAGCTCAGTATCCTCACCTGAGAGGCGGGGTTATTGGGACTCACCCTGTCTACCTCCAAGTAACAGTATGCAGATCATCACAAGATGGGGGCAGGTCTGTGTTATATCCTATGAGGGTCCCACCAGACTCAAAGCCGTAGAGTAGTTGAGAACCAGCGCTCTGGGGCCAGGCTGCCCACGTTCGAATCCCAACTCTGCCTCACCCCAGCTGTGTGACCTTAGGCAAGTCACTTCACCTCTCTGTGCCTCGGTTTTCTTGTCTGTAGAATGGGGATCATGAAGTACCAACCTCATCGGGTAATGTGAGGATTCAACAGCATAATAGGGTCCCTGGCACACAGTATGCACTTTATCAGTGTCGCCTACTTCGTGTCTGCTCTGGGGAGTGAACAGGAGCCCAGAGGCTTGTGGGAAATTGTGGCGGGAGCCCTGTGTTGGTTCTTGTCCCAACAGTGAACAAAAACGCCAACCCAGACCCACTGCCAAAAAAGGAGGAAGAGAAGAAGGAGGAGGAAGATGACCCTGGGGAAGACGGCCCCAAGCCCATGCCCCCCTACAGTTCCATGTTTATCCTCTCCACGACCAACCCGTGAGTATGACCCCAGCTGGGGCAGAGGGAGCCAGGCCAGAGCAGACCGGGCAGAGGGCACTGGGGGAGAGCGACCTCCAAGACCACTCTTAGTCCATAAGGGACCATTGAGCAAATTTTTAAATGATGCCCTTTTCTTGAGTAACATAAAATAGAAATGTCATAAAGCCCTGATTTTGTTGGCAAAGACCCGCTCCTGCCATCAGCTAGAAAACCATTGTCATAAACACCCAAATCCGAGGTATCCGTGATGTGAGAAGTGCCCCTTAGCCAGGCCGCCCCGGGCACAACCCGTGGCCAAGCAGCCGGGCGGGCAGCCCTGGTGCCTGAGCTGCACTCAGAACCTCCGCTCACGAGACTCTGGATTCGGGCCAAGTGTGCTCTGAGGTCCACTGCCTTGGGCATCCTCAAGGGGGGTGGATTATTTAGGGGAGAAGTTTATCACATGTAGGCCAGGGTGGCTCAGCATCATTTTAGGCTTACATTTTTCCCAAGGGTTTTTCTTGATTCTCTGGTTCCTCAGTGCTTCTCAACAAAGGAGACTCATGTCAAATAACCGGGGTTGGGGTGGGGTTGAGGGCCACTGCTTCCTCTGACCTGCCTCTTCAGGACTCACCCTCTGAGTGTACTTTTTTATTTCTTACTGAGTTGGCATTACCTGTCTTACTGGGGAAACACAATACTTACATGACCTTTACTTTGTGCCTGGCATGGTTCTGAGTGCTTTACACATTTTTTTTTAATTCTCTTAATAATCCTATGGGATTGGTACTGTGCTTAGTCCCATTTGGCAGATGAAGAAACTGAGGCCCAGAGAGGTGAAGTCACCTGCCCAAAGTCGCACAGCAAGCAAGTGGGGGAGCCCAGAGACAGCCTGACTCCTGCGTCCCATTCTTAATCGCCTCTTCCTGCTGCCATTCATACAACCTGTGACATACTGGTTACTATTGGCTCCACTTAGGAAGTGTTCCACTTAAGCGTATCCCGCTAAGCTTTGAAGGCTCTGATAAGTAACACACTTTCTGGAGCCCGTCCCAGTCGCTCTGGTTTCCAGGTTCTGGTGAGTGAGGCCCTGTTATCCCGGCCACTTCGAGACCAGAGCACAGAGGGGATGAGCGAGCTGCCTATGGTCCCTCAGCTCATCTTTTTTTAAAGGAATCCACTTTACCCAGAGTTTCTCAGTTTGGTCTGGCCATCGGACATTTTATGCATGAAAAGTCTCTTCATCTCCTACAGCGTTGGGGCCAGCATTTCTTCGATCCAGCCTGGGAATCAGATGTTCTGAGAGAGTTGTCTAGGAGTGATAAGAACTGAGAGGCAGGACGTGGGAGTACCTTCCCTAGCGAGGGAGGGCTGCCCTGCCTCCTTGTGAAGCCCCTGGTGAGGGAGGTTGATTGTTGGGTGTGGGACTTTGGGAGCGAGAGGATCTCAGGTAGCGTTAGATGACACAAGGGGGCAACAGAAGGAAAGGGCTTGCGGTCCCGCGGTCTGAATGGACCTCTGCACTCTCATCTGCCCCCGACAGCCTTCGCCGCCTGTGCCATTACATTCTGAACCTGCGCTACTTTGAGATGTGCATCCTCATGGTCATCGCCATGAGCAGCATCGCCCTGGCGGCCGAGGACCCCGTGCAGCCCAACGCGCCACGGAACAACGTGAGTCCGGCCCCGCCTCCCCGCCCGCCCGGTGCCTCCGTATCAGGCCGCAAAGCTCGCAGCCAGGGAGGAAGGGACGCCGGTCGTGAGGGGAAGCTCCGATTCTTTGGAGGCGGCTCTGTGCCTGGAGAAGCAGCAGTGGCCCAAAACGGCGAGGGCTGAGGGTTGCTGGGTCGCTGGTGGGGGCGGTGAGGCTGACGGGATGTGGGGTTGTGCTTTTCCTGCGGGGAACGTGGGGGACACTCGGGCAGGTGGTGCTCTACAGGCCACCCCCTAGGCAGCCAGGTCTCACCAAGCAGACTCTTCCATTCTGACACGGGGTTTTGAAAGAGAAAACACAGCCTAAACTTCTAGCTTTTTGGAGAGCTAAAAAGCTCTCCCTTCCCGGGTCCAGGTCTCAGCCCCTGTGCACTGAGCACTTGCTGTGTTCCAGGTGCTGCCCGGGGCATAGGGCATGCAAGCATTTCCAAGTACCTGCCTTGGATAGTTGGGGAAACAGACTGAGGGAGGTCGGGTGACTGGTGCAGGGTCACACATCAGAATCCCAGTCTGACCTCCCCCAGAGCGCTCACTGCACCCACTGAGCTTTCCAATCGTCCCCATTCACCGAGCGCCCCACTCTGCATCTGGCCCCCCTGGAAGCCTGACAAGCAGAAATGAGTGTGTGCCCATGACTGGGAGGGGAAACTGAGGCACCAGCAGGCAAGGGCATGGCAGGGGCTGGACTGGCGATGGTGCCATGTCTTCCCCAGCCCCCACCCACTGTGCTCCCCCGTGCCCAGTGCCCAAGGTGCATTTTCCACTGGGAGTGAGGCCCTGCCACCCTGGCTAAGTAGGTTAGTAGCCTGGCAAGGCTGGAGGCCCCATAAACCAGTGCCTCCTGTTGGTGGCTTACCTTGCACTTTCCCTTCCTGTGCAGGCCTGGCAGGCCTCCTGGGGGCCCCACAGAGGGCGGGGGTGGGGGAAGCAACGTGGAAGGAAACAATTAGAACACAGCTCCTAGAGGAAACCGGCTCCAGGGCAGGGCTGAGGCTGCTCTCAGTTACCTGCCTAGTTCCCCAGGGACCTCGGGACCCAGGCCGGGGGAGGGGCACTTTCAAGAGGACTCGGCCAAGTCTCTGCCTCCTCTAGGAGACCAGAGAGGGTTCTGTCCCCTGCAGGGAAGGGATGGGTGTGGGGAGTGGGGGCGGGGGTGCACTGCAGCTCCCAGGCCTTGAGGAACCCGGACAGGGCTCCGAGCAGCCCCCGTGGGGTGCTTTGCAAAGCCTCTGCTCCCCTCGCCGTCTCACAGTTCCATCTCAAAGCCCTCCTCCCCTTGTCGAGAACACGATGGCCCCCGTACTGCCGTCTGATGCTCAGGGACCCCACCCCGAGTTTTTGTCTATTAGCTAAAGTAGAGCGGGCCTCAGAACAGTGCCTAGAACACGTGCGATTCATTTGTCGAGGATTTTAAAGTGCACACACCCGTATAACCACCATCAGGGCAGGAAGTCACACAGAACCGTCCCTAACCTCTGGTGCCGACTCAGTCACCCCTCTTCTTCCCCCTGGAGGGGGGTTCACAATTAGGGACAACATCTGGAGCCGTGTTTGATTGTTGTGACGTGGGCCGGGCGGGAGGGCCTGGGACGCTGCTCATTGCCCCACAGTGCCCAGGGCAGCTCCCTGCAGTGAGCAAGCCAACCCCAAAGGTCGACAGTGACAAGCCTGAAAAACCCTACTCTACAGGTAACCACGACGCCACTTCTGGAAGGAGCATTTCTTAGCTTCCCTGGTTTTCCCACCTGCACCTGCAACCTTAAACACTACGTTTTATTTGTGCCCATTTCTAGCACTACACACTAATCCTTCTGTCCCCCAGCATTGTGGCCGCTGTCAGCTGAGCATGTGTGGCTGTGGGTAGCGGCGGCCCTGCTCTTCCATTGCCATTTAATATTCCCCTGTGTGGCAGGATTCCTTCATCCATCGTCCTGTTGATGAGTGTTTGGAGTGTCTCTACTTTAGAACGCCATCAGCACACCCGCCACCCCTGCCATGTCTCTGGGGCACCTGGGCAGACTTTCCCCAGGATAAACCCAGAAATGGGGTTTTTAGGTCTTCCCCTTCTCCCCATTCTTGTCAACTCTCGATGCTGGCGGCTCTTTCATTTGGCTGACCCAGTGGGTGTGGAATGGAATCTCATGCAGACTTGGATTTACGTTACTCCTGTGATAAACAAGACTGAGAAACTTTTTGGATTAGACTGAGCCACAAAAAATTGCCATTTATATAGGTCAAAAGGATATAAGAATGAGATATGTTTGAATTTGATTGATTGGACTCTTGGTTTCTTCTTACTCAACTTTCTCGGCTCCCCAGAATTTGATTCACCTGTCCACCTGGCCAGCCCATCCCCCACTCCTTTCCTTCCTTCTTTCCTCCCTTCTATTCATTGTTTTGTTTAGTGATTATTTAATGAGCAACTACTATGCACCAGGCATGGAGTAAACATCAGGGATTGACAGGGTATGAGATGGTCCCTGCCTTCCCAGAGCTGGCAGAGCACCAGGACTTTGGCCATGCTGTCCCCTCTGCTCTGCACACCCAAAATGCTCTCCCTCCATCATCTCCTCTGCCTACTCAGATCCTCCCAGCCCCTCATGCCTGCTGCCTCCTCCACAAAGTCAGTCCCTGGCTATGCTGGTCCCTGATGTCCTTTCACGCACCACACATGATGGGAATATGAGTTGTGACCACACAGATCACAGAGGCCAGCTCCTGCAGGACCCAGTAGGAACAGCTCCTGCTGTTCATGCATTCATTCAGAAAACACTTCTTGAGCACATACTATATGCCTGGCCCCATACTAGGAGTGGGAGGTACCACAGGGACAAACATCCCTGCTCTCAAGGGCTGACATTGGGGTGGGGAAGATAGACAATGAGATTATTAATAGCTGTACAAGGGGTTTGTCAGGAAATGGTAAGTGGGAGGGGACGGTGAAAGAGAGACGAGGTAAAGAAGATCACAAGTGCCAGGAAGTGGCGTTTTAAACAGGTGGTCAGAGGGGCCTCACTGAGAAAGTGACATTTGAACCAAGCTACAACAGAGGAGGGAGAGAGCCTGGTGGGATGTGGAGAAGAGCATTTCAGACAGAGGGAACAGGCTGTGCAAAGGCCCTGAGGTGAGGACATCCAAGATAGCAGGATTTGAGCCAATGAGGGGGAGAGTGGGAGAAGGTGAGGACAGGGAGGTGACCAGGCAGGTTGTGCAGGACTTTGGGGCCATGGGAGAACTTTGCTTTCTACGGGGAGTGAAGTGGAAGCCAGAGGGTTCTGAGCAGAGGTCTCTGACCTAACTGAGGGTGCTCGGCCGCCCTCTGGTGGTGGTGCTCTGTAATTATCAGCCCTTACTTGAACCAGAATCTGATGCGGGAGTTCCCCACCACCTGTGCTTTAACCACGTGCTAGGCACTGCACCTATCCAATTACATCTTCACAATAGTGTTACACCAGAGATGTGTTATGGTGTGGCCTGGATAGGGCCCAGGCTGCAGGACATTTTTCGTTCAGGCAGAAACCACCTGGCCTTGGCTTCCCTTCGGTAAGCAAACCAGTCTAACAGTGATTTTGTAAGACTTTGCTGCCATCTGCTGGACAGTTTCTTTTACAACATACAAATCTATATTATGAGACAAGGTGAGAGGGGCCCTTGAGCAGAACATGCCCTGCCCAACCGTGCAGGGCCGCTGAGTTGCTTCCTCTGGGTGGAGACTCTTCTCCTTGGGGACTTTTCTGAAGGCCGCACACCCCAATGGTCCATCGCTGGGTTCATATGGGCTGTGCTGGAGCAAGCCAATGACCCACTGCCCCCTTGCTCTTTCCCCTGCAGGTGCTGCGATATTTTGACTACGTTTTTACAGGCGTCTTTACCTTTGAGATGGTGATCAAGGTGAGTGCCAGGGGATTCTGCGCCCTCAAGAATGGCACCTTGGTGCAGGAGGGCATTAGGAATGCTAGGTGTGTTTGCAGAGCAGCAAGGAGGCCAGTGTGATTGGAAAGACTGAACAAGGAGAGTGGAGAAAACGAGGGCAGGGAGGTGACAGGGACGGGTCATGCAGGGGTTTGGTGGCCACAAGGAGGCCTTTAGCTTTTACCCCGGATGAGTGGGAGCCATGGAGGGTTCAGAGCAGGGGGTCGTGACTGGACTCGCATGCTCACAGGCGCCCTCTGATGTCTGTGGAGAGGACAGACTTGGAGGGAAAGGGCAGAGTGAATGGGAGCCATGGAGGGTTCAGAGCAGAGGAAGGAGGGTGGGTGGGAGCCAAGAGGACAAGCAACAGATGATTGTGCTGGCCTGCCAGGCCAGGGTGGTAGCAGATAAGGTGACAAGAAGTAGGTAAATTTTTGGAAGATTTGGAAGGCAGAACCAACAAGGATTGCTGGTGGACCCAATGTGGGGTGTAAGACAAAAAGGAGACAAAAGGGACCCCAAGGTTTGGGCCTAAGAACCAGCAGTCAGAGCTACCTTTCATGAGATGGAGAGGAGCCAGCTCTTATTGGGTGAGGGCTTCTCACCCCTCCCCAAGTCCTCGGGCCTCTGCCCCATCCCTGCAGGGTGAAGTGATCCCGTTGGCACCCATGCCCCTTCCTGTTGTTGCCTCTGCTTCAGAGGGGTGGGGCCGCCCCCCAGGGCAGGGTTGAGGGACCTGAGCACTGTCTCTTCCACCCCACAGATGATTGACCTGGGGCTCGTCCTGCATCAGGGCGCCTACTTCCGAGACCTCTGGAACATTCTTGACTTCATAGTGGTCAGTGGGGCCCTGGTGGCCTTTGCCTTCACGTAAGTCTTTCCTTGAGGCCTCCGCCTGCCCCTTCAGTCCTCTTCCCCAGTCTGGGGCCAGCCGTTGGGTCAGGGGACGTGTTCCCATGGTGGGGAGATGGGGAGCACGCCCTCTGGGGTGGCGGGCATCGCATGCCACTGGGAAGCGCTTCGGTTGGCTTTTGCATGACGTCCGCCATGGAGGAAGAAGGAGGAGGGACCCCACCTTCTGCCTCCTCACGTCATGGCCCCTCGCTGTGCTGCTTTCCGTAGAATAGCCCTGCCAGGACATTTCATGTTCCTTCTGCTCTGTAAGCTCCACCCAAACCACTGTCTCTTTGGGGAGCCCCTAAAAAGACAATCAGTAGACAAACGTGCATGAGAATTCAGACCCCCACCCCGTGCCTGATGGCCCCATAGTCATAGACTTGGTGACTCCCCTTGTGTGTCTCTTGCTTCCTTTGGTCATTCTAGGACACGGGGCCTAGATAAAGGGCCATGCATCTTCAGGCAACTCCAAGATGGCACCCAAGGGCTGAGCAGCCAATCCCAGATGGTGCCCAAGTTCTGGGTGGCCATGCTGAGGTGGCACCCAAGGGCTGAGCAGCCATTAGCTCTTAAGGCCCTGGTAACAAACTTAGCGTGAATTCCTCAAGTTGTAGGCATTCGGGTCAGGATGAAAAGACCCAACCAGCCCCTAATCCAGAAACAAATCTTCTTGGGGTCCCATCTGTGCCCATCACAGTGGCTCATTCCCAGAAAGGAGTCTCAGAGGCCCTGTGACCTCTGTCACCCCTACAGTGGTGAGTCAGGGGCTCCTGCTGTGCTCCAGCTCCTGGCTCCCTTCTCAGCAGGTCTGCAGGGGGGTCTTGAATGCACCCCTGGCTAAAAATGAAGGCTTGGTTTGTCGCAACAGCCAAAGTGATGGCCCATTTGCAGTTTGAGGACTGAAGTGGGCCACTCCCAGACTCTTCCCTGGGAATGCAATGAGGTCAAGTTGTGTTCGCAGAGCAAGAAATCCCCAGAGTTGTGGGAGCCTCGGAGCTGGTGCAGAGGTGCTGTGAGGGTCCCGAGGGCGGTGATGTCCTGACTCTGGCCAAACCTCCCCACCCCCTTTTTTCTTCATCTCTACTTTGTCCCCATCTTTCTGCCTCTGCTCTCTTTCTTTCTACACTCACTCCTTTCCACACTCACTCATTTCCTTTCTCTTTCTTCCTTTCTCCCTCCTTCTCTCCCTTTCTCTTTTTCAAAGATTTTATTTCTTTACTTGTAGAGAGAGGGGAAGGGAGGGAGAAAGAGAGAGAAACATCAACTGGTTGCCTCTCACACACCCCCAACTGAGGATCGAACCCGCAACCCAGGCATGTACCCTGACCAGGAATCGAACCAGCAACCTTTTGTTTTGTGGGACAACACTCAACCAAACTGAGCCGTGGAGGTCAGGGCCCTTCCACTTTTTTAAGTAATTATTTATTTGAGTATTAGAGCAATGGAAGAGATTGTTTTAAAAATCAAGGTTTGGCTACACTATCACTAAGATGTTCTGTAGGTGATAATAATAATAATAAAAGTAAACAAAGTAAAATGCACAGCAATTAGGGGAATTAGCACAAATAAAACAAGAAGTGAGAGGCCTTAATATAAAAGAAGCCACTACAAATCAAAAAGAAACATTGACCCTTGCTAGATAAAAATGAGCAAAGATTCAAACAGAAATTTCACAGAATGCTGACAAATAATAAAAATGAAAAAACATCCAATTTTACATTGGAGAAATGTAGCATACAAACCAGATACAACTTGTTTCCCATCAATTTAGCACCAGTTTCTTCGGGGGGAAACAGATTTTTAAAGATAATATGCAGAGTATGTGAGAATGCGATGAAATACACTCCTTCCTCCCTCTCCCTCCATCAGCTCTTTGAGCAGCTCCTATAGGGCGCCAGGTGGGCACCCTGCTAGGCCCTGAAAACGTTCAAATTTGAGGAGCCAAACATTGCACTGCCCTCAGCCTGGAGTGAATCCTTCTCAAATCCCTTCCCCTGCTCCTGTTTCTCTCTCTCTCTCTCTCTCTCTCTCTCCCCTTTTCTCTCTCTCTCTCTCTCTCCCCCCCCCTGCCCCCCCTTCCCTCTCTTGCTTTCTCTCTCTTTCTCTGTTTCCCTCCCCCCTCTCTTTTTGTGTCTCTCCACTCTCCTTTTTACTCCTTTTTCTCCATTCCTCCCATTTTCTATCTTTTCTCTGTTTACTGCTTTCTCTTTCTGTTTTTCCCCCCTTCTCTCTGTCCCTCCCTCCCTCCCTTTTCCTTTTTCTTTCTCCTTACTGTCTATTTCTTCCCGTTTTCTCTTTCTGTCTGTTTCTCTTGGTCCATTCCACCGCCTGGTGTGTGTGTATTGGTCCTTCCCGCCTCCCTCTCCTTCTCCCTCCCACGTTTCTTCCTCCCTCTTCCTCCCCCAACTCTTGGACCATATCTTTTGGTGACGGGAGCCTCACCCTCTGCCTACCTGAGTCTGGCCTGGAGAAGGCAGACACCCCACCAAGTGCTCCAGCATCAGGAGACCCAGGCCCCTCCTTCTTGTGAGTGGGGCATGGTCTTCATGACCAGGTGGGGACAGCTCAGGCAGGCACCCCTCCACACTCCCTCATGCCCTCCAGGATGACCTCTGCCCTGCAGCTCTGGGGCTCATATGGTGAGGGGAGGGGTACTTGGAGGGGACCCTGTCAGTCACATCCATCAGTTCACACACAACCCCAGCGTTGCCAGTTGTGCCCTGGGTGGTGGGTTTGCCCTCCGTGGCCACCAGTGGGTGCGGCGGAGTCGATGCGATGTCTGATCAGCCCACCTTGCCCCTGATCTCTGTCGAAGCTGACATGCTTCAGCTCTGAGGAGGGGACCCCCTGCTGCCCTGTCCCACCTCCATCCTTCAGTGTGACCCTCACAACTTGGGAAAGGGCACCTTCAAAGACCCAGAAACAAGCCTTTCAACTGCAGAGCTTTTGCCAGACTGACTGTAGTTGGCAATAAGCTCTTTCTGGGCTCCCTGGACCCATAATTAGGGTCCACTTTAAGCACACCTAATCTGCAAAAACAAAGTTATTTTTCCATCAACAACCAATCAGCAGAATGACTCTGTGCTGCAAAAGAATCTGCCACAGGGAGCAGATTTTTTTTTTTTAATTTTTGAGTTTTCTTTTGCTGTATAAAGTTATAGAAAGGCATTCTAAATGAGCCTACAGAAATTTGGCAACATTGTAAGATCAACCTTTTAAACTGGCTTCATGAAGTCACTCCAGGCATAAAGCCAGCCAGTTTATGACCTTGAAAATCCCTATTTAGATTTTTTTAACTTTAAAGATTTTATTTATTTATTTTTAGAGAGAGGGAAGGGAGGGAGAAAGAGGAAGAGAAACATCGATGTGTGAGAGATACGGTGATAGGTTGCCTCTCATGCACCCACACATGGGGACCTGGGCTGCAACCCAGGTATGTGCCCTATGGGGAATCGAACTGGTGACCTTTGGTGTTGCAGACCACTGAGCCACTCAGTCCACTGAGCCATGCCAGCCAGGGCTAGATTTTGTTTTAATCCTATGCAAGGAAAGGGTCCGGACAGAGATGTAACACCATCCTGTGAGCCTCAGTGGGCTCAAAGATATCACAGGAAGTGGGGGGAGCAAGATGTTGCCAGTGGAATCTCAGCAAGTGCCAGGGACTGTCCTGGGGCTTTGGAAAAACTGATGATAACAGAAGCACCTTTTAGGATGGGCACAGGGATGGGATAGACCCGGAGGCCCCAACCCAGACATGCGCACCCCACCCCGCTGCCAAGGACCCATCCGGTGCTGCCACTCCTCCTCCAGGTCAGGGCTGCAGGACCAGCACAGCTGGTCGAGCACCTTGATCAGGCCACTCCTGCATACACAGAGTGGCAGACTGCCAGGAAGCTAGAGAAGGAGCTCTCAGGCTGCCCCAGAAAAGCTTTAGAATCCTCCCCCGCTTGCAGGTGTCTGACCTTTTTTGCCCGAAAAGGTCTCTTGCCCTGCAAGGACTTGCTTACTGTCTTTCCTGTTACCATGCGGCTGTCAATTGGGCAGAAGTAGAGTACACTCGGAGGGTCTCAGCCTGAGAACCCAGCCCCACAGCCCTTTGCTTCTTCTCTGTCTGGTCGTTTAACTTGCTTCTCTGTCCAGGGTGCCCATCTCATCAGACACAAGGCTGAGGACCCCGACAGGTGCTAGGTTACCTTCATTGTTTTAGAAAAAGTTTCCTGCTAATCAAATCTGTGCGGTTTCTCTCTAGATGTGCAAGTCCATTAGCTCCTCTGTGCCTCAGTTTCCCCCATGAAATTGAGAAACTCGACTTGGTGAGAATGATATAGGCTCCATTTACGTAGTGTTCACAACAGCCCCGTGTGGGAAGCTCTTAGTGTTCCCATTTTGTAGATGAGGGAACTGAGGTCCAGGGGGAATGAGTCCAGCAAGATCACAAAGCTGAGTTCTGCTGGCAGGTTCAGGGCTGCTGCCTGTCTCTCAGCCCTGAACACAAAGGCTTTCAGAAGTTGGCACGATCAGACTTGGCGGCCCAGCCACCCTGGGTTCCTGGAGGGCCCAACAGGCCCTGGAAATCCAGGGGAAGGGGGCATGAGGCTGTTCCCTTCCTTGGTGAAAGGAATCTTGCTGTTCCGGCCTTTGGGGTGGAGGCAAGGATTCTGCTCTGGTGCTGTGATTGTGGCCCCGTCTTGAACATGAAAAATAATCCCTGTGGTCCTCCAAGGGATGTGCCGACGCTCTCCTGACAGTCTCCATCCCTCCTGCACCTGGCCTGAGTATCTGTGTGTGTGTCCTGCCCCACCCACTGACCATGTGCCATATCCATGTGACCACCTTTAATGCCCCATCTCACAAGCCATCACACATAACATCATGCTCTGTGCCCACGCATCGGGGTGGCCAACTGACATCTCTCAGCAGCTGGCAGATCACAATCCTGCCCTCACTGCCAAGAGTCCATCTGGTGCTGCAACTCCTCCCTCAAGGCTGCCCGGCACAGCTGGTGGAGCACCTTGATCAATCCACTCCTGCATGCTCAGGAGCTGAACCACCAAGAAGCCAAGGAAGGAGTCCTCAGACTGTCCCATTTTTTATCCCCATTCTCAAAAGCAGCCCCCTCCCCCTGAAGGCATTGTTTTTCTCGAATGCGATGAAATGGAGAGAAGACTGGAGCACAAGACATACACACCTGGGTTTAAATCTCAGTCTGCTGCTTCCCACCCACATCTCCTGGGGCAGGTCATCTCCCTCCTGGCCCTCAGCATCCTCGTCAGGAAAATGGGCATAATGGTGTCATCGTCCTGCAGGGAGATGCAGAGACATTTAGAAGAGTCACATACTACTCTTAAAGTTAGTTTGTTAAGTAAAAATCACTGTCGTTGAATGATTCCTTTAATAATCTGTCAAGGAGAATCCACACAATTCTGCGTAGGCAGTAATTCCCAGATGCTTTTGAGAACCACTGAGCTGGTGGGAAAGGGTGGGAGGATGGAAAACCTCGAGGAAGCACGTGTAGGCTTTTACGCCATTCTCTGTTTTTTAAAGCAGCACTCACTTCAAAAGGGGTGCTGGGTGGGAAATTTCCTAGAGGACCTGCTGGCAGTGGGGCTTCCCCATTTGGCTTGCCCTGGGCCCACATCTTCTCAGAGGGCTCTTGAGAGTCACCCTGAATGGTACCCGGGTTGGAACTCACCACTGACCCTTCTTCATAACTTAGGGGATGAAGCCAAGACCACAGCTCCTGGTCACTGATCATCGGAGTCCCAAAGCCCTGTTTTACTGATGAGGATGATAATTAGGAGCAGAGCTGGGATTTGAACCCAGGACTCTCAGCCCCAAAGCTCGTAGCCTTCAAGGCTCTCTGAAACCCTCCAGCACCAGAACCTCTGGAGAAAAGCTGTTTCTCCAGCTCTTGGCAGTGACCTTCAGTGGTAACTAGATGACCTTCCGGCTGTCCTGCTACTTGGAAATTTGGCTTTCTCAGTGTTCTTGGGCAATGCCAGGGGCCGCCAAGGGCAGGGGACTGAATGGGGGGCTTCCAGATGGAAGGATGGACATCAGCCGGAGCCATGAGCCTTAGGCGGCCCCTTCTGGTGTGCAGGCGGGACAGGGGTGCCCAGGTGTGTGTGCGTGTATGTGCGTGTTCTGTGTTCTTTCTTCTGAGGCCGCTTACGATCTGTCTCTCCTTCCGACGCCACCTCACCAGGAGCAGTACACGGTAAAGTCTCAGCCTCCCTCCCCACCCCCCGTCTCTCGCTCTCCGTCGTCCGTCTCGTTCTCCATGCCCTGGTGCAGCTGCGTTGGTTTTGGGCCTGCTTTCATGGCCCTGTGTCCTTGCTGTCCTGTCGCTTGCAGTGACCAGAGCTTCCCTCAGCCTGCTCCCCAAGAAGGAGGCACCCTGAGGGGTCTTGGCCACTGCTTCACACCATGACCACCATTAGCCCAGTTCTTGGGGGAGAACAGAGAGGATGGGGGGACCTCCCCGGGGTCTGATTTCAATAAGGCAGTTGACCTGGGCAGTAGTTACCAGAGGAATGACAGAGCTCCCTCCCCAATGGAAGAAGGGCGGACGGTCCAAACAGCTGGACTTGGGATCTGAGAGGAGACAGGACCCCTCCCCCGGGAGTGTCTGCACTCTGTGCAAAGTGGTTCCAAAATCTGGTTGTTTTCTGTCAGGGCACCTTGATCAAGCTACTCCTGCATGCTCAGATGCCAAACTGCCAGAAACACTCCCCTCAGTGCCCCAGTAAGAGGGTTGTTTCTCAGCCTTTCTAGGGGGCATAGTGTCTCCTAGGGAAGAGACCCCCGCATTGGCTATGGAGTCACTTTCAGATGAGTGGATGTACCCCAGTAAGCGTATTCCCAAACATCAGTCATTCAGCACATCAAGATTTTAGCCAGTTTCACACGTACTTAGATATCCAGTTGCTTGACATTTTTTCCTCCAAAACAGTCTAAATTTTTGCTAAAAAGCTTTATATCATCTCCATACAACTAGCATTATTTTTTTTAGATTTATTTATTTATTTATTTATTTTTCGAGAGAGGGTAAGAGAGAGAGAAAGAGGGAGAGGAACATCAATGTATGGTTGCCTCTTGCACACCCCCTAATGGGGACCTGGCCTGCAACCCAGGCATGTACCCTGACTGGGAATCGAACCAGGACCTTTGGTTTGCAGGCCCACGCTCAATCCACTGAGCCACACCAGCCAGAGCACAACTAGCATTACTAACCTCAGACAGAACCACAACTGCAAACGCTAATCCAGCGGGAATGAAACTGTTGCATTGCACGTTGTTGCATTCAGGCTGGGCTCTTTATTTGAAAAGCTGTCTGTGAGCGGCAGGAAGGTGTTCATGGACCTAGAGTACAAACCAGAGGCTTTCTCTCGAACCAAAGCAGGAGATCTGAAAGATACTTGAAGGAGAAATAACTGTTTTTCTACATGATCTGATTATTTAACTGTGTCCCTGTTCTGTCTGAAGTGATCTCAGTGACTCTCCTAAACTATGGGGGCACAGCCTTGAGATAATAATGACTTTGGTTTAAAAGAGAAAACACATGTTCAGGCTGCTGAATCCTGGAGCATAGCTAATGTCCAGTTCTCTTTATTCCCTGGGGGAAAAAAAAGAGAGAGAGAGAGAGGGAGCTCTAAAAAAGCAAATGGTGTGGAGAGTTCTGTCTCTGCACCTGGATACCCAGACATGCTGTGGTGGGGTCTCTGGAAGAGCTCTGTCCGTGATCCAGGAGGTAACTATAGGATGATGATTGCCAGGAGGCCAACACCCCCACCGAAGACCTCTGATCTGAATCCACTCACATGTGTCCTGAGACCACAGACCAGGTGTTTGCTGGGCACTGGGACAAAAACCAAGGTTAAAGGGGAAATGAACACATAGAAGAATAAATCACAGTTTAAGCCTTTGAGAGGTCTTCTGTCTAAAGCCAAAAGCAAAAACAGAAAGATGAATCTGAAACAGCACTGGGGTCTGGCAGAAGCCAGAGGCGGTCAGGGAGGCTGTTGGATGAAGGGGCATGTACCCCGACCTTCAGGCTGTGTACTCCTGTGATGGAGAAGTGCACGGAGGGCACCTCCAGTGGTGGGGACAGTCTGTGCAAAAGCAGACAGCACCAGAAGAGTGGCTGGGGTTTGGGGTGTGCAGCAGTTGATGGGAATGCAAAGGTCAAGGTGAGCTGGGTTAGGTTTCAAAGAGCCTGGAATACCACACTTCTAGGAATCAGATGCTCCAGGAGGATTCTGAGCGGGAGACACGTAGTCATTGGCTTTGGCCACTGAGTGCAGAAAGGATGCAGGAAGAGTCAGGGAGTGGAGGGAGAAGTTGAGAGATGGGCAACAGGGGTCCAGCCTAAGCCAGGGACAGAAGATGGAGATGTTTTGGAGGGTGACCCGCTGCGGGGGGAGGACAGGAAGTTGAACATGATCTTGGGTTTCTGGCTTGGGCGACTGGGTGGCTGGTATGTACCATTCACCACAAGCCTCAGTGGCCACACCCAATGCCCTCCTCTTGGGGGGCCGAGTCTTGGCTGGCTAAGGGTGCCGTGGCGCCCCAGGGTCTGCACTGCTGAGACCCACACCCCGCGCGCCAAACCTCCATGCAGCTGTCTGACAAAGGTGGGCAAAGAGCCCCTGGAAGAATGAGGCACCTGATGTTCTGGTTCTTTCCACTCCTGCGGACTCAGGACATAGTGGTGGGTGGGTGCAGGGATGTGTTGGTTCCAGGGCTGTCTTAAGCATTTCCTGAATCCTGTTGGAAGGGTGAAAAAAAAATCTTATTTTGTGAGAGCTCACCAAGGGCCCCTCCAAAGAGAGAACACAGCGGGCGGCCAGCTGCTCGGGCCCAGAGAGATGGTGGAGGGACTTCAACAAGCCCCGACCCCAGGACCACAAAAGGCCATCTGCGCACTGGCTTCCGGGCCCAAAGAGGGAGCTGGGCCCTCTTCCTCAGCAAGGACGGGCTGTGCCAGGCTCACCCCAGACTCCAAGGGTGGGGTCCTGTGGACCTGTGAGCCACCCACCACCCAGCCTGACCTCCGCTCCCTCTCTTCCCTCCTCCCCACCCTAACATCCTTCCACAGTGGCAATAGCAAAGGAAAGGACATCAACACAATCAAATCTCTCCGTGTCCTCCGGGTGCTACGACCTCTTAAAACCATCAAGCGGTTGCCAAAGCTGAAGGTGAGATTGGGGTACATGGGAGGTCCAGCTGGGTTGCTGTGTACAGTTGAGCAGGTTGCCCACTGCTCAAGAACACTGCGTTGAAACGGGCTGAGAACGTCACAGCCATCCTGCGAATATATGGATATGTGTATTACCACATGTTTCCAGCAGATGGCAGTAACGTGCACCTAACAATCTACATATTATGACAATTTTCCATTAGAGGAAATGTCTCCTGCAAGGTTGGAATCCCTTTGGCTAATCCACATGGAGGCATCACATGAATAAAACAGGGGACAACTCTAATCTGGGAAGCAGTACACTAGGTTTCTGTTCCCACACGACCTTTGACTTTTGATCTGCCTGTTCTAGGCTCCAATCTCCTGTTCCAAAATATCATGCAACAGCACTGCCCAAAAGTTTATCCCCAAAATGAAGAAAAGTGAAATGAAATGTAGTCATTCAAGCACATCTTTTAAATTTCTGCTCCACTTAGGGCTTTATCTCTTACTTAATGTTCTTTACATCATTGTTTTTTACTTAAGCGAATTTATTTTAAAAGAAAATGCTATCTCCAGTTTCTCAAATTGGAAAACCAGAGCCCACCATTAACAGAAATTAAAATTAAATATCCATCTAAAAAGAAAATACTATCAAAACCTAGCCAAACTCGGCTGACAGGCGCGCAGCATGCGCTGCTCTTCCTGGGTTAGAAAGAGAAGTATCGATGGTTGGCGTTAACACAATGGCAGCTAAGGAAGACTTTCTTCCCCTTCACTGAAGAGCACTGAAAGGGAATTGGACTGGGAATAACTTTGTTACCATGTGACTCAGTGGTCCTTAGCGTTGGGCTCCTACAGGACCTACGAACATGTCTGCTCTCACCAGGGGTGTGGCCCCCCACTCATTTTGGAAGTATTGATATGAACACTGATGTCCTGAGGCATGTGAAAAGAGATGAAATTTGGCTGCCTTTTGGATGTGAAAGTGGAATTCCAGCAATATCCAGTCAATGGTTCTTTGCCATTTCCTGGGTCGCAGCCCCCTTTGAAAGCCCCATTGAGAGCTATGCACACGCTCCCCCTGGGGAAAGCTGGCAAAGTTAGCCTTTAATTCCAGCAGGTTTGGGGATCCTGGATGCCCACTCATGGTTAGCACCCAATGCAATAAGAAGCAGAACAGGGTGGGTGCATTCCAGGTCAGGACCCCCACCTTCTCTGAGGGTTGATGGAGGGTTCCATCTTGCCCAGGGCAGAATCTCCTGGGCACAGGAAGTCATCTCTCAAGTTCAGAGTGCCCCCAGCTGCTCAGTGGACAAAAGGGAGGAGAGCAGAGCTCCAGGTGATGAGGGACAGGGAGTGGCATGAGGCAGGGACACAAAATTAACAGGAAATTACCCAAGCGGAGGGCCTGCCTTCTTGTCCCAAAGAGAGACTCAGAGCCGTGTCTGCACTTCCCAGGGGTTGGGGCTGGGCGTTTCAGGTGCACAGACTCGGGATTGGGTCCAGTCCCAGCACGTGGTTCTCAGAACCGCGTGGCCTTAACGTGGCTCACGTCCTGGTCTGTGAAGTGGGGTTAATGACAATGGTCTGGTGCGGTGGGCTGCTGGAGTCGGGGGCCAGGCAGGCCCCGGCCCCTCACGCCCTCTCTCAACCCCACCCATCAGGCTGTGTTTGACTGTGTGGTGAATTCTCTCAAGAACGTCTTCAACATCCTCATTGTCTACATGCTGTTCATGTTCATCTTTGCTGTGGTGGCCGTGCAGCTGTTCAAGGGGAAGTTCTTCCACTGCACCGATGAGTCCAAGGAGTTTGAGAAAGACTGTCGGTGGGTCTCCCCTCTCCCAGGGGCCCCCACCGGGACGGGTGCGGGGAGCAGAGGCACCAGTCTTGTGCCAGGAAGCCACCGCAAGGGGCGTGGGGAGTGACCCAATTGCATCCAGCTTGAATCTGGAGTAGAAGGGAAGCCCATTTGGGAGTTTAAGTCTCTGTCCACCAGTTTGAGATGCGCCATAAACTAGTTGCTTCACTTTTCCGTCGCCAGCTTTGTCAGGTGGGGGTGTTAATACACATCCATGTTCCCTTATTTAAAGCCTTTACAGGCAGATGTGTTTCAAAATCAGAATACTTTAAGCTTGTAGAAAAGTTATAGACTACCTGCCCTCAAAGGACGTAACACCCTCAGCTGCGTCCAGAGCAGCCCTGACCTCAAACACAGCATTTCTGCCAGGAAATGGGTAGCTATTTGCACCAAGTGAGATAAATAACAAGCATCAAGAGCCTCACGTCCAGTTGGGTAAAGTTTTGTTGCCAAACGAATGAGATCAGAGGTGGCCGAACTTTGTCAAGGGCCAGTAAGCGTTTGGGCCGTCTGGATCAGACAGGCTCCATTCCGGCTGTTCGGTGCCACCACGCAGCTCAAATGCAGCCGGAGACCGTCGGTGATCGAATGGGCAAGGCTGTGTTCTGATAAAACTCTCAATTCTGGAAACTAAAATGTGAATTTTACATAATTTTTACTTGTCATGAATGATTTGTTTTCAACCATTTAAAAATATAAGGAAAGCCCTGGCCAGTGTGGTTCGGCTGGTTGGAGTATCATTGAAAGGTTGCAGGTTCGATTCCCAGTCAAGGCACATATCCGGGCTGCAGGTTTGATGCCTGGTCTGGGCGCGTGTGGAAAGCATCCAGTCAACATCTCTCTCACGTGATGTTTCTCTCTCTCTCCCCCTTCCTGTCTCTCTAAATGCAAAGAAAAAATGTCCACCAGTGAAGATTTTTTTAAAAAACAAAACTATTTTTAGTTTGTGGGCTGTACAGAAACTGGTCGATATTTGGTCCATGTGCTTTAATGTGCCCACCTCTCAGTTAAGAGAGAAGTGTTGAGTTTTCAGGACTTTCTGGACTTTGGAATTATGGCTAAGGGGCCATGGGCCTGAAGTCCCCACATTTGGGGTCACCCTCCCAATGGGAAGTTCTGAACTCAGCTCAGGAAGGTACTGGACCTTTCACAGAACCCAGAGCTCGTAAATGTTGCCGTTGTTGCCGGCGCGGCAACTTGCAGCCTGTGGTTATTTTGGTGGCCCATTCCTAGAACTGGGAGGATCCTGGGCATTTGGTGGAGCCTGGAGCTCAGCTTTGATTCCTGCCCAGAAAAGCACCAGCCATCACCCCCTTTGGCCTGGTGAACCCAGAAATATGCCTGTCTCTCTCCCTGCTCTTACCCCCCCAAATCTGAGGCACCCCCTTAAGCCTAGAAGTTTACAATGGGAAAAGAGTCCAGGACTCTGAGTCAGCTCTCCCACTGGAGACCACTGCGACCCCAGGTCGCAGGCATCATCTGTGGGTTTGTCTCCATGTGGAATTACACCCTCCGGGGAGAAACGGGGGGTATTGCTGCTTCCCCAGCTAAGGAGAGGCAGTGTGGGCCGGTGGGCCCATCTTCCACTCCCCCCATCTGCAGGAGCCAAAGACAAGAGTCCAGAGCCCCTTCCTCCTACCACTAACGCCCCGCTTTCCATGGCAGAGGCAAGTACCTGCTCTACGAGAAGAATGAGGTGAAGGCCCGGGACCGAGAGTGGAGGAAGTATGAGTTCCATTATGACAACGTGCTGTGGGCCCTGCTGACCCTCTTCACCGTGTCTACGGGAGAAGGCTGGCCACAGTAAGTGGCCTGGCCAGGGAGCAGGCAAGGAAAGGGTCTGAGAACCCAGTGCCGAGAAAGCCCTGGAAGGGGGTAACTTGCTCCTGACTTCCCAAGATGGGGTCCCTGCTAGATAAAGGCCCGAGGGACTGCCACCAGGCCATCGACCTCCACCTGCGGTTGGGCTTGTAGGGGCAGGCATCCAGCCCTCGCTTAGTTCACCAAGCCCTGAGTGGATGGGGCTGCATCCCCCAGAACCTCCGAGAGAGGGGGCACTGTTTCTGATTTACTAAAGGGCTCCTCTGCATACACAGGCAAGCACATCCCCTTAACCCTTTCTGTGCTGGAGAACACAGACGTCCCAGGCGGGCTGTGGGCATGCACTGTCCGAGGCTGGCTGTGGGACCACTGTCTCCCAGAGAAAGGGCCGGGCCGGGGCGAGGTGGGTGAGGCTGAACCGTGTGAGTGCGGGGTGGGACCCTGTCTTTCCGTAAAAGTCTGATAGGTTGTTCATCACGGTCTTCGGGGTGTTCATTTTGATTTATTAAAATACCACAGTAAAATACTGTTTACCTTGATCACTGAGGATGTTGGCCCACTGCCCTCGCCCTAGTCCAGGTTCTTGCCCTGGAGGCCTCGGAAGTGCCAGGTTGACGGCTGGGTAGACCCCCCAGCACCCTCTCCTGCCCCCTCTCAGCGAGCTCGCCCGGCTGCACGTCTGTCCTCTCCCACCCACACACTCAGCACCCACACGCACAGGGCCAGTGCTAGGCCAGAAGGCACCTTTGGGTGAAAATTTTAAAGATACCCCTCCCTCAACAGACTTCACTTCCATCTGTCAGAAAATCGTTTGCAATATTCTTAATGATTTTGCTCAAATAAGACAGTTTATGGCCACCTGCCAGAAAGTTGTCATCACGAACACACAGATCTCATGTCTGCAGTGTGAACGGCAGCACCTCAGACAGCGCCCTGGAGCAGTACGCACGCAACCTTTGCGCCGGACGGAGCAGCTGCTCACGTGTGCACTCTCAGGCGCGTCCCCATTGTCCCTGCTGAGCTGCCACCACCCCCTGCACTTAGATACACACACACACACGCACACACACGCACACACACACGCCTGCCTCCATGGCCCTCCACTCACTCCCATTTGAAACCAGCGCAAACCTGCTTTCAGATCTCAACCCAGCCACGTCTGAGTGGGTGATCTCTCGGCAAGTCACTGTAAATTGCTGAACCTTAGTTTCCTTGTGTGCAAAATGGAGCCAGTGAGAACCTCCTTAAGAGGAATCCTGGGAAAATAGATAAACGGTGGAACATCTTTTCTGGCATGTAACAGGCTCACAGGATGTGGTGGTAAAAGTAACTGACGTTGTTGTTAACACTCCTCGCAGACTGAGGAGGTGGGAAAAGTAACCATGGTAACTGAAGTCAGAAAACGGAGGTTACTTTTATTTCTTGTCCACTTTCTCTTAATATGGCTCTCCATTCCTGTTCCCTTGTCCCACCTGCCTCCTGTCCCCACCCTGGCCCTCAAAGGGTTCTCAAGCACTCTGTGGACGCCACCTTCGAGAACCAGGGTCCCAGCCCTGGGTACCGCATGGAGATGTCCATCTTCTACGTCGTCTACTTTGTCGTGTTCCCCTTCTTCTTCGTCAATATCTTTGTGGCCTTGATCATCATCACCTTCCAGGAGCAAGGGGACAAGATGATGGAGGAATACAGCCTGGAGAAAAATGAGGTGCCACTTTTCAGTTGCATCCCCCATCTAAAAATGGGCATGCCCCACCCCGCCTCCTCACATACATACACACAGAGAAACCAGCTTCTGGGGGCCTGGGGGAAGGGAACACCAGCATTCTCCAGGCAGAATCCAGTCTGCAGGGCAGCCCTTCCTGTGGTTTCCAGAGGAAAATAACATCAGACAGGTGTATGTGTCAGTCCATTTAGACTAGGTTATGCCGCAGTAACAAGCATCCCCAGGATCTCCATGCCAATTACCCATAAAGGGAGTGATTTCTTGCTTACCTTGCATGTTCAAGTTGCTTTGCTCTATGTCATCATTACCCTGGTTCCCCTTGAGACACTTCAGATAAAAACAGAAAGTATATATGGTAAACCATCATCCACCTCTTGAGGCTTGTGTCCAGAAGTAACGCAAGTCACCTCTGCTCACATTTCTTTAGCCTGAATCAGGCACATGTCCACATGTGACATCAGTGAAGCAGGGAAGTACAATGCCCCCCAGGGAGCATGTTTGTTTGTGAATGAAAATCCAGGACACCAGAGTGTATAGACTCTGTCCTTTGTCCTCTGGCCTCATCCAAGCTAGGTGGAGGATCTAGAATGTATCCTTCCTCTATTCTGTCGACCCCAAGAAATCATAACTGTGACTCTTCTCTCTCCCCGCCTCCAGGAGGAGGAGAAGCAAAGTGCTCAGTAGGAAAGAATGGTTAGGCTTCAAGTGAAACTTCAGTTTAGATTTGGGTTTGGCCCACTTGACAGCTGTACCACCTCAGGCAAGTTGGTTTAACCTCTCTGAGCCTCTATTTTCCTCAGCTGCAAAGTGGGGCTGTTGATAGTGCCCACTTCCCATATTTGCTAAGGGGTTTCCATGAGATAATGGGGGCCGTGTCAGCACCAATTCTGGCAGATGGTAACTTCTCAAAGAGCCATAGCAGTTGGGAGAAGAGAGCCATCGCAGTGAGCTTGTGGGGGCCCAGGGGTCCTGGCTGGAGGCAGGACGTGCCGGAGAGCCAGGCTGAGTTGGAAGGAGGATGCTCAGTGTCTGGCCTCGTCTCTTCTGGCACTCATGCCACTGGCCTCTCTTGCACAGAGGGCCTGCATCGACTTCGCCATCAGCGCCAAACCTCTGACCCGACACATGCCCCAAAACAAGCAGAGCTTCCAGTACCGAATGTGGCAGTTCGTGGTGTCCCCGCCCTTCGAGTACACCATCATGGCCATGATCGCCCTCAACACCATCGTACTCATGATGAAGGTGAGCCCCCTGGTCCTGTTACCCGCCCCCCACCCGCATCCCTGCCCCTCATACCTGCCCTCCTCCAGCAAAATGGAGCCATCTGCTGTGAGTCTTCCAGGCAGACCCCACTGCTACCACCCAGCCTTTGCTCCAGCTGTTCCTGCTGCCTGACACACAGTTCCCACCACTCTGGCTAGCTCCTTCCAGTGTCGCCCACACAGCCTTTCCTACAGGAAGCCTTCCCTGATCTCCCAAGATAGCACCAGGCAGCCATCTTTGCCAGCACCCTGCAGTCATCTCACATCCCTCCTATCAGTGTGGGCTGCCCAACAGTGCCCCCCAACAGCCTGCGGGCTCCAAGGGGCCGGACACATCCTGGTTGCCCCTGAATCCCTAAGGTTCAGTGAGGGTCTGGCTCGGAGGTAGCAAGAGCCCTTGGTCAGTGTTTGATGAGTGAAGTGAGGGAAGAGGGACAGGCACCCTCAGGGCCGTGGAGCCTCCTCAGGGTGAAAGGGCAGGACCTCTCAACTAGTGCTGCGGAGACCACGGGCCTGGGTGTGAGTCAGCACAGCCCTCCCTCTCACCGTTGAACCTCCCACAGTGACCACACACCTTTGGGGCTCACTTTTCCTGTCACCAAAATGGTGAAGTTGGTAACAGCGCCTTCCTCCCCCAGGGGGAGAGGAGGGTTGGAGGAGAAAGTTCTAGCAGACTAGCGCATTTCTCCATGGTTCAGAAACACTTGTAAACTGCGCTGCAAATGTCTGGTGAAAAAGCAGAGCCTGTTTTCTCTTGAAAGCCCTTCTCCATAAGCAGGTTCTTTTTTTTATTATTGTTATGATTATGAACCGTTTCAAACAAACAGGAGAGAGCTGGTTCACCTGGAGACCTTGCTAAAGGCAGGTGCTGGCTCCGCAGGTCTGGGTGGGCCCGGGACCCCGCCTTTCCAGCCCGCACCCTGCGGCCCAGGCCCTCATGGACGCCCGGTCTCCATCACCCGTCCCCACCCATCTGAAACACTTCGTTACCTTCATCTCTTTTTTCCTCATTTTTTAAAATTGAGGTGAAATACATACAACATGAAATGTACCCTTTCTAAGTGTACAGTCCAGTGGCATTCAGTACAATCCCCGTGCTGTGTGGCCAGCACCTCCGTCTAGTTCCAAACCATGCCCGCCCCCGTCCCCGTGCGCGCTCTGGCCACGGCCAGTCTGCTGCCCCTGCTGTGGGCGCCCCACCCACGTTTGTTAAGTATTCCAGATTACAAGCACCACACTATTTCACCGTTAAGTTCTTCAGTATGCATTTCTTTAAAATGAGAACATGTTCCTCCAGATTCTTAAGCTTGACAAGATGAGTGATAATTCTCTAAGATCCATATTGAATTGTCCCCAAAATGTCTTTTACAGCAAGTTGTTTTTTGAGCCAAGATCTAAAAGGCTACACATGGCCTCCAGTTTTTGTCTGTTCAATCTCTGCCCTCCCCATCCATACCTTTTTTTTTTTTCACACTCTTGACTTTCGGGGGAAACCAGACGAGCCAAATGAAAACGGTTCCAGCCCTGGGTGCCTCGGTTCCCTCGGGGGTTCCTGTGGCTTCTTCCTCCCTCTGCTGTGTTTCCTGTAACCTGGTAGTTCGGTCTAATGGTTGGAGATGTGAGTCAGATTACGTAGTTTGGTCAAGAATATTCCATACGGCAACAAGTATAAAAGACGTGTGGACAAAAACTAGGGGTGGAAAGGGGAGGGAGGTGGGGAGGGCTGGGGCGGAGGGCTGGGATGGGAGTAAAAGACAGAAAACTGTACAAGAACAACAATTAAAGTTTAAAAAAATAAAAATTCAAAAAAGAATTAAAAAAAAAGAATCTTTCGTACGGAGTCAGAAGAGCAGTTGCCTCAGAGGCAGGTGACCACCTGGGAGGGGAGGCAGGGAAACTCTCTGGAAGTGTTGTAAACGCTGGCCTGGGGAATGTGCAGGCAGGGATTGAAAGACACATCTGGGCCCTGGCCAGCATGGCTCAGTTGGTTGGACGTTGTCCCTCGAAGTGAAGGGCCACCAGTTCGATTCCCGGTGGGGGCGTATGTCTGGATTACGGACCTGGTCCTGGTTGGGGTACATGTGAGAGGCAGCCATCAATGTTTCTCTCCCTCTCTTTCTCCCCTTTCCCCACTCTCTAAAAGTAAATAAATACGATTAAAAAAAAAGAAAGAAAGGAGCTTCTGTTTTGTTTGTTTTGTTTCGATGTGGGGAGTTGGCCCCACGGGGTGTCAGCAGGGACTCCGAGTGCGAGTCCTGCCACCTGGGCTAGGACAGCCGCACAGCCAGCTCCTCAAACCCTGTCGCCCACTGAGCTCAACGCCTTTCCTCTTCCGACTCTAGTTCTACGGAGCCTCCCTGGCCTATGAAAACGCGCTGAGGGTCTTCAACATCGTCTTCACCTCCCTCTTCTCTCTGGAATGTCTGCTGAAAGTCATGGCTTTCGGGATTCTGGTAAGTACAGCCTTGGGGCTGGAGCTGTGGGAGGGAGGAAGCCCAGAGGGGCACAGGGCGCTGGGTGGCAGTCTACCCGCCTGGCCCCAGCCCCCCAACCCCAGTAGTGGCTTGAACATCCCTCCAACACCCGCAGACTCCACCTAGACATTCTTGTGCTCGCCGAGTAGCTCTGGTGATGCCCGACACGTGTTAACTGTTACGATGTGCAAGGCTTGTACTTACTCAGCCGTTCCCCGAAATGACCCAGCGAGTCATCTGTTTTAGAAATAAGGAAACTGAGATCCAGACAGGCCAAGTCCGTGGCATTCACACTGTTCTAACGGCAGTCCACAGAGAGAAATCCATACTACAGTGGAGCCCAGCATGTAGACGGGCATCTAGACACCGAAATGAAAGTTTCACGAAATCAGTGTTGACTCTTACTGGGTGCCCTGAATTCTGAAGTTGTCTATTCTGCCAGATTCCATTCCCTTTTTCTTTTTTTTTAATGCAGCTTAGAACACACTCACTTGATTTCATCTCCCAGTAATGCCAGTGATCTTAATCTGAGGGCACTGTCCCCCGCAGGACTCTGTGGATTGGAGGGGGAGGGTCTGTGAAATTACATACGAAAAAAATTACATCTTTATATTTTGCCAGTTGCTAACTGGACTTTAGCATTCCATTCTTCCTTGAAGGCAGACAACAAACCCCTGCAGTACTAACAATACAGTCTGTGTCCCCGATAGAAATTAGATATTTTCCTAGTGCATTACAAAGGTTGCGGAACCTCAAAATTCAGTTTGCACCCATCGTTGCTTCAAAATGCTGGTTGTCATTAAATGTACAGCTAGAACTTAATTAATGTGTTAATGAAAAAGTGCATTCATCATTAGATCACCATTTAAAAATATTTTGATCGTCGTATTTCTTTTTAACTTTTTAAAAGATTGTATTTATTTATTTATTTTTAGAGAGGGGAAGAGAGGGAGAAAGAGAGGGAGAGAAACAGCAATATGTGGTTGCCTCTCGTGCGCCCTCTACTGGGGACCCGGCCCGAAACACAGGCATGTGCCCTGACTGGGAATCAAACCGATGACTCTTTGGTTCGAAGGCTGGCTCTCAGTCCACTGAGCCACACCAGCCAGGGCTTGATCATCATATTTCAATATAACAGGTGTCCTTGCAATCCTGAGTATTTTATTTTCTGCACTTATAAAGCTTACTCTCAGAGGGTCTTCCCAGATGGTCAAGGAAGGTCACAGCGCAAGAAAAGAAAAAGGTGAAGAAGGCCTGAGCTTAATGAATTAAGTTGGAGTGAGCTCAAGAAGGTCCCCGTGAGTGACCGAGCTAAGTCTGGAAACAGGATGACCCCATTAGCCTGTTTCTCTGAAGAGAAGGACCCACAGCTCGAGGTCTCAGCCTAGGCCCCAGGGGGTGGAGCCGGCTCTCACCTTGGCATCCCAAAGTGGTAAAGCGCATAGGCTTTGGCACTAGAGAGACCTGGACTCAAGTCACATCCAGGCTCCGTCGCCTCACCTCTCCATCATGAGAAGGGCTCACCTCTGCCTTTCTTCTCAGCAGAGCTCTTGCAAACCCTAAACACAAACACTGTGTGTCCAGGGACTGAGCCTGCGGCCTGGATGCAGTGAGCAGACAGCGAATGCTAGGAAGGGTGACAGTAACGGTGATCACCCGCCTTTTGCCCTCAGCCCAGCGGCTCCCAGCTTCGCTACCTAGCAGAAGTACTTGGGGAGATTTTTTTTTTAATTGAATCATTCCCAGACCTGCCCACAGAGATTCTGATCCGTTTGGACAGGTGGGAGCCCCTGAATCTGTATTTCTAGTAAATACCTCCAGGGAGCCCAGGATCCACCTCAGGCTGTCGGGCCCTGCACGGAGCACCAGCCAGGCAGGGGAAGCACCCTGAAGATGGGTCAGAGGCACCAACTCAGCATTGCCGTCCTGGGGATGCCACCGGGTCAGGTCACAGAATGTGGATGGGGAAAAGCTTGGGCTCTGACGGAGCCATGCCTGGGTGCGAACCCTGCCTCAGCCCCTTTCTGCTGTGTGGCCACAAGCAGGGTGTTTGGCCTCTTTGATCCTGTGTCCACATCCACGGAACGAGAGCAGCAGCCCTGCCCGGTGAGTGCAGCTGTGGCAGGCGCCTCCCCGTTCCTCATCGATCTTCAGCCGGGCTCTGGGGGGCATCCCACAGGGGCCTGCACAGCACCTCCCCCTTCAGTTTTAGATGAAGCCCCAAGTTCCCCTGTGAAATTTAGGCCGTAAGGGGAAGCCTTGTAGTCCAGGGGCTTGAGGCCAATAGCTATACACCTGGGAGTTTGTCTTTGTTTGGGCTCCCCCAGAAGCAGAACCTGAGACAAGGACTGACTGGAAAGAATTCATCTGAGAGGTGACCCCAGGAAACTTGGTAGGGAAGATGGAGAGTGAGGGAGGAGGGGGGTATCCAGGACTAGGTGTCTTAACGAAGCAATTTTCCAGCGGGCAGCTGAGTTCAGTTTTGCTGGGAACTTTGAGGAGGCAGCATCAGCCTCATCCCAGTCACAGAGGAGGAAGCTGGGGTGTTTGGGTAAATACCATCAGCCACAGTAAAGGGCTGCTCCCAGGAGAGGTGTTCATTCCCCCAGCAAATATGCAGCCTGAGAAAGCCCCTGGGCAGAGTAACAAAGGTACACAGTCAAAATATGAGGAGGTATGAACAGGGGCCCAGCAGCACCTGCTAAAGCACTACAAGTGCCAGTGGAACCTGAATTGCTTTTAGGTAATTGTAAAACAACAACATCCATCTGTTGAGCACCTAGTACATACGAAATCCCCAACACAGACTTTTATCTGATTGCTGTTATACCCTCATCTCCCAGAAGAGGGCGCCAAGGCCCACGGAGTTCAACTCAGGCGTTCAACTCATAAGTGATGAAAGAATTTGATCCTGAGAAGCACAGCTCCTAAGCCGGGGCCCATCTCCGTGAGGCAGATGGGCTGCTACAGGGTCAGACGCCCTGGGGAGGAGCTGAGCACCCCGGCTTCTGCTTTGTGAGGATGCTGGGGAGGCCTTTGTTTGGCGTGGGGCCTAACAAGCCGTGAAGGGAGAGCCATCTAAGCCAGACCCTTAGGTCCAGGCAGGGGTACTACTCCATGTGGGCTCACAGCGTGTGGAATATTTCAGTATTCTAACAACAGTGCGCTGTACCTGTATGTCCCAGTTGAGCCAGCACCCAGCCCAGGGATGTATCAATCAGGACCTACCAAGTTAACTAAAGAAACAACCTCCTCATCTCAGTTGCTTCAGTCAATAAAGATTTCATTGACACTCAGCAGGTAGACTCTTTGCCTGTCGTCACTCAGGGACCCAGACTTGGAGCAGCCCCGCCTGGAATGTTGCCAGGACTAAGAGAGCTCCAAGAGTCCCGCACTGGCCCAGAAGTGACTGACATTGCCTCTGTTCACAGCCCACCCACTGGAACTAGACACATTGCCCCATTTAATCACTAGGGAGCCAAGACAAGCAGCCTGGCATGTGCCTAGACAGCCTCTGCACCCTCGTTACTGTTCCCCTTCTCCAGAGGAAGTGGAGGCCCAGAGAGGTTAAGTCACTAGGCCACAGACACACAGCTGGACAGTAGCAGAGCTGGGATGTGAACCCAGTGGCTGCTCCCTTTGGGAGGGTGCTATAAACACAGTCCTAATTCAGTAGGGTCCTGAACATAGACTCTGGACTCAAAGTCCCAGTTGGGGTCAAATCCTCACCCTTCACTTCCATGCTGCTTGCCTACCAGGCAGGTGAGTGGCTTTACTCTCTGAACTTGTTGCCTTATGTAAAATGGGTAATAATCCTTGCTTCTGAGAGTCTTCTCTCCAGAAGAGCTGAAGAGGGACCTGGAGGCCAGGACCCCTCGGGCCAGGTGAGCCAACGGCAGGCCTGGAGTTCTGGGTAAGGGGGACTCAGAGGAGCTCCCTCAATAGCATTTTGCTACTTAAATGACCGAGACTGTCCCAGATACTTGAGCCGATAGCCAGCTGTGCCCTGGGCTGGCCATGAAGGGGGCCAGGCATGGAGCCCTGTATTGGCATCTCTGTCCTGTGGGTCCATTCTAGAATTATTTCCGCGATGCCTGGAACATCTTCGACTTTGTGACTGTTCTGGGCAGCATTACCGACATCCTCGTGACTGAGTTTGGGGTAAGTTTCCCACTGGCTTCTTTCTGGGCAACTCCTGGCTGGGAGAGGAGTAGGGAGATAGGGAAGAGGTCATCCAGAAGCAGCAGGTCCCGACAGGCACAGCTGGCTCTTGCCAGCACTTGGCCATGAGCAGAGAGGGAGAATTAGGGCCCCCAGAGGCAAGGGTGGCCCCTCAGGAACGCAATCCGAGAAGACAGAGATGCCCAAAGCCATGGCCACGGGGCCAGTGCTGCAGTGAGAACTCCCCTGCATTGTTGACTTATGAATACGCCGTGTAGCTGGGTGCACTGAGAGAACTGAGACCCTTAGAGGATCCAAAGCCGAGCCCCACACCAAACCCTACACAGTGTTGGGGGTCCAGGGAGAACCAGCTTCAAGTGTGTTCTGCCTGAATGAACAACTTCGGGTCCATGGGCAAGAGAGACCGTGGTCCTTGGCCCAACAAAGAGACACCACTCCCAGAGCCCTCTCTATCCCCAGATGCAAGGGGTTCCCATGTGGGAGTCTCTGGACCTCTCTGGGGTGGCCCCACATTATCCTGTCTTCTCTTAAAGACTCAGGGCCCCAGAACTCCTGTTCAAGACCCCTTCCTTGGTAGCTTGCCAGTGAGCCCAGGCTTGGGGGCCCTTGGGAGGTTGCGGGGAGGGTAGGAGATTCTCAAAGAGGGCGCAAAAGGGCAGAGTGTGTCAGAGCCAAGGGCCAGGTGTGGTATGCACCCTGTAATAATAGCAATAAAAATAATGATGCCGGCAGAATGGGATATTTGCTGTCTGCCAGGCCCTGTGCCAAGCGTTTTGCATGGATTAGCTCATGGTATCGGTCTATGGCTCAGCATATGAGAGAATTCCCTCAGAAGGTTCAACTGATGGGAATGGGAAAGCAAAGACCACTCATGGAGGCAGTGGGAAGACATCCCAACCCCAGCCACTGGGGGGAGCTGTTACCTGCCCAGGTGTCGAAGTGAGCAGGGAACCGGAGCTGGATTGGGGAGAAGCCACCTAGTGGTAGCTGTGGACGTGGAGGAACAGAGGCCCTAACAGAGAAGGGCCAATGCTGGAAAGAGCATCTGGGGAGAGAGACCCCAGCCTGCCTCTCCTCGCCCTGTCTCCTGCCCACACCTCCCATCGGCCAAGCCCAGCCCACAGGGAGCCAGAGGGCCCGGGACCCGGGGGGATGCTCACGATAGGCAGAAAGGAGCAGACAGTAGGCCTGAGTGGGGCAGTGCCCAAGAAGGAGGGTGTTGCACCATTTTGTGGGTGAGGAAACTGAGGCTCAGTGCTCAGGGAAGTGAGGCACCTGCCTAGGTTTACAGAACCAGGGCTGGTGACTCCTGAGGGCACATTGGTGTTCTTGGGTGTCCCCCTTTGAGCCCCCAGCCAAAAGAGATCAGTTGGCCCACTCTCCATCCCGAAGGCTCACAGGGCTGGGGAGCCACACAGAAGTTCCTCTGCCCACATCCCACCCCTGGCACTCTACTCCAGACAGGCCATGTCCACCTGGGGTCTGTCCCTTTTAGGGTGCCTCCACCTGGCTACTGTCCTCTGGCAGAGGTCCGGAACCTAGACCTCATCTTTGTTCTAAGTTTCTAAAAGGTCTAAGCTCCAGCTGGCGGCCAAAATACCTTGCCATCCAGCTGAGGTCTAGACAGCTCTGAACCAATGTGCCTCTGGGTTGAGAGCTTGGAAGGAGTGGCCTGGCCACCCCAGTGAGGCAGGTGGAGGAAGTTGGTTATAACCTCCAGTTGCCCTTAAGAGATCCATGGGAGCCCAACGGCCCATTCTCCTGGCTGCGAGACGGGAGAGGCCAGGAGGGTGGGGCTCGGGATCCGATTCAGAGACACCCACTGCTGACTGGCTGCAGTGGCCAGTCAGCCCTCCCGACAAGCTGTTTGACTTCGGGTAACGGCGTTACCTCTCCTTGACCTGTATGTGGGGATAATCTCCATAACTACCCCCATCGGACCCTGGCGAGCCTGGCACTCACTCGTGCATTCAATAAGCATGTGTTGAGCACCTGCTGGCTGCCAGTCGCTACTGTAGGTGCTGGAGACAGAGCAGCGAATCAGTCAAAGCACACGAGATTGCCTGCCCCGTGGGGCCGATAGTCTAAGGAGAAAGGGCAACTTTTAACGAGTCAGAGCCGTCCATGTGAAGTGCTTGGCGCAGAACCTACCAGAAAATAAGTAGTTCCTACGTGGTGGCATTGTTATTGCTATTACTATTATTACCATGGCTTACTTGGACTTTTAGTTCGTTAGCCAGCCCCCTGGCTCTGAATTAGAATCATTGGGAGGGAAAAATAGAGGGCGGGGATTTGGAACCTTTTAAGAATGATCAACTCCCAACCTGGAGTGGGGGAGGCCTGCCCTGCCAGGCCAGGAGCCCTTGGTCGTCCCTTCCTGCCTCGCAGGTAAGCCCACTTGGTCTGAGGCAGGAGGAACCAGACCCGCGGGAGGACAAGTGCCCAGGGCTGTGGGGGAGACAGCGTGAGACCCGCTGGGCCTCATCTGCTGCCCACGAGTGGCGGGGTGATGTGGGTTTGCCCTGCGTGCGATGGATAATGACTGTGTTTCTTGTCTTGTCTCTTTTCATGCCTGCTCTTTAAACTGTATATTGGCACAACGCCGTCTGAAAAACTCATCCAATCAAAATGCACTATGAAATTCATTTGTTCATCCATGACGTGGTCTGTGTGTTCATACACCAATGACTATCTCCCAACCCGCCACCACCACCCCCACTCCCCACCCGGGGAACCGAAACCCATTGGTTTTTTGGCACTGGTTACAAATCAACCTAAAAAACGCTGAACACGCCTCCCCAACTGCCCCCGCCCGCCCGCTCCCCCTCCATCTTCAACATCTGCATCTAGAATCCGGTTGGTCTTACTTCTTTCTGAAGTCTAAATGCCTTACATTAATTGTGAACGCATCTTCTCGCATCAGCATTGCACGTCATGCCCTGGGCTTTCTGACTTGGAATGCCTGACGCACGCCCCTCCCCCTGTCTGTCTGTCCCTCTCCCCACCCCCAACAGCCCCCCTCCCTCCTCATACCTACAGAGCCTCTCTATTCATTCTCTCCCTCTCTCTCTCCCTCTCTCTCTCCCTCTCTCTCTCCCTCTCTCTCTCTCTCTCTCTCCTTCATTGTCACTGGGTTCTGAATCAGGGTTTTCTGTTTGCCTTGGTTTGCATCTTTTGCAGAGAAAAGGATGGGTTTGCCAGGACAAGCTGGCTGGCCGGGTCTCCTGCCCCACTGTTTATACACATCTGACACTTAGAGCCCTCGGCGGCCCTCACATCACGTCTGCTCCCTGTTCAGCCCTGTGGAGCCTGAGCCCCAGGAAAGCTCCACCCTCCGTGATCCCATTCTGAGCCCTCCAGCTCTCTGGGCTCGATCACCAGAGACAGATCTCCAAGTCTGATGGAGGAGGTCTGCAGGGCGGGCAGCATGCAGTCAAAGACTCAGGCTAGGGAGGCTCAGGATGGCTGAGGCTGGGGTCTGACTGCTTCCCAATGGCCCGGCCACCAAGGCCCTCTTCTGAAGCCCTGCTCTGCACACACACAGAATCACTGCACACGCATGCCCTCTTCTCTCTCTGGCTCCATATCTGACCCCCACTCCCTGCTACACACACACTCCCACTCACACTATCCCTCTCTTACATCCAAGTACCGTGCACGCCCTCACCCCCACCCCAGCATACACTGTCTCCACCTCTCCTCACATATTCAACTCCTTGCACTCTTGCACACCTCTTACTCTGTTAAATCCCATCTGCCTCTTTCCCTCCCACCCCTGAGCCCCTTTGAAGGACCCCCAGTGGCCTCGTTGCACCAGGATTCCTCCCCTGTTGGCAGTACACACGCACTCATTCACCGAACACTTAACGACCCCAGTGCCGTGCCCCTGGTGGAGAGGTGGGTAGCGGACACCACCACTGCCCCCTTACCTTCCGTCATGTGGGGAGGCAGGCATTGGTCAAATCACGCCTCAGACCCACTTGAAATGGTAACTGCTGCAAGCTGAAGGAAGAGCAGTGTTGACAAGGCGGAGAAGGGGAAAAGAGCTTTCAAGGCCCAAGACAGCACATGCAAAGGTCCAGTGGCAGGAGAGAGTATGCAGGGGTTGTGTCTGTAAGTGAGGGGGTGTGGCTGGAGCGAAGAGCAGAGGAAGGCTGACCCAGAGGAAGTACAGGGGGCGGGTCCCTGGGGCCTTGTTGTGGGAGCCTCGATCAGAAGTGTGATTAGACAAGGTTGCTGGCTGCAGAGCCTGGAGCAGTTTGGCAGAAACCTGGGCTGGAGGTGGGCACCAGGAATCTCAGCGAGGGACGTGGAGGAGGCCAACAGAGGACTGGCCATCTGAGCAAGGGCCTCTCCAGCACCCGGGATGGGCTGTGGGCAAGAGAGGGACCTGGAGGGACTTGAGCCTGGCCTGACCCAGGAGAGGAGGTTAGGGATGCCAGAAGAGGGCCGGGCTGGGGAAGAGCGTGAGTGCTCAAGGTGCCTTTAAGGACACGCTGGAAGGAATCCAGCCTGCAGGTGGCCGTGGGTCTGGAGCCAAGGCCAGTTCTGGGCTGGAGGTGGGAGGGCTTCCTGCAACTGGCGGGACGTCACTGGAGCTCTTGGCTGGGTGGTTCCCACGTCCTGAGCACTTGCGCCCCTGAACACGGCTGGCCCTTCGGGGTCTGCACCCCTCCCCAAGCACCCTAGAGCCTGGACGCACAGGGCAGGGTCGGAGGAGAGGACAGCTGCTCCTTGTGGCCTGTGGACGGAAAGATGGAAGCTAGGAAGAGGGAAGTTGCCGGAAGTTCTGTGAGCCCTTGAAGGACTCGACGCAGACCTGGGAAGAGGTGGAGGGGTGGTCAAGGGCAGACCTGCACCCTCCCCTGCCCTATCACCCAGTCCTCTCTCATCTCCACCCGCTCCCTGTGTGTCTCCCTTCTCCCTCAGTTCCAAGAAGGGCAGCATGCTCTCTGCACGTGTCTCCCTGTGAGACCCCCTTGCTTCTCCTGCATGGTGGCAGCGCCCTCCGCTCCAGCCCGAGCCCCAAGGCTGCTTCCAGGGCCCCCCTGCCTCTGCATGCTCAGCCGAGTCCACATGTTATGTACCCACCCCAGGAAGGGATGGCTTGTACTCTGGGGATGGCTGGGAGAAGGCCGGGGACACCTGAGCCATCAGCCCCATCCCCAGCGGAGCTAGGTGGCCAGGCCAGGCTGGGAGTCAGGGCAGTAGGGCACAGAGTATGACTCTCTCTTACTCAGTGGGCTTTGGGGGCTTATCCAAGGAGCTTGGGACATTGTCATGGCGATCGGGCCCAGTAGGGTCAGGGTAGGGTTTTCCGTGCCCTCTCCCATTCTAGAGATGTAGGGGCCAACCGATGTGACCCAGAGTGTCCTAGACTTTGCCAGCAAACCCAGAGGCCTCTTGCCAGCCCCAGAAATTCCCTGAGCCCCCATCACTGCCCCAGGCCAGAGGTGGAGGAGGACACGGATCTGGTAGCCGGGCAGCCCTCGGAGCCCCCACAGAAGATGCCCATATAGTTCATTACCCAAACTTTTGAGACCCAAAGGGGTGCTGTGGCTGTCAGGGCAACCTGTATGGTCACCCTCATGACATTTGGGGGTGAGGGCTGGGCCAGTTTAAATCTTGCTCCATGCCTGTGTCTCAGTGTCTTCCAAGTCCCGTAGGGCATGGTCCAGCGGAGGCCTCTCTGCCTCTCCGCCCTGACTGGGTGATGGAACAGCAGAGGCAGGAATCTCCAACTCCCAATGCCTCTGGGGGCCAGTAAGGTGCCACAAGCCAGGAAAGCAGGTGCTGCTTCATGGAGAACATGGAGCCTTTGGCAGACTGGAGGGCAGGCACATGGCCTGCTTCAAGGCAGGCAGCTGCACCTGCGCCCCAGCGAACTGTAGCCAGAAGCAGGTTGAGGATTTCCAGAAAGCCAGATTTGGAGGGGAAATCTAATTTTTTTTTTTAACAATGGCAACTATTTTTAATTAAAAAACTGCTCAGGCCCAACAAGATAGCTTTGTCGACCGGATGACCAGGTTTGGTCCATTTGTGACTTCCAGCTCCTCGTCTCCCACCAGTGCCGCCTGAGGCTCCAGTTACATCATGACTGGCCAGACCCACCTTCTCGGGCTGGCTTTCCCACCTGCCCCACCCTCTGCTGCGGGTTCCAGGTTCTGGTTTGGGCGGGAGGAGGTAAAAGCAGTAACTAGACAGGGGTTTTGAGCAGAGGCAGGGGCCCCCCAGGGAGGTCCTGGGGGCAGGGACGGCCCACCTCCCCGCCCCCAGCACCAGCCCCTTGGTGGGCCTGGGCTGATGGCCAGCTCACCCACCCACGGGCGCTGCGTACTTCCTGCTTCCTGCAGGCCTGGTCCCGTGCTACTCCACCCAGCCCCAGAAGCTGAGAAGCCATCCCTGAGAGGGGGGAAAAGGGCCCCAAATGCATCTTCTCCGACTCAGCGGGCAGCGAGGACTCGCCCTGCAGCCGAACAGCCCCAGCTCCCTCCCGTCCTCCCCATGCCCGCTCGCCAAGGGGGTAAGAAAAGATGCTCTTCCACTTCTCCAATTGGCTAGAGTCCTCTTGGCCGTGGGGTGAGGTCAGGGCGGGCAGGAGCGGGTGGGCCGCTCGGCAGGGCAGGGCAGGGTGCCCGGCGAGTCCCACGACAGATGCATTTCTGGCCTAGGGCGTAACATGCCCTCGGAACCCGCACATGCCCACCAGGCCCGAGTGCGCTGGCCCCCACCCTGCCCTGGTGTCTGTGCATCGCACCCGTGTGATGGATTCGGCAACTTGACCTGCTTGTGTCCTATCGTCTCAGTGCATTTGGTTGTTGGGAGAAACAAAAACCATCTCGATTTTTTTCCTGATTGGATGATTTGGATATATTTTCTTTCCCTTGTTCTTTTGTTATTTCTTCCGCACCCCACCCCACCCCACCCCATTCCTTTCTCCTCCTTTTCCTTTCCTTTTCCCCTTTGCTGGTGGGGCTGGCCGGGAGGGCTTATGCTTTTTGAGTTGATGCCATTTCCCTCCTTCCCACCCTCCCCCTCAGCCCCCCAACCTCGTCCCTTTTACAAGTTTTTCCTCTGCACCACTGCATTAATAGTGCTTTCTCTCCTCTCCCTCCTTATTTGGGGTCTGGCTTGCTTTCTCCTATTGGTTGGCTTCATGTAGGGTCCTCTGTGAGTGGTGATGGCTCTAAGTCCCTGGGGGTGGGTGGACGGTCACCCCTTCTTTCTGCATTTCCCCAGAATAACTTCATCAACCTCAGCTTCCTCCGCCTCTTCCGAGCTGCTCGGCTCATCAAACTCCTCCGTCAGGGTTACACCATCCGAATCCTTCTCTGGACCTTTGTGCAGTCGTTCAAGGTGAGCCACCACCCTGCCCATAGCTGAGCCCCAGGCCCCGCCCCACCCCCACTCCGGTGGAAGCTGGAAGGAAGGCTGGCGATGCCTTCCTGATGCTCCTGCCATGAGTGCGCCTGCAGGGTCTCGTCTGACTTCCTTCCCACCAGGCGCTGCCATATGTCTGTCTGCTGATTGCCATGCTTTTCTTCATCTACGCTATCATCGGGATGCAGGTGAGTGCTGGCCACCACCCCCACCGTGTTCCCAGAGCCACCCAAGGAGGGCCACTGCCCGTAGGCAGAGTCGGGTCAGGGGAGCCCAGTTCAGAGGGGCAGAAGTGGGCATTGATTGGGGTTCGCTGGAGCCACTGAGGGACACGTCTGCCCCTGGTCATCACTCTCCGATCCCCCAGGTGTTTGGCAACATTGGCATCGATGTGGAGGACGAGGACAGTGATGAGGATGACTTCCAAATCACTGAGCACAACAACTTCCGGACCTTCTTCCAGGCCCTCATGCTTCTCTTCCGGTGAGAGGGGGCTGTGCTTTCCACCTACTCCTCCTCTGGGGGAGTGTCCAGGGTGGGGGTGTCCTCAGCCTTCTGTGCCCTTGAGGTTTAGGTGGGCACGGGGGACCCAGGAACCCTGGGCGAGCCATTGCTGAAGGCTGTGGGACCCACACGTGAAAGGCGTTTTCAAGCCTTTTCTCATCAACTCCTGACAGCCATCCCGTGAGATGGGGATTCTTGGCAGCCCCACCTGACATACGAGTAAACTGAGGCTGATAGACTCCGAAGCTTGGTCTTAACCTTGGTTGCATGTTGGACTTCCTTCTTTCACTCATGGGAGCTTTACTGAGCACCTACTGTGTGCCAGGCACTGCTATAGGTACAAAGAAGAAAGAGACAACATTCTCTGCCATCTGGAAACATATTCCTGTGAGGGAATCACATTGCAGAGGACACTGGAAGGAGATACAGGTTAAGGTTAAGGGGGAGATGAAGGAACAGAAGAACAAACAACGTATGATTGTACTTACACAGGTTACCAAAAGTGGGCAAACGCATAGAGGAAAGCAAGTGGGGCAGAGGCTGCCAGGGGCTGGGAGCACAGAGGGCGGGGAGTTAGTGTTCGATGGGCACAAGGCTTCCAGCTGGGCAGTGAGCAGGTGCTGGAGGAGGGCCACGGCGGTGGCCGCATGGCACTGTGACTGCCGACTGCCATTGAATCATACACTGTACAGGGCTTAAGTACTCGGTTTTATGTTATGTATGTTTTGGCACAATAAAAAATTTTTTCTCATTTCACAACAACAAAAAAGAAACAGAGGGCTGGTAGGCCGTGCCTCCTGGCGGGGGTTGGGGGGCGCAACATCTGGGAGAAACAGGCGAGGGAGAGAGCCAGGTGGCTGTCCCGGGAAGGGCAGTCCAAGTGGAGCTGCAGCAAGTGCAAAGGCCCCGAGGCCGAAGCATGGCTGGTGAGTTGGAGAACCCGGAGGAGCCCAGCATGCCTGGAGCAGAGTTATCTAGGGAGGAAGTAGTAAAAAAGACAAACACTTGGAAGTAGGGAAGTCTTTTAAACACACCTGTGTCTGCAGGCCCCACGCAGACCAACTGAATCCAAGTCTATGATAGTAAGGCAGTGGCATCAGCATTTTTTAAAAGACCCGTTTTTAAAAAATGGGTTTTAATGCACAGCCAAGAAGGAGAATCCCCTTCCTGAGGTCCCAGAGAAAAGAGGTGACTTACCTGGGACTCGAGCTCCACAGCCAAAATGTTTAAACTCAGGTTCTGCCTCCCTGAGCAGTGTTGGTGTCCAGGGCTGGGTGCGAGGGTCCCTGATGCCCCCTCTCTGTCCCTAGGAGTGCCACCGGGGAGGCTTGGCACAACATCATGCTTTCCTGCCTCAGTGGGAAACCGTGTGATAAAAACTCCGGCATCCTCACTCCAGAGTGTGGCAATGAATTTGCTTATTTTTACTTCGTTTCCTTCATTTTCCTCTGCTCGTTTCTGGTGAGTCTCTGGACATGTGGGGGTGGGCTCCCTAGAACTGGCTCCCTCTTAGAGGTGCGGGTTTCTCCAGAATGTGACTGTGCTGCAGACGTGCTCCTTCCAAGGCTTCTCTGAGCCAGCCTGCTGCCAGGTTAGCTGGGCTTTCCCACCCTCAGCCCTGCCCACGTTCGGGCTGGGTTGTTCTCCGCGGTGGGCACTGCTCCGCGCATGGCAGGTTGTTTAACGCCGACCCTGGGCCCCGCCCACTAGATGCCAGTAGCACATGCCCACTACCCATCCTGTTGTGACAACCAAAAATGTCTCCAGAACGTTGTCAAACGTCCTTGCTGGGTGTGGGGTGGGGGTCCGAATCTCCCTCACTTGTGACCCGCAGAACATCCTGAGGGGGAACCTAGTGGGGCTGCGAGCTGGCCCCAGGACCCGTGTCATGGCGCTATAGTAAAAAATAAGTTTGCTGGGAGGAGGACCCTCATAGGACCCAAGGGTAAGAAACACCGCAAGAGACTGAAACCAAGAACTAGAAAAGAAAAAAAAAAGTGGATGGATAGACAGATGGAAAGAGGTGAGAGAGAGAGAGATCAGGAGCCACGGCAGCTGCCCGCTCCTTCCTGCCTTCTCTCTCCCTCGCACTCTCTCGGCCTTGCCGCTGCCCCTCTCTGCTCTCTGCTCTCCCAGGAGCAGTCTCGGCGCAGTCAGAACAGGCACTATCTAGGTGTCTCGAGCAGGGAGGATCAAATACAAGGACTGGCTGCACAGGGGTGAAAGGGGAAACAGACGACATGGCACTCACCTGGGGTGACTGAGTGCAGGAATGCCAGGGATGGGGTATTAAAAGGAAAAGAGGGTGCAGCTGACCAACCCAGCCGCCCTTAGCACCCTCAAGGTAGGGCTGGCACCCTAGCTGTCTGCTGCCCCTGGTCATCTGCAGGTGGTACTTGTTCCCTGCGGCTGCTGTGACCGAGTTTCATGCACTTGGTGGCGCGCGCACAGAAACGTGTCCTCCCACAGACCTGGAAGCTGGAAGTCCGATCAGGGTGTCTTTGGGGCCGTGCTGCCTCCAGGGGGATCCTTCCCGTTCTCTTCCAGCTTCTGGTAACCCTAGGCATTTCTTGGCTCGTGGCAGCCTCTCCCCAGTGTCTGCCTTCATCACCCAGGGCTCTCCCCTGTGTGTGGGTGTCCAGACTTCCCTCTCATGTGGACAACCATCATATTGGATGCAGGGCCCACCCTGATTTAGTTTGACTGCATCTGAACCTGATGACATGCACGAAGACCCTTTTTCAAATAAAGTCACATTCACAGGTGCTGAAGTTTAAGACTTGAACATGTCTTTTGAAGAAGATACAATTCAACCCTCAACACAGACCCTTCCCAGAAGGAGGAGTCTCCTCTCCCCTCCTTGTCCTCCTGCATCCAGCTTCCTGAGTGTAGCTCCCACTGGCAGCCTATAAGAACCCAACGCTGAGAGGGATGTGGTCTGTAGGTCTGGGCCCAACACCAGCATCTGTCAGCAAAACTCCAACACACCCACCTTCTTCAGACTAGTGACCTCGCACCAGGACACCTGCAGCCTCGTCTCACAGCTGCTGACCCTGAGAGTCCATTGCCCAGGTCCAGATCCCCAGGAGAGAGAGTCTGAAAGGGCCAGCTCAGCCCCTGGTCAAGTGACCACCGTTGTCCAGGCAGCTATGGGTGCATATAAGGACAAGATCTTACAACGCAGCCTATCGGGAAAGGGCAGGCACCCTAGAAAATATCCACAACACTTGCCCATCAGCCCCCAGAGGGCAGGAATTTCTGTTTTGTTCACTGCTGTGTAACCAGTATCTAGGACAGTGCGTGGCATGCAGCAGGTGCTCTATCAGTGTCAGGAAATGATGAGTTAAAGATAGAGTCGCTTAAGTTAGGGACATCTAGAATTACAGGTCATTTGTTAGTCACCTGTTATGTTTACGTTTGAATCTTTGTTTAATACCTGCTATGGGCCAGACCTTACGCTAGGCACTGAGGGTATAAGGAGAGAATGGTTCTCTTAGTCTATGGGGATGATTGGCAGACAAGTCAGCACGCAATGCAATTGTGCTTTGATAGGGAAAATTCAGACTGAGAGAAGGAAGATTTCAAAGAGTGGCCCGTAGGGATGGTGAGCAGGAATCAGACCACATATTCCTCAAATTGGTTGTAACAGAAACTGACTCAAGCAAAATAGGCAGTTCATAAACTTGTGTAACTGAAAAATCCAGATAAGACTAGATCTAGGCAAGTGGACCCCATCCTCTTTGCTGTCCTCCACGCTGGCTTTATTCTCATACTTTCTCCTTGTAGATGGCAACCAGAGTGCCAGCAAAAATCCCAGGGAAGACTCTCATTGGCCACCTTGTGTCGTGTGCCTCTCCCCAACCAATCACAGGCCTGTGGAGCCATGAAGTGGGGGTTAGCCACACCCAACCACAGCATCTAAGTTTAAGGGGAGTGGATTAACCAGGTGTTGTTACCCATAGGGGAAAAAAAAAATCATGATGTTCACTAAAGCAGCAACTTTTGCAAAGGCCTAGAAGCAAAGCCCATGCAAGCTCCCCATGTATTAAGGGCTAGAACACATGAAAAGGATGCAGATGAGGACAGAAAAATTCATCCATCCATCCATCCATCCTTCCTAGAAATACAGAGTGGGGCCAAAGTAGGTTTACAGTTGTGAATATGCAAAACAGATTATTATTTGGGTTTTTTATTATTTATTACCTAATTATTGTATTATTTTCCATATGAGCACTGTAAACCTACTTTGCCCCACCCTGTATTTGCTGAGTGCTTACTTTGTACTGAGGCTGGGAACATGACAGGGTTCTTACCCACGCGGAGCCTTCCCTTTGGCCTTGTGGGAGGCCAGATATGGGAGGGTCTGGGGTCATGGCGGTTCCCTCGGTGTTGGCCACTGCTTCACGTAGCCTCTCCTCCCTTTCTCTCCAACTCTGTCTCCATCTGTCTCTGTCTCTGTCTCTCTCCCCCATCTCTGTCTCTCCATCTCCCTGTCTGTCTCCCTCCCCCATCTCATCTTTCCCCCTCTCTCCCTCCGGGCCTCTGTGTAAATGTGTTTGAATGGGTCTCACTCTCCCCCACTCCCTCTCGGCCCCTGGGGTTCCCACAGATGCTGAACCTCTTTGTTGCCGTCATCATGGACAACTTTGAGTACCTCACTCGAGACTCCTCCATCCTGGGTCCTCACCACCTGGATGAGTATGTGCGTGTCTGGGCCGAGTATGACCCCGCAGCCTGGTAAGGAGTCACCCCAAATCCTGCAGCCACACTGCCCACCTTTCTCTGGCACTGGAGCCCAGGCTAGGTCAGGCCCCCAACCTCGGGGCACTGGGTTCCTGGGGAGCTAGCGGGGACCTCAGGAGAATCAGTCTAGAGGAAGGAAATGAGAACCAGTGCCCTCACACAGCCCAGGTTAAATGTTTTGGGTACCACCCCTGCCCAAGCCCCAGGCTCTCTGGGAAATGAGGGAGGGAGTCAACCACGAGGAGTTGGCCTCCTGTGAGTCTCCTGCCCCTCACTGAAAGACCTCCAGATGGACAAGTTTGCCAGGCCCCAGGGAGGAAGATGCCCAAGGCTTCTCAGCCTCAGTTCCGGGAGTGTGGGAAGAGGAGCTAGCCTAGCTCCCTGGACACATGACATTGGCTGCAAGACCAAAGTGGCAGATCCCAGCTCTCACTGGGATCCCAGGCCCCTGGAGCAGGTGATCACACAAGGCCAGGGGAGGGGACACAGAACCTCAATGGCCTTTGCTTCTTCATGGTCACAAAGGGCGTAGCTCTCCCATCTCTGCGGCCACCAAGGTGCCTCTTCCAGGCTGACAGGTAGTGGTTTCAGAGGGTTGGCTGTGCATGTGTGCTGAGCGCCCACTCAACACTACGCACCTGCAGGACACCCTGAGGCGCCACCCTAATGCTCAGAGCCCATGAGCCACTGACTGAAGGTTCTAGTTCAGGCTGAGCGTGGGGACTGAGAAAGCATTAATGGGCACCCTTGGCAGCCTGAGGTTTACGAGGGAGGGGGGAAGGAATCTATCCTTGCCATCCCTCCAACCCCAGACAAGTCCTCCACGAGGCCAAGAGGCTGGGGTGAGCCGTGGGTCTGGGACTTGACTTTCAGCTGGCTCCTAACTCTTCCTCTTTTGATTTTAGGTCACAGCAGTTGGATGCTGTCCCCTTGTCCTCTATTCCTTGGTTCCCCCCATCCCAGTGTAGCCATGTAGATTGCGGAGGAGGGAGGTGCAGAGAGAGCCCTGGGGGAGGTACACCTAGCCCAGAGCTACAGGCACACCCCTACTGAAACCCTCTGCTCCTGGGGTCTGTGAGTGTCACTCATCCTAAGTCTCCCTGACCCCTTCAAGCCAGGGGGTCCCCAGTCCCTGGCATTGTGACCTTGCTGTGTGCTCAGGGAGCCAGCGTGAAGGCAGCTTGACCCCTGTGCCTCCACTAATCCCCTCTCTTCTCCTTTCAGCGGTCGGATTCATTATAAGGATATGTACAGTTTATTGCGCGTAATATCTCCCCCTCTCGGCTTAGGCAAGAAATGTCCTCATAGGGTTGCTTGCAAGGTTTGATTTCCACTAAAACCTGCTAGCATCCATGGAATGAGTGTGGCTTGGGGTTCTTCAATATATATATTTCATATATATATATATCTCCAAAAAACAGAGCCATCTCTCTCTCTTGCATTAAACTAGAAAACTCTCTTAGCCAACAGAATGCAGTCACGTAGACTTGATGAAGCATGGAACATACCTCTCCGTTCCCTTCAGCCATTCTGCTTGCTCTTAGCTGAAGCTGCCCATCCCAGGGTCTCAACGGCACCCAAAATCAGACATTCGGGGGGATTGTAACTTGGCTCTGCTCCCCCCACCATTACCTCCACTCTCTTCCCCTCCACCCTTCACCTCCTGAAGCCCCCAGCCCTCCTCCCACTATCCCCTAGCCCCTCCTCCCCACTTGGGCCCCTCAGAGACCAGCCTCAGCCAAACCAGAGAACATGCCCAGTCTTTAAAATGACGTCCAACCGAAGTGCTGCTTCAGGCCCTCCAAAGCAAGAACGCCCCTCTCCTCCATCTGCACCCGAACCACAGCTCAGAGTCAGAACTGAACCTGACCTTTCTCTTTTCTCTCTCTCTCCCTGCTTGTGAGCAGTGAAATAATATTTTTAATTACCTTTTCTTCCATTTTTTTCTCCTCTTTTCCATTTATTTGAAATACCTATTTTATTGTTCTCTGCATCTTTCTCTCTATATTTTTTCGGCTCGTATGGTTTTGGTTTTGGTTTCTTTTTTCTTCCATTTCTTCCCTCCCTCTACCCGCCCTCCCTTTGGTTCTCCGTCCCCACTCCCGTTCTTGTTTTCGGTGCTGCCAGGGGCCGCATGCCTTACCCGGACATGTATCAGATGCTGAGACACATGTCTCCGCCCCTGGGTCTGGGGAAGAAGTGTCCGGCCAGAGTGGCTTACAAGGTAGATTACCTTTGCTGACCACCGACGTCGGGCACTGGGGCGTTCCCCGTGCTGGCCAGGAACAACCAGCCACGTCTCTCTCTCCAGCGCTCCTCTTCTTTCTATTTTTTTTCTTTTTTTTTCTTCCTTTCCTCCTCGAGTACATGGGTCATGACCACTCCTTGACTTTAAGGAGCACACTGTGTCCGTCCTTCCTGATGAGTGTGTCTGGTGTTTTGAGACTCCATTATGGCCGACATGCGGGGGGAGGGGGGGAGCCCCAGTCCCCTCGCACCTGGTCCTCTGGAAACCAAATTGGACACAAACACACTTCAGGGAGTATCGCCAACGTGCCTCCTTTCTGTCCACCCAGAGTGGCCCCCACTCCCAGGCCGGGGCAGGTACCTTTTGGCAGAGGGCTTTTTGCCCCCAAAAAGGTGAGGCCCTGGCCCCATCTTTTGTTATCTTGAACTCCCAGGTCCAGAAGTGCCCCCCAACCCCACACACCTGAAGCTGATCTCTGACCTAGGGCCTTGGGGGATCCAAGACCTCCTGAGGAATACCCACAGCCTCTCCTCCCCACGCCTCCCTCCCCTCTGGAGTTGTTTTCCCAGCCCCCGTCCCAGTGTCTCCCATCTGCACCCCCAGAGACACCCCAATATGCCTCTCCATTGTTCCAGAGTGGGCAGGCGGGCCGCAGCTGGACCCCTGGACCGTGGCACCCTGACGCAGGCCATGCACGCTGCCTTGGCGGGAGCCTGGGGCGGGCAGGCGCCATGGCCGACCGGGGGTGCGGTGGGGGTTGGTGCATGCTGGCTGGAGGAGCAAGGGCCCTGCCGCCAGGCGGCTGGGCCAGGCCACCCCTCTAGACCCCTGTCCCGGAATCTCCCTTGGCACCCAAGGACAGATGCTCTGTTTCCTCCAACTCATCCAGGACGAGTTCAGGGCTGACCTTTGACCTTTAACCTTCAAAATACCCCCTAAAACAAGATTACTCCACCATCCCATCCTCCCATCGACCTTCCCCCCCCCCCCGCCATCTGCAAGAGGCCCCCTCCCCGTCTGTCACTGCCCACTGCCGTTCCTTCCTGCCTCGTGCGGCTGCCTTCCCACAGCCTCGTTCCTCCTCCGCCCTCCGTGCATCCTGCCTTCCCAGTCACGGCTGGGTGAGGCTGCGCCACCAGGATCTCAGAGATCCCGGCTCCTGTCCCTCTCTCTGTGGTTGTCCTCTCATCCTTCTCTTGGTCTCGGCTTGCCTGAGTGTGTGCGAGCGTGTGCGAGCGTGTGCGAGCGTGTGTGCCCGTCCCTTCCCGGCCTTTGTGCAGGGCCACATGGATCCATAAGGCACCTTTGTGCAAATTTGAAAAGAGCACCTTTTCCACAGAACACTTTGTCTGTTGGAAAATTGTAAGCAAGCCATGTGGTGAGAAGCAGACACTTTTCTGCTGGCAGGCGGGAAGTCGTCCTTTAAATACACAAGTCTGTGATTTCCGAGACAGGGCCCTGCGCAACGCGCGCCGTGCCGTGTGCCGGGTCTGTGTGTTTCTCTCTCTACCGCCTCCCCGCCCCGCCCCAGCCCATCTCTTGTGCCCTACCCTGGGCGCGCCGCCCCTCTCCCCTCGTCCAGCCCCGTGTTTCCTGCTGACGCGTGTCTGAAGCCCCACGTGAGCCCCAAACTCACCCTCGACCCTGCGTCCGTGCGTGCCACCTCAGCCTGGGCTGGTGCCCGCCAGCCTCGTATTCCCTCCGCATCACCAAGCACAGGGGAGAGCCCCTGCCTGGGACACGGGAGTCTTTTCTTCCCTGGGCCACGGGAGCACCCCTAGCCCTTCCCCCACCGTCACACGGAGCCAGGATGCAGACATGCCCTGAGATACTTCCCACGGAGCTATGAATGAGTCTCGAGATTCCGTCCGCATGTGCCCGTCTGCTGTTCTGTGTGTATGGCCTGGCCTCGCTGCATGTCTGCGAGGGGCCCACCCCATCAGCGGGGGGCCGCCTGCCTGCTGCTTCCAAGAGAAATGATGTGGTCTGTGCCCGTCTGGGCCGGTCTGGGCCGAGTCGGGGGTGGGGTGGGGAGCCAGCGGCCCCCAGACGGTCGCGGCCGTGGACCCTCTGCCTGGCTCTTGCATGTCTGCTCTGATCAGCCTGTGCGCTGCCTCTCTGGGGTCAGACGGAATGGAGCCTTCCAGAAGAACTCTGGGGCAGGGCAAGGATCTGGGCCCACCCTGGAATTGCCAACTCTAGGGTCTAGCATGCAGGAGAGGGAGGGGCAGGGGCTCCCGGCACGGGAGAGCCCCCCCATGCCCTTCCTGTGGGCCACCGAGGGAAATGGGGGACTGAAGCACTGGGACAGGTAACCTGAGGGTGGGGGGCACCTTAGCTGCTGCTTTCAGAGTTCTTCTTGGAGCTCTCCAGACGGGGCGGGTCTGGCTCATGGGGGACCGGGAAGGGTACTTGGGAATGACTGCCCTCCCCTTTGGTTTTCTGCAGAGGCTCCTGCGAATGGATCTGCCTGTCGCCGATGACAACACTGTCCATTTCAATTCTACCCTCATGGCTCTGATCCGTACAGCCCTGGACATCAAGATTGCTAAGGGTAAGGGGGGCTGGGCTGGGAGCTGAGGGGCAGGGCAGGGTGGAGGCAGCCCGGGAGGGCTGTACGCAGGCAGCTGAGGGTCGCCCCCCACTGCCTGAAACTGAAAGAGCCACTGCCCCGTCCTGACCTTCACTTGCTCACTCATTCCCTTGCTCGGCAAACATCGAGTGCACCGGCCACCTCTCTAAACATGGGGACACAGCAGCTTACAATTCTGGGGGCAGAGGCCCACACTAAGAGGTTCTGAAGGAGGTGAGGTGAAGAGGCACATGGATGCCTGGGGGGAAAGTGCCCCAGGCAGAGGGGCCAGCAGGTGCAAAGGTCCTGAGGTAGGAGGCCACCTGGGGCTGTATTGAAACTGACTTGCCCTCTGAGGGGGTGCCACGCAGCATTCAGGGAAGAAGCCAGAGTGGAGGGCACCATCCTAATCCAGGTGAACACAGGAAGGTGGCTCAGACTGAGAGCAGAGTGTGTGGAGTGTTCAGATTTTGGGTATTTCCTAGGAGCCGAACCAACCAGATAACCAAGGGATTGGATATGCACATGAGGGAGAGAGAAGTCAAGGCCACCCTCAGGGGTTGGGGCCACTGCCTGAGACAGGGAAGAGGCAAGAGGGGCAGGTCAGGGGCAAAGGGAGGGCATGAGGGCAGTGTTGGCTGAGGCACGTGGCAACATGGATAAGCAGGGGTCCCTCCAGCTGACACTTCTAGTGGGGTACAGGGCCCCTGAGAAGGTTTTGAAGGGGGCGAGGTGAAGAGGCTTCAGGCTGGGCTGAAGATGAAAGTCAGGGGGCATCAGATGCTGACAGATTTTAAGCCATGGAGCTGGACAAGCTCTCCAGGGGGGTGCACATGACCTGAAAGACCCCCAAAGACCAAACTCGGGACTACTTCATCAGAGGGGACTGATGCGGGGGAGGGCGGGGAGGTAGGCAGAGAGCTGGGCAGTATGGGCTTCTGGAGGGCATCTTCAGAAGGAGGGGACCAGCACACCAGAGGCTGCCCAGCAGCCAAGGAAGATGAGGACTGAGAGTGACCAGTGGATTTTGTGACAGATCAGCCTTGGTCACTCTGAGCAGGGCGTCTGTGGTGCAGGGGTCAGGGTCCTTCACCTGGGGTGGATTTCGGGGGCCTGGCAGGAGACGGGATGCCACTTCTCAGCTGATGAGATGGCAGGGCAGAGAGAGGGGGCCTGACCAGCAGGGAAGGAAGTTGGGAGAGGAGTGGGAAGAGGGCTGCATGCACCCTTCAGCAGACTTGGAAACTGGGGAGCTGAAGAAAGAGGTCAGGGCTGCACGCTGCCAATGCCACTAGGATATCAGGAGGAAGGCAGACCGAACTTCAGAGACACTCCCAGGGTCCTAAGGGCGGGGGGGGATGAGGAGCTGAGACCAGAAGTTGCTGGGGAGGTGGGGGGGTTGAGGGAGGAAGGTCAGCAGCTTCTGGTGGGACAGCACCCAGTGCAGGGGACAAGTTGAGGGCAGATATTGTTGAAAGTGTGAAACATGCAGGTGAAGGTAGAGAGAGCAGGAAGAGCCCCCAGAGAGTGAGAAAGAATCACAGGGAGTAAGGGTGAGGCTCAGGGAACAGCTTCAGTTTATGTATTAGCTAGTTATGCAGTGTAACAAATGACCCCAAATTTAGCTGCTTAAAGCACACCTATTTATCAGCTCACAGTTCTATAGGGCAGAAGTCCCGGTGGGCTCTCACAAGGTTGAAATCACAGCATCAGCCTGGCTAGGAGCTTCTCCAGAAGCTCTGGGGAGTACCTGAACTAGTGCCAGACGTCTTCACGCTGGCCTGGCACCCTCTGTGCCCATCCTCAGCCCTGCCGTGCCACTGGTTGCAGGGGGATTTCAACTTCAAAAAACATGCCTTTTGCCATTGTTGTAGAAGGGGCCGAGTCCAGGCAGACCCCACCCAGAGCCAGCCCACACTCTCATCCGGGACTCTACGGGGCTGAGCAGCCGAAGGGCACTGTCTCGTCCTTAATCCCTCGAAGACTAGGCTCCGTCTGAAGGTGGGGTCTGCAGTGACCCAGAAGGCTTTAGGGTTCGCATCATGGGAGTTGAAGGGCTTCGGCCTGCTGACCCGCAGAGGGGTATTCTGGCACGTTGCCGTGTGCCTGAAATGGGCGGCCACGTTGGCCGCGGCTCCTCGAGTGAGAATGTGCATTACAGGTCTGCTGTGTGCCCTTCCCTGTGCTCAGCACGTGGGACAGGGTGGCGAAGGAGGGATGGCCCTCTGGCAGGGCTGCAGGGAAACAGGCGACACACAGCAGAGACCCTAAGTCAAATGTGTCACATGTTCAAAGGCGGGAAAATACTGTGGAAAAAAGATAGCAGGGCTGGGGAGCGAGGTCAGGGGTTAGACCGTAAGTCAGCATTTCTCAACCAGTGGCCATTGCGTTCCCAGCCATGGGGCAGTGTTTGGAGATGGTTTTGATCGTCACAGCTGAGAGGGGCTGGTGCTAGTGGCATCTGGTGCATAGAGGCCAGGATGCTGATGTTGCTGAATGTCCCAAAGTGTGCAGGATAGGATCCGTGACAGAGACTCGTTACCCAAAGCCTGCAGAATGAGATGGCAGAGGGGAGGACCCTTGGGTGTCAAACTCTGGGACACCGAGAGTTCATGGGTGACTGTTGCCTGCGCACAGGGGCCCCCCTGTGCCAAAGAGCCCTGGTGTTAACAATTATGTACCCGGAGGAGGAATAAACTTGGGGTTCTGTCTTGAGGGAACCCCATGACCCTGGTGAGGCCACCTCTAAGGTTCTCCCTTTGTTCACATGTGAGTGACAATCCTGAGTGCCAGGCTTCCTGGTGAACTGAAGCAGAAAGAAGATAAGGTGGTGATTTTGTCCCCCAGGGGACGCTTGGCAACATATGGGGACAGGTTTGGTGTCAGCACTTGGAAAGGAGGTGCTGCCGGCATCTATTGGGTACTGCTCAACATCCTCCAGTGTACAGGACAACCCCACCATCGGAGACCTGCCCCCAAGTGTCAGCAGTGCTGGCTGAGGCCCAGGAACCCCACCCGGGATCCCTTACCTACGTCAGAAGCCAAGAACAGGAGTCTGAGTCAACTCCGGTGGCTGTAACAAAATAACAGAGACTGGGGGGGCTTAACCGAGAGGTATTTATTTTCTCACATCTCCGGAAGCTCAAAGTCTAGGTTCAAGGTGCTGCCAGGGTTGGTTTCCCCTGAGGCGTCTCTCCTGGGCTTGCAGGTGACCCACTGCCTTCTTGCTGCATCCTCTGTGCGCACACAGCCCTGGTGTCGCTGTCTGACTTACAGGAACCAGTCATGTAGGATTAAAGACCCCTTTATGTCCTCCTGTAACCTCAATCACCTTCTGAAGGCCCGCCATCTCCAAATACATTCACATCAGGGCTAAGGGCTTCAACATGAATTCTAGAGGGACTCAGTTCCGTCCATAAGAGCAGGTGTCTTCTTTTTTTGCGCTAGAAACAGGAACATCTACACTGTAAGGAGAGAGTCACTTTTAACAGGAAATGTCATGTTCTCTTCTTTCCCTTCCTGTCTGTCTGAGAAGGATCACCCCGGACACTCACTTAGCTAGAGTGGATGGCAGACACAGTTCTTACTCCCAACTGCTTCCCGCGAAGAAAGAAAATCTGTCATCAGTTGGTGCCGAGGGTCCTGAGCCCAGTTACAGGGGATTTTCCCAAGGGTCTCCCACGATAGTCTTGACCTCCCAACTGTGGCAGGGCCACAGATCAGCTCCACCCCCTGCAGCCTGACCCTGGAGACCACAGTCCCCTGCATCAGGTGGTGAAAAGAAAGACCAGACCCTGGAACACGCCCTCTAGTGGGTGATGGGAAACAACAACATGATAAGTACAGAGAAGAAGAAAGCCAGGAAAAGGCATAGAAGGTGATGGGGAGCTGGCTATTTTAAGTAGGAGGGGAGCTAGAAAGCTTCTCTGATAAAGGGTTGGAGCAGGGACTGAAGGAGAAAGGGAGGCATTTGGATATTTGTAGAAAGAATGATCTTGGCAGAAGACAGCCCATGCAAAGGCTCTGAAGGAGACTGCCTGGTGTGTTTGAGGAGCAGTGAGGTCAATGTGGTTGGAACAGAGTGAGTGAGGGGAAGTAGAGGAGACGAGGGCAGGTTGTGCAGAACCCTGTGAACTTGGGCATCACCCTGGACGAGACAGAGGAGCACTCTGAGCAGAAGAGCCATCCGACTGACTCAGGCGCTCAGAGGTGCCCTCTGGTGGCTGTAGGAGGAATAGGAAGACCCAGGCAGAGGCGACTGCACTGGTCCAGGTAGTTCCACTTCCTGTGGCCCCAATGTCCTCTGAGCTTAACCTTCAAAAAGGCCCTTTAGAAGGATTTTTCACAAAGTAATGTCACCTGTCTCTAATCACATGGGCAAAAATAAATGAAAGTTCTGCAGAATGCCTGGCAGATACATGTGCTTTGACCCACATCTGCTGAGGAGAAGCTGGGCGGAGCTGTCAGAGGCAGCTCCAGGCTGGACCTGGGGAAAGACGTGGGGACGGCTCGGAGAGGAGAGGCCAAGGCGGGATGTCGGGGCTGCCCAGGGAAGAGCAGCTGTTCAGCTCGTGTGCCCCAGCAGATGGTTGTTAAAACACTGAAATGCTTCTCTAATGGCTGATAGCCAACCTCTGCCCTCCCCCTGGATCTCCTAGGCTTCCCACACACACACACACAACCCAACAACTACAGAGTTAATGTTTGGCCCAGCAGGGAGCCTTGGGACCCTTGTTCTAGCTCTGTTATCAATGTCCCTTTCATACCTGCTGGTGAGTGTTTGGAATAGCCCCTGTGTCCAGGGTTGGGGGCTCTGAAGGGGAAGTAGAAGCAGAGACCAGGCTGGTGCATTATTTAGGATGGACGAGAATGTGCTGCCATAACAAACAGCCCCACAGTCTGATTCCAGCAAAGGTTCACTTCCCACTCCCATTAATGTGTCCTTCCTGGGTCGGCAAGGAGGCTCTATTCTTCAGTCACTTAAGGGCCAGGCCTGAGAGAGCCACTGTCCCTAATGACACCAGCCATCATGACAGTGAAAGAGAACCCAGGACAGTCATTCACTGGCCATCAAATACCCGAAGTGACACTTCCCTCTGCTCACGCCTCATTGGCAAGAACTCATCACATGGCACCAGCCAACGACAGGGCCAGTGTGTGTCATGCTACCATGTACTTAGGAATCAGTGGGACCAGGAATCACTGGCAAAATGACCACCATGGCAGGGGCGAGGGACTAGGGATTGGCAATGGCCAAAGGTCACATCAGTGGAAAAGGACAATTGGTTGAGGGGAAACCTTCTGCATCGGAACTGTCCCCCAGGCCAACGGGCTGCTGTGGTAACGGTTCTAGGGCAGACACTGTCCTGAGGCTACACGCTCATTAACTACTATAATCATCAAACAACTCAGTGAGGCAGGTACCGTTGCTCTGATCCCCATTTCTCAGGCGGGGAGACTGAGGCACAGAGCAGTAGACTAACACCTAAGTTGCACAGATGGCAGTCAGGTTTTGACCTGGACCATGCAGAGCCCCCACAGTCCATCCTCCTCTGGGCCAGCCTCACGGGGCACTGGCACCCATGGGAACCAGGACTTCAGAACACTGGGTAGGCAGGAGCTGCTGGCTTGGTGGCTGCCCTAGAGGCTGGCGGATGCCCAGGCAGGCTCTCAGGGCTCTCTGTGCCCACATTGCAGGAGGGGCCGACAAACAGCAGATGGACGCCGAGCTACGGAAAGAGATGATGGCCATCTGGCCCAACCTGTCCCAGAAAACACTGGACCTGCTGGTTACCCCTCATAAGTGTAAGAGCTCAGACTGGCCTAGCCCCAGGCCTCAATCTGCCAGGACAAAGGGGGAGGGAAAGAGGAGGCACAGGGTGGGGAGACTGGTGCAGACAGGGGCCCCCGTCCACAGTGAGCTCGCTCTGTGCCCCCAGCCACGGACCTGACAGTGGGGAAGATCTACGCAGCCATGATGATCATGGAGTACTACCGGCAGAGCAAAGCCAAGAAGCTGCAGGCCATGCGTGAGGAGCAGGTACGTCCCAGGCCTTGACAGCTCTCTCCAATGTTCTTCCCTCTGCAGTCGCCCAGGCTGGGAGACTGTAGCAGCCTTGTCACCATGAGAACCATCCAGAACAGTAGGGTGTGGCCAGGCCCCAGGGCAGGTCATCGAAAAGTAAGGTTGTGCTAAAGAGAGAAGACATAACCTGGATTAATTCATCTGCTCCACCAACATTTATGGGGTGTCCTCTGTGTGTTGGGTGCTGTTCTCAGCCCTGGGGTGCAGCTGTGAGCAGAGCAGACCAGAAGCCTAGTTGGGAAACACCAACAATGACCAATGACTAAATGATAGAGCAAGGCAGAATACAGTCAGCACCGTGAGAAAGAGTGCCTGGGGGGAGGGGTGTGACCTGAAAGTGGTAATCAGGGGAGGCCTCCCTGAGGAGGTGACTTCTGAGCAGAGACTTGAGGGAAGGTGAAAGAGTGAGCTGAGAAGGTACCTCAGGGAAAAACATTCGGGGCAGAGGGAACAGCCCTGAGGCAGGATTGTGAGTTTGAGTTTGGGGAACGGCAAGGTCACATGGCAGAACAGAACAAGCAAGAGGGGCCATGGGAGGAGACACATTGATTATGCAGCCCACAGAAGAACTTTAACTTTTGCTCTGAGTAAGGGGGCTCCTCACTAGAGGAGTGATGTGACTTGGCTCTCGCCTTCTGGCGGCCATGGGGAGTAAGGGCTGGAGCTGGGAGCATTGGTTCAGGTGGCAGATTAGGAGGCTGGACCTTGGAGGGGGCCATGTAGGCATGAGAAGTGATCCAGTTCTGGGTGGATTTGGAAGAAAGGGGCTAGTGGGCTGACAAATGGATGAGACCTGAGTATGTGTCCCCCCACAGCCTCCCCACATGTCCCTACTCACCCCCCACCACATACACACATGCTGCTCTCTGCCCGCCCTGCCCCCAGAACCGGACACCTCTCATGTTCCAGCGCATGGAGCCCCCGTCACCAACGCAGGAGGGGGGGCCTGGCCAGAACGCCCTGCCCTCCACCCAACTGGACCCAGGAGGAGGCCTGTGAGTGTCACTCTGGCTTGGAGGAGGGGCTGGCAGGGGGTACCGATCCCAGACACAGAGGCCTCCGGAGGGCCCACTGCCACCCTGGCCTGTGTCTCACATGCAGGATGGTTCACGAAAGTGGCATCAAGGAGAGCCCTTCCTGGGTGACCCAGCGAGCCCAGGAGATGTTCCAGAAGACAGGCACGTGGAGCCCGGAGCGGGGGCCCCCGACTGACATGCCCAACAGCCAGCCCAACTCTCAGGTACCTCTGTCCTTCCGATGCCCCCCTCACCGGCAATACAGGAAGGTGGGGCCTGGGCTCCCTTGCCTCCAGCTCCTTGCACATTAGGCTGCCCCGGGGGCTCACCCAGCCTTGCCATCTGCCCTGCAGTCTGTGGAGATGCGAGAGATGGGCCGAGATGGCTACTCCGACAGTGAGCACTACCTCCCCATGGAAGGCCAGGCCCGGGCTGCCTCCATGCCCCGCCTCCCTGCAGAGAACCAGGTGAGGGCTTTTACCCACCACCCTGAGGTGGACCTGCCTCCCTAAGCCCAGGGAGTCTCCTTCCTTCTCCAGACGCTGGTCGGGATGGGGTCTCCTGCGCCCTCGGCAGCAGCAAGCAGGCCCTGCCTGGCTATACCTGGGGCATCTGGGAGCCCTGGTCCTCTGAGCTCCTCCAATGAAAGGCAGAGAGAAAGGGGCTCCCCTGGGACAGGAAGCAGTGGCCACTGCCAAGCGGTTTGTCTCTGCCCTGTCTGGGGGTGCTGAGGCCAGAGGATGTGGAGAACACATGGGTGTGTAAAGGTGATTTGTGAGACTACAATCAAGAACACAAGCACATATGTGCACACAGGCACGCACAGACATGTGCGCATTCTCCTACACGTGCACACACACGCACGTGGGTCTGCTCCCAGATCCTGGGGCGGGCCTGGGACAACTGAGGTTTGTCCTGTCTGGTTTCCGTGGGGGCTGCTGGAGAGGGTGAGGGGCAGGGGCGTGTGCTAGGTGTGTGTCTGTGTGTGGCTGCTTTTCCCGGCTGCAGGGCCCTGGGAACCGGGGAGGGTACTCACTCGGATTCCACTGCTCCAGGCCCATGGGGACTGAAGCCAGAAGCATGGCTGGCTGCCCGCCTGGCCCAAGAGGTGGGGCAGCATGTCTGACTGTGGAAGGCTGCCCGAGTGCTGTGCTGGGTCATCTGCACGGGGAGGAAGGCTGCGCTGTGTCTGGCTGGACCAGGGTCACCCAGGAGCCTGGCCTCTGGCTGCTGAGGCCTCAGGCGAGAAGCACCCAGCCTGCATGTGGCTGCCCAGCTCCATCCTGCCAGCCTGTGCCCCCCGCAGGATTTAGCTGCTGGGCCCCAGGAGAGGGTTGGGACAAACCCAGCTGATGGCCACCCCTCCAAGCTGCCCCCGCCCCCTCAGCTTTGAGTGTCAGCCAGAGCCAGGGCTGGAGACATCGCATGAGACAGAGCCCTGGGCCAGAGGCCTGGGGCCAGAGGCCTGGGGCCACACCATCCCATCTGTCTGTCTCGTGCCTCTGCCATCTGTCTGTCTGTCTATGGTTTCTCCTCTCTGTCTCCTCTGTGCCCCTGGGAGGACTTCTAGCCAGGCCAGAGGTCACCCACTTACCAGGGACTTTAACCTCTCTTTTCCTCCCTCCATTCCCTGCCTCACTCCTCAGGTTCATGCACCACCTCTCACTCCCTCTCTTGGCTTTTATATTTATTTTCTTCTTTCTGTTTTTTCTGTGTGCACCATCCCGTGGGTCTGTGACAGAGGAGAAGGGGCCGGCCACGTGGGAATAACCTCAGTGTATGTACCGCCTGCCCTCCTGCCACCCAGCTGGGTTCCGGCCCCCTCTTCCTGCCCACCCCACCTCGAGGGAGTCCTGTCATCTCTACCCTCCCAGACCCCACCCTCTCTTTGCAGACAACACCCCCCCACCCTGTGGAGCCCTATTCTCACGCATTCTGTTATCTGTGTGACCCACGTGTGCCCTGGGGGTGGCCCTGCTCCACCCCTCTCCCCTCCTTCCTCCCCCCACTCTACCCCTTCTGTTCAGAGCCCACACCAGGAGTCCGTCGTTTCAAGGACCCTGACCTGCTCCCCTCCACACACCTGGCCTACTCTTTCTCATTTCCCTGACCACCCCTGACCCTCTGGTCCTACAGCCCTGTGTTCCTTAAAACCCCCACCTTGGGCAGTGCCACCAGCCACTCAGCTGGGCTGAGCCCCAGGGGATGTCCACCTAGTCCTCCCCCTCTCCTCTCCCAGCTGCAAAGAACCACAGGCCCCTCTTTCCAGGGCTTGACCCCGGGGGGTGCAGCCCTCACAGGTTCCTGGGCTGCAGGCCGAGGATGAGAAGGAAGGTTCCCCAGGACCTCGAGTGCCAGGGCAGCCCTTCAAACGGGCAGAAAAGCTCAGAGCCCCCAGCCAAGGAGGACAGTGAGTGGGGGTGCTGGGCACCTGGCCCCAAGCCTGTAGGCCTGACAGCCCAAGAGACAGAGGCTTCTCACCCTCTAGGAGAGCAGGCAGGGGTGCGAGCAGGGCGTACTGCCCAGCGCCCGGCTTCCCAGGTTTGCACTCGGGATTGAGCAAAGCTGTTCTCTCCAGCCAGGCTGTGTGTCCGTGGCTGGACACGAGGCCTGCAGGTACCCCTGGGGGTGGTCCTGAAAAGCAGCAGGGGTGGATCAGACAGAACCTCCTGGCCAGAAACCAGGATGGGCCTGGGAAGGGACACAGGCATCCCTGGGCCCTGGTTGATGAGGAGCCAAGCCCCCCCACCCCCCAGGTGGTCATACCTCACCTCTGATGGCTGATGGGGCAAGACAGATCAGGTCCCCTTGGTGCCAGCCACTGACTCCAGCCTGCCGACCTGTCCTCCCCAGACCATCTCAGACACAAGCCCCATGAAGCGCTCAGCCTCTGTACTGGGCCCCAAGGCCCGGCGCCTGGACGACTACTCCCTGGAGAGGGTGCCACCTGAAGAAAACCAGAGGCACCACCAGCGGCGCCGTGACCGCGGCCACCGAGCCTCCGAGCGCTCCTTGGGTCGCTACACAGACGTGGACACAGGTGCACCACCCCACAGGGTCCAGGAACCAGAGGAACCAGGGGACAGGGGAGGGAAGAGGGCAAGAGAAGGCGGAGGTGGTAGACCCTGCTAGGAGGCCTGGACGGAACCAAGCTGGGCCAAGGGGGCCTGGAGACCGGACTCACGATGCCCCCTGGGCCCCCCCCCCCCGCCCGGTCCAGAGGAAGGTGCCACTCTCTAGGGCCCCTTTGGTGGCCTCCTGTGTGCATGCCCAGCCCCGCCTCACGGCCTTCTGTCTGTGTGACCCCCACCCGGTCTAGGCTTGGGGACAGACCTGAGCATGACCACCCAGTCTGGGGACCTGCCATCGAAGGAGCGGGACCAGGAGCGGGGCCGGCCCAAGGACCGGAAGCACCGGCAGCACCACCACCACCACCACCACCACCACCCACCCCCCGACAAGGAGCGCTATGCCCAAGAACGGCCTGACCACCGGGCCCGGGCCCGGGACCAGCGGTGGTCCCGCTCACCTAGTGAGGGCCCCGAGCACATGGCACACCGGCAGGTGGGTGTGTCAGGAGTTGCCCCCAGACCAAGCCATGGAGGACCAGGAGAGGAAGGGGGCCCCCACACCCCACAGCCACTCTGGGCAGGGTCCTCACTCCCCACTGCGATCTCCGACCCTGCCTACCACTGGGTTCCTTCCCAAGCCAAGGGGCGACCTGGGCGAGGACGGACACTGCCTCCTGCCACTCTGCCCCCCAGCCCCTGCCAGCCCGCCCCCCCGCTCCTTGCCTGCAGCTGCTTCCTCTTTGGTTGTGGATCACGTTTGAGTTCAGGCCAGCCCGACCCTTACGGCTCATCGCAGCACTGGCTGCCTGCTGCCTTTTGCTTTCCTTTAACCCGGCTTCCGTTTTCGTTCCAATTATGATTTCTGTCCTCTGGACGCCTGTGAGTAATTTTTGAAACTTCTGCTATTTTAACCCCGAAACTTACAAAACTCCATTTCTCATTTCTCTTTTCACTTTGTTCTGTTGGTTTTTTACTTCCCCCGCCCTCCTTGTCTCTCTCCCTCTGTTCCCCTTCTCCCCTTCCTCCCCTTCTCCTTCTCTTCCCCCTCCTCTTCCTCCCTGTGGCTGTTGCTTTTTTTCCTTCTTTTCCATTCAAATGTCCTGTGTCCCCCACCCCCACCTCTCCCTCCTGGCCCCATTCCTGCCCTCCTTTGATTTTCCTTTGCCCCCCCTCCCTGTGTCTCCTCCTGTCTCCTGGTTGATTTTGTTGTATCTTTTTTTTTGATTTCCTTTGTTTCAATTTTCGTGTAGGGCAGTAGTTCCGTAAGTGGAAGCCCAGCCCCCTCAACATCTGGTACCAGCACTCCGCGGCGGGGCCGCCGCCAGCTCCCCCAGACCCCCTCCACTCCCCGGCCACACGTGTCCTATTCCCCCGTGATCCGCAAGGCCGGCGGCTCAGGGCCCCTGCAGCAGCAGCAGCAGCAGCAGCAGCAGCAGGTGGCGCGGCCTGGCCGGACGGCCCCCAGCGGCCCTCGGAGGTACCCGGGCACGGCAGCCGAGCCTCTGGCAGCGGAGCGGCCGCAGGGGGGACACAGCAGCAGCCGCTCACCCGCGATGGAGCGCCGGGGCCCGGCCCGGAGCGAGTCCCCCAGGGCATGTCGCCAAGGCGGGACGCGGTGGCCGACATCTGTCGCGCACGCCTCCGAGTGGTCCCCGGGCCCCCGGCACCACGGGTACTACCGGGGCTCCGACTACGACGAGGCCGATGGCCCCGGCGGGGTCGGGGACGACGCGCCCTACGACGCGCCGCCCCCCGCGCGACACGCGTGCTCGCCCAGGACTCCTCGGGCCGCGGGCCCTGCCTGCGCGTCGCCTTCTCGGCACGGCCGGCGACTCCCCAACGGCTACTACCCGGCCCACGGACTGGCCAGGCCCCGCGGGCCGGGCCCCCGGAAAGGCCTGCACGAAGCCTACAGCGAGACCGACGACGACGACTGGTGCTAAGCCCGGGCGAGGTGGCGCCCGCGCCCGCCCGGCTCCCCCACCCCGCCCCCCGCGCACCCCACGCACACATCCCACGGGGAGGAGCCGCGGCCCGGCCGCGAGGCCACCTCGCTGCCACCTGCCCAGCACACGGGGGAAGCCGGGGAGAGGACCTGCCAGACGCCCCCGGACTCTGGAGGGAGTCCCCAGAGCCAGGACACATCAGGGTGTCCCACAGAAACCCTCGGCGCCCCCCACCCAGCCCCGGCCCCGGCCCCCTAACGACGGGGGCCCGCGGGGACAGACAAACCACACAGCCAAGGGATTCGAATTCACTCAGCCATTTTTGGAGAACCTTGGGGGAAATGGAAATTTAAAAAAAAAAAAAACATTTTTAAAAGAAAAACGGGGAGAAAAAAATTACTTCTATTGATGAGTTTTATCATCTCAATTGAATCTTTCCTTCCCCTGGTGAACGCGAGCTGGTGGCCAGGGTGTGGCGGAGAGAGCGAAACCCAGTGTCCCACACCGGCCTCCACCAGACACGCTCACGCCTCACGCCCGTTCTGACACACACCGGAGTGCTTGCTGGTTATCCCAAACCCTACTATTACTGCCTGCAGAAATCGATTTAAAAAAATAAACAATTTTAAAAAGGACAAAAAAATTAATGGTTGAGAAAAGAAGCATTTTTCCTGACATTTGGTCCTGCTCGAAATAACAAAAGAAAAAAAACAAACAAAAAAAGAACACCACCACCGATTTCCTTTGCTTCTTTTTGCCTTTTTCCTACCTTGTTTGAAAACTGTGGGCTTGGGACTGTGAATTATTGCATGACATTCAAAAATTAAAAAAAAAAATAAAAATAGTTGAATCAAAGGGCTTACAGACTGGAGTGGTCATTACTCCGCTGCAGCGTCCCCCAGGTTTTCTGAGGGGGGACCATGTAAGGAGACACTTCGAAAGTAGCTAAGAATGAGAAGACTGGAGCTCTCCAGCCTCAAGCTCTTTGCAGTGTCTGGCTGGGGGTTGTGCCAGACGTAACGAGGCAGACAAGCTCCATCCTTCAAGGCTTGGTGGCCAGAGCTCCAGGGATTCTGGCTGCCTTAGCAGGCCCAGGAAAGTCAAGGACAGAGATGCTTAACTAGGTTCTTGCCAGCTGTCCAGGAAGAAACTAGAGAGGGTTGCCCCCCCCACCCCACCCCTTTAATGGTTACCTTCAAGAGAGGGTTTCAGCTTCCTAACCGGACAAATTCACTAATCATCCCCCACAGACTTCCCAGCCAGCTGCCTGCTCAAGGGGAGGCTCATCCCTGTCTGTCATAGGTCCCCCTCAAGGTGCCAGGCTGTTCAGGAGAGTGGGGAGGGTCATGCAATTCTCTCCAGAGTCAGGGAAGCTACAGCCATTTGTCTGCCAGGGAATAAGGTCTGCTGCCGGAGACCCAGAGGCCATGCCTGCAGCTTAGCACCAGGAGGCATGCTCAGGCCTGCACAGCCCACACCTTCAGGCTGGTGTGAGTGTAAGTTGCCCAGTAAACACAGGGGAGGGAAACCAGAGAATGAACAGGTCAAGGGTGACTTGACTTTTACATCCCTGGCCTGAGCCACATAACCTGGAAGCCTAAAGAAGGGGCCAGGAGACAGGCTCTGAGGGCCAGGGGCGCTGTGCAAAGGTCCAAGAGACCCAGGCTCCGTGTCAGGATGTCCTCAGGGCTCCACGGAATGGCCAGCCCTTGACTGCAGCCCGTAGCCTCCAGGCGCTGCTTCTCTGAGTCGCGATGTCCTGTCTGTGAAACGGGACCTCTGCTGTGTCAAGGAGTCAAGATCTTTCCCCTGCCCTCTTAGGCTCAGTGGCTGAGGCCGGTGAATTAAACTAACAAATAACAGACCAACCGGAGAAAAGGCACACAATTTTTATTAATATTTATAGAAAAGGAAGTCACAGAAAATAAGTGAAATTCAAAGAAGCAATTTGATTCAGGGACTTATATATCATTTTAACAAAGGCGATTTGGGCCTCAAGGGACTATAAATTGTGGGGGAAATGACTAGGAAATAAACAGAAAAACTAAAGAAATGCAGAGGTGTTATAGTAAGGTCTGTCCTCTCAGCGCTGGCTCTCCATCTCCAGTGAGAAGACTCACCCTCCTCTTCCTAGGGCAGCAGGCAGGGACACCTTCACAAAGGGAAATTCGTGTCACCTTCTGAAAGGGAAATGTATTCCCTGCTTTTAGGCAGAAAGAAGAGTAGAGAGCTCCCTGCATCTCTTGATTCGCAATTTCCTTCAGCTCAAAATAATCAAAATATTTGGGGTGCACATCCTGGTTCCCGTCAGCCACCATCAGAGGACTCGGAGGCCATGGATAGGTGAGGGTTCCACCCCAGGCTTCCTGGGAGAGGCAGGTCTGTGTGCCAGCACCAGAGCTCCCCGAACCCCTCGGGACTCTGGCCACCCTGAGGTGAAGGCCTGACTTTAGAGAAACAACCAGTAGGGGGAGTATGGGGACGGGACACTCTGGCCGGAGGCTGTCACTGTCATTTGAAAAAGCCTCACCAACACAGCAAAGCCAGTATCTTACAGTGACCAGGGCTTACAGTGACAAAACATTTAGGTTAAATAAAAACTTTTACAAAATTAATGAAGTAGTAGTAATATCGGTCTCCCAGGGCCACCATCACAAATCACCACAGGCTCGCTGGCTTCAAACAACAGAAATTCATTCCCTCACGGTTCAGGAGGACGGACATCTGAGATCAGTCTAGGTGTCGGCAGGGTTTCGGAGCCCCACTGCAGGCTTTGAAGGAGAATGTGCTCCCCCCGCCCCTGCCTTTCTTCCAGCTTCTGGTGACAGCTGGCACCCCTTGGTGTCCTCGGCTGGCGACTGCCTCGCCTCAGTCTCTGTCCTTGTCTTCACCCAGCCCTGCTTCCTGTGTCTCTGTGTGTCCTGTTCTGCTTTTCAGGAAGACTCGTAGGCCCCGTCAATCCAGTTTGATCTCATGTCCATCCTTACCTCAGTGACATCCGCAAAGCTGTTTTCAAATAAGGTCCCAAATAAGAGATATATTTGGTCTTCGTCTTCAGTTCTTGGCACAGAACTCATAAGCCTTGGGATTTCCTGAGTCATAGGTGTGTCTTTTGTTTTTCGTAAAGAGCCCCTCGATTTATTTATTTTATTGATTTTGAGAGAGAGACATTGATTTGTTGTTCCACTTGTTTATTATTTATTTATTTTCAGGCAGAGAGGAAATGAGGCAGAAAGACAGGGTGAGAAACATTGATGTGCAAGAGAAACCAATTGGTTGCCTCTCACACACCCCCTACTGGGGACCTGGTCCCCAACCCAGGCATGTGCCCTGACAGGGAATCAAATTGGTGACCTTTCAGTTCGCAGGCTGGCGTTCAATCCACTGAGCCACACCAGACAGGGCTGTTCCACTTACTCATGTCTTCATTGGTTGATTCTTGCATGTGCCCTGACCAGGGATCAAACTGCAACCTTGGCGCATTGAGGATGATGCTCTAACCAACTGAATTACCCCACCAGGGCATAAAGAAGCTCTATAGATTACACCTGAGTTTATGCTAATAAGGTGACTTAGGGTGGGGTTCTCTGGGTAGCTTTAGGATGGGGGTTGTCTCCAGAAAGACCACACTGGCAAACACATCCAGGTACCACAGCGGGAGGATAGGACATCCCAACTTCATGGGGACAGAAGCTCTTGTTCTCAGGGCCTCTCCAGGCCTTGCCCCATGCACCCCTTTCTCTTGCAGTTCATTTGTACTCTTTATAATAAACCAGTAACATCAAAGTACCGTCCTGAGGTTTGTGAGCCTGTCTAGAAAATTATTAAGCCTGAGGGAGGGGGGAGTCCTGGGAACCCTGAATTTATAGCTGGTGGTTCAGGACTACAGGTGGCCCAGGACTTGGGACTGGTGTCTACAGTGGGGCTACGGCTCTGGCTGGTTTGGTTCAGCGGATTGAGCACCGGCCTGTGAGCTGAAGGGTTGCTGGTTCGATTCCCTGTCAGAGCATATGCCTGGGTGTCCCCGGTTGGGGGCGGGTGAGAGGCAACTGATTGATGTTTCTCTCCCTGTCTTTCTCCCTTCCGCTCCCTCTAAAAATAAATCCAATCTTTAAAACACATAAAGTGGGGGTGGAGCTGAGCCTTTTAACTTGTGATGCTAACTCCAGGTAGATAATGTCAGAACCAAACCGATTGTTGGACGCATAGCTGCTGTCAGAGAATTGGTTGGCATGAGGGGGAAAACCCACATAATCGGTGTCAGAAAACATCCCAGTGCAATTCTGAGGTTCCAAGTGGACATAAACTTTGGAGGGGCACAATTCAAACCATGACAGTAATACGAGCAATAAAGTAGATATGAAAAAAACTGAGATGGGGCCATAGCTGGTGTAGCTCAGCGAACGTGCACCAGCCTGCAAACCAAAGGGTCACCAGTTCGATTCCCACTCAGGGTACATGCCTGGGTTGCAGGCCAGGTCCCCAATATGGGGCACGTGAGAGGCAACCACACACTGATGTTTCTCTCCCTCTCTTTCTCCCACCCTCCCATGTCTCTAAAAATAAATAAATAAAAACTTTTTAAAAAAATTGAGATGGAGATAGTGTCATGAATGACCAAAGTATGGGACACAGCCAAACAAGAAAGCCATTGACCATGGCTCTGTCACCCACTGGGAGTCCTACAGGAGCTGACTTCACCAGGAGCCCGTGTCTCCAGACACAATTAGCATGACAAGAAGTCACCCATTCACTCAACCAGTGCTGCGGGTGCTGTGAACTGAGAGTGTACGCCCTCTTAGAATTCTGGTGTCGAAATCCTAACTCCCAGTGGTGAAGGTATTACCAGGTGGGGCCTTTGGGAGTTGATTAAGTCACAAGGGTGGAGCCCCCATGAATGGGATTAGTGCTGTTAAACAATAAATGTTAACTTCCAAGGCTGGAAGTCTTTTTAAAAGACTTCCTCAGCAATAGCCACCTGGAAGTTAATTTAATAATTCCAGCATACCCTAAGGAGTATGAGCAGTCTTTAGCTGGTTTTGCATGGCAGTTGTTGTTGTTAATTGATTAACCACTTTTTGTCTCCTTCTCCAGATCAGGGAACTCGAGAGTTCCAGATTTTAGCTTCAGTCAGAGTTGATAGGCTTAAGTAATGAATGCAGGTGGAAAGCTTATATTCCAGGAACTCCAGGAACTGGAATGCAAGACCATGTGACTGGAGGAGGTCGACAAGCATTTTAACCTTGTGCCCCAGGGAGTCTGCAAGTGATGGAAATGGTGTCTGAGCCATTGTGTTCCAGGGAGGGAACATCTGTGAGGCAAGTAAAGAATTGTTGATCAGCAGATACAAAAGTACTAGGAAAATTGCCTCTGGACTGCAACTCTTACCTGATTAACCTTTTTTCCAACCCCCTTACCTACCATTCTCCTTATAAAAAGGTCATCTTGAGATGAGATGTTAAGATGGTTTTTGAGGGCACATAACCCACTGTCCTCTCAGACCACCCATATCCGAATGAAGCGCCCATAAAGATTCAATTATTGTCTGTACTTTCTGGTTCTGGCAGTGACAGGCAACACGAACGCCAACTTTCAGGTTTCATGCCAACCCTCTGGCCTGCTGTAATTTAATTTAGGGCATCTCAGAATTTTCTCCTTGTCAGAGAGCTCCCTTGTCCCTTACACCATGTGAGGACACAGCAAGAAGAAGCCATCTATGAGCCAGGAACTGGGCCCCCATCAGACACAGAATCTGCTGGCACCTTGATCTTGGGCTTCCAGCCTTCAGAATATCAAGGAATAAATGTATGTTGTGTATAAGCCACATGCAAAAGTATTCTGCTGTAGCAGCCCAAATGGACTGAGACAGCTGAACACCTGCTGATGGCCAGATGGGGATGCTGCAGCAGATGAGCTAACAAGGGCTGCTGGCTGCGCAGAGTCTGCAAAGGGATTGGACATGAAACCGCTGTCCTTCCACCCGGCCCTGGATCTTCCATGACAGCCCCATTTGCTAAATGTGACACCCACACTCCATCTGGCCTCCTGTCCTTGCCCAGAACAGTGGCCCATGCCCCTCTGCATTTCCTGCCACACCCACCTCCTTGCACCCTGTAAGTTACGCAGCTTCAGCCCACTCCCAGCTGCCCTTGCCCCCACTACCCTCCTCCTCACCCACCCTGCTCCAGCTCTTAAACATGAGAAAGTCCTGGCCATCTGTGCTCCTAGAAAATGATCTGGGCCCTGGCTGGGTAGCTTAGTTGATTAGAGCATTGTCCCGATATACCAAAGTTGTGGGATTGAACCCCAGTCAAGGCACATACAAGAATCAACCAATGAATGCATAAATAAATGGAACAACAAATCCATGCCTCCCTCTCTCTCTCTCATATATATAATGATCAAGGAGAATACAAATCCCCTGTGGATGGCAGTTACTTCCGGAGAGAGCTGAAAAGGCACTGAGTTAATTCTCCAAAACACATGATCACTTTTGTAATTTGGAAACAATTTTTAAAGGTGTCCAGACACCTCCAAAAAGCAGTTCCTAAGCCCTAGATCGTCCTGGATGATCAAAGACCACATTATAATAATCAATTAGTTGGATAACTAAATTTGACTGGGAGCTTCCCAAAACCAAGGCTTGAGCCTCCTTCAAGTTTGTGTCCCCAGCTCCTGGCCCCCAGGAGTGCAGGAGGGGTACAGCTGGTGGAGCTGAGGTTGCACAGGCAGGGCCAAGTTGCACCAGGCAGGCAGCGCCACCTAGCGGCCAGATGGTGGCTAGCCAGAGGCATGATTACTGTAACTGGTCAAGGAACTGGGGTGGGGACGATCAGGAGGAGAGACAGGCGGCGGGCGGGGGTGGGGGTGGGGGGCGGGTAGGGAAAGCAGCCCTACTCGCTGCAGCAGGGACAGAAGCTAGATCAGCCGGGACATCACGGATGTAAGGGTCTGGCCTATCAAAAGACCTTTCTAACGACAACTCTGAACACAGCCGACGATGACTCCGGAGGACTGAGCACCCTGCTGGAGGGCCTAACAACCTCTACATTTCTACCTCCACCTTTTCTCAAGAATTGCCCGGAGGAGAGGCCAGCAGAGGAGCTCTGGGAGCTCTACGAGAGGAGGGGCTGCTAGGAGAAGCAGAAGATAGGGAGACACTTCCAGATCAGAAAACTAAGGGTCAGAAAGTTTCCATCATTTGCCCAGGATCTTGCCCCAGGTCATATAGGTGTAAAGGATAAGACCTTGAATCCGCAGCCCATAGGTTTCCCTTGAGTCCGACCCTTGCCTCCAAGGGGGTGAGGATGTGCCCCTCTTGGCTGCAACCTAGTAACCTCCTGACCACCTGTCTGCCTCCCATGCTGTGGCTCTACTGTCACCTCGGCCCACTCCCAGGCGCCACTTCCTGCCCACCAGGACTGCTGGGAGTGTAAACCACTAAACCGCCAGGTGGGAACAACAGTGTCCAGGCCTTTGAACCTCAGGTGGTCAAAGTTCAAGGTGGTTCAAAGTATTGCACAAATCTCTTCTCCACCCCTTTCACTGGTTGAGGCAAGTAAGGTCATGTTTCCTCAGGACTGGAAGGATAAATCAAAAGTCACTTGGTGGAAAAAAAATTAAATCCCCTGGTGGAAAGGGGTGGACAATTAGAGCTCCTCTCCCCACCTCGGCCCCCAGGACAACTCTGCCTCGCCCTGCTTTGAGTCAGCAGTGACCCTGAGGGTTTTCGCCTGCTGGGATTCCCCCAGAGGCACAGTGGTCTGCTCCAGCCACATCCAACAGCAATTTAAAGTGAGTTGAATCATGTTTAAACATTCTGCTCATCACAATGAGGAGAGTAAAAAGGAACAAGTAAAAAAATAAATTTAAGATTAAAAAAATATTTATTTATTTATTTTTAGAAAGAGAGGAAGGGAGGGAGAAAGAAGGAGAGAAACATCAATGTGTCATTGCTTATCATGTGCTGTCAACTGGGGACCTGGCCCACAACCCAGGCATGTGCCCTGACTGGGAATCAAACCAGCGACACTTTGGTTCGCAGGCCCACGCTCAGTCCACTGAGCTACACCAGCCAGGGCCAAGATTTTATTTATTTACTTTTAGAGAGAGGGGAAGGGAGGCAGAAAGAGAGGGAGAGAAACGTCGATGTTAGAAATTGCCTCTGTGCCTAGATCAGGGACCAAACCAGCAATCCAGGCATGTGCTCTGATTGGAAATTGAACTAATGACCTTTGACTTTGTGGGGCGACACCACACTGAGCCACATCGGTCAGGGCTGGGTAAAATTTTTTGAGGTTCTTTTAATAGAGATGACATTCACATAGAATTAACTGCTTCAGTTGTATAATTCCACAGCACGTAGAACATTCACAATGTTGTGCAACCACCACCTTTCCTAGTTTCAAAATATTTTTATCACCCCAAGACAAACCCCATTCCCATAGTCAGTCACTCCCCATCCTCCCTACCTCAGCCCTTGGCAACCACCACTCTACTTCTGGTCTCTATAGATTTGCTTGTTCTGGACATTTCATATAAATGGGATCATACAATGTGTGACCTTCTAGTCTGGCTTCTTTCATTCGGCATAATGTTTTCATGGTTCATCCACATTGTAACACATATCAGGACTCCATTCCTTTTTACAGGTGAATAATAGTCCACTGAGTAGATGGACCACATTTTGCTCATTCATTTATCTATTGATGGGTATCTGGGTTGTTTCTACCTTTTGCCAATTGTGAATAGCGCTGCTATGTATACACATGTACACGTTTTTATTTGAACACTTGTTTTCAAGTCTTTTGGAGTCTAGACATAGGGGTGGAATTGCTGACTCATATGATAACTCTATGTTTAGCTTTTTAAGGAAGATAAAAATTACTTTGAGCAATACATTTATCTAATACAACATGGACAAAATATAATCATTTCAACATGTAACCAACACGGATGTTATTGTAACCCTTCACATTCTTCTTTTCTCACTGATGTCTTTGACACCCAATGTGTATTTCACTTAGAGTGCATCTCAACTTGGACCAGCTACATTTCAAGAGATCAGTTGCCACCTGTGGCTCATGGACACCACCTGGACAGCACAGGTCTGGCGTCACACCCCTCACTCTGGAATCATTCTCAAACTCTGCTGTACCTGGGCATCACCCCCAACACTGCCAGCTGGTGTCCAGGTGCAGGATCCCATTCATCCGTGAGCCCTGGCACTGAGGTAAGTAGGTGACACCTGCAAGGTAGTGTCCTCCCACCCCTACTCTGCCACCTACAGACACATACATCCTGTCATGAACTGAATGTTTGTGTCCTTCCCCAAAATTTGTATTTGAAACTCAACCCCCAATGTGATGGTATTGGAGGTGGGGCCTTTGGAGGTGATTAGGCCCTTGTGAATGGGATTAGTGCCTTTATGATATTATTAGTGCCCTTATAATAGCAGCCACAGAGAGCTCCTTCATCCCTCCCGCATATGAGGACACAGAAAGATGGTCTCACTAGACACCACACCTTAATGCTTGACTGTCAGCTTCCTGAACTGTGAGAAACAAATGTCTGTTGTTTGTAAGCCATCCAGTGTGTGGTGTCCTATTATAACAGCCCAAATGGACCAAGACTTGTCCCAACCAGGGATTTCTAATTAATAAACTTGGAGTAAGATGGGCAGAACAGGTGTGTGCAGACTCCTGGGGACTTACCTGGCACTGTGCGTGTGCACATGGAGGAGGTGGGTGCCTCAAGAGTCTCACAGGAGCTACCTGCCTGCAGAGGCCACTGCGCACATGCAGGGAGCCACCGCTGGCTTTCAGCCGCCTGTGGGTAACCCTGAGTCAGCTGGTGCGGAGCTGGGTCAGGGATGGGGGAGGGTGGTCCAGGTCAACAAGGACCCAGATGGAGCTTCTGCAACATTGCTTCTTGGAGAGATATTCCCGGTTCCTTGGGGCCACACCAGGCATGCCTGTGATTCATTCATCCCAGAGACTGGGACCCCACAGTGGAGGTGGAGAAAGCAGCCGTTAAATATAGCTCAGCACCATCTGATGCTGCAGAGCTGTTGGAAGGAAGCCAGCCCCCGCCCCGACCTGGCCAGCCTCCCTCCAGATTGGGTTCACACACCACACCGCCCCCCTCCCCGCTTCCCGCCTCTCTGCTTGCCTCCTCTTTCCTTGCAGCCTCAAACAGCCTGTTCTGCCAGGCCCAGGCTCAGATGTTTAGGCTTTCTGTAAATGTGAGATATAAAAAGAACTGTGGAGTGGGTGCAGGGGTGGGGAATGGCCACTGGCTGGCTAAAAGATGCCACCCCCACACTGCCCCTAGCATTGCAAACACCCCCTCAGAGAGGAGCAGGCGTGTGCTTACAGGCAGACACTGTGACAAGCCGGCATTTGGAATCAGGCATAAGGAGCCAGCCATCTGGGGGAAAGTCAAGTCTGACTTTATAATAAAAGGCCTCTCTCCTTGGCTGGAGCTAGGCCTTGGAAATTGCAGATTGTGCTGATGGGCCCAGCTGAGGTGGGTCAAGCCTGCTCCAGGAAGTTACCTCCCTTAGGGAGGATGCCAGGGCTGCAGGCCTGGCTTGGCCTTCCCAGGCTCTGAATGCAAATGCAGGACAGTCACAGATGCAATAACATCATGCACCTGTTCCTGGCCCGTGCCTCCGCCTGACCCCGATTCCATGCCCCCTGCTCCTCCACCAGGGTGACTGCCGCTCCCACTCAGCAAGCCTCCAGGCTCTCAGCTCAGGTGCCCACCTCCTGCCTCAGTCCACCGCCCCCGACCCCAGCACTCAGTTCACCCTCCAGTGCCAGCACTCTCTTCCTTCAAGTACACATTGAGCCATTCTGTTCCAGGCCCAGGAGCTGGAGGGATGGCACTGTTCGAATCCTCCTGGGCTCACAGGCCAATGGAGAAGGTGGAGAGCACATCAACAATACTACATCACAAACCAAAAAGAAAAAACACAGAGATGATGAATGATGACTGGGGTGAAGGTGGTAGAAAGGCAGCTCAGAAACAGCATACAGCCCTGGCTGGTGTGGCTCAGTAGATTGAGTGCTGGCCTGCAAATCAAAGGTCGCAGGTTCGATTCCCAGTCAGGACACATGCCTGGGCTCCACGTCAGGTCCCCAGTAGGGGCCGCACAAGAGGCAACCACACATTGATATTTCTTTCCTCTTTCTCCCTCCCTTCCCCTTTCTAAAAATAAACAAATAAAATCTTTTTTAAAAAAACACAAACAAACCATAAATGCTTCTGGCACTGTTCAGGCTATGCCTTCACTTCCAGAATTTTCCGTTTCTTCCCACTCTATCTATAGCTCCCTGGGCCCCTGGGAAATTGGAGAGCTCTGTCTTTGAGAGGGAGACGGTGGGCCCTGGCCAGGTAGCTCTGTTGGTTAGAGCGTTGTTTGGATCGATACACTAGGGCAGCTGCAGGTTTGATCCCTCGCATGTACAAGAATCAATCAATGAATGCGTAAATAAGTGGAACAACACAAACTGATGCTCCTCTCTCTCTCTCTCAAAATCAATAAATAAGAATTTTAAAAAAACAAAAGAGGGAGAAGGTAGGAGACCCCCCCACACACACTGGCTAAAGGCCTCGGTGCTCGTCTGCCAAGCCAGTGCTGGGGCCTGCTCCTCTGAACCACACACACACTCTGAACCACACACTCTTGTCTTGGCCTAAATGTATTGCAACCTCAGTCATTCCACGGCCTATACTTCCTGCCTTAGTGGGGTGCCAAGCAAAAATCCCCTCTAAACAATGAAAAAAAGAAAATCCCATGGAGTAGGGGTGTCAGAGACAGGAGGAGGAAAAGGGAGAATCCATGCGACAGGTCCCCCCCTGCCCTGCACCCTGTTTCTCTCCTCAGCTCAGCAGCTCTGAGTCACCATCCTGGCAGCTGCTGGCCCAGAGCCAGGGCTGGGTGGGACGTGAAGGCAGGCGGTGGGTGGGGAGACCTACTTTAGCTTCTTGTTTCTCCTCCCAGCCCACAGGGGCCTTAGGTCTCAGAGCTCACACCCTGGACCACACCCAGTTAATCCCGGAATCCCCACGCCCTCTGGCCCCCAGAGCCCCTGCCTCTGCCCCTGCCCACCCCTGGGAACCAGGAAGAAAGAAAAGGGCTGCCTGTCTCTGCCCATTGGGTGATCCGCAGAAGCTACCACCCAGCAAGCCCACCCAGCAGGGGCTGAGGAGCTACCAATCCTCCCTCTGGGCAGAGGGTATTCTTTGGCCCAGGCTGTGGTCCTGATGATTCTGCTGACCCCACTGAGCCCTCCCCCAGATGCTAGAACCTGCCAATCACCTCCACTACCAGGATCCCAGCCAAAGTTGGAAACACACATAAGCAGTGTTATTTTACAGCTAGGCTTGTGTAGAGGCTGGACAGTCAAGGCACCTGCCCCCAGATCCCACCCTACCACATCTAGAGACATTTGGGTTGCTATAGCAATAGGAGGAGGCCCTACTGGTACCTAGTGGGTGGGGGCCAGAGATGCTGTTCAACCTCCTCTGATGCATGGGGAAACTCCCACCCCGCACAAAGTGATTTGGCCCCCAATAGTGAGAAATGCTGGCATAGGCCTGGGTTCAAATTCAGATTCTGGCACTTTTTAGCTGTGAAGACTCTATGTAGCAGGCAAGCTGTATAACCTCATTGTGCCTCAATTTCCTCAACATGAAATGAGGACAACAATGCCACAATAAATCTTTGTTGCAAGGACTCCGTAAATTCATACAAGTGAAGTGCTTAAACCAGGAAGCAAGAACTGTTGTGATTATTGTCATTTTTAAACCCTTAGGCTCCAAGTCCCACTGACTAGCTAAACTTGGACAAGTTCTATAGCTGCCTGTCTCAGGGTTGATGCACAGCCCTGGTGTATGCTGGGACCATAAGGTACTGAGTAAATGCTTGCTGGCTCAGAGGTCCCTGAGCCTGGAAGGAGCATTAGGGCTCATAAGACTGTCTGGTTTCTGGGTACCACAGAAGCAATGAGACTGGATGAGTTCAAGTTGCAACACAAGTTAGAGGAAGAGGTTTGAGGAAGATTCAGGCTGGCCTTGAGTGGGAAGCCTGATTGACCTGTGGGCTAGCCACCAGGAAGATGGCAGGAGTGTCTAGCTGGTATTCCTTCAGTTTTCTAGAATACACAGGCTAGCTGCAAGGAGGAATTCAATGAGCACCGAGAGCGGGGGACAGGTACACTAGGGTAATCCAGGACAATCAGAGGATGGGGCAGAGTTTCCCAGGAACCCACGGTTGTGTATGTGTGTGTAATCCCCTGGGCCTAGATTCAGCTGAGAGTGGTGAGGTCAAGCCTGCCTGCTCGCCTGTCTGGTCCAACCAGAAACCCAGGTTTACGAGTGGGACACGTGGCCCTAGGCATGGACCTTGGGTCCAGCCTTCAGGAACAGAGCTGGCTTTAATCCAGTAGAGCCACTGAGAAGTTGGGCAACACATATACACGTCCCTCCCACAGATGTCCACAGTCATGAGAAAGAGGGACAAGCCTAGGGGTAAGGAAGAAGGCAGGGGAATTGAGGACACCTAGGTTGTACTGGGAGACACAGAAGTATTGCTGACTGCAAAGTCCCCAAGGGTCCTCCCTTGCACACCCCCTACCCCCAGTGGCCTCACCTCCAGCAGGGAGAGAAAAGAACCCTGCCCCTGACTGAAAGGAAAGCTTCAGTGGTCCCAGGGCATGCCCCTTCTCCAAGCCTCAGTTTCTGACGAGCTTCACAGCCACCCCTCTTGGAAGGGAATGCCTTATTCCAAACAACAGGACAGTACTTTGAAAATTCCAGTATCTGTTTGCGAGGCAGCATCTGTGGGGATTTGGAGGGTGGCTGGAGGATCCCTGGAACACAGTGTACGAACTTGTGCTCAAAGGGGGGAGGGTCCCAAGAGCCCCATCCCCACCTTATGCTGAGTCTCATTGCTCTAGCCACCAGGGCCTGGGCAGTGAGTAATTGCAGGCTTGCTTTGTCCTTCCTTGAGGCTAAAGTAAGGTTCATTCTGGGAGGGTGGGCCAAAACAGAGGAGGGGAGGGGAGGAAGAGGGAGCCTCAGGTGGAGGCTGGTTGGTGGTGGGCTGGCCCTGAGCCCAGGCGCAGGCCCCTCTGGCCTCTAACACTCCCCTGACTGGGAGGGTGGCCTCCCACGGGCCCTCCCTGCCTGCCCCGGAGTCTAAAGGGCAAAGCACTGAGCTACTTCCTGTTCCAGACACCAGGCAGGGGGCTGGCCCACAGCCTTTCCAGTCCAGCATTTGATTTTGTTTGGTAAATAATGATCACTCTCTCTCTCTCTCTCACACACACACACACACACACACCCACCACCTTTGTCCTTACCAAGGTCCTGCGGGGTGTTTACACTGGTGAAGGGGGAGAAAAGATGGTGAAATCACCCAGCCAGTGGGTCTGAAAATGCCAAGAGGGAAACTTGGCCAGCAAACCTGGTGGGGGCTGAGCCATGGACTCAAGGAGAGAGAGAGAAAAGCCTGTCCATATGTGGCAGAGAGACCTGGGCTCTCTCTCCTCACTTGTGAACAGATCAACTGCTGAGTGAGTGTGTGTATCTATATGTATATATATTTATATTTATAAAGTATAGATATAGATACACACACTCACATTCCATCAATCTTGACAAAAGCCTTTACTCACCCCTTCTCTTGTGCCCAAATCCAGGAGAGAAAGAAAAACAAGGGACGTTGTTTTATTGGAGGTACATTTTTTCTGTGTCTCAAATCCTTCATCTATAAAATGGGGCTAGTGAAAGTGCCTGCTTTAATCCCGACCCAGGCCTGCAGGAGGGTTAACCAAGTGAATACAGGCTGCACACAACACCTAGCTGCTGGCATTCAGTGTCAACACCTGTCTCTTCTTAGAAAAGGGTGTGTCATCTAGTCTATTGCTAACCGGAAGCCCCTGGAGGCAAGATGCTCCCAGAATCTTCTGAGGGTGCTTCTTAGGCTGGCTTGGTCCACAGAAGGGACTTTGCATGAACCCTCAATTACCACAGCTGCTCATTCCCCAACATGTATTCCCAGGGCTCCAAGGAGGAGCTAAGCATTTCCAAGACCAACTCAGCCCCCTCCAGCCCCTAAGGACTGCCCTGTGTCCTGTCAGGCCCTTGGGTGAACTTCCCAATCTGAGAAAAATTGAAGGAAACTGAGGCAGGAACCAAGGAGGGAACTCAGGGGGCATGGCCCCCAAATAACTGGGCAGGGCAGCTGGTGTTGGCAGGCCTGGCTGTGCCTTGCATTTACCTGGGATGCTTGGCTCTCCCCACTGCGTCCCAGAGACCCTGGGATTTCTCAGAGCTCAGCGCAGAAGCTTCCCGTTGAGCCATGCCCTGTCCCCTGGCTGCACAACCCTCAGCCATGGAGGGGAAAAGAGCTTGACCCTGGGAGGCCAATGAGGAGGGCAAGGTCTGCATCTGCCTCACCATTTCCCAACCACTTGTGCAAACAGCATCTGGAACAGAAAAGACGTTGTGTAGTGGCTTGCTTTTCAATACTCTCACTGCCCCCAACTGCACAAACAAACAGGCCAGGCCTCCGAGCTGCTCCCCACAGCTGCACCTCCAGGAAAGAGTTAACAGGAAGCGCCTGGCGTCCCTCAGCCACAGAAGTCATTGTTCTCCAGCAGTCCCCTCCCCCTCATCCAGGAAGACCCTCCAGGGAGTCCCTTCAAAAGATCCAGGCCGGTGTCTCGGGCTGCAGGCCAGCCCCCGGGAGGGCCGGGAGTGTGAGTACAGGAAAAGGAAACCCTCCTAACAAGAGGGCTGGGGCACAGCTGTCACCGCCAAGTCTCAGGGGGTTTCCGAGGAAGAGCGGCTGGGCCCTGCCGTCCCTAGAGGGGCAGCCCTCCCCCACAGTGCCCATCCGGAAGCCAGAGGGCTTTCGTCTTGAGCCTTTAGTTACAGCTGAAGCTCCTACCTCCGCTCCACTTGATTCCCATTCCCCCCCTTTGTACCCTCCCACAGCATCTCTTTGTCCGAGAGTTTCACACTCCACCCCTCCTCCACCTGATTTCAGATCTTCTCATCCTGTCAGCTTCTGGTTAGCAGACTGGTGGAAGGAGCCTTGTGCTTTGTGGAGGCAGCCTATATTTGGGGGACACAGGAAGGAGGAGAGCTGTTAGCCATTCCCTGGGAGACAAGGTGGAGGGGTGGCGGGGAGGGCAGGGTGAAGGCCAGCAGCTGGCAAGCAGATGTGTGTGGAGAAGCTGAGGAGGAAATTGGTGCCAGTCAGGTGGCAGGCAGGAAAGGCAGGAAGCTAGAGGGCCCAAGAGCTTGCCTAGGGGCAGGAGGGAGGCTGTAGGGAAACCGGGGATGCTGAGATGATTTCTTAACTCACAGTCGACAATGTGCTGGGGTGGGGTGGTTTAATCTGGGGAAGATGGGCCAGAAGCCTGGAAGGCTGCGAGATTTCTTCGGAGAGGGGCTCCATCCAAAATGGTCAGGCCTCAGGCCTGAACGTGCAGGTGGAGGGTCTTAGCCCCTAAGCTCAGCTTTCCTGAACACAAATTTGGGGAGCCCAAACTCCTTTTAACACGAAGTGGGTGGAATAACAAACACCCTAGACTGAGCCTCAGGAAACACACATAAAACGCTCTCCTAAGAGCGACCCTGGACCCTCAGGTGAGGGCAGTCAGGGATCTCCTGATCACAGGCGGGGCGCTCTCGGTTCTCATGGAAGCCGGTGTGGGGTTCTGGACTCCCCTGAACACATGTGGGGGGCTTCAGCATCACACCCCTAGAGCTGCTACCTTGAGCCTCAAACTCCAACGACCCTCACTTTCCTTCCTCTTTTTCCAGATTCTCAGCCCACCCTCAGCCCTAGACAACCCCATGTGGTCTCCACCTCCTGGCGCGGTGCCTAAGTCCCGCCCCCGCATTCTAGAGTTGGGGCCCCGCCAAGCTCTGACTGTCTGGACAGAATCCGGAAGGGACCGGTTTGGGGGCCAGGGGCGTGGCCTGGCCCACCCACTACACTGGGAGTTCTGTACAGTAGCTCCGTGCAGTGCGCGCGGGGTGGGGGGAGCTGGGCCCGGTGGGGGAAAGTGCCCGTGGAGGGGTAAATTTGCATGTCCCGCCCCATCTGCATCTGACTCCCAGAGATCGCTCCTCCTCCCCACCCCGGCCTGTGACTAACCCGGAGATCCTGTCTGACACTTAAATTTCCTGGAGGAGATCAAGTTCCCGCCCCGCCCGGCTGGCGGCTAGGCCAAGGCCGGCATCTCCCACCCCCCACACCCCCATCCTCCGCCACCCCTGCCTTGGGCAGGCCCTGGCCCAGGCTCCTGGAACCGGGTAAACCGGTCTGGGTGCTGCTTCTGGGGTGGTCCGACCTGTGGCCCCGCCCTTTCCCAGCTCAGCCAAAGCTGAACTGGGACGTGTATGCACCGCGAAGGCGGAGAGGGGAATCTCAGGATGGGTAATACACAACTAGAGCTGTCCCCTACTTGCTCTCCTGTTGGGCGATCGTCTCTGGGCCTCAGTTTCCAGATCTGTAAAAAATGAACGTTGGAAGGACCTCAAAGGAAAGTTGCAAAGGCATCATTCATTCACAAAAACTAAGGCTTGTCTCAGTCCTCTTGGAGGCCCCAAGCTAGAAGAAGAGACAAAGCCAGAAGCAAATGTAAAATTGTAGTTGTGATAAGTACCGCTACTACTACAAAAAAGTAGCTCTTGATCTGAGCGTTAATAATGGTAGGGATCTTGGATCAAAATGGGGGGCAGATAGGAAACGCTTTCCTGAAGATATGCCTTTAAGCTGAGGTGACTCAACAAGGTGAACAGGGAAGGCAAAAGCACTGTAGGAGAGAGAATACACAAGGCCCCTGTGCCTGGGACGACTGAAAGTAGGAGGAACAAAAAGCAGGTCAGTATGACTGGAGGGTGATGCAAGATTAGGCCAGAGATGGACTGGGTCCAGATTCAGCAGGACAATGATAGGGCAGTTGTCCCTCTTTCAGAGGCAGAATTTTCCTAACTCTGGGACATTGGGCAAAGGAATTCAATGTTATTTAAATAACGTGGATTACATCTCCCATCCTCTCTTTTTTAGCTTTCAGTCCCAGCTAGTTTTCTGACTAAAGGATAGTCTTCCTCCTTTGGCAACAGTGTGTCATTAACCTTGCTAATCTTTGTAACTAAGAAAGCTGTCTGGAGCCTCACACTGGCTACTGTTTCAACAGGATCTTGTGACAGTGTTTCATTTTCATTTGTAACTTTTATGAACTGTTACTTTCTAAGTACACTGGGTAATTAACTCACCATTAAGTTTTAAAAAATTAGATAAATAATAGTATAGTTGTTACACAGATCTGATAAAAACACTGAACCTCATCTGTCTGAAGTGGGGGAAATTCTATTCTAAGAGCCATAGGAAGCCATGGATTAAATGAGAATAAATATTCAGCACTTAGCACCTGCTTACCCTAGACAACCTCATTCTCTCATTTTGGCCTGGGCTGGACATTCATTCATGAAATCGACATTTGAATGGGGGAGCAGATGCTAAATAAAACATAAATATATCTTTTCAAATGCTGAGCAGTGCTCCAAAAAAGGCTGACCACAGTGGCAGAGTGGGGTGCTAATTCAGACCAGGTAGGCAAAGAAGGCTTCCCCAAGAAGGTGACATTTCAGCAGAAACCTGAAGAAAGTGAGGATGCACATTTGGGGGAAGGGCATTGCAGGTAGAAGGAAGAGTGAGTGAAAAGGCCCTGGGGCTAGAACATGCTTGGCCTGTTCTGCAAGCAGAAAAGAGGCCAGTGAGGAAGAAGCAGAGAAGAGCTGGGAGAGCGAAATAATCCAGTTTGTGTTTTACAAGATCAGTAGAGTCGCTGCGTAGAATAAACTGTGGGGACCCAGGGAGGGAGGAAGCCCCTTCCCTTCCCAAATCTAGGTGAGAGGTGATGGAGCCATGAGGTTGGGGAAAGTCTTGGAGTGGAAGGATAGGTCAAGCTAATAGGCCCTGTGACTGGATGGAGTGTGAGGGAAGGAGAAAAAGGGATTTGAGGATCCCTCAGTTGGAAGGCTGGCAGGAAACAGCAAGAATTCTCTTTGGCTCCCCTTCTCTTTAGAATACCTTAGACCCCCCAGGAGGCCACTGGGATGGGAGTCAGCACAGAGGTGGCATTTAGAGCCCTAAGACTGAATGAGGCTGCGGGGGGGGGGGGGGGGGGTTGGGGGCGCAAATGTAGTCAGAGATCCAAGGTCTGATGCAGGAATCACTGGTAAGGCAGAAGGAGGGCATGAGTGTAGGCCCTGGGTGAGAAAAAAAAAAAATCAACCCTGCCAAGTCACTGGAATATGATCAAACCCTGGAGCTGGGAGGGAAGGCAGAAACCTGTGTTCACATTGAGCTAATGGAGAAGAGGGTAACTTTATCAAACCCTCTGGCCTTAACACAGCATCTGTGTAGTTTTCCATACACAGTGGTACCTCGGTCCTCCTCATTAATTCCTTTGAGAATTAAAGGAATTCTCAAATTTGCAAGCAGACTCACCGCAAGCAAGCGGTGATTGATGAGACTGATGAAGCATTTTGTCATGCAGAGTGGCCTTGTATACAAGCTCTAGCAAGTGTGGCAAGTGGTGAGCAAGTGCTGAGTGCTGAAACATTTTTTCTCATCAAAATGCAACGAGTACCAGGTTCGACAACTTCTGAAGCCGACAAGTACTGAGGCACCACTGTATACGTACTTTTAGTACTGTACGTGTTTTTAAATGGCCAGCACTTGTCATCCTGACCTCTAACAATAAAAAATAACACTGTGTGCCAGGTACTTTACATGTACTATCTTGCTTAATCTTCCCAATGAACCTAGAGGTTGGGACTATTATTTTCCAAAATTTATAGCCAGAGAAATGAAGGCCCAGAGAGGTGAAGTAACTAACTCAAAGTTGCACAGGGCAAGTAGAACTGGCTGTCTGGCTCAGAAATCTGTGCTTCTTACTCCACAACTTCTGCAGCTGGACTTCATCCCCAGCATCATGGTTCCAGGTTATCTCTGTTGCCTGAGTGTGTCGATCTATCGGGCTCAGACCTTTTACCTTTGGGATGGGGAGCCATGGTTAGTTCACATTCTACCAGATCAGTCCAGTTGGATGGGCATGTAGCTTGTTTCAAATCTGCCAATTTCAGACAACACTGCAAGGTGAACACCCTTCTGGAATATTCTCCTGGTTCCCTGGAAAATCAGCTGATCCTAAGATATGTGACACTTGGTAGTTTTCACACAGACATTGTCCAATCAATTACTCCCGAAGGGCCTGCCCCAATAACCAAGCACCATGGAAAGGACTGAGAACTCCAAGCCCCATCAATATCGGTTATTGTGACACGTTTTCGATGTTGCCTATTCTGCTGGGTAAAATGAGGTCTCTGGGAGGAGTATATCTTAAGGGAATGTGTGTGTGTGTGAGGTGTTGGTCTCTCTCCCACCTATCATCTCCAGCCCCATTCCCCTGTGGCCGGCACCGGAAACGCCCAAGCGGCCGGGGCGGGAGGCGGCCAAGCCGCTTCCCGCGGAAGGAAGGGCCCGGCGGTTCCTGCGACAGGATGCACGGTGAGGCCCCTTCCCCAGCAGCCGCGGACTTCCTGGGGCCGGGCCAGGTTCTCAGGGGAGTTGCTCCTGAGGGGACACATCGAGCTACCGTTAGGGGTGCGGGGCCCCAGTCCACCTACCTCCTGCTGGGAAGTTCTGGGTCAGGCCTTCAAGTGGGTGGCGCCAAGTCTCCCATCTTTCCCGGGAAGGGATCAGGCAGCCATTCTAGCTAGCTAGGCTAGAGTCCCCAGGAGGTGAGGGTGCAGGGTGCTGAGAGGCAGGAAGGGGTCTTGGGAAAGCGGAAGGGGTGGGAGGGAGCCTGGAGGTGCCCTGGGGTGGGTCTGCTTCTTCACAGCATTCTCCTCCATCCCCCCCTCCCACCTCAGGGTCATATCGCCTGGGGTCCTGGGAAGCCAGCGGCTGGCAGCTTGTCATCTGGAGGTGGGAGGAGTGCTCTCCTGCGCCTCCCGCCACCCTCTCTCCACACCTGCGGCTTCTTTGTCCTCCCCACAGATCATCTCCGGGCCAGTACCGAGTGAATTATGAGGACTTTCACCCCTGGGGTGGTTAACCTGGAGCTAGGGTGCGTCCAAAGCAAATAGCAAGGACTCCCCGAGCATTTCTAAATCACAGCCTCCTCGTGGGGAAGCTGTTTAAAGGCAGGACTCCACAGACGAGGAAACTGAGGCTGGGAGCTTACCTCCAGGCCCGGGCCACACGATTTCACAGCCAGAGATGGGAACATGGCATGAAGAGCACTTCAAAGCTTACCTACTTAGTTTCTGAAGCAGCCCCCACCTGGGCCGGTGGGGCCCCACCAGAGCTGATTCAGTTGGTCAAGTGCCAGCAAGAGTGCGGGGAGTGAGAGGCAGTTCAGGCATCTGCCAGGGTTCAAGTGTCCAAAGGAGGCATGGTTCCCCGACTACACACGGGGTGGCTGTCCCCAGCAGCGTACCCCCAACATCTGAACTCTGAGAGCCCGCTTACCTCGACGTGTGGGGGAATTTGTAAGGAGCCCTCAAACGTGCAGCCTTGGAGTCAGAGCTCCAGGGCACCCGGCATGGAAGGGTTCCAACCCCTCCTGCCTACTTAGGATCCTGTCAGACCGGTTTCTGCGACCCCAGTTAGCAAGCCGCTCCAGCTCTTGACCTCTTAACTCTGCCCCTCCCCCACCAAAGAAAGCTAAGAAGGCGGTCTTTTTATTCAAACGGTCTTTATTTTCGTATCTGGCATCTCTAGCAAAAAGCCATATAAACAGAATTAAACAGAACCCACCAGAGTACATACTTTCACAATGCCCTGGCTAAAATCTCCCCCACTCCAAAATGGCCCAGTCTCACCAGCAACTGGTCCTAACTCATCTTTACAGCGCTCTGAATACGTTCTTCCCCCGTTTTTGTGATTCAGACCAAAATCTTCTGGGTTGGTTGTGTCTGTGTTCGAGGGTCTGTGAACATAATACCCCCACCTCGAACGCACCAAATGAGAAAAACTTTAACGTTGAGTTAGATGAGCTTCCCCCTCACCCGAAGGCGCAGGGAGGCAGGGTGAAGCACGCCGGGGCTAAGTGACTCAGGCAGCCCTCCTCCCAGGCCCCACACCCACGCAAGGCAACAGGAAGCTCCCCACATCTGCCCCATGACGCAACGATGACCGCTTGCATAAGTATGTCACTGGAGGGGGAAGAACGGTGGATGGAATGCTCCGAGTTGGGAATGGGAACACCAACTGCTGAAAAACCTTGTAAGGGCAGTATAGCCCTCAGCAAGAAATAAAGTCCGACCCTGAGGAATTTCATGAACCAAGCCTCCTTCTCCCGTCCCAGAAGGAGACGGGAAAGGCCACGTCCCCGTTGGTTAAGAGCACCTGTGGGCGCGGCAGGACTCGGAGGAAGGCGCCCGGGCCCTGGGCTCAGGCTCCTTGGCGCCGCAGCTGCACATGGGTGACGACGGCTCCCCGGGGGCCTAGTCCCTTCTCCGGGCTTCTCCATAGACCCGGCCGCGGCTTCTCTCCACCGTTTCCGCGGGCGCTCCCGCAGGTCTGGCCTGGCCTCGAGTCTATGTACTCGGGCCGACGGTTTGGCCGGTGCTCTGGGCTCCCGCAGCGCCGCTCGGGATCCCTCAGAAAGCCACCACGGCCCGCACGAGCACATTCAGCATGCTGTCCGCCGGGCGGCACACCGGCTTTGCCTCACAAGCGGGCTGAGGTGGCACCGTCGGGGGGACGGCGGGGCTGCAGTTCAGGAGGCCGGAGAAGCGCCTCTGTAGGACGCGCGCTAGGTTGGGGAAGGCGCCCTCCGCTTGTGCGGGAGGGGGCTGCAGACGATTGGGGACCTCAGAAGACTCCCCTTCCTCCGCACCCTCCTCTTCTAGTCGGGCTTTCTTGCTCGGTACCAGTCCAGCGTCCCCGCTGTTGGTCAGGCTGCTGCTTCGGCGCTTGCGGCTGATTTTGGCGGGGCGCGGGGCACAGCGGGCAGGGGACTCCTCGGCTCTCCGCGCCTCCTGCGTGTCCATGGGCTCCGGGCAGAGCTGCTCACCGTCGGGGAACGCTGCCTCCACTCTGGTTTGAGCTTCCCGCGGTGGGTGTAGGCGAGGATCAAGGGAGCACGGGGGCTGCGAGGGCACCCCGGGCTCCTCGTGGGCTTCTACCTTGGCAGAGAGGTAGACTTCCCGGGCGCTACGCATGATCAGAGACAACTGCAGACTCCGGTGTAGCCGCAGCCCTCCGCGCTGCATGCGTGAATGATACATCTTCCACACCGACAGGGTCATGATGCGTTGCGCCTCCTTCTGCACCTCCATAGCGGCTCGACGGCGGGAGCGAGGGCGGCGGAGATTCCTCTGCTTAGCAGGTGCACTCTGGAGAACACACTCGCTCACGTTTCTCCCCACAAGCCAAAAAGCGCTGTAACGCACCTAGGTCGCTCTGCCCGCGCGCCCGCCACCGGGGCCCATTTGTACCCGAAGTAACGTCACGAACACGCCCCGCCCAATCAGAGCGCTGCTTAGGGCTTTCCACTGCGTTCGGGCCAGACACGCCTTAAAGCGACAGGGAGGAATTTCCCGAACGGACGGACAAAAGGGCCGCGAGCCCGGACGAGGAGGAGCATTTCCCGGTCCACTCTGAGTTCTCGAGGTGGTATCTTTCTCAGGTCCTCCCCACTCCTGCACTGCAATATGCCGGCGCATAGGCCCAGGGGAGCGGGGAAAAGGGTGAGCCTCAGGGCCCACCCACATGCTAGAGTTTGCAAGCCCCAGGAGGTCGTAGGCAGCTAGTTTCCCTTTGCTCCAATAACGATGCTAACTTATTAAGTGGTTACTACGTGCCAAACGATGCTAAAGGCTTTCCTTTCATAAATATTACTGATCCTTCACCTCCACTCGGCGGAGGATACTGTTGTTATAACAGAGACCTTCACGTGGGGAAACCGAGACAAACTGCCTAGTCCAATATTTGCTGAACGAATAAATGGGCCGACTGAGGTGAAAGAAGGCCACTGGGGACTCCAGCTCTACAGTATCTAGCGTATGCCAGCCATCCTCACTCCCCTTGTCTGTAGGCGGTAAGAAAGCGGGCAAGCTGTCTGGTTCCAGGGCAAAGCTGCCGCTCTACGGGCGGCGGAAGTTTGCAGACACGAGCGCTGCCCGGGCTGCCATCTCTGCGCACCACACTAAACATCCTCTCAGTTTTCTTCGGCACAAGCTCCAAGGATGCGCTTGGAGTTCTCAAGGTGGAGGACCTGACCTCACGACATCCGGGTGAACTCGTGGCTTCCGCCCCCTAAACGAAGCAGTCGTGCTCCGGCTCTGCACCCCGGGAGGCGCAGTTGGGATAGGAGTTGAAAACTGACCAACACAGAGATAGAGCAGATAGAAAACATCGGCCCCATGCTCCGCCATGAGCTCTCTCTCCAAACCTATTTTCACTTCCTCCCCCAAAAGGGCTGCAAAATTGCTTGAACGGCTCCATTCATTTGTGGCGCGGGCCCTTTAAGGGAAGGCCCCACCCACTAAAATGGTGAGCAGAGCCTTCCCGCCACTGGGTCGGCGGTACAAGCAGAACTAATTTTGGAAGTACTGACGTAGGGAAAGCGCCGAAGCCACTTCCGGATGCCCATATAAAGACAGAGGCCGCGCTCTCCTTGCAGGGCAATAGCCAGCTTCTTCCGGGCGTGCGTACGTGTGTAGGGTCTTGGCCTCCAGACACGCCCCCTTCCTTTCCCCTTTCCGGGCAACTACTGCTGGCAGGAGCCTCCGGCTTCCGGACACCCGTTTTGCGGGCGGGCGAGGAAGGTTTCGCTTCCCTCCGGAGAAGCCAGGAAGGCGTGACGCCCCTCAGGGAATGCCCTCTGTGGGCGGGTAGGAGTGACCTCAGGGCTCCCACTGACACATCCCGGGAACCCTACATAGTGACCTTGCCAGCACTAGGGGCGACTCGGTGAGGACTCCTTCATCCCAGTCTACACAGTTATTTCTCTCTGCAGGACCCTCTCCAGGTATTACTGTTCTTCCCCCTAAAATTCTCTGTCACCCTTGGAGGATGCTCCGGTTCCGCCTCCTGCACATGGGGACTCAGCAATTATCCCCCCTAAAAGACCCAGAAGCATCTCCGGGGCGTCCACGAACGGCCATCCCGCCCCAGGGTGACCTCGATATGCCCCTTCTCCGTAGGAAAAGAGGGGAGTTCAGCAAAACACACAGAATGCCCGCGCCTCACCCCGACCGCGGGAAGGTGGGACAACCACCTCTTCCTCCAACCTTTCCCAAACCGGCCACTCCCGAACCTGAGCTAGTACGATCTCCCAGGACAGGATCCGGGTGCAGACCCAGGGGCTTCGTTAAGAGTTATCTACAAATCAGCCCTGGCTGGTGTAGCCCAGTGGATTGAGCACAGGCTGCGAACCAAAGGGTTGCCAGTTCGGTTCCCAGTTGGGGCACGTGCCTGGGTTGCGGGCCAGGTCCCCAGTGGGGGCCACGTGAAGGGCAACCACACGTAGATGTTTCTCTCTCTCTCCCTTCCCCTCTCTCTAAAAAAATAAATAAATAAAATCTTTAAAAAAAAAAAAGTATCTACGAATCGAACGAGCCCTTTCTCCAGACACAATCTCGCCTGATTTTCAGGGAAGTTTTCTTTTATTTACAATGCCCACAAAGGAACTGAGGTTGCTCTGCAACAATTCGAGGGGCTGGGTCTCGGACCCAGAGATCCCAAGTTGCAACTCCAACCCGGCAGACAGAAATAGGTAGGGCCAGCCTGTGGGCGGTGGGATACGCCGGCGCGAAGGAATGGGGCATGCTCTCAGAAAGCATTCTCTGCCCACAACCAAGATGGCCGCGGAGGGGGCGAGAGTCCCTCACTTCCGGCCTCCGAGGTCTCTCTCTCTCCGGGCGGTCCGACTCTCGATGATGACACGAGTCACGTGGCGGGGGCGGGGGTGGTGGCCTGTTCTCCGCAGCTGGGAGGAAACCTGCTAGCAAGGCGGGGAGGGGGCTTAGCCTCCGACGGGGGGGCGGTGACATGTCTCTCGAAGACCCATTTTTTGTAGTCCGAGGGTGAGTGACAGTGATGGGGGAGGGCAGAGGGTGCTCGGGCCCTTGCCAGCCCGTGCCCGGATGCGGGCCACAGCGTACCAAAAGGTCCGGGGGTGCGCGGGCGGGATCGCCCGGTGGCCGAGTGAGAGAGGTACGCAGGGGGATGTGGAGGTCCTCTGAACCACACCCTCCCCTCATTTGGGAGCGCAGCAAAGGGCGGGAGGCCCGCTTGCTCCCAGCCGCGCCCGCTATGCCCCTGCCTGCAGCGAGGTGCAAAAAGCGGTGAACACATCCCGCGGGCTGTACCAGCGCTGGTGCGAGATCCTGCAGGAGGGCGCCGCGGTCGGACGCGAGGAGCTGGACTGGACGACCAATGAGCTGCGGAATGGCCTGCGCAGCATCGAATGGGACCTCGAGGACCTGGAGGAGACCATCGATATCCTGGGGGGTGGGGGTGTTGGAGGGCTCCTTGGGAGAGTCCATTTGCCGTGGCCGGGGGAGCTGGGTACCAGGGAGGCGTTGAGGCCTTTGAGGAAGAGGAGAGGGTTGTATCTGGCTTTGTCCTTGACTCTCGACTCGCGGCCTACGCATAGTGGAAGCCAACCCGGGCAAATTCAAGCTTCCAGCTGGGGACCTGCAGGAGAGAAAGGTGTTCGTGGAGCGGATGCGGGAGGCAGTCCAGGTGAGACGAGGTTCCGATGGGGTGAGGGTGGGGTCGTGGGGGTGTCTTTACTCTCTGATGCTGTCCTGATCCCCAGGAAATGAAGGACCATATGGTCAGTCCAGCGGCGGTAGCCTTCATGGAGAGAAATAGAGAGGTAAGGCATCCTGACCCAGCATCCTCACGGGATCTTTCGGGGTGGCCCTCTCCTCCGTGTGTGCCCGTTTCCCGGGAAAGTGTATGCCTGCCCCTTATGTGCAGTGCCCATCCTTTCTGTGTGCAGTTCTCTTGGCTCTCTACCTGCCCGCTCTCTGTGTGTTTATACCGGAGCCCTCACTGATCATATACTCCCTTCTGCCTTCTCCTGGAAGTCTGTACTGGTTTCTCAGGGTGGGTGGATGGTGTCTGTATATCTATCCCATTTCTTTGTTCTGTGTGTTACTGTTTACAGCATATATGCCTATGTTTTTGCTCTGTGTATGCACTTGACCCATCTGAGTATGTGAACTTGGCTTCTGAGTGTGTCCTGTCTGCCTTGGGCATACACACCCTTTCCCTCTGTGGGTGTGCTTGCCTTGTGTGTGTCTGTTAATGCCTTTTGTGTGCATACTCCCTACTGCCTGTATATGCACCTTTCTCCTTTGCGTTGTGTGCCCATTTTTGTATGTTGTGAAACCACCAGCTTCTCCCCATCCCATTATAAACCCCATAAGGGTTCTGAGATGGTAGGGGAACTGAGGTCCACACCAGCTTGGAGTCCTGTAGCAGTACCCACAAGTGTTCCTGGTGTGCTGCCTTGGGGATTAAAGTACAAATTCTTACAGACATCTGTTTATGTGGTAATAAGTGTTCTCCATGGATAAATTCATTTCCTCATTCCAACATAAGGAAGCAGGGATTCTAGTTCTCCCCATTTTACAGGTAGGAAACTGATGCACAGTGAGGTCAAGTGTTACGGCCTTGGGGTCAGTCATCTTGCTAATAAGTGGGCCTTGGGAACCCAGGCCATCCCACTTCAGAGACTGACTTACTAACTACTGTCTAAATTTGCCTGTATCTGGCTCTATGGTGAGTGGGCATCTGTGCCCGAGCCTGTGATCTGTGCCCCTCCAGATGCTGATGGGCAAACCAGCCACCCATAAGTCATCCAGTGACTTGCTAGATGCCAGCATGGTCTCAGCCTCCTCTCGCTACATTGAGGAGCAGCAGGCCACGCAGCAGGTTTGTGTGGGTAGCTGGGCTGTGGGCTGGAAGAGCCTGTGGACAGACAACTCAGGGCTTCCTGATGACAGCAGTTCCAATCTGCAGCTGATCATGGACCAACAGGACCAACAGCTGGAAATGGTGTCTGGGAGCATCCAGGTTCTGAAGCACATGTCCAGCCGAGTTGGAGAGGAGCTGGATGAGCAGGGCATGTGAGGCCAGGACCCCCAGGGTGGGCATGGAGCCTGAGGCAGGCTTCACTGGGGGACCCTTCAAGGGCTAAAACCATCTTGGTCTTGGCAGCATGCTGGACGCCTTTGCTCATGAAATGGACCACACCCAGTCACGAATGGATGGGGTCCTCAGGAAGATGGCCAAAGTATCCCACATGACAAGTGGTGAGTCCCCTGGGGAAGGAAGTTAGGGGGGTGGGGGGCATGGGGTGCTGCTGCCACCCCTGTGACTTCTGGCTCTCTCACCCCCAGACCGCCGACAGTGGTGTGCAATTGTGGTGCTGTTGGGAGTGCTTCTCCTGGTTCTCATCCTGCTCTTCTCTCTCTGACCCTGGGCCTCTCCGGGGAGCTGATCCCTCAAGCTGGGGGAGCTGGTAGGGCCCTGCCCCCTGGAAGAAGGGGGTCATGCCTGGGGAGCTATCCCAAGGCTCTCACCCAGAGCCAGTGGGACCCTTGGGGACCTGGGTCCCAGCCTCTGCCACTGGTTCTTTTCCAAGTGCGCTTAAGGGTTGGTGGAGGTAGGAGGACCTCAGAACACCTCGCCCCATTTCTATTTTCAGTGCCCCAAAGCCATTTATTTACCTCTGTGCCTTCCTTCTATGTGTGCCAACTTGGAAATAAAATCCCAGCCTTTTTTATACATATTTATATCATATGGCATGTTGACTTGAAACTTGCGGCTGCCTCCTGAAGGGGAACTCTTAATTCTAAACCTGTTTGCTCGCACTGTGGCCCAGGTGTGTGTGTGTGTGTGTGTGTGTGCTTGTGTGCATGTTAGGGATTTCAGTGGTCAGTATTGGGTGCAGAAAAGACTATTCTGGTTTATTTCTTGCGGATAATTTGATTACCACTGGAAATTTCAAACCACGAATCTTGAGCTTTTGGAGTTCAACCTGAACATCTTTTGCCTGTTTTGTGTCCAAGGTAGGCAAATGCCTTAGCCATGGAGCTGAGTGGTCATGCAGAGGTAACACTGGGCTCCAATGCACACCTGGTTTCTTGTTCTCTGTGATGGATGTATCACTTTTAACAAGGCAGCCTTTGTAAATTTAAGGGCTTTGCCATAGAACCTTCCTGAATATGAAATGGTTCCTGTAAGCCAGGTAAACTTGTAAGTATTGTGACCTTTAGATTGTCATTAGTTTGCACCCCCCACCTTCAGTGACCAGGCCCAGGAACCACGCATCTCACTCCCTTACATACGTGTTATAAAGTACTATATTACAAGGTTGTTATTACATCATGCCAATTTGTCAAAACCTTAAAGAACAAAAAATATACAGAATCCTTTTTTTTAAATGCCATTGTGTGGGTTTTCTTGATCCATTCTATACTTAGAAATATTTCTAAGTCTTTCTTGGGGCTAAAAGTTGTGCTCGGAGTCAGATGGGACAGAGCCACCTATGGGTTTTTGTTGGTATTGCTCTCAAAACCCTTTCTGGCAGCTGAAGCTGGACTTCAGGACTCTAAAGAGGCTGGTCTTACTGAAACATTGAAGTCACCCTGTGAGGTGGAATGCAATTGACCTTTGAATAACACAGGTTGGGCCATTTATACACCAATTTTTTAAATACTGTAAATGTATACTGATTTTCTTAATCTTTTCTGTAGCCTACTCTAAGAATACAGTGTATGGTACATATACAAAATGTGTTCCTTCGCTGTGGTATCAGTAAGGCTCCTGGCCGACAGTAGACTGTTTGAGGGGAGTCCAGTTATAGTTTTTGACTGCACAGGGAACCCAGGTTGTTCAAGGGTCAACCTCAACTCTATTCCTCAAGTCATTTTCATGGATACCTGGGCTCCCTTGTTATCACAGGGCCAAAGGACTTGGCCTGGGCAGAGATGTAGCTTCCCTGTCCACATCCTAGCACAGATCTTTTGTTGACTCAATGGGATCCCTCACATAAGTAAATACCCTTCCTAGCTGCTTTAAACAGCTGAGTTGATGGGACTCTAAAGCACCTCCATGTCTTTACCATGCTCCATCAAACCTTTTGTCCTTTCATATCCTCAGGACCCTACAGCTAGACTTGCCATCTCAACTTTTGGCTGTTTAAAACCTGTGTTGGCTTGGGATGGTGTGAGGGGTGTGTTTGGGCTTTGTTCCTGGGGTGGGGGTTTGTCAGACCACAGGGCAGCCAGTGAGTGGGTCATGTAGCTCATTCAGTGCAGCTGCCACCCTTCTAGCTTTGGTGGAGCTTCCAGGGGATGGCCGCATGGGAATTTGGGGTCAGGTGTGCAGGAGCAGCCTGTGGGTCATGTGAATCTATAGCTTGGGCAGCCAGGATCTGCATCTGTTCCTGCCTGAAAAGAATGTGCCATCCCTACCCTCACATTGATGCTCACATGACATCTGGCATGGGAACTTCCCAGTGCACCCTGAGCTATGACCTTCCTGCTTTGTCAATACAAAACCCTGGGCAGTGAAGGCATCACTCTGCATAATGGGAGACCCATATGTGGTGAGCATCCCTTCCCAGTGAGCAGCATGCAGCAGCGCTGTTACAAAGGCGTTTAGTTTATTCTCCTCATCAGTGTCACTGATATTCTCATGTTCACATTTCCCAGTGCGCTCCTCTCCTTACAGTAGTTAATGTGCAATCTCACTTACAGGCCAGGGAGGGGGGACTTGGCCCAGAGCAGGGCAGGTGTTGGCACTCCACGTGGACACAGCAGGTGGCCTGTCCTACGGGATGAGGGGCAGCCAGGGGAAGCCTCTAGTCTTCTGTGTGTTGGTCTGTGATTCTCCATCCCTGCTCCTTCCTGGCTGCCTGGGTGGGGCAGGGGTGGGGGCATGCAGCTCAGAGCAGGGCAGGGGGAAAAAGGAACAGCAGCAGGCTGCCCTGGGGGGTAGGGGCAAGGTGGATGGGCACAGGGGTGGCTCCTGGGGTAAGGCACGACCCTGTCTTTGGCTCTCCTGGTGAGGAAGTTCCTCCCCTGCACTCCTGCCCAGCCCCTCTCCCCACACCCCCAGACCAACACACAATCCCTGGAGCCAGGGGAACCTCCTGGGGGTCCCTGAAGCAAGGGGGCTCTGCCACCCAACTCAGCGATGCAGGGGTGAGGAGGAAGGATGGGGCAAGCCCTGCCTAAGGACAAGGCAGGGACTGGCTGGGCAGGGCCCTGCCCAGAAAAATGGGTGGGGAGAGAACCAGTCTCAGGAGCTGGCCCCCAGCTAAGGCCTGGAAGGGGGAGAAACTGGGGACTCCTGCTTCCTTTTGGGGGCTGGCTGGAGCCCCAGCCCACCCTTCTGTGGCCCCAAGGGCCCACCAAGCGACCAGGATATTGTGCTTTGGGATGATGCTGGGGTAGGGTGTCAAGGCCAGGATGAAGGGCAGGGGAGGTGTGACTAAGGTGCTTGTGCTTTAGCTTGGGGTGTCAACTCCCTCTCATATGTTCCCCCCCCACTCGGACCAGAAAGAAGGGTGCCAGGATCCCAGCCAGACTGGACACCCTTCCACCAGAACAAGCAGATGCTTGAGGGACCCCTTTCCCACAGGCTGGTGGGGACTGCTGGGTGGGGGGAGGCCTCCAAGTCCGATTCCAAGGGTCCACTGGGGAGGCCCCCCACTCACCTCTGGCAACCCCCTGCCTCTGGAAGCAATGGGCTGTCAGACTTGGGAAAGAGACGAGAGGTGAGGCGGTGAGGAAAAGGACTGGAGACAAAAACTGTCAAATGACACCCAGCATGGGTGGATGGGGAGTAGAAATAAACAAGAACCCTCTGGTTCACACATAAAACTCAAAAAAATCAAACATTCGCACTGGGTGAGGCTAGAACAGGAATGGTTAGAAAGAAAATTCAGCAAAACAACTGCTAACAATGGAGTGGGTCCTGCCCTGTCCCCAGCACTGGGCTCTGCCAACAGGCCAAGACCAGGGAGACCCTTCACACATAGCCCTGTGGGGGAGCTGGCCAGACCCAATAGTCCCAGTGGTGGCTGGGCCTGGGCCCCACCTCAGAAATGTGCACCCACACTCCACATGCACGCAACACAGTCAGCCTGCCCCCACCCCCCACCCCATCCTGCCTTCCACGGCCCCCGGGACCAAAGGGGACATCAGACACAGTCCCACTGGTTTGAAAAATAAAAGGAATCTTATACTTCAGTATTTCATTAGCTAAAAAAATGTTTTAAAAAGTATGTACAGGGGTTGGGGGCTGGGAGCCCTGCCGTGGGATGGGGTGGGGGAGGGAGGGAAGGGCAGCAGCCCACCAGCCTGCCCCCCTGGTTCCAACCCTGGTCCCACTGCCTCTCATACCTTCATTCGTTTCAAAGCAAAACTTCTACACACGCACACGCACACGCACCTATGAGCCCCGGAAACCTCTCGTCCTATCGTCAAAGACTCTCCGTCTGCACCCCTCACTCAGGACTTGCCCCTCTCAGGCCACAGGGGACTGAACAGGGGCAAGAGAGGCTGAGCACAGGGTCAGGGAGAAGAGCACTGGGCCCACCACCGCCTGTCACCTTAGGTCAGTCCTGGGATTTCTCTGAGCCTCAGTTGTCCTCAGCTGTCACAAGGGGAGTCCCCACAGCCTCGCCTAACCCAGCCCCAGGTGCAGGGACAGACGAGGGAGATAGGAAGGCGCTTTCGGAAACGTGGAAGCACTGGGAGGTGGTGGCAGAAGGGGTCCTGAGCACCCCTGGGCCCCTCTGCAAGTCCCAAGGGGCTGCAGTGATGGGTGGAGCAGAGGACTGCCCCCAGACCGGCCCCTCCCCTGCCTGGCCTGGTTGAGTGGAATGGGGAAACAATTGCTAGGGGTTAGGAGAGGGGAGCAAGTGCTCCCCAACTGTGCACAAGTGTGTGCGAGAGAGAGAGAGAGAGAGAGAGAGAGAGAGAGAGAGAGAGAGAGAGAGAGAGAGAGAGAGAGAGAGAGAAGGCCACGCTGAGCTCACACCACTGCCATCCTCTCCCAGCCCACTCGGATTGGGGTCGGGGTTGGGATGGGAGGCCGAGGGGCCGAGAGCATGCAGCACACCCCGAGGGTCCTGGGGAGGGACAAACAGTAGCTCGTGACCAAGATGGCAGGTGGGGGGGTGACAGGAGGGGGAGTGTGACGGCCTCATGGGGGGCCTGGTGGGAGGTTACTGGAGGGCTTCGGCTGAGGGGCCCGCGTCGCCATCATGGCTGGCCGTTTCAAAGCTGTGCTCCACGCCCATCATGTCCGGCTCCAGCTTGCCCGTGTCACCGATGAAGGTGGTATAGGTGTCACCCTCAGGTGGCTTCCCCTTGGGAATCCAGCTCTTCCGCACGACGCGGCGGGCATTGGTGCACATGTCAGCCGCAATGGCATTCATCTCGCTCTCCTTGAAGTTTGGGGCAAAGTTCTGGCAGTAGTCTGTGCAGGGAAAGGGAACAGCTCAGGCCTAGTGCAGACCTGCTTCCCATCCCACCAGCAGCCACTCAGACATGCCTTTCCTGACTCCCTCAACCCCCACCCACAGGACACCCAGGAGCCCCTCTCGGAGGTGAGAACAGAGGTCTCACAGACAGCAGGCTACACCCCATTAGCAGGCCCCACCCCTGACTGAGTTCTGCCATGTGTCTGTGGTATGTGGACTTCACAGGGTAGCCCAACGCTCTTGAAAAATGTGGATCATTTACCAGAATTTAGGAATTAGGTGATTCCACATGCAAACTTACAGAGTTCCCTCCTGACCACTGGCTGGGGCCTGGCTGCTTCAAAACTTCCATGACCACCCTGAGTCTGAACCCCCTGCCCCCAATCCCCTCATCTGATACAAGTTTCCCTTCAGTGCCCTGCCCCACCCCAGGAAGAAATCTCTAACCAGTCATAGCCTTCTTCCCAAAAAACCTAGACTGAACCTCAGAATCCTTAACACCGGACCCTACAGATCTATCAGGGCCAACACCAGAGAAAAGGACTATCTGCTCTCCCCAGGCCTACCCCAACCCGCCTCCAGAAGGCTGGCCACTCACACTTGACAGCGTGGAGAACGCGACTGTCCAGCGGTTTGCGTCTGGGGTCGTTGGTAGAAGAGCGGATGCCAGTGCCACAGCTGTTGGCCAGTGTATTCCTGGGGAGGAAGTCATGGGGGAGGAGAGTCAGGCCCCCTGTGGTGGTGGGGGCCATGGGGCAGCTCCCCTAACTCCCCAGGCTCTGGCAAGGGCCTCACCGGTCAAAGAAGGAGGCCAGGAGGCGCCGCAGCAGGACCTTGTGCCGCGTGCCTGCGCTGACATGGCAGTTCATGAGCTGTGCCCTTGTGATGTACACGTTGGTCCCTAGAGGGAGAAGATAGAGGGTGGCTAGACCCACTTCTTAGAGCTCCCAAGACCTCCCTGACAACTTGCAACAGGGCAGCGCTCAGGAGAGGACAGAAGGGGGGGGCCACTGTCCACAAGGCACCTGCACCATGCTAGGTGCCCCCTAGTACATGTGTAGCTTTTGCCAGCACAACCAGCTAGGAGGTAAAATAATAGCCAGTGGAGACTTGAACACAGGCACCCTGACTGAGGGCCAAATTATTTTTTTTTAACCCTCACTTGAGAACATGCTTATTGATTTAGAGAGGGGAAGGGAGGGAGGGAGGGGGAAAGAGAAAGATAGAAAGAGAGAAACACAGATGTGAGAGAGAAACACTGATTGATTCCCTCCTGTGCCCCAATCTGGGACCAAACCCATAACCAAGGCATGTGCCCTGACCTTGAATGGAACCCGTGACCTTTGATGTGTATCAACACAGAGGGGGGCAGGCGCCTCAGGACAAAGCCAGGGGCTGTGCCATAGGCCAGGCAGCCCAGGGGGCACAGAGGCACAGGGTAGAGGGAGAGGGGGATTTGAAGAGCAAGTGAGGCCAACCTACCTGTCACCAGCTCTAGCTTCTCAGAGGGGTCACCCTCATCGTAGAGCTTGGGGTGGCAGCGATTACCAATCTGGTTAATGAGCTCAGCCGGGAGAGATGCCAAGTCTTGCCGCACCCGGATGCGATTCCGGGACTCGGGGGTTACCTGCTCAGGGAGGGCCTCCACTTTCTCAGCTGTGGGGGGAAAGAGAGCAGGATGTGTTGGGGATGGGGGTGGCGGGGGTGGGGGTGGCGGTGGAGAAAGGGTGGGAAGGGTGCCTCACCGCTCGGGCCAACATTCATCATGCTATACATGGTGTACATGTTGCAGATCTGCCGGTACTGCTCATCTGTGCCCTCCTCGCCCGCATCCTCCTCCTCATCCTCCTCATTGTGGTAGGAGCCAGGGCTGTCACTGGTATAGGCGCTTGAGGTGCCTGGGCTGGTCCGCTCAGACATGCTGGGCCCGCTCACCACGCCCCCTGTTGCCGCCGCCGCCGCCAGGGCCTGCTGGGGCGGCCGATTGGTGGCCAGGTCCAATGTGGAGAACCTGGCCATCTTGCGGCTGCCATTGCCACCACTACTGCCACCAACCCCAGCCTCCTTCTGGCTGCTGTCCCATAGCCGCTTGGCCACGGGCGTGCACTGCACGGAGTCCGACTCCTGCTGCTCTGTCTTGACGCGTGACACGAGGGGCAATGGGGTACTGCAGGCCGTCCAGCTCGATGTCTGAGCCACAGGGCTCTGGGGCTCGGAAGATGGAGCCTCCTCAGCATGTAGGCCCTGGGAGTCACAGCTGGGGGAGCTCACCTTGAGGAAGAACTCAGTGCCCTTTTCCATGATCTCCTGGATCTGCAGGAAGCCAGCTGTGTACATGAGCAGGAACTGGTCCCCCATATTCATGCTCAGCCGGCCTGTGTAGCAGAAGCTAAGGATCTGCTGGAAGGACTGGGGCTGCACGGCTGCTGGCAGCTCTACCACGGCACTCCGGCTGCTGTTGAACAGGTCCCGGAAGTAGGAGCTGCTGGCAGCCAGTACAGCCCGGTGGGCCTTGAAGGCATGGCCCTTGACCACCACAGACACATCACAGTATAGGCCCTGAAGCCTCTGCTCATTCAGGCACTCCAGAATGCTGTTGCCGAAGTTCGGGATCTCCATCTGGAGGGTCTGGGCCATGGTGGCAGCTGTGCAGGGGACGGGAAGAAAAACAGAGGGATGGGGTCAGATGGCATGCTCACCCCTGCTCCCAGCCACATGGTGGATTTTCTGAGGCACTGAGAATCTGAGGGGCCACCCACTTCTTCCATTCCTTTAGGACAGATTGTCAAATCAGCCACACCAGCTACAGGCCAGGGTGGCTGCATGCTGTCCCTTGCAGACAAGGGGAAAGGCAAATTTACACAGAAGTGCTTAAATATGAGATGAGTTAACACAGTGAACGCCCTGTGAGCATGAAGCATCACTAGCACTCCATGCATAGCGTAACTCTGAAGGACACTGGCATGGGAACTCCCAGAGCATCCACAGTGCTAGGCACATGACCCTCAACCACCATTTGTTGAATGACTAAATGACCACTCAAGAAATCCTGAAATTGCATGAGAACACCATTAGTCACCAGGGAAATGCAAATCCAAACCACAAGAAGACACTGTTTCATTCCCACCAGGAAGGCTAGAAGAAAAAAGACAGATAACAAGTGCTGGCAAGGATAAGAAATTGGAACCCTCCAACATTGCTGGTGGGAATGCAAAATGGTGCAGCTGCTGTGGAAAACCATCTGGCGGGTCCTCAAATGGGTTAAGCATGCAGTTGCCATATGGCCCAGCAATTCCATTCCTCACAATTATACCCAAGAGAAATGAAAACGTATATCCATAGGAAAACCTGTACGTGAATATTCACTGCAGCACTCTTCAGGTAGAAATAACCCAAATGTCCATCAAGCGATGATTGGATAAACAAAATGTAGTCTCTCCATAGAGTGGAATATTATTCAGCCATAAAAAGGAATGAACCAGTACACACCACAACATATACAAACCTCGACATTATGCTAAATGCCAAAAAGCCAGACAAAAAGAGCACATATTATATGATCCTACTTATATGAATGTCCACAACAGGCAAATCCACAGAGACAGAGGGCAGATTAGTGATTTCCAGAGGCTGGGAAATTTGGGGAATGTGTGAGCAAAGGGAGGCAGGATGCCATACCATGATATGTAAGAAATAGATTATCTGGTCATTCAGATGGCCTAAATATGTATCTCATACATTGCATCTTGGTCTATGATTCCTGGCTCACAGATCTAGGAACCCCTGGAGTTTCTGAAGTGCTGAGTGAAAAGTCTTTTGTTATGTTAAGGAGGAAGACTTTTTGGAAACACCTAAGGATGGAGCTGGTTGCTAAAGGACCCAACCTTGTGATTAGAGGTGTGGAACTTTCAGCCCCTTGCCCACCCCAGGGAAGGAGAGAGAGGGGCTGCAGATGGATCACCAACAGCAAGTGACTTAGTCTATGTAATGAAGCCGCCATACCAACCCAAGAAGATGGCTTTGAGAGAGCTTCCAGGAAAAACATATGGAGGTGTGTGGGAGTGGCTTACCAGGAGAGGGCATGGAAGCTTAGGACCCCTTCCCACTTACCTGGCCTGGCCATATGCAGCTCTTCCACCTGGCTGTTCCTGAGTTACATCCTTTTACAATAAACCAGTGATCTAGTTAAGTGACATGTTTCTCTGGGTTCTTTGAGCAGCTCTAGCTAATTAATTGAACCCAAAGAGTAGTTTATAGGAACCTCTGATTTACAGCCAGTCAGAAGCACAGGTGACAACCTGGACTTGCGACTGGGATTCTGAGTTAAAGGAGGTCATTGGAACCTCCAATCTGTGGCCAGTGAGTATGAGCACAGGTAACCTGGGCAACTGGTGTCTGCAGTGTGTGGAGAGGGGCAGTCTTGCAGGACAGAGCTTTTAACCTGTGACCTCTGACGCAATCTCCAGATAGTGTCAGAATTGAGCTGAATTCTCACACTTATTTGGTACCTGAGAATTGTTTGTTGGTATGGGGGAGCCCAGCCCCTCAATCTCAAGTAGAATTGAGTCCAGGAACCAAATTTACAGAGTTCTTCTCAACATGCTGAAAAATGTTCTACGATTATGGTGTCGGAGGCCTAAGTCTGTGACCATGCTGAAAACCGCTAACTTTAAGTGAGTCAAGTACATTGGCGACAACACTGAACCTGTAAGGTTTCTTCTGGGCAGGACCGGAGATGCCACTTGCCAGCCACATTCTACGGGTCTTTTGAATTTTGAACCTGATGAATGTATTGCCTAGTTTCAAAAATAGTATTTTAAAATAAAATGTATAAAACGATACCATACATTTAGTTTATGCAAAGTAACCCCAAAGTACTGAGGATGGGTGGGAAAGAAATGCAAATGTAAGGTTCCTGCTTACAGAGGCCAACCCCTATCCTGATCTGTGGCGAGACCACTATTGTGGTGGGGGACCAGGGACCTCTTAAATGTGTGCACTCTGCACCACAGCCCATTATGTCATTGCCCACTCCAACCCAGGAGAGCTGATTAGGTGGGAAGGGCATGTCCCATACTGTGAAGGATGATGTGGTTTTACAAGTGCCTCCATGGGTAAGAGTGTCCCCTGCAATTCTACAGGGTGGAAAAGGTAGTGGTCTTCAATAAGCAGAATAAGGCTAGTGAGGAGAATGAGGAGAGATGACCAAAAAAAAAAAAAAAAAAGTGCATGCAAAGGCCCCGGGGCAGGAACCAACCAGAGAACCCAGCTAGTGTTCTCTCATTCCCCAGTTCGCTTTCCTTAGCGAGTCTGTTCTGACCTGCCTCCATGGGCTGAGAATTGGGCTGGGCCCTACATGGTAACACTGGATTCATTCTGGGGGAATGAACTGACTGCCTGGGGAAACAGAAGCAGCCTCATATCTGTGGGCTCAGAGGTGCACTTTCGGGCCAGGGTGAGTACTGACTCCAGAACTGACTCATTCCAGAATCAGAAGCTCCAAATCTCCACTTCTCTAGTTGGAAATAGCTGCTAAGACCGACCTGGTTCTATAAACTCATTCTGGACTCACGAAGTGGCTCCCTCTGGCTCTGCCAGAGGGAGATGCAGGTCCTGCCCCTCAGAGCACACAGGCTCCTAGAGAAGGAGCTGCCAGGAGACCTGCATGAGCTCCCTGAATCCTCTTAAGTGAACCTCCAGGGCAGATTTCATACTCCCAAAACTCAGCTGGGAAAACAGGCCACGTGGATGTTAAGGACTACCCCAAGTCATCAGTGAGTAAGCGGTAGGGACAAAATTCAAACCAGGGTCTGCCTGAGCACTGAAACCTGTGATTTCTCTCAGCTGTGCCCTCCTTGTTGTCATCATCAGAATCACTTAGGGCAATTGGAGGAGGGAGAGAGAGAAAAGAATCCCATTAGAAGGAAGCACATACCTTCTCAAACTCAGGGCTGGAGGGGCAGGTAGCTGGCTCTCTGTGTGAGGAGGCAGGGAAAACTGAGGTGAAGGGCAGTACCCACAGAGCCCCATTCAGGGCCTGGCAGCCCTAACCTACCTCCCTCAGGCTGCCACACGGAAACTGCTCTGGGTACTGGGGCCCAAGTGACCAGGGTCAAGATAGTTAAGGGAGAGGGTGGTCCTGAGCCCCTGGAAGGTGCTTCAGACAAGGCTCACACCCCAAGAGGGAGGACCAAGGCAGAATAGGCCTGCTGTGGAGCCAGAGGCCCCAGACCTGGGTTCTGATGTCACACCACTTTCTAGCTATGTGACCTTGGGCCAGTCCCTTGCCTCTCTGTGCCTCAGTTTATTCATCTATAAAATGGGTGTGCAGGCACCCAAGCTACCCCGACGGACTGCAAGGTGCCAGGCAGATAGCCCTGCGGAGGATTCTCACAGATCTGTCTAGAGACAGAGGGAAAGATTTAATTACAGTTGGGGTGAATGTCATCTAGCAGCCAACCTTGGGGCCACGGCAAAGGGGTGGGGGGATGACAGAGAGCCACCAACAGTCTTGGGCAGGAAGGAGGCCAGTGTGGCTGGAGGGTAGTACAGGGGAACAGGGCTGCTGGGGTGTTGGACAGGTGGGGCTTTGGCCCGGTGAGGACAAATATTTTTGAAAGTGATTAATGGGAAGCTCGGAGCAAGGGAGACTCAGGCCTACGCCAGCCCTGGAGAATTCCCAGCAGCAGTGTGGAGACCAGCACATAAGACAAAGTACTGAGGTGGCAGCAGCAGGGAGGGAAGAAAGAGAGGAAGGAGGGGCAGTCCCTGGTATAGGGAGACACTGTAACACAAGCAGTTGCTTCATGGGGTGGGGGACACAGGGGTTCTCTCATTCTAGACTGCAACGGTCACTGGCCCTGAATAGGAAGCCACCCATGCTCTTATCCGATGCCCTGGAATTGGCGGGACAGTGTTTTAAGAGCTGGATGTACAGTTTCTCCTCTAAAGGGACTGCCCATCCCTGAGAGCAGGCATTATGGCCAGATTTGCTTATGATCAGCAACTCAGAACAGAGGCAAAGGATCAATAAATATTTGCAAATGTGTTAAATAGCCCTGGCTAGTGTGGCTCAAAGGATTGAGCGCCAGCCTGAAAACCAAACAGTCACTAGTTCAATTCCCAGTCAGGGCACATGCCTGGGTTGCAGCTGGGTCCCCCGTTGGGGGCGTGTGAGAGGCAACCAAGCAATGTATCTTCAGCACATCGATGTTTCTCTCCCTCTCTTTCTCCCTCCCTTCCCCTCTCTCTAAAAATAAAACAAGTAAATAAATCTTAAAGAGAAATTAAAAAAAAAAAAAAAACATGTTAAATAGTGGACAGGGAGGTGGACACACAGCACCAAGCCAGGAACAGATGAGTCCAAACCAAACGGGTCCAGTTTAGGACAGGGTAGCTGGCAGGGTTCATGAACAGGGGAAGAAAGGGCGGAGGGGTTGTGGGTGTGGATGCTTCTGGGGCTGCAGGGGGCATTCCGAGGGATCCTCCTAACTGAACTCGGTGTGCCAGGCACTACTGCAAGCAGTCTCCAAGGGCTACCCTCTCAGGTAAGAGCTAAGATCTCCCCCTTTATGGGTGAAGACCACAGCTCAGCACCGCCCAGACCCCTCCATGGAAATTGGTGCAGCTCAGCAACAGAAGCACTGACAGATGCAGGGAGGGAGCTTCCAAAATTCCGAACCTGACGTGGCTGAACCTGACCCCTAGCCTCAGAGTTTAGCACCCCGGGCTTTGAAGCTTAGCAACTGGGGGAGGAGGCACAGGATGACAATTAGTGCAAGTGGCTCAACTAATCAGTACACAGGGCTTGACAGTGGGGTGGCAGATCTATAATAAGCTGCAGAGACCTGGTGTGGCCCTGCTGTCCCTGCAAAGAACAGGTTGGGGTGTGTGTGTGTGGGGGCGCGCGCGTATGGAGTCCCTTAAAGGGCTTTGAGACTATAGTAAGGGGGCCACAAGGAACCCTAGAGACCTACCCGAGGCTCCCTTCCCCACCCAGTCTGGTGGGCTCAGAAGGAACTGCACCTGCGTGTGTCACCTGCGTATGTCGTCCCTGCACAGAGCCCTTCACCCACACCAGCCCTGTGAGGGAAGTTCCACAGAGCTCTCAAGAGCTCTCAGAAGAAATGGGTCTGAAGTAGCTGGTGCCTGACCCAGGTCACCTGCTTGCTGCAAAGTGATGGGATGGAGCCAGGGGTCATGGTCTCCAAACCACCCAACAATTCTGTTCCCACCAAGATGAACCCCTCACCCCCACCTATCTCAGGTCTTGAGTCCCCTGCATGGTTCCCGCCATGGGCCAGGCCTTTGGCCAAGCTGTGCAACCTGCCTGGAGTGCTCTTCTCCTCTCACTGCCCACAGCTTCCTCTTCTGCCTCAGCTACAGCCCCTGCTCTGAGAAATCCTGGGTAAGACACCCTTCTTCTGTACTTCCCATCCCTAAGCTCCTATGCTTACCTTGGAGAACATGAAACCCCACTAGAGGATAAACTCGCCAAGCGCAGACAACTGTATTGGAATCCTCTCTCCCCACAATGTGGCACGTGTTAAAGAGCAGACAAGGAGGTGAACACAGAGCACCAAGGACATCTCTCCCTGAGAGCACACGTGGAGGAAAGGCCGTTTGAGCACACCAGAACCCAACCGGAACCTGACTGTGTGGGCACCTTGGACTTCCAGGCCCCAGAACTGTGAGAAAATCAGAGGCTGTTGTTTAAGTCTCCCTGTCAGTGGCATTTTGTTACAGCAGCCTGAGCTGACTGAGACAGGCGTAGAATACCATCTAACTAGTCACCCACAACGCTGCCATGGAGCCCCTGGCCTGGACCTCCCCATGGGTTTGCATGCAGCTTAGATGCCAATTCAGTGTGCCTACTACACCCGAGCTCCCATCCCCCCAAAGCTTACTCTGGCTGTAGCTCTCATCGGAAAGCTCCCCACTCAGGCCAAAACCCTAGACTTCCCTGGAGGGGAGAGGCAGCCCCCTGCCCTACACAAAGCCCAGAGAGCCCTCCCAGCCCTGCCAGTCCCGGTCTGCACCTGAGCAGATCTCCCACTGAGATGTGAGGACACGGCATGCGGTTTCCATGACCTCCCAACAGTCACTCAGCAAATATTTGCCAAGCATCTGCCTGGGCCAGGAAGTGTCCGGGAGCCCAGGGTGGCAAGGGGCGTGGTAACTCAGAACCACACAGTCAACATGCTGCATGTAGGGAACTCTCATCGGGCCCAGAAGGGCTGAGATCTGCAGGCCAGGGAGTGGCTGTATCTGGGCTGGGGTTGTGCCCTCAGGGCACAGGGAAGGCCTGCAGGGCCTTAAGGGAGAAGTAGGCGTGGTCCTTCCAGAAAGTGAAGGAAGGTGAAGGCTTGCACTGGGCTCAGTCCTCTGCTGTGGATGGAACTGGTATCCCCCCACCCTAACCTCCAAGGTGCCTGTATTTGGAGACAGGGTCTGTGGGAGAAATTAAAGTTAAATGTAGGGTCACAGAAACGGGGCCCCAACCTGTAGGACTGGTATCCACATAAGAAGAGAAAGAGGTATGTCTCTCTCCAAGCACACACACAGGAAAGGCCGTGCGAGCACACCAGAACCCAACTGGAACTTGACTGTGTGGGCGCCTTGGACTTCTAGGCCCCAGAACTGTGAGAAAATCAGCGTCTGTTGTTTAAGGCTCCCCATCTATGGCATTTTGTTACAGTGGCCTGAGCTGACTGAGACAGGCGTAGAATACCATCTAACTAGTCACCCACAACTCTGTCATGGAGCCCCTGGCCTGGACCTCCCTGTGGGTGCCACATGTGCACACAGCTTAGATGCTAATTCAATGTGCCTACTACACCCAAGCTCCTGTCCCCTGAAGCCTGCTCTGCTGTAGCTCTCATGAGAAAGCTCCTCGCTCAGGCCAAGATCATTAGATTCACCCTGAACTCCTTCAAAACCAGTTTTCACCATCTGGGCCCCAAGTCACACAATTAGGGACTTGCCTGCTCTTCAGCCTTCTAGAAGACTGTCCCTAAATGGCTGCAGCTCTTCATACCCCATCATCACCTTGAATTTCCAAAGGCAGAGCCTCTCCAACCTTGATTCTTCCAGTTGCTTCTCCTGCTTGGTTTTTCCTCCTTGGCACTTCCAACCATCTAGCAAATGAAATGTGTCCTTGGCTTTGTGTCAGCTCCACTGGGACAAGGTGCTGGCCTGTTTCATGCTGCTGTGTCCCTTCCCCAAAGAATTACTTCCATTGCTTCCAACCTAACTCCCTGTCTCGTTCTACATTGAGACTAAAGTAGGAGACTAAAGCAGGAGTGGGACTCAAAAGGGTCTCTCAGGCTGGGCAGGGATGTATGGTGCACCTCAGTGTGAGTTGCTGTGGCCAGTATGGAGGGTGTTGTGCAAACAAGCACCCTCTTCTGAGGGCTGCACCAGGTTGGTGGCCAGCAGTCAGGGTCCCAGTTAGGGTTCAGTGTAACTGAATGTGAACAAGTGCTCACTCTGCTGGCAAATGAGGGCCAGGCTGGGGTGTGGCAGGCCTGAAATGGAACAACTTGTATAGCCAGCAATTCCTCGAGTGGAAACTAACTGCCAGCTCTTTGGGAAGGGAGCTCTGAATTCTCCAGCCAGCACAGGCTGGGGGTACTGATGTGTGCCTTATCAGGGACTGTCAAAGGCCCGGATATTCTGGTTGACTTTCCAGGGAAGCTGTGAAGGCCCACTGAGATGTAAACAAGGGAAACCAACTCGAAATCTAAGAACGACCTAGGGCCCCTGGAAAGCCCCATAATCCTTTACCCAGCCTCAACAAGAGGTGGCCAGATCCTGCCACAGCAGGGGGGCAGGGGCAGAATTAGACAACTCAAGCAAACGTTTACTACTGAAGCAAAAAATGCTCTGGTTGTACAGATCCTACTGTTGGCAACTGCATTTTTTAAAGTCTGTGCACATTTAACTCTCTTCTTCCCTGAAAAACAGCCACTAAATCCATAGTAGGGGACAGGATTCACAACAGTAGCTGGTATTCACATGGTCCCTACTGCGCACTGGTGCCCAGCGAGGGCTCAGAGGGGGTGCTTCGGTTTGGGGGATGAAACGAGTCTTTAGACCATGGAAAGATGAGGTCGAGGGCCAGAATCACACCCAGGCCACTCGACTCTTGTCCAAGAGTTAGGAGGCTTCCTGACTATGGCTGGCCAGGTGGCCCATGCTGAGCTCGCCCTTAGTATGGTCTTGCTCCCCACAACAGGCAGCTGCTGTGACTAGCCCCGATTTCAAGGGTAAGAGAACTAGGGGCTCAGAGAAGCCAGCGCTGGGAAAGGGAAGCCAAGAGAGGCCAAGGCCACAGCCAAAGCCAGGACTCTTTTATCCTTCCTTGATGGGCATGTCCTTTGCAGAAATGGAATCTGCTGCCCACCTGGGGGCCCCTACCCAGGGTCTAGGGTGCTCTCGAGGGCCAAGCAGGGTGCTGTTCTTTCTGCTCCCCTACAGAGGCCACGTACCTTCATCCAGCTTCCCCCTGCTCTTCTCTACTCTTCCGTCCTTCACTGCCACCTCCAGGGATGAGCAGTCTAGCCTGCTGCCTCTCCAACCTCCCACTCTCTCCTAGCAGCCCTGGGCAACCTAGCCTCCGCCTGCAGCAGCTCCAGGAGAAACCCGGCAGCAGCTCAACTCCCTTTCCACTCCGACCACAAGCCCTCCTTTCTGAGGTACACCCTGCTCCCTCAGTGTAGTCACACCTAAAGGATGCTTGGGCAGCAGCCATGCAAAAACCCTGAGGTGTATCACTAAGGAGTCTGCAGGGGCTGAGAATGGGTGGTTGCTGGGATGGGGCTTGCTGAAATGCACTTGGACATCACGCAGGGCTTGGCAGGGCCTAAGAACTGGAGTCTTACTATTTTACTAGGCTCAAATGTCCCTCACAAAGCTTCCTGCTCAGAATTACACTTCCCTTCCTCTTCGCTCCCAGGAACATTTATCTATCGTAGTGCTTGCCCCACCAGCAGTCTACCCAACTATAAAAGGGGCCAATAGTAGCAGCAGCCTGACAAGGCTGTTTCAGAGATTAAACCACCAAGTAACCCACCACGTAGTTAGTGCCCAGGAATGTCAGCTGTTAATATTAGTGGTGTCCTCTTCTGTCCACCCACCTAGCCCTCGCCGGACTGCAAACTCCCTGACAGCAATGGAGACAGCTTATGCCTCTCACCATCTCCCAACCCTTATGTGATTTCATGATAATAGGCAGTGCTTACAGAGGGCTCTTCCAGGGCCTTCATGGCATCACACCCGGACACTAACTTCTCATGTAATCCTCACTGGCAGCTGCCACCCCACTGCTACCCTCAGGGACAATCGTTCTCTGTGGTGGGCTGCCCAGTCAGTACATTACGTGATATTGAACAGCACCCTCTGCACCCACTAGAGGCCAGGAGAACTGCCAGACCAGCTGTGACATTCCCAAGCATCCCCTAAGGGGCCAGAATTGCCCCTGGTGGAGACACGCTGAGGTATAAGTATGCCTGCTTGACCTTACTCATTAGATGAGGAAACAGGTGCAGAGAGCAAGACCTTTGCTCAAGGGTCACATGGCCACAAGCAGTGTGGCACAGAGTGGTGCTAAGGGGGAAATTTTACTCTCTCCACTGCAGCATGTCAACTCATCCTAGTCCAGCCAGTGCTTAAGTCATGAAACAGTTGAGTCTCTGAGGACACTGAGACCTTCACCAAGGAGGCAGGAGGAGAGAGACGGGACAGTAACTATAACCAGGCACTGGATACAAGGCGGCCACCTGCCCAGTCCCATCTCATGGCCTCTGTGGTTCAAAGGGCTCTCTAGGGGGAGACGGAGGGATGACATTCTCAGGCAGGGGAACCCAGGATCAGAGGCAAGGAGGGGGGCTCACTTGCTCACTACAGGCATAGGCTTAAATGAGTTCAAAGGTGTGAAAGTGCTCAGAGAAACCAGGCACCCAGGAAAGCAATCAAGGGTGATAAGGATGAGGGAGGACCTAACAGGAGCAGTGGCTGGTATAAACCCCACATCCATGTCAGTTTGCCTCAGCCTCACATGCAGTGATCCCCCTGGGGCTGGCAAGGCCACCTTCTCCATCGTGAGCTTTGCCAATGACACTGATGAACTCCCAGTCAGACCTCACCAGACCAACCCCCAATCCTCCGCATTGACCCCAACAACAGATCCTGCAGGGCCAAGTAAAGCTCTCATCTCCTCACAGTCCTGCTCAAGAATCTCCTGGGGCTCCCCAATGCCTGCCTGAGACACCAGATTGTAACAGGCCCTAGATACAGGCCAAGGGGTCTGGACTTGCATCTGGGGTGTCAGGGAGACCCTGAGACTGGCTGCTTCCTTTCTGTGAACAGCACTAAGGATCTGCCTGCACATCAGGGTCACTCCTGGCTCCTTCCCCCATGAAGACAAGATATTTAGAGCACTTGGCAGGAGCCTGGCACAAGCTCAATAACGGCTCTCAATGGGCTGTCCCCTCTGCCTAGAACACTTGCCCTTCCCTGCTCCAGCCCCCCACACCCAGACTGATGATTTATTATTCAAGGCTCAGATCTCCCAAAAGCCTTACTTGAGCATCCCATCTAAAGCTCCCCCTCCTGCCAGCATTCACTGTCATTTTCCCTTATCTAAGTTTGTGAACACAGGAATAGCACAAATGATCTTGATCACTTGTTTGTCTGAGGTTGGTGACCTTCACTAGAATAAAAGCTGCTGAGAGCGGCTCCAGGATCTGTGACTCAGGGCTGCTCCCCCAACCCTTAGCGGGGGATCAGCACCCTAGTGAAATAAAACTGTCCCAAGGGTCCCTTTACTTGTATTCCACCTCCAATGCCCTGCCGATTATGGCCTCCTCTGGCGTCTTAGGTCTGTGTACCCAAAGTCCTCACAGAAAAGTAGTTAGTTACTAAATGTGCATCCCACAGCTCCAGGTGTAGGTTCAAACCCACCGCCTTCTTCTTTGCCAACCATACCCCACAGCCAACTGCCACCAGTCTCTGTCCCTGTTCCAGCTGTGTGAGTAGAGGTAATCACCACTGTCCTCAGTACCCAGCCTAGAACCCTGCTGGAACCCAGTGGAGGACCCAGCCTCAGCCCAACCAGGCATGTCTTTTTACATAGGGCTGCTGGCCCAGTTTCCAAACCTCCCAGAACCAGAAGGCCAGCCTCAGAAGAGAGGAGGCCAGGGCCAAAGCAGAGGGCAATTCTAGGAATTATGGGGAGATTGGTGGAAAGGAGGGAATCAGAGTGACTACCCATCACTAAACCCAGATCTGGACGATACACTCAACCCAACAGTCCGCGGCTCCTGCCTCAGGTGCTAGGCTCCCAAGTCAATGTTCTCAGGACACACTGGCAACAGCCCTACAATTAGCTCAAAGAAAAGGAACAAAAGCTGGAGTGGGCTGACCTGGAACCAAAGTGGGAAAAAGACAAACCAGGCAAGCAAAGAAAAAATCCAGCTCCTGGGCCCAGCCCCATTCTCACGAGTGCCTCCCCCTGCCAGTCCATAGCTGTCACCTTTGACCTCTTGGCTCCAAGGAGGGGAATGGGGGATGAGGCATATAACCAGGCATCTGAAAAAGAAGCTTTCACTTCTCCTACCCGCTGGGACATCAGGAACTTGGTCCAAAAAGGCATTGACCCATCTCTTGGAATGGAAAGAGGAAAGAGCTTTCCTGCCAAGGAATCTGGAAGATTGGGGAGCTCCTCCAGTCATGGCTCTCAAAGGCCAGCTCAGGGGATTGTGGGTTTGGGTTGAGGGTCAGCCAAGCCAAGCCTGCCAGTGTCTGGTCATGTGACCTGGGAAAAGCCACCCCAAGCCTCACCTTCTGTACCACGAAGAAAACCTAAACTGACCAAGTGGTGGGAAGCAATCAATGATCCACAGGCAAACAGCACAGCCTGGCCCAGGACAGCATCCTGGAAGCACAGCCCCAAGGGCCTGGGCCAGGGTGTAGGTGCCTAATTTGATCCCCTTTTTGATGACTGTCCGTTACCCCATGGTAAGCCTCCAAAACACAATGAACAAAACTTCATAGCTCACTTCCCAGTTCACCTCCAGGAAACTGACGCCTGAGAAGCCATGGTACAAGACAGTGGCTGTTTAAACCTCAGGCTCCAATCAAAGTAAGTGGGGAACGATTCTAGGACCCTTAGATCCCAAAGCTGGGCTGCCTGTCTACAGATATATGGGGTGGGGGTGTGCAAGGCCACCCCCATGGTAAATAAGATGCCGGAGCTAGGTGTTCCCAAGCTGCCCACACAAACACCCACCTGGAAGGCCAGAGCCTTTAACAGCCAGCAGAGGCTTTCCCACAGGGGTAGGTCGGGGACCCAGAGTCTTACAGGAATTAAGTATGGGAAAGAAAAAACTCCCCAGGTTTGGCCCAGAGCTAAAACATCTGGCCAGGAAAGGAGGGTACATCTTGGCACGTGACTTTTGATCAACACTAGTTTCTCAGGACTTGCCTTCACATCCCCATTAGCGTAGCCCAAAAGCTCCTCCTTCCCCTATTCCCAAAGCTCCTACAAGTTCCTCAACTTACCTGGTCGCCCCAGTATCTCGCCTTTCCCCCTCAACATCTCTTCATCCTTAACCTCGGGTGACCCCTGCAAACATCTCCAGGAGCTACTATCCGCCGGCTCCCCCAACTCCCGATTCCGAATTAACTCCGCCCACACCCACCCTGCCCCACTTCCTGGGCTTCTTCTCCTCAGCCGCCCCCAAGCCTGTAACCTGACCCACCCACCTCCACCAGCGATAATACCTGCAAGGCCCGCCCCGCCCCGACCCCCTCCGAGCCATTTCCCTCCGGCCGCGCGGCCCTCCCCTCCTCCCCGCACTCTACCGGCCCAAAGCCCGACTCCTCCTTCCCCTCCCCCTCAGGACTCCCCGGGGGCCTCCTCACTTTACCTCTCGGGCCCTCCAACTTCCCTGGCCTCCCCGCACCTGCCTCGTCCCAGCTTCGCCCCGCCCCCTCCCTCCGCCCCCCCACCGCTGGCAATGAAGGGAGGTCTGGGCCGGATCCCGCGGTTTCCCTGGCCCCGCGGCCCGGCCTGGGGCTGGACACTCAAGGCCGCTGGCGGGGGTCAGCCCCCCCCCCCAACTCGTCGGTCCAGCCACAGCGCAGGCTGTGGACCTGGTTCCTCCTTCCTCGGAGGAGGCCCCCCCAAGCTCTCCCCCTTCAGTCCTTAGCCGGACCTCGGATGCCCTAGGGCCACCCCGGCGGGAGGAGGCCGGAACCCGGCCTGGGGCGGGCCGCCTCACCTGCGCGGCGGCCGCGTTCCGAGGGCTTCTGGCGTGCTCCGCAGTGGCGGCTGGGGCCGGGCCTGGGCCCGGGGCGCGACCCCCTGCGCCGAGGCCTCGGCCTCCGCCTCCGCGGCCTCCGCGGCCTCCGCCTCAGCAGCAGCGGCAGCCGCGGCGGCCATTCATTGTGGGCCAGGCCGCCCCAGCCGAGCGCCGAGCAAGCGCGAGCCAGCGCAAGCCGCGCCGCCGCGGTCGCCGGGCTGGGGAGGAACGGCAGTGGCTCTGCCCACACACCGCCCTCCGTCCCGCCCCCTAGGCGAGGCCAGTCAAGCACCGAACGCGCCCCTTCCAGTCTCCGCCTCCTGCCTCAGCTCCTCGGAGTCTTCCAGTAACTGGTCTGTGCTTCAGAGTTCGAATCCCAACCACGCCACCTACTAGTCCCGCGACCTCAGACAAGTCGCTCTGCCTTTCGAAACTTTAGTTTCCTGTAAGACGCAAACAATATTGTCTGCTGGTATCGTGTCAGCCACTGTTTTAGGCTCTTTATGTGAATGATCTCGTTTTAACGTCACGGTAACATTTTTACGTAGAAATTATTTCACACACACACACTCACACACACACACTATAGAAAACAGGGAAGCATAGATAGATAAAGAAACCTGCTAAAGATTACACAGCAAGGAAGTGGTGGCAGGTGCCTGGATTCAAACCCAGGGTTAGAAGACACAGTAAAAGTTAACACACTATGCCAGATTACACTATAAGCATTTTACCTTCACTAACTCATTTAATTCTCATCACAACCCAACAACGAACCTTAAAAAGTTCTGCCTATTTTGTAAATGGGGAAACGTAAGCACTGAGAGGGGTAATTAACAACAAGTAGCAAGGCGAGCTATGATTGGAGCTGACAGTCCAGGCCACTACACTGTCCTCCTTTCCTACACAAGTTAGAACATACTGGGGATTACGTGAAAGGGGGGGCTTTGCATACTTTCCAGGAATTCTGTTTTTTAATCTTTGCTCTGTCTTGGAAGCTCGGGTTGTTATTTAACAGGTAAGGAAATTAAGGTCCAGAGAGTTTAAGTAACTTTACAAGAACATATGGTAAATCTGGGAATTCAAACTCAGTAAATCTGATTTTAGAGCCTGCAGGATGCCCTGAAATAATGTGTTTATGGCACACAGAATTCAGGAGGCGATGAATAGGTGTTGGATTTCTTCGCTTACCACCCCTTTGCTGAACCTCAACTTTCTCATCCATGAAATGGGTTAGTGACGCGTGGCCTTAATTACAGAGCAACCGCTGTGATTAAGGCCACGGTTACAACAGTTATGTACTTTCCACGGTGCATTTTGATCCCGGCCTCCCACTGTAGATAGCACCACTGATTGGCTAAATTCTGCCACATGACCCGCCCCCTCTGTGTCAACATGGCGGCGCCCAGGTCCTAATCCGGAAAATGTGCACCAAAACTAACTCGGTTCTCGGTTTCGGGAGCGAAAGTGAGGAGACCCTGGGCGGTGAGGGGAGGGATCCGGAGCAGGGGCGAGGCCACTCGAGGAGTTACGGCTTCACAGGGGCCCATCCTCAAGATGGGGATGGTGTCAGCTTACTGAGGCCACAGGGTCCCATTAGCCTCTATTTTACTGACGTGTAGGACCACCCGGCCCGGGAACGCAGCTCTGTGATCCTCTCTATGCCCTCCTGATCCAGGCTTGGCGGGCAGAGGCTGTAGCGGATGTCTCATGTGAGGGTCGTTTGGTGGCTAAGCCTGACTCTCCGCTCCGTCCGCGGTCTCTGTAGAGTCCGGTCTATGGAGGGGCAGCCCCAAGGGTCGGCGAATCCCACCGCAATGGTAAACAGCACGGTGTCTTGCGGAGAAAAGCTCCCACCTGAGACCCAGGAGACGACGGTCTCTGAGGGGGCCGCCAAGATCGCCTTCCCCAGCGCCAACGAAGTCTTCTACAACCCGGTGCAGGAGTTCAACCGGGACCTGACGTGAGCAGGGGTCCGGGGTCAGCTTGGGAGAGGGCAGTGGGTCTGTGAAGTGAGGAGGTTGTGAGCCAAGCCTTCGTCTTCTGCAGATGTGCTGTGATCACTGAGTTTGCTCGCATTCAGCTGGGGGCCAAAGGAATCCAGAGTGAGTGGAGGTCCAATCACCTGGTGGGCGGGGGTCACACAAGCTCTCTCCCTGCCCAGCCCTCTCTTCCCTAAAGTCCTGGAAGGCTCCAGCCAAATATCAGGCCCTGGGCCCTGCTCCTTCAGCCTTTCCTGCACTTTGGGGAGGATTTTCTTCCATGAAGCTTCTGTCTTCTGAAGAGTAGAGGAGGTTTCTCAGAGAGAGCCTTTATAGCCGTTGACTTGTGTTTTGGGGTGGCTGCAGTCAAGGTACCAGGTGAAAAGGAGGTGCAAAAGGTGGTGGTGGACTTGTCCGAGCAAGAGGAGGACAAGACTGAACTGAAAGAGTGTGCAGACTTGGCCCTGGAAAACCAACCTCGAACAGCCACTGTGGGGGAGATCTGTGAGGTGAGGCCTGAGCATAAATAGGTGGCAGCTCCAGAGTTCAATGGGTGATGGAGGAAGAAAGGCTCTTGGAGGGGGAGAGCTATAGGAGGAAGATGGTGGGGGCTCCAGCAGAGAATGGAGGTATTGATGAGAGCTGGGCTCCCTGCTTACGCTTACTCCAACAGGAAGGCCTGCGAGTTCTGGAGGGCTTGGCAGCCTCAGGTCTTCGTTCCATTCGATTTGCCCGAGAGGTGCCTGGGCTCCGACTGGTGGTTGCCAACGATGCCTCTGCCCGAGCTGTGGATCTCATACGCCATAATGTGCAGCTCAACGAAGTGGCCCACCTGGTACAGCCCAGCCAGGCAGATGCCCGGTAGGTTCTGGGCCACAGAGCCTGGCTGCTGGAAGGTGTATTCGGGAGCAAGGCTGCCAGGGGTCAAATACTGGCCGTGTCATATTCTTGCTCTGTGACCTTGGGACAGTGCCTTAGCCTCTCTGAGTCCCAGTTTCCTTATCTATAAAATGACAGTTTTACAGGGGTTGCTGTAATGATTAAATGAGAGGTAATACTTGTGTAGCCTGTGCTCAGTACCAGAAACAAGTACCATTATGGTTCCCATCTAAAATTTCTTGTACATTCTTATACTTCTTGTACTGTTATTCATTCAAATGAACCAGCTTATATCTACTGTCTGCTATGTGCCAGACACCATTTTCAGTACAAGGAATGCATCAGTAAACAATACAGACAAAATCCCTGACCTGGTGGAGTTCACATTCAAATGCAGGGGTCAGCAAACCATAACCTGCAAGGCCCCACAGCCTGGGTTTTTGTGGCCTGCCACGTAAGGATGTTGTTTACATTTTTAAAGGTTTACAAAAAGAAGACTATCCAATAGAGACCGTATGTGGCCTACAATGCCTAAAATATTTACTGTCTGACCCTTTGCAGAAAATAAATAAATAATTTAAAAAATTTGCTTTCCTGATCATATTAAAATCTAATAGGAAACACAGAGGATAACAAATAATTATGACAAATAAGTAAATTACATAGTAAATTAGAGGTGCTCTGGAAAAAACATAGAGGATAGAGGGGATGGAAGAATGTGGTGAGGGAGCTTTGCAATTTTGAAAAATAGGATCAGGGTAGGCTGTGTTGAGAAGGTAGCATTTGCTTTTCCTTACCTGCAAAGGGGAACCTTATAGTTCCAAATCCCTGGAGTTGTGCTGGAAGGCACCTTCCACCCACTTTGGAAGATTATATGATTAAATGAGTTAATGTGTCTATAAATTGTTTGAAACAGTGTCAGGCAATATGTGCTACATTAGTACAGCAGGTTTTAGAGTAATGTCATGGTTATAACATTGAGAAAAAGAAAATTCAATTCCCAGCCAGAGCCACTGTGTATGGATTTGACAGGTTCTCCCCATGTCTATGTGGTTTTCTATGGGGACTGTGTTTTCCTCCCTCAACCTAAAATATTCACGTGAGGTGAACTGGCATGTCTGCATTGTCCCTGAGTGAGTGTGGGTAGATGTGAGTCGCTTTGCAATGGAAGGGCATCCTGTCCAGGGAGGATCCCTCCTTGCACCCTGGACAGACTCTATCCTGAGCTGCCTGGATGGACTCTGGCCACCCAGGACCCTGAACTGGTTAAGTGAGGTGGAAAATAATGATGACTTGTTCTTATTAATTTTTCTTAGATGTAGAGCTCACATTTATTTCAATGCTTAATATTAGAAGTGTTTTGAGTCTTTAGAAGTTGAGTGATGTTTTTGTGAGACTGGAAATACGATATAGGAGCTTAACTCTATTTTTTTAAATTGATTCTAGAGAGAGAGAGAGGAAGAGAGAAGAGAGAGACAGACGTTGACTTGTTGTTCTACCCACTCATACACTCACTGGTTGATTTACATATGTGCCCTGACCAGGGATCAAACCTTCGCATGTTGGGTTGATGCTCCAACCAGCTGAGCTACCCAGCCAGGTCTAGAACTTAACTCTTGTTTAAATCAATTAATCTGTGGTAAAATTGGTTTTGTTACATGTTGTTTTCTTAAAGTCACAGTTTGCAAGAACCTACAATAATGTTAGGTGAGGACTGACTGTATTGGCTGTTGTTACTGCCATTGTTACAGCTGGGTAGAATGAGCTCCCAGGGGGAAAGACCATGAGGTTAGCAAATGCGAAAGCCAGGATCTAAGCCTGGGCAGCTGGCCCCAAGCCCAGGCCTGAACCCTCACACTGCATGATTGGACATGTGTAGGGAATGGAGAAGGTCCCAGGTGCAGGGGGCTGAGACCTGGCCCTCTCACCCCCAGGATGCTGATGTACCAGCACCAGCGGGTGTCGGATCGGTTTGAGGTCATCGACCTGGACCCCTACGGCAGCCCTGCCCCTTTCCTGGATGCAGCTGTGCAGGCTGTGAGTGAAGGAGGTAAGGTCAGGCTGACCCAGGGGTACAGAACAGGGCTTGAGGTGTTTGAAGGATCCTCACTGTCCAGTGCTTCCCTGCAGGCCTGCTGTGTGTGACCTGCACAGACATGGCGGTGCTGGCGGGGAACAGCGGGGAGACGTGCTACAGCAAGTACGGGGCCATGGCCCTCAAGAGCCGGGCCTGCCATGAGATGGTGAGAGACAGCCCCACCCCACCCCGCCCACTGCCCAGCACCGCTTCCCACCTCTCAGACCTGCTCAGCTTCCTCTAGGCAGCCAGGGCCAGATCCATGCCAGCATGTTAACAATAAGCACATCTTCAACCAGCCTAGTCCCTAAGATTATGGGCCTCTAGTCATGACCATTTGGGGCAGTGGCTTTGTCCAGGGTACGAGCAGCAGTTACACCATTCTTTCTAGTGATCTCTGTTTTAACAACTTTCTAGAATTGTCTGTTTAAGGCAGTTTTTCCAGGTCTGGATTCAGCTCTGGCTTCAAGTCCTAACTTTGCTGGTAGCTTTGAGCAAGTAACTTCCCCTTTCTGGGCCTCAGTTTTGGTGTCTGTCAGATGGGCATGCTGATGATGGCCTGGACACTGTTAGGTTGCTGTGGAATTCAAGAAAGCAGTTGCAGGCTACCTCAAAGGGCTGAGAAAGGAGGGGCTCTGTCCTTATTCCTTAAGGGCTTTGTCATCAGATCAGTCTGGGAAATGCTGCCTCCTTTTCTGTGTCAGCATATCACAGCCCTAGCACGAAGAGGGCTCCAGCAGTTCTGTAGCACCCAGTGTCCCTACTTCCTGCCGACTAAGCCCCTAGTGGCCAGAGCACAGGTCCTTGGGCCACATTGCACAGCGTGGGCCATGCCGATGATGCTGATCAGAATACTTCCACTTATTGGGCCTGTGTTCCTGAATCACTTAGTACCCCCAGCAGGACCATGGAGACAGAGACTGTGGCAATTTCACAGATGGGGGAACTACACACTCACTCGCCAAGGGTCACACAGCCAGGATGCCCTGGGCTGGGCTTGGAAGTCATGGAGCCTACCCTGAGTTTGTGCTGCGAGCACCTTGTTCAGAGGCAGCGCTGACGGCTGATGTCCACCCCCACCCTCACCCCCAGGCCCTGCGGATCGTCCTACACAGCCTGGACCTCCGCGCCAACTGCTACCAGCGCTTCGTGGTGCCACTGCTCAGCATCAGTGCTGATTTCTATGTGCGCGTTTTTGTTCGTGTCTTCACTGGCCAGGCCAAGGTCAAGGCCTCAGCCAGGTTAGCACGGGGTATGGGGCAGGTGCTGGGTGATGGATTGAACAGGGCAACGGAGCCTTTACCTGGGGAAATGGGGTCATAATGGGGACCAAATCAGCCTGAGGGAGGAATGGGGTGTGGTGGCCACCCCCATTTCCCCTGCAGCAAGCAGGCGCTGGTGTTCCAGTGTGTCGGCTGCGGAACCTTCCACCTTCAACGCCTTGGCAAAGCATCCGGGGTCTCTGGTGGACGGTGAGCAGGGCTGAGCCAGGAGGGAGGTATAGAGGGCTTCCAAGGGTTGTTGCCCCCTAAACACCTCTCTCTGTGCAGGGTCAAGTTCTCCGCAGCCTGTGGTCCCCCCATAGCCCCTGAGTGTGAGCACTGTGGGCAGCGGCACCAGGTAGAGCCAGGCTGGGGTTCAGCAAGGGGTTCACAAGGGTCCTGGTGCTTCACTCCTTGCCCATCTGGCCCCTGTGTGTCTGTAGCTCGGTGGTCCCCTGTGGGTGGAGCCAATCCATGACCTGGATTTTGTGAGTCGTGTCCTAGGGGCCGTGAGCACCAACCCCAGCCGCTTCCACACTTCAGAGCGGATCCGAGGAGTTTTGAGCGTCATCACCGAGGTGGGGGCAGGGCTGAAACACAATGGAGGCTCACCTGTACCCAGCTTCCTCCATCTGCCCCACCCACATCCTGTTGTCTGCCATGGCAGGAGCTGCCGGACGTGCCTCTGTACTACACGCTGGACCAGCTGAGCAGCACCATCCACTGTAATACACCCAGCCTCCTGCAGCTTCGGTGAGGCCCTGGCCGGGGAGGAGCAGAGCCTGAGTGCTGGGTCCCCTGGGCAACTTGGACCCCTTTCCAGCCAAAGTCCCTTGTAAAATGGAGATCAAATATCACTCACCCCTCTGGCATCTCATGTACAGCAGAGCTCAGAGGCCAGGAGCTCTGGCCAGGGGGACAGTCTCACTATTACAATCATTGGCATTATACCAGCCACATAGTCACCATGAGACATGCAGCCAGCCTCACAGGTCCACTCAACATGACTCACCCACACATGTCAGCACTGACTTTGAGGTCTAACCTTCCCCTCAAGGCCCCTGTTGGTCCCCAGGTCAGCCCTCCTCCATGCTGGCTTCCGGGTCTCGCTCTCCCATGCCTGTAAGAATGCCATAAAGACGGACGCCCCTGCCTCTGCCCTCTGGGACATCATGCGCTGCTGGGTGAGGGCCAGCCTGACCAGGTGGTGGAGAGAGGGCATGGGTGGGTAGGCTCAGCATCCCCTGGCATCTGACCTTTGCCTTCCAGGAGAAGGAGTGCCCGGTGAAACGGGAGAGGCTGTCCGAAACCAGCCCAGCCTTCCGCATTCTTAGCGTGGAGCCCAGGTAAGGACATGACACGTCTGCCACCGGAATGGATTCTCATGTGTGCAGATGACACAGACACTTCCCTACACAGACACCTGCTCATTTTTCAAGTGAGATCCAGAGTCTACCTTGTCCCCCTCCTCTTCTGCCCCACCTTGGTCTGGCCCTATCGCTGCTCACTGAGACCAGTGTAGTCAGCTCTGCCCTGGTTCTTCAGCTCCCACCCTCACCCCCCATAGACTGTTCCCCTCACAGTACCCAGATGATGCCTGTGAGCATCTGAGGCAGATTGTGTTCCCCCCCACTGCTCAGAACCCTCTGTGGCTCCCTCTTCACTCAGTGAAACAGAGTTCGACCTGCAAGCCCTGCCCCATCCCTCTGTCCCTCTCCTGCCCTCATTCATTCTCCCCCCTTACCTTGGCTTGCTCTACACTGGCCTCCTCACTCAAACTCCTCAGACACATCCCCACCTCAGGGCCTTTGCATGGGCTGTTCCCTCTTCCTGGAGTGTGTGTCCCTGGCGTCCCCCCAATGGCTGTTCCCTCACCTCCTTCCCCAGTCTCCCAGTACCTCTATCCTCCTGTGTTCTTGCCAAAACTCTTACCACATGCCCTAACACAATGTGATTTGCTGATTTTTGATTTGTCCCATTGCTTGCCCATCTTGTGTACTGGAAGGTCAGCTTTACCAGCAGCAGATTTCAGGCACACAGTAGGTACTCAATAAACATTTATTAAATGAAGGAGAGAATCCTGACACAGGCAAATGCAGTCTTTCTCAAGGCACCAAGGTGGACAGGCCCTGTGGGTGGTTTGTTGTGCATGTCCAAGTGGTGGCTGGCCCTCAGCCACACCCCACCTGCCCCAGGCTGAAGGCCAACTTCACCATTCGGGATGATGCCAACCCCAGCTCCCGCCAGCGAGGACTCAAGCGCTTCCAGGCCAACCCTGAGGCCAACTGGGGCCCCCGGCCCCGTGCCCGGCCAGGGTGAGTGAGAGTGGTGGTGGTGGGACTTGGCTAGGGCCTGGGGTGCAGAAGCCAGATGGGGTCCCAGCTGCTCATCTCCCCACACAGGAGTAAGGCCGAGGGCAAAACTATGGAGGACAGACGCAGGCTGCTCCAGAATAAGCGAAAGGAACTGGCTGAGGACCCAGCCCAGCGGGCTGCCCAGCTTAAGACATTTCCTTGCAAGAGGTTTAAGGAGGTGAAGCACCCCCTACCCCTCACTGCAGCACATGTGGGTCCCCCTGAGGTGACAACAGGGCAGGGCTAAGGGGCAGGCAGGGCTGGGAGAACTGGGGGTGGACAAGTGGATGGGAGTGACCTCCCCATCCAGGAAAGGAACCCAGCAGAAGCTGCCAGGCTCTGGGCCAGGCTTCCCACCTACCATCTTCCCAGCAGGGCACCTGTCAACGAGGGGACCAGTGCTGTTACTCCCACAGACTCCCAACATCTGAGGCCACTGCTGAAGCTGTCCCCACTGACTGCCCACAGGCCCCAAACCCGAACCCTCCTGGGCCTGAGGTCACCACTGGTCCAGGTGTAGACTGAGCTAATAAAGAGATTTCATTTTGTCCTGATTTATTTGTCTTGAGTGTGGAAGCTGCCTGTGGTTTGTCTGTCCATCTCTCAGGCACATTTGGGGCCTGTTCCTCCGTCCATCTGAATTAACTCCTTGGGGGGAACTCTGTGCTTCGAGAGGTTGGTTTGACTCTGCCTGACTGAGGTGTAATCAGTGCTTCTGTCTGAGGCATTCTTTCTGGGGGTGGTCTGTCCCTCTGCAGCTAGAGACGCTTAGGCACCTGGTTGCTGGTGCCTGTGGTTCCCCAGGCGGCCACGGGGTGGCAGCCGTGCGCTCACGCCCAAGGGCCTTCTGCACCCTCTTCCGTTGGTGTGCTCTTCAGTCTAGGCGCGCGCAAACGGGTGCCACCGAGCTCCCACGTGGCCTCTCGCCGCCACCTCTTTGCTGCCTGGTTTCTCTGGCCAAGCTCCCCGCAGGGCCGCGGTGGCGGAAGCCAGACCGGAACCAGGGGGCCTTGTGCATCCGCTCCAGACCAGGTGCTTCCTGCCCTGTGGCCCCTGGGGTGGGGGTGCTCATCAAGGCACCAGGCTGACTGCTGCATCCTTCCCACAGGGGCAAGCCTTAGCAACGTTAACAGACAGGCCTGCAGCAGAGTCCGCACCCTGCCACGTGGTAGCTGTGGGACCCCAGAGGCAGCTTTCACCTTGCTCCATCCCAGGAGTAAAATAAACCTGATCCTAGAACCAGTCTTGTGGGCACCTAAAAGTTCACCCAGTGCTTAGAACTGGACCTTTGTTTCGCTGGGACGGTAGGGTGGTTGATGGTGGGTCCTAGTATCATCTGGTTCCTGGGAGGGTAGTGGTAGCATTGGCACTAGGTGGAAGCCTGCTTGGGGGGCTCCTGCAGTCACCTCCCCCGCCCCCCCCCCCCCACTTCTTAAGGCTCCATCTAGGTCTTGGGTTTCACCACCACTCAGGACATTCACGTAACACCTCTTCATCACCATTCCCCCTGAAGTGGTCAGGTGTGGAATGAGGGCCAGGGACCACCCCGTTACGTGACCCTGTGACCTAGAGGACCAGGATTGTGAGGGTATGCTGGGGGGACCACCATTGGAAGGTTCTAGCAGCCCTGGCAACATAGTAAACCGCCCCCAGTTGCAGACCTTCCTGGGCCTGGAAAGGGTGTGTGGATATCACAGTTGGGACCAGGACAACTGCCCAGGCTGGGTACCTGAGATCAGACCAGACTGTCAGAACTGCCCTCCTGCCAGTGCCCTACTCTGGGTGGGGGTGGCAGAAAGGCTGGGAGGGGCTCTGTAAAAAGAGGAACCAGGCAGGGGGAGGAGAGGGCCCCAGTCACGAGCCCCAGCAAGGCCGGAAAGGGCTCTCCACCCCCATCAGCACAGACACAACTGGGGGTGTTCAAAGCCATAGGCCAGACCCAAGAAACACAGGAGGCAACTGGTTTCATGCCTCAGTTTCCTATCTGTGTGCATCTGGGCACCTCACACCCAGCTGTGCACTGGGGCTGGGTCCTTGGAGGGCCAGGGTCCCTCTGGTGACTGAGGGACAGAAGGTGAAGCTCTGAAGGGTGACAGCCAGTCTTGCCCGCCAGCCTGGGGCGGGGCCAGAGGCCGATCTCAGAGTTCTCCGCCCGCTGATTTCCTCCGGGGTCAGCCCGACTCCTTATCAGTCTCAGCCAGGCGGCCAGGCCCTTATCTGCGCTGGCCCAGCATCCTCCACCACTGCGCCAGGGGTAAGAGGGAGGAAACTGGCCACCGGGGGCGGGGAGAGGGCGGGCCAGCCCCGGAGCCGCTCACTTTTCCTCTAGGGACCCACGCTGCTGCCATCACCAAGGCCCCAAGGCTCTTGGGAGCCCAGGAAGAGGCGAAGCCCAGACAGGGTGGCCAACCGCCTGGGGCACAGAGTGAAGAGGCTGGAGGAAGCAGGGCTGTGGAGCCCAGCCTGAAGCAGGAACCATATCCTTGTCTGACCGACAGAGACTGGGCTCTCAGCAGGCAGCGCAACCAGCGTCGGGGTAAGAGGGGAGCAGCCTGAAGGTGGGGGAATCCCTGACCCACCTGCTTTCATTCATTTGTTCCTGCCTGCCTTCATGCATTAATTTGCAGGGACCAACTAAGCAAGAGGCTAGGCCAGCTTCCTCAGGACCCAGCTAGGGAAGACAGGGCAGAGGGACCAGGTGTTCCCAATATTGTTGGGACACTCCAGGCCATGGAGCCAAGAGTGAACAGGGACCTCTAAACAGGGTGCAAAGGGAGGGTATGCTGATGGGGAGGGTGTGGGGGTCACAGGGCCAGATGGAGGATTAAGACATGACTGTATGTACTGGGCAATGCCAGCATTTGAGGTCACAGTGTCAGCAGTGGGGTCACAGGATTAGTGAGGGGGACATGTTTGGTAGGGGCGGTTGTCATTAGAGTGACTATGGAGGACTTTCAGGGTCTGACAGAGGCGATGGGTAGAGCCTTGGGGTCCTAGATGAGGACCACAGGGTGGGCCTGGGCAGGAGTGGGGAGGTCAATGAAGGGTCAAGAGTCAATCATGTAGAGATTCCAAGGACACTGTCAGTGAAGGGTGTCAGGATCATATCTAAGGGTCCATCATGTGTCCCCTGCCTTGCCTCTCTACCTTCGGACTCCAGGTGAGAGATGATTCTGGAAGAAGGGATTTTGCTCAAGGGTTGTGCAGATGAGGCCCTTATGGATCACAAACAACTCAGAGATGGCACAGCTGGGCTCACCGAGTGCACAGCATCTCAGTGGGCACCTCCTGCCCTTGTATCTGACCCTCCTCCCATGTTCTGGCAGTTTCTGGGCCCACTCCCTCATCTGCCTTTGCCTACTGAACTGCCAACCCTCCCCAACCCCTTCCATTGGAGGGCTTTTTTGGGCTAAGGGTGTGTGTGGCATCAGATCCCTCCTTCCCACTGGCTTTTTTCCCTTTCACAGGTGAGCACCCCTTTGGGGTCCATGTGCCCGCCCAAGGCCCAGGTAGAGGTGGGTCCCACCATGACTGAGAAGGCTGAGATGGTGTGTGCCCCCAGCCCAGTGCCTGTCCCGCTCCCCAAGCCTGCCTCGCCTGGGCCTTCGAAGGCAGAAGAAGTGGGCCTTGGAGGCACCTCCTCCCCTAGGCTTCCTCCTGGTATCCCAGTGATCAGCCTGGGCCACACTAGGCCCCCAGGGGCAGCCATGGCCACCACAGAGCTGAGTGCCCTGCGGCCCCCACTGCTGCAATTCTCTGCCCTGGGAAGTGCCCCAACCCATCTGGCCCTGCATTACCATCCTCACCCCTTCCTCAACAGGTCAGTGGGGGGCTGGGCCTGGGGGCAGTCTGGGGCCAGGGTCATTGCGCACAAGGCATTAGTGACCCATGAACCCTTACAGCCTCTACATTGGGCCGGCAGGACCTTTTAGCATCTTCCCTAGTAGCCGGCTGAAGCGGAGACCAAGCCACTGTGAGCTGGAGCTGGCTGAGGGTGAGTATGGGCTTGTGTCTGCATGGGTCCCACGGCTGTCCCGTACCTTTCCACAGGGGTAGGTGCTGCCAGTGCGTGCACACACACACACACACACACACAGGACAGTCCACATGGGGCTCGGTGATCATGTTACAACCATGTGCAAAACCACAGTCCCAACAGCCAGTCCCACATGACCAGTCACCCAACAAGCCACAAAGGGTCCTGGCAAACACAGCATGGCACAGGGGCCACAAAATGACAGCACCACTTGGATGCACAGCCACCCAGGAAGCAGCCACATGACAACCCCTCTGCAAGAGACAGACATGGGACCACAATCACACAGGAGACAGCCACACAACCACAGACACTTAGGACCATGGCCACACAAGAGTCAGCCACACAACCGCAACCATGCATGACACAGCCACATGGCAACAATCACACAACCACAGCCATGTAGACAGACCACAAGTCACACAGCCACCTGAGACGAGGACAGGCCCACAATCACAATGGGAGTACCTCTCAGACCCACAAGCACCTCTGGCCACACAAACAGGCACACTCAGAACAGGACTATAGGGACAGCTCGCCAGACTGGAAGCCCAAGGAAACATTTCAGCCACCGATATAAAGGTACAGACAGTCAGAGGCACAGAGGCCCCAGTGACCTGCAGCCTGGCCTGTCCTTGTCTAGATTCTAGATGGCTGAGGGTGGGGGATGGGCAGGGTTGCTAACTAGCAGGAGAGCCACACAGGGATTCTACACGTGGATCCCTTTGGTGGAGAAAGCCTCAGCTCACTACCTGTGTGGAAGTCTCCACCAGAGTGCTGGGTGCTTGAAGGGAGGGCAGCAGGGGGCGCCCCCTCGGTGCCAACCCCTCTCCTCTGTCTGCAGGGCAACAGCCCCAGAAGGTGGCCCGGCGCGTGTTCACCAACAGCCGAGAACGCTGGCGGCAGCAGAATGTTAACGGCGCCTTCGCTGAGCTCAGAAAGCTGCTGCCCACGCACCCGCCCGACCGGAAGCTGAGCAAGAATGAGGTGCTCCGCCTGGCCATGAAGTACATCGGCTTCCTGGTGCGGCTGCTGCGAGATCAGGCGGCTGCTCTGGCAGCAGGCCCCGCCCCGCCCGGGCCCCGAAAACGGCTGGCTCATAGAGGCCCGGACGACGGTGCCCGCCGTAGGCCCTGTCGCCGGGCTGAGGCGGTGACGCGTCTGCAGCCCGCGCCCCCGGCCTGCTCCAACGACAGCCCCGGTGGGGCGGCCCGCCCCATCAAGACGGAACAAGCGGCAGTGAGCCCAGAGGTGCGGTGACCCCGAGGCCTGGTGACCCCAAGGCATAGCCTCTGAGCCGAAGTGCACTGGGAACTCAGCCCTGGGCCGTCGAGGAATGGGAGGACCACGCACTGCGCTTACTCTGGAGCGAAGTCCCCCGCAGAGGGACCAGTGAGGACGTACCCTACAGGGGAAGGGGCCAGGGGTCTGGAAGGGCGACCATCACCCCCCAGGCGCCCTGCAGACCTTTTTATCACCACTGCCTGCTGTAAGTGGCCTTGCCGGCATCCTCCTCTCGGAGGTGAGGTCCAGGAACCAACATGGCAGAGCGGTCATCGGACCCAAGTGGTGCCTCTTTTTTTGCAGACTCGGGGCTCAACGAGAGGTGGGGAGGAGCCAGGGAGCCTTCCTCTTCTCGCCGGCGCCCCCTCCCGGGAACTCAGGGATACAAGCACCTCGACGGCGCCCGCAGCACGCCCGCTGCGCAGAGTCCGCGCGGCGCCCCACCCCACCTAGCCCAACCGGGCCCCGCACAATCGTGTTAGCGAAGGCTCAGTTGCTCTTGCTTTTGTTTTTCTTTATTTCTTTATTTCACATACACATTAGCCATTCAATGGAGAAGCCGGAGAGTCAGGCAAAGATGGTATAACAGAAGCGCAGTGACGGGGGCGGGGCGGGGCGGGGCGGAGAGGGGACAGACGGGCTGGCTGCCTACTTGCATTCCGCTAGGACACTGAAAACCCAGAAAACAAAACAGACAGTAAACTACCCTTGTTTCTTATGTATCTCAGTGCAGAGACGGGGGTGGAGGGCGGAGAGAGGGGGAGACCAGGCTGAAGGAGGAAGAGGGGAGGACAGGGGACGCTAAAGGGAAGCACACCAAATCCATTAGTACTATATATAGAGATACTCGTATATACTGCGTTTCTTAGCCTAAGAAGAAACTTGTTTGACGGGACGGGCGGCCTTTGCGGTCCGCGATGCTGGTGCTGGTCGGGCGCACGGATCTCCCGGGAGGGTCCGAAGTGGGGCTGGCCCAGGCTGGCTTGCGGGGGAAGGGGGGGCGCCCCGAGGGTAGGTGGGTGGGGGAGCAGAGGCGGGGCTGGGGTGCCCCTCGGGCTCTCGATTGGGGGAAGAAAGTTCTCGTGACTTTATTGCTCCTTAATTTTCTCTTGTGTGTGGGTGGTGGGGGGTCCGTTCAGCACGGTCGGGGTGGGGAAGTGATGGGTCGTCTGAGCCACCCGGCCCCTCTGGGACCCAAAGCGCGGCGTCCGCTCCGCCAGCACGGGGGTGAGAACAAGGCACTAGGTCGGCCGGCCAGCGCGGGGGGGCGGGTGTGTAAGGCAGTCGACAGGGCTGGTTGAGGGGGTGGGATGGGGTGGGCTGTGTGCGGGCCGTGTGCGTGCGTGCGTGCGCAGGCCTGGGCGAATCGACCTGTCAGCTTGGCTGGTCCGGTCCTGGAGCGTCGAGCCGTTCCCGTGCTCCCCGGAGGGTGACGGGGGTGGAGGGGGTGGGAGGAATGATGTTGAGTTGGGGGCGCTGGGGCAGGGCGGGGAGGAAACTACCAACTTGCTGAGCGCGCTCCTGATAATGCTGGTGAGGGTCAAGTTGGCGTCTGGCTCAAAGAAGGGCGCTCAGGGAGGAGAGGGAGGGAGGGAGGGGACATTTGTTCGTTGGCATTGACCTCTGCGGGGGTAGGGGGCTGGGGACCCCCGCCGCGCCCCAGTGCCTGGACGAGGATGGGGCGAGGAGGGGGCGCCGGCCCCGGGGAGGGGACGCCCGGGGAGACCCGCGGCCAGAGCAGCCCCGCCGCTGGGCGCACGCCGCTGTCCCGTTCCGTTAAACTCAACAAGGAAGGGATATGCGTGTTCCTAACAAGTGCAGGATATTTAATTGATCATAAACTTATGTATAATAGTTTGTGGGTTTTTAAAAACGTACTTTATAATGTAAGAAGCACCAGGGTTTTTATGTTGAATTATCTTAAAAATAATTTTCTCTCGTCCTTTTCCTTTTAGATCTTGTGTTTTTTTTTTTTTTAATGTTCAGGTATTTTTTTAAACTCTAAAATGTGAACGTTTCCTTCAGCCCTCCCACCGAAACTGAGAACGAACGACGAAACAAATAAAAACCCCAGATCATCCTTGTCAACGCAGGAAAACGACTTAAAAAAAAAACTGAAAACGAACGAAAAAGAAAAAAGGAAAAAAACACTCAGCTTTCGTTATCCCCGCGAAGGGCGGGGCAGGCCCGGTTCTTTTAGCGTCCCCAGAGCCGCGAGGACATCACAACAAAAATAGAATTTTTCTTAACAATCTCTTAACATACAAAGATAGGAAAACTCTCTGATGCATTGCACTTGGTTCCATGAAAAAAAAGTTCATTTCCCCCATATATATTTTTTTTTGTTTTTTGTTTTTCTCTTCTAATACGTCCCCACATCTCCTGTGGCCCTCGTCGCCTCTCGCCTGACCCTCACAGCGACACTTGGGAACGGAGCGGCCCCCAACCCCCGCCCGCCCCGGCAGCCCCGCCGGGCGCGCTCTGTCCCGGCCCAGCTGGCCTGCAGCTTCCGACCTCGCCGGGGCGGGCGCCCCGCAGACCCCGGCTCCCGCCGCGCCCGCGGCCCCGATTGTCTCCGAGGGAAGGGCCACGTGCGGCCGGGCAGGGGGTCCCTTCCGCTCCCCTCTCAGCTCTGACCCTGTTTAGCCAACCAAACTGAAAAATCATTGCACTTTGACCGCGCGTCATGCCCGGCCCACCCGGCCCCCCACCCCCGCCCTACTCCCCATGCCCCCCAGGCTCCCGCGGGATCCCCTGTCCCCAGCTTCTCAGTCTCCGTCCTCCCCAGGGCTGCAAGCGGATGGGGGAGGGCCTTCCTTCAACTTCCAACAAAAGCTACCCCAAGGGCCAGCTACTTCGCGGTTTCCAGCTGGGGAGAAGGCACCGCCCACTGGTCCCCTCGGCCCCAGGTGAGAGCCCTCTTCCCTTCCCCTCCTTCCTTGCCTGGGCCCGCTCCACGGCAGCCTCACACACTAGATTCACAATAAATAAAACCCATAACCCACCCCTGCGGTGCAATGTTGGGTTGATTGACTTTCGGAGGATCCTGACCTGTGCTTTGTGTTTTCATACAATTAAGAAAGAGAGAAAGAGAGAGAGAGGCACAAGGACTTAGAAAGGGTCCAAGGAGGAAAGATGGAGGAGGAGGGAGTAAGGCACAGAAAGACAAGCCAGAGGGGCCAAGTCACACCCGGGATCTGGGCTGGGCGTGTTCCTGCTCCCCTCCCTCCCAGGGGGGCTTCTGAAGACCCTCTGGACAGGCCCCCGACCTTCCCTTGGGGGAGGAGGGGGCTTCAGTGGAGGGGGGAGCTACTTCCTGTGGTGTGTTACCAAATTGTTCCCAAGTTGCTCAACTGGAGGAGTTCCCAACTGCAACAGCAGAAGACCTGAACAATTAATGCCCCACCCCGAAATAAAGAGTAAAGACATTACAGCTGAAATCCAGAGAGAAGTGGCCACAGGGGTGGTGTGGTAGGGAAAGTGGGGAAGGACAGAGAAAGCTCCAAAACACGTTTGAAAAAGGACGACACCCAACACCCTCCAAAGGAACTGAAAGTGGGCCAGCAGGACGCCTACCTAGCGCAGGTGGCGGCTCTAGCCGAGGGCAGCGGCGGCTGCCCTTCCTCCTCGCTTGGCTCCAGGTCCCCTTTCTCCTCCACTCTCCGGCCCGACCACAGCAGGGCTGTCTGCGTGAGGGGCAGGGACCGATGGGGTGGCACAAGGGCACCTGCATGCGGGCTGGGGTGTGGGGGTGACCTGGGGCCCATCTCCCCTCACTTGGGCCATGGCAGGAGGGTGACCTTGCGGGCCTGCCTGTGGAGGGAGGGAAGAGAGGCCTGTCCCGTGCTGGGACGGACCTTTGAGAGCATTCTTTTTCCTATGGACTGTACAGGGGGGTCTGGGGTCCCAGGGAACTACCCCTGCAGCTCAGGATGGGGTGGCAGAACACCCTCCATTCCGAGAGTACGAAACTAGCTCCAGGGGAAGCCCCCTGCCCACAGTGAGTGGGGCTTCTAGCCCAAGGGTGGGGCAGGGGGACTCTGAGGCCACCCTACCTCACCCAGTCCAGAGCAGCCGATGGAAGAAGCCAGAGGCAAGGCAGTGAGGAAGGGTAGGGCGGGGTCTGGAGGGGAGTGCCCTCTGGATCTGCACCCTTCATCTTTACGAGCTAGTCCTCTGATCTCCCTAGTGAAGCTCTGGCCCCAGCCGAGGGTGGGGTTCTCCCAGGAAGGGCAAGGGTGGGGGACAGGCCCCTTCAGAACGGTGCTGGTTGCTTTGTTTGGGGATTTTGTTCCTTTCCCCAGAAGGCCAGGATAGGATGGGGGAAGAAGGACGTTCTGCTGCATCCTTTCTTTCTTTCTGTCCTCTGCTTCGCAGAGTCCATTTTGCATGTTTCTTTCTGCTTGGCTGCTGGTGCACAGCTCTACTGAGACCTCTTCGGAGGGCTCTCAGAGAACTGGGCTGCTTCGGGGGGCCTGCAGGGGTCCCTGGGCTGGAGGAGAGAAGGGCTGAGTGGCTGACGACGTCTAATTTTTGCTTTTCGGTGGGGCTGGGCTGGGGGATTTTTTCCACGTCTCAAAATTTCTTCTCCCCCCGTTTGAGGAACCTCTTCTTTTCATTTTGTCATTTCTTTTGTCGATCTTATCAGAGGAACCAGGACTGAATCGGGACAAAAAAGAGGCAACATTGAGAACAGCAGGGGCAGGCCCCTCCTCACTCCCACCTGGCCCTGTGACTGCGGTGCCCCAGGCCCCCGGAGGGTCCAGCCCCAGCAGAGCCAAGGACACCAACACTCCACCCAGAGGTACAGCCCCATTCTGTCAGTCCCTCCTATGGGAATCCTGTCCCCCCAGAGACCCTGCCCCCCAGTGCCAGCGTCCAGCTGGCCTTCCCGCAGGCACCATGCCCAGCGGGTAGGACCCCCGTGGCTGACGCTGGCACAAGCATAGACCTGGGATCTGGCCATATTTCCAATTGTTTAGGTTTTTGTGTGGGTCTTGGAGGGTGGGGAGGATGCCAGGCTGGAGCTTTTGTCCCCAGAGGGGTTTGGGGAGTGGGGTGGGGGTGGCCCAGCTTCTTGCTGAGTTTTCTTTCTGTCTCTTTGGACTAAAAGCAAAAATTCCTGTCTGTACACCCCAGCCAAGGTCCCACAGGCTGAAAGGCTGGCAAGAGGGGGACACCACATGGCTTCAGTCCCTAGTAGTGCTGGTGCTGGGGGAGGAGCCCAGCAGACACACACACGCCTCCCCCACCCTCTACCCTTAAGGCATTGATTTTCAACCGCTGTGCTGCAAGAATGTTTAAAACATGCAATACCTGACTAGTTAGGGGCACTGACTTCTCTTAGATTGTCAAATTAAAAAGAAATGACAACAGCCAATACGACGATAGCCATCCAGTGTGAATGAATAAAAATTATACCTATTTTTTCATCAGATTGGCAAAAAAAATATGCTCTTTGGCATGCCAAAGAATTTCAATAATTAGTTTATATGTGCCATGAGATGAGAAAGGTTGAAAATCGCTGCCTTAAAGCTAGAGCACTGGAAAGGACCTCAGGCTCCCTAGGGCAGGTGTTGGTTCTCTCAGGGTGACAGCAGGGGGAGCCACCTTCCCACAAACAGGCCTTGGTAGCCAGGAGCACAAAACATACCCAGGGTGGACACCCCTTCACCCCTCCCCATGGTGGGCTACCTGGCAATGTCCCTCACCTAAGGCTCTGGCCCCACCTTGTGGCCAAAGGGTGGGGTGTAGGGTGTTCTCCTCCACAGTCTACAGTGCCTAGCTATGCCTGGTGGCACCCTTGGGGCAAAATGAGGTCCCTGAAAATGCATATGGCTTCTCCCGGGCTCTGGGTTACAGACTCGGATCTTCAGGAGCCAAGCAGAACTAGCCACGGAGCACGCAAAGGACCTGACTCATTCTACCCTTGCTCCTACCCTGCACAGACGCCAGGTAAAGAGAAGGTGGCTGACCTGCCCAGGGCCACACAGCCCATCACTGGGCTGGGACTCAAATGCCAGGGGCAGTTCAGAGTCGATGCTCCCAGCTGCTACCCATGGTATGCTCGTCCTGCCTAGGGCCACGGCTAAGTCGGCACAGTGGGCCTCGGGTGGCCACAGCAGCCAAGTTTTCAAACGCAGCCAAAAATCCAGACAGAATTTCATGTGAAAATTTCCAGCACTATTGAAAACACTTGCTTTGGTCACACAGATTAGGTCTGCAGGCCAGACCTGCCCCCGAGGTTCTGGCTGGGGAGTGCAGGCTGTTGCCCACTGTGAGATGGAGACCTTGAGTTTTACAGTGAGAAAAGGCCTCAGAGATCACCCAGAACTTTCTTTGACAGTGGGAATGTTCTCTTCTTGTGCTGTCACTAGACACACGTGGCTTCTAAGCACTTGAAATGTGACTAGTATAACGGAAGGTCTAATTTTTTCTCTAGTTAATTTAAATTTAAACAGCCACCCATGGCCAGTGGCTATCATGCTGGATGGTGCAGCTGGAGGACATTTGAAAATGTGGGGACCGAGGGTGTCACAGTGACTGGGGCGCTACTGGCATTTACTGAGTGGGCAGAGATGCTGACCTTCCTGCCACATGCTGGACAACATGCAGAGGAGATCTGCCCAGAGTCCAACCCTATCAACTGACTAAAGGCCAAACAGGAGGCTCACGGGAGGGCAGGGGGCTGGCAAGGCATGAGGGAAACCTAGGTCTGAGGCATCCCCAGTGTGGGCGGGGTGGGGGGGGTCAGCAGCCAGCTTTGGGCATTCTGTCCTGGCCTTTGGAGGTAGGGAACTGCCTGGGAGAGCCATCACCCCCACAACCAGCTGCCTGCCCTCCCTGCTCCCCCACCCCGCGACCTTCCATCAGCATTCTCTGGGACTCCCTTCCCAAAGAGAGGCTACACTGGAACCCTACACCACTGCCGTAGCTATGAGCCTGCCCCTCCCCTTCCCTGTGAGGGAAAAGGAGTTTTGGGGATAAGCAGGACATGGAAGTCCTGCTTGGTCCCTCTGGCCCCTGAAGACCAAGCCAAAGCCCCAGGCTGGCCCCTTTAGGGTCTTCTGAGCTGCATGGCAGCAGCAGGACCACCACCAGCGCTCAGACCGGTTGGTGGGGGGACTCCCTCAGGGGAGGACGACTCCAATTCCAGGCCTGGAGTTAGGGACAAAGGCAGCTCCAACAGGGTCCCCAGCACCTCCCCACTGGTCCCAGGAACAGGGATCTGCTGCCAAGCATGGAGTGGCTTTTCTGCTCACCCCTCCCTGCTTCCTGAGCCAGGTCCAAAATTGATTAAAACTAAGTAAAAAGCGCTGCCCAGGGAATGACAAAATTGCAAAAATTCTCTTTTCTTCCCTCATTCTATTGTTCTCTCTCCATCTGGTGCTCCAGAGATCAGCTAAAGTCACTGGTTACTGTGGAAACCGACCCCCACTGTACCCCTGGCGCCCACCCACTGCAGCCTGCCTGCCCCCAGGCCCAAGGGCTCCTGGCTAGGCTTGTCCAGCTCTGGTCCCCCCTCCACCCCCCACCGCTGTACACACCTGCCTGCTCCCGGCCAAGGCCCAAGCCCCTTTCAGGAACAACGGGAAGGAAAACTTTCCCAAACTTGCCTCAAACTCTGACTTGGCCCCAACGTCCAAGCAAAGTGAGCAGAGAAAGTGCAGAAGGGAAAGCACATGGAGGCAGAAATGGGGAAGGCCCATGGCTGTGGTCCCTGAGAGCAAGAGAGCAGAGAGCAAGCAGGGAAATAGAGCTACAGGCAGCCGGCTAGCTAGCGGCAGCAGGGAGGGCGGGAGCGGGTGGGAACATGGAGCCTTGCAGCCTGGTGCCAGCCCAGAGCTGGGAGGGGAGGCCCGCCAGAGGTCCCTTCCTCTGGCACCCCCTCCCGCCCTCTGCCAGCAGGGCTCTCCTGGGCTCCCTGGCACAGAGAGGAGGGGGCTGGCTCCAGCCCCTGCTCGGAGCCATTGTTTTTCTTCTCAACACCCCCAAGTTCAAGTTCATCTGGGTGTTACATCATGTCTGGTTGCTCTTGGAAACCAGACGGGTCAGACGTGACTCTGGGGAAAGGGGGTGGGAAGCTGGAGGGGGTTGAAGTTCTCCTCCCCTCCCCTCCTTCCCACCAGGGAGCTCTGAAGTTTGTAGTTCGACAAAGTTTTTGGCTTTTTTTTTTTTTTTTTTTGAGGGAGGGAAAGGAAAAGGAAAAAAACAAAACCTCAAACCACACATACAAAACTTCTATCCACTAACTTTCTCTGGACTCAGGCCTCAGGGCAGAGAGGGAGCGGGAGCTGAAAGAGGCGGCCCAGGGCTCTTGGGCTGAGGTGGATTTCCTCAGGGCCGAAACCAAGGCCCTGGGCTCATAGGGCTGTGTTGTTTTTTTTTTTAAAAAAGAACTTCCACACTATAAAAGCTGCCTCTGCCCTACCCCTGAGGAGGGTGCTCCCTGTGTCCCAAGGGCCCTGGGCTCTGGAGGCTATTCCCAGCCTCTTGTGGACAGGCATGGGGAAGGGGGTCCACATGTGCGTGTGTACAGATGCCCATGCAAAGCAGTGTCCACAAGGAGCTGCAGTTGGTTAGTGTTTACTTGTGAGAACTCGGGGCAGATGGGAGCGGGACTGGGGGCTGCAGAAGTTTGGCAGCCCTTCTAACAGGATTCATGGGGAGTTAGAAGAAGGGCTTCCAGGGGGTAACGGGACCTGCCCTGCCCTTGATGCCAGAGTCTCTGGGCGCGTGGCCCACCAGGCCGGCTCTGTCTCTCCTCCACCTTTTGCCCAGCCCACCCAAAGCCAGGAAAGAGGGGAGAGCTGGGGACCAGGGCTCCCAGCAGAGCAGGGAGACAGCAACAAGGCAGATGCTGTCCTCCTCCTGACTGGGCTTCTGGCTTCCACCTTTGCTTCTACCCAGACCTGGCCCAGAGCACCTCTAGCCTTGGGTCCTTGGCCACCTTCCCCAGGCCAAGGCTGTCAGAGCTAATTATCCAATTAGCTGATTAACCGGGGCGCCTGGGGGCATTGGCCTGGGGAGGTAGGTTCAACTGGGTGTGCAAACTCCTGGGTCCTCCAGCCCTGCCCCAGCCCCTTCTCCCAGATAAACCCCACAGATCTTGGCCTCTTCCCTGACCCCAAGGTGCCTGTTCCCCTGTGCTTGCCTTCACACTCCTACCTGAGACTGCTGTGGGATGTTCAGAAAGTTGCCGTCCCGGGGTCCGATGCTGACAAACCGGTTGGCAGAGGAGGCGCCTGTCGTTGCGAATGCTGTGGGGAGCAGGAAAGAGAGAGGGAAAACCCCCATGAGGCCTTGCGGCCCACCTTGGCACTGCCCTTCGGGGCTGCTGAGAGAGGGAGACACTGGGTTAGACCATGCTGCCCAGGTTTAGGCTGGCAGTGGGAAGGACCATCCGCAGGGGCCCCTTCATCCTCTCACTCACCAGGAACACTGACGTCCCCCACCCCCAGCAGTCTGCTTCAGCCAGGCATCCTCTTTCCTGGCCAGGGGTGAGGGAGGGGCCCTGGAGGCTTCAGCTGAGGTCCCACAGACCCTGTACTTCCCCCTAACCAGGCACTGGGCAGGCCGGGGATAATCCTCCTCCTGAAGCACCCAAGGCAGTAGTGCCCTTGCTTTCCGCTGGCCCTCTCAGGTCTGGAGAGAAGGGAGGCTGGAGGGTGGGAGCTCTGGGGGACTGGCCCCACTGTAGTTGGAGAAGACTGTCTCAGTCGGGCCAACTCTCCAACCAGAGTAACTAGTTGGGTGCTGCCCATTTACTACTGTGGACAGTGCCAAGGACTGGGCCGGTGGTTCGGGGAACTTGAAGGGGCCCAAGGGAGGGCAGGGCGGGATGGGATGGGGTTGGAGAGGGGTGTAGGAGTTGGCTGCTGGATAGGGCCCAGGGGTGACAAATCTTGGGCCCAGCAGACATTCTCTTCCTGACAGATGAGCAAGGTCCTAGGGTCCTGTGGTACCCAGGGCCTGAGATGGGCCAAGGCACAGGAGGAGGAGGCTGGGGGGCTGGGCAGAGCCCCAGGGCTTGAGTGCCTTGGGGCAACTGAGGGGCATATAGGCCAAATATCCTCCGCAAGCTCCTAGGGGAGAGAATGGACCCTTCACCTCCAGGAAGGAGCACACCCCCAGAGGGGACGAGGAGGGTCACAGGCAGCCTGGGAGCCTCCCAACCCCTGCCCTATACCAGATACACCCCAGGGACCCCATGCTCACCAGCTTCTGTCCAGAGTGCCACCCTGCAGCCTGGTCCCCCTCTCCCACCCTGCCCACCTCCAATGACCATGACCATGACTTGATGTCTTATGGCAGATGTAGATGGGAACGTGGCATGAAAAGGATGGAGAAGGGAAAAGAACTCAAACCATGAGAGAAGGCAAGACAGAGAGCGCAAGACGGAGAAAAGTGGTGAGATGGGCCACCCCTCCCACTGCGGCCCCAGAAGTCCTGGCCTGAGGCCCGCCAGCCCCCAGAGCACCGGAAGCGCTACCCATGCCCTGCCCAAAGACGGCACGCTGCCCACCCTCCGCCTCTCCTGTCCCTTACGTCGGGTCTACCTTGGGCCTCCCAACTCAGATTTTTCTCTTCCCTTGGACAAAAGTTGCCATTGGTTTAAAAAAAAAAAAAAGAGAGAGAGAGAGAGAGAAAGAGATGAAATAAGCCAAGGTCCAGAGCCCTCCCTTGTCCTTGGAACATCCAACCTGGGGAAGGAATTAAGGGAGGGGAGAGGGATGGGAGGAAAAAAAAAAAAAGAGGAACAACGAGAAACCAAATGTGAGACTGAAGGGAAGGGGTCAGGGGCTGGCCTGCTGCACCTTTAGAGGCCTGAATGAAGAGGGGACAAGGCAAAAAGGGGATGGTGGTGGCGTCGCCTTGTGGTCACATTTAATTTTCTTGGTGTGGGGGGCACGACAAAACAACGACGACAACAACAACAACAAAAAAAACGAAAAACAAAAAAAACAGCAATCAGGCATGAAGATGACATGGCTGTGCCTCCCTGTCCCTTCCCACCCTGGCCAGCACCCTGGCCTGCGCCCCACTGTGCTCCCCCTCCCGCCCCCCAGGGGCCTGGGCCAGGGGCCCAGACTGGGAGCAGCGGGCGGGCAGGGGGGCTCGTGGTGTGCTGGCTGGTGCGACTGAGGCCCGGGGGGCTGTGTTTGGGGGATCAGCTTTGCTCTCGTCTGGGCAGAAGGCTCCGTGGTGCTCTGGGTTGGGGAGGATTTGGTGATGGGCAGGGTGTGGGGGGCTTTTCTTTTTGCAGTGGAGACTGTTTGGATGAGCCAGGACACTGGGCTTTGTGGTTTCGGTTTCATCGTCCACTTACAAGGTGATGGAGGAGTCAAGGCGGCGCCGTCTGGGGCAGTGCTGGTGGATTTGGAATCAGGCATAGGAAGGGGCACAGGTCTGGCCACTGGAGGCGGCGGCGGTAGCAAAAATGACCCCGGGACTTTGCCCTGGCCGCTACCGTTGGGCTGCGAACAACATAAATAGAGTGACGCATGAAGGCACATCACACACAGACACACGCTCCCCTGCGCGGCCACGCCAGCTCGCTCCTGAGAGCAGGCGCTCCCGGCGGCGGAAGGTGCAGAATGGGGTCCTCTCTTCTGGGGCACAGGGTGGGTGAGGGTGGGAGGCCTCAATTTGGTCTCTCTGGTGTTTCTCTCTCTTTTTTTTTTTTTTTTTTTTTTTAATGTGGTCCTCCTTTGAAGTTGTGGGAGGAGGAAGGGGAATGTCCAACGGATGGTTTGTTATTTCTTAGGGAACATGTTTTAGGTACCAAACATGCCACCTAGCCACAGAGCAGCTGCACCTGGAACTTGCACACTCCTGAAGACCTTCTCCTACAGCAGAAAAGATGCATCAGCTTGCCCCTCCCCTGTGTCCCCCCCAAAACACACGTGTGTCTCCCTCTGCAGGCCCCTGAGGTGGGACTGGCTGACCCAACTGAGCACTGCCATCCTCTACCCCACATCATGGCCTGGAGGGAACGCTGAGGGGCTTGCCCTCAATTCCAGCAGCCTGAGGACGGTGGGGTGCTGGTCTATTTGCTATAGAAGAGCGTGACAGGAAAATCCATTTGCTGCCTCTCCAGTTCCCACGAGGTTCTTCGAGCAGACTTCCTTGTACAATGCCCTCAGAAGCCCAGATGCCGGGTCACCAGATCCACTCCTTGTCCTTTGTTCCCTCTCATGCCTCACACTCTTGTGCATGTCCTTATGTGCATCAGCCTTTGGGCTTCCTGGGATGTATGCACCACAGGCAAGTCAAAGGTCCTGGCCTCTCGCAGGCACAATTTCCCTGGAGAGACCTCCCTGGAGTTCTAGGCATGTACCTCCCCTTGCTCTAGGCAGTGTCTCCAAAGACCACCAGCAGCCTGAGCTCAGGGGGGGCTGGGCCAGAGCTCTTCGTCCTCAACTGGGTTCTCTCTCATGGGGCAAAGCTCTGCCCGCCCAGCCAGCCAGGGTTCTCCAAGGTGGGAGGCTCCTGTGCTCCTCCTCCTGGTAGGCCACCCCTGTGGGACCCGCCCCACCAATGTCTGCAGGTAGCCCATCTTTCTGTCATCACTGGTTCTGCCTGGACTATGACAATGAGACTCACAAGAGGTCTCCCTTGTGCTGACAGTGCGCTCCTCTGCTCTGCGCCCTTGGTGCCCAGCTCTGTACCAGGCACTTTACTCCCGTTGTGTCCAATCCAACAACGAACGTGTAAATCAGCAATTCTCTCTCAGGGGCCATTCTGCTCCCAAGGGCACTGCCATGTCTGGAAACATTTTGGTTAGCACAACTTCTGGGGGCATGCAACTGGCAGCTAGTGGGTGGAGGCAGGGGATGCTGCTCAACACCCTACAATGCCCAGGATGGCCCCCAGGACGAAGGCTCATCTGTCCAAACGTTATCAGCACCACAAGTGGGAAACCCTACTGCAAGGGGAGCTCTGTGCCCCCTGTTCACAGCTGAGGAAACGGGCTCTGTGCGGCTGAGTGGTTTGTCCAAAGCTACGCTAAATGGCACAGCCTGAGGGTCACAGTGACGTCTGTCTGACTGCAGGGGTCCTGTGGGTTTTCTCTAGCAGGCTCAACGGCCCTCTTCTCCAAATCCAAATCCCACCCAGTAGTGCTAATCCCAGCTTGATATGGCTTCTGTCCCCTGAAACCTTCCATAGCTCTGACTGCATCTGATATAAAGTAGGATCTCCCTAGTTCAGCATTCAGGGCCCCCACGGTAGAAGCCAGATGGGTCTCCCAGCACTTGTGCCCTTATACCTCCTCCCACCAGGTGCTTCCCCCGGTAAACCACCTGTGGCTTCCAGAAACACAGCCTGAGCAGCTGGGCTACACAGGCTCACTGCAGAACCTGCCTAGAATTCCTTTTCCTATACCCTTCAAGGTCCGCTCACAAAACACTGTCCCCAATGTAGGGACCAGCCAAACTTCCTGAACCACCATCCATTTCTCTCTGCCATGTTCTTCTAGGATGCTCTTGACCTCTACTGGAGCCTTTAAAGTAGACTGCCACCCAGGCTCACCAGTGAGCCACAGAGGGTCACCTCTGTGTGGCTCAAGCCTGCAGCACTCAAGTCCCACTGAGTCGAATCAACTAGTCCATCCTGACGCACTTTAAAACCACAGAGCCCCATGCCCCTGTGTTCTGCCCATCGTCCTTCGCCTCTAATGACCAGCTCGGGTCTGACATTGTCCCGCCAAATGGTTCCCCAGACTTGATTCTTCTGGCCCACTCAGAGGCCCCTGACAAAAGCAAGCAGTGGCTGCTGGTCCCCATCTGTGTCCTGGGCAGGAGACCCCTTATACCAAGTGTCATTTTAGAAACAGTCCCTTCAGTTCCAGGCACAGGCCAGAGGGGTTTGCAGCTCTGCAAAGTTGATGCTGAGATACAAGCAGCAACCACTCTCCCTCCTTTCCACGGCCTAACAGGTTGCAGGAAACTCCACAGACCACAGCCTCACTCCCCTTCTCTGGGCCAGAAGCAAGTTGAGAAGCGGGGCTTCCCAGGCAGCCCTAGCTCCCAAGGCAGCCTCTACCTCCTTCTAGTCCCCAGAGCCAGTCTGCACCCAGGAGGATCTAAATCACTAATCCCACCCAATAATGCTAATCCCAGCTTGATATGGCTGGACATCAAAACCTGCTGTTTAACAACATTTAGTTTCTAGAAGCAACTTCCAACCAGGCTAGGTGTCTCTGCTCTGGTTGGGTTATAAGTTGAGGTTTTTAAAATCTCAAGGCATTGTGACTTTGCAGCAACTTAAAGCCTTGTGAGTTAAGAGCTAGAAGTGCATGCTAGTGACTAATGAAGATGAGGGCCTGGCTGCTCCAGCATTGGTGGAGAATGAGCTAGAACCAGGCCTGCTGATGCCCCCTGAGCCCTGCGACCTTTCCAATGCATTTGTCTGGTGGTCTCTTCTCTCTGCCAGAAACACAGCTTGTTAGGCATCCTCTTTCTGTTCTTCGCATCTCTGAGAGGTGTTTCCATTCAGCCTTGGCCTTTACTGATATGGTTCTCCTTAATTAGGGCATTACACTGGGGTCCGAAGATAGGCCATAAGTGGCACCTGGGAATCCTGCAAATCATCTGTAAAACTTTTGTATGCACATATTTTTCTGTAAAGATGATCTGTAACTTTGAACTCTCATAGAAGTTAGGAATTTACTCCTCTAGGCTCTGGATCAGTGGTTCTCAAAGTAATCCCCTGACTAGAAGCCACAGCAGCATCTGGGAACTTGGGGAGAAATACAGATTCTCAGGCCTACTGCAGACCTGCTGAATCAGAATCAGGTGAGGCCTAACTATCTGTGTGTTTGCAAGTCCTCCGGTGACTCTGCATGCTAACTACTGCTCCGAAGGTGGCCATGGAGCAAGTACAGCTTGGTGTGGGCCCCCTGCCGCCGAGTCAGCTGCAGAGTCGGGGCCTCTGGCTCTCTCCTCCTCCACAGCCTGGTGCTGTCTCTAGACTCCTCTTAGACGCTGAGCCAGCTGGAACAGGCTCACCACAGCTACCCCTTCTTCTCTTGGGCACAACAGGTCACAAGAAGAAACTCAAAGAGGCTGCTCCCCAGCCGAGCCAGCCTCCCTGTTTAACCAGGGTAGCTGTTTCCCCCCATCTGCAGCATTTTGTCCACGGTCTACTTGGAGCAAGCACCTGTTTGGAGGAGAGAACCTTCTAGGCCAAGCGAGACCCTAATCTTGAGCAGTCAGGTCAAGGGCGAGTGTCAGGACCCAGCCGTCAGGATGCCAAGGGGTTGACTGGCTCTCTGGACTAAACTACTCCCCCAGGTTGGTCTCACTGATTCCAAACCCCAGCTGCCTCTGTAGGTGAGAAGGCAGGCAAGGCAGGGTTCCAGACCTCTCTGATCCACACCGCACAAATCCGAAGGGGACTAGGACATGGGCTGGCACTTTCCACGGACTCTGCTGGCATCTCTGGAGAAAATGCAGTAGCTGTCAGGGTTCACATCCTCTTTCCCCTGAATGTCTCTAAAAGAAGTGAACAGAGCTTGTCCAGAGAGGTGGGCAAGGCTCTGAGTGTGCTAAGGAACTGCAGAGTCAGCAAGGAAACCCTTGAAGGGCACAGAGGGGAAGGAGCTGGAAAGCAGGAGGGAGAGCAGGAGGGAGGGAAGAGGGAGTGAGGAAGTCCCCCGGCCCCACCAATAATACACCAGCACTCAGCAAATGCCCACACTGTTCAGGGCACCTGAAGGCTGCCCATTGATTCCCCTGGGTGTGGTCTGGCATGGGTTTCTGATTTGCTTCCCTCATTGTGGCCCTTTGAGCGACATCCCCACCTAACCTCTGGACTGGGCTGGGGGACAGTAGCTGGACATTCTCGTAACGCAGCATGCTGCTGGGGCTCCGGAACCTTTCCAAAGGTCCAGAGACCATTGTTCCCAACCCACAGTGGTCCCCCAGGGACTGAGAACCACTTTCCCACTGAAGGGTTGTCTCTGGCCCACCAATGTCTGAGATAATTCCTTTGCTAAGCTACCCCGCAATTCTGCTTGTCAGTGACCCAGGCTGTAGGGCTCGTTGACAAAGAAAGGCAGTGCTCCCTCACACCCTGCAGAGCTCCATGGGAAACCAGTCTCTCCCAGGTTAAGGAGCAGGGCTGTGCTATAAAACCATAAGTAACCTGGAAACCCCTTGTTAAGAATCCTGCCAACAGGAGTCTGAAGTCTGGAGATACTCCTGATCGCCATGACTGGGGTGTGGGTGGAGCTGCTGGCTTCTAGCATGCGGGGGCCAGGGCTGTGGCTCAGCACCCCACAATGCCCAGGACAGCCTCACACCATGGAGAATGAACAGCCCCAAATGGCGATAGGGCCATGGTTGGGAAACCTTGCCTAGAACCTATGAAATCCTCAAGCCCTGAGGTTGAAGAGGGATGTGAGGAGCTAAGGGGCCGGGCCTGGACTGAACAGCTCATGGGTGCACTCCAAGGGGAACAGAGACTGAAGACAGGGCAAGGCACCCAAGCAAGGCGGGCCCAGCTGCTGCCTCCAGCTCTCCAGACCGTGACAGAAAGGCCCCAGCACAATACACAAACCCCTACCCCAGACCAGAAAGCTAAGGTGTTCGAGCTGCTGGCTCTCTGCTGCTCCAGTCCCAGGTGGGCTCCCGGTTCTCAGGCCCTCTCCCTGTGATCCTGACACAGACAGACAGACACAAAGATGAGCTGTGGTGGGGCTCCTGGGCCTCTGGACTCACCTGTCCGGTGGCCTGGCCTGAGCCATCTGAGCACACAAACTGCACGAACTCCTTCAGCGAGTCCTGCCCATGGTGGTGGTGGTAGCGGATGGTTGGGTGCGTGAAGTACGGGCTCGACTGCTGGATGATGGATGTAGAGGGGAAGTGCAACGCTGACGCCGTGGCCCGGGGGCTCCCTGCATGTGCATGGGCAGGAAGAGAGGACATCAGCCGACAGAAGATGAGGGAAACTGCTGGTCAGGGCACTGAGGGTTTGGAGGAAAAGGGAGAATGGGCAAGAGCGGGGCCAGGACCAGAGTAAGGAGAATGAGGGTCCATCCTCGGTTCGGAAGGTGAGATAACGCAAAACAGCAACAAAAAACCTTTGTCATTAAGGTAAATAACATTTCAGTGCAATATTTTTAAAAATCCAATTGGTGAACTGGGGCCTGCGTCCCAACCAGCTGCTCGTCTTTGCAAACAGAGTTTGATGGAAACCAGGGCCGGGTTCACAGTGAGACGAGCAATGCAGGTCCTGCAAGCACAGTGTCGGCCTGGTCTTTTGTTTAAAATGTTGGCATTTGCTCACTGTCTATTTTTGCGAAAGTTTCAATTTTTAAAAATAATGCATTAAAACACCACTAATTGTGACAGCTGGGATTCTGGGTACCCCCTTGCATTTTGCACCTCAGGTGAGGGCTGGGGCGTGGACAGGGCCTGGGGGAGGGAGCAGAGGCGGCGGACAGGACCCGCACCTGTGCGGGATGGGCCTGCAACATGAACACAGAGCCATGCGTCTCCCACACATGGGTGGGCATGCACCAGGTCACTGCTGCCTAGGCTGCGTTCTTGAGTGCTCAGCCCCATCACATTTGCACACATGTCCTTGCACACTCGAGCTCACACATACAACTCGAGCCCCGGAGCAGGCCCCAGCCTTCCCCAGCCAGCCCTCTCCTGCCTGTCTGTTTCCAATCAGCTTGCTCTTGCTCTCGGTTTCATTAGGGGGCTGAGGAAACTTGGCTTCTCTCTGGAGTTCATAAAAGCTGAGTGGAGCTGGGCCGGCTGCCTCCCGCAGCCAAGGGCCTGGGCTCCCTGCCCCCACCTTGAGGCCACCACACCCTGCCCCAGTGCAGGCTGCCTCTGGGCTCCCAGCCAGGAGGCCCCGAGGAGGAAGCCGGGAGGGTGAACCTTGCTGTTCTCTGTGTCCTATGGAAGGGTCCAGGAGATGGTGGGTGGACACAGGGCTGTGTCCAGAAAAAGTTCAAGCCTCTTTCTACCAGATGGGTGCCAGATGGCTGTCAAGGTGAGGAAGAAGCAAGTGAGGGAGTGGTAAGGCTGAGGACTCAGCTCCCACAACTTCCTGATTCCGTCCCCTCAGGAACATGGAGGTGTTCTCCCTGCCCAGTGCCTTCTCTAGAGATTGAAGCCAGAGAGCCCCCACGTCAGCAGCCGGCTCTACTCCCGGAACAACAGCCCAGATGCCACCGGGGGACCCTGGGTTCCTACGAGTGCTCTTGTCAATCTGTGCCCCATGCCAAGCTGGTCTGGTGCTGGGAAGCCAGTCCCTGAGCATGGTCAGGAGCTGGGAAAGAACAGCTGAAAGGAGGGCAGAGGGAGAAGCCTAAGCTTTCCCAACCACAGCTGGCACAGGGAGAGGAGAACTGGGCAGGCCTGAGGTCTCCGCAGTCAGAGGGCAAGTCAGAGGAGGCCTGAGGACAGGCCTGTGCACACGTCCACACACACAAGCACGCACACTCCCTGCCACACATGTACGCACCCACATGCACACCTACAAGCACACAGCACATCTGCAAGCACGTTCACACACGTGCACTTGGGGAGTGAGAAGCAAGTGGGAGGATGCTTGAGAATAAGGTGAGGAGGCCCAGCGGCTGGCTGGTCCTCCAGCGGGTGCTGCTATGGAGGGAGGGCCCATTCCCTTGTCCACCCACTGCCGTACTGGAGCCCCCTCAGAGAGCTTGGGGCTGTCACCCTGACAGCCCCTTCACCTGGCCAGCTGCCCCTCAGCGTTCCGCCACCTCCCCCATGTCCCCTTCTGGGCCCCCATTTCTCACCTGGTCTGACTCCAGCAAGCACAGGCAGCGGGTGGTGAGTGAAAGCCATGCGCGGGGAGCTGCCCTGAGAGGAGAGGGCACTGCAGAAGTCCAGCTTTCCTGACTTCTTTAGAGAAGCCGGGCCTGGGGGGAGGAATCAGCAACACAGTGCAGGTTTAGCTGGGCCAGGGCGGGAGCAGGGGAAGGCGGGAAGCCAGCAGCTCACTCATTCTCCTTGGCCCTCCCGACTGCCCTTCCCCCACAGGGCTCCTCCTGCCTCCTGTGCCCCATGGGGCTGCGTCTCAGGCCCTGCGTGCAGACCAGCCAGCCCCAGGTGCTTCTGAGAGGAGAGGAAAGTGAGGCACTTGGGTCTGCTGGGCAGGGGGTGAGTGGGGTCCACCTCGGTCCCCTGATGAGCACGCAGCGAGCTCATGGGGCACAGACGAAAGGGTGGGATGCAGGCTCAGGGGGCCAGGCAGGGCACTGGGGGCAGAGCTGGCCAGGCGAGAGCTGCCTGGGCCAGGGGCCCCAGAGGCTGGAGTGTCGCAGCATGGGATGTTTCAGGGCTTCGTTTTGCTCCTGGTGCCAGAACTTGGGTGGCATTTAGCAGGAGACAGGGGCACAGAGAATACCCCTCTAGAACCCTGATGCTGCCCACCAAGGGTCATCTCAGTGCCCAGGGGGCACCACATCCAAACAACACTATGACCAAGCAGGGCCCCAGGGCCAAGTCCTCTGGAGGAGCTTGTCTGGTCCCTGGGCTGAGCCTCAGAGGCTGTGCCCAGGCTGGGAGGGAGGGGTAAGGTGGAGTCAGAGCAGATCTCTGCAGCTGCCATCTTTGAGGCACAAATCAAGTCAGTTTCGGGGGGGGGTGGTGTGCTAGGGGACTTCAGAACAGAAGAAATAAGAGCCATTTAAACCGCAGAGGGAAGAGGCGGGGGAAGGGCAAACTCCCAGCCCCCGCCAGAAGAGGTGTTATCTGGCGGCAGCTGTGTGCCACCTGATAGCTGGCACGGTGGGGGGGGAACACCCCCACCAGCTGTGCACAGCTGTCCCCTAGGCTGCACAGCACCTCCCCAGCTGTTCCCTGTCCTGCAGCTGGACTGCTTAATTGGCGATTTGTCTCAGCACAGGGAAGCAACATAGGAAGGGGATAAGGAGGAAAAGAGGAAAGCGAGGAAGCTGGGGTGCTGCGGCAAGAGGATGTTGAGAGCCGTGCATGCGTGGCAGGACTGCCAGAAGGAGCAGAAATGGCAGGCTCTACAGCAGACAGCCAAGAAAGGAGAGAGCAGGAGCTTAGAGGGGAGGGCTCCTTGGGAACCAGGTCTGGGCAGAGGGGGCCTGGAGGCCACCAGCCATGGCGGATGCATCTTTAAGGCACATGAGGCCTTACAGAAGCAGTCACTTAACTGAGGCCCTGGCAGGGGTGTCTTCAGAGCCTTCTCAACTGCTTTTATGCCTCCCAAGATTCCCCAGGGAAGCATTGAACTGTGCTGGCCCATGTCTCCTACCCTCCTCCAGGAAACCCTGGGAGGGGCACCCAAAGTCCTGTGGAGTGATGTCCCACAGAGGCAAGCCTTAATGGTGGTCTAGAGCCTGCTCCCTGAACCCAAGGCCTGGAGGAGAACCCTCCTCCCCTCCTCCCCTCCTCCCCTCCTCCCCTCCTCCCCTCCTCCCCTCCTCCTGAGGAGCCAAGAGCAGAAGCAGATTTTGTGTCTGGGACAGCACCTCCCCATCCTTTGGCCTTGTTTCTCCCCCAGCCCAGCCCCCTGCCCATCCATTTGGCCCTTCCCAGTAGGGTCACATCTGGAAAACACCAGGAAAAGTGACACTGGGTCAGACCCTCACCTTCCTGCATCAGGAAACAAAGCCTCAGTCCCCAAGCTGGAGCACAGCAGAGGTGCCCAGTGCACACCGTGCCCATGCAGGGCTGCACTCCTCAGCCCCAGATGCTCACTCCCTCAAGGACATGACATAGGCTGCACCACCAGTGTGCCAGGCAGAAGTGCCCTGCAGCCAACCTCCTCATACCTGCGCACAAGCGCACACACACTCACACACACATCTTCTATTCCACCTGGGCTCTCCAGGTCTGCCCACACCTCCTAGAAAGCCTGAAAGTGACGGTGGCTGGGTTCACCAGGAAGGGGGTGGCTAGAGGTGGCTGGGAGACCTAAAGACAATTCTGCTCACCCTTTACCAGACTCCACTCCTTTCTGGGAAGCTGAGCCCTTTAAGCCAGCAGTTCTCAGCTCGATCGGCTCAGGAAGATTCTCTCCTCACCCTACCCAATGGACATTCAGCAGTGTCTGGAGACATTTTTGGCCATCACACCTGTGGAGGGGTTTATGCACTGGCATCTAGTGAGTGGAGGCCAGGGCTGCTGCTCAACACCCCACAGTGCCCAGGATGCCCCACCACAGAGAGTGATCCAGCCCCAGATGTCGGCTGTACCCAGTCTGAGAAACTGCTTTAAACCATGAAGGCCACAGAGCTGGAGCAACCTTTCTACAGAAATCCCAAGAGAAAAAGTCCAAGAAGGCTTTGAACAGGAGGCCACGGCCGCCTGCAGGGCACCAGAGGCCTCTGCTTTCCTCCTGCTGTGCCACTGGGCACTGCTGCCCACTCAGTGACAGCCCAGCTCCTCGCCTCTGCTCCCTTCTTCAGCCTGGACTGCCCTCCTCTGGAAGATCAGGAGGCCAGAAGCCAGGCGGTGCCAACAGTGGGGGGCACCGGTGGGAGAACTGCCAGGTAAACTGCGGGGGAAGAAGAGGTTCTGGGCTGCCCTTGTGCTGGGCCAGGCCCTGTGACGCCCATACCTGCATCCACATCGTTGGGCCACCCACTGGACTGGCTGCTGCCAGCTGCTGGGGAGCGGCCTGTCCCCGGATAGAAGACATCGTCAACAGGGCTTTCCATCTCGCTGTCATCGATGGACTTGGGGCGCTTGGTGGTGCTGGAAAAGGAGGAGAGGGAGCAGGTGGGCCAAGGGCAGGCCAAGGTACTGGTACTCAGGCTGAGGGAGCCTGCACTGAGGGCCTCCCATGTCGGGAGCAGGTGCTTGCTGATGGCAGCATTTCTGGGCACTCACTGGTGTCCACCTCCAGACCAGCCCCACAGCCCCTTGGGCCCAGCCCACCTGATCCTCCTCCTCCTCCTCCTTGATCGCCTTCTTGGTCCTTGATATCATCATCTACCGAAGCTGCCCAAGTTAAAGAAGTGGGCAAAACCCTCAGCTACTTCCTTGGCCCCACCTTCTATTTCCCATTAGCCCTCAGGGCTGAGTGAGGTGACTGAAGCACTCATTAGGGAAAAGAACGCCAGGGAGCGCCACAAAACCCCATCATCAAGATATTGTATGAAAATGGCACAACAATTTACTGTAGTATTTAAACAAATCAGAATGAACACCAAAAATCTCACAATAAACCACAACATCCAAGTTTTTTAAAAACAGATGAGATCCCACCCTGCCCTGTGCAACCGGCTCTGACCAGGCCTTACTGTACCCACCCCAGGACATTGCTGAATGACCACACCCTTCCCTCTCATGCCACTCCCCCACCTCTAGGACCCAGGCCCTCCTCCAGCCAGGCAGAGGGCCTCTGACTGGCTGTTGCTTCTCCCCATGCACTTGGCTATTGGAGGCTCTTTCTGAGTACACATTCCCAGCATCTCCTGCTTGAAACCGGTCAGTGGGTTTTCAGTCTAAACACCGTCCTCTGGCCTCGGAAACCCTCCATGGAGTGGTCCTGCCAGCCTGCACAGCCTCGGCTGGGATGGAGGCTGCTCTGTCTGTCTGGAGTGTCCCCCCATGTCCTTCCCAGCACGCTGCAGGTCTGGGCCCTAGTGCCACATTCCCAAGGGAGAGGCCTTCTTGGATCCCCACTGGGAGCACCTTCTAGGCAGAGCCCTGCCTTGTTTAGGTCTGCGTTCCCAGGGCTGAGTGCCCGCAGCAGGAAGTTCAGGGGGTGCAGGGCACAGTGGGCCCTGGCTGCCCTGGAGCCAGTGTCCTCAACAAGGGGTGACCTTTTGAAGCACCCAGGGAGCTGCTCATAACACCTGAGATGACTTGGAGGTAGGGGCAGGGAGGGGGAAGGCCAGGGGTTCTGGGCTTACCTGGTGGAAGGAGGGGAGGTGATGGACCGCCGCCCCAGGGTCACCTGGTTTATGTTGTAGTAGTTGGGACTCTCCAGGTCCGCCAGCGAGAAGTTGGGCCCTGATGCTGTTGCAACAGGAGCTGGGAAGAAGGGAGAACATGATTGGTTTGAAAGGTGCAGGAGGTCCAGTGGAGTCTGTTTTGTTGCCATGAGCAGTGAAGCTCCCCAGAAGCCCCAGGGCAAGATCCCTGTGCAGCCTGCTGAGGAAACCTCCTCCTGGCTGCTGGAGATGAGCCCTTAGTTGTGATTTTTTAAAAATATTTTATTTATTTATTTATTTTTAGAGAGAGGGGAAGGGAGGGAGAAAGAGAGGGAGAGAAACATCAATGTGTGGTTGCCTCTCACATGCCAACTGGGAACCTGGCCCAGGCATGTGCCCTGACTGAGAATAGAACTGGGGACCCTCTGGTTCGAAGGCCAGCACTCAATCCACTGAGCCACACCAGACAGGGCCTAGTTGTGATTCTTTTCCTCCAAAGCACAGGTTAGAAATGTGGCTCTCTGGACACCTCCACTCCACTCAGCCTGGTGCCCATGAAGCAGATGACGTTCCAGGAAGCCCTCTCTAATCCCTTCCCCAGTAATACCCCATCAGCGTGGGGCCACCTCCTCACCCCCATCCCTGCTGACTCAGCATTGTCCAGGAAGAAAGGACTCACTTACTCTGTGATACTCTGACCAGCTCCGTCACATTCCAGACCCCGGAAGTCACAAAACAGTCCTGGAAACTTAAGTGCCCTGAGGGAGGAGGAAAAGGGCTAGTGAGTGTGAATGAGTCGAAGCAAGGTCAGGAAGGGCTGCCTGCCAGTTTCCTCGAAGTTCTCCCCACCTCCCCACTGCTCCTGGGGAAGAAGGAGTATGCTCCAGGTGAGTCCCCTCCCCTCCAGCTGGCAGCCAAAGCTCAGTCAAGGGACAATTGAGTAAAAGGGAAAGAAATGGTAGAAGGTAGAGAAGGGCCTGGGGGCAGGGCAGACAGGGAGGTTGTAGGCAGGAGGACAGGTGGGCTGGGGGAACTGACCATTGGGCAGTGGTTTGATGTCCGCATCTCCTTGCTGGTTTGAACTATCTGATTGTCCGGATTCTGCAGGAGACACAAAGGGGAGGATGGGTCAAAACCAAAGTGCCCCACAAACAGCTACCTCTCCAGCCGTGTAAACACCTTCTACCCGCTCCAGGAGCAGCCCAGGGAGACTCCAGAGACCAGAAAAGGGAGAAGAAACTACTGTGGTGGGGATTTCTGGGCACTGCAGAGTGTTGGGGAGCATCCCTGGCCTCCACCCACTAGATGCCAGTAGCACCCCAGTTGTGACAACCCAAACCATCTCCAGACACTGTGCAATGTGCCCTGGCGGCAGTCACCAGTGGGTGAACAGCACTGGCTGACAGGGTAAGAAGGGTACTTAGGAGAGAAGCTAGCTACCATTCTGTACAGCTGGGATGGACCCAAGTGTTCCCCATCTTCCACCCGCCTCAAGTGCCTAGAGAAGCAGCCCCTTCCTTTCCTCACGTCATTAATTGGAGCCATTCCTGTCTTCCTGAGCCACCCGCACCTCACCTTTATGCTTACAGGCAGTGCCTGGCAACACGGAGGGGGGAGGTCTGCCCTGACGCTGTTGCCCGCTCTGTGCCAGCCTGTCTGGGCTGTCTCATGCCCCAGTGCCACAGCTGCTCGGAGGGAGCCCCGAAACAAGGGCCCATTGTGCAGTGGGAGCTCACAGAGGGCTGGGGGCAGGGTGGAGTGTGTGTGTGAATATTTTGCTGAGCTTGGGAAAGCCCCCCGCCCCCACCCCCCAGGTCCTCAAAGCTTTGTGTGCTAGGGGCACAACGGGGACCTCCAGAATGCCTGCCTGGGCACGACAGCTGGTGACAGGGCGGTGGAGGGGGGCCTGGGCAGGATGTGGGGCAGGAGGAAGGCAGGCACTTGGTAAAGAATCAGCTGCTCATGGGGGAACAACATGGGGGTGGCATTAGAAAACTGGGCACTGGTGTTGGCCAGGGCTTTGCCCCACTCTTTGGAGCCATCCTGTCTCCTGGTCTCACCCACCACCCTGAGATCAGCCTACTGACTGGGAATCTGCCCCCCAGTGGCCTCACAGCTGAGATGCTTACACTAGGGAGTGACCAGCAAGGAGATTCCTAAAGGGCAACATGGACCCCCACTGGAGCTGGCAGGCAGAACAGCAGCTTTCTCAGAGCAAAGGCCCCACCACAGCTCAAGCCGTTTCCTGGGCACCTGCCTCACTGTGGCCGGTGGGAAAGGACAGGCTGCCCCAGGACAGTTTCAGGCCCCGCTTCCCCCATCCTTTACCTTGTTAGGTCTTTTTTTTTAATGCCAAAAAACAACAACAATTCTTGTCACAAATCAAGAAAACAGAGGTTTCAAAGGAAATTGCTAATGGGCCCTCCTCAGCCCCTCCAGCCTGGGGTTCTTCCTGTGGCACCGGGCGGGTGCGCTCACACATGGGGATGGCTACGCCCAGCCCGGGCCACCCTTTGTTAGTGGCACTCACTGCTTGGAGAGAACTCAGCAGACGTCCTCCTAAGTTCTGGGGAGGGCAACCTCTCTGTGCCATAAAATCTTGTCAGTGTAATTTTCTGTCACTCTGCCACCTTGGCCCATTCCTGGCTTTCTAGGTCTGATTCAAGCCCCAGACTGGCCAGGAGAGAACAGAGGAGGGGCCAAGGCAAAGGCGGCCCACCCCAGGGCTTCCTGGGGCCCCTGCTTTGGGCCTGCTACCTCAGGGCCGCCCTGTCCCCCATTACTAACTCAGGAAGGCCAGACCCTCAGGATGCCCTCCTGGAGCCCAGCAAGGGGCACATGCTCTAGCCTCTGCTGCCCCTACGCCCACCGCCCCTACCAGCCCCACCTGTCCCGGGATCAGCTGAGTCCCCACCAAGCCCCCCAGGCCTGGGTCAGTGAAGTGGGGGAGACGGAGGAGGCCCTGGATCCACCCGGTGGGGTTGGTCCGGGCCCCCTAAAATGGCCCGGTGGAGCTGGAAAGCTGTGCGCATGCGCACACCCAGCCCAAGGACACAAAGACGAGAGAGAACCCGACAAAGAGACAGAGGTGAACCAGCGGCTGAGGCAGAGACAAATGGGGCTGCGGGAGAGCGCCACAAACAGGAAATCCTTCTAAAGCAGGACACTGCCCCAAACGTTATTGCTGTTATTCCTGTTAGCTCAGTGTAGAGAAGCGAGCAGGAACGCCGATCAGCCGGGCGACGCTGCTGCCACGCGCCTCCGGGCGCTGCTCCGGGCGCTGCTGGCAGCCATTTTAGCCCTTGGCAGCCATCTTACGCCTGGCGCCCCACAATGCCACCTCCTCCGGCCGCGGCGGCGGGCTCTGCGCGGCTCCAGGACAAAAGGCAGAGACACTGGAAATCTGGATCCAGGCGCGGAGGCACAGAAGCCAGCCCTGCAGCCGGGGCAGCTGCGGCCTGGGCCCCCACCCTCCTTCTCAGCCAGCACCTCCCAGCGGAAAGGACAGGGAGGGCTGAGGCCAGGGGCCTGGGGACACTGCACTCTGCTCAAAGCCCTGAAGCCCCCACGGGCCGACCCCAGGCACAAGGGCTCCACTAGTTTGTCATGAATGGACCCCTGCCCCAACAGGACTGCAAGTGATGGGAGCAGGCCTGTGTCTAGCGGGTCAGCTCCCACCGTGTCTTGGACAGACGCGGGAGGGGCTGGCAGAAGCTCAGCCAGCGCCGCAGGCTACTGGGCCCGCATGCATGGGCTCCCGTGGGGGGTGAGGAGACACCCTCCCCGCCCAGAGGTGGGGGCCAGCTGGGCCAGCCTTCTTACACAAGGGGTTCTTTGGGAGCCATGCCCTGAAATCAGTGCCTGCTCTGGACAGCCACTGGGGAGCACACGGCACCCCAGCACCTGACTCCCTTCTGTCTGGGCTCCCTGGGGGAGGGGATAACCCCAGGCCTCAGGACAGACAGGAGGAAGGCCCCAGGCCCCGCCTCAGGGCTACTCAGCTTTTATCTGGCAGAATGGGGCTTATCAGAACCACCAGCTGAACAAACACACAAATCCACGGTTAGTGAGAGAAAACCCTCTGCCTGAACTCTTTATCTCCTGTTTGCAGGCCCCACGCACTGCCCCCTGCCAACAGCACAGGAGGAGACCTGGCTGCTACATGGTGGGGGCTCCTCTCTCCACTGCCCCCCTTCTCCCCTCGCCCCTGACCCAGCACGGGGTGGCTCTCCTCCGGTAGTCCCTGCCAGGCAGGCGTGCATGAGTGAGCTCCTGCCACATGGGAGCCCCCCTCCAGTGTCTGCTTTCTCACTGGGGACAATGGGCCAGCTGGTGGCCTGCGGGCCAGTGAAGAGGCAGGACGGTGTTGGCTGGCACAAGGCGGGCAGGTGCCCGGCTCCATCTTTTATTCTTTCCCGCCCAGCCCATATCCCTGAGACTGTCACTCTGATTCCTCAGCCTTTCAGGGCCACATCCCATGGCAGCCTTTCTAACCTTGGCCTTCTTTCTGGCCTGGTCCTCAGAGCGATGGGAACCCTAAGCACATAACCCCAGTTCAGGGCCACCGTGACAGAGGCCAGCACAGAATCCCAGACCCCCCTGCCTGACTCTGTCTTCAGAGACTACAGCTGCCCTAAATTCCTGGAGAGACTGGAGACAGGACAGAGGGACCAGGGGCACTGTCACCTGCCCTCAGCCCCAAGACAACACGTTTTCCTCCTTGCTGTGCTGAGGACCAGAGAGCGCCATGTGTGCTCTTAAGTATCCTCCCACAATCCCCATCCTATGAGGCCTTCTCAAAACCAAGTCCAGCCACTGTGTTTGAGGATGGATGCCTGGGTGGGCAGGCATCAGGGCCCCTGCCCCTGGGCCAGGTTTTGGGATGGAGAGAATTTTGGAGCCCACAGCTTGTTCTGGATGTTGCTGGGGGTCATGCATGCTCTGCTGACTGTCCACATGACCTCCTCTTGGGACCTGGGCTACTCAGGTGATCCACACCTCTGAGGCAGAGGCTTCACTTGCCAGTTGTGCCTGGGGACTCTGGCGGCCCAGAAGGCTCTCAGAAGTGAGGACTATGCAGGAGAAGGTGACGAATCTGGACTGCCTTGGGGTGGGCCCAAGTGGGCTCCCCAGACAAGGCTCTGAAACTAAAGGGACCATCCCCCGTTCACCTGCACATGTCACTGGTCACCCCCTGTTCAATGGCTTATGGACTGGCAGGCAGCCTGGTTCAGGCACCCCAACCTGGGTGAGGCTCAGCTGATGGTTGGCAGTGTGGGCCCCTCTCTTCCTCAGGCCCCTCTGTAACCCCTGAAGCAGCAGCAATGCCCCCCAGTGCTGTCTGTCTTACCCCCCACCAGCTCTACCTTCTTAGCTCTTGAAGCTCCCAACTTCTTTCATTCAACTCTTCACCTTTCCCTCTGGAATCTGTTCTGTCTTGACTCCGCATCTCTCCCTCTGTCCTTCCTTCTCCTTCACTTCCCCTCTCTCAAGCACCATTTTCTATCCTGGTCCTGCCTGTTTGCACACGTGTGTGTATGTGTGCACACTTGTGTGTATGTTTCCAAGAGGGCTCTGCCTCTTTGTCAGAGTTCTGGAGGGGGAAGCTCCAGCTGCCAAGAGGAGCTGAGTGCTACACGTGAACCCGACTGACAGCATGTTTTTATATATATATTTCCAGTCACAGGCGGGAAGATATTTATGGCTCCTGCTAGGTGAGGGAGGAATTCCTGAACGCTGCAGCGAAGAACACTCTGCCTTAGCTCCCACTGGAGACAAACTCCGAGAAAAGGCCACATGTAACTCACTGGCCGGCCGCCCCCATGCACATCACTGATGGAGGGTGTTCCTCAGGGTTGAGAGGGGCACACAGACCTGGCTCAACCACACCCACACATGCGAACCCAAGCGCATGCAAACACTCAGACCAGCGCAACTTGGAGATGCTTCCAGCCACTTCCTGCTGTCCTGCAGGGGTGGAGTGAGCGGTACACCCAGAGCTGTGTCCCACTGTGCCCAGTATACTCTGTGCTAAGGACCAGGCCAGACAGGAAACTCTTCCAGCTTTGCCCTGAATGGTGGCCTTTGGGGGCTAGGGAGGAGAGGCATCAGGGCCCACCTATCCTTCCCCTGGCTCTCCCCAGGCCTGAGATTCAAGGAGGTTGGGGTGTGCTCTGTTCTGGAGGTGCTGTCCTGTGAAGGCCAATGCAATTCAGGAGCTGCTCGGCCCTCTCCAGTGTGGCACAGCCCCTCCCCCACTCCTCTGCGATTCCGGAGCGTCCAGGGCACGGGAAACCCAATCTCAAGGGGAGCCAGAGGCCCGGCCTGCAGCAATCAGAGCTGGAGAATATAACTATTGTGCCTCTTGAAACCTAAGTCTGAGAATCTGAGACACCCTGAGGAGGGAAGCAGGATGGATGGGGGGCTAGGGGGACGGGTCACAGAGGGGTTCTCCCCATCTCAGCAAACAGGAGACTGGGGACCAGGAAGTCCTTGAGAATGCAGGGCAGCCAGAGGGCAGAGGGGGGCGGGGCTCAACCTGGGCCAGGCCCAGGGGGCTTCTAAGTTCTTCCCCTTCTTCCTGCCACTCCTCACTCCACCTCCACAAGCCAGCTTGCATTGGCACAGGCCCTGGGCCCATCCTGAGGTTTCTCTCTCCTCTCTCATCCCTAGATCCTGAGATGGTTGGAGACAGGAGCCTGGCCCGAGCACAGCCCTGAAGCTGTGGGTGGGGGTAGGGCAGGGTAGGGAAACATGTCCACCCTTTATCATCCTCATCCTTCCTTTTCTCATTCTCTACTCATAGATCCGAAAGGGCTTGAGCCTTTGACTTGAGTCACTTGCACAGAGGAAGAGGGGATAAGTGACAGGGAAGAAGAGGCCTAGTCACACCCGCAGCACACAGGTAGTTTAGACCTGCTTTGGCTGTCCCTGGGGCCAGGGCTCAAAGGAGGCCATTGAGTGTGGGGTGGGTTTGAGGCAGAAGATCAGGCCACAGAGACCTGGCAGGCCAGAACCAGGGCCAGCATCTGGATGGGACATTCCACTCTCAGTTGCTGACCCCAACTGCTCTGCCTTCTCTGCCTCAACCCAGTCCTGCAGTGAAGCCACGGGAAGGGAGGCAAAGGCAAGTCCATGGGCTCATCTGGTACCCAGGAGATGAGCAGAGTGGGTGGGCTCAGGCAGCTGGACTCAGGCAAGCAACCCTAGGACCTCCAGGGCGCTCCCCTGGTGTGAGCTTCTCAGCATTCTCTGCCCTGCATGGGCCGGGAGAAACTTCCTTAGTGCTGCCCCCAGCCCAGGGAGAACTCAAGATGGCACCTGAGCACTGAGGCCTGGGGGAGCTGGGTACTCAGTTGCTCGTCCCCATGGGATGAAACAGTGGCCAGCAAAGGAGAGAGGAGGGACACGCCTTAGTGCAGAGCAGAGCACCCAGCAGGTGGATAGAGACCAGGCCAGCCTTAACAAATGAGCCTCCCCTGCACCACCCCCCTGCACAAAGCAGCACTGGGAGATGCAGGCGGGCCTGCGGGAGACACAGTGCTGACCCCCAGCACCTCAGACTTCAGTGCTCCACGGCTGTCGATGGAGTGACTAAGCAGACCCAGTGCCTGGCAGTAACACCATCCCAGGTGTTCCAGAGGTGCCCAGGGGCTAGGGAGTCACCAGAGAAGGACTGACAGTGAAGCAGCCACTATGGAAGCCCTAGATTATAACTTTTGGTGTCTGACACCAGAGACCCCAGCCAGTGAGCTGAGGGGCTCCCTCAGTGCCTGGTCCATTACCATCTGCAAAGAGGGGCAGAGAGGTTGCTTTGCAAATAAAAGGCAGAGCCGAACACCTTCTACAGGTGCGTCCCTCCACGGTGTCAGCAACTGCAGTAAATGGTCTCAGGATGGCCACCATATTGAAAATGGTGGAGGAAAGGCAGGGAAAGAGAAGGCTGGAAGACGGGCAATGCCAACAGGGAACGGGAGAAAATGCTTGTGCCTCTGGATTCCGAGGGTGTTGGGCCCAAGGCCCTGCCCATCCTAGCCCAGCCCTGAGGGTAGAGAGCGCTAAGGACAACATGAGCACAGGCACTGCCCCACCGGCAGCTGGGCACCTCTCCTGGCAGCGCCTGCTGGTGCCACGACTCAGCTGGCAAACGGAGCCAGCATTTCCAGCAGGGCCTGAGGCCAGGAGTCATGTGATGGCCGAGTCCAGAAAAGTGGCTCCAAGTCCCTCAAGCTTCTGTCCCCTCTCCAACCTGATGGATACAAAGTAACAGTGGAGAATACCCCCTATACCCCACATGCCAAAAAAAAAGACAGGAGTCCTGGGACACAGGTGCCCATATCCAATATAGGGGCCTGCAGAGCTGCTCCCCTGCCCCCACCCATTCTATTTCCAGCGCTGCCCTTGCTGGCCCTTTGAACTGCCCAGGCCAGGCCAGGCTAGACAAGTGCCCCCACCCCCAGCTGATCTTAGGACTATTAATAGTGTCCCCACCTCCCAGGGCTAGGCATCACCCACCCCCACCCTGTAAATACACTTGCCCTTGGTCTAATTATTTGTAAAAGAGCAGAGGCCTCCAGATGCTAACGTCAGCCCCTGATGAGAAGCGGGAAGGCAGAGGCTCTGGAGGCCACTTAAGTGACATGTCTGGGACCAGAAGGAGTTTGGAAAAAGGAAAGAAGGAGGCATTAAACCCCAGAGCAAGAGATGGACAAAAAGACAAAATTACAACAATAAGAGAGAGAGAGGGAGGGGCCAAGACAGAAAATTAGGGCTAAACCAAAGCAGTTCAAAGAGAAAAGGCTGCAGTAGAAACAATCAGAAGTAGAAGGTTTGAAGAAAGACAAGGGAAGGGGGGAAAGCAGAGAGAGAAAGAGAAAGCAAAGGAGAAAATGACTGCTGAAAAAAAAAACCCAAAGGGGGAAACATCCCTAAAAATACTCAGGAGTGGCTTCATGAGCGCAGCTTCTTGGGCTGCATCCAGCTGCCAGCAGCTATCCAGATGGGGCTCAGCAGGGCGAGGGGCTGGGGAGACCCTGACAAGGCTCTGGGGACAACAGGGCAGGTAGAGCACCAGGACGAGGTGCAGAGGAGGAACAAATGGTTAGGAAAAGAAGGTGAGAGAATTGCCCCGCATGGAGGCAATTCACTCTCAGCCGTGTGTGGGAGAAGGCTCCACACTCCTCACCCATGGAAAGGGCACCGGGTGGGCCAGAGAATGGCAGGGATAAGGAAGGAGAACCCACCTACCTCCATTCACCCCAGGGGGAAGTGGGAGCAGGCCAAGGCCACCTGCCTCCCATCGTCACGTGCTCTGACTTCCTCAACCCCCTAAATGACAGTGACGGCACCCAACTCCCAGGCTGGTGACCCCAAAGGAGCATCCTCTACTGGGGACTTGACTTGAAGGGGAAGACAGATTCTGATTCACAGAAGAGTGACGAACACAAGGGCACCACGATTGAATGCCTAGGTGGGGCCCTTCCCTCCCTGGAGGCTGGGAGCCCAGCACCAGTTCCACCCAGATCCCACCCACACTGAGGGCCTCTCGCCGGGCCAGGACTGGGGGATTTGGAGACACTAGTTCTGCACAGCACAGGAGCCCCAAGGACCTGCCCACGAGGCTTCCTAGGCTGGGAGTGTCCTGGCCAGGAACCTGACCATCACTTCTTTGGGGTGAAGGCCTATCTGTGTTTTTTTACTACTGTATCCCTCACACCGCAAAGCACAGTTGGAGTTGATAACAAGACTCTGAAGAGACCCTTCTACATCCTTCTTTCAACCATCACTACACTGACCACCAAGGGGACAGAAGCACCAATTAGCTGACACCTTCCCCCTCCCAAGGAGAGAACATCTTTCCTGCAGATCCAGCCCTTGACACTCACACCCAAGGAAGTGATGCAGAACCCTCAGTACTGCTAATCCTCTTGCAAAGCCCAGATGGGCCCGTGCACAGGACCGGGCATACTGGCCCCCATGCCTGAGGGCTGGACTGACTAAAGGAAGGAACCAGAGTCTCCCTGTGAAGGGCAGGGCAGGGCAGGGCAGGGCAGCACTCTGGCAGGTCTGCTTCTCTTCTCACCCTGGAGGCCTTAAGCTGTCCGGATGAGACATGAAGAATTTGGACCTTTGACTCCAAATCTCCAACTCTGAGCTCTGAGAACCCAGCCTGGGCCTAACGGGTGGGTGAGCAGGTGGCCTCCCAGGACACTGAAAAGCTCTGGGTACTGGAAAGAGCCCTAGACCTGGAATTGGGAGCCTGGAGTCTGATCTTAGGCCTGCTGCTATTGGGCACCCAGTGTGTCTCCCAGGCCTCCTCTCATTCCCTGGGCAACACTACTCAGGCTTGCCTCAGACTTCAGGGTGAGATGGTACGAGGTGAGGGAGAATTTTTACGGAGAATGAGAAGTAACGGTTTTATACACTGTAAAGCGCAAAACATACGTATGGAAAACATGAGGGGACGGGCAGCTACCAGCACCCTATATTTCAGCGCTGCTGTGATCCTGAGGAGCAGCCACCGGGCATCTTCCAGAAGCCTGGACGTACAGAATATGGAGCCTGGTACCTGGCAGAAGGTGGCTACCCAGACTCTGGACTGAGAAAATCCAGGCTGCTGAAGGGACGAAACGATATCCTCCAGGCTGGCAGGCTCCAAATTCCCCACTCACAAAGCCCTGAAGGACCACAGGGGGCTTCTTCCCAGGGAAGCCGGGCAGCGGGACAACAGGGGCCGCACCCCTAGGGAGCGCGCGCTGCATTCCCAGACGCCGTAGCTAGGTGGCGCAGCGAGTTAACGCTAGCTGCCCTCCGTCGGCTGCAGAGGGAGCGGGGGCGGCAAACCCGAATGCCGCCCGCCGGGGACTCCAGAGGCTTGGGTTCCCTCTGCACACGAACGAGGCCGGAGCAGTAAGGATGAAGACCCCGCCAGGCCCGATCCACTCGGACCTTGGGTTGTACTGCCCGAGGCAGCGGCTCCCGTTGCTGCCGCTGCCAAGCACATCCCGTGATGTGAGGGCCGAGCTTCCCGTTCTCATTGATTAGGAACAGCTTGCCGTGCGGGGGCCGGATGGAAGGGGGCCGGGGAATGGCAAGCGAGGAGAAGCGGGAGGTGGGGGGCTGCCAGGTGCATGGCTGCGGGTGGGGTGCAACCGCAGTGAGCTCGGGCCCACCCTGAGCGCTGCCACCGCAGCTCTGAGTCCCCCGCCTGCCTCCCCCAGGGCGGGGATGCCCTGGATGTGGGCTAGTCTGCCGCCGCTTGACCCCAGGAGTGTTCCCAACACGCCCACGAAGTCCCCACTTTTGGCAGCACAGACCTGCCTTTGAGCTTGATACACGCTTGAAGAGGAAGATTCCCCCTTTCCCCCCACCTCCTCATCCCTCTCAAAAAGTGAAAAACGGAGATTAAAAGTCAGAGATCAGGAACCAGAGAGAGGGAGAGAAATGGAGAAAAGTCAGGAAGAGAAAAAAAAAAAAAAACACCAGTGCTCTCTGCAGTGGCGGCAGCAGTCGGGCAGGCACACCCTCCCCGGCGGGCACGGAGAAAGGCCCCTTTGTTCAGCGGGGAGGTTAGCTGAGGTGAGGCCCCCCCCCACACCCCCTTGACCCTGGCCAATGCAGATTGCTTCTCAGGGCTCCGGACGGGGCCTGGCAGCTTCGCCCGCCCCCCAATCCTTCTCCTAGTCCTCCTGTCAGCCGGTGGAGTGCTGCTCCCCAACCTTGCCTTGCCCAATGCCAAGGGTGACACACGTGGGGCTGGGCTGGGCTCTTCCAAAGGGCCCCCTGGACACTGCGCTGCTGGCCATTAGTGGTTTGCCCAGGCTGCTCTTAAGCCTCGGGGTTTGGGGAGCAGAGTCTGCACACAGCAGACAGCCCACAAAGGCATGGCCTGAGAGGGTGGCACGTGCCAGGAAGTGGTGCCCCAGGAGGATGGCAGGCCACACCCCTCTTGCCCACAGTGAGGCCCTGGGCAGATCCTGTACCCATTCCAGATATGGCCCTTTCCAATGCCCTCGGACTCTGCGCTAGGGATGGCTCTATAGGGCTTCCTCAAATAGAGGGCTGCACTCTGGTGTGGCAGTCGCCCTCAGATGAGAGGCAGGGCCTGACCTCACCTCTTGGCTCCCCAAAGAGGGGCCAGAGTGAGGTTATAAAGGGGGTCTGAGAACAGGTCCATCTCCAGAGCCTGCCAAAACAGAGGACAAAGAAGGGGTGGGCAGGAGTGGGAGGGTAGAGATACTGAAAAACATCCCCTTTGCTCTGCAGTACGCCCCACCCCCATTCACACCCCACCCCCATCCCCATCATTGGCTCAGGTCGAGAGGAGAACTGAGGGATGGCAGTCCCCCAAGCACTGAGTCTGCCTTCTGCTAGCACCTCCACCCCTTCTACTAGGGCTTCTGGCCACTCCTGCAGGGATACAGTCTCCCCAGAGCCCTTCGACCTTGCAGGCAAAGCTTGGTGGCTTTACACTTGGTCAAGAAATGTACCCCACCCTCTATCCTGTTTCCAACTCTTTCCAGCTCCCACTCTATGCACTGGGCAGCAGAAAATGTGGAATGGGGTGTTGGGTACCTGCTTCCCAGGAGATCTTAGCCTCCCCTAGAAGTAATAGAAAGAAAGAGAGAAGGAAGGAGGAGTGGGGTGTCACCAACCTTGCCCTCCTCCGGCCTGGGAAGTGGAGGGAGGGGAGAAGGAAGAGGAGCGGCAGCAGCTGAAATCGCAGGGAGCCTAAATTTGTCCTGTCCAGCAGCACTGAACGGCTGCAAGAAGCTGCAGCTCAGATACACAATGTCCTGCCAAACCCCAGGCTTTTAATTCAATTAAGGCAGGACAGACTTCCCAGATTTTTCTGTGTGTGAGTGCATGTGAAAATCCTGATGTGTGTGGATCTCGGGAGCTGCGAGCATGTGTGCATGCGTGCATGCATGTGGATGTGTGAATCCTGACTGGTGAGGGAGGAAGAAGAGAAGATGCAAATGCTGGAGGGAGAACAGAGGTGGGGCAGGAAGACTTGGGAAAGTGGGTACCTAAATCTCCTAGGAAGGCCAAACTCCAGACCAGTGTTCTCAGCCTCCCCGTCGCCCCACCACCACTATTCTCTGCAGTGGAGCTGTCCTGTACATGGTAGGATTTGAGCATCTCTGGCCTCGACCCACTAGATGCCAGTAGCATCATGCCCCCTCAGTGGAGACAACCAAAAATGTCCCCACCATTGCCAAAGGTCCTCTGAAGGCAGAACCCATTCTGGTGGCACCCTCTGCTCTGAGGCACCAGAGGAAACCGCTTGTGCATTTACTGCTGGTGCCTCCCCTCACCTCCTCTCCTGTCTTGGGCTTAAACTAAATCCCAGTGTGCTTGGCCTCCCAAGTGTCTCACGTCTGGCTCTTCTTCCAGAGATATTCTCCCCACCCTATCCATCTGCCCAGAGGAGAATTAGAGCAACTCCTCTTCAGGGATGGTTTTATAAAGCAGCAAGGTGCTGGGAAATGTCTGCCCCCCTTAGACAGGGGTAACGAAAGCTCAAAGCACCTAAAGTCATGAGCCTGAGGTTATGCCCAGTTTCAGATGGAAGCCTGAGCTCTGTATTGCTGGGTGCTGATGGAGCCCACCAGAGAGGCAGAACTCTCCTGGGTACAGATCACTGCTCTGCTCAGCTGGAGGCCAGCAGAAGCGCCTGCACAGCTCTCTCTCCATCTGACCACCACTCCAGCTTGGGGGCTCCGGGGAAGCAGGAGCTGAGGACAGCTCAGTGCTGCCAGGCCAACTCCCCTCCCTGTGCCTAGAGTCACCTGTAATTGTGCTAGCAGGGGTGGGGGTACCCAGTTCCAGCAACCCTTCTATCCTCAGGCCGGAGAGCAAGCCTCTCTCCCTGGCCCTCCAGGAGCCCTGTGCAGCCCCTTTCTGGGAGGAGAGCCAAAAGATGGGAGAAGGATGTTTATAAGCTGCTAAAGGGAAAAAGAGAAAAGTGGGAGGTGGGGCAGAGAGGCCCAGGCCTCCAGGTAGTGTGGACTGGGGCCTCAGTGAGGAGACAGGGAGGGACACTGCCTTCCCCAGGGAGCCCGACATCTGGTCTAAAACCAGGCGGGTGGCACCCCCTGCCCTGCCTCACTGGACCACAACCAGGCCTGACCATGCACACGCAGGGATCTCTTCCCCGAGGTGCCCTCATATGACAGTGTCTTGACATTCTCATCCTGACCCACACGACTCTGATACACTACTGGTATTAGCCTGTCTTCTACGCTCAGCCTGGGAAGGGCAGACCAGGGAAGGGCACAGGGCCCTGGAGAGCATCGGCCTCGGGGGTCGGCTGCGGGGGGGTGGGGGGGGGTGGCGGGGTGGCGACAGGAGTCAGACTCGGGAGCAAAAGCTGAGGGCTCCGCACACAGCTAATGGGAGGCTGGCAGCAGCAAATTGTTGTTTACTTTTAATTAAGTAAACAATGTCGGCTTTCTGCCTCCTCCCCTGCCATCCTAGCCAGTAATTTGGAGGATGAGAATGGGTTTGTTTCCTTCCTCCTGCCTTCTTCTTCCCTCCCTCCAAGCACTCCTGCTTGCTCCCTGCTCTACACAGCCGCACAACTGGCAAATGCAGAGTGAGGCCCCACCCCAGGGATGGTGGGGACGGGAAGGTCCAGGCTGACCTGCTGCCTGTTGGGCCCAACGGGCAGCAGGTTCCATGGTCAGGTTTCCTGGAGGGTGGCAAGGACCATCTTGCTCTGAGAATCTCTAGGCACTAAAGATGCGGTCCACTCTCTCTCTCTGCTGCTACCCACCACAGCCGTCTCAGAAATCCAGAAAACGGCAGTGGAGAATCGGAGCGGTGCAGCAGCAGAGCCCAAAGCCCCAGGTGAGGAAGAGATCTTCGAAGGCGTCAGAGAGGTCTCCCTCAGTGGTGCCCAGAGGGCGGAACCTTCTGGTGGGCTTGGTCAGGCCCGTGGCCGGTGGTTCCATAGGATGGTTGCTCACTGAACCAGCTGGTACTCTCTGAGCCACTGGGCAGTTGGTACCAGCTTTCCTTGGAAGCAGGGTTGACTTCATGGCCTTTATCTCTGCCATTCCTGTCTTGAAAATTTTAATTGTCAACTGAGGGGCTCTATATTTTCATTCTGCACTGGGCCACACAAATTGTGTAGGTGGTTCTGCTAGAAGGCCCGAGTGAGAGGCAGGAAGAAAAGAAAGCCAGCCTGCCTTTAACTGCCTGGATCCTGGGCCGCGACTGCACCGCTAGGCTCCCCCGAGTGGAGGGGCTAGCAAAAGGGGCTGAACCCTGAGTCTCGGGGAAGCTGAATTTCAAATGAATTTGCATAGACAGACAGACGGACGGACTGACTCAAAAATCGGATCTATGTGGACACAAAGTGCTCTTTGGCCCTTTCGCAGTGAGACTCTAAACAGGCCCACCTCTTCAAAAACCTCTGCGCAGTGAGTGCTCTGCAAGTACCGCAGAAGTGAGCGGAGGGGCAGGAGGGAGTTCGCTCCATCCCCTCTGCAGCCTCTGCGGCTCAGGGACCCAGCAGTCGGCCCGCAGCCGGCCCGCTGCCGACCCTTACCCTGGCGCCTACTGGAGTCCTCCCTTCTCTGAGAGGCGGAGGAGTCTCTCCAAGGTGTTGGGGCTGGGGGGAGCTGAGACTTTTGCGAGCCCTACCCCTCCCTCTGCCCCGGCAGCTCCCCAGCCTCCTTCCCGAAGGGCGGGGACTGCGGCGGCAGAGCTGGCTGGGGCTGGATGCAATTTCAGCCGCAAGCAGGGCTCCCTGGCTGGAAGCAATTTTCTCATTAGGACCCCAGGCCTGCCTGCCTGCCTGTTGGTTCTCAGCCCTCGCTCCCCTCCTGCGAAACCACACCCCACAGGCCTCCCCACAGACCACTCACACGCACAGGGAACAGCACGTGCACGAGCTGGAGGGGCGACAGTGGGATCGCTGAAGTGGGGCCTGGTGCAGGGGAAGTGCTGGTGCGAAAGCCCCCACCCGGGGAATCCCGCGAAAGGTCAGGGCTCTTCACCCAGCTCCTAGCCGCCCATTTGGGGTTCCTGCACCTTCCTTGCGTGCCACAGGGAGATAGGATCCCCGACCCCAGGATTGAGGAGGGAAGCTGGGTAACCCAGAACCCAGGGGATTACGACACCCAGGAGAAAGCCCCGAGCGAGCGCTCTGCTGTCTCCAGCCCTTCCCCTTCTGGCTCAGCAGGGTCCCAGGCGAGCAGATGGGCTCTCAGGAGGCAACCCCCCTCCCCCATCCCCGAGGCTGCTCCGAGTGGAGGGTGGTCTCCAGCAAGGGAGGGAGAACCGAGGCCCTGTGAGGGGCGGCTCCGCGCTCCACAGACACATGTGGTTGGACTTAAAAAGCTATTAGTGAGCGAAGCGCTGGCGGGAGTGCGGCGGCCCTCGCACCAGGGGCGGAGGGAGGGCAGATGCCGAGGCGGTGAGCTCAGCACCTCCTGCTCCCTCCCTGGCGGGGCCCCCGGACTCCAGGAGGACTCGAGGGACCCTCACTCAGCAGGAGAGTGGGGCGAGCCCTCGGAGGAGGAGAGGCGGACTTCGGGCCTGGATGCTGGCACCGAGTCCGGGAAGTACTCCTCTCTGAGCTCTGGCTGAGGACTCTAGGCCAGTGATGGTGACCTCTGTGGGCAGGGAGCAGGGACTTGGCTGGGTCCCCCAGAGGCAGAGACAGGTCCTTTCCTTCCACTCTCTTGGGGCAGAAGCCGGCTGGAGGTCCCCTAAAGGGTGTGCAATTGTTTGACCGGGGCTGGGGAGAGGAGATTATTAAGAGAGCGAGAGAGAGGGAAGAAAAAAGTGGGCCCCACCCATCACGAGGCCAGAAAGACCGACAGAAAGTTTCCTAGAGCCGCCAGCTTGTAAAAAGCTCCTTTTCTTTCCAAATTATGAACATTTTTTTTTTAATGAGAAGGGGAAAAAACCCAGAGCAGCAATCTAGGGCTTCATCAGGATTGTGTGTGACCACGAGTGGCTGGTGACCAGAGGTGACAGGGTGTATCTGCAGACTTTCCAGACTGTTCTACTCCAAAAGCCCAGCCTTCCCTCCCTGGGGCTCCCCGCCCTCACCCTCCTCAGGTCCCCTTATTTTCAGGGGATCTAACCCCCCCTACCCCATGCCTAATCCAAAGACAGCACATCCCTGCTGTTACAGATCTGGGTGGGTGCCGGGATGGGCAGAGGACACGGGGAGCAGGACCAGGTCTGGGATTGGCAGGCCACTTGCTAAGGACCCTTAGGAGGGGAAGGACTCACTGAGGTGCTGGCCTCAGTACCCCCAGGAGTAGGCCTTAGGCTCTGGGTACCCCTAGAACTTCAGAAAAACGCCCCACCCAAAGGTCTTGAGACCCTCTAAGCTCCTTGCCATCCATCCAGGTTACCTCTAGCCCGCCCACCACCTTAGGGTGCAGAGCAAAAGCAGGAGTGAGAGTTACACAGTGCCTCCGCTGTGTGGCAGGCAGGAGCTGGGTGTTTGGGAGACATTTCATCTGCCTGACAGCCCTATAAGGTGGCTGTTATTTTCCCCATTTTTGTGGATGAGAACACTGAGGCTTGGTGAAACAGACCAGATCAGCCAGAGCCCTGATGGAAGACTCCACTTCCCCTTGATGGCTCTGCAGCCCCAGGGGCTGGACTCCTAGGGCTTTCCCTTCTTGGCCCAGGTCCACTGACAGGAGGGATGGGAGCTGTGGGAGGACCCTGGGCAGGGCAGCAAAGCAGGGACAGCTCTGAGCCCCACGGAGTCTGCCTGTGGGGGAGGAGCTGACCACGGAGCCAGAGCCCCGATTGCGCTCAGGAAACACGCAAAGAATGCAGCTGGCAGTGGGCCAGTGGGCTAGGACCACAAAGAGGCCTTTGTTTTAGGAGGTGTCCAGGGAGTGGATGGACAGAACGGCAGAGGTGGGGGCAGCACCCCTTGGGGTAGGACTGGGGATGGCAGCGGTGCCTGTGTTGTCCCCACACACCTCCCTTCCATTTGTCGCCCCACTCCTGGCCCCCAGTGGGTTCTCATATCAGGCCCCAGACTCCAGGGGAGGGAGCCCTAGGGGACAGGTTCCCCCTTTCTCAGCTCCTGACCTCCCGCAGCTTGGGAGGTTTGCTCTGTCCCAGACCCACCTTTCTTCCAGACCCCAGGAGTCACTTCCCTGACAACCCGGGGCTGCATTTCCTAGGAGCCCCACTGAGCTTTTCCTCTGACTTCCCCTCCCCCACTGGCTGGGGGGTTTCAGAGTGAGGCTGAGGGGTTGGGGATGGTAAAGGTGCTCCCTGACCCTGCTCCCCTAGCCGTCCCTCCTTTGCACCAAGAAGGAGGAGGGGAGGCCTTGGAACACATTCCTCCTCCCTGCTCTGCAGTTGCAGGGTTTCTTTGGCCCCCTCTTGGCATCTGGAAAAGTTTGGGAAACTTAGGGAAAAAAAAACCTTTTTTTTTTTTTCCGAAGAGTGTGTCTCTTGCTCCCCAGCCTTGCCAGGGAGCCACAGCCAAGTGAAAGAGGAAAGGAGGGGTCTGGGAGAGGGGGGCACAGAGTGGAAAGTCAGAAAAGCAGCAGAACAGGCAGAGAAGATGAGGAGCACCCTGAGGTGCCCCGCCAGCCAGCCTAAACCCCAGCTGGGTTTTCTGGGCCTACTAGTGTCTCCAGCCGGGAAGAAAGACGCCCCCTCCCGAATAAAATGATGGCAAACCCACTCGGGAACACCTGTCCTTCGGCAGCCACCCCCTTCAGAGTCCATCAGCACACTGCTCAACGCCTTCTGAGGTCTATCCCAGGCCAGATGCCACGCACTGTGGCTGTGGCCCTCACAGGAGGAGGATGGGTCTCACATCTTAGGATGAGCAACCAGAGGCAGGGACAGTGGCTCCCAGAGGGGACGCAGGGCCTGTGGGGTTTCCACCTGGGATTCCATCTCCCTGTGAGCAGGATGAGGGCAACATGAGCCTCCAAGGGGCCAGACAGGACAGGGACAGGGCTCAGTGTCCCTGTGCCCAGCACACTCCCTCCTCTGGTGTGTGTGTGAGAGAGAGAAAGAGAGAGAAGGGGGACAGGGCTGAGATGGCCTACAGCTTGGGCCGCTCAAGGATATGTTTTAAGCAGAATTCTGGGTCCATCCCAAGAAAGGGTTGCCTGTGACACATGTCTGTTTCTGTAGAGGACCCAGACTATCTTGCCTGTCAGGGGGGTGCCCCCTACCCTGACATGGACGTGACCAGGCTGTCCTCAGGTGCCCCACCCCTGTGCTGCCGGCATGCACGGCTCCGTGGGGTTCATGCCCCACCTGGAGGGCTCCCTCTGAGCTCTCCACCCAGGCAGCCAGCAGTACACCTGTCTTCTCAGCAGCACCTGGGAACTGCTTGGAAAAGCAGATACCTCTGGGGAGGGCTGGGGATCTGTGCGGTAACAAGCCCTCCAGGGGACTCTAGTGTGAGCTCTGGTGTGAGAACCACTGGCCCTGGGAGAGGCTCCCAACTGGGACAGAAAAGGAGAGGAGGAGAGAAAAAGAGGATGTAGAGATGGGGGCGGGCAGTGACAAGGGCAGCACCACGTGGGCACAAGGGGGCATTTGGTCCTAAATCCTATAGGCAGAATGGAAAGCAAAGGAAAGACGAGGGAAGTGGGAGAGGAGAGGAGGGGACAGCGGGCAGGAAAGGGTCTGGGGAGGGGGCAGGAGGGCTGGTGCAGTGGGGAGGGGGCTGCGGCGCTGTGAACAGCTCCTCCCCAGCCTGGAGCCAGGGAGGCACCCCACCCCCTCCAGGCACCTGCTAAGGCAGCAGCAGCGGGTTGTGTTTCTTTAACCCCTGGGGCCTGTTGACACAGATTAGTATCGCTGGTCAGGGGTCAATAGGGAAGGCTCTTGAGGTCAAGACCTGAACAACTGGAGTTGTAATGAGCCACGTGGTGAAGAGGCCCAGGGAGAGGAGAGGGCGAAGAGGGCGGAGGAGGAGGGCCTGGCTGCGCCTAGAAGGCGGCTGTCACCAGAAGGGGGGCCACTGGGCCTCCAGCTCGCCTGGGGAAGCTGCCCTGCTTGGAGCTTGGAGAAAATGAGTGTGAGAGAGATTTGGTGCTAAGAGGATGGAGTGGAGGAGGAGACCAGGAGGTGAACGATGGCCTCAACTGACCACTGACTCCACCCCTCTCCATCCTGTGAGTGAGCAGACCCCTGCTCCTCCTTGGCTGCAGTGGGGTGGCTGGGGTGGCACTGCACCCACCTGAGCTGCTTGCTCTGATCCACCTGGCAGAGCCTGAGCTGGGTGATTCATTTGGAGCCCGAGTGGGGCTGGTGCAGGGTAAGGGGTGGGGGAGCAGGCATTGTCCCAAATACCTGATGGGACTGCTTCAGCCCCACCTTCTGCAACAGCATCTAAGGCATAGCACCCACCCAAGCTTGGGGCATCTGCTCTCTAGCTCCAGCCTGCTCTCCTGGCCAAAAACACTGGGCCCTGGAGGCTGCGCTGGGGCTACCTCCAGAGGGCCTGGTCTGGATAGGAGGAGAGAACAACCCCTCTGTGCTTAGGGGAGTGAAGAAGAACAGCAAGAAACCAGGTGATGTGTGACCTGCTCCTCACCTATCTCCGTTACAGGGGGCTGGATCCCCTCAGAAGCACCTCTGGAGCTCCTGCAGTCCTGTAACACACGCCTCCTTTAACAGCTCCTGGGGGGGCATGGGGAGCAAATGCAAAGACCCCACCACCAACCTGGGGCCCAGAGTGTGACGGGAGACACACTGCACATTGCGTCCATTTGTAGGTCTGCACGGGCACCAGGGTGGGCACGTGCAGATCTGTGACATTCAGGAAAAGCCGGTGCCTTAACATTAATTGGACACGTTTGGTAAGCACCTATTACCTACCAGATGCCGCAAGTACAGAACCAGAGAAGCTACCCTGGGCAGCTCTCCCTGCAGTTGGAAGCAGGGTGCATAACAGACAAACTGTAAGCCCCCCCAAGGAGGGCTGGGCTGTGGGGACAAGAAGTGAGGTGGGAGAAGTCTGCACCAAGTTGGGGGTGACAGCCGGGCTGGGGTGGGAAAGATGGAGGTGTCTGGACAAAGAGGGAAAGAGCAAGGCAGACTGGAGACAAATGTGAACAGGAGCCCAGAGTCACAGAACAGCACAGCACACCCAGGGCCTGCAGGGAGTTCTGTGTGCTTGAATACACGGTACTGGGGTACAAGGGGCGATGCTGCTGGAATGGCTGGCAGAGGCCTGACTGGGAGAGACCTTGGGAGACAGCACCTCTGGGAGAGGGTGGGATCAACTGCCCATTTGAAGGTGGTGACAAAACTTCAGAGAAGGGCGGTTCCTCTCCTAGGTATTATGCTCAAGAGAATCAAAGACATACATCTGCATAAATACTTGCACACAAATGTTCCCAGCAGCACTGGTCACGATGGTCACGATGGTCAAAAAGTAGAAACAACCCAAGTGTCCTCAACAGAGGGATGAATGAACAAAATGTGGCCCATCCACACAGTGGACTATTACTAAGTCACAAAGAGGAATGAAGTTCTCATCTCTGCCATGGCACGGAGGAACCCTGAAACATTATGCTCAGAGAAAGAAGCCAGTCACAAAAGGCACATGGTATATAATTCCATTGGTATAAAATGTCCAGAACAGGCAAATCCATAGAGACAGCAGATTAGTAGTTGCCAGGAGCTGGGAGGAAGGAGGAATTGGGACAAACTCCTAATAGGTATGGGTGTGTGTGTGTGTGAGGGAGGAGGGTTCGATGGAACTCTTCTGGAATTAGATAATGGTAATGGTTTCACAGCACTGTGAACACACTAAATGCCAGTGAATCGTACATTTTAAAATCGTGAATTTCATTGTGTGAATTATATCCCACAATGAAAATGAATCCAGAAGAGAGGAGAAAAAGCTGAGTTCAGAAAATAAGAGTGATGGTGAAGAGGCAGGGATGCTTCGGAGCCACCACAGGGCCACATTAGTGTGGCTGTGAGGGCTCATGAATTTGGGTAGCTGGTAACTTGTCCAACTGAGGCAAGTCATGGAATGGAGAGAAAAGAGGGGAGCTGGGAGTGTAGTGAGCTCACTTATGGACACAGGGTGGGGTATGAACTAGATGTCAGCCTAGAAAGAAGGGTTTGGAGGAACCAGACCTGAGATAAGCCAGGGAATCATCAGTGAGGGGCAGATGTGTACGGAGGAGATAGGCCCCTGGGCAGCAGCTCCTTAATGCATAGTCTCCAGCAAGATTCTTCTGTCCACCAGGTTTCCATGTATAACCTGAGGGTTATAACAGCACTGAGTTCATTAGACTGTTGTGGGCTCAAAAGAGATGGGATTCAGTGACACTCACAAGTAGCATCACCGATTGCAGGTAAGAGCACAGGAGGAGAAGAGAGAGCAGATCCTGGCAAAACCAATTTTTACAGGGCAGATTGAGCAAGAGCACTGGGCAAGGCACATGGAAAGAAAGACAGGCAGAGAGAATGGCCTCTCTTCCGAGGATCTGGAGACCAACCGAACCACAGGCAATTGCAGACGGGAAGCCAGGCCTGGGACAGCAGGCCAAGTGACAAGCTCTTGGGTCCTTGATCAGGGACCACGGGATGCGCAGGAAGCAAGATTCTCATCCTCAGAGCCTCCTAATCCTACACTTCCACCCTCCTTGCCCCGAGCAGCAGCCCTGCCCACGGTGCTGGGCCCCAGAGCTCAACACATGGCACCACTCAGTGGTTTCTGGCACTGGAGAGGAATTTATTTCCTGGACGAAGCAGCCAAAATTGTTCTGCACCTTTGTTCGAGAGCATGGTGTAGACGGAGCCGACATTTTCTAACGGGGCCGGGGAAGAGCAACTCAAAATGGATTCAGGGAGGGTGTCGGCTGAGGAGAAGCTGAAAGAAGTATTCCGAGGTCTTGGAAGGCTGATGGTGGGAAAACGGATGTGGCCGAGTTTATAAAGTCTGGTATACCAGGGTTTTTAGTGAGTTTGCTGTATGTCAAATTGTGGGATAGGTAAGCCACCTGATGTATAAAAAGGGGCCAATCTAAGACAACAATTCTTACTTTAAGAAAAGGAAAGAAAAGAACAGGGAGTGGCTTTGTAGACAGAGACGGCTTTGCGTCCAGGGGAGCGTGGGCTCCTGTTCCTGGGTAGCTGACCAGCGTGGCTCCTAGGAATCTAGGGTGATCAGCTAATGCTGAGTGGGAGGAATAGTTCCTTCCACAATCCACCTCTCAGGGTCTTAGCGGGGCAACAGGCCCACCGACCTTTCCAGCCCTTGTAACAGCCAGCTCTGAGCCACTACGACCCTCAGTGGCTCCTTTTCTGATGTTCACCTTGGCCCTGAAGGGTCTGAGCCTTGGGCCCTCTTTTCATCAGGGCCTGTGACTTAGGCCAAGACAATGTCCCAGGAGAAAGAGAACCAACCATCCCAGGGCCCCCAGGAGCCATTCCTCTCCTCTCCTCCCCCCTCCCTCCTTCTTCTCTTCCCTTTCTCTCTGCTCCTGACATTCACTCGCTGAGACGTGCACAGACACAAAAAGACGCCCTTGTGCATGGGGACCCGTGCAGAATCGCCGCCTCGAAGCCTATTTACAGACATTTTACCAAACAAAACATCAACTCCCAATGTTTGACAGGAGGCCCCTCCCCTCTTGTCAGGAGATCCCTTCTGAAGGGGGTTCCCTGTGAAGAGCAGCAAAAACCTCAGGAAGGGGAGAAGGAAGAAAAGGAGTGCGTAAGAGGCAGGAGAAGGTAAAATTATAAGGTTGGAGCTGTCAAGGCAAGAAAAAGGGGGGTAAAGCAAAGTGACTCCACTATTAGGGACTCGGTGTGAAACCTGGAATTCACAACAGCCGAAAATCACTGCACTTTGTCTGTGGAAAACAGAGACGCAGCGGCCTGAGGGCTGGGAGGGTATCAGAGGCCACCCCTCGCTTGGTCGGCACACCAGCAGCACACGTACCCTGAGATACGGGACTGACTGCCTGCCCCCACCTTGCCCAGACCTAGAGTCCACTCCCCACTGTGCCTCCTAGACAGCCACCCACCCAGCCTTCTCTCCCAAGGGCACCTAGGATGGGGCCAAAGTTTAAAAAAAAAGTGGGAAGGGGCAGCAGTGCTGGCCCAGAGCAGCGAAGCTTCAGTGGATAGGCAGGAACGGGGATCAAGGCTTCCTGGGCCCATCCAGGAAAGTGCATGCGGAGGCCTCTGCCCTGCTCAGCTCTGTGGCTCTTGGAGTGGAGGCCAGATCAGATGCGCGCTTTGGAAAAGCCAGGGTGCGGCCGGTGCCCTTGCAGGATGGGAACGGGAGGGTGAAAGCCATTCTCATCCCTGCACACCCTCCTCCTGCCTCCAGGCAACCAAAGGGGCCTATGAGGCTGGACCTGAGGGAGAGGGTCTGAACCCTTCATTCCCAGATGCCACTGTCGGCAAAGAGAACACGAGCAGGTGGGGAGGTTGGTAGGGAAGCAAGGGCCAGGGAGGGGAGGGTCCGCCAGAAAAGGGAGGGGAGTGGACTGCAGTGTGCGTGGCCTGCAGTCCCCTGACACCCATGCTGAGAGCAACATGCTGGGGTTGCCAGCTGGGGGTGCCTGTTCTTCTACCTCCCCAGCCACAGGCCTGCTGAGCACCCCGGGCTGAGATCTCCATGTACAGCCCCAGGGAGTCATCAGGCCTTCCTCGGACCTGCCCTGCCCTTTCCCTTCTTTTCCTCTGCTGTGGTCAGGGCTCCCCACTGCGACACGCCTGACGCTGCGGCCGGACCATTCTCAGCTGTGGGGGGCCATCCCTTTTGTTGTAGGACAGCAGCACCCTTGGCCTGAACACACTAGACACCAACAGTGACCCCCCCAAAGCAGTGACAACCAAAAATGTCTCCAGACATTACCAGAAGTCCCCTGGGGGCAGAGTCACCTTTACTGAGAAACCCTGTGCTCTAAGGTCCCTGTGCCCTCTGCTTCCAGAGCACGTCACCCGGAGCTCTGGGCCAGCGCTGACACAGACCCGAGCTCCTATTTGTCCACACAAACCAGCGGGACTGGTGGCTGCAGAGCCCCATCAGAAGACAGCCACTGCCCCACCCCGACAAGTGCCACCCTGTCTCCTCCATTCTGTGCCAGGAAGGCCTATTCCTTCAGCACGAGGCCTGAGGATCAGAGGATCCTGGGCGCCCCCTGCCCTCCCTGTCCTCAGCCCTGCTACCTCCTGTGTCATGCCAGAGCCGGTGTGGGATCCCAGCCTGACTCCCCCACCAGGGCTGGCCCAGACCCCGGGGAAGGGCGGTGGTCCCTGCATTATATCAAAACAGGGTGCTTTTAATAGCAGCTTCCTGTGGGGCTGGACTCCCCCACTTCTCGCCTCTCACTCAGCCCTGCTCCTGATGGTGCAGCCGCAGTGAGCGCCCTGTAATTACAGCAATTGTAATCTCTTTTACTAACAGGTAGATTAATAGTGAGGCAGGTTCACAAAGAGCTCCAGAAAGGAGCTACTCAGCTGCCGAGTGGGCAGGAAGGGCCTGACGCGCCGCAGCAAGCACTCACTCTGCCGACAGCCACACTCGCTCCAGGCCCCAGTGGCCCAGGGCCTGGTGTCCATCTGTGGAGGTGCCCCTGAGTGACCTGAGTACTCAGTGGGCAACACAGCAAGGGGCAGCTAACTGCACTCTCCCTTGGCTTCCATGTCCTTGTGGGAGTAACAAGAGTTTGAACCTCGTCAGCCTCAAAGTTTCCTCTAACATCCTCAGGGTGTGATTCGCACTGACATTTACATACACACCCAACCCACACTCGTACACACACACGCACAGGGTAACACAGGCTGAACGCCCGCGGCAGACGAGAACAGACCAGGCTTCATAAATACACTTGTCCCACCCATGATGGGCCCTCTAGGGGCTGGAGGCCTAGCTCTGCTGCCACAGAGGAGGGGAGAATGGTTTCTGTCATCTGTCCTGACCTGCACGACCCCTCCACTGCTGCACACCACCAGCTTCCCGCTGGGCCTCAGGGGTCAGGGGTGGCTCTCACCTCACAAGGCCTGAGGACGATTAATTTCTGGGCAAGATGCAGCCTCAAGTAGATGGGGTGGGGGACAAGGGGCACCAGAGACCTGAGACACTGCAGACTTCATGGGCCAAAGAGATGTAGAAAATGAGGTGAGGCCAGTGTCCAAGGTGGACTAGGGCATTTGTGTGTGCACTGGTAGATGGGTGGGTGTAGGGATACGAGGGAGCCAGTGGGGATGGAGTCCAGAGAGCACAGCTCGCTCCTGACGGACTTGGGAGGAGGCAGTCCTGGCTGGCCCTGGGGCAAGCCGTCTCTGGGGCAGTGTGTATGTATAGACAGTCTGAAGACCAGAGGGAGAAAGGGAAGGAGGGAGGGAGGGGGTTGCCCTCCTTTAGTCTCCCCTTCAGTCGTATGAGGACATGCACCTCCCCAGGCAGACCTTGGGTCCTGGAGGAAACGGAAGGTCAGCAGGCAGCAGGTGACGATCTCAGGGGTCGGCCTCAGGGGTTGGCAGAAGCTGCTTCCTCAGGAACTCTTTGGATAAGTGCTGGCAGCCATTGTAAGCTTGCACCTCAGCGATGGCACTGGGTGCTACAGCCATCGAGACAGCCATGGCCAGTAGCGGCTCATTTCCAGGCACTACCTGGCTCCCCCGCCAGCTCCTGGCCTGAGGGAACCAACACTGCCATTCGGGGGCACGGGGCCAAGGACCCTTCCCCTTCTAGCAGTGCTCACACAGAGAGGTCTCGGGGGGGACATCAGATTTACATAAAACTATAGGTTTGGGGGTGCAAGCGTGCGGGTGAGTCCAAGATTAGCTCTTACAGAGGACGGCAGCAAGTGTCGGCCAGAGGACACGGGAGCTGATGCAACTAACATCCACCCATGACGTGGATGGGAGTGTGGGCTCTTATGTGACATGTACATGATGGGCACGTGATGAGCGCAAATAATGGTACTGTCTTTCTGGGGCTCTGCCATGCACTGGGTACAGCTCGGGATGCGGCAAGACAGGCCCCCGAGTGCTGTCTGCAGGCATCACATTTCCAGATGGCAACTTAACAACACATATGAAGAGTCTTCAGAAGAATCTACACCCTGCCCTGGCCAGTGTGACTCAGTTGGTTGGAGTGTCTTCCCATAACTGAAAAATTGCGGGTTTGATTCCCGGTCCATGCGGGTTCATTTGTTCCCTGGTCCGGCGCATATGGGAAGGCAACCAATTGACACTTCTCTCTTGCATCGAGAGAATGTTTCTCTCCTTCCCTTCCTCTCTCTCTGGAAGCACTGAAAAATTGCCCTTGGGTGAGGATTAAAAAGAAAAAGAAAATAAAAGAAGAACCTATACCCTTTGCCTGGTAATTCAACTGTTGGAAAGCCCTGTCTGAAGTTCACAAACAGAGCTACAAAGCTTAGTGCACCAGGATGTCTGTGCCGGCAGAATTCACAACTCAGAGGCTTCCACAGATGAGGGATTTCACTAACTCTGGCATGCTGAAATCTCACGCAGCTGTTTAGAAAGCATGTTTGCATTTTTAAAAAATAAGTACAATTACCTTTACAATAAAACATAATTTTTCATTTCCAAAATGAAAAGGGGGGTTAGAAATCAGTTGAAATTTCAAGAATTAGGGCCAAAGCAGCTAATAGGAAAAGATGTTCAGTAAAACAAAATTTAGTTTTGAAAAATTATGATGTAGTAGAATACACAATGGTGTTAAAATTTAAAAGTAGAACACCAAAGTGTTTATATCATAAAATCCAATATTTTAAAAAGGAAATATGTGTCCTGGCTGAGTGGCTCAGTCGGTTGGAGCTCTGTCCTGTACACCAAAGGGTTTCGGGGCCCGTCCCGGAGCGGGGCACGTACAGGAGGCAACCGATTCATGTTTCTCTCTCTCTCCCCCTTTCCTTTCTCACAAAAAAAAAAAAAAAAAAAAATCAATAAAAACATCCTCAGGCAAGGATGAAATATATACATGTATAAAAATGCAACAAAAGGTTAATAGTGGTGCCCTGGCCAGTGAGGCTCAGTTGGCTGGAGTGTGGTCTTATAACTGAAAGGTTGTGAACTTGATTCCCAGTCAGGGCACCTGCCGAGGCTACATTCTCGGCAGGATCCCCAGTTCGGGGCACGTACAAGAGGCAACGGGCTGATGTTTCTCTCTCACATCAGTGTTTCTCTGTCTCCTTTCCTCCATCTCTAGAAGCAATGAAAAATTGTCCTCGGGTGAGGATTAAAAGAAATGTTTTTAAATTAATAGTGGTTAAGTGGTAGAATTTTGATGAGTTTTATATATCCCTCTAGATCTTGTGCTTATTTGGTATTTTTATGATGATATAAATGTGCACTAGTCTCATGGTCAAAAAAAAAAATACCTTTTTAAAAACAGTGGATGGAGGAGAAACTCCATATGTGACTTCCCAACCGCAGAAGAATGTCTGAAGGCAATGGCAGACCACAGTCTGCGGGGCCAGCCACATCCCCGAGAGCCAGGCAGACTTCAGCCTCCACAACGCTCACACTCAAGTGGACTCCCAGCCAAATGACGGAGAGCAGCATGGAAGCTGACACCCCCAAACCACGGTCTCGCTGTAGCACATTACACTCCCGCAGGCCACACTCCCGAGACTGAGCACCGGGCTGCCCCTCCACGGGACCAGGGGGACTTTGGAGGGGGAAATGGCTTTCCAAGAAAGTCCAGGGCAGGCACAGGGCCTGAGGAATGAGGTTCAGGAGCAGAGAGGAAGTGGCTGGCTAGAATGTCTTAAGGTGGAAAGGGGAGAGCTGGGAATTCAATCAAAAACTAACGAGACTGACTCTAAGGTCTGAGACAAGTGAAGGGGTACCAACAGCAGAACAGACTTTGGGGTTGGTGCAGAGACGTGGCTGTGTGGGCGCAAGTGTGTGAGAAACGCACTGCTCGCATTCCTTTAATAATTCATTGTTAAGAACCAAATCCAGCCACCAGAGCTGGGAGTACATGTACCAGCTGGGGGACGGCAGCCATCTTCGACGTGGGAGGCCCAGGCCAGCGGGGTCCCCCGGAGAGAGAGGGCAGGAGGAGCCAGCCACGCGTCTGCCACCTGCATCCACAGGAGGAACCTGAAGGCCAGGGCTTCTGGGAAAAGGGAAGGGGGCCAGGGTAGCCTCAGAGCAAAAGGCAAACAATGCTGACTGCCCCTGGCTGCTCCCTCCCAGCCCACGTCTCAGGGCATCTGTTAGGCTAGCGGGGAGGGAAGCATCTGACATGGGAGGAGATCCCTTGAAGAATGAACTCGGGGGACACAGGCTGTGTCTGTAGAGAATGTGGGCTGGAGGGTCGGTGTGCTATGAGGCCAGAAATGGGAACACCCCTTCTGTCTAGCAGGGCCAGCCAAAGAGACAGAGGGAAGGGCTGGATGAGGGTAGGCGGGCTGAGCCATGGCCAGTGGCCCCCCTCAGCAACGGCCCCTTTAACACGGGGCCAGGGAGTAGAGGAGGGGTCCAGGCAGGGCATTGCTCTTTCCCCATTTTCCTGACATCTCATTCCCATAAAGGGAAAAAAATTTTTTTGCAAAACCAAGTCCTTTTCAACCCATTAACCCATAGCTTCTCACTTGCGAGCAACATCCCTCCCAGCCTTCCAGAAGCTTCCACCACTCCTCATCTGTCAGGATTCTCCCTGTGCGATACCCACTCAGAAAGCATGCCAGCCATTCTCCCCTGCCTTCACTCCTGCTTTCCTTCAGCCCCATTTCTGATTTTTACGACATTTCATGCCTTTGTGTCCGCTCAAGGATGGGCCCTTTGCTGCTTCCCATCTGAAGGTAATTCGGTATTCAAAATGGATTTATGGGGTTGTACAAAGCTATACACGGGGTGAGAGGCAGATGCAAAGGCAGATAAAACACAATCCTAGTTACAAAATTCCAGCTTAGTGAGAGAAATCTACAAAAGTAAACCCAGAGTGTCACCAGAGAGCAAAAGGACCCCCGCCAGGCCCTGGGGCCACCTTGCATTGAAACGGGACCTCACCCAGCAGACTACTCACTTCTGCCGCAGACTCTCCAGAGGGGCCTGTCTCAAGAGGAGACGCATCAAGGCAGGACTTGCCACCATGGGAACGCCGCCCTGTCCTAGGGAGGGCGCACTGAGAAGGCCAGCACATGCCTCTGCCTACCGTCCGGAAACCAGGGAGCGGGGGCTCCGGTTCACCAGGGGCGTCCCCGCAGCCAGAGCGCTTTGTTGGAGGGAAACACAATTCAAGAGGCCTTGCCAAGCCAGGATGGCATCTGAGTAATTATATTAATGAATCTCTAAGTTACAAAATCTAATATTAGACAGTGGCTTCAGGACCGTCATCCTCAGTTACTGTCCCACGTGGCTGGGAACACTCCTGGGCAGCAGCACGGCTTGAACAGACTGCGTGTGTGTGTGTGTGTGTGTGTGTGTGTGTGTGTGTGTGTGTGTGAGCGTGAGCGCGCGAGTTGTTTAATTTAAAAGAAATGCATGTTTTTGAAACTGTGCCCGGAGATCTGTGCGCCGGGCCCACTCTATACACCACAACACCATAAATAAGTGAGAGAAATCTGGCCCATCCTCGGGGCAGGGGCCTCTCACTTGGCCCTGTCTCTCGGGCTGGCAGTCCCCCGAGGATCACTACTTCGAGGAGCAGCGGCCTTTGTGTTTGAAGCCAGCGCCGCTCCCCACCGAGTTCCCCTTGGCGCAGCAGCAGGGCCTTGCCTGCAGACCCGTAGGCCTGCCTCCCCATCCGTGCTCGTGCTCGTTAGCTCTCTCGATCCCAAGTCCAAACTCAAAAGTTGGGCTTGACACACACAAGGGGCAGCCCAAGGCCCAGCTGATCCTGCTGCTCTGGCCAGCTACCCAGTGCAGACCAGACCGCCGCACCGCCATCTTGGCCATTGTCTGAGGCCCTGTCCCAGGCAGCAGAAACGATGACCCATTTGGCCACATTGTGCCTGTGGTTAGGTCCAGAGGGTGCCAAGCAAACTGCAGCCATGTAATAAACTAAACAGACACTAAACAAAGGCGAGTAAGGAAGTGTTTGCTATAGGTCCACAATCATATTTCATGTGTGCTGCGTACAACGTAATCTACTACAAATGACACGAGGCAGCTTAGAACCTAGATTTCTGCGCACTCCACATGCCACAATAGGATTCAGCTCCTTCATCTGTACCATTTGTGAAGAAGCTTTGGGTGGCAGAGTCCTGCCCTGGTTGCTGGGTCTAGGAAGTGGGCTTTCATGGACTGGTGCATCCAGAGGTCCCCATGGGCCCAGGGGCCGAAGTGGTCTGCTCACTACACAGGAGGAGGTAGCTTGAAAGGTGGGAGAAACGGGCAGGTCTTGTCTCTTGGAAATTATCTGGTAGGTAATAAGAGATCGCCATTTAATGATTTTTCCATTATTATTTTTTTAAGGTAACAGGCAAAAATCCACACCAGTGCCACGCTGCCTGGCAGGGCTCAGCACTGTCTTAAGTTTGAAGGGCTTCTAAGCTTTGAGAAGGAGGAAGACCCTCTCAGAAGCCCCATGGTTCCCTAGAAAAGGTCCCTCAGGCCCAAAACTCCACATGTAACCAATAAAAGCACAGAAAAGAGAGCAGCAAAAAACCCAGAGACGAGACCAGGAGACCACTCTGCTAGCAGGGGGAACATGGCCGTCTTGAAGAGACATGTGCAGGTTCTGCTTACCCCACTTTCCAAGGCAGGGTCTCTCAGTCTAATCGCTAGTGATGTTTGGGGCCAGATGATTCCTTGTGGAGGGACTGTCCTGTGCATTGGCCTGAACTCACTAGATGCCAACAGCATCCTGACCTGATTCTGACAACCGGAAGTGTCTATGGACATTGCCAAACGTTCCCAGGGGAGCCAATAGCTCCTGTTTGAAAACTGCCGTCTGCGGTGACCCACTGTCTGGTTTGCCGGAGACGAAGGGGTTTGGGGGAAGAGAGACTTTAGTGCTGAAACCAGGAAACTCCTGGGCAAAATAGGATGAGTTGGTCACCCAACCTCCCTCCTTCCCAACTAACTTCAGCTGCCAACAAACCTCCTCTCCTCCTCTCCCCTTGGGGATCAAGCTTTACCATCCTGTCTGAAACCACTTCTCATACCCACAAAGATCACACCCCACCCATAGCTTCTTTGTTTCATAACCCTTGCCCGAGGAAATATTTATTGATTTTTTTTTTTTTTTTTTTTTTTTTAAGAAAGAGAGAAGGGGGTGGTGAGAGACAGGGATCGGTTGCCTCCCGAAAGCACCATGATCTACGCACCTTGATCAGGGATCAAACCCTCAACCTAAGGTATGTGCCCTGCCTTTTGGTGTACGGGATGAGGCTCCAACCAACTGAGCCACTCAGCCAGGGCTCCACCCCCGTAGCTTCTTCGTCCAAAAAAAAATTACCCTTGTCTCCTCCCTCTCCCCGCGCCATTTCCCAGCGCCATGACTTCCACGAGGCTCTCTCAGGCGAGCGCCAGATTGCTCACATATTTCTTATATTACTAAGGCCGAAATTGGCCTGAAACCTCTGGTAGGGGAAGCGGCCCCGCCCTGGGGAGGCCATGACTGGGGTGCAGGACTTTGGTCTGCCCACGTTCCACTCCCCTTCAGCAAGTGGCCCCAGAGCCGTGGAGAGGCCACCTGGAAGAGGAAAGGGCAGAGAGATCATTTGTCTCCCCTGTTCTCCCTGACAGGGGGCTGAGTCTCACATGACCTGCTACACGTGGGGAGGGGACCTGAGGCCCCCAAAAGAGGAGATGAAAGGAAATGGAATCTTGAGTCCTGGCTCTGGTTGAACACCTGAGAGTAGACGGCCTGTCTCGCCCTCCCTGTCTTCCACCCCACTCCACTCCACCCCACTCAGTTCCAGGCTCAGCACCTCCCACCCAAGCTTTCCATCCATTTACCTCCTCCCTTGAAAGGCCTCTCTTCACTTAGTCCCCCAGGAAGCATTCTTGTTACTATGGAAAGGTGAGGCTACAAGTCCTTCCTGCTACTCCCTAACTAGGTACCCTGCCTACCTACGTCATTACTCAGAAATTTATAGCCCAGCACTTGGTATTTATAAGGTGGCTCTGGTGTGACCACAGATTCAGTGTAGGGCTGGTGGCTATTTATAGCCAGAGGATATATACTTATTATACCCCCTTCTCCCATAATCTGGGCCACATGTTATATAACTGCCATTATGCAATAATGCCTATTATATAATAATTATGCACTAATGGGGATATAATCTGAAGGCATAATAAGAACACACTCCCAAGTGCTGCACTCGGTCGGCCTCCTGCAGGCCGCCTCCAGGGATCTCCTGATCTCTGCGCACACTACACCCAGTCCAGAAGAGTCACCAGGTGTCACCCTACTCTCGCCTGTCATGTGCAGCCTCCCCTAGACCTGCAAACCCAACTGCAAAGCTCTCTCCAGATTCTTTCTCTCTGCCCCTGGCCTGGAGAGAACACTCCTTTCCCTGCCATAGCTTTAAGCCCAACACAAAGAATTACAGCAGGATAAATCCTGGGAGGCTGAGAGACACTTCGCCCCCATTTTAAGAAACGAAACAAGCGGCCCTGGCCAGGTGGCTCCGTTGGTTGGAGCGTTGTCCCGTACACAAAATGGTTGCCTGTTCGATCTTGGTCAGGCACATACCTAGATTTCAGGTTTGATCTTCGGTCAGGGCGTGTATGGGAGGGAACCAGTCAATGTTTTTCTCTCTCGCTCTCCCCCTTCCTCTCTGTCTAAACTCAATAAACGTATCCTTCGGTGAGGATTTAAAAAAATAATAATAAATAAAAAAGAAAGGAAACCAGCAGCAACCATTCCTAGAAGGAACCTGTAACGTCTAGAAAAGCCTTGAGCCCCGGCAGGTGTGGCTCAGTGGATTGAGTGCCAGTCTGTGATCGAAGGGTTGCGGGTTCGATTCCCAGTCAGGGCACATGCCTGGGTTCTGGGCCAGGTCCCCGGTAGTGGGTGTGCGACAGGAACCATACACTGATGTTTCTCTACTTCTCTTTCTCCCTCCCTTCCCCTTTGTCTAAGAATAAAATAAATAAAATCTTTAAAAAAGAAAAGAAAAGACTTGGGACTTCGGGTCAGTTGGCAGAGGGTCAGCCCTATGGAAATAGCTGGGAAACTGGCTCCAGAGGTGAGAGGACAGGGTCAGGCAAGCCTAGCGAAGCCAAGCAGGCTGCTTCTCAGTGCCTCTTCTTCCCTCAACACCTCCTCACCCCACTCCATGGTGGCCAGACCTTTGGCAGGGTCCCAGCACAGGCTGAGGCTTGAGCCCTAACATCCACTGTCCGAATCACACCATTACACTGCCAGCAGGAATGCCCCAGAGCAGAATCCCGGCCACTCAGACACCAGCACACACTCTGCTAGTTACCCTGTTCCTAGGGAGGACAAGCAACAACTGTCTCTCAGGGGAAAAGAAGACAGGAACATCGGCTCTGCACCTCGGGTGATGGGGACACAGGTGGAATGGGCAGGGAAAAGTTAAGACCACAGTGGAACTGGATGGAGCCAATTCAATTAGCCCAAACATATCATCTGCTCTTAAAATAGGTATCTCTATATTTAAGTCATTTGATATATAAATTGATGGGAGAAGTGAGAAGAACTTACCCAGGTTAGGGAAACAAGTTTCTCTCTGGCACAGAAGGGTATTTTGGGGAGCCTGTGTCTCTTACATTTCTCTATTGTTTGAAGTTTTACAGAAAGTATGTGGTACTACGGTAACTTAAAAAATACATCATTTAAAAAGAGAAGTGCTGAGGCTTGGATGACACTTCTGGTCTCTGCATGCCATGCAGAAACAAGTGCCAGCTGCTCTTTGGGGTCTGGGGTGAGCTTGATAAGGTCAATACCTCGACAAATAGGCCTGAGTCGGCTGAGTAGCAGATCCCCTGTTCCAGTGCCTGGATCAGCAGCCCTGGTGCACAGAGACCGAGATGCAAAACATTAGGAAGGATGTTCAGTGAAAGACTCGGAGGCGGCTCAAGATTCCCAAGGTAGAAGAGGAGCCCCCAGTGGCTTCAGCCCAGGGTCCTGCTCCCCAGAAAGGGGAAAACAGTATAGGAAATGCAAGGGAACAGCCAGGGCTCAGGGGTTTCTGGCACCATGTGAAAAAGGTAAACGAGGTCCTGAACTGGAAGAGAGGCAAGGTGTGAACACGGGCAACATTCTGTCTAAACCCCTCTGTTTCTTCCAGCCAGAGCATCTGAGCTAGGACAATTCTGTCCCCAGGGACATTTGAAAATGTCTGGAGATATTTCAGTTGTCACACCTCGAGCAGAGGGTTGCAACTGGCATCTCATGGATCGAGATCAGAGAGGTTGCTAAGCATCCTGCAATGCACAGGATGGTCCCCATGACACGGAATGATTGGGCCCATAAGTCAACAGTGCCATGACTGGGAAATGCTGCTAAACTACGGGAGCTGCTATCAATAGTTAAGAGGTTAAGTCACTGTCTTATTAGCCACGGAAACAGGAAAATCTCTAGCCACGAGCTAGCCTCTCCACAGCCCAGCCCCTTGGCATGTTGGGAGAGTTTTTATGCACACAGCCCCAAAGTTTGCAAACTTTAAGAAAGGAGTATGGGTGAGAGTCTATGTGGAGGAGCATATAAGGCAATGAAGAGCAGATTACTGCAAAAGTTCCATCAATTGACTGGTTAATTAGGGTAATTACATGCATTTTTATTTCAAACCACAATTCTGAGTAGACTCCCAGGAAAAGGGTGTGATAGAGCAAGGATCAGGGATCTCAAGATCCAGCTGAGCCCGTCTGGCCCCACACCTGGACTTCCTGCACACTCTGCCTGCCCTCCCCCATGCTCTGGGGAGGGGGCCAAGAAGCTGAGCTGCCCTGTTCACGCTATTATGCTGCTTCTCAAGTGGGAGGCAGGGGCTGGTGGTGGTGAGGGGAGGCCACTGTCAAGGACAGGCCAGGTGCCCTCTCTCTGTCTCCATCCCAACTGCTCAGCCAGCTGGGGGAGCCCTTGAGCTGAGCCCCAGGCTGGGCTCAGCCCCTCCATCACAGCTCCTATGGAGCAAAGGAGACCATGGGGACCCACAAAGCCTTCTTCTTTGAAACTCGGCCGTGGCCAGCAATCCCAGTGAAGTTCAAAAGCAGCAAGGTCCATGGAGGAAAGCTGAGTTGCTCAGTGACCTGAAACCTGGGGTACTTCTGCTGGAAACTCATGGTGTGACCTGAGTACCTTGACATCTCTGTACCTGGGTTCCCTTCTCTGTACAGTGGGGATGGTAAGACCTGCCTTGCACATATCACTCAACCATTGTAAGGAGGGACTGAGCTCCCGGCAGGCTGAAGAGGCTCAGCCAGCTAACAAAAATGAGCAAATTCTTCCTGTCTTTCAAGGTGCGGTTCAAGCAGGTCATCTTCCAGGGGCCTCCCAGGTCCCCGTGGTGTGGTTCAGCGACTCCTCACTACACACGGAGACTGCCCGAGCACACACACACGTGGTTGGGAGCACGGGTTTGAAACTAGAATTGGTGCGAGTATCGGGGTGGTTAACACACGGACAAGACTTAACATGGTGCCTCTGCCATGCTGGGCCTTCGATGAAAAACTAGAATTAAAGCAGGACATGGAGACCAAGGACATGCCCCTCCTCCTTCGACAGGGGACAACGAGTTGGTAGGAGCCTGGACAAATGGAGGCCTCTTAAATTAGTGGATGTCCCCAAATAATAACAGCAACAATGGCCCTGACCCTGGAGTGGTGGCATGCCAGATCATCATTCAGACATCAAAAGTGAAACTAGAACACCCCCCACCAGTAGACAGGCCGGGGGCGGGGGGGTGCTGGTTGGGGAGGTGCTGGTGGGGGGAGGGGAGGACAGTCACCTGGTAGACAGGCTCACAAAAGGCAACCTCAAAATATCAAAGAAAAACAAATCCCCTGAGGGTGAGAAAATCAGACATTAGCTACCCACATGGACACAGTAAGGAACCCAGACACCCAGGGTGGCGAGGCCCAGCCCAGCTCAACCTCCCCACCACAGCCCTTCTGCCTGCCGGGACCCTCCTGTAATGCCAACAACCCTTCGGCTCCAACATGCTTAAAATGGCGACAGTGGCCTGTGGGACAAGGCACTTGCCGTGCTGGTTTCCACGGTGCCCTCAGTGCCAAGAAAAACCTATCATCAGAAATGCCATCAGCTATATTTATCTATCTCTCAGCCCCCCAGCCTCCTCCTCCCGTCTGCCAGGCAGGCCCGGCAGAGCCCCCCTCACCCAGTGGGCACACTTCCCTGTTGTTGATGCCCGTGACCACCTGCCCAAGCCTCGATCTCCAGCGCTCTCTTCCCGAGCCCCTGCAATCAGGCCTCCCCACGGGCATGACAGCCTTCTCACTGGTATGTCAGAGCACACCCACACGTGCCTCAGGTACCCACCTGACAGGCACTGGTCTGGGTGTTTCAGCCCCAAACCACGGGCAGAGCTGGCCCCCCACCTCCTTTCAGCACGTCAGGTCTTGGCAGTACTGGCCTGCTCTCAAAGCCCTCCACAAGCCACAGGCTGGGTCCTCCAGGAGGGGTGCCCACACTGCAGCGTCCCACCAACTGGTCACCATGGAGAGACAAGACAGAAGGCATGGGGTGAGAGAGCAAGGCTGGGGGCCAGGGGCTCATGCCAGGCCCGTGGGCACCATTGCGGCAGGATGCCCAGCTGGCTGCTGGGTAGACCTCTCACCCCTGCACTTCATTCCCTGGTGGAAAGTGGGGAGCCCCAGTCTGTATTTCAAGGTGCTATGAATTTTAAAGGAGTGTGCATGCTAAAAGGACACCCACCCCCTTCCCATCCAATCAAGAGGAAAACGACAGAATCTGGAATGATAAGGAGAAAATGACAAAGTCGAGGTTCAGGTTTGGAACTATTCAATTCCTACAGCTGTGACCAGGCCTCTGCCAGGGGACTGTCCTTCGACATCTCAGACCTTTCCCTACCCCAGCAGCAGGACTCCAGCCTGACCCTTCCCACCTTCAGGCCCAGCACAGAACAGAACATTTGAAGGTGAATCAATGACTATATCCTAACTGCCCCCACATGCACCTCCTCCTTGTACTTGAGGCGGGTAGCCCCCACTTCCCTCTCCAGCCCTGTCCCCAGAAGGCCGCCCCTTGCCTCTGAGCCCCCAACTCAGAAAGGATTTCCAGGGAGCCAGACTCCTCTGAGAATGAAGCAACCCAAATAAAAATTTTAAAACCCAGCAGCTCTTTCTCTCCTGCCCCCCTCCCCCTCCACCGGCAAATGAAAACAAACAAGAAATCAAAGAGGCCTTTTGTGCGAGCACCGCGCTGACACGGCTGGGGCCTTTGAAAGGACTTTTGAATCGGACACTGAAGGATAAAATAACTGAAGCGTGGCAGCTCCTGAGACAGGGGGGTGGTGGGACTGATGGGGCAAAGAGAAAAAGGGGTAGGGAGGGAGCCACCTTCTTCCCCAGGCAGAAAGGGGGACGTTCAGCTGTGCCCTCTCCCCAGCTGCTATGAGACACCAGAACAGAGGGAGACCATGGCACAACCCTCTGCCCCTCTGGCCCACCCTTCCTCAGCACCCCAGGTCTCTGCAACACTAGAAGGTTGCCCAGATGGGCCCTGCCGCCCTTTTCACAGCCCAATGGGAGCTGCCCTGGAGGAAGAAGCTCTGCGGGGTCTTCCCTCCCCTCCAGCATGGATTCATGCAGGTCAAGCCTGCAGGATGGCGCCTCCTACACGTCATCGTGAGGCCTTCACCCAAACCCTGTGGCCACATGCAGGAGTCTCTCATTCTTAGAAGGGCCTTGCTCATAGTAAGTTCACCAAGTGCGTATTTCATCAAAAAGGGAAATCTGACCATCTTTGGCAGTGCCAAAAAGTAAAACCCTCAGGAAGTCCTTCTACAGGTCTGGCCCCAACCCTCCTGCTGCAGAGTGGCCCATTTCCTCCAGGTTGGCTGCGGAGCACAGCCAGTCAACACACCCTGGCTTACAGGTCCCCTCCAGTTTATGCATGGCCTGCACTCTGCCAGCTTAAGCTCAGACAAGGGTGGTTCTTTTCTTCCTTGAACTAAAGCTTCCAACTCAGCTAGCTGAGTGAGTGCTCCACCAAGATGCCCTGTGCATCGCAGCCAGTGAGGGACCTCTGACTGGGTGGGTGGTGGACATGCAATAGACAAAGAGAGGGGAGCAGATGGTCAAGCGAGTTCCACAATGAGACCAAGCTCAAGGACAGGGTCTGGGCATTTCTGATCTCCTCTTTGGGGTCACAATGCCTCTGAGGTCAGCCTGAGCCCCATCACCTTTCCATTCCATTCAGAGCCAGGCACCCCATGACACCTTACCAGAGCAGCCTGGGCTGGCTTCACAGGTGTGCAACCTGGGCAGTTGCACAGGCCCCATGCTTAGTGTAATTAACACACTAACTATTGTCACATTGCAATTCCTAATCACTATGAAGGAGGAGCTCCACATTTTCATTCTGCATGGGGCCCCACAGATTACGTAGCTGGAAGGTCCTGCGGATCTTGTAGCAGCTGCCATTGGGATCTTACCGCTCACCCTGCAGTTTCTGTGTTCAATAACGAATGATTCAGTTTAAGAAGGCCTCCAGGTGACCAAAAAGGCGAGGGTGAGGGCGCAAGAAGCTGTGTCAAATGCGGGAGGCATGAGAGAATAGCAAGTTTAGCCTGGAGCAGAAACAGCTTCCTGGGGAGAGAGGTAGAAGGAACCTTGAGAGCTGCCTTCAGCATTTGAAAGGCTGCATGTCATACCTGGGTTGTCCCTTAAGACAGAGAAATAAGACCCACAGGTAAAGGCAAGAAGAAGGCAGCCTTGGGCTCACCACATCATAACAGTCATCCGCTGCTAGTCTGCGCTGCGGCCTCCTAGGGGTTAGATGAACGGAAGAATTTTACAACCAAAGCTCAACAGTAGTGACATCTCTTCCAGGGTGTTCTACGGGGTTAAGAGTACTCCACTTTCTTGCTCACTTTATGAATCTGATTCCTGGGCCCTGCAGTCTGGGCTGGCCCTGGCACCAGATGGCGCTGCCTCGAAGACGAAAACCAGTGGCATTTCTGGGCCTTGAAAAAGGAGGCAGTGGGTGAGGTGGCACAGTGACCACAGCAGGGGGCGGGGGGGGGTTAGCTCCTCCCCCCAGAGGGCAGCTGGTTCTCCTGTGGCCCTTCCCACACATTCACACTAAAGCCACCAGACTGGCCGAGCGTCCAGCAAAGGCCTGGGGCAGCATCGCTGGCATCAGCCATATCTTGGCATGGCTGACGTGGCCAAGCAACGGCCTCCACTATCAAGGAAGGAAGAAGACCAGAAGCCCTCCCTCGGCCCCCCAAACCTGTGCTTAGAGCAAAGTGCTAAGCCCTGAAGCCGAGAGCAAAAACCAGGGATATGTTATACCTGAGAAGGGCGACCTTGCACTTGAAAAAGTTCACTTAGACAAATCCTCAGGTGCTAATCCACTTGCTTCCAAAGGTAAGGCCTGGAGGTGAAGAGGGAGGCAGAATCTCCTCTCATGGCAGTGTACTGACCAACCCAGGGGAGCGGAGCCCGTGGAGTCCAGATGGGAAAGCCCTCCAGGACGAACGATGGGGCTCCTTCAACAACAACCCAGAAACTGCCAGGAAAGAAACCAAGATGAAGGAGGAAGAAGAGGAGAAGGAGGATCACCTAGAGATTATAAGCCTAGAAAGACAGATCAACCCACTGCAATGCATACACCTGATTTGGATCCTGATCCAGACAAACAAACTCAGGAGATGATGAAGGAAAAGTGAATGCCGACTATCTGACCGCCTTAAAGAAATTGCTGATTATTTTTAGGTGCGATAGTGGTATTATGGTTATGTTTTTCAAGAATTCTTTTCTGTAGAGACATGTACAGAAATATTTACAGATGAAAAACTACGACGCCTGGATTTTCTTCTAAATAACCCAGCATGGGTCGGCAGTGGGGAGTAAATAGAGACCGGCCGTACGTCGGCAACCGTTGGCACTGGTGTCGTGGCTTCTGTCCACATGTGAACTTCTCTGTGATGAAAAAGCTGAGATAAAGAAAGGAGCCGCCACCCAAATGCCTGGACTTCGAGGGCCTCCACAGTGACCCGCAGGAAGGATCTGATGGGGAGAAGCTGACATTTCCATTCAATAAAGCATTTTACTACTTTCAGATTGTTTTTCTTTCCTAGGTCAGAGCCTAGGTGAGGAAAGGTCGAAGATGCCGGTTCACCTTCAGATCCCTGAAGCTTTGAGACAGTCTACCAGTGCTTCCAGACCCACAGAAGCAGAGGCCTCCTGGCCCCACGTTCCTCTTCACCTCTGCCCACCTGTCCTGGGAGTCAGTCCCTCCTTGGATGGAAAGACATCATCAGGAACGTACCTCCTCCCCGCGGTGATGCTCTCTGACCCTGCTCTACTGCAGCCTCCCCTCCTAAATGGGGTAGACAAATGGCAAGATTGCTTCCCAGCAGGAAGACTGCCCTCATGGAGGCCACAACACACTGACAGTCTTCTGGACCCGTATTCTGGAAGCAGAGCTCCTGACATCCCACTGTGTCCTTTACTCCGTCTCAACCATGCCACCTCTTTTATTCTCACCCGAAGACATGATTATTGATTTGAGAGAGAGAGGAAGGGAGGGAGAGAGAGAGGGAAAAAAAACATCGGTGTGAGAGAGAAACATCGATCCGTTGCCTTTCACACGTCCTGACCGGGGAACGAACCCGCAACCCAGGACATGTGCTGTGACTGGGAATCAGACCTACAACCTTCTGGTGCACAAGACAATGCTGAAGCAACTGAGTCACCAGGCCAGGGCAATGATGCCACCTCTTGAAGCTTCATGTGGGGCAGAACAAGGGCTCAAGAAGGCCACAATTGACAACAGCACCTAGAGGCAAAGCCACCCCCCACCCCCACGCTTTCCACCAAGTCAAGTTGGCTTGTCATCAAACCTGGCACCATTGGCTCAGCCCAGATCGGGTTCTTCAGCCCAGTTTTAAGGAAAGAAAACACTTCTTTTAGAGTCCAAAGTAACTCTTGTCTGAGCTCTTGCCACCCTGCCACCCTCCCCCACCCAGTTTATGCCGGGAGGAAGGAGCACAGCTGCCGGTATGAGCATGGAGGCTGTGCTGTCAGACTGATGCCCTTTGGGGGCTCAGCCGGAAGACATTTCCTAGCGAACGGGGGTCGCTTGGAGAGGCTGTGCCTGCTCCACACCACCCTGAGACCACCTCCCCAAGTCCCAATGGTGGCCCATGCTGCACCCACTCACCCCACTCTTTCAGTAAGGCATACTTGAATTAAAGCAATTTCAGCAAGAAAAGCCTTCACTGAAATTCTCTGGAGTCCAGAGACCTGAATTATAGACAAATTATGAAAAGTACTCAGTTCTCCACTCAGCTTTTGTCAAGGAACTCAGCCAGGACAGAGGTGGCCACGCTACTCCATGCAGTGGGGCAGGAATTCACTCATATTCCTGCACTAATGATCTCATTACAGCTGGGGGTGGGCAGGGACACCTCTCTTCTCCCGACATCTGCCTGGTCAGTTCAGGAGCCAGAGTCCTGGCCAGGAAACCATCTCTTTCCTCACACGAACTTCATTCTACCTCAGCCCCATCCATGCTGGCAGCAATCAAGAATTTGGCCTAAAAGAAAAGAGGCCAGGAAAACAGATCAGCTCCAGGGACCCACGTAGAGAGCGAGGTAGGAGGAAACTAGCTCGGGAAGAAGATGAGTATTGATTTCTGTCTTCGAAAGCCTATTTCTAAACTCAAAGGCACCGAATCCCCTTGTGGAGGAGCTACCTGACAGATACAAGTTCAAGGCTCCAAGCCTTCCCCAAGCCACTGCCAACACCACCAGGCACACACCCACCCCCCTCTGACTTGCTGCGTAGACAGAGAATGAGGGGGTAACTTTCTAAATTTTCTGTATTCTCTTTTTCAGAAAGAAAAAGGACGAACAAGGGAGAAGACTAGCAGTTGGTGATTCTTCGTGAGGGTTCACAATAGTCTCACAGAGACAGGTACAGGCCTAGAAAGATCCACAGAGGGAGGTAGAATGGGGAGGAGAGTCCACTATCTCCAACCAACTACCAAAGCTACCTCTCAGAACAAGAGAAAATGAGCAAGAAAAGAGGCCTCAAATATCACCTTTTCCTCCCCAGAGTTCTCCAACATATAAACTCTCAGTCGAGGTTACATTCCTGACGCAATGCTAAAAACTCCCCCGAATTTCATTTCTGCATTAAATTATACCGCTCCTCCCAACTTCCCAAACAGGCAAGCGGGTGACCACAGCAGAAAAGTGAGTTGCTTTTCTTTTTTGTGAATGAACAGGAAGGAAGACACACATGCTTGCCTTGCGAGGAAAGAACACTCGCTAGAGTTACAGTGAAGCCACATTCTCTTACATTCGCATAAAGAGAGAAAGAAGGAAAACAAGGGAAAAAAATACTGGAATGGTGGAAAGAAAAACACACACACACGCAGAGAAAGGTTTGGTAGCCCTCTCATTACAAGTTGGTTGGGCATAATGTAAACACACTTCTGCCTTGCTTAATCACAGAGTGCCGCCCATTTAGGTTTCAAAGGCGGCAGTAAATTGGGCGTAGCTGAGTGGAGGCTAAAAATTAACCAGCCATCTCTGTTTCAATTTGTAAGAAAACAAAAGCGGAAAGAAATTATAAAAAGGGAAAGGAAAGGGAGAAGGAGGGGGAAAAAGGAACAGAGGAGGAAAACTGAACCACCCTGACCTAAAATGCCGAGTAAAATTGGAAAAGCAAAGAGAACTGGAACTACTTGGAACACAAAAGGAAAAAGGAAATTTTACATTTTTTTTTTGACTGTTTGCTTCTTTAAGACCTCTTCCCCGCTCCCTGCCATGCTTGTGACCTGGAGCACCTCAGTGTCCCCCAGCAGAGGTGGGTGCTGATCATGGGTTGTGGGCACCCATCTTGGGATCTGGCACCTCAGCCGAAAAGAAACACAGTGAAGGGGAAGAGCATAAGGAATTTCACACTCCTTTTTACTCTCTATAAAATCAAATGACTTTCTTACTTTCTGACAGCCAAACCCCAGCCCCAGTGGCTTCTGCCTGGGCATCTGGGCCCCAGAATCAGCCCGCCTCTGCCTTCTCTCCTCTTTTCTATTCATTCTGTCTCATATCCGGAGGTTTTACACGCCCCTCTCCACCGAACTGCTGCCCAGCCCGCTTGTGCCAAATCCCCAGAACTTGAGGGAAAACAGTAGGAAAGCCAGCACCTGCCGCCTAATACTTCTTCTGACTTATTTTAAATCAGAGCAATGAGTGATTGGGGGGGTGGTGGTAGTAGTGGCATTCATCACAACTCTCACCATCGTGGGTAATTCTGGGACATCGCGGCCCCAGTCCTAAGATTTGCAATGTCTTTTGAGTAAGATGAGTCCTCCAAAGATGGAGCTGCACAAAAATCGGGAATAAGGCATGGGAGCCAAGAAGGAAGAATAGAGAGGGTGGAAGGAAACAGAAGAAGGAAAAGTGAACATCAAAAGTGCTGCAGGCCTGGCAGGAGGGGCACCCAGGGTAGGCCCATTAGGTGTATCATTTGGACAGAAGAGGAACAATAAACAGGACAAATGCCAGCAAATGAAATAAAATGGGAGAGGGGTGCTGAGAATGACCTACCCGGAGTGTGGACAAAGTAAGCCAGATAAAGATCCAGTTCTTTGATTGTGACTCCAATGTGATGTGGCTGGACGCACAGGCCGGGGTTCGAGCACTGGGGCGACTTGTAGAGTCGCTCCCCATCAGTACTTTCCAGGGGGATCCCCTTAAACAAAATCACCATGACCAGGTCCAGCCGCCACACCTTGTCGGCCTGGCGCAGGCAGTCAATCCGCCGGATCTTGCCCTTCTGGTCGGGGTTGGAGAGCACGCAGCAGGGGGGCTTCTTGCCTGTGATGGTCAGCACAAAGTCCTCCCGGAACTCGGGCCGGATGTCTTTGCGCAGCTTGGCCAGCAGCCGGGATGCCCACTTCTGCTTGATCTCGGGTTTCTCGCCCAGCAGCTCGTCCTTCACCGCTCGCTCCTCGTCCTTCGACATCCGCTTCTCGTGCTTTTTGAAGTACTTGCGCTTCCGCGCCTGCAGGTTGAACCAGGTGTAGGAGAAGGCGCGGACGTGAGGCAGCAGCGCCTCAATGAACGGGTGGAACTCATCCTGCAGGCGGCAAGCCGGGAGCATGCGGGGCGAGGGAGGACGGGAGGAGGGGAAGACGGGGTTGGAGGGAAAAAGAGAAGGAGAAAAGGAGCGTTAGACGGGGACACAGAAGAAATCCCCTTTTCCTCCTCCTCCCACCCACGACAATTTCCTCTTGCGATTGTTCTAGGAAAGTGTGGTCTGGAGGCACCGCCAGCCCAGCCAGCCGCTTGCTCCCATCTCAGCCTCAGCAGCCAGACAGAGGCACCCGAAGCCTGAACACACACCTATTCTCTCTCTCTCTCTCTCTCTCTCTCACTCACTCACGCGCGCACACACACACAAGCGCGCACAGACAACGTTGCCGTCCACACACACACGCTGCTGGTATCCCGGCCAGGCTCTGTCGCGCCCATGACATCTCCATGTTCTATCGCAGCCTCGAACTCGTGTCAGCTCGCCCTGACGCGGCGTCCGGTCTGCACGGGCGCCGGGGCACGCGCGCTCGGGGCGTGCGGGTGCCGCCTCGCTCCCCAGCACCGGTCGGGTTTTGGCCACCCCCGAGAAGAGAGAATTTATGACATCCGCCAGCGAGCGAGTGAGGAACCGGTTTTGACTCCCCTCCCCAGCCTGTTTCCATTCTCTTTTCTCCCGCTCCAATCGGAAGGTCCACCCCAGCATTTTTAAAAATCAGATCTAAATCCTAAATATGTGATTCCAGCTTTGTTATCGACACCGACACTAATGTTAATCACACTCATAAGGAACAAAACACTTCTTGTCAACACAAATAAGGTGGTTGTCTCTACCACATTAGGGTTAAAAGCTACGCGGGGCAACCTGCAACCCGTCCCCGCTGACCCCTTCGCCCTCTTCCCGCTCAGTCAGGTGACAGAGGGCTGGGTTCTCGCTTGTGGGCTTTTTTTGTTTGTTTGTTTGCTTGTTTGCAGTTTAAATAATAATTGATTTCTGTTTACAAAAATAAAACTGGAAAAAAATAAATAATTACCATTGATCTGAAGCACCCGGCAAAGCCCAACGCCCGATTCTGAGCTTCTGGACTCAACAGAGTTGTGAGTTGGGGGCGGGTGGGGGGAGGGGGGAGAAGGAGAAGGAGGAGCAGGGGAGGAAGGTAAATGTTTTAAAGGGGGTTATTATTGGTGTTCTGGGGAATAGGGGCCGGGCTTGGGTGGATTCTCAAACCCTTCCCCCTCCCCCCCACGCTCCATTGCACAGAAGGGGGAAATTAATATATTTTTTTGAAAAGGAGCAAAAAGAAAGAAAGGTCAGGGATAGCAAGCAGAGAGAGGGAGCGAACCGGTTGCCACACACGCCAGGTAAACAAAAGCAAACACAAAATATTTTTTTCAATTTCACCCCATGTGCATCCTCCTCCAGTTTAAAATAAAAAGAAAGAAAAGGAAAATATACAAAAATTTTAAATCGAAACCTACCTCCCAACACCCCCTCCCCAACCCATAACACACCCTACCTACCCCACCCCCGAGCAAAACAAAACAAAAACAAAAACCAGGAGAGGGAAAAGCGGCAGCTGAAGAAAAAGGCTTTCGGCTTTGGCAGCCGCACAGGGGTGTAAACTTGGAGCTGCCTCCCTCCGCCTCTGAGCCTGATCGCAGGCAAAGAGGGAGCTCGCAGGTTCCCGGGGAAGGGGACGAGTTCGGACCGGCTGCAGACCGTCGCTGGCAGGCGCCTGCGAGAGAGGGAGCAAGGGCGGGAGGGAAGAAGAGAGAGAAAGAGGGAGCGAGACCGAGGGAGGATGGAGATGGGATGAGGCTGCGTGTGTGTGTGTGTGTGTGTGTGTGTGTGTGTGTGTGCTGGTTGGGTTTTGGATTTTTTTTTCTGCTTCTTTTCTCTTTCTCTCTCAAACTCCCTCTCTCTCTCCCCTTTCATGCTCAATCCCCATCCATTTGCTCTTGCCAAAGCCAGTAAAAGGGGGGGAGGATGGAGAGAGAGAGAGAGGGAGAGAGAGAGAGTAGGAGAGAAGGATCCACCTATTTGGCAATGAGACATCCTCCAGCAGCCAATGGCTGCGTCCAAGGGGAGGAGGGAACCGAGCGAGCTGGGAGGGTGGGGAGAGCCCCCGGCAGTTGGAGACCAAAAACAATTTGCCCAATCGACAAGTTCACGTCTAATGAACAAGCAAAGTCCAGCAGTTATGAATTTTTCATTCCAGGCTCCCACTCGGGTCCATTTGGCAGCGGCCACCAGCAAATTTGGAGGGGGTGGGGTGGGGGCTAGGATGGAGGAAGACTCGGAATTTTTTTTCTTTTTTTTTAAGCCAGAAAAATAAATAAATAAAGGCCTGACTCCGGGCAGGCTGGCGGGCAGGAGCCCCAGAAGGCCTTGGAGAAAGCAGCTGCGCCTTCTCTCTGTGTTTTGGTTTCAGTCTCTTTCTCTCGAGCCCCGTATACTCTCTCTTTTTTCTGGTTCTATTTCTTTTTTTATTTATGGAGTGCACAGGGACTCGTGGAAGTTTTCCTCCCTGGTCATACACACAAGCGGTGCTATGAATAGAAAGAGAAGAAAGAGAGCTCGGAAAGTGTCGATGCCAGCAGCACTTCCAGGGCAGGGACCTGGCGGCCAGGGTGCGGCCACCCGAGCCACCCCTCTGTCCTGGGGCTGCCGCTCTCAGGAGCACTCCCAGACCAGGCTGCCCCACCAGCACCAGCGGTCCCCTCCCCAGCCCCCAGTGAGCGCGGCTGCCTCCCTGGGCCCACACCCAGCCACGCAAGCTCCATTAGCAGGGACGAGAGATGCCAACGCAATGCAGCTCGGCTGGAGAAACGGCAACAGTTTATGAAAATAGCCTCCTGTCACAGCGCTCCGCTGACGCTGACAGCACTCCGTGCAGCCACAAACACAACAGCCAACCCCAAGAAGTGACAAAGGCAGGAAGATGGACACTACTTCCCAACACAGCCACTGAGTCCTGCTGCCGCGTCCCACCACCACCTAGATGCTTTCTTTCTCCAGCTCTGTCCCCCTCACTTGACCTGTGCTTAGTGTTTCTTGGTTGGAGGAGGGGGAACACTGTCACCTGCCCCCAAGTCAATTCATACAGAAGGGTCCAAATCATAGGGAGCCAAGTGCAAGAGCATAAAACGAGAAAACTACATGACAGAAAGAGAGCTAAGAAAGGAAACAACAGAGCAGAAAGGAAAGGGCCCCTTCAGGAAAAGTGAAACAACCTTAGGGAAACCAAGTCACAGTAAAGAGGCCCCCCAGGGGGCTCCTGTGTCTGTGCTTTCCTCCCAGGCAGGGCTGAAGGTAATCGGTGGCCGAGGGCCTCTCCATGGGGTTCTCTCTGGGAGGGGCTGCTGAGCAGCCATGCCTTAGGCCTTGGAAAAGCAGTAAGAGCAGACAGTTATTAAAGAAAGCAGACAGAGAACACACACAGGGAGAGACTGACCCTGCTCCAAACCATCCCTACAGCTGCCCTCTCCCAAGGCGAGACTCGGCCTTCAGCTGGCAACCGAAAAAAGGTCACTGCTCACTCCTACCCTTTCCTCCCCATCTGAAACCCTGTGCTCAGTGGCCTTTATGCTCTGAGGAAAGGTTCCCGGAAGAACGCGGGAGTGTGCCGAAACAAAACACGCACTCAGCCCCTGGGCTGGCGCTGGACCCGGACAATGGGGAAGGTGTGCCACCCAGGACCTGGGAGGCCAGTCTGGGCCCCGATTGTGTGGTGTGAGCTCGGTGCTGACCCCAACTGACCGGCAGTTAGAGGTGAGAGAGCTGGAGGCAGGTGTCACTGCGGACAGGCCTCTTAGGTTGGGATTCAATAGTTGATGTCACGTTAATAACTGGCTTTGGTCCAACTAGCCAAAGATGTTAGCTGAGTGATACAAGATACTCTCCACCTTGAGAGAAAGAATCTTACTTTCTAAAGTCAAGAGGAGACAACAAATGAGTTCATGTTTGGTGTAGGGTGTTTTTCTGGTATTTTGATTTACACTGAATATTAGACACCAAACAGGAAATGGCCAACGCAAGCCGCCTGGAGACTTTGGCCGTGTTCAGTCTCAGAGACCACAGTGCAGGGTGGAAGAGACATGCTGAACGTGGTTGATTCTGAATCTGGTGGTACAACTGGGTAGGTGGCGGGAAGATGGCAAATGGAAGTATCCACGTGAAAATTAGGAAAACAGGAGGCAATCCATGTTTCGCTCCTGGATGGAGGGAAGGGTCAAAGGTCGATGGAGAGACTGGACAGAGAAGTGGCTCAGGAGGGCCAGGGGGGTGCCTCAGTGGGGCCTTGGACCCACGCAGAGCCCACTGCACCCCCTCAACCCTCCCGTAACAGCAGGAGCAACAGGGACGTAGAACAATCATCAACCGTCCTTCCAGTGGCCTTAACCTCAAAGGTGGGCAGAGAGGATTCCCAGGCAGTGCTCTTCCCTCACCCTGAAACCCCAGGGTGGAGGAGCAGCCAGGTTATTTGAATGGTTAGGGAGGGAGGGCAGAAGGTCTCCCTCTCTCTCTCCTGTGGGCACACACAGAGAAGAATCTCACTCAGGTTCCATTAGAAACACTTGGCACATCCCCTTCCCCCCACCCCTGCAGCCCCCCTCTCCTGCATGCCACTGGTGCCTGCTCTAGGCCCTGGGCACGCCCCTCAGGAGCGCCAGACAAAAGAGGACTGTCCCCCTTTTGTTAAGACAGTGGAGGCTCCTGTTGGAAGATTACCTGTCCCAGAACCAGACTCCTTCCCTGCTGCCCTCCTGCCACCCCTTCCCCGCTGCAAGGAGCTCACACTCTCAGTTCCCTGCCCCAGCCCAGAGTCAAGACAAAAACCCCTCCGATAATTCCAGGCTCTTCAGGGAGTGCAAGGGGTCAGGGGATAGAGGGAGCAAGGGGACAGCCAGGCACTGGAGGAGGAGGACAGGGGAAGGGGGAATGGAGTGAGAGAGAAAACAGCCAAAACCCGAGGGGAAAGGAAGCCAGCAATTCTGGGTGACAGTAGTGAGAGGGAAAAAAATTAAAGATGGCAAGGGGGAATATAAAGAGAAAGCAGGAAAATTTGGGGGTATTTTCCCCGTTTAAAAGAAAAATCTAAAAGCCAGATATAAGACTTTAAAAATTCACATGGGCTTTACAGAGAGCAATTTTTCTGCCTTTGTAAGAGAAAGGCCTCTCTTGTTATTGTCAAGTATATAGAATTTGATTTTTTGAAAAAACAGCAACAGTTTTCCCTGAAACACTTCTAAAATACCCATACTGGTCTTAGCCATCACTTGGAGAAATGTGCCTGGACCAGAAAGGACTGAGCAGACCACCGAGAAAGAGGACAAGAGAGAGGATGAAAAACAGAGAAAGAAACCAAGCCTAGAGAGAGAATACCAAGCTGGACCTAAAACTGCAAAGAGAGAAGGACAAAGATGGAGGGGAAATGAGCAAGGAGAAAAAACAAGGGCTCTGAGACAGAAGCAAAACAACAACAACAACAACAACAACAACAAAAAGCTGAGGAAAATGACTGCTTCTGTCTCAAGAAAGTGAAACATGTGGTTTTCCAAAACTCCACAAAACAAATGAGGCCTTGTAGATTATTTAAGGGAAAATAGAAAAATACATACAGAACCTCACTCACATATACAGTATTCGAACGTCTTCGAGGAAACAAAATAATTTGCCCAGCCTGAGACAGGCTTCTTAACTGGCCCATACAGGCCAACAGTGAGACATCCAGAAGCACAAGAAGTTATATCTTTAAAGGCAGGGCCACTGTTTCGAAGTCTCTTTATCTTTTAAAAAATCCTATTTATCCACATCCTGCTTGCTTTAAGGCCTAGATTTATTTTTTTAGACCCTGGACACTGCTAATTATACATATATCTCCATGCTAATTTGGATAACTATACACAGTTAGTGCAGATAACTGACAAAGCCTACACAGAATTACCAGATATTTCAGTATCCATTTTACGACCGCATATCGGCAGCCTGGGTGAAAAAGGACGCAGGAAATTCTAAAAGGCCACAAACAGAACCCTGATTAGTCTGCTCAATTCCTGGCATTTTATAATTCAGCCTTGGCCCAAACCAAAAAAGCAGACTTTGACTTCATATCTCTGAGGTCTCCCATCTTGTCCCACAGAAGGAGGGACACCGGAAGGCAGGGGCAGAGATGGAGAGAGAAACTGTAGGCAGAAAACGGAAGGGGCCCGGGGCTGCTTGTCCTAGAGGTGGGTGGGGCCTCCCCTCTCCCGGGGCCAGGCTGGAAGAGGTTCCTCAGCCAGAGTAAAATCATCCAAGAGTCTGGAAATCCAGGCATGGAAACCAGAAATGCACACTGTGAGGAGGCCCGGAGAATTTGGACAAAGCGGGTTTTTGGCTGCGTTGGGCCTGTTTTTCTCTGCTCAGGAAAGGCAGCCCCAGCACGGGTTTTCAGCGTCCCCATGCGGGCTGAAAGGATTTGCCCCACACCCCAGTGCTGGGTCTAGGACAGGGACTGCCTCAGAACCAGGCTGCACACTCCTCTCCCATAAAACTGTCCACCGCCCCCCCCTTGCCTTCCTTTTCTCCTCCTGACTACAAACCGGGAGCGGTGGTCTGGGATCTGGCCAACAGGCAGCCTCGTTCTGGCTCTGAACACTACCCTTCTCCAGGCACATCTCCCCTCACCCTCCTGGCACGGAATGAAATAGGGTAGGAACAGGGGACTGGGGGAGATGATCTATTCTCTCTAGTGCAACTGGAAATTGTTTACTTTCATCCTCTACAGGGAATGGGAAACAAAAACCCTAGTCTTTAATTCATTATTTAACTTGAAACTTCCTTGTGTCACCACATAGAAGTAAAAGCTGGGAAGGCCAGAGCCCTCTCCTCCAGCCAAGGGTGGGGGTGGCCACGCAGGGATGAGAACCTCCGCAGAGTGCGCAGGACAGATGACGGCCAAGGGCTTCCAGGGGCAAGGGCAGTTGCAGAGCCTGAGCCTCACCTACCTCCTTGGCCTGGAACGAGTCAGTCCACGGTGGCCAAGGGCTGAGGGAAAAGGAAGAACTCCACAGGCTAGCCTCACAAGTTCCTCTAAAGAAGAACTACAAAACTGACCAAAGGCCCGGGAAGGGGAGACTAGCACGTGAAGATGAGGTCCGTGCCCAGAACACCATGTAAATATCTGCAGGACAAGAGAGAAGACCTGAGCAAAAGGCAAAATGTTGAAAACTCACCGGAGGCCCAGCTGCCAACTGCCGAACCCAGAAAAGGCTTGGGGATTATCCAGGGAAGAGGTTCTTCTCCCTCCCCCCACCACTACTCCCCCACCTCTGAGACTCCTCCCGAGACCTCCCCAGGGCCTTGCCAGAGCTCCACCGCGATCTACTGTGATGCCCCTTTGCTGTACTGGGTTTATTCCCTGGCCATAGGAGAGATCCCCACCGCAGGAGAGTAGGCCCCGGTGAGAAAGGAAAGTTTCTCTCAGCCCTGGTGCCATCGCCCAGGCTGCACTCCCCGCACCCTTGGCCCAGAGAGAGCCTCTTCCTTGCAGTTGCTTCGGCAACCTGCAGCGCCCGGAGCCCTGGGCGGAGAGCTGGGTGGTCGGGATGAGAACAGCCCAGGGTTTTCACAGCTCCAGGGTTTTCACAGCTCCAGGATTCCGGGGAGCTGGGCGGGCTCCGGCTGGGCAAATAAATGGCTTCCCCAAAATGTACAATTTTAAAAGTTAGAAGACATGTTTCAGTCCCTCAAAATGTATTGCTCCCCACAACTATTTTATTATCAGGATCATTGCCAAGGAAACCAGAGAATCCGCGCCCTCCTGGTGTCTAGCCTCCGAGGAGGCTGGCACCGGGGTGCCCAAGGCTCGGACCGTGCCTACCTCTCCGCCACAGCCACAGTCCGTTCCTCCGGCTCCCTTTCTTTTTCCCCCTCTCTCCCCCTCTGCGTCCTCCAGCTCCAACACAAACTGTTTGCACGGGAAGTCTCCCTCTATGACCCGATTCAGCACACACAAGAGAAAACTGTGGGCGACAGACCCAACGTCCTAACGAACTTGAGTTAATTAATGCTAAGGAAGAAAAGAGGCGCCTTCGCTCTGTTGAATCACGGTTCACTAGCCCTTTCAGTTTGCTGTGGGTGGAGGAAAAAAAAAGAGGCTTTTTGGTTCAAATATTTTTGGGGGGCGAAGGGAAAACAAAAACACCACAGAAGGGCTGCGGAGGGCGAAGCTGTCAGTACCTGCCTGCCGGGAGGAGCAGAGGCGAGGGCAGCGGGCAGCGGAGTCCTCCCCCAGCTTCTGGCCTGAACTGCTGTGTTAGGAAGGCCGAGAAGGGGGAAAGAAGAGCGAGGGGATTATCGGTTGATTTCAGGCCTATTCAAATAAATTGCTCCAAAAATTAATCTGTCAGACTATTAGATACATATATTTTTTTAAAGCCCAAACCCAACAACTCGACTTGAGCAGAGCTGTGAAAATGTTTTAACAGTGCAGAAAACCAAAGCATGGATGGCACGCATACAAGAAATTTAAGTGCGCAGGGAAAAAAAGAAGAGGTGGCAATGGGGGGGCAGGAGAACAGCTGCAAATTTTGCTTTCCAGATGTTGACAGCAAAATGTAATTGGCAAGAAACTTCCTCCTTACCATGTTTTATCCTTTGGTCCTAAGATGGTAAAATCCTACAGCTAGACCTTAGCCTGCTGTCGGTCTGCGGGCACTCCGCACAGCACACGTGGATGGGTCAGAAAGCCTCCTGGGCCGTATTCATACGAGCTTTATTATCAGCCCACTAATTTTTACAAGCCCTTCCAACATCCCTTAGCAGGACGGCCTGAGCAAAGCAAGCTGGAGGACAGTCTTATTTGAATTATTATTATTTATTATTATTTAGTAAATCACAGCCTTTACTTTTGAGGCTGAGCCTCCCCTCTTTTTTAAAATAAACTTTTTAACTGAAGTGTAGTACACATAAAGAAGAGCGCACAGTTCTAAGTCTGCCACACGATACATTTTCACAAGGCGAACACACCTGGGTAACCACACCCAGGTTAAGAAATAAAACATTTTAACACGCTGAGCGGGCCTTGAGATTTTAAGCTATAAAGTTGTCGCAATTTATATGCTTTAGAAATAGCTCCTGCCCGCACCAGTAGTGTCAGATTTGAGCACCTATGTACATGCACATATTATAAAGCATGGCGAACTACTCCTGTGACCCCCTGAAAAGGAGCAGTGAAAAGCCCCTGGCCGCCTCACTGCTGCAGCAGGGTTCCTCCTGCGCCTCTCGCTGTGCCTGCCCAACTCCGGTGCCGGTGCCGTGAGCAGGGGAACCAACTGTGCAACGGGGTTAGCGGACAAGCAGGGTCTGTAAGCAGGGAAGGGCAAACAGGGATGACCGAACTGAAAATCAGCCGGCCACAGGCAGGACCAGGGGGCCTTGAGATGTGTCATATGTGTGCATCGTGAGGGAAAGGGGTCCCTGAAGAATTGGGGCTTCCTGAATGAGAACCCGTCAGGGCAAACTGCTCTCAGCCCCGTCCGTAAAAGCCTTGCACCGGAGGAAAGGGGTGGCAACAGCAAGAAGGGGCCAAGAGAGTGAAGGTCCTAGGCTGCGGCTGGGCTGCCGCAAGGAAGGCAGGCCCAGCCCTGTGGCATCTGCCTCCCCCTTCCCTGGCTCCAGCCCCAGCTGGCTCCCCACCTCACTTTCACTGGCGCTAAATTTACTTTGTAATTTTAAAATTAAATTTTAAAAAAAGCAGAAAAGAGAAAGCACTTCAAGGCAAAATACCTCCCACAATATCTCTTGGGGGGAGTTGCTTATGTAAAAAGACGAATGCAAAGGATCACTAAAAAGTCTAAGCACCGAATAACAAGGAAAATAAAAGAGAAACACATTTAATTAAAAACACCTGAAGCAAATAAATAAATAACTCCCTTTGCAAGGCAAAGGCACTGCACAGCCACTAGCACAGTGGGCACCAGCCCCCACCCCCATTTCTTACCCCCTTTCCCGTCTCTCACGTGCAGCGAGGTCTCCCCCGAGCACCATGGAAGCCCCTTCCCCTTTCTAGCCATCCACCCCACCCCTGCGGGAAGGGCCAGGGCCGTCTTTTAGTGGCCCACCAGCCCGGAGCAAACCTCTGCGACCCTGACAAAGAGCCCCTTCCTCTATTTTCCAAGCGGGCCAGCGAAGGCCCTGAGCCCTGCTCTCCTGCTCCAAATCTAGGCCCCAAGGTGGTGGCACTGCCCTGGGGCTGGACGCCAGGCCCAGCCCGGGTGGGCTCTCTCCCCTACCAAGGAGGGTCTCGAGGACGGAATTTTCTTTTCCTATTGCATACGGAGCTGGGAAGAAAACACCGTTCAGCTTGATTAAGAATATGACGTGGGATCTGAGCTCTCTGAGCCTGTGATCTTTAGAAACACTTGATTACTTGATCCTTTTTTGGGGGGCGGGGTGCCAAGTAGGCGTGGAGATCCCCCCACCCGAATGACTCTCCCACCAGCCCACCGCCTGGGAAATGCGCCCTCGGCTGGCACCGGGGTACCAGGACCCAACTCCTTTCTTCCTTTCTTTCTTTTTAAAATTGCTCTAGTGCAAACCAGGCAGTGGGTCAGGGCCCACAGGCGGGGGAGGGGAGAGGAGAGGGTTGTCTCTGAAAGAGGGTGAAAAAGGAAAGCGGGGGTCCAAGTCCGGGAGGAGATCGCCGCCGCAAGTTTCCTGGCTTGTGCCAGTTTGGGGATTTGCGAATCAGACCGGAGCGGAGGGGAAGGCTGGTGAGAAAAAAAGCCCGCATTAAAACCAACCCGTTCTGCCTAAAAGCGCACTTTCTACTCCTAAATAAGACAATGCCGAAGGGAGAGGAAAGACAAGTTATTTCTCACTCTTTAATTATTCCAATGCTTAGCATTATTTTTTTTAAACCACACACATTAGCCAATGATATATTCTAACCCTCAACAAAGCTGGTATTTTTCTCTGATTACAGACTTTGCCGTGGCAAACCCGGGCTCCGACAACAGAGGCAGCGCAGAAACGCGCTTCTAAACAAGACACGATTTTATTAAAATCATAACAATCCTTGCAATTCTATAGTGCCGTTTCAGCAGCGGAGTCCTAGGTGCCGGTGCCTGGCTCTCCCAGGGGGCCGGCGACCGGGAGCCCAGGAAAGAGGCAGGAAAGGCTTGCCAACCCCTCGGAGTGCCACGGGCACGTATTTTTCTTTCTTTTTTTAACAGCCTGTTTCCACCATTCAGCCTCCGTCTCACGCTTTTTTTTTTTTTTAAGTCACGAAACTCCTTTAAATTTTTAAAATGTTGTTTTAAAGAAGGAAAAGATGACCCAAAATAAAAAGGGGGGAAAAGAGCGAAGTGTGGTCGGGGGAGTTGCCGCTAGCATGGACTGCCTTTGCGTCTAGGCTGCAGAGCACAGGGTAAGCCGACTCCGTCCCCTCCCCCCACGCAGCTGGGGCAGGGTGAGTCATCTGTACGTGGAAAAGGAAAAGGACCTAACACTACCAACACGAATTTAAATAATTTGGGTGACAGAAGTCAGGTTTATGTTTATGACTGGTTTCCAAGGGGGCTAGCTGGGAGGCCTCTGGGTGCGTTCTCTGAAAGTCCAGGGGCTGCAAGAACTCCGGGAGAGCTGTGGAGGACATCAGGGGGACACTAGCCTCCTCTTCCGACAGGTTAAGTTGGTGGGCGCACTGGGCGAACACTTTTCCTTCCTCTCCCCTGCCTGCCCAGGAAGCGCTGCAAAATGGCTGGTAGCAATTGGTGGGGAGGCCTTAGCGCCCCCCAAAGAAGCCTGCCCTGAGAGGGAAGACCATGTTGACCAGAAGGGATCTGGGGGAAATTATTTAAAAAAAAAAAAAAAAAGTTTCTTGGAAGCTGCGCAACTCCTGCGGCCTGAAGGCAGAGGAGAGGGAAAGGGAAAGCGCATTTTCTGCCACTTAGTCACATTTCTTCCCCATGCTCGCTGGAGGCCAAACGCCCCCAAACCCAGCCAACCCTCCAAACAAACAAAAATCTCCCCTGGTAAATTTCCCCGCCCTTATTCCCCAAAATGAGGCAGCTTGGGGATAAATGGAGAGGCTCCTTCTAAGCCTGGGATCTGGAGGTGAGATGTGCACAGTGCAGGGGGAAGTGGGATCCTCTCCGGATCGGCGTTCCTAAGTTGCCCTCAGATTCCAGGGCATTTATACCCTAAGGTCCCCGGAGTAGCCACAGAATAACAGGACTCATCAACATCGATTTCATTTTCAAAGCCCTCTGGTGCATTATCGTCAGATATCAGGGTGAGCACAAGAGGAGGAAAACTGAGGCAAAGGCGCCCACACAACTGGGGACTGAACCAGCCTAAAGGCCAAAGGCCCCACTCCTTTTAAGCCACTTCTGGTGGCGGCCTTTGACGTGGCAAAAGTCCAACCCCACAACTCGAGTCAGGACAGCCCTCAACGCCTACATGCAGTCCCCTGTGGGTGGAGTCTCCTGTAGGGGGTCATGGTGAGGGGCGAGGCCAGGGTACTGCGGGTACTGCCAGTGCCTGCGTAGTGTGGGCTCTGAAAGACGCTAGGAGGGACTAACCCTCCCCCAGGGCCTACTGAGCAGCAACATTCTGCGGCCTTGCCAGTTACCGAAGTTCTTTCACACGCTTTCCGCACGTCCCCTCACTTGCCCGAGGCGAAAGTGGGCCTCACTCCCGGATTAATGCCTGAGGCGCCTTTCCGCATCAGGGGCCTGGATGAGCAACTTCCCGCCTTTCAACGTGCACTCCTGACTTTGCGCTGGGCAGGCTTATGGCCCATGGTGCGCCAGGGCCTCAAAGCCCCGCAGTCTGCACCTTTGAGGCTGTGCTGTTCCCTCCCACCCCGTAGTTCGAGGTGCAAGCGACGGAGACTCTCAGCACCCATGCTTTGCAGGGGGGAAAGCACACTGCCCGAGCCCAGGAGAGGTTTCCCCATGATCCGCACTCACCCGTGCCCCCCTCCAGGCCTGAGACAATTGTAGCCAGTCTGGGAAATACCACCCACAAAAAAAAAAAAAACACCCGGGAGATGAAAGGAGCACATAGGCAGCAGGCTCCTGACGATGAGCACTCATAGGGGCTACCATACAGAGCATGGGCAGCACGTCTCTGCCAGAGTTTGCACAGGCACATGAGGTGATGCACGAGTAGACTGGAGAAGCTTTGGAGCCTTTAAAGGGGACAAGAAAGAGGCGGGAGGACCATCTAACTTTCTTTAGCCAGGTTGGGGCATCGAAGTGCAATGGTTGGGGAGTGGGGCCATCTAGGGCATCCTGGGAACACCCCCATCTCCACTCAGTGGTGTGCTTCTATTTTAAGATATCTCACACCCCTTCAAAACCCACCCACACTTGCTTCCTGAGGTCCATGGAATGTACAGGGAACTGGCCTCCATGCCCAGGGCGTACCTGAGGGGAAGACCAGAAGGTCTAGTAGCTCATAGCCTGAGCTGCCAAGCTGTACTCAGGGGGGCAAATGGAAGTTTCACCCTAGAAGGGGGGGACATTAAATGGCCTCTTTGTGGAGAGAATTGTGGACCGTCACTCAGGATTAATTTAAGCAGCAACAGCAAACATACACCAAAAAGCAAGTATCGCTGCCAGCACCCACCCCCGCCATTGTGTTTCGGGGAGGGCTGTGGGACTCTTCAGTGTGGCTCAGCCTTTTGTGGGGGAGGGTCTCTGGCTTTTAAGGACTTGGAGCGTCCACAGTTGGAAGGGGAAAGGCTGCTCCCCACTCGCCCCATGTTCCTACTGGGTGAAATGGGTTTTGCAGATCTGAGATAAAGCCCAGTGGGGGTGGTAAAAATCCAAGTACAGATGAAGCGGGAATGGGGGGAGGTTCTTACATATAAATATATATATTAAAGTATAAATTTCCGATATAAATACAGCACATGCAGGGGCACTACTGGGCAGCTCTGGAACAGCTCACGTGCACCCCAAGGGCATTTGTGGAGATGGGTGTTCTAAGGGAAATGGGGGCAGTGGGAATCGGGCCTCAGCTTCCTCTCCTCCCCAACAACGTGAATATGGCTTTGGAGCCAGGTGCCCAAGGCAGCCTGGCAGGTGTGCGACTCACGTGAATCACACGCATGTGCAGGCTGGGGAGGTGCATGTCCATGTGGGCCTGGAGCCACATGCGTGGGCCTGGAGCCACATGCGTGGGCACTTAGAAGCTCTTGCAGCCTCACCGACCCACCTGAGCCTGGGACCCCCATGAGGGTGTAGGGGCAATAAATGTGCTGAACCCAGAATGGGTGCAAACAAGACAGAGGGTAGACGCACATGCTTATACTTGGACCCAATCTGATGTCAGGCAAGGGTGTGTTAACGGGCATGTGTGCTCCCTGGCCCTCCCACTGAGTTGTCAGGCCTGGGTGTGCATATAAGCTGGCAGTTCCCGGGGTCCCTGTCTGGGGCACCAGCCAGGGGCGTGCTGGCAACCCCTGACCGAGCCACCATACAAGAGCATGTTTACGTGCTTGCCCATGCTCCAGGGCCCACCAGGCTGTCAGACATGGGTGTGCACGCAGCTGGGTGCCCAATGGGGCCCTTGCGCTTGCCCTAGGAGTGGCCACGTGCACCAGAGCCACCATCGTGGCTGGGCCGAGCCCGGATCTTGCCCCTGAGTGGGCCAGGGGGCAGGGCCTGCCATTCAGCTCCTCAGCGGATAGGCGGATAGGCGGATATGGTTGGAACCTTGTTGGTTTTGGCCCTGGCGGCTCTAATGGGGGAAGCCCCAGGGAGCAGGTGCGGGAGGGGTGGGGTGGGGGGGGCAAAGAAGGAAAAAGTGAGGGAAGGCGGACATCAGAGGAGAAGGAGGAAGCGCCCTGGAATGCGGAGGGCCCTGGGGAGTAGACTTGGGGAATAGGGGTGCAGGGCCAGGACGCTCCAGGCTCAGACCCTGGCTTGGGACTTAAGACCTGCCTGGGAGCCCATAGCTACTAGACCCCTCCATGTACCCCCACCCCGCTGTGGACAGGGACAGAGCTTTTGAAAACCCAGAACTTCTCTGCGTTCCAGGACCCTAGCCCCAGCCAATGGGCTCCAACACATGGAATCTCACAAGACTGCACAGGCTGCAGCCACTGTGGGCTACAAGGAGCCAAGTAACATTTGGGGTGGAGGGCATGGCTTAAATTTCCTCAGCCTAAATTAAGCTGTTTGAGGCCCCTACCCACATTTCTTGGCTGGGCTGCTTAGAACCTCAGTCTTCCCAATCTGGGGAATGGGAAGGAAATTCCCATGGGGAAGGCCAGGTGAGGGAGCCTCAGGTGGATAGGAGTAGGTTGAAAAGCAGGATGACCTGTTTGAGTCTTGCTTGCCCCTGGGGGCCTGACTGAGTAATTCCTGCCACCCCAGTTCTAGCCCCAAGACCTTGGCACTTGACCCCATGGCCTCTGTTCCTCATCTGTAAAACGGGTTACTCACACCTGCCTCTCATTGGGACAGATACAGGAGGTCTCGTGCACCCGCCCACTGCCCTGGCATAATTGCTCTGGAGTTGGTAGCTGTTATTTTTATTGTGAGGAGCCTATGGCTCTGACAAGCTGTGACGCTTGGTGTGATCATGTGAGGCTGGCTGTGTGTGCAACTGTGCCGCTGTGTGTGTGCGCGTGTGTGACAGGTTGTGTGTGAGACTGTGCGTGGACGACAGATTGTGCCGGTGTGCGGCAATGCCTGTGACAGGCTGTCACTGTATGACAGACTGCGGGTGGTGGGGTGTTGCGAGTACCGACTGTGAGTGGAGATGAGGCAGAGTGTGGGGCTGGGACGGGGGACCCCCACAAACCTACTTTGGTGAGGGTCTGGCTGAGAGCGAGACAGGGAGGTTCTTGGGGGCTGGTGGGGGGCAGTCCAATGTCCTGTGGGGCCTTGGCCTTTCCATTGTGTTCAGTGGGACCCCACCTGCTTGCAAACCTCAGATGGTGATAGGTCAGGGACTCTATGATAAAGCTTCACCTTCACCCACTGTGTCAGCTCAGGTGCCCACCCCCAGCTTCAGGTCTGGGTTTGTGGGATCCCAGGAGGGTCATCAGTGACCTCTGGGCATGATGGACCCCAGGCCTGTCTGGCTTCAGTGGGGAGCACACCCCGAGCCTGTTTCCCACACTTTCCCTGAGCTCCAGGCCTAGGCAAGGCTAGTGAGACCAGGAAAAGGAGGGATTTGGGAAAGCAAGAAAAGCCTGGAGAGAGAAGGCAAGGAAACCAGACATTTCTCTGAGTGCTCTGGAGAAGCCAGGGCTGCTTGGGGTCAGGGCCTCCAGTTAGGTGGATGCACATCAGGGCAGTGAGGTGGGGAATGGCAGCCATGCCGGCAGACACTGGGGGCCCTGCTCATGCAGGCCCCATGCTCAGCACCTGGAAAAGCTCAGGGACTCACTCCACAAGTCAGTCCTGGCGGAGGGAGGAGAGAACCCACGCACTCTCCTAACCCAGCGATTTTCAACTGGTGTGCCGCAAGAATTTTTAAACCATGCGATACCTGACTGTTTAGTCACGGATGCTGACCTCTTTTCCCTTAGATTGTCAAATTTAAAAAATGACAACAGACAATACAATAGCTGTCTGCCATGAGAATCAAAAGTATACCTATTTTTTTGTCAGACTGGCAAAAATACATACTTTTTGGTGTGCTGAAGAATTTTAGTAATTAGTTTGTGTGTGCCACGAGATGGAAAAGGTTGAAAACTGCTGTCCTAATCAATGTGGAATTCTACTTTGTACACCACTCAGGCCCATTTCCTTCTACAACTAGAGAAACTAAGGCTGGGACAGGGAGGGGAGCCTTCTGAGCATCCACTCGTGCCCAGAAGACCTAAGAATATAGGTCTCCAGGCTCTAAGAAACCTCACCAGCTGGAAAAATCCCAAAGCCCATGGGCCAGGGGTAGCACCCTGGGAACCCGCCTTCCCCTTGGTGTGTCAATGTGTGTGCTATGTGTGTTAGGGTGTGTGCTCTGGTCCACAGCTGTTGTGCGCCTGGTGTGCAAGCCACAGCATGATGTGTGTGTCCCTCTGTCAGAGTGGGCCTCTGTATGTCTGTGTTTCTGTTCAGGGCCAGCTCCTGCCGCTGAGAGGGGGGAGGCGTCAAGCACCCCCCCCCCCCGAAAGTGTGTCTTTGATACTTGCAGCCTCGGCAGCGAAAAGCAAGTTTCCACAGGGCCGTCTTGGGCTGAGGCCAGGCCGTCCTCAAATAACATTTGAAGTTACTTAGCAAACTTTGTTTAGTGCCGAGAGAGGCACAGGCAGTGGGCTGGGATGGGGGAGGCAGTAAACCGGTTCCTCCAAAGTCCCTTGGCCCTCTGGGGCACAAGTGCCCAACATGGGGCTTGGTTTCCCACCTTAGCTCTAGGGAGGGGAGCAGGAATCTTGAAACCTTGGAAGGAACTTGAAGGAGAAGGGGTCGTGGCATCCCACCAATGTAGCCTCCCTTTGGAAGGCCCAGGCCCTAGGCTGGAGCCGAAACGCCCACCCTGGTCTCCTGGTGGCCCAGAGACTGACGCCGGGCCCCCCAGAGCCCATCAGAAATGGGAGGGTCCACTCCTTCTCTGCCGTCCCTTTTCTGCAACTCCCCTCTGCCAACCTCAGAGTGGGTGGTAGGGGCCGGCTTGGAGCATGTGTCCCCCTCCAGACACACACACACAAGCACCCAGAAGCCCCAGGTGCCCACATGCCTGGCTCCCAAGCTCTCACTCCCAGGCAGCAGAGAAGGCTGGAGAGTCAGCAATAGCAATGGCGGAAGGTTTGGAAATGGAGTTGGCACTTATGGGAGGGGGCAGGGGAGGAGATGCCAAAATGGTGAGCCATTACAGAGAAAGAGAGGGAGGGAGGAAGCAAGCAAGAAGATGGGAGCCAGGCAGGCATCGTCACCAAGCTCCTGGCTGCAAAGGGGCCGCGGAAAAAGCAGCCCCAGGCCCTTCCAGGGAGCAGGCATGGGGGACAAGCCCCAGGTGGCATGGGACAGGCAAGGGCCAGGAAGCACCCAGCGCTCCCCAGCCCCCACCCAAACTTCGAAATGGAGACTGGCAGCAGCAGCCGCTCAGCTCTGCCCAGGCATGGGGTGGGGGTGGCAGGCAGGCAGGGCGCCAAACCAAATGCCACCAGCCTGGGCATGGTTGTTGCCAGCCAACAATGCTGACCCCACCAGCCCCAGTCCAGAGCCCTCACGCCTGGAGCTTTGGGGTTGGAGAAAGATGGGGGCCCAGCAGGAATCCGGGGTCCAGCGGACAAAACCAGGTCTCCTCAAGCTGTGGGCAAGTCCCCAAGACCCTACAAAGATGGCGCTGCCTGGCACTGCCAGGGTGACAGGCTTCGGTAAAAATAAACCGGTCCGCCCTGAGGGAGCTAAATCGAGGGGCCCAGGTGGAAGTGCCACTCTAGGGCGCCAGCTGCCCCTGCCCCACCCCCAAGCTCAGAGTGGCAGGATTGAGAACGGCCGGTGCCCATCGAGGCCCAGTTTCTGCACAGGAGAGGCCCCGGCCATCTTGTCCCTAAGTGCTGGGCAGGCAGCATAGGTTCTACCCACAGTATGGAGAATGGGTGGCCACACGCTGCCACAGAAACAGGCCATGCATTCTGGACAGATGATGGATCCACCGTGCTAAGCCACATACTCTTCACCTCCAGACTTCCCCTCTGAAAGGGAAAAGGGCCTGCGCTTGAGCCGTGGCAGAGCAATGTTGAATTGAAAACCAGCCTCACAGACCACCCCTGATAAAACCGCAACTGCCTAGCACTTCCGTGGATCCCGTTTTCTTCTCCCCACACATCTATCATTGTCTCAAGTACTGGACAATCTCTTGTTTATCGGGTTCACTGTCTTCCCTCCCACCTTGGCTGATTTTGCTCCCTACTGAGCCCCCAGGGCCCAGAACAGAGCCTGACACCCAGGAGGTGCTTGGTAAATATTTGCCGAAAGAATGCGCAGGCCCCTGGCTGCACCCCCAGCACATAGGCTCCGGCTGGGTGCCTGGCAAAGTGTGGGACAGGGTGTCAGGCCCCACTGGGGTGAGGACAAGCCTGGACAGTGGGGGTGCAGAGGGGGTGAGATGACCCTGTACTCTCATTCTGAGAGCTGGACAGAAGGCCTAAAAGTCAGAGCGGTAAGGAGGGTTCAAGGTCTGACAGCTGGGGCAGCTTCAGTGGGGGCATATAGGGCCACTCTGAAATGTGGGAAAGGTCGGGGAATAAGCTGCACTTTGTTCTCATTAGTAGGAGGTAGGATGGTGGCGATCAGAGAAGGGGCCTAGGCTCCTCCACCTCCTAGCCCTTGACCCTGGCACTGGATGCCTCTTCTCTGACTGTTTCTCATCTATAAATCAAGCACTTACGTCACATAAAGCACCATTTTTAAAGCACTTTTTTGTAAACCAACTTCTCTAATTTTTACCACAACCCTGTGAGAGAAGAAACTGAGGCCCAGACAAGTTGAGTAATTTGCCCAAGGTCCTACGGCCGGCCAGCGAGAGGCAAAGCCAGGTTTCAAACCCAGGAAGTTGGCTCAGGGGTCCCACTCGCCTAACAATGTGCAAATGTCCCAAATGTCAAAAGTGCCAAAGTGGAGAATCCCTGCCCCAGCATACTGTCAGACGCCACAGCAACACCCACGGGCCCAGTTAACCCTCCCATGAAAGGACGCTCTTAGCACCGGGGGCGGCAGAGCGGGCACATAGCACCCTTCAGTGGTCACTCGGATTTTTAGGATAAACACTCATTTTGTTATTATCCTACAGGCTTTCTCCCTGTATATTCTGCCAGCCATCTTTCTTCTCCAGAGTCAGAGGCCACAGAATCAGTTAGACAGTCAGTCCTGCGGAGTACAAGTCTCACGGTAGCCTCGCTCCCACCCCAAACCGTTTGGAAGCTGCCAGGAACAGAACAGTGAGAGCGGGGCCCTCGGCCACCGGGCCTGCTGCTGACCCCACCGCTGAGGCCAGAGGCCGGAGGCCAGAGTGTCTTGATCAGGGGTGACATGTGGCCTCCCAGGTTTTGACAAACCAGCACAGGGATTCAGAACTTCGAATTCCATCAAGAGAGATTGGGGTGGTTGAATCTGCTGCTCAAAGAGAGCCAGGGGGACGCAGGCCGACGGGAGCTGTGAGGAGGGCAGGTCTCACCTCTCAGGCACCATTTCCTAGCAAGGTCAGGTGTGGGCCAGGTGTGGCCCAGGTGTGAACCTGTGTGTGAGTGTGACCCTCGTCCCTATGTGCTGGGGCAACACAGGGTTGTGTACATGCCACACCGTTTGTGCCTGGACCTGGGTCCTGGTGAGCAAGACTGTGTGAGACACTGTGTCAGCTGGCCTCCTGCACGTGTGTGAGTGGGTGTCAGGAGTTAGCTCTGCCCGTGTGTGCATCACTGTGTGCCTGACGATATATCAGGGTCGACTTTCCCCACTTCAGCACGGCTGACATCTGGGGCTGGATCACTCTCTGTGGTGGGGCGTCCTGGGCACTGTGGCATGTTGAGCAGCAGCCCTGGCCTCCACCCACTAGGTGCCAGTGCGCACACCCCCCTCCAAGTGTCTGGAGACAACCAAAAATGTCTCCAGACACTGCCAAGTGTGTGCGTCTCAGAGTGTGTTGCTGTGCGCATGTATGCGTGGGCTCCTGTGTGTCTGGGGGGGATGAGGCGGACCGGCGCTGCTGTGTGTGTTTCGGGGGTCTAACAGCATCGCTGCACGCTGGTGCCGTGTGCTTCTCGCTGAGTGTGGGGCCGCACCCTCCTCTGCGTCTGACAGTGGCAGTGAGTGTGTCTGTGCCGTGTGTCTCACGGCATGTTACTGTGTGGCCATGTGTGCCTGCGGGTCTACGCCCCTAGGTGTGCTCCCGTGCCGGCGTGCTCAGGTGTGGCAGGTGTCTCTAGGTGTCTGTGCGCGAAGACGAGCACCTTTGTGTGGGGACGCCTGTGTCTGTGTGTGCCTGATTCAGAGAGGCGTACTGTGCGAGGGTGTGCTGTGCCTGCGTGTGACAGCATGGTTCTTTGTGCCTGTGTGTGGCGGTGAGAGAGCGTGACTTGGTGTGAGATGGACCTGAAATAAACCCCAAGGTGATTTGACCAAAGCCCATATTTAGACAGACCCTCCTGCACGATTTGGCCCCTACCCCCAGCTACTGCTGCCTCCTGAGACCAAGGAGGTGGGGTGTGCCTCTGCGCTGCCCCTGCCTCTGGCTCAGCTCCCTCTAATCCTGGTGGGGACAGACCCCCGCACACCCTTGCCTGATCTGTGCTAGGAAGGCTGGCACCAAACTGTCAGCCAAAGGGGGCAAAGTCCTTGGTGGTGGTGGTGGCACTGCCCCCTGCCCGCTGCTGGCCACCACCCCCGGCTCCCTTCAGGGTGAAGCCCAGTGGGGGGAGAGCTCCCTAGTGCAACCCTGCCTTCCGATTGGCTACAAAGCGCCGCAGTGCCCGCCACTCGCCTCCCCCTCCCTGGCTGGCGCAGCCACATCAGTAGTGGTGGCAAACGCAGCTCAGAGTTCTGGGCACAGCTGCGCCTCACAGAGGCCTGCCAGCCCCACCAGAAGCCAGACACCCCAGCTCCGTGCCCCCCGACCCCTCCCCACATGCCTGTTCGCCTGTCCAGCCAGGCCGCACAGTCACCCTGGCCGCTGCACCCTCAGGCTGCCAGGCCTGGTCCCCCCCAACCACCTCACCCGCTAGACCTGTGCCCCCTTGACCAAGCCCATTCGGGAGGGCCCAGGTCCCTGAACATGGCCACTCCCACCCTCAGAGGGGCTCTTCAAAAGGGGGAAGCAGCGAGGGGCGGCAGGGAGAGGGGGAGCTAGCCCTTCTTCTTTTAGTGAGCGCGCCCAGAGCTGGAGCCAAAAATCGAGGAGGAGAGATATTCAGACAGAGCCAAGAAGCGTTTGGCAGGAGGAGAGAGAGAGCGGGAGAGAGGGAGCAGGAGGAGGGGAGGAGAGAGGGAGGAAAGAGAGAGGGGGGAAGAAAGGGGGGCCTCAGTTTCCAAATCCATGCTCTTGGAGCCTTGGAGGGACAGCCTGGGGTGTGGGTCCCAGGGCAGACCTAGCTACGGGGGTGGTGGGCTCAGGCCCATGAGACAGCCGGACACCCCAGCTGGCCAGGCCAGGACGGACACAGGCAGAAGCCAAGATCAATGCACACCAACAGACAGAGGGAGGCCTGTGGGCAGCCCAACACACACCCGCACCTCACCACACAACGGGCTTCTGTCCATGCCGGGCCAGGGGCATGGGCGGGGCCCACAGCAGGGCCACCACGGCTGCCCAACCTCCTGGGAAGCCATGGAAAGGCCGGTGTGCTCCCAGCTGCTGCCCCGGCCACCATGGTGGGCATTTCACACTATGTCGAGAGGCCGAGAAAGTCCAGGGAGCGGCACTCGTGTGGTAAGAACACACAGTGATGGTCACAGGGACAAGCCCAGGATGCACAGGGCCATGGGGGTAATACTCGTAGGCACACACATCAACACGTGTGCCACGCAGGCCAACACAGATGGGTTAACATGCATGGTAAGGCATAAGGATGCACCCCCTTGCGTGGTAGTCAGACACCCAGGGAACATAATGAGTTGTCCAGGGACACACCACAAAGTGACACCATGATACAAAGACCACATCAGGCACCCAACATGCGCAGTGATGCACACCTCTGTCGCTCAAATATACAGAGAGAGTTTGGGGTGACCCTTGGACAGGCAGCACTCAGTAACAAACACCTAGAGGCACAGGGACACTTGGAAAGGGACCTGCGCAGACACACAGCCATTCACGAGAAAATGGTGGCTCTCAGGCCCAAGACGCCAATGAACACACTCAAATCTGGGAGAACCCAGGTAGCCACTCACAGCCAGCCCCCAGGCCCTTCGCCTCCATAACCAGACCTTTACGGGCAGGAAAGGAAAGATACCCCCCCTCCCCCCACCCAGCTGAAGCCCTGCTCCTGGCGCTGTGTCACAAGGAAGCGCAGACATCCCGGACTCCTCCTGTCTCGGTCTAGCGGGAAGAAAGTGCAGGACCCCAGATCCTTCGTGCTTCAAGAGCAGAGGAAGGGGAACAAGCAGATAAAAGGCTGGGCTCCCAGTGGGCTGGATGTGAAGGCCAGCAGTCAGACATGGAGTGCCAGGGGGCCTTAGCTGCAGCCACATCTGCCCGCCCACCCCTGCACACACCCAGGACGCCCACTGGACCCTGAGGAGTGCTCACACATGGCCCCACACATGCATCCTGTCCCCATGATGGATGCCGGTGACAAGGCCCCATCACAAATGCAGAAAACGGCTCTGGAGCCATGCAGGTATCCCTGAAGCCACCATCGGGACCCACCCTCATCTCCGGGCTCTTTGCCCCATTCACGTTCGTGTGCATACATACTCCTGAACATTCCGCACGAAGCCCGAGAAAGCAGACCCAAAACGGGTGCTATCAGGATCTAGATTAGGGAAAGGACCAAGGCTACTAGAGCCCCCAAGAAAGGCACCTGGTCCCCACAGGCCTTGTCTCTCCCCACTTGCCCCCTGCTCCCCACCATCCCTGCCTTGTACCCCCACTGCCCTCTGCTTGACATACAGGACCCCAACTGAGGGAAAACTGCTAGGCCATGAATGGGCCTCCCTCCTTCCAAACTCTTCTCTTGCTTCCTCCTCCAGGTAGTTCACTTGGATTTCTATGTTTGAGAGGTGTTCAACCTTGCCTCAACCCCACTGAAGCAGACTTTCCTCAGTTTGGAAGGCTTGGTGTGGTCTAATCACAGTAACCAAATGATCACAAGTCATTCTATTTCTTGAGCACATGCCACCTACGAGCCCGAGCCTAATCACAGCCTGAATGTTAGGCACTATTATTGCCCAGTTTACAGACCAAGGAAATCCTGTGCTTCAGGTCATAGGATTAGAAGATACAGAGCTGGTGCTCAAATCCTGCACTGTCTTATGGTAAAGCCCAGCTCTCAACCTCTGTTCCCACATCTTCCATCCAAGAGCCCTTGAAGCCACACAAGACATTCTTAGCTGGGCCAGGACCCCTGACACCAGCCCCCAGGGAGAGGGGAGCACCCTGCCCCCCATTAACCCAGCAGAGCCCTCAGCTCCGAACTCGGCCCAGCCTCAAAACATCTAACGGAGCCCAACGCAGGCCCAAGAGTGTCCTGCCACATTCCAGCTCATGATGCATACACCTCCCACCCTGGCCGTGGGCACAAAGCAGGCAGGGCCGGAGCTGAAGAGAAAATGTGCCATAAAAAGGAGGCTCCACGTGGGTGCAGCACAGGGAGCAACAGCATCACAGGGACAGAGACGTGGCCACGGAGACCCAGGGAGAGAGCTGAGAGGGCACATCAGGGAGGCCCCAGCCCATAACCCTCCCCTAGAATGACTGTGAGCACGGCTTCACAGAAACAGGGGTACATAAACATTCTGTTGCTTGTGTGACTATGTGGCAGGAAATGCCGGAGAGCATGTATGTCTGAGGGTACGTGCATATCTGTGTACACACCTGGGTGAGCCAACAGCATTGCGAAAAGGTGTATGTCCATCCATCCATCCATCCATCTTGAGTCTATATGAGCAAGTGTAGGGGTGAACAAACACTGGAGTCAGCCTGTATCTGAGTGTGTCTAGGAGGTATCACCGTGTGTCCATGAGATGACATCAATACACACGTCCCATTTTGAGGACTGTGTGTGTTTACATGTGCGTTGGGTGGGGAGGAAACACAGGTCCACTGCCTCCCACGTCTGCATGTTTGCCAATGGCCGTGTGTCTGGACATCAATGTGAGCATGTCATTTATGTCCCCCTCTTGGCGGTAGCGGCAGTGTACATGTGTGTGACTGCATTCTGGTGTGCATCTCAGTTTTTTTGGGAGGGAGTCCCATCCATCCGCTTCCCTCCACTGAGGACTCAGGTCTGTGGCTCTAGTGGGCTCAAGCAGCTCCAGTGAGCGCCCCGCCCAGCCGCCCTGGATTTCGATGCTTTTTCCAGAAGGAGATTTCCCCCCCATCCTTCCCCCTCGCCCACAGTGCCTTTCCCTGCCAGGGCCCCGCTGCTCCAAGCTCGTTCCTGCTCAATCATTTATTGACTTTAAAATCGAAGCCAATTCTGGTTTGAAAAAAAAGGGGGAGAGAGAGAGAGAGAGAGATGGAGGCCAGAGAGAGGCAGAGTCCGAGATGTGGGGTGGAGGGGAGCAGAGATGGGGCCAAAATCAGAGACAGACAGGGAGAGATGGAGACAGTCAAAGGTAGAGGAAAGAGACAGAGAGACAGAGACAGTGAGAGAGAGACAGAAACAGACCGGCAAGGCAAACTATGGAAGCAGAAAAATTTATAAAAACAGAGCTCTGAATCCAAGAGATGTAGCTCTTAAGAGAGGCACTCTGCTGACCCATAGAGAGCAGCCACCTGCCCAGACTGTGATTGCTGTGCCCCCCAGCCACCCTGGCATGCTCGCAGCCTGGGCCTGTGACAGGGCAGAGCTCTTGCTCCCTTCTGAAGTGTCATGGAGTCAAGCCCTGGCCATCACCCTGAGTCTGGGGGCCACCCCAGCTGTCTTCCTAGACTTGTCCCTGTGGATCTGCTGGCAATTCTTTCCCAAGGTACTGCGAAATCTGAGGGCCCAGAATCTCACCCAAGCCTCAGGGGGCAAGCCAGGCAGCTGGACTGGCAGCAGGTGGGCAAGGAGCTGCTGGGGCATGGGGTCTTGATCCCACTAGTCCCTACACACCAGCCAGGCAAGCCACCCAAGCATGGCCCCAAAGGCAGCCATGGTTCAGACCCAGCTAGGTGGGCAGGATCATTGTGTGGGAAGCCCAAGATGAGGCGCAGATGTGGGGGTTCCTATGCTGCCACAGTGGTCAGAATGCCCACTCACACCTGCATGCACATCATGATACACACGTGTAATGAATGTGCACCTCACCAACACATATTCACACCTGTACAGGAAAACCTGCTCCCTGGGCCCCCCCACACACGTCCTTGCCACACAGGCCTGCCTATGGCCAACCCCCAGGAGCTACACACAGACCCCAAGATCGACACACACACACATACTTGCATCTGCTGATACAAGAGAGTGGCGTGGCCACGGCTGACACCCATCCCACACATACCCTCTTGCCCCGTGCTGCACACCAGGCCTGCACAGCGCCATGTTCACGTGGACTCCCACTCCCAACCGTGGGTGCACTTGGCTCACGGCTAGCAAGACTCAGACCGGCAGAGGGGACAATTGGGACCCCAGGCCTGGTCTTAGAGATTCTCCACACACGCAGGTCGTGCTGGTAGGCACCGCTGAGCAGCCCCCAGGTGCACCATCTGCGGAGTCATTGTTACCAGCGTAGGCCTGGCCCTGCAGTCAGCGCTGCCAAGGCTGTTGTGGGACTCTGGTCAGCTCCTGTGCCCTCCGGAGCCTAGGGCCACCGACCGGCGAGGGTTGGGTAGCAGTGCAGGCATCCCCCGGAGCCTTTGCCTCCGCGGAGCGCGGCTCACGGAACTTCGCTGGAGGCGGGATGCGCTCTGCAGCGCGTCAAGGTCGGCACTGTTCTGCTCGCCGTTGGCCCGACGGCGTGGTCTCAGCACAGTCGGCGGCGTCCAGGGCTGCCTCCCGCCCTCTCGCCTCTGGGCGGCGGGACGGTATTCCCCCGGCCCGCCTGTCCACCGCGAGGCAGCCCGGGAAGCGGGGGCCGGAAAGTTTGTGACAAGAAAAGTTTGGAGGGGGGCCGGCGGCGGCGGCGGCATCCAGGGTCGGTGCAGAGGCGCGGCCCCGGCTGGCAGCGGGCCCATCCCTCCCTCTCCTCCCCTCCCCTGCCCCTCCGAAATTTGGGAGCCCCGCCATTTTCTTAGCCCCGCTCCCATGTGAAGCCTGAACAAAGACTTTGGGGAGACGCCCGGACCGCTCGACCCGCCCCGGGCACCCCGGCCCAGCACAGGAGCCGCTGCCACGCATGCCGGCTGCTGCCACCCTCGGGAAAGGCTGCGCCCGCCCCTGAGATCGCCACCAGACCCAGTTCCTAATCTGCGCCCGCGGGACCACCCCCTGCCACTCTTTCACCCCTGCAAACACTGCCAGCGGCCACGCTGTTAAGGTGCCACCACAGTCGCCCACAGGTCGGCGGGAGTCCCGTTGCCCACCGCACCTCGGCCGAGCGCGCGCGCACGCACACACACTCACACGCACTCCCGATCCAGGGCAGCGCCACGCACGCAGCTGGCCACCCCCAAAGACCCCAACAGGGATCTGCCGGTGGCCAGGTTCGCACGCGCACAGTGGCGCCAGCACGCGTGCCCGGACTCCCCACAGCACGGCTTGCACCCCTCCGCCGCCCGCGGGCTCACTCCCCCAGCCGCCGCGCGCCCCCTCCGCCCGCCCGCCCGCCCGCCCGCCTGCCCGCCTGCGCTGCCGGCCGGCCTCCTGCGCCCGCTTCCCTCCCCGGTCGCGCGGGGCGGCGGCCGGTACCTGGGTGAGGCAGTACGGGGAGTACATAGCTGGGCGCCCGGGCGAGAGCGCGGCGGCCGGCCGCGGCGAGGGGAGGCCCGGCAGGCGGTGGCCGCGCTCGGGCTCCGGCTCGGCTACTCCGGCCTCCGCCGCGCGGCGCCCGCCCGGCCCACGGCCCCACGCTCGGCCCGGCGCCGCTCCGCGCTCGCCGTTCGCAGGCTCGGCCCCGCCGGCTCCGGGGCCGCCGCCGCCGTCGCCGCCGCGCTCGCCGCTGCCTCTCGCGTCCGCCGCCGCCGCCGCCTCGCGTCTACTCCATGCCGCCGCCGCTCGGCCGGTCACCCTCGCCCGCCGCCGCCGCCGCCGCTGCGCTGTGAAAGTGAAAGTTTAGACAAAGTTTGGAAGCGGCGCACTCCGGGGAGAGGGAGCTGGCGGGCGGGCGGGAGGAGGGGCGCGGGGAGGGGCGGGCGGGCTGGGAGCAGCGGCCGGCGCGCGCGCACACACACACACACATACACGCACGCATACACAAGCGCACACACATGCACACACACTCGCGGGAGCGCACACCGTCACGGCTACCCCGACACGTGCTGGCCCGCGTTCCAACGCAGACACACGCTGACACACCACGGGTCTCAGACCCCACCGCACATGTCACGTACAGAACGCATTACCACACGTTCCACGTTCAGACAACAAAGCACACGCAGACACCTACGAACACACAGCATGCACACATGCCTGGGTGCACCATCCACATGCTCGCACACACACCACGATTAGGAATCCAACCCATGACCCACACACTGACAGGCACACAGGACCCCCATCACGTGATGGTGCTGGTACACACGCATTACTACAAGGAGCCATGTTTAGACACCCAGATACAGACAGATACACACCAACATGGGCCTCACTCACACACACTAATACATACACACATCAGGGCCTGCTGACAGGTACGGATTCATGCTGACACACTGATGCGGGCATGATCACACAGCCACACCTTGCCATGCCCCAGACACTGAACTCCTATACATGGACACACATAGAATGAACACAAAGCCACACCAAAATATCTTGGTAGTTGTGACAATACAGAGGACACACCCAGGCACACAGAATGACACTGACACAAGGGAGATGCGCTAACACACCATCACACAAACACACACCGCCAGACACCTGGACGTGCATGCCAGACAGCACCAGAACTGCACTGACCCTGTTACAAAGAGAAGAGATACAAAGTGTCACTGATACAAAGTGACATTTACAACAACACACACACACACAACACACCTGATGCCTGGATGTACCCTGAGCCTCCGGCATGCTGACCAACAATCTTGACACCCAGTCACCTGGCGATGCCCCTCAAAGAATCTCCCAACCCTGCACACAGATGCCACACATGCACCCCGGCTCCTCCCACACACACAGCACACACTCATACTTGGCTCAGATCATGGACATGCACAGATCTAGCAGGGGCTGCACAGCCCATTCCACAGGAGCAGAGAGGGGCATGGAGGCCTCAGGTGCATGCACATACACCCCCTGCGAGGCTCCAGTCCTTCATGCAGGCCCCTGACCCCCATTTCCAGAGCAGAAAGGACCTGGGGGAGAGATGGTGCTGAGGGCCCTGGTATGGGGGCAGGGGGAGCCCTTGGGTGAGCCCTGTGGTGGGTGGGGAGGTGGTGCTGCAACCCCCAGGCAGCTCCTGCTGAGACAAAGCTCCCTCCCGCTGCCAGGTGCAGCTAGCACCTTCTTGCCCTCCTGGGCCAAGAAGCTGTGGCAATACTCAGCTATGCATTGTCTCTCAGAGGGGTGTTGGTGCCCAGGTGTGGGTGTGTGCGCGTATGTGTGTGTATGTGTGTGCAGGGCCAGCTATGTGGGGGCACAAGGGTGTGTGTGCATGTGTGTAAAAATGTCCCTCAGGGAATGCTCCCTGTCACACAAGACCATTGAGGCAGCGTGGCTGCAGTTGTGTCCTCAGATGTCTGGGTGGGTCTGGCTGTCCTCTGGGGGGGGAAAGACGTCAGCCAGTGGACATCCAGGAGCCCTCTGTGCGGACCGGCGTTGTGCAGTGGCGTTGTGCAGTGGTGACATGGGTCTGGCTGTGTGCCTGGGAGGTGTCTGTGAGTCAGAGAGGGTGAGCATCTGTCAGGCCCTGTGCTGAGCGTTGGGGACATAGTGGGGAGGGACCAAGACAAAAGACTGGTCCCAGGGAGGCTGACATTCTAGTGGGAGTCAAGTGCGGCAGAGTCTGGGTTTGACAGGAAGTACTGGTGATGGGGGCACCAGGGGCAACATGTGGATTTTAATGCACAAAGCTGATCGCTGTGTGTGCATTAGCTCTGAGGGTCTTTCTGTCAGAAAGTGTCAGTGTGCGTGTGGTATAGAGGTGAGTCTCTGTGTGTCCTGGAGTGTATGTGACCAAGTGTTCAAGTAAGTGTGCGAGGTCTTAGTGGGTCTGTCTGCATTCAGGGACTGTGTGGCAGGAAACAACTGTGGATCACTGGAGGGTCTCTCTGTGGGGCGAGCCCTGGGGATCTGGGCAGTGACAAGGGTCTGTGTGCGCATAGGAGCTTGTGTGTTGGGGAGGGCAGCTCTCTGTCTGTCAGGGATGTCAGTCTGAGTCCAACAGGCTGTGTTATGTGTGCGACTAGGGCTGTGTGTGCACGTGTGTGTCAGGAAGGCGGGTCTCCGTGTGCCTGCGGGTATGTCTGGGCACTGTGTGTCTGTCACTCCGTGTTTGGGGGGCTCTTTTCTGGGATCCCAAGTTCTGACCCAGCCTCCCCCGCTGTGCCGCTGATGCAAGGCCTTGGCGGATGGAATTGATACGTCCTTAAAAATTCAAGGGCTTCTCGTAAACAGAAACTTTTAACACCGTTTAAAGTTTCAGGGCCGTCGCTGCTGCAGCCGCTGCAGGAGGAGGGCGAGGGGGAGGGGGCACAGGGGAGGGGCTGCAGGGGGGCTCCAAGGGGGAAAAGGTGGGGCTACATGAGGGATAGGGGAGGGGTGCAGAGAGGGAACTGGAGACTGTGAGGGGCTTCAGAAAGGGGACAAGGAAAGTGGTTTGGAGATTAAGGGGGAATGGGAACTCGGATGTTTCCAGAAAGGGGTAGTTAGGGGATGTGTTGGGGAATGGGGTGGGAGGCAAGAGAGCAGGAAAAGGCAGGGAATGGGTGTAAAAGGGTCGGGGCTTTTGAGAAGGCTCGGGAGAGGCTGGAATGTCTGGGGGAAGGTGCTGAGGATATGTGGGCCTGGAAGAGGTTTGGAGCACCAAGGGGGGAGCTTAGATGGCTAGGGGAAGAGGCTAAGGATAGGTCTGAGATGGTTGTGGGGCTTGTGTGAAGGGGATACTGAAGCAGTGTGGGCCAGTAGGGGGCTTGGGAGGGACCAGTGGAAGAAGTCTGGGTTGTGAGAAGAAATGGTGGATGGGGTTTGGGACGTCTGGGACTATAATGTGGCTGGGGGCTTGGGGGAGCCTCAAGCCAGATTGGACTTTCCCCGTCCCTCTGCAAATGGCTATGAGGGGACACGTGGCTCCAAAGCCCCTCACCTTGGGCCCCTTCTCACCCCACCTGCCTGCCTTGCCTCCCAGCCCTGTCCATCAGCCTCGACAGACCCTGGGGCTGCGGTCTGCCCACCCCCTCACCCTCCCAGTCCCACATCTGGCCCCCAACCTGGGCTCTGCTTGAACCAGAACCCCATTCCCAATTCATGTACACACTCACACCACACTCCACTCACATATGCACATACACACCCAATCCTTCCTTCCTTCCTTCCTTCACACTCCCCACACAATATTGAACCCTGTATTCACAGACACTCAGGACACCCATCCTTCCATGCAGCACACATGAACACACACAACATCCACACACACAGGACACCCATACTGCCATTCCAACACACAGACACACACAACACCGGGTCTTCCATTCAGACACAGAAATAAACATACAACATCCAACACACACACAGGACACCCATTCTCTCTCATACACAACACCCATCCTTCCTTCCACACGCAGCTTCACATTGCAACACACACACACTCTTCCTCACGTGCTCACACACCACATCCATCCATATTCACATTAACACTCGCCCGTGTTCATGCACATATCTGCACTCAGAATTCTCTCTATACACTAAGACCCCCCACTATACCCACAACACATTGTTTCACACACATCTGCTCTGCTCTTCCCTCCACAGCTGCCTTCAGGAAGAATTTTTACCAGGAGGCAGAGGGGTTGCACTGCAGGATACCCTTGCACCCCTATTCCCTCCTCCCCAGAGCTCAGGTCTTGGAGCACACCTGGCCCTTGAGAAATCGTGGGAGAAGGGACACTGCCAGAGGGCTAGGCACAGCTGGGATGCCACAGCTGGAATCCCCCACATTCCTTCATGCAGGGATGCCCACCTGGCTGCAGCTGGCAGCAGGTGTGTTCTTCCAGTGCAGGTGTGTGGGGGGTGGAAGGGGGAGGAGGAGCAAGAACCAGGCCTATGGTACTACCTGGCCAGGATGCTGGGGGGTGGTCACTGAAATATCTGGGCCCTGGCAGCCATGTCCTAGGCCATTGAAGGTGGGGGTCAGGTGTTACTGGGCTCCAGGTCAGCAGGGCAGGCCTCTTAGGGGAGGTGGCAAACATCTGGCACACAGGATAAGTGAAGAGCCAGGCTGTGGGCACTGCCAGAGGAGAGGGGGTGATGGGGAGTCAGGTGCTCCAGGGCCCTCCCGGCAACACTAGGGATTACCACTCCTCAAGGGGACCCAGCACCTCCCCTGACCAGATTGGGGGTATGGTCTGTGCCCAGGACTGGGGTCCTAGCCTTGCTCTCGCTGCCCTAATCCTGGGCTGAGAACCCCCAGTGGGATCTGAGCCTGAGGAGTTACAGTCCACACTCGCAAGGCACACCAGGCCACATCACACACACACAACATCACAAAGACGCACACACATTTTCCTCCTCCTCTGGGGCATCAAATAAAATGCCATAACCACACAGAGACACTGGATCACCCAAAGATGCTGTCACACACCCTTCCAGAACAGCACGTAGACACACACAGCTGCACAGACCTTCCCAGAGCCACACACAGAGTGACCCCAATAGCACACCAGTCACACACTAAGACCCCCACCACACATAGACCCTCCCAAAGACTCAGATATACACTGACTTGCAAAGACACACCCAGATACCCCCAGACACAGTTACATAGACTTGCAGAACCCCACACTGAGACTAGTTACACAGATATACACAAGGCCACACACAGCTACATAGAGACACAAAATCTCACGTAGGATAGACTCACTGGGTCACACTCATGGGTGCCTTCAAAATCCTCCATAGGTGTGACACACATCAAGTCATACAAGGTTGTATAGGTGATACACATACATGTGGACACACATATCAATTGCGGTCACAGTCACACACAGTTGGTCATGTGACACCCAAAGGCACAGGCAAGCATCCGTGAATCACAACTGGGGGCACATGCCAGCCGGCAGCTGCACTCAGGGCCCCACAGGCACACACTCCCATGTGCCCCGGGGGCACAGCCTTGCCAGGGTGGAGGGCAGGAGGGCAGCAAGGCCTCTGGTGGCTGGCGCTCATCTGAAGGCAAAGGGAAGAAACTGGGGAAACGTTTCATTTGCAGCAAACAGGAGACCTACCCCACCCACCCTGGAAACCTGGCCCTGGCTCCTGAATGGGGCCTCTGTACGCTGCCACTGCCCAGCCATCCCAGGGAGTGGATATTGGGGGGTGAGCCAGCTGTGCCATGTCCCTGGCCAAGCCTCAGGGGCCACCCAACCACACGCCAGGGCTAAGGATAGAGTCCCCCAGCCCAGAGTAGCCTTCTGCCACCCCATGCCCACTATCTGTGGAGGCCAACCCCCAAACCTAAGCTGCTGGGTCTCCAGGTCTCCCTGTCTAAGACCGAAGTGCACCTCCAAGAAAGGCAGCTGCCAACCCCATGCCACAAGGTCTCTCACTCCAGCAGGAAAGTAGGACAGCATGGTTGTACGGGCGACAGGGCTGAGGCTGTGGTCGTGTAGTAGGGCTCCCTGTGTGGCCTGGGGTTGGGGGTGGGGCAGTTACAGACCCATGGCTCACGTCAGCACACACACTCACTGTCACACACATAGTGTCATTGTCACCCTACTGATCACACAGCCATACACACAGCTACCCTGTCTTATCTTCTGTCACACTGTCACATACAACCACACTGTTATACATGCTGTAATACACGGCCATGCTGTCACACCTTCAACCACACACAGAACCACACTCACACCTTCAACCAGTAACATCGTCACATCCTCAGCCACGCTGTTGTACACAGAAATATTGTTACACCCTCTACGATTCTGGTCACCACGCACCTTCAGCCACACAGTCTCGCACATCTTCACGGTTAACCTGACATGCTGACCCTCGCACTGTATCGGTATCACACTGATCAGCAGAGGCACACGGACATACTCCGTCCCAGTGCCCCTGCAGCTGCGCTGGCCGTGTTGCCACACAGAGCCACTGCCCGGCTCAGTCACATGGAGAGGAAGCAAATCTGATCGCTTCATCCCCACAGTGTGGCACACAGCTGTCCCCAGATCAATGTTTGAACCAGACTAGTCCCTCCGATAACATGACACACCCTCACTGTCATGGCGTCACAGAGCAGAGAGCCAGCAGGCGAGGCCACTGCAGAACTGCCCCAAGGTACTCTGATGACACATGCTCAGGGTATCACTGTTGCAGGTGACAGGCACACACCTCACACTGCCACACACCGCCCTTAGTCCCCGGACAGAGCTACAGAGAAACAATGGGTGACAGCCACACCACTACTCCAAGTGCATCCTGTCACAACAGGCACTCTCCCCGGAGCCTGTCACAACGTTGAGACAGCCCCTTAGCTGTCCCGACAGGCAGCCAGGCATGCTAACATGGCCCCCGCAATAGTCACTAGGACACCCCCAGCCCCCAGTTGTAGAGACCGGGACAGGCCCACACTGACACCCCCCTCCCTGCTGCAGTTGGTACATGGAGAGCAGCGGGGTTGGGGAAGCGGCTAATGGACGACGTGCAGCTGTCAGCAGTGGGTGCCAGCCCCCACCTCATGAATATTCATCAGATGGGGCTCTCCTGAACCTGTGGGGAGTTGGAGGTCCCAGGCAGCTGGGCACCCCCTTCTGTGCCAGGAGGCCCTCAAGTGAGGGGGGGGCTCAGCCAGACCCCAGCAGTATTCAGAACCTACTCCGAGTCTTACACATAAGCACACCCGAGTTTATAAGAATCCCCCCCACACAAACAGTAGCTACAAAAACTCACAACTATATATGCACACCCCATGCGTGCAAACACAAGCACACAATCAAATGAACTCACAATCACAAACACATAAGCACGCCCAAACCATAGACACCATGTCTCTCTCGCTGTCTCTCCGACACTCACCCCTCAACCATGCAAACACGGACACAGAGTCACATGAATTCACAAGCACACAATCACATACATATACACCCCAGGTATGCAAACACAGAAGCACACAAACATTAGGGCACGTGACCACAAACACACATACACCATCATACCCAAACTACATGCATCATTATACATAGGCATGAAAATATACATACACACACATTTCCAAGCACACAGGCATACGGTCACCCCCAAAATAGAACCAACTACTTAAAAAATTTATTGACCTAAGAGAAAAAAACACTGACTTCTTGTTCCACCCATTCATGTGTTCATTGGTTGATTTCCGCGTGTGCCTTGACCCTGACTGGGGATGGAACACACAACGCTGGCAAACACTGGCATATTGGGAGGATGCTCCAACCAACTCGGCCAGGGCTAGAACCAATTAACTGTTCATAAAACACCCCCACACACATGCAAACACTGACCCACAAATTCTCATACAGCCCCACTGACTCTCAAATGTTCTCACACTCGAACACCCTAAAGAGCACCTTCACTCACGATCTCTCTCTCTCTCTCTCTCTCTCTCTCTCTCTCTCTCTCTCTCTCTCTCTCTCTCTCTCTCTCTCTCTCTCTCTCACACACACACACCCCAATCTTATTCTGCCCACCCTTGACGTTTACAGAAGGGGAAACAAGCCATGAGTGGCTGAAGGCCCCATGAAGAAGGATGCCCCTTCTGACTCAGGACATAGGCTGCGGCCGGGCGCCCCCTGCCGGCCTGGACACTCCAAGAGAGCCGGGGGGGAGGCGGTGCGCGGAGCGGGCACGCGCTTGACGTAACCATGGCATCCTCTTGGCACGCGCAGCCCGGACGGGGAGGGCGGGGCGGGCGCGTTGCCATGGCGCCGAAGGGCCGCGTGAATGGGGCATTGTTTGCGGCGGCGCCCAGGCTTGGCTGTCCCGGACCCACCCCGACCCCACCCGGGCCAGCAGAGACTGGGAGAGACAGAAATAGGGAGAGACAAAGCTGGAGAGAGACGACAGAGGGAGGGACAAGAGATGGGAGCGACAGACACTTAAAGGGAGAAAGAAAGACACTTAAAAGCCGAGAGGGAGAGACAGAGAAATGGGAGAGACCTGTGAGATGAAGAGAAATGCACCAATGAGGAAGCACGGACTGAGGGACAGAACTGAGGAGAGGCAGAGGCGGGAATTGAGATGGAAGACGAAGGGCTGGGATGGGAGACAGGGCAGGACCAGCCAGCCAACGACCACGAAGCTTACTGTGCCTTCACTGTGCTTGGCAATGGAACTATTCAGAGGACCAGGACCCTGAGACAAAGTCAGAGATACTGAGAGATAGGAGGAGACCCAGCCATACAGAGACTCAGCAAGACGGAGGGTCAGAGATACCAGGAAGGGAATGGAAGAAGTACACCAAGTGTCTCTGGTCCCAGCTGCCTCCATCCTTCCTCCACTCTCCTTTGGACAACGTGCATCCCCCAGTTTGACACTCTTGGAAGGTACACCTCTGTCCTACACATCTTCACACACCCACTGACAAGACATGGTCAACACAGGGACCTAGTCTTGGGGACACTGTCCCAGACACTCCGAGACACCCTTATGGACCCAGTGACATCCACAGATACACCCACAGACACCCAGTGACACAGGCATGTTCAGTTGGACACACCCATATGAAGGGATTTCTACCTTATACCAGAGTGACACAGGTATATAGATACAGCCCCATATTTGCAGTCACATGAGGACCCTGCCGACATGTGGTCACAGTCACGCATGGCCACACACCACACAGGTTCACACTCCACAAAACACTGCCATATGTGGCCACCCCACACATACGGTGCACTCTCACACGTGCATACTCATCAACACATCCCATGACACACACACTTTCTTTTCTGCATTTGACCCAAGACTTGGAGCCCTGGCCCCTGGCCCCTGGCCCCTGGCCCAGACTGAGTGATCTGCGGGGATGCTGGGTCCAGTTGTCTGTGTTTGACAGACATCAGTCATAAACCCAGATGGGAAGGGGAGGGAAGGGAGGTGAAGCACCGCCTCCTTCCTCCTCAAAGGGCTGGGTCAAACCAGGCCAGGGTGGTCCCCAACTCCTGTCTGGGTCAGCTGGGCCCAAATCTGGACCAAGGGTGTCCCCTGGTGGCCATTTGTGGTCTCTGCACCCACCAGGTAGGGGGAAGGCAGGGAGCCCAGTGGCCCAACCTGAATGGAAGAGCAGAAAGGACAGGACCAAGCTCAGCACCCAGAGCCCCAGATACTGGAAGCCAGGGTCAGTCAGCTAGAATCCAAATCAGAATTCAGAGCCTGGAATCCAAATCCCAGAATGCAGAATCCGAATCTAGATTCCCAGATAGCAAGATCAATAATCCAGATACAAGAACTGGGGACCCAGAATCTAAATGTCCAAAATCCAGAATCCTAAAGTATAGATCCTGTCTTCAGAATATAGAATTGAGGACTTAGAATCCAGATCCAAGGACCCAGAGCCCAGAACCCCCCTCAGAGCCAGCCCCTTGCCTTCCCGGAGCCCCCACATGATTAGAGCAGGGCAGCAGCGGGTGGTGAGGGCAGGAGCAGACTAAAGGGGCAGGAAAGAGGCCCTGCAGTGGCCACACAGAGCCTCTTCCAGCTGCTGCCCCTCTGTGTTAACACACACGCATGCACTCACACTTCAACAGAATCTCTCATAGGGCCCCACACGCCCAAATATATAGCCTGTGACCATCAGACGCACAGCACCACACGCTCTCAGAGGCACACACACAGCAACACGCACACCCCCTGACACTATCACCCAAATCACCCAAAGACACCTGGACCTGCCATTGCCCCTCCCCCAGCATGCAGACGCACACTCCTCTGTGTCCACACGGCCTCAGAGCTGCCCACCCCCAGCCATCCCAGCAAATTCGGACACATGGCCACTGTACCCAGAGACACACAAACACCCAGACTCCCAACCCTGCATCCAGACACGCTCACAGAATTGTGCAGGCTGATGGGCATGCACACACACACACAAACTCCCCTAGGTGGGGAGAAGCCCCATGCTTTGGCAGCCACACAGCCCCTGGGAACAGGACCCCCGGGACAGGGCTCACCGCACACCCCCATGCCCACCCCAACCCTCCCCATCCTGGCCGGCTGGCGGGCTTTAATACAGATGCCAAACTCATAATTGTAACTGAGGGTGACAGGGTCACCTTGAGCCCCAGATGCTCGCGCAGTGACAGATGGCGTTGGCAAACCTGATTAGCAGCCCCTGTGCCAGCGCCTGTGGCACCTGCATCCCCGCCCCTCCTCTGCTCCCCCAGCACTCATTACCCACCCATTAATGGGCCTGGAGAGTGGGGGTGGGGGCTGGTTGGCACTGCCGGGGGGGGCAGGGACACACGGGGCCCCCCTGGCACCAAGGTTCCCAGCTGGCTCCCCGGCTGGCAGGAGGTAGGCACAGCTGATGGGGGTAGAAGAAGGTACCTCATATGCCTGCCAGAGAGAGGGGTACCCACGGTGCCAAGGCTGAGCTACCCACTCGGACGCTGCCTGAGGTTTGGCACAGCACCCTGGAGGCAGGAGGGAGAGTACATCCCTGCCCCATGGGCCACTCATGACCTCCCCCATCCCCGTCCTGGGCCCTTGGAGCAGGGCCTTGGGAGCTGCCTGCCTGGCCTGTTCCCACCCCTCTGTGCTGGCCTGTGAGGTCGGAGGTCATGGGCTCCCACGCCCCACTGGCCCATCTGTTTCCTCGAGTCCCCTCCTCCTGCTCCCCTCACCTGGGGCCTTCCTTCCTGAGGCAGGAAGAGGGCTGAGGGGGGCCTTGGCTGCCCCCCCCCCCGCCCTGCGCTCCGGGGAGCATTTGGAGGCAACCCTGACAGCGCCACATGTCCCTGCGTCTGTGCCAGACGGGCCCATCTGCTAGGGCCCTGGTTCCAGACGCCCAAAGCCAGGCTGCCCTGGTCCGCTGCAGACCCTGCTCCCAACTGAGGAGGGAGCACTGGCCCCCGCCCCACCCCCCGCCCCCTGCCCACGTTCCGCAGGGCCACCCACTCCCGGGGAACTCCAGTTGGAGGAACAAACACACAAACACACACTATGCACAACTGGGCTCAGCCAGCCTTTATGGTTCCTACAGAACGCCACACTGGGCGTGGGGCTTCGTGGAGACTTGGGGGGCAACTGGAGCACATGGGTCCTGCATCTGACCCGGGGAGCCCAGGTTTCCCCCCGTAGCCACGTCTGCCTTCCTGTCTTGGTTTCTTGGAGTCCCTAGGGCAGAGTTGTCACCGGGTCTCCTGGTCTGGGTTGGGCCATCTGTTGTCCCTGCAGTTGAGGGTGCGTCTTTGACTCATTCTGTGAGAGGAGGTCCAGCCTGGTGGTTAAAAAGGGGTATCACACTGCCTTGGGTCCAGAAGCTCTCTCTGCCACATACTGTTGTGTGACCCTAAGCTAGAGGCTTTGCCTCTTAGGGCCTCGGTTTCCTTCCCTGTAAAATGGGGTGATACCTCCATGTCATTGGGCAGCTCTGAGGTTGACACAAGTAAGTACATGTCGAACACTAGGAGCTGGGCCTGGCCAACACCGAGTGCGTAACAAGTGTGTGCTGTGTCTCTGAGTGGTCTGCCTCTATGGCTGGACCTATGTCTAGTGTCGCAGGGTGAGGACTCAGAAGGCCTATCTGGCTTTCCCTGCGTCCTTGGTCTCTTTGACCCAGTATACATAACCCAGGTCGGCGTCTTTCTCAGCCTAACTCCCCATATCTCTCCGAGGTGCATGCACCTGTGTGTCAGTCCGTGGTGCTCAGCTCACGCCTTCGGGCTGCACTGACATCTCTCGACCAGCAATGTGGATGTCTTCACCCGCCGACGAGAGACTGGGCTGCCCACCCAACACCACAGGAACACGGGTGCCCAGCGCCTTTGAGTGGGCACACAGCTGTTGCAGAGGACAAGTGGGGCAGAGTCCATGCCAGGGATGTAGAGTGAGGAGCAGTGGCCAAAGCAGAGGTGATTACGGAGGCGCATGGTCATGCATCCCGGCTGGGAGAGCACCTGGGGCCAGAGGCAGAGAGACAGGTCAAGGGCAGTGGAATCTGAGGCCAGAGTAATGAGAATAATCGCCCATCCACTTCCACCCCACCTTGCAAAGCATGGTTGCCTGGGCTCAAAGCCTGACTGCTATCTGCTGACTGTGATTTGGGGTAAGTTACCTAACCTTTCTGGCCCTCAGTTTCTTCATCTGTGAAATTATCAAAGTTCAATGGGTCAAGGGGTGGGTGATAGGGAGCGGAACACTCTAGACCTTTCAACAGAGAGGATTAATACAGAGAAGGGCTGAGGAATAGCAGGAAGGGGTAGCATTACAGGAGCCTGGGGGGATTACAGAGAAAGCCTCTAGCCTATTACCTGGCACACAGTCAGTGCTCAAAAGATGTTATTCCTTCCTATGGCCCCCTGGAACTAAGTGGATCTATCAACTCACCTTCTGGTCCTGGCCCTTATCTGTTACAACTGTGCCCTCCCACCTCTGCCCCCACCTTCCCCCTCACTCTGCCCCCACCACCCCAGCCTTTTGCTCTGAATTACAAAAAAATCAGCAGTTAAGGCAGACCTTGGTACACCTGACTTCAAAGCCTGGGCCATAAACAACACATGACATGAATTCCTATAGCCTTTATGGAGCACCGGCTGAATGCATCTGTGAGAGGGCTGCCCATACACCTCTTATTCAGGCTGCCCAGGAGTGCTTAGGAGGCATTCCACTATCATTCATCATTCAACAAACGCCGAGCTCCCGCTGTGTGCCTGGCTCTGCTCTAGGGCCTGGGGATGAGGGTACAGAGGGAATAAGGCATAAAAATCCCCACCCTGGTGGAATAGACATTCTACTGAGGAAGACATGAAAAGTGCAATTACAGAATCAATTTCACTTTTTAGGTGATGATGTGTGCTACAGCGAGAAATAAAGCAGAAAAAGGGGCAATGGGGTGAAAGGTGCTGCATTTTTAAACCACATTTAAGTAAAAACCTGCAGGAGGTGGAAGAAGCAGCCCTAGAATGTCAGGCGGTGGGAGGTGCTAAAGGCAAAGGAACAGCCAGTAGGATATAACTTTGGGGTGTCTGGGAGAAAGTGAGAAGGCAGGTATGGCAGAAGCAAAGTGGGCAAGGGGGAGGTGGGAGGGGGTGAGAGCAGGGAGGGGACAGGAAGATGGTGCAGGGCCTTGTGGGCTGCAGGAAGAACTTGGGCTTTTGCTCTGGGTGAGGTGGGAGCCATGGAAGGTTCTGAGCAAAGGAAGGACCTGACTCAGGAGCACCCAGATATGCTCTGCCACTAAATGGAAAAATAGACTTGGGGGACAGGGTGGCGTTAGCAGAAGCTGGAAAAACCAGGGTAAGGGCAACTGCTTTGGCAGTGGTGGGAGAAACAACCTCCATTTTGTAAGATGAGAAACTGAGGATCAGAGACAGGTAAAGAACTCAGGGCTTGATTTCAAATCTGACGCCACAGCCTGAGCTCCCTGCCAACACTGAGACCCAGCCCTTTCCTTCCCCCACCCACATACTCACCTGAGTGAAGGGCACAGCCTTGCACATCTCCTGAGCCACTTCCTGTGGGTTCAGTGGGAGAGACATGGTGGCAGCCACCTGCTGCCCACGCTGCAGCCCACCTGTCCCCACACGCCCACTTTTCTGCAGGTCCAAGAAAGCCTTCCAGCTGCTGAGGGCAGAGGATGGCACCGGGGAGACCAGGGCCCCTTGGCCCAGAGTTTGGGTCTGATTGACAGCAGCTCCAGGCTGGGGTGGGGGGCCCTGGGGTCCAGGCCTCCCCAAGCCTCTGGGTAGCCAGGCTCCACTGAATAGGCTCAGGAGAGTGGTCAGCTGGCTGAGGAGCATCTGCCTGTCTGTAGGGGACTGGGCTCAGGGTCTCGGGCAGTTGACCCTGCTGTCTGGCGAGTGCAGTCTGTGCCTACAAGACCCACTTTTAATGGCCTGACCCCCACCTGGGCAGCCTGGGAGGCACCTCTGCAAACTCCAGAGTAAACCCAGACCTGCTGGGTTCCCACCCCGCCCCCCAGCCTGGCAGGGGATCTGGGGGCTGGGGCTGCTGGTGTGTGGGCTGGGGGACCAGGAAAGGCAAGTCTAGAGACAGGGGCTTGGGACATAATGCCAAAGTCCCTGAGGGATCTGTACCAGGTTTGGGGGTGGGGAGGGGGCAACTATCCACTTAGCAAAACCAGACTTTGCAGTCAAGCAACTCAGGTTTCAATCCCAGCATTGCAACTTCCTGGCTGTGCAACCTTGGTCCATTCTCTTAACCACTCTGGGCCTCAGCTTCCTCTTCTGGAATATGGAGATAATACCAGTCCCTACCTGGTAGGGTTGTTCTGAGGACTCAAGGAGATAATTTATGTAAGGAGTTTAAAATAGAGGCTGGTGTGCAGTAGCACCATGAGTAAGCTATGATTAACATTATTGCTGTTGGTTTTTCTTTAGCATGCGCTAGAGGCCGAGCGTAATTCTGAGCCCTGAGGATACAGGCGGACAAAACAGAAAGTGGGTCCTCCCTGACTTAGGTTGTAGAGCAGAAAACAGACAAGATAAATAAGATGATTTCAGGGTCTTAAATGTTAAGAAAATATTAAAAAGGTCTGAAGGTGTTTTGGCGGGGTGCGAGTGTGGGGCGGGTTTCAGCTTCCTGGGTGGTCAGGAAAGGCCTCCCTGAGGAGGTAACATTTTTGCAGAGCCCTGAGAGAGTGTCGCAGGCAAAGCAAACAGCCTCGTGGGGAGTGGGAGGTTGGAGTGCTTGAAGCACATAGGGGTAGGAGTCCCAGGCTTTGGGGCCCCGAAAGCATCGGGGGGCCCCGGCCAGTCTCTGGCACCTCCGTGGCCCACATCTCGCACCCAGGTGAGGCACTGCAGGCCGCGGGGCCGTGGGAAGCGGCAGGGCAGGTCCTTCCCGCGCACCAAGAGCTGCTCAGGGGATGGGGCGCGCTCTCCCTCTAGCGGCGGCTCTTGGGACTTCGTGCCTGGCTCTCGGGACTTGCATCCCAAACGCCCCACCCAGGAGCGGGAGCACTTCTCCTTAGTCCCGCTACATCTGAGCTCCTGAGCGTCCCCCAACCTGTCCTATCTCTGTCCTCTAGACCCAGGTAATGGCAGTTTCGTCCTACCAGGTACCAGGTACCTAAACTTTGGAGCATCCTTGACCCCTCAGTTTCTCTGACCCGTCTGCTCCCTAATTTGAAATGACAGCAAATTCTGTCAGCCTCAAAATCTACCAAGAAAAAAAAATCTACCCATAATCCGCCTACTTCTCACTCCCTCCTTGGTCCCCCATCTGGACACAGCCCGGCCTCTATTATCTACCACTTGAACCACTATAATCCCTCCGCCCTGGTCCCCCGGCTCCCACCCCCAAAGTCTGTTCCCCCAACAGCAGCCAGAAGGTGCCCTGAGTCCGGGCACGTCCATCTTCTGCTCGGAACCCTCCAGGGCTTCCACCTTACTCTGGATAACAGCCAAAGCCCTCACTGCAGCCCACCAGGGCTCGCACTGTCTGCGCACCTCCCCACCCTCGTCTTTCCCCGCTGTCGCCCCCTCAAGCCACACCGGTCTCCTCACTGTTTCCCCAACTCACCAGGAATAAGCCCCATAATACCGCACAACTGTACATGGCTGCACATGCTCTTATACTTTCAACATGGAAAGATATCCAAGAAAAATGAAGTTAAAATTTTTTCAGACGCGATGTCTATTATATACCCTGACTTTTTAGGGGAGGGGAATAAGAATTTACAGACACAGTTTATTTGATTTGAATGTTGAAAAAAGCAACAGTATTTCCCTGTTGTAGGGACATGAAAATGGGTGGGTGAAACAGGTGGTGAAAAGGGAAGCTTCACTTCAGAGTTTAAAATTGTTTTTATCATGGATAAAGAAACAAAAAAGGGAAGCACAAATAAAAGCAATTTATACCTTTTTTTCCCCTGCCCCTTGCCCTTTAAGTGTACTATTTTGAGCATTCAAATAAGTGTAGATAAAAATATAACAAAGCCCGCTGTACTCATTACCCCAACCAGGAAATTAAAGACTACAGATTTGAGAGAAACTCACTCTACACTTGTCCCTGATCCCTGAATTTGCCATTGTAATCCCTGTGAATGGGTCACTACTGTATCCATTCACCAAAGATACATAAGATTGTTTTGTGTATTTTAAATTTAATATCCGTGGTATCGTACTGTATAGAGTCTAACTTTGACCTGTACTCCGTGTTCTGGCCTTTTCACTGTGGAAGAGTATTCCACTGTACATACGTATCCTAAATTTATTTCCCCGTTATCCAAATTTTAACTATCACATTCCTGCAAAGAACGTTTTGAAACACGACTCTTTTCCACCTGGATTTTTACACTTACTCCGTATCAGTGGTTCACATTTCTGGCAGCACATTAGCGTCACCTCTAAGTGGGGAATTGTTGTCCAGACCCTGCTCCAGATCAACTATGCTGGAATCTCTAGGAATGGACCAAATGCACTAGTATTTTTATTTTTTAAATATTTTATTTATTTATTTTTAGAGAGACGGGAAGGGCGATGGAAAGAGGAAGAGGAATATCAGTGTGGTTGCCTCTCGCGCGCCCCCTACTGGGGGATTGGCCCGCATCCTAAGCATGAGCCCTAGACTAGGAATCCACCCCGCAACCCTTTGGTTTGCAGGCCAGCACCCAGTCCACTGAGCCACACCTGCCAGGGCTGCACGAGTGTTTTTAAAAAGCATCCCCCAAGGCTTTGATCAGTGTGACTCAGTTGGCTGGGCGCCCTCTCACAAAGCGAAATATCACCAGTTCAATTCCAGTCAGGACACATGTCTAGGTTTCAGGTTCTGTCCCCAGTCCCGGTCCAGGAGCGAGTGAGAGACAACCAATCTATGTTTCTCTCTCACATAGATATTTCTCTCCTGATATTTCTCCCTCCCTTCCCCACTCTAATAAAATATATTAAAAGCACCCCAGGGTTGCTTTGAACCCCTGGGCTATGTTGTTATTCACAGCAGCAGGTCTCAAACTTGAGCCTGCCTCTGTGTCACCTGGAGGGCTCCCAAACAGGGCCCAACCATAACATATCTGAGTCTGCGGTGGAGCTTGAGAACCTGCATCTCTAACAAGCTTGAGAGCCTGCGTCTCTAACAAGTTCCCAGGTGGTGGTGGTGCTGATGCTGGCCGGACACCATTCTTTGAGAATCATGACATAGAGTGCCTTTGTTCTTTTTTTCACATCTATATAGTACTCCCTCCTGTGAATATTCAGTCATTTCTTTAACAAGTCCTCTATTCTTGGATATTTGGGTTACTTTCCATCTTTGGTTACAAGAAAAACAATCCCCTACAATAGAATATCATTCAGCTATAAAAATCAATGAAGTACTACATTGCATTAATTTGCTAGGGCTGCCATAATAAAGTAGCTAGGGGACTTTAACAACAGCTTAAAGACTGTGGGAGGGGGAGCTTTTATCAACAGAAATTTATTGTCTCGTGGTTCTGGAGGCTAGAAGTCCAAGATCAAGTTGTCAGCAAAATTGGTTTATTCCGAAGCCTCTCTCCTTGGTTTATAGATGGCCATCTTTTATTATTATTATTTTTATTGATTGATGAGAGAGAGAGAGAAACATCAGTTTGTTGTTCCATTTACTTATGCATTCATCTATTGCTTCTTGTGTCTGCTCTGACTGGGGACCGAATGCACAACCTTGGTATATCGGGATGATGCTCTAACCAACTGAGCCACCCAGAGATGGTCATCTTCTCCTGTGTCTTTACATACGGTGTTTCCTCTGTGTGTGTCTGTGTCCAACTTTCCTCTTTTTTTAAAAAAATTTATTATTTATTTATCTTTTAGAGGGGAAGGGTAGGAGAGAAGGAGAGGGAGAGAAATATCAATGTACGGTTGCCTCTCGTGTGTCCCCTGCCAGGAACTGGCCTGCAACCCAGGCATGTGCCCTGACTGGGAATCAAACCGCGATCGTCTGGTTCGCAGGCCCGCGCTCAATCCACTGAGCTACACCAGCCAGGCAACTTTCCTCTTTTTTAATAAGGACACCAGTCATACTGGACTGGGGCTCGCCCTAATGATGTCATTTTAATTCGATTACTTCTTTAAAGACCCTATTTCTAAATATGGTCATATTCTGAGGTGAGCACTGAGGGTTAGCACTTTAACACATGAATTTTAGGGGGACACAACTCAGTCCATAACAAGCACTGATACATTTAGTTACCTCATGGATGAACCTCAGAAACATACTAAATAAAAGAAATCTAGATACAAATGGTCATATATTGTATGACTCCATTTATATGAAATGTACAAAATAGGCAAATCCATAGAGATGGAGAGTGTATCAGTGCCTTCCAGGGACTAAAGGCCGGGGGGACTGGAGTGACTGTTAATGGAGTTTCCTTTCGGAGTGATGAAAATGTTCCAGAATTATGTAAAAGTGGCGGTTGTACAACTTCAGAAATGTACTAAGTACCACTGAATTTTTCACTTTAAAATGATTAATTTTAGCCTTAGCTGGTGTAACTCAGTGGATTGCACATGGACTTGGGAACCAAAGGGTCACCAGTTCCATTCCCAGTGAGGGCACAAGTCTGGGCTGCAGGCCAGGTCCCCAGTGGTGGATGTGCAAGAGGCAACCACACACTTATATTTCTCTCCCTCTCTCCTTCCCTTCCCCTCTCTCTAAAAATAAATAAATAAAATCTCTTTTTAAAATGATTAATTTTATGTGTGTGAATTTTACTTCAATTTAAGGCCAGCCCTCAGAAGCCCCTCTCCCATGACCAATTGGTACCGGCTGTGTGTCCAGCCTTAGCCAGCAGCTGAAACTCATCCCAGGCTAGTTTATTTTATTATTTTATTTTTATTTCTATTTTAATCATTCAAGTACAGTTTTCTGCCTTTTACCCCCATCCCAGCCCAACTCCCCGCCCCCCCACATACCCCCCCGCAGGCTAGTTTGACATCAGAGTGCCTTCTCTTAATCTCTAGGCTGGTGCTTCTCAACGTGGTTCCCAAATTTCCTGATCTGGGAGAAAACTGCAGCTCAGAAGTGCCCCACCTGACTGTCCATCAGCCCCATTGCAAGCACTTTCTCCCTCTTTCACCTCCATTGCAATAACTTCTGTGTCTCACCCAAAGACTGGGTCAGGGACTATCTCTACCTCATTTCCTGCATCTTCCAAGATCCAAGGAGTACAGGAGGTGACCACCCAGTTAAATTTGAACAACAAGAAGCCTGCCCTGGCCAGGTAGCTTAGTTGGTTAGAACATTGTTTAGATACACCAAGATTTCAGGTTTCTTCCCCAGGCAGGGCACATACAAGAAACAACCAACGAATACATAAATAAGTGGAACAACAAATTGATGTTTCTCCTCTCTCTCAAAAAAAAAAATCAATAATAAAAAGAATACCCCACCATGTAAAGATCCTGGGAGAAAGTTCTAGGCATGGTAATAGCAAAGGTAATTAATGCAAAGTCTCCACAGGTCAGGGACCACATGGCAACATGGCCCCTTCTATTCCTTAATGGGTCTTTCTATTTCTACATGTCAACCCACCACTCATTGCCTTTTCTGCTCAGCAACCAGAGGAGAATCATAAATCATATCCATCACACCACTGCTCAAAGCCCTCCCGTGGCTCCCCATGGCCCTTGGAATAAAACTAGAACCCCTTTTCATGTCCTATGCCTGCATGGATGGCCCCTGCCTGACACTCTTCACCTCACCTCCTCCCTCAACTTGCTTCATTCACTGGACCTCAGCCACAGACCTCAAACACACCTGTCCCTCAGCAAAGCCTGGGGAAGGCCTTAGATTTGTTGAGCACTCCAGGAAAACTTTCCCATGGGCAGATGGGGACACAGACAGGGAGGCTCACTACAGCATCGTTTCTGCGCTCAAAACAAAAAAAGTGAAAACAAATGCCCATCAAACAGCCAGATGGAATAATTATAGTTTATTCATACTATGGACAATATCAAGCAGAGATTTTTTTCCAAGCTTTTTTTTTTTTTTTTACCACTGAGCACAGTAAGAAATACATTTTATTTACAGGCCTTGACAAAAGTGACCTTGACAATCCTTTGATTGACAAGGTCTCTGACCCCTCCCCTGGAACCTAAACAACCTTTGGGACTGGCTTGACCAATAAAATACAGCAGAAATGTCATGTGACTTCCAAGACTCAGTCATAAAAATACTGCACTTCAGCCTTGTTTACCTGGGACCCAGCTGCCATGTTGTAAGGAAACTCAAACTGGCCCATTTGAAGAGACCACTGTAGATATTCCATCTGATAACTCAGCTGAGGCTCTAGCCAGCATCAATCTCGAGACATGAATGAACAAAGATGCCTTCTGATAATTCCGGAACACAGGCATCAAGTCAGTCAACTTTGAATTCTTCCCAGCTAGGGCAGCAGGCAGCATGGAACAGAGACAAGCCATCTGCACTGTGCCCCGCACAATCCACGAACATAATAAAAATGGTTGTTTAGGGAAGGTTTGTTAGCATATAATTGCAACTGGAAGACTAGTATATATGTACATGTATATATGACAGAAATAAAAGTTTTACCAAACAGTACTTACCCTTACTACATGTGATACACTCTATTTTTATTCTATTTTTTCCCATTAAATAATCACTGTACATGTATGTTCATAGCAGCATTATTCACAATTGCCAAAAGGAGAAAGCAGCTCGAATGTCCATCAATGAATGCATGGATCAACATAATATAGTAAATGCATGATGCAATATTATTCACCCTTAAAAAGGAAGGACATTTTGACACATGCTACAATGAGGATGAACTTGAGTACATCATGCTAAGTGAAATAAGCTAGTCACAGATGAACAAATACTGTAAGATTCCACTTATATGAGGTCCCAGGAGTCAAATTCACAAACACAGGAAGTAGAATGGTGGGTGAGGGGAGAATGGGGAGTTAGGGTTGTACAGGGACAGAGTTTCTGTTCTGTAAGATGTCAAAGTCCCGGAGACGGATGGTGGTGGTGATTACACAACGGTGTGAATGCGCTCAATGCCACTGAAGAGGATTCTTAAAAATGGCTACGATGGTAAGTTTTATGTGTGTTTTGTCACAATTTTTAAAAAATAATTTTTAAGTAAAATCTTTTTCTATGAATCATTCTTCCCTTAATTGAAAACCTGGAAATAAATAAGTGCTGGTTGTAACTTGCCTCATTGATTTCCTGAATCAATAATGGGCCCCTTGACTCACAATGTGAAAAGCACAGGGAAAAGCACAGCTACAGGACCTGTGCAATAAATCTACAGGGGTCCACATGGAAACATGGAAAGCATAAGGTTAAGGGAGAAAAGTTGCAAACTAATGCCTTCAGGATGCCATTTATGTACAATGTTTAAAAATATATATTGTACATTGTTTCCACAGACTCCAGATAAGTAATGAATGCATAAAGGCTGGTCCTGGAAGAATAGACTAATTTCAAAATAATTGTTAATCCTTAGAAGGGTGGGGAGGGAGAGGGGTGGCATTTGTAAATGGACATGTTACTGTCACTGAATGCTTTCATAGCAGGGGGAAAGTTTTATAAAAAGGAATCTTTTTAAAAAAAGATCTGAAGCAATAGAGCCAGAGTGTTGATACAGGGTGGGACAAAGTTGTTTTACAGTTGTTAGTACCTGAAAGAGTTCATTCTTGTATTACTATTTATTATTATTCTATTTTCCATATTAACTGTAAAACTGCTTTTGCCCCACTCTGTATTTAACTTGAGTGATAACATAAGTGACTGTACTCATCTGTTCTTGTGAAATAATTTATTAACACCATAAATAACAATGCGTAAAGCAACTCTCTAGGATACATAAGAAACTAAAACAAGTTGAAGAGCACTCAGACAGGAAAGAAGAGGATGGGTGACAGGTGGGGGTAAGACTGCCCGCTGTAATCCTTTATGTTGCTTGTATCTTCAATTTTATTTTTATTTTTTTAATTTATTATTTATTTATCTTTTTAGAGGGGAAGGGTAGGAGAGAAGGAGAGGGAGAGAAATATCAATGTGCGGTTGCCTCTCGTGTGTCCCCTGCCGGGAACTGGCCTGCAACCCAGGCATGTGCCCTGACTGGGAATCGAACCGCGATCCTCTGGTTCACAGGCCCGCGCTCAATCCACTGAGCTACACCAGCCAGGGCTGTATCTTCAATTTTAAACTGTGAAGTATAATAAGTCTACAGGAAAGTGGACAACCCACACATAGTTTATTACAGCTTAAAGACTAATTATAACTCAAGCATCACTGTAGCCCAGATCAAGAAATAATATGAAGCCCTGACTTGTATGGCTCAGTGGGTTGGGCATGATCCAGCAAAGCGAATGGTTGCTGGTTGATTCCATGTCAGGGCATATTTTCACATCAGTGTTTCTCTCCTTCTCTTTCTCCCTCCCTTCCCTTAATAAATAAATAAATAAAAACCTTGTATTTTTTTAAAGATTTTATTTATTTATTTTTAGAGGGGAAGGGAGAAAGAGAGGGAGAGAAACATCAGTGTGTGGTTGCCTATTACACGCCCCTACTGGCGACCTGACCTGCAACCCAGGCATGTACCCTGACTGGGAATCAAATGAGTGATCCCTTGCTTTGAGGGCTGGTGCTCAATCCACTGAGCCACATCAGCCAGGGCAAAATCTTTTTTTTTTTTTTTTTTTAATAATATGGAATAAAGTCCACACAAAGAAAAGTAAACAGAATGGGTTGTCCAGCTCAATGGCCTATTACAAAGTGATGCTCCTCCATGTGACCACCACCTAGATGCCCCCTCATCCCCACCAAAGGCATCCTATCCTAATAGAATGAAAAGGAATCCTTTGCTCCTGCCTCCTTGTTGCATATGATGTCTATGAGACTCATCCACATCACTGTAAGCAGTTGTTAATTTCTGCTCTTGCATTCCTGTGTAGTATTCTGTTGGCCGAAACATCAAAATTTAGGTTTCTCTTCTATTGCAGAACATGGGTGAAATGACACTGAATACTCACAGGAGAGAATCCAGCCTGGGACAGATATGTGTGATTTTGCAGTACTGCTGTGACCTGCAAATATTCTCGTCCAGGCTTCCTGGCTCACTGAGCAAACTGCAATTCCTCCTTCCTTTCTTTTCTTCTTTCTTTCCTTTTGGTAATGAAATATACATAATATTCACAATTTTAACCATTTTTAAGTGTGCTGCTTAGTGGCATTAAGCACACTCATTCACACGTTTTGCAACTATCACCACTATTCATCTCCAGAACTGCCATCTTCCCAAACTGAAACCCTGTCCCTCTTAAACACTAACCCCTCATTCCCCTCCCCCAATCCCTGGCACCCACCATGAATTTGACTGCTCTGGGGACCTCCTATGAATGGAATCATACAACGTAAGTCCTTTTGTGACTGGCTCATTTCATTCTGCTTAATGTCTTCCAGGTTAATCCATACTGTAGCATGAGTCAGAATTTCCTTCCTTTTTAAGGCTGAAATCCTTTTTTAAAAATAGTGTTTGGGATGGAGGCTTTGGTGGGGTCGGTCCCCTGCAAAAACTCAGGGTGTGGCCTACCAAGGGGAACCCACCCACAGGGACCCAAACACCCAGGGGGCACTAAATCAAAAAGGCCCTGGCTGCTGTGGCTCCGTGGATTGAGCACCAGCAGGCGAACCACAACGATGCCAGTTTGATGTGAGAGGCAACCACTCGATGTATCTCTCACACATGATGTTTCTCTCCCTTTTTCCCCTCCCTTCCCATCGCTCTAAAAATAAATAAATAAATAAAACCTTTTTTTAAAAGTTTAATTTCTGTGCCATGATCAAACATTTTTTAAAGATTTTATTTATTTATTTTCAGAGAGAGGGCAAGGGAGGAAAAGAAAGGGAGAGAAATATCAATGTGTGGTTGCCTCTCTCACACCCCCCACTGGGGAGCTGGCCTGGAAACCCAGGCATGTGCCCTGACTGGGAATCAAACCAGCGACCCTTTGGTTCACAGGCTGGCACTCAATCCACTGAGCCACACCACCCAGGGCATGATCAAACATTTTAAAATACAAGAAACTAAATCAATATCTAAATAATTATATACAACATTCAGTGTTTTAACTAGATATATACTAAAATAAACATCTAGGTGAGATTTTAAATAACAAGTTTTAATTATATTAAAAATCAAATTAAAGAGCACAAATACTTAATTATGAACAATATTTAAATGTTTAAAATAAAACTTAAATTACATAGACTGATTTGAAGTTGAAATATTTTAAATATTCAAATTATTGTTTAAAATAATTTTAATTATAATTTAATATTAAAAATTAAATGCTATTTAAAACATATGAAATTGAAACTTAAATACCATTTTAATAAATAACTGCTAAAGTAAATTTTTAATTAGACCTGAAGAAGTATAAAAAAATTTTTACACCCTTCCTTCTCCCCCGTGCCCTGAACTGAGAAGTAGCAACACATGCCTCACCCCGCCCGGCCCCCTTGGGACCTCGCGCGCAGGCAACGCTGTGGCCAGCTCGGCTGGCCCTGGAGGCCCCCGCACGGCCAAAATGGCTGCGCTCGTGCAGCAGGCATATAATCTGCTCCGGCTGGCGGCGACCCTGGGCCCAGGCTCCCGTGGCTACCGTGCGCCGCCGCCCCCGCGTCGCTCGCCTGGGCCCTGGTGGCCAGACCCAGATGACCCGCTGACTCCGCGCTGGCAGCTGGGGCCGCGCTACGCGGCCAAGCAGTTCGCGCGACACGGCGCAGCCTCCGGGGTGGCCGCTGGTTCGCTGTGGCCGTCGCAGGAACAGCTGCGCGAGCTGGAGTCAGAGGAGAGTGAATGGTACCCGAGCCTGGCGGCCATGCAGGACTCAGTGCGGGTGCAGCAGCTGGCGGAAGAGCAGAAGCGTAAGGCCAGGTACGTGCATGCGGTCGGACAGGCACTGGGCTGCAGGCCACGTTCTCCGCGGCCGGGTAGTGAACTGTACTCCAGCGGGTGCTTATCACAAGGTTTGCATGCTGTAGACTTATGCGCATGCTCGCATAGCTGCCAAACATACTTTATCGTCAGCCAATCTTTACTGAGCGCCTACTGTGTGCAAGGTTTTGTCCCAGGTGCGGGGAACACAGCAAAATGTTTCAGTTGGCGACAGAGAACCATTAGGAAGATAAAATTTGGTGAAGAGTGCGGACGGAGAGCAGCTTTGGTTTGAGGCTTAAACTTGATGTTTAAGCAGACACCTGAATGACCAGGCATAGCCATGGGAATAGCTCAGGGAAAGTGGAATACCTCATATGGGGAATGACTAGTGCAAAGGCCCTGAGGTAGGGACATGCTTTAAGGAACAGCCAGCCCATCAGTGTGACTGGGTCCAGAGAGTGGAAAGTGATAGGGTCTGGAATCAAGGGCAGAGGACAAACTCAGAAGCAGGTCTTAAAGGGTTAGACTTGACCCAAAATACGTAGGCAAGACCAAGGGCATCAGGATGGCGCCACTTCCTGGAGGGAAGAGCCAGCCAGAGCAGACTAGCTAGAGAAGCAGGCCTATTGTGTTACTGGTGTTTAATTGTTCTTGTCCTCGATACAGCTCTAAGAGGAAGTAGGGATCACTTTCATTTTAGAGATAGGGAAACTAAGGCTGGGGAAGGTGGAGTCACTTATCCAGTCATCCAGTGAGCTGTAAAGATGAGAAGTGAACTTCAATCTCCTGTCTCTGCCCCACCCCAGCTGGATAACCCTGTCACGAGGCTCTAGTTCTTCCAGCTTCACGTTTAATTCTTAAAATGGGGCTGTAACTGGCACCTACAAATTCATAGGATTGCATGAAAAGGTCTAATCCCTGCATTGCCTTCACTCCTATGCCTAGAACTGGGCCTGACATACAGTAGGTGGTCAGTGATGTCCATGGAAATGGCCTGGCATGTTGTACGTAGATGGCTCAGTAGACAGCTCAGTGGAATATTAAGTTGGGGTCTGCTCCTGGGAGTTAATTGGGGCTTGGCCCTCTCAAGCTCTAGGTCAGGGGTCCCCAACCCTGGGGCTGGCCCCGGACAGGTGCTGATGTGCAGCCTGGGCTTGTTAGGAACGCCTGAGCTCCATCTCCTGTACCACCCCTCCACCCCACCCCCACCCTCGCCACCATCCATTGCAGGCAAGCTTGAGGGCACCCCCCCTTCCATAAAACTGTTCCCTGGTGCCAAAAAGGTTGGGGACTGCTGCTCTAAGTCATATATTACTTCATCTCTCCTTCCTGTTTCTTCACTTACTCAGAACTTTTTCTGATAGTTAATGACCAAAAGTCTCCCTAGTTTTTCATCTCCATGGAGGAACTGGGAAGCAAGATGTGGGCAAAGGCTTGATGATGGGATGTGGATAGATAGGTGCTGCTCTGGCTGGGTATCACTGCCCTCACCACCCACCTTCCTTCCCCTGCAGGGAGCAGCTCATTGCAGAGCGCATGGCCAAGATGCCACAGATGATTGAAAACTGGCAGCGGCAGCAGCAGGAGCGCAGGGAGAAGGAGAAGGCAGATAAGGAACGGCGTGCCCGGCTACAGGCAGAGGCCCAGGAGCGCCTGGGCTACCATGTGGACCCAAGGAGTGCCCGCTTTCAGGAGCTGCTGCAGGACCTGGAGAAGCAGCAGCGCAAGCGCCTGAAGGAGGAAAAACAAAGACAGAAGAAGGAGGCACGAGCTGCTGCACTGGCCGCCACTGCAGTCCAGGACCCAGCAGCTTCTGTGGAACCCAGCTCCTGAGCTTTTCTCAATAAAACCTGCTGCCCAACAGTCCCACCCCCGAGAGTTCTTCATCCTCTCACTGTACCACTTTCCAACAGCTAGGGCCAGGGAATCCCCCACCCTTCCCTAGTGCTGCCCACTGGGGGACTCTGGGCCATGCTGCAGAGTGGGGATGCAATGGGGAAATAATGGAGCAGATGGCAGAGTAGAAGGCTTCTGTTTACCAACATTAATCTCTATTAATTATCAGGGGGGAAGTGTAGCCAAAAAACAGACTGGTGATGATGGGGGGAGGGGGGGCAGGAAGAAACAGCTCTTTCAAGACCAAGCTGGGGCTGCGGCCCACTGTGGGGAAATGAGACAGCTTCTGAGGGAGGATATATTGTGAACCCCCCCATCTGCAGAAGCTGACAGACCTCTCTGCCCCTTCTTGGCATTCCCACATAGCCTGTGCCCAACTAGCTCCCAGAGCCAGATGAGCTGGAGTGGGAAGCCTCAGCAGGCACAGACCACAGGATGGGCTTTTAAAACTTTATTCACTTCAAAACCTTTATCAGAGATGCAGTTCTGTACTGGGGTAGGGGTGGCCTCGACCTCCACAGCAGCTGTTACCCCTTCCCCAGACAGGAGAAGCCTGGCCGCCTCCCCGGTGAAGGGATGCAGGCTGGAGGCCAAGACCAGATTGCAGAGGGGGCTTTGGGCCTCTCAGTGCTCACCCCAGAAGGGAAGATTTGGGCCATTCAAATGGAAGATCAAAAGTCTGGGGATCCAGCTTCCCCTCACCCTCAAAGGGTGAGGAGGTCTTAGGGGCTCTTTGGGGGATGGGGAAGTAAGCAGTCCTCTCCATCTGGCTGCAAGGAGCTGGGACAGAGGCCAAGAGGGGCCCATCTGTCACCTCCAGCCCTGCCAGCTCCTTGGAGCAGGCTAGGCTAGGGTGGGGGATGGGGGACAGCTGTCTGGCCCAGGTCTTCTCAGGCCAAGATGGGAATGGGAGCCACTTCAGGAGGGTGGGAAGTTGAGGTGTTGTTTTTTTTTTTAAGGTTTTTGACTTTCCACTTCTTAAATAAACATGAATATATATATATATATATATCTTTTTCTTTTATAAAACTTTTTTGGATTTGGGGTAGGGTGAGGGCAGTAGGTGGCCTGGCCCCCTGGCATCACTCGTCATCAAAGTTCTGACTCAGGAGGAAGTTGGCAGCCAAGTTCTCGTTTTTTTCACAGGCGAAGTAGGCCTGGATCACCAAGCTCTCTGGGAAGCCCAAGGCTTTCAACTGTGGGAAGATGGACAAGTATGAGCAGGGCATGAGGGCTTACCCACCAGTAGGGTCACCCCTCAGCCACGCCTCTTACCCTCTCTATTGCTTCCTTCTCCTGCGGCGTCACCTGGATGTAGTTCATCTGTGGGGCTTCCTCGCCTATAGCACCCACCTCACCCTCAGCATCAGAGATGTCTGCCAGCTCCCCAGGGGGCTCGTTCAGCATCTGGATGAACTGCTCCTGGTGCCGGCTGATTTGCTGTGGAAGACAGAGGGCAAGGGATGGTAACCCACAGCACTTGGCTGACTTCCCCATGTGCCTATCACATTCCTTGCCTTTTCATTCACTCAGTAATTATCTAGAAGGTGCCTATTCTGACCAAATAGCAACAGTGATGAACAGATCCCACTGTGGTGGAGCTGACATTCCAGGGTGGGCAAACAGGCCATAAATAGGCAAATAAATGGCCAATAGTTTACAATGTAAATACTGGGTCTGGCATACAGTAGAGCAGACACTGGACTAGAAAAAACATGTTGGTCCAGGAGGGAAGGAAGTTTCCTCCAGGTAGGGCAAACCAATTGCAAAGGTTGGGGTGTGGGGATGCACTTGGCAAATGCCAAAAACAAGATTGCTGTGACAAAACCAGTAAGAAAGGAGAGAGAGAGAAAAAATACAAAATGAGAGGAAAGCAGGAACCAGACCTACTTTCTTCTATTGCCTTCTAGTGTGATGGGACACCACAATGGTGATAGGTAAATCTGGGTACCTTTTCGAAACATCAGTTCATCTAGATGTTGCCTATCTGGGGGTTCTGATACAACTCTTTTTATGTACATCTAACAATTTTCACATCAATGAAGTGCTTTTTCAGGATGCTGGCTTCTGGTGGAGAATAGACCCTAAGGGCTGTGCAGAAAACACAGGCCTGGCTGCCAGGCAACCACATGGAAGGTAAGGTATCAGCCACTGAGATAGAGTGCAGGGTTGGGCTGACTGAGATGTTCTGGAAGTACAGCAGACTTGATAGGTGACAAGAAAACCCCAGCAGGCCATAAGGGCTTGTGGCTCAAGCAACCCCAGGCTAGTCCCTGTGGGGACAGTGGGATAGGAGGAGGGTCTGTTCTGAAACCTTAGCCATCTGGAAAACACTTTCTTGGAGGCATAAAGTCAGCCATGGACAAGCATGGCATCTGGGCTGGTTACATGTATTTTGGTCACCACAGACTGAATGTCCCAGGATGATTCATGGGGAGGATTGAGTCCAGAGAAAGAACAGGTGTGCAGCCTAGGCTCTACAACATCTGGAAGAGGTGTGCAGGAGGCAGCATAAGAAGACAGACATGGGGGGAAGAAGCAGCCGATGACCAATCCTAAACAGGAGAGGCAGGCCTTCAGGGAGGACCCAGAGCCAACTGGGGCATAGCAGTCCTGGGCACTGCAAGGCAACCCTATTGATATGACAAGTATGAAGCACCAGCTGTATGCGGGGCCAAGACACAGTCAGAGCCACAGACACTAAAGACAGAGCACAGGACTCAGAAGCTGGAGGCAGACATACATACACTCCACCAGCTACCAGGCTACTCCAAGCCTCTGGTGTCTTCTTCCATGAGGGCAAGCATGACAGTACCCACACCCTCACAGGGTGATTGGGAGGAGTATTGGGAGGAGTACATGAAACAGTGTAGGTCACCAATTCTACAGGAGCAGCAGGGGACTGTTAGTTCCGCTTTCCAAGTACAGAGGAACACCTACTAAGGGTGCTGGGCCAGGCTCACTCTTTCCAGCTGTGGCTCCCACAGGGAAGGAGAGGGAGGTGTTGGCTACACTGGCTCCCACTGAGCCCCCAGGTCCACACCTGCAGAAGCTGGGGATTCTCCTGGCCCAGCTGCTGAAGCAGGGCAGGCAGCAGTGCTGGGTTCTGCTGGATCACCTGCCGCATATTCTGGAACTGAGGCTGGTCCCGCAGGAACTCCAGGGGGTTCTCTCCTGCTGGCAGGAGGGAGGCATGTGGTCAGACCCTAGGCTGGGCTCCCAGAAACATCTTGACAAGACACCCCACATGCACACCTCCCAACTCACTCACCTGCTTCTGTAGCCGGCTGCTCAGATACCTGGCTCTCCTGGACAGAACCGTGTTCTGGCTCGGGACTCCCAGGAATTCCCTGTCAGGGGTCCTATTTAGTTCTAAAGCACAGACCACCCGCTGCCTCCCTCCTGTGTGCTCAGCCCTAGCAGGGTGGGTAAGGCCCACCCCTCTGCTCATGTCCAGCCTTCTACAGAAAGCCTTTCCTGGCTGGAACCATGACCCAAAGGCTTTTAGGATCAGGCTTTGCCTCCCTGATGACCCATCAGGGCACTAAGCCCATGTACTCCCCGGAAGCCTCCCCTGAAGGCAGTACCCCCACCTCACCGTGAGGAGATACTCCACAGCCCGGTGGGGGTTGTTGTAGCTGGCTCTCAGGGCTGCCACGACCCGTTCCCGCTCATAGCCCATGGACATGATCTCTGTCAGCATCGTCTCATATTCAGAGCCAGTCACTATGGAGGGAGCAACAAGGTCCGGGTCACCAGGGAGAGGGATGGACAGCCCCCAGACCCTCCCAAACCCACACAAGGCCCAGCTGATGGCTGGGACTCCTAGTCACTTCTGCCCCAGGTACTGCTCACCCACTCACCCACCTAGCGTGGAGGCTGCGTCTTCCTCTCTCCCGCTGCTACCTGAAGAAGGAACAGAGCTGCAAATTCAAGAGAGAGAAATCGGACCCTGGCTTCCAGCATCTTGCCCTCCCCCTGGGTGCACAGGACCACGTATGTGGATGCTGGAATGTGCTGGGAGGTCAGGGCCCAAACTGGGGCTGCTGCTCCCTGCCTTACCCTGACACAGACTCCGGGGATGTTGTGGGGACTGATTCCTCCGATGGGCTCTTGTCCTCTCTGACGGTAGGTGGGGGATGGGACATGCCTGAGGCAGGGGCCGGCGGGGAGGATGTGGAGGACTCAGGGGCAGCAGTGGAAGAGGCCTCTGGGGGTACTGAGGTGCCTGGGCTGTTTTTGGCCTGTCACACCCAGAAAAAGGGAGCAGGCATCAGTATCCCTATCAAGCCTCAACATCCAGCCACCTCCTGGCCCCGCCCTATTCATGGCTAATCTCTCATGGGCACACAGGCTCTTGCCAGCTCCCTAGGTAATCCATGTAATCCTCACAACCAGCACACTTCACCCACCTTGGTCACCATGACAACCACAAAGTTCTTCTCATCTATGCGATAGTCCCTGATGGGAACATCATCGCTCAAGATCTTGCCAGCATAGATGAGTTTCTGTCCAGCCACAGGGAAGGCATCACGACCCTTTTCAGCTTCTATCTTTTCCTTTAGCACCTTCACCTGGAGAGAGTGGTACAAACAGTCATTGCAAACCCCAAGATTCTCTCTTCCCTTCTAGTTTGGCAGGGAGAGCCTGAAAGCCCTAATGACAGTTAAGCTTCATAGTCAAGCATGGAGATTTGAGTTTACTCGGATCATCCCAATATTCAACAGAGTATTTACTGAACACTTATAATGTGCTAAGTACTGAAAACAGCAGAGAACACAAATCTTTGTTTTCATGGAGATGACACTCATGTGTGAAAAGAAAAACAAATATGTATTTCAGATCATGTAAAGTATGATGAAAAATAAAACATACTCTAGGGGAGACAGGAGGGTTCCTCATTCCATATTGCAGGCAGTGATCAGTTTTTAGTGAAAGCATCTAAGTTAATAAGGCTATCATACATATGTATGTACCACTTTTTTTTAAGGTTTATTTTTAGAGAGAGAGGAAGGGAGGAAGAGAGAGAGAGGAACACTGATGTGAGAGATAAACTTCAATCAGTTGCATCTCGAAGGTGGCTAACCGGGGAATGAACCCAAAACCAAGGCATGTGTCCAGCCCAGGAATCCAACTGTTGACCTTCTGGTTGATAGAACAACGCCCAACCAACTGAGCCACACTGGCCAGGGCTGTACCACATTTTTAGAGCCTCAAAATAACTGTATGAAATAGATACCATTAGCCTCATTTCATAAAGCAAATGGAGCACAGAGATGTTAAGTAACTTTCCCAAAATCAAACAATTGGACAGTTCAGAAAAATCTGTGGGTTTCTACCCTAGCTGTTGTGGCTCAGCAGAGTGAGCCCTGGCCTGCTAACCATAGGTCGCCAGTTCTATTCTTGGTCAGGGCACTTGCCTGGGTTTCAGGCTAGATCCCTGGATGGAGACTTGCAAGAGGCAACTGATTGATGTGCGGAATGTTTCTCTCCCTTTCTCCCTCTCTTCCCCTCTCTCTAAAGAATAAATCTTTTTTTTAAAAAACCTACAAAAAGATGTGAATGTCTCCCTCGTGGGGTAGTAGTGCAAAAAGTGCTAAATACACAGTTACACTCCATGTTTGTTAGGTCCTAAATTCTCTTTTCAGCCAAAAAAGCAGAACAATGTTTAGACTGTGGGATCTGACATAAAGTAGAACCGAATTCGAATCCTTGCTTTGCCATTATCCGCTGATGTGACTGTGGCAAAGTTCCTTAACCCTGGGTTTACACATCTGTAAAGTGAGGAGTCGGAGTCCCCAGATGACAAGCCTGTTTCGCATATTTAGTACGATAATAACAGAGACTCATCAACTAGCAAGCAACAAACGGCCCACAAGCATGGACAACTGAAATTCAGACCGTTTATTTTCATTATCAACGTCACTGCCGTCATCAGTTAGCATCTCCTGGCCACTACTCCCAGATTCGGCCACCAACGTCGCCGAGGAGACGCCTGCAAAGCTGAGAACTCAGAACCCACGTCCTGGAGAGCGCAGCCCAGCCGGGCACCCGAGCATGGCTCCTGAGCCCCACGAGAGCACTGACATTAGAGCCGGGACCTGGCAGGCGCCCGGGGGTGGGGCCATCGGGAGACTAACCTGTGAACACTGACAAAGCTGCCAGGGTCTAGGCAGCAGACCAGCGTGGGGTGGGAGAGAGGGTGGTTCGGAACAGTCAGGCAAGTTGGAAAAGGTGAGCTGGACTCGTGCCGCGCCATCCTCCTTGCCCCTCCTGCCAGGATCTCTGCCTCCCTGCCCCCACCCCACCCCCGTATCCCATTCCCTCCCCCGGGCTCCAGCCTGGCTCGCACCGTCTCGTCAGGCTCCATGCGGATCTTAAAAGTCTGCTGCTGCAGCGTTTTGAGCGTGATGGTGACGGCCATGGCGGGGCCCGAACGATGCGGCGGCCCCGGGATCTTCACACAACATGCAATTCACGCCGCCGCCATCTTAGCGCCCAGCCGCGCTGCCAGTGGACAGCTTCCGGGGCAGGCGCTGCGCGCGCCGACTATCAAAGCACGTGACCTGCAGGCGTGCTCTCTGGGGGGGCACCCCTCCATTGACTTCTGTGGGCATGCACAAGCATGCGCACACTAAACTCGGCTCCGCAGGACGAGGCCAGGTGGGGGTGAGGTGAGCTTCTCATTCCGAGCGCGCACTGGTCATGTGGCTTCCTGCGAGTGACGCCATGCCCTTAGCAGTGACGTCATAAGGCCACAAAATGGCTCCAAAGTCCCTACTTTGACCCTCAGGAGTTTCATTTTTTTATGACATGGAACAATAATTTTCATGTACTTATTATTATAAATACTTGTATTTCTCCATAGTCTTTGTTCATGTTTTTTACATGTTTCAGTTGAGTTTTATTCTGGTCCGGGCATCCTGACAGGAACCTCATTAGGCCCTGAAAGTAGAACTTAGGACTGGGAAGGATACTTGAAAGGTCACCAATTAAAGAAAAATTCAAAAACGCATTTGGCCACCTCTGCTGCTTCCCCAACCACTTTGCTCACTCCACTATCTCCAAGTCTGACCCCAAAAGTATTTAAGGAAGACGTTAATTTTCAATCCACCCCCTACATCAAATACAGGTCTCTCCATAGACTTGTCCTGGATATACCGATCCCAGGAGGCTTCTTAAAGGGGTGGGGCTCAGCCACAGGGCCCAGGAGGGAAGCTTGAAGGAGGCCCATCCAAATAACACAGACTTGGACTGGTTGGCCAAAGCTGAAGAGGGTGTTTTGGGGGCTGGTTAAAGGTGAGGCTGGGCTTATCTCCCAGCTACTGGGTGATGCCCCCATCCTGGACTGTCCATTACCTCCCTCTGAACCTGCTCATGTCACAGGTCACATCCAAACACCCTAGCCTGGAATCAGGCAGTCACCAAACACCTCACCTACTGTCCAACTGTAACCAAGTCCTGCTGCTTCTCCCTTCACTTCGAGCCCTGAACCTAGAAACTTCCACTAGAGCAGGCTAGGCCCATTTCAGGGTTTCTTACCTCTCTCCTGCAACACAGTCATCAGCTGCCAATTACCATCTGGACTTTAGTTGCAGCCTTATGGACCCCAACAGAGCAGGCCTAGGCCAGCCTCAGAAGCCCAGTCTTCCAGATTGTAAGAGGAATGGCTTTCACCACCATCCGATTGCTGTACGTAGTCTTACTCCGTAGAAAGTTAAGAGGTACATATGGTTGTATAAAACAGATGGTATAAGGAAGTGTCTAAGGTGTGGGTTTAAATCCTTGCCCCACCTCTTATTATATTCTGGACCTATCCTCTCATCAGACTGAACTGGTACTAGAAACTCACCCATTTGGTACAAGGACTCAGTGAGCTAATACCTGGAATATTTGTAATGGCATTTAGTTCTTCTCCCAGTGCTTTGTGGGTATAAATGAAGGCCCCTATAACCTTGTGGGACATTCAGCTAATGCTCTTGTGGCTGAGAAATGAATCTTACTGAAGTCACCCCCCCAAAAAAAAGCCACCTTTTGTTTCCTGATATGTCTTCCCCCATAAGAAGACACAGGAGGAAGACACAAAACTTAATTTAATAGAAATTTTGTTTGTAGTTCTTACATTCTCAGTGTGAGCTGAGCTGGAACCCACCCAGAAGTGGCCCAGTCCTGGAGGCAGAGGAGGAAGGGGTGGGGGGTGTCAGAGCTCAGGCCCTAGGAGCCCCATTCTTCCTCAGTGCTGGGGAGCTAGGGGCGCCATCCTTGTCCCCTGCTCCCCCTTGGGGCTCCAGGAAGAACAGATGGAATCTTGGGCCTGGGGCTTCTCCTCCACAACCCCATACCCCCAGGTTGGAGGGGGAATTAAGGGATCAGGGGAAAGCAGGGGACAGAGGAAGGCAAAGATGTCAAAAAAGATGAGGGCCAAAGGAGAATCAGTGGACAAAACACCAACGGGGGAAAAAAAGTGGGGGGGGGGGGACAATACCAAAATCCACCCCAAATTGGAACCCGCCTGGAAAAAAAGGAAAGTTCTCCAGTCTCATAGAGACATTATTTGGCGCAACTGGCTCTGTGGCGGGCACACTCAGGCCTTAGTCCAGCCCTGGAAGCAGTGGCGTGGCCCCTACAGCTCATCCTTGGCCTGGCCAGCAGCATCTTCCTCTTCCTCCTCCTCCTTATCTTCTTCTTCCTCCTCATCTTCATCTTTGTCCTCTTCGTCATCGTCTTTGTCTGCTTCCTCCTCCTCCTTGCGCTTCTTGTCCTCCTCCTCCTCCCTCAGCCTCTGTTCCTCATCCTGCTTGTCCTTCATTTGCTTTTCTGCTGCCTGCACACAAACCACATACTCAGGGCCTGGTCCCCATCCGCCAGCCCTGCCTGCCCCCACCCCAGCCCATGAATGGACCCTAGTCTCACCTTTGTGGTGCCCCATGTCTCGTTGCCAAACTTTTCAGCATATGCTTCATCATTGGTGATGAGGAAGTTGTCGAAGATGGTGCCAGACTTAACCTGGGGGTAGAAATGTATGGATGATCAAAGGTGATCACCCCATGGCCCCAGCCTTGGGTTCCATAACCACAACACAATGCCACAGTCTAACATTCTGATTTAAAAAACAGGCTGACTTGGTTCAAACCTCAGCTCTATTTCCTGCCTATTTGACCTTGTATTGGTGACTTCTCTGCAACTCAGTTTCTTCATCTATATGAGGTCTCACTTCACCCCCTTATACAACTGTTTTTCTAGTACCTACTATGTGCCAAGTTCTAGGTACAGAAGGTACATCAGTAAACAAAATTTGGTGTCCCCTGACAAAAAAAAATTTGGTCCCTAATGGGGCTATCTAACCACTTTCTAGGTTACTGGGGGAAGTTAATGAGTTGGTTCAGATAAAGGTTCTTGAGGGAATGCCTAGCACAAAGTATACAGAACCTCGAAGGGGTTCCTGTGAGAACTCCACAAAGACAGACCAGGAAATTCTTCTGAAAAAATCACCATTTTAGGCTCATAACTGCCTAGGATTGACTCCTACTCCTGTCCCTTTCCTCCTGGATGATCCTAAGCATTTGAGATTCCCTAGCAATCCTCCTGTTTACTCCACATCGCACCTGCCAGAGGTCTAGGCCCAGGACGGCGAAGTTTTCATAGGCATAGATATTGCTATCAGGAGAGTACTCAGGGTTGTCAATCTCTGGGTGGATCCAAGTACCCTTGTAATCCGGGTTGTCGATCTGCCGGGGCTTCCACTCGCCCTACAGAAGAAGGGGACTAGAGGTGAGTGGAAGTCAGGATGCTCCCCTCTGTGCACCCCCACTCTGCCTGGAGCCCCAAGATAACCTTGTATTCTGGGTTCTGAATCACTGGTGGTTCCCACTCTCCGTCCATCTCTTCATCCCAGTCCTCAGGCTTCTTAGCATCAGGGTCAGGGATGTGCTCAGGCTTGTCCCAGTCCTGAGAATATAGGAAAAGATAAAATTTGTCCTGTCTACCATCCCCTCTATGGTGGGGAGCCCCTGTTCAAACACCAACCTCAGGCTTGGAGTCTGTGGGATCATCAATCTTGGCCCGCTCATCCCAGTCTTCCGGCTTTGAAGCATCGGGATCTTTTATCTTCTTGGGTGGCAGAAAATCCCAATCATCTTCCAGGGAGCCCGACTCCACCTGGCTATTGTCAATTTTCACCTCATAGGTGTTATCAGGCCGAACAATCAGTGTGTACAGGTGTGTGAATTCATCATCCTGAAGAAGGCAGAAGTGAGTGACCCCGCCCACTAGACTGGCCACTGAGCCTACCCCAGACAGCCATTTGTCACCAAACCCAGGCACACCTTGCAACGGATGTCCTTGTTGATCAACACGTTTTTGCCCTTGTAGTTGAAGATGACATGAACCTTCTTGGTACCAGGACCACAGATATCAGGGCCTAGGTGAGAAGCAGTTCCAGTTAAGGGCCAGAGGCTGCCCACCACTGCCAGGCACAACCCCCCCCTCCCCCCGCTGCCAAAACCCTATTCTCAACAGGAAGACTTAATTCTTTATTAAAAAAACTGAATTGGAGTGACACTGGTAAATAAAATTACGTAGGTTTCAGGTATACAATTCTATTAAAAATCATCTGTATATTGTATTGTGTGTTTACCACCCCAAGTCAAAAGACCTGATTCTTAAATTCAGATCCATTAAGATTTAAAAGACAGGATTCAGGCCTTGACTATCTCTAAGGGATAATGTGTGGAGAATTGAAATAAAAAAAAAACATGCACGCCGGAGAACTCAGTATCCTCACTTGTAAAACTGAAAAATACCTACCTAAAATCACAGAAATTAACAGCCTTAGACCAACAGTAACAATGCAACTATTGCTGCTGTGATGACCCACTCAGTTTCCCCTTCAAAGGAAAGCCTGACAATGTGTTTCCTAGGCTCTCAAGACCACCTTTCATGGGCTAAAAGGAACCAGGGATGGGTCTCAGTCTCCCTCTAATCAGAGGTGAGCACCAGGGCAGGCCACTCACCAAACATAAGGTTGTATTCAGAATCGCCGTGCATGTCTGCCTGGTCCAAACTCTTTGGAAATAGCTTCACATAGCCGCCCCCACAGTCGATGTTCTGCTCATGTTTCACAGTAAACTGCACCACCAATGTCTGGTCCTTGTTGCTGAAAGGCTCAAATCTGGCGGACAAGGCGTAAAAGCGGGCATCCTGGCTTGTCTGCAGCCCTAGCGGAGCATAGCATTGAGGTCACAGCTGGCCCTAATCCCCGGGAACCATAAGGTTCAAAGATTCAGACAACCATTCCCCTTCCTCTGCTTGCCCTGCTTCTGGGGATGCCCAGGCTGTCAATGACTGGGGCTTCCTCCAGGAAGTCCTCCTGGACTTCAGCACCCAGCCTCAGGCTCTTACCTTTATCTTTCTCCAAGTCACCATAGAACTTTCCGGCACTGAGGACAAATTTGCCAAAATCCGACTTGTGCTTGGATTCGACCCAGCGGTTGGTCCACCCGTCTGCGGGATCAGAGGGGCAGGTCAGCGCAATTGTGCTGATTCCTCCCCCACCCACCAACTCCGCCGCAGATCAAACGCATCTTCCAGGAGCCATAAAACTGTTACAGTCAAGCAAGGAAATCCCTGAGTGCCCCCACCCCAATCTCCAGTTTGACACCTCTGGTGGCTTAAGAGATCCTCGGACGAATCCTAAATGCTGCTGCGGGAGGCCGCTGCACCCTCCTTGTTCCCCAGGGACGTGAAAAGAAGGATCGCCTGAGGCTCTAGTCCTTGGGGCCACTGTGTTGGCCCTCTGAGCAGTAATTAGAGGCGACAACGCAGGTCTGGGCTGGGGGGCAGGTCGCGTTGTCGGAGCGGCCTCGAGGAGGGGCCGGGCGTTACCTCCATCCAGAAACTGCTCCTTGAAGTAGACGACGGGTTCGGCAGCAGCCAGGCTGAGAAGGCCGAGCAACAGCGACACGGGGAGCAGCATGGCGGGCCGAGGGGGCGGCGGCGCGTGGACCCTGCAATTCACTTCTCCAACAGCGGCTCTGCAGTAGGGACGGATGTTGGGGCTGGCCGTGAGTTTTTATACATGACCGCCCCTCAAACCAACCTGGCCCTCCCTCTTGGCCCGCCCTCTATGCCTTTCATTGGTCAGTGGCCACGACTCTGACTTTCCATTGGGCTTTCCTTAGCTCAGCAAGTTAGGCTGTGCCTAGGAACGCTGGGTTCCCAGATGGCCGATTTCTATTGGCCTCACCGCTGGCCAATGAATATCGACCACGCGTTTTGGGAGACGCCCACTGCTGAAGTAAGGGCCTCGAGCCCCTCAGGCCAGGTCATGTGACCAGACATCGGCCCAACCTCTACCTCGCCAACACGCGTAGCTTGGGATCTGGAAATTTAAAGAACTCGCGCGAGCACAGGTGTGACCCTGCGCGACTAGGACCCTGCCCCAGCCCCAGCCCCAGCCCCAGCCTCACCTCCTCGGATCCATTCTGCCGGGAGATGTAGGCAAGGTATTCTACCCGCATTTGGGGAACTCTCACTACGACGCGCTGTGTCTGGCTTTCCCTCTCTCTCCTACCGCTTGCACCCAAGGATGAGGCAGAGACGACCAGGTGCTTGGGCTCTGGGGCTTCACTTAACACTTCACCATGGCGTCAAAGTCATGCAGGCCAGCAGAGAGAGAGTGCCAGCAGTCTCCAACATGCGGCTCCTAGTGCCTGGTAACCTGGCAGACTGCTGCTGTGTGACCTGGGGCAAGTCACTTAGCCTCTAATGTCACAGGAGCTCTTGAAAGGCCAGGAGGAGTGACCCTGGGCAGCTGCTGCCCAGCAGAAATGCTTTCAAAGCTTTCGAGGATATCCTGGGACAGAGGGAAGGAAGCCCAGAAGACTCGAAGATACGACTATAGGCTGTAATTCCTATAGGGATTCCTGTAATCCCTACGACTATAGGGCCGGGTTAGGGTAGTCCTTTAGTTGCAGCCTGCCTCTCCTTTACCATCCCTCCCCCAACCCCCTCCACCCCCGCCAGTAAATGAAAGGGGTCGCTCTTTGTGGTCTCCCACAAACGGCCTGGCTTTTGCAATTGAACGGCTAAAGTTGAGAGGGCAGGGGGTTCCGTTGGGGAGGAAAAAAAGAGACAGATGGTAGAGAAGATAAGGTCTAAGGGAGAGGCGCAGGTCCCCTGAGTCCAGTCTTCTGAAGCCAGAACCTCGTTAGTGCCAGCGTGGGGCCGTCTTCAGGAAGGAGGAAGAAGGGCTAGGGGATTTCCCAAACTCTGAACAAAGAGGTCCTGGACCTAGGAACTTGGGAGTGGACTGCGGAAGGGGAGGAGCTGGGAATCTTCGCAAAAAAGGTGAGGAAGGGGTGCATTCCCACTAGTGGTAGAGACTCAGAAAAGGGAGAAATAAGGGGTTTTGCAGAAATTGGGATTCTGCTCCCTCCCCCATGCAGTGTCCAGTATGGCCCAACCTGGCCCCCACTTAGGAGAAGCCCCAAGTCTGGGGTGATCACTCCAGGCCTGCCACTGACCCTCCTGTCTTCCCTCCCTTTCACCAAGTGCAATGGACACATGGATTTGGTGCTTCCTGCACTGTGCTTGGCTTCTTGACTTCACTGTCCCCCAGTGTTCCCTGCAGCACCTGACAGAACAGGCTTAAAACCTATTTGATCTGTGGCAGAAGGAAGGATGCTTGAAGAAATTAAATTTTTAAAAAATGGAGAAAGCGCTTTAAAGGAAAGAAGGGGCCCTGGCTGGCGTAGCTCAGTGGATTGAGCGCGGGCTGCGAACCAAAGGGTTGCAGGTTCGATTCCCAGTCAGGGCACATGCCTGGGTTGCAGGCCAGGCCCCTAGTGGGGGCCACGTGAGAAGCAACCACACATTGATGTTTCTCTCCCTCTCTTTCTCCCTCCCTTCCCCTCTCTAAAAATAAATAAATAAAATCTTAAAAAAAAATTAAATTAAAAAAAAAAAAGGAAAGAAGGGACTTTGAGAAATGAATTCTGAAATTTTTTAAAATCAGGACTTCACTGTAGAGTCAGGATTGGGGGATATTAGTAACCCCATTTTCTAGGTTCAAATAACAATTGTGATGGCTAAATGACCAAAGGAATACTGCTTAGCATTGTGCCTGACATACAATGCACATTCAATTTAGTATTAATAAATACTGTATAATGTGTGAGCACTTTCACAATTCTCACAATAACCTGGACTCATATTATCTCCATCCAAGTGAGGAAACTGAAGTGCATCAAGATTAAGAGATTTGAATGACATAAATAGCAGATCTGGGATTAGAATGTACTTGGGCTGTCTAATAGCATCCACTGGCCACATATAACTGACCATTTGAAATGTGACTGGTACAAACTGAAATGTAATATAAGTGTAAAATACACATCAGCCCTGGCTGCTGTGACTCTGGATTGAGTGCAGGCCTGTGGACCAAAGGTCACTGGTTTGATTCCCAGTCAGGGCACATTCCTGGGTTGCGGGCCAGGTTCCCAACTGGGGGTGTGTGAGAGGCAACTAATTGATACTTCTCTTGCACATTGATGCTTCTCTCCCTTTCCCTCTCTCTAAAAGTAAAATGAAATCTTAATAAAATAAAATACATATCATATTGGACTGGATAGGTAGCTCATTTGGTTAGAGCATCATACCCATATGCCAAGGGAGCTGGTTCAATACCCAGTCAGGGCACATGCAAAAGTCAACCAATGAATGAATGAATAAGTGGAACAGTAAGTCAATGTTTCTCTCTCAAATCAATTTTAAAAATTAATAAAAATATTTTAAAAATTAAAATACATATCAGATTGTTAAGGCTTAGTATGGAAAATTGTAAACTATTTCATTAGTAATGTTATATAGAGTGTTCAAGTCACAGGTGAACATAGCAGTTCTTCAAATTAACTTTACCCATTTTGTTTTTAACGTTGCTACTAGAAAATTTAAAATTGCATTTGTGTCTATCATTACATATCTTTAGGCCAGTGCTGATTTAGACCACGCATTATTGCCCTGACATTGATTGCAGACCATGAGGTAGGGGGTTGAGTAGAATCTGGAGTGTTTACAATTTCTGATTTCCATCTCTACCAGCTCCTTGTAGAGCCATGTGCAAATCACAGCACCCTCTCAGCATCAGCTTTTGCATCTGTGAAATGGGGATTATATCAGTATCTACATCAAAGTTTTGGAAGAAATGGAATAACACACCTGAAGCACTTAACACTGGGTTGGGCACACAGTTGGATGTCCATACAAGTTAGCTGCTACCTGGGCTATAATTAGGTGGGTTCTTCTCCCCTCTATAAATGAGGATGGTCCCTCTGAGCTTCCCTTTGAAAATTTAAAAGTAGTTGACCATAGCAGAAAGATTAGCTCTATAGTGCAAGACAATCCCAGAAGGGTTAAGGGCTCCAAGGTAAAGAGAAGGAGGCAGTCCAAGGTCATACAGCCTGGTGCAGGTGGGATTGAATGAAACTTAAAACAACGTTCTGATCCTCTCCTTGAGATCAATCGGTTTGATCTGTCGAGTCAAGAAGATACCACAAGGCCACCTAAGGCCAAGGTAAGGACTCACCGAGTCTCTTCCACGCTTTAAGGATCAATTGACACACTCAAGATGGTGAGGCCCTTGGCCCTGCAATACGACCAGCACATTCAAGATGGCCGCACACGCTTCGGCGCTGGTTCCGGTTCCCGTCGTTCTGGAGCCGGTTCCGGTTCCGGTGTTTCTGGTCCCGGGCAGCACACGCTGAGCGATAAGGCGACATCCATGGCGGACGGTCCGGTGACGGAAGTGTTGCTGAAGCAGCTAGCGGCGGCCGATGGCGGGCTAGATAGCGCAGATCTGGCGGGCGAGCTGGGCGTGGAGCACCAGGCCGTGGTGGGCGCGGTGAAGAGCCTGCAGGCGCTGGGCGAGGTGAGCCGGGCCTCCTCACTTTAGCACCTACCTCCAGGGCAAACTCCCTCAGGCCTGGTTAGGGGTAACTTTATGTGTTCAATTCGGGATGTGAGGACAGGGAGTTGGGAACTTCCTAAGTGAGGGTCCGGGCACACCGACGTTCCTCAAGCAGGAAATGTCTATTGAGAGCACAATCCATGTTGGTGCTGGGGGGGGCGGGGCGCGGTTACTATGGTGGACGTGGAAGACGCAGGCGCTGCCCTGACGGAGACTGCGGTCTAATGGGGTAGGTACTCACGCGGCCTGAATGATGGAGGAGTCACAGGGAACCCAGAGGTAACAGATGACCCAGCTTGGGGAAAGGGAGAAAATCCCGGAGGAAATGGCAGCTGAGTTGGGTCTCTGCATCGAGAAGGAAAGCCATGACACTTTAGAGATCAATGTGGGGTTATGGGGGAGAGGGTGACAGGTGAGAGAGACCACAGAGCTAGAATTTGCAAAGGCTTTCAGGTCTCTCACAGGGTGGTAGGGAACCATGACAGGAACTGGAGCTAGTCAGAGGTGCGTGCTGCTTACATCACTCTTGGGAAGGACTGCTAGGGGCAGGATCCAAGATGAGGGCAGAGACTGGCACATCCCAAACTAGAGGGCATGGTGTCTGGCTGTAGGGTGGTGGCAGCTGGAAAGGAGAGGTGATTTAGGAGAGGGAATGAAGTGAGATTCATGGCAAGGCAAGGGGAGCATGAATGAAGCCCAGCCTTCCCACTTCACTTCCATAAGTGAAGGCTTTTGGAGCATTCACAGGAGGAGGACCGTGAGGGGCCTGTGGGCCACCCGGGAGGCTGGATCCATGAAGGGAGGACACAGAAAACATATCTGGGCTGTTCATTCATCAGACTTACGTTTTGTGCCCCACTCTGGTTTCAGCTTTATTTGTCATTCAATCCTTGCCATAACTGTAGGTTGATGGTAGTGTTGTTACCCATTTTGCAGATGTGACCACTCCTAACTACTCATCAGTAATTTGATCAGTGTCACTAGAAGGGACCTTCAAACCTGGATTTGAAATTAGGAATTCAGGCAGCAGTGCCCAAGTCTGTCAGTTCGGAGAAAGGATTGAAGCTATGGTGTGTGGGGTGACAGTATCTTGACTGATGTGAAATTGACATTTGTATAGGTCACAGAGGGTCAAATAGTGCCAGAGATTTAATATGGTTCCATCTGACAACAATTGTTATAATAGTAACAATAGAATTTATGCAGGATTTGCTGCATGCTAAACACCCTGCATGCTAAGTATCCTTTCTATATTAGTTCTGTTGCTCTTTAGAACAACCCTGTGAGGTTGAGTCCACCACACCCTGCTCTCATGGATAAGAAAACTTGTTCAGCCCTGGCTGGTGTGGCTCAGTGGATTGAGCATGGGCCTGCGAACCAAAGTATAGTGGTTCAATTCCCAGCCAGGGCACATGCTAGGTTGCAGGACAGTTCCCAGCAGGGGGACACACGAGAGGCAACCGTACATTGATATTTCTCTCCATCTCTCCTTCCCTTCCCTTCTAAAGATAAATAAATAAAGTTTTTTTTTTTTTAAAAAAAAGAAAGAAAGAAAACTTGTTTATGGAAGTTGAGCACCTTTCCTGAGGTCACATAGCAAGTGAGGAGCAGAGCTGGAAATTAGAATGAAGGGGAAGCTAGGACATGTGGGCTCTACATAGCCTTGCCCCTGCCTGTATGACCTGAACCCCATCATCGTGGAGCCTCAAGTTCCTGTGTATAATGTGGACCTCTGGGACCTTTCTCTAACTCTTCAGGCCCTGAGATGCAGACACATAAATGTGAAGACAAGTCAGTTCATCTGAGACCTTGAAAGTCTTCCCTAAATTTAAAAAAAAAAAAACTTCCCTAGGTTCAAAAGTGATAGAATTTCTCTTCTGCCAGGCAACACTCTTAGTACTTTACTTCACCCTGGGAAGTATGAATCACATTAATTGTTATCCCAGTGTTACAGAAGGGAAACTGAGGCTCAGCAAGGGAAGATCACTTGGCTGGGAAGAGGGGCAGCTGTGATGTGAAGCCAGCCTTAGTGATTATGCTTTGACCTTGGCTCCAGTGCTGTGTGTGACAAGAGGGCGCCTGGCACTAACCCTGCCCCTGCCTCTGCCTTTTTTTTTCCTGCAGATCATCGAGGCTGAGCTACGTTCCACCAAGCGCTGGGAGCTTACTGCTGAGGGCGAGGAGATTGCCCGAGAGGGCAGCCATGAGGCCCGGGTGTTTCATAGTGTGCCCCCCGATGGCCTGGCCCAGAGCGAGCTCATGGTAGGGCCATGGGTGGGTGGGCAGAGCCTAGGGAGGTGATGATGGGGTAAAGGTGGCCCTTGTGCCCTCTCACTGCAGCCTTGCTCCCCCAGCGACTGCCCAGTGGCAAGGTGGGCTTCAGCAAGGCCATGTCCAGCAAATGGATCCGCGTGGACAAGAGTGCTGCTGATGGGCCCCGGGTTTTCCGAGTGGTGAGTCTCTGTGGGTGAATAGGTACACCTCTGGCCCTCACAGCCACTCACAGCCATCATCCCATTATCCATCTCATCATCACGGCAGGTGAACAGCGTGGAAGATGAGGTACAGCGGCGGCTCCAGCTGGTCCGGAGTGGGCAGGCTGAGAAGCTGAGCGAAAAGGAAAAGAGTGAGCTCAAGAAGAGGAAGCTGCTGACTGAAGTGTGAGTGGTGGCCACCCCCATGCTCACACCTGTCACCTGTGTGGCCCTGAGATAGGACAAGGGAAGGGAGAGCTATTCTGGCCACACTTGGCCATGGATTTTGTCAGCACCTCTTCACATTATAGTTGTCAAGCACACAGGCCAGGCCCATGCCACCTCAGGGCCTTGGCATTTGCTCTGCCTTCTGTCAAGAATGATTTTCCTGCTGATCTTCAAGGCAGGTTCCAGCATTCAACCTCTGTTCATGTGTCCAGGGGCTACCTTTTTTCCCTGCAAGCTCCACAAAAGCCACTCACTTCTAGTCTGTTTATTTCTTTCATAGTCCTAAACACTGTCTGAAATTGATTGAATGCTGGGACCTGGACAGCTGGGTTCTCTGCTCTCACAGGGTTGAGTCCCCTTTCATAAGACACTGAATGGAGGTGGGCTGCCCAATCCAAGTTCCAGCTCTGCCACTTACTAGCTCTGTGACCTTAGCTAAGCACTTAATCTTTCTAGGATTCAGTTTTTTAATCTGTAAAATGGCCCCTTTTCACAGGATTATGGGTAACTTCAGTGGAATAGGATAAGTTTATCTGTGTAAGCTTTACCTGTTATTATCACTCCTAACTGTATGCTTTTCCTTTTTAAAGATTTTACTTATTTCTTTCCTTTTAAACAGAGGGGAAGGGAGAGAAAAGGAGGAAGAGAAGCAGGTTGGTTGCCTCCTGCATGCCTCCAACCAGAGACCTGGCCCACAACCCAGGCACCTGCCCTGACCAGGAATTGAACCTGCAACCTTTTGGTTTGCAGGGCAGTGTCCAACCCACTGAGCCACACCAGTCAGGTACCAGCTGTCTGCTTATTGCCTTGAACGGGCTCTGGTACACAGTAAGTTCTCAATAAGTTCTTGTTAAATGAATAAGTTAATGAACTCAGGATATAGATGGGTGCCAATAAAAGGATTTCCGGGTAACATTAAATATCAGGAAAAAACTAAAGCAGCCTTGGCTGGTGTGGCTTGGTTGGAATGTTGTCCTATACACCTAAAGGTCATGGTTTGATTCCCAGTCAGAGTACGTACTTAGGTTATGGGTTCAGTCCCCAGTCAGGGGACATATGGGAGGCAACCAATCGATGTTTCTCTCTCATTCCCTTCTTCTCTCTCTCTCCCCCCACCTCTCTAAAATCAACAAATAAAAATTAAAAAGAAAAAGAAGAGAAAGCAGAATGACTTGGTGGTGGGTAGTGTTGGGGTCAGCATCATTTGGGAGATTAAATGAAGAAGTTGATAGTGATGTCCTCTTCCCTCTTCTGGCCTCAGGACCCTGAAAACCTACTGGGTGAGCAAAGGCAGTGCCTTCAGCACCAGCGTCTCCAAACAGGAGACGCATCTGAGTCCAGAGATGATCTCCAGGTAGGGGCGGCCCCAGGGTCAAGGGTTGGTGGGTGGTGAGGGTGGGTGGTCCCCCACCAGGCCTATGTACCCTGTGTCCTCATCCACAGCGGCTCTTGGCGGGACCGAACCTTCAAGCCCTACAATTTCTCAGCCCATGGCATCCTCCTTGACAGCGGCCACTTGCACCCCTTACTAAAAGTCCGCACCCAGTTCCGGCAGATCTTTCTGGAGATGGGGTGAGCATGGGGCCAGGGGTGGGGCTGGGCCAGTCCTGGACACAGGCAGGGTAGTAAGGCCACATCTCCCACCAGGTTCACTGAGATGCCAACTGACAACTTCATTGAAAGCTCCTTCTGGAATTTTGATGCACTTTTCCAGCCCCAGCAGCACCCAGCACGAGACCAGCATGACACTTTCTTCCTGAGAGGTGGGTGGGCCTGCCATGCCATCAGAGGTGCTGGGCCTGGGCAGAGCCTTTGGGTGGTGTACCCTTTTACCAAATAAACTCCGCCTGCCCTCCTGACCACCTCAGGGCACTGCCTCTGCTGTGCCTTCTGCTGACCACTGTCTTCTGGATGTTCGTAGTGGGCTCTGGTATCAGATGTTCATGTGCCATCTTAGAGAAGCCATTCCTGACATGCCTTGGTCCCCATTCATTTCTTTTTTTTAACAGTTCTTAGTGCTGTTTGAAATTGGATGACTTTCCACAGTGGTTGTCTCTCCCACCAGAAGAAGGAGGTCCGGTGACACCAGTAAATCCCCACTACCTGGCCAGGATCAACAGCGTCATTGCCATTGTTATTGTCACAGCACCCCAAACTTACTAAGCACTTCCTATATGCTAGTTGCTCTTCTAATCTTCCTGCCAACTATAGGAAGTAATACTGTCAGCTCCTGTTACTTACAAGGACACTAGGGCTCAGAGAGGGAACTACACTGCTCAGGATCCCGCAGCTTGTAAGTGGTGGAGCTTTTCTGGCACATCAGAATTGTGTCTCTAAAAGGGGATCTTAAGAATTTATACATCCCCACAACAAATGGTTGCTGAACTCCTCCTGTGTGCCAAGGTTTCTTTTCAATACCTGGGTCACAGCCATGAATGAGAAATAAATCTTTGCCTTGGTGAGACCTGCATCCTGGTAGGGGAGACATTATAAATTCTGAATAAGCTGTAATTGCAGTAATGCAGGATGGCAGTAAATGCAATGGGGCAAATTGGCATGGAAGAGGAGCTGTCAGGTTTTTTTTTTTAGTTTTTGCTTAAGCAAAGACTAAAGGAGGCTGAGAATGACCTATATCTGGAGAAGGGAAGTTCCAGGCAGAGAGAATGGCCCCAGTGCAAAGGCCCTGGGGCTGGAACATGCCTGGTGTGCTCACAGATCAGCTGGGAGGCTCTGTGGCTGGAGGAAGTGTTGAATTAGGATTGGGAGGGACAAGGGCAGGGAGTTGACTGGGGGCCACAGAGGAGACTTTGGCTGTTTCTCAAAGTAAGATGAGAGCTGTGGAAGGTTCTGAGCAGACAGGCATATGCTTGACTCAGGTATTCCTGGATGCCCTCTGGCTGCAATGGCAGGTGAGGGTGGGAGCCACACCTGTTACTGTCTGTTCTCTGTTCCCTGGCTGTTTGAGAAATCCTGCATGACTGGGTGATGCTCTGTCCTTCCCAGATCCAGCTGAGGCCCTGCAGCTCCCCATGGACTATGTGCATCGGGTCAAGCGGACCCATTCCCAGGGTGGCTACGGCTCACAGGGGTGAGGCAGGACCAGGACTTCAGGGTGTTGTGGGGAAGGAAGTTGGGGACCTAAGGACATCAGCATGGACTTCCGGATTTCCTCCTGAAGGTACAAGTACAATTGGAGGCTGGATGAGGCCCGGAAAAATCTGCTGCGCACACACACCACAGCAGCCAGTGCCCGTGCCCTCTACCGTCTGGCCCAGAAGGTATGGTTAGGCCTGGGCAGTGTGGGGACAGGGAGGGGACTTCATACTTACCTTCTGACCCATGCCTTGGCCTGGCCTGCCTGTCACCCCCAGAAACCCTTTACGCCAGCCAAGTACTTCTCCATTGACCGTGTGTTCCGGAATGAGACCCTGGATGCCACACACCTGGCCGAGTTCCACCAGATCGAGGGGGTTGTGGCTGACCATGGCCTCACTCTGGGCCACCTCATGGGCGTCCTTCGGGAGTTTTTCACCAAGCTGGGTGAGCAGGCCGGCCAGGGCAGGTGGTATTGGTGAGACTGCAGAATGACATCTGGGTCACCAGCCTTGTCTTCCACCCAGGTATCACCCAGTTGCGCTTCAAGCCAGCCTACAACCCCTATACCGAGCCCAGCATGGAGGTGTTCAGCTACCACCAAGGTCAGGGTGGGACCTGGTACTGTGGTAGGGAGGGATGTCTGAGGCTGCCCCCTCTTAGCCCAGATTCCCTCACTGCCAAGCCCACACCCTGCCTCCCATACTCACTGCCTGGCCCAACATCACCCACATCCTTTTTCTGCCCCCACAGGCTTGAAGAAGTGGGTAGAGGTTGGGAACTCTGGGCTCTTCCGTCCTGAAATGCTGCTGCCCATGGGGCTCCCTGAGAATGTGTCAGTCATTGCCTGGGGCCTCTCCCTGGAGCGGTGAGTTCCCAAACCACTTAGCGCATGCTTGGCTGCTTTGCCTAGATGACTTGCCAGGTGTGGGGGCCCGCAGACCTTTGGTACTATCCATTCATTCATTGAGAAACTTCAGTGAACATCTGCTGTGGGCTGTGTTCTCTGCTGTGAATGAGTAGCACACACCCTTGCCTCTTCTGGGGTTCTAGTAGAGTAAGCATGCTGTGTTGTTTGGAGGCCTCTCTGGCTTCAGGGAGAAAGGAGGTGGGGAGGTGATAGGGCAGGTTGATCAAGGCCCTGTGGACCACAGAGAGGACTTGGGCTTCTACTCTGAGGAAGGTGAGAGCTCTCAGAAGTTCTGATCAGAGAACAGGACCTGACCTAGTGTTAAAGCATATTCCCTCTCTTCCTTAAGCCCAACAATGATCAAATACGGCATCAACAATATCCGTGAGCTGGTAGGCCACAAGGTGAACCTGCAGATGGTGTACGACAGCCCCCTGTGCCGCCTGGATGCTGAACGGGCATCCCCACAGACACAGGAGGCCGCATGACATGGGCCACCCTGAATAGGCTGCCTGCCCTGAGCCCCTGCTGCCCAGTCCCTTTGCATCCCTGGCCAGTGGACCCCCTTCTATTTATGAGGCCTCTGTGACTATTTATGAGGCCTCTGTGAGGCTCTCACCCTACTCCTCATATCTCCTCTTCCTTACGTGCCTCAGGGTCCCAGGGGCAGGGGAGCAGTTAGCTCATTTGTTCTGATGTCCATCTATGAGGGTGGGCCCTAGGGACCCCTGCAGATTGGCTAATAAAGTGGGCATTTGTCCTCATCTGGTGCCTTTCCTTAGGGGTGGTGGGGTTCTGTCGGCTCTTCGCAGTTCAGAGTGCTACTTGATGGGAGGGAAACCTGGGTACTAGTGGGAGGGATGTTGGAATGGGGTCACGGATCCTCAGAGCCTCCTGGTCAGTTTCATCCAGTCTCCCCTGGAAAAGATGAGCTCTTTCAGGAATTTACTAATCACCTACTGGTACCAGGCCCTCTTTGGGAGGGCAAGCAAGCTAAGCTTTTAAAAGCTGCCCCTGCCCTCCTTTTAAACATATTTTTAGACCAGTTTTAGGTTCACAGCAAAATCAAGTGGAAGGTACAGAGATTTCCCACATATCCCCTGCCTTCCCACCTGCACAGCCTCCCCCATTTTCAACATCCCCACCAGAATGGTGCTGTTGTCAAAACTGATGAACCTGTATTGAGGTCCACCATTATGGTATCACACACAGTATTTTTCACTACCCTGACTACCCAGGTCGCCTGTGCTCCACCTGTTCATCCCTCTAGCTTCCCCAAAACTGCTTTAAAAATCTCATAAGCCCAGAATAGAGAAAAGATACAGTTTTGTATCTTTGCTGCTATCCTACAGTGTTTAGAATCTCACACTTGAGCTTCTTCTGTATGTTTTTGTGGAGTGCTTTTGTGGAACTAATTTTAAAGCAAATCCCAGCTGCCATGTCACTCACCCCACATCTTTAGGGGCAGTGCACTTTTGAAAATACAGAGTTTCTTGGGTAATCACAAGGCCACTGGCTCACCCAGTGAAGTTGACAAGTCAGCTGAGGCCATGGGCATCACCGGTTCCAGGGCCCTATGGGTACCAAGCTCCTGATAGCTCTTCAGTTAAATCTTTTTCTCTATTTCATATTAAATAATTCAGTCACACAGAAAAATACTGATTCGTGGAATAAATGCATACTTCCTAAGTGCCAGCACTGTTCATGAGCTGAAACCTTCGCAGTGGGCAAAGTAGACTCAGGTCCCTGTTTTCAGGAGCTGTCATGAGGGGAGGGTGCTCTGGAGATGTGATAAGTAAATACAGAAGTGGAGAGAGGTAAAGGCCTCACTGAAAAATAACTGAGGATGAAGAACATATACAATATAAACCATAATTTAGTAACAATCAAGAATCACTCCACCCCACCCTTGCTTCAATCAAATCTGATCATTAACTATAGTATTTGCTTTGGACCTATGTGACCAGTGGGTTTGAAGACCCCATGGGCTTGTCTGAGTTCCTTTCATCCCCACCCTGATGAGGTTATTGCTCCCTCCTGAAATTGGGTGTTTATCATTCTCATGTTTGAATCTTTTCCCTATTTTTATGTATTACTTACCAAGACATGGTTTCATTTCTGCATGTTTTTAAAAGTTATACAAATGATGCACCATAAAAATCATCCTGCCCTGGCTGGTGTGGCTCAGTGGATTGAGTGCTGGCCTGTGAACCAAAAGGTTGCTAGTTGATTCTCACTCAGGGCTCATGCCTGGGTTGTGGGCCATGTCCCCAGTGGGGAGCTTGTGAGAGGCAACTACACATTGATGTTTCTCTCCCTCTCCTTCTCCCTCTATTCCCCTCTCTAAAAATAAATAAATTTTTCAAAAAAATTTAAATGAAAAAAATTTTAAATCATTCTATATCTTGTGTGTTGTTTTTGTTTGGGTTCCGTGTGCTTGTGTTTGTGCATGCTTAACAGTAAGGCTTTGAGGTTTTCCTTGGTAGATTAATCCTCCAATTTTCGAGTCTGATGATGAGGGAAGATGTATTTTGTTTAACTTGTGGTTTTACCACTAAATACTAACAGAGTTTACTGTTTATTAAACTCTGGTTATGTTCCAGATGTTTTATCCCTGAAACCCTTACAATAGCTGGATATATATATATATATATATATTTTTTAAATTAATCTTAGGGAGAAAGAAGCATCAATTTGTTGTTCTAACTTATTTATGCATTCATTGGTGTGTTCCCTGACCTGGGGTTGAACCTACAACCTTGGGGTATCAGGACTATCCTCTAACCAACTGAGCTACCTGGCCAGGGCCTAATAATACCCAGGTGTTTTAGATTTTATTACCTTGGTAGTAGAAGACGGTGGGTTTTGAGAGAGTGGCAGTTTTATGATTATCGTTGCAGGTAAGAGAACTCAGATTCAAATCCATGTTTTCCAGAATGTAGGTGTCAAGATGTGTGCTCTAGGTGTGTGTGGCCTAGGACAGACTCCCAGAAGGGCTGAGCAATGTGAATGGCTTCCCACTGCCTCCTCCACATGGACACTGACAGGCATCCCAGAGAAAACTCCACCTTTTTCCCAATGAATTGGAACAAAATTCCAACTCTTTACCTTTCCCCCTAACCCTGCCTCTACCCAACCACAGCCTCCCATAATCCGTGCTCTTTCCTCCCAACAGGCCTTGTAGCTGCTCTTCAATCTCACTGAGCTTGCTTCCACCTCAGGGTTTTTGCACACACCTATTCAAATCTGCCCAGTTTTTTTATTTGGGTTTGTTTTATTATTGAGTTGCAAGAGTTCTTTGTAGATGCTAGTACAAGTTCTTAGATTTATATTTTGCATATATTTTCCCCCAGTCGGTGGCTTCTCGTGTGCCAACAATAATATTGTTACGATTAAGGTGTTACTGTTATTACTATTATTATCAAAGGACATGGGGTACAACTCTAAGGGCCAGACCCCACCATGCTTTCGAAGAGCTTCCAGCTCTCAGAGCGCACAGGTACCTGATTCAAGGAGGTAACTGCATAAACTTTTTCACCGGAGGCGGTAAATCTAAAATCAGGGAACAAGGGTCAGAATTTTTTAATTGAAAAGATTTCTTTGGGTAGAGTAGATGAACTGAAACGTAATGAATAAACGAAGGGTCCACTACATTTCCGCTACACGAGTCAGCCCCGCAACCTCAGAAGCACGCATGCGCGCGCAGACTCCTCCGCCGACCCCACGCTCGCAACCAGAAGCTCCCGCTGCGCGCGCAGCCTGAAGACCGCGCAACGGCTCAACCGCCGTTTACAGTGCGCGCGCACGTTCCCAGAGAGAAACCGTGTCAGAGGAGCGCGCCGCAGCGGGTCCCAGGGCCCGGGGTGGGGCCAGCGCGTGCGCAGAAGGCTTAGAAGAGAGGCGGGAAAAGACAAGATGGAGCGACAGGCAGTACGCGACACTTGTTTCCTTCGCGCGGGCGGCGGGCGGACAGGCAGGGAACGGCGGCGATCTGGGGCTTCCACTTCGGACCCGGGTCCAGCCACTTGTCTTCTGCCATTCGGGTCCTGCCGGACCCCGATTTCCTGACTGACTGACCAGGACCTGACTGATGGACTATGTGACTGACGCGCTGACAGCAGGGCCAGAAAGACAGGCCCGGCCTGTGGCAGAAGCAGTTTAGAGAGCGACTCAGACACCCATGTGCCGCACCAGTATCCCTTTTATCTTACCTCTTGTCCTTCCTCGAAGAATCGACCCAACCAGTTAGGAGCCTGGACATCCTGAAGCCCCTGCCCTCACGCCAGCCCCTCCAGGTCTCCCCGCCTCTGTCCTCCAGGCGCAGGGTTCCCCCACCTCAAGCCCTCGACCTCATGGTGTGCGCCCCAGCTCCGCCCGTCTCTTCTGTGGGTCCCCACCATGTTGCAAGCAGGTGCCCAGGGTCAAAGGGGCAGGAGGAAGGGCTGACCACCACTTGCAACCCTCCCTCCTTCAGCTTCTCAAGTGCTGACTGTGCTCACAGGTGGACATACCCCACGCAGAGTGCAAGGACCAGGAGCCACGGCCTTTGGGGGACAGCAAGGAGCAGCAGCAGGGCGCAGAGAGCCATGAAGAGGAAGTTGGTCGGGGGCCACCTAGGTGAGGAAGCCCCTAGCCCAGTGGTTCCAAACAGTGCCTTGGGGCCTTCTTCACCCCTTTCTACCCCAAGACCCAGTGTCTGCTCTTGGTGCATTTGTTCCATGTATTGGTTGCGCAGCTCTCATGTGCCTAACATGGGGCTAATTGCTGGGGACAGACCAGTGAGTTGACACTCTCTAGAGCGGGAGACAGATTGTAAACTCAGGAATATACAGTAGTCAGTCAATGCTAAGTGCTATGGGAAAAAATTAGGGAGACAGTAACAGGTAGCCTATTTAGATCCGAAGAGGGTCAGGGCCCCTCCTTGGTGGAGGAGGTGACAAGTAGACCATGCAGATAGGGAGAACTATGTTTCAGGCAGGGAAATAACAGCTGCAAGGGCCTGGAAGGATGACTGTGCTGGAGCAGTGGAGAGGGAGATAGTATGAGATACAGTCAGACAGGTAATGGGACTTTGGATGTTAATTATACCCATGAAAAGTTTTGGAATAGAGGAGTGATGTGAAGTGACTGCAGCAGGATGCAGACTAATGTTAATGAATTTGTGTTGGAACACATGTGGATGCCTCTGCAGAGTTGAGTTGTTGCAACTGGTGCTAAATGGGCACAGAGCTGAAAGATTTACTAACTGGACTTTCGTAGAAATTTGCAGTCCTCTGGACTAAAGTATTAAAAGACTCCCTCTGGCTACCATGTAGAGAATAGATTGTTAGGGCAGGAGTGGAAGCTGGGAGACCAGTAAGGAGGCAATTGGAATAATCTTGGTGCAAGATAACTCTGACTTGACCCATGGTGACTCTATGGAGGTGATGAAAAGTGGTCAGATTCTGGATATATTTAAGAAGCTAGAAAGCCCTGACTGGGTAACTGAGTTGGTTAGAGCATCATCCTGGTACGCCAAGGTTGCAGGTTCGATCCCCAGTCAGAGCACATGCCAGACTCAACTAATGAATGCATAAATGCGTGGAACAACAAGTCAGTGTTTCTCTCTCAAAAAAAAAATCAATAAAGAATCAATCAGTGAATGCGTAAATAAATGGAACGACAAATTTTTGTCTCTCTAAAATCAACAAAAAATAAAAATCAATTAAAAAGCTAAAACAAAAAATGTTAATGAATTAGATGCTGGAGTAAAAGGAAGAGCAGTGTCAGGGATGACAAAAAAGGTTTTGTCTTGCACATTTATTAATTCATTTATTTTTTTTTATTTATTTTTTTTTAAAGTGGTTGATTGTGGTGGAATCTCAGTGGCTGTTGATGGTAATGGTATTTTTTTTTAAATATTTTATTTATTTATTTTTATTATTTATTTATTTATTTATCTTTAGAGGGGAAGGGAAGGAGAGAGGGAGAGAAACATCAATGTGTGGTTGCCTCTTGTATGTCCCCTGCCGGGAACTGGCCTGGCAACCCAGGCATGTGCCCTGACTGGGAATCGAACCGCGATCCATTGGTTCGCAGGCCCGCGCTCAATCCACTGAGCTACACCAGCCAGGGCTTAATTCATTTATTAATTCACCAAATATTTATTGAAGGTTAGCTTTGGCTAGACCAGACAGGGGATACAGCAGTGAACACATCAGAATCCTTGCTCTCTTGAACCTGACTTTCTTTCACTTAGTAATATGTGTGCATTTAACATCCCTCCATGTCTTTTCATTTCTTTTAAAGACATTTCTTAAAATTGATTTGAGCGAGAAAGAGAATGATCTATTGGTTGCTTCTTGTATGTGCCCTGACTGGGGATTGAACCTGCAATCTCGGTGTATTGGGATGATGCTCTAACCAACTGAGCTACGCTGCAGGGCCCATTTCTTAATGGCTTATTTCTTTTTAGCAATGAGTAGTATTCTACTGTGTAGATGTACCACAGTTTATTTATCTATTTACCTATTGAAGGACATCTTGGTGGCTTCCAGGTTTTGGCAGTTTTGAATAAAGCTGCCATAAACATTCATGTGTATCTAAGTTTTCAATTCCTATAGATATTTATCAAGAAGCACAATTGCTAGATCATATGGTAAGAGTATGTTTGTTTTGTAAAAAACTGCCAAACTGTCTTCCAAAGTGGCTGTACCATTTTATATTCCCATCATCAATGAATGAGAGTTCCCATTGCTCCACATCCTCATCAGCACTTCTCAATGTTTTGAATTTTCACCATTCTAACTGGATGTGTAGTGGTATCTCATTGGTTTGTTGATTTGCAGTTTCTGGATGAGGTATAAAGTTGAACATATTTTCATACGCTTTTTTTGCCATCTGCATATCTTTTTTGGTGGAGTGTCCGTTCAGGTCTCTTGCCCATTTTTTGATGGGGCTCTTTTCTAACTGTTGAGTTTTAATTGTTCTTTGTATATTTTATTTATCTATTTTTAATATTCACCTGAGGACATGCTTATTGATTTTAGAGAGAGGGGAAGAGAGGGATGGAGAAAGAGAGGGAGAGAAACATCGATCGGTTGCCTTCTGAACGCACCCAACCAGGGGACTGAACCTACAACCTAGGCACATGCTCTGCCTGGGAATTGAACCTGTGACCTTTCAGTTTTCAGGACAATACCCAACCAAGTGAGCCATACCAGCCAGGGCTCTTAGTATATTTTAGATACGAGTCCTTTATCAGATCTGTGTTTTACAAAGACTTGCTCCCAGTCTGTAGCTTGTCTTTTCATTCTCTTAACAATGTCCTGTGTAGGACAGAAATAATTAATTCTAATGAAGTCAAATTAATCAGTTTTTGGTGTTTGTATCCAGGAAATCATCATCAAAACCAAGGTCACCTAGATTTTCTTCTGTTATCTTCTACGAGTCTTATAGTTTTGTGTGTTATATTTAGATCTATGATCCATTTTAAGGTTTTTCTGCATGTGGATGTCCACTTGTTCCAGCACCATTTATTACAAAGACTCTCCTTTATCCATTGAATTTTATTTGCTTCTTTGCAAAAATCAAGTTACTATATATGTGTGGGCTCTATATTCTGTTCCATTGATTTATAGTTTGTTCTTTCACCAGTACCACGCTATCTGGATCATTGTAGCTGTATGGTAAATCTATGTAAAGCATCAGTCCTTTGACTTTGTTCTTCAGTATTGTGTTGGCTATTCTGAGTCTATTGGCAAGCTGGCTTTCTAAAAGAGACATAGATGATTTTTTTAAAAAAAGAATGTGATTTCAGCTGGTGGTAAGTGATTTGAAGAAACAAAGCAGAGTAAGGCGTGACTAAAGTGATAGGGAGTTAAGAGTAGTTGGAGAAGACCCTAAGGAGGTCACATGAGAAGCAGCCAGTCAGGAAGTATCTGGGGGCCCAAACATGCCAGCAGAGCACTTAGTCCCTGAGGTAGAAATAAGCTGGGTGTGCTCATAAAACAGCAAGGAGGCCAGCATGTCAGGCTGAATAACATTCCATATTGTGGATCTACCACATTTTATTTTTTCATTCGTTGGTTGATGGACATTTGGATTGTTTCCACTCTTTGGCTCTTGTGAATAATGCTGCTGTGAACATCCATGAACATGTTTTGGCATGGATATAAGTTTTCATTTCTCTTGGGTAGATATCTAGGAGACAAATTTCTGGGGCAGAGAAGAAATATGTTCGGGTTCCTGTTATAAAGACACGAGCAGCTTTGTGGAGGATGGGTGGGCAGGGGTCTGAAGGGATGTGAGGAGATCAGGTGAGAGGCTCCTGTGGGGGTGGCATCTAGCAGAACAGATGGAGAAAAGCTCTGGGGGGCAGGGTCTTTTGTGAGGCATGAGGAAGGGGATGAGCCCAGGATGTTTCCCCACTTGTGTGCTCAGAAAACAGTGAGAAGGCTGGCATGTCAGGTGTTGTGATTGGCAACAGAGATACCCGAATCCTGGTGTGTTGTAGTGTGCTGGAGCTGGTTCCTACCAGCTCACAAGCTCAGTTGCCCTCATCTCTTCCCAACCTGGCATTTAGCAACTTCATATTGGTAGCTTGAAATTGGCTATAGTAGGAGTTTTCCTACCATGGAAATTGTCAAACACTACAAATCAGGGCTTTATTCTCCCCTCTGCCCACCCAGAGAGCCAGTTGCTAAATGCTTACCAGCATACCACTAGCTCCCCGCTTTCTGGCTTGGGGTAATTTCCACTAGGTGGGGGTTTCACTGACAGAGACAAAAGCACAAGTTTCATTTGCCCTTGTTGAGTTTGAGGTGGCCAGGGACATGCACATGAATGTGTCCAGATACAGTTGAACTTTCTGACCCCACAGCTCAGGAGGGCCAGGGGCAGGAGATGGCACTGTGGGACTCACTGTTTTAGTGGCAGCTGTGGAGTGCATGAGCTCATCACCCAGGGAGAGAGTGAGAGGAGGCCAAGCTCAGGAAAGGACCCTGAGGACTCCAGGCCTGAAGCTGGCTTCCTCCACCTCCCAGATTCTAGGTTGTAAAGCCGTCTATAGGGTGGGATGGCTTCCAGGTGTGTGCTGTCACATGGAGACCAGGAAAAAGAAGGAAATGACTGAAGCCGTTTGTTTGATAACATCTTCCTGCAAATAACATGTTTAGACCTGATCTAAGTGGTGAAGAGACACAGGTAATTGCAAATCATTGTGAGACTTTAAGGATATCCACAGGAGCTTTGGGTGGAAAAATAGATGGATGAGAACCAGTGCAAGTTATTTAATAGGTCTAGCAGCAGACACTTGGCAACATGATTAAAATGTGAACATATTTCAGGAAACAAAAGCAGGGGGTGAGGAACGGGCTCAGCGGCTTCTATTTAAACCTTCCCTCTTCCTGGCTATACTTCAGCAAAACCTCATTTTGCCTAAGCGCCAGAGATTCTGTTGTGTTCTCCTTGATATTTGATTAGGTGACCTCCCCTCCTGGGACTGCCACCTGTGGTGGTCATAAGTGGCTGGTGGATTGTTTACTTGTATATATCTGTTAAAGGCTATCGAGGGAACCTGCAACCAACAGGCAGCTCTGGCTCACATGCTAGCCAGTCAAGGTGTACTTGTAATGAACAGACAGTCTCTTCTCTTAGATAAGGGGTGTCAAACTCATTTTCACCAGGGGCCACATCAGCCTCGAGGTTGCCTTCAAAGGGCAGAATGTAACTTTAGGACTATAAATGTAACTACTCCTCAACTAGGGGCAAGGAGTTCGGCACTGCCGCTGGGTAGAAACAAGGTGCCGGGCTGGATAAAATGAGGTGGGGGTGCCAGGTTCGGCCTGCAGGCTTTGCATTTGCCACCGGTGTCTTAGACCCATTTCCTGTGCTGTTTCAGTGCCCCCTACCAGACTGGGCCCTGCTTGGAAACTGTCGTCATCCTCCCAGCCGAATGAGAGACTCCTTAGAAAGACAGAACATAATACATGAGCATGGAGGTGTGTTCATAGTCCCAACTTCAGTTCCTCACCACCATCCCTGCTGTGTTGGGCCCACTTCCATTCCCTGGCCTTTGTCCAGGGTTTGGCAACAGAAGCAGGCCTGGGAAGGGGGAAGCCAACAGAGAGGACACCATGCATTTTGTTTATTAAAGTTAATTGGTGAATGCAGGCCCAGGGAAGACTCTGATTCATTAACATTCTGATTAATATGCAGCTGCTGAGTATTAAGAAAAATGAAATGGACAGGAGTGAATCCCAGAGGAGAGGTTGAAAAAAAAAGAGGCTTTTTGCAGACATCTGATGCAGGCTTTTGTCTCACAGTGAAATTTGAATGAGCCTAATTCAAATGATCTTTCACGTTTGCATAGCACCTCAAAGACTGGTTTCATCTTCATCATTGAAGCAACTTTGAGCCATTAGCAGCTTAGGCAGGTTGTGAGCAATTACATAAAAAGAAGCACCTGGTGTTATCATTGATTTTAATTTCAGGATTCTTACACTGCTGAATCAACAACTGTAGGTACAAGGAGACTTTCCCACAGGAATGTTACACCAAGCTCCTCTCATACTGTAGTTCATTCATTTAGGTATTCAGCAGTCTCCCCACCCCCAGCCTGCAAAGCACCCTGGAGGGAACCTTTCTGAACAGACTGGGAGTGTTGTGATCCAGAAGCAAAGGTGCTGTGTGGGTGCACTAGCAGAAGCTCTGAATGTTACCTCGTAAAGTTGGCAGAAAGGGAAAGTCATTTCAGGCAAAGGCTGATAGATTTGATGAAATTGTAGAAAGTTCCAAATTGCTGGGAGTGAAGGGTGGAAAGAAAAAGAGGCCCAGGGTCCAGGAAGGCCTTGGGTGCTATGCTGGGAAATTTAGACTTGCTTCTGTTGCTGGTGGGGAAGGGCTTTTATAGGCTGTGGGAGCAGGAGTGGGACATCAAGTTGTAGTTCTTTTTTTTTTTTTTTTTTTTTTTTAAGATTTTATTTATGGCCCTGGCTGGTGTGGCTGAGTGGATTGAGTGCCGGCCTGTGAAGCAAGGGGTCGCTGGTTCGATTCCCAGTCAGGGCACATGCGTGGGTTGCAGGCCAGGTCCCCACTGTGGGGCATGTGACAGGCAACACATTGATGTTTCTCTCCTCCTCTTTCTCCCTCCCTTCTGCTCTCTCTAAAAATAAATAAATAAAATCTTTAAAAATATATATTTTATTTATGCAGGGTGGAGGGGAATGATGGGGGAGAAATGGGACAACTGTAATAGCATAATCAATAAAATATATTTTTAAAAAAACACCAATAAAAAAAAAGAAAAGAAATTCTGGTTGTTTAAGCCTCCAAAAAAGATTTTATTTATTTATTTTTAGAGAGAGGAGAAGGGAGGGAGAAAGAGGGAGAGAAACATCGATGTGTGAGAGATGTATTGCATGCCCACAAGCCAGGCATGTGCCCTGATGCATAATTGAACCCAAGACCCTTTGGGTTTGCAGGCCTGTGCTCAATCCACTGAACCACACCAGATAGGGCTCAGGTTTCAGTTCTAAGGTTGCTGGGGCCCAGGTGAGAAATGATAGGTACAGGGTTGCAAATGATTAAATGAAGAGATGATAGATTTGAGAGAGGTTAAGGAGGTGGAAATGAGAGGGTTTCGTGACAGGATATAGGAGGACTGGAAAAAGCCAAGCTCCAGATTCACTGCCAAGTTTCTGGCTTGGGAACCAGGTGGCTTTTGTAAGGGGAGGAAAATTATTTTAGTATGCAAATGTGGAGGAGTTTGAGATGCTTCTGGGGCAGCCAAGTGGAGAGGGCTGGGAGATAGTTAGTAAGTCATCGTTGGGGGCTTAGGAAAGAGGTGTGGGCTGGGGACTATAAGTTAGGGAGACATGGAAGTGTGGACGGTAATGAAAGCCCCTGCTAGTCATTCATTTTTTTGGACACACTTTTATTACTCCTACCATGACAAGTAGATATGGGTTTATGAAGATGAATGAAGCCTGGCCAGGCCCTCCTGAAGGCTAGAAGGAAGGCTGAAGTTCAGGCAGTGACCCTGTAGGTGCTGTGTGCACATAACCCAGCCAGAGAAGAGTTTCTAGAAGAGGCAGGACTCAAGGAAAGGGACTGCTGGCATATTCCTGGCTACAAGTGGGCCTTTGGGGAATGATAGATTGTGCATTATTAGAGGAGGGGTGGAGTGTTGAGGGGTTGGCAGGAGAAGTCAGCAGGGAGGATATATGGGGCTGGCTGTGGAGCAAGGGTGTGCACAAAGGTATAAAGGGAAGAGAGTGAGACCAAGGACAGAGCCTAAGGACACTGAGTGTTGGGAATGGCAGGGAGGGTGGTCAACAGCACCAGCTGCTGCCTAGAGTCAAGGAGGTGTTTGCCAGGTGTCACCAGGGACCTTGGTGGTTGCTGCTTCATTTTAGAACTGATTGCAATGGGCTAAGAAGCAAGCGGGAGGTAAGAAAATATGCTCAGAAAGTGTCGGCATCTCTCTCTGGAATCTTGGTGGTGATGGGGAGTAGAGGGAGGTGACTGTCAGAACGGGACTGATGCTGAGGGAAGAGGGGTGTGTGTGTGTGTGTGTGAGTGGTGTGTTGTGTTTTTAAAATGTAAGATGAACATGCCCTGGGGGAGTGAGGGGGGCAACCTACCAAAGGGAGAGGTCAAATATACAAGAGAATGAGGTACAGGGTATAGATTTGGGAGCCCAGAATATCTCGCCCTCCCACCCTGTTGGGAGTTTGGAAAGAGGAAGGGCAGTGTGAATGTATTTATGGGGATAGTGGAGGGGGTTATTAGCCTACAAGGTTCTGTACTGCTCAGTGGGAGGGAGGCAAGTATGGGGTCAGGGATGGGAGAATGATGTTTTGGGATGGCTGATAGGAGCAATGACCAGAGTACAGAGAGGATACTCTGTAGCTCTGAGGCCCGACAGAGACTGGAGAGCAGGACTCTGTAGTGACCCTGTTTATTGGGTTGTGATTTTCTCCAGTGTCACTTAGGTTCCTGAGTGTGAGAAAAGAGGCAGCACTTGGTTATAGATAGCCAGGGTAGGGTTTCAGTGGGTGGGTATGACACAGAATTGAAGGGAATAGGGGCTGAGGCCACCAGCCAGAGAGTGAAGTGTTGGAGTCTCGGGTTTAGAACAGGAGGGCAGTTAGTGCTTGAGGTCTCAGGGAAGTCAAAAACCAGGGGTTTCTGAACCTGTGCCCCCAGCTCCATCACCATGGCAAAGTTCGTTTGTCCTTTTAGAAGCACTCTGTGTTCTCCACATACATCCAGATATTAGAAAGTCTGAATGTTAAAATTCATTGTGTCACTCACAGGTCTGCACTCCTATCCTGCCTCACCTCCCCTTAAGGAAGAAGAGTAATTGCATGCTCAGAGGTCATAAATTCCTTAGCAAACAAGACAAGAATGCTCACCGAGCCTTTATTTTTCTAGCTGATGTAAATGTTTGCTGTAGAAATATCTGCCTCAGCTGGAGACACCTTCCCATCTTAAAATGTAGTAGACACAGCATCTTGTCCTGGAGGCCAGTGAACTTGCATGCTGTGTGGAAAGCCAGAGGAGGGAGGAATAGATGTGACAGAAGAAAGTGTCCTTCATTCATTCAACAAACAGTGGAAGACTTACTGTGTGCTGGATGCTAGGAATGCAGAGATAAATGGGACCCAGCCCCCTGGGGAAATAGGGATATGAGCAGAGACAAGCTCACACAGTGGTAGGCACAGAGGTCCTACCAGCTTCTCAAAGGAGTTAGTGTTCTGGTTAGGTCCCATGGGTCGAGTCAGAGAGCAGGTGCAAAGACACAGAGACAAGAAGCAATCTGGCAAGGAATACACGAGGACCAGGACACAGCAGTATCCTCGGGCCTGAGAACTTTCGTGTAGCTGTATGTGACTCTGTCCACCCAAGCTCTCTTTTACTAGGGTTTCATTGTACTTCTGTTCTCAGCCAAAAGGAAGAACTCAGAAAAAGCCAAGAAAAATCGTTTTGTGGAGAAGGCATCAGAAAATCAAGTTGTGTTTTTCTAAATAAGTAGTGACTGACTGGCTTCCAGTCATGGCTGCCTTTATAGTTGTGTGTGAACTGGTGTGTTCATGAACTTCTGTGGTGGCTGGCACTTCCAGTCTCAGAGTTGGAAGGACCTCAGAGGGCAAGAGTGATACTGAAGACCCAAGAGGAAGCAGGACATGGGCTGTGAGACAGGCAACCTGTGTGCCACACCCAGTTCTGCCACAGACTGTGAGAAAGTGTCCAGGCTGACCCTGTGTCCTCAGCTATGAGGTAAAGATGATGAGCAGACAGGCCCCACTGCCGGGTTGTCAGGATGCAGTGATATGGTGCCTGGCAGACTGCAAGTGCTGACAGATTAAAAAAAGAAAGAAAGCTAACCTTAAACATTTTACCTTAATTTAAAACAGCAGCCCTGGCTGATGTGGCTCAGTGGATTGAGCATGGGCCTGGGACCCAAAGGGTAGCAGTTCAATTCCCAATCAGGGCACATGCCTGGGTTGCAGGCAGGGCCCCCAGCAAGTAGGACATGAGACGCAACCACACACTGATGCTTCTCTCCCTCTTCTTCCTTCCCTTCCCCTCTCTCTAAAAAATAAATAAATAAAAACTTTAAAAAAAAACTATTAAAAAAACAGCAATAAGCCCTGGCTGGTGTAGCTCAGTGGATTGAGCGCGGGCCTGTGAACCAAACAATCGCGGTTCGATTCCCAGTCAGGGCACATGCCTGGGTTGCAGGCCAGTTCCCAGCAAGGGACACACGAGAGGCAACCACACATTGATATTTCTCTCCCTCTCCCTCTCTCCTACCCTTCCTCTCTAAAGATAAATATATAAAAAAATCTTAAAAAAAAAAAAAACAGCAATAAGTCTGCCAGTCACATTGCAATTTTTTTTAAATACTCATTAATAATGCATTACCCGCAGTTCCCAGTTTTGTTTTTAAAGAAAAGTAAGCCCTGGCTGGTGTGGCTTAGTGAAGTAAGCACTGGCCTGTGAACCAAAAGGTTGCCAGTTCAATTCCTCGTCAGGGCTCATGCCTGGGTTGCGGGCCAGGTCCCCAGTTGGGGCATGTAAGAGGCAACAGAGCAATAGTTCTCTCCTAGTCCTTCTACCTCTCTTCCCCTCTCTCTGAAAATAAATCTTTTTTTTTTTTTTAAGTGGAAACTTACAGGTCATGACAAAATTATCTTTCCACAGCGTCCTTCTAGATTTTTATGATCTTTACGCCAAACTAAAATGGTCTCCTCCACCCATTTTAATAGTTTTTTAAATTAGACTTATTAGTTTTATTCATTTAATTTAGTTGTATTAGACAGCTGTCACTTTTTTACCATTTCACTGGCTAACATACTTAATTGAATTACATTATCATAGTCATGTGTACAGTACAGGACAAACATTACTAACTCTTTTTTTGTGCATTTAAAAAATCCTTTGCCCTGGCTGGATGGCATGGTTGGAGCATTTTCCCCTACACCAAAAGTTGTGGCTTCAATTCCTGGTCTGGGCACGTACCTAGATTGCAAGTTTGATCCCTGGTCCGGGCGCCTTGGAAGGCAAGTAATTGATGTTTCTCTCTCACATCAATGTTTCTTTCTCTCTCTCCTATCCTCCTGCTCTAAAATCAATAAATGCATCCTCAGGTGAGGATTTTTAAAAAAACTTTTAATATAATTAACTCTTGATGGGCTGCCTTATCTAGTGGGAGCAAAGTCGTGCAGGTACACTAGCCCAAGGTGGACTACAGGCTGTGGACATCTCCCAAAATGTTTAGAAGAGGATGCAGCAGGTTGGTGACAGGAAGAGCCATCTAAGAAAACATCTATACTATTTATAAATAGATTATTTATAAATATAATGCTCATTTCAAAGTGGCAAATTAATGTCATAAAATGACTGTGTGCTTCACAGTCAGGCATATTTCCTTGTTCTGAAAACTTGGGTAGATTTGATGTGTGTCTTTGGGTGTGTTTTCTCAGTTATAAAATAGGGATGCTGTCCCTGCCTCTCAGGGCAGGTGTGTGCATGAAATAACCAAGCGTTACCCATGGGAGACACACAACACTGGTTCTCTTCCCACCATCATGCTAATTAAGATCAGCCACTCTGGGGAACGTTTGATGCTCACCTTGTTTTCCTGTACTTTCAGAAGTCAGGTTTCTAGCCCCTCTGTTGCCAACTCTAGTGCCAGTCGCCAGCTGGTGATGCTGGAAGGGAAGTCAGGACCCTACTTTTCCTCTCTGGACTCGAGCATTGAGATCCTGAAGAAGAGGGCCCAGGAGCTGATCGAAAATATTAACGAGAGCAGGCAGAAGGACCATGCACTCATGACCAACTTCAGGGACAGCCTCAAGATCAAGGTGACAGATTTACACATACACATTGCAAAGCCTCAGTGGTTGGGGTGGGGAAAGGCCTTATGTTAAAGGTGAAGGGTGTAGGGAATGAACCACTGTTGAGCATCTATTATGTTCCTAGCATGGCAATTTGCATATAGTACCTCATTTCACCTTTCCAACAGTACTGCAAAGAATGGACCCGTTTTACAGATGGGAAAAGTAAGGTTTAGAAATAATTTGCCCTGGCCAGGTAGCCCAAATTGTTAGAGCATCATCCCAATAGCCAAGGTTGTGGGTTCAGTCTCCAGTCAGGGCAATAAAAGCACCAATGACTACATAAATAAGTGGGAAAAAATCAGTGTTTCTCTCTTTACCTAAAAGCGAATTAAAAAATAATAATTTGCCAGCCATTTTGGTGGCTAGTGTAGCTCAGTGGATTGAGTGCCAGCCTGTGAACCAAAGGGTTGCCAGTTTGATTCCCGGTCTAGGGCACATGCCTGGGTTGTGGGCTAGGTCCCCAGTAGGGGGCACACGAGAGGCAACTACACAGGGATGTTTCTCTCCCTCTTTCTCCCTCCCTTCCCCTCTCTAAAAATAAATAAAATCTTAAAAAAAAAATAATTTGCCTGAATGAGAGAGCCAGAATGAGGGACCAAGGTCCATCTGCACCCACAACCCAGCTTCCTAATTACACACCAGGACTAATGGCTATGGGAGTAGGGGGTTGAAGCATAGTCCACATTAACACAGCTATTTGTCCTCCAGAAGTTGAATGGTTTGTGGTGGGAGATTAGGGGTCCCTTGACATGACCAGGGCTTATGTCTATCAAAGCCTGATGTTATGCTCATGTCTGGTGTTAAGGATTGTCCCTGATGCTTCTTCAGAATGAACAAGGGATCCCATGAGTGGGATGTCTCTTGAAAACAGGCTGACTTCCTCCCTCCCTTTTTCCTTCCCTCCCATCCCTACCAGTATACACAGCATAGAAAATCAAGTAAAGTATAACACAGCAGAAAGAAATATAAAAACATTCCTATGATCTCACTACCCGGAGGCTACTTTGTTGCATGTTTTCTTCTAGTTCTGTTATGTACTTACTTCCTAACCTGGTGGAGCATATAATGTATATATAATTTTGCAATCTTGCTTTAAAAATTTTTTTTCTAATGTAAGCAATTTCACTCCCAGTCATTGGAGTTGTTTTTACCATTTTTGTATGATAAACTGCAGAAATCTTAGGGAGCCACTTAAAACATGTCTTGTGATACTTCTAGTTTGATTTTCCAAGAACATGTCTTATTGTTTAAAAGGTTTCAGACCTGACGGAGAAACTAGAGGAGAGGATGTATCAGCTTTATAATCACCACAACAAGATTATTCAGGAAAAGCTCCAAGAGTTCACTCAGAAAATGGCAAAGATCAGCCATTTGGAAACAGAGCTCAAACAAGTGTGCCACACTGTGGAGACTGTGTACAAAGACCTATGTGTCCAGCCAGAGGTATGACTGAACGTAGGTTCAGGGGGCACTGTGTGAGGAGAGTTGTAGGGGCTAAGATGAAAGTCAATGTCAACAGAAACCACGGGTGTCAGTGCCCCACAGGGGCCACTATCACCACAAAGCCCTGGGTGCTCCCACCATCTCACTTGTGGCTCTATGCTCCCCTGTAACATGGTATATTGGAGCTGAGAATCTAGCCCATTATTTTCCACTGTGTGGCCAGCTCTGTGATGACAGAAAGAACAAAGTCCCCTCTGCCCACAGCCCTGGGCAATGCCTAACCAGGTTTACTTATTACAGCAGAGTCAAAGACGCAGACATGGGCTAGATCACTGGAGGGAGGGGGAGGAACCCTCACCACATCTGAGCACCTCACAGCCCCTACATGTGTTGTTTTCCCTGTGACTGGAGGGACTACTCAAGTGGTCATAAGTAAATGTGGCACAACACTGAGGGTCAGACAAGCAGGCTCTTTATTATTCTCTTCCTCCTCTTTACTCTGCCGCAAAGTCCAGCAGAAGGCACTTATCCCCAAGATGGGAGGGTCAGAGGGCACACAGGGAACTCAAGGTGGGTGGTGGCTCGGTCAGACACCAGATCAGGGCTCACACAAGTTGCTTCTGTGTTACTCTTTCCTCTCCCTGCTCCCCATGAAGAGAAGCTTCTGTTCCAGGGTAAGTGGAGTCCGTTCTCATTCATGGTTAAAAGTAGATTGAGAAACTGGTACAGAGTCCCATCTTCTTTTTAAGGAGCACATTTTAGTGACTTCAAAAGGGAAATTTTGAAATTTAAAAATCAGTGTCTCACCTCCCACCATAAAAATTGGCTCCATCTGCTACCTCCCTGAGTAAGCTCAGAGCAGCGCAGCTCCCTGGGAAGGGGCTCAGCACTGTCCAGCCCCGCCAGGGGAAGTGTGCTCACTTGCTGGCCGTAAATGCCTGGATCCCTGTGATTGCCCTTCCGAGGATCAGAGCGTGAATGTCATGAGTACCTGGACAAGAGAAATGCAAAGTCAGTTTGGAGTCTTAAAAGCTCACAACTTCCCTTTAAAGTCAATCTTCATGTCTCTCCTCAGGCTACTACTTTGGAAGAACATACCCATAAAGATGATGAATGCTGACAGCTTTCTGAGACAGTCACCTCTTAGTGACAGCCACCAAGAGAAGGCTCAGAGGCCACTGTTCTGGCCACACTAAAAAAATTGTTTTTCACAGTTCTGTAATGCATCTTGGCAAAAACAAACAAACTTGGGCCATACCCAAAGGAAGCAAATCCAGCTACCATCATGGGTCCAGCTTTGGTGCCCCCAACATGTGGCAAATTTATCCTACTCCAGCCCTGCACAGTTCATTAAATGTTTGATTTTCAAACCAGCCATGCTTTCTTCCCATAGTGGTGGAGAGCTCCGATGGGCTCAGGAAACACATCAGGCCCTTTCTCATCGACAGGAGGGATGGGTAGGCAAACACCACTTACTGGCTTGCACACCTGAGCCACCCTATCCTGAAGCTGCCACCCACACCCCACGCCTTTGAGTCTGGTAACACTCTGTGCCTCAGTGCTCTCACTTGCTCTTCCCCAGCTTCCAGGGGCATAAGGCAGAGATTACTGCCTCCCTAATATAGAGCAAAATAATTGTTTACTTTCTTCTTTTTTAAGATTTTATTTATTTATTTTTAGAGAGAGGGGAAGTGAAGGAGGAGAGGGAGACGTCAATGTGTGGTTGCCTGTCACACTCCCCCTACTGGGGACCTCGCCTGCAACCCAGGCATGTACCCTGACTGGGAATGGAACTAGTGACCCTTTGGTTCACAGGCCAGCACTCAGTCCACTGACCCACACCAGCCAGGGCTATTTACTTTCTTTCTTTAAAGATTTTGTTTATTCTTAGAGAGAGGGGAAGGAAGGGAGAAAGAGAAAGAGAAACATCAGTGTGTGGTTGCCTTTCACGTGGCCCCCACTGGGGACCTGGCCTGCAACCCAGGCATGTGCCCTGACTGGGAATCAAACTGGCGACCCTTTGGTTCCACACTCAATCCACACTCAATCCACCAAGCTACACCAGCCAGGGCAACTTTCTAAAGTGCACACCTGACCCCTTCCTTCTCCATAAAACCGTCTAAAGGCCTCCTCCTCTTACCCTTGAGATCATTCCCACACCTGTAGGATTCCTCCCACCCCTCCCCTCTTGCAGCTTCTGGAATGTCCCATCCAGAACAGCACACAGCAGCTATTTCACTGTCTCTGCCTCTGGAGCTCCTAGAACTCCAAAGGATTCAGCTCCACTTTTTCCACATCTATTTTTCCACCAGGCCATGGATTCTGGGCCCCATTTGCATCACACCCAGTTGCCAGCTGCAAACACCACAGTCTGCAAATGATTTTTTTTCTTTTTTTTGTCCACATGGGGTGGCCTGTGTGGCATCACCAGCTCACTGGGCATCATGCCCCACTCTGGGGCTTGCTGAGGAGGCCAGCAGCAGGCTTGGGAACATTCCTCCCCCAAGCATCATGAAGGAAAGGCCACAGAGTGCCTCACCTCCTAGGCCCCAGTGTGAGCCACTCCAGATGAGGGGTGTAGGGTGGGACCTACCTCTGGCTGTGCTGTCAGTGGCAACAGCTGGGAGTAGGATTCAGGTCTGCTGTCCCCACCCTCCTCCCTGCCCCACTTCTCCAGACAGTGAGGCCACTGTAACCATCCCCATTCCCTGAAGGACCCAGCCCCCACCTTCATAGGTGTTCACAGACTCCAGGTTCATGGCATGTCGGATCACATGATACTCATCAGAAATCCCATTTCCCCCCAGCATGTCTCGGGCCTGGCGGGCGATGTCCAGGGCCTTCCCACAGTTATTCCTCTTCAGCAGGGAGACCATTTCCGGGGTGACCCTAAAGCAGCACAGACATGTATCAAGTGTTGATTACAAAGAACTGACCCTGCTCCAGGCACCCCTGCACCCTAGGCAAACCAGCCAGGGGGAGGATTTCCCATGTTCACAGTCAAAGCAGCAGATACCAGGTTCCAAATGGACTAACAGGGTGGGTCCTGGCCCACTGAGGCCAAGAGAAAGAAAAGGGGCTGGGACCCCAAGGGCCACAAGGCAGAAAGGACCTTTCTTCTCAGGGCTAGCAACCATCATGCCCAGAAGCACAGGGTCCTTCTGCTGCAGCTGTTCCCCTCTGCCTCCCCCTAGAAGTGGCTCCTACTTGTCTTGATCCTTCAAGCGGCCAAGCTGCAGGCAGGCATGAAGGCCCAGCGTAATCTCAGTGAGCATGTCCGCCAGCTTCTTCTGGATCAGCTGGTTCCTGGCCAATGGGACACCAAACTGCATCCTAGGCAGGTACAGTCAGGGTAAGTTAAAGTATGTGTGTGAGGGGGGCTCAACCCCCAGTCCTCTCCCAGGGCCCCATGGGCCCAGGCAGCCTTTTCAAGCTGCCTCAACCCCTGCATAGCACACCCTGGACTGTAATTGACTCAGCCCATCACTGCTCAGAAGGACTTCCCTGGCTATTTCACAGAGCAGGGAGCTTAGGTCTGGTGGGTGGGGACTGGGGAGTAACCTGATGGGTTAAAGGGTGGAACCTGAGCCCCACCTTGCCCCCAGGGGCTCTCAAGGCAGCCCCCACTCACCTGTCCAGAGTGTACTGCCGGGCCGTGTGAAAACAGAACTCAGCAGCTCCAAGAGCGCCCCAGGAGATGCCATACCGGGCATTGTTTAGGCAGCCAAAAGGACCCTGTAGGATTCAGAGAAGGGCCTTAGCCCCATCCAGAAGGAGTTGAGAGGGTCTGTGCAGAACCAGCTCTGCAGTAGAGAACCTCCTCCTCAAACACCCCGACACAGAGTCAGTGTAAAAGGGGAACTCAGGGAGGCCACTGAAATCGCACATGGCCCTGTCACCAAAGCTCATGCAAGGCAGGCTTTGTTCAGTGCCTGCTCACTCTTGGTTTGTATACAGTTCTACCCAGCTGGGGATATGGATTGGCAGACAGATCTAGGGGCTGACATAAGGAGACAGGAAGTTGTGCGTGCACCAAATGATTAAGGTGGTTCAGTCCCATGAGTCCTGAGCAGAGCCAGTATGAGTGACAGTCACCAGAAAGGGACAGTGCACAGGGACCTTGTCTGTCTTGTCCCAGCTGGGTCCCCAGCACAGAGCCTGCCCAAGAAAGTGAATCAGCATATGACCCAGCACCAGTTCCCAAGGTGGCTTCTGCTCACCGCCAGCCCAGAGGCATTGGGCAGCACGTTCTCCTCTGGTACCTCCACACCATCCATGATAATCATGCCAGTGGCTGAGGCCCGTAGGGAGAATTTGCCCTCAATCTTGGGGGCCGAGAGGCCCCGCATCCCCTTCTCCAGCAGGAAGCCCCGAATGCAGTTATCTTCACACCGAGCCCACACTACAAATAGGTCGGCCACAGGCGAGTTGGTGATCCTGGGGGTGGGACAGGCAGTGAGGATCTAGCTACCGCCCTCTGCCCCTGCCCACCCACCTGAGGTAACTAGGCTCCTCACCAAGTCTTGGCCCCGTTGAGAGTGTAGCTCCTGCTGGACGGGTTATGGCGGGCTCTGGTCTCCATGCTGCCAGGGTCACTCCCATGGTTGGGCTCTGTGAGCCCGAAGCAGCCCAGGAGCTCCCCTTTAGCTATAAGCATGAGACAGCGTCATGAGTCTACCTGTCACTCATTTATACCCTCAACTGAAAAGTGTCACCCTCTCCACTGAGCCAGGCTAAGGCAGGTCTAGCTTTGCCCTCACAGCACTTGCAGGTGGTAAAGGGACAGCGCCCCCCAGCACCAGTCACAATGCCATGGTGGGGAGAGGCCCCATAGGAGTCATCTAAACTGCCTTGAAGGGCAGTGAAAGCTAACAAGAGGTATATAGGGAAGAGCAGTCCTGGCAGTGGGGAAGGATGTACAAAGGCCCAGTGGTACATTTAGAGAATTCCAAGTACCTGAGTCTGACTACAGCGGAGCAGTAAAGAGAGTGACCACAGATAATGTTGAAAGGTCACCAGAGGCCTCTGGGACCCAACCAGGAAGTTAAGACTTTGAACTCTGGGTTGGGATGGAGGAGACAGAAAGCAAATCAAGAGGGAGATGGGGAGGTGATAATGCTGAGAAAGAGTCAGAGATGCACTGGCTGGTGTGGCTCAGTGGACTGAGTGCCGGCCTGCAAACTGAAAGACTGCCAGATCGATTCCCAGTCCAGGCACACGCCTGGAATGAGAGCCAGATCTCCAGTACAGAGCATATGAGAGACAACCACACATTGATGTTTCTCTCCCTCTTTCTCCCTCCCTTCCTCTCTTTCTAAAAATAAATAAAATCTTTTAAAAAAGAAAGAAAGAAAGGGCCAGAGAGAGTCAAGAGTGAGCTAGATAAAGACCAGACTCTGGCAGGGGGTCCAGGTGGCCATTGGTGCTATCCTTGAAGTGGGCGACAGAAGGAAGGCTCAGGGGACAGCCCCATCCCTGAGTTCCACACCACTGTGACTATCTTCCACCAGGCTCCACTGGTAGTTGCTCACCCAGCCGGGGCAGGTACTTCTGCTTCTGCTCCTCGCTGCCATATGCATAGATGGGATGCATGACAAGGGAAGACTGGACACTCATCGCTGACCTGTAGCCACTGTCCACCCGCTCCAGCTCCCGGGCCAGGAGCCCATAAGCCACAGATGAGACTCCAGCGCAGCCATACCCTGGTGGAGGAGTAGGGGTGGGGAGATAGGGCAATGGAGGACAAAGCCTGCCCAGGGGACCAGTGACTCCTAAGGCTCAAGAGACAGAGATATATAGGGGCTACCCAAGGAGGGGGCACCAAGCTAACCCTAGCTTAAGGGTTTATTCATTTCATTCCTATAATAGGACAAAGGGATAACAGCCTCACTTTACAGACTGGAAACCCAGGCTCAGAGAAATGAAGGGGCTTTCCAGCACACAGCTGGGGCTGCAGAGAGTGGAGATAAACTTGCCCCTACCTTTGATAGTGGGGCCCAGAACACCAAGCTCCCCCATCTCTGAGATGATCTCCCGGTGAAAAACTGCAAAGACAGATGCCCAAGTTCAGGACCAGTGCTAGCCCACTGGAGCCCCCACCCCAGGGACAGAGAGGCCTGACTAGAGCAGGCAGAGGTGGTGTGTATGGTGGAGGATGCCCACTAGCCTGCCTGGGCACCTTCATTGCGATTGGCCAGCAGGATGCGGGGCATGAGACGCTCCTGGCAGTAGGTACGAAAAGTGTCCCTGATGAGGATCTCATCAGCTGTCAGCTGCTCCTCCAGCACCAGCGGATCCCTCCAGTCAAACTCGGGACGCAAGGCTGGAACAAGGAGCAGGGGCTCAACTCAGCGCGGCCCACACCTCCCTCAGCCCATCGCGCCCTCTTCTCCCAGAATTCTCCACCCACATCTGGCTCCAGGTTGAATGTGGTTGCAAGCAGGATTGGCTCCTAAGGAGGCCTTTCTCCGGGAAAATCACTGCTGACTCAGCGCCTCCGGCCCTGCTCCCTCCCCGGGCAACCCTCGGACTCAGGGAGAGAGCCCACCGGGGGCTGGCAGACAGGCCAAGGGCCTCAGACGCACGCGTGAGGAGGGGTCCTTACATTTGGCGGGTCGGTTCTGTGTCTTCCCGCCCTTCTCTGCAAACATAGGAAGAGAAAATCACCCAGGAAAAGTCCCCGAAGCTCCACTTCCACCCTCCTCACCCTACCCCCACCCCAGCACTGACCAGTCAGCGCCGCCGCTGAGCCCCGAGTGCTCAGGAAGAGCAGGAGGGGTCGGCGATTTAGCAGCCGCGAGGAGACGCCTCTTAGGACCAAGTGGGCGGGCGAACACATGCCGACCTGGAAGAGCGGGGACCTCAGAGTGGAGCGGCTCCTACCCGCACGCAGCCCAGGCCCCTCGCTCCTCTCTCGCCAGTTCCCACCAGGTGCCTTCCTGCTTCCCTCGCAGGCCACCGAGCAGCAGAAAGACTTGACCTCGGGCCGGGATGGGAGGGGCGGGGGCCAAACAGGGCCTCTCATTGGTTCGTCCTAAACCCGGCTCTTCCACGGGTTTGCATTTTAAAAGGGCGATGGCAGGCTTGCGGGAGGAAGCTGAAGGACCTGGGCGGAGAAATGTTAGCCCCTTAAAGGAGCAGAACAGGGAAAAGCGGGAGCGAGGAGGAGGGAGGGGAGGGGAGGGGGAGAGGGAGAGATCCATATCCCTGCTCTGATTGGCCCTAGAAGGGGGCTCGGCCCACTTTTGGTTGGTCAGTTGCAGGAGGCGTGTGTGAATGGACTCTGAAGTTAAATGACAAAACTGAAGCAGGAGAAAAATAAGTCCAGACCTGGAAGTCTCCTCTAATGGGGTGCTGTGTGTTTGAGGAAGAGGAGGTGGGCTCTGGTGGACCATCTCAGCCCAACCTGTCTGCTAGCCTGGCTCAAGAAGCAGGCGTAGCGGCATGTGACTGAGTGTGAATTGGTGTGATTCCTGGTCCTATGTGATTCTGTGCATTTATGTGTGCTATTGTGCCTGAGTGATTGTGTATCTGTGAGTGGGACTGAGTACGCCTGTGACATTTGGGACTGTTGACTGTGGGACTGTTGTTGTGTAACTATGTGTCATGTCTGTGTGGATGAATGTTTTTGTAGTTTCTTGTCTGTGTAATTGTAAGCCTGTATAATGGTATTTTGTGTGATTGTGTGTTCCGATGGTACTGTCTCGGTGGTTTTCTCTCTAGGTGTGTCTGTTATCTTTGTGGTATGACTACATGTTTATGTCTGTGATTATATATATGTGTGTCAGTGTCTTTTGCTCTGTGAGCAGTTTTAATTATGTACCTGACTTGACATGTACCTGAGAGAGTAGCTTACTTAGCTGGGTCACTTTTAAAAACATTTGTGGCCCTCGATGGTGTGGCTCAGTTGGTTGGAACATTGTCCTGTAGACTAAAAGGTCTCAGGTTCAATTCCCCATCAGAGCACATACCCAGAATGTGGGTTTGATATCCAGTTGGGGCACGCATGAGAAGACAACCAATCAATGTTTCTCACATCTTTCTCTCTCTCTGCCCCGCTTCCGCTCTCTACAAGCAATGAGAAAAATGTTCTCGGATGAGGGTAAGGGAGAAAAAAAAAAACATTTGTGTAATTTACATTTATCTGGGTGCATCATGCATGACCATATCTGTATCTTGAGTCCTGCCCATTGCCATTTGGGGAAAGTAAGGTGCAGAAAACAAAACCGATCTGGTCACAGTAGGCCAGGTGCAGAGCAGGGGCCCAGACTGGGATCCAGGCCTCCCAGTTCCCAGGCCAGGCCCTTCCTACCTAGGAACACTTTTTCCCACAGAGACACTCTGGGTAGTGCAGTGTGTTGCATGCTCTGCCTCTGGGTGTGATGGGAGTAACTGTGGGATTATGTCTGAATGTGATTACAGGCCTGCAAGTCCCTGGGTGCCTGGGGTCTGGGTGTCCCTGGACTCTCCCATTTTCTGGGCCCTTAATGTCCTTAATATCAAAATAAAATGGTTTGAATCTTCTTCCTCACACAGCAGGCAGTCCATCACCACCCTGAAACATTTGGGATTCTGCATCGCTCTTATTCTTCATCTCTCTCTTCCAGGAGCCGGGACCTCTCTCTTTCTACTTCTTCCTTTCCTCCGAATCTCCCTGCCCTGGAGCTGTTGTAAGTGCCAGAGTTCTCTATGTCCAGGGAGCAATCCAAATATAGGCTCTGGCCTTGCTGTTCTTCAGTCCATAATTCCTACTGGCCACATCAGGTAAGAGTCCTTACCTCTCAGCCAAATGCCTTTCTCTCTGGACCTACTCTCTTGCCTCATCTTGCAGAGCCAAATATGCCCGTTTAGTGCTTTGTCCTAAACCAAAGAGATCTCACCCTAAAAGAGACTTTGCTTTCCTCTCCAGAAAACCACTTTAATTCCAGCCATTTTGTTTCATTAACATAAAACTCACGTAACATTAAATGAGCCATTTAAAGTGTACAGTTCAGTGGCATCGGGCACATTCACAATGCTGTACAACTACCACCTCTATCTAGTTCCAGAACATTTTCATCGTCCCAAAAGGAGACCTTGTACCCATCAGCAGTCACTCCCCATCCCCTCTCCCCCAACCCCTGGTAATCATTAATCTTTTTCTCTATATAGATTTTCCTATTCTGGATAATTAATATAAATAGAATCATGTAGTATGTAACTTTTTGCCTTTTGTGACTGGCTTCTTTCACTTGTTTTGGAGGTTCATCCACATTGTAACATGGATTATAACTTCATCTCTTTTATGGCTGAATAATATATCCTTTGTATGAATTGACCACATTTTGTTTATCCACTCATCTGAGAATGGACATTTGGGTCATTTCCACCTTTTGGCAATTGTGAATAATGCTGCCATAAACATTGGTGCACAAGTATTTCTTTGAGTCCCTGTTTTCAGATCTTGAGCATGTACCTAGGAGTGGAACTGCTGGGTCATATGGTCTAAGTTTAACTTTTTGAAGAATCATCAAACTGTTTTCCACAGTAGCTACACCATTTTATATTCCAACCAGCAGTATACTAGGGTTCCAATTTCTCTACATCCTTGCCAACAACTGTTATATTCCATTTCCCCCCATTATTGTCATCCTAGTTGGTGTGAAGAGCTTTTCTTTTCAAAAAAAAATTATCTTTGGCTTTTACATTACTTTTTGCCCCTACCCCCTCATGCAGTAAATGATAATTTTGTCTTTTTTGTGATGCATTTCTGGCATACTAATTTTCATTGTGCCTGTGTCTGGGCAAGGTTGTGTGTCTTTCCCTATCAGGGTGTTTAATTTTCCACGTTGGTGTGGTTGTCTGCGTTTGGATGAGTGTGCCCCCTATGGTTGGACATTGGTATCTGTGCAATTGTGTGAGTAATTAGGAACACACAATGACAGTGACAGGTGGCATGACTACAAAACGGTGTAAATTTCATATGGCACTGTGCGTGATTGTGTCTGCGTTTTGTGTTAGCTGTGTGCATGACTACATCACCATGTGTTTGTGAATGGTGGTGTGCACGTGGGTTTTATGCCTTTGTGTCTGAGGTTGCATGTGTTTGGCAGGATTGTGTGACTACATCTTCTATAGTTTTGTGACAACATATCCAGGAACCCCCATGTATCTGTTTAGTTGTAGCTGAGTCATGTCAGTGTGACTGTATGATTGCATGTGACTGGGTAACTGTGTGATTGTGTCAGCACCTGTCTGCGTGACTATGGATTCTATGTCTAAGGGATCGTGTGACTACAACATTGTGTAACCAAATAGGTCATGGTTGTGTCTTCCTGACCACATGCTTTATGTGATGCACAGACACAACTCTACATACAGGGGTGGCATGGTCAGTGTGGCTGAGGTGACCCAGAATTTGTGTCACTCTGTAGTTTCATATTGTATACGTGTACATGTGAACTATATGTCTGTGATGTGTGTCCATGTTGCCCCCACCCTTGGCTCTCAGAGCACCACAGTGGAGGTCCCTGGTGCAGCAACTTGGATCCCGCCCCCATGTGGGGCAAGTCAGGCAGCAGCAAGGCCCAGGGAGGGCTAGTGTGGGTCTCCTGCAGGTCGGGTACTTCCTCTGGTCCCATCCAATGGTTCCACTCCATCCAGGTGAGGGGGCCAACTTCTCCCCAGACCTAGCTGCAGTGGCAACCGGCCTCAACCTCCACAAAGCCCCACTCTCTGCAGTGCCCCCTGGGGGGTCCATGGTAGACACTGGAGGCTGATTAGCAGGGGTCCTTCTTGCCTCTGGGGTCAGACCCTGAGAGTTCATAACCCTGGTAATTTCGAGCCAAGCTAAAGTGAAGCCCCAGCTTCTAGCCCTGCCATTCACCAGAGACAGAGCTTTAGCTGCTCTGGGCCCCCACCTGATAGCAGCCTCCAACATCTGGGGTGTCTGATAATACTTGGCCTGGCAGGGAGCTTGTGCCAAGTCCCGCCATCAGCATGGTTGTTTCTGTTTTTTGGGGAGTGGGGGGGTTGTTTCTGTTTTGGGGGGTAAGGGCCCCAGTTGAGGGAGAGGGAGATCTAGAAGCCCCTTCTCAGAATCCCCATTGTCTGTCACCCCTTCTCCAGGTGGGTAATTTAGAGAAGACCCCCAAGTCTCTACTTCTTTGGGAAGCCAGTGCTTCACTTTATCCAACACCTGAACCCCCAAACCACTGAGCCCCCAGCCCCCAAACAATTGACTGGCCTTTGGATACAGGGTCGGTCTTTAAGGCTCTGCCCCAAACAGGCCAAGGCAAGGTCTGTTCCCCAGAAATGGTGACCCCCCCACACCCCCGCCTTGCCTGACCCTTATCAGGGGCTGCAGCCAATCAGCTGAGGACAAAGAGGAGCCCTCCACAGGGCCATTGGAGCCTCAGAACCCACGAGGCCCCAGAGGGAGAGGAGGACTGAGGCCCTTGGGTGGGCACCAGCCAGCCATGGCCACAGCTGACACCACCTTGCCGTCCATCAGTACGCTGACCGCCCTAGGCCCCTTTCCAGACACACCAGAAGACTTCCTCAAGGTGAGGCCAGGCAGGGTCTAGGTGGCTGGCTGGGGTCTGTGGCTGCAGTCACAGAGCTAAGGGATCAGGTCTGCATCTAGCCCAGGAATCCAAAGACCTGGTCAGACCTGGGGGTCCTCAGCCTGTTCCAGGGGTCTGAACGTGGTCTAAAGGCCTATTTCTGTCACAGAAAATTGAAGCTCAAAGCTGAACACTGTGGGGGTCTAGGCTCAGTGAGACAACCCCAGGAAGATATCAGGAGAAAGAGCAAAGGTTTCTAGGGGGCTCCCAAGAATTAATCTTAGGAGTTAATCTTGTTGGAGGACTGGGAAGGAGTTGGAGATTCTGGGGGGAAATTGAGGCAAGGCTGCCCACCCACACCCCCTGCCTTCCATTCTTGGCTTTGCCACCCCTTCCCCCATGCCTCAGTTCGGCTCCAGATAATGTAAGTCTTATCTTCTTTTGCCAGCCAGACCCTATCGACCTCTGTCCCTGAAGCTGTGAAGGGGAGGTGGGGGGACAGAGGGCAGTGTAAGGGACTGGGACAGACATCACAGACAAGCAAAAAGATCCCTTTCCGGAGCCTCTGTGCAGGGTACCCTGGTGACCACTGAAGCCTCAAGCCACCCGCTCTCTCTCGTAGTGGTGGCGTTTTGAGGAGGTGCAGGGCTTGGGCCCGGGTCCCCCGGACCCCACCCGGCCGCTCCTCCATGTGAGGCCCAAGTTGGAGGACGCGCCTGGGGAGAAAGAAGACGACGATAGGGACGCGGCCACTGCCTGGGACCTGGATCTTTTCTTCACCAACCTGCCGGGCCCAGAGCCAGGCGGTGTGCTTCAGACCTGTGCTCTGGCACCGGGCGAAGGTCCCGGTACGCAATTCCCACCGCAGCCCGAGATCCTGGGCGCGCACGGGGGCGGCCCGGGGCTGGTGGCTGGGCTCGTAAGTCCCGAGGAGCACCCGGGCTGGGCGCGCCCGGCCCCAAGAGCCCCAGCCCCTGACTCCTTCGTGAGCCCGGCCCTGGTCCCGGCCCCTGAGCCCAAGGCGCTGCCGTTGCAGCCCGTGTACCCGGGGCCTGGTGTGAGCTCCTCCGGCAGCTATTTTCCGCGGACCGGGCTTTCAGTGCCTGCGGCGCCTGGCTCCCCCTATGGGCTGCTGTCCGGGTACCCAGCGCTGTGCCCGGCCCAGCAGTACCAAGGGCACTTCCAGCTCTTCCGCGGGCTCCCAGCGCCTGCATCCAGCTCTGCCGCTCCCCCCTCCTTCCTGGATTGTCTGGGACCCGAAACAGCGGGTGCAGGACTCGGGGTAACCGCAGGGGATTCAAGAGAGACCGCGGAGACTGCGCCATCCAAGCGCAGCCGGCGCTCGTGGGCCCGAAGGAGGCAGGCGGCGCACACGTGCACGCACCCGGGCTGCGGCAAGAGCTACACCAAGAGCTCACACCTGAAGGCGCATCTGCGGACGCACACCGGTGAGGCAGAGGGGCTCCGACTCGGCGGCGGGACCTCGGGAGGAGAGAGTGGCCTGGGAGCAAGAAATGAGATCAAGGGGAGGGGCTAGAGGCGAAGGCCCGGCCCCGGGGGCGGACCCGTAATGACAGGGGTGGGGCTAAAGCAGAATACGAGAGCAAGGGGCGGGACAGAGGCAGCTGGGAGCAGACCTAGGGCACAGGTAGCGATGTGGAAGGTGAGTGGAGGCAGCGAGAGGAACTGGGAAATCTGACGGGTAAGACCTGGGCCTGGGCTGAGTAGCAGAAAGCCTAGCAAGTGGTGTAGGGGGCGGGGCTAGAGGAGGGACTGCAGGGAGCGGCCAAGCTAGGCAAGCCAGGGACACAGGATTCGGGTTTGGGGCAAGCAGGGGAGCAGAGTTGGGGGCTCAGAGACCGGAGCCAGGAATAGATTATTTGCATAGAGGCGGAGCCAGACTGTAGGGGCCAAGTCTGGAGCTCAAGAGGGAAGACATGGGGACAGAACCAGTTTCCTGTGCCCAGATGCAGAGTCGGTTCCAAGAGGATAAGGAGAAATAGCCTGAAAAGCGAGAAGAGTAGGCATAGGAAAGCCGGGTCTCAAGTAGAGGAAGACCGAGGCGGGGCCATGGAATGGAGCTGGGGAGGAGGAAGACTGAGGCCTCTGATTTAGGGCAGCGATTTTCAAGCTTTTTCACCTCATGGCACACAAAATACTAAAATTCTGTGGCACACCAAAAAACATATGTTTTTGCGGATCTGACAAAAATATGTATAATTCGGATTGATTTACACAATAATAATAACCTACCCTTTTTGCTTCAAAACGACTTTTAAAAAATCAGGTGCCCATACTTTTAAGGATTTTTGGTACCAAGAATTAACCAGTCAGACAGAAGCTTACTGTGCCACCAATAAGATGCAACTCCATTATATGACCTACATATTTATGGTTCAAGACAGGGTATTTACCCCGAATGGCTACTGCTGTCTTGGCCATTGTCATTTTTTTTCTTTTTCTTTTGTATTTGACAATCTAAGGGAAAAGAAGTCAGTGCTCCTAAGTAAAATAGTCAGGTATTGCATGTTTTAAAAATTCTTGTAGCACACCAGTTGAAAATCACTGCTTTAGCAGTCCGCATGAGGGTGGGGCCAGGTGTAGCAGGAGGACAGCATGATCACAGCAGGCAAGGCCTAGGACACCAGGTGGATTTGGGGACCCTAAGGATCAAGGCAAGGGGCAGAGTTGGGCAGCAGCTGGAGGGTACCCTGGAGCAAGGGTGGGGCTGAACCATAGGGGACAGGGCCAAGGGAGGAGGTCAGACGCCTTTAGGATGCAGAGGCATGGTACCAGGGCTCGGAGAGTGGGCCAGCGCTGTAGGGGATGTGACTTGGGCCCAGGAAATGAAAACAAGCATGGCGTCAAATGCCAAGTACAGGACCAGAAGGGTCGGGGCCGCACAGGGCGGGACCTGGGTGCACTCCCCTGAGAGTGAGCGCCTCCTTAAATTTCGCACTTGAGGCGCCTCACTTGCCTCACCTAGTACCGGTCAAGGCTGAGCAAGGAAGTGCGACCGAAGCAGCGGCGGCCCAGGAGCGGGGTGGGGCGGACAATGCCACTCACGGTTTCCTCACCTCCCAGGGGAGAAGCCTTACGCCTGCACGTGGGACGGCTGCGGCTGGCGGTTCGCGCGCTCGGACGAGCTGACCCGCCACTACCGGAAACACACCGGACAGCGCCCCTTCCGCTGCCAGCTCTGTCCGCGCGCTTTTTCGCGCTCCGATCACCTGGCCTTGCACATGAAGCGTCATCTTTGAGTCACTCCCACGCCCCCTGCCCCTCCATTTGGACCTTCTCAGGGACTGGGGACGGAACAACAGAGGGTCCAGGGTCCACACAGGGTGGTTTTCCCTCGGATGGACCCTCACCCGGACACGCGGCCCCACAGACCTCCTGAAAGATCAAGGGCTGGCCCACAGACAGACCTGGGGGAGCCTCCGATGGAAGCTCCCCCATGTCCCCAGCCACAGAGAGCCACACAGAGACTTCCTTAGGTTCATGCAGACCCAGCGAGACAGACCTCCAAATAAATGGACTCAGCTGGACACTCAGATACTTCTGACAGGGACACAGCCTTAGAAAGCTGGACCCTCAGACCAGCTTACAGGCGGCCCTGGACAGCGGGAAGGGGTCATGCGGCGGGGCTTCTCCAGAGACACTGGGTCGAGAAGGGGGACTTCACACCGAAACTTCTGAAGCTCCGCAGAGTGGCTGTGAATGGTTATGGGTCCTTGTAACAATAACAATGCCCCTCCTGGATAAAGCTTCAACTGTGGCATGGCTTTTGTGAGTTTTTGGGTGCTGAAAGATGGGAGGAAGCTGTAACTCCAGAGGTGATTTGAAGGGTGGGTGGCATATACCCTCACGTTCATCTCCTAAACGTCATCGAACCCCCCTCGGGTACTACAGGCCTTGCTGCCCCTCCTCCCTTACTCCAAAATCAAGCTACACCCTCCTTGCCTTCTACCTTGAACCTCAGGGACATTCACAGGTATCGTCTCCCTCCATTTAAGAGCCCTCAGCCCATCCCCAGAAACACAGCACCCTTCTCTGTGCCATGATCCAAAGTGACCCCTTGGCTAGCTCAGGGGGCGATCGGGAAAACATGCAGAATGAAAAGGGAGAGGACAAGGAGCACAAACACCCTTTAAGAGGCAAAAGTCCCGAGTTGGGGAAAGCTGGAGAGAAAAAATCCAAATTTGCGTCTCACCCAGAAGCCGATGGAAGAGCAGGGTCCAGCCGGAGAGTGGATTAGGATTAGCCGGAATCCGAGGAGACGGAGGCGGAGCCTAGCAGAGGGGCAGAGCGGTGATTGGAGAGGAGTCGGAGGCGGGACAAGGAGAACGGCTTGGCCATAAAAGGGAGTGGTCTGGGCCAAATCAGAGGGTGGAGCTTATCAAGGGTCGAATCCACTGGAAGAAGGAAGCAACCGTAGGTTGGCCGGGTGGCGGCGGTACCTGCGGGGAGTGACTGCGCAAAAGGAAGCCCCGCCCCCAGAGAACCTGGGATCTTCTTTTCAAATCTCTGCTTCGTACCTCGGGGGTGGAGTTTCCATCGGATGGGGTCCCGCCCTAAAATCCCAGTAGGGTTTGGGGAAATGAAAGTCACCAGGGATCGGGCCTGACCCAACTCGTGATCTAGCGCTCCGCGGTCCCAACACTGATTCCTCTTCTCCAGCCCCATGGCCTCATTGAGCCCGCTGCTCCTGGCCGCACTTCTATGGGTTCCTTCAGGGACCCTGAGCTGCTACGGTGACTCGGGGCAGCCCGTGGACTGGTGAGTGCGCAGGCGCCGCATCCCCCAGAGCCGGACTGGGGATTGCTTGGCTCCTGGGGAAAGCTTTTGCTTCTCCTTGCTCCATTTCTGTCCATTTCCCAACCTCCAGGTTCGTTGTCTACAAGCTGCCCGCCCACAGTGGGCCGGTGGATGGGGCTCAAACGGGGTTGCAGTACAAATACTTGGATGAGGGCTCAGGAGGCTGGCGCGACGGCGCGAGGTCCATTGACAGCTTGGAGGGAGCCGTAGGCCGCAGCTTGCTGCCGCTATACAGGAACACCAGCCAGGTGAAGGGGTCGAGGTGCCGGCAGAACCTGGGGTGGGACCCTAGGGAGGGCCCGGCCTGGGAGGAAAATCCTCACATCGCCCTATCCATCCTCTCCAGTTAGCCTATCTACTTTACAATGACCAACCGCCTGCTGACTACAGGACCGAGAACTCTTCTAGCCGGGGGCACACGAAGGGTGAGTCTGGAATTGGAGGCTGAGGAAGAGCACTGGTTTTCTTTTGCATTTTCCCCAGCTAACTAACTCCTAACCTGCAGGGGTGGGAAGGGAGCTCCTCACCTTTTATAAATGTTATCCCTTCTCTGGACTGTGACGATGGTAGGCTGTGGAAAGAATTCAGCAGTTGTCCAGAACACTGCCCACACCCTCTCCAAGCTCCCTGCAAAGTGAGGATGTTCGTGGTTGCAGGTGTGTTTGTTGGGGATGCCCTGAGCAGCTCCCTGATCCAGGCTTTTGGTTCAGGTGTGCTACTTCTGGACGAAGAAGGGGGCTTCTGGCTGGTCCACAGCATTCCCGGGTTTCCCACAAGTGCTGCATACAGTTGGCCTTTTCAGGCCCAAAAATATGGGCAGACCCTGCTCTGCATGTCTTTTTCCTTCAACCAGTTCTCAAAGATTGGTAAGTGGGGACAAGGAAGCAGGGTGATTCTGATTCCCAGGCCAGACTGTGAAACTGTCCTTCATTTTCTCCTCCTCTTGCCCTCCAGGCAGACAGCTGAGCTACACCTACCCACAGGTGTATGACTACAGGCTGGAAGGAGTCTTCATCAAGAAATTACCTGACCTGGAGGAGGCAGTCAAGGGCCACCATGTTCACCAGGAACCCTGGAACAGCAGTGTAACACTCACATCAAAGGCCGGGGCTGCCTTCCAGAGCTTTGCCAAATTTGGAAAGTTTGGAGATGGTGAGCCCTGAGGTTGCAGGTCAAAGAAGTCTTTCTCTGCAGATGTAGTGTCAGGTGTGCCCATGGCTGAGGGCAGGTCAGAAATAGGAACCTGAACACTTTCAGAGCCATAAACACACGAGAGGTAGACAGACAACCAAAAGACCTGGGTTCAGCTACTGCTTTCTGGTCATATGGTGCATGATTTAACTGGACTTTCAGTTTACCCACCTGAAACAGTGGATGTGCTCCTATCTATCATACAGGGTTGTTGTGAGTGAAGTGATGCATATAAAGTATTTAGTGAAGGCTGTTAGTACTAAAGCTGGTATTCCTCAGGAAGTTGACCTCAGAGCAGGGCAGTGGCCTGGGGACTCCTTAGCAGTGACCCTGACCCTGTCCATGCCCTCTTTCTGTCCTCCGCAGACCTGTACTCTGGCTGGCTGGCAGAAGCCCTTGGCAGCAACCTGCAGGTCCAGTTCTGGCAACACTCCAGTGGTATCCTGCCCTCCAACTGCTCCGGGGCCCAGCAAGTGCTTGATGTGACCCAGATAGCCTTCCCTGGGCTGGCTGGGCCTGTCTTCAGTACCACAGAAGACCACTCCAAGTGGTGTGTAGCCCCAGAAGGGCCCTGGGCCTGTGTGGGTGACATGAATCGAAACTCTGGAGAGATGCATCGAGGTGGGGGCACAGTGTGTACCCAACTTCCTGCCTTCTGGAAGGCCTTCCAGCCTCTGGTGAAGGCCTGGAAGCCCTGTGGGGAGGAGCGCAGTACCTTGTCTCCAGGAAGCACAGCAGAGCATATAGGAATTAAGATTTAGGAGCCAACTTGGACATCCATTTAAATACCAGTTTGTCTGTTCCTAATTGTGTGACTTTAATCATGTGCCTTAACCTGTGACTCAGTCTACTTATTTGCAAAATAGGAACCACAACACCTGACTTAGGATTTGTGAGGAATAAAAGGAAACTGGTAGACCGAGCTGTTAACCTTTTTTTCAGGCGGGCACTAGGCCTCAGAGCAGCATTGCAGCTTGAGGATCTGGGGGCAGCTGGCTCATGGGGGGACTGCAAGGAAAGGTCCACATAAGACTCACCTCCCCTCTCTATGGTAACTAGGACTGGAGATCCGCCACCCAACAAACAGACAGGCAAGGGGACTGAAACCTTGCCTTGCCAGGGGAGGAGGGGCAAGCCCCAGAAAGCTCACGAAGCACGGACGCACTTTATTTATATGTGTACATATGTATAGTCAGCTGTACAGTGCAGGGCCAGTGGCCCCGTCGGCTATGGGCCAGGGGATGTGGGGCAGGACGCCCTTTTGGTCAGGTCTGCTCGGGGCACAGCTTCAGCAGTGTACCTGGGAGTCAGCCCCACCTCAGGTTTGGTAGCCGGGACAAGAAGGGGAGCAGGTGAGGCTGGGGGCCCTGTGCTGCTTGGTGCACTCTTCACAGGGGCTAGAGAAGAGGTCTGGGGGTCCGGGGAGAGCTTGGGGGAGGTGGGCTTGGAGCGAGGCCCGCTCAGCATGGTCCGCTCCTGGACCACCTCCAGCACCCGGTGATCCGGGTCTTGGGGGGCCTCTGGTGGGGGAGGCGCTAGGGATGTGGGTCCTTGCAACCCTTTAGAGTCCGAGACTGAAGGCTGAGGCACCTGCGCCGTGGCCCCAGGCCGCTCAGGCTCTACGACAATGGGCACTGGGGGCGTGCCCACTTCACCCGAGCTGCTGCGCCGGCCAGTCTCATGTTCTTGTACCGGGCTCAGTGTGGCCTTGGCGACGGTCCTGGCCGCCCCGCCCACGCCATCCTCGGTCTGCACGCTCTGGTGCCGAGTGCCGCTGGCGTCCCGTTCCAGGGTCCGGCCCCCTGGAGTCGTCGTACGGGCCTGGGTGCAGCCTTCCGCACTGCCGGGGGATTCCTCTTTACTGGGAAGGGCGCCCTCAGGAAGCAGCGGGTCCACACCCAGGCTGAGGGGCGATTCCTGGCGGCCCAGGCGGCGGACTGCGACCTGCCGGGTCACACCAGGCCCCTCGACAGGGGGCGTCTCGCCATCAGACTCTGCCAAGCTATGCAATGCCAGCTCACCGTGGAAGTCCTTACGGAAATCAGGGTGGCCCACCTCGAGGCTGTGTTTGCGCAGCGCGCCCTTCTTGTCGCCCCCAAGCGAGGCTCCCAGCTTCTCTGCAGACTGCACGCGTTTGAGGAGTGGCGAGCGCGGGGGCTCCGCACTCTTGGGGCGCGGGCGTACCACCGGTGGTGATGAGTGCAGCTTGGCCGGGAAGCTCTGCGTTGTGTGTGAGCTGCCCACCGTGTGGCCAGGCAGCGGTGGCGGCGATGCCTGCGTGGGAGATGGCGTGTGCGCCAGCGGCGACAGCGGGATGTTGCCAGCCGACTTGCATCGCGCAGAGCGGTACTGGCGGTGCAGCTTCGGTGACAGGCCGTGCAACGTGCTGGGCCGGATGTGGTGCGATGCAGACGATGCCGGCGAGTTAGGCGTGCTCGAGGCTGGCGAGCTGCTTTGGGATGAGGCACCTGTGGGTGGGGCAGAAGGGTGTTGCACACGGCAGGAACCACCAAGGGGACCCGTCCCCTGCCACTCAGTGCTTGGCCCAGCATAGGCAGAGAGCTTACCTAGGTAGGCGGAGTCCGGTGTGGAGCGGTAGCTGTGTGTGGGTGAGCGTGCTGGCAGCCCGTGGGTGGGTGAGCCTGGGAGGCTGTCGCTGGACGATAGCGAGCGGTTCAGCGAAGACAAGGAGCGGCTAGTATGCAGCAAATTCGACTGTTTCGTGATCTTGCGGAAGAGGGAGCTGCGCTTCTTGCTGGAGGACAAGGCCACCTACCTGAGTTCTGGACTTCTGGACCAGACTCCAGAACTCTCGGGCTCCTCCCACTTCGGCCCCTGTGACTACCCACTCCTCTGGCCTCTCCCTCTCCACCAATCAAAACCAAAAGAGCCCTGGCTGGCGTGGCTCAATGGATTGAGTACCGGCCTGGGAACCAAAGGGTGGCTGGTTTGATTTCCAGTCAGGGCACATGCCTGGGCTGTGGGCCAGCTCCCTGGTATGGGGCACACCAGAGGCAACCACACATGGATGTTTCTCCCTCTCTTTCTCTTTCCCTTCCCCTGTCTCTACACAGCTCTGGTCCCCTTGGCTACTCCCACCTTAGGCCCTATCCTAGAGACACAACTCAAAGTAAAACCAACATTTTCTGGCCCCACCTGAGAGGTGCCCAAGATACCTCTTACCCCACCCTCCAGCTACATCCCACCTAACAGAGCAGGGTGGCGGGGGGGGGGGGGCGGTGTGTGGAGAAGTTCACTGACTCAGTTCAATCTGGCTCCTCTCACTTAAATCCCCACTTATGATTTGTCCAGGCCAAACCCACTGATCAAAACAGAACACTCTCCTGGCCCCACCTACTTCTCCTAGCTTCTCCTACCTGTAAGAAAAGAAATTATTTCAATTTGCACGGTGTTGCCTGGCTTGCTCATTCTGGATAGAAATCCCTTCTCCTGGCCCTTCCTAGTCACCTAAACACATCCAACAGGACAAGACCACCTCCTGAACTGTGCCATCTCTAATTCATATCTTCTGGCCCTGACCACCTGCCTAAGATACTCCCACAATGCTTTTCTTCCAGCCCAGGAACCTGGCACAGCTTCCTTTCCTAGTTCCTTTCATTTTCCCAGCTCCTCCTTCTTTGTCCTCTTGTTTTTGCTCTTTGCTCTTTACTCAGTGGCCCCCACACTTCCTTCTCCTGTTCTCACCTGTGGCCCTCCTATGTTAACCCTCCCACCGTTCAAAAACTGGAGTATGGTCAGTTGCCTGCTGTGTAGAGTCCCACCCACCGCACTTGGCCCCACCCACCTCTCCTGGCCCTCCTTAGCTGAGGGTCTCCTGTTCCTCCGAGCCATTTTGGCCTTGTAGCTGCTGCGCCTTGCAGGGCCAATACGAATGGAGGTATTTTCAAAGGGTGTTGTGGTCACTGCCACCTTGTTGCCACTCTGGGGGAAGAAGAGAGGCAAATGCTCTGTTGGAGGCTATTATGGAAGCTTCAGCTCTCAGGACCTCCCCTCCCCTCCCCCCTCTCCCCAGTGTGCTCCCTCCCTTGCACTCACCTTAAGGATCAGCTCTACGACCTCGGGATGCACCATACCATGCACAGGCTCCCCGTTCACGTGGGTGATGAGGTCTCCAGCACAGAGCCCTGCCTCCTGGGCTGGGCCCCCCTCCTCCACATGCTGGGGACAGGGCACCACACAGGCAGAGTTAACAGGATCAGTAACGAGGAAGCTCCCTAAGCTTATGTGCCAGGCACCTAGCACTAGTAATTATTCTTCCTAGTTTACAAGTAAAGAAACTGAAGCTCAGAGGGGGAAGGGACACTGCAGGTCCCAAGAGTCCCATCTAGGCTGCCTGGATCCAGAGATTGAGCGACACCTGGGGGTTAAGGGGGGAGGGGCTTCTCTTCTCCCACCCCCCCAGCTTGGAACATAGATCCACCCATGAGTGCTCACCCAGACAATGTGGTGGACACTGTAGACATCTGAGTCACCCATGTAGACGCGAATGGCTCGCAGTGTGAAGCCATACTTCTTGCCAGAGCGTTGGATGGTAATAGGGGAGCGGAGCCCACTGACAGCCGGTGAGTAGTCCCGGCTGGGTGAGGAGTCCCTCGAGGATGGGTTGGAGGAGAGAGATCGTGGGGACATGGGGCTGGCCAGGGGTGAGCTTCCATGGGGATCCACTGCAGACACAGAACCATGGCCAGAGGTCAGTCACAGGTTTCCCTGTACTGCTCCTCCCTCCTTCCTAGTCCCAGGTCTCTCATTGGTCCACCTCAGTGCCAATCACTATGGATAGTAAAAATGTCATGTTTTCATTGGCCTGTCTTGGCACAATGAGGACAGCCCCTCCCGTGCCAGGTGGGGCCGGCATCACCTGCAGGAATCATGACAGACAAGGCAGTGGCCGAGGCTGACTTGATGACTTTGCCCCCGGTTCGAGAAGGCCGTTTCTCTACCACGGGATCCCCTGACAGCTGCTGGTGCCGCGCCCGGCGCAGAACCAGGTCATTGGTGGCCCTTGGGCCTGATGGGTCCCCATCCTTCGAAGGTGGGCACAGGTCGCCTGGGCGTGGTCGGTCAGCTGCAACAGAGCAGGTGGATTAGGAGTCAGTCCAATGTCGCAGACTTTTTGCATGCGTTCACTCTGCCTGGAATGCTTTTCCCACTTCTCGCTCTTGTTCGAATGTGAGTTTCCTGAGAGCAAGTAACATGAATCTGGCACAACTCTTGGTACAGAGAGGTGCTCACACCCATTTGTTGACTGACCGAGTAGGAACTGCAGGGGTTCCTCATGCTGACGAGAACCCAGACTGGAGTGTACAAGATATGTGCAGTCTTGCATAAACAGTACCAGTCTCATTGAATGCTCAATACATGGCCACTGGGGAACTAGGGAAGACGGTGGGAGGGGGTACTCACTGGCTTCCGGGTCGCCGGCACTGGCGGTGCCATCTTCTTGAGCTGCCTCTTTGGGGACCCGCGCATCCAGCGAGCCTGGGGGATCCGAGCTGGGCCGCGGAGGCCTGCGAAGCCGGGCCTCATCCTCATCCTCTTGGGGGGCGCTGAAGCGGCTGGGCTCCAGAAGCGCCGAGAAACGGCGACGTGCACCCAGCGGAGGACTGGCCTCCCCCTCCAGGAAGCTGGCCTCTGAGGCTGAGAAGCGCTTGCTGCTGAAAGGGGGAGTGGTCAGAGGCGACACGCTCCTTCATCCCCGCTCCCCAAATATAGCCCTGCCCCTGCTCACATCTCTGGGGAGCCCCCTCTCCAGCTCTTCTCGCGCAGGGTCAGGCTACCCAGGCCCTCCCGCTTGCCGGCCACCTTCTCCTCTAGACCCTTGGTGCTCGGCTCCCGCTTGCTGCCCCCCGCTGCCGCCACGGGAGTCTTGGGCTCATGCTGTGACAGCTGCTCCATACTGCTATAAACCTGAAAGAAGAGTGAGTGGGGATGCGAGGCAAGTCCGGCCCCCAGGTTCCGCCTTCGCTCCAGAGCAAATCGGCTTCCCGCTACTGAACACGCTCCGCCCACCCAAGGCTGGGCCCCGCCCAGCTCTGAACTGTCCCGCAACCAACTACAGTTCTTCAGCTCAGAACCCACCCCACACAATTAGGCCTCGCCCTACTCTAGCCCTTATCCATATCTTGAATTTGCCCTTTCCTGCCCACCCTCCCAGGCTCTACCCAATCACATGTACCCCAAGCTGGGCTTTGAACCCCACTACATGCTGCTCCTCAAAGCGAGACCTGGTGCACAGTTGCCCCGCGCCCACTGCTCATCCTCTCCACCCCAAGGTCCTGACCACGCCTCATCTAGACCTGGCTCCAGCCCACTGTGAGTCTTCATTACCACAATTATCCAGATTCTTAGATTCCACCCAACGCCAAAGGCCCTCCCATATACCCCCAGGCCCTATCACTCCCAGAATCTTGCTTCCCCAGCCTGAGACCTCGGGCCTGGGACCCTGATTCCCCCAGCCTCTTCAGCCAATCCCCACTCTGGCCCGCCTCCATTCCCCTCTTGTAGACTATGATCCTCCCCCAGCCCAGGCCCCACCTCCCGACCTTGCCCGGCCCTGCCGTGTCTGGCCCCACGCCTAGTCCAGCCTTGGCTCACTTTGCTGAAGCGCGGGGAGCAGGAGGAAAACTGGCGGATCTCCACAGGCTCCTCCTCCGTCGTGTCATCCTCGTCATAAGAGTTCACGTGGTGATACCTATCTGAGCGGGCTGGGGAGGCGGGTGGGCCGTGACCAAGGACAAGGGTTCACTCCTCAGATTGCACCCTTACAGTAATCGGGTCCCGGCTCATGCCAGGGTTGCAGGCCCTGCCATGCCCCTGTCCCAAACTAGGATCTGACTCAGGCCCCTGAGGCCAGGCTCCCTTTAGACCTGCCTCCAGAGGCCCCATTTCTATGGCACTCTCCACCATGGCTCCACCTTGGGCTGGCCCATGCCTCTGCCTTAGTTTTGGGTCCTAGCACCCTAAACTAAGCTCAACTCCAGAACTCACCGCTGTCCTGGCCCCACCTCTACCCCAATCTCCTTTCCTCTGCCAACTTCTCAGACTGAGTCCCGCCCCTATGCCAGGCCACTCTCCTTCCCTCTCCTCTGTCTGAGAGACTGGTCTCCTAGCGGGTTGTGCTCCAGCCCCGGGACTTGCCCGAGTGCCCCTCTCACCAGAATCCACCCCCTTTCCCAGCTCACTGTCGAAGTAGCTGGTGTCATCCTCAGACTCCAGATGGGGGATGAACTCTGCCTTCTGCCTCAGCAGCCCTGTCCAGTCCAGGTCTCGGAAGAAACTGTGCTGCTTTACCTCAAAGGCACCCCCTGCGGAGGAAAGGGTGGGTGGGGGCTGGGAGGGAATTCCAGCAGCAGCTGATGGCCAGCTCAGGGACCCAGCCACCCACCCCTCTCTTCTACCCCCGGGGCCACAGAACCCAGAGTTCAGCTCTCAGCTTCTCCCATCCAAGTACTAACCAGGCTCGACCCTGCTTGGTTTCTGAGATCAGGCGAGATCGGGCGCACTCAGGGTAGTATGGCTATGGACTGCCTTCAGCTTCTCTATACAGCGGACCCCTTACCTGCCCCAAGCCGGACCAAGGGGTTGGTCTGCAGGAGGCTAGATATCAGGAGCTGGGCATCTGTGGGCAGGGCCTCGTCTCCTTCCGGCCATAGGATGTCATCTGCAGAGCAAGGTGGGGCTTGGGGTCACTTTTGGAGTTCGGAGACCCTGGGTCAGCCCATGTCCCCCAGCTGCCCACCAAGGAGCCTACGCACCACTGATGACCTGTCCGAATAGCTCTTCAGGCGTGTCTCCAAAGAAGGGCACGCAGCCCACCAGAAACTCGTAGAGAATGATGCCCATGGCCCACCAGTCCACCGGCTTGCCGTAGCCCTGGCGCAGGATGACCTCGGGTGCGATGTACTCTGGGGTGCCACACACCTGGGGGCAGGCCGTCAGCCTGCACCCTGGCCACAGGAAGGGCCTCAAGGGGGAGCTGCACCCTTCACCACACCCTGGGCCCCACGGTCCTGCTGGATAACTCTCCCCATCGTGACCCCCACACCTGCACACATACCTGTTTGTCCAAGAATTCCCGGGCATCCTTCTCGATGTGACCTTCATACAGGTTAGTGGTGAGGCTCATGAGCCCCATTTTGGAGAGGCCAAAATCTGTGAGCTTGATGTGGCCCATGGACGTGATGAGGAGGCTACAGACAAGCACAGGCCTCAGAGGCAAGGCCTGCCCACTTCCCTCCTGGCCCTTCTGCATTGGTGCCTCCAGAGAGGCATGGAGCGGGTGATTGGAAAGGTCAAGACTCACTTGTCAGGCTTGAGGTCACGGTGCACAATGCCATAGTTGTGCAAGTACTCGAGTGCCAGCACTGTCTCCGCAAAGTACATGCGGGCCATCTCCACAGGCAGCGCCCCGATGTTCTTCAGCAGGGTGGCACAGTCCCCCCCTGTGTGTGAAAGAGTAGTCCCATGTAAAGGGGGAGGCACCCCTGTCCCAGAGTTGAGCCCTCAACATGCACTATAGCACCAAGTCCTCGCCTCACATTGCCCGTATTTTATAGCTAAGGAAAGCTGAGGCACAGACAGGGGCCACCCTCTCCTCAGGTCACACAGGGAATGCCCTCTACCAGGCTTCTCTCATCCTCTTAACCACCCTCCAAACTTGGTTTGATCTGAGACTCAGAGGTTGGATCATGCAGGGAGTTGATGGTGGAGATGAGGTTTGGTGAGTACCAAAGGCTGCCTGCTTATCAAATAAGTCTGGAAGGCCCTGGCTGGTGTAGCTCAGTGGCTTGAGTGGTTCTCAGTGGATTGAGAATCAAAGGGTTCCTGGTTCAACTCCCAGTCAGGGCACATCCCCGCTGTGGGTGGCACGTGAAAGGCAAGCACACACTGATGCTTCTTTCCTTGTCTTTTGCCCTCCCTTCCCATCTATAAAGAAATTTTTAAAAATCTTTTTAAAAATTTAATTTAAAAAATTAGTCTGGAAGTACTGCCCTTGTTATCCTGGAGTCTGAATCTTGAGTCTGGGCCTTAAAATGTAGATTTCTGGCTCCCACCAAGTTTATTGTGATCATTAGGCTCCCCCAATATGCATTCCCCCTTTTTCTTACAATGGCCAATTTGCTTCCAAGGGCAGCAGCTAACCCCAGTTGCTCAGCCCTCTGACTTATCACTTATTTTTTCACATAGATTGCTGAGCTAGCAGGATGCAAGTTGGGACCTGCTGGATGGCAACATCGCTATATCGAGGCCTGTCTAGGTATAGTTTTGATTCATTCACACTGGATGGCTACTGCTGTGTTGGCTGTCATTTTTTAATTCAACAGTCTAAGGAAAAAGAGGTCAGTGCCCCTGACTAAATAGTCAAGTGTTACTGCATGTTTTAAAAGTTCTTGCGGCACACCAGTTGAAAATCGCTGCCTCGAAATCCAGATGCCTTCTCACTTAAGAGACTTCGTGCTTGGGTTCCCTTTTCCAGGTGCGGTGCAGGCCTCAGAGAGGCTCCCTCACCCTCTGCATCCCGATGGTCTCCTTGAGCCTTAAGGTCCTTGTTACCATCCTCACTAATACGAAACAACTTGATCACCTTTGGCTTATTTTGCTTGTTTATTGTCTGTCTACCCAGAATATAACCTCCATGAAGGAGAGGGGTGCCTGCCTCATCCCCACTGTGCAACCGGTGCCTAGCACAGCCTGTGGCACAAGGGAGGCAATGGGGAGATGTCTGTTGAATAAATGGATGGTTGACTAAGGCTTAGGGGTGGCATAGCTGTAGCCCCACAAGATCACGTGTGTGTCTTAATAACCACAGTATGCTTGTGTCTGGGCGATGATGTGTTAACATTTGGATCAATATAAGTCTGGATGGATGGATAAACAGATGGAAAATTTATGCATTGGTGGTTGGATGGGTGGGTAGGTAGATGGATGGTAAATAGATAAACTGGTGGATGAATTGTGGATATGAATGGGTAGAGATAGCTAGATGAGACGGCTGCTAGAATGGAGGTTCAGATGAATGAAAATACAGATAGTAAACGGATGAATGGATGGGTGGATAATGGATTAATACATAGATATCAGTATTGGTAGATGGACAGATGGTAAGTAGGTGGGTAAATAAATTGATGAATGAATGAATGGTTAGATGTATAAAGAGATGGATGAGTGAAAAATAGATGTGCAATGCAGAGTGAACTCTAATATAAACTATGGACTTCACTTAACAATGTGTCAATATTGGTTCATAAATTATAGCAAATATACTACAGTAATGCATGATGTAAATGATAGGGGAGACTGGGGGGAGGGGGGAGGTATACGGGAACTCAATGTACTTTCCAATCAATCTTTCTGTAAACCTAGAACTACTCTAAAACCGGTCTATTAATTTTTTTAATAATAGATGCATACTGGATAAATGGAAGGATGGAAAAACATGGAATAACAAATGAATGGGTAGAAGGATGGAAGGGTGGATGGATAATTGGATGGATGTATCTATATTGGATGAAATGAAAACAGATAGATAAACTAATAGATGGCTGGATAGAAATAAGCAGATGAAATGGATGACCAATGACTGGATGGATGAATAGGCAGATAGTCAATATGGTGACTGGGGCTGGGCAGGCCGCCCTGACTAGCATGCATTCCCCCCGCCCCCATCTTCTCTGCAGCCCTGCAGGCAGCCACACCTTCCACGTACTCCATGACCATGCAGAGGTGTCGCCGGGTCTCAAAGGAGCAGAACATGCTGACCACAAAGGGGTTCTCGGCGAAGGTGAGGATGTCGCGCTCCACAAAGGCCTGCTGGATCTGGTTGCGTAGGATCAGGTTCTGCTTGTTGATCTTTTTCATTGCAAACCGCTGCCTCGTGTCCCGGTGCCGTACCAGGTAGACGGCGCTGCAGGGGAAGGGAGCGAGGACCGGCCATCACCTCCGAGACACCCGGCCTCCGCTACCCTCCCCCCGCCAGAGCCCCGGGTGGCTCACCCGTAAGCACCATTGCTTATGAGCTTGATGGTATCAAAGTCATTCTCTCCAGGTGGTTTCTTAGCTTTTGTGGTGCTGCTGCGGCCCTGCAGGGGAAAGATGGAGACCACCATCATGATAAGATTGGGACTCTTGTTATTATTCCATTTTACCCGTGGGGAAACTGAGGCACAGAGCAAGTGTGTCCTTCATCCAAATGCCTCACTGAGGAAGTAACGAAATCAGGACTTGAACCCAAGACTGCCTGACTCTGAAGACATATTCCTAGCTTCTTTACATTAGGAATGACACCTATGAAATAATCACCCTCATATATAAAGAACTCTCAGATATCAATAATAAAAAGCCTAACAACAAAAATAGGCCAGATAGTGAGGTAGGATTAGAGCGCTTAAACACATGAAAAGATGCTCAACCTCACATATAATGATAGAAGGGCAAATTAAAACAACCCAAGATACCACATTTAACTTAGCAGACTGGGGAAAAAAACCCACAGAGTAAAGCTGTGGGAAAACAGGTACTGTTATACCTTGCTGTTGGGAGTATAAATTGGTACAAGCCCCATGGAAGATACTTTGATGTATATCACAATTACAAATGCACATTCCCTTTGACCCAGCAATTTCACTTTTGAACTAACTCTACAGATAGGATCGCACATGTGAAAATGATGTATGTACTATGTGCCCTGACTGGTGTGGCTCAGTGGGTTGATCGTTATTGCATAAACCGAAAGGTCACAGGTTCAATTCCCAATCAGGGCACATGCCTGGGTTGCAGGCCAGGTCCCCGGTTGGGGGCTGGGGGTGTGCGAGAAGCAACAGATCCATTTCTCTCACACATCGAAGTTTCTCTCCTTCTCTTTCTTCTCTTTCTCCCTCCCTTCCCCTCTCTCTAAAAATAAATAAAAAATAAAATCTTTAAAAAGAATAAAATAACATATGTACTATTTGCTCATTGTAAATCTTAGAAACAATCAACACATGCATCTGCAGGAAATCGGGTAAACAAACATGAGGGGTGTCTGGAGGAAGGGGTATTGCACCCTTGTTAAAAAGAATGAGGAATCTATCAGCATATTGATTCAGAAAATTCTCCCAAGTATTTTATTTTTTTAAATTTATTTATCTTTAGAGGGGAAGGGAAGGAGAGAGGGAGAGAAATATCAATGTATGGTTGCCTCTCGTGCGTCCCCTGCTGGGAACTGGCCTGCAACCCAGGCATGTGCCCTGACCGGGAATCGAACCGCGATCCTTTGGTTTGCAGGCCCGCGCTCAATCCACTGAGCTACACCAGCCAGGGCGCAAGTATTTTATTAAGTGGAGGACAAAAGCAATAATATGTACTATAGGCTTTTATGTTAAAAAAAAAAAGGTGACAAAACAGAACTAGGTAATCATACTTGGTGGTGCTCAGCAGCACATGTACTAAGAATATTTGGGGGGACATAGGGCAGTAAAGGACACAGGTTGATGTAAGATTCTTCACTCTGTAACTTCTTTGAAAATTATTTTTATCTTTTTTAGGGGCAATACTTTTATATTATTTACAAAAATATTACACATATTACACAAAAAGATCTACGAGATTTTTAAAATACTGAACTGTTATGTTTCTTAGAAGGTGGCCTATACCTTCCTTGGGGCGGTCACATAGGCTGTGGCTATGAATAGCCAGACACAGGGCATCACATCCTACAAGTTTAGCGGCTTCACATTGAAATTGGTGGAGTATGAGCCTCCTTCCACCACCTATAGCCCACAGGGCTAAAGCCCGTGGTTTCCACAGAAGCACCACCTATTGTATTTGCCACACCAACTACTGACTTCTGGTTCTACTGCAGATGATTATGCTTGGATGAACAAAGTTCCAGAATGGCAGAAATTTTCCCAGAAATCGTATGTTGTGCCATCCACTTGAATCGGGGCCTGCTTGACCAAATGCTTTACCAGACCACCACGGAATGACAGTGGAAGGGGGGACCTTCTATTGCCTGATCACCCCTTTCATAGCCCAGAAACAAATGAGTTAGACTGCAAAGAACTGGCTTGTTTTTTGCCATAAACCCTTTGAATTTTTATCATTTCTATAAAAAAATTAAACTTGAATGGCCTACCTAACATTTTGCAAGAAGAAAATAGCAAGATAACATTTTGGTTTGTTTATGAAATGCACATGGCCCGTCAAAGCTGATTTGACAGGGAAAACTAATGTTCAAAGAAATGCTGCTGCTCTTTGAATTTGGGATTTTTTTTATTAAGCTTGATTGATTGTTATGATCAGTCATGAATGTTTACATTTATTAATTCAGCACATATTTATTATGTCTTAAAAACTACTTTATTTTTTAAGGTTTTATTTATTTACTTTTTAGAGAGGGAGGAGGGAGGGAAAAAGAGAGGTAGAGAAACATCAGTGTGAGAGATACATCAATCAGTTGCCTCTCAGACACCCCAACTGGGGACCTGGCCTGCAACCCAAGCATGTGTCTTGACTGGGAATTGAACCTGTTACCTTTTGGTTCACAGGCCTGCACTCAATCCACTGAGCCACACCAGCCAGGGCCAGGCTTGGGATCTTGATTTCCCTGAAGGTTTTGGATGAAGGTTGCATACAGGCTCATTAATGGCAGTCTGCACTGAGGCTCCTGGGGACTTACAGTGGTATTTTTGAGCGTGGGGTACCAAAGCCTTTCTGATGTGGATGTGTCTGAAGAAGGAAGACAGAAGCCAAGGCCCGGTGGATGAAATGAGGGGCTTGAGTTTGTAGTTACCTTGGAGATTTTTCCTTCTTGCAGTACAATGTTAATAGACATTATTTGCAGCACGCCTCTATTCATTGAGCAGTATGATTCAAAGCATTATTTGCCTCATCTCAGGTCTTTAGTGAAATTTTCTGTGTAATTATTATGTATTTATTCCACCATGGGAACCGAACACCTATTTAGTGTTGCATTTTAGACTGATGCCTGTTCTATTAAAGCCGTTGTGACACAGAATTTACTTTACCTTTTAAAATGTTATAACGTTTAGATTATGATTATTTTGATTGTGGAATAAATACATGAATGAAAAAAATTTTTAAAGAATGTAGCCTAAAAATATCTGACACAAAAATTGACAGAATTACAGGGAGAAATAGCTCAAAACAATAATTTAACATATATCTTTCAGAAACTATGTGATCAATCAGGCAAGATAAATTAATAAAGGAATAGGGAGATGGAAGGTTTGAATCACTCAATTAACAAGTTTGATTGAATGGAATTATGTAGAATCCTACAAACAACAATTAAAGATAAATACCTTTTTAGAGTTTTAGACTTTTGAGTGATGTCATTCCATTACCTATTCAAAAAATTAAACAAATGGCATGTATAGTGAGATTCTTTTAAATATATATATTTACATATATATAGGCAAGATGTATGTGTGTGATTTTTTTCAAAAGAAGGCCCAACCCCAGATTTGAGGCAAAATCTCCTCATTACTTTATTTTGCTTCAAAGTTTTGAATAACACTAGATACTTCAGAGGAAACACACACATGGCTGTCCCAGCAGGTAGTTTCTACTAGACATGTGGTGCATCTTCCAAAATGTGGTCGGCCTGCAGGTGGCAATGCAGCAACTCTTACAGTGCTGAGCTCTCAGCACAAAAGACACTCAGCTCACTCAGAACTCCATGCAAACTTCCAGCCAAGATGGAGGCATAGGTGGACACACTGTACCTCCTCAGACAACCAAAATTAAGGACAATAAAGATTTAGAGCCCTAGCTGGTGTAGTTCAGTGGACTGAGTGCGGGCTGCGAACCTAAGGGTCACCAGTTCGATTCTCAGTCAGGGCACATGCCTGGGTTGCAGGCCAGGACCCCATTGGGGGTCATGTGAGAGGCAACCACACATTGATGTTTCTGTCTCTCTTTCTCCCTCCCTTCCCCTCTCTCTAAAAATAAATAAATAAAATCTTTTAAAAAAGAGATTTAGAAACAAGAAAACAACCTGAACTGATAGAAAATTGAACTGTACAGAAGTCCAACAACCATTCATCCAGACTGGTAAGAGGGGTGGAGTCACGGCAGGAAAAAGTGGAGATTGGTGGACCCGGGCATGCAGGCAGCAGTGGCTGTCAGATCCCAGGAATGCAGGCAGTGGCTAGCAGACCCTGGGCATGGGGTGGCAACAGTGCAGAACCAGTGGGGCCGTGCAAGGCAGCTGGCTGACCAGGTGGTCCCACATTCATGGGCAGATAATCCAAGTGAAGGGGAAGCAGGGGAAGGGACTGGAATCCGAGAGAGAGCGGAGCAAGCGCTGTTGTTCCCTCTTGGACCCCACCCCCACATACAGTGTCACTACCCAGACTGGGCTGCCTTGCTCTGGGGAACAACTAAGGCTCCGCCCCTCACTCTGTAACAGCCAAGACCAGACCCCCCCCCCGCAAAAAAAATGGCTCAAATGGGAGAACAGATCAAAGCCCCAGAGCCAATTCATCTAAGCAACTAAGAGATAGCCAACCTATCAGATGCACAGTTCAAAGCCCTGGTGATCAGGATGCTCACAGAATTGGTTGATTTTGCTCACAAATTAGATGAACAAATGAAGGCTACACTAAGTGAAATGAAGGAAAACGCACAGGGAACCAATAGTGATGGGAGGAAAACTGGGACTCAGATCAATGGAGTGGACCAGAAGGAAGAAACTAACAACCAAACTGAAAACAAGGAAGAAACAAGAATTCAAAAAAATTAGGAGAGGCTTAGGAACCTCCGGGACATCTTTAAATGTTCTAACATCCGAATTATAGGGGTACCAGAAGGGGAAGAAAAAGAGCGACAGGGGGAAAACTTATTTGAACAAATAATAAAGGAGAACTTCCCCAATCTGGCAAAGGAAATAGACTTCCAGGAAGTCCAGGAAGCTCAGAGAGTCCCAAAGAAGTTGGACCCAGGGAGGAACACACCAGGGCACATCATAATTACATTACCCAAGATTAAAACAAAGGAGAGAATTCTAGAAGCAGCAAGGGATAAGGGGACAGTCACCTACAAAGGAGTTCCCATCAGACTGTCAGCTGATTTCTCCAAAGAGACCTTCCAGGCAAGAAGGGGCTGGAAAGAAGTATTCCAAGTCATGAAAGTCAAGGACCTACATCCAAGATTGCTCTATTCAGCAAAGCTTTCATTTAGAATGGAAGGGAAGATAAAGTGTTTCTCAGATAAGGCCAAGTTCAAGGAGTTCATCATCACCAAGCCCTTATTATATGAAATGTTAAAGGAACTTATCTAAGAAAAAGAAGATAAAAAATATGACAGTAAAAAGACAGCAAACTAAAGGACTCATGGACAAAAAGTATGGGGGGTGGAAATGGGAGGGAGGTGGGGAGGGCTGGGGTGGTGGGCTGGGGTGGGAGTAAAAGACAGAAAACTGTACAAGATCAACAATTAAAATAAAAATTAAAAAAAAAAGACAGCAAACTCACAAATATTAACAACCACACCTAAAACAAAAGCAAACTAAGCAAACACTAGAACAGGAACAGAAACACAGAAATGGAGATCGCATGGAGGGTTAGCAACAGGGGAGTGGGAGGAGGAGAGAGGGGGAAAAGGTACAGAGAATAAGTAGCATAGACGGTGGGTAGAAAATAGACAGGGGGAGGGCAAGAATAGTGTGGGAAATGTAGAAGCTAAACAACTTATGACACATGGACATGAACTAAAAGGGGGAATGTGGGTGGGAGGGGTGTGCAAGGTGGAGGGGAATGATGGGGGAGAAATGGGACAACTGTAATAGCATAATCAATAAAATATATTTAAAAATACAAAAAAAAAAAAAAAAAAGAAACACTCCATGCATCGCTCCTCAATAAATTAAACAGAATTACCATATCGCCCAGTAATTCCACTGCTAGGTATATACCCAAAAGAATTGAAATAGTTGTTCAAACAAATACCTGTACACAAGTGTTCATAGCAGCACTATTCACATGACAGCCAAAAGACAGAAACAACTCAAGCATCCATCAGTGGGCAATGGATAAACCAATATGATATATCCATGCAATGAATTACTATTTAGTCACAAAAAGGAGTGAAGCACTGATTACTGGTGTAGCGAAGCACTACACCATGAATGAACCTTGAAAACACTTTGCCAGACACAACGCACCACAGAGTCAATGATTCCATGTATATGAAATATTCAGAAAAAGCAAATCCGTAGAGACAGAAAGCAGGTCAGTGGTTGCCAGGGTCCAGCGGGAGGGGGGATTGGGGAGTGACTGCCTAATGGGTACAGTTTCCTTTTGGGTAATGAAAATGTTCCAGAACTAGAAGAGGTGACGGCTGCACAACATTGTAAATGTACTAAATATACTGAATTGTTCATTTTAAAACAGTTTAAGCATTTTGTGGTCTGTGTATTTTACTATGAAAAGAAAAAGGCCCATGGAAGAAGAACCCATTATTAACCCAACTGAGATGAGGAAACTGAGGCTCAGAACAGAGACCAAAAGATCTACCCAGCCTAACAGCAGAGAGCCAGGAGATGAGCCCCTGCCTATCCAGCCAGAACCAGAGTACTGACCGCTGGGCCACCTGGCCTTACCTCAGACAGGTCATCCTGCTCCGGCGTGTTGGAGCCACCACTGTCCTGTTCCTCCAGGTGCACCACATCTAGAAAGCGACTGAGAGTGAGTGTAGGCTACGATCCCAGTGGGCTCGCCTCCGGCCCCTTGTGCCCACCAGCTGTCACCTGGAAAAGGGTCCCGGGTGAGGCCCAGCTGGCGGATGATGTAACGAGGGATGTCTGTCTTGACGAGATGACCCTCCTTGGCATGGCCCTCAGCTGCCTCTAGCAAGTGGTAGAACTCCTCGGGGTTGAATTCCTGAGGCAGGGCAGGGGCGGGCTTGTGGTGGGCTCTGAGGGGCCCCTGCCAGCCCCCCGCCCCCTCCCAGCCCCCTCACCAGGCACTCCAGTAGCCTTGCAGGGCGAGAGATGATGATGAGCAGTTTCTTCACCAGCTGGGTGACGAAGGCCACCTCTAAGCTCTCAGAACGTTCATAGGCCTGGGAAGGAGAGCACATGGGGTGAGGGGGTTTACAGGTGCCCTGCCTCAGCCAGGCCCTTCTCCCAACCCCACCATCTACACATCGCTGCTATTGTGGCATTTTTTTAATTTTAGTTAAGTTTATTATTTATTTTATTTCATTTTTTAACCTCACTTAAGGACGTGCTTATTGATTTTTTTTAGAGAGAGGGGAAGGAAGGGAAAGGAACGTCGATGGGAGAGAGAAACACCAATCTGTTGCCTCTTGCACGCACCCTGACTGGGGACCGAACTGCAACCGTTTGGTTTAGGAAATGATGCTCCAAATAACTGAGCCACCCCAGCCAGGGTTGCTGTCTCATTTTTTAGGTGGGAAAACTGAGGCCCGGGCCACATGGTAAAAATAATGATCACTATTACAGCAGACACTATCCTAAAACCTTCACTCCTTCAATTCATGCTCCCTCTGACTGACAGGCTCGGCCCTTGGATCCCTGAGTGACTCCCTACTCCTCCATCAGGTTACCACTCAGTTGCCGCCTCTTCACAGAGGCCTGACTGATTCTCCCCACCCCAGTCTGAAACTGCAGCTCACCTCCTGGCAGCAAACTTGGTCACAATGACCCTAACCTACTTCTTTTTTCTATTACATGAATACCCCTCAAACACGTCATATATTAATTTACCTATCATGCCCATCGGGGTGAGGCAAAGAGGCACCCACCTTGGGACCAAAAACCTCAATCTTCAAGATAAGATCACTGATATTTTAATGCAATATTTGAAAAATCAAGACCAAAATTTGTGACAAGCAAGAGAGCAGACTTCAGACAAGGACAGGATCCAGTGAGTACTGCGTGCAGCACTCAGGTTGGAGCTTAAAGCAAAAGGAAACGTGAGTGATAATCTATATGTGCTTTTTAGACATTAATGGTTTTTTTTTAATATTTATTTATTTTTAGAGAGGGGGAAGTGAGGGAGAAAGAGAGGGAGAGAAACATCAATGTGTGGTTGCCTCTCACATGGCCCCCACTGGGGACCTGGCCTGCAACCCAGGCATGTGCCCTGACAGGGAATCGAACCAGCGACTCTTTGGTTGACAGGCCCGCACTCAATCCACTGAGCTACACCAGCCAGGGTGACATTAATGGTTTTAATAAAAATGTTATTGCCCTGGCTGTGTGGCTCAGGTGACTGGAGACCAACAGTTGCAGTCAGAACACATACCTCAGTTTTGGGTTCGATTCCCAGTGGGGATGCTTACCGGAGGCAACCGATTGATGTTTCTCTCTCCGATTGTTTCTCTTTTTTCCCCCTCCCCCTTCCTCTCACCCTAAAATCAATCACTGAACATATCTTTGGGTGAGGCTTAAAAAACAAACATATAGTTGGCTGGAGTGTCTTCCCATGGACCAAAGTGTCCTAAGTTCAAGCCCCAGGTGGGGAGCATACGAAAAAAAAAAAGGGCAACTAAGAGAAGTTTCTCTCTCAAATCAATGTTCTCTCTCTCTCTCTCTCTCTCTCTCTCTCAGAGCAATGAAAAAATGTCTTAGGGTGAGGATAAAAAAATAAAAATAATACATAAATAAATAATATATATTATTGTTGATAAGTTTGCTTTTATTAAAATCAGAAAAGTAAAACATTCTGGTTTAATTACAAATAAAATATTTAACCTAAAATAATGTTAAGTTTTAATATACTTACTTTTCGACTTTTTCAGTAATTAGTTTAATGCTCTGGGGGGGAAGTGGATCACTCACCTCACCCTAGTCCCAATTCTGGTGCCCATTGTTTACTTTCCGTTTCTTCTGGCTAGTATGTCAGCTCCCCTAGACTAGGGACTTTTATTTCCAGCTGATTTTCCAACTTCTAGGCCAGTGCTGGCCCCAAAATAGGTTCTTAATAAATATCTCTGGCATTAAAGAATGAATGAATCCCATTTTTATAGCAGAAGGCACAGAGAGGTTAAGTGACTTGGCAAGGGCTGCACAGTAAATAAGTCAGGAGCTGGATGTGAATCTAGGCTGTTTTGAATCTGTACTCTTGACTCCTATGGACTTAGGGGCAGAATCCAAACTCAAACCAGATCCGATGGCAAAGTGTGTAATCATATCAACATGCTATCCTTTGGGGCAGAGAGCTGGGAGCCCAGAGCTCCATATTCTGGTCCTTCTGCCCTTATCCAACCTCATTGTCTCAAGACAGTGCAGTAACATGGCTTCTGTGCTCCTGGAATTTTCTAGCCTGCCTCCTCACCTCAGGGCCTTTGCATGTGCTGTTCACCCTGCTCAACACACACTCCCTCCAGCTTTTCTCATAACTGCTACCTCCTAATTCTTTTCCCAATTTCAATGCCACCTCCCCCAGAGAGGCCTCCTGGACTTTACAAGGGAGGTCCTAACACTCTAACCAGTTGTCCTTTCTAATTTTCTTTGTAGCCTTATGCATCAGCTGAAACGATTGACTTCCTTGATTTGCTCATTTTCATGCTCCTGTCCATCTCCTATAGTAGGAGATCAGCCCCAGGAGGGCAAGAATATTTTTCTGGTTTGTTCACTGCTGTGTTCCTGGTGCCCCAGTACACAATGCCCAGCACATGCTAAGCGCTCAGTAAATGCTGTCCATCATCATTGAATGAGGGCATCATCTTGTTCACTTTCATTTATTCATCCATTCACCCATCTATGTAATCAACACTTATTGACCACCTACTGTGTGCTGGACACTGTGCTGAGCACTTGGAGTACAACAGTGTACAAATAGACAACGTTATCACCACCTGTGGGACTGACAAGAAATAAGATAAGAAAAAAACATACATTATGACAGATGGTGCTAAGTGCTAAGGTAAAACCTGAAGAGGCAGTGGATGATGAGTGTAAGTAGTTTGACATTTTAAATAGAGGGGTCTAAGAGGCCGAACTGAGAAGGTGATATTTGAGTAAAGACCTGAAAAAGGTTAAATACCTGCCTCCCCCATCAGATCTAGAGCAGGCACTGCGTCCTTTTCTTCCACCCCTGAATTCTCAGCTCCACACCAGCGCCTAGAATGTGGTAGGAGCCCCCTGAGTGGATGTGGGGCAAAGGAAGTCATTGGTCTGATTTTTGGGGTGCAGTCTGGGATGGGGCCGGCCTGCCCGTGCACTCACATCCTGCAGCAGCTTCTCTAGATTCTCCTGCAATTCGTAGAAGTAGACCGTGGTTATGAGGCCGTCGCGGGACTTGGTCAGGCAGTCTCGGGCCAGCTCAATGATCTGGTGGTGAATGAAGCTGAGTACCCCGTCAGCCAGCGGCAGCACGCTGTCAGGTTCGTAGGTGCGGGTGAAGTCGCGCAGCTTCTCCTCCATCTGCGCGGTGGCCTGCGGGAGGGATAAAGGCATGGAGGAGGTGATCGAGCGCGCAGGGCTTAGCCCGGGGGCTGTGGCCATCAGGAACCTGCGCTGCGCACGCGGGCCACCAGGGGGCGCGCGGGGCTAAGGCGAGCAGGGAGGGCTGTGGCCGCCCAGCTTGCCAGCGGCGTCCCCGCCCCGACCCTCACCTTTGGGAACCTCTCCTTGTAGACGTGGTTCATCATCACGATTTCGTTGTCGTAGGAGGAGGGGGAGCGCCCGGGACTGTGGGGAGAGAAGCCCATCCTGTCCAGTCTCCTGCCTATTCGCGGGGACTGGAATCTTGCAGTGCACAAGCCCCCAAACTAGCGGCTTGGAGTTGGCGGATGCCGGCCCACCTGAGGCTCCGCGAGCGGGGCCGCACTGCCGGGGAGCGGCGGCCGCCATCCTCGTCCGTGATGCTCTCGGTGCTGCCAAAGTGTTTGGAGAGGAAGTGGAGCTCGTCCACGGTGGGCTGGTAGGGCAGCTGGTGCAGGCGCTCCTGGGAGGAGCAGGAAGACTGGCGGGGGGCGGGGGGGGGGGCGGTTAGGCAGTACCAGGTCAGGGCTACTGCGGTCCCCCCACATCTCGGGACCCAGGGCTCAGATCCCCGGAGCTGATGGACCGCTGACAAGGCTGGTATTAGGACCTGATTGTGATCCTGGAGTCCGAGGGCCCAGATTGGTACTCTTGGCAACAGAGGGACGGGGATAGACGTATAAGAACAGACACAGATGTGACTAGAGAGAATCTGTTAAAATGTACGTCAAACCCTGACTGGTGTGGCTCAGTGGATCAGGCCTCGTTCTGCAAATCAAAATGTGGCCAGTTTGATTCTGAGTATAGACACATGTGGGCCAGGTCCCAGGTTGGGGGTTGGGGCCGGACAGAGGCAACGATTGAAATTTATCGGTGTTTCTCTCACACACTGGTGTTTCTCTCCTTCTCTTTCTCTCCTTCTCCTTCTCTCCTTCTCCCTCCCTTCCCCTCTCTCTAAAAATAAATAAATAAATAAAATCTTATTAAAAATTAAAAAAACAAAACAAAACAAACCTGAGTCAAGTTGCATCCCTCCTCTGTTCAGAACACTTCATAGCTCTCACCTTACTCAGGGTGAACACCAAAGTCCTCCCCACAGCCCACAAGGTTCTACATGAACATCTGGCCATGTCTCTCTACCCTCACCTCTGCCCGCTCTCCCTCTCACTTGCTCTACTCCATCCACAGAGCTGTGGCCTTCCGGATAGACTTTAAACAAGGCAGGCACACTCCTGCCTCAGGGTTTGTGCACTGGCTGTTCCCTCTGCTTGGAGCACATCTACTATGGATTACTCCTCCTCTCTCAAATTTTTGCTTTCATTGTCACTCTTCATGGAGGTCTCCTCTGAACACACACCTATTACTTCCTAATATCGCCCTACCTTTTTCCTCTTGCTGTATTTATCTCCTGACTTACTACATCTTTATCATTTATTTGTCATTACTGTCTGTTTGAGGGCAGAGATTGGCTCTGCTTGGTCTCTGGTCAGGGCCTGGCATGCAGCCAGGGCAAACACAGACCCACAGACATCAGTGAAGAGACACAAGGACATCCATTTGATGCTGTAGGCAGAATGCTCTTTTTAAACATCACATCACTCACTCCCTGCTTAAAACTCCCTACCCCATCAGTAGCTATGAAAATAACTTTTAAATGCACACACTCTATGACCTTCAAAAGCACAATTTCAAAGCGTTCAGGCTGAAATTGTAACACAATTTAATATAAAGCAAAAAAGACTTTCTATGGCTTCCCCCTGCATTTAGAATAAAATCCACCTCTGCCCCCTGCTCTGGCCAACAGGCCCCAGCATAATCAGGGTCACTGCTTGCCTCACCTCAATTCTTCCACTTCTGACTCAAAGTCCAGCCTCGCAAGGCTGTTTCCAGCTTTCCTAGTGTAGCCAAGCTCTTTGTTGCCTCTGGGAGCTTGCACATGATGTTCCTCATTCCTTGAACACCCTTCCCTCCCTTCTTCCATCTGCAATGCCAACCCTTCCACGAAGGCTCTTTTGGCTCTTCCCTCAGCTAAGTCAGTTGCTTCCTCTCTGCTGTCACCTCTCCCTATAATCCCATCACAGTTCCAATCCACTTTGTTGTAAATGCGGTCTTACTGGTCTGTCTCCCTCCCTGAGGGCTTTGTAAATCCTTGGACCCTCCTCAGCTTATAGAGCCCACCCATCACATGACATTCATGTGATAAATGTCTGCTGAACATCATACCAATGGATGGATGAGCAAACCAGAGACACAGGTAGAGAAGGGGGCAGATGGAGAGAGAGAGACTTTGGATATTGCAGTGGGTGAGCAAATGGGCTCTGGGTAAAGGGTAGGGACTGGCCTCAGCCAGCTGCAGACACTTGGCAAGTTGCTTAATGTCGTTATCTGTAAAATAAGTTGGTGATGAATAGGATCCCCAAGAAGATATGTTGAGGGTGGAGAACAGGGCTGGGGCGAGGGGCAGGTTGAGACCTGCAATCCACTACCAGATGGATAGGTGACACCCTTGGAAGACAAGGAAAACCCAAAGCACTTATTAATGCAAGCCCAGCTGCTGGCCTGTATGTGGACTGTGGGGTTGGAGGATCCCCTGCCCACCCATCCACCCCCCTGACACTCACCGAGACAGTGGAGCTGGGTGTGTTGGTGCCATAGCCAGATGAAGGGAGTGAAGCCAGAGACCAACGGCGTCCGTCCGCCCTGGAACCCAGCCAAGGTGCTCAGAGGACACCAGGTCCCACCAGTCCCCCCCCAACTTCTCAGGTTGTGAGAGAAGCCAGGACAGGATTTGGGGGAGTATATCTATGTGCTCCAAGATTCCTGAAGGCCCTCCAAGTCAAGGAGGTAAGGAGGAAGTCTTTTCAGTAGGTATGAGTCTCCTCTGCTCCTTCCCACAAACCTCTTCTCTTGCCATACGCAGCTCACACTAGCCCCCAGCATGGACCCTCCCCAAGGGAGACCAGAAAAGCCCACTAGAGGAAATCATCCCAGAGGACCCCAAAAGTCAACCCCTAGAGGACCCCCCCATGAGAAAGCTCTCACAGGCAGACCCCTGGAATCTTCTCAGACATCCACACACTGACACATACTCTCACATCAGTACACTCAGGTTCACACACAGTTGCTTTCCTGGCCACACCCACTAGTGTTAAAGTGACCAGCATGGTCAAGTTCATGCACTCATAGTCACACACATGACTGGTACATGGACCCAAGTATCACACTTTCCCACACTAGCACACAATGCACTTGCAAAACCAGACATCCAGTCACATATAGACACAGACACTTGTAAAGACCCAGCACCCTCACTCTAAAACACACACAGCCGACACTTCCTCACATACACTCCACACTTTCACATTCACGCTTATACTCAAGACGCCCTCATGTTCTCAGTCACACATTCAAACCCTCACACAGCCACACATTCATTCACACTCCCACATAGAGTACACACATAAGACACACTGGGCGGTGCATACTCCCTCACATACTCACATACATTTACAACCCTACAGTTACACACTCACACACATTCATACTCACATGCTGATGCATACACATCCCCACGGACACATGTGCAGGCACAGGCTGCTTCATATATTCACAATCTCACAAACTTACACACCCACACACTGGGGCACAGATTGCACAGTGGCATGGACACACTCCCATGCACTGGACTCCTCCTTCATTCCTCCTTCCAGGCACTACCATTGCTCAGCCAGCCTGCCTCCCAGCCCACCCCCCATGCAGGTGACCACATCATCAGCCATTTTTCTGGTTCCCTATTGCTTTCAGATGAATTCCATGGACAAGAGGGGGGCCTTCCTGCCCTGGCTGGTGTAGCTCAGTGGATTGATCGTAGCTTAGTGCCCGCCTGCGAACCAAAGGGTCACCGTTTAATTCCCAGTCAGGTCACATGCCTGGGTTGTTGGCAGGGACGCCCGTGGGGGGCATGTAAAAGGCAAACACACGTTGATGTTTCTTTCCCTCTGTCTCTTTCCTCTCTCTCTAAAAATAAATAAATAAAATCTTAAAAAAAAAAAAAAAACCCAGGGGCCTTCCACCGCTCTCCCCAGGGAGCTGTCCCCACAGTCCCCTGTGACTCCCACAACACAGCCTTCACCGGTCTTTGCAGTGATCCTGGTTTTCTGGCCTGCCACTCCAATTCAACTTTGGGTATACAGGGGCGTCATTCTCCCCTACGCTCAACTCCCAGAGTACAGCATGTGTTCGGACAATACTTTTAGAATAAGTTCGAAGAAAAAGAGACCTGCCCAAACACACTGGTGACTCCCATAAGTTTCTCCCCAAAACATTCAAGGAATCTCTTTGCTTCGTCCAATTTCTCCAAAGTCCCCAGAAAATAAATTTAGACACACTCCAGAAACACGCAGACATCCTCACCCTAGAGGGAAACCTGAGATTCCTCCTCTTTGGCCCTCGAAAAATAGCCCCAGACGCCCTCCCCCACATCGGGGATCCAGAGTCCCTCCACCTGCAACGCACAGTCTACGCTTGCGCACTTCATCTCTACTTGGGTCCTGTTGCTATGGAAACGCCTGGCCAAGAGCGCTAGGCGCGAGACAGACCCAAAGCTCTGAGGCTCTGCGAAGAAGCCCCGCCCCTTCCCCGGATTCAGCCAAGGCGTTGGCACCACCTTCTTATAGGCCCCGCCTCTAAGGCTGGTCGCTGGTTCCCTCGGGGACTTTCGGGCACTCTGTGGAAAACCCTCAGGCCCTGGCTCAGGTCCAATTAGGAGGGGAACAGATGGCGGGTGGGTGAAGAGAGTCCGACTAGGGAGGGTTCTGGGACCCTGCAGACAAGGACTCACCTTCGGGAAGAGGCAAACGAGAAGTGGGCGGGGGTGTTGGGAGAGAAGTTGCGGGGGCTATCCAGGGGACTGCTACCTGTGGCAGAAAGAGGGGGATCTTTAGGCCTGGGCTGGGTGGCAATCCCATCAGATTTCCTGATCCCCAAAGTGCAGCAGCCATTCTCTCTTTAGTCCCAAAGTGTGAGTGGGCCACGCCCTCTTCGCTGTGGCCCTGCCTTTCGCCTTTCGAAGATGTTTAGGTCACCTAGTTAGAGCAGCCCCTTCAGGACGACTGCCTTATTCTGACATAGCCAACGCCCCTCAAGTATGGATCTTTCTTTCTGACCCACCCCCTTACCAATCTAGCTCCGCCCATCAGTAAGTAACCCTCTGAGGGCTGGCCTCGCCCACATAGCGATAGTCTCGCCCCTTGTCCAATCTGGGCTCTCCACTATCCAGACTCGTCCCACCCCTACTGCAGCATGGACACACCCCTCTCCTGTGGCGACACCTCCTCTGGTCCACACCCATCACCTGTCTCACCCAGGTGTCCAGGCAGTGGGGAGTGTGGTCGCGGCAGCGTGGGCGAAGTGCTGGTCAGGATGAGGCTTTTCCGGTTACTGGTGCGGCAGCTGCAGGGAAGGGGAGGCAAAGGGGCCGGGCAGCAGCCCAGGCAGGGAGTTTGTAAGCCCAACCAGCCACACTCTTCTTTTGGGAAATGTCCCCAAAAAACCACTTCTCAGAGGAGGAGGTAGTAAAGGAGGAGGCCGTGGAGGCCTTGGCAGGACTATGTATGGGAGGGGATGCAGGTGCGATGTGTATGTGAGAGACTTCCGATATGAACCATGTGGGGCATAGTACCAGTCACGGAGTGATAGTCATGTTGTCTATGTGACACTATTGGAGGTACTGAGTGTCTGTGTGTCTAGGTCTGTGTGTGACATTTGCTGCATGTATCCACGTGTGGCAGGCACCCAGTGTGTGAGTTCAGCACTGGGCACGTACTAGTGTGACGTCATGTGTGGCAGTCCTTGTGTTTATCTTGTATGACACAATCTGTGTGTGCCTATGTGACACAAAGTGTAATGTCACTGGTGCATGACTAGATGTGCCACTGTGTGCTGTAACACCTGCATGGTGTGTGATTTCTGCTCCATGTGTGTCTGTCTTCATGTGGCATGCTAAGTCTGTATGAGAGACTGTCATTGTGTCTGTGTGACATTCATCATGAGTGTCCACAAGTGGTATCTATTGTGTGTGGGTTTAACACCCTGTGACACTGGGCATGCCTGAACATGCCATCATGTATGATATTCCCTGTGTGAGTCTTGCATGTGATAATATGTGATGTGTCTCATTCTCTGCAAGATTCCCAGTGTTTATTTGGGCACCCGTGTGATGCAGCATGTGACATGCTTAGGGTGATATCATGTGTTAGATGCATGGATCTAACTGGATGCATGGATGTCATTGCCACATATGTGTCTTGTGCATCTCCAGTTGCATAATCCTGTGTGTCACCATACAGGTAACATCTTATTGGATGTACACAAGCGTACACAATAGTGTACCTGTGGGTTTACTTGTTACTGTGTGAGGCTGGGGGTGCCCCTGTGTGTCTCTGCAGGTGTTATACAGTGACATATGGCCACTGTATGACTAGGTATTTGTGGTGCCTCCCAGGTATATCTGAGCCACAAGGGCTGTTGAGTGTGTGTGTGTGTGTGTGTGATCATGTCCTACCTGAAGCTGTGTGTCACTATTTTCCTTATGAGGCTGTGTTGGGGGGGGGGAGTTTGTGCCACGATAAAAGTACCCCCTTCCTTCTGCCCTTCAGGAGCCAACCTTTCGAGGAAAGAGACCCCAGCCCCTCAATCCTATTACCCCGCCCCCGCCGCAGTGACTGAGCATATTAGCGCGGCCAGAACATGCGGCATGGGGGTGGGGGGAGGCCAGGCTGCGGCTATTGTTCTGAAAGTGTCAAGCCCCTACCCTCCCGTTCTTCCTTTACCCTCTCTGAGCTGCCAGAGCCCACAGGACTAGCAGACAAAGGCACTGCACCCCCCTCCCCCGCAGCAGCCCCCTCCCCCCGCAGCGGTTCTTTCCAGCATGCCCCCCAGTCTCGACCCTACACTGCCCCCATTCACCCCATCCCTGGCAGAAAGGCGCAGCGCGGGCACCTCTGGCGCAGCTGGGCCGGGCGCAGCATCCCGGGCCCCGCCCTGCGGTAGCGGCTGGTGGGGCGGCTTGGGTCAGGGTCTGAGGGATCGGGGGTCTACCTCTTGGTGCGGCGGAACATACTGCTGCCAGGGAAGGAGGGCATCGAGAAATTGGAAAGCGCAGTCCAGAGAGAGTCAGACATGACCCGGCGGCGGCGACATGGTGGCAGGTGCGGCAGCGGCGGCGGCGCGGGGAGGGAGCGCGCGGGGTGGAGGCTGGAGCCGCAGCGGGCAGAGGAGGGCGGGGGAGGGGAGGGCCGTGCGGCTGCCGCCTGCCAGGAGGGGGCGCAGCGGGACTCCAGCCCTCCAGGCCCCGCCCGGGAGCGCGCCTAGAAGAAGCCCCAACCCTTGGGCCGAGAAGGGGCGTCCAGCTCAGAGCATCTCTCCCCAAGGCTCACCTGCTGCTTTTCCGAGGCAGGGGCAAATCCTTCTGAAAGGCAAAGCAGCAAAAGGATAGAAGTAAAAATGAATAAAATCTTAAAAAAATAAAAGGATAGAGGTCAGCATTGGCCAGCAGCCACATCCCTCAAGTCTTCTCAGGAGAAATTGGATGGCACAGGCCCCTCATCAGTATATCACCTGCACCCTTGGCCACACGCTGAGGACTGGAGGGTAGCGGTGGGGTGCACCAGGTTGATTCCTCCCCCTGACCCTCAGAGACCACCACAGGGCCCCATAGAGAACTCCTAAGATGGTATCTCAATGTGTATACGTGCAAATGAAATAGGAGTCCATTTTTAAAAATATTTCTTGAGCACCTACTACATGCCAGGCACTGTGCTAGGCACTGGGGACACAGCAGTAAATAAGACAAATAAAAAATTCCTGACCTTTTTGTGACTAGCATTTAGAGGAGGGAAGGAGACAAGAACAATGTAGGCATGAACGACATCATTTTAGACAGTAGTAAGTTGTCATGAATGAAATTAAGCAAAGTGATGTGATGAAAAATGGCTAGGAGGGGTCACAATGGTCTGAGAGGGCCATTGGGGGAGGTGCCTTTTAAGATGCTTGACGTAAAGAAGAAGCAACCTTCAGAGGACCTGTGTAGAACGCAATCAAGGTAGAGGAAACTGCAAAGGCTTGGAGGCAGGAATAAATTTGGCATGCTCAAGCATGAAAGGATGAATGAATGAATGAATCCTCCACACTGAGAGTTCTATCCCACTCTCCATCAGATCCACAGAGTTGGGGGTGGGAATAGTTAGGGTGGCTCAAAACTGAGGTTTGAATTGGGAATCAGGCAGTGGCTAGGTGGTCTTTTTCTGATAATGGCAGTGATAATAATTGGTAGCCACTAACTTTATGTGTACACATCAGAAGATGGTTGCGTTCTGCTTGTCAAGCATACAGGAGGTCACTAGGTAGACAAGAAATTACACAGTTCTGAACCCTTTTCCAAGAGAAATGGGGGGGAGAGGGTGCTGCCTCCCAGTCAGTTCTGAGTCCACAGCCTGATGTGAATAAAGGGGATTGGGTAGGGCTTCAAGATTTGGGTGAGGGTTTCCTAAGTCCTTTTATTGAGGACTCTAACCAGAAGAAATTAATCCTCTTTGGGGTCTCTGAAAGCAGAAAGCCATGGGTTCAAATCCCAGATTTGTCTTTTATATCCTTGGAAAATGACCTTGCAATAGTTGTGCCTCCTAGAGACTTCTCTGAGATGATATAGGTGTCTAGCACCTCAGCATGATGCTTAGTACATAGTTAGCACTCAATATTTGGTCGTGGGAACAGGAATTATTGTGGATGGACACATTGCAACAGAAGATGGGCCAGAGGGACTTCCCACTCTCATGTACGAAGGACACATGTATGATCAGGGTCAAAGGGCATACTCTCCTCCTCGGCAGACCTGCCATCCCGAGCCACTGGGTGACTTAAAATCCATACCGGGTTTTCCTCCTGTTTTTGCAGGCTCAGCTTGAATGAGCGGCCTCTTGGATCAGCCTAACAGGTCTCCCGACTGCAATGGCCCAAGCGAAATCAAGACCTGGATTTTTCTGGCCACGGAGCCCAGAACTCCAGACAGAGCTACACTTGGCCTTCGAGGCTGAGCCCCTGGGGAACATTTAAGCCCCTCTCGAAGAAGTCCTCAAACCTGGCCCCATCCGCTGGCGCCCCTAAACATGCTAAAGTCGGGGAAAACTAGAACGGTAGAGCATTTGGATCCTTGGCGTCAGTGTAAAAAGACGCCACATCTATCCCCAGCTGCACAGCGGTTGTGCCAAGCGGATGCTACTTCTCCCTAGGATTAATGGACGGCTCTGCAGATAGGGCTTTGGAATTCAGGATGCTGTCTGTATATACGATCCCAACTGCTCACAGGGAACCCTCGGGCGCACAGCGGTTGTGGGACGTACAGTTCCTAAACGGTTGCACCAGTGTAAGGGTGTATCTAGGTAGCAAACTGGTTAACCCTCCCAGAGGTAAGAGGTAGGGGCAAGACTCCGGCGCCAATACCTAGGACTAGAGGTAGCTCTCCGAACCGACTGGAGGTTGAATGGGAGGATCCCGGGCTGGGGGTGGGGTCTTGCGAGAGAGACAGAAACCCCGCGTGGCGCTGAGCCAATAGAAATCGGCGCTCGCCTGGAGGGCGGGGACACACCCCGTGCAGGCACCGCCCCTTCCCTTCTCTTTCCTGGAGACCCGAGGGCGAGTACCCCGTCTGGCTCCTTCAGCACCTGCTCTAGATTTGCCACAGCTCCTTCCCTCCCTTTTCTCAGAACCCTTCCCCGTAAGTCAGCCCTAGAATGAGGAGGGATTTCAGGGAAGACCTGAGGATCCCAAGGCTCCTAGATGGGGCCATCTAGGCTTTGTTTGAAAGCAAAATAGCTTTCCGATACAGATCTAGCTCCAGTACCATCCAGACGCCTGGAAAGTCCTTCCTGCCACCTCACTCCGATTTTTCCTGCTGCAATGACTGATCAGCTTTCTTTGGTCTCCCACCTCAGGGACAATGGATTAGAGGAGTCCAGAAAAGGATTAGGCTCTGGATGAGGATTTGAATCTTTCCCTTCTTTTCCCAAGCTTCAGGCAAGAGATGTAGCTTGAGTGTGGGTCCACGTAAGGCTTTATGTAAGCTACTCCAGATTATCTAGCATGGGGCTGAGCTCCAACGAGGCTCAGAAGGGCCAGATCCCAGGCAGGCCGTGGGGTGAAGCTTTGATCAGTTTTCCCTCTGGGGTCAATTTGGGAGCAACACCAAACCCCTGTATTAACCCTTAGAAGCTCACACCAAAGACAGGAGAAGACCCTTCTCAGCTTCAGAATCCCCACCCATGTTGGAAGTGGGGGTTGCTGACGTCTGAATTTGTCCCCGCCTTCCTATACTCCACAACAATCCTCAGTGTCCCACTCCATGCAGTGGACTCACACCTCCCGCGGCTGCACAGCCTGGAGACCAGCATCTTCTAAGGCTGCAAGGAGCTAAAAATCGCTCCCGCCCACCCACAAGCTGCCCTGGACTTGAGGATGGGGGGAGGTGTAGTAAAGGAGGTGGAATAAAGTGTGAGGAGGAAGGCTGTCTAGGTGCCTGTCCAATTAGGTCAGTAGAAAGAATCCTGGATGCCGAGCAGGTGCATGGAGGTCGCGGGGTGGGGAGGCGGTCCCCACACCTCCAAAAGGGTCTCCTGAGGTGGTAAGGGGTGAAGCTGGCACACAAACATGTTTATGGCTGTGGCGGCGCTGGCAGCCCCGAAGGGCTGGAGCCCTTGGGCAATAACTTTGCTTTACGCGCCCTCACCCCCCGCCTGGCAGAGTGCCAGGGCAATGACTTCGGTCCTAGCCCCCTTCCCCTCGGGTGGGCCAGGCGCCCCTGAGGCTATCTTCAAGGTGGAGTGCGGCTGTACCCCCTCCTTCGGCATTCTGGATCCCTGGGCGGCGCCTGAGGGGCGGGGTTCCCAGCGCGGCAGGACGAGCGGCCACCGAGTTCCCTGCGGGTAGCAACCCCAGGCCCGGCGAGGGGGCGCGGGGGCGAACCTGGCGCAAGTTCTCCGGGCCCCAGCTGGCCTCTGCTCCAGGGCGCCGACCCCTTCCCCTCTACCCGGGCCGAGGCTACCACCTACCTGCAGCCTCCGGCGGCGGATCAGGCCGGAGTCGTCCATTGCAGCGGTGGCGGCTGCGGCCCGGGGGAGGGAGGAGGGAGGCAACGGCTGCGGTGGTGGCGGCAGCGGGAGGAGGGAAGAGGGAGGGAGAAGCAGAGGGGATTGCGGCCGCCTAGGGGGATGAGGGGGGCGGAGCGAAGTGGGGCGGGTCCGGCACCGTCACTGCGTCTAGGCGCCCGAGCCGGCCTCGGCCGAGGTTTCCCGTGCTGGGAGGTGGGGGAAGGAGGGAGGGGGAAGGGAGGGACCTTTAGATAATCTGAGAGTGCCAAGCTATGGAGAGACCCCTGTAAGGAGACGCCCCAGGGGAGAGACATGCCCCACGAAACACCTCGAGAGAGACATTCTCACTGAGATGCATTCACCATGCGATGCCCCCAGCGACCCTCTCAGGGAGACACATTCCCCCGGGGACAGTCTCCACACGAGGCCCTCTCCAACCAGACCCTCCCCTCACCCTGAAAATGATTCCTAAGACAGATGGTCTGTGCGAGGCGACACCTCCTCTAAAAGCCCCCTCCCCCAGAAAGGAACATTTCCGCATAGAAAAATCTCCATGGGTGACATTTCATGTGAAGAGCCTAGTGAGGATGCCCCCGGTGAAAGACCCCCTACACGCTATATTCTCTATGGGAAACTGTTCCCATCCACAAGGCCCCCATACCCCAAGGAGAGACATTTAGAGTGACATGTTCACCGAAAGATCCGTCCTCATGGGCGATGTCCCCTCAGAAAAACATTTACATCCATGTACTACCCTCTTTCCCAAGCAGAGCCTTGCAGCCCCTCTACTGACCCCTCCTTCATCGCCAGGATTAAGGAGCCAGGCCAGACCCGACTATATTTATAGGAGCGATTAGCAGGTCTTTGGGGAGGGGGACAGCTGAAGCAATTTTCAACCCACCCTCTGCAGTGTTCCCACAGTTGAGGCCAAACCAACCAGAGTTAGAGAGCAAAGTGTTGGAGGGCTCCCCACCCAAACTCCAGTCATTGGAAGACAGGGTAGGAAGGGGCTTCCCAGAGATCCGGCCCTTAACTGGCCGGAAAGCCGTGGAAGGCACGTCACTAGACGGGAGCGACCCCTGCCTGTCAACGAAGGCAACAGCGAGGTCTAGGTCTGCGTGTTCCCCGCACGCCTGACTCCTCATGTCTACATCTTTGCATAAGTTATTGTTTGTCTCTGTCGGCATGGTTGTGTTGCTGTCTCCTGGAGTCTGTGTCTCATACTTCGGTGTCCAGGAGCCAGATTCCGTTCGTGTAGCCACCTTTCACTCCTGCGGTCGCGAGAGCTCTCCGTGGTGCTGATCTCACAAGATCCTGTCCACGGTGCTGAAATATACACTCAGGGAAGGGGCTGAGGTCACAGCGCTGGGGGCGGGGAATGGCTGGAGGAAGGCAGACCACAGGCTGGACGAATATGACTTATGAGCACCCTGGGCTACCCCAAGATGGGCTGAGGGAAGGCTAAGTCCATCAGGTCTTGGTTGCTGACGCCTCCAGGACATCAATGAGTGCCCAAGAGGGGCCCCAAGACAGTGCCTGCAACTGGTTCATTTACTTGACTCATATTGAGCACCTACTGTGGGCAAATTAATGCTTTGGGACCTAGGACTACAGCAGTAAAATAGACAAAAACTCTGAGCTAGCCTGAGAAGAAAGGGAAGGATTTGTGGTAGTGGTCATCACCCACAAAAACACATATGCACAAAAACACATCTATGAGGACAGGCACGCACATGTACACATACACTCTGCAAACACACACACAAACACAAAATACCAACATGTGCTCAGCAAACAGACTCACGTACTCATATCTATACACTCGGCAAACACATATTCACAAACACACACACTGCAAATACACACACCCATACTCAGCAGACACACAAACTCACATTCTGCAAATACATACTTAGAAAATGTAAACATACACATATACAGCAAGTACACATACAAACAACACACACACAGTCCCAAAACCAAAGAAAGCTCAGCTATACACAAACTCTCATCCAGCATGCAGACACATCGTCCTCCCAAAACAAGACATGGACACACACACACACACATGCACACCAACCGCAGGGCTGTTTTTCTATAAGGCTCTACTAAAATGTCAGGTCTATAAAGGCTGAGATTTTCACGTCTTGGTCGCTACTGCATCCCCAGAATCTGACACACAGCAGGTACTCAGTAAATGTCTGTTGAATGAATGGAGGAAATGTTTTCAAGCGACACACACACATATTTCAGATGCAGACACACCCTTTCTACACATGACAACACCCCCTCGTTCACTCATAGTAAACATTTAGGGTCAACAACCTTTATAGACCGAATTTACCTGACTCTTACTCAACTGGACGTACTTGGCTTGGGACATATACAGTCCTCCTTATCCAGATTTTGAACACACACACAATCACACAAAAGACACATAGAAACTGCACACAACAAACGCATTCAACACACTGCCACACGAACACACTTCATCCAACACACACATACATTTCCCACATACATAGATCCAGAGTTTTAGCCACAACCTCAACATAAAAGCAAACACAAGGATGTATGTATACACACTGGTCCAGATTCTCCAGCCTTTGGTCAGCTGAACAGCGGGGCGGGGTGGTGGGAAACACCTCCCTTGCGTCAAACCACGCCCCTTTCTTCAGCCCCAGTTTCCTGGACTTAACCTTGAAGTGTCTCAGCAGCGCCCTCGACCCCAGTTCGGCTAAGCGGTGAGAGGTGGCCCCAAGGGGGCATAGGAGGGTAGGGAATCATTTGGTCTCCACAGACTCCCAGTTTCCTCTGGCCTGGAGTTTTTGAACCCCAGCGGCAGAACCCGACTCCTGCCACAGCCAAGCTTGGCTCTGAAGGCCCAGCCCTGGTTGGCAGCCCCTAAGCTGATTGTAGGCTGAGAGAAGGTGACCATGAGAGGCGCCCGCAGGGACTGGGGGATTGAGAAGGAGGGAGACTGGACAGAAGATTTGGAGGAATTACTGGACAAAAGAGGGACACTGAAAGAACTGGGGATGTCCCCTTAATTTTGAGGACAGAGGGGGTCACCTGAAGGCTGAAAAGGTTGAGAAGTCCTGCTGGATGTGAGGGGGGAGGGGCAGCATAGTGAAACTGGGAGGCACATGGACCTGAAGAGATGGAGGGGACACCATTCTTTGGGGCGGGGGGAGGGATCTTGGGTCAGAGACGAGTGTTGGTGGTACCCTGGGATTTTAAGGTCTTTGGCCAATGCCTCCTCAACTGCTCATTCTCTGTTCTGCCTGGCACCATCTCCTGGGTGTGCATCAAGAGTACCACCCTGAGTTCCCAGAAGAGGATGGCCAAACTCATCCCATAACCCAGCTGACTCTTATCTCAGGTGGACATGGCCTGCAAAGGCTGTACTGGACCCAGGGGCCTCATCTGGGCCCTGCAACTGACCCTGGCATGGATCCTGCTAAGGGCCTGTGGAGGGAGCCATTCACTCCCCATTAGGTCCCAGAAACACTATAGGCTGGCGGCTGATCTGGGCACAGGCCAGCTGCACCTAGCAGGTGAGCATTTCAGACCCAGCCTAACCCCACCACCCAAGAACTCACACTCCTACATAGCAATGCCAGAATTTTCTTGTAACAGGGGCTTAGGGTGACCAGGATGGGCAGCCTGGGCTAGTGCTAAAGACTGATGGTTAGAAAGCACAGGCTCTGTAGTGAGGCTGCCTGGGTTCAAAACCCAACTCTGTCACTGTGTAGCTGGGTTCTGCTGGGCAAGTCACTTAACCTCTAACGGCCTCATGTGGACCATTAATAAGGGGGAGAAGTAATAGACCTACCTCATGGGGGTGTTGTAAAGGGGTTTATGCAAGCATTTGAGAACTTATAACACTATCAGAGACATAAAAATAAGTAGTTGATTAAGATAAATGATTATTATTGCTTGAAGATGCATTGCACCTAAAGCAGTCTTTAAGTTTTATGATTGGGAGGAATTACATAATGGGGTCAACCCTGCCTGAGGATCCAAGACCCCAAGTAAAAGGAGTTCCCTTCTCTATTTGTTGTTCTTCAGAGGTGGGCACACAAGAGGCAATGGACCCTGGAATCTCAGAGGGCTGTGGGGAGCCCAGCCCTGGGTGAGTACGCCTCGCCCCCCACCTTGTGTATTTCCTTGTGCTTTTTGCTCGTTTCCCCAGCTAGGGGTCAGGGGGTCAGAGCCCCCTCGCATCTTGACCCATCCGGGCCTGTCTCTCCCGATGTCCAGGTGCGAATCCTTCCTGGGACACCTCCAAGTTGCCCTCCGCAGCCGTTTCCGCCTCCGGCTATTGGGGATACACCAGACACAGTCGCTCTGCGCGGAGCTCTGCCATGCCTGGTAGGAGAGGAGGGAAGTGAGGCCAGCGGCCGGTCTCCGTAGGGCCGAAGGTGGGATCTGTAGCTTGCAGGTCCTAGGGTTTGAAGGGGCGTGGCCCGCCTCCAACAGCAGCCAAGATCTAAAGGCTGAGGCCTAGTGTTTAGCGGTTAGGCAGAAAGGGGCGGAGCTTGTAGAGCTCTTGGATTTGAAAACTGACAGCTCCTTCCAGCGGCCTCCCTCGGACCCGGTTCTTAAACAAAGGGGCGGGGCCTCTTTCTTCAAAAGACAAGCTGAAAGGGTTGAAGAATTTAAGGGGCTGGCCTAGAACAGCCGGTCTGTGGTGGGCAGGGATGCAGCCAGTGGTGACAGAGCCCTGGGTTTGTGTGGAGAATATGGGGCGGGGTGAAACCCGGAGGGTGGTGTTTGCACCAATGCGGGCCTAAGCCTTGGTGCCTGCATATGGGGAGGAGCACATACTGCACGGATCCTTGGAGAGGAGGAATCCCACTGGAACGTAACTGCAGAGCCTTTACCCACCTTCTTTTCTCCACACAACAACCCCAGGTTTGCCACCTGTAAAAGTGATATCACTTGTGGCCCGACTTGGCTGCCACACCTAGAAAAGAGAGACTGCAACCTTGAGTGCAGAACCTATGGCCAGGTGAGCATGGGACAGAGCACGGGGAAGAGGCTAAAACCTCCCCTTAGTATGTGCTGTCTTAAAGCGCCTAGGCCCCAGGATTTGGCCTGGCATTCTCGTCTCCACCCTTTCCCCTTGTACAGCCCAACCTCCCACAGTGAAATGCATACATGTGTATGCCTGCAGCCTCCCTTATGTCCACAGAGTTAGATTTTGTCCTTCCCAAGGGATCGTTGCTCTAGGCCCATCCACAGTCTGAAGACCCAGAGGCCCAAGTCACCTTCCTCAAATCCCCAGCCCCTCGGGAACCAGTAGGAACTATTTGCCTTCCCCAAGTACCCCCGCCTCCACTAAGGCCCCTCCCCTAGACTCCCAGGAGGACCCAGAGGCTGGAATTCCTGCCCCAAGACCGCCCCTCTGGCCCCTACTGTCAATGGAAGAGGGGGGTGGCCTTTCTCTTCCCAACGCCAAGGTTCTGAAAAACTGCTCTCTGCCTGCACCAGAGGACCACATCCCCAAAATATCTGCACTCCCCCCACTAACTCCACCTCTTCTCCCAGACCTTCACTGATGGAGTGGACCTTTGCCGCTCGGTTCTTGGCTATGCGCTTCCAGTGGCTGTTCCTGGTGCTGGTCACTGCCTCAACATTTCCATCTCAGTGCTTCCACATCCCAGACAGGGACGGAGGGCCCGGGAAACCACCTTCTTGCCCTCCCGCCACCCTCGCACTTGGATTGGGGAGGCTGCAGGCAGTGGGAGTGGCAGTGGAAGCGGCAGTGGCCCCTAGAGGGCACTGCCCTTAGATAGGAGACTGATCCCTGTGCCCCCAACCCTCCTGCCCCGCCCCTCTAGACACTCAGAATTCTACCCCCTCTCAGCCTTGTAGTTTCTAGAGCCCTGTCCCTCTTCCCTGGAGCCTCAGACTCCAGATTATTAGAAAAACAACCCAACTCTAGTTCACTTCCCCCTTCCCCCCACCCCGGAATAAAGTCACCAACTAGAGCAAATGATGTGGCAGCTTCTTGGGGAAACAAATGGGAAATATAGTTGCCAGAGCGGCCTCAGTAGCCAGGTGTCTCACTTCTAACCCGCAGGTCCTAGAGTTAGTGCCTGATTCACTAGTGTAGGTGTGAATACCGGTGGCCTGTACTCTGGAGCACTCGTCTCAGTAACTTGGAGTATTCAGGTGACAGAAATAGGGGCGGGGGGGGGGTCAGAAGGGCTGACCAGAGCATGTGTGCTCCCACTGTGTGCCACCAAGAAGCCCCCTTCCTTCCTCCCCATTCTCCCACATCCCTAAGGCAAAGGGCTGGACTGGAACTCAGGATTTGAGTTGTAAGCACTACTCCTAATCCTTCTCCTCATTTGGAAAACAGAGGGTTTTTGTTTTTTTAAGATTTTATTTTTTTAGAGAGAGGGGTAGGGAGGGAGAAAGAGAGGGAGAGAAACATTGATCAGTTGTCTGGGAACCTGGCCTGCAACCCAGGCATGTGCGCTGACCCGGAATTAAACCAGCAACCCTTCAGTTCATAGGCTGGCGCTCAATCCACTGAGCCACAGCAGCCAGGGCAGGGCAAGGTTTCTTTTAGTTCGACAGAGCAAGACTGATGGATGTCTCCTGTGTCCAGGCAGCGCTGAAATGGACCAGGTTCATTCCCTGCCTTCAGTGCTCACTAGGGTTGCTGATGGATGTGCCCATTGGGTACCAGCCTTCAAGGAGGGGAATTTGAAAATACCTCTTCTCCAAATTATAAAAACACAGATTATCTAACCTAGCAACCCCACCTCTTGGAATTTATCCTACAAAGCTGTACACAAGAAATAGCGAACTATCACCGTCATTCCCTATTACACAGATTTATTTATTTTTTTTAAATTATTTATTTATTTATCTTTAGAGGGGAAGGGAAGGAGAGAGGGAGAGAAACATCAATGTGCGGTTGCCTCTCGTATGTCCCCTGCCGGGAACTGGCCTGGCAACCCAGGCATGTGCCCTGACTGGGAATCGAACCGCAATCCTTTGGTTCGCAGGCCCGCGCTCAATCCACTGAGCTACACCAGCCAGGGCTTACACAGATTTAATAGCAAGCTGAGCGATTACTCAGTGTTTATAGAGGCGTCAAACTACAGAACAGTCATGTCATGCAGGGCTCTTCAGCTATAAAGCAAATGTCTTTAGATCCCATTGGGAATCACCTCCAAGATAAATGTGGTGCAAAGAGTAATGTGCGTTATCTAGAGTATGGTTTGTTTCCACTTGTGTAAAAAGTGAAATTGCAGCCCTAGCTGGTGTGGATTAGTTGGTTGAATGTCGTCCAATAAAGCGAAAGGTTGCCAGTTCAATTCCTGGTCAGAGTACATGCCTAGGTTGTGGGCCAGTCCCCAGTTGGGACATGATTGATATTTTTCTTGCACATTGATGTTTCTCCCCCTCTTTCTCCCTCTCTCTAAATTAAAAAAAAAGAGAGAGAGAGAGAGAAATTTTGGGAGACAGTATCTGTTCACATATGTTTGTAACACCGGTTATCTCTGGAAGGCCGTAGAAGACACCTGCTATGGTCTGAATGTTGGCGTCCCTCCAAGTTCCCATGTTGAAATCCTGACCCCAAAGACGACGGTATTAGGAGGTGGAACATTCAGTATGTTGCCTAGGTCATGAGTATGGAGCCCTCAAGAATGGAATTAGTATTAGTGGGGAGAAGAGGTATAAGGGGACTAAAAGGTAATGTAAAAGGACAATAAAAAGTGTAAAAAAAAAGGAGTGGAATTAGTGTTCTTATAAAAAGGACCCCACAGAGATTCCTCACCCTGTCCCCGACGTGAGGACACAGTGAGAAGTCAGCCATCTGCAACACAGAAGAGAGCCCTCACCAGAACATGACCATGCTGATACCCTGACCTTGGACTTTCAGCCTCCAGAACTTTAATAAATGTTGGGTGTTTTCTTTTTGAGATTTTGTTTATTTGTATTCTTTAAGATTTTTATTTATTTATTTTTAGACAGAGGGGAAGGAAGGGAGAAAGAGAGGGAGAGAAATATCAATGCGTGGTTGCCTCTTGTGTGCCCCACACTGGGGTTGTAGCCCACAACCAGGCATATACCCTGACCAGGAATGGAACTGGTGACCTTTGGTTCACAGGCCAGCACTCAATCCACTGTGCCGTACCAGCCAGGGCCAGATTTTGTTTATTTTTAGAGAGAGGGGAGAGGAAGGAGAAAAAGAGAGAGCGAGAGAAACATGGATTGGTTGCCTCTTGCACGCCCCCCACTGCGGACCTGGCCCACAACCCAGGCATGTGCCCTGACCTGGAATTGGGAATCAAACAAGTGAGCTTTTGGTTTGCAGGCTGGTGCTCAATCCACTGAGCCACATCAGCCAGGGAAATGTCCATTGTTAATACGCCACCCAGCCCTGGCTGGGTAGATCAGTTGGTTGGAGCATTGTTCCATAGAGCAAAAGGTTGAGGGTTCAATTCCTGGTGAGGGCACATATGGAAGGTAACTGATTGATGTTTCTCACATCAATTTTTCTTTCTTTCTCTCTCTCTCCCCGCCCCTCTTCCCTTCCTCTCTCTCCAAAATCAATAAACATGTCCTCAGGTGAGGATTAAAAAAAAAAAAACCTAAGCTACCCAGTCTGTGGTATATTGTTACTGAAGCCCAACCAGACTGAGTAAGCCCTGCAGTGAGCTGAGGCAGGATACTTCTCAGTATGGTCCTTCTTGATTCTGTATCATACAAACATAGATGTTAAAATAAAACCAATCAAACACTGCCCACCTTGTTTAGGGTGCAAAACTCGGTAGCTGGATCCAGCCACAGAGCACATCCCCAACCCATTCTAACCCAAAGTACAACCCTCATGCTTGGCTTTCCTTAAGCAATTTTAATCACAAACTGAGGGGATAGTAAAGGGGGTACAGGCTGACTCCTAGAGAGTGGTAGCTGACTCTAGGCCACGCTCCTGGAAGTACCGGTGAGGTAGGCGGGGGCGGTTTCGGGGGCTTTCCCTGAAATAGGATGTGATCCTCCCTGGTCCCTCCTGATCTCCTGTCGACAAGTCCTCCCTGTGGGTGAGAGATGGTAACGCTGACCATCTTTGGGGGACAGGGGCAGCCCTCCCAGGCAGGGCTGAGCCCTAGCTTCCCTCCCTCCTCACAGCACCTCTGGGATACCCACCACATAATGTCTTCTGCCTCCTTCTCCAGGATGCTCTGGGCTGTGCGCCAACTGAACCGGACAAACTGGGGAAAGCCGAATATGGGCTCCACGTGCTTCCTCAACCATGCTTTTGTCTTAGGATCTAGGGGAGGGGTGGGTGGGCAATGGTGACAGCCACACAGTCCCAGCTCCTCAGAATGCCATCTGAGGCCCTGCCACCTCATCTCAGGCCTCCTCTGGAGTACCTAAGGCACCTCCCACTGTCGGAGACATCTTCCTGCCTCAGGACCCTCGCACGGGCAGTTCCCCTCCGACTCTTCTCCTGGCCAACAGTTTGCTCAAGATACTACTTAAAAAGACTGCCTCTGAAACATCTCCCTTACTCCCTAAGGACAACAGTCATTAAACCAGCATGGGTGGACTTTAAGGTTAACGCCCACCTCCCCCACATTAACCATGAGCTCAGTAAATAGGGAGATCCTTGTTTATCTTGCTCACAGCCATATCCCTAGGGCCTGGCCCTGCATGGTGTCTACCAGGTACTCAGTAAGCACTGAATGCTAGCCAAACTGTTTTTGGCCTGGACCTGGTTTCTTCACTTTGGCCTTACCTAAGTTCCAATCACAGACTGTGTCATCCCATCCATCTGCCAGTCTTCCTGGGTCTTAGAAGGACCAGGGCCTTCCTTGAACTCAACCACCGAATCTTTGAATCTGCCCTTGTGTGTGTGTTGAGGGAAGCACAATCACTTCCACTTCAGAAAAGGAAACTGAGCCTCATCATGGGGAGAAAACCGATAGATTTGAGCTGGGGCAGGGGGCGGGGTGGGTGGGGGTGGCCATTGGACACAAGCTGGTGCTGCTCACTTTGCCCCCTTTCCCTTAACAAATGCGTAGACACCCACCATGGGTCTCAATCCCTCACTGGGGCTCTAGAGAGACAGCAGAAAAGGAGGGAGGGAGAAGGGAGGAAGGAGCCTGCTAGCTGGAAACCAGCTCTGCCACACACCGGCCATGAGCAAGTGGCCTCTAGTCTGGGCCTCAGCCTCCTCCACTGTGGAGCAGGGCAAGCAGAACCACTCTCAGGCCTGCCTTGCCACAGTAATTATCAGCATCACTACCTCAGGGCAGCTCCCAAAGCAGTCCGACCACCATCTGCTCACCATTGGGGTAGCCCGAGCCATAATCGGTGTCCAGGTCCTTTAGTTTTTCCACAAATTTCCAGTTCTTCACGGCCTGGTCTCGGGCCACCTATGGGTAAGACAGGCACTTAGGACCTCCTTCCCTTGAGGCAGCCACACCTGTCCCCTGCCCAGAGGGATGCTGGGAGCCAGTCATGGACAGCAAGGTGGCTGACCTTGGCACAGATGCTGGCAGCACTGACCACAGGGTAGAGGGCATCTGCCTTGGCCTTGACTGTCACCTCAATGCTGGGAAAGCACTGCTGCAGCCGCTCCTGGTATGTCTCTGGCAGTCCCACAGTGTCCACAAATACCTGTAGTGGTGACAGAAATGTATTCATTCAACACTGGGATAAACAACTGTGCAAATGATCCAGCTTCACAGCCTTTGCCCACTGCTTAGAATATTCATCTCTCAGCTTGTTCTAGGCTGCATCTTTCTCCAGGGGTCTCAGCTCATGCATCACCTCCCAAAGAGGCTTTTCCTGATCAAGCTGCACCCACTGTACATTTTACTGAGCACCTACTGGGATAGGTTCCACTTAATACTGGGACCTACGCAGTGAACACACCAGACAAAAATCCATGTTCTCATGGAGGGGACACCTGGTAAGGGCAACAAGAAACAAGGTAAATAATAAAGGATAGGACAGAGTTGGAAGAAGCAGTCACTTTTAAAATTTTTGTTGATAGTTTTTTAAGAGAGAGAATCATTATTTTGTTATTCCACTTATTTACGCATTCATTGGTTGCTTTTTGTTTGTGCCGTAACCGGAGATCAAACCCACAACCTTGGCATTTCAGGACAATGCTCTAATCAAGTGAACTATCCCCAGCCAGGACCTAGAAGAGGTTGGCATTTTAAACAGAGGTGAGTGGTTCAGGGAAGGTTACCCTGAGGTGATAGAATTGGAATAAAGGCCTGAAAGAGAGGAGGGAATGAATGAACCAAGTGGATGGAGATCTGGGAAAGTGTCTGAGGCAGAGGAAACAGCCAGTGCAAAGGCCCTGAGGTGGGACCATGTCCAGTATGGAACATGCTGGATGGGAGTAGGAAGCCCCTGTGACTAGAGCAGAGAGGAGGTCAGGGAGGTAAAAAGGAAAGTGATCTCCACAGTAGTTATTTCTCAGAAATCACCTTTATTATTTGCTTACCAGCTGAACATCCATCTACCTGACCTGGTCATGAACTCAAAGGTAGGGTCTTTGTTCTAGTACCGTATTGTCAGCTTCACATTCCAGTACTGAATCTCAGCCACCTCCTCAGCAAGGCCTCCCTTATTCCATTCCCTACCACAAATGTATCTGCCCTTGTCATTCTCTCAAAACAGCTGGTTATTTGCCTCTGAACATTCAATACCATGCCTATTTATATTTCTCTCCAGTAATTTAATCTCATTCTCCTCTCCCGACTGTGAATTTTCCTGACTTAATTTCTATGGTGATCAGAAAATCAAAATGTTTAGGTTCACATTTTGAAAAAATTATGGTGGACTGCTGCTATATTGGGAGAAGATTATAGGAGAAGACACTGAAGAGGACGGGGCAGGTGTCCAGGACCGGAGGGTGCCCTGCACTAGGACAGGTGAACAGATGTGGGATTTGTTCTGGACACTGAGCCTTTAGATATGGGTGGGGCTGGGGGCCCCACCATGGTCCTCAGTGGGGCACATATTTAGGGTAGGAAAAGCAGTAGAAAGTCAACAGCAACAACAAATATTCCTGAGGTAGTTACTACAGATATGTCTGATGCTGAATTGCCCCCTGCACTCATATCCCACATCATCCTGAGGTGATCAAATGGAGCAACCCAACAATTAGCTCACCTGAGCAACTTTTACGCCCTGGTCCAACGCAAACTGAACTAGCCCAGTGGCTGTATCATGGGACAGAGAGTTCAGGTTGTATTTGATCCTGCAGTGGGGGACAGAGCCCATTCAACCTCATTCCAGTCATTGATCCCTTCCAGCCCAGTTTGGCTGCCCCTCCACCCTGGCCCCTCCCAGGGACCCCTCACCGCCCAAGCATGCTGGTAGAGATGAGATTTGGAGACAGCACGTCCAGTGCCCAGCCCACAAAGTCCCCATCCTCCTCCATTTTCGCAAAGAGCCTGTCCCGCTCGCTCTCCGACAGGGTCTTTGAGTCTGAGAGAAGGGTTGGGAGAGAAGGAGAGTGGCTGAGTCTCCCAATTCCTGTTCCCTCCCTCCAGCTTACACCCGCCCCTACACATACCCAGGAACCCCCTTCCCAGACATACACCAAAGGCTCACCTGCCACTTTCAGGGCTTCCAGATCTGCCAGGCGTGACAGGGGACAATAACAAATGGCATAGACCATGGGGCCTGCGGAAATGGGGGTCCAACTAGTGAGCCCATGAAAGTCCCCATCCCTGTTTCATCATCACATTTTCCGTTGTCATCACTAATATCATGGCTATCACCACTATCACCCCCCACACCGAATCCAGTGCAATTCCGGCTCCCATTCCGTGTAATTTGCGTCCCCCTTATCACGTCCTTGCTTCACCCGGGCCCTCAGGACGCACCCAGAACCGGGCCCCGGCCCGCTTCATCGACGCCCAGGACACACGGCTCCCTGCGACACACTGAGGGCACAGGTGAGTTCAGACGACAGCGCCCCGTATTGTCTCTCTCCAGCTCTCTGAGATCCATGCCTTCTCGGTTGCCGCCACCAGCTGCAGGAACTAGGTGTGCAAGCTCAGATTAGGGCGCGTTTTCTGCGGGCCCAACCAATCAGCGTACAGAACACGCCCCCATCGCTCCCGCCGCCTTGACGTTTGCGCAGCCAAAGCCTACGCCACTGCCGTGCAGCCTCCTGGGAATCGTAGTTTCGGAGGTCGACGGCAGAACTCTGAGTTTGGAAAACCCGGTGGGAAGAGTCGCTTTCGAAGCTCCGCCCCGAGGTTTCCGGATTCAGCTCTCTCCTTTCCCTCACCACTCTTAAGCCCCAGATTTAGGGCCCCAGTTCTCCCTTCCAGGTTTCCACCTCGCCTGCTCCCCACATTGTCCTTCTTTTGTTGTCGCCCACCCTGGGGAGTTGCCAGACCACCCCGGCCTGCATTCTCTGCGCCCGTCTCTCACCCAGACTCAGGGCCTCCAGTCGCAGTCGATCGGCTTGCAGGATGAACAGTCCCGTTGCCGGCAGGGCCGCACCTGCACCAGGTTCTCGCGGTCCATGAACACCGGGCCCGGCGCTGTGCCCAGCACCTCACGGCTGCGCTCCTGCTTGCCCAGGTCGCAAAGACAGCGCCACTTTCCCCACGGGCCAAGGATCGAGTCCTCCGCGTCTAGAGATAGAGGGGCTAGTCGGGGGCGGGGCACCTACGCCCAGACCCTCCTCTACGGAGAGAGGAAGCTAAAGACTACAGCAACAGCTCATGTTTGCAGCGCTGTGCCTCTGTGCCAGGCGCCCTGCCATAAAAGATCTCATTTAGTCTTCCCATTAGTCTCAGGTGGAGAAACTAAGGCCTAACAAGAGCAAGCCATTCTTCTGAGCTCACACATCTGGTGAGTGACCGAGAGGGACTGCAAACTGACATTTCCCACCTGTGCCACTTGGAACTGTGGAACAACACCCTTCGTGCCCACCCTCAGAAGCTGACTCCCGTCTTCAAGGACATAATCATAAGCCCTTCCAGCGGGCACCCTGCCACCTGACCAGCAGGTCTGTCAGGTGGTAAATTAAATGACATAATTATCATAATAAAGATACTTAAAGCCCCTGCACTGTGCTAGCTCTTAGAACAAACACAATGAATATGATCACTCTTAAAACAACTACAACTTACTGAGCGCTTAAGCACTCCCCTTTACACGGTTCTTTTTCTGACTTTTCCCTAGCATCTATGAGACAGGCTCTAACTCACCAAGCCTCCATCACAAAACCCTGGCGTCTTTCCATTCTTCTGTCAGCCCTTTTTGTCCTCGGCATATGCTGTTCCCGCTCCCTGGCAACATATTTCCCCCAAATCTTGGCGGTTTTTTTATTTTCTTGTCATGCCAGCTGTATTGGTTACCTATCTTCTTCAGCCAAGCTTCTCAGACTTCAGAAGTTGACCTGCCGCCTTCTTTATCTCTGCCCTTCTCATCACTTATTCATGTCTTTATGGATGTGTCTGCTTGGGTCCTGCTCACACCCCCTCTCCCTGTGTAAGATGCTTAAAGGCACTCTATTTCAATTTACGAATGAGAAAACTGAGCCTCAGAGAAAAGTGGCCAGTCCAACGGAGGCCGCTAGTGCTGAGCTGGGCGGAGATCTGAATGAAGTCTATGGAGGAGGATCTGTTTGCAGCCACTTGACAAAGTGGGGCACGGGGGCATCTTTCCGCACCGTCACACCCGCGGCCTGCGGTTACCTTTCCCCTGAAGCTGCAGCCGTAACTGCTCCCAGGTGTCGCCTTCTCCCTGATCGCCAAAGTAATGGTAGTCGGGGGAGATCTGGACAGGGGTTGTCAGCAGCAGGAACATCAGAGGCGACAGGAGTAGCGCAGCTGGGCTCCGGGCCATGCCGGACTCCAACCGCCCCCGCCACGCTCCGGGGCCGAGCTCCGCGCGGGATCTGCGGGGCCCCACTAACCTCGCGGGTGAGCGTAGTGGGCGCGGCCCGCGGCTGCGCGTCTCCGCTAGCCGCAGACCCGGCCTGCTCCGCTCCCCCTCCACTTGGTTGGCAGTGGACCCGACCGCTCCTCTTGTCACCACCCCCGGCCCTGAGCGTCATGGTTCGGGCCGCGCATAAAAGGCTCTGCTGTCCTGCAAGCATTTGTCTCTGAGAACGCGAGTCAGCTAGTCTGCTTCTCTGTGCGTCCCACCTTTCCCCGCGCAGGTAGGGACACCTGGGGCGCACCGGCCTGGGGGGAAGCCCCCTTGGAGCCTCTCCGGCCCTCTCCAGACTTCAGCACTGGCCGCCTTTGTTTTTCACCCAACGTAGTGGCCGCCTTTGTCCTTGGGGTGGAGTGGGGAAATCGAGGCCAGGGCCTTGGCGTGCTTCCCGTCCCCTTCTTGCTGGAGTTTCTTCTCCCGGCGGTGAGCCCGCATCACCGCACGCTAATGGAAAGCTTGGTGGCTGCAGCTGAACCGCTCTTGCTGGCAGGAGGCGTGGGAGGAGCGGGGGGGGGGCGGGTCTCTCGTGGTCTAAAAGCAGTGCAGAGTCGGTACCAAAGAGGGCTCGGGACAGTGAGGTAGCCTCAGCCGCTCTGACTCAGTCACCGGGCCCAGCACGAAGGGTGACCTTCAGAAGCGAGGACAAAGGGTCTTTTCGCGGGCACACTGACCGGGCGGTGGGGGTGGAGGGGGGTCTCAGCTTTCAGTCATGGCCTCCGGAAACGCTCACATCGGAAAGCCCGCCCCGGACTTCCAGGCCACCGCTGTAGTGGATGGCGCATTCAAGGAGGTGAAGCTTTCAGACTACAGAGGTGAGGGCGGCCTGGAGGGGCCCAGGAGGGGCGGAGCCCTGGAATCCGAGGGGTTGGGCCCTCACTCCTCTATTCCTGACCCCTCCTCCAGGCAAATACGTGGTCCTCTTTTTCTACCCTTTGGATTTCACTTTTGTGTGCCCCACGGAGATCATCGCTTTCAGCGAGCATGCCAAGGACTTCCGCAAGTTGGGCTGCGAGGTGCTGGGGGTCTCTGTAGACTCACAGTTCACCCACCTGGCTTGGTATGAGTGGGGACCAGTAGGGAGGGATGGTGCAGCCAAACTACACCTCTACAGGGTCCGAGCTGTGTTTCTGTCACTCAACCTCTGCACCTCCCTTTCCCATCTTGAAAATAATGGATATAATGACGCCCAGGTCCTTAATGATGATGACGACAGTAATTAGCATGTGGAATTTAGTTAATTGGTGTGGAGTTATAAACGCTTAATCTCATTAGGGCAAAGCAGCCTCCCTCCCAAAAACTATTTCAAGAAGGTGGCAACTCCAGTTGAAGGGCATAAAGGGCCAGTCCCCAGGTCACAGCTAGAGAGGAAGGAGGTTGGGGGCTCAGTTCTAAGATGCTGTGGACCACAGCAAATATGAAAACACTTTATTGGAACGAGAGCATTAGCTTAGTCTCCCCAGCTATGGAAACAGCCCCCTGCACCGACAGGGTGGGGTGGGTGGGACTTCCAGAGCCTTGCTCTAAAGCCCCTTATCTCTCTTCTCCAGCAATCCCTCTCCAGCCTTTATCACACCCAGGCCCACAGGGTGAGGACCCTGCTGTGCCAGGCATCCTGAGGTCCCAGTCCTGTCTCTCCCACCCCCAGGATTAACACCCCCCGGAAGGAGGGAGGCTTGGGCCCTCTGAATATCCCCCTGCTGGCTGATGTAACCAGAAGCTTGTCCCATGATTATGGCGTGCTGAAGAAAGATGAGGGGATTGCCTACAGGTACTGTGGGGTGCTCAGGGGATTGCCATCCTCAGAGTGAGGGGACTACTCTTGGGTGATGCCCTCCCTGCCCCAAGCCTGTGGCTGGCAGGGAGATGATGCTCCCTCCCCTAGCCCTCCCAGTGGGAGCTCCCAGGTCTTCACTGTGAACCCTTATACCTTCAGGGGCCTCTTTATCATCGATGGCAAAGGTATCCTTCGCCAGATCACTGTGAATGATTTGCCTGTGGGGCGCTCTGTGGATGAGGCTCTTCGGCTGGTCCAGGCCTTTCAGTACACAGATGAGCATGGGGAAGGTGAGTGGGCACACATTTACATGTGTTCACCCCTGGACACATACACAGCCCTCTCTCTGTCACTTTGTGGACACCTGTGTAACATGGATGTCAGGGCCCCAAGATGATTCAGCTCAGGGCCTTATCCGCAGAAAGTTTCTAGTCTGGTGAGGGGAGATACCCCAATATGAGGGTGGGGAGCTGGGAGCCAATAATAAGAATCTATAGGGAAGGTATTTGAGAAGGCATGTACCAAGGCAGGCTTGAATAAAATTAGTTGGATCAGAGTACATTCTTGGGTGCAGGGCATAGCCTGACCATAGTCTCTCAAAGTCTAGCAGGGGTGAGGATGAGGGGAGAAGATGGGGCAAAAGAGAAATAAAAATGTCAGCCAGAAATGTACACCTGGGCTTGGGGGCTTCTGTCCACATGTGGTATGGTCTTGGGCCTGGACCACTTGGCTTTGGGCTTTTTCTTCTGCACCTCGGATCTTGCTTCATTTCTCACTCCTGCCCCGCCTTGAATATGGGACCATAGCCTCACATGTGCCTTCTTGTGTCTTCCCACAGTCTGTCCCGCTGGCTGGAAGCCAGGCAGTGACACAATCAAGCCCAACGTGGATGACAGCAAGGAATACTTTTCCAAACACAACTAGGCTGACAAACAGGCACCAAGCTTGGGATCTTGGCCCCTACCTAGGTGCCCTGTGCTGGCCCAGGAAAGGCCAGATCTGCCCTTCATATTCTACAGTATGTGACCTGAAAGGGCTAGTCCTAGGCCTTGTCATATTCCTAGCTGAGTGGTGAATGGTGACCCATCCCTGGAGCTGCCCAACTAGGCACAGGCCTAGAGGTGACCAATAAAGTATTAGGGACATATGTGAGTCTGTGTTGGTGTGTTCTGTCCTATAGACTCCCTTGCCCCACCCCTGTTTCCTCTAAGCTCTGGCCTGAGAAACTGGCTCTGTAGTTACTCATCTGCACCACAAGGTGGCAGTCTTATCCCATATTCACTGCTTTCCTTTTTTGGCCTAAGGGCAGCTTATAGGGTGAGGAGAGCTGTTTGCCCCTTGCCTGGAGCAAGTCCCTGGACTTGGCCTTGGAGGGCAGTCCCCAGACCTCATCAGCCAAGCTGCGTTAAGTGTCATTTAAGAGATGTGATCCTTCCTGGCTTTTTTAAATCAGGAAAATGATAATAAAAACAACCAAGCCAGATCATCATGCATGTTAAAAGAGATCAAGTATGTGAAGCTTGGCCCAGTGAATGGTTACTAGCACAGGTTCCTGGGCCTGAAGGAAGAGTTCAGTCTTATGGGAAAGGGGTGCATGAGCAGAACTAAGAATGGGAGCTCAAGCTATATGCACAGTAGGTAAGCTCTGCCCCACCACAGGTTGGAAGGGCTGCCTGTTGCTGCCTGTCAGCCCCTAGGGTGAAAGGGTGAGGGTTAGGCTAGGAGGCAGGTGTCAGGAGCAAGGTAATTTTCCCAGGAGTGCAGTTTGATGTATGCACCTAGGCAAGTGGTATTTCTACTCTGGGCCTTTTCCTTCCACAGAACTGTGTAGACAAACTCATTTAATCCATAGATCCATTAATACTGCTATCCAGCTTAATTCCCACTGAAGTCACTAATCTCAGCCTTGAAATTTTATCTACACTTCTGTTCAAGGCCCTGTGTGGTCTTTCCTGGCCTCGTCTCCATTCTCCTGGTTTATTCCATTCCAGACACACTGTCTCCATCCTCCTGGTTTATTCCATTCCAGACACACTGTCTCCATCCTCCTGGTTTATTCCATTCCAGACACACTGGTTTCTTACTGTTCTTTAACAGGCTGATCTTTCTCTGACCACAGGAACTGCATGTGTTCCCTCTGTGCAGAATGCTGTTACCCAGGATTTTCTCAGGGCTGGGCTTCAAATCTGGTCTCATTAAAGGTCCATGTTCCCAATCCGTTCTCCAAAGCAGCTCATCTCCCTGCCCCATCACTACTACTTTGACCTGTGTCTTCTCAGCACTTAACCATCCACGAATTATGTTTCCTTGTTTATTATCTGTCTGCCTGCTGTGGTCCAGACTGTCTCCAGGGCCAGGTTGTTCAGTAGTTTATAAATGAATTAATAAAGTGTCTGTTCTGCCCGCCCCGCCCCTGTTGCCTGGGTTCTCTGCTGTTCTGAGTGCTTCCAACTCCCAGGCCAGCCTGCCCCCTCAGGGGGCGCACCAGCTGCCCTCATTCCCATTCCAGTTGCGGGGAAGGAGCCCTGTGAGAGCGGCAGAGGCGTCCTGTGGCCAGAGCAGCCGCCCCGGCAGGACTAGACCTGGCAGTCGCCCCGATCCTGGCCTGGCACCGGGAGGGGAAACTGGCAGGCGGGCGCCACCCTTCCTGGCGAGGGTGAGGGGGACCGCGGCGGCAAGGACGTGCAGGCAAGCAGCACCCCCTCACCCAGGTCAGGTCAGACAAGCGTGGGCGCGGTGGGGCCAGGGCGCCAGCCAGAAGAAGGAGGCTCTGGGTGACTCCCTGGACCCAAAAGCGCAGCCCGCCCACCTCGGACGCTCTGGACCCAAGCCTGGGGCTTTCCGGGCCCAGGCTGCCGCCCGCCTGGGAAAATCCCGGCCTCCTTCCGGGCGCCGCAGCCCATGCCCGGCAGAGCGGGGGAGGGGATTCCCGGAATCTGCCCAGAGACCGCCGTGGCGTCACTAGGCAGCATCCACCCATATATGGACAGCACTTCCGTTGCGTCAGCAGGGAAAGCCCCGGCGTCCTCAGCTAGGCGGGCCGCGACTGCGCACTGCATATATCGCCCAGGCATCCTGCCCCAGGTGTTGGGGTAGCTGGACTGCGTACCCGCCCTGGACTTTCCTACTCCTGGGATCAGGGAACGTGGGGAGGGATTGTGAGATTCTTGGGCAGAGCTGGCGAGGGGACACGAATACAGAAGCGAGCCACAAACAGCATTGGGGCGGGGACATCCCAATACTCTCCTCCCCACGTCCGCCCAGCTTGGAAAAAAAGACAACAGAAATTAATAAAGAACAAGTTTTTTTTTTTTACTTAAATAGATTCAATAAAAAGTCAAGACAACAAACACACACACACAAACACATCTTAAAATAAACTATTTAGGGAGTAAGTTCGTGTTTCTTCTCCACAGTACGACGCAGAGGGGGAAGGGTGGGGAGCGCGGGTCTCCTCCCCAGTATCCCCGCAGGCTTGAGTACCGGACGGCGGAACCAGCTCCGCCGCGACCGCCCCCTCCTCCCCTCTCTGTTAAATACACAAATATATTATATTCAATATGAATCGAGTCCGTTTCCAGAAGAAAAAAAAAACATACAAAAAAACGTTAAAGTGGGGCTTGTAAACGTCGAGGTGGAAGGACTGGGCGCAGAGCCGGCGGGCAGGAGTCCAGTGTTGTTTTCGGCGCCCCCAAGCCCTGGGGCTGGTGCCCACCGCCTGCCCCCTCGCCTTGTGGGAGGCGTGCGTCCAGCCGTCCAGGCTGGGGGAGGAGGGATGTCCGTACGGAGAAGGGGTATTCAGAAAGCATGTCCCTTGACCCCAAGGAGCAGCTGGCAGCCATTGCTGACGTGGGTCATGACCTTCTGTTTGAGCTGGGCCACCTGCTCCCGGAGGAGACCAGCAGTGCTCGAGAGCCCCGCGTTCTCGGCCTTGAGCGTCTTCACCTTGTCCTCCAGGCGCGCGATGCGCTCCAGCTTCCGCTTCCGGCACTTGGTGGCCGCCAGCCGGTTCCGCAGCCGCTTGCGCTCCACTTTGATGCGCTCTTGGTCTTCCATGTTGATGGGGGACACTGGCGGCGTGGCGTCGCGGCTGCGCGCCTCAGGCACGGTCTGTGGTTCCTCCTTGAAGGTGGAGGCGCCGCGGCCCAGGCCCAGCTGCGCTGGGTGGCCGCCGGCGAAGGGCGGCGCGTGTGGGAGGTAGCTGATGGTGGCCGTCGGATACGAGCTGCCGGTCCCGACGGCGGCCCCGGCGCCTCCGGAGGGCGCAGAGGCTGGGGAATAGCTGCTGAGGTTGGTGTAGACGGGAGGAGGCTCCGGGCCGGCATAGACACCCCCGGGCCCTGCTGGGGGTCCCCCGCTGGCGCCCAGGGACACGTTGGGGGGCGTCACGTGGTTCATCTTGTGCAGGTCGTCCAGGGCTTTGACAAAGCCGTCAGCAAAGCCCTCCTGCTCCTCGGTGACGCCACCCCCTGCGCCCCCCGCACTTCCACCGCTGCCACCCCCGCGAGCGTAAAAGTACTGTCCCGGGGGCGTGGGCGTCGTCGTGATCACGCCGTTGCTGTTGGGGACAATCAGGCGCTCCAGCTCTGATGAGGCGAGCTTAAGCGACGCTCCTGTGTCCGAGCTCTGGCCGGAAAAGTAGCTGCCACCACCGTTGCCCTCTGGACCGGGGCCGCGCGCCCCAGGTGCTTTCAGACCTCGGTAAGGGTCGGCCAGGTTAAGCGCCAGGGTAGGTTTCAGGAGTTTGTAGTCGTGTAGAGAGAGGCCGCCCGGGGCCCGGCCGTATCCCGCCGTTGTGTATGAGTCGTCGTGGTAGAAGGGCTGTTCCATTTTAGTGCACATCCGGGCGGCCCGGGCGGTCTGGGGGTGGTCCCTGCGGGGCCGCCCCGGGCCTCGCTGGGGCGAGTGGTGCGCTGTCCTCGGCGGTGGTTTCACTGGGTGTCCGGAAGCGTGGTCCCGGGGCCTGGCACCGGCCGGGAGAGGCCAGCGGGACGCCGTGCGCGGAAGCTCTGTGAGGCTTCGCGAGTCCCTCTGCCCCTCTCTGGCGCGCTCGCTTTCTTGGTGTCGCTTCCCCCTGCTACTCGCTCCCTGCTGGCTCTGATGCTGGCCTGCCGCGCTCAAGGTCCCAGCCGCTCAGCCGAGCCACACGCCTTTATACGGCGATTGTCAGCTGCGGAAGTGCGCTCCGATTGGCCGTCGCGCGAGCCCCCAGCGCCCCCCTCCTCGAGCGTGGGGAAGGGGAGGAGGCGGCTCGCGTCACTGTCAGGAAGCGCGTGTCCTTGTAAACAGCGGCCACGGGCTGGGTGGTTTGGGGAGGCTGCAGGGGGAGGGGCTCGGGGGACCCCGGGGCGCGCGAGGAAGGGGATGCTGGGACGGTCCGAGGTAAACCGGGAGCAGCTCCGGGGGGTGGGTGATGACACCCCTGAGTACACGATGAGGGGCTTGAGAAACTGGTACAGAGCAAGTGTTTGTGGGGGCGGGGGTCCCAAGTTGTACACAGAAGGCTTGAAGAATCCCTAGTATCTGAGAGTGGCTGGAGTGCTGTGGATAGAGTGCCGGAAGGGTTAAGCAGGGTAAATGGGAGAGCCGTCAGGGGCGAGACGCCTAACTCAGGAATTGAGTGGGGGTCCCGAGTAGAGTGGGGTTGAGGGATTAAACCCAGGAAAAGTGTGGGGGGTGAAAAGGGTCTACGGGAAAGAGCTTGAAGACCCATTACGCAACATGTGAGTAGGGGTCCAGGAGTCCATGGGAGAGCCTGATGTCCGCCATAAGTGGGAAAGGGGATCTAGATATGCATACAGTGAATGAGGGTCCTGGGGTGCAGTGAGTCAGGGAAAATGTGTGTGGTAGAAGAGGGGGTCATTCTCACAGGTTGGGGTCATCTGTGAAGCTCTGATGAAGGGAAATTAGAAGGGTCGGGGCACATCTTCAGGGCTGAGATGACCATGACAGAGGGTCCTCGGTTGAGACATGAGGGAGCGAAGGGTCGTTGAGGACCCTGAGAAATTGGACTGCTGGATCTTCCATGACTGGTGCCCTCTCTTGTGGGTGACCTCCAGGCGTCTGTATACTCTGTCCCTATCCCAAAGGCCTCCCCCGTAACCCTGGGCTTGACCGACACACCACGTCGGCTCCCTGGTGCCTGGACCCAGCCCCAAGGCCGGGGCGCGGTCGCCAACCCCACTCCTTCCTTAGAAACAGGCCGGGGAAGAACTCGGCGGCAGGAAATGTGGCAACAGCCCTGGGGGAAGGAGCCCGGCCCAGTCTCCGTCACTCGGATCCTACGGGACCTTGCACCCCGCCCTGAGTCGGGCTGGGTTCTGCGCTTCAGAAGAGGAACCTGGGCGCGGGACCCCCGTGGAGGCCGGGGTGCATTGAACACGCCCAGCCCCAGAGGCTTCCAGTCACCATCCCCCCACTCCAGCAATGGTACCGCCTGCGGTGCCCGCGGGCAATCTTGGGGGCTGGCAGTCAGGGGACGATTCCATTAGCCCGACAGAGGGGGACGCGCAGGGGAGCGGGTCCTGGTCACCGTGGCAACAGGCGGGAGTCTGTGCTTGGCTGGGGGAGGGGGTCCCCGGAGTCGACCCAGACGCCCATATAAGGGCACAGGAAGAGGTGGGGCCAGTCATGTCCCTGGGCCCCCAGCCAGGAGCCGGGAGCCCGGGTATCTGCCAGGTCCCAGGGCGCGCCCGGGCCCCCGACGGCTAGTCCTGACCAGCCCCAGCCTCCGGCCCCAGGGCCCCCACGGCCGCCTGGCTCGGCCCCACCCAGTCGCTCTGGGGCCCTGTCCTGCCAGGCCCGACCCGACCCAGCCCTGCAGGTCTCCACCTGCCCACGGGCCTGGGTCGGACTTCGCCCCTGGCCCGACTGGGCGCGGAGGAGGCGGGCCAATGCCTCCAGGCGTCCCTGGCGCCTGGGCGGGCTGGCACGGCTGCCTCCTCCCTGGGGCAGGGTACTCATCTTTTCTGCCAGATCTGGGGCCTCTCCCCACAAGCAACTCTAGGCGCTGGGATGCTCCCTCACTCACTCTTGTGGGCAAGGACCCCTACTCCTGTTTTAGTCTGGGGACATGGTCAACCATCCAGAATACCTGAAAGAGCTTCCCCCTCTCCCCAGAGTATCTCCTTCATCTGAGGTCTCCCTTTCCCTCTAGTCAGAAGGGACCTGAAAATCCAAGGGGAGAATCTGGGGGGACCCAGAGCACCTTCCCCAGTAAGGTCTGGGTGGAGGTTTAGATGGTGAGGCTTCAAGTTAGACTTATGGTGGAACTTCCAAACAGTTGAAATGTGAGCCACTACAACAAGAGGTGAGAAGCCGAGTCTCTTTCTCTCAGAGAAAGGCCTCTATCTTCTGGAATGATGGAAGTTTCCTTAGGGTAGAAAGATACTAAGGGATGGAGCTAGCCAGCCTTTGTAGGGCAGGCACAGAACTCACCACGGGTGGGGGAGAGAAGGAAAATGAAAGAGGTGAAAGAGAAACTGAGCCATGTGGGGGTATGGGGAAGTCCAGTGGAGCAGTGGCGTTGGGGAGGAAGGTCCCATAAGAATCTGGGGGCATCCCTGTCTTTGGTTTTTGGAGGTACTTGTGACCCCTGGTTGCCTCCTCCCCTCCTCCCCTAGCTTGGACTGCTCCCCTCCCTGCTCCAAGCTCAAGGGAGATTCCAGCGGGCCGCTGAGTCTGGCAGGCATGCTGCCAAGGCCTGTGTCTCCCGCCCATGCTAATAACTGCAGCTGACATCTGGCCAGGGCCCTGCGGGGGCGCAGTGGGCAGGATTGGGGGACTGGGCAAGTCTGGCCAGAGGGCAGCATCTCATGAAGCCAACCTGCAGGTCCCACAGGCCAGGAGGCCACGGTGAGTCAGCCCTGGCCAGTGCTGAGGCTGGCTGGCCAGGGGAGTCTTGGAGAGCTGTGAGGCTGGCCCAGAGCGGGCCAAGATGAAGAGCAAGGACCCAGCAAGGACAAATGGGTGTATGGGGGTTGGAGTCAGGGCAGGGAGAGATGGCTGGAGAGACAAACTGGGGGCAGGTTTAGCATCAAGCAGACAGTGAGCAATGACACTTACGATAGGTAGACAGAGAAATAATAATTATTATTTTAATAGCTAACACTTATATAGCTCTTGCCATGGGCCAGACACTCTTCTAAGTGGTTTAAGTAGACTAACTAATTGCCTGCTTCCAACCACCCAGCAAAATGCATGCTATGTATCCCCATTTAACAGATGAGAAAACTGAAGCACAGGAAGGTAAAGAACTTGCTCGATGTCCCACAGCTATGAATGCTGGAGTTGAGATACAACCTGAGCTGTCTAGCTCCAGAGTGTTAGCCACTACACTGTGGGCAGTCACAGGCAGAGAGGCTTTTGTGCAGACCAACTGTATGCCAAGCTTTGTAGGCCCTTTCAGGTAGGGTCTTCTTTAATCCAGAGAGAAATGGAGTTGGGCACATAGTGGAAGGGTGCTGCTGGGTGGGGGGACAGGCCAGCACATTGGAATGGGGTTGGGTGGCTCCATGCACTCTGCGTGGATGTTTGAGCAGGGGGTGGGGAACGGGCCAGCCAGGGAGGGCGGGGCCCAGCACAGCTGGTACAGCCGGTTCCAGGCCCCTGCCAGTCTCACTCTTGTGGCCTGAGCACCACCCCCTCACACCGCCCTACTGGCTCTACTGGCGCCAAGGCCCCTAGAAGAGGGTGTGAGAATAGCCCCCTCCCCCTCCTGATCTGGGTGTCCAGATGCAGCTGGGGACTGCCCAGGCCTTGGGCTCCAGAGCAGCATCTGGAGGAGGACTCTGTGCCCAGGCTCCCCCGACACCCAGGGGCCAAGGGCCTGGGGTGGGGACAGGATAAGGGGGAAGTTCATCTACCCCCACCCACGGATCTCTCCGGGGCTTTCGACTTTGACATGAGGGACTTCTCCTTCTTATAAATAGTCTAGTGACCCCCTCCCCCTTGGCCCCACTGACCTGTGGGGCCCTCACCGGGAAGCTGGGCTGGGGGCTGCGAGTGAGTCAGCCAGTGGGCAGGCCAGGACGAGAACCCACAAGTCATAGCACCCAACCTCCCGCGTCCCTGCCCCTGGGTGTGGACAGGCAGCTGGGCAGAAAAAAGCTGAGAATCACGGAGGTCCTCCCCCAGGAACCCCTGGCCTGCCAGCTACCTCCCTACCCCACCTCTGTGGTTTGGGGGTCCCTCACCCCCTCTGCCAGAGAGGAAGCTGCTGGGTTTTCTTGGAAGCAGGAAGGAGAGTCTGTCTCTTCATGCTGACTCAGCTGGGCATGAGGGTAGTTTCCCATAAAATTACTTCTGTCTCCCCCCACATATTATACACTGCTGGTGAGGTCTTGGGGGAGCTGGGCCTGGCTGAGATTCTGGGTGCCCCCTTTATGGAGGATGCACTGAGAAAACAGGTCTATAGCCCACTAGGGACTGAGGCAGTAGAACCAGGCCTCCCAGGAAGTGACAATTAGGGAAGGAGGGAAGTCCAGGGTAATGTTAGGAGAGGAAGTGCAGGGATTGGTGATGGTGGGGGCGCCGGGTACAGAGACAGAATGGGAAGTCCAGTAGCTCAGCGTGGCCCAGGAGCATGGGTGTCTGGTCGGCTGTGGGTCTGTGTATGACGGGCCTGTCAGGGCCCGTGAGAGTATGTTCGAGGCCTGTCTCCCCAGTGTGCATGTCTGTGTGTCTGTCAGCCCAACCCTGCAGGGCTGTGTGGGGCCTGTCTGCTTTGTGGGGGGCGTGGTGGGTTTGTGTGTGGATGGTCAATGGAATTGGTCGCATATGGCTGGCCTATATGCATGTGTTGTTTGGAGTTCATATAGCTAAACTATTCCTGTCTGGTGTGTGTATTTGTGCGTGTGAGGTCCACGGCTTGCCTGTGTGAGGTCTGTGTATGTGTGTGTGTGAGGTCTGAGGCTGATGCATGCATGCATCCATGTGAGCTCTGGATGGTATGTGCATCAGGGTGTCTCTGTGCCAGTGTGTTTATGAAAGTCTGATGTGGCCTGTCTGTGACTGACTGGTGTGTGTGTGTGTGTGTGTGTGTGTGTGTGTGTGTGTGTGTATGTGAGTTCTGGGGCTGGCCTGTGTTTGTCTATGTGAACTCTGGGGCTGGGGTGTGTGTGTGCATGCTAGCCAACAGGTTCTGTCAAGTGTTTCTCTGTCAATGGGCTTGTGAGTGTCTGACTGGCCTGTCTGTGCCTCTCTGTGCTTGGTGTGACTGTCTGGCCCGACCACATGTGTGAATATGTCTGTTCTCACATCTCTCCCATCTGTCGACGGGTCCAATATGTCAATGCTGCCAGTGAGGCAGCATGTGTCTGTAAGTCTTGGTGCCTGTAGAGCCTTCCAAGTATGTGGGCGACTGCGGGACGGGGCTCTCTGTCTTGGCAGGTACATGTCCTCTCCCTGTCTCATTGTAGGTTCATTTTTCTCTTGTGCTTCTGGGTATCTTTTTAACTTGGTGACCTTGCTAGTGCATGTGGTGTGCATGCACACATGTTGCTTTGTGTCAGGATCTGACAGTGTGTGTCCGAACACCTCTTGTACAACTGAGGCGCTGAAAATGACTGTCCCTCTCTCTGAGCCTGTCAACATGATGCATTGCCAGCTTATGTCTGATGTGCAGTTGTCTGCATGTCTGTCCTGTGTGTTTCTGGCCTGTCACATTTGTCTCAGCATGTGTGCGACCATAGCCAGGATTTGTGCTCACCTCAATGTCTCTCTGTGCTTGTGTGTGACATTATGTCCATCTTCCCTGTATGTCAAGTTGATTTATCCTTGTCACACACACCTGCACCCTGCCTGCATGCTTCTGGCCTATCAATACCTTTTTTTTAAAGATTTTATTTATTTATTTTTGAGAGAGGGGAAGGAGAAAGAGAGGGAGAGAAATATCAGTGTGTGGTTGCCTCTTGCCCATCCCCTACTGGGGACCTGGCCCACAACCTGGGCATGCATCCTGACTGGGAATCGAATCGGTGACCCTTTGTTTCGCAGCCAACACTCAATCCACTGAGCTACACCAGCCAGGGCAGTGTTTATGGCTTTATGTGTTTGACAGCATTTCAGTCTTGCTCCTGAGTCTGTCCTGCTGCTGTGTCTGTGCGTGACAGCCCACACTGGGTCATCTTGCCCAGATGTGTGTCCGACCCTGTCATTGTGTCCTAGGGTAGCAGTCTCTCTGTGGCCAGGGTGACAGGGGTTTGTGTGTCTGGACTGGCTCTCTCAGGGTGACTGTGTATGTGTACACTCCTTGCCACCCCCCCAAGTCTGGCCACCCTGGGCCATGTTTACTCTGCCCCTAGCCGACTTCTGCCCTGCCCGGGGAGGGGCTGACCCTCCCGTCTGGTCTGTCCAGCCAGCAGTCCACAGGATGTTCCCTAGACGCCGTCTCCGCCAACATCCCCTCCCTGGGGCCACCCTTAGGTCAGGACCCAGGAGTCCAGGGCAGCAGGGGGTGGGGCTGCAGTGTGGGGGCCCTGTCAGGGCCCCAGAATGAGGGTGAGGGGTGGGGAGGTGACAAGCCCAACAGGTTCCGCCTCATTCCTATCCCGCCTCTCACTTCCTGGGTGCCTGCCCGGGGCAGGGGTGGACAGGATGAACCCCAAGGCCTCAGAGTGCCTGGGTGGGGCAAGGCCTGCCTGGCACGGACTTGCTCCTGCTCGACACCCTGACACTGAGGCCTGAGAGACAGGAGGAGCCTGGGTCCTTCTTTGGGACAAGGCTCCTTCCTGCTCCTGTGCCCAACTCTGGATGCAAAAAGTCTCATCCAGTATTCACCTAATTTCCATAACGGCACAATGAGCTGAACATGATTATCCCCGTTTTTAGCTGGGGTAACTGAGACCCAGACAGCAATGAGAGCAGAGGCAGAATCTGAACCCAGCTCTTGGGTATGCTACCCAAGACTCCCAGCCAGCTCACTAACCGCCTAACCTTCTCTCTAAAAATGGTACTCGTGGGGTGGAGTATGAACGAGGTCCCCAGGAGGCTTGGTTAAGGGGGCACCCAGCTTGCTCTGAGTCAAAAGGGGCCCCTGGATGAAATGAATAAGAAAACGGCTTTAACCGTTTCATCGCCACGACAGGCTCTGCCAAAACTTCCTGTGGGCTGTGGGGTGGGGGAGGGCTGGGGGCTGGGTTCCCGGAGGCCTGGGGGGACAGCCAATTCATAGGTGGGGAGAAACACTTATAGTGACCTTGGCTAGGCTCAGGTAAAGGACGACACTGACCCCCGCTGGAGGGAGACCCCTTCCCCGGAAGCACGAGGGTGCTAGAACTTGGTTCTAAGAGGCCCCCTTTCCCGTCTCTGCCTTGAGGGGTCTCAGAGTCCGTAGGCCCCCTCCCCAGGGGCCTGAGTCACACAGGGGAAAGCCGAGAGGGATGAGTCACCGGGGCGGAAAAGGGGTAGCAAGGTCCGCTGCGGTCAGTGGACCACCGGGGCGGCCTGAGTCACATGCCCAGGCCTCCCTGACCCCAGCCCCCTTCCCCAGAGACCGGGAGCGGGAAGCACGTGATCTGCAGACCACGGAGCTGGAGGAACGGCAGGAGGGGAGGGGGCACGCGCATGCCGCGGGAAGCTCCAGTTGCTATGGTAACTGAAGGGGGGTCTCAGTTCGACTGGGGTTCCTCCCTTCGGCAGGGACGGCCCCCAGGCCCCGGGGAAGCCCCCGCGCGCTCCTTCGAGGGGCCGTAAGTTTCAGGTCGGGCAGGAAGGGGTTAACGGCGGGCCCCTCCTGGGTTTCACCCGCGCCCCAAGCACCAGGCCCCGCGCGCCCCCCACCCGCCCCCGTACGCGCGCACGCAGCTAGCCCATCCCTGTTCCATGCGCTCGCACGCACGACCGCGTAGAGCTCCACGCACGTAGCGATCCCCGTCGTGTCTCACGTCACGCACGACGCACGCGCCCCCGCAGCGCGGGGAGGGAGCCCTCCCATCACAAAGCGGCAGGATGCTGCGCGCCTGACATCCCCTGTGCACGTTGCTGCCTCCACTGAGTGCTCTGTCCCGCGTGACTTTAAGACGCCCCCTCACAAGGTCACAAACTCTCCAAAGACCCACGGTGTTACACAGACACAGGATACACCTGCTGCGCGTTGGCACAAACCTTCTCTAGTTTAGCCAGTCCTGCAGCGAACGCTGATAGGGTCACAGACACATATGGAGACCCAGATAAGTGACACAGGCACACCTGTCACCCACCATTTGTGGTGGGGACACAGATAGGGCCATCTTCATATACCGATGGCATACACAGGCACTCTGATAAAGCCACACCATCACCATCAAGACAAAGTAAGACACAAAATCTGGGACCGATCATGCTGTCATTCGGTCCTCACAAAGGGCGCACAAAGTAAAGTAGGGTCACAGAAACAAACCCAAAGGCCACATACAGGGACATTCATGTTTTTGTGGGGACATGGACAAACCAAGGACACGAGAGGGTCACACTATCACAGAAAGACATATGAGGGATAGAAAGTAGGACAGAGCCACACAGAAACAACCTAAAGCCACATTGAGGTACTGATCGTCGTATAGTTCTCACACAAAGGACACAGGTTCTAGACACAAAGCAAGGTCTCACACAGAGAGCATGTGCCCCAACCCTGATACCGCTCCAGCCCACCAACAACCCAGTCACACAGAGGTAGCCTGTAGCATAAATTCCCAGGGTCCCACGACACAGGTGGGTGCAGACACACACATCTATGTGCACACAGTCACAGACCCACCCTCACACCTATAGGAATGCGAGCATATTTCACATGGGGTCAGACACAGACACAAGGTGTGTGGTGACGGGAGGACAAGATGGGAATTCCTGGAGGGATGTCAGTGTCTGGAGTGCAGAGTGCCTGTCAGAATCCACCATGGTATGTGGCATGGTGTCCACCCTTTGGCTGTGGTCAGCCCTGGGGGCGGGCACCATCCTCAAACTGTTTGAGCCCAGGGTCCCCATCCCAGCCCTCATGACTGAGTTTCTGCCCAGATGTGAAGGCCAGAGGGTGCGGGGGTGGGGGGGGTGCGTCCAGCTGTGGCTGCAGGGAGGGGTTGAGTCACCCGCTTCGCTTCCCAGCAGTGCTTCCCAGGCTGGGCCTAGCTGTTCCTGGAAACAGACAGGAGGGGGTGGGGTCCTCAAACCAGTTGGGGACTGCTGGCCCAGACTGGTACACTCTGTCCCTACCAAATGGGGGCCTTCAGATCATCCCCAAAACTTTTGGGGCCTCCTCCACCAAAAATGGGGGGTTGCATCCTTCCCCCAAATACAGAGTCTCTGCCCCAGGACAAGGGCCTCTTTCACTGAAGGTACCTAGAGCACCCAACACTGTGACTCCCTGCATCGCAGAATAGCGATTACTGCTGCTATTGCTGCTCTTCTCTGCCAACGTTGGAACCCCTTACAGCCCCAACATGAGATTCCTGCGGCCCCAAATTGAGGTTTGGTGCTCCCCCACACTGACGGAACGGGGACCTTTCCTTAACTATGTGGATTTGGGTCACTTGATGTCTAGAATGCCCATACTATCATATCATCATAACAATTCAAGTTCATGCTCCTAACATTTGAACTCCCAGATTCCTCCTAAACATCAAAATCTCTGCGGTTTTGCGAACATTGGGGACCTCATGCGGAGTACTTGGTGATTCCCCAAGTATTGGGCAACCAGCCCCTGTCCTCTTCCTTGTTCAGGAACAGTCCTAGTTCCCGGCTCACCTTCCACTTCTACCCGGGGCCAGGATGGCCCCATTTCCCCCTATTGGCACTCTCCTCCGGTGGGTGCGGGATGCTGGAGCCAGTGGCATTGGTTCCCACGCCTGCCGGAAGGCAGCCTAGTCTGGAAGCCAGCACGGCCTGCCCGCCCTTGTCCCCTTCCCCACTACTTCCCCCCGCACCCGCTCCCAGGAGCCGGAGGCTGAAAACAACATGGGAAGGGGATGTGGGAATGTAGACGAGCCTCTGAGGCCCCGGCGCGCGTGCGTTGCGTGCGTCTGCACATCTGAGTGGGCTGTAACCGCGTGTCTAGTGGTAGAGTGACTGTGTTTGTGCGAAGCGGCGTGGGAGCTGTGTCCATCCTGCCTAATCCTCTCGGGTGCAGGGTCGGCGAGGCCATACTCAGGGTTGGAGAGATCAGAGCCCCTCCCCTCAGACCTAGGCCCACCTCCAATGCAGAGCCCGCCCTTCCCTCCGGGTGCAGCTAATAACCTTTAATTACTGCTCATTAAGTTGCCCGCCCCTCGGGGGAGGGGCTGCCAAAGAATTTAGGCGTCAAGGGGCGCACGTCCCGGCTTTATCCCTCCTCCTAAGTTGGGTCCACCCAGGACCTCTGTATCCTTATATGTGAACCGGGAATCAAAACAGCACTCGCCACCCACAGTCCTGGGGAGATTTCAGACGCCTATTAATTTATTCCTTAAAAAAAATTATTTATTTTTAGAGAGGGGAAAGGAGGAAAAAAGAAGGAAAGAAACATTGATCGTGAAAGAGAAACATCGATGAGTTGCCTCTCGCAGGCGCCCGGACCGGGAGGACTGAACCCCCAAAGCTAAGCTTGTGCCCTGACCAGGAATCCAACCTGCGACCTTTTGCTTTGCCGATCGGCGCCCAATCAGCAGAGCCATACCTGTCAGGGCAGCTGCTTATATATTTGAATCGTGAAGCTCAGGGTCTGTATACTGTAAGCACTCAATAAATGGTGACAGCGATTTTATTAACTGCTTTTGTTATCACTTTTCCGTTGACCCCCGCCCCCACCCCGTAGACTGCGTTCCTGCGGTCTGAGCGCCCCCTGGTGGGCCCCAAGGACTAGAGAGGCCTGGTCCGGGTTCTGAGCCGGAGGACTCCTGCCCCGGGCTTCAGGAGGGGGAGGGGCGGGAAAGCCCAAGTAGAGGACCGATCCAGGCTGGACAAATGTGTCTGTCCAACACCCAGGACAAATGTCTGGCTGAATAATCCAGCCTTCGACCTAAGGCCTCATCCATGTCCTCTTGTCTACCCTGGAGCAAGACTACCAAGTCACCTCCACCAGGAAGACAGAGACCATTAGGATCCATCCCCTCTCCAAATCCAAAGGATATGTAATGGCCTTCCCCTCCCCGGCGCAGATAAAGTCTCCGATTATAAGGGGATTAGACAGCGGAGTTTCTTTCAGCCTGTATGACACGGTGGAGTACTTCCCGCTCAGAAGATGAAGAATGATCCTGAGATCTCTGCTATCCTCCAAAAGAACCAGGGGAGGCAGGAAGCGCAAAGGTGTCCCAGAGTGTCCCCTGGCGGCCTGGCGGGCACCCGAACGCTGCCCGGATCCAAAATGGCAGTACTGGAGGCCTGAGCGGGCGCCAGGAGGAGATCACGTGTCTAGGGCGGGGCCTGCGTTCAGGGGGCGGGGTGGGGCGGCACTGTAGGCCGAGCGGGAGGTGGAGGTTGCGGGCGCTCGCTGGTGGCGGATCTGGTGGCGGCTGCGGTAGCGGGCTCCGCGGCCGGGGTCGAATCCGATCGGGAGCCATGAGCGTGGACAAGGCTGAGCTATGCGGGTCTCTGTTCACCTGGGTAGGTCGGGGGCGGGGCCAGGACAGGTGTGCGCCCGTTCTTCTCTCGTGGGAGCCCCGGCCTGGGATCGGTTCACCTTTCCATCCTGGGGCTGGGAGGAGGAAGTGGGGGTCATCGGCCTGCTGGACCGGTGGACTCTGGCCTATGCACTCGCCTCTGTCACCTAGAAGGTCTGCGTGGACAGAACAGGTGAGGTCCCGCCCCTTCGTGGCTGGTCACGTGGGACGATGGCACAGGTGAACTGGCCTCATGACTCATCGCCTGTGGGGACCAAGTGATTTGGTTCCGCCCTGGCTAGGTCTCGGGATGTTTGTAGGACAGAGGGGAAGTGGGGCTACGCCCCCTCTGGTCCCAGGTGAGCAGAGGTCACCCCCCTCCGCCAGGACTTCTGGAGTAACAGGCCAGCTCCTGTCCAACCGTTCGCATTCAATCCATTCAATCGTGTGGGGTTTCCGCTGACTGCAAAAGTCTTCAAAAGGGCAGTGGTTCAGTGATCCCAGGCCCTGACGCCTTCCTCTTCCCCACAGCTGCAGATGTTCCACCTCCCATCCCCCTGTACCAGCCCCCAGGACCTGAGCAGTGGCCTGGCCATAGCCTATGTGCTGAACCAGATGTGAGTGGAGCTGAGCGGGAGGGTCCCCCCAAAAGTCCCCCAGCAGCTCATTTCATCTTCTTGCCCCCCAGAGACCCTTCCTGGTTCAATGAGGCCTGGCTCCAGCGCATCTCAGAGGACCCAGGTCCCAACTGGAGAATGAAGGTGACAGGTGGACTTGACTGGGGAACAGACTGGTGAAGAATGATCAGGGAAGGGTCAGCTAGACATATTTCCTGGGTGACAGGCAGAACTGGTTGGGGAGAGGAACAATGTCTGGTGATCAGCCGGCTACTTATTGTTTCATTCATCTATTGAGCAGGCCTGGGAAAGCAGCAAGGAGTAACAAAAACCTGCACGTACAAACATAAATGCTGATTTCCTACGGCAATAAGTTGTATAGACAATAAAGCAGGTCATGAGTGAGAACAACTGGGGGTTGCTGGACAGTTACTCCAAATGGGCTAATCTTGATGTAGGATTTGAAGGAACGGTATCCCATGCTAGGAAACAGCAAATGCAAAGGCCCTGAGTTGGAGATGAGCTTGGTGTGATTGAGTCAGAACAGAAAGCAAAGGAATGGTATGTGAGGTCATCAGGGGCCTGGCAAGCTGGGGCAGGGAGGTAGATTCTATTTTAAGTGCTGTGCAAAGTCAAGAAAGGGTTTTAGCAGAGGAAAGGCACAGCCTGGCTTGGGCTTAGAAAAGCTTCCCCTGACTGCTTGGAGAGTGGAAGCTGAGACAGGAAGCTGGTATAGTAATCCAGGGGAGAGATGTTTAGGGCCAAATGGTGGTGGGGGCGGGGGCAGGTGGTGAGAAGTGATTGGGTTCTGGGAACATGTGAACAAGATGAGCAGGTGGATAAAAAAGGCAAGCAGCCAGACAGATCAGGCCTAGGAGAGGGGACATTCAGACAGAGAATGGGGTGAAACAGGATAAGATGACCAGGAATTGGCAGAGGAGTTGGAAATAAAAGAATGGGGTAGATTCAGGATGAGGGCCACCTGGCCCTTTCTGGGGGCTCTGGGACCCTGGACACAATTCCTTGTCTCTCCTCAGGTTGGCAACCTGAAGATGATCTTACAGAGCCTGGTGGAGTACTCCCAGTGTGTGAGTAACTGTAAAGGGGTTTAGGGGGCTGTACTGGGAGGAGAAGTGTCTGTAAGCCCCTGACACCCAGCCACCCCGCCCCCTCAGGTCCTAGGACATCCAATTTTGGAGCAGCACCTCCCAGATGTGAGCCTCATTGGCCAGTTCTCAGACCCCAGAGAGCTTGGCAAGCTTCTTCAACTGGTGCTGGGCTGTGCCATCAGTTGTGAGAAAAAGCAAGGTATGGGGGTTACAGGGCCATTAAGGGAAGACCTAAAGAAGTCCTCTTCCCCAGGTCTCAGTGTCCCTAACCTTGATCCCCAGAGCACATCCAGAGAATTATGACACTGGAGGAATCAGTTCAGCATGTGGTGATGGAAGCCATCCAGGAGGTAGGTGGGGGTGCCCAATGTGGCAAGGAGCTACATCACAGAGGCAGTATGGCACAGGCTCTGCCCCAGTACCGTCTGGGTTCTGCCTGGAACTCAGCTGGTCAGCTTTCCCTGTCTCGTGCCTGCCAGCTCCTCCCAGCTCTAAGTCACGGTCTAGCTCTGTGACAATCAAAGGACCAGGCTTCCCTGTGTGCTGGACACATGGCAGGGCATGGGGGTGGGGAGCAGACTTCAGGCTGGGGATATAGGGGAGAAATGGCTTTGTGGACAGGCAGATGGAGAGGTTCTCAGGCTGGATCATGGAGGCCTTGAAGGCTGCCTTCAGAAGACCCAGCTTATCTCAGTGCCACCCCATGTCCCTCCAGTTCTTGACCAAAGACACCCCTGATACCTTGTCACCGGAGACATATGGGAACTTTGACAGCCAGGTAAGAGTTGGGGGACCTGGTCAGGGTCCTGACCCCATTACTGATTCTCCAGGCTGCCTAACAGCAGGAGGGGCTTATCTTTAATTCTGAAACCACCCTCATCCCTCAGGGTCCTAGCCTCTTTCCTTGATGGTTACCCAGGATTCCTGAATCACCTTCCTCCAGTATCCTGGGGTCCCAGCCTTCTCTTCTTAGATCCTGAGGGTTTCTTGGATCTTTCCTCTCTGCCCCTAGAGATCCCAGCCTCCTTTCCCCAGTCTCCTCCCCTGGATTCCTGAGTTCCCTGCCCCTCCTGACCCCCCACCCCTCTCATCAGTCCCGCAGGTACTACTTCCTGAGTGAGGAGGCTGATGAGGGGGATGAGCTGCGGCAACGCTGTCTGGACCTGGAGCGGCAGGTGGGGCTGAGGTGGGGGGACCACTGGTCCTTCCAGGGTAGGGTTACCTGCAAAACCCCCTCCCTGCTCTAGCTCACTGAATTTCCTGCCCACAGCTGGTGCTCCTGTCAGAGGAGAAGCAGAGCCTGGCGCAAGAGAATGTAGTGCTGCGGCAGCAGGTGGGCCAGCCAGAGGGTGAGGTCGCCACTGGCATCACTGCCAAGAAGCTGCTGCTGCTACAGTCCCAGCTGGAGCAGCTGCAGGAAGAGAATTACAGGTGTGGGCAGCTGGGGCTGGGGCCAGGCAGGCCAGGGGATTGTGTTGGGTGTGGTCCCCTCATGTGCCCACCCTCACACACCCCCAGGCTGGAGAACGGCAGGGAAGATGATCATCTGCGATGCGTGGAGCTGGAGCGGGAGGTCGCTGAGCTGCAGCAGCGCAACCAGGCACTGACCAGCCTGGCCCAGGAGGCCCAGACCCTGAAGGATGAGATGGATGAGCTGCGGTGAGTGGTGGGTCCCTGGGTCTCTACCACATACCCCATTGCCAGAGTGTCCCTCTGATACCACAGTACCTCTGTAATCCTGAAATGCCCAGTAGATCCCTATAATACCCTCTAGATTCCATCTGAACCCCATGCACTACCTGGACTCTACTGTGTCCTCTGGCCCCCTGGATCCATGGTGTGTCCCCCAGGACCTTCCCAGTATCCCCCTGTTATCCCACATTGTTTCGCCCAGGCCTCATAGCATCCCTGTAGCCCCAGCAAGCTGAGGGCCCCCACAGTTCTCCATGGACCCCACTGCACCATTCTGGGTCTTATCATGTCCCATGATCCCATAGTGTCCTCCAGGACCGAACAGTGCAATACCTTGCCATCTCTTGTAACCCCTACTGTGCCCCCCATGACACAATGGTACCTTCTTATGACTCCACAGCACCCTGGTAACCCCAGTACGGTTGGTGTGCCCCCACAGCACTCACCCCCCCCACTCACTGTGCCTTCTGTAACCTCAAAGGACTCCCCTGTGACCCCATGGCACCTCTGTAATGTTAAAATTCAAAGATCCCATAGTGCTCTGACCCCAAAGCTCCTCCATGACCCCTCCATTGCCCTTGCACCCACAGTGCCCACATTGACCCCACAGTCCTCATGACTCAAAAGCATCTTTGTGGGCTCCTCGATCCCTCTGGGCCTCCATCTTTCTTCCCATATCCCTACAGCCATTCTCAGTCCCCACAGTCCCACACCTGAGCATCCCTGATTATGACTCTGGCTAACACTGACACTTAAGCTCCCTTTATGCTCTCTAATAACCCCAACAGCACCAGGTGCAGGCTGACCCCTAACCTTCAAGACCTACCATCTCAAACTCAAATGCTCCCAAGGCTGACATGACCCCTTCTGCCTTGAGGGCCTCACATCCCAGATAAACCCTGACTTCAGGCCCTAGCCATCTCTTCCCACTTGCCCCCACCCGCAGGCAGTCTTCCGAGCGTGCTGGGCAGCTGGAGGCCACACTGAGCAGCTGCCAGCGCCGCCTGGGGGAGCTCAGAGAGCTCCGGCGGCAAGTGCGACAGCTGGAGGAGTGCAACGCGGGCCACGCAGAGCGCACACGGCAGCTAGAGGAGGAGCTGCGCAGGGCCGGCTCTCTGCGTGCCCAGCTGGAGGCTCAGCGGAGGCAGGTGCGGCAATGGCTGCGGTGCCAGGGAGCCTGGGAGCCTGTGCTTGTATGTGAGCAGGGGTGAGGGGCCCCCATGGCTTGCTCCATTCACTTTAGGGACCCTCCACCTGGTGCTGAGCCCCTCTGAGATGAGTGCTCTTGTTTATATGTTTGTATATAAAGTCACACCCTTTAGGCAGGCCAGATGCTCTCTAGGTTTTAGGCCACGCCCCTTCTCTTAAACTCCACCCTCCAAGTTTTTGAGGCTGGGTCCTCTGGCCTCTCGCCTTTAACTTGAACCCACTCCCTGCCCCTCCTTCCCACTTTGTGGTCCTCACACCTCCCCTCTGTTCAGGTTCAGGAACTGCAGGGCCAGTGGCAGGAGGAGGCCATGAAAGCTGAGAAATGGCTATTTGAGTGTCGCAATCTGGAAGAGAAGTATGAGTCAGTGACAAAGGAGAAGGAGGTGAGGCTGAGGTCCCACCACCCAAGCCCCGCCTTGCTTATCATGGGGTAGCCCACTCAAGTGAACCTCAAGTGGTGTCTCAAACCCCTTCCCTCCAGCGCCTGATGGCTGAGCGGGACTCACTGCGGGAGGCCAATGAGGAGCTGCGTTGCGCCCAGCTGCAGCCTTGGGGACCCACCCAGGCTGGTGAGTTTGGGGCCCATCCCAGGATCCTGCTGGTGTGTATGGCCTGGGGGTGCCATTAAGGCAGGCAGAAGAGGCAGTGTCTCCCGCTTCTTTAGGCTGGGAACAGAGTTAGGCCATGCTGGAGGGACACTACAGGGGAAAGGTTATGAGGGCCAACAGAAGGCAGGGGTTGTCCTCCTGAGCTCAGGGCGGGGCCAAGCATCAAGACTTCTTATCAGGTGGGGGTTGGGGCTTGTGTCAAGCCAGGCTTTTGGCCGCACCTGAGCCCTCAAAGATGATTCTTGGGCCCTGGCTGGTGTGGCTCAGTGGATTGAGCACTGGCCTGTGAACCAAGGGGTTTCCAGTTCGATTCCCAGTCAGTGCACATGCCTGAGTTGTGGGCCAGGTCCCCAGTTGGGGGCAAGGGGAGACAACCACACATTGATGTTTCTCTCCCTCTCTTTCTCCCTTCCTTCCCCTTTGTCTAAAGATAAATTAAAAAATCTTAAAAGAAAAAATATGATTTCTTGGTAAAAGGACCCTAGGGATGGGAGCCTGGGCTGTACAGCTACCTGAAAACTTTTCTTATCTTATATTCTCCAGACTCCTCATTGGATCCCACCTCACCAGCTGTAGAAAACTTAGCAGCGGAGATGCTACCTGCGGAGCTCAGGTATTCTGGGGTCACTCAGAACTTTGGCCCCACCCTGGCCTGCCAGTGCCCACCCTCAGCCCTTCCCCAGTGCAGGCATCTATCAGAGCCCAGCCAGCTTGGGTCCGTTCTCAAGTCCTAGGGGGGCTCCTAGGCCCACCACTTGTAATTCTGCTCTTACCTGTCTGGGCTGTAGCCCTATTGGTGGCTTTCCTCTCCAGGATCCATGAGGGCACAAATTAGGCCCAATCCATCCGACTCTATTAGCCACAAAAAGCCCCTAGCCCCAGCCCTGCCTAAATCCGACTCTGACCGCCCAGGGAACAGCCCTGTCCTCTGTGTAGCTCCTGCTAGGTTCAGTACCCTGTGCCCTGCTCAGATGGGCTCTCCCCAGCTCTTCCCATTCCTGAGTCTTAGCTTACCTCTAGCTTTTCCACAGCCCCTTCCCCAGGGTTTAAACTAGTTCCTGCATCCTTGCCCTTGCCTGGCTCCATCCCTAGGCCTAGCTCATAGGCCTGCCCACTTGGGTTATGCAGAACTCCGCTCACTATGCCTAGGCCCAGTTCCCAGGACTAGTCTTACCCCCACGGTCTGACTGGGCTCTTCTCTAGGGCTCTGTCCCTTTCCTAGTACCTTACGCCGGGCCTGAGGGGTGACTGGTCCCCAGCTCCGTTCAACTCTCTCTGGTCTGCAGGGAGACGCTCCTGCGGCTTCAGCTGGAAAACAAGCGTCTGTGCCAGCAGGAGGCGGCCGACCGGGAGCGGCAGGAGGAGCTGCAGCGCCACCTGGAGGAGGCCAATCGCGCGCGCCACGGGCTGGAGACACAGCACCGGTGAGGACAGTGGAGGGCAACTGGGTGCAGGCCTGGAGACAGCCCGAGGGCGGGCGCAGGCACTGAGCGGCCGTCCACCCCCGCAGGCTGAACCAGCAGCAGCTGTTAGAGCTGCGGGCTCAGGTGGAGGACCTACAGAAGGCACTGCAGGAGCAGGGGGGCAAGACCGAGGAGGACGTGAGTGCCCACCTCCTTCCTGCCTGGCCCTGCCTCCTGACCCCTAGTTAACCCTCTTTTCTCTCCCCACTTGCTGCCTGATGCCATATGCAGTCCATCGTAAGTACCATGGCCCCAGGGTGACACTACTGCCCTCATCCCGGGAAATGGTTGGGACCTCTGGACACCCACTCACCCCACGCCTCTTCTCTCTCCCAGTCCGTCCTGCTGAAGAGGAAGCTACAGGAACACCTGTGAGTTCCAGAGGGATGGCACTTCTGGTGGTGGGGGAGACTGGGGCAAAGGTGGGGGGGGTGCAGAGTCATTTGTACAAATACAGGCTGAAGATTTAGATCTGGGTCTTAAAGTCCAAGGAAAGCAGTAAAGACTGTTTTGGGGGAGCCATGGGAGAGCCACAGAGGGAATTTCAGCAAGGTAGTCTTGCCTTGTTGAAAGTGATAGTACCCTTTTAATTTTACACTGTTAAAAAAGAAACTATTTTAGCCCTGGCTGGTGTGGCTCAGTGGATTGAGTGCTGGCCTACAAACTGGAAGGTCATCCGTTCAATTCCCAGTCAGGGCATGTGCCTGGGTTGCCCTCCATGTTTCCAGCTGGGGGCCTGCGAGAGGCAACTGATTGATGTTCTCCCACACAATGATGTTTCTTTCCCTCTCTTTCTCCCTTCCCCCTTTCTCTAAAAAGTAAGTAAGTAAGTAAGTAAATAAGTCTTTAACAAAAATCTATTTTTAATAGTGATCACATTTGTAATTTAAAAACCAAAATGTGTACCTCCCTGAACCCCCAGTTGGCTCAATTCCCACCCTACTCCACTGCATTACTATTCGTTTATTATGGGAATCCCTCCATCAATTACAGTTTATGTTTAATATTATTTTGTATTAGTTTCAGGTGTACAGCATAATAGTTAGACAATCATTTACTTTACAAAGCTTTTCTCCTTCCAGAGTTTTAAAACCAAATACAAATAAATATGAATGTAGATTTTTATTTTCATTCCTTATTTACCCAAAAGGTACTATAATAACTGCTAGCCCGCACTTGCTTTTCCTACGTAAGATGACAGGGAAATTTCTACAAATGAATAGTCATTCTTTTTTATAAATATAGCAGCCTATGCCCTGGCTGGTGTAGCTCAGTGGATTGAGCGCGGGCCTGCGAACCAGAGGATCGAGGTTCGATTCCCAGTCAGGGCACATGCCTGGGTTGCAGGCCAGTTCCCGGCAGGGGACACATGAGAGGCAACCGTACATTGATATTTCTCTCCCTCTCCTTCTCTCCTACCCTTCCCCTCTAAAAGATAAATAAATAATAAATAAAAAAAATCTTTAAAAAAAAAATAAATATAGCAGCCTATGTTAACTAGGGGTCTGTGGGGAAACTAGGCCTTACTGGAAATGAATTGGGTGGTTGTTTTCTCAGTTTTGACCAACGATGGAATGTAGCTGAGGCTGACCCAGAGCACAGAAATACTTATTTCCTTACAGAGGCTGGATACCTGGAAGCATTAGGGCTTACTTCTCCTGTAGAATTATTGTCCAAAAAGGCTAGCATTTTTTGTGAATATCATAACGTATTTAACCCATTCTTTCTAGGTATTTGCAATTTCAAACAAAGTGTAACACCTTGCATATGAATTGTTTCACTTGTGTGCCAATGTATCACAAAAGTGTAATTAGTGGCTCCGAGGGCACATACCTTGGTCATTTCAGTGGACATAGCTAGTAGGTGTTATACTGTGTTTCATGTTCAATGCACAATAATAATGTCACCTACAGGGATGTTATCAAATCTTGTAGCCTGCATTTTCTTTTGTTATAAGAAATTGGCATTCTAGAAAGATTGCTGGCTGCTGTGTGTGGAAGATGATTAGTTGAGAATAGAAGAGGCTGGCAAGGGGTGGTGGTGGCTGGATCAGCATGTGACCTCTGAAACAGAGGAAGTGGATAGATGGGGGGCTGGCCCAGGGGCCACCTGACTAGATGGCTGGAGGGTTGTGGCTCTGCTGGTGGAGGAGGTGGAGGGACCAGAGCACACAACCCCTGTGCTTGTGAGGCAGGCAGAGAGGTCTCTGTGGCCATGCGGGGGCACTTCTAGACAGCAGGGAATGCCTTGGTAACCACCACTGCTGCTTGTCCCCTGCCCCTAGGCAGAAGCTGCATGAGGCAGATCTGGAGCTGCAGCGGAAGCGCGAGTACATTGAGGAGCTTGAGCCACCTGCCGACAGCAGCAGTGAGCGGGGTTTGGCAGTGAGATGAGTGGGGGAGACCTGAGCTTGACGTGGAGCTGAGAGGCCACCTTGTTCCTGCAGCAGCCAGGCGTATCGAGGAGCTTCAGGACAGCCTGCAGAAGAAGGATGCAGACTTGCGGGCCATGGAGGAGCGGTACCGTCGCTATGTGGACAAGGCACGCACGGTGAGGATGCTAAGTGACCTTCTGCCCAGGCTGCTGCCTCATTGGGTCACGCTTCCCACCAGTTTGTACATCTCTGCTCCCTACCTCCACACCTATCATACCTCATCACGTCACAGACTTCTACTCCACGGCCATAAGTTGTCACACTTAATACACCCTGATGCATTGAACAGCCTGTGAGGTCAGGGCCAAGGCTGTGTCTTCCCCAACCCCTAGGTCATACAGACCCTGGAACCAAAGCAGCGGCCACCCAAAGGGGCGCTTCCGGAACTCCATACCTTGAGGACGCAGCTCCGGGAGCGGGAAGTCCGAATCCGGCACCTGGAGGTGGGTACCCTCCTCCCCCCCTCACTGCCCCCAGCACATCCAGGCCCTTGACTGTTGCCTCCTTGGCAGATGGACTTTGAGAAGAGTCGAAGTCAGAGGGAGCAGGAAGAAAAGCTTCTCATCAGTGCCTGGTATAATATGGTGAGTGTACCTCCACCGGGGCTGGAGTGTTGGGGGCATCCCCTGGGCTCATCTGATGTCAACCACACCCCTCTCTGCAGGGTATGGCCTTACAGCAACGAGCAGGGGAAGAGCGGGCTCCTGCCCATGCCCAGTCGTTCCTGGCCCAGCAGCGCCTGGCCACCAACGCTCGCCGTGGACCATTGGGACGCCTAGCATCCCTGAATGTGCGCTCCACCGACAAGCACTGATGTACCTCGGGATCCTGCCACCTGCCCAGTCAGTCAGGGCTTGACCACCCTGGATTCCGCCTGGATTCCCCCCGACTGCCCCTGGGGCCCAGCATCATGCCTGGGTCAGCTGCTTGAGAGCCTTGAGGTCTTTTTCTCTCCCAAATGAGACAAGGGTACAGGACATGGTGGGAGGCAGGTACGGGGTGGTTCTTTTTAGCAATGTGATTCTTATCCTTAATATTCTCCCTGGGGTTAATGAGCTGCCAGGGTAGAAAGAGTGATTTTATATTTGAGAAGAAAAATAATAAAGACTTTCAATCTGTTCTGGCTGGATTCTAGTGAGGGGAAGAAGATGGGCCAGGGATTCAAACCACTGCTTTTAAGAAAGGCCTGGCTCGTGGTCTCACTAAAGTGTAAGTGATAGCACCCAGTGAAGGGTGAGAATCATATCTGTGTTTGTGTAATTGTGCATGTGTGATGGGTTTTGAAGAAGCTTCAGACAAAAATCCCTGCCTTATGAAGCTTTTATGTCCAATGAAGGGAGACAGACAGTAAAGGAAATAGATCAAAGTTTGATGTGAGAGGTGCTGTAGAGAAAAATAAAGCAAGCAGAAGTGATGGGGTTGCAGGAGGTAGATTTGGGAGGTGGTGATTTTTTTATTTTTTGAATTTTGAATAAAGTTTATTTGAGCCACCCTTGACTGGTGTGGCTCAGTGGACTGGGTGACATCCCACAAACCGAAAAGTCACCAGTTTGACTCCTGGTCAGGGCACATGCCTGGGTTGCACCCAAGCCCCTAGTTGGGGGCATGCGAGAGGCATCTGATCCATGTTTCTCTCACACATGGATGTTTCTCTCCCTCTCTTCCTCCCTTCCCCTCTCTCTAAAGATAAAGTATATTTTTAAAAGTATTTGAGCCAAATTGACAACATGCTGGACAGCAAGATCTCAAATGCTTCTGGAGGTGGTGATTTTTAATAAAAGGCCAGCAACAAGAAAATCTTACCAAGGAAGTAACATAATTTAAATAGAGCCCTGACAGAAGGGAGGAAGGGGTCACATAGATGTCTGGGGAAGAGAGAAGAAGGGAGAAGACAAAGACAGGGAGGTTGTTCAGGGCCTTCTGAGCTCTGTTGAAAGTTCTAGTTTTTATTCTAAGTGAAGTGAGAGTCATGGAGGGTTCTAAACAAAGGAAGGATGTTACCTGATTCAGGTGTTCATAGGCTCCCTTTGGCTGCTGTGGGCGGAACTGACTGGGGTGTTAGGACCAGAGCTGGGAGACAAGGACAGAAGTTACTAGTCCAGCTGTGTGGGTGCATGACAATGGGGGCTCTAGCCATGGGCAGGGGGCCCTAGAGGAAGGATGAATGGCTGGAATCTGGATACAATTTGAAGACCAAGCCAATGGGATTTGCTGTTGGGTTGATGTGGAAGGGGTGAGAGAAAGAGAGGAGTTAATGACTCCAGGTTTTGGCCTCATTATTTGGAAGGACAAAGCCAACAAAGGGAGGCTGGGGAGCCAATAGGGAGCTCTTCAGGGACACATGTCCCAGGTGCCTGGGAGATCCCCACATGGAGACATGGAGAAGACAGTTGGATCTATGGGTCTAGAAATGGGGGAGGGGTCCTGACTGGACTTCTAAAAACAGGAGTCATTGGCATGTGATTGAATTAAGACCAGGAGCACTAAAAGGGTAACTGAAAAGTCAGGGATTTGGGGTGGAGAGGTTGCTTGTAGAACCATAAATCAAGGCTGACAAGAGGAAGCTGTGGTCCTGGGACTGTGACTAGTACATTGATAAATGGATAAAATCGTGTGCACTGATGGGGCCATTTCAGAGAGCAGAGTTTGGAAAGAAGTTTCAGGGCATCAGATGACCTGGACAATTTCTCAGATCTGACTTAGCACAATGCCTGGCAGGAAAAGTCAGGCTAACAACATTTGAGTAGAAACCACTAACATTTTATTGAGCACCTATTATGTACCAAACACTTTAAAGCTATCATTTCATTACCATCCTCACAACTCAAAGATGTAGGCGCTCACATTCCATTTTAGGAAATAAAGGCAGGACACACTGCAAGAGGCCTCTCAGGCAATAGGGGGTGGGAAGTAGAGCTGGTGGGAAAGATGAACTGATCAGCAGTTGAAAGAATCCCCCGCCCTTAGTTCAGTGTCTGGCCCACAGGAGATGCAGGACAGATGTGAAGGCAGGAGCACAGGTAGCAGGAACTGGTGGAAAACCAGCAGGCAAAATCCACAGGTGGCTTACGCAGACCCCTACCGCTGCCTGGGTGCAGTGTGGGTCTTGGTTCCCTGTTCTTGGGGATACTGGGCCCCAGGGTCTCAGGCAAGACTCTCCTCCTCCTCACCAATGGGGCTGGGCAGCCAGGGCGGAGCCGGTCCCCGAGGCACTGGCATGGGCACTGTGGTGAAGGTCTCAGCAGCAGGCCCTGGGGCTGGCATCTCTGGCCCAGTGGAAGGCTCAAGGTCCGGCTCTCGAAGAATGGAGTCCAGTATTAGGTCCCCACAGCCACACTCCGATGCCGCACCATCCAGGGCACTGGTGCAGCTGGCGGCCACGGATGCCTCCGACACACAGCTGTTCTTGCGGCGCAGCAAAGACAGCCGCCGGCCCAGCAGGCCTCCTGGGGCCACGCCTGGGCCTACGGGCAGGAGGCGCTGCAAGAAGTCGATAGGTGCCTCGCCTAGCGGCATGTCCACACCATCTGGCCGCTGGAATTGCATGTCCTCCTTGGCCAACCTGCGGCACAAACAGCGGGTCAGCACTGCGACCTCGCCCCTCTCCTTGGTTGAGAGACCAAGGCCTGCTGCTCTTCCTAGCTCCACCTGCACATTTGTCTCACCTACCCCAAAATAACTTGACCCCTCCCCCGAGAGCCTTATCCTTTGGCTTTGGCTCTGCTCAGACTTAGGACTCAAAGCCTTAGTTGTGGCATTGTATCGCCTCTGGCCAACTGTCCAGTCTTCATACACCTTAGCCATTAACTCTGACCCCAACTAGTGGCCTGGTCCTAGACCTTGACCTCAATCCCTATCCTCATAGACTTTAGCTCTTAGACCCAGATCTTGAGTCTAGCCCTTAGCCCTGTTGTGGTACCACATAGCCCCCTCGATCAGACATTCCCTGCAGAGCCAGAAGCCTCACCCCAAGAGGCCCTACCCACCCCGCTGGCTCACGTAATATCAAAGGTGGAGCCCTGGAAGGAGGGCTGCTGTCTCTGAAAGGCTGTGGCCGCGGTGTAGGGGGCTCGAGCCTCTGAGGTGTCCCAGTACAGGTCCTTTTCCAGCATGGCCAGGTCATCGTACATCTCATCCACCGCCAGCATTGACACCTGCAGGCGCGGACAGCAGGCTAGGTGGGGAGGAGGGGTAGCAACATGTGGGCACCATGGGGTGGACCCTTTAGGATGGGTAGGAGTGTGATAACAAAGAGAGAAGGATGGCTCAGAGGCCACACCTGGTCAAGTTGTGGCGTGGTTGGGGCCAGGGCCACTTTGGAAGCCAGGGGATGGTCACAACTGAGTCTGACCTGGAAGTTGCGGTCGATGAGAAAGTTGGTCTCAAAATCATCGTCATCCTCTCCAAAGGGGTTGATGAGCTGTTCTGCTACCTTAGTGGGCAGGAGGGAGATAAGCAGAGACCTGAGAACCCCTGCCCGCTCTGCTCCTAGAGTCCCGGCCTGGTGGTGTTGGGGGGCGGGGGTACACACCTTAAGCCAGCCCGCATAGAAGAAGAACTGCAGCAGAGTGAAGACTGGCACAAACAGATCAAGATTGTGGTCTTTGTAACCCTGCGCAGGGTCTAGGAACTGGCGACCGATGAGGCAGGCCAGGAAGTAACTGTACACCGCAATGGTCACCACCTGGGGGAGGGCATCTGCCAAGTCAGGGCTCTCGGGGCCTCAGGGGTTGTGGAGAGACCAGAGCTAGGATAGGGAGTCACTGCAATGGGGTCTTAGCTGGCCCTCAGTTTCCCCTGGAGACCAGTGCACCTGACAATGGATCTAAATGGGCACCGTGGGGTTACCTGGGTGTAGACAAGGGGTACGCTTATCCAGTCGTAGTGAAAGAGCATCGAACACTTGCCCCGAAACACAGTCAGCTCCTGGGGGCAGATACGAGGTATGAAGGGGCCTGACTTGTGAGCTCACACATGGGGAGTAAGTGTGGGTACTTGGGACAGAGGTAACTGGCCTCCTGGTGGAAGGTGATGATTTCTGAGAGCTCTGGAGAGATTATTTAGTGGTAACTGTATACTTGGGGTAGGGGCCCCACGGAGATAGATGCGCACCCGGGGACTGCTAGGTAAGGGTGTTTCCAATCAGCCTCGTGGGAAGGGCGAGGCAGGCCGTCATCTGACACAATCCCAGGAGAGTGGGGTACAGTTTCTCTAGTATTTTGTATGAATGACCAGCTAGTGAACTCACCTCGAGCAGCAGTTTAAGGGCGCTGTTGTCGCGGATGCGGCCCTCGCGCCTGGCCTGTGCCGCCAGGTTAGAGAACCAGACGCAGGGCACCCAATACTTGTTGTAGGATGAGTTCAGGTTCTCAAACTTTTTGTGCTCTTCGCGGGTCATAAACCCTGGAGGAGTGAGGTTGGGGGTCACTTGCCCACCTTCCCGTTCGTACTGGGGTCATTTCCTCTGCCCTCCCTCATGGCCCTCCCCGCCCACCCCACCCCCGGCTTCCAGCCGGGGCCTCACCAGCCTCCACCACGTGGTCTATGGTGGGGAAGCGCTTGAAGACCGCCGTGCTGACTGAGCGCAGGATGAGCACCGCCGAGAGCCCTGCGTAGCGCATGAGCGTGCGCCGGTAGAGCCGGCCGCGCTCGTCGCGTCCGTGCACGGTGCCCGATACTACACACATGAGGGCATCGGGCAGCGGCATGCAGAGGTACTGATTCCACCAGCGGTGTATCACCAGGTTCACGTAGAAGCCTGTGCAGAGCCGGGAATGGGGGGCTCAGTGGGGACACTAGGGCCAGGGGTTCAGGGGTCCAGGCAGTGGGAAGAGGAATGAAAAAGGTCTGCATCAGCGACACGGGGCAGGCTGGTCCCTCTGACCACGCAGGGCCACTTGGGCTGGGAACTTGGGGGCTTAGCCCTGAGGTCAGAGTTGCTGGAGCAGTCTGGGTTACTCTGGCTACTAGGAAGTCACCTGGGATGGGGCACTGGGATTCCTGTATGGGGGCAGACACAGGACCCTTGGGCAGGTTTTCCCCGCAGGGAGCCTCTGAGCTAGAGATGTGTGCAGGGGTTGCGCACAGGATCTATGCCAAGGGTTCTGGAGCAGGCTGATCATCCATGTGGGCAGAGAACAATGGGAAGGAGGCTGGGGGCTGGGACTTGTCAAGAGAAATTCTTCCTAGGCTGGACTTGAGAGGATGGATTCATATGAGGTCCCTGGAGGAGGTCCCGTCTCTGGAGCCCAGGATATGGGGAAGGGGGCACTAGTAATCTTATACAGACACAGGTAGGAGTCCCTGAGATGCCCAGGAATAAACATATGGGTGACATGGTACTCTCCCAAAGGGGCACTGTAACCAGGTGATAGCCAAGGGGCCACACCTGGCATAGAGGACACAGGAAGGGGGGTCAGTGGGGCTGAACTTGAGGGGGCTCTCAGAGGGACAGGCATGGGGGGATCTCCAAAAGGAATTAATGGGTTTCTCTGGATGGAGGAATGGGGAACTGGGAGCACGACACACAGGAACACACCGAGCACGAAGGAGATGGGGATGAGACTGGCGTACTGGTCGCAGTAGATGACGAGCTTCTCAAAGTAGCGCTTCTGCTCTTCGGTCAGCACGAAGCTGCAGGGAGGGGTGTGTGTCACAGGCGACCCCACTCAGCTGCCAATCACTTCTGGTACCCCACACCCGGGCCTCTTCCCAGCCCACTCTGACCGGCACGCTCACCCCCAGCCGCCTCACCGATAGGCAGCACTCAGCACCATGTAGAGCCCGAGAAAACAGAGCAGCTCCCGCCACAGAAGTTTGTAGATGCTGCCGCGCCACAGCAGTAGCAGCTGCGAGAAGCCGCCGAAGCGTGCGTTGGCCACACGGGCTGTGTAGGTGACGGTCATCACGGCGCCGGCTGGTGGGACCAGAGAAAGTGAGGCCAGACCCGACCCCCACCTGTGACCCACGCACAGGGGACCTGGAGGGAGGGGCGGCGGGCGGCGGTAGAGAGGAATGGGGTGACTCAGCTCAACGTTCCCTCCCTGCCCAGCCACCTTCTCAGTCCAGTCTCCTCCCAGCCTCGCTCAGTCCCACCCCTAGCTGCCAGCCCTCCGCAAACCTTCTCCTTTAGGCCACCCCCTTTTTGGACTCTTGCTTTCCACATCTTGTGCCTACCGCCTCAGCCCCTCTTACCAGCCCCAACCTCCCAAACCCTTGAGTTAACCAAGGTGTCTTCGATCCCATCCCATCCACATTACCTGGGCTCCATTTGAAACCTCCCCTACACCCCGAGTCCCCAGTGCCTGTTTCTGGATTTTCAGGGCTCTGACTGCCCCCACTACACCACTCCTTTCTCTCATATCCCACCTCTGTCTCCCCCCACTCCCCTAGTTCCCAGTCTCTGCCCTTCCTCCACCACCACAATCTTTCCAAGCCCTACAAAGCCCTGTCCTCAAGACTCCAGGCCCCCAGTTCCCCTCCCACACTCCCCTTGCCTCAGGCCCCTCTCCTGCACAGCTGCCCCAGCCTATCTACCCTCCCCATTTCATTATTCTTCCCCTTCTCCTGGGCCCACTTTCATCTTTCCTCTGTTTGTTGTCCAGCCTTCTAAGCTCTCCACTCCGTACTCTGAGGATTCTGATGGATTCATGCCTGATTCCTGTCCACAGGTCCACCTGTCCTCAGTGTCTCCTATTCCCCTAGGCCTGGGCCCTTCTCACCTGATGGTGGGTGCAGGACACATGGGGACAGGGACAAGATGGGCAGGTGGCTTCAGCATTGGGTGGGGCTGAAACCAGACCCTGGGATGGGAGGGGGCCGAAGAATGGGCATGGATGGTCCCTCCCTGGCCTTCCCCCCTGAGCTGCAGCCTCAGAACTTGGGAGAAGTCTAGCCAGTTTGTTACCTGGAGCAGGGGTAGAAATCCACCCAGGCCTCCCTTGCTCCTTCCTGTCTCTCTTCTTGCTGTTTACTGACAGGTTCAAGGAATCCTAGAACTAGAGCTGGGGGAGGGGGCAGGGACCATGTCCTTCCCAGCCTTAGACACACACACACACACACACACACACACACACACACACACACACACAGAGCTCAATGGGGCTGGTACACTTCAGTCACTTGTAATCATACACTGTCATAAAGATGTACTTAGAAACACACACCTTAGACCCAGGCACAGATTCAGCTTTCCTCAACACTGACACAACCATGGTGATCCAGAGGGCGGTAGGTTCTGTCACAGAGAAAGTCACAAAAGTCACCTAACTCTACCTCCTCTACCATTCAGGTATATGGCAGATGGACCCTATCCCAGCAGACTCCCAGGCACCAGCCATCCAAGAACACATGGGCAGGGGCAGGGGCCCAAGGCCCAGCATTCCCTCCTGATTACACCATGTAACAAAGACACATTCGAGATCACATAATCAGCTAAGCGCAGACTCCACCCAGAGCCCAGAAAGCCTGCACACACAGGTGCACACCATCCCACAGAGGGCAGTACCACGAATTTATTCCTGACCTCCCCCGCACAAAGATACACCCATGGTCACACACCAGATGTGGGAATGCCTGCCCTCTACACAATTGCACACACTCCTGGGGTCCCTTAGATCCATCAGTGTTGCAAGGACACACTCACTCAACAGTCCTGCAGACCCTGAGGGGCACATCCAGACGGGGTCACGTTCACAAGCCGTCATGAAACTCACCTACATTTGCACACTGTTAAGTAAGACACCCCTCCCCTTGCCCCCTCATTGTGGTATGCAGGATCCCCCCATATACACACACCTCAGATTTCAGACCCTCTCACACAAGCTGGTGTGCCATAAACACACAAGCCTGGGGACAAGAAAACATCCTTACATTTGGGGCATGGATGGAGGATAGACATTAACCCTTTCACAGACATGCCCACAAAGGGGTCATTCCCAGACTGGCACAAACAGCTTCCCTACCCCATCTTTCAAACATGCGGCCTGGTGTGGGAGTGGTGGAGGCTCAGGAGTCCACCCCGTGTACTGGAAGTGCAGATGTCTTTACATGGCCCCACCCAGAAGCCCTGCCAGCCAGGAGGCTTTGTTCCAAGGCTGGCAGATGCCTGCCCCACCTGGGGTAATTAGGAACCAGCCCAGGCTGGCCATCCCCAAACCTGCTCCTCTGCTGTCCAGCTGACAGCCAATAAAAGTGGATGAGGGGTGGCACTGCTAGCTGTGGGCCCTGGGGAGGCTTCAAGTTGATGGGGCTCTATTCCTGAGCAGAGTCCCTCACTCTCTAGAGTGTACGTGTTTTTTTTTTTTTAAGATTTTATTTATCTTTTTTAGATAGAGGGGAAAGGGGGGAGAAAGACAGGGAGAGAAACACCATGTAGTTGCCTGTCCTGTGCCCCGACCAGGGACCTGACCTGGCTAATCCAGGCATGTGCCTTGACCGGAAATCAAACTGGTGACCCCTTGGTTCACAGGTTGGCACTCAATCCATTGAGCCACACCAGCTAGGGCTAGGGTATATATATATTTTTTTTTAAATACTGATTTTTTAGAGAGGGGGAGGGAAACATCAGTGTATTTGCCTCTCAAGTGCCCCCCTACTGGGGACTTGGCCTGCAGCCCAGGTATGTGCCCTGACTGGGTATTGAACCAGTGACCCTTTGGTTCACAGGCCAGTGCTCAATCCACTGAGCCACATCTAGGAAGTATCTTTATACACACTGCAGCCAGACTCCTCTTCCCCCCTCCTTGTGCTCATTCCCTCCTCCAGTTCACAGTGTCCCCACGCAGTTTTGCAGTTTTGACTGCTGGACCCCTGCTGGGATAGAGGCAGATTGCCCCAGCTAGTTCACATGCTTAAATGTAACAAATAACACTTTGGCAGGTAAATGCCTAGTGCTCTCATAAAGACGTTACTTATTTCATCTCATTGAGTCCTTACAAGCAGGCTTACGGACTTGGCACTTGTCACTCCCACTACCTGGGACTGAGGCAAAAATTGACACAGTCCTTTCAGTGCACAGCTAGGATCTGAATCCAGGAGTTTCAGCTGGGAACCTGGGGTCTTTGCCATGGGCTGCACCACCGTGTTTGTTTACAAGTGCCACCTGGACATGCCCACACCTGCTTGTGTACACCCAGCGCAATTGAGTCAAGGACACGTCTGGGCTGGTGGCTGGGTTCCCCTTACATGCATGCACACATACCCTGACACACCCAGACCCTGGGTGTGCAGTTTGAACACCACTTCCTGACTCATATGTGTCCTCAGGTACCTCTTGTACTTTTCTCCCTGCCCCCCACTCCCCCTAACAGCTCTAGCTTGGAACTTGCAAACGCTGGACGTCTTCCCAGTCCTCTGTCTCCCAGGGGGGAATGAATGTGGCTGTCCAGGCAGTGGCAAAGGGAGGAGTGAAGGGGATAAAGGGGCCCACTGAGTGCCTTTCAGGCTGCCATGCCGACCCTTCAAGGGTCAGGTGAATCTGTCCTACGGCTCAATTACATCTCCATTTTAGGGATGAAGCTCAAACTACATGATACTCAGAAATGACTACATGAAGGATAAGACTTCAGAGTCTCTCTAGCTTGTGTCCTCTGCCATCCTGTCCCCTAATCTATACTTGGGTATAGCTGTGCTGGGAGGAGCTGATGTCACCCCACGGGGGCAGCAATTGGGGGGTGGAGACTGTTAATCCCCAGTCTGGCCAGCCCAACCTCTGCCCAGGGTGCCCACTAATTTCCAAAGCAAACAGCAGGCAGTGCTGGGCTGCTGCCGGCCTAATCTGCTCCCTACCAGCCTGGGGCTCTCCAAGAGGTCTCCTGGTTCCCACGCTCTGAGCCTCAAAGGAAGGGGTTATATGTCCCTTCCACTCTACACATTATGGTAGGGACACCCCTACCTATAGAGAGCTAAAAAAATCACCCTTTACTGAAGACACCCACCTTACAAAAATGCTAAAAAACACCTGTTAGGTCTGTTGTGACTGTGCCCCTTTAAACATGACATCTTTGTGTAATGTACAACCTGTGCAACTCTATATGGAGGCACTGACTCCCAAACCCTTGTATGGTTTAAGATAATTTTTATTGAGGTGCAAGAGGTGGGGAGAGGTGGGGGCAGCTACAGCCTCCCAAGCCCCACCAGGGGGAAAAGATCCCCTCCCCATCTCCCACCTTCCAAATGGCTCCCCCTGTACTATGGGGGGACTCTGTGCAAACTCTGCCCCGGTGGGGTGGAAGGTGGGTGGAAACGGTAGCAGCTGGGGCTGGCAGGGGTGCTATTGGGCGCTGGGTGGCTTGTAGGGCTCCAGGAGGAGGGCAGAGAAGGTGTTGACCTTGTCTGCCCCACGAACCTCATGGGGCAGCAAAGGCAGCTTCACAATGTGGAAGTCTTCATACAGGTCCTCCATCTGTGGCCAGGGCAGGGGGCAGAGGGCAGAGGTTAGGGGGCTGGATGCAGGGCAGGGATGGAATATGGGTAGATTGAAGGGATTAGGCTGGGGGCCTCCCAGGGTCAGAGGCTTCACAGGGTCACAGGTAGGAGTGCCAATGAGGTCAGAGATCCCTGGACTGGACCTACAGTTCCCCAGGGCCAGAGGTATCCAGGCCAGCCTTGCCACAGTCCTCCAGTGCCAAACTAAGGGGAAAGGTCTGAAGTAGGGGTAAAGGGTAGGAGGCTGGGGCAGAGGTCAGAGGTTGGATGAAGCAAAAAGAGCATGGAGTAAATGGTTGGCAGGCTGTGGCTAGGCTGGGCCCGCTCCCCACTGCCAGGATCAGAGATGTGAGGGCTGGGTGGGCAGTTGGATATGCACACCTGGTCCAGGTACTTGGCCTGGATCTTGTGGCGGGCCTCACACATCTTGCAGGGCTTCTCGGGGTCTGGGAAGACGAGCTGGTTGACAATGATGTTGTGTGTGTCAATCTTGCACTTGGCCAGCTCCTGGATCAGCCGCTCTGTCTCATACAGGGACAGGAACTCAGCAATGCACACGCAGATGAAAGTCGTCTGCTCCTGCAGAGCATGAGAGAGGACAGTGAGGGCCAGGTACTACCCCTGTCCTGGAAGCCTCTCACTGTCCACCTGTCCCATAACTCACAGGGTCCTTGAACTGCTCGCTGACAGAGCGAATGACAGGCAGCGTCTCCTCCAGCTTGGAGGCCAGCTGGTCTGCGTTCATATCCCCCAGGCCCAGCATGTTGCACATCTGGGGGAAGGACATGGGAGGGCTTGAGGCTTGCTTACCTGGGGCTGTTATACCTCCTGGGTTGGGGGCTTGCTAAACACTGAGGGTGGATGGCTCCTAACACCTCCCAGTGGTTAAGGTGTGGGCCCTTGAGCAGCCCAGAGGGGTCAAATCCCAGCTCTGCCTCTTCTGGGGGACCATGGCCAGGTGGCTTGACCTCCTAAAGGCTTAATTTCCCCATACGTAGACCTTACCTCCAACAGCTGGTATGCTACATGAGTTGACACATGTCACATGCTCAGAACAGTGCCTGGCATAGAGTAAGTGTTCTACAAATATGACTACTTGAGGCACAGGTCCCCACTGGGGGACCATACACACACCACCCGTGGGCTGGGATGTGTATATAAGTGTGTTTGTCAAGTTGCCATGCTAATAATAATAAATGGCAACACTCACATGCTCTCCATTAGACAGGCAAGGAAGGTGAAGCCCAGAGAAATTAAGTGACTTGCCTTTTTCACACAGCTATGTCACACTAGAGCGCAAACCATTTGAACCTGTGCCACCTGGCTGTGAAACACGTGCTTTCAAGCTCTGTCTGGGGCACCCAGTAGGCGGGGGTGGAGACACTAAGTCCCCTAGAGGGGGAACAGTTCTCCCATAACGAAGAGCCACCCCACCTATTAGGAACTGCGGACCCAGAGGGATTGTGTGTGGGAAAGGCCTTTGTCACCGCGTATCTGGGGGCCTGGGAACTGGCTCCCACTCAGGGGAGACCTGGATGCCCTGGGGCCCTGCCTGCCTGTGAGATGAAGGGGCTGATCTGGTTCTTGATCTGCATGAGGCGGCCTAGGCCCCGCTCCACGATGGTGGGGAAGTTCAGCAGCCTCAGCGTGTGGCCCGTGGGCGCCGTGTCAAACACCACCACTGAGAAGTTCATGCCCTTCACCAGCCTGCAGGGAGATGATGGTCAGGCCCACTCTGCTCCTTCTTCCATCCCAGCCCCGGGCAGCACTAGCCCGCTAGACCTGACCTCATGACCTCCGCATAGCTCATGGCCTCGTCGATGCCTGGGAAGGCGCTCATGGCTTCCTGCATCATCTTCTTGCCCATGCTTAGCATGTTGTCCTCCTCAAAGAACTCGTCAGGCAGCTCTGCCACGCCAAGGCTGGGGTCAATCTCCTGGGGGGAGGGGCGGCAAGGGATTGAGACTCAGGCTGCTGCTGCTGCTGCTACTCCCAGGGCTTTCTCACCTGGGTGGGCACCAGGGGAGCCCGTAAAAGGCCCCAACCTTGGCCCTGCATCAGACCCCTCAGGGAAGAGACTGGGAAACCCCCTAGGTGTCATGGCCTTCCCTCAGGCACTAAGGTCTCCGGACTGCACAAAGGGTCAAACTATTTCAAAAACAGATGGAAAACTGTGAAATTTGATCAGTGTCCCCAAAGGGAAGCTGAAACCTGCTGCAGGACTTTTGCCAGCTATTTCCGCCACCCAGGCCCCTGATGCTTCCTGACTATTCCTCTAATGTGAATCTTCCCTCACCATCTCATTTAACAGTGCGCCTGCAGCCCCCACTGCCCTGCCTTCCTTTCTCCTTAACACCAAGCCTTTCCTCACATGACTTACTCATCACCTTTCTCAACTGTCCCCCCCCACCCCCTCAACCAGAATGTCAGCCCCACGAGGGCGCCAGAAACTGTCTGGTACACAGGAGGCCCTCAACATGGATGTGGAATCTACAAAGGTGTGACCACCCTTGGCGTCCCAGGCCAGTCCTGGACTTGATGGCTTATTCTCTATCCCCCTGTGGCACCTCATCTTGGTGGTTTCATGGGTCCTGTGATGAAGCTCCCTTCACTGGCCTCACAGGTCCATTTTCCTGCATGGAGCTTGCCTACCCATCACCGCCCCCCCGCCCCCCATCACCACACCCAGTTATACCCTTGATGGGTTATTCCTAGTCACTGAATCACCTCTGAGTTCACATACCCCATTCTCTGATCTGGGCCTCTTTGCCTCCTGCCTCAGTTATTTAAACCTCTTTGGGACACCTTGTTCCCTTTCCCCGGACCCCAGTTCACTGTTTGTGTCCCTCTTGGCTGGCACCCATATCCAGTCCAGGCTCCATAGGTTGCTGCTACAAACACTCCCTTTCCCCTATGTGGTTGGCAAAGTCCCCATCCTGGTTATTGCTGGCTCTCTGGTGTGGCGCACTGAGCTGAACATCAGGAGAACGCACCTGACAAATAGCTCCCACCTTGCTCCCCATTTCTAATCGCAAACTCCCATGGGCACTCGGCAACCAGACAATCCACCCTCGGGAGTGTTCACGTTACATCTTACCCCTCCTCAAACCCCTTCTGTCCCATTTTCTCCTTGTTCTCTGCTGAGACATGTGCCTCACCTGGGTCTCAAAGAGAAAGAAAAGCCACTGGCTGTCAATATCCTTATCTCTGGGAAATGTCCCGGTCCCCCTGCTTTGCCTCCGCATCCCCGGCCCTGAGGAATCAAGTCATGGGTCTGTGTACTGGATGGAGCTCATTCCCACCTGAGGACAGTCCTCTGCTGGCATCCTCACTTCCTCCTGCAACATCACTTGTTCCTCCCTGTTGGAGCATTTACATCAGCAAACAAATAGACTCCAGCAGCTCCTTTCTAAAAAAAGAAACCCTCCTTAACCCTTCTTCCATCTCCTACCTGTGATGACTCCCTTTCTCAGCCTCATTATGGTGATCACTGTCTCCACCTTCTTGGCTCACAAACTCCAGGCCAGCTTTTGCCCCCCATTCCCAGGGTAGTCTCTTTAAAAGCGGTATGCCTGCTGGAATGGACAACCTCTTCCTGCCCAAGTTCCTTTGTCATCTTGGAGATCCGGAGCCCATACCTTCTGGCTCTCTCACCTCCCTGATGGCTCCTTCTTGGCTTTCTTCACTACTGAACCCTAAATGCGGATGTACTCTCAAATTGTTTCTGGGCCTCTCTGTTCTCTCACACTCTCCTTCACTTACACAGCTTTAAATACCATCCTCGGGGCCATGACCCCCAAATCAATGTCAACTTCCTCTGAGCTCCAGGCTCACACATTAAGTACTTAGATGTCCAGTGGGCACCTTGGACTCCCTGCAGTCAAAATGGAATTCCTGATTTGTCTCCTCTAAACCTGTTCTTGTCCTAGTCTTCCCTATTCCAGCTGTTCAAGCCAACTAAGAGATGCACTTACTTCATTTCTTTCCCTCACACATTACAACCAAGCAGATACAGCACTTTATTTCCAAGCGACATCCTGATCTAGCCATTTCTCCCCCAATACTCTTCCTCCATCATCTTGGCTGCCATCATCTTTTGCCTGGTCACCGACCCAAGCTCTTTGTTAGTCTCCTTACTTCCAGCCTCAACTTACAATCCGGTCTCTGCATGGCAGCCACAGGGCACTTCTGAAAAAATGAATTTGGCTATGATATTGCTCTGCTCAAAATGAACAGCTGCCTATTAAACTTGGAATCAAAGCCAAACTGCTCCCAGCAGCCTACAAGATCCTATACCATGTGGCTCTGACTGACCTCTCTGATACCTCCCTCGCCTTGCACACTAAGCACCAGTTACTCTGGCTTCCTTTTTGCTCAACAAGCATTCCTCAGCCGTTTCCCTCTGGGTATGGTGAAGAAGGGGTGAAACAGGAGAGACAAAAGATGTAGACTGGGCAAGACACTATAGTTGATGGTAGGTGTTCACAGGAAAGGCCTGAATGAGCCTCTGCCAGAGTGGGGAGCTGAGCCTTACTCTACTCACCATGGCAAAGAGGTTGTCATAGCCTTTGACCTTGGTGGGCACCTTGGAGAACTTCTGGTCAAATGCATCGGAGATGTTGTGGGCTGGGTCTGTGGAGATGATCAGAACACTCTCCCGCCCTTTGGACAGCTGGACTGCCAGGCTGCAGCTGGGCAAGGAAAAGGTCAAAAGGCAGAAAGTAAGGGATCAGTCTCTACTTTCTAGGTCTGCATGGGGTGATGCAGGGTCCAGAAGTAGGGGCCTTGAGGATATGGGTAACTGTGGGATCAAGCCTCAGTACCTTCAGAGGGACCTTCTTAGACCTCACCTACGACTCCTGTACCTGGCTAGAGTGGTGAGATTCAGTCTGGCCTGATGCCTACCTCTTTGCTGGCTCAGAGTGGCATGGTCCAGCTGTTCAGTCAGCACAGATAAGGGGGTCCCTTGCACGCCCTCAATGCTAAGCTAAGGGGTCCTTTGAACCTTCTACTAAACTCAGGATGGCTCAGTCCACTTGCCTAGGATAATTTGCCCAGGGACCCCTCCCCCTCCTACCGGCTTAATGGGATAGCCTAATCACGTGCCCTTTCCCCCTTCTTCCACCTCCACCTATCCCCACGTGGGCAAAATGTAGCAAGATTCAGCAGACTAGGATGGCTTGCCCCCGTGCCTCTCCCTCTACTCTGAGCTCACTCTGGCATGGTCCCGTTGATTGGGACATCTAAGTGCTCTAATAGCTCCCGTGCACTGGGTTTAGTGTGGTTCGGTCCCTGAGCCCCAATGCGGATGGTCCAACTCAGAGGTTGCCAGGCCTGCATTCAGGAGTTATCTTCCAATTGTCCCAGGAAATTTCAGGAGAGTACAACCCTGAAGACCCCGGCTCAGCCCCCTTGTCCGGCTCCGGGTGGAAGAGCCGGTCACTGGTCTCCCCTTTGCCCAGTGGTATATCCCACCGGTGTTCCCGGCCCCCGCGACATCCTCTTTACCTGCAGGTGGTCTTGCCAACGCCACCCTTGCCCCCGACGAAGATCCATTTAAGGCTACGCTGCTCGATGATGTTGCTAAGCGTGGGTTCTAGCGGCTCCACATCAGGCGCATCCTCGAACTCTTCTGTCTCAACCCCCCACCCGGCCACCCCTGCCGCCATCTTGGAGCCGGCTCACGTGACCAAGTGGAGCGCACCACACAAGGCACCTACAGGGGAAATTCCCTATCATCTCTCCGTCAGGGCTAGGGGCCCGAGTTAATTTCCTCTTAGCCTGACTTTTAGACGCGAAATAGAAGCTATATCTTCAATGTTTTCCTTTCCCAGGGTTTGCCTTGTCAATCTGTCGACTACGTCTCCTCGAAGACGCCCCCCGACTAATTAACATATTGGCACGTTCCAGAATACTCCCCTTTACTGATTGGACTCTGTCTCGCAGCTCTCTTTTCATTGGCTACGTCTTTTTTTTTTTTTTTTTTTACTTTCACCAATCTCACGTCCCGGTAGCCTCCAACCTCTCCTTAGCAACCAGCCAAACACCCGGTTCAGGCCTTTTCGGAGAAGTTGTATCCTAGGTCCTCCCTGGGCGGACTCCATAGGTTCAACCTCATGTCGGTCTTTTCCCCCTTATACTCCAGATTGGGTCCCAATCCCCTCTTAGGTCTGTCTCCTGTGAGTCAGATGGCTCCTGACGCAAACCAATCCTAGATAAATTGTTTAGTTGGCTGAAGACAGGTCCCGGAGCTGTGAGTGGGCTAGAAGGCTCCAGTTGTGAGCAAGGTCCGCAGACCCTTGTCCAGTGCCCCCTGAACCCCCATGCTGGTCAAACTAGGGCAGGGACTGTACCTGTAACTGCGCTCCTTGTCTTGGAAGGGACCCTATTCCCGAAAACCTCCTTCCAGTTTGCTCCTCGTGGAAGCGGAGACTCCAGCGAATTCTGTTTGAACTTCTGCGCTGGGTAAAATTACAAGCTGGGGCCCAGGCCCTTGGTGGACACTCTTAACTTTAAACTAGGAGACTCCAGTTTAGAAATACCTCAGGCTTCATCTGAGTATTCTAGCCCATAAAACAATAACCCGATTCTCAGGTGGGGACCACAGCTCCACAGAGCTAGCTGCATCCGCATTCCCAAATGAGAGCTCCATCCCGGAGACAGGACCCCAACCCAGAACACTCTCATTTCTAATCCGGGGATCCAGCTCTCTAGACCTAGTTACGGTCCTATGTTCCAAGGTGTCAGTTGAGCACAGCCTCAAGGGGGATGGGATACTTCTCTCAGATTATCTCTGGTTCCAAGAATGGGATTCTAGTCTTGGAAATCTATGCGACCCCAGTCCCAAGCGGAAACCTCACTCCGGAGAGCCAGCTACAGCCCTAGACGATGGCTTCATTTCCCGGGAATCCGTGTCTGTGAAACGCCTGCCCAAGTCTGAGCCGGTGGGTCCGCTGCGCCAGATTCTATCCCTTATGAGCCCCGCCCCTCAGACTCCGCCCCCACTGCGGACGCTTCGGGGCCAGACCGTTCTTCCCGGCATGCATTGCACGGGACCTGACTAGTCGGGCGCCAAGCGCTGGGCCGAGCAACCTTCCCGGAGTCCTTTGCGCGGCACCTGGTGACAAAATGGCCGCCCGAGGGAGACGGGCGGAACCTCCAGGCCGGGAGGCAGCGGGCCCTGCGGCGGGCGGTGGCGGCGGGAGCCGATGGGCTGAGTCGGGGCCCGGGACATCGCCCGAGAGCGGGGACGAGGAAGTGTCGAGCCCGGTGTCTGGTGGCGTGAACTTGTTCGCCAACGACGGCAGCTTCCTCGAGCTGTTCAAGCGGAAGATGGAGGAGGAGCAGCGGCAGCGGCAGGAGGAGCCGCCCCCGGGCCCGCCGCGACCGGATCAGCCAGCTACCGCCGCCGCCGCGGGTCCTGGGGATCCGAAGAGGAAGGGCGGCCCGGGCCCCACGCTCAGCTTCGTAAGGAGCCGCGGGGGTGGGGGGCGGGCGCCAGGGCCTTCCTTGGCAGGGAGAATCGGGCCCAAGAGAGGGGATCAGGATCTGATCTCTCCACTCCTGATGAGGGGGCATCCAGGTCACCGCTGAAGATGCGAAACCTGGATTCCCGACGAGAGAGGTTTGGGGGCGAACTTGGGCACCCCCGTAGCCTGCTCGCGAACTGGGAGCCGGGGATGGGAAACCAGGGAACTAGGGATTCCTATTTGAGTGGTACCGGAACTGTGGATACAGGGACAATGAACCACTATTAGGAACGGGAGCAAACGCAGATCTAGAGTCTAAGATGCGTTTGGATTAGAGACTCAGACCTCTTACTGTTATCTCAAGAAATTTGCTTGGCTTCCATGAGTCTCGTTTGTCCAGTATGTCTCTTGAGCACCTTACCTTGTGTTGGGCATTGTACTAGGTGTTGGATAGGTGAACATGACAGAGAAGATCGCTGCTTTCCTGGAGCGTTGGGGATAGCCTACCTTCATTTTTTCGTATTTGGAAAAATGGACATCATCTTTTATGATGTGATGAGAGTTCATTGAAGCCATCCTGGAAAAGTGGTTAGCATGGGGCCTATCTTACAGAAAGGGCTGAACTAGTCATTTTCAGTTGGGGATCATATTCCCGTGTAGCAAAGTGTGGAGACATTTTTGGTGGTTAGAACTCGGGGAGGGAGTACTACTGACATCTGAGTGGAGACCAGGGATGTTGCCCAATATTCTGTAATGCACAAGACGGTCCTCCTCACACCTCCACCCCCAGTAAAGAATGATGCAGCTCCAAAAATCATTAGTGCAAAATTGAGAAGTTTTAGGCTAAATAAATAGCATCTATAGTGATTGTTCACTCTGGGCTTGTTTTGTCTCTGGTGTGGAGATCAAGTTCCCCTAGTGTGGAGAAAGAAGTTTTAACTTGAAAATAACAGACTGGTGGTCAAGTTTCTTCCTCCACCAAAAATGGGTGTGAGATTAGTCTCATCAGGGCAGGTCACTTAATGCCTGGTTGAGGGGTGGAGAGGGACGATGACTGTCAAGCCCGTTGCAGCTGGTGGGGCACAGGAAGCCATCAGTCAATGGGAGAACATGGAAGACCAGGACAGAAGTCCAGAGCGAGACTTCTGTTTGAGGAAGGGGAGGTGTCAGGAGCTGGGTTGGTGTGAGAATGGTATGGATGATGAGTGCCCCTTCTTGAGTGGAAGTAGCAGTAGTAATTACCACCTTTTTCATTTGTTCATTGAAGGGCTGTTGGGGGAGCACCCTCAAAGAGGCCAGGCCGTTTTAGGTGTTGGGGACACAGTGTTGCTTGGTGGTTAAGGATGCTGCTCTGTGGCTTGGACTCCCCTGATCCTGAACCGAGCTCCATTGTTTGCTGGCAGCATGACTGAGGGTACAGGCCTCTCCTTCTGAAAGATGTTTCTTTATGTATGAAGTGAGGATGCTTGTAACTGTTAAAGTGAAAGGAGATGATACATGCAAAACACTTGGCACAGAGCTTGATATACAGTAAGTGCTTAATAAAAACCTGCGTGGTCACCGCTAGGGGAGGGTGAGGCTTCAGCATGGAGAGTGAGGATGAGCCTGGCCCCACTGATGTGAGGGTTCTTCTCGCTCCCTGGGAGGGCTGCTTGGGAGCCCACAACTGCCTGGGCATAATGCACCCAGGGCAGGTGCTAAGAGTCGCGTGTGCTCCTCTCTGATTGCTGCGCAGGTTGGCCGGCTGGCGGAGCTGGGCGCGGCGTCGGGACGGGCCACCCGGCCGGGCTAGGAAGGTGTAGTGGGCCTCAGCGCCGCCAAGGGCGGGCCCGGCTCCTGTAACCGTTGCAGTCTTCTGTCCCTTCACCCAGGTGGGCAAGCGCAGAGGCGGGAACAAACTAGCCCTCAAGACGGGAATAGTAGCCAAGAAGCAGAAGACGGAGGATGAGGTGAGCAGGCTAGGTGTCCAGGTCTTCCCCCGAGGCCTTTTCTTTTCAACCTCTGCACCTGGCTAATCAGCCCTGTCCCTCCCTGTCTAGCATCTGGGCCTTGGATGGGGGTACTGGGTTGGGGAGGAGGGCTTTCAACAAGGTCCCCAGATAACTTGACCCTGAATGTCTTTACCCCAAACCCAGATCTCTGGGGTGGTGACACTGGGGGTGGGTCACCTGTCTCAGGACAGTCCTGACTCCAGTTCCTGACCTCCTTGGCATTCCCTTTCCAACCTCCTGTGTGCCCCCACAGGTATTAACAAGTAAAGGTGACGCGTGGGCCAAGTACATGGCAGAGGTGAAAAAGTACAAAGCCCACCAGTGCGGCGATGATGATAAAACTCGGCCCCTGGTGAAATGACCCCCTTCTTCCCCCGCCTGCCCATGGCCTGGGACTCTCTGCGATGTACATAACTATTTAATGCGGCGGCAGTGGCGGCAGCCTTTCCCCCCAAGGACTTAAACACAGAAGGAAACCGAGATGCTTCCCGCAGCCGCGGACGATTCTCCAGGACTCTTTTTTACCTTGAGCACTTGCCTCCTGAGACTTCATAAAACAGTGGTTTACTGTCCCCTCTGTCCCACCTCCTCGCTCTCTCTGGCTCTTTCTGTCTTCCTTTTCTCACCCTCCCTTTCCTCTCCTTAGCCATCACTTCTGGGAAGTAAAGAACTTGACTTAGTGCCGGAGCTGTGTGATTGGTTTGCCTTCTTTGTTCCTTTCAACCTAAACCCTTCCTTGCTGTGCTCACCAGAGCCTGGATCTGGCTTGGTGTGGGGGTGTGGGGCGATGGGGGTGTGCCCTGTCAGTAGACCTGGACTTTTCACCAGGACCCATTTCCCCTACCCCAGACTGTACTCCCACTGTTGGGCCTCATGTTCAGGGGCTCTTCACAGTCCCATTTAGCTGGATTAAAGCTGTCATTCAGCAGACACTGAGCACCTGCCGTGTGCCTAGGCTGGGTCCTGGTGCCCCAGAAGAGACCACTCAGGCTCTCTGTCCTTGTGGAAGGAAACAGACAAAAAGGGGAAGCCATTTTGGGAGGTGCCTATGAAGACGTACAGGGTAGAGTCTGGGGAAGGGTGTCTATTTTCACTGACATCTGATCAGGGACCTGAGGGAGGTGAGGAAACAAGTTCCAGGAAGAGGGAACAGCCAGTTGAAAGACAAGAGGGAGAGTACGTGCCCCTTATGTGGAACTTCCAGGAGCCCTGTATCACTGGAGCCAGGTGAGTGAGGAGGGTGGGTGTATTACATACAGAGCCTTATATGTTAGGTTGAGAACTTGGAACTTCATTCTTAGTTAAAAGAAGCCTTTGGTGGTTTTGAGCTAAGAAGCAACCTAGTGTGTCTTACATTTTAACAGGATCTGCCTGGCCGAAGTGGGGCTGGGGTGCAACCTGGGGGATGGGAGGCTGGGTCATGATCTGGGGAGTTAGGGTGCTGGGCTGTTGGCAGTACAGGAAGTGAGAAGGGCTAGGATCTGGATTCCACTGCCGCTGCTCTGTCCTAGCTACTTGCAGACCTTCCAGGGAAGCTGGGATTGACCCTGCCTGGCTGTGTACATGATCAGGAAGAGTACATGGTTTGTTTGTCCCACCTGTAGACATAACTTGATGTGTTAGGGTGCAGAGTGTCCTAAAGGAAGTCTGACTCCCCTAGTGTTCCTCTAATGTTCCTTGTACTTCTGTGCCCTCTTGGCCCCTTTATTCATCCCATTGGACCTGGAGTGTTTTAAGATGCCAATGCCTTCCAGCCCTTTCTCAGGGGCTCCCAACCCCTAATAGACCTGGGACTCCTGACATGGCCCAGGCCTTCCCAGGCCTGAATGCTGAGCAGCTCAGCACTCCAGCCTGTCCTAGGGTCAGGTTCCTGTCTCCCTTCCATGGGGGGGCGGGGCCCAGGGCCCAGGACTCAGAGGATCATGGTGGTTACTGGGACCTGTAGAGGCAGAGGGAGGGAGGGAGGGCAGACGGTTGTAGTCCTGGGAAAAGGCTGAGATGGCAGCTGCTTGGCTTCAGACTCTGCCAGAATGTGGCCTGTGGGGGTTGGGGTGGAATACCAGTGGAGGTGACATTATAGTTGGGAAGAAACATGTAAGAAACAAAACAGAACACATCAGATGGTTACACATCCTAGGGGGGAAAAGTTTGAAATGGGGACTGAGATGAGAGTGAAAAAGATGGCAATTTTAAGTAGGTCAGAGATGGCCTGCCTCCTTGAGAAGGCAGCATTTGTCCCAAGTTCTGAAGGAGCTGAGATTGGCAGTGGTCTTTGGAAGTGTTCCAGGTGGAAGGACCAGCAGGTACAAAGACCCCAAGCTGAAACCATACCTGAAGAGAAGGCAGCAAGCAGGCTTTGGAGGGAGACATATTCCCTCTCATCTGCTAATACACAATAAAGCTTGCCTGGTTTATTTTCCACATTGGCTCAAAGTGCTGTGCTTTTCCTACTTTGGGAATGCTAAGATGGCCCATGTGTTGACTTTAGTCTTGGGGATATATAGTGTGTGGGGGGCGCATAGCCAATAGAGCCATCTCTCCTCCCTCAAAGTCAGCAGCTGCTGGATCTTTAAAAAAAACACACAAGGGAGAAAGTAGGTCGCCTCTGCAGCAGCAGCTCAGTCTCTAGTTTGAAGTGTCAAGAGGCAGGAGGAGCTGGTGGAGTCCTGTCACCTCCCTTCATGGTGCTCACCAGCTCTGAACGGGGCAGGGGGCGTTGGGGGGCATCTGAAAGGGAAGGAAAACCAAATACCAAGTTTTGGTGTCACATAGCCCCTTGCTTCAAACTATTCTGATACCTGTTAGTTGTGTGATCTTGGATAAGTCACTAAACCTTTCTGTGGTTCAGATTCTGCCTCTATAAAATAAGCGGTAAAATGCAGAACCATCTCTAGAGTTAGGTTCAAACACAAGGGCAACGTTTGTGTAGTAATGTTAACCCTGACATCATTGCAAACAACTGTCATTGCTTTTCTGGGTGAAGCAACTGGCTTGTGTTTGGTGGTTGTGTTTTGAGAAATGCTGAGCTTTTTTATTTTTATTTTTTGAGACAATGGTTGAATTTATTAAAATCCACGTATATAGTGTTTAACAGACAAAAAAATGTACAGGTTCCTCAACACTCAGGCAATGAACTCTGTTCTCAGAAGTGTTTTGAGAGAAGACCAAGTATTTTGCTCTTCCTCCAAAAACAACAACAAAGAACTTCTGTTTATACTTCTGAAAATGATGCATGTATTATATCACCTCTGAAGAACAATCCTGTTGAGATCCCAAAACCTTTGGAGAGTGAAGAAAACCTCCAGAATGTAAAGACTCATCACGCTTAAACGTGGGTGCAGTGTGGTAACATGCTCAGGCAGGGAGGTAAAGTGATAAGCGTTTGTCTCCTATCTCAGATTCATGTTTGGACATCATCTCCTTGAGTTTCATTTGCCCTGAGAGCTTCTACATAAAGTAAGTTTGTTGTGCACATGGCTGTTCAGAGAATTACAAGTGGAAACCTCCTGACTGGCAGTAGGTGCTTAAGAAATGGGGGCGGGGGTGGCCCAAGTCAACGCACCGGCTGGAGAGAAGAAAGACTTATGTCAGTTCCAATACTGTGGACCATACAGGCAGCAGAGGCCACATTATTCCACCTCGATGCACTCTTCCCCGGAGGCTTGCTCAGAGTCCTTAGAAACTGCGTGTTAAAAAAGGAGGTGAACCCTAGCAAATTCTTTCCTGCGTCTCTAACCCTTATATGGGGCAGCCCCCAGCCCTGAGCAGAAAACTACCTGTCTACGCTCTCCGGAAACTTCCAAACCTAGTGTCAGCCGCTCACCCTAACTGCCCTACGCCCACCTCCAGGGCTCTCCAGACACCTGGGTTTTGCGAGAATAAGCCCTTGCGCTCGCTGCAGGAGGGAATTTGTACTTCAGGCAAGTCCCGGCGCTACGAAGGCCATTGCGCAGGCGTAGGCGGCGGCCCTGCGCACGTGTCTCTCAGGTCTGGTGTTTGTCCCGCCTAGCCTGTTGAGGTGGGAATCATTCAGGGAACCCGGCTGTCAGGCTGGAGCTAGGTGTCAGCGGACCTTTCCCAAAAACGGTGCGCCTTGGGAGGTCTTAGGTTCCTGTTTTTTTTTTTTATGAACAGAGCCGGGACTGACTGCCAAAGGGAAGTGGACTGAAAAACCGATCTCCTTCCTCCAGGCTGGGGTAAAAATTGACCTTGTGCCACTCTCAAAGCCAAAAAGTTTCTCAGGGCAGGGCTGGATTGTTCTTTGGGGTTAGACCATTAGTTGATTCAGTAAATTCAGTAAGTATTGGTTTAGGGAGGGGCTGAATATAGTGAAAGGATGGCCTTGGGCCCTTCCCGGTAGATGCTGCGTTATAAAAGAACAATTTTGGTGATGCTTGACTTACCTCTTATCCAGCAAACTACGTATTTTTATACCTAAAGTGGGGCAAGTGGGGAAACTAAGGCTGTGAGTGGCAGGACGGAAAACTGGTCTTCCAGAGTGTCCAGCCCCTTGCTGCTCTCGAGGAAGAGGGCCCCACTATGTCCTCCGACGGTGCAAAGATCACAAAAACGGCCCTGGCTGTTATAGCTCAGTGGACTGAGTGCAGGCCTGCAAACCAAAGGATTGCGGTTCCATTCCCAGTCAGGGCACATGCCTGGGTTGCAGGCCAGCTCCCAGGAGGGGACACATGAGAGGCAACCATACATTGATATTTCTCTCCCTCTCCCCTTCCTTTCCCTTCTAAAGATAAATAAAAAAATTTTTTTAAATCACAAAAATGTCTTCCTTCATGACCTGCCCCTGCCTAAATTTCCTGGGCTGTTCCACTTTATTCAGCCTCGAATGGGGAAAGGGATTAGGCCGTTTTGATCCAGCGTTTATTTTATTAGTTCATTTCATTAATATTTTTATATTCTTGTGAGTTTTTTCATATCCTTGTAAAAACTGTTAAACAGAACTGGAAAATATGTAACTTAAAATGTAGCAGTTTTCTGTAGAAAGCCAGCCCGTCTCAGGCACTCCTTTTGTCTGGCTTCCCCCCCACCCCGCTCTGGGGTATAAAGTCTCTCCTCCACTCCCTCCTTGAATACAGACTGTACTTCTACAGAGTATCCTCTGGATGCGGGGAAGGAGGCACAGTTCAATGCTAAGAGGAGGGGGTAACAAAGGCGCAGCTAGCTCTGGGTGAAAGGTTCCCGTGTCTATGACACCTCAAAAGTCCCCACGCGTCACCAAACTCAGCTCCCAGGAAAGAGCTCCCGCGTGAGAGCCGCTGAGAAAAACGAGACGCTGGGAGGATCCGCCGGCCAGAGAGGCCGAGAGCGAGAGAGAGAGCGAGAGAGAGAGACGCTTAGTCCTGGTCACGTGATCCGACCTCCGCGGGGCCTGGGTCTCCCGGGTGGCAGACCACGTGTGAGAGCTACTTCTTCTAATTGGCTCTGCTAGACTAATTTGAACGGCGTACGGAAGCCGCCGCGGCTCAAATAGGGCTGCGTTTTTTCCTTTTTTTTTTTTTTCTTTTCTTTCTTTCTTTCTTTTTTTTTTTTTTTTTAATTCCCTCGTTTTGGCTCCCTCCTTCCGCTCGAGTCTCACGAGAAGGCGCAGCACAAGGCGCTGCCGCTGCTCCCTCCAGCCCGGTAAGTGGGCCTCACCCACAACCAGGTCATCTCGGTCCCGATTTGCGTTGAACCTCGCCAAGGTCCGTGCCTGTGCAGCGTGGAGCCGGGGCATTAGAGCCGCGCCTGACCCGGAAAGGCCGAGAACTCGGTTGGGCCCGATTCTCCAGGCAGCTAGAATGGGCAGAGGGTGGGGGCTGGGGGGAACCGAGCCGGGCTTAGGGGGTGGGGCCTCGGAGCTCGGCCAGATCCCGGTGCCGTGAGAATCCGGCCAGTGGGGCGCCTGGGGTCGGGCTGGAGAGGATCTAATTCGGGGACGTCGCTAGGATCGGGTGTGTGTTGGGGGGGAGGCTGTTTTCGGGGGGGGGCGCACTGAAAAGTTGGGGGTCTTGCTTGGCTCTGTTAGGGAGGCTTCGGCCTGGAGGGCTTTGCTGAGTCTGACTGTAAGGCGTCTCTGGGATCCGTTGGGAGGTGTGCTGGAAGGGGAGAGTGCTTGGCCAGGCTTAATTGGAGAAAGCCGCAGGGATCTGAAGAAGGTTGCTGGCTCGAGGTGGTGGTGGGGCTTGGCCAAACTTGATTGGGGAAGCAGCGGAGATCCGTCAGCAGGAGATAATGCTCACTTGGGGCGGAGGGCGGGAATGGGGGAGGCTTGGGCAGACCTGATTGGGGAAAGGAACGGGGACTTGTCAAGGGGGTTGTTGTCGCGGGGTGGGCATACTTGACTGGCTCTCCTTCGGAAACGCAAAGCGGATCAGTCTTCTGGCCTGATTAAGGGGAATCGCTGAACGGGGTCTGGCTAGGCCAGAATGGGGGAAGTCTGGCAATCGGGTGAGCTTGACGGTCCGGATGTGGGGAAGCGGCAGGGATCAGGTGCAGCTGGGGAGGCTCAGAGACCAGACCAGGGCAGAGGAGGCGTCAGGGATGTGGCGGAGCTTGAGGGCTGGATTTCGGAAGAAGGTAGATCTTTAGGGACCGTACCTGCACCCGGGAGACCACGGGACCGGAGCGTTATCGAGGTCTGGGGCAGGGCACTTGGATGAAAAGGCCTCTCCTAGCGGCTTGCGAGGAACACAGAAACCTTAGGGCCTGCAGCCTGGAGCAGATGCAGGGGCTGCCCTGGGAAGAAGGCCCGGCCACCGCCTCTTATGCCTCTCTTCCACAGCACCCCGCCCGTGCTCCCGAGCCCACAGGAGCCCGTGACTGCGTGCGCCGTGAATGGTGCAACTACCTGGCGGGGACCCCTCACTTGGGTTGGCTGGATTGGTGACCTCTGCCTACCCGCTGAGGGCAGTCCTTGCATTCCACTTCCGCTGACCCTGGCCCCTACCTCTGTAGTTCGCCTTGCGCCATGGACTGGCAGCCAGATGAGCAGGGCCTGCAGCAGGTCCTACAGCTGCTCAAAGACTCGCAGTCACCCAATACAGCCACTCAACGTATCGTGCAGGATGTATCCTTCCTTCCTTTTGGGCCTGGGGGAACCGGGCAGGCATCTACATCCCCTAAAGGCCACAGAGGTTAGGGCCCACCCCCTACCCCCCAGACCCCTGTGGTTAGGAGCTGGCCTTGGCAGAGAGTTAAAGATTAGGATTTTGGGGCCCTATTCCCAGAAGAAATGTGACTGTGGGGCAGGGGAGGGAATGACACCTTTAGTTGGGACTCAGCTTTGGTTTAGGTTCATGGTTAAGATTTTTGTTTCAATTGGTTGTTTAAAATACTGTAAGTTAAACTTTTAAAATATTTCAAGCACTGACAAGTTTCACTTGAAAACATGGACCTGCTAACTCTCTCCTGCTCTGGCCAGGTCTTCAAGAGAGGTGAGGAGCTCAGGCATGGTCCCCCACATCCTGGATGAATGTGATATGCCTGAAAAGTTGCATTGTTCTGGGCATAGGTATTGACAAGTGGGGTCCCAGGAGCTGGCTACCTGGTCCTAGAGGTCAGAGGTACTATTAGCTACATGGCAGTAAGGCAGCCCCACCTGGGGAAGGCCCTTGTCTCCCAAGTCCCTTAACAACCTGGCAGAAACTCAAACAACTGAACCAGTTTCCTGACTTCAACAACTATTTGATCTTTGTCCTGACCAGACTCAAGTCGGAAGGTATGATACCCTTGATGCCCCTTTATGCAGGCTAGACCCGGTGCTCTCTCCTGTAGTCCTGAGCCTCAGCCCTCTTCCTGCAGATGAGCCGACTCGCTCTCTCAGTGGTCTCATCCTTAAGAACAATGTGAAGGCACATTACCAGAGCTTTCCACCACCTGTGGCTGACTTCATCAAACAAGAGTGCCTCAACAACATCGGCGATGCCTCCTCACTCATCCGAGCCACCATAGGTAAGCGGGGGGGCAGTGGGAGTCAGCTTGTGACGATGCCCTGTGCTCTCACTCTCAGCCAGGAAGCATCTCAGAACGTTAAGGGTATTGATTCACCGTGGATGGTAGAACTATTGTTGTTGCCATTTTGCAGATGAGGAAACTAAGGCACAGAAAGGTTAAGGGACTTGCCTTGTAAGTGGCTGAGCTCAGAAGTGACCAGTGCAGGTCCATGCTCCGAACCACTCCCTCCTGAAACATCTGTTCTTGCTTCTGAGGCAGTTACTCAATGTCCGGAGTTTTACGTTTAGATCTTGAGAGGGCAGAAGGTTAAAATCAGCTCCCCGCTCTTGTGGAACTGGGTATCATTAATGAGGTAACTTTGCCTTGGAGCCTTCCTGATTCCTGGGAGGCTGCCTGAGGTAGTTAACACAAGGATGATTAGAATTTTCCAGCAGTTTATCTTAAGCCTTTTCACTACTGATAAACACCAACTCTACTGTTTGTTACCATTTTCCAGTTTTATTGAGGTTAGTTGACATATAATGACTTACATTTTTTTCTTTAAAATCTTTGTCAACTTTTAACATTTGCTTTTACAAGGATGTTGTATGTAACTGTTTTTAAATGTAAGACAGATGTGCTTGCCCGAAAGGGAAGGTAGTGTTGAAATGCAATAAAGACAGAAAAATAGTGTTAGATTTGAGATAGATATCTTGGGGCCTGCTGCTTCTGTTAAAAGAGACCCTCAACCCTGACATTACCCTCCTCTGATGCCAGCAGAAAGACCTGGACTTACTAAGCTCCTTCCTACTGTCAGGTTCCGCTTTAATACTTAAATTAAGGTCACTGAAGTTTCCCAGTAGCCCTACTAGGCCTGTGGTCTTTGTCCCCATCAAGGCACAAAGAGGTTAGGTAATGTGACTAACATTATACAGACAGGGAGGAGACTGGGCCTGTCTTCACAGTCTACCTCAGGGAACACCTTTCCTAGCAGACCTGTGAGCCAGGGTCATCTGTAGTGTTGACACTGGCAGCTTCTTCCCTTAGGAAAGACTGCCACCTTCTGGCTTTAAATATTATCTCTACGCTGACATCACCCACATTTAGCTCAAGGCTGGACACCTGTCCTGCCCTCACACTTTAGATACCTCTTGCAGGTTGTATAGGTTTCTAATAAGCAATACAAGCTCTCAAGAGGCCATATGACCCTGCAGGACCTTCCCGCCGCCCCCCCCCTCACTTCCTCCCACTCTGCCCCACTGGCTCCTTATCTACCTCTAAGCTCCCCAGACCCGCCCCTGTCCCCAGGTCTTTGCACCTGCCATTCCCTCTGCCTGGGATGCTCTTTCCCCAGAGACCTGGATGGCTTCTCCCTCACCTCTTTCAGGTCTTTGTTCAGATAGCAAGATGTTACCTGGAGGAAGCTCTGGACATCCAATTTTAAGTTGCTACCCTTATCCTCAGCTGTTGCTAGCCATCTCCTTTGCTTTATTTCCCCTTTAGCTCTTGGCATATAGCCTCCCAGGCCTTTTGCGGGTTCATGTTAACCTTGCAGAACAGACTGACAGTAAGGCTCAGAGGATCTCAAAAGGGGTGTGGAGGGCTCATGCAGAGAGCATCCTGAGTGTGGCAGGGAGCACTGGGGTGCTGAGCAAGCCCACCTGCACCCAGCCTGAGGCCGCGTCCTTTCCTGGCCGCCCAGGCATTCTCATCACCACCATCGCTTCCAAGGGTGAGCTGCAGATGTGGCCTGAGCTGCTGCCCCAGCTGTGCAACCTGCTCAACTCAGAAGATTACAACACGTGTGAGGTAGGTGGCAAGCCATGGGCCACCCAGATGGGCTAGACCTGGGGCTAGACCTAGACCCACACCCATGTATACTCCTACCCACTCAGGGAGCCTTTGGAGCCCTGCAGAAGATCTGTGAAGACTCATCCGAGCTCCTGGATAGCGATGCCCTCAACAGACCCCTCAACATCATGATCCCCAAGTTCTTGCAGTTCTTCAAGCACTGCAGCCCCAAGATCCGGTGGGTGCAGCTCCCCAGGGGTCTGCTGGGCACCTGGGGAGGGCAGGGCGGGGTGACTCACATGCCCACTCCCTATCAGGTCCCATGCTATCGCCTGCGTGAATCAGTTCATCATGGACCGGGCTCAGGCGCTGATGGACAATATTGACACTTTCATTGAGGTAGGCCACCATATTGGGGATGAGCAGGGTGAGGAACAGAGGTCCCCACTGTGACTGATCCTGCCTTCCCTGCAGCACCTGTTTGCCCTGGCTGTGGATGATGACCCTGAGGTGCGGAAGAATGTGTGCCGTGCCCTGGTGATGCTGCTGGAAGTGCGAATCGACAGGCTCATCCCCCACATGCATAGCATTATCCAGGTGTGCACACCTAACCCTGCCTGGGAGTGTGCTGCGGGGCTGGGGGCACAGGGGAAGGCCTTCAGCTTTTCTTTCACCTATCCCAGTACATGCTACAGAGGACCCAGGACCATGATGAGAATGTTGCCCTTGAGGCTTGTGAGTTCTGGCTGACACTGGCCGAACAGCCCATCTGCAAGGATGTCCTGGCCTCCCACCTGGTCCAGTGAGTGTTTCTCATGTTCACTGTCCCACCCCAGGCTCCACCTCTTTTATCTCAGTTTACGTCCTGTGTCAGCATACATTCTGCAAGTGATAGGAATGTGTGTGTGTGTGTTTTTTTTAAGATTTTACTTATTTATTTTTAGAGAGGGGAAAGGAGGAAGAAAGAAAGGGAGAGAAACATCAATGTGTGGTTGCCTCTTATACGCCCCTGACTGGGGACCTGTCCCGCAACCCAGGCATGTGCCCTGACTGGGAATTGAACCAGGGACCTTTTGTTTCCCAGGCTGGTGCTCAATTCACTGAGCCACACCAGCCAGAGCTGAATGTAGTTTTAATGGCTTAAAAATTAGATAAGTTATAGGTCAAGAGAGGCTTCAGGCATAGCTGGATCCAGGTGCTGAAAGGATGTGAGAGGCCACTGTCCAGTCTCAGATTTACTTCATCTGCGTTGGCTTTGTTCTCAGGCATGGCCTTCCTTCACAGTTGTGCTGAGGACTTCTATAGCTTTACAACTTAGGAACCTCTGGAAAAATAATTTCCTCTTGCCCAGTATCTCCAGCAAAAGTCCTAGGGACAACTTGGATCACTCACCTATCCCTAAATCAGTGAAGACTCTAATCAAAATTTCCTATCCCAGGGTCCGTGGGTGCCAGCCAGCTGAGGTGGCTGGCTGCCCTACATATTTATTCCCTTAACTCTGGCTCCATCCCAGGTAAGTGCCTGGTGACTGAGCCACATGTGCCTGCCTTATGGCATTCCAGGGATCATGCTCTGTTCCAAGCTTCTCAGCGTATTCAGTGGTTTGGATTTCCTGGAGTGGCCAGGTCTGGGTCAAGAGCTTTCCTGTGAAGCCAGGAGTGATGTCAGCTCTGTCCCTGTCACAGTGGCTGAGACCGGGTTGGGGTAGCTACCACTAAGGGAGATTAATGGACATGGGGCCAGCAGAGTCAGTGTGCAATGTACAGTTGGCTCTTGACTCTCCCATCTATACTGTGCTTCCCTCTCACCCAGGCATTGAGCCTCCAGGGGGCCCTGCTTCCCAGTGAACAGCCTCTCTCCCAACAGGTTGATCCCCATCCTGGTGAATGGGATGAAGTACTCGGAAATTGACATTATCTTGCTCAAGGTCAGCCAAGTTCAATACCAGACCCAGGCAGGTGGGTGAGGGCAGGGGCGTAGGGGCTGGGGCTTTGGTGGTGCTTAGTGTCTGCCTGGTCCACAGGGGGATGTGGAAGAGGACGAGGCAGTACCTGACAGTGAACAGGACATTAAGCCACGCTTTCATAAGTCGCGCACAGTGACACTGCCCCATGAGGCTGAGAGGCCTGACAGCTCTGAGGATGCAGAGGATGATGATGATGATGATGCTTTGTCTGACTGGAATCTGAGTATGTGGCTTGGGCGGGGGTGAGGGTGGGGCAGCAGCCCTGGGTTTCCTCTTGGGAGGTGAGAAGAAGCCTAATTGGAGTAGATCACAAAGATCCTAATCATGATCTCTGGTCCGGGGGTATGGTTGAGGAAGCCCTGCCTGATGGGCTTCTGAGCCTGCCCCCAATTTCCCTTCTGGCTTCAGGGAAGTGTTCGGCGGCTGCACTGGACGTTTTGGCCAACGTCTTCCGGGAAGAACTACTGCCCCATCTCCTTCCCCTGCTGAAGGGCCTTCTCTTCCACCCTGAGTGGGTGGTCAAGGAGTCAGGCATTCTGGTGCTGGGCGCCATTGCTGAGGGTGAGTGCCCCGCTGTCCTGGCTGTGCGTGACTTCTGACCCCTGTGCTGGCGTGTGACTGGGTCTGGCCCAAGTAGGACTGCTTGTGGTGATGGGGCTACTTCATCCCTGAGTTTTCTCCAAAGGTCTTCTCAGCCCCTTCAGATAGCTGTGGAATTTCAATCTTCCCCTCAACCTGTGAGCCTGAAAGGAACCCCAAACCCTAAAATGCACATCCTCTCAGTTCTCATGGACAGGCAATTCTGTGAGGTCGTAAGCAAAATAATAACTATAACAGCAGTAACAGTCATTTTTTCAGTGCTTGTCCCATGGCAGGCAGCCTGGTCCTAGGGGCTTAGCACCACTTGATGAGGTGGGATTCATAGATGGGGAAACTGAGGTACAGAGGGATGTACATCACCTCCCCATTTACCACCCAGGGTGCAGCTGGGCCTCAAACCTGCTCCCTGGCTGCAGGGTTGGCATGCTAGAATAAGTGTATAGTGGTAGTACTTCTTCACACTTCACATGGTGTGTTGTTACTGGCTTGGCTTTTGGGCATCCTTTGTGCTGATGGAGTGTACAGCTTGGATGACCAGAGAGGGCTTTGTGAGTCTGTTATGGGCATCACTTGTGACTGCCTCAGCATATAGGCCTGTCCTAAAACGTTCAGAAGCCCTCACCCTGGAGAGCTTTCAGAATTACCTAAGGAGAGGGAGACTTCTAGTCAAGATGGAGGCATAGGTAAATGCCTTGCTTCTATGCACAACTATAGCAAAAAATACAGTTATACTACAAAACAAACATCACTCAGAATTGTCAGAAAATTGAACTGTGTAGAAGTCTGACAACCAAGTATTTAAAGAAGCCATATTCATCCAGATGGGTAGGAGGAGCAGAGACACATAGAGACACTGAGTTGCATGGAGAGGCATAGAGATGGGAGTGGGTGGTTTCATATCCACGTGTGGTAGGTAAAAAAACGGGAGCTACCTTAGGAACAAGGGATCCCAGTCCCAATCCAGAGCACCCAGCCCAGGGTCCTAGCGCCAGGAAGATAAATCCCCATAACTTTTGGCTGTAAAAACCAGTAGGGGTTGGGGCAGTGGAAGAAACTGCATTCTCTTAAAGGGCCCACAGCAGACTTAGGACTCGCACAGACCCACCCACCTCTGAGTTTCAGCACTAGGGCAACAGCTTGAAGGGCACCAGTGGCATATGGGGAGAATGTGGAGTGCAAGTGGGGAGACTAGATTACTCCTGGGAAGAACTCCTGAGGTCAGGCAGTGGCATTGTCCCCCTTGCAAGCCCTCCCCCACATAGCAACAGAGTGGTGATACAGGTTGCCCTGCCCTCACTGTCACCTAAGGCTCCACTTCATACAATTTAATAGGTGTGCTATCAGAAAGTCAAAGCAGCTTTACCTAATGCACAGAAACAAACACAGGGAGGCTGCCAAAAAAAGGAGATAAAGAAACATGGCCCAGATGAAAGAACAGATCAAAACTCCAGAAAAAGGACTAAATGAAATAGAGAGAAGCAACCTATCAGTTGCAGATTCCAAAACACTGGTTATCAGGATGCTCCAGGAATTCATTGGGTACTTCAGTGCCATAAAAAAGACCCAGGCAGAAATGAAGGTTACATTAAGTGAAATAAAAAAAAAATCTACAGGGAACCAACTGTGGAGAGGATGAAACCGAGAATTAAATCAATGATTTGGAACACAAGGGAGGAAAAAGCATTCAATCAGAACAGCAAAAAGAAAAAATTCAAAACAAAGTAGAATAGGCTTGGGGCATTTTTAAGCATGCTAATATCCAAATCATAGGGGTGCCAGAAGGAGAAGAGGAAGAGCAAGAAATTGAAAACAAGTTAAAAAAAAAATGAAAGAGCTTCCCTAATTTGGTGAAGGTAATAGACATACAAGTCTAGGAAGTGCAGAGTCCCAAATGAGATAGACCCAAAGAGGGACACACCAAGACACATAATTAAAATGCCGAAGGTTAAAGAATCTTTAAAAACAAGGGAAAACAAGACAGTTACCTACAAAGGAGTTCCCATAAGACTGTCAGCTGATTTCTCAGAAGACACTGCAGGCTAGAAGAGACTGCAACCTAGATTACTTTGTCCAGCAAAGCTATCATTTAGAATGGAAAGGCAAATAAAATACTTTTCGGACAAGGTAAAGCTAAAGGAGGAGTTCATCACCAAGCCATTATATGAAATGCTAAAGGGACTTACATAAGAAAAAGAAGATCAAGCCTTGGCATGTGTGGATCAGGGGATTGAGTGCCAGCCTGCAAACCAGAGGGTTGCCAGTTTGATTCCCAGCCAGGGCACATGCCTGGGTTGTGGGCCAGGTCCCCAGTAGGGGCACAAGAGACAACCACACAATTGATGTTTTCCTCTCTCCCTGCCTTCCTCTCTCTCTAAAGTAAAATCTTTTAAAAAGAAGAGATCAAAATGAACATTAGAATGGCAACAAATTCACAACTATCAACAACTTAATCAGACAAACGAGCAGAACAGGAACAGAATCCTATATTGAGATCACTTTGGGGGTTATCAGTTGGGAGGGGAAAGGTGCAGGGATTTAGCAGCACAAATTGGTAGCTATAAAATAAACAGGTTAAGGATAGTATGGGGAATGGAGAAGCCAAAGAACTTAAATGCATGACCCAGGGACATAAACTAAGTGAGGGATTGCTAGGGGTACTGGGTAGAGAGGGGCAAAGAGGAAAACAGTTGGGACACCTGTAATAACATAATCAAAACATATTTTTTAAAAATTAAGGAGAGTTTTTCTCAAAAGTAAGTGTAATATAGCTTATGTTACTGCACGTACATATGTTGATAAACTACATTAGGTGTTCTCCATACTCACGGGAAAAGACCTAGAAGAACTGATTCTAAACCCATAAAAATAGGTCATTTAATAGGAATCATACTATTATCTGTGCTCTCTCATTGAAAAACATACTCATGATTCTTTTTTCTTCTCAAGAACTTTTATTCATTGATTTGAGAAACGTCGAATTGTTGTTCCACCTATTTATGAATTCATAGGTTGATCCTTGTATGTATCCTGATTGGGGGTCATCCCACAACCTTGGAGCGTTGGCATGATGCTCCCTCCATCCAACCTCAGTTATCTGGCCAGGGCTTGTGGTTCTCTTTTAAAAGGATGATGAAAAATAGAAATCAGAAAAATCCAAAAAAAGGTTTTAAAAGAAAAGGGCTTTCCACCCACCGGGGTCACTGCTGCCCACAAAGCCTGAGTCACTGTGCAGCCCAGTCATCTGTGGATTAATGAGTGACCGCTTCGGAATGGAGCTGATGGCAGGGAAAGGTTTGCTTTGATGCTGCTTCCCCTCCTGACCCTCCCTTTCACTGGCTCTGTGACTCTGAGCCAGTTATTCAATCTCTGAGCCTCAGTTTCCCCATCTGTCAGGTTCTGCTGATCTCTAAAGGATGAGTGTGGCCCAGCTCAGCTGGGCTCAGGTTTGCCCCCTGCTATCCTTGCAGGCTGCATGCAGGGCATGGTGCCCTACCTTCCTGAGCTGATCCCGCACCTCATCCAATGCCTGTCGGACAAGAAGGCTCTGGTTCGCTCCATTGCCTGCTGGACACTGAGCCGCTATGCCCACTGGGTGGTGAGCCAGCCACCGGACATGCACCTCAAGCCTCTGATGACAGAATTGCTCAAGCGCATTCTGGATGGCAACAAGAGGGTGCAGGAGGCAGCCTGCAGGTGACTTCTGAACCCTGGGCCCACAGCCCTCACCCCCTGTGTCTCTGGCTGCCCTTTGGGAAGTAATGACACTCTTTACCCCTGATATCCGCTGATGCCTAATGTATTTGTACTGGCTGATCCCGAGTGCCCCCTCCTGTCTGTACCTGCCCATGGCCCAGCCCCCACCTATAGGTGTCCATTGAGTCCTTTCCCACCTTCCAGTGCCTTCGCCACCCTGGAGGAAGAGGCCTGCACGGAGCTGGTACCCTACCTCAGCTATATCCTGGATACTCTTGTGTTTGCCTTTGGCAAATACCAGCACAAGAACCTACTCATCCTCTATGATGCCATCGGCACCCTGGCTGACTCTGTGGGCCACCACCTCAACCAGCCGGTGAGACCCCACTGCAGCTCCCTCCTCCTAATTCCCTGTTCCTCTCTGGCATCTGGTGACCAGGCGGCGACCCTCTGTCGCACGCCAGGGACATGGCCATGACCTCAGCAGGCAGACAGACCCGGCCCCTGCCCTCGCCCTGCTCCCAGTCTAGTGGGGGAGACAGACAGTTATGAGACAGTGTGGTAAGTGCTGTGCTGGGGGAGCTCAGGGGCCTGTGGGAACTAGGATGCTGACCCAGGCTTCTGAAGGGGCAGGGGTGGATGGGGGCGGCTTGGGATGGGTCAGAAGAACCTGGAGGTCTGACTGGATGGTGAGGCCTTGCAGGCCCCATGAGCCACAAGGAGGAGCCCAGGCTTTATTGCTCAGGCGATGGGCGATGGACAGCTTTGCTAGTTCTCAGGCCACCACCTTTATCCAGAAAGTCCCAACTTTTTCTTCCCCTTCCAGGAATACATCCAGAAGCTGATGCCCCCACTTATCCAGAAGTGGAATGAACTCAAGGATGAAGATAAAGACCTCTTTCCTTTGTTAGAGGTGGGTGGCCTCCAGGCTCCCCTCTGCAGCCGTGCCCCACTCCACCTAAATCCATCTCTCTTGCCTTCCTCCCATCAGTGTCTGTCATCTGTGGCCACTGCCCTGCAGAGCGGCTTCCTGCCCTACTGTGAGCCTGTCTACCAGCGCTGCGTCACTCTGGTGCAGAAGACACTGGCCCAGGCTATGGTGAGCACCTGCCCACCCCTCTGCTGCCGCCCCAGCCCTGGCCTGCCACCCTCACCCTCCCGCCTACCCCAACTGTGCCCAGATGTACACCCAGCACCCTGAGCAGTATGAGGCCCCCGACAAGGACTTCATGATCGTGGCATTAGACCTGCTCAGCGGCCTGGCTGAGGGCCTGGGTGGTCACGTGGAGCAGCTGGTGGCCCGCAGCAACATCATGACACTGCTCTTCCAGTGCATGCAGGTGGGTGGGCACCCTTCGAAGGCCTCTCTCAGTGATGACACCCAACAGCCTATTTGGGCCACCCTGGGGGAGGGGTCAGGGCCAGAAAAGGGGGCCTGTTAAAAAAAAACAAACCTGTAGTTATTTTAAAAGGGGATTTAAATAGGACATGAGTAAAAGCTCATTTTTCAAGCCAACAATGTGGAAAATTTTAAGGTAAAAAATAGGAAATGGGAAAGCACAGCCACTTCAACATCACCTCCGACCTGTGTATCAGGAGGGCCAGCGGTTACATGTGCCTCCTCCAGCTGTAGCTGTGTCCTGAGCCAGGCACTCATTCCCATAGCCTAAGTCCCGATGTACATAGGGGGCCTGAGGCCTCAGTGCTGGGAAGTGGAAGAGTCAGGCTGTGCCCCATTGACTGACTGCTTCCCTAGCTGCCCTGAGCTAAGGGATTAACTGAGGCCCCGGCTTGTTGAGGGGAGGGGAGCCCTGCCATGCTTACCCTGCTCTGACTCCCAGGACTCGATGCCTGAGGTCCGGCAGAGCTCCTTCGCACTCCTGGGAGACCTCACCAAAGCCTGCTTCATCCACGTCAAGCCCTGCATTGGTATGACACCCATCTCGTCCTTACCTCGTAACCCTAGCCCTGGCCTCAAGTGATGAACAAATGACTGGGGAGGACTGTGACCGAACTGGGTTGTATTCGTACTGTCTGATGGGGCCTGCCTGGCCAGGTCGGGGAGCTCGCCTTGGCGGGTCGTTCTGCTCAGTATCTCTCTTTCTCCCCACCAGCTGAGTTCATGCCCATCCTGGGCACCAACTTGAACCCTGAGTTCATCTCTGTCTGCAACAATGCCACCTGGGCCATTGGTGAGATCTGCATGCAGATGGGTGAGTGCCCTGCAGGTGGGCAGGCCCTGCCCCTCCCCATTGGCCTATTCCTGGCCTGGGGACAGGAGCCTGGCTCTGAGTGACAGGCTTCCTCAAGAGGGTGCCGGTGCTCCTTGAGGAAGGCTCCCATGGGCCAGGGGTAAGAGGACACTCTGAGCATTTTCATCAGAGATGGGCCAAGTGGCTAAAAGGCCATCTGTGATTGGCTTCTGCAAAGAGGCAGGTCAGGAGGCCTGTTCTGATTGAACTGTTTGCCACCTTCCCACCCCAAATGCACTTGGCTGAAAGGTCCCATTTGGGATTGGTAGAGAAACTTTGGCAGCTTCCCCTTTTCCCCACAAGGAAACTGGGCTATCTGACCTCACCTCGGTGTTCGGGGTGACTCCAGGGAAGCTTCTGGTGTTTGGAGGGTATGGGTCTGTCTCCAGTTGGCCATGGATCCTGGCCCGGAGACCAACTGAAGATTTTTTGCTCCCTCACTGGATGCAGTCGGCCAGAGTCTAGATGTAACTGGCTGGGTGGTATGGGTGGCATGGGCTGTGTGCGGTTGACTCCCTGATCCCCCAGGGGCAGAGATGCAGCCCTATGTGCAGATGGTCCTCAATAACCTGGTGGAGATCATTAACCGGCCCAACACACCCAAGACGCTGCTGGAAAACACAGGTGGGCACCAGGTCTGGGCTGCTGCCACCCCCTTGCTCACCTTCCAGAGGTGGGCTTCTTGGCTGAGAGGGTAGTTAAGTGTCTTTGGGAATGAACCAGGGAAGGTATCTGGAAGGACCTGGCAGCAGTTCTGGGAGGAGAGGCAAGGAAGATGCTGGCCTTGGAGGAAGACCCAGTCTAGGCCAAGCTTCTGGGCCCTGGTGGCTGGCAGGAGCTATTCCCTTGGGGCCTGTGGGACAGGGCTGGTGCCTGGTGCCAGAGGCCCCGCCACGTACCGTCCGGGGGCCACTCGGGGTTGCAGGTCGCCTGACGAGTCCCTCTGCCATTCCAGCCATCACCATCGGCCGCCTGGGCTACGTGTGCCCACAGGAGGTGGCACCCATGCTGCAGCAGTTCATCAGGCCTTGGTGTGTGTTCACCTGTGTGGGGCCTCCTGTGTGGTGGGCTGGGCAGCAGAGTGGGTGGGACAGGTCTAACCCATGCCCTTGCCTGTGTCTGTCCAGCCCTGCTCACCTGTGGCAGCACGTCCCAGCCCCATCATCCACTGACCCCCTGTTTCCTCCATGCCCCGTAGACACATGGCCCACCCCACCCCAGCCCCACTGCCCACTGTTCCCAATGGATGCCCCTCCTGCCCCAGCCCTGCTGGCTGATTCCCTGCTGCTCACCTTCCCCACAGGTGCACGTCCCTCAGGAACATCAGGGACAATGAGGAGAAGGACTCAGCCTTCAGAGGCATCTGCATGATGATAGGCGTCAACCCTGGGGGCGTCGTGCAGGTTGGGGCGGCTGGGCTCTGAGGGAAGGCACTGGGGCTGGCTTGGGTGGACCCTTACATGGGATTCGTCACATTTCAGGACTTTATTTTCTTCTGCGATGCTGTAGCCTCCTGGGTGAGCCCGAAGGATGACCTTCGGGACATGTTTTATAAGGTGAGGCTCCCGCTTCACCCTGATGTAGTCCCAGGAGGCAGCAGTGGGGAGACCCTGTGGGGGAAGAGGCCAGGTTCATTTGCTCTGTTATGGGTGCCCTTCCCACCCCCCACAGATTCTCCATGGCTTCAAAGATCAAGTTGGGGAGGAGAACTGGCAGCAGTTCTCAGAGCAGTTCCCACCACTGCTCAAAGAGAGGTTGGCTGCCTTCTATGGGGTCTAGAGGAGCACTGCGACTGCCAGGTGAGGAGGCCACATGTGCTGTGAGGCTGGTGCTGTCCTTGGGCTGGGGAAGCACAGGCCCTGACCCCTTCTCTCCCTGTAGGTTTCTGTCTGCGTCGTCAGCGGAGGGGTTGCCGGGGAGCACACTGCGTCCAGAAGTTGCCGTGCCCTGGTCGAGGGGGGTTAGGGAGGAGTGAGTGGGACCCAAATCCAGATGCCTTCCCTGTCCATCTACCTGCCATGCCTGGCCTGTGTGGCCAGCCAGCGGTGGGCAGGTGGGTGGGCCTCTACACATCCTACAAACGGGAGGGGGGGTGGGACTTTGTGGCAGCAAGGGCCCCTTTCTCTAAGTGGGGTCACCTCAGGCAGCCCACTTGGGCCAGCCATGTGGGAGGGAAGAATCAACACATCTGACTGAAACCGGCTTAGGATGAAGCAGGGGGAAAGCAGGCGGGGAGGGGGGGTCCCTGTAGAGATGCGTATACTCACGGACACACGTGGCCACACGCATGTGCGGGCGCTGCTGCCAGCCAGGCTGGGCCAGCCGCCCCACCATTTCCCTGACTGCATGGAGACAGTAGAATTAGTGAACCCCTGAGTTAACCTGTAAGGCCTTCCGTGTAACCTGCATCTAGAGTTTAAGAAGCTTCTGCTGTTTTACTGGAATTGGCAATGACTGGGGAGGGCTGGGTGGGTTGGGGTCCTCTTCTGGGAGCCCAGGGCGGGGTAAGAGGAAGGCCACCTTGGGGCTGTCCCGTCAGCACGCACACGCTTTGGATCTGCTCTGCACACTTCCTGCCAGCTCTCTGGCAGTCTCAGCCAGTGTGTCCCCTCCTTGTCCCTTCCCAGCCAGAAGAGTGGAGACCACAGGAATGGCTGGGGCTGGCCAGAGGTACCTCTTTCTCTCTCCCTTGTGCTCCAGTGACTTCTGAAGACACTGGCCTGGGGTTTTTTTTTTGTTTGTTTTTGTTTTTGCTTTTTTGTTTTTTTTGTTTTTTTGTTTTGAGAGAGAGAGGGGGCTGGGGGTGGCCAGAGCTGCTGACACATACCCCCTGCCTCTCTCCATAAGCACGTCCATTTTAAGGGCAATGTGTTTCTCTGTGTTTCTGAGAGCCTGATTCAAGTTCCAGGCCAAAGTTTCTAAAATGAGGGCTGGGGCATTTAATTGATGTTGATGCAATGAAGGCTCATGCTTTGCCAGCAAGAAGGAAAAGCAAGAGCTTGGTGGAGGGGTGATGTCCCCCCTACCTTGAGGCCATGAGGCTTCCTGTTCATCACTGTTCCCAGTGGCCCTAAGACCCCATCAGATTGGGGCAGCAATTTTAGGCACCCTACTGGGATTGGTTGGGGATGTGGTCACAGTGGGAGAGGCTCTCCTAGAACCAGAGGGATGTGGTTTCAAGTTGGCCTCAAAATGAAGCTGGACCCTGTAGCCTTTTTAAGGTTTTCTTTTTTTCTCTTCTCCTGCTTTTTACTTCTTTGGGGGGCCCTTTTGTGGTTTTGGGGGGTTTGACTGGACTCCTGCATCCTGGAGCCTGCTCCGTTCATCCCACTGGGTTCCTGGACCCCACCCCCATCACAGCCCCTGTGTCTTTTCTCAGACAGGGTCAGGCCCTGCCTCTATTCCAAGGGGCACTTGGTGCACATTCCATAAATTCAGCTAATCCTCCCTCCCCACCTTGGAAACTCCAGCAGGTCTCTGGAAGCCATTTGTAAAAAAAAAAAAAAAAAAAAAAAAAAAATTAAATACCATTTAATTTTCTGGTAATTCCAGTTCTTTGGAGCATCCTCTGCAGGGCCTTAGGGAGTGTGGACGGATTGGCTGATGAGTTTGGAAACAACTCCATCCAGTTTTGGGGTGGGGTTCCAACCACCTCCAGGGACGTGGGAGCCTGGTTCATCATCTTTTCTTTTTTTAAAAAGAAAACTATTTAAATTTTAATTTATTTTTGGTTGATTTTTGCACAACGAAGTTGTAGCTTCTCAACCTTCTCTCCTGCCCAGGGCTGCGGACCCTGACTGGCTTCGGTCCGCAGATCTGCCTGTTCCCATGTCCCTCCTTTCCTTTCATTTTCTTCTGTGGGCTCCAGGGTCTGTTCATTTGTTACCATGCTGTGCTGGGGATTGGCGCCGAGGTGGCGTGAGATTCCACTTGTGTAGAACTTTGTTGAGTAAAGATCAGTTTCTTGTGAACCTTGGTCTCCAATTGGCCTCCTGTGTCCTTGGCTTTGGCAGTAGAGTTGTTGAGGGAGGCTGTAAAAATGGGGGTGCACAGGACTCAGGAAATAATTGAGGGAGTGGGGAAGGAAATAAGCAATAACCAGGGACATTTCTTGGGACCCCAAGCATCGGTTTTCTTTCCTGTAAAATGGTTAAGGTGAATGTGAAAGGCAAAGATTAAATGTAACATATGTAGAGTGCATTATTACAACTCACTAAATGTCCTGAGCTCACTAAAGGAGAACCATTAGTGTTAAAGCCTAGATTCAAGATCCCCACCTGCCTTAGACTAAACTGATAAGGGGCAAAGCCTTGCAGCACCTTCATCTTTGGCTGACTTCCACAACTGGATCACTGGGCATCTCAGATATTTTTATAGAAAGCTCAGCCCCTAGCACCAGGCCTGTGGGAGATACGTAAGATTAGGAACAATTACTGGGACAAATGAGAAACTGCTCAGGATAAAGTGTGGCAACCTTAGTTGCCACAGAGGCCTGAGGATCACCTGTGTCAACTTGGGAAAACAAATGACACGTCCCAAGTTTGTTCAAGTGTATACATTTTGGTGAGAGGGAATAGAATATAAACAATGATATGTCCCATAGAGAAAGATACAGTGGAGAGGGGAGAAAACATTGGGGAAAATGGGAGGTACTGTGGGAAGATGTTTGAACAAAGCCTTGTGGGTGTGAGGAGTCAGGTGGAGGGTACAAGCTATCCGTAGAGATCGTTTATGTGTTAACTCTGCCTTGCTCAAGAGGCATTCAGTAAGAGATCCTGGTTTTATTGGTATGATTCATAGTACTGTTCCACTAAGGCCTCTGCAGGATAAGGTTGCATGTTTCTGGCTCCAGAAGGCAAGACGAGTTTAAATCACATATTCCCTGGGCTGCAAGCCCCGGAAAGAGGGTTTGTGTTTCTAAGCTCGGTGTCACCTGTGGAAGTTGACTTCCAGAGATCCATGTTTTTCCTTTTTCTTCCAAACTATAAAAAAGTTTATTTAGAAGGTCACAGAGAGAGGTAGAAGTGAGCTGTAGGAGAAATGGGCTCCGAAAACAAGTTACACAGGCAAAAGAAGAAAGCAAGGGCCCCGTTTTTCAAACCAGAAAACCAGCATTCCAGCAGCGACCCTTAAAAATGCAGGAACTCTGTCCTGATCTGGAGAGTGGTCCCTTATGTGGGAAGATTGCGGGTTCCATTCCAGGTCAGGACATAATACCTAGGTTGCGGGTTCCATCCCCGTCATGGTATACGGGGGAGGAAACGTGGATGTTTCTCACATCACTGTTTTTCTCTTTCCCTTCCCCTCTCTCTAATATCAGTAAGCATATCCTTGGGTGCTGATTAAAAACTAAATTAAAAAAGAAAAATGCAGAACCAGGAATCTGCATTTTCCAGCCCTAGGCCCATACAGCTGAAGAACGGAGACCCTTCCAGGGAGTGGCCGTCAGTACCCAGTAGGTTTCCGCTCATCCGCTTACTTCCGGCCGGCTCTTTAACGTCATCAGGCAGAGCCGAATCTGCCCTGCGCTGCCTAGGAGACAGGACGCGGGGCCGCAGCTGACTAGGCGGCGGGCCGCGCCCACTCGGTCACCATGGAGCTGCCCCCAGAGCTTCGCGATGATCCCAGTTCCTGGGACGATGACTCGGACCCGGAGCCCGAGCCCGACCCCGACCCGGATGCGCAGGCTGAGGCTTACGTGGCTCGCGTGCTCAGTCCGCCAAAACTCGGGCTGGCCCCACAGCGCACCCCTCTGCTCTCCGCACCCGCCGCATCCCCCGGCGCCCTGGAGACGCGGGCCGAGTCCAGGGGCCCGGCGGTGGGGGTCCCGGGCCTCCTGAACCTTCCCCCGGAGCTGCTGCTCGAGATCTGCGCCTACCTGGACGCTCGCCTCGTGCTCCACGTCCTGCCACGCGTGTGCCACGCGCTGCGCGACCTTGTGCGTGACCGTGTCACTTGGAGACTACGCGCTCAGCGCCGCCTTCGCACACCCTATCCAGTGGTGGAAGGTGCGCACCCTCTGGGCCAGGGTAACCTGCCCAGGTCAGGCGTGGGGGAGGGGGTACTGAGGTGCTGTGAGCACAGCTCCTAGGGTAGACTTCCTGGCTGTCCAGACTCGGGTGGAGCCTGAGGTGGTGCCAAAGTCCCTGAGTGGACCATGAAGTAGACACGAGGGAGGTCCTGAGGCTGTGAAATCCTACCCGGAGCCTGGGGTCCCTTGAACTGAGGATCCAGTGAGCCTCAGGCTTGGGTTCTGGTGGTGATACAAAAGCGCTGAACCCTGCCTGGTGGCTGACACGAAGACTTAAAAGTCTCAGCCTGTTGGAATCTGCTTCGGGCTGAGTAAACCCGAGAATCCTTAGGTTCTGGGTCTAAATGTGGAGGCAGCAACTGGTGATTCCAAAGCCCCTCACCCCTAGAGTCCTGACCTAGGTGGGGGTGAGGCAGTGGCTCCATCCAGAGCCTGCAACTCTTGAACCAAAGGTAAGATCCCTAATCCCAGCAATCACAGATCCTCAAGCCCAGGGTCCAGCTTGGGATCTTAAGCAGGGGCTTGTGGTCCTTCTCCTGTTCTCAAGGTCATTGGTCCCCAGAGGGTAAGACAGCTTAGTGACCTTGAAGTGATGGGACTCTCCTGAATAACATGATAAACATAAATGCTTGGGCTCCATTCATGTCACTGAGTCTCTACACCTGGGGCTTAGATTCTGCATCTTGACAAGTCTCCCAGGTTTATAGATAGTAGTTTGAGAAACACTCTCCTGGGTCTGGTTCAGATGGCGGAGGCAGAAAATCCTAGCTCCTGTACCCAGCCTGAGGGATTAGCCAGGGGTGAGGAAAAACTTTAACATTCTGAGGCTGCAATCCCCCAGAGTTGGGTTGGGGATGATGCCTGGGAAGGTGGTCTTGAGGCTCCAGTTTCCAGAAACTGGGAAACTTGATCTGCTTCCAGTCCTAGACCTGCTTTTGAAGGAGTAGTCCTAGACCTGCTTTGAAGGTGGACGGGGCAGTGGTCCCAAAACCAGAGCCTGGGCCTCCTTGGGGTGGGGCAAGGGATCCAGATGGGGTGTTTCTCCAAGTCCAGGGCTGGTTGAGCTCCCTGGGAACCAGAGGTGAGCTTGGAGAGCTGGCATAGATAGTAGGATTCCCACCCACCTAAGACCCTGCTCATGGTTCCCACAGAGGAGGACTTTGACTGGCCGTCCGCCTGCATTGAGCTGGAGCAGCACTTGTCACGCTGGGCGGAGGATGGGCGCTGGGCTGAGTACTTCTGCCTGGCTGATGGGCACTTTGCATCCATTGACTCAGTGCTGTTGCTCCAGGTGAGATGGGTTTGGTGAGGGGCCAGGCAGGGGTAGGTCAGGGTGACCCTGACAGTATATCACCTCACTCCCCCTGCAGGGTGGGACGCTGTGTCTGTCAGGCTCCCGAGATAGAAATGTCAACCTGTGGGACCTGCGGCAGCTTGGGGTGGAACCCAGTCGGGTTCTGGTCAAGGCCCTGGGCACCCAGACGAACAGCACTCACAAGGTGAGGATGTAGAAAGCATGAGGCCTGGGTACGTCGCCATGACTAAGGGTGCAGGTGTTGGCACCAAACCTCATGGACTGAAACCTTACTCTGCTATTGTTAGTGTGATTTTGGGGTGAGATGGATGACTTCTCTGGACCTCAGTTTCTACTTCTGTCCAGTGGTCAGAAAGGATGAGGATGAATGAGATGAACAGGCATTAAGAGCTTCACTCAGACTTGGACACACAGTAGGTGCTCAACAGATGTCAGGATGCCCCGAGAGGCCCAGGGCAGGGCATGAGGAGGCTACCCTTCGGGGTCAGACAGCTCTGAGAATGACTGTCATCTTATGTGAGGCAGCAGTGGAGCAGCACCTCCACCAGTCAGTAAGGTGGTCTAGGCCTTGGAGCCAGGCTGCTGGGTTCAAATCCCTACCCTGCTGCTTCCTGGCTGGGTGACCTTGGGTGAGAAATGCAACCTGTCTGTGCCCTCATTTGTAGAACAGGACACCTTACAGCATCCTCCTCAGTGGGTTTGGTGAGGAATGTCAGTCTGTGCATATTATCTCCTGAGACAGGGACTTTTTTAAAAAACTGATTTTTAGAGAGAGAGAAAGAGAGGAAAGGGGTGGGAGAGAGAAAGAGAAAGCAAGAGAAGTGTCAATTTGTTGTTCCACTTATTGATGCATTCATTAATTGATTCTTGTATGTGTCCTGACCAGGGATCAAACCTGCAACCTTGGTGTGTCAGGACAACACTCTAACCAACTGAGTGCTACCCTGCCAGGGGTGAAGGCCCCATTTTTTTTAAAAAAGACTTTATTTATTTTTTAGGGAGAGGGGAAGGGAGGGAGAAAGAGATGGAGGGAAACATCAGTGTGCGGTTGCCTCTCACATGCCCCCACTGGGAACCTGGCCTACAACCCAGGCATGTGCCCTGACTGGGAATCGAACCAGTGACCCTTTGGTTCGCAGGCTGGCACTTAACCCATGCTTAATCATGTTGTCATGTGGCCTCAGTTGCTGGTTCTGAGTCTCTGTGGGACTTGATTTAGGAATATTATTGGGTGGGGGGTAGGCATGTCCTAGTGTCCGCAGTCAGACAGACATACAGACTTGAGCTCTAATCTCTACATGGTGCTGACTTGCTCTGTGTTCTTGGGTTGGCTAGCTCTCTTCTCTGACCCTCAATTTAGTTATCTGTGAAATGAGGACTGTCCCATTGGTCTGGTTCTACAGGGCTGGGTGTGGTCACTGGCAGCGTTGGACCACCGAGTGTGCTCTGGTTCCTGGGACAGCACAGTGAAGCTCTGGGACATAGCAGCTGACGGGCAGCAGTTTGGCGAGATAAAGTGTGAGGGGTCCTGGGGAGGGGGGCTGGGGGTGGGTGGGACAGGGCACTGCCTGGCCACAGCCCAACCTTATGCTCCATGTGTCCCCAGGGGCAAGGCAGCTGTGCTGTGCCTTTCCTACCAGCCTGACATCCTGGTAACTGGCACTTATGACAAGAAGGTGACAGTCTACGACCCCAGAGGTGGGCCAGGGGCCTGAATTGGGGAGAGCAGGGTGCCTGGGAGGGGCCCCAGCATCATGCTGGGGAAGGAGGTACTTGGGCTTCACGGCATGGCTGGGGTGACAGAGACACAGGCAGATGCTAACCACTCAGAGTGCCTGTGGTTGGGGGTGGAAGGCGCTGCGGAGGAAGCTATATTTCCATCTGGGTGGGGTGAGGGACATAGAGGGCACCCAGAGGAGGGGCCTCAGAGCCAGAATCCCATGGGTGGTAGACAGCCCCCAAGAATCCTGGCTCTCCCACTCCATAGCTGTATGTGGGCAGTCAAGCTTGAACTTCAGTTTTCCTATCTGTAAAATCCATATTATAACAACTCTAGCCTCACAGGGTTAATGGGAGAAGATGATAATAAGAGCATTGGCGGATTAAATGTTAGTTTATATAAAATGCTAGAACAAACATTGCCCAGCACATAAACCTTTTCTGTTACTTTTTTATTCTTATTTTGTGTAATTGAAGGGCCAATGTGCCTTATCCAGGCAGAGAATAGTGGTGGTAGGGGTGGAGGCAACTCTGCTGGCACTGGTTGGCATTTTATGTTGGGACTATCCTGTCTACTCTGTACTGAGAGTACATGGGACAGGAGGAGGGAGATGGGACAGGAGATGGGGGTGGGGTGGGGTAGAGGCCTGGGTCCTGGCAGGCCCAGATTCAGGGGGGCAGGAGAAGAGAGAGAGGTCACGCATGAATTGCAGGGTCGGGAGGGAAGCTGACCAAGGCTTTTGCCACAGAGGACAGAGGCCCTGTATCCTCTGGTAGGCTGGGGAGGCCCTTTGAGGGGTGCTGATGTCCCCCTTCTCCCTGGCCCATCACTCACAAAGTTGGCCCAGCCCTGCTGAAGAGCCGGCGGCTGCACTCGAGTGCGGTGCTGGCATTGCTGGCAGATGACCGGCACATCATCTCGGGCAGTGAAGACCACACGCTCGTGGTGTTTGACCGCCGGGCCAACAGTGTCTTGCAGCGGCTGCAGGTGAGCCCTCCCCAGGGTCCTGAGGGATCAGGGCTGTGGCATGGCCCAGCCTGAGCTGCTCCACCCCACGCCCCTCCCACAGCTGGACTCCTACCTGCTCTGCATGTCCTACAAAGAGCCCCAGCTCTGGGCCGGTGACAACCAGGGTCTGCTGCACGTCTTCGCCAACCGGGAGGGCTGCTTCCAGCTTGTCCGGGTCTGCCAGGGCCCTTGCCCCTGTCCCATCCTTCCTGGGCCTCCTCCCTACCTCTAGACTTCAGTGGCGGTGGGTGGCTGGCCTTAGGAGAGCCTTGCCTGAATGTCACCTGTCCCTCCTTCTTGCAGTCCTTTGACGTGGGTCACAGGTCTCAGATCACAGGGATCAAACACTCGCTGGGGACCTTGTATACCACATCCACCGATAAGACCATTCGGGTGAGGCCCCAGGACAGGCCCCCTCCCACACCACCCCCACCAGCTGGAAGCACACCTCTTGACCTTTGCCTGATACTCCTCACCAGGTGCAAGTGCCCACAGATCCACCAAGGACCATCTGCACCCGGAGCCACCACAATGTGCTCAATGGGGTAAGGCCCTACCCCACATGTCCTGCTCTACATGCCCTGCTGGCTGCCCAGAGTGCCCCTGATTCTTCATGTCCTTGTCCAGATCTGTGCTGAGGGCAACCTGGTGGTGGCCGCCTCTGGGGGACTGTCATTGGAAGTCTGGAGGCTGCAGGCCTGAGCAGGCAGACGTGTGTGTGGATGCAGATCTGCCAGCTGGCAGGCTGAGGCAAGGCCTCTGTTCTTCGCTGTGGGGGGCCCTCCCCTTTGCTGGTGCTGCTCCTGCTGTGCCCCACAGGCCTGAGGCACAAGGACCCCAGGCCACTGCCAGGTGGGGTCCCTGGTCTGGGCCCCAAGCCAGGGAAGGTGAGGTTGGGGTTCCAGCCCACCCAAGGAGCTGATGCCCGTTCCCAGATCCTGTTTAAGTTTTGGCCACCTGCTCTCCCTTGAGGATGAGGGGGAAATAAACCTGGCATACTGGTGCTGTGACCTGGAGTGGTGCCTGCTTGGGACCAGGGGGCTGGGGATGAGCGTGTGTCGGGGGGCTGGTGCACGGCAGCCTCTGCTGTGTCTGTCTGGGTGCGCCTGTGTCCACCCCAGTGCACTCCTGGGATCACATGTGTCTGTCCCTGGGGAGGCAGGCTGGCTGGCTGTGTGTGTTGTTACTGTAACCCCATCTGTGGCCGACTGCATACCCATGAATGTGTGGAGAGGAAGAGGGAGATTCTGGAGGATGTGGGCACTTACCTATAATGACACCTCTGCGCGTGTGATGTGTGGACACTTGTGACGTGTATGTGTGTGGTGTGCAGTGGCGTGTAGATAAGGACTGTCCCTGGATGTGTCTGTGCAGAAGGAGATGGGATCTGCTATGGCGCCCACAGGGCAGGGAGGAGTATGAGAGGCGTGTGCTCTTCCGTCGAGAGTACAAGGTGTGTGTGTCCCTGTGGCAGTGACCCTGGAGTGGGCCAGGTGCCCCTGCCAGCCCGCAGCTCCCCTTTGTCCCCTACTGCAGTCCACCAAGCCCTGAGGAGCATTTACTTCATGTTTATTGAGTGGTCCTCAGGGCCAGTATCATAGGATGGCACAAGGCTTCTTCTCCTTGAAGGGGTTGGTGGCAGCTGGGATGCCCATCAGGAACGGGTCACTCTTGGCCTGCTCCAAGCAGAACTGCAGCAGGTCAGAGGCTGCCTTGGACACCTGTAGACCAGCCCAGTCAGCCAGACCTTGGCCTGTCCCTCTGCCCCTCCCCGAGACGTGTCTACCTGCCCCCAGCCTCACCTTCATTCGGTCAATGCCGGCCTCCATCCTCAGCTGCTCCACGGCCCGGCGGGCCTGACCGATGTCGCTGCCGATGGCTACCTTGCTGGACATCTGGGGGAGGGTGAGCAGGGCCATAGGCAGCAGGCTGAACTTTAGACCTGGGGTCTGAGGGCCCCACATCTCCTGCCAAGTGCCCTGGGGACTGTGGGGTAGGGGTGGATGCTCCCCCTTTGTCAGAACCACGTACCTCAGATGAGGACTCTGGCAGACTCCTGGCTGCTGGTCTCCTCCTGCAGCTTGCTTTGCCTCCCTCCCCCACCTGCCTGGCCTCTCTAGCCCCCTCCTCCCTGACCCCTGCAGAGACTTTGAAGGCAGGACTCTCATGGAGTGAAATGTCACCAGTGACAGCAGCAGCAGCTGCCTTAGCCAAGGGGTTCCCTGCCCCAGGAGGCTCAGTTACATTGGCAGGAGTGTGGGGCCCTGGCCTCTCACTGCCCTGCCTGCTCCCCTGCTAAGTAGCCCCAACACCCTCCTTTGCCAGCCTCTGTCCCCCAGTGTGCAGTGTCCCCGGGCTTGGGTGCAGCTCTGCCTCTCTTCGTCTACATTCACCACCTGGGATCCACAACACGGGTGACTCAGTCCACTCACTTATGCCAATGGCTTCCTTTGCCCCATCCTAACCCTGTCCCTGACCTCAGATCCATCCGAGGACCCTCTGGTCTCCTTCATCCACCCCACCTATCTCTCTAGTGTCTCTCACCTAATGTGGCCAAAGCTGGGCTCTGGATTGCCTTTCCCTCTGGCCTTCTGTGTCCCTCACCACTATCTACCCAACTGCCCTGGCCCAAATCTCAAACCCCTTTACTCCTCCTCTCTTTTCAGTATCCCCACATCTAATCTTTTCTTAAGAGCCAGCCGATCAACCTTCAAATTAGGTCCTCAGTCTGGTCACTTCTCTCCACCCCACACAGGTCCCACTCCATCTTTGCTCACTTGGACCAGTGTAGTCATCCTCACCCTGGTCTTTCCTACCCTCCCACAGCCACTGCCCCTATTTTCAAGGCAGGTGGTGGGAACTCTTAAAAAAAAAATCAGAATATAACATGGATGAACCTTGAGGGCATTATGCTGAATGAAATAAACCAGTCACAAAAGGATACATTTATGATTCCATTACATATGAAGTCCCTAGAGGAGCCAAATTCATAGAGACAAAAAGTAAAGTGGTGGGTACCTTTTCCCCAGGGGCTGGGGCAGGGGGATGAGGAGCTCATGTTCCATGGGGACAGAGTTTGGGAAGATACACATGTTCTGGAGGTGAATGGTGGTGACGGCTGCACAACACTGTGAATGTGCTTAATGCCACTGACCTGTGCACTAAAAATGGTTAAGAGAGTGAATCTTATGTGGAGCCTCTCACTTCCTTTTTAAAACTCTCCAGAGTTTTCTCAGCCTCTTAGAATAAAACCCACCCTCCTTAGGGTCCTGCCTGGTCTGGTACCTTCTGCTCGCTCTGAATTCATTTATCAACCTCTCCCTGCTTCATTCCTCATGGATCACACCGGTGCCCTTGTGTGCGTGTTGTTTCAGTGTAAGGGGATCGTCAGTGAAACCAGACAAAATCCCGCCCTCACAGAGCTTCCCTTCTAGCCAGACAAACAGGAGCAAACACAATGTATTAAGTGCTATGAAAGACAACACAAGCAAGGTAAGGGCAATAGTAAGTGATAAGGGCAGGCCTCCTGGAGGAAGTGACATTTTGAACTGAGGCCCAGAAATTATCCCTCTCTTTTAAAAAACTGACAGAAGAGCACTTGGATTTGGGACCTATTTTGTAGGGAGAATTTGGCGGATGTGCTGGGGAATAGGTGTAGGTTTTGAGACAGGGGCAGCCATCCAGCTCAACTCCCCAGTTTTTAGCCTGGTTGGTGAGGGCTGTTGCTGAGACGTGGAAGGCTGCAGCAAGATCCGGGTTAGGTGGAGAGAAGGCTGAGGTGGTGAATTTGAGATCCAAGAGGGAATTTCAAGGATATCAAGAAAGATGTACTGTTTCTCCAATTAAGTTGGCTCATTTCCAGCCTCAGGGCCTTTACACTGGCTGTTCTCTCAATGGCGGGCAGTGGGGAAATGGCCTCCCCCCATAAGTTCACATATGGGGCCTTTCTTAGCCTTCTGGCTTTGGTTCAAATGTCACCTCATTGGTGTCATTCCTCAACCACCTGTCCCTCCAACTAAAGCCACTGTTGTTAACTTTCTGTCTTCCCAATCAAACTGTGGGCTCCTGGAGGGCAGGGTCTGCATCTTGTTCACTGCTAAGTCTGTACCTAGCACAGAGCCCAGTGTATAGTATAAGCAGATTCTGTAAATGTGGAGTGAATGATTAACGGGGACCTCTCTGGACCAGACCCTGTACAAAGGAGGACGCATGAGATCCAGTCCCCACCCTTGAGGGTCTCACAGTCATGCTGGAGGGAAAGAGATGTCAGCCCTAGATCCCAGGGGAGATGCCTTACCCAGAGGAAGGTCAGGGAAGGCTTCCCCCGGGAAGACCAGCGGGTTATGTAGCATATGGAGACTCTGGAGACTTCCTTGGCACGGAAAAGTATCAATATTCTATTTGATGAGAGATGCTCAGTGATGGAAACTGTCTGACAGTTCCTGATGACTCGAATTCTGTCCAAGGGCGACGTCTAAGAAGCCATTCCCCCTACGGGACAGAAACGAGTGGACAAGTGCCCCGCAACGCGGCGGGTCTCCAGTAGGCATCAATAAAAGTAGGCTATCTTCGTAGGAGGAGCGAACACGCGAAAAGGATTGTCTCCAAGCAGTTTCCCTATTTCAGAATTAGCCACGCCCTGAACTACGGTCTCGAAGAGGTCATGTGACTAAAGCAACATCCGGTCTATCTTCCCCAGTTTTTTTCCCTGTTTGCAGCACTTCTCTAAGCGCGTGCCAGGGCTTACAGGGTTTCGAGGCTACAGGGGGCCTGGCTTGGGGCTGCTCTGATCTGAAAGCACGGCCGCAGGAGCATGGAGGGTCCTTCCGAGGGGGAAGCGCCCGCGGTGGCCCTGGCTGCTGTGCTTAAGCACAGCTCGGTACTGCCGTCGGAAAGCGCTCAGGTTCAGGGCTACGACTTCAACCGTGGGGTGGATTACCACGCGCTCCTGGGAGCCTTCGGCACCACTGGTTTCCAGGCTACCAACTTCGGGCGCGCAGTGCATCAAGTCAACGCCATGGTGAGGCCGGGGCGGGACTTCCTGGGTGTAGGGGGCGTGACCTCTGGTAGCACCAATGCGTTGCAATTATCGGAAGGGCTGGGCTTCCCTGGGAGAAGAGGCTTGTTCTTCGGAGGGAGGTGGGGCTTACTTGCGGGGTGGGCGGGGGGCGGTTTCTGTGTTGGGGAGAGGAAGTTGCCCCTCCAGCAGCGACAGTCTAGTGTCAAGAAGGGGTGGGGACTGATTTTAGGTGGGGGTAGGTTGTAGGTTGTGTGTGTGGTAGAATCGGAGAGGTCTGGGGCTAGACCGTGCAGCTGAGAGAGGAATTGTAAGAAGAGCCAAGTTAGGGCCGGGCCTTGAATTTGCTCTTCCCAGCGGGAAGAGGACTGGATCCTGCAAAGGAGATGCTCTCTGGTCCCCAAGGGGGCAAAGCGTCAGCATGTGTCATGAGAGCTGTGAAAGGGATGGAGGCAGCACATGGGGCTCCCTTCCTTGGTTCCAGGTAGAAGTGGTCCCCTTTCTGTGAATGCGCAGGGCCTCAGGCGGAGTCTGATTCTGAAAACCGCTGGGGTACTTGAGCTGGAGTTTGGGTCTAGAAGTTAATTTGACCCTGTTCTTACACATAGATAGAGAAGAAGCTGGAGCCTCTGCCAGAGGATGAAGACCAGCACACAGATCTCACCCAGAGCCGTCGCCCACTCACCGGCTGCACCATTTTCCTGGGCTACACGTCCAACCTCATCAGTTCAGGCATCCGTGAGACCATCCGTTATCTCGTGCAGCACAACATGGTGGGGAGCAGATGGGGCTGTGGCCTTGGCCTCTTTGGATCTCAAGTGCAATAAAATTATTGGTCATTTTAACGAGAGAGAGATAGGTCAGTTTTAAGCAGAGGGACAGCGTTGAATTTTGTTTAGCAGCAGAGCTTCCTGCAAGGTTACTAGATGAGAATTGGGAGCTAGAAGTCCTGCCCAGAATGAGGGCAAGGCCCTCCTTTCTGGGCCAACCGCACTGCCTGTGGCTGCAGGTGGATGTCTTGGTGACTACGGCAGGGGGCGTGGAGGAGGATCTCATCAAGTGCCTGGCACCCACATACCTGGGCGAGTTCAGCCTCAGGGGGAAGGAGCTGCGTGAGAACGGGATTAACAGGTGGGGGTGGGAGCTGAGTGGTGTTGGGGTAGGGGAGCTGGGCTAAGGGTCCTGAGGCCTGATGCCTGTCTGCCTCCTGTCCCCAGGATTGGGAACCTGCTGGTGCCCAATGACAATTACTGCAAGTTTGAGGACTGGCTGATGCCCATTCTGGACCAGATGGTGCTGGAGCAGAACACAGAGGTGGGGCTGAAATATTCTGGGGGGCCAGCATGGTGGCAATAGGGGAGGGCACTGATTGATATCAGCTGGCTGAAGCTGATATCCCCTCCTAGGGTGTGAAGTGGACGCCTTCCAAAATGATTGCCCGGCTTGGCAAGGAGATCAACAACCCAGAGTCAGTGTATTACTGGGCTCAGAAGGTGAGGGGTTGGGTGGGGGCAAAGGTGCCCATGTTAACCTGTTCCATCTTCATGGTCGCCTGGGGAATCTGTACTGTTCTCATCACCTGCACTTTTAAATGAGGAATTTCAGAGAGGTTAGGCAGTTTGTCTGAGATCATATAGCTATCGAGTGTGCCCCTCATATCCTGACTTTACTCCTAGACCATCTGGGAACAGGGCAGTGCTTAGCAACGCCCCCACCCTCACCATGGGGCCTGTTGTAGGGTCCCCTGCTTCTCAGAGGCAATGAGATTCAGCAATTGGAAAAATAACAGTAGCTGCCATTCTTTATATGCCAGGCATGGCCCTAAGTGTTTTATGTGGATTTTCCTACATATGCTTCCTCATCTGTGAGGGAGGTACTCTTGGTACCATCATTTTACAGTGAAGGAAACTGAAGCCCAGAAAAGTTAAACACCCTGCCTAGAGTCAGGCAGAGAGGGAATGCTGCCAGAATGGGGACCAGGCTACCCTAACCAGGTTCTGACTCCTGCTACTGTCTTGTTCTGTTCTCTCAGAACCACATCCCTGTATTGAGTCCAGCACTCACAGATGGTTCACTGGGCGACATGATCTTTTTCCATTCCTACAAGAACCCGGGCCTAGTCCTGGACATCGTGGAGGGTGAGGTGCTGGGGCCAGAGTCGTCGGGGAGGCTGGCTGGCTGGGTCCGGGGCCTGACCACAGTGCTCTTCCCCAGATTTGAGACTCATCAACACCCAGGCCATCTTTGCCAAGCGTTCTGGCATGATCATCCTAGGCGGGGGTGTGATCAAGCACCACATAGCAAATGCCAACCTCATGGTGAGTGAGGACAGAGCACCTGCTCCCTAGTGTGGGGGTAGCATTTAGGCCTGCTACACAGAGATGTCTGTATGCTTGGTCTATGCCACGTGCTGGAGACACAGCCATGCACTAAACAGGCCAGGATTCCTGCTTTCCTGGGACTGATGTTTAAGTTGTGTGAGACAGCAAGTAGGTGGCAATCACTGCCTTGGAGAAAAATGAGTGACGATAAGATGGTAATAAAAAGGGGCACTTCAAAAAAGGGAAGCCTTTCTGGGGAATGTGACCTGTGAGTAGATGCCTCCCTTGAGCCATGTGGTTGCCTGGAGGAAGGGTTCCTGGCAGAGGGAACAGCCAGTGCGAAGGCTATAAGGTACTTAAAGTAAGTCAAGAAACAGCTAGGATGCCTATGAAAGGGAGTGGGGGGTAAGGTGAGGAGGTGGCAGGCAAGTCTTGCAAGGGCCTTGAAGGCTCAAGAGACCTCAAGTTGCTGTAGGGGGAACAAATGAGGCCAAGACCAGGATGGGGACCAAGGTCGGGGAGGTGGTTGGGTTCAGGGACCTTCTGAAGGTAAGAGTTGGTGAGCAGATGTGGGAGGGTTGTTGCTACCTCGGAGGTGGGTCTGGGGAAACACTACTCATCATTTTCCCAGTAACTCTCCAAACCCTCACTGCCCAGGTGTTGACTTAGGGCCCCTACTTGCAAGGGAGGGGCCACCAAAGGGTTCTCCTTCATTTAGGACACATGGCTCAGCCTCCCTAGCTGCTGTGCCCTGTGTTTCCTGTGACTGGCTGAATGCCTACCCTACCTCTTCCCACAGCGGAATGGGGCTGACTATGCTGTCTACATCAACACGGCCCAGGAGTTTGATGGCTCTGACTCTGGTGCCCAGCCGGATGAAGCTGTCTCTTGGGGCAAGATCCGGGTGGATGCACAGCCTGTCAAGGTGAGGGCCAGCCAGCTGGCTGCGGTGCAGTCCCCAAACTGCTGCTTCGGGGCCTGTAGTTAACTCAATCCCCTCTGCAGGTCTATGCTGATGCCTCCCTGGTCTTCCCCCTGCTTGTGGCTGAAACCTTTGCTCAGAAGGCAGATGCCTTCATGCATGAGAAGAACAAGGACTGAGCTGTGACCCCAGGGAGGGCCCCCCCTACATTTATTAGTTTGTAGACCCAGCCTCTTCTCCATTCCTTGGTTCATGGCACGTCCAGAATAAATGGTCCTGGTGGTCCAGAGTCTGCATCTGTGTGTGTCCTTGGTGGTAGTGGGTTCCCTGGCTTCAACCAGTACCACCCTCAGCTTCATAGGCCTCTTCCCGCCAGTAATGGATGTTGCCCCCCATGGCAGTCAGCAGGCAGGGCTCTGTTGGATGGTAGGTCAGTGACTGCACCACACCAGGACCCACTTGCAAGGCCAGTGCCAGGACACCCTGTAGAACAAGAGGGAGGGGAGCAGTTATCAGTGAGCCCCCCCACACTGATCTTCAGCCACCTGCTTCTAGTGCACAGGTGTCAAACACAAGGCCCTTGGACTGAATCCAGCCCAGCACCTTGTTTCTAGGCAGCAGCGCCGAGATCCTTGCCCCTAGTTAAGGAGTAGTTACATTCAGACAGTCCTAAAATTACATTCGGCCCTTTGAAGGCAACCATGAGGCTGATGTGGCCCCTGGTGAAAAGGAGTTTGACGCCCCTGTTCTCGTGGCTTTCTAGTCACTGTAAACCTGGTCTGCCCCAAAATGAGCCCCCTCAGAGGCTCTGTACTCCCAGGTGCTCAGGTCAAACCCTTGAGAATCTTTTCCACACCTCACATGCCTTTATGAGTAAATCTTGGTTCTGCCTGTAGACTATGTCCAGAGGCCACCCATTCTTTCCACCTTCATGGCCATGACCATGCTGTGAGCCAGCTGTGCTTGGCTTTCAGCTTCCCTCCACCCCTGCCATGGGGGATCTGCCCATCCACTTGGCAACACCAGTGCCTGTACTTCTTCAACCTGCAGGCACAGTTCCACACACACAGTCTCTTAAGCAGGCCATGGTTCCTGTTTTTACCTCGAAATGTCCCCTCGTTGTGCCCTTCCTTTGTTGTGATGTCTGGTGTACTGGACCCTCAAGAAGCAGACAGAATGCTGGCACTTTCTTAGCTCCAAGTGAGAGCTGGCCTGTTGAGTCCCCAGGGTCCCCCAGTTCCCTCCATCCTCTTAGGGAACTTACATTCCCTGGCCAGCAAGCCCCAGCACCCACATCTCCTTCCATGAGGCTCTCCAGCCCTGACTCCATTAAGCCCAGCCAGTGTGTTCTCAGCCCCATGCCACCACCAGGCTGGGATGTATCAGGATGGGGCTTATCTCCCCTAGGGTCAGTTGCCACAATTGGCTCCCCTTCCCTCAGGGCCAGTCCCAGTAGGTCAGCCTGGCACTGGTAGCCCCTGCCTGACTTGGATCTCACTGCTGACACTGCCATCCCAAAGTGCTTCTATTTCCTGACCAATGTTTGCCATACTTCCAAGCCTTAGCACATACTGTTCCCTTTGCCAGGAAAGCCCTTCTTGCCTTCTCACTCATTCCTTTCAGCCCCTGGTTCTAATAGCACTCCCTTTTTCAGGTCTGGGACTGACTGAGGTAAGGACAAAGTGGGGACAAGGCAGGTGCTCTGGTGCAGTATGGAGGTGGGGAGGCTCACCTCTACCAGGTCCCAAAAGAACACCTTCCCGTCCTCGGAGCCGCTGACCACATGTGTGTCACGCTCACTCAGGCAGCAGTCCAGCTTGTACTCCTGGTTCTTATGGCCTGTGTACCTGGGGGTGGGTGGGATCAGTGGGCCTGGGACTTACCAAGGGCAGAGGTGGGGGGAGGGGCCCCATACCCCAAGCACTCACTGCCCTAGCAGCTCCCCTGTGTCCTTGTCCAGAAGTCTCAATGTGGAGTCCAGGCTGGATACCAGGGTGCACTGCCCATCCTGGCTGAAGCAGGTACAAGTGATGGGGCCTAGGGGGAGGGGTGGGCAGGCAGATGAGTCTGGGGCCCTCTTTGCTGCCCCTACCTCCCCTCCATAGCCCAGCCACACTCACTGCCCACGTAGTCTGAGAAGAGCTGACCCATCCTTAGGTCATAGCGCCTCAGCCGACCATCCACAGAGCTGTAAAACAGGGTGGATCCAGCTGAAGCCTCAATTGGGGCCAGTGGTCCATGGCTCTAGAAACTCAGTGTTACCATACTCTTCTACCTGGCCAGGGCCCTAAAGACATGGCCGAGCCTGTCCCTCCCCCGCCCCACTGTCATAATCCCTCTCAGGGCTGGCCATGGAATACATGCGTTTAAGTGAACGCATGAGTGGATTTCTGAGGCACTGGCTTTGAGATTCAGACCCAGGGACCAATCAGGAATTACTCCATCTGTTTCTGATATGTACTGAGCATCCTCTCTGGGTCAGATGCTGTCCTAGTGGGAAAGGTGGGCTTGGGACACAGCTTCAATGAAGTCAGGAGAAATTTCTGGAGCCTCACTGACTGAGGGTAACCTATGAAGGCCTTCCCAAGGAGGGTGACCTCTGAACTGGGACTTGAAGGATAAGCAGAAGCCAACCTTTTGGGGTCAAAGGGGAGCTATGTGAGGGCTAGTCAACAGGCTGGGCAGCCTGAACTCCCCCAACAGTGGGAATGGTATTCCCTTGGGTTGTGGCAACACTTAAGCAGCCCTGCATGGGAACTGTTTGTTTATTTTTTTAACTGTCTTCTACAGCTAGAATATCAATCCTATAAGGGCAGGGATTTTTCCTTATTTCCTTGTCTTATTCACTGTTATATTGCTCATTCACAAAAAAGAGTGGCCCACAGGAAGTACCTAAATACACTTGGAATAAGTAGTAGATGGCCAGTCTAGGCAGAGAAAGAGCAATTGCAAAGCTTCTGGGGTGGGAGCATGTTTTGGCATACTTACTTGAAAGGAGGCTGGGAATAAAAGCTGAGAGGTCAGTTGGGACCAGACTGCACAGGGCCTTGGGCACCACAGTGAAGAGAGTACACATTAATGTAAGCACAGAGGCAGCTATGATCCCTAGTGGCACCTGAGGAAGGGCAATGCCTTGGTTCCACTCACCCTGCCAGAACCTCATGGTCTGACACCTTCACACTGGATACACCATCCTTGGCTTCGTCCAGCTTCTGCACTGGGTCAGGCCTCCGAGAACGGCAGTCCCAGCAGCGGATAGTGGAATCGATAGAGCCTGTGAGGCCGGTGTGAAGGTGAGGTCAGATTTGGGGAGTCAGGGGGAGCACCCTAGGTTTCCCTGCGTAGGCATTAACTACACTTACCGGACAGAATGACTGTGGCTTCTTCATTAAACTGCACCGTGTTTACCTTCTGAGAAACAGGAAACGCCCTCAGAGAAATGTTGCTCCAGGATCACCTCTCTGCCTCATACCTGTCTTGTACTAAGGTTTCCAAACCTTACTGGCTTGGGTGTAACCTTATTATTGTTCTCCGTGGATTACTTCCTGTTTTCCACTTCCGGGCTCAAAGTTTCGGCTTTTTGTAAATAATGGTGGGAATACTGAAGGCTGGACTTTGGAGGATTGAGATAAAGGCAGGGTTCCCAGTGCAGATTAAAGTGAGGACAAAAGCTAGAAGTAGGGGAGGTGAAAGTTTTCACCGCTACGAGGCTTGGTGAATGCCCTGTAATGGGGGTGGCATACGCATCACCATCCATGCTCTAATGAGGCCTCTTTTTGCTCGTACTCACCCCTGCGTGACCCCGGAATTTACGCACGACCTGCCCGGATGCTACATCCCACAGCACCACCGCCTTGTCCCCGCCGCCGGAGCAGAGACTGCTATTGTCAAAGGAGCTAGAGGACACAGGATGGGAGGTCAGCGTCGACCTCCAATCCCCACCTCAACGTCCCCATCCCGGCCTGGCCCCGGCTCACCCGGCCGCGTCCAGCACCTCGTAGCCGTGGCCGCTGTACGTCCGCAGCAGTGTCCCCCGTAGCGGGTTCCACAGCTTCAGGGTCTTGTCGCTGCCGCAAGTCAGGCAGTAATTGCCATCCACTGGGGAACAGCACGCGAGGATTACCGGGCAGCCAACCTCAGGAGGCGGGAGGCAGAGTCGGAATAAAGATGACGGTGCTCACCATTAAAGCGCACGGCTCGCACTGCTCCCTGCCCGCAGTCCAGAGTCTTCAACCGTTTCTGCGGCAGCTCCGGGCCCCGCGGCTTTGGCTCCGGGAAAGACATAGCTCTGGTATCCCTTCCTCGCTGCCTTTTATCGGTCTGTACTAAGGTTTCCGAACCTTACTCACTTGGCTGTAACTTTATTATTGTCCTCCGTGGACTACTTCCTGTTTCCCACTTTGGCTTTTTGGAGATAATGTTGGGAATACGGAAGGCTGACACTACGTTCAAGGTTTCTTCCCCTACTTCCTGCTTCCAATAAACATTGTTGGCTTCTTCTAATTCTCTGTCTTCCGACTGGAGGAATCCTGGCCTCCCGCCGCTAGGAACTGAAGCGCGAGGGCTGCGGGTGTTACTGTAAAAACCACCCTCCATGTCCGCGCCGGAAAGGGCAACTCCCGCGGCGGAAGAGGCGCGCTCTCTGCCTCGCTATGTCTACGAACAATATGTCTGACCCACGGAGGCCTAATAAAGTGCTGAGGTGAGGACCCTAGAGTCATGGGAAAGTGGTTCGGGTTGTGGGTCGGGACCTAGGGAAGCGCTTGTTCATCTGGGGGCGGAACACGAGTGCCTTTGACCTCGATCGTGCGATCGTGCCGCAGGTACAAGCCTCCCCCGAGCGAATGTAACCCGGCTTTGGATGACCCGACGCCGGACTACATGAACCTGCTCGGCATGATCTTCAGCATGTGCGGCCTCATGCTCAAGGTGGGCAGGGCTGCGTATCTCCGCCCGACTGCGAGGCCGGGGTCGGATTCGGAATGAGGTGGGGCCGGCACTGAGTGGGCGGGGCTGGGGTTATGTTGGAGGGAGAAAGCCAGAGCTGTGGGAGAAACCAGGGATATGGGTCAGGGTGGGTCTGTGGAAGGTTGGTGTGAGGGTGGGACCAGACTCTAAAGTAACTTGGAAGGAATAGTGGAGAAAGGGTGGGGTCCTTAGCATGATGGGGTATGTAAAAGGCTAGCAGTCTTTTTTAGGCCTGAGGGAAAACTACCTGGAGTAGGCTTTGGGTAGATGGGACTGAGGAACTCCTGGGGGCCGGGGAACAAGGTTCAAGCTGCACCAGTTGGAGTCAGTGTGTTGGAATCCGTGCGTGGGAATGCCCCTTGTCTTCCACTGACCTAACCTCGCCATCCACCTGCCTTTCCCCAGCTTAAGTGGTGTGCTTGGGTTGCTGTCTACTGCTCCTTCATCAGCTTTGCCAACTCCCGGAGCTCTGAGGACACTAAGCAAATGATGAGTAGCTTCATGTGAGGCTGGGCCTGGAGGAGGGACTCCTGATAAGGGGAGGGAGGATCCAAGCTTACTCATCCTGACTGACACCTTTCTCCATTTCCAGGCTGTCCATTTCTGCTGTGGTGATGTCGTATCTGCAGAACCCTCAGCCCATGACACCTCCTTGGTGATGTCAGCCTAGAGGGGTCACATCCTGGACCCCTCTATACACCTCCCTCCAGGGTTGATCCTTGGCTGCTCAGCCTCCTACCCTCAGCTGCTGCCTGTCCTGGGATCCCCTGGATGAGGTAGTCGCAGGGCCCACAGCTGGATGGAAGAAACCTGAACCTTTCCCTCTGGTCCCACTTCTGCTGGGGCATAGAGGGGAATACCCTGGGCCTACTGCTCCTGCCTTCCTTTCCCACCCTGCCTGCTGCTGGGGGAGAACCTGTCCAGGTTTCTAGGTGTATCCACTCATTTTCTTGTTGAAACCAGTTAATAATAAAGTTTTGCATTCTGGGTGTTCTCTGAGACTTCTCCTTCTGTCCATTGCGGGTGCCATCCTACAAGGGCTTCAGTTCCTTTACTTAGGCCTGTGGTGAGGTCCCAGTCTGGAGCCTTCTGGTGGTTCACTTGCTTATTCATAGGCTTCTTGCCTTAAGTCAGCTGTTGGGGATAGGACAGTGACCCCCTTCTGACAACTCAGCAGATGACCTGCTGACTTTAGGAATCTGGGCTTTGACTTTTTATCAAAGGAATGAGATAATGTCAGTGAGCTAGATGGACTGATAGGGAATCAGAAAGGCATGAAAGATTGAGTCCTCCCCTTCTGTGGAGGAGAGACTGGACTGCTGCCAGATCCAACAACAGGACCTGGGCTAGAAGGAGGAGATTGCTACTGTAAAACCCTCTTATACTGTCTGATTGTATTTGATGTTTATTCTGATACAAGTCAACACCCCTCTCTTGCTTCCTGCTATATGCTGGTTCTTTGAAAAGGTTGTCCTGACCTGGTCAAACATGTGAAGTAAATTCTCATACCTGGTAGCATTCACGTACTAGTACGTAGGACTATTCCTCCCTTTAGTCTATACAATTCATTGGCACCTGCCAAACATCATGGGGATTGATTTTAACTTGCAGCCACTTAAGACACACCTCTATGTCAGTTTCCCTTAAACTATTAATTTCCAGAGTGGAGTGGCACCTTCTTTCATTGGTCTTTCTCCACCCTGTGCTGCTTATGGAGGTAGATTTTCAATCTTGGGGCTCTCCCCTGGGTCTGCATGTACTAAAAATTGGCCAGCCAGCCAGGAAACCAAAGAAATGGCCTTTGGGAAAGGGGATCAGTCTGGCTTGTATGTTAGATACATGCAGACCAAAATATGAATACAGGGATGCTCTAAAAATGCTGGCTATTTTCATGTACATCTTTAAGGAACTGCACTGCAGCAAGGCAGGAGAATTTATGGCTGCTACTATAGGCTGGTCCCTCTTATGGTTGGTTTGGCTGGTCACAGATGCCTTCCTAGAGGCAAAAGATGGGCTTAGAACATTAGAGGAAGAACTGAAACTGGAAAAAGATAGTAGAATGTCTAGAACTCTGTTAGCATCAGGCAGGACTGGCTGATAAAGGTGGGGGGCAGAGCAGGGGGGAAGGTCCTTTGAACAGATCCCACCCTTTTTTGGAAGCCATGAGGTCTCTGCACCTGTATGTTCATGTGCGTCTATATTTGTGTTATGTTTGTGTGTTATTTTCTACTTCTGAATGGTATTGCTGACTTACAAAAGAGCTATGTTTAATTGGTTTAAAGGAATTAAGTGCTTATATGCATTAAGGATTGGGTATTCTAAAATTCTCAGAGATTCAGAAACTTGAATGCTTTTCAAAAGCACATGATCTGGGAAGATATTCAATATGAAAGCCAGTTTAAGTGTATTGGTTTGTTTTTTTTTAAGATTTATTTATTTATTTTTAGAGAGCGGGGAAGGGAATGAGAAAGGGAGAGAAACACCAATGTGTGGTTGCCTCTTGTGCGCCCCCTACTGCGGACCTGGCTCACAACCCAGGCATGTGCCCTGACTAGGAATCAAACTGGCAACCCTTTGGTTCACAGGCCAGCACTTAATCCACTGAGCTACACCAGCCAGGGCAAGTGTATTGGTTTAATTAGAACAGACATCTCTTTAGAGTTATCAGAGTTAAATTTGATGCCTTTATTTTATCTAGGCTTATAAATTTGTCAGCAAAACTAATAACAATATGGGCTGAATTAAAAAAAAGAATATGGGCTGATTTTGTCTAAAATCTCATGAAGTTTTTGTGGGCAAACCTAAATATAATTGTTAAGAACTAATAACTCAGCCCTTACTGGTGTGACTCAGTTGGGTGTTGTTCTGCAAAATAAAGGGTTGCTGGTTTGATTTTAGGTCAGGGCACATCCCAGGGTTGTGGGTTTGATGCATGGGAGGCATCAAATGCCTTGGTAAAAATACACACTTTAGACCTGGCTGATGTGGCTCAGTGGACTGAGTGCCAGCCTGTGAACCAAAGGGTTGCTGGTTCGATTCCCAGTCAGGGCACATGCCTGGGTTGTGGGCCAGGTCCCTGGAAGGGGGGGGTGGCGCATGAGAGGCAACCACACACTGATGTTTCTCCCCCTCTCTCCTACCTTTCCCCTTTGGCTAAAAATAAATAAATAAAATATTGAAAAAATACATGTTATTAACTGAACCATCAGCGGACACTGCAGATAGTACACCAAAAGATGTGAAAAGATGATAGCGCCCCAATAGGATAGCACATAGCTAAGGAGGCAGGGCTGGGCTGCTTTTTAAATACACCTGGTTAATACAGTTAGTTACTGAATGCAGGTTCTATCTCCCTTATAATCCACAGGGAGCTGGGTTGGTGGAACAGAAAAATGGTGTCCTAAACAGATAAAATTACTAACTGGAAAACCTACTGTGACCAGGTATACAAAGATGTTTTCCCAATTGTTAATACACTGAAATGACCAACCTGTGGGGCCTATTGCTCCAGATACCAGGCTGGGAACTCAAATGAAGCACCCAATATGGTAAAAGTGTGACAAACAAAGGAGTCAGAAAAGTCCTGACCCTTGCCATGGACCAGTGGACCATGATACAGAGGGCACCAGGCTCTGTTGTCCCTGGAGCACAGATCATTTACTAGAATCTGTGATGGGATGTTATGCTGGGATGGTTCGGGTACTTCATGTCTCTGATAGGGGAGGAACTGCTCATTTTCCCGTAGGACCTGTTATCCTGATGTAAGTCAAGACCATGGAGACAGGCTGTATGTGGATTGGTACATGCACCCTTGAAAGAGGGGAGAAGGTAGGGGTCCCGATCTAATATACCCTTCCCTTTATTCACCTCCTTGGTACCAGAGAGCACCACTTCTTCCTGACTAACAATTGTGGTTTACACAGCCTGGCCAATTCCCAACCCTGCAGCTACTTTAACACCTAAAGATCAGACTATACATGTAATTCTCATAGATCTCCCGATTCAGGTCCCTACTAAATACCTGTCTTTCTGACCTTAGACTTCCTGCTGTTCCTGTAACATCCAGTTACAGGGGTGTGTGCACGCGCGTGTGTGTGCATATGGGATGGAGGCTATGCCATCATCCAAACTGAATGTTGTATTCTTATGCCAGATGAATCTACTAATATTTCTTCTTTGTTAGCACATATGAAAACTCAAGTAAATGCCTTACATGACCCAGCCCCAAGCCTAGGTGACTTATTAACTCACTGGTTTGGGTCCTGGGGGGTGGGGGGAAGCATGATGGAAAAAGTTGTCAGTCATATTTGGACTGCTTCATTTATTTATTTATTTATTTATTTTTAGACAGAGGGGAAGGGAGGGAGAAAAAGAGAGAGAGAAACATCAATGTGTGGTTGCTTCTCGTGTGGCCCCCACTGAGAACCTGGCCCGAAACCCAGGCATGTGCCCTAACTGGGAATTGAACCTGCGACCCTTTGGTTCGAAGCCTGCGCTTAATCTACTGAGCTACGCCAACCAGGGCTGGACTGCTTCTTTTAATTTGTCTCTTGCATGTGTCTGTACTGTTGGTGCAGACTGTGTTTCCAGTGAGGTCAGTTGTCAACTAAGAGAGCTACTTCCCTGCTACTGAAGTCCCTCACTGACCACTCAGGGTGCCTCAGGGAAGAGGAGGTCACGCGAAACTCTAAGAGCTGGTCATGAGAGGTAGAGTGTGGAGGAGAGACTGTTCCATGATGTGACCTCTGCTGGACCTGAGAGCTGGACCTGGGCCAGAATGTGGAAATTGATTACTGCAAACCTCCCTTAGAGACTGATGGTACTTGATGTTCATTCTGACATAAATCAGTACCTTTCCCTTCCTTGCCTCCTGCTACGTGTTGGTTTTGGGAACAGGTTGTTGTCCTGAACTGTTCGAGCCCATGAAGTAATTTCCATACCTGGTAGCATTCATGTAGTAGTATCCATGATGTTCCCCCCTTTAAGGTATATAACTATTTGGCACCTGCCAAGCAGCACAGGAATCCATTTCCTCTTGCTGACACCTGAGACATGCCTCTATGTAAGTTACTCTTAATCTCCATCAATGACCACCTTGGAGCGGCCAGCTTCTTTCTTTCTTTGGTTTTTTCCTGCCTTCCTATTATGGAGTTAGATTTTCAGTTTTGGGCTTTTTCCTGGGTCTGTGTGCACAAACACCGAGAATTCTCCCAATCAGGCTGGATGCCCCCAGCACTCCAAGGGCAGTTCCTCTACCCAACGTCTCAATCCCCATTGCACTGGACAGGACCCCCATTAACTCCTGCTCCTAGCCAGGTGAGGTCCCTCCAGGACCCTAGCCTTGAAGGTTAATGGAACACCTTAGGACCATGCACTCATTCTACCTTCTAGGCCAACACAGCACCAGTAGGAAAATCTGAGCCCTCTTCGCTTACGGGGACAAAGGGGCACTACAAGTCCACGCGTAGGCGGCGACACGCTAAAGGCTCCTCTGGCCAAACCAGCAGCCGGAAGGTGGAACGTGACCAGTGTCCCAAGGAGCACCCGGAGCCAAGGCCTCAGTCCCACCAAGAGCGGAGCTGCGTCCTAACCCCGCCCCCACAAGCGCGCATTGGACGGCCAGGCCGGGTTCTGGAGGCGGGCCCTTTATCCGGCCTTAGTCTGGCGGAGAAGCCCCTGGAGGCAGTAGTGGCGGCAGATGTGGTGGTGGCGGGACTATGAAAGTAGACGCGCGGCCTTCTAGAGTCCGCGCTGGCGGCCGCCGGGGTGCAGTGGGGCCACCGATGCCACCTCTTTCTTTACTGTTTTTGTTTTTAGCTGCGCCTAGCGTTCGAGCCGCGGGATACGAGGTGAGCGGGGCTCGCGAGCGGAAATGTCCACGAGTCAGAGAGAAGCCCTGAGTAGGGTCCGGGGGGATGGGTGGGTCTGTTCCGTGGGTGCCTAGTTAATATTTGCTGTTGACAGCGTGGTCTGAGTACGTGCTTGGTGTGAGTGAGAGGTCTGGCTCTGTGCGTCTCTGTGAGAACGGGGCTGCCTGTACCTGCTTCCTTGCTTCTCCGGGTCGGCTTGCCTGGACTTTGTATGCATTGAACTGTGTGATTGGGCGCGTGTATGTGTGTGTGGGTGGTGGGTGGTGGTGGTAGGGGAGAGATGGTGCTGGTTAAGAACTGGAACTCTGGAGTCAGCTGGCCTGTAGTTCGAGCCTGGCTCCTCCACTTCCTGGCTGTGTGGGCCAGTCACTACACTTCTCTGAACTCAGTGTTCTCATCTGAAAACTGGAGACAATATTGTCCCCATCCTGCAAGGTGGCTGCTTGGTGCTTACAAATGCTTAATAAACATTAGCTACTACTATTATTATTTTCCCAGAGTGTGAATGAGAACAGCCTTGAGGAGTTGTGCCACTAGGGAGTTGTATCTGTGTGTTTCCTCCCTGGAAGGGCCTGGCCTGACCTCTCTGAGTCACTCACCTCTGGCTCTAGTTACCTTATGCCCCCCATCCCCACTCCCACTTCAGCCTGCCTCTTAACCTTGGGATAAGGGACAGGGTGTGTGAGTGTGCATTTGGGGTGTCTGTGCAGACATGTCCCACGGTGCAGCCGGACATGCTCAACGTTCACCTGGTGGCCCACACGCATGATGACGTGGGCTGGCTCAAGACAGTGGACCAGTACTTTTATGGCAGTGAGTAGAGGGTGGGGACTGATGCCTGGGACTCCCATGGACTCCTCTGAGCCCTTCAAACCCTTTCTGGGTCCTGGGTATTAGGGTGGGGGCTATGCCCAGCTAGTGAATGGTTGCTGATATGACAGCATGGTCTGAGTGTGTGCTTGGTGTCAGTGAGAGGTCTGGCTCTGTGCAAGAACGGGGCTGTCTAGGAATGTTCCCCTTGGCTTGCTGATCCTTGATTGCCTGACCCCTGTGCCCACAGTTTATAATAACATCCAACATGCGGGTGTTCAGTACATCCTAGACTCTGTCATCTCTTCCTTGCTGGAGGAGCCCACCCGTCGCTTTGTCTTTGTGGAGATGGCCTTCTTCTCCCGTTGGTGGCATCAACAGACAAATGCAACACAGGATGTCGTGCGGGACCTGGTGCGCCAGGGTAAGCTTCCCCAAGGAAGTGAAAAGAGGAAGCCCAGCCTAACTGCTGTTTCTGCTACTCTGGCTTCTGAGATTTTATCATGCTATGTGCAGACTGAATGTGCATGTGCCTCTGCCTGCCTGGAATTTCCCTTTATTTGTAGAATTCTTACACATCCTACAAGGCTCCACCTCCAGTGGATCGTTTGGGAAACCTGGCATGCAGGGGGCCCTCTGCTCTATATCTGGGTACACTGGCCTGGGAGAGACCCCTCTTCTCCTTTCAGGCCTGGGCACGCAGGCAGATCTCATGCCATGCATTGCCAGTCCCAGCCCTACTCCTGGCCCTGACAACCTACCCAGATTTTGCCCCTCTGGCACAGGGCGCCTGGAGTTTGCCAATGGTGGCTGGGTGATGAATGATGAGGCAGCCACCCACTATGGAGCCATCATAGACCAGATGACACTGGGGTTGCGCTTCCTGGAGGACACCTTTGGCAATGACGGGCGCCCCCGTGTGGCTTGGCACATCGACACCTTCGGCCATTCTCGGGAGCAGGCCTCACTGTTCGCGCAGGTGCTTTCCCCACTTTCCTTGCACCCACCCCTTCACTCATGTTGACTTCTTGCGGGGGCCCCTCAAGCCCAACCCTTCCCTGCAAGCTCACACGGACAAGGCCCTGTTCCCTGTCTCTCTGACCTCTTGAGACCCTGCCCTTGGAGACCTACTCCTTTTGTGCTCTGGCCTTGGCTCCTCTCTGCCATAGCCCAGGCTGACCAGCCCCCTACAGCTGGTGACTCCTTCTATCCTGATGCCACCCCATTTACTAGAATTCTAGCTCCTCCCCAAGCCAGATAGTGGGTGGAGGCCTGCCCTGCTTTGCAAGTGGCTTCTTGATTACTGCCATGGCCCCTTCAATGCTCAGCCTGTAGAAGGGAGAAGGTCTCCTTGAGTCAGGCTTCCTTTCTGGAAGGCGGAGGTGGGTTCTAGTGTTGGACCCACCTACTTTCAGCTTTCCTAGGGTGCATTCTGACTCTTCCCTAAGTTTCCAAATGCGCTGGAGGCCTCCCTGGTTTCAGATCTGCTTTTTCTCTGTGCTCTGACCCATGCCTCCCATGCTGAGGTAGCTGGCAGGTGGTGGTGAGAGGGCTGGGTGCTTAGTCATCCCACCCTTTTTCCCACTCCTCATTCTGCCCCACTCCCAGATGGGTTTTGACGGCCTCTTCTTCGGGCGCCTGGATTATCAAGATAAGTGGGTGCGGAAGAAGAATCTAGAGATGGAGCTAGTGTGGCGGGCCAGTGCCAGCCTGAAGCCCCCAGCTGCTGACCTCTTCACCAGTAAGGGGGTAGATAGGTGGGGGCAGGTGCAGCCCCAAAGGCATGTGACCTGTGCAGTCACCGAGGGCCCCACGTTCAGAAGAGCCCGGGGCTTGGTTTTACACTCTGCTGTCATCATCTTGAAATTTTGAATAATTTATGACTAACGGCCCAGTGTTTGCACTTTGCACTGGGCCCCTGCAAATTCCGAAGTCCAACTTGGGTGGGGCATGGCAAGCTTTGACCCCAGGACAGGTCTGGAGTACTGGTCCACCCTGAGCCTGGTGTGGCCCACAGGTGTCCTCCCCAACATTTACAATCCACCGGAGCATCTTTGCTGGGACGTCCTGTGCGCTGACAAGCCCATCGTGGAGGATCCCCGCAGCCCTGAGTACAATGCCAAACAACTGGTCGATTACTTCTTAGAGTTAGCTGCAGCTCAGGTAACCTCAGTGCCCAGACCTGGAAGACTGGGTATATAATTCATTAGACCCTTGTCACAGCCTAGGGACTGATTCCCTGACACACTTCCTCATACCCTCAGAGGAAGATAATATTCAATTCACCCTCACCATACCCTCCCTCTGGATTTGCGTATTCCTGGTTAGAAGTGTGTGGGCCTTTCACCACTGCACGCACTCTCTGTGGCCATGAGATAGTGTGGCGCGGTGCTTCAGTGCTGTCATCTGTGTGGCTGGCCCAAGAGAATGACTCAATAACTTGTGGCTATTTTTTAAAAACATTTTACTTACTTATTTTTAGATAGGGGAAGGGAGGGAGAGAAACATCGGTGCTTGAGAGAAACATCAATTGGTTGCCTCTTGCATGCCCCCCACTGGGGACCTCGCCCACAAATCAGGCATGTGCCCTGGATGGGAATTGAACCAGTGACTTTCTGGTTCGCAGGCCAGTGCTCAATCTGGGGAGCCATACCAGCCAGGGCACTTGTGGTTATTTTAAAAAATTAATTTAATTTAATTTAATTTATTTATTTATTTAAAGATTTATTTATTTATTTATTTATCTTTAGAGGGGAAGGGTAGGAGAGAGGGAGAGGGAGAGAAATATCAATGTACGGTTGCCTCTCATGCGTCCCCTGCTGGGAACTGGCCTGCAACCCAGGCATGTGCCCTGACTGGGAATCTAACCGCGATCCTCTGGTTCGCAGGCCCACGCTCAATCCACTGAGCTACACCAGCCAGGGCTTAAAAAATTAATTTTAAAGAGAGAGAGAAAGGGAGAGAGAGAGAGAGAAACATCAATTTGTTGTTACACTTATTTATGCCTTCATTGTTGATCCATATATGTCCTGACTGAGGATCAAGCCTACAACTTTGGTATAGTGGGATAATACTCTAATCGACTGAGCTACCCAGCCAGGGCACCTTGTGGCTATTTTTACTCATGTCCTTATGGTCCCATGTCACACACTTCCGCACACCTCTGTCGCCATGCCACTGTGCATCCATACTTGGCCACATGTATATGAAGACACAGGGGTGGCCAGGACACTCTGGCCTGAGGACACCCCCATTCTGTCTGCAGGGCCAGCTCTACCGCACCAACCACACTGTGATGACCATGGGTTCAGACTTCCAATATGAGAATGCCAATATATGGTTCAAGAACCTTGATAAGCTTATTCGGTTGGTCAATGCCCAGGTGAGTATGCCCCCACTGTGTGTGCACATGTGTGCTTGTCTCCCTGGGCCTTTGGTCAGATGAGTAGCTATGGGCGCTCTCTTAGTTTTCTTTTGCTCCTATAATTAAGTAAATATCATAAATTTAGTGGCTCAAAATAACAGAAATACATTATCTTATAGTTCTTTAGGTCAGAAGTCTGACACAGGTCTCACTGTGCTAAAATCAAGGCTCAGCAGTGCCGCATTCCTCCTGGAAGCTTTAGAGGAAAGTTTCCTTGCCTTGTTCATCCTCCAGAGGCCACCCACATTGCTTGGCTCCTGGCGCCCTTTCTCCATCTTCGAAGTCTGATCCTGCTTCCGTCATCTCATCTCTTTCTCTCACTCTCACTCTCACTTCTTCCCCTTCCCTCTTCTATTTTTAAAGACCTTTGTGATTACATTGGGGTCACCCAGATAATCCAGGATAATCTCTGTTTTAAGATAATTTGATTAGCAACTTAAATTCCTACTGCAAGCCTAATTTCTGTTTGCCATGTTGCAGGTTGCAGGTATTAGGACATGGACATTTTTGGATGGCCACAATTGTGCCTAGCGTGAATGTGTTGGGTGTGGCCCTTGTAAGCGGCCTGTGGCTGTGTGGGCAGGCAGTCACTCTCCCATCAGCACAGAACCTTGTTTCCCCTCTTCCATTTAAGGTGTCCCTTCTCATTGCTTCCATCAGAGTTGTCTACCAGCACAATCTCCATGTCCTCACCTTCCACTCACTCCCTGCATTGCTGTTTCACCAAAACAGCTCTCAGTAACATCACCAAGGACCTCCAGCAGACACTTCTCAGTCCTCCCATGCCTCTGAGGCGCCTGAACACCCTGATAACTTCCTCCTGCAAGTACCATGTTCCTAGGCTGCCAGAATGTCACACCTTCTTAGTTTTGCTCTTGCCACTGATGGCTTCTTTGCTCACTCCATTCTATGGAAATAGGAATCTCTCAGTTCAAATGCTGGCTCTGTGACCTTGAGAAATGTTTAGCACTCAGTGTCTCAGTATTCATATCCAGAAAATGGGCATAATGGTGGTTCTCACCTGATAGGGCTCTGGATGAGAGTTTAATGATTTCATTTACGCAGATCTGTTAGAACAGATCTGTTGGGTAAATACTAAGTATTATGGTTTTTGGTTATTATTATTTTTAAGTATATTTTATTAATTATGCTATTACAGTTGTCCCATTTTTTTCTCCCCTTTATTCCCCTCTGCCCTGCACCCCCCTCCCACCAGCATTCCCCACTCCCATCCCTTAGTTCATGTCCATGAGTCATACATATATAAGTTCTTTGGCTTCTCCATTTCCCATACTAGTCTTAACCTCCCCCTGTCTATTTTGTACCTACCATTTACACTTCTTATTCTCTGTACCTTTTCCCTGATTCTCCCTTTTCCCCCTCCCTGCTTATAACCCTCCATGTGATCTCCATTTCTGTGATTCTGTTCCTTTTCTAGTTGTTTGCTTAGTTTGTTTTTGCTTTTGTTTTTAGGTTCAGTTGTTGATAGTTGTGAATTTGTTGTTATTTTTCTGTTCATATTTTTTATCTTCTGTTTCTTAGATAAGTCCCTTTAACATTTCATATAATAAAGGCTTGGTGATAATGAACTCTTTTAACTTTACCTTATCTGGGAAGCACTTTATCTGCCCTTCCATTCTAAATGAAAGCTTTGCTAGATAGAATAGTCTTGGATGTAGGTCCTTACCTTTCATGACTTGGAATACTTCTTTCCAGCCCCTTCTTGCCTGTAAGGTTTCTTTTGAGAAATCAGCTGATAGTCTTATGGGACCTCTGTTGTAGGTAGCTCTCTTCTTTTCATTTGCTGCTTTTAAGATTATCGCCTTATCTTTAATCTTGGATAATATAAGTATGATGTGTCTTGTGTTTCTCTTTGGGTCCAACTTCTTTGGGATTCTCTGAGCTTCCTGGACTTGCACGTCTATTTCCTCCCCCACATTGGGAAAGTTCTTCATTATTTTTTAAAATAAATTTTTAATTTCTTGCTGTTCCTCTTCTTCTTCTGGCACCCCTATGATTTGGATATTGGAACTTTTAAAGTTGTCCTGGAGGTTCCTATGCCTCTCTTCATTTCTTTGTTTTGTTTTTTAAAAGATTTTATTTATTTATTTTTAGAGACAGGGGAAGGGAAAGAGAAAGAGAGGGAGAGAAACATCAATGTGTGGTTGCCTCTCGTGCACCCCCCACTGGGGACCTGGTTTGCAACCTAGGCATGTGCCCTGACTGGGAATTGAACCGGTGACCCTTTGGTTTGCAGGCTGGTACTCAATCAATCCACTGAGCTACACCAGCTGGGGCTATTTTTTTTTTTTTTAATTTTTATTTCTTCATTCTGTTCTGGTTGAATGTTTATTTCTTCCTTTTGCTCCAGATCGTTGATTTGAGTCCTGGTTTTCTTCCCTTCACTGTTGGCTCCTTGTATATTTTTCTTTATTTCACTTTGTATAGCCTTCACTTTTTCCTCTATTTTGCGACCATACTCAACCATTTCTGTGAGCATCCTGCTTACCAGTGTTTTGAACTCTGCATCTGGTAGGTTGACTATCTCTTCATCATTTAGTTCTTTTTCTGGAGTTTTGATCTGTTCTTTCATCTGGGGCATATTTCTTTGTCTCAGAGCAGCTGTTACATTTTAAGGGGAGGAGGCTTAGGTATTGACTAGGGTGGCATAACTCAGGTTGCTGTGTTGTGGCGCTGTATGTTGGGGAAGGGTCAGAGAGGGAACAGTGCTGCTTGCTCCCTCTTGGACAGCTTTTAGTTACTTTCTCTGCTACCTACAAGCAAATTGCGCCCTTCTGGTGCTCATTCCTGGGTGGATGGTTTTGTGTACATTCTAGGACCCTGCGGGCCTCTCCAATGAACTCTCCTGTGAGGCTGGGAGTCTCTCCCGCTGCTGCAATCCCCACAGGTTTTTACAGCCAGAGGTTTTGAGGTTTACTTTTCCTGTGCTGGAATCCTGGGTTGTGTAGTCTGTCTCATTCTCCATTTGTTTCTCCTGGTTTGTCCTTACACAAATGTGGGACCACCAGCCTCCACCTTGCCATGCATTCTCTCTGCTCCAGCTGCCTATCTCCACCCCATTTACCAGTCTGGATAAATGTTTCTTCTTTAATCCCTTGGTTGTTGGACTTCTATACAATTAGATTTTGTGTCAGCTCTGGTTGTTTTTTGTTTTTAAATGTGTTGTTGTCCTTCCTTTGGTTGTATGAGGAAGCAAAGTATATCCGCCTATGCCGCCATTTTGGCTGGAAGTCTATTAATATTACTCTTTGGGGCTGAAAACATTCTGCTTCTCCTTTGAGATATCAGCTTCAACATCTCCTCCAGGAACCTCGCCGGTGGAGCTCTTGCTCTTCCTCTGTACTTATACCAGTCTTCACAAATACCTGTCACATCCAGTCTGATTGTAACCAACTGACTATCTGTTCAGTCTCTCTTCTGCACTTGGCTGTGAGTTCCAAGACAGTGGGGCTGGCCTCTGGTTCTAGATTACATCAGTGATCTGAGCACGTTGAAGAATCCAGTGATTGTTGAATGAATACAATGCGTATATGGGTCTGTGTGTGTAACTGCATATATGACTGTGCATGCAGAAGTGTAGATGTGTGTGCACATAAAGGTGTGTGGTCCCATGCACTTCCCTTCATTCACTTAAGTGAGTGAATGAGCACCTACTTTGTACCAGGCACTGGTACAAACATCCTTTTCTCATGGAAGAGGTCACCTTCTTGTTTCTCTGCCTCCCTGGGTTGAAAATGAGCCTTTATTTAGTATAACAATTGTGTTATTTGGCAATAACCTGACAGTGCTGAGAAATAATTATTCCTGCCCTGTATGTTGTACTTAGTTTTTCCACAAAAGATTTTAATAGTAAAATTAAAATTATTTAAAAAGTTTAGTTAAATTTCAGATTTACTCATATATCACTGAAATTCTTTGCAGACTGGTAATATTTAGGTTTGGCCAAAATACATTTTCACATTGGTTATTGGTTTGCACTCAAAATGTGAATGAAGAGAATATGAATCCACTGGATGCATAAATGTGCATATGAGTTTCACACCTATGGGCCCAGTGCCAGGAAGTTGCAGACCCTGAGGGCTCACACATGCACATCTTCCCCCAGCAGCAGGCCAACGGGAGCCGTGTCAATGTTCTCTACTCTACTCCAGCCTGTTACCTCTGGGAGCTGAACAAGGCCAACCTCACCTGGTATGTGGGGGCCTGGGGAGGTGGGAGGGTTGGCATGCCCTGTAGGTAGTGACCCTGCCCTCAATGCCTCTGCAGGTCAGTGAAACAGGACGACTTCTTCCCATATGCTGATGGCCCCCACCAGTTCTGGACTGGCTTCTTTTCCAGCCGGCCAGCCCTCAAACGCTATGAACGCCTCAGCTATAACTTCCTGCAGGTAAGTGGGCACTTGTCTCTAAGGGGGGACCCAACAGGCCCCATGCCTCAACATATTCCCTGCCCGGAAGGTATGCAACCAGCTGGAAGCACTGGCGGGTCCGGCGGCCAACGTGGGACCCTATGGCTCTGGAGACAGTGCACCCCTCAGTAGGTGTCTGGCTGATGAGGGGGTTGGGGGCAGGGCTCAAGCTGGACACAAGACCACAGCCACATCCTTGAGTCCTTTCAGAAAGCCCCGAAGAACCCTGCCCACCCTGCACATGACCTTTTGCATCTCCCTGGGGTCGGGGCTCAGAGTCCTGCTGAGATTCCACTTGGCTCACCACTCGCTCACCACCATCTATCTGCAGACGAGGCAATGGCTGTGCTTCAGCACCACGATGCAGTCAGTGGGACCTCCAAGCAACATGTAACAAACGACTATGCCCGCCAGCTGGCAGCAGGCTGGGGACCCTGCGAGGTATGTGTGGCAGGGCCTGGGGCCAAAGGGCAGAGACAGGAATGGGGCAGCAGGTTTGCACTCAAAATGTGAATTAAGAGAATATGAACTTACTGGATGCATAAATGTGTGTATAAGTTTTAAAATTTCTGTTAAGAGGTCATGGAGGTGGGGCCTGGGATGAGAGGGGTGGAGGCTGGAATGGCACAAGGCCTGAAAGGGCTAGAGAGGGTGGGGGAGTGGAGAATGAAAGAAGCAGGGCCAGAAAGGGCTCGTGGGGCAGGCCTGGGGCGGGAGAGGAGACCGCGGGTGGGCTTGCAGAGCAGACGCATACCTCTATGCTCCTTCTCAGGTTCTCCTGAGTAATGCGCTGGCACGTCTTAGCGGCTCCAAGGAGGAGTTTGCTTTCTGCCGCAACCTCAATATCAGCCTGTGTCCACTCAGCCAGACTGCAAACAGTGTAAGCTACTCCTGGGCAGGGGTTGGGTGGGTTGGTGGTGGTGGGACAGGTCCCTTGAGCCTTGGAGAGGTGAAGAGGAGGTGGAGCCGGCAGCCGAATTGTTTTGGTGGCTCCCTCTGGGCCTGATTATAGGGGGCTCAGTGAAGCTGGGGTGGGACAAGACCACATGGGGGCTTGGATCACCCCGGGTAGTTGCTGTTCATTGTGGGTAGGCTTGGAGAAGGCCTGCTGTAACTCATGCCCACTCGCATCTTCCCACCCCAGTTCCAGGTGACCATTTATAACCCCTTGGGGCGGAAAGTAGATTGGATGGTGCGGCTTCCAGTCAGCAAACACATTTTCCTCGTGAAGGACCCCAGTGGCACAGTTGTGCCCAGCGATGTGAGCCTGTTTGATGAGTGTCCCTCCCATGAATACGCTCCCCCCGTGACTGCCTCTCCTTATGGGCATTTCTCCCTCCCTCCACAGGCACCTTCATGGTTACCTGCCCCTCTGTGAATAACTCCTGCTCAGTACTTTTATTTCCTCCTCTGAATCTACCCCCTCTGTCCCTTAATATAACACCTCCCGCGAGCATTCTTCCCCTGCAAGTATCTATCTGTCTATTTTTAGTATCTCCCCATGAAATATTTTCCTCTTTATGAATATTCTCATTCTTGAAGGCCTCTTCCCATGAACCTCTTCCTTCCCCCAAAATCTTGTCCTTCCCTCATTCTCTTGCCTCAAAGATCTCTTCTCCTACTTATTCCCTCGCTTCTTTTCCCCTTCCAGTTTCTCTAGCCTCCCAGTGGTTTTTTTTTCTATCTGATGAATCTTCTCGGAAGTAATTTTTTCTTTTTCTTTTTTGTTTTCTCTTTTCTGCAATCTTTAACTCAGAATTTCTGTCACCTCCATACCCCTACCCACACAACACCTAAATTTCTTCTTCCCATCCTGGCACTCCTTCCCTCCTGGAGTGTGACCCTTTCTGTATGTGCGTCTCTATAGGTGCACGCACGGTCTTGACTCAGTTTCCCTTCTCCTTTACCTGAGGTGGTGGTGCCCAGCTCAGACAGGCAGGAGCTGCTTTTCTCAGCGTCAGTGCCTGCTCTTGGCTTCAGTATCTACTCAGTAACCCAGGTGCCTGGCCAGAGCCCACAGGTTCTCACCTACCAGCCCAGACCCCAGAAGTCTTCGTCCCGCATCAAGCCCTTGTCCCGCGTCAAGTCCTCATCTCGTAGGGTCAAGCCCTCCTCCCATGTGTTGACCATTCAAAATGAGGTGAGACCCCATACAGATTCCCTTTCCTGCCCTGGTGACAAATTTGGGGTGTCATGGTGAGCTGCACTAACTCTGGGTCAGTGGGTCTTGGGTTTATGGTCTAGTGTCACCAGTTGCCCTATTGTGTGCTTTTGCTTCTTTGAGTCATAATATCCTCTACTGAGGCTGTCGTGAGGGCCTAGTGGGTTCATGGGTGTCATTTGACAGATATATCAAAGCTGATGGTGGCAGGGGCTTGCAAATTAAGTGAAGGTGTGTCAGAGCCTTGAGGAAGAGAGCCATGTGGCCATTTGGAAGATATTTGGGGGAAGAGGAATTCAGTCAGGCAGGCAGAGAGCAGCAGACACAAAAGCTCTAAAAGAAATTTAAATTTATAAATTTCCATGGGTCTTTAAAAGTCTTGTGGACCCTGGCACTGTGATTCCTGTCAGTTGCACAAACAGCCCTGGACCCCCAGACCAACTGAAGATTGGATTTAGGGGGTCACAGCACATTCTGGTGGCTATGGGGAGGGAACAGCCCGGGGAGACCAGGAAGGGGTCAGTAGCACCAGTCCTGGAAGGCCTTGGAAGTGGTGAGAAGAGTTCAGAGTGAGGATAAGGTAGAAGGTGGAGCTGCTAGGATTTGCCAGTAGGGTCAGGGGTGATGAATGAGAGAGAGGGAGAGGGAAGGGTGACTCTAGGGTTTTCTCCTGAGTCTCAGGAAGGATGAAGCTGCCCTTGGCTAAAAGGATGGTCGTTAACATCTGTCCCCCGCTTTTATGCCCAGCACATTTGGGCTAGGTTTGACCCTGACACAGGGCTCTTGGTGGAGATAAAGAACCTGGACCAGGACCTCCTGTTGCCTGTTCGCCAAGCCTTCTACTGGTGAGGGAGGACCACCAGGCCAGGGAGGAGGTGGGCACAGAGCTGGGGTTCCTTACCTGATGTTCACCTAATCCGGCCCCAGGTACAACGCCAGTGTAGGCAACAGCCTAAGCACCCAGGCCTCAGGTGCCTACATCTTCAGACCCAACCAACAGGAACCACTGCTCGTGAGCCACTGGGCTCAAACCCGCCTGGTGAAGGTCTGGGGCCAGGAATGATGAGTGGGCATTGTGGGCTGTGTGGAACCTGGGAGGGTGGTGTACAATGTGTGGGGCGGGGGTGGGGGTAGGATTTACATCTCCATCAGATCAGAGGGCTAAGATCTGAGGGGAAGGCTTGAGGACCTTTCCATAGGGCTGATATTCACCAGCTTTGCATGCTATGGCATACAAAGGCATTCACATCTGCTGTGGGTGTCAGTATTATACTTAGCTTTTGAAACTGTGGTAGGGCATTCCCACTTGGCTCATGCATGGGGAGAACCCAATGGAGCTACTTGAAGAGTTCATCAAGGACCTGTGCTAGGGTGGCATTACGTCTGGGGTGCATATTGGAGAGTTCACACTTGGATAGCACTTGGGTGATTCTCAGTTAGGGAGGTTATTTGTGCGAGCATCTGATTGGGAATGGTGTCACACTTGTGGGGTTTCCTGGGGCTTCTTCTTGACATTTCCTCTCAGGATAAGAATGGGGCAGGTAATGGTAAGACTCACCATTAAAAAAAAAAGATTTATTTATTTTTTAGAGAGAAGGGAAGGGAGGGAGAAAAAGAGGGAGAGAAACATCAGTGTGAGAGAGAAACATTAATCGGTTGCCTCTCATATATGCCCCAACTGGGGACCAAACCTGCAATCCAGGCATGTGCCCCAACTCGGAATCGAGCCGGCAAACTTTTGGTTTGTGGGAACACGCCCAACCCACTGAGCCACACCAGTCAGGGCATAAGACTCGCCTTTGACATGACTCCCGTTGTGGTGAATGTCTGTATTCCAGGGTTAGGATATAATTTTACTGTTGTAAAGGAGTTACTCAAATTAACTGTGTCTAAAGACAGGTTCTTTCCATGGAATAGAAAGTCTGGCTGGGCCATCCAGGGTAGGTAGGGTGATTCCACAGTGATCCAGTACCCTCCTATTTTATTGCTCTGCCTTCCTCAACATTCAGTTTCTACCTCATGACCAAATATGGCTGCTCAACCTCCAGCCGTCATTTTTGCATTTGAGCTAGTGGGAGAAGGAAGGGGGCAAGAAATGTTCATACCACTTTGATCACTTTCCAATCAGCAGACGATAGTCATACAGCTACTGATAGCCTCAGGGAAGATTGGACAATAGTCTTTATTCTAGGAAGCCATATGTCCAGCTAGAATCCTATTCTAAGGAGGGAAGATGGGGTAGTTGTGGGTACCAAGCATGTATGCCACACTCAGGAATTATGTGGCAATGACTGGTGAGCATCACACCTAGGCAGGTGGGGGAGGTAGGCAGTGTTCTCATGCTATCACTGGGGTTGATCCTGATCTAGGCCTTTGTGAGGTTCACAGCAGGGGAACGCCGTTGTAGGGTCACTTCTACTCAGGTGTAGGCTCACACCTGCCCACTGTGCCTGCAGACGGCCTTGGTGCAGGAGGTGCACCAGAACTTCTCAGCCTGGTGTTCCCAGGTGGTTCGTCTGTACCCAGGACAGCGGCACCTGGAGCTGGAGTGGACAGTGGGACCAATACCTGTGGGGTGAGTGGCACAGGCTGGGACCAAGGGAAGGGGACCAGGGCAGAGTGGAGGTAGGCCAGGCTCACAGCCTTGCTATTCCTTTGAGTACAGTGATAACTGGGGGAAGGAAGTCATCAGTCGTTTCGACACTCCGCTGGAGACAAAAGGACTCTTCTTCACTGACAGCAATGGCCGGGAGATCCTAGAGAGGAGGTGGGAGCACTGAGGGGTGGTTTGCTGTGTGTTGGGGCTCATGGGTGGGGGGCATCTGCTGATTCTATGAGTGTGGGAGGGAGAGGATGAAGCGGGAGTGAGGAGTGGGTGACCTGGGAAAGGGGAGCGGGGGAAGCGGAGCCAGAGCCTGGACCTGACTGAATCCTACCTTTTCCCTCCCCAGGTGGAATTATAGACCCACCTGGGAGTTGAACCAGACTGAGCCAGTGGCAGGAAACTACTATCCAGTCAACAGCCGCATTTATATTACGGTACCCCCCATCTCTTCCGACATTCTTCTCAAAGTAGGGGGTCACCCCTCATTCTTTGCATCTCCCAAGTGTCCTTGGCAGTGTCCACCATCACCTGTGGGGTCTGCCTGGGAGCTGTGGCTGGCTGGCAGTGTGCTTCCTTACTCTCACCCCTTCCCCTCCAGGATGGGAACGTGCAGCTGACCGTGCTGACTGACCGTTCCCAGGGTGGCAGCAGCCTGAGAGACGGCTCCGTAGAGCTCATGGTGAGTGGTCTGAGCCCCATCTAGCCTAGAGTTCTCCTACCAGTTCCACCCTGGCCCCCCGCTGGACACTGAAGCCAATTTCTGTTCCAGTTCTCTGCTTGGTGCACCCCTCTGGGGTCCTACTAAGCTGAGACCTTCGTTCTTATGTGAAGTTTACTCCACGCTTTTTATCCAGTTCCTACCCAGGCGCCTCTTCCAGGTCCTGACCTGCCCTATCCAGGCTTTTGTTAGGTCCTTACCTCCCTTGTCCTAGTCCTCCTCTAGGTAGGATCCGCATTTCTGTTGGGGTCCCTCCAATCAGACCTTCATTTTCATCTGATTCTCCCCATTCTTCAGTTTCTCCTAAAGTTTCCACAATTTCTGGCCCTAAAATTGTCCAGAGGGGTCCTCACCCTCTCCTGGCCTCTCGTGCCGCAGGTGCACCGAAGGCTGCTGAGAGACGATGAACGTGGAGTCGCGGAGCCGCTGCTGGAGAAGGGGTTGGGGTTGTGGGTGCGAGGGCGCCACCTCGTGTTGCTGGATAAGGCCCGGACCGCTGCTGTTGGGCACCGGCTGCAGGCTGAAAAGGAGCTCCTGGCCCCGCAGGTGGTGCTGGCCCTGGGTGGTGGCATCCCATACCACCCGGCTGTAGCCCCGCGCAAGCAGGTGAGGGGCACAGGCCAGCAGAACGAGAGGATGGACTGAAGGAGGCGGGGACGGGGCTCTCTAGGCTTAGTCGGGACTCAACTGGCTCGCTCCCAGTTGGTCCTGGGGAGGCCATAATCCTAGCTAGCTTCCTGTTGCGGCTCAGGCCCCTCCTGCTTGGAAAGGGTCCCCGTACTCTGGCCCCCCGCTCTCCCCACCTTCCTCACCTCAGCCCCGCCCCTCAGTCAGCCCCGCCTCTCCGTGCTTCATTCCCGCCCTCACTGGGGTTTCCGGCCACAACAGTTTGGACCCACCCAATCCAGCACTGCCCCATCCCATCATTGGCTCAGCCCTCCCTTTCCTGGCTGTGCCGGGTCTCGCCCAGGTTAAATCCCGCCCCCACGACCACTAAGTCCCTTCCCTCCCCTTGGGTGCTCGCCTACTTAACTAAGCTCAGCCCCGCCCTGCCTCCTCGGCTCCCTTCCCGCAGTTCTCTGGACTCCGCCGGGAGCTACCTCCCAATGTACACCTGCTCACGCTGGCGCGTTGGGGCCGTCAAATGCTGCTGCTGCGCTTGGAACACCAGTTCGCTGTAGGGGAGGACAAGAGCGGCAACTTGAGTTCTCCGGTTACCTTGGACTTGAGGGTGAGGAGGGCAGAGGTGGGAAGGAAACAGGAGAAAAGCTAGAGAGGGGAGAGGGGGAAACCCGCTTTGATGCCGGTCATGCCTGCCTGTCCACTGTCCTGCAGGACCTGTTCTCTACCTTCACCATCATTGACCTTAAGGAGACCACACTGGCTGCCAACCAGCTTCGGGCCAGTGCCTCCAGGCTCCAGTGGACTGCGAGCACGGGTGGGTGCTTGCCCCTCCCTGTGGCCGGGAGCTGGGGGCTGTGTGGGAGGTGCGGTAGTGTTGGCCAGGACCCAGGTCCTGCTCCAGGGTCTAGGGTAGTATTCAGATCCAGGTTAGGGGTTTAAGATTCTTAAGTAGGTTCCGCAAACTAGTGGTGGCTCTTGGGTGTCTGAGGTTGGCCTGCAGTCCTAAGAACAAGATTTGAGTCTCTGTCAGTGTCTAGTTCAGGGGTGGGGTGGGGTTGTTCATCAACCTTGCGGTTGGCTTGACAGTCCTTGTGATGGGGCTTGAGGGTGTGAGGGCAGTGGGCAGGCATTGGGAGGGATTTTGGGAGCTGGGAGTGATATCCAGGCCCTGGGAATCAGTTGAAGAATCTGGTGGTGAGGCCCTAGGGACAAATTTGAAGGTGTATGGTTGTGTCCAGGCCCAGGGGAGGGAGCTCGGGGTGAGGGAGTAAGGCGGAGGAAGTCTGTACCTCTCACTTTTCCCCTGTACCTCCCCAGGCTCCACACTCAAGCGCTTTCCCTCCCGGCTGGACCCCGCCAGCATCACGCTGCAGCCCATGGAAATCCGCACATTCCTGGCCTCTGTGCAATGGAAAGAGGACAGCTAGACCTGCTGGGGTCAGGCTGCCCCTTTTCCAGCCTGATCCCCTTCTCCCCTTGCTTCTGCTGCTACCAGTGAAAGCCATTAAAATGCCACTAATAAGCTTTGGGTCAAGGTGTGACTGAGTGTGGGTATTTTTTTTGAGGGTGATAGAATTTATTACCCAGAAAGGTCTGCAAACTTTAGCTGACCCATGATCTGAGGACTTGCAGAGAGGTCGATTGGCTGCCTGAATCCTTACACCAGACTCTCTACTATCCACACTCTGCCTTATTCACTACTCTGTCCCTCACTCCTGCTTCTGCTTCTCTCCTCCGTTCACTTAGGCCACTGTACAGCTGTCTTGAGAAGCCATCAGGGAACCAGACACACCCTGGGACCTCCCAGACCCTACCAGAAGCAAGGATTCTGGGAGGTCCTGGGGGAGGAAGTGGATTCAGAGGTAGGTCCCAAAGCCAGGCCTGGGATGGACAGGTGGAGAGAGCCTGGTCATGCCCTTGTTTTGGTGTGCTCTGGGGTCAGCTTTGGAAGGAGACCTTCAGATGGGATACAAAGTTTGGAGTCAGAAGGAAGTGACTTCAAAGCACCCTTGAAGGTGCTTTGAGGCCACAGAAGGGTGTGGTTTACTCGTGGTTAAGTGGAGTTTAATTGGTGAGAGGAGTTTAACTGGGGAGGGTCAGGGCTCAGTTGGGAAGGGGAGGGCTGACCAATGAGGAGATGGGGTGGGCCCAGGGGCAGGCCCCGCCCCGACACGACCCTGTGCCCTTCCAGAAAATATTTCCGGGCGGGGTTCGTGGATAGGTTGGCTATGAACCTCTGGGGAGTGTACTCTGGCCCTGGATGAAGTTAGTGATAGGACCTGGGTACCAGATGTGCTTTTGAAAATTTTTCTAAGTTTTCCTCTAAAGAGATGGACCAGAGAGATCCAAGGAGGGCACTCCGTGTAGTTGCTATCCTGCATGGGGTCCAGTTGTTGGGTGCACCACCTGAAAACTTTTTAAAGTTTACCTCCAGAAGGGGGAGGCAAAGGAGCCTGCCAGAGTAGTCCTCAGCATTTGTGCCATGGCTGTCGCTGTCTTGCAGTGGGCCCACTGTAACTGCTTAGAAATACTCATCTGGTGGCAGGTATCAGGATGGGCTGGGCTGTGTGCCCCAGGGGTGATATCTCAGGCCAATTGTACATGCAGCACTTTAGACTTACCTAAGTCCTCTTCCAAAAGTGGGCACTGTCCTAGGCTGTCCAAGGAGACGATGAAGGTTGCCCTGGGTTCTTTCTCTGTCCTGCTTGAGGCCTGATGGCTGGATACACCCCTGTAAACCTCTCTTTCCTTTGGTGATGTGGCTGGCACAAGCTAGCCAGAGAGACTCAGGGTGAGCACCAGGGCCAGGCTGTAGTTCTGCATGGGTCCCTGTATTGGACCCACCTTGTGGTGCCTCCTGAAAACATGTCCATGTCCCCATCCGAAGGAGAGGCACTGGCCCAGTCTGGACAGGTAGACCCATGGAGGGTGCCATGGGCTCGGGTGCTGTCACTCTTGGGTCCTGGTTAGTAGGGGCACCTTCTGTAGAGTTCCTATGACTTTTTGTGAAGACCAGGGCTGAACTGCAGTTGCTGGATGTGTTCCCTGCCCCCTATTTTTTATTGGTTTCCCTCTGGAGGAGGCAACAGGCTCTAGCTGCCCAGGGAGGACTAGGAATATTATTCTCAGCCTGCCATGGTCACATGTGGGCCTTATGTGCTACGTGTGCCTCTGGAAAATGTTCTCAGCTCCCCCTTTAGAGGGAGGCAGTGGCCAGGCAGGCTAGGGACCACTGTGGAGGGTTCAGCTGCAGTCCTATGTGGGGCTGGGTCAACATGTACTTCTGTTTTTGTTTTGACTATCTTAAATTGCTTAGTATGTAATACTTTTACAAACTTATATTAGCAGTAATGATGGAGATGGAGAGTATTGCGACTTCTCCAAGCTGCACGGTAAGAATCAGCAATAGTGTGGTGGGACTCGTGGCCCTTACCGAGGCCACGGCCCTCAGCCTGCAGATGGCAGCTCTGTTATCTGCCTGTGCTTGTGGACTACTTTGGTGATCCTTTGGGTATTAGCATTCCTTCTGATAGCCTTATGGAATGGATCAATGAGGATAACCTCAAAAAATTTGTATGTGGAATCTTCACTAACCCAGTAAAAACTGAGGACTCTCAGAGCCCCACAGTGGTGTCCAGCCTGCTCCTTGGCAACAGGCGGAAGGCTTTGAGCAAATGTCATCTGGTTAACAATATGATGGACTGGGGGGGCGGGCTCCACCCACAGGGCACCCCCGGCCACCATGGATGAGAATAAGTCTACCAAGACATGATCTGCTTGGGGAGGAAAGGTGGCTGATCTCTCAAGGGAGAAGGGCCAAGAGCCTCTTCCTCAATGGCTTTTATTAGGTTCACTTTACACAGGAATACAGGTAAAGCTCATTAATCATTGTCAGGTGGTAAGGATCAAATAATAGATAACATACAAAGAACTCTGAGGCCTTATTCTGAGTCAGGGTCTGTCAGCTAAAGGGCTACAAAACTTTGGGAAACAAACTAATTTCCTGCTCGAACTCTTATCATGTAATTGAGAGCATTCCTAACAAAGCAGGTTTCACAGGATTTTATATATGCTTTCTCAGGCTTTCTCAGGCCTGATCACCTGGGGAGCCTGCCCTTTCCAGCTCAGGGCTGCACTGCCCTCTGTCATTATTTCAGGCTTAAGTCAGGCAGAGTCAGCAAGGCAGCCAAGAGATTAGGAAACTTCTCGCAGACAGAATGAGGACTCAGGCTATGTCAGGATAGCTGAGGGGCAAGGGTCCATCACCCCCTTATGCTGTAGCCCCCCCAAGTCCTTCCTTGAGGGCCTCCCATGTGATCGTGCCTGCCTTAGGTAACCCCTCCCTTGAGGAATCTTACCTGTAATTGACTAACCAATCAAGCATTGGGGGGAAGTTATGGATGAAGTAAAAGGAGCAGAAGCAGCGCTCCTGCCAGGGAGATAAGCTTTGTCTCCTTAGTGGCTTACAGTCTGAAGGTCGCTCACTCAGCCTTAGCTATGGGGGCGTTACAGCTCCTGAAACCAGGCAGGGCTGTTCCCCAAAATACAGCCTTGCCGTAGGTAGCACCCTTAGGAACAGGGCCTCTGTGGCCTCCACAGCACACCCCAATCCTGTATATGAGGTCTGTCTGAAAAAATGTCCAGCCATTGTTAACATAATGAGAAGAGTTTGCGTGACATTCATGTAACCTGGCAGCCAAGGAGAGTGGGCTGGAATGCGCATGTGTGAACAATGACAACTTCACTGTACTAGTCAGTGGGGGCAGTAGATGCCACTGAGTGAGCTTGTGTACTGTGTGGTTGTTGCACTCAAAATGGTTGAGTGAGTAGAACAATGAATCTGTGTCAAATTTTGTGTTAAGCTTGAATATTCCTCCATGGAAATCTTTGGCTGATTCAGAAGGCTGCAGCTATGGGCAACTGGTGATTGGCAGCTTCATCATGACAGTGTGCCTGCTTGTCTTGAGCAGAATTTTTTGGCAAAACATCAAATCACCCAGAGGACTCAGCTCCCTACAGCCCAGATTTGGTGCCCTGTAATTTCTTGCTTTTCTCAAAACTAAAATCACCTTTGAAAGGGAAGAGATTTCAGACTGTTAATGAGATTCAGGAAAATATGGTGGGGCAGCTGATGGTGATTGGGAGAACTGTGTGAGGTTCCAAGATGCCTACTTTGAAGGGGACTGAAGTGTCATTGTCCTACATACAGTATTTCTTGTATCTTGTATCTTATTTAATAAATGTCTCTACTTTTCATATTACATGGCTGGATACCTTCTGGGGAGACCTTGTATGACATAACCTTGATTGGCCTTGTATTCCAGCCTGCTGTGCTTTATCAGTTGGGTAGGGTGGGGGGCCCTGTGGGGCACAGAGAGCTCTGGTGGTACTGCCAGCAGTGCATCTGGAGAAGAATGCACATTACATCAGACTGCTTCCTCCATAGCTTCTAGATGTACTTGTGAGTGCCCGTCTTGGCTTACCTGATGGCTGTGGCCAGATAGTTCCTGAGAATATATATATATTCTTGTTGAAGATTTTATTTATTTATTTATAGAGAGAGGGGAAGGGAGAGAGGAAGAGAGGGAGAGGAACACCGTGTATGGGAGATACGTTGATTGGTTGCCTCTTGCAGACCCTGCAACTGGGGACCTGGCTTGCAACCCAGGCATGTGCCCTGACCAGGAATTGAACCAGAGACCTATTGGTTCACAGGCTGGTGCTCAATCCACTGAGCCACACCACCAAGGCTCCTGAGAATATTGTTAAGCTCTATTGGGAGGGGGAGGCTAAGTTGGGATGGCCTCGGAGGCCAGTGGATGGCCCCCCAGCTCTGCCCAGCTCCACATGGTGCCCAGCCTTTGGGGGCACCTCCTGAAAAGTGTCTTAAGTCCCTCTCTAGAGGCAGAAATCAGCCCCAGCCATTAAAGTAGTTGTATGGACGGTGCCCCGGACTCACCAGGCCACCCCAGCTACTGTGGCCCAAGATACATTGAGTGAGACCCAGTAGAGGTGGCATCTGGGAATGCAGGTTGGTCCAGGGTGTGCTGGTTGTTGGCTCCACTAAGTGGCTGCTTTGACATCATTCCCTCGGAGCTGGGCAGCTGCCAGCATGGGACGGGATCTGGCTCCAACTCAAGGAGGATTCCCAGGAGTGTCAGCAATGTTGTCCTGGTTGCAACACATGCCACCTCCAAATGGGCTCCTCTGAGATTCTTACCGCAGTGCGGTGGAGCACAGCACCCAGGAACTGTATGGGTGGGGGTGTTGACTGGCACATGCAAGTCCCCTGTGCCCATGGGGACTGACTTGGGCCTTTGCAGGTGGCTGGGGTAGGGTGTCCTGGACTTGGCTGTATTCCTACCTGATGCCCAGTTGTCCCGAGCCTGAGAAATTTTCTAGATTTCCTTCGTGGAGCCCAATTGGGGCCAGGGAAGCCTGGGAGCACCCCTCGCCTGGCTGCAGTCCCACACAGGGCACTGTCATTGGATGTGTGTCCTGAATATTTGTCCTTCCTAGGAGGGGACAGGGAGGCCCAGGGAGGGCACCCCAAGCCCAGCTGTAGTGACACTGGAGTCTATTCTTGGACTCTCACCACAAACCTCTGTGTGTGTCCCTCCAGTGGCAGGGATCATCCTGGGCCAAACAAGGGTGAAGTGGTGGGTGCCCTGGACTTGGTCATGGTCCACAGAGGGCACTAGGTCTTCTCAAGAACCTAAAACATGATTCCAATTCCCCTTGGGGTGGGGGTGGGGCACTGGCCCTGGGTGGTCAGGGAGGTTCAGTAAGATGCCCTGGAGGCTCCATTCTGGTGTGGGCCTCCCAGAGGGTTTTCAAAGTCTTCTATGGGAGGCTGAATCCTTAGGGGGCTGCAAGGGAGGCCTGAGGAGGTTGCTTCTGGAAGGAAATTCACTGACCCCTAGTCATCGCCTGCACCAGCTGAAATGCCTCTTGAGGGAAAGAAGGTCCTGGGGTCAGCTCTCCACCAGGACATGCCCCTCCGGAAAACTTTTCCAAGTCTGTCTCAGCAGTAATAAGCCAGCCAGATAGGGAGGACCTTAGGCTGTGTTGGGTGGGCCCCCAGGTGGGGCCAGTAGATAGAAGCACTCCAAAAACATTTATATGTCCCCCTACACAGGCTGTGCCCAGCCCTGGCTGCCCATGGAGGCTGGAGAAAGCAACACTGTCTTGGTCATAGTCTCTCATGTGTGGTCTGATTGCCATTCATCACCTGAAAATGTTTCTAAGTTCCTCTCAAGAAGGGCTCATCAGTGTGGGCTGGTGAGGGACACCTAAAGAGGGGCCTGGGCCTGGCTGTATTCACATGTGGGGCCTGTTTGATGAATGTACTGCATCGAAAAATTTTAAAGTGTCCTTTGGGAGGTATCCTTCAGGGACTGGCCAGCAGAAATAAAGGCCCAAGAAAGGTACCCGGCCTAGATGCGATCCTTCGTGGGGTGAGCTCTCTGGCTGCCCCTTCCGGAAAGTTTGCTAAGTCTCCTTCTGGAGGGTGGAGCCCTGGGTCCTCCAGGATGCACAGGGGATAGGAGATAACCTTCTAAGCCAGTCGTGAAGAACCAGCTTGTCCAGTCAGCGACAATGAGAAGACACCCAGGTCTGGCTGCAGTGCTGCAATAGATCACAGTTGTCATATATGCCTCCTGAAAATGTTTCCAAGTCTCCTTCCTGTAGGGGAGGCACTGCCCTGGGCCAGTAAAGAACAGATTGTAAAGGCATCCTGGACATGGCTGTGGTCCTTCGAGGGGCTTGGTTGTTGGAGGGGCCCCCCAAATGTTTTTAAGTCTCCATCAGTGGGGGAGTCAGCCCTTGTTGCCAGGTCCTACATTGGCTCTTGTTATCTGATTCAGCTCCTAAAGACATTTCCAAGGTCTAGGCAGCCTGGCAGGCTTACAGAGGGTACCTGAGCCAGGACTCCATTTGCTGTGGGTCATGGTCACAGAGAGTACCTCCCAAAAGTTTTCTGAGTCCTCCTTTGGAAGCTGGAACTGAACAGGAAGGCCCAAGGAGAGGGACCCCACCTAGCCATGGTCCCATGTATGTTCCAAAGTTTTTAAGTAATACCTGCCCCCCACCCCCACCCAGTCCCTAGCCTGGGCCTGCTAGGGACACCATGGGAGAACTCACTGGTCTTGGCCATTGTCCTTTGTGAGGGCTGATCATCCAATATGCTTTCTGAAGACTTTAAAAAATCTCCTTCAAGTCTTGGGCACAGGCCATGTCTAGCCAAGGAGGCCTGGAGGGTGCTCTGGGCATGGCAGTGGTCCCACGTGGGTTTCATTCACTGGGGACATCTCTCAAAATGTTTTCTAAGTACCCTCTGGAAGGCATCCAGAGCCAGAGTGTGGCCCTTTGTGAGATCCGTATTAGTTTGCTAGGGCTGTGTAACAAAGTACAGCTGACCTTTGAACAACATGGGTTTGGACTGTGCAGGTCCGCTTATACACAGAGTTTTTAAAAAATATTTTATTTGTTTATTTTCAGAGAGAGGGGAAGAGGGGGATAATAAGAGGGAGAGAAACATCAGTGTGTGAGAGATACGTCAATCTGTTGCCTCTCCCATGCCCCCAACTGGGGACCTGGCCCACAACCTAGGCATGTGCTTTGACTGGGAATCAAACCAGCAATCTTTAGGTTCACAGACCAGCACTCAGTCCACTGAGCCACACCAGCCAGGACCAGATTTTTTTCAATAATACTGTAAGTGTATTTTTTTCCTTAAGATTTTCTTTTTTCAAGATTTTATTTATTTCCAGAGAGGGGGGAAGGGGTGGGGGAGAGAGAGGAGAGAAACATCAATGTGTGGTTGCCTCTTGCACACCCTTAACTAGGGACTTGGCCAACAACCCAGGCACGTGCCCTGATTGGGAATGGAACCAGTGGCCCTTTGGTTCGCCGGCTGGCAATCAATCCACTGAGCCACACCAGCCAGGGTTCTTCCTTAAGATTTTCATAACATTTTCTTTCCTGTAGCTCACTTAATTGTAAGAATATAGTATATAACATATATAACATATAAAATATGTGCTCATCAACTGTCTATGTTATCAGTAAGGCTTCCGGTGAACAGTAGGCTGTTAGAAATTTTGGAGTGTCAAAAGTTATACATGGAGTTTAGACTGTGCAGAGAATCAATTCCCCTAACCTGTGTTGTTCAGGGGTCAGCTGTACCCCAAACTGGGCCACTTAGACAACAGAAATTAGTTCTGGAGACTAGAAGTGTAAGGTCAGCATGTCGGCAGGGTTGGTTTCTTCTGGAGTCTGTGAGTGAGAATCTGTCTCAGGCCTCTCTCCTGGCTGCTAGTGGTTTGCTGGCAATCTTTGTTTTTTCTTGGCTGGTAGATGTATGACCCCAGTCTTTTTTGTTTTTTTATCCTCACCTGAGACCATTTTTTTCCATTGCTTTCAGAGAGAGAGGAAGGGAGACAAGAGGAAGGGAGAGAGAGACATCGATGTGTGAGAAAAACATTGATTGGTTGCACCTTTCCCTGGAATTGAACCCACAACCCTTTGGTTACAGGACAACACTCCAACTAACTGAGCCACACCAATCAGGGCTTTTTCTTTTCTTTTTTTTTGTTTTTAACTTTTTTGTTGAATTTATTGGGGTGATGTTGGTTAATACAATTATATAAGTTTCAGGTGGACAATTCTATAAAACATCATCTGTATATCGCAGTGTGTGTTCACCACCCCAAACACAGACTTTACGTTCATCTCCACATGGGCTGCTCCTTGTGAGTGAATCTGTCCAAATTTCCCCTTTTTATAAAGACACCAGTCATAATGGATTAGGATTGACCCCAATGACCTCATCTTAACCAATTACATCTGCGATGCCCCTATTTCCAAATGAGATCACGTTCTCAATCACTGAGGGTTAAAACTTGAACATGTGAATTTTAGGGTGACACAATTCAACTCATAACAGGTTCCAAGCATTAGGAGTACTGCTCCACTCCTGCCACTTTACTTTACTTTTAGGTGTAAAGTTTTCTTAGTTTTCTACCAGAAGTTGAGACTGGCTTGGGTCAGACAGAGAGGCTTGTGAAGAGCCTTCTGGACACCTGATGTCTTCGGGGTCCCATTTTTAGGATATGACTTCGCCAAATATTTTTGAGCTCCTTTTTAAAGGGGAGGACCAGTCCAGGCTGAGAGGGAAGCCCAGGAAGATCACCTTAGGACCAGAAGTGGTACTGATTGGTGCTTGGCTGTAGAACGTACTGTACCCCCCCCCGCCCCCCCCCGCCCAAATGGTTTTAACTCCCTCTTGTGGTGTTTTTTTGGAGTGTCTCCAACTACCAGGCTCTACATGAGACTGTGGTTGATCTCACAGGATCCTCCCTGAAATTCCCTGGTTGCTGGAAGTGCCTGCACATTTTTCCAAGTCTTTTCCATCTATGTGTCTATCCTTATGCCAGTGCCACACTGTTTTGATTGCTGGAGCTTTGAATAAGTTTTTAAATCAGAAAGTGTAAGAGCTCCAACTTTGTTTTTCTCTTTATAGATTGTTTTGACTATTTGGGATACCTAGAGATTCCATATGAATTTAAGAATGGATTTTTTTTCTATTTCAGCAAAAAACATTGTTGGGATTGCATTGAATCTGTAGATCAATTTGAACAGTATTGACATCTTAACATTAAGCCTCCCAATACATGAACACAGGATGTCTTTCCATTTATCAGAACCACCCTCAATTTCCTTCAGCTACATTTGTAGTTTTCAGTCTACAAGTCTTTTGCCTCCTTGGTTAAGTTTCTTCCTAAGTATGTTACTCATTGATGGTATTGTAAATTGAGTTGTTTTTTAAAATTCCCTGTTGAATTAATTGTTCATTGTTAGTGTATACAAAATACAACTGATTGTTGTGTTGATTTTGAATCCTGCAAATTTGCTGAATTCATTCATTCTAAGAGTTTTTTTTTTTTGTGCAATCTTTAGAATTTTCTACATATAAGATCATCTGTGAATAGAAAAAATTTTACATTTTCTTTTCCAGTTTGACTGCCTTTCACTTCTTTTTCTTGCATAATTGCTCTAACTAGGACTTCTAGTATTATAGTGAGTACAACTGGTGAAAGAGGCATCCTTGTTTTGTTCCTGACCTCAGAGAAAAAGCTTTTAGTCTTTCATAACTGAGTATGATGTTTGTTGTGGTTTTTCCGCAGATAGGCTTTATTATGTTGAAGTAGTTTCCTTTTATTCCTGGTTTATTATTACTTTAATCATGAAAGAGTGTTGATGCATTTTCTGCATCAATTAAGATGCTCATGGCCCTGGCTGGTGTGGCTCAGTGGATTGAGTGCCGGCCTGTGAATCAAAGGGTCGCTGGTTTGATTCCCAGTCTAGGGAACATGCCTGGGTTGTGGGCCAGGTCCCTAGTTAAGGGTGTGCAAGAGACAACCACACATTGATGTTTCTCTCCTCCTCTTTCTCCCTCCCTTCCCCTCTCTAAAAAAAAATAAATAAAATTAAAGAAAAAAGATGATCATGTGCTAATGGGGTGTATTACACTGATAAAAGGAAAAGTTTTCAGTTCTTCACTGTTTTATTTATTTAAGCCTCATGCAGATTTCACCCTCTGCCTTGTAGAATGCTGAAAATGGTGGTTAATAAGGAAAAAGATGAAAGATTTTTTTTAATAAGAAATCAATGGTCTTGAAATCATAATATGTTTCATCTGTATAACATTCCTATTATTTCTCTGCATGTTGAGGATCCTGATATTAGAGAGAAATAAGATGTAATGTGATCATAGTAACAGGGTATAAGAAATTTCCATGTGTTTATTTTGCTGTTAAGTTTATGAGAAAGTAAGTATGGACAGTGAGTTTGTGATGATCAGTCATAGAATACATGTTAGGAGACAATAGTATTACTTGTAACCTTCCTATAAATGGGGTCTGGGCATCCAGTGCTGTCAGTCTCACGCATGCTACTCTACGCATATTTGGGATGTTTTAGGACTTGGTGGCCTTTGAGGATGTGGCTGTGAACTTCGGTCTGGAGAGACACCCTATGAATGTAAGGAATGTGGAAAAGGCTTCGTCACACAGTTTTTCAAAGACACGACAGTGCACACTGGAGAGAAACCATACAAATGTGCAGAATGTGGGAAAGGCCTTATTTACCCTAGTTCCTTTCAAAAGCATCAAAAAGCATCATTGCCTTTCGTTGTCACCCACAGACCATTTTCAGCTCGTCATTTCTCGGCTCAAGCCTACTTGTGCCTGCTCACTTGGAAACACCCTCAGAAATTCACACATCTCCCACTCTGGAAAATTTTTCTGAGTGGGGCTGTGAGTTGAGATTGTGGTAGAAGCATTGGCAGAACGTATGTCAGGGGCACGTTCCCTTTGGCTACAGTAATCCCAGCTGTCGCATATTTGTCAGATGTACTGGCTTACTTAACACAACATTTAAATACTGGCTGACTGTGAATGCAGAAACAAATGGCTCCAGAGTTTGTTTCTGTTTCAGTGACAAAAATGTTCAAAATTTGTGGTGCTGATGTAATGTATCTGTGAATATATAAAAAACAATGAATTGTACCCATTAATGAAATGTATTCCATCGCAATAAAGCTATTTAAATATATAAATGTACTTGGGGTTTTGAATCAATGTGTTTAGTAGTTAAGAGTTTACAGGTATGTCCTATATTTCTAAAACCTTTATTCTTTTTTCTCATATTGGTAATAATTGGAATTCCGTTGCCTTAGGGATATCATAGCTGTTTACATTTCAAAATCTCTACGCACACGCTCAAGAACTATCTAAAATAAATTTCCTTGTATGGTAAAATATACACTTGAGAGTTACACTGAACACACCTTACAATTTATAGTTGGTGCCCAGGCAAGTGCTTCCGGGTTCAAACTTCCCAGCAGCGTCACGACCTAGGGAAGGCCACGGGACTCCAGCTAAAGTACCACGTGTGGAGGTGGAGAAGGGTCGTGAAGCCTCAACGGCGTCAACAAAGATAAAAACGTAGCCAGACTCCATTTTGATGGAGGTCATTTTTCAATGGGTTTGTAAACAAGGAATACGGTTCTATGGGTGGCAGTCTATGCCAACCCCTGACGGAGGGAATACCTCTGATTCTCAGGTCCCCCGGCTGCCCTGGTCCGGGGCGTCCCTCCTGCTGAGGACAACGGCGTCGTTCCGCCTAGAAACTGAGTCTGGAACTCCCTGCGCACACGTGTGCTCCACGTTCACAGAGACCTGCCGGAAATACCACCGTCACTCGGACAGGCCACACCCACTTGCTAAAGCAGTTTCCGCGGCCAGCTGATCTCCCCTGGGTGTCACTCAGGAAACTGGTGGGCAGGTCCTTGTGAACTGTCCAATCAGGGGCGCAGCAGCCCGGCGAGGCTCAGCCAACCTCTTGGATGCTCCAGGGGGCGCTCCTTAGTCGTCCACCGTTATTCGTCCAGATTGGTCCCGTTGTGAAAGTCAAGCCGGGGGAGCCGTAGGGACGACGCCGGGGTACCCCAGAAACCGGGAAGTGGTGAGTGTGCGGGGCCGGGTGTCCCGGGACAGGGACGCGGGACTGACTGGGTCCGGCTGTAGCGTGGTCTGGCCTCCCCGCGGTCAGTCCAAAGTCTGAGGACCGGAGTCCCGCGGGGGCGCCGTGCCAACCTCAGTCCCCTCCGGCACGGAGCGTCCTGTACCGTCACTGCGCGGGTGACTCTGGCCCCGAACTGTCTTGGCGGTTCTGTGTCCCCAGCCCCGTATCTCCCAAATGTGCGGGGACCACAGAGAGGGTCATAGTGGACAGTCTTGACTCGGTCTGCGAGGTTTGTGAGTGGGAGCAGCTGTGGTCTCTGTGTTCCTCAGCCCTCCATTCTCCACGGGGCATCTTTTTCTTCTGAGTTTTCAAATTGTTTTGGGTAGCAAGGTCTCAAATCCATTACCCTGGCCCCCCAGCCCCCCTTTTCTTCAAAGGAGCAATAAATTTCTGAATTTCTAGATCCCTCCCGCGTTCTTTTTAAAGATTTTATTTATTTTTAGAGAGAGGGAAAGGGCGGGAGAAAGAAAAAAGAGAAACATTGATGTGAGAGAGAAACATCGTTTGGCTATCTCTCCAACGCGCCCCAAGCTGGGAGGAACCTGCAACCCAGGCGCGAGCCCTGACCAGGAATGGAACCCGGGGTCTTTCGTTGGGCAGGAAGACGCCAACCAACTGAGCCTGCCCGCCAGTCAGGGCCCTCCCGCGTTCTTAAACGCCAGCTTGCCTTCTCTGATTCACAGCATCATTATCAATTATCCACAGAGCCACGGATGGCTCTTTTTAAATATGTATGTATGTGGATATTTTACATGATAGGAAAGCCGAGAATAACCAGTTTGACAAAAACTTGAAATCAGTTGCTTGAAATCCAGCACCTCTCCTCCCAGGACCCTCCCTGGGCACAGACATCCTATGCGAAGTCCTTTGGGTGGAGGTTCCTCTTTGGAAAGTTTCCTGGGTGTTTTGTCCTGTGAGAATCGCCCTTCTTGGGTTTGTCACCTGAAAAGACTTGTGGACTACTCCTTTTTCAATACAGGTAAAATATGTTGAATGTTCTAGTAGTGCATATATTTGTGTACAATAGAATAATTCTTTCACTCTTTCTTCCACTGAGCATGTGTATTAAGTTTTCGAGATTTGTTTTTTCACTTTGGGTGATTTCAAATAAAATTCCAGATACAGATTTGCAGAGCATTTGTGTTCAACTATGATTATTTACAAATCAATTATTTTTCCTCTAAATAGAGACCACTGACATCTTTTTCTGGGAAAAAAAAAGATATTAGGGATTTTCTAATTGAACTAGTGAAAGACTCCTTTTCTTCCTTTTCATATAAATGCTGGGTTTATGTGATTTTGGTGGATTGTTCAAACATTGGATTTTTGACATTTTAAATATCTGTGGTGGCCCAAGCAAGTCCAGTAGGGAACAAGAACCCTGTGGTCAGTGACTTGGGCTAAGGCCCCCCCTGAGCCTGCAGGGGCAAGTGCTTGAAGGTCCAGTGGATCTTCTTGGGGAGCCTCCCCCTGCAGGTGTCCTACCTGCTCACAACCCCCATGGAAGGAGCCTGCACACTGAGAAGCCGCTCCACTGGGGAGCTGAGGGCGCATGTGCACATACGGGAGGGGGATGATGCTCTTTCTGAGCTTTTAGTTGCAGTTCCCTTTGCCCTGTTTGTAGCCATAGGATGGAGTTTTATGTCCACAATATAGGTGCACTTGGAGTGTAATTGGTGCACATTGAGCGACTGTATTTCCAATCACTCCCTCCCTGTCCCTTTTAACATTGGTGTCATTCATTTCATTTATCTGTAAGCTATAATAACTAAATACATTGTTACTATCATGACTTTGAACATAGTGTTATCTGTCAGATTAAATAACAAAAACAATTCATTTCACATTCATTTATTCTTTCTCTAACACTCTACCTTTATCATTATCTTTTTCCTGACACATTTGTTTTAACATTTCTTACAAAGCTGGTATACTGGTGACAAATTCCCTAATTTTTGTTTGTGTCAGAAATTCTCATTTCTTCCTCATGTTTGAAAGATAATTTTCTCTGCACAGAATTCTGTTTGGCTGGTATTTCAACTCTATTTCAGAGACTGTCTTCCTGTTTGCATAGTTTCTGAAAAGAAGTCTGATTTTGTTCTTATCCTTGCTTCTCTATAACTAAGGTCCTCCTCTGCCCCCCCCCCCGCCGCTTTCAAGATGTTCTCTTTGTCTTTGATTTTTCTCAAGTTTAAATATGATATTTCTAGTTCGTTTTTTTGTTTGTATCTTGTTTGGTGAATTCTGAGCTTCCTGGGTTTGTTGGTTTGGTGTCTATAGTTAATTTTGGGAAACTGAGCCATCATTGCTTCACTTATTTACTGTTTTAAAGTTTTTATTCTCCTTCATGTATTCCCATTATGTGTATGTTGCACCTTTGTAATTGTCCCAAAGTTATTGGGTTTCTGCCTCATCTTTTTTGTTCTTTTCATTTCTGTGCATTCGTTTTGGAAGGCTGTGTGCACATTTCCCCAAGCTCACCGATTCCTTCTTCACGTTTCCTCTGTATCCATGAGCTGCCGCTGCCCCACCCCGAGTAGTTCTTCATTTGTGTTTTGTTTTAGCATCCTTCTTCCTTCCTTTTCCCTTTCCTTCCCTCCCTCCCTTCTGATTTTATAATTTATTTTTAGAGAGAGGGGAAGGGAGGGATCCCTTAAAGAAAAAGAGAAAACACCATGTGTGAGGGATTTATCAGTTGCCTCTCGTATGCGCCCAACTGGTGGTCTGGCCCACAACCCAGGCATGCACTCTGACCAGGAATCAACCAGCGACCTTACAGTTTGCCGCAGGACACCCAACCTACTGAACCACACCCGTCAGGGCTTAACATTTTTTTTTTTTTAAAGATCTTTATTTATTTATCTTTAGATGGGAAGGGTAGGAGAGAGGGAGAGGGAGAGAAATATCAATGTATGGTTGCCTCTTGTGTGTCCCATGCTGGGAACTGGCCTGCAACCCAGGCATGTGCCCTGACTGGGAATCGAACCGTGATCCTCTGGTTCACAGGCCCGCGCTCAATCCACTGAGCTACACCAGCCAGGGCACATTTTTTGTTTTTGCTTACCTTTTCCATTTTGTGATTTCTTAGGGTTTCCATCTCTGCTTACTTGACCTGTCTGTCCTCACATGTTGTCCACTACTTCCGTTAGAGTGCTTGCACATTAATTGTGGTTGCTTTATGTTTCTGGCCTGATAATTCCAATATATCTGCTGCATCTGAATTACATTCTTTTGCTCGTTTTGTCTCTTTGCACTGTGTTTTAATTTTTAGCATGCCTTTTACTTTTTTGTCGAATGCTGGACATGATGTGCTGTGAAAAATGAACTGAGGTAGATAGGTAGGCCTTTAGTTCGAGGTTTTATGTTTATCTGACTAGGGGGTTAAGCTGTGTTTACTCTTTGTTGTATCAGAGGCTAAAATATCCTCAGGTGTCCTTGATTTTTTGTCTCTGCGTCATCTTTAGGGTTCTACAGAGGCTTCTTACGTAAGTTCTGACACTGCAGCCCTTACAGGGTGTGTGCACTGTGCTCCACCTGGAGTGCTGTCCCTGGACAGTGGGTGGAGAGGCAGCGTTCTGCAGCCTATGATTTCGGTTCATATTTTAATGAGCCTGTGCCCTGGGCTGTGGCCTTCTGTGGTACAACGAGAAAGATGTCAGATCTTTGTCCATGGTTCCTAGCAAAGACCTCCTTAAAACCCTTGGACTATTAGAGTGACAAGGGTGATAGAAGCAACTTAGGTTCTAATGAGATGACTGTTCACAGGCCCCTCATTGGCTTCAAGATGGGTTATTCACTGCTGGTCAGTGACTTTATTAGTCATGCCTGGGTAAGGAAACCCCATCTGAACTCCTAACTATAGGATTCAGAGATCCAACTGGTGGACACATCAGTGTGCTGGGTAGGTGTCATGCCTGGACAGCACATGAAGCTCCTACTCTGCACCCTCCTTTGCCCTGAGCACCCTTTCCATTTGGCTGATCCTGACTTGTGTTTTACAATAATCTGATAATAATACGCAAAGCACTGTTGTTAGTTCCAATAGTAGTTTTAGCAAATTAACAAACATGAGGGCGTGTCCTGGGAACCTCTATATTTGTAGCTAACAATGGAGAAATGTGTATGGTCTGAGCCACCACTTGCAGCTGGCATCTGACATGTGGGCAGTGTGTGGGGCTGAGCCCTTAACCTGTGGAGTCTGTTGTTAACTCTGGTTGGTGGTAGAATTGGATGGTAGGCCACCCGGTTGGTGTCAGGGAGGTGAAGAAATGGTTTGGAAATCACAGCACATATTTCCTGGCAGGAGGAAAATATATCCTGTGACCACCCCACAGGTGTTTCTGAGTCTGCGCCCCCAGCCTCAAGGTAGGTCAGGCAGAGTGGCTGGGGGGGGCATAAGCTGGCAGTTTCCCTCCCCAGATCAGTCAGGCTCTGGTGAAACGGAACCTTTGAGGACAGGCCTTGTTAAGAAGAGCAGAATATTGTGGAGACTGCCCTCCCCCTCACCAAGATGCCAATCACAAGTAGTAGGTCTGCAGGTTACTCACAACTTCTGACTTGGCTACAAATCAGAGGTTCCTATAACCCCCTCCTTGGGTTTAATTTCCTAGCATGCTCACAGAGCTCAGGGAAACACTTGTTTACCAGTTTATCAAAGGATATAGATGAGTAGATAGATGAAGAGATACTTAGGATGAGGTCTAGGAAGGAGGTCTGAGGGGAATGCTGAAGCAACATCTGGCTGTAAGCTGTTCCCAAATTAAAGTAGAACGTGTTCCCTTTTGGGCACTGTTGTCTTGTCACAGCTCCTTCTCAAGGTGGATACCAAAGCGTGCGAGGGGAGTTCCAGAGTCAGTTTCCAGGTAGGGCAGTACCCTTGTCTAGAGCAGGAGTGGTGCCCAGGCCAACCCGGAATAGGAAGGCTGGTGTCCTTCTGGGTCAGGGTCTGAGGATAAAGCTGCAAGGCCACTCCTGGAACTGTGACCCTTGTTGACACGCACACAACCTATGTGTGGTAGAGTCTGGCTCCATTTCAGTTAGACTTTGTGAAGAAATGGTATTATTCCTCTGAATGTGCTATAGAATTTTATAGTGAAGACATTTTGGCCTGGGCTTTTCCTTATGGATAGTTTTTTTCATTACTAATTCAGCCACTTTTACTTGTTATAGTTATATTCAGATTTTCTATTTTCTTAAGTTAGTTTTGATAGATTTTTGTCTTTCTAGGAATTTGTCCACTTCATGTAAGTGTTCTACTTTGTGGTGTATGAATGTTCACGTGTTCCTTTATAATGATGATGATTATTTTTAAAGATTTTATTTATTTTTAGAGAGAGGGGAAGGGAAAGAGAAAGAGAGGGGGAGAAACATCAATGTGTGGTTGCCTCCCACATGGCCCCCACTGTGGACCTGGCCTGCAACCCAGGCATGTGCCCTGACTGGGAATTGAACTGGTGACCCTTTGCTTCACAGTCTGGTGCTCAATCCACTGAGCCATACCAGCCAGGGCATATATATTTTAACTGAGGTGAATATATTTCATATATTTTATGAAAAAAATGTCCCATATAGCATAGGGAATATTTCCATGTTTCGGTAAGAACTATTATGATTACCACAGACAGAATTTAGTTCATCTCCTCAAGGCATCTCATACATAGGAGCATTTTCCTTGACTACTAATCCCATCACTTGATACAAGCCCAAGACCTTTTGTGCACCTTCTTAGTGATCCAGCCCATGACCATTTACGGTTTGTGGTCATCCTTACCACAATTCGTTACACCCCTCTCTTTGAGGCTAGGTGTGATCCTATAGTTTCTGGCAAGAAGGCACCAACAAAACCATGATGTAAGTTTTTAATTAAGAATTAAAGAGAGGTTAAACACAAACATTTTTAACTATAGGAAAATAAAAAAAATAAAACTTGCCTGAAGAAAAATATACATGATAACATTGATTCACCATGTACAATGATTAACTGGACAGAAATCACAAAATTGGTCTAAAAATCCACAATTGCAATGGGATGTTTTAATATAGCCTATCAGGAAGTGGAAAATATAATATTTGTTAGTGCACAAAACATCTACAGAAGCATTTGTTTGACAAAAAAAAAAAAAAAAAAAAAACAGTTTTAAATCACACACAAACGTAACAAAACGTACTGAGGACTTATGTTCGGCTGTGAGTAATTGGAAATACCCACGATCTGGCTGACATGAGGAAGGTGCCACTGCTCATATGGAGGCACTGTGTCAGAGCAGTCACTGCATGTGCAGCAGAGGGACCGACTCCCATGTGGTTCTGATGGCACCACTGCAGCTGTTGTGGTAGAATCAGGTACATGGTTACTAACAATGTTAACAGAATGAAATGTTTGCTATATAAATTAGACCTTACTCAAATACTGTCTAGAGAAGAAGGCAGTCAGCGTTTCAGAGAACATTTTCAAACATGACAGTCTAAATTGGTTGCATGAAGGCTTGTAGTAAAGTCCAAATTGATGGATCTTTGCTGTGGATCTTGTGGAGGCCATCTGTGGAAACCTACAGCTTTGAGAAAGTGAAAGTCATGTAGTTGGTGGTAGTACTGAGGATGCCTTTGACTGGCAGGACAAAGAATCAGGAAAATGGGTTGGAAGCAGGTATATATGAGAATCAGTGCATCTGTCTCTCTGTGCTTTGTGGCTCAATCACTAAGGCCCTCCAAATCTCATGCGAATGAGGTTGTTAATGAATTTTAACACAGACCCATAAAAAACCCAGAAAATGTTCTAGAAAATGTAGGTCACTACATTATACTACATGTGGACGTAACATATTTCAGGAGATCTATTTCCAATTCGACATTTTATTGTCCTCTCACTGGTCTCTTTTTTTGTTTCTTTCCTTTTTTTAAAAAATTTTTATATATTTTTTTTACAAATTAAAGGCTTATTGGTATACCAAAGTTAAAGTTATTACAAAAATGAATCAAAGTTTAAGTGTTAAAAAACACTTAGGAAAGAAGCTAAAAGTGTGATTTTATTTAATTTCGTAGACTTGAAGCACTGTGAGAGCAGTGACCACCTTAGTTATGCTCACTGTTGGAAGCCCAGTGTCTAGCTCAGGCACTCAGTAGGTGCTCAGTATGAACAGAGGTATGGTGAGACCACTGGGTGACTTCAGTGAGACCATATAATCATTCTGATTGTTTTATGGGTAACAAATACCTTAAATGGTGACATCAGAGTACTGCAGGAAGATTTTAATGGATTGAGGGGAGGTGGGAATGTTGCTCTGGTACAAAGATATCGGAGCTGTGAATTTAAATCTAAAACAATTAGAACTGTAAACATTTTAAAGTTGTTTTGTAAGTTTGAGGTTGAGGTCAATACAGGTTGCTCTCCTTAATGTAAAAAGTCTATCATCCAAATCACTGTTAGAGGGAACAACAAAGAGTGAGGGGGACAGATGTAAACAGTGATTCCAGTGAGATTATACTCTATGATGAACTTCTTGTATTTACAAATTTATGCCAACTATCTATTTGTAAGGTAAATTAGTAAGGCTCTTCTGATGAAAGAAAAAGGTTTTTTAAATTATAACAAAGGATAAATATTTACAGTGGATAAGGAATAGCTAGCATTTGCCATATGAAGCCAATAGGAAAATCCTAAGAAATAACAAAGTATCATTATTTCCCTTAACTTATAGATTAAAAATTTATATAAAAATTAACCCTAGTATATATTACCTTCATATTTCAATTCACCAAAAGACTTCAAAGATTTTATAAGCTGATTTAAGGAAAAACATTACTTACTAAAAGCATATGTGCCATTGCTTAAAAAGTACTGACAGAATTGTCTCAAGTCATTGTTCATTTGCACAAGTAGCAAATAGAATCCATAGTCCAGAGACTGAGTTTCAGTATGAGCCACTGACAAAGACAAGCTATTTTTATCTTTTAAAACATGTTTCATGTCACAAATTTCCTCGAGTATTAAATGTGAATTAATTTGCATCAGGCCTTCCCGTATTACTTACATTTATAGCCATTTCTCTCCAGTGGAGTTTTCATATTACTTTCAGTGTGAAGAATGAAAACTTTCCTGTATTTATCAGTTGTAATTTATCCAGTGTGCATTCTCATGACATGTTTGTGTAAGGATGTGGGCCAATTGAAGGCCTTCCCACAATGCTTACACTGAAGAAGTTTCTCTCCAGTGTGAATTCTTTCATGGCTTCTAAATGAACTGGGTCTACTAAAGGCTTTCCCACATTCTTCACATTTATAGGGTTTCTCTCCAGTGTGCACTCTCATGTGGCCTCGAAAGGTTGTGCGATAAATGAAGGCCTTCCCACACTCCTTACATTCATACGGTTTCTCTCCAGTGTGAGTTCTTTCATGTACTTGAACATAACTGGAACAACTGAAGGCTTTACCACAAATTTTACATTCATAGGGTTTCTCTCCTGTGTGAGTCCTTTCATGTATTCGAAATGAACTGGGACAGTTGAAGGCTTTCCCACACTCCTTACATTTGTAAGGTCCATCCCCGGTGTGCGTCATCATGTGTCTTCGAAAGCTTGTGAGAGATACAAATGCTTTTCCACATTCCTCACATTTATAGGGCTTCTCTCCAGTGTGAGTTCTTCCATGTATTTGCAAACCTAGAGAGGAACTGAAGGTTTTCCCACACTGTTTACACTCATAGGGTTTCTCTGCACTGTGGGTCCTTTCATGTCTTCGAAAGGAAGTGGGACAACTGAGGGCTTTACCACACAGCTTACATATATAGGGTTTCTCTCCAGTGTGAGTTCTCACGTGGACTTGGAAAGTGGTGAGCCAATGGAAAGCTTTCCCACACTCCTTACATTGGTAGGGCTTCTCTCCAGTGTGAGTTCTTTCATGTGTTCGAAAGGAACTTGAACAACTGAAGGCTTTACCACATTGCTTACATTCGTAGGGTTTCTCTCCAGTGTGAGATCTTTCATGTATTCGATATGAACTGGGACAATTAAATGCCTTCCCACACTCCTTACATTTGTAAGGTCCATCTCCAGTGTGTGTTATCATGTGTCTTTGAAAGCTTCCAAGAGAAATAAAGGCCTTCCCACATTCTTTACAGTCATAGGGTTTCTCTCCAGTGTGAGTTCTTTCATGTTTTCGAAGAGAACTGGGACAACTGAATGCTTTACTACACTTTTCACATTCATAGGGTTTCTCTCCAGTGTGAGTCCTTTCATGACTTCGATAGGAACTGGGACAACTGAGGGCTTTACCACACTGCTTACATTCGTAGGGTTTCTCTCCAGTGTGAGTTCTTTCATGTGTTTGGAAGGTTTGATGATATCTGAAGGCTTTTCCACATTGTTTACATTCATAGGGTTTCTCTCCGGTGTGAGTCCGTTCGTGTTTGCGAACAGACTGGCGATATCTAAAGGATTTCCCGCATTCCTTACATTTATAGGATTTCTCTACACTGTGGTTTCTTTCATGTTTTTGAAATGGTTGGAGGTAACTGAAGGCTTTCCCACATATCTTACATTTATAAGGCTTCTTTCCATACTCCTGATACTTGTATGGTTTGGGTGCAGTGTGAGAGCGCACGTGCCTATTAAGGGATGAACGGCTCATGAAGACTTTTCCACAAGCGCTGCACTCCCACGGCTTTCCTTTACTAGGAGTTTTCTTGTTCAGATTGAGATTTGAAATATGGCTGAAGTTTTCTCCACATTGACTACCTTCTTTACTTTCACAGAGTCTCTCTACCATATGATGTCTATAAAAAAATCAGGAGTACATGATTAATGATTTATATTTATTTGTAAACATTAGAATTTTGTATTTATAATTTATAGGGAAACTGCAGGTTTTCTGCTGTCTGAATTGTTTGAAACTGACTATGATGAATGCTCTGAAAGAAGGTTCTTTTGAATTAGTGTTTTGGATTTATCCAGGTATATACCCAGAGGTAGAATTGCTGGGTCATAAGGCAATTCCACTTTTTATTTTTTGAGGAGTATCTGCTTTTATGACATATGAAAATCCTCTTGTGGGACACTGATTTCTGTTGTGAATATAACTCACCTTAGATTTCTTCCCTGGTTTTTGTACTTATCTTGAATGTTATGGTCTTCCCATTTTCTTCCTAAAATGCAGACCCAGACAAAATAAAGTTACAGAAATATTATTACATTACAGGTCTGTGATGAGCTCTGACCATTCCTGGTTTATTTACCAAAGTGTTCTCTTTCCCCATTCAAATCAGAGAACAATGTTGATAGATAAGAAACACTTGTTCTCTAAGTGGCTAAATGAAAATATGTTGTCATTCTCACCTACTGAGGCCAGATTCCTCAAGGTTTCCCGCATCACATCTCTGTAGAGTTTCTTCTGTGAAGGATCCAGCAGAGCCCACTCCTCCAGACTGAAGTTCACAGCCACATCCTCAAAGGCCACTGAGTCCTGAAACATCCCACGTATGTACACAGGAAGATAGGTAAGTTGGACAGCACTGGGGATCTATAGTCAATTCATAAGAAGTTCACGCATGATTCTGTGATTTCAAAGTAATTATTCTTTGACTTGGTCATAAGAATTCTTATTCACTATACATAACCACTTCCTTATAAATCAACATCATGAATCCTTCAGGCACATAATTTCCCTAAACACTGGTCCTTGAAAAAGATCATTAACCCATTGACATTTACATTCAGGGGATAGAGAAATGCTCCGCCACTATAATTCTGATGGCAAAATTTGCCCACTTGGTTAAGGAACAGAATAGGAAGACCCCAGTTCTTGGTGGGTACACAGAGACCAGTATTTATAACTCTGGTTACAGTGGAATACAGTGGAATACATGGAATACACAGAGACCAGTATTTGTAACTCTAGTTACAATGGATACATGGAAATAACCACACATTTCAGACCTTATTTGAGAAGCCTCTAGAGCAGTGGTCCCCAATGTTTTTGGCACCAGGAACAGGTTTGCTCCCTTACCTGCCACTCATCCGTTCCTAACAGGCTGGTGGACTGCTAGTAGTCTGCGGCCCTGGGGTTGGGGACCCCTGCTCTAGAGAACTCCAAACATTACAGGAGAGAGAAAAGGAAGGACACCAGATATAGCCTGTGATACTTACAGGTACACAAATAGTAAACAGGCTAAGCCCTAGCCAGATAAACTTCAAAGCTGACACTAATGGTCTATTTACCCAGCTTCCTTCTCAGTGCATCATGTCTGGCTTCCAAAAACAACAAAATCACATAGCACACTAAAACACTTCATTGTAAAAGAACCCAGAGGGAAAACCACACTGTAGCTATAAAGAATAAAAAGAATTAAATCAGACTTTTTTGGGTTCCAAATAATACAAGCAAGAAGAGAGTGGAATGAAATAAAGTGTTGATAGGAAAAAAAAACAACTTAATTAAAATTCTGTGTCAACCGAAATGATCCTTTAAAAGTGAAGAAGAAATTTCTGAGAAAAACAAATAGAAAGAATTTGTCATCAGTATACCCATTTGCTTTTCAAGAAATGTTAAAGGTAATTCTTCAAAAGGAAGGAAAATGAAGAAAGGGAGAGCATTTAAGAAGGAATACATGAAGGGAAAATAACATCACCTTAAACATTCTCAATTAATTTGAAAGGTAACACTTTATTAAACATAATACTAGCAAGAAAGTATTCAGCAATTATAGCTTATGGATAAGTGAAATGAACAATAGTGATGTTGTTAGGTGCAGAGGGAGGAATTGGGAATACTGTTAATGAGAAATTTATACAACCAGTGAAGTGATTCAGTGTTACTTGAAACAGGACTTGGCTTAACCATAACTATATATGGCAAATCTAAGGGCAACTAATAAAAATAAAAAATAAAAAAGTATAACTGATATGCTAATAGAGAAGACAAAATAAAATCGGGTAAAATTCTTGAAGCCAGAAAAAGTGAAAGACAAACAAGAAACTAGTAACAAGGGCAACAAATAGAAAACATGAACAATTATAGTAGATACTAATCCAACTATATCAACAATCATTTAGAAAGTCAATGTTCTAAATATAACAACTGAAAGGTACTGTCACAATGAATAAAAAAATAACTCCCAATTATATGTTGTCTATAATAAGCCACATTAGCAATAAAGTCAGGTAGACTGAAATTGAGGGATGGAAAAAGATGTATCATGTTAACATACCATATGATCTCACTTATAAATAAAATCTAATAAAATAAATTGATGAACTAAATAGAACCAGAGGCATGGATACATGGAATAAACTGGCAGCTGTCAGAGGGGAAGGGAGTTGGGGGGACTGGATGAAAGAAGGTGAAGGGTTTAGTCAAAGAACATATATGTGTAACCTATGGACAAAAACAAACAATATGCTGGTGGCCAGAGGGAGGTGGGGCTGGGGGCAAAGTAGGAGGGAAACAGGGGCATCTGTTAATACTGTCAACAATAAAAATAAAAGGGAAAAAAGAGCTGGGATATCTACATTTTCAGACAAAGCACAGGGATAAAGAGGCATTACACAAAGATACAGGGCTAAGTCTTTAATGAGACACAGCATTCCTTGGTGCTCATGTGTGTAATAACACAGTGGCAAAATACACCAGGGGACAATGGATGGAACTGCAAGGAGAAACAGATGAATTCACTATTATACTGGAGATTTCAATACCCCTCTAGTAATAATTATGAATACCAGCAGGAAGAAAATCAGAAAAGTCACAGCTGAACTGGTCAGTGCCATCAAGCAACTTAATTAATGAAAAATGGAATACCTCATCACCAAACAACAGCAGAATACACATTCTTCTCAAGTTCATATGGAAAAATTCATGAGGATAAAACACATTTTAACATGATACTCCCCTTAACATATTTGAAAGAATGGAAATCATACAAAATATGCTTCCAGACCATGCAGGCATTAATCTAGAAATCAATAACAGAAAGATTGGGAACCCTCAAACATGTGGGAGATTAAACAACACAAGTTTAAATAACTCAGGGATCAAAGAAGTCTCAAAAGCAATGAAAAACTATTTTGAACTAAACAAAAATGAAAATACATTGACCAAAATTTGTGGGATGCAGCAAAAACACTGCCTGGAGGGAAGTTTACAGTACTGAAAGCATACACTTGAAAAAAAAAGATTGGTAATCAATGATCTAAATCTAAGCCTGTCTTATGAAACTACAAAAAGAGCAAACTAGACCTAATGCAAGCACAAGAATAGATATAAAAGTCAAAGAAATCAATGAAATTTCAGGAAATTGTGAAAAAACGATGTAATCAAAAGCTGGTTCTTTGAAAAGATTAATAAAATTGCAAAACACCTACACAAGCTGAGAAAAAAAGAGAAAAAGACAAATTATTAATATCAAGAATGAGGAAAGGGGGAATGTAAAAGCATTTGACAAAAATCCCCAATCTATTTCTGGTAGCAAACTAAAAGTAGAGAGGCACTCCCTCTTCTTGAAGAACGCCCTCTACAAGAAACTTGCAGTTAACAAACTTAATGGTGAGAAACTAGATGCTTTCCTGGTAAGATCAAGAATAAGGCAACAATGTCCCCTCTCACCACTCCTAGTCCACACTGTACTGGAAGTCTAAGCTAATACAGTAAGACTAGAAAGGGACGTAAAAGGCATACAGAATGCGAAGTAAGAAATTAAACTGTCTTTGTTGTATATGGATTACCTATGGAGAAAATCTCAAAGAAAACAAAAAAGAAAACCCCTTGAACTAATAAGGGAATAGAGTAAGGTTGAAAAATAAATCATTAATATATAACAGCCAATTCTCTCCTGTAGACCCAAACAAATATAATCAACTGATTTTTGACAATTCAATGGAGAAAACATAGCTTTGACCCAAACAAATATAATTAACTGATTTTTTGACAATTCAATGGAGAAAACATAGCCTTTTCAACAAATAGTGGCAAGAAAACCAGACATCCACATGCAAAAATCAATTGATCCATTTAGACACAGACCTTACACCTTTCACAAAAACTAACTCAAAATAGATCATTGGTCATATATAAAGTGCAAAACCATAAACCTCCTACAAGACAACATAGGAGAAAATCTAGATGAGCTAAAGTTTGATTATGAATTTTTAGATACAACACCAAAGCGAGATTGATTAAAAGAAAAAATAAGTTTGATGTCATTAAAATAAAACCTACTCTGTGAAAGACAGTGTTAAGAGATTGAAAACATAAACCACAGACTGGGAGGAAATCTTTGTAAAACACTTATCTGATAAGGGGACTATATGGTAATGGAAAAAAATAAAATAAAGATTAACTAAAAAAATAAAACATACAAAGAACTTTTAAAACTCAACAATAAGACAATACAATTAAAAATGGACAAAAGATCTGAACATACACTTCACCGAAGATGATACATAAATAGTAAATAAACATGGGAAAAATTCTCAACATCATATGTCTTTAGGAATTGCAAATAGAAGAATGAGATATTACTAGACAATTATTACAATAGCTAAAATTCAAAACACTGAGAGCAAACGCCAAATGATGGCAAAGATATGGAGTAACAAGAACCCTCATCTACTGCCAGTGGGAATAGAAACCAGTATGCCTACTTCTGAAAACAGGCAGTTTCTTAATAACTAAATCAATTATCATACAACTAAGCAGTCACACTCCTTGTAATTTCCCCAAATAAGCTGAAAAATTACTTTCATAAAAGTTCTGCACATGAATGTTTATAACAGCTTTATTCATGACAACCAAGACTTACAGGTAACGAAGACATCCTCCATTAGGAGAATGGAAAAATAATCACCGGAGTACCTATATGATAAAATATTATTCTGTGGTTAAAGGAAATGAAGTATCAAGCGAAAAAGACACGGAAAAACCTTAAAAATCATACTGCTAAGTGAGAGCAGCCAATATGACATGGCAACACATTTATGATTCCAAACATAGTTCTCGAAAGGACAAAACTGTAAGACAGTGAAAGATTTTTGGTTGCCAGGGATTTGGAAGTGGAAAGGATGAATGAATGAATGAATGAATGAATGAATGGGGTGGAGCACAGGGCAGTGAAAGTTTTCTACAGGTTGTAGAAAAGACAGACACATGTCATTTTACATTAGCCAAAGCCCAAAGACTCTGTAACACTCAACACTAACGTAGTGGGCCAGCTGTACCTGGCCTGCAGCACCACATTAGAAGTCAGATCATAAGAAGCAGTAACAGAATCACAGTTTTCCTTGAAGACAGCAGCACTAAGAGCATTTGATCATCCTTTGCCTTTGTACTATTCTCTCTCCCAGGGATTGTATTACTTAAGCTTCCTTGCACAGCCACATCAAAATTACAACTAAACTACACAGCCATTATTCAGAACCACCAGAAATAGAGGTGAATAGAAGTCCTACAACTACAAAATTAAAGAAACCACATTGAGATAGAGTCAGCAGGCAGGTGCCATATCTGAGACTCCAGCAACCAGGTTCACACTGTTTGCCCCACTGTAGTGATTACCTCAGGCTCTGCCCCACCCAGTTCTGGGCCCACCCAAGCTGTTTCCAGTGGCTTTCCCATATGAATGGATCATGCTTCAGATTTTCCTAAATTCTCTCAAACAAGCAGCATCTGGTCTCAGCAAGTACTGTACCCTAAGTAGCCCCAGGCTTGGTACTAGCAGCAGCTGGCCTTCATTCATAGCTTGACCTCACTTGGGCACCAGCTCAGCACAAGTAGCAACCACCTGTAGATTGCTTTGTAGCTCATGCTGAGTGGCTCCAGACAGAACACAGGCACTAGCTGACCTTAGCCTGCATCTCCTGGGAGGTCCTGGAGCCTGTATTCCTGGTGGACAGCTACAGACCATGTCAGCACCACCACCCAACCACCTCCACAAGTGACACACTCAAGGACATCAGAGCCCTGCTGGAATAAGTCCTGCTTGGTGGAGTGGGCTCCTGCACAGCTGATCCTCCATGATGGTCAGAGGTTGGTGGTCAGTGGTCACAGACCGTCTTTGCAGCTGATCAGCCTGGGTAGATCCCTCCCACTGACCTGCCAACAGCAATTATGGCTCAACTACAATAGGAGGTTGTACATAGCTCACACAGTGGGCGCACCAGTTTAGGTGATAGGGAGGGCTGTGCCATTGGACCCTATAGGACACCTACTACATTAGGCCATTCGACTAAGCCAGGGAGCCATGGCAGCTTTAATACATAGGAACACACACAGGGAGGCTGTCAAAATGAGAAGACAAATAAACATGGCCTAAATGAAATAAATGAACGAATCTCCAGAAAAAGAACAAAATGGAGATAAGCAATCTACTAGATGCAGAGTTTAAAATATGGGTTATAAGGATGTTCAATAAATTTGGGGGAAGAGCAGATGAACTCAGAACTTTAACAGCATAAAAAAGAACATGGAAATCATAAAAAAAAGAAAACCAGTCAGAAATAAAGGATATACCAACTGAGATGAAGAATAATTTACAGGAAATCAACAGTAAGTGGATAAAGCCGAGAATCAAATCACTGATTTGGAATATAAGGAAGCAAAAAACACCCTATCAGAACAGCAAGAAGAAAAAAGAATCCAGAAAAAGGATAGTATGAGGAGCCTCTGGGATGACTTCAAACACACCAACACATTCACATCATGCGGATACCAGAAGAAGAGAGAGAACAAGAAATTGAAAACCTACTTGAAAAAATAATGACAGAAAACTTCCCTAATTTGGTGAAGGAATTAGACATACAGGTCCAGGAAGCTCAGAGTTGCAAACAAGATGAACCCAAAGATGCCCACACCAAGACATCGTGATTAAAGTGCTAAAGGTTAAAGACAAAGAATCTTAAAAACAGCAGAAGAAAAGCAGTTAATTACCTATAGGGGAGTTCCCATAAGACTGTCAGTTGATTTCTCAAAAGAAACTTCTTTAAAAAAAATAGGCGTGATTTTTAAAAAAGATTTTATTTATTTTTAGAGAGGGGAAGGGAGGGAGAAAGAGAGGAGGGAAACATTAATGTGTGGTTGCCTCTTGCACACCCCCTACTGGGGACCTCGCCTGCAACCCAGGCATGTGCCCTGACTGGGAATGGAACCAGTAACCTTGTGGTTCACAGGCTGGTGCTCAATCCACTGAGCCACACCAGCCAGGGCTGATTTCTCAAAAGAAACTTTGAATATTTCTTGGCAATTCCTTCTAGCCTGCAAAGTCATAAAAAGCTGGGACATACAATCAAAGCTGCTCTACCCAGCAAAACTATTACTTAGAATCAAAGGGCAGACACAGAGCTTCCCAGACAAGAAAAAGCTAAAGGAGTTCATCACCATGAAATCAGTATTATATGAAATGTTAAAGGGTCTTCTTTAAGAGTATTGAACAATAAAATGGCAATAAATACATATGTATCAATATTTGAATCTAAAAAAATTAAACAAGCAGAACAGAAACAGAATCATAGAACATTCTGATGGCTGCCAGATGGGAGAGGGGGTTGGGGAGATGAGTGAAAAAGGTGAAGGGATTAAGAAGTACAAATTGGTAGTTACAGAATAGTTATGGGGATGTAAAGTGCAGCATAAAGAATATAGCAGCCAAAGAACATATATGCAGGACCATGGTCATGGACAATGGTGTGGGGACTGCCTGAGGGAGTGGCGGGGGGGCCTCTGGGTGGACAGGGGCAAAGAGGGAAAAATTGGGACAACTGTAATAGCATAAATAATAAAATATAAAGTAAAAAACCAATAAACTTTCATAAGGAATGAAAAAAACGAAGTATCTTCCTACCTTAAAAATAAAAACACTAATGTAAACTGTAGACTTTAATGCATTAATAGCAAATGTACCACAGTAATACAAGACATAAAAAATAGGGCCAACTATGTGGAGGCAGAGGGGTTATGTGGGAACTCTCTGTACATTCTGATCAAGTTTTCTGTAAACCTAAAATTGCTGTAAAGAAAAGCCAAGTCTATCATGAAAAACAAGACATACATTACTAGTGATTGCTGATGACTGATGACTGAAAGAAGTTATTTCTTTGATTTGAAGTTATTTCATAAGTCATTTAGGTGTTTTATGAGACCTGCACCCTGAGACCTGAGAGGAGGAACTTCCACTGACTGCCTTTTCCAGGGACTAGCACTGTAAATTCTGAAAAGTGAAACGAGTCCCTTCACTACTATCAGTGGTGTCTAGAACTCCCACATGCAGGAGTGTCCTGGCCAGGCCTCACATTGTGGCCTAAGTATATGTAGAGACAGGTGTTACCTTGATTTACACTGTGGGTAACTGTGAGGCAAGACAGTCCCAGAATTCTTTTGCCACAGAAGGGCAACTTAATCATCCAAGAGTCTGTAAACATGGCTGGTGAAGCCAATTCTGGTCAGTGCTAAGATGACTGCCTGCTGTTTGGTCAGTGGTGTGGACCCTTGAGTCCCATCCTTTAAAAGGATGTTCCAGTTAAAGGATAAAAGTAGTAACTGCCTGAGCTTCATCATGTTTGGATGAGGCGATGTCCCTGAAGGCTATGAACTCATTTCCTTTAACTTGGGGAATCCTAAGGTGCTCCCCAGGAACACTAGAGGTCTGGGAAAAGGGTGACCTCCTTCAGCACCTGGCAAGGGACTGAGGAGAGGGGGGCCACCCCCTCCTGGCAGGATATGCCAGAGGTGCCAGGTTTAGCTATTTAGGTGCCTCGATAGCAGAGTTCTTAGGGCACTGTTTACAGGTCCCAGGGCATAATGGGTAGCTTCCTAAGGGGTCACAGGTTGAGGACCATTTTTAGGACAGCTCTACAAGCAGTGACAACTGCACTCTAATGGCAACAGTTGGGAGCCTCGGGCAGTTTCTTGCATCAGAAGCCTATGGACAACTTAGGGCCATCGTGGGTAACTCCGGGAGGCACGGCAGGCGGTCACCGAAGGCTCTGCTGTGGAACAAGTGTCCGAGGGCACTATGGTCGTGCCTGTCGTGTGGCAATCTGACTGAGTCCAGAGCCTTTTGGTTTTGCTACAGGGGTACCTACCGTTCAAGGTGGGCCAGTTTGCAAGAAACAACATAAATGGAGTCAAGTGCAATGTGTAAACGGACCGTGTTTCCTCCAGAGCACCAAAAGAATCTAGACAATATTGTGGGTGCTAAGAGGGGCAACAGCTATTTCTTTATGGCATAAGGATGGAGCAGGACCCAGGTTACTGAATATGTTTTAGAAATTTAAACACAGGGCCAGGGCCTCACCTGATATACACAGCAATGGCCTCTCCTTTTTATGAGTGACTTTTGTCAATATTTTTATGTCCTGAGCACCCTCAGAGGAGGATGTCATTAGTGCATTGTCGTACCTGTGTCCCGGAGCAGGGTAGATACAGTTCAGACCCTGCCTGCAGAGACTGTGTGTGCTGGCAATGGTGCTGAGGTCCCTGAAGGTAACCAGGTAAAGATGGATCATGTCCCTTCAGAGATGAAGGCCAATGATGCTGATGTTATAGGTACGAGCAAAACAGTCAAATATCTGTGACAGCAGGATATCAGTTGCTGAGTGGATAGAGGCAGTAACTTCCAGAATGCTGGGGACTGAGAATAGAGAGGGGCTTACTTGGTTTGACCACAGCCTCAAGGTTGCAGTAATCCACTGTGAGGTGCCATTCTTTCTTGTCGAACAGGCCAACTAAAAATTCACCATTACGCCCTGGCTGGTGTAGCTCAGTGGATTGAGCGCGGGCCTGCGAACCGAAGGATCGCGGTTCGATTCCCAGTCAGGGCACATGCCTGGGTTGCCAGGCCAGTTCCCGGCAGGGGACATACAAGAGGCAACCGCACATTGATGTTTCTCTCCCTCTCTCCTTCCCTTCCCCTCTAAAGATAAATAATAAATAAAATCTAAAAAAAAGGAAAAAAAAAAGTGCTTAAAAAAAAAATCTTAAAAAAAAAAAAAAAATTCACCATTGCCAATAATAGTTACCCAGTTATTATAATCAATGCAATCAATGACTGCTCTTTCAGCAGTCAACACAGGATCTTTAAGCATGTTAAGTTCATTTAGAAATTTATTCTATCAAGTTAAATTCAGACCATCTTAAAAAAAAAGGCCAAATCAGCTAATCAAAGGTGAAGAAGAGAGTAAAATCACTTCTTCACTAAATAAGGTGTACAGTGGTTTTCAATCCTTTAACTGTTTAATTTATGTTAGGCCATATGGATTTAACTGGGGTTAAGGACTATGGGGTCCCATTTTGTTAATGTATTTTGAAAGTGCCAAAGGCTAACTTACAATTTAACTTATGAGTGTAATTCATTGAATTAAATCTTCCCTGCTGACTGTGACACACTTTAAGAAAATGGGCACTATGACCATGGAAAATTAGGTAAGACCATAGTTATGGTGAAACATCCGTATTTGCACTCTATCTTATATTTGGTATCTCCCCTAACATTATCAGGGGTATCCTGCTTACACTTAGTGGGATCCCTCTGGAATAATGAGTGTGGAAAAGAAGGAGTGTGGATCTGCCTGACACCTACTGGCCTCTTTTCCCACCTCTTTCCTTTCTTTAAATAACTGCTCTTGCATGAGCAACCACCTGATGGGTCCACCTCTTGCACAGGGTATGGGCGCCCCTCTCCCACCTGTGCCCTCTACATTGGGGCCAACCCAGCCTCTGGAGTCCAAGGGCAGGGGCCTGTGTGATTTGAATTTTTTGCCATCTCTAGAGGAAAGAACACGTAGACTTTTTCATTAGTTTGTCCAGGTGGGAGCCCAAGGGGCAGAGGGAGCAGGGAGGCTTCAGCCACGAACAGTCAGATATCAGAAAATGTGGAGTCCAGTTGCTCATTATAAAGAAATACTAATAGGATGCTCAAGAAATTTAACACTGGTTATTGGGGTTAGCTAAAGCAAGAGCCCTGGAGGGGACCAGGATGTTCTGGTGGTGAGTGGAGTTTAAACCTTACCTTACAGACATTTGCTAGCTGTTGCATGCATTATTTTTAAAAATAATCCTTAGTAATTCTTACTTCTATACAAAGCATATTTTTCTATTTAATAGTCTTTAAAAAAAAGATTTTATTTATTTATTTTCAGAGAGAGGGGAAGTTGAGTGAGAAAGGAAGAGAAACACCAATGTGTGGCTGTCTGTAATGCGTCCCCAAAAGGGAACCTGTCGAGGCATGTGCCCTGACTGGGAACAGAACCGGCAACCCTTTGGTTCCCAGGTCAGCACTCAATCCACTGAGCCATACCAGGTCAGGGCTATTTAATAGTCTTTAAATTAAATTACTTTTGCTTTTTAAAATTTAATTTAAAATTTTTTTCTTTTCAACATACGAAACCAGTCTAAGATTCAGTCCTTTAAACATTAATGCTTATAAAAGTTGAAGCCAAAAAAATAAAACAATCTCAAATCTCCTAACCAAAATAACAAGAGGCATTATAGCTTGTCCTTATATATCACACTGGGGGATTATTTCAGGAGTAAAAGCCTTTATAGCTTTATTTGGGCTTAATCCATTGGATGCATCAGGATTTTCAAAGGTTTATGTAAGTTTTGAGTAGTTTTCCTATTATTTAAAATAGGAATTCATTTCCCTTATGCCTAAGCAATATTATTGCATTTAGATTTCCAAAGCTCTCTAGGGACATGAACATACAAACACTGATCTAAAATGTAAAATCTACCTCAGAGCTCAAATACACCCATCTTGTATCTTGATCTCTTGCCTATAAGAAGCAAATACTCTATTTGGTTCCAGAATTTCTTGCCTTATTCCCATGTATCTGTCAATCAACGTACATTTCCAAAGCCCAAGAACTAAAAATCTTACACACTCACCCAGAAAATATCACAAATTGCCAAGGAAAACTAGAATTTGGAGCTTCAATATGCAATATTATGAATATCCAAAGAAAGAAATATAAATCTTTGAATCAGGTGATAGGCTGCCTGCCTCCTCACAGTTCAGAAGAAAACCCACATTCTCAAGCTTGCAGTCCATATACCCCCATTTTGGGATACAACTCTTAAAAAGTGGGCCACTCCCTGCTGACAGCACCCACAGAAATGATCTCTGGGAGCTCCACATGCCCATCTGCTGAGGTGATGGAAAGGCTTCCTCTCTGAGGCTTTAATTCTCACAAGTGAGGAAACTCTTAGCCAGATTCAATTTAAGGTTCTCACCCCCCACCACCAAAAACTCCCAAATTCATAAACCCTTTGTCTAGAAGACAGAACTGATGTTCAGACTCTCTCAATTTACACAGATTCCTCTGAGCGCACCTACACCACTCAAGCCTGTATCCAGAAACAGGCCTAGGGAAATCACAGCTGCTGATTTAGAAAGGACATCACCCTCAGCCCCCACTTCCCAGGGCTGTAGCTTCTCTCAGTGTGCAGGCTCCTTCTGGGGTGAGTATGAGCAGGGAGGACACCAGCAAGGGGAGGATCACCAGGAAGAACCATTGGGCCTTCCAGTACTTCTCTGTGCAGGCTCAAGGAGGCCTTCGCTTGGAGACACCGACCTGAGGCTTCTGCTTCCACACAGTTGCTCTGGACTACCACTGATTTTTTTTCTCTCTCTTTTTAATCCTCACCAGAGGATGTTTATTGATTTGAGAGAGGAAGAAGGGCAGGTGGGGGTGGGGACAAAGTCGATATGAGAAACAATTAATTGCCTCCTGTTTGTGCCTGGACTGGAGATCAAACCCAAAACATTATGTTGTACAGGACCACGCCCCAGGCAAGCCACTCCCAGGGGTTTGAGTAATCCAGTAAAACCACTCAAATCCAGTCTTTATGTGTAAAGGATAGGGGAAAGGGTAAGGCATTTTTCTGGTTCAACAAGAAATCTGAAAATATCCATTCCTTTCAGAAAATAAATGTGAATTATTATTTCCTTGGCAAGTAACTGTTTGGAGAACGATGTGTGTTATATCGAACACACTTCTAGGTCTTGTGAGTCTAATCCCTGATGTTGCCTTTGAAATCAACCAAAAGAACTGATCTCAGAATGTTTCTACACTCGCTCATGAAAGAAAAACGGAAACAAAAATGTTAAATAGATGTGATGGAATTTTTAATTTTTTCTGAAATTCACCTCTTTCTTGAAAATATTTTATGGCTTTTCTTTTGATTAAATCCATTATACAATGGACTTAATCCTCCATTGAACAATGGAGGATTAAAGTGAATAAAACCACAAACTCGGAGACAGGCAGCGAGACAGGCAGCGCTTGGCCTGGAAGTGGGATGAAAGGGCATATCACCCAGGAAAGTTTCCAAACATGGACACCCACAGCATGTGGAGAGGCACAAGGCTTTTACACAACAGAGTTCTAGGCAGTTATTCTCAGCTTTCCTCTTACAGAAAACATCCACAGGGAAAAAAGTAAATCTGTAAAAAGAGAACCATCCATGGCTGTGTGGAGAAATGGTAAATAAAATAATGCGTAGTGTGAAATGTACCACGGAAGACAAACAGTTAATCATGCTGTGAACAAGAGAGGGGAAGATGGCGTTCAGGAATGCAGGAAAAGATATGGAAACAGGAATTTACTGCCAGTCCCAGGTGAAGGTCTAGGTGGGGTGGGGGCGGGGGTCGGGGTGGGCGGACAAGGTCGTGGATTTGAGACTCCGCTACCCAAACATTTGCAAGACTCAGGAAAAAACGGGTCCCCCTGGGGAGAAAGGAGGGGCTGAGGATCCCACGGACCCCAGCTCTTCCCACTAGGAACCCCGCAGAGTCTGGTGACGAAGCCCGGAGAGTCTGGTGACCCTCCCCGTGGTCACCGAACATTCTTGCGGGGGCGGGGGGGGGGGGAGAAATGCAGCCGCACCGTGACGGGAGGAAGCACCTGGGGGTTCCGGCTGTCGGCCGAGCCCCGGTGCTGCGTGCCGCACCCCGGGTGGACTCATGTCCCAAAACTCTGGAGTGTCCCCCGGGAGGCCGGGTCCAGGTGCGCTGTTCCACCACCACTTCCTCCCTGCCTTCTGACCCACAGCCCACACTCACCATTTCTTAACTTGTGTGGTTCCCTGTCGTCCACCCTATGACTCCTGTGGCAAGTACAGGCCGCAGTGACAATGATGTGGGGGAGATACCCGAGGCCTTTAAAGGCAGGGAGAAAGAATGCAGGCACAGACGCCGAAACAAGCGATCAACAAGCAGTCCACACCGTCATCAGAGCGACGCCCTAATGTACGTTATCCGCGACTCCCCTGATTGGACAGCCTCCAAGAACCCGCCCTCTCCTGCCTGAGCGACGAGAGGCCAGAGGTTGCGGCTTTGAGAGACCTTGTCTCAGCAGTGGGTCGGAGTCTGTGCTTTAACCATGAGGTGGTCAGGTCACTCAAGGAACTGTGACCCTTTTCACAAAGAGACAGTTAAAAGTAACCTGTCCATATGTGATGATGACTCTGGCTCCATTTTGATGGTGGACCATTTCCAGCGGGGAGACACCCGCCCTTCTGTCCCCCACCCCCACGCATCTGGGTACTTTAAAGAATCCTGCGGTCTCGGGGGCACTTAGCTCTGGTGGGAGGTTTGAACCCCAAAGTCCTGGACCCCCGGCCTCAGATGCCAGCATGTGTGAAACATATGGGGCAAAGTAGCCACTGGAAAACCTCTTCAAGGAACAACATTAATACCCATTTGGTGAAAGATCAAAGGAGGTAAAACTGAAAGAACACTGCTTGGTGAAAAATAATAGATAGTGAAGGTATGACGTACAGCAGCACTTCTCTAGAAATAACAAAGACAATATCTGGAACCCCCCCAAATACTAGAAGATTAAAAACATACTTCTAAATAACATGAGTCAATAAGAGTGACAGCAACAAGATAGTAGAATAGGAGTGTTCTATCAACATCTCCCCACAGTGTACTAATGCTGACAACCAGCCAAGGATGAGTGCACCTTTGTGGAAGTCTGGGGGTCCAGTGGAGAAGTTCCTGCACACCACTGGAACATAAAATCTGAGAATATATATATGACAGGGGTAAGAACAACAGTTTCACTTTACATGCAACACCCTTCCAAAAGCTCATCGCTGAGACACCCTCAGCCAGATACTCTTCCCAGGTGGAAAGTGACAGTGTAGTGACTGATCTTATGGCTTCCTCGGTGTGGGACAGTGCCCAAGGGGCTCACCAATTTCCCATCTCACTAAGAATGCTGAGGGAATCAGCACTGCTGAGGGGCTGGAAATAGTTACAAGGACACACAACAATCAGGGTTCAAAACTTAACAAATGGCTGCACCCCAACTAACAGTCTGCTACCCCACCAGGAGGCTTGCATTTCAGCCACTTGGGATGTGATGCCTGCAGAAACTCCCAACTGGCCTATGGGCATGCCCAATGCACTGCACGTCACTCCTACCCTCCCACGTCCATGTGCCTTCTCCAGACGGCAAGTGCAAACATCCAGTCTTATTAGCACACACATTCAACTGGCTCAGCTCATGGGACTGGGAGAAGACACACTAACGTGGGCATTGCAGGGGACTACCCTTGGGAGAACTAAATGGAGGCTCTCAGTGCCAGGAATGGCTTTAAAGGATCCAGGGAAGGCATATAATCTTAAGAATTCCCCCTTAGGAGGAAACAACCTGGGTGAGTGAGTATATCCAGAGAAAAGTTCTGACAGAGCCTCAGAATCCCTCTGGGGCTGACTGGTGAAGTTGTTTCTTTCCCCAAACCAGGGAAGACTGGGACGTGACTGCTCCTTCAAATGTGAACACAGCAATACAAGGCTTCAAGAACACCCTCCCCCTACACACATGAAAAATGACACCAGTAAAGGAAAACAATGATTTTCTAGTAACCCATTCCATAGGAATGGAGATCTACAAATCACCCGACAAAAATTACAATTACTTGTTCAAAGGAAGCTCAGCAGCCTTCATAAGGACACAGATACTCAACACAATGAAATCAAGAAAATAAACTCAATAGGTAGACAGAAATCATAAAGAACCAAACAAATTCTGAAGCTGAAGAATATAATATAATGAAAAATGTAAGAGAATTTTAAGACTGGATGAATCAGAAGAATCTGTGTACTTGAAGACTGGTCTTTTGAAACTACTCAAGAGGAGAAAAAAGAATACAAAGAAATGAAGAAAGCTTTGAGGATACCAGCAAAAGAAATACTTTCCAGAAAGTATCTAGCCATGTAATATAAAAAATAAATATTTACTGAAGGAGCTACAAGAAACATGCACATAGGACAGTGACGACTCAGTCCCCTTCACAGTACCATATTTTTAGGACTATAAGACGCACTGGACCATAAGATGCACCTAGGTTTTAGAGGAGGAAAATATGAAGAAAAGTTTTGAAGCCACCGCTGCCACCCCTCCCCCCTGCCAGGTACACTACATTCGGACTGTAAGACGCACCCCCCATTTTGGCAGGCGGGGGGAGTGCATCTTATAGTCCAAAAACTATGGTAGGTACCTTGGGACCTCACACAGTTCTCCCAGTCTCTCTTCCACTGTTAAAAACACTCTGCATAATCCTTTATTGAAATTGCCATTAACTACCCTGTCATATTTTCCTGAATATCACTGACGGTCTGAAATCTCTTCCGTTTCAAAGGTGATTTTAGTTTTGGGAAAAGCCAGAAGTTGCAGGGCATCAAATCCAGGCTGTAGGGAGGCTGAGCCACCTGAGTAATTTGATGTTTTGCCAAAAAACTGCATGAGATGTGATACATGAGTGGCTGCATTACTGTGATGAAGCTGCCAATCACCACCGCCCACAGCTTCAGCTGTTTTCATTGTGTTGCATCTCTCAACCGACAAAGAACACTGAGGTAGTATTCCTTATTGTTTGGCCTGGAGGGGCATATTTGTGATGGACAACACCTTACCAGTCAAAAAACACAGTTAACATGGTCTTGCTTTGATCTTGCTGCTACTTTGCCTCACCTTCTTCAGATGTGGAGAATAAGGTGACTTCCATTGAGATGACTGGGCCATCATTTCTGGATCTTTCGTAGACCCATGATTCACCTCTGGTTATGACCTTGAGGAAATCCGGTTCATTGTTAGCGATTTGAATCAAGTCATTAACAACCACAGCACGATGTTCCCTGTGTTTTGGTAGCAGAAGCCACAGAATAAAATTTGCCACAGCACGTTTCATGCCAAGGTCCTGCATCAAAATCTTGGACAACGTAGTTTTTGGAATCCCCAGGTCAGCTTCTAGTTCTCGCACTGTCAATCCCTGACTGTGTGTGTGTGTGTGTGTGTGTTTTAATATATTTTATTGATTATGTTACTACAGTTGTCCCATTTCCCCCCTTCATTCCCCTCCACCCTGCACACCCCCTCCCGCCCACATTCCCCCCTTTAGTTCATATCCATGTGTCATAAGTTCTTTAGCTTCTACATTTCACATACTATTCTTGCCCTCCCCTTATTTTCTACCCACCATCTATGCTACTTATTCTCTGTACCTTCCCCCTCTCTCCTTCTCCCACTCCCCTGTTGCTAACCCTCCATATGATCTCCATTTCTGTGTTTCTGTTCCTGTTGTAGTTGTTTGCTTAGTTTGCTTTTGTTTTAGGTGTGGTTGTTAATAACTGTGAGTTTGCTGTGTTTTTACTCTTCATATTTTTAATCTTCTTTTTCTTAGATAGTCCCTTTAACATTTCATATAATAAGGGCTTGGTGATGATGAACTCCTTGAACTTAACCTTATCTGAGAAGCACTTTATCTTCCCTTCCATTCTAAATGACAGCTTTGCTGGATAGAGCAATCTTGGATGTAGGTCCTTGCCTTTCAAGACATCAAATACTTCTTTCCAGCCCCTTCTTGCCTGGAAGGTCTCTTTGGAGAAATCAGCTGACAGTCTGATGGGATTTCCTTTGTACGTGACTGTCCCCTTATCCCTTGCTGCTTCTAGAATTCTCTGCTTCATTTTAATCTTGGGTAATGTAATTATGATGTGCCTTGGTGTGTTCCTCCTTGGGTCCACTTCTTTGGGACTCTCTGAGCTTCCTGGACTTCCTAGAAGTCTATTTCCCTTGCCAGATTTGGGAAGTTCTCCTTTATTATTTGCTCAAGTAAGTTTTCCACTTGTTGCTCTTCCTCTTCCCCTTCTGGTACCCCTATAATTCAGATGTTGGGACGTTTAAAGATTTCCTGGAGGTTTCTAAGCCTCTCCTCATTTTTTTGAATTCTTGTTTCTTCCTTGTTTTCTGGTTGGTTGTTTTTTTCTTCCTTCTGGTCCACACCATTAATTTGAGTCCTAGTTTTCTTCCTATCACTATTGGTTCCCTATGCATTTTTCCTTCATTTCACTTACTGTAGCCTTCATTTGTTCATCTAATTTGCGACCAAAATCAACCAATTCTGTGAGCATCCTGATCACCAGTGCTTTGAACTGTGTATCTGATAGGTTGGCTATCTCTTGGTCTGGGGGTTTGATTTGTTCTTTTGTTTGAGCCATTTCTTCTTCTTTTTTTGGTCTGGTCATGCCTGTTACGTATGAGGGGCGGAGCCTTAGGTGTTCACCAGGGTGGGGCAACCCAGTCACTGGGTTGTGATGCTGTATGTGGGGGCGGGGTCAGAGAGGGAACAATAGCGCTTACTCTGCTCTCTCTCGGATTTCAGTCCTTCTGTGAGGCTGGGAGTCTCTCCCAGTACATTAACCCCACACGTGTTTTCAATCAGTGCTTTTAGGCTTTATTTCCTGGTGCTGGGGCCCTGGGTTACAGTCTGTCTCGCTGCCCATTTTCGCCTGGTTTATCTGTGTGAGAATGTGTGACCACGGTCAGTCACCTTGTATGCTTCACTGGGTCTGCTTGTTGCCTCCCCGTGCCCAGTAACCGCCACCTGTGCGCCTGGGGTGTGCCAACCACTGCCTGTGTGTCTGGGACCACTAGCCACTGATTTTTCGTGCCATGATCCCTCTCCACCGGCTGCTGACTCCGCCCATCTTACCCGTCTGGCTGAATTATTGTAGGACTTCTGTACAATTCAATTTTCTATCTGTTCCGGTTGTTTTTTTGGTTCTAAATTTTTGTTGTCCTTAATTTTGGTTGTGAAAGGAGGCACAGTGTGTCTACCTATGCCTCCATCTTGGCCGGAAGTCAATTGCTGATCTTTGTTGATTGTGGCCTGTAAACGTTCAACATTCTTAGGTGCCCTGCTTGTTGCAGGCCTTCTGGAACGTGGATCACTTTCGACAGATTGTTGACCATCTTTGAAACATTGGTGCTACACTTTTATCTAAGCTGCACTCATTGCATTGTCCCAGAAACCCTTCTGAATCATTCGAATAGTTTCCACAGAAGAATGTTCAAGCTTATTGCAAAACTTATGTGGATTTGTTGCTCCACTCCCTCAGTTATTTTGAATGCAACAGCCATACAGCACACATGCTCACTCAACCATATCTATCACCCCCATTGACTAGTACAGTGGTCATTGTTCATGCATGTGCATTCCAGTCCACTCTCCTTGGCTGCCAGGTTACAGCCATGTTGTGCAAACCATTCTCATGATTATTAACAATGGCTGGACTTTTTTCCAGATATTATGGAACTTCTAGAGGAGGAGGATAGAAATCTTATTTAATGAAATAATGGCTAGAAACTTCCCAAATCTTGGGAGAGATTATGGACATCTAGCCTCATGAAGCTCAGAGATCCTGAAACAGGTTGTGTAATAGTGGGGAACTGTAACCCACCCCACCATTCTTTGTTTCTGTAAGTGCTGACTCCATATGTGGCTTGAAGATAAAAAGCATGTTTGCATAAGAATCCTAGGAACTAACTTCAGAAGATTCAGACTCAACCTTTAGGCATCCCAGCTCCAGGGGATTTGCTGACCTTCAACAGGGGTGCAAGGATTACTAAACCAGGATGAAGCACACCAGACTGTCACTTCCCTCATCGGAATGGACTGTGCTTGTCTGCACGTAGAGAACGTTTCAACCCCCTCCCTTGATCTCTTTGTTCTGTTCCCCTCTCCCTCCTTATAAAAACCTCTGGCTGGTGTGGCTAAATAAAATCTTAAAAAAAAAAAAAAAGAAAGAAAAAAAGAAAACCTCTGCCTGCCCTGAGATGTGGCAATGGGGCTTTGAGACATGAGTCCCCCATCTTCCCAGGGAGATGGGCTCTGAGACAAGAGTTTCCCATCTTCCAGGTGGCTGGCACCTGAATAAACCATTTTCCTTTTACATCATACCTGTCTCTTGAGTATTAGCTTTCGGAATGGAGGGAGCTGGACCTGCATTTGGTTAGAGTTGAACTCAAAAAAGATTTCACAAAAAACATTTTAATTAAAGTATCAAAAATCAAAGAGAATTTTGAAAGTAGCAGGAGGAAACGACTGGTCACTTACAAGATATCTTCAATTAGACTATCAGTGAATTTCTCAGCAGAACCTTGAGGACAGGAGAGAGTGGTGTGATATACGCAGTACATAAATAATGAAATTACTAACCAATAAGCTTTATTCAACAAAGCTGCCCTTCAGAAATGAAGGAAGAGGAAGGCTTTTGCAAACAAAAGCTGAGGAAGTTCATCATCACTACACTTGCCTTACAAGAAATGCTACAGGGACTTTCAAACTGAAATAAAAGATTGCTAATTAGTGATGGAAACATTATGTGAAAGTGTAAAACTAACTGGTCAAAGAAACCAAATTAAGAATTGGTTGTTTGAAAATATAAAACAAACAGACAAACCTTCAGCTAGGCTAAAAAGAGGGAGAGAAAAGATTCAAATTAATAAAATCAGAAATAAAAAGGAGAAACTATAACTGATACCACAAAAATAGAAAGGATCATAGGAGACTACTATGAAAAATTATATGCCAACAAATGTGATAACCTAGTAGTACTGGATAAATTCTTTTTAAAAAAATTAACATACTATCTACTAGCACTGATTCATGAAAATATAAAATCTGAACAGCTAGTGGGTAAGGAGATTGAATCAGTAATTAAAAATCTCCCAACAAAGGAAAGTGCAGGACCAGATGGCTTTCCTGGTGAATTCTACCAAATAAATAAGAATTAATACCGATCCTTCTCAAGCTTGTCCAACAACTTGGAGAGGAGGGAACACTTCCAAACTCACTTACCAGGCCAACATTACCCTGATAACCAAAGTCAAAGACACAAGAAAAGAAAATTAGCAGCCAGTACCTCTGATGAACATAGATGCAAAAATCCTTAACATGCCTAGTAATTCTCAAACTGGCCAGCTCTGGTCTAGGACTGAGGCGTGGCAGGCGCAGCAAGGCCTCCTGGGGCAGGACAGCTTGCAGCACCAGCTCCCCAGCCCCTAGCAGCCCCAGTGCGCAGGCCGAGATCAGGAGCAGAGCAGGTGAGCAAGGGAAGACCGACCATGAGGGTGGTCATAAAGGGACAGGCTGCTCACAGTGCCAATGGTGAGGGTCAGCTGCAAAGTGGCCCACACATACAGAGAAGGTAGGAAAAGGCCTAAGACTCTCATTGAGGTCTCCAGGGAGGGCAAGATGGCCCTCTCAAGCAGCTCTGAAATGGCCTGAGGAAGCAAGGAAACCGAGCCTGGTCTGGGATTTTACTGTAGCTGGGGGTGTTAAAGAAAAAATACTCAGTGATACCTGTCAAAGATGGTAAAGCAGGGGTAATTCAGAACCATTGTGAGAGGTATGTAGGCCATTGTGATGGGGTTTCACAGGTGAGCGATGTGACTGGGCTAAACTCTGAGTACAGCACAGGCAAATGGGAATTCATGGCCAGAGGATAGGGTGGGGGTCAGTGGATGGAAAGTTACTAAAAAAAGAACCAGGGGTGAGTGTGTTCTAGCTAAACTGACCTAACAGGATTCTTGGTGCACACAGGCCAGGGTGACACACATCACCTGACGGTGGAGGAGGGGGAACCTGATCAGATACGGAGGGTGGTCAGATAGGAGGGTGGGGGATTCTGCTTCACCTCCCTCACAGGGTTCCTGCTAAAACTGGATTTTATAAGTGCAAAGCTAGCCCTGGGAGATTCAAGAGCCTGACACAGTTTGGTCAAGCAAAGCATCCTGGCTGGGGGTGGGGGCAGGGCAAGAGTTCTGCACACAGATGGGCTTGTGTGGTTGGAATCTGAAGCCAGTGCCAGGGGAGGGAGCACTGACTTTCTCATCTGCCTGTCCAGGTGTGGACACAGGGGAGAGGGAGGGGGTAGCGTAGCCGTCAGCTAAACCAAACAGCGTGGAGTCTGACTGCTCACTACAAGGACAAACATGGGTAAGAAAAATATGCACTCACAATGGCTTTTTATATAAAGAAATACTAGCCCTAGTCAGGTAGCTCAGTTGGTTAGAGCATAGTGCTGATACACCAAGATTGTAGGTTCAAACCCTGGTAAAGGCACATATAAGAATCAACCAATGAATGCGTGAATTAGTGGAACAACAAATTGGTGTTTTGTGTGTGCTCTCTCTTAAATCAATAAGCAAAAAATTAAAAAAAGAAATACTAATAGGAGCTCAAGAAATGATCAAAACTGTATATTTGGAGGTGGCTGGAGGGACCAGGATTTGTGGGCAGCGAGACTTCTTAAGTTAGACTTTTTCTACCTTACAGATTTATTTAAAATAAGCAGAGAAATGTATATAACCATGTTTTACTATTTACTAGTTTTTCTTTAACTTTTGTACATGGGAACTCATTCTATGATTTTTAAAAAATTTTTCTTTCTTTTTTTTTTTTTTAAGAGAAGGAAAGGGAGGGAGAAAGAGGGAGAGAAACATCACTGTGTGGTTGCCTCTCATGTGCCCCCTACTGGGGACCTGGTCTGCAACCCAAGCATGTGCCCTGACTGGGAATTGCACTAGTGACTCCTTGGTTCACAGGCCAGCGCTCAAGCCACTGAGCCACACCAGCCAGGGCCCACTCTAAGATTTAATTCCTTTAAACACTAAGGGTTACAAAAGTGTAACCATACAAAATGAAAATTTCAAATGTCTTGGTAACTAAGATGCATCCCAGTTTATCCTTCATATTTCACATGGAGGTATTTTCAGGAATAAGTAGCATATTATGAAGTAATAGGCATTTGGATTTTAGTTCCTTAAAGGTAGAAAGATTTTCAAAGAGAAATACTAATAGGAACTCAAGAAATGATCAAAACTGTATTTGGAGGTGGCTGGAGGGACCTTCAAATAAACTTTGGTTTTTTAAAAGTGAAAAAAATAGAAATTACCTCACATCACTTAAAATAGAAATTCAATTGCTTTTAGCCTTTTAAATTTCAATGTTCTCCAGTAACATGCACATATAAACACTGATGTAAAAATCAAAAATTGACCTGAGAATTTAAATACATTCATCTTACATCTTGAGTTTTTCTTGACTAAAAAGAACAATTCTATTTAGTTCCACAATTACTTTGACTCAATACCATCATAACTTTCCATCATCTTACATTTTTAAGCCCAAGAAACGAAAAATGTTATTTCGCACACAGGGAATAAAATTACCAAGTGCTCAGGGAAACTGGAGCCAAAGGGCTGCACTATCCAGTGGATAAAGATTCCAAAGGAAAGAAACGCAGTATTGGAATCAGCTCCGATTAGCGGATGAGCAGCCTGCCCCTTTCATAAGGTTCCACTTTCCAGACTCTCCAGCTTGAGACAGAACCCAGTGCCTGGGGACAAAGGGGAGGGACACATGTGTAGCCCCAGGAGTGAACTCTGGGAGTTCTAACACCTTCCTCTCCCGGGGAACAATGGAAATGCTCCTCTCAGGCTTCAGCTACCCGTGAGGAAAGCTCAGCTGGATTCAGTATCAGGTTCTGACCCGAATTAACTCCAAACTCATGAACCCTAACCCAGGACACAGCCTCCTGACTTTCACAGACTTTCTCAATGTGCATGAATTACACTGAATACACCCGCATTGTGGATGCAAAACTCCATCCTATGTCTAGAAACAGGCCCCAGGGAACTACAACTAGAACCTCTGAAGGGGCATCACCCCTCCCCCATGTGCACATGCACCCCTAGCTTTCCAGGACTGCAGCTTCTCTCAGTGTACAGGCTCCTTCCTTGGTGGGTGTGAGCAGGAAAGACACCTGCAGGGGGAGGCGCCCCAGGAAGAACAACTGGGCCTTCCAGGACTTCCCTGTGCAGGCCCAGGGGGGCCTTAGCTACACTGCCCTTCTCTATACACTACTGGAATTGCTTTGGAACACTTTGATAACGTTTGAACAATCCACTAAAATCATGTAAGCCCAGCGTTTATGGGGAAAGGAAGGAAGAAAAAAGGTCTTTTACTAATTCAATTAGAAAATCCCTAATATGTATTTTTTTTCAGAAAATGATAGTTATTTCTATTTAGAGGAAAAGTAACTGGTTTGTAAATAATGCCTCACACTTTAACACTTCTGCTCTACAAGTCTAAACCTGGAATTTTATTTGAAAACATCCAAAATAAAATAAAAATAAAAACTTAGAAACTTACTACGAATGCAAAGTAATACTGAAATATTTTGGGTTTTTTTCTGAAATTCATCTCTTTCTTGCCTGTTTGTAACTATTTTGTCTTTCAAGCTCTACTGATGAAATATAGTTTACCCCTACTGAAAAACAAAACATATATATCAGTTTTTTTCAAGTGACAAAGGCGGGGAGGGGACCTGCTCACAAGACAAAACACCCAGTAAAGTTTCTAAAGAGGACCTCCACCCAAAGGACTTCTTGTAGGATGGCTGTGCCCAGGGAAAGTTCGGGGGGAGAGGAACAAGGATTTCATACAAAGTATACCAGATGGTTATTCTTGGCTTTCCTCTCATGTAAAATATTCAGAGAAAAAAAATCTTTAAAAAGAGCCATTATGGCTGTGTGGATAAATGCTAAATAGTTGATGCTGTTAATCTGGTATGACAAATTGGCGTTCAGAAACTTGAAGGATCTAGAAATACGGAAATGTATATTGCTCCTCCGAGGAAGAAACAGGGCGGGTGAGTGGATGGGGGAACAGGGTCATGGACTTGAGACCCTGTTTTCCAAACATTTGGAAAAATGAGGAGAAACCGGGTCCCACTGAGGCTAAAGGAAGGACTGGGGACCCTACAGACTACAGCTTCTCCCACGCAGGGAGGCCAGCATGGCTCCCCTGCTGACAGAGCCATGTTTTCCCTCGGTGACCCTCTCATGGTCACCGCGCGCCATCTGCGCAGACGCGGAGCTTGGGGCGCACAGCCGTCGAGACAGTCCTTGGAGCCCAAGTCGCTGAGCGAAATGACCAGACACCGGGTCCGGCTGCTGGCCCAGCACCCACGTTTCTTGCCTGCGGAGACTCAGGTCCCAGCAGAGCCCAGAGGGAATTTGCATCCACAGACCACGGAGAGGCCAGGTCTTGCCACAACCGGTTTCAACCAGCCCCTGTCCTCACCGTGGGAAACCCGGTCTCCAAAGTCACCACTGCCCAGCTTCTTAGGTCTCCCTAGCGTTGTCTCTTTGGCCCAGCGGATGGAGCAAGTCAAGGTGGACTGTTAACCGCAGGTGGTAGGAGATCACCAGCGCCAGGGCATCAGGCGAGTCCACGCGGTTCTGAGACCTTGTGCTGATGCTGCTCTCCTGATTGGACAGTTCGCAAGGACACTCCCCTTGTTTTTCTGAGTGACGACGGGGAAGGAGGAGGTCAGTTGGCTGAGCAGAACCAGCTTCCGTGGGTAGGTGGGGCTGGTCCCCTGGGGCAGTTGGCTTTTAACTCATTAAAATCCTCACACAAAAATAAGTTTATTGATTTTAGAGAGGAAATGGAAGGGGGAGAAAGACATCAATGTGAGAGAGAAACATTGATGAGTGGCCTCCCATAGGTATCCAGACTGGGAATCAAACCTGGAATCTTTTGGTGCACTGTACCAACCTATGGAGCCACCTGGCCAGGGCAAAAAACCTTTTCTTTTCTCAAAAGCCAGTGCCATTCTATTGGCTTCTTTGTGTGTTGGGTAAAGAAGTGAGCCCTTGCTCAGTAACATCGTGACAAAAAATTTAACTCTAAAATAGGGGTGTCAAACTCATTTTCACTGGGGGCTGCATCAGCCTTGCAGTTGCCTTCAAAGGGCTGAAATAATTCCAGGACTGTATAAATAACTACTCCTTAACTGTTAAGGAGTTGAAATTACAGTCAGCCCTTTGAAGGCAACTGCAAGGCTGATGCGGCCCCCAGTGAAAATGAGTTTGACACCCCTGCTCTAAAAGAAGAAACCAAATATGCCTGAGGAAAAATTACCTGAACTTGAGCACGCATGATAAAATTGACCCATAAAGTATGATTACGATAAAGAAAGGCTAACTGAAACTTTGAGATAACCTAGTTGGTCAGCAGAGTTTATGGAAGATACTGGGATGCACTGTGTGTCATAGCAAGAACCTTACAGTGGCATGGTTCTAATACCTGCTTCCCTTCACTTCCTTTTACCTTCCATAGTGTTCCTCTACTTTGGCACACAGACCAGAACGTGCATGTGGCTTGCCCTGTCTGAATGCACTGGATGGCAACCCTTTCTTTTTCCAGAATGAATCCTTTTTGGTGACAAAACACCTAGTCGCTATTATATGAAGACATCTGCAAAGTTTATTTGAGAATCTGGAATTATAATGGGACATTTTAACATACTTTCTCAGAAAATGAAAAACACAGTATATTTGTTAGCATACAACAGTTGAGAAATTAATAAACTATTTTTATGAAATACCTACAGGTGTTCATTTAACAAAAAAATACATGTGCTTTTAATCACAATCAAACATAATTGAAAACATACTGATGCCCTAACACAGAACAAATAAAACATCATAAAAAAATTTAACCTACCTGTATATAAGAAATACACTTTAATAGCATAAACAATAAAATATAATAAAAAAGAAATACACTTCAATTCACCCATGAATCTAACAGGCTTCAAAATAGTAAGAAGATATTAAATGTTTTAACAAAAAAACCATATTCATTAATCTTATGTGCTATTGTTGAAAAAAACTCTCAGAATTATCACACTTGAATATTCATTTCTGAAAGTAATTAGTAGAAATCCATACTCCAGTGATGACTTTAAAAAATGTTTAATAAACACAATGTACTTGCAACTTTAATATTATAGCTCTTTCATGTTGAAAATTTCTGGTACCTTATACATAGATTAATTTCTAACAAGCTTCCTCATGTTACTTACATTTCTATTTGTCTGCTGTGGGAGTTTTCACATGTAAGAATGGGGATCAGTTCAAGTGTTTCTCATTGTGTTTCCATTCAAGAGGTTTTATCTAGTGAGTCCTTTCATACTTTTGATAGAAACTGGAATAACTGAAGCCTTTCCCACATTCTCCATTTTTGTTTTTTTTCTCTAGTGTGCCTTGTTGGGTGTCTTCTAAAGGTTGTGATAAATGAAGACTTTTCTCTACTTCTTACATTCCTGGGCATTTTCTCAGTGTGGGTTCTTTTAAATGATCTCGGTAGGCTTCACCACTTTGTTTACATTCAAAGGGGTTCCCTCCAGTGACATGTCTTTCATGTTTCCAAAGAAAACTAAGACAACTGAATGCTTTACATTTTTTTTATGCATATGATTTCTCTCCAGGCTGATTTCTTTCATGGGTTTGAAAATTTGTATCTGAAGGCTTTTCCAAATTACTTATATTCACAGGGCTTTTCTGTAGTCTGAGTCCTTTTGCACCTCTCTGAAAGGTGCTGTCATGACTACAGGCATTCCCATGCTCCTTACATTCCTAGCGTTTCCCTCCAGCATGAGTTCTTTCACATGTTTTTAAGGACTGTGACCTCCACAGACTTTACCTTCATTGCTGACGGTCACAGTGTTTTTTGCCAGTGTGAATTTTTTCATGTGCTCTGACATCACTGGGATACCTGAACACTTTACCATCTGTTCGACATTCACAGTGTACCCGCAGTGTGAGTTCATTTATGTATTTGGAAATCCTTATGAAAACTGAAAGCTTTACCATGTCCCTTACCGTCATAGGGTTTCTCTCTAGTATGAGTTCTTTGATGTTTTTGAAGAGAACTGTGATCTCTGAAGGCTTTCCCACATTGTTTACACTCATGGGGTTTCTCTCCAGTGTGAGTTCTTTCATGTTTTTGAAGATAACTGTGATCTTTGAAGGTTTTACCGCATTGCTGACATTCACAGGGTTTCTCTCCTGTGTGAGTTTTTTGGTGTATGTGTAAGGAACTATAAAATTTGAAAAATTTATTACATTGTTTACATTCATAGGGTTTCTCTCCAGTATGTGTTCTTCTATGTTTTTGAAGAGAAGTGGGGTAAGTGAATACTTTGCTACAAATTTTACATCCATAGGGTTTTTCTCCAGTGTGAGTTCTTTCATGTATTTGAACATAGCTGGAATAACTGAAGGCTTTACCACAATGTTTACATTCATAGGGTTTCTCTCCAGTGTGAGTTCTTCCATGTACTCGAACTTGACTGGAAGAGCTGAAGGCTTTACCACAAACTTTACATGCATAGGGTTTCTCTCCAGTATGTGTTCTGTTATGTTTTTGAAGAGAACTGGGATAAGTGAATGCTTTGTTACATATTTTACATTCATAAGGCTTCTCTCCAGTGTGAGTTCTTTCATGGGTTTTTAAGGAACTGGGATCTCTGTAGGCTTTTCCACATTGTTTACATTTATAGGGTTTCTCTCCAGTGTGAATTCTTTCGTGTATTTTTAAAGAACTGGTATCCCTGTGGGCTTTACCACAGTGTTTACACTCATAGGGTTTCTCTGCATAGTGAGTTCTTTCATGTGCTTGAACACGACTAAAACAATGGAAGGTTTTAGCACATATTTTACATGTATAGGGGTTCTCTCCTGTGTGCATCCTTTTGTGTCTCCGTAAGAAATTGTAAGATGTGTAGGATTTACCACATTGTTTACACTCATAGGGTTTCTCTCCAGTAAGAATTATTTTATGTAATCGAAGTGAACATGAACAACTCAAGGCTTTCTCACATTTCTTATGTTTATAGGATTTTCCCCCATTGTGATTTCTTTCATGTTTTTCAAAATGCTGGAGATAACTGAAGGCTTTACCACATTCTTTACACTTATATGGCTTCTCTCCATACTTCTGGAATTCGTATGCTTTGTGCCCAGTGTGACATTGGACATGCCTGCTGAGGGACGAGTGATGCATGAAGACTTTTCCACACACGTGGCATTCATGCAGATTCACTCCAGTGGTTTCCTTGTTCAGGTTGAGATTTGAAATACAGCTGAAGTTTTCTCCACTCTGACTATCTTCTTTTCTTTCACAGACTTTCTCTACTACTTGACTTCTGTAAACAATGAAAAGAACATTATTAATGATTCTTTATTAATGATTTTATATTTGTTATTTATTATGACTTATAGGAAACATGTAGGTGTTCTGTTTTGTCTGAACTGTCCAAAATTAAATATGCTGCATGTGTTCCAAGAAAACTTCACCCTTGCTATAATCAAACCATGATAGTCATATATAGGGTTTGTTAATACTGTTTCCAATTGAACTATTTTGTAAACACTGAACATACATGGTACATTTCAGAACGTAGTTTTGGAAAAAATTTTCTAAGACATTTGAAGCAGGATTTATTAGTTTTGTTTGCTTCTTTTAAAAATTTCATAACATTTCATTTCTAGTGAATTTTCATAGGAGACACTGCTTTCTATTGAGCAACTCACCTTAGTTTTCTCCCCTGGTTTTTGTAGTACTTTTCAATGTCATGTTCTTCCCATCTTGTTCCTAAAATGCAGATCCAGAAAAATGAGTGCAAAGCATTCATATTATAGAAAAATAATTAGCCTCTAGATCCATGAGACGCTGTGACCATACCAAGTTATTAACCAACATCTTCCCTTTCTGCATCACACTTCATGGATGTTCCAATTACAGAAACTCTTGTTCTTTAATTGACAAAGGAGTATCGTCATCCTTACCTATGGAGGCCAGGTTCCTCAAGGTTTCCTGCATCACGTCTCTGTAGAGCTTCTTCTGTGCAGGATGCAGCAAAGCCCACTCCTCCAGACTGAAGCTCACAGCCACATCCTCAAAGGCCACAGAATCCTAAAAATAGTCAGAATATGTATAGAGTACAATGAGTGAGACTGACAGCACTGGACACCCAGACCCAATTTATAGGAAAGTTACGAGTGATTCTCTCGTCTCCAAATATTTATTTTATGATGGATCATCACAAACTTACTCTTTGTCCACACTTACTTTCTCATAAATTTAACAGCATAATGAACACATGGAAATGACTTACACCTTGTTACTATGATCACATTACATCTGAGTGTTTGAAAATGACAGAAATGCTATTCAAATGAAACAAATATGATCATTTTCAGACCATCAATTCATTCTGAGAAAAATTTTCATCTTCTTTATTACCTACCATTTTCAGCACTCCATGAAATAGAGGCTTATATTCTGTATGAGGTTTCAATAAACAAATCATAGTGAAAAATTGGAAGCCTTTCCTTCTATTCCCATCACCAAACATGAGAGTCCAGGGGGCCTGTGAAAATCACTTCCAACAAAGCCAGCTGACAATGTTGTCCTAAAGTCCAGGCCTTTACCAGTAATCAGATGCAACTGGCTCAGTGTAAATATGCCTGTGCAGATCATTGCTTGTAACTTGTGTGCTGTTTATCACAGACTCAGTTCTTCCTTTCCCTCTCTGTACAATTCAATAGGGTTAGGAGGTTATTTGCAAGTTTGAGCTCACAGAGAAGGAAGAAGGTATAAAAAGTTAGACCACAAAATCCCTGTACTCATGCTCAGAGCTGCTTCCAGCCAAATTTTAGAATACAGAGGGAGAGAACAGGCCAGGAGAGCTCCATCTAATCAAACTCTAACTGTGTACCCTGGGACTGGCTGCCCTTGAGGAAGAGTTTAGGAGCTATAGATTGTATGGGGGTTCACTTAAGGCCACATAATTTGATGATTAATTTGCCTATGATTATACAACACATGAAGGAACAGGGCTTTCCTCTAAAGGAACAGAAAAATTCCATCCTCCAATTTCAGGAGAAAAAAATTATTTGACAAGTCAATCTAGAGGCTGCCCTGCCACCTTCTGATCTGGCACTTAAGTTGTCATACTCAATCTCATAAAGAAAAAAAGAAGAAAGAAAGAAAAAATATAAAAAAGAAAGAAGATAACTTGAAATGAACTACTCTTCTTAGATCCACCAGAGCCTTGAGGTCATGGGGAAGTGGTATCTCCAAAATTAAAAAAAGAGAAAAGATGGTATTTTTAAATATGCCCCAAATATTCCATTCTTAATGAGGGCTGCACTAAAAAAATTCTAATTCACCACAGTTTAATGCAAAGACAAAAAAAGACAGAACATAATATCCATGAAGCCTAAAACAACCTTCCTTTTTTTTTCTTTTTTTTTCCTTTTAATCAGTATTTTTTAATTGTTGATATTGTACAGTTTTCTGTCTTTTACCCCACCCCAGCCCACCACCCCAGCCCTCCCCACCTTCCTCCCATTTCCACCCCCCCATAGTTTTTATCCATGAGTCCTTTATACTTGTTGCTCTAAACCGTTCCCCTTTTCCCCTGAAATTCCCTCCCCTCCCACTCTGGACACTGTCAGACTGTTCTCAAATTCAGTGTCTTTGTTTATATTATGCTTGTTTGTTTGTTTTGTTGATTAGCTTCCTGTTAAAGGTGAGATCATATGGTATTTGTCTTTCACTGCCTGGCTTATTTCGCTTAGCATGATACTCTCCAATTCCTTCCATGCTGTCGCAAAGGGTAGGAGCTCCTTCTTTCTTTCTGCTGCATAGAATTCCATTGTGTAAATGTAAATGTACACAATGGAATTCTAAAACAACCTTCCTTAATATGAGGATTGAAATACACACAATGGAGAGTTCTGGCCAAGATGGAGGTATAGGTAGAAACTCTTCGCTTCCTGGCACAACCAAAAGGAGGATAACAACCAATCTAAAATCAATAAACAACCAAAATCTCCAGAAAATCAAACTGCATGGAACTCTGACAACCAAGGAATTAAAAGAAAAAATCAACCAGAATAAACAGACCAGTAAGGCGGACCATGTGGGTGGACTCAGAAAAACCACGGCAAGGTGGCTGGGGGGGTGGCAGGGCTGACTGCTGAGCTGGGCAGAGCTCCATGGGAGGGACTGACTTAAGGGGAAAACTGAGACTCAGAACTGACTGTGGGCTAAGGCTGGGGTTGCTGCAGTAGGAGATATTTCTGGTCTGATTGGAGAGTCTGTTGGAAAGTGTGCTAGAGACAAGCAGGTGAGCTGCCTTGTTTGGCTCCTCCCACACAGGCAGTGCAGCTAAGAGGGTTGCCCTGCCTAGGTGAATACCTAAGGCCCCAATCGCTTACAACCTATCAGCTACACCAGGACAAAGAAATATGGCCCAAATGAAAGAACACAGCAAAACCTCAGAAAGAGAATTAAGCAACGAGGAGACTGCCAACCTATCTGATGGAAAATTTAAAGCCCTGTAATCAAAATGCTCACAGAACTGATTGAGCTTGGTCGAAAAATGAAAGATACCCAAAATGAAATAAAGCAAAATATTCAGGGAACCAAGAGTCGCAAGAAGGAAACCAGGATTCAAAGCAATGATTTGGAACATAAGGAAGAAATAAACATCCAACTGGATCAGAACGAAGAAACAAGAATCCAGAAAAAATGAAGAGAGGCTGAGGATTCTCTGGGACAACCTGAAATATTCCAATTTCTGAATTATAGGAGTGTCAGAAGGAGAAGAACAGCAGCAAGAAATTGAAAACTTATTTGAACAAACAATGAAGAAAAACTTCCCCAATCTGGCAAAGGAAATAGACTTCCAGGAAGTCCAGGAAGCTCTGAGAGTCCCAAAGAAGTTGGACCCAAAGAGGAACATCATCATTAAGTTACTAAAGATTAAAGACAAAGAGAAAATCCTAAAAGCAGCAAGAGAAAAGGAGACATTACCTACAAAGGAGTTCCCATAAGGCTATCAGCTGGTTTCTCAAAAGAAACTTTACAGGCAAGAAGGGGCTGGAAAGAAGCATTCCACGTCATGAAAGGCAAGGACCTACATCCAAGATTACTCTATCCAGCAAAGCTTTCATTTAGAATGGAAGGGCAGATAAAGTGCTTCCCAGATAAGGTCAAGTTAAAGGAATTCATCATCACCAAGCCCTTATTATATGAAATGTTAAAAGGACTTATCTAAGAAAAAGAAGGTAAAAAATATGAACAATAAAATGACAAACTCACAACTATCAACAAATGAACCTAAAAGAAAAGAAAAACAATGAAAACAAAAACTAAGCAAACAACCAGAACAGGAACAGAATCAGAGAAATGGACCTCACATAGAGGGAAGTTCAGTGGGGTGGAGGAAGGGAGGAATAGAAAGGGAAAGGTACAGGGAAGAAGAAGCATAATTAGTAGGCATAAAATAGATGGGGAGAGATAAAAATGGTATAAGAAATAGAAGACTCAAAGAACTTATATGTACAACCTGTGGACATGAACTAAGGAGGGGAATGCTGGAGGGTTGGGTGGACAGGGTGGAGGGGAGTTAAAGAGGAAAAATTGGGAAAACTGTAATAGCATAATCAGTAAGAAATACTTAAAAAAAAAAAAAAAAAGAAATACACACAATGGGCCCTGGCTGGTGTAGCTCAGTGGATTGAGCGCGGGCCTGCGAACCAGAGGATCGCGGTTCGATTCCCAGTCAGGGCACATGCCTGGGTTGCAGGCCAGTTCCCGGCAGGGGACACACGAGAAGCAACCGTACATTGATATTTCTCTCCCTCTCCTTCTCTCCTACCCTTCTCCTCTAAAAGATAAATAAATAATACATTAAAAAAAAAAAAAAGAAATACACACAATGGGAGTACCTGAAAAAAAGAAAGAGAAAGGAGGTAAGTAGTCATAATCACTGAAATTTCCTAAAATTAATGACAGGAGACACACTGGAGATCCAGAATGCAGGAGAAAGAGATGAATCTATTACTCAACAACTCCTTATCATGAATCATAAATTCCAGCAGCAGAAAATCAGGAAGAACAGAGTGGAACTGGACAGCACTATGAAACAACTGAGCTTAATTGTAATCTGTGAAATACTTCACATAACAGCAGCAGAATACACATTCTCAAGTTCACATGGAACATTCACCAAGACAGAAAAGATCCTGAGACATAAAATACACCTTCACAAATACAAAAACATAGAAATCATATAAAATATGCTCTCAGGCTACACAGGAATTAAGCTAGAAATCAGTATCAAAGATAACTGGGAATGCCCAAATATGTGGAGTTAAACAATACAACTCTAAATAACATATAGCATCAAAGAAAAAATCTCTGGAGAAACAAAATTATTTTAAACCAAAAAAGTAGAAATATAATCAAACTTTGTCAGATGCAGCAAAAGTGGTGCCTACAGGAAAATTTAGGCCATTAAAAAAATATATTAGGGGAAAAAAGCTCTATAATCAATAATGTAAGCATCTACTTTAGGTAATAATAAAAAAGCAAATTAAACCCAAAGTAAGCAGACTAAAACAATTAATAAAAATTAGAAATCAATATGATTGTGGAAAGTCAATGGAAGAAAAAAATTTAAAAGCTGCTTTTTTGACAAGATGAATAAAATTGGTAAACATCCAGACAAGATAACTAAGAAAAGAGGGAAGACAGAAACTACTAGTATCTGAAAGTAAAGGAGGGAGAAATGAACAATAGAAAAGGATTTAATAAAATTGAACATTCATTTACAGTAACAAACTAGCAATAGAGGGAGCCTCCACCTCCTGAGAAAGAGCATGCTCAAAACCTGTAGCTAAACTCATCACATTTGCTCCTCCTGACATAAGTGTCTATGTGAAACACCAGAGAGAACTTACAACAAAAGAGAACTCCTGAAATAAATGATAGTAACTGAAAGATATACAAGCAGATACCATTCCTGTAGAGCCACACAGATACACCCAACTGACCACTGACAAAGGAAGAAAAGTAATTCAATGGAAAAAGAAAGTCTTTTTTAAAAATATATTTTATTGATTATGCTATTACAGTTCTCCCATTTCTCCCCCATCATTTCCCTCCACCCTGCACACCCCCTCCCACCCACATAGTTCATGTCCATGTGTCATAAGTTCTTTAGCTTCTACATTTCCCACACTATTCTTGTCCTCCCCCTGTCTATTTTCTACCCACCATCTATGCTACTTATTTTCTGTACCTTTCCCCCCCTCTCCTCCTCCCACTCCTCTGTTGCTAACCCTCCATATGATCTCCATTTCTGTGGTTCTGTTCCTGTTCTAGCTGTTTGCTTAGTTTGCTTTTGTTTTAGGTGTGGTTCTTAATAGCTGTGAGTTTGCTGTCTTTTCACTGTCATATTTATCTTCTTTCTTAGATAAGTCCCTTTAACATTTCATATAATAAGGGCTTGGTGATGATGAACTCCTTGAACTTGACCTTATCTGAGAAGTACTTTATCTTCCCTTCCACTCTAAATGACAGCTTTGCTGGATAGAGAAATTTTGGATGTAGGTCCCTGCCTTTCAAGACTTCAAATACTTCTTTCCAGCCCCTTCTTGCCTGGAAGGTCTCTTTTGAGAAATCAGCTGACAGTCTGGTGGGAACTCCTTTGTAGGTGACTGTCCCCTTATCCTTTGCTGCTTCTAGAATTCTCTCCTTCCTTTTAATCTTGGCTAATGTAATTACAATGTGCCTTGGCGTGTTCCTCCTTCGGTCCAACTTCTTTGGTACTCTCTGAGCTTCCTGGACTTCCTGGTAGTCTATTTCCTTTGCCAGATTGGGAAAGTTCTCCTTTGTTCAAATAAGTTTTCCACTTGTTCCTCTTCTTCTTCTTCCCCTTCTGGTACCCCTATAATTTGGATGTTGGGACGTTTAAAGATGTCCCAGAGGTTCCTAAGCCTCTCCTCATTTTTTTGAATTCTTGTTTCTTCCTTGTTTTCTGTTCGGTTGTTTCTTCTTTCCTTCTGGTCCACTCCATTGATTTGAGTGCCAGTTTTCCTCCCATCTCTATTGGTTCCCCATGTGTCTTCCTTCATTTCACGTATTGTAGCCTGCATTTTTTCATCTAATTTGTGAGCAAAATCAACCAATTCTGTGAGCATCCTGATCACCAGGGCTTTGAACTGTGTCTCTGATAGGTTGGCACTCTCTTCGTTGCTTAGAGGAATTGGCTCTAGGGATTTCATTTGTTCTCCGGTTTGAGCCATTTTTGGTGGTTTTTTGTTTTGTTTTTGGTCTGGTCGTGGCTGTTACATAGTGAGGGGTGGAGCCTTAGGTGTTCCCCAGTGCGGGGCAGCCCAGTCGCTGGGTTGTGACGCTGTATGTGGGAGCAGGGTCCAGAGGGAACAATGGTGCCTGCTCTGCTCGCTCCTGGATTCCAGTCCCCTCCGCTGCTTCCTGTTCACCTAGATTATGTGTGCATGTGAATGTGGGACCACTGGGTCAGCCAGCCGCCTTGAGCGGCCTCACTGGGTCTGCACAGTTGCCACCCCGTGCCCGGGGTCTGCCAGCCACCTGCACGTTTGGGAACTGCCAGCCACTGCTGCCTGCGTTCCTGGGTCCGCACCTCCACTTTTTCCTGCCGTGACTCTGCCCCTCTTACTGGTCTGGATGAATGGTTGTTGAACTTCTGTACAGTTCAATTTTCTATTAGCTCTGGTTGTTTTCTTGTTTCTAAATATTTGTTGTCCTTAATTTGGTTGTGAGAGGAGGCACAGTGTGTCCACCTACGCCTCTATCTTGGCCAAAAGTCCAAAAGAAAGTCTTTTAAACCAATAGTGATGGAGATAATGAATATCCACATAAAAACACACATGGAAAACAAATACACACAAAGACCATACACGTTTCACAAAAATTACCTCAAAACACATCATAGCCCTGACTGGTGTGGCTTGGTTGTGGCCTGTACATAATCCAGCAAAGTGAAACTTCCCCAGTTTGATTGCTGGTCAAGGCACATGCTTGGGTTGCAAGCCAGGTTCCCACTTGGGGCACTTGGGAGAGGCAATGGATAGATGTTCTCTCTCCCACTGATGTTTCTCTCCTTCTCTTTCTCCCTCCCTTCCCCTCTCTCTAAAAATAAATAAATAAAATCTTACAGAAGAATACACCATAGATATAAATGTCAAATGAAAAGTAGTACATTCTACAAGATAATATATGAGACATTCTAGAAGCAAATAAAAGAACAATAAGGTAGCAGTAAGCATTTATTATATGGCTAAGATTGTTCAAAACACTCAGAACATCAAATATTGGTGGAGATATGAAGTGGTGGGTAATCCTAATCATTGCTTGTAGAAATGGAATTGTGCACACCTAGACTGGAGACAGTAACTTTCAATATTAAATGTACTTTTACTATGTATAAGATCCAGCAATCATATTCCTTGGTATAGACCTAAATGAATTGAAACCTCTTCGTACAAAAACCTGTACATGAATATTTGTAGGCACTTTATTCATAATTGGCAGGAGTTAAGAGTTAAGCAAGATGTCCTTCAAGAGGCAAACAGACGATCAGAGGTAAATCCAGGTGGTGATATATTTTTCAGTGATTAAAAAAATGGGTTATTAAGCCATAAAAATGTAGGAGGAAACTTAAAAGTAAAAGAAGCCAATCTGACAAGGCCACACACATTGTATGATTTTAAGTATCTGAAAATCTGGAACAGACAAAATTATGGGCCAATGGAAATCTCTGGGTTTGAAGAATTTAGGAGTTGTGGGAGAAATGAGTGAACAGGTGAAGCAGCTGACCACTGAGCTTTTTCATGTACACGTGTGTGCTGCCCTCCTGAAAGTCTGTGCATCCCCCAGTGCTATGCATTCAGTGAATCACAAAGAGCAGTCCAGGCAACCAAGGAGTCTGGGAGAGGCGTGTTCTCTTCCAGCGTAGTGGCTTCTTTCAAGGGACTGTGGGCGATGTGGAGGAAAGACTGTTCCATGATGTGATTGTTGCCTGAATGTCCAGCTAGACCCAGGTGAGATCAGAGTTGTTTCTTGCAAAGCCCTTCAGAGACTGTCTGATCTCAATCAATGTTTTCCTTCTGACATAAACCAGTACCTCTCTTGTGTCCCATGGCATGCTGGTCACTTGAATAGGCCAGCATCCTAACCTGGTCAAACATGGAGGGCATTTTCCAGGACCAATAATCAGGCATGGGAAAACCAGGCCACAAACAGGGTTAGAGGCCTCCTCCATGACAACTGGTTGCTGTATGGAGTTTAAGCACCCTGTGCTTAAGTAAGGTTTGAACTAATCCCTTTGCTGTGCCAAACTGAAATGATGGTGTCATCCACTATAACCCAGATGGACAGCATCTTTTTTTTTTTTTTTAATTAAAAGAAAAATCCTGACTTCCAGCCAAGATGGAGGTGTAGGTAGATACAATTTGCCTCTTTGCACAACTAAAGGAAGGACAGCAACAAATTTAAAAACAAGAAATAACCAGAACTTCCAGAAAATTAAACTGTATGGAAGTCTCACAACCAAGAAGTTAAAGAAACACTCATTCAGACTGGTAGGAGGGGTAGAGACGAGCAGCCAGGGTGGAGAGGACTGGGTGAAGAAGGCAGCGCTGGCAGACCCAGCAGACCCACATTTGCCTGTGGAGGAACTAGGAGGAACAACTGGGGAGTGAGACAGACTGCACAACCCAGAGTTCCAGTGTGAGAAAAGAAAGCCTCAAGACCTGTGACTTCAAGAATCTGCGGGAGTTGTTGGGGCAGAAGAAACTTCCAGTTTCACAGGAGAGTTCGTTGGAGAGACCCATGGGGTTCTAGAATGTACACAAACCCATGCACCTGGGAATCAGCGCCAAAAGGGCCCAATTTGCTTGTGGTTAGTAGAGGAAGTGACTGAAAGCCAGCTGCAAACAGAGCAAGTGCCATTGTTCCCTCTCTGACCCCTCCCCACATATAGCACCACAACACAGTGACCTGGGTTGCCCCGCCCTGGTGAATATATAAGGCTCTGCCCCTTACAACATAACAGGTGCACCAAGACAAAGAAATATGGCTGAAATGAAAGAACAGGTCAAAACTCCCAAAACAGAACTAAGTGATGAAGAGATAGCCAACCTATCAGATGCAGAGTTCAAAACATTGGTAAGCAGGATGCTCACAGAAATGGCTCACTACGGTCACAAAATAGAGGAAAAAGTTAAGTATATGAAAAGTGAAATGAAGGAAAATATACAGGGAATCAACAGTGAAGGGAAGGAAACCAGGGCTCAAATCAACAGTTTAGAGCACAAGGAAGGAATAAACATTCAACCAGAACATAATGAAGAAACAAGAATTCGAAAAAATGAGGAGAGGCTTAGGAACCTCTGGGACATCTTTAAACATTCCAACATCTGAATCATAGGGGTGCCAGAAGGAGAAGAGGAGCAGCAAGAAATTGAAAATTTATTTGAAAAAATAATGAAGGAGAACTTCCCCAATCTGGCAAAGGAAATAGACTTCCAGGAAGTCCAGGAAGCTCAGAGAGTCCCAAAGTTGGACCCAAGGAAGCACATACCAAGACACATCATAATTCTATCACCCAAGATTAAAGATAAGGAGAGAATCTTAAAAGCAGCAAGAGAAAAGTAGACAGTTACCTACAAAGGAGTTCCCATAAGACTATCAGTGGACTTCTCAAAAGAAACCTTACAGGCAAGAAGGGGTGGGAAAAAAGTACTCTAAGTCATGAAAAGCAAGAACTACATCTGAGATTACTCTATCCAGCAAAGCTTTCATTTAGAATGGAAGGGCAGATAAAGTGCTTCCCAGACAAGGTCAAGTTCAAAGAGTTCATCATCGCCAAGCCCTTATTATATGAAATGTTAAAAGGATTATCTAAGAAAAAAGACGATCAAAACTGTGAACAGTAAAATGACTACAAACTCACAACTATCAACAACTGAATTTTTAGACAACTGTTTTTGTCCAAAAAAGAAAAACAAACTAAGCAAACAACTACAACAGGAAAAGAATTACAGAAATGGAGATCACATGGAGGGTTATTGGAAGGGAGGGGGAGGGGGGAGAATGGGGGAAAAGGTACAGGGAATAAGAAGTATAATTAGTAGGTACAAAATAGACAGGGGGAGGTTAAGAGTAGTATAGGAAATGGAAAAGCCAAAGAACTTATAGGTATGACCCATGGACATGAAATAAGGGCGGGGGGGGGGGGATGCTGGTGGGAGGGGTTGCAGGGTGGAAGGGAATAAAGGGGAGAAAAAAATGGGACAACTGTAGTAGCATAATCAGTAAAATATACTTAAAAAAATCCTCACAGGAGGATATACTTATTGATTTTAGAGAGAGAGGACAGGTGGGGGAGAGAGAAACATTGATGAGAGAAAAGAAACATCAATCGGTTTGCCTCCCATACGTATCCTGAGCAGGGATCCAACCCACCACCCTTTTTTTGGTGTACGGGACAATGTTCCAACCAACTGAGCCACACCCAGCCATGGCAGGGTCAGGATATTTGTTGCAACAGATGCAGGGGCAGCAGAGTTATGTAGGTGTTCTGGTATGTCCTCACCTCATTCACAGGGTATAAACATCCTCATAACCCCCCTGCCTTAGTCTCCCCCTAATGTGTGGAAAAACCCAGCCTCAATCACACCTTTACTTTAAATACACAGTAGGGATATCAATCCAGGACCACTGTAAGGAGGGCTCCATTCCCATACTCTGCTCACAACTCAGAGTCCTCTAAATATAAAACCCAGGTCCAGTGGAGTCAACAACACAACACAGGGAGCACAGCTAATGGGAGGGCCCCCAGGAAGAAGTAGCTCACAGAGCAGGAGCCTCCCGGTTCTTATCAGCCCGACAGATAAGACGGACCAGGGGAAAGGGAGGGCTGAGGCTTAAGTTGTCAGGAGTCAAATACCAAACATGTGGAGCCAGACCACTCATGACAAGAACAGACAAAAGTATGAAAAATGTGCATTCATACTGGACTGTTTAAAATTTTTTTAAAAGATTTTATTTATTTTTTGATAGAGGGGAAGGGAGGAAAAAAGAGAGGGGCAGAAACATCAATGTGTGGTTGTCTCTCATGTGCCCCCTACTGCGGACCTGGCTCACAACCCAGGCATGTGCCCTGACTGGGAATCAAACCATGACTCCTTGGTTTGCAGGCCGGAGCTCAATCCACTGAGCCACACCAGCCTGGGCAGGGTTGTTTTTATATGAAGACACTCAAACAGGTGAACAAGAAGTGATCAAAACTGGTTATTGGAGCCCTGGCTGGTGTGGCTCAGTGGACTGAGTGCTGTACTATGAACCAAAGGGTCCCTGGTTTGATTACCGGTCAGGGCACATGCCTGGTTTGCAGGCCAGGTCCCCAGAAGGGGGCACGTGAGAGGCAACCACACATTGATATTTCTCTCCTCCTAGTTCTCCTTTCCTTCCCCTCTCTGTAAAAACAAATACATTAAATATTAAACACACATACACACACACACACACACACACACAAAGACTGCTGGAGTGTGGCTGGAGGAGCAGCACAGCAGCAGAGCAGGGTATGCGGGCAATGACCTTTTCAGTTAGTGTCCTATCTCAGGAACTTTTTAAACATTCCAATGCAGTATTTATTTAAAATAAGGAGAGAAATTTATATATACTACATTTTCCTATGATTACTACCTATTTTAAATTAATTATTCCTTTTAAAATTAATTAAATTTTGGACTTCTGGTCAAGACAGTAGCATCGGCAAACATGGCTCATCTCCTTGCACCACCACATAAAAACCACAACTAAAACATCACAAGAACCATCACTTAGAACTGTCAGAAATCCAGTGGAATGGAAGTCTGACAACTAAGGAATTAAAGAAACCACAGCATCTTGGAATGGTCTGGTCCCACATTCATGTGTGGCAGATAAAAATCCAGCAGGAATATCTTGGGAGTGCAGAGTCCTGCCCCACACCAGGCCCTCCAGTCCAGGATGATAAGTCCCTATAACTTCTGGTGGCAAAATCAAGTGGGGATTGAGCTGGTGAAAGAAACTTCTGGAGTCCCAAGCAGTTCCTCTTAAAGAACCCACACATGGTCTTACTCCCTCATTCCCTATAAGTTCCAACACCAGGGTGGCAGGGAAAAACTAAAATGTCTGGCATCAAAGCATGCAGAGGCCATTGTCCCTTTTCTGAATCCTCCACCCACAGAGCAACAGAGCCAGCAGACTGGTGCCATATCAGAGACTCCTTCACCTGGCTAACACCAGGGGATATCCTGGTTAGCCCCACCCTGGTATCCCCTGAGGCTCGGTCCCACCCAATTTACAGCTTTTAACAGTGGTTAGTCTTGGCTTATGCTTCACAACTTCCTAAATCCTACCAAACAAGCAACAGCCAGCCTCAGTAATCCCCCAGCCCCCATACCTCTTGCTAAGTGGCCCCAGGCCTGGCATTAGCAGCAGCCAGCCTAGATTCACAGCTTGGCTATGCCTGGGAATGTCCAGCCCAGCACAAGTACCAGCCATCTCAGATTGCCTTATAACTCATGTAGGGTGGTCCTGAGCAGAACACAGGTGGGAGCTGACCTTGGCCTGCACCACCCTGGAAACCCCAGGGCAGGTACACCCAGTGGACAGCTACAGGCCATGTCAGAGCACCACCAACCTGCCCCTGCATAGCTGATCCTCCACAGAGGGTGGAGATTGGTGGTCAGTGATCACAACCAGTCCTTGTAGCTGACTGTCCTGGGTAAATCTTTCCCATTGACCTGCCAACAGCAAACAAGGCTCAACTACAAGAGGAGGGTGTACTTAGGTCACACAAAGGGTGCACTTTGAGTACCCGAGTTGGGTGATAGGGAGGCTGTGCCGCTGGACCCTACAGGGCACCCAGTACATTAAGCCATGCTACCAAGACGGAGTCACAGCAGCTCTACCTAATACATAGAAACAAACACAGAGAGGCTGCCAAAATGAGGAGACAAAGAAACATGGCCCCAATGAAAGCACAGATCAAAACTCCAGAAGAAGGAAGAATGAAACAAAATGGAGATAAACAGTGTATCAGAAGCAGAGTTCAAAACACTGGTTATAAGGATGCTGAAGGAACTTAGTGAGGACCTCAGTAGCATAAAAAAGATCCCATTGGAAACAAAGGACACGCTAATTGAAATAAAGAACAATTTACTGGGAAACAACAGTAGAGTGGATAAAGCTGAGAATGAAATCAATGACTTGGAACATTTAGGAAGAAAAAACAACAACAAAAACCAAAACAACCAATTAGAACAACAGGAAGAGAATAGAATTCCCAAAAGTGAGGATAGTGTAGCAGCATATGGGACAGCTTCAAGTATTCTAATATTTGCATCACAGGGGTGCCAGAAGAAGAGAAAGAGCAGGAAATTGGAAATCTATTTGAAAAAAATAATGAAAGAAAATGTTCCTAATTTGATGTAGGAAATAAACATACAAGTTCAGGAAGCACATAGAGTCACACACAAAATGGATGCAAGGCGGCCCACACCTCAAGATACATTGTAATTAAAATGCTAAAAGTAAAGATAAAGAGAGAATCTTAAAGGCACCTAGAGCAAAGAAGTTAGTTACCTTCTTTTCCTGTACAGGGGAATTCCTATAAGACTGTCAGCTGAGTTCTCAAAATAAACTTTGCAGGCTAGAAGGGATTGGCAAGACATATTCAAGGTCATGAAAAGCAGGGACCTATAGCCAAGATTGCTCTACCCAGCAAAGCTATCATTTATAATTGAAGGGCAGATTAAGAGCTTCCCAGACAAGAGAAAACTAAAGGAGTTCATCTTTACCAAATCATTATTGTATGAAGTGTTAAAGGGAATCATTTAAGAAACAGAAGATCAGCCCTGGCTGGTATGGCTCAGTGGATTGAGCACTGGCCTGAGAACCAAAGGGTCGCTGGTTTGATTCCTGGTCTGGGCACATGCCTGGGTTGCAGGCCAGGTTGGGCCCCCACTAAGGGGCATGTAAGAAGCAACCACACACTAATGTTTCTCTCCCTCTCTTTCTCCTTCCTTTTCTCTCTCTAAAAATGAATAAAGTATTAAAAAAAAGATCAAAACTATGAACAATAAAATGGGAACAATAAAATGGCACAAGAAGAACAGAGACAGACCCAAGCTAGTGTGGCTCAGTGGACTGAGTGCCAGCCTAGGAACCAAAGGGTCCTGGGTTCAATTCCCAGTCAGGGCACATGCCTGGGTTGTGGGCCAGGTCCCCAGTATGGGGCATGTGAGAGGCAACCACACATTGATGTTTCTCTCCCTCTCTTTCTTTCTCTCTCCCTTCCCCTCTGTCTAAAAAACAACACTTTAAAAAATAAAAAATAAAAAAAGAAAAAGAAAGAAGTACAAATAGGTAGTTATAGATTAGCCACAGAGATGTACAGTATAAGAAAAGGAGTAGCCAAAAAAAGACCCATGCACGTGAACAATTGTGTGGAACTGCCTGAGGGAGAGGGGATTGCTGGTGGAAGAGGGTAAAGGGGGGAAAAATTGTGACAACTGTAATTGCATAACCAATAAAATACAATTAAAAAAAAGAATAAAAATAAAAAAATATAAAAAAGTAATTAAATTTTAATTTTCCTACATAGGAGTCCACTCCAAGATTTAATCCTTTAAACACTAAATGACATAAATATGTAGACCATAAAAATATTTATAAATCCCTTTCTAACTAAAAGGATAAAAAAAATGATAGTTTTCTCCCTCTTATATGTCACACTGAAGATCATTTCAGGTATGAGTAACATGTCATAATGCATTGGGACTGCATTATGGGGATGCAGTTAAGCTCTGAAATGTAGAAATTTCAACTATAATTTACACAAGCTTTGAGGTGGTTTTCTCTTATCAATAGAAATAAAACTTCAAAAATTTTCCCTCACATCCATTGAAATAGGAGTTCATTTTTCTTAAGAATAGTTTATTCTTTTCTTTCTTTTTAAAAGATTTTCTTTCTTTATTTTTAGAGAAGGGGAAGGGAGGGAGAAAAACATTGATTGGTATCAGAACCTCAACCCAAGCATGTGCCCTGATTGGGTATTCAAACCTGGGGCCCTTTGCTTTGTGGTAGGAGCCACACTGGTCAGGGAAAGAACAGTTTATCTTTTTCAACTTCAAAGTTCCCTAGGTACCTAAGGACACAAAAAATGATGTAAAAATGGAAAAAGCGCCTGAGAACTTAAAAATACCCATCTGACATCTTCAGGTTCTCTTGCCTAAATGAAACCAAAATTCTGTTTATTTTCACAGTTATCATACCTTGTTCATATGATATCTCTCAATCAAGTTTAGTTTAAAAAAGCCCAGATGCTAATGGAAACTAGAATCAAAGGGTAGCAATACTCAATGGATGAAGGAATCCAAAGGAATGAAACAAAAATGCTGGAATCAAAACTGATAAGCAGTCTGTTTCCCTACAGTTGAAGGGGAAACCGCCCCCACCAACACATTCAGAAAGTTGAACATAATCGCAAACTTAAGACCTAGGTACCCCTGCTTCAGACACCTGGGTTTTGTGTGTGTGTGTGTGTTTTCCTATTTGGAACTATTTTTTAGTCTTTCAAGCTTTATTGATTAAATATATTTTCTTCCTAGTGAAAAACGGACACATATAAGCCAAGTAATCTTTTCAAGGTGACAAACCCAGGGAGAAGTCGTGCTCAGGGAAACACGCAGCAAAGTTTCCAAACAGGAACTTCACCTAAAGCACTTCCCCTAGGATTCTGTGCCCAAGAAAGATCCTGGGGGAGAGGTGCAAGGCTTTCAAGCAAGGAGGTCCAGGTGGTTATTCCTGCCTTTCCTCTCACGTAAAATATCCATACAAAATGTAAATCTCTAAAGAGCCATCCATGACTCTGCTGGAAAAAAAAAAAAAAAACAATTAAAATATTGGGTCTGTTTGAAATGCACCACGGAGGACAAGTAGTTGATAATGATGTTGTGAATCGCAGAGAAGTTGGCTTGGGAATTCGAAGAGCTATTTGGAAATTTAGGGACTTGTTGCCAGTCCCAGGAAGAGACGGGCTGGGGCACCGGAACTTTGGGAAAACTCAGGAAAAAATAGGACCCTTGGGGAGAAAGGAGGGACTGGGACCATACAAACCAGAGGTGTACCACTCAAGAACTCGGGAGACGGAGTCATGATTGTCCCCTGATGACCCTCCCTGAGGGTCATCCCTCAGGTCATCCCTGAGGCCACCGCACATTCTTGGGAGACACGGGGCTGTCGGCGCAGAGCTGCCCACAAGGACTCCGAGGCGAGGGCCGAAGTCGCTGAGCGCAGTGACGCGACAGGACGCCTGGGTCCGGCTACCGGACCAGCCACTGCACTGCAAGCCGGAGGGGACCTGCGTGGAATCGGGTCCATAGACTTCAGAGGGGACCGCGGACAGGCCATCCCGCCACAGCCGATTCCAACCGGTTCCAACCAGCCTCTCATCCCCATTTCTGCACCCCAGCAGCACTCACCATTTCTAGGTTTCCTGGGTCTCCCTGAGTCCTGCCTACGACTCCTACAAGCAGTGCCTATTACAGACCGATTACACTGCAACACACCGTGTGGCAGAGTTAGCAGCGACCCGAAGGATCGGCATCTAGTCCCCAGCGCCGCTGGCACTAGTTGGGACGTCCACGGCTTCTCGTTGCGTTGCCCCACCCACCTGCCCCAGTGGCCCTGCTGACTGGATACTTCACAAGGCCCCGCCCCCTAGTGTCTGATTGACAGCCGACGGGAGGACGCTCGGCTCAGCGAAACAAGCTTCCACTGGACAGCGGGTACCTGCTCTCGCATGTTTCACTGCATTTAAACAGAAGGATTTTTTGGCCTGGGGCAATCCCTATTGTTTCCCCCGAGTTGTTTGTGATGAATGCCAGGGCACGGGCTTGCACAGGGAATTCCTGATTGAGTTTCCAAGTGGTACAAATAAGGGCCAGGCCACAGAGGAACAAGAGGGTCTTACATCCATTAGGGGGTCAAGGGCTTGGTTTAGGTTGTGAGGCCACTCATGTAACTCTGAGCCTTGCTTAGAAACTCACTTAAATGCGGCCTTACCATCTATAATAGGAGTCTGGCCCCGTTTCAGTCTTTGATCTTCACAACCCTAGAGCCTCACACCTCTTCCCTTCCCCACCCCCTCTCATTTTGTCCTTAAGAAAAAAAATCCCAGAGCACTTGGCTCTGGTGGGAAGTTGGCACCGGGCAGCCCTATTCTGAGTGCTAGACTCTTCTCAGTCTAACCAGAGGGTGTGAGATGTGTTCATTACAATCTCAGGTGAACATTTTACACTGAAAGGGAATTTAATTTAGAACAGTTTTTGCATTAGTCCCCAGAGAATTTTGAAATGTCAATGGCTATAATATCCCTAAGACAGTTGCTTGCTATTTTTAATAATATAAGAAAAAAATTAAAGTATCATCTCAATGTAGTTTGCATCTGGAAACTTCTCTCCCCAGTTCTATTGAGGTATAACTGACCAATAAAATTGTCTGGATTTAAAAATTACAGCCTAGCCCAGTAGTGCAGTTGGTTAGAATATTATTCCAATTTACCAAGGCTGCTGGTTGGATCTCTGGCCAACCAGTGCATGCCTAAATAAGTGGAACAATAAAAATCAATCTCTCTCTCTTTCTTTCTTTTTCTCTCTCTCTCCTCCTTTTTCTCTAAAATCAATTAATAAATATTTAAAAAATTTTTTTGCTCTGACCATTGTGGCTTACTCTGCTGGGCATTATCTTGCAAAGCAAAAGGTCACCAGTTGGATTCCCAATTAGGGTACATGCCTGGGTTAAGGTTCAGTTCCTGGTCAGGGTATCTACGAAAGACAACCAATAGATGGTTCTCTCTCACAGCGATGTTTCTTTCCCTCTATCCCTCCTTTCCCCTCTGTGGTCATCCTGCCTGGAGTTGCTCACATCAATAAGAGGAGACAGTATTCAGTAAAGCAAGTAAGAAACTTTATTCCTTGGCCAAGGAGTGAACAAGGATAAGCAAATGCTCCAATGAGTCCTTCTCCCTGATCCTGGGGAATTAGAAAAGTATGAAATGGTTGGGTGGGGGGAGGTAGGTGGGCTCAGGGGTAGAGATTCCATGGGAACGGTGCAGGGTTCTCGGATTCCAAGGGAGCATGCACAGATCTGAAGCTCGAAACACAGCTAACCATACATTACATGTCTCACTTTAATGTTAAGGCTCCACCATTGAGCGTGACTTTTAGTATGCTAACGAAGACAAGTCCATCAAAAGGTCTCTTGGGAAGGGGGTGCCATCTTGGATTTTTCCAGTGCAAACCTGTTTCTTGCTGGTGGTCCTTAGGACTTAGCTCTGGAATTTCCACTTTTTTCTTTTAAAAAACAAATTCAGCCTGCTTTTGTCAGGGGACATGTTGGGAGAGAATACAAGATTGTCAGCAGAAGTGTAAAGATTAACCAACAATTTCCAGTCAAGAAGGCAGCATAGGTAGACATGGCTTGAACCTCACACAACCACATCAAAATTACAACTAAAATGTAGAACAACCGTCAACCAGAACCATTAGAAATCGAGTTGAATGGAAGTCTGACAACTAAGGAATTAAGGAAACCATGTCCATTCAGACTGGTAGGAAGGGCACAGAGGCGGGACGTGCTGGTCCCACATCCACGTGTGGTGGATAGAAATTCTGGATGGATATCTTGGGACTGAGGAGTCCCAGCCCCACACCAGGTCCCCAACCCAGGGTTATAGTGCCAAGAAGATAAATCCTCATAACTTCTAGCTGCAAAAACCAGTAGGAATTGAGGTGGTGAAAGAAACTTCTGGAGTCCCAAGCAGTTCCTCTTAAAGAACCCACACATGGTCTTACTCCCTCATTCCCTATAAGTTCCAACACCAGGGTGGCAGGGAAAAACTAAAATGTCTGGCATCAAAGCATGCAGAGGCCATTGTCCCTTTTCTGAATCCTCCACCCACAGAGCAACAGAGCCAGCAGACTGGTGCCATATCAGAGACTCCTTCACCTGGCTAACACCAGGGGATATCCTGGTTAGCCCCACCCTGGTATCCCCTGAGGCTCGGTCCCACCCAATTTACAGCTTTTAACAGTGGTTAGTCTTGGCTTATGCTTCACAACTTCCTAAATCCTACCAAACAAGCAACAGCCAGCCTCAGTAATCCCCCAGCCCCCATACCTCTTGCTAAGTGGCCCCAGGCCTGGCATTAGCAGCAGCCAGCCTAGATTCACAGCTTGGCTATGCCTGGGAATGTCCAGCCCAGCACAAGTACCAGCCATCTCAGATTGCCTTATAACTCATGTAGGGTGGTCCTGAGCAGAACACAGGTGGGAGCTGACCTTGGCCTGCACCACCCTGGAAACCCCAGGGCAGGTACACCCAGTGGACAGCTACAGGCCATGTCAGAGCACCACCAACCTGCCCCTGCATAGCTGATCCTCCACAGAGGGTGGAGATTGGTGGTCAGTGATCACAACCAGTCCTTGTAGCTGACTGTCCTGGGTAAATCTTTCCCATTGACCTGCCAACAGCAAACAAGGCTCAACTACAAGAGGAGGGTGTACTTAGGTCACACAAAGGGTGCACTTTGAGTACCCGAGTTGGGTGATAGGGAGGCTGTGCCGCTGGACCCTACAGGGCACCCAGTACATTAAGCCATGCTACCAAGACGGAGTCACAGCAGCTCTACCTAATACATAGAAACAAACACAGAGAGGCTGCCAAAATGAGGAGACAAAGAAACATGGCCCCAATGAAAGCACAGATCAAAACTCCAGAAGAAGGAAGAATGAAACAAAATGGAGATAAACAGTGCATCAGAAGCAGAGTTCAAAACACTGGTTATAAGGATGCTGAAGGAACTTAGTGAGGACCTCAGTAGCATAAAAAAGATCCCATTGGAAACAAAGGACACGCTAATTGAAATAAAGAACAATTTACTGGGAAACAACAGTAGAGTGGATAAAGCTGAGAATGAAATCAATGACTTGGAACATTTAGGAAGAAAAAACAACAACAAAAACCAAAACAACCAATTAGAACAACAGGAAGAGAATAGAATTCCCAAAAGTGAGGATAGTGTAGCAGCATATGGGACAGCTTCAAGTATTCTAATATTTGCATCACAGGGGTGCCAGAAGAAGAGAAAGAGCAGGAAATTGGAAATCTATTTGAAAAAAATAATGAAAGAAAATGTTCCTAATTTGATGTAGGAAATAAACATACAAGTTCAGGAAGCACATAGAGTCACACACAAAATGGATGCAAGGCGGCCCACACCTCAAGATACATTGTAATTAAAATGCTAAAAGTAAAGATAAAGAGAGAATCTTAAAGGCACCTAGAGCAAAGAAGTTAGTTACCTTCTTTTCCTGTACAGGGGAATTCCTATAAGACTGTCAGCTGAGTTCTCAAAATAAACTTTGCAGGCTAGAAGGGATTGGCAAGACATATTCAAGGTCATGAAAAGCAGGGACCTATAGCCAAGATTGCTCTACCCAGCAAAGCTATCATTTATAATTGAAGGGCAGATTAAGAGCTTCCCAGACAAGAGAAAACTAAAGGAGTTCATCATTACCAAACCATTTTTATATGGAATGTAAAGGGACTTATTTAAAGAAAAGAAGAAGATCAAAACTGTGAAAAATAAAATGACAAAAGAATACATATCTATGAACGATTGAATCTAAAAACCTAACTAACAAAGAAGAAGATCAGAGACAGAATGGTGGATACAGAGAGCATTTTGATGGTTGCTAGATGGGAGGGGTGTGTGGGGAAATGGGTGAAGAGGTGAGGGGATTAAGAGGTACAAATAGGTAGTTACATGGAGATGTAGAGTATAGGAAATGGAATAGCCAAAGAACCCATACCAATGACCCATGGACATGAACAATGGTGTGAGGATTGCCTGAGGGAGTTGGGGATGCAGGGTGGAAGGGGACAAAGAGGGAAAAATTGGAATAACTATATTAGCATAATCAATAAAATGTAATTAAAAAATAACTAAGATGTGGTGGCACAACCTAGTGAGAATATTGATGTAAGGTGATGGTTGTGTTAATTAACCTGGAAACCGTAATATGTTTAAGAGACTGGACTGCAAAAGTCTTTGCATTGCTAATTTAAAAAAATTATTGAATTTATTGGGGTGACATTGGTTAATAAAAGTATATAGGTTTCAAGTATAGAATTCTATAATACAGCATCTGTATATTGTACTGTGTGTTCACCATCCAGAGTTAAATCTCCTTGCATTGCCAAACTCAATGAATTTATTTACATGAACAACTTTTATTAAGATATGTGTGGAAGGACAAAATTTCTTCCACCCCTAAGGTTCTTCTGGTTGGTGTAAAAATCAAACAGACATGAGAGAGATTAGCAAGAGAAAATAACCAAATTTAATATATACATATGTATGGGAACCTCATATACATGCGAAAGTCAGAGATACCACACGCAGGAGAGGTTCAGAGATAGAAATGGGGGCTGAGGAATATAAGGCATTGTGAGCTAGGGATGAGGTACTGCACCTTGGGAGCTTTAAAGGGTCATTGCAGGAAAAGCTTGCCCCACTATATAGGTGGTTCAAAAAGTTTATTGCCAATAATTTCTTATGGGCAAGGGCTCTAATTTGAATTTTTCTAGGCAGTAAGGGTCAGGGGGCAGAAGTTTCTCCTGAGCTTGTGGCTAATGTTGCCTTTAGTACAAAATAATTGACATACCACAGAGGCACCTCTTGGGGTGACTCATTCTCTGCCCACAGATGCAACCAACATACTATGCACCTCATTAAAGTGTACAATTCAATGTTTTCAGTCTGTTTGAAATCAACATGTGCAATCAACACCACAGTCAATTTTTGAACATTTTTGTCACTTAAACCAACCTTCTATCCTTTTGCTGTAACTCCCAACTTCCCATCTTCCTCTCCAATCCCCCGCCCTAGGCCACCCTGAATTTACATTCTGTCTCTTCAGATTTCCATATTCAGGGCATCATAGGAAAGGAATTATATTACCTATGATCTTTTTAATAGACTTTATTGACAGTATAATTTTTTCAAAGTCATCCATGTTGTAGCATGTACCAATACTTCATTTATTTTTATGGCCAAATAATATCTCACTGGATGGAATCTAATAAGTTCCTTATTAGATATATTTGCAGATTCTTCTGTTCTGTGGGTTGTGTTTTCACTCTCTTGCTTTAAAATTCTTACTGTTAATTGTGGTACTATATGTATATCATAAAATTTACATTTTCAGCATTTTTTAAGTGTGTTGTTCAGTAGGGAGAAGGACACTGACATTGTAAAACCAATTTCCAGAACTACTTTCATCTTGCAAAAGTGACACTCTATTCCATTAGACACAATTCCTCATTCTCCTTTTCACCTCAGCTCCTGGCAACAGCCGTTCTATTTTTGTAATACTACAGTGTTTGACTTTTTTTAATAGGCTGATTCCTTACGTGATGTCCTTAAAGTTCTTCCAGTTTGTAGCTTGTGTCAGGATTAGCTTTCTTTTTAAAGCTGAAGGGTAATTTGTTAGATGGATAGGCTAATTTTTGGATCCATTTATATGTTGATGAATGCTTGGGTTTTGGCTATTGAGAATAATGCTCATATGAACAGGAGTAGACATATATCTGTTTGAGTCCTGGTTTTCAATTCTTTTGGGTTGTTACCCAGAAATAAAACTGCTAGATCAGATGGTAACTCAGTTTTTAATTTTTCAGCCAATTGTTGTTTTGTATATTTTTACCGGCACATGATTTTTATATTTCTACAATAGTACACATGAGTTTCAATGGGTGTTTTCACTTTCTGAATGGTGTCCTTTGAAACACAAAAGTCATTAATTTTTTGAAGTCTAAATTAACAGTTTATTCCTGTTATTGCCCTTTGTGTCATATCTAACAATATTTTGCCAAATTCAAGGTCAGGATTTTTTTTGCTGTTTCATCTAAGTTTGCTGTAGTTTTGTTTGAAGTTTTAGGTGCTTGATCCTTTTGTGTAACTTATAGTATGTGGTGTGAATTATATAGCACAACCTTTTCTTCTTTTCTTTTGCATGTGGTTGTTTTGTTGGCCCAGCACCAATTTATGAAAAAATTTTGTGAAAAAATATTCTTTCCCCATTCTTGGTAACTTTTTCAAATATCAAATATGGCTGACCATAGATGTAGGAGTTTATTTCTCAAATATCAATGTATTCTACAGATCTGAATGATTATCCTTGTTTCAGTACCACACTATCTTGATTCTCTTTGGTTTGTACAAAGTTTTGAGATCAAGAAATGTGAGGCTTACTACTTTGTATTTTTTTTCAAGAATGGGTTGGTGACTTCAGGCCAAGATGGAGGCATAGGTGGACACACTGTGCCTCCTCTCACAACCAAATTAAGGACAACAAATATTTAGAAACAAGAAAACAACCAGAGCTAATAGAAAATTGAACTGTACGGAAGTCCAACAACCATTCATCCAGACCGGTAAGAGGGGCGGAGTCACGGCAGGAAAAAGTGGAGGTGCGGACCCAGGAATGCAGGCAGCAGTGGCTGGCAGTTCCCAAGCGTGCAGGCAGCTGGCAGACCCCAGGCCCACAGGAGGTGGCTGGCGGACCCCGGGCACGGGGTGGCAACTGTGCAGACCCAGTGAGGCCGCTCAAGGTGGCTGGCTGACCCAGTGGTCCCACATTCATGTGCACACATAATCCAGGGAAGGGGAAGCGGCAGAGGGGACTGGAATCCAGGAGAGAGCAGAGCAGGCACCATTGTTCCCTCTGGACCCTGCTCCCACATACAGCGTCACAACCCAGCGACTGGGCTGCCCTGCACTGGGGAACACCTAAGGCTCCACCCCTCACTATGTAACAGCCACAACCAGACCAAAAACAAAACAAAAAACCACCAAAAATGGCTCAAACCGGAGAACAAATGAAATCCCTAGAGCCAATTCCTCTAAGCAACGAAGAGAGTGCCAACCTATCAGAGACACAGTTCAAAGCCCTGGTGATCAGGATGCTCACAGAATTGGTTGATTTTGCTCACAAATTAGATGAAAAAATGCAGGCTACAATACGTGAAATGAAGGAAGACACATGGGGAACCAATAGAGATGGGAGGAAAACTGGCACTCAAATCAATGGAGTGGACCAGAAGGAAAGAAGAAACAACCGAACAGAAAACAAGGAAGAAACAAGAATTCAAAAACATGAGGAGAGGCTTAGGAACCTCCGGGACATCTTTTAACGTCCCAACATCTGAATTATAGGGGTACCAGAAGGGGAAGAAGAAGAGCAACAAGTGGAAAACTTATTTGAACAAATAATAAAGGAGAACTTCCCCAATCTGGCAAAGGAAATAGACTACCAGGAAGTCCAGGAAGCTCAGAGAGTCCCAAAGAAATTGGACCCAAGGAGGAACACGCCAAGGCACATTGTAATTACATTAGCCAAGATTGAAATGAAGGAGAGAATTCTAGAAGCAGCAAAGGATAAGGGGACAGTCACCTACAAAGGAATTCCCATCAGACTGTCAGCTGATTTCTCAAAAAAGAGACCTTCCAGGCAAGAAGGGGCTGGAAAGAAGTATTGGAAGTCTTGAAAGGCAGGGACCTACATCCAAAATTTCTCTATCCAGCAAAGCTGTCATTTAGAATGGAAGGACAGATAACGCGCTTCTCAGATAAGGTCAAGTTCAAGGAGTTCATCATCACCAAGCCCTTATTATATGAAATGTTAAAGGGACTTATTTAAGAAAAAGAAGATAAATGTGACAGTGAAGAGACAGCAAACTCACAGCTATTAAGAACCACACCTAAAACAAAAGCAAACTAAGCAAACAGCTAGAACAGGACCAGAACCACAGAAATGGAGATGACATGGAGGGTTAGCAACAGGGGAGTGGGAGGAGGAGAGAGGGGGAAAAAAGGTACAGAGAATAAGTAGCATAGATGGTGGGTAGAAAATAGACAGTGGGAGGACAAGAACAGTGTGGGAAATATAGAAGCTAAAGAACTTATGACACATGGACATGAACTGAAGAGGGGGAATGTGGGTGGGAGGGGGTGTGCAGGGTGGAGGGGAATGATGGAGGAGAAATGGGACAACTGTAATAGCATAGTCAATAAAATATATTTAAAAAAGAATGGGTTGGTGATTCTGGTTCATTTGCAATTCCACATAAAGTTATGAAACAACTTGCCAATTCCTATAAAGATTACAGGTGGGGCATTTCAACAGTGTTAAGTCTTTTGATCCATAACATTGGATGCATTCCTATTTATTCATACATTTATTAATTTCTTTTAGCCATATCTGATAGTTTTCAGAGTATGTGTTTTATGGTTTTTTGGTTAAATTTATTTAAGTATTTTATTCCTTTTGATTGTATTATAAATGCATTTCTTTTCTCAATTTCATGATCAGATTGTTCATTACAAGTGTATAGAAATATAATTCATTTTCACAAATGTATGTTTTCAAATTATAAGAGAAACTTTATTTAGAAAGTTAGAGGTAGTAAAAGTGACTTGTAGAAAAAGTGGGCTAAGGAAACAAGTTATAGAAGCCAAAGGGCTCTCGGAGCTTAGGAGAGAGGAAGGCAAAGGTAAGGTGCCTGGGGAGAGAAGAGGAAGAAGGGAAAGGCGTGGGCATGCTGGGGGAGGGGGGAGAGTGTGCCTGTTTTTTGTATTTTGTTTTTAACTTCTACAATCTTGCCAAACTCAATTCTTAGTTCCAATAGTTTTTTTTTTTATTATTTTTTTTAGTGGATTCCTTAGAGATTTCTATATACAAGACACCTCAACTGGAAGTAAAGTTAGTTTTACATCTTCCTAACGAATCCTCACACATTTATTTCTTTTCTTGCCTAAAGGTTCTGGCTAAAATCTCCAGTAGACTGTTGAGCAGAAGTGGCAAGAGTAGACATCCTTGGTTCCTTATCTTGGGGGGCAGGGGAGAAATCATTCAGTCTTTCACCATTAAATATGATGTTAGCTGTGGGTTTTCCACAGATCTGATAATGAGATTTGGAAATTTCCTTCTCTTCTGGGTATGCTGAGTGTTTTAATCAGGAAAGGGTATTGGACTTTATCGATTATTTTTCAGTCTATTGAGATAATCTTGCCATTTTTGCTTTTTTACTTTACTGATCTCATTTATTATATTAATGGGTTTCGATATGTTAATCTAACCTTTCATCCCTGGAATAAACCCCACTCAGTTGTGTTATATAATTCTTTGTATACTTTACTGGTTCATGTTTACTAGTATTTGTTGAGGGTTTTTGCATCTATACTCAGGTGCATTAGTTTTTTTTCCTCTGTGATAACTTGCTGGTTTTGGAATCAGAGTCATACTGGTCTCAGAAAATGGTGTGAAGAGTCGTCTCCATTCTGTTTTTTTAAAGAGTTTGTGAAGATTTTTTACTAACCTTCTTTACAAGTTTTAGAGAATTCTCTGTTGAAGCCGTCTGGGCCCAGGCTTCTTTGTGGGTGGTTTTTTATTTGCCGATTCATCCACTTCACTTGCTATAGTTCTGTTCAGTTTTTCCATTTATTCTTGACTTACTACTTTGTCCATCTTAGTTATCTAACTTTTGGCATACAATCAGTCATTGAAATCCTATATAATCTTTAGAATTTCCATATTGTCAGTAGTAGTATCCCTCTTTCTGCCTGATTCTTTGAATTTGAATCTTCCCCCTTTTTCTCTAGACCACTCTAGCTAAAGATTTGTCAATTCTATTTACTTTTCCCTAGAATCCACTTTTGGTTTCATTGATTTTCTGTATGTTTTTTCTGTCCTTTTTCATTTGTTTCTGTACCAATTTTTCATTATTTACTATCTTTTTTGTGGGGTTTGCTACCACATCTTTTCAAGTCTGTTAAAAGTTTAGGTTACCAATTTGATATTTTCCTTTTTGTTAATATAACCAAAAGTAACTATGAATTTTTAAATGCTTTTATTTATTTTATTTATTTTTAAATGCTACAAACCATAAACTTTGACCCTTTTGGCATGATATAATGTCTGTCAATATCCCTAGTAATATATTACGTAAACATATATATTTTATATTCAGGGCTATTTTGCCAGATGTTTGTACAGTCTCCAAGCTGTCATGTGCGTGCTGTCTGCAGGTGTATTTTCCCCACACTTTTGCTTTCAAGTGACTTGTGTTTCTTGTATGCACCATATATTTAAATTATGGTGGTTTTACTTTTTTTAAAATTTGGGGTGACAGTCTAATCCTTTCATTTGGAATACATAATTCATTCACATTTAGTATTATTGACAGAGTTGCAAGTACACCTGCCATTTTACGTTTATTTTGACAGTTCTCCTGTTGTTTTTAGTTTCCCTACACCTTTATAGCTTTCTTTTGCATTTAGTGAATATTTTCTAATGTAGCATTTTAACTTTAATTTTAATTTTTAAAGGTTTTATTTATTTACTTTTTAGAGAGGGGAAGGGAAGGAGAAAGAGAGGGAAACATCCATGTGTGGTTACCTCTCACATGCCCCTGACTGGGGACCTGGCCTGCAACCCAGGCATGTGACCTGACTGGGAATTGAACCAGTGACCCTTTGGTTCTCAGGCTGGTGCTTAATCCACTAAGCCATACCAGCCAGGGCATGTTTTAATTTTTAAGTGACTTCACTATATTTTTGAAAAAAAGTTTTAGGGGTTGCTCTATTGTTTCACATGTACTTGTTAATTTACAAGAATGAGCCTCAGGTTTATACTAGGTTAATTCCAGTGCTACATGGAAACATTAGTCTTGTATAACTCTATTTTCCTTTTGCCATTTTTGTGGTATTATTGTTATGCACATTATATCTCTTAATCATACAAATCAATAATATATTTTACACTTATTTCTTTACCATTCGTAGTCATTTCCTCACCCCAATACAGCTTTGCTCACACCCATGTCCTTTGTATCTTTAATGGCAAACACATTACACATCTTGGTTTTAACCAAGTGCAAAAAAATTTAAACATCAGGCTATTTTATAAGATAATTGAGTAATTTAAATTTTAACCCAAAAGTGTTAGTGATGCCTGTGTTTACAACCGCAGCACAGGAAAGCCCAGAAGCAGCAGTTCTGAACAAATGAGGTTGCTGGAACCTGTTGTTACAATTTCCACATGGTTTCACCTGCTCACACGGAAATCCGCGGATCAGTGAGAATGGGTAGACCTTGAGGCTGGTTTCAACACAGACTTGAGCTCCAGGGATGCTTTTTTGTTTGGAGAGGAAAAAAAGACAAAGATCGGTTTTGAGAGCTTTAATAGGGAGGAATACAGTTGTTGGATAGAAAGACCACCCATTAAACCTGTGGAGAAAAAGGAGCCACACACTAAACCTTACAAGTGCAGGGGAAGCCAGTATGGCAGCCTTACAAACTCAGGGACTGAAAGTAACCAACTAGGATGGACCGAACATAAAACTTCCTAACTAAAAGTGGGTTAGGCCTGTAGCCTCCTTGCCAAAGTTCAGTTTTTTACCTTAAGTAAGCCTGTCTTTGTACATCAAAGATAAAGTATCTTTGAAACATTAGAGCAATCTCCTCTCCCAGACCCCTCAATGGCACACCCACTGCACAAGAGCAGGAGACCACAGAACCCCTCATTTTTATCTTGTCCCCCATACCATCTCTCGTGCTGTAAATGTTAATTATTAACTAGCATTTACTCACTAATGTAAAATAAGTGTGTTTCTTTGTTTTGTCTTTTTATCCAATCCCTGAGATTTTTCTGCTTTGCTTTCTCTTCCTCAGCACCACCCCCTCCCACCAATCTACCACCTGCAGATTTCAGGTAATCCTCCTTACATCTTCTTTGATTTTAAAGTACCTAATCCACAAAGTGGGGAATGGGTACCGGTCCATGGCCTGTTAGAAACCGGCCGCACAGCAGGAGGTGAGCAGCAGACCAGCCAGGGAAGCTTCCTTGGCCTTACTACCTGAACTCTGCCTCCTGTCTTCCCCCCAGAAACTGGTCCCTGGTGCCAAAAGGGTTGGGCATCGCTGTTCTAAAGTATAAAATAAGCTGCAAAACTGCCATTCTCAGGAGCATTTTCTCAATCCATTGAGATTTTGCTTTTGGGCAATTGTCAGTTTGGCTCAAATAAACTCTTAAAAGACTTTTTCTTCTTCCTTGACACACCTTTTTGTTGTTGTTATTTACTGATTTAAGATGTAATAAGGGCCCAGCTTGCTAACTGTGGCTGGGTTTCCCTGATTCCAATGCAGCCATTTCCTCCCCAAGTTGGAGAAAGCACACCTTCATGCTGTGTGCATTTGATTTGCTGAACTCACTTGGCTGGACAGAGTTTTTATGGTGATTCCAGACACTTTAAATGTGGCTGTCACTTAGGAGTCCATAAGTGACTCAGCTGAATTGTAAACAATTCCCCCAGTTTATTTAGGGCTTCAGAGATTTCTAAGGCCCCAGAGCAGGGTTTCCTAAGCTCAGCACTACTGATATTCAGGCGGCGGGATAAGTCTTGGTAGTGGGGGTCCTGCCCATTGCAGACCCTGAGCAGCATTTCTGGCCCTCGCGCTCTAGACGCCAGTAGCTCTCCCGCTTCCTCCCAATCTGTGAGAACTAAAAGTGTCTCCAGACAGGGCCAGAAGTGGGGGAGGGGTGGTGAGGGAAGCGGAATGCTCCCGAGGTAGGGTAATGGAGGGGACTGTCTGAGAAAGGGTACATGGTGTCTGACTTGGGAGGGCACAGAAGCTTCAGGCTGACCTGAGGGAATAGCTGAGACCCCAAGGACACTGGGCAGTGCCCCTCTGTGGACTCTGACAAGTACTGTACCTCACGAGGCTTTGGTCCAAAGATGCTGGGAAGACAGAACTCATTGCCCTGGGGTCCCGTCTCCACTCATCCCCTCCCACACTTCTGCTTCCCTTCTCAGGCTTGCCAGGCTGAGAGCTGGACTGGAGGGTCTCAGCTGAAGAGGGGGCCGTGCACTTGCTGGGCATCTCCACTTCACACTGAGGTGTTTTAGTCTGTTAAGTTTGTACAAGGTTGGGCCCTGCACAGGGTTACTTAGCAGGACTGGAATGAGACTGAGAAGCAAAGCTGTGGGCGGGCCTAGGCTGTGGGAGGGCCTTCGCGAGGCCCCAAATGCTTGATGAGGTTACTGAGGGCCAAGGATGGGGTCATTGTCTTTTCCTACTTTGCCAAATTGTGTCATTTAATTGGTGTATTTTGGTTGTTTACATTTAAACTAATTATTGTTATGTTAACGCTTGAGTCTGCCATTTTTATTATATTTTCAGTTTGTTCCCTGTTTCTCATTATTTTTTCTCTTCCCCTTTAGCTGTATCCAAAGAGGCCACATGTCAAAATAACAGAGCCTCAGAATCAAAGCTGATTAATTCCCAAGACTCATGGATAAGAGCCTCTTTTGATCCATACGGGATTTCCTGAGATCCAAGGGCTTAAATGTAGTGTTAAGCCACGAGGATGTAGTATATATTTGTTATTGCAGCATAATTTAGATACACTCGTTATGGGAGAACTCCCAGACACTCAGTTCTCACCAATGCAATAAAGAACTACAGATCAGCGAGTGCATTAAAATGTGCAAGCAGGGTTTATTGGTAATCCATTCTCATGGAAGAGAATGGGCCTAGCTAAGGTGGGGGTGGGTGGGGTGAACTGCATAAATTCATTGAAAAGTAGGGTAAGGGCAGGGCGGTGAAAGTAAGAGTGGCCAAAGGCTGGGTGGCAAGTGCAGGGGTAGCAAAAGCGAGAATCATTGTCCTGAGGACTTATATAGTTGGTGGGATAGGGGAGGATAAAGAAGTTTCATACTGATTGACAGGTAAAGGTGGGACTAGCTTTCCAGGACTGTGTGTGAACATCCAAAGGTGTTAATGGGCTTCTTCCTTTAGGCACTATGGACCCTTTCCAGCCTTTCAGGCCTTGGGGTGAAGCACAGTTTCAAAGGCTTTCTTTCTCAGATACTGGGAACATATACGTAGAATTTCAAGGACTGCTGAGTCATGGGTGGGACATGTATCCCTCCTTCTCCCTGCCTTGGTTTCCCCTTTGGCCGCTCATTCTACCACAACAAACTGACCAATAATCAGACTATTTTCTGAGTGTGACAAATACAGATTGAAAAAATATCAGGGCACAGTGAAGTCTCTTCTAAATCATATTAATTTTATCAAACTAACAATGCTCTTTTTCTATATTAATACACTTTTCTAATAAATATTTATTAGTATTTATTTATCTATGATATGCTAGGTGCTGGAGATAATGTATATCTTTCTATTCATCAGCACTTAAAAATGCTCAAACATTTGGCTATTTTAAAGGAAACAAATGACTGCTAAAATAGCACCTATTCTGGTCTTTGACCACAGTGGAATAGTACACACTACACACTCTTTCTACACACACCACCTGCTCCCACCACTACAGATCCACCAAGGTGACTACAAAGATGGCTCCTATGAAACTCCATTTGGCAGGCCGGCATTCAATCCACTGAGCCACACCAGCCAGGGCTGAAACTCCAGATAAATCCTTCCTTCGGCCCAGATTTATTGAGATATAACTGACATGAAACAGTGTGTAAGTTTAAGGTGTGCAATGTGATGATTTGATATACCTGTATACTGTGGAGTGATAGCCACGATAAGGTTAGTTAATACAGTATGAGGGTGTGTGTGCATGCATGTGGTATGTGGTTAGGGTGGGGTGCATTGCAGCCTCTTGAGAGGTGGCAGAGCTTCCTTTGCCTTGGGAATTAATCCCTGTCCAGTCTTGTGGATTTAGCTAGTCTATGATTTGTCCAGTCACGTCCATTAAAAACAACAGTGCACCATATGTGATTTCAAATTTTTGAACAAACACATTAAAAAATGAACACAAATAGATCTAGTGCACTTACATAAAAATTTATTGAAGTCAAGAAATTCAACTTTTTTTCTTTTTTGGCTCACCCAAGGGCATTTTTTTTCATTGCTTTTAGAGAAAGAGGAAAGGGGAGGGGAAGAGAGAAAGAAACATCAGAAACCTCAATGTGAGAGAGAATCACTGAATTGGTTGCCTTCCACATGTGCTGGACCATGCATCACATGCACCTAGACTGGGGAGTGAACTCTAAACCCAGATATGTGCCCTGACCAGGAATTGAACCTGCTACCTTTCAGTTGCAGGACTACGCTTCAACCACTGAGCCACACTGGCCAGGGCAGAAATTCAACTTAAAAAATATTATTATTATTTTACAGTTGTCCCAATTTTTCTCCTTTGCCCTCTTCTGCCCAGCCCACCCCCTGCTCCCACAGTCAATCTGCACAGTTGTCCACGTCCATGGGTCATACACGTTCTTTGACTAGTCCCCCTTCCTTTCTCCATTATCCTCCTCCTTCCTCCCCTCTGGTTGCTATCATTCTGTTCCATGTTTCCACATCTCTGATTCTATTTTGCTTGTTAGTTTATTTTGTTTATTATGTTCCTCTTATAGGTGAGATCATATGGTATTTGTCTTTCACCAACTGGCTTATGTCACTTAGCATAATGCTCTCCAGTTCCATCCACGCTGTCGCAGAAGGCAGGAGTTCCTTCTTCTTCTTCTTTTTTTTTGCTGCATAATATTCCATTGTGTAAATGTATCACAGTTTTTTAATCCACTAATTTACTGATAGGCACTTAGGCCATTTCCAGCAGTTGGCTATTGTAAATAATGCTGCTATGAACATAGAAGTGCTTACGTTCTTTTGAATCAGTGATTTGGGCCTTGGCTGATCTGGCTCAGTGGATTGAATGCTGGCCTGGGAACCAAAGAGTCACTGGTTCTATTCCCAGTTAGGGCACATGCCTGGGTTTCAGGCCAGGTCCCCAGTAGGGGGTGGGCGAGAGGTATATGTTGATGTTTCTCTCCCTTTCTTTTTCCTTCCCTTCCTCTCTAAAAATAAACAAATATAATCTTAGAAAAAAATTGGTGATTCAGGATTCTTAGGGTAGATTCCCAGCAATGGAATCGCTGGTCAAATGGCGGTCCCATTTTTAGTCTTTTGAGGAAATTCCATACTGTTTTCCACAGTGGCTGTACCAGTCTGCAATCCCACCAACATTGCACTAGGGTTGCATTTTCTCCACATACTTGCTAGCACTTGTTGTTTGTTGATTTATTAATAATGGCTATTCTGACAGGTGTGACGTGACATCTCAATATGGTTTTAATTTGCATCTTTCTGATGGCTAGTAATGTTGAGCATTTTTTCATATGTCTCTGGGCCCTCTGTACGTACTCCTTGGAGAAGTGTCTGTTCGGGTCCTTTGCCCATTTTTTAGTTGGGTTGTTTGTCTCTTCCTGGTGTTGAGTCATAGGAGTTCTTTATATCTTTTGGAGATTAAACCTTTGTCCAATGTATCATTGGCAAATATGTTCTCCCATATAGTTGGTTCTGTTTTCATTTTGATGATGTATCTTTAACCATTCGGAAGCTTTTAATTTGATGTAGTCCCATTTGTTTACTTTTTCCTTTATTTCCCTTGTCCTAGGAGATATATTGGCAAAAGTATTGCTACATGGGATGTCTGAAATTTTACTGCATATGTTTTCTGCTGGAATTTTTATGGTATCACAACTTATATTTAAGTCCTTTATCCATTTTGAGTTTATTTTTGTGTATGGTATAAATTGGTGATCGAGTTTCATTTTTTGTATGTAGCTGTCCAGATCTCCCAACACCATTTATTGAAGAGATTGTTTTTACTCCATCATATGCTCCTGCCCCTTTTGTCAAATATTAACTGACTGCAGAGACATGGTTTGTTTCTGGGTTCTCTCTTCTGTTCCATTGATTTGTGTGTCTCTCCTATGCTGGTGCCAGACTTTCTTGATTACACTGAACTTGTGGTATAGTTTAATATCAGGTATTGTGATCCCTCCAACTTTGTGTTCTTTTTCAGGATTGCTGAGGACATTCAGGGTCTTTTTGGTTCCATATACATTTTTGGAATATTTGTTCTAGATCTGTGAAATATGCCATTAGTATTCTAATGAATTGCATTGAATCAATAGATTGCTTTGAGTAGTATATACATTTTAATGATATTAATTCTTTAATCCATGAACATGGTATAGGCTTCCATTTATTTGTGTCTTCCTCAATTTCTTCAGTGTTCTCTAGTCTTCCAAGTACAGGTCTTTTACATCCTTGGTTGTATTTATTCCTAGGTACTTTATTTATTCTTTGTTGCTATAGTAAATGGGATTTTTGAAATTTAACTTGTTTATTAGAATTGTAATCCATACCATAAAGATGAATATAAGATAGGTTCTGTCTAGAAACAAATTCTTTCCCTGGGATGAGCTATCCTTCTCCCTGGAATCTCCAGGCACTTACCCCTCTGCTGAATCTGGGATATCCATAATGAGGGTCTCAAAACTCCCTTTAATGTAAAAGGAAGAAAAATCAGTGTCTTTATTTGACATCTTATAGAGTGTGTCTGCCCTATACACTGTTTCTAATCTGGGGAGGGATGAGGTTCCCCCAAAACTTTCCTTCCACATCAGGGGCAGATCAAGCTTCAATCATGCAGTGCTACTTTGGATGGTTCCGAGTTCTGACCTGCACAGCCTTGAGCAACCATTTGATATCCCTAAGCTTCTATTATCTTATCTCTCTAATGGGGGCATTTGTTGAGGACTCACTGGGGAAATGCTGTTAATACAGACAAGGAAGTCTGTCCTTCAGCCAACAAAATGCCTTGAGGAAGTAATTGTAAAATCCTCCTCCACCTCTTCAACTCAAATTGTACTTTGAAAGCCTAGAATCTCATTCAGCTTGGGTACTCCTGCTTTTCTGCACATGTCCCTGAGTTTCTGGGTGAACTACAGACCTCAATCCTCCTGGAGGTTCAATGGTGATGCTACTGACATTATGTTTCTCCTTGTCCCACCCAGTGTGAGGAGGATGACAGCCTGCCCCTGGATGAGGCCTGCACCTTGCAGGACCTCCAGGCAGGTGATACAGATTCATCTAGTAGGGCCCATGGTACCAGCTTTCCTGTGTAGAACCATCACCTATGTGACTACCTCCATTTCACCTGTCAACATTCACTACCCAAAAGATCTTAAACCAGCTCGTGACTTGGTACACACCAGCCCCTTCCTTGGCACAAGTTGACTCTGCCCACTGCCAGCTGTGTGTCTTGGGAATATTCCCCCATCCTGAGCCATGAACATGTCCATGTCCATTCCCCCCCGCAGAATTCTCAGATGTTTTTGTCTCTTGGAGTTGGAATGGCCTTGCCTTGCTTTCTGTTTTGCATTTCCCTCATGTTGTTTCTATTTGTTTCTTTCCTTCCCTGCCCTCAGAATAGAATGGAAGCTACAAGCTTCACATTGACTCTGCTCCTTTACAGCTACCATGACATCATTGGGCTCACAGCTCCCTCAGATGACTCCAGTTCCAGAATCCCTTCCTGGAAATGAGGAACCAGCTGGGTGGTCAAGAAAGTCGGGAACCTGGCTGCAGGCTAGGCCACATGTCTGTCTGTGGAGAGACGCACATGCCTGTCTGATTAGGAGAGTGTCCACCAGGGAGGGAAATATGCAGAATTCCCCAAGGACTCTTAGATAAACTTGACTTCTGGTGGGTTCCCAGTGCACTATCAGTTATACTTAAGTTCCGGTGGGCTCCTGTTAGGAGAGAAAGTCTCCCGCGTCACTGGAGGGTCGTCTCATCTACGGGATGCGCGCACGCATCTCCATTTGTAAGTGAGGAGACTGTTGCGCTGCTTCTCATCTTCACCCGGAGCTCTTGCTGTTGCTGTCCTTAGTTGGATACTGCGCCTTGTACGTCTAGTGACGGACCAGGCATCGGAGATGGGAATATGTTTACAGCTATACTGTCTTCCAGAAATAAACAAAAACATACATTTTAAGATAAGTTTCCCTGAATCATCTCCTTCATCTCCCTACAAACTTGGTCAGTTAAAATAGTTACAGAATTCTTTTTCTTTCTTTGCATTCACAACAGTCTGTTTAGGTCAAGTTTCCATAAAATACTCACCTGCACTTCAAAGCCTCTGAGTGACAGTCGAGTCCCACGCAAGGTGTTTAGGGGAGTCTATCTATAGCATCAATTCTTTGCAGTCTCTTCAGGCCACAAGCTGTTTAGGGCATGCCTCAAGTTCAAGGCTCGATGAGCTGCTGCCCCTACAGATGGGTCACTGACCCTGGAAGGAAGGGCCTGGGCACCCTCTTGGCTTGGATTTGCTTTGCCCTCACTCACTCTGGGCCCAGACTCAGAGGGGCAACATATCCCCTGTGAGGTCCAAAGTCAGCCGATGGAATCCACACACTCACAAACAAATCAGGCACTTGGAGCATGGGAACATCCTTTCTCCAAATGCTCTCAACAGAGAAAGAGAAAAGCAACGTCAAACCCTGACATCATGGAAGAGGCTGGCATCTGGCTTCTTCTCACCATATGATCTTGAGACACCCAAGCTCGAAAACCAGGTGTGCTTCGGGGTCGTGAGGGAAGCATTTTGAAATCAGTATGTTGAAATCCAAGGATCGGATTTTTAGCTGGACTGACTGAGGTAAAAACAGTCATAACGCCCATGAATGCCCTGTTTTGGCGCAAAAAGACCTGCCAAACTTAGCGGTGAGGGGTGATGAGTGAGGGTTGGACCTGGCAGGGGACGCCATTGGGAAACTCATCAAGTCCGCAGGTGACTCTGACCTTGTCTGCACCCTTGGGCGAGGCAGCCCTTCGTTTTCCCCACTGCCCTGGGGAAATCGCCCCTTCACAGCTTTGTCGCTGAGGGGAAGGAGGCCGATGCCGAGCTGTCATTTAGTCCAAATAAGTAAAAAGAACTGTCTGTCATTTGAATAGGGCTGCGTACCACACAGGTGGGAAAACCTGGGCCTCCCTGGTTCAGATTGGACTTATGTTCAGTTTGTTGAATGAATAAGCAACGATGTGGTTTGAAAAGCAAAGCCATTTCCTAAAGAGCCCCAGAAACACCACAGATGCTTATAAGTTATTTGAACTTCTCTCTGGGATTATATGTCATGTTGTAGAACAATGATCTCTAAGGAGCGGTACCTTTCCATTTCACCAACGTACTGGACTCCAGGGAAGCTGCCCTGGTTTTCGGTAAGACGTTTGCTGAGGCTTGGTTTCACTTAGGAACACACCTTCCCTTTCTCTGGATGGCAGAATTCCGGAGAGAGTGGTGATCATGCCTCCTGAGGCCTAACCGGATTTGGGGACCACGGAGTGTAAAAGCAAGTGCTTGAGTTTAATTCGTTTGGTAGCCAGGCTGTCGGGGGAGGCAGCGCTTTAATTCCGCAGGCCCCAGCCCGCACTGCTTTGCCTCTCTGAGCATCAGTTTCTTCTTCTGAGAAATGGAAGTACCAGCACCTGCAGAAATGTGGGGAGTGTGGCTCAAAAAAACAAAAACAAAAACAAAAACCAAGAACAACAACTGCCGGCACCTTTGTTAGGGATGCTCAGTATCTCCTCATTTTCTTTTGTGTCTCCTCACCTAAGAATTCCTGTGTTTGGCCCCACACTGGGTGTTTGGAGAGCCATGTGAAGTCGGAGCTTCTCACGCCTCATTCGGTATTATTACGCATACTAGGGAGGCAGGGAATTGTGCCTTGAGGAGGCTTGGAAGGAGAGAAGGCAAACAGAGGTTTCTCAGCAAAGATCAGAGAAGCCCTCCTTGAAAAAAAAAGCCACGTTACTGCAAGACCCTAGTTTTTTCCTTTTGTCACAAATCTGGTTACTAAATAAACACCTGCAAATGGGAGAGACAGCTTGGGGGCGGGAGACAAGCCACCTACCATTCTCCATGTCTATCCAGAGAGGAAGCACCTGTCTGACACCTGGGAAGGAATGAGGAGAGCAGAGCCACCACCGAAGCTCCGAGAATCTCATGGGGGCAGGGTCTTCACCACACGCAGAACATGGCACTAATCTACAAGGAACCAAGGTCCCTTTCCAAACAGAGGGGACTCGGATCATTGCTAACACCATCTGGCCTGGAAGGTGGCGGCAAAATTCAGCCGCAGAGAATGTGGGGATGCCTGGATGTGTGGGCGCCCCACGCAGCACCTTCCTCCGCTCCGCCTGCCATCCAGCAAAGTCTGCCGTGTTGTTAACTGGAGATCATGTCCCTCACGAGGGGGCCTTGCCTGTCACCTTCTACGGTGGTGGGACAGTGGGAAACCTCTTCTTTGCAGATGTAAAAATGCCCTTTCTGTCACACCACACAGTTCCCGCACAAATTGGTAAGAGCCTTGCCAAGTTCTCCTTCAGCTGCCCCTCAGAGTTCAGCTAAGTTTGTTTCCAGGGTTTGTGGCTCAAGATTTACCTGAAAAAAATCACTCATCCGTGTGATGCACAGGAGAAGGGCCAAGGGTCGTGCATAGACTTTGCAGATTTCTGCCACAGATTCCTGAAGAGCAAGCACCCCCTCTTACCAGCAGGTAACGTTTGAAGTTATATTTCTGCTGGAGGATCCTGAAGCCAGATGGCTCTCCTTGAGGTGACAGCACGACCGTGCCACTCACCACGACCTGCAATTCTGTCCCTTGAGCTCAGACTCTGGGGCTCAGAGGGTCTGTAGAAACTCAGGGAACTAGTCTTCCTTGCAGTCTGATTGCCGCCTCCCCGCCTGGCTCCGAAGACACTCATTGTAGAGAACACCTAACTTTGCAGCCTACAAGGAATTCGCAGCTCACCATTTCCGCTAGATGGCGCAATTTCCCCTAATTCGTCCGCAAGACCCCCTACTTACAAAATCCGTACAATCCAACACCTTCAGAAACCCCACTACAGAATAGCTGCACGAAGGCCTCCGTTCAAATCTCCATTTGAGGGAATGGATTCTACCTCCGAGCAAATCCAATGCAATGACATTAACAGGATGCAATCAAGAATTGCATCCCAGCGTCCCCATCTGGGCCCGCCCGGGTCCATACACCTGTCCCCCCGCCACAGCTGGTTGGTTCCCTGGGATAAGCCAAGGCGAGAGATAGGCACGTAGTGATCCCTGTGCCTGCCTGGCCTGCACGCCCCACCCACCCACCCACTTCGGGATGCCATGGACACCTGGGAATCCTATCCCCTAGCACTTAAGCCAAGTCCTGCATTTTCCAGCGCACCCGCGTTCCCAAGCAGAGGACCGCTGGGACCCGAATCCTGACGGAGCTCTGAGCCGACCCTCCCGCCGCCCCCCCCCCCGCCCCCGCCGGGCCCCCCCCCCCCCCCCCCCCCCCCGCCCGCCCGGGCCGCCGACCCAGGGCGGGTGCAGGCGCTCGTCCTGCGGCTGTGCAGCTGGTTTAGAAAAACTGAGGCACCGCGGGAGGAGGGAGTCGGGCCAGTCCGGGGTTCTCGGCGGGGCAGCCCGGTGATCGGCTCTATCGTTGGCCACCGGGAGGAAGGGGTCGAGCAGAAGAAAAGGAGCTCCGGGCCCGCACACGGTGGAGACCTGCGCGGGCACTGTCCAAGCACGTACACTGCCGGCTGCCTGAGGAGAGAGCCTTTTAGGGGAGAAAAGAGCAAATACCAAACCGCAAAAACTTGACTGCTGCCAAGAGCTAAAAGCGATCGGGGCGCAGCAAAGCTCCAAATCTGGGCAAGATGGGAGCAAGATGAGACGTGGTTCTAGGGAGGACCCAACCAGCGCGGAGGCCCCGGCAAATGTCCGAGGCGCCTCCGGGAGGTCCGAGTCGGGTCCACCCCGCGTCCATCCCCGGTTTACCTGGGCGGCTGTATGAGCCCCTGCGGCCCACGGGGGGTGGCGTGGCGGGGCTGCAGGCCAAGAGGGGTGCCCGGGAGCCGCTCGTCGGCCCCCGGGCAAGAAGGGAGGGGTTGGGCAGGCGTGGGTTCCCGCCTCCCCGGCAGGATCAGCAGCGGCGGGGGAGGCGCCGCCAGCTCCCTGGCTGCTTGCTTGCGAGCGCCTGGAGCAGCCGGCCCGGGAGCCAACAGCCAGCTATTGCATCCCCAGCCCAGGGGCTCCGGCGGTGGGAGAGACAACTGCAGAGTCGGGGCGGGGCCGGGGGGGGGCGTGGGGTGGCTGGGGCCACCCCCTCCTTCGCCCGGCCACCACGCGAGGTTTCTTCGCTCGCAGAGGGGAGGGAGCGGGCCCTCGCCCGGGCGCGGGGCGTTGGGGGGTGGCAGGAAGTAGGTGGGGGTGAGAGTTCGGCTTGCCCCACCCCCTCGCTGCCGCCCCCTCCCGCATCAGCACCGGTTGGGTGGTTGGGTGAGGGGTACGTAGGGTGAAAAGTCAAGAGGTCCCTAAACGCACGGGTTGGGGGCGGGGATGATGCGGCAAACCCCGAGAGGTCCCCAGCTTCCCAAATCTCCCGCTGGGAGGCCGCGGGGGAGCACGTTTTGCAGCCTCAGTGTGCCTTGATGGGCCAGAGGGAGTCGCTGCGAGGTGGCTGCGGTAGACAGCCCAGCCTCGAGAAACGCCGGTGCCCTCGGGGAGACGCACCTTTGCTCTACTGACAAGCTCTTTTGGTTTCAGAATCTTACTCGGAAAAAGTCATACCTATGCATGAAATGTGTAACACATGGATACGTTCTTGCGTAAGGTTTCACACACCTCGGACGTATCTGGAGCAAAAAGGAGACCACATCACGGTCCCTCCCCGTCGCAGCCGCTCCCCAGAGGTTACCTCCAGTCAGGGGGTGCTCCGCTGCGGCTCTTCTCAGCCCCGGCTCCGCACTTTGGCAGGCACACGTGCAGATTGCAAGGGGATTCTCAAGGGCTTTTCCAAAGAATGTTGGACCACGACGCGCACGCACACACTGGCGAGAACACCACCGCGCCACTTCAGCAGTGGGAAATCCCCAGAGGCTCCCAGAGTCCAAAGACAGAGCACAGCGGGGAAACAGCAAAGAGCCACCCAAACGCCGCTTGCAAATATGCAACCCCAGCTGGGGTATGAAGTCCGCGTCCCCGCGGCTCACTCCCAAATCAGCATCGCATGGCGCAGGTGGAGATTTGCCAGTGCTTTCTAGACAGTATTATGACCTTCCTGCTCTTACAGAAAGCCAGCCTTCTTGATGTTGATAGGATGGGAACTCGATGGATTTGCAGAATGAAGAGGCATCATCCGCGTTAAAGCACAATGGTTACTGATGCTTGCGGTCTTGAGGGATGCGGTTTGAACACAGGAATAGCCTGTGTCTCACTGGCCAAGTGTACTGAGTGAATCTATAGCTGGGCTATCCATAAAATCGTGGGATTTAGCAGGAAAGGACTGAGTATTAGGATGGCTGGTTTCCAGAATTAGTTCTGACCTGGGCAAGGCGTTGGGCAAACCGAGACACTGCCGGGCCTCAGTTTCCTCATCTGTAAACAGAGTTGTACTAGGTGTTGGGTGAGCGTGTGTTCCAGTCCTTGTATTTGGTGAGTAACTGATTTGTTCCCTGATTCACATGAGGACTGTCTTCCGGTCCTCATATTTGGTGAATAACTGATTTCTTCCCTTATTCACCTTTGACCTCAGCTCCATCATCTCCTTGGGGAATAGCTCTCCTAACACCCCATGCTCTCACACTGCTCTCACTGTGCAGTTATGCATGCACTTGAGGGCAACCCTTCCCTAAGTGTGGGCCTCTCCCACTGCACTGTAAGCAGCTGGGAGGGCAGGACCAGGACCGCCAGGGCCATCACTGCCTCCCCAGTACTTAGTCCAGTGCCTGCTGGCACATAGTAGGCATGTTACAAGAATTTTGGAATGACTCTCACACAGGTCATGGATTTCTTACTGCTCCTCCAAGTTGCTTGGCATTTTCCTAGGAGATGTAAGTGGAAACATCTCATTTTCAAATGAAGCCTTTGGAAAGTACCCAGGAGGGTTTCCCCATCTTGGCGGGGGATAGGGGCGAACAACAGTCCACTGTCTAGATGAAAACAGACAATTCTCAGCTCAACCGCAGGCTGCACAGATGGCAGGACAGCAGCTATTTACCTTGACGAGCATAAGCTCCTGGGGAGAAGATCATGAATATTAATGCTACTCGTTCAGTACTTGATGAAGCTGGAACTCTGTGTAGGCAGTTGCAATACATAGATGAGCAGTCAGTTAAATGAGGCCATGGGGTGTGTTTAGGGTGCCAATGAACAAATGTACGTGCTTTCTTCCTACAATCTAGAGACATTCCCAATAGAAAGTGCCAGAGAATGCCTGTCTTCTTCACTGCAAAGGGTCTGAATTACTTTAAAAATATGAACGGGCAATAGCCAACCTGGATTCAAGAGTTAGAAAAGGAAATTCATTAAGAAACAAGCAGGGCTTGGCGGCGGGGGGTGGGTGGGTGGGGGATGTGTCATGCAGCACAAGGCTAATATTTCCATGACTTCCTCTCTTGTCCGATGTGCAGTGTTCCCAAGGAAGAGGTTAAAGTCTGGACTCATTGTTGTAGAGGGAAACAGGAGAGCTGGGTTTCCAGCCCTTCTTGGCCATTCTTTTCTCTTCTCTTTCTGCGAGGGATCCCCCTCCAGGCCCTTTTAGAAGCTGGTGCCACGGGGGCAGGATCGGCTTGAGTTTTGTGATCATTTACTGAGCACCGACCCTACCAGGACATTGTATGCATGTTAGAGATGTTTCCTCAGTCCTCGTAATGCTCTACGAGGTGGGTGTCACTGTTCCCATTTTGGTGGGAAGCGAGGGTCAAAGTGTTCAGTGAGGTGATGCACAAGGAGTAGAGTCAGGGCTCAATCCACATCCACCTGAGTCCCAAACCAAGGCATTTTCCGCTAAGCGCACGGTCTGTTTTCCTTACCATCCTTGTCCCACCTCTCCTGCTGGGCTGGAGCCAGAAACACCTACACCTGCCACTTTCCGCAGCCGGCAGCGCTGGTGGACTAAGAATGGAGTGCTGTCCCTTCTGCCCACGTGTACCCAATGTTCTCAGAGCAAGCTCTGCTGGTGGGGTGTTTTCCTGATGGGCTTTGGGGCGCTTCCTCAGTCTGTGAACTGTGGGGAAGCTTAGAGAGACATTTGCTTCCTTGAAGTATGCAGGGGAGCTTCCCAGGAAGTAAACGAGTCACACTTGTTTCTGAAGGTCTCACCCGGGTATTCAAATTTGGACACGTTGGTAAGCAGCTCATCGGCGGATATTCATTCTCGCTGATTAAGTATGCCCCGCCCGCCAACACAGGCCCCGAGCTGCCGGGTCGGTCTTTGTGGTCGCACCGGCGCCCCCTGGCGGACTCGTGCGCGGCGTGTTCCCGCTCGCCTCCGTAAAGCGAGGGTCCTGCGGGTCTGGGCAGAGCGCGTTGGGTGAGCTTTCCTCTCGCTCCTGGAAATCGCGCTGCTGAGAACGGACGAGTTGCTTGTGCCTGGAATTTTTTTATTTAATGCTTTCAGACTACAGCTGTTGGCGGGTAAGTGAAACTGCGGGTGATGGGGGGCGCGCGGCACTCTACCGACGTTTTGATAATTCTTGGCGGTTTCGCAGGTGCTGCCTTGGGAGTTGCAGAATATTGCACAGCCTCCCTGCTCTGCCCACTCAGAGGAGGGAGCCCAAACGGCGTCTCCCCCGGCGTCACCGTCCTGGCTGTTTTCCGTGTCTCCGGTACACCAGCCAACCTGCTGCGTGAGGCCCGGTGCGAAAGAAAAGTGGGAGGCCCCTGCAGAGAAGGTCTTAAGAATTTCAACACAGTGATGGTAAAGGGTTAAAGTCAGGTGTGGGTCTGGGGCCCTTCTAAGCGTGGCACGCCATTCCATCGTGCAACTTCCACACCTGGAAACCTGACCCCGGTCTCCAGACGTTGCCAAATGTGAGAACCACCGGTTTGATCTAAGATATGTAGGTCTGCATTTTATACATGCTGGGAGTCAGAGAGAGAGCGCCCCCCTGCACCGCGCCCGCACCCCGCAATCGCTTTTTAAAGAATAAAATGGCATGAAGTCTTAAAAAAAATCATAGCAGAACATGAAGGCCGCTTGCTTTTGTAAATGAAGTTTGATTGAAACACAGCTACGCTCGTTTTGTTCACGGATTGTCTGTGGTTGCTTTCCTTTAGGGCCGCGGAGCCGAGAAGTTACAACAGAGACGGTAAGGCCGCGAAGCCCACAATATTTATTGTTTGGCGTCTTCCAGAAAAGGTTTGCTGACCCTGTGGTGGTTGCGGGACAGGTGGAAGTAACTAGAAAGCCTTGGGCGTGTACTCCTCTAGCCCCTCCGATCCACACAATTTAGAGCAGTTAAGGGTTTTCTTGGGAGGCAGTTGGCAACTACTCTGGCTTATTGAAGCGGAAGAGAAACTTTCTAGATAGAATGTTGGGGTACTCGGAATCAACGGGCTTAATTAATGCACTGTGTGTAGAGCGCCCAAGAAATACGGCGTTGGTTGGATTCTTTGGGGGTTCGGCGTCCGAGCTCAGGCGATAGAATACACGTGAGAGGAATTATCAGGATGGAAGCTGTGCGAATGTTACAAAGAATTGCAGGCTGCGCGAAGGTGTTGTTGAGGTTTTGTTTTAAATCCAAACATGGATTCCTTTCATTTTTGATATTCTTTTGCATTTGTGACTGTCTTTTCCTTCATTAAAAAAATTACATCTTTTTTGGAGAAGTGTTTGGTGAAAGCAGTTGCAAGGAAGGTGGTCTGATGGAAATGCAAGTAGTTTTGCATGAGTAATAATGATTATTCTGATGATAGGTTTCCTGCCTAAGCCTTCTGAATAGGTAGTGTGTGCAAATGAAAAGCGCTCTAAAATATTCAGCCCCTTGCCACATCTCGGTTGCTTTGCATAATCCCCCTGCAGGGGCTCTGGGGTGAGCTTCTCCCTAATTAATGATCCAATTCCCATCTGTACCGTGTGCGCAGGAGAATGAAATTCCCACAAGCCCCAAGAACAGCCAAGCACCGCCTTTTGGAGAAGGCTCCTTGGCTTTCCTGGGCTTGTGTCCTCCTTTTAGCCAAGGGTCCCTTCCCATGTGTCTCCCCCAAGGACTCATGGAAGATCTGACCAGCAGCAGCAGCTGTTCTGACCTTCTATAACTCAGGATTCCACGGTTCTGGTCTCAGCCTCAGACCACCCACTGCTCAGCCACTGAGGAACCACCATATGTCATTAAAAGGAAGTTCTCTATCCTGTGCTAGGCTTGCTTAGGGCAGCCCCTGAGGTTCGTTGTTATTTCCCTATGACTTCATTTTTTCCATGTTAGCAAAAGATCAGTGTTTCTCCTGTCGTTCAGCAAGGCAGTGTTTGAAAACCATGACACCCTGCCTGCACCCCAGAAAAACAGACCCAGAGCACAGGTAGAAGGGTGGGTGGGCATCTTGGGTGAGGAGGCAGCGTCACTGTGGCAGGTGACACAGGTGACTGGGTAGAGGGGGAGTTGAGGAGAATTTGGGGTGTGATTAGAGGTCCCCCAAAGTGGGCTCCCTGAGCCTGGAAACAGGGATTCTGAGACATTTCATCGTGTTTCCCCTCAGGCTGTTCTTGTTGCCAGCGGTGTCTCTGGGTAGAGTTTTTTGTATGGAAAAATCAGCACTCACTAGCCGATGTTGTCTTTAGATACGCAGAGGTGAATTCTTCATAAAATGGCTGAAATTTGAGATTTCTTGGGGTCATGTCAGTGGATCTCAAAGTTCCCTGTCTATACCAATCACGTGGCGGTTTTGTTAACATGCAGATCCTGATTCTGGGAGCCTGAGATCCCGCATTCCTGGGGAACTCCCAGGTGTTGCTGATGCTGTTGATCCATGCACCACACCCAGAGCAGGGAGGGGCTGGCAGACAAGAGTAAACGTGTCCACGCAGGAGAAATCAGACTTACAAATAAAGGGGGAGATCCAGCAGGGTAAGTTCATGTGTACCTTTTTTTTTTTCCCCTTCCTCCTTCAGTTTTTTAATTAAAGGTGCAATGAGCAGGGATTAGAGCAAAGCCATGGTGAAACTTTTTTCTTATGCTTATTATCCTCATTTTTTTTCATTTCCACTAAGCCTGTGTTAAAATTTAGAAGTGGATTTAGAACTGGGTCTATTGTTGACCTGATGTAATCGTGAATCTGCTTTTTGACCAGCTGGGTGTGACTTTCAGGGCGTTTTAGGATCTCTCTGGCCACTTTCTTTGCCTGTATGGTAAGGATTCTACGAGGGCCGAGAAGGGTGTGCAGCTGGTACCTGTCGTTGGGTGTGGACCCTGGAATTGCTTTCATTTGGGTTCCAATCCTAGCTTGGCTACTTAAGTGTTTTTTTTCCCTTCTCTGGGCCTTGTTCTCCTGATCTGTAGTATAACATCAAACTAGACCCTGCCTTAGAGGATTTTTGTGAGGATTCAGTGAGGCCTTGTGCGTGGCAGATGCTCATGATGATTACAATAGGTGAGGCATGTCGGCCTTTCAGCAGGCCTGGATTGAAATCGTCCATGCTAGGCCCACCCTGATGAGTGCAAATAATTCCAACCTGACCTTCCCATTGTTCCCAGGCGTCCAAAACGCCACGCTTCCCAAAGGATTTTCCTGCTCATCGTCAAGGTTGAAAATAAACCCCCCTTGAGAATTGCCTCCAAAAGTCTGATTTTGCTCATTGGAAAGGCTGCCGGTGAAGCCCTTCTTTTTCTTTTTCCTGATAAAACCATTTTTTTTATTTTTTAATATATTTTATTGCTTACACTATTACACTTGTCCCATTTCTCCCCCATCATTCCCCTCCACCCTGCACACCCCCTCCCACCCACATTCCCCCCCTTTAGTTCATGTCCATGTGTCATAAGTAGCTTCTGTAGCTTCTACATTTCCCACACTATTCTTGCCCTCCCCCTGTCTATTTTCTACCTACCGTCTATGCTACTTATTCTCTGTACCTTTTCCCCTTCTTTCCTCTTCCCACTCCCCTGTTGCTAACCCTCCATATGAACTCCATTTCTGTGTTTCTGTTCTAGTTGTTTGCTTAGTTTGCTTTTGTTTTGGGTGTGGTTGGTAATATCTGTGAGTTTGCTGTCTTTTTACTGTTCTATTTTCGATCTTTTTGTTAGGTAAGTCCCTTTAACATTTCATAGAATCAGGGCTTGGTGATGAGGAACTCCTTGAACTGGACCTTCTCTGAGAAGCACTTTATCTGCCCTTCCATTCTAAACGACAGCTTTGCTGAATAGAGCCATCTTGGATGGTAGGTCCTTGCCTTTCAAGACTTCCAATACTTCTTTCCAGCTCCTTCTTGCCTGGAGGGTCTCTTTGGAGAAACTAGCTGACAGTCTGATGGGAACTCCTTTGTAGGTGACTGTCCCCTTCTCCCTTGCTGCTCCTAGAATTCTCTCCTTCATTTTCATCTTGGTTAATGCAATTATGATGTGCCTTGGTGTGTTCTTCCTTGAGTCCAAGTTCTTTGGGACTCTCTGAGCTTCCTGGACTTCCTGGTAGTCTATTTCCTTTGCCAGATTGAGGAAGTTCCATTTGATTATTTGTACAAATGTTTTCCCTTTGTTGCTCTTCTTCTTCCTTTTCTGGTACTACTATAATTTGGATGTTGGGATGTTTAGAGATGTCCTGGAGGTTCCTCAGCCTCTGCTCATTTTTTCTAATTCTTGTTTCTTCCTGGTTTTCTGGTTGGTTGGTTGTTTCTTCCTTCTGGTCCCCACTCCATTGAGTTGAGTCTCAATTTTCCTCCCATCTCTATTGGTTTCCTGTACATTTTCCTTCATTTCACTTATTGTAGCCTTCATTCCTTCATCTAATTTGTGAGCAAAATCAACCAATTCTGTGAGCATCCTGATCACCAGGGCTTTGAACTTGTGCTTCTGATAGGTTGGCTATCTCTTGGTTGCTTAGGTGAATTGTCTGTGGGCCTTTGATTTGTTCTCTTGATTGAGCCGTATTTGTGTGTTTTTTGTTTTTGTTTTTGTCTGGTTGGGGCTGTTATGTAGTGAGGAGCAGAGCCTTAGGTGTTCCCCGGGGTGGGGCAGAATGCTCACAGAATTGGTTGTTTTTGCTCACAAATTAGATGAACAAATGAAAGCAACAATAAGTGAAATGAAGGAAAATGCACAGGGAACCAATAGTGATTGGAGGAAAACTGGAACTCAAATCAATGGAGTGGACCAGAAGGATGAAACAACCAAACAAAAAAGAAGGAAGAAACAAGAATTCAAAAAAAAAAAAAAATGAGCAAAGGCTTTGGAACCTCCAGGATATCTTTAAATGTCCCAACATCTGAATTATAGGGGTACCCAAAAGGGAAGTGGAAGAGCAACAAGGGGAAAACTTATTTGAATGAATAATCAAGGAGAACTTCCCCAATCTGACAAAGGAAATAGACTTCCAAGAAGTCCAGGAAACTCAGAGTCCCAAAGAAGTTGGACTCGAGGAGGAACACACTAAGGCACATCATAATTACATTAGCCAAGATGAAAATGAAGGAGAGAATTCTAGAAGCAGCAAGGGAGAAGGGGACAGTCACCTACAAAGGAGTTCCCATCAGACTGTCACCTGATTTCTCCAAAGAGACCTTCCAGGCAAGAAGGGGCTGGAAAGAAGTATTCAAAGTCATGGAAGTCAAGGACCTACATCCAAGATTGCTCGATCCAGCAAAGCTGTCATTTAGAATGGATGGGCAAACAGTGCTTCTCAGATAAGGTTAAGTTCAAGGAGTTCATCATCACCAAGCCCTGATTCTATGAAATGTTAAAGGGACTTACCTATGAAAAAGATAAAAAATAGGACAGTAAAAAGATAGCAAACTCACAGATATTACCAACCACACCTAAAACAAAAGCAAACTAAGCAAACAACTAGAACAGGAACAGAGCCCCAGAAATGGAGATCACATGGAGGGTTAGCAACAGGGGAGTGAGAGGAGGAGAGAGGGGGAAAAGGTACAGAGAATAAGTAGCATAGACAGTGGGTAGAAAATAGGGGGAGGGCAAGAATGGTAGGGGAAATGTAGAAGCTAAAGAACTTATGACACTTGGACATGAACTAAAGGGGGGAATGTGGGTGGGAGGGGCTGTGCAGGGTGGAGGGGAGTAAAGGGAGGGAAATGGACAACTGTAATAGCATAATCAGTAAAATATATTAAAAAAATAAAACGTCATCTACAATTGGCATCATGTGCCCATTTGCCCCAAGCAGTCTTTCAGTCCCCATTCCCCCTGACCTTTGCCCACCTCCACTCAGTCCCCACCCCCCTTTCCCTCTGGCTATCACCACACTGTTGTTCACATCCATGGGTCATGCATATAAGTTTTTTGGTTAATTTCTTCACCTTCTTTCATCTAATCTACCCTACCACTTCCCCTTTGACAGCTGCCAGTCTGTTCAATGTATCCCTGCCTTTATTTTGTTAATTAGATTCTATGTATAAGTGAGATCATGTGATATTTGTTTTTCTCTGGCTTAATTCATTTAGGATAATAGTGTCTAGGTCTATAATAAAGTGTTTGCATAGCACAAGTAACCATCAACAAGAGGAAAAGGGAATCCACTCAGTGGGAGAACATATTTGCCAATGATACATCTGATAAGGGCTTAATTCCCAAAATTTATAAAGAACTTATACAACTCAACACCAGGAAAACAAGCAATCCAATTAAAGAATGGGCAAAGGACCTGAATAGACACTTCTCTAAAGAGGACATACAGATGGTCCATAGACATATGAAGAAAATGCTCAACGTCACTAATCATCAAACAAGCAACAAGTGCTGGCAAGGATGTGGAGAAAAGAGAACTTCTGTGCACTGTTTGTGGGAATGCAGATTAATACAACCACTGTGGAAAACAGTATAAACTTTCCTCAAGAAATTAAAAATGAAACTCACTTTTGACCCAGTGATCCCACTTGTGGGAATATATCTTAAGAATTCAAAACACTAATTTGAAAGAATACATGAACCTCTGTGTTCATTGCAGCATTATTTACAATAGCCAAGATATGCAAGCAGCCCAAGCATCCATTAGTAGAGTGGATAAAAGAGCTGTGGTACACTTACACAATGGAATACTATGCGGCAGTAAAAAGGAAGGAACTGTTACCTTTTTTTTTTCCAATTTTTTAAATATATTTTATTGATTATGCTATTACAGTTGTCCCATTTCTCCCCCATCATTCCCCCCACCCTGCATACCCTCTCCCACCCACATTCCCCCCTTTAGTTCATGTCCATGTGTCATAAATTCTTTAGCTTTTACATTTCCCACACTATTCTTACCCTGCCCCTGTCTATTTTCTACCCACTATCTATGCTACTCATTCTCTGTACCTTCCCCCACTCTCCTCCTCCCACGCCCCTGTTGCTAACCCTCCATATGATCTCCATTTCTGTGGTTCTGTTCCTGTTCTAGCTGTTTGCTTAGTTTGCTTTTGTTTTAGGTGTGGTTCTTAATAGCTGTGAGTTTGCTGTCTTTTCATTGTCATATTTTTTATCTTCTTTTTCTTAGATAAGTCCCTTTAACATTTCATATAATAAGAGCTTGGTGATGATGAACTCCTTGAACTTGACCTTATCTGAGAAGCGCTTTATCTGTCCTTCCATTCTAAATGACAGCTTTGCTGGAAAGAGTAATTTTGGATGTAGGTCCCTGCTTTTCAAGATTTCAAATATTTTTTTCCAGCCCCTTCTTGGCTGTAAGGTCTCTTTGGAGAAATCAGCTGACAGTCTGATGGGAACTCCTTTGTAGGTGACTGTCCCCTTATCCCTTGCTGCTTCTAGAATTCTCTGCTTCATTTTAATCTTGGCTAATGTAATTACGATGTGCCTTGATGTGTTCCTCCTTGGGCCCAACTTCTTTGGGACTCTCTGAGCTTCCTGGATGTCCTGGTAATCTATTTCCTTTGCCATATTGGGGAAGTTCTCCTTTATTATTTGTTCAAATAAGTTGTCTACTTGTTGCTCTTCTTCTTCCCCTTCTGGGACCCCTATAATTCGGATGTTGGGACGTTTAACGATGTCCCGGAGGTTCCTAAGCCTCTCATTTTTTTGAATTCTTGTTTCTTCCTCATTTTCTGTTTGGTTGTTAATTTCTTCCTTCTGGTCCACTCCATTGATTTGAGTCCCAGTTTTCCTTTCATCTCTATCGGTTCCCCATGCGTCTTCCTTCATTTCACGTATTGTAGCCTGCATTTTCTCATCTAATTTATGAGCAAAATCAACCAATTCTGTGAGCATTTTGATGACCAGTGCTTTGAACTGTGCATCTGATAGGTTGGCTATCTCTCCGTTGCTTAGAGGAATTGACTCTGGGGTTTTCATTTTTTCTCCGGTTTGAGCCATTTTTGGTGGGTTTTTTTGTTTTGTTTTGGTTTGGTTTGGTTTTAGTCTGGTCGCGGCTATTACGTATTAGGGGTGGAGCCTTAGGTGTTCCTCAGGGCGGGGCAGCCCAGTCGCTGGGTTGTGACACTATAGGTGCGGGCAGGGTCCGAGAGGGAAGAATGGTGCCTGTTCCACTCTCTTCTAGACTCTGGTCCCTCCTGCTGCTTCCCCTTCGCCTGGATTATCTGCGCACGTGCGAGTGCTGTTACGTAGTGAGGGGTGGAGCCTCAGGCGCTCCCCAGTGTGGGGCAGCCCAGTCGCTGGGTTTTGACGCTGTATGTGGGGGCGGGGTCTGAGAGGGAACAATGGCACCTGCTCCGCTCTCTCCTGGATTCAGTCCCTTCCGCCACTTCCCCTCTGCCTGGACCGTCTGCGCGCGCGAATGTAGGACCACCTGGTCAGCCAGCTGCCTTGTGCATCCTCACTGGGTCTGCACAGTTGCTCCCCTGTGTCCGGGGTCCGCCAGCTGCCGCCTGTGGGCCCGGGAACCACCAGCCACCACCCGTGCACCTGGGAACTGCGAGCCGCTGCTGCCTGCGTTCCTGGGTCCGCACCTCCACTTTTTCCTACCGCGACTCCGCCCCTCTTACCGGTCTGGATGAATGGTTGTTGGACTTCCGTACAGTTCAATTTTCTATCAGTTCTGGTTGTTTTCTTGTTTCTAAATATTTGTTGTTCTTAATTTTGGTTGTGAGAGGAGGCACAGTGTGTCCGCCTACACCTCCATCTTGGCCGGAAGTCCCCGGAACTGTTACCTTTTGCAGCATGGATGGACCTGGAGATTATTATGCTAAGTGAAATAAGCCAGTCAGAGAGAGAAATACCATATGATCTCACTTATATATAGAATTTAGTGAACTAAATAAAGTGACGAACAGCATAGAGGTGTGGAGATATGTGGAACAGACTGACAGCTGTCAGAGGGGAGGGTTGAGGGGGTACTGGATGAACGAAGGTGAAGGGATTTGCCAAAGAACATATATACATAACATGTAGACACAGCAGTGTGGCGATGGCCAGAGGGAAAGGGTGAGGGGTAGGTGGAGGTGGGCAAAGGTTGGGGGGAATAAGGACATCTGTAACAGTGTCAACAATGAAAAATGTGGAATGAGTGATTGTTTTAGAGTAAGATAGTTTAAAAAAGAGGATAAGAATTGCTAAGTTCTGAGTAGTGGTTATCTTCGCATGCACTGAGATTGAAAAAGGAACAGAAACAGAGTGACTTATTTGTATTTGTGAGTTTTAATTTTTAAGAATTGCAATGTGAACAGTGAACTGAATATACTACCTATATTAAAATATTTTAATGAAAATTTTCAAAAATTTACAAAGGCAGGGAACAGAGAAAAGCCAACTCCCATGTGTTCATCATCTTAACTCAAAAATGATCAACTCCTAAATGAGTTGTATTCTCATCCCATTGAATGAGCTGGCCATACATGCCTGAGAGTGCATGATTTTATCTGTAAACATGTTGGTGTCTGTTGGAGACAGGGATCTTCAGAACAGGAACACACCACTATCAAACACTACAATTAAAACAAGTTTTTTGCATAATCAAATATCTAGTCATTTTTCCAATTTGTTCAACTGTCTTGCTTGTTCGTTTCCTGGTTTCACATCTGATTTGACTCAGGATCTTTATAAAATCCATAATTTGCAATGGTTAATCTATATGTGAAGTCAGTTTTAATCTCAGCAGTGCCTCCATGTTTAGATAGGTGTGGTGAGGGATGATGATGATGATGATGACGATAACAACGACAATTGTGTGTGTGAATTATTTTTTGCAAGGAAGGGGGTTTTTATAAAGTTGAATTGCAGATGAGGCAGGTTCCTTTCTCACTTCTCTAATGTGGCATCCTTTCTGTTTTTCTTGGACTTTGGGTTTTGATCTTATTTTTGACAAACCAGCGTGCACTAATTCTGGTTCTGGTCTTCATCCAATATGCAAAGGCCTCCCAGACTGTACTCTAGAAAGTTCTGCACATGCTGTGACAGTTCCATCCTTTTATACTGAGTAACTTTATAGGCTTTAAGCCTGAGCGTGTTGTCATGCAAACATCTATTTCATTGTGCTCTGCTTTTACCATCATAATGCAAGATCTGAACAAGCAGGACATCACCTGTTTTGTTCACCTTTGTTTTCACAAATTGTATGGGAATGAATGTGCACTTACATAGAACACACTAAAATAAATGTGAGGTTATGAAATGACAGGAATGGCAGGGAGAATGAAATTAGAGTAACCAGAATGATTTTCAAGCAACTGTAATCACAAAATTGAGTGTAACATCAAAACTAACAGAAACAAGATATGAAGTAATAATTTAATGATATCAACATGGATTAGCAATTTGACAAAGGCATAGACATAGAAGGTAAGGTTAAATGTTCCTAGACATCGTGGCAAATAGCAGATGCTCAGCAATTAGTTGTTAAATGAATCAGGAGTTAAGTCTCAGTATGTAAGTACATTTAACACATGGAAAGTTTGCATTTCAATATATTTGGAAAGATTGGGCTGTTGAGTAAGAGCTGGCAAAATAAGTATCAAATTGGAAGCAAGTGAAGTTGATCACTAATATTACAAAAAAATCAGAGGGATTGCCTATTCACTGGAAGGCTAACCAAGACTTTTTAGGTGAACAGATAAAAAGGCTACAAATTAATTTTTATTTGTAATATAAAACCATTGTAATCAAGTCAAGAGACTCAGAAAACATATTTAACTAAATAAAATATAAAACATTTTTATTGCCAAAATGTCTCCCAAAAGTCAGCTGAGAAATAATAATTGCAAAAAATAATTTGAAAGGCTGATAATGGTAGAATAATAGGTGTATATGAGCATATAACAGTAATATTCAAAATGGCCATCAAATATATGAGTTATTGATCAAAGTCAGTAAAAGTTTAGAAAACAACAAAAACATCTCTTTCACACCCATCAGCCTGGGGGAAACTTAAAGAGCTGGGGCTTGTTTTAAATAGGTAGGAAAGGGGTGCTCTGTTTTTTCCTGGCAAAACTGGGAAGTGTTACAATGTTGGGAAAACAGTCTGAAGGCAGCTACACAAGGACTACGAGGACCTGTGTCTCTAACACAGGGCTCCTCAGTCTCTGCAGGACTGACGTCCTGGGCCAGGTCTTTGTCTGGGGGGCGGGTTCTTCTGGGCTCTGCAGGGTGTTTAGAGCATCCACCGACTTTACTGACACCTCCCATGTGACAGCCAAAAATGTCTCTGAAGATTGCTTGGTGGCCCCTGGAGGAACAGTGTTGTCTCTGGTGGAGAACCAGAGTTTTAATGTAACAATCTCAAAATATTATATTGTTATAATAGCAATGTGTTGAGAAAGTATACATTAGGCTTTCAAGTGTGAATAGTACAGCTAAACTGTGGAATATTACATAGACATGGTGATAATGAATGAGCATCACACTAGTTGATCGGAGGGAAGACCACAGGTATTGCTGAGTAAGAAGGAAGACCGGACATGTAGAAAGAAAAGACCGTACAACACAAAGGGTATTTCTGATGGGCAGGATGCTGGTCATGCTTCTGTGCAAAAGCATGTGAGTGTGTATGTGAGAATAACATAGGAAGAGAACTTTACAAAAAACAACTTATGGTATAGAGCTCATCAGTAGGAGTGAAATTAGGCTAAAAATAGGTTTCAAAATAATTTTATGAACAAAATTGAGAATCTAAAATTAACTTATTGAAAGACACAAAATAATATCTTAAGGATATTAACATGGGTCACTGATCCAGTTGATTTCCAAGGACTTGGAAATGAAAACATATAATAGAAGGTTTTTAAAAAAATGCAGAGAAAGTAGTCTCTCAGTTATAATTTCTTAAGAGAAATGGATTTGATACTTACCTGGCAGGGGAGATACCATGTCATGAAGGTGGTTTTCCCAGGGTGAGGCTCACCCGTTGCACTCCGGGTGTGCTGACCCCTGGGATTTCCCCAAATGTGGGCAGCTTGACTGCATGATTGGTGGTGGTAGGGGGGCGGGGACTGCGTTCGCACTCTCCCCTAAGAAAAAAGATAGATGGATTTAAATGGGACACTTATGGAAGGAAAAGATGATCTTTAGTCAAATGTGGATATAATGGCAGAAGATGATGCAAGGTTTAGAAACAGATTTAATCATAGAAGGCCAAAAGGAACAATAAGGGATAATAGATATAAAAACAAGTTAGAAATATGTATAAAAGATGATTTGTTAGCACTAAGTATACAAAAGAACATTCTGGCATTTGTTCTCATATTTGAAGACAGCATTCCTGGTTACTCTGTTATTTTAGCTTGTTTCAGACAACTGGTGTGTATTTATTTACTTCATTTTCAATGCTCTGGAGCAATTTTTTAAATGCTGAAAATAGTATTTTTAATTTATCTTTTAAGTGTTCTCTTTTTTAAAAAGATTTTATTTCATTTTAGACTGAGGGGATGGGAAGGAGAAAGAAATGGAGAGAAACAGCAATGTGTGGTTGCCTCTCTTGTGCTCCCTACTGGGGACCTGGCCTGCAACCCAGGCATGTGTCCTGACTGGGAATTGAACCCATGACCCTTTGGTTCAAAGGCCAGTGCTCAGTCCACTGAGCCACACCAGCCAGGGCTCTTTTAAGTGTTCTGACACATGATTAGTGCACTTTCTTGTTTTAATTTCATTTTTCAATTACAGTTGACATCCAATATTATATTAGTTTCAGGTGTACAGCATAGTGGTTAGACAATCATACAATTTACAAAGGGATTCCCCCAATATTTTCAGTATCCACCTGGCACCATACTTAGTAACTAAGTTATAACAATATATTACTGACTATATTCCCTATGCTGTGCTTTACATCCCTGTGACTGTTTTGTAACTACCAATTTGTATTGCTTAATCCCTTCACTTTTTTCAGCCAGCCCTCCAACCTGTTCCCGTCTGGCAACTATTAGTCTGTTCTGTTTCTAAGACAGATAACTATATCTAAGAACTCTTGTTGGGGGTTCATTTCCCTGCAACCAGGAGAGATTTAAAGGACATGCATGTTTGTGTAGGAAAACTGGTGGTTCTGGTTCACATGACTGACAAGATCCCAAGCTCTCTCTTCAGTCACTCTTTTTTTTAAAATATATTTTATTGATTATGCTATTACAGTTGTCCCATTTCTCCCCCATCATTCCCCTCCACCCTACACACCCTCTCCCACCCACATTCCCCCCTTTAGTTCATGTCCATGTGTCATAAGTTCTTTAGCTTCTACATTTCCCACACTATTCTTGCCCTCCCCGTCTATTTTCTACCCACCATCTATGCTACTTGTTCTCTACCTTTTCCCCCACTCTCCTCCTCCCACGCCCCTGTTGCTAACCCTCCATATGATCTCCATTTCTGTGGTTCTGTTCCTGTTCTAGCTGTTTGCTTAGTTTGCTTTTGTTTTAGGTGTGGTTCTTAATAGCTGTGAGTTTGCTGTCTTTTCACTGTCATATTTTTATCTTCTTTTTCATAGATAAGTCCCTTTAACATTTCATATAATAAGGGCTTGGTGATGATGAACTCCTTCAACTTGACCTTATCTGAGAAGCGCTTTATCTGTCCATCTATTCTAAATGACAGCTTTGCTGGATAGAGCAATTTTGGATGTAGGTCCCTGCTTTTCAAGATTTCAAATATTTCTTTCCAGCCCCTTCTTGCCTGGAAGGTCTCTTTTGAGAAATCAGCTGACAGTCTGATGGGAACTCCCTTGTAGGTGACTGTCCCCTTATCCCTTGCTGCTTCTAGAATTCTCTGCTTCATTTTAATCTTGGCTAACGTAATTATGATGTGCCTTGGCGTGTTCCTCCTTGGGTCCAACTTCTTTGGGACTCTCTGAGCTTCCTGGACATCCTCGTAGTCTATTTCCTTTGCCAGATTGGGGAAGTTCTCCTTGATTATTTGTTTCTAATAAGTTTTCCAGTTGTTGCTCTTCTTCTTCCCCTTCTGGTACCCCTATAATTCAGATGTTGGGATGTTTAACGATGTCCTGGAGGTTCCGAAGCCTCTCCTCATTGTTTTGAATTCTTGTTTCTTCCTCGTTTTCTGTTTGGTTGTTAGTTTCTTCCATCTGGTCCACTCCATTGATTTGAGTCCCAGTTTTCCTTCCATCTCTATCAGTTCCCCATGCATCTTCCTTCATTTCACGTATTGTAGCCTGCATTTTTTTCATCTAATTTGTGAGCAAAATCAACCAATTCTGTGAGCATTTTGATGACCAGTGCTTTGAACTGTGCATCTGATAGGTTGGCTATCTCTTCACGGCTTAGAGGAATTCGCACTGGAGCTTTGATTTCTTCTCCGGTTTGAGCCATTTTTGGTGTTTGTTTTGTTTTGTTTTGGTTTGGTTTTAGTCTGGTCGCGGCTATTACATTGTGAGAGGTGGAGCCTTAGGTGTTCCTCAGGGCGGGGCAGCCCAGTCGCTGGGTTGTGACACTATAGGTGGGGGTGGGGTCCGAGAGGGAACAATGGTGCCTGTTCCGCTCTCTCCTGGACTCCGGCCCTTTCCGCTGCTTCCCCTTCACCTGGATTACCTGCGCACTCGCGAGTGCTGTAACGTAGTGAGGAGTGGAGCCTCTGGCGCTCCCCAGTGTGGGGCAGGCAGTCGCTGGGTTCTGACGCTGTATGTGGGGGCGGGGTCTGAGAGGGAACAATGGCGCCTGCTCCGCTCTCTCCTGGATTCAGTCCCTTCTGCCACTTCCCCTCTGCCTGGACCGTCTGCGCGTGCGAATGTGGGACCACCTGGTCAGCCAGCCACCTTGTGTGGCCTCACTGGTTCTGCACAGTTGCCCCTCTGTGCCTGGGGTCTGCCAGCTGCTGCCTGTGGGCCCGGGGACCGCCAGCCGTCACCTGTACACCTGGGAACTGCCAGCCGCTGTTGCCTACGTGCCCAGGTCTACACCTCCACTTTCTCCTGCCTCGACTCCGCCCCCTTACCGATCTGGATGAATGGTTGTTGTACTTCCGTACAGTTCAATTTTCTATAAGTTCTGGTTGTTTTCTTGTTTCTAAATATTTGTTATCCTTAATTTTGGTTGTTAGAGGAGGCACAGTGTGTCCGCCTATGCCTCCATCTTGGACGGAAGTCCCTTCAGTCACTCTTTGATCAGAAAGGATGGATGGAGTCCTGAGCATCATGGAGATAATGATGGATAACACAGTGATCACTCACTATCCCTTCTGTGGTTATGGAAAATTTAGAAGGGGGACTATATTGCCTTTATAGCAATGAAAGGAGTCATATTACAGGGAGCACTGGAAGTTTTTAAGTAGAAACACAAAGATAATTCAATAAAAAAAAGAACAATGCTAATGAGTTCTTTACCCATATTTATTATGAACCCCTTTACACATGGCCACCAATCTTTCTTCCCCCCCTTTTTTAAGTTTACTTTTTTTATTGTTGTTTAAGTACAGTTGTCTCCATTTCCTCTCACCACTTCCCCCACCCCAGCCATCCCCACCTCCCACTCTTGGTTACTTATGGTGCCAATGTTTCATGCTCCTAGGTGCACATCATGAGGAAAAATATTTTGTACAGTAATTACACAATTTGGCTTCACTGTATTGAAGGTCATCTGTGATTCAAAGGTCATATTAGGTCAATTTTATTAAAATCTTGTCTTCCACTGAAGACCTGTTGGAGACCTGTATTTGATAATTGGAGACATGTATTTGACATGTATTTGATAATTGCTTTGTGAAGGGCTTAGGAAGGATTGTGAACACTGAGCTGAAGGGGAACAGGATTCTAATGAGGAGAATAAAATTCGGGGACAGGCTATGAAACACTGGTATGTTAGAGTCTACCTTGTCAAGAAGAACAGTTAAGACATAAAGACATTCCTATATAAAGGAATGTCAGCCGTAAAAGTGAAAAACAGTGGTTTCAGATTTCCTCCTATATAAAGGCATGTCAGACGTAAAAGTGAAAAACAGTGGTTTCAGATTTCCTCACAAAACTGTATAAATTTCCTTGGTAATTAAGTGTACTTTCCCCCATAGGAATAGTACAATTCAGGATGATTCTTTTAGTAAAAAAAAATTATTTCATGATATATGTAATTTGACAAAAATTTTAAAAAATGCATGTTGTCTCATTAGGTAAATGGGATTTTCCAAATACTGCTGAACCATGATGGAAATAAATTTGGGAAAGTAGGAAAACAACAAAGGGAAAAGCTGTGGGACATAAGAGAGAAGAAAACTTAACAAAGTGAGTTTCTGAAATTTAATAAAGAAGTTAAGGTCAAAGAAATGGAAATTCCAGGGAATAAATAGAGAAGGTTCTACTACCTTAGTCTGAAAATAACCACAATAGCCAACTCTGAGCCTTTGACCTCAGCAATCATGGGCACCACTTCAGTCTTAGGATGATTGGCCTGCTGGTCGTTTCCTTCACAAAAAATGCTGTCAGGGCTTGTTTGATGTTTTTGTTCCTGAGACTGTAGATGAAGGGGTTCAGCATGGGTGTGACCACAGTGTACATCACTGAGGCTGTTGCACTTGACCGTGAACTGTGGATACCAGCAGAGCTGAGATACATACCTAGGACTGTGCAATAAAATAAGGGACAACTGAGAGATGAGATGCACAGGTGGAAAATACTTTATACTTCCCCTGAGCTGATGGGATTGCCTGTATGGAGGATACGATCTTAGAGTAAAGGATCCCAGCAAAAGGACCACCCAGCAGGAGAGCTGAAATATACATCACCATGTTATTAAGAAAGGTATCAGAGCAGGCGAGTTGAATCATCTGATTGAGCTCACAGAAAAAGGGGATTTCCAAGACTGTGAAGAAGGACAGCCTCAATGCCATTAAACTCTGGAATGAGGAATCCAGGGCACTCATGATCCAGGACACCAGAACCAGCAGTCCACAGAGCCGGGGGTTCATGATGACCGTGTAGTGCAGAGGGTGACAGATGGCCACAAACCGATCATAGGCCATCACAGTCAGGAGAAGTATATCCAACACTGCAAAGAGTATAAGAAAATACATCTGGGTGATGCAGCCTGCGTAGGTGATGGCTTTGCTCTGTGTCTGGATATTCACCATCATCTTGGGGATGGTGGTGGAGGTGAAACAGATGTCTACCAAGGACAGGTTGGAGAGGAAGAAGTACATGGGCATGTGGAGGTGGGAGTCTGAGCTGACGGCCAGGATGATGAGCAGGTTTCCCAACACAGTGATCAGGTACATGCAGAGGAACAGCCCAAATAGGACAGGCTGCAGTTATGGTTTCTCCAAAAATCCCAGGAGAAGAAATTCTGAAATTTGTGTACCATTGCCTGGTTCCATGCAGCAGAGGTGACTACTAGGAAAGAGGAAAATAATATGACTAATTCACAAAAAGTTGGAAATGCTGCAATTTATATTGTCAGTCAAAAATTAATATATTGTGTAGGAATATGATCCCCTTTTGGGAAATCCACGGTGCCACCTGTCATATGAAGCTTTTGTATCAATCATCTTTTCCCCTAAGGCATCATGTATTCTACAGTTTTAATGAGAAGTTTTTCATGTGTTTCAGGAATGTGAATTGAATGCAGACCGTATTTCCCACATCATCCAGGCTGTGATTATAGCGTGCTGAAGAACAAAATTTCCTGTAGGCAATGATGGAGAAAAGGGTAGAAGCAAATAATTAAAATCTGTAACATTTCAGATGGTGACAGATGGTGTAAAAGAAAAGGAAAGCAGGTACAAAGAAATGAAGAGGGTGTTTAATTCCTCATGGGTGTTTAGGCAAGACCTGCAAACAAGATGGCATTGGTGCAGAGAACTCAGGTAAGAAAGGGAAGGAGATTATTCAAGGTTACGTGGGAAAGTATGTACTTAGCAAAAGAATTGGCCCATGCAAAGGCTCTGAGGAAGGTGTTTGTTTTAATGTTCAGCCTGAGAAAGGGAGTGGGTGTTGGCAGTGAATGAGCATGAGGAAGAGGAGGAGAGAAGGTGTCAGACACGTTGGAGTGACGTGGCCTCACTGCTGCTGCTGCTGAAACCTCAAACACAGGGACTTCCTCGTCCACACTCCTCTTGCCCTTGATTAATCTTGTTGCAAATGTGTCCCATGAAGGAGACAGATCCCCTCCTCAGTGCCTCCTCTTGATTGAGTTCTGGCCCCTGTTTGTGAGAGTTACCTTGTAGTATGTGATCCCTAGTCCCCCTGTTTGGTGAACTGTCACATACACAAGTCACACACATGTGCACACACACTATGACCATTGTTGTATTATTTGCATGTCTTTCTCAGCCCCAGCCATACTGATTCAGCTAGGAGTGGCTACAACCGAGCTGGCCAGATGGTTCCCCTGTGCATCACAGAAATGCTTCCCAGCAATTCCTGTCCTATACCTCCCGTGGACAAAAAATCTTGGGCTCCATATTGGGATGGCCATGTTCTGCTCTATAGTTAAACAAACATTAAAAAAAACTGTTCATATCTTGACTATTGTAAATAATGTGCAATGAATATAGGGATGCCCATATCTTTTTGAATTGTTTTTGTTTTCTTCAGATAAATAGAAGTAGAATTGCTGGGTGCCCATCAATAGATGAATGGATAATGAATGATATATATATGAATGTATATAATGAATGACATACAGTGTTGCGGACCGTTCAGCCTGGTTTCAGGAGTTGTAACCCTCACCCCATGGTGGGCTGTGTAAGAGCCCAAGGGATCCACTTCATCTGGGTCTGTTCTGTCACAAGGATGTGATCTACTAAGGAGACAAAGCTTATCTTCCTGGCAGGAGTCCTGCTTCTGCCTCTCTGGCCCAATTGCTTGGTTGGCAGTCAATGACGGGTAAGACTCCTCATGGGAGGGGCAACCTAAGCCAGACGCGACCACTTGGGAGGCCTCATGAAAGGACTCGAGGGGTTGCAGCAAAGAGGATGTGATGGACCCTCGCCCCCGGCTATTCTGACATAGCCCGAGTCCTCATTTCCATCTGGGAGATGTCTCCTGCTTCCTAATCGGCTTGAAGCCTGAAACTGTGGGGGTGAGCGGTGCAGCCCTGTCCTGGCCAGGATGGCTCCCTGGGTGATCCGGACATAAGAAAGAATTCCTAAAGTCCTGTGAAACCTGCTTTGCTAAGAGTGCTCTTCCTGAGGTGACAAGTGTTCCAGGAGGAAATGAGTATGTCTCCCAAAGTTTGGCAACCCCCGCTTCCTGACAAACACTGGCTCGGATTAAGCCCTCAGATTTCTTTGACATGTTAAACTTGTATTCCAGTGTATTGGAACCCAATAGAAGCCTATTGAGGAAGGGGCTCTGGGTCATTCTCCTCTGAGAGTTTGACCCCTTTCCTCCCCAAGCAGATCTTGTCTTGGTAGTTTTTATTTTCATCCGTGATGAACGGGGGGTTCTACGGGCAGAGCTCCCCGTAATACAGGGTGGAGCAAAGTAGGTATGCAGTTGTTCATACGGAAAATAATACAATAATTAATAAAAATACAAGAATAATCTCTGTGTTTCACATACTCACAACATAGAAACAGACAATAAAAAAGTATGACATTTTGTCATTTGCGGCAACATGGATGGGCCTAGAGGGTATTATGCTAAGTGAAGTCAGAGATAGACAAATACCATATAATTCCCCTTATGTGTAGAATCTAAAACAAAACAGAAAACAAATGAACAACCAAAGCAAAACAAAAACAAACTGATAGATACACAGAACAAACAGAGGGTTCCCAGAAAGGAGACGGTGAGGGAATGGGTGAAAAGGGTGAAGGGGAATAAGAGGTACAGACTTTCAATTATAAAATAAATGTCATGGACATGTAGTGTGGTATAACAACATGGGAATGCAGCCAGTAATATCTTAATAACTTTGCTTGGTGGTGGGCAGTTATGAGACTCGGTGGGGATCGCATTGTAAGGTGTGTAAATGTCAAATCACTATATTGTACACCTGAAATTAAGGTAGTACAACTGTACTTCAATAATGAATAAAAATAAAATAATAGCTGTAATTGTATAAAAATCTGAGAGAGAGTGAGGAAAAAGAGGAATGAAATGAAATGGTTGAGGAAAAAATGATCTAATAAGCTCAGGTTTGAGGAAGAAAAGTCTTCCTTGGTTTTGGCTGCACTTGAATCCTAAACTCGTTCCCCTGACACCCAGTGAAAATAACAAAAGAACAAAAACAAGCTTGTCTAGAAGACAAAAGAGGTGATACCGTGATGGTTATCTTTTCATACTGCACACCCAAAGCAAAGGGATGAACCAACACTTCACAAAAGAAAATGTGTAAAGTGTAACAAAATTGGTGTTTTTTTAAATCAAGCAGAGAGGGATTTGTTTTCTCAGTACCTATTTCATAATTATTTGACCAGTTCATTTTTATGTGGTCTGATAGGGGATGAGGTTAGGTCCTTTTTTCCTATTCTCATGTGGCATCTTTTCTATGCCTTCTTGGGCTGTGGGTTTTGATCTCTTGTGACAAACCCAACTGGCACACTCTGGTCCTGGTTCTGGTCTTCATCCAACACGCAAAATCCCCCCAGACCACACTTTGTAAACCCTGCCCACACCGTGACAACACTATCTATTTGGATGGAAGAGCTTTCTTTGTATAATTCTGCCTAAGGACATTATTTCAACACACATTCATCTCTTTGTTCTCTGTCCTCACAGTTGTGCTGATTGATCCAAAGAGCAGGGACTTCATCTACTTTGTTCATGTTTGGGTTTTTCACAAAGGTATGTGAATAGATGTGAACTCATACAGGAACAAAACTAAGAATATGAAGAATGAAGATAAAATGAGACCGGGTTAAAGTGTAAGCAAAATTGAATGGAAAAATCAAATACTAACTGAAACAAGACATAAAATAGCAACAATTTAACGATATGAGCATGACTTAAATTGTCAAAGACCTAGACAAAAAGAATTCATTTATTTTTTAAAAAAGATTTCATTTATTTTCAGAGAGAGAAGGGAGGGAGAAATAGAGAGAGAGAAACATCGATTGGTTGCCTCTTGTTTGCCCCCAAACGGGGGCCTGGTCTTCAACTCAGGCATGTGCCCTGACAGGGAACCAAACCGGTGACCTTTTGGTTTGCAGGCTAGCACTCAATCCACTGAACCACACCAGCTAGGGCAAGACATAAAAGAATTTAATATACACTGTTCCTTGATTGTTCTGGCACATAGCAGATGCAGTTATTATTCATTTAATGGTCCCAGAATTAGGTGTCAATATACATGGACATTTACCACATGACAAGGTAGTAATTCGATTTAATGTGTTATTCCACTTTAGATTTATTAAATAACGTTTTCATGTGAATACTCAGTATGAGAGAAGATACTGCAATGTCGGCCTCACTAACTGCTGCTGCAAGGTGTTGTCTGCCTCACTGGTTGAATCTTTTCAATGAACAGAAAACATGCTGAAATACACCCCGTCTTAGAAATTTAGTACAAATGCTCTCACTCCACTGCACTGTTCTCTACATCTAAGGCTCTGTTTCCTTCTCTCCAAACAGCAAAACTCCTCAGAAGTGTTTTCATTTTCCTGCAACCATTTCCTGCATCTCACTCATTGTGCAGCATCTTCCCACTGGACTCAGTCCCATCACCTAATTGTCAGCTATGGCCCTGGAGTGCAGATTCAAACAGATGCATCCTTATTAATATATTAAGTAAATTAAGTATACATTAGTTCCTTAACCAGGAATACAAACAGAGATATCTGGTCTTGGGGCTGGGCTGATCAGGTTTGCAGTGCTTCAGGTAAAAATTCTCAGGTTCCAGCCTCTCTGACCCTTTCCTGATGTACCTACCAGACTCTGACTCCCTGGATGGATTTTCTGAAAGGAAGGTCTCCATGTGCCAGTCAGAATTGCATCCCTCCTGGATGGTGGGTGATGGAGACTGAAGCTCTGTCCCACACAAAACAGCAGGAAGGACTGAAGCATCAGTTCCTGAGCCAGATTTGGGAATTAACAACGAGAAACATTGTGCCTAGCAACGTACAAGCTGAAGGGCTGCACAGGGAGGTATTTATAGTCTCTCTATAACTGCTCATCAGGCACATTTCCCTCGTGGTATCCCACCTCTAAGTACCTGATTTCTCCTAGGGCCTCTGGAATTAACAAAGGAAACTTTTCTTAATGGTTTTCTGATCCCAAGCGACCAGAATAGAAGTTAAGTCAAATAAGTTTTTATTTCTCCTTGACCTTGATCTTTCTGTTTTCCAGAGGTCTGACTTCCACCACCTTATCCCAACTCTGAGTTAACATTTTCTCCAACGTTTGAGACTAAGAAATCTATCAGGACCAGGTCCCATTGACCCTTCTTCAGAGCATTGCTATCCCTTCTTCAATGAGGGGGAGCTGTGTTCCTTTGACATGTAGTCCTGGGCGCCACACTATTTTCCTTCCTGACACATTTGTCAAAAAAGTAGGGATTTTGACTTCTTTCATAACTTAAGAGCTGTCATTTAGTGCCTCATTATAAAATGTTAATTAGGAGAGATATACTCAGATATTCCTATGCCACATAACCTGAGCTTAGCACCTTTTTTTTATTTTAAAGATTTTATTTTTAGAGAGAGGGGAAGGAAGGGAGAGAGGGAAAGAAACATCAACGCGTAGTTGCCTCTTGTGTACCTCCTACTGGGGACATGGCCTGCAACCCAGGCATGTGCCCTGACTGGGAATGAAACCAACAACCCTTTGGGTCTCAGGCCAGTGCTCAATCACCTGAGCCACACCAGCCAGGGCTGAGCTAAGCATCTTATAAGCACCACCTGATTAAAATTTTTGAAAAGTCCATTGCGTGAGGTAGTATTGTTGTGAACTCTGTTCCCCTTTGCAGAATGGGACTTGAAGTTTAGTGATCTACCAACTGATAAAGGGATGGACAGAGTAAGAGATGGGCTTCATGTTTTTTTAGATTCCCTTTTTCATTGTAGATTTTACAAACTTTAAAAAAATAGTATATTTTTATTGTATTTTTACTAACATTTATCCCCCTTATACTCCTTTCCACCTCCACACACTCGCACCATCCACAATTCTTTTTTAAAAAATTTTATTTGTATGAGGGGACGGGGAAGAAAAGAGAGAGAGAGATTGAACACAGATTTGTTATTCCACTTATTCACACACCCTTTGGGTTTTCTTGCATGTGCCCTGCCTGGAGATTGAACTTGCAACCTTAGAGCATTGGGACCACACTCCAACCAATGTGGTATAGGCCACGGCCCCAGAGGAGCTTTGATTGGAATTTGTCAGGTTGCTTCCAGTTTTCAAACCCTGGGCCCGTGATTCTTAGCCTGAGGACATTTTGCCCCTGGAGATGTTTGGCATTGTCTGGAGGGAGGCTGCTAAATACCTGAAATTCCCATTAGAAATAATTATCCTGCCTCCATTGTCAACATGAGAAGGTGAGAAAGCCTAGCCTAGACCAGCACTTCTCCAACTTCAGAGTGCATGTGAATCACCCAGGATTCTAGTTCTTTTGCAGATCCTGGTGGGCCAGAGATTCTGAAAATCAACACTACCATCTTCCAGGTGGTGTTGATGCTGCAGGTCCTGGCTTGAGGACTGCTTTTTGACCACCAAGGTTGGGGCTCAGTGTCAGAGTCTAGTGTAGGCTGTTTTAAGGCCTTCTGAACCAACATTTCATTTGCATGTAATTTGAATGAATATTGTATTCACTTACTCCAGAAGCTGTTACAAATTCTGAGTTTGGCTCTTTGGTATAAAGGCTCTTGAACAACATTAAATAACAAGCTTCTGAAAGACGCTTTGTCCATTTTTAAAATAAAGACATTAAAATGTCACCAAATAATGTATTAAAAAAAACCTTTAGGACTTTCAGCCAAGATAGAGGCATAGGTGGACACGTACACAATCTTGCTTCCTCGCACAACCAAGATTAAGGACAACAGAGATTTAGAAACAAAAACCCAACGAGATCTGACAGAAAATTGAACTGTAAGGAAGTTTGACACAAATTCATCCAGACCCATAGGAGGGGCAGAGTAGGTGGCCCTCGGAGAGGGATGGCCGCAGGAGAAAGCGGTGCGTAGGCAGCAGCTGGAAGACCTGGGCGGCAAGGTGGCTAGCTGACCTCGGGCACACATTAGAGTGCAGATAAACCAGGCAAAAATGGGGAGACAGACCACACAACCCAGGGCCCCAGCACCAGGAAAAAAAGCCTAAAAGCACCAATTGAAAATACTTGTGGGTGTTGAGTTGCTGGGAGAGACTCCCAGCCTCACAGGAGAGTATGTTGGAGAGACCCACAGGGTCCTAGAGCATACACAGGCCCACACACCCAGGAGGCAGCACCAGAAGGGCCCAGTTAGCTTGTGGGAAATGGCCAAAGGGACTGAAATATGAGAGAGATGGAGAGAGCAGAACAAGTGCCACTGTTTCCTCTCTGACCCTGCCCACACATACAGTGTCACGACCCAGCGACTGGATTGTCCCGCCTCGGTGAACACCTAAGGCTCTGCCCCTCATATATAACAGGTGCGACCAGACCCAAAAAAACCCATAATAATAATATGGCTCAAGCGGAAAAACACATCAAAGCTCCAGAGCCAATACTTCTAAGCGATCAAGAGATAGCCATCCTATCAAATGCACAGTTCAAAGCACTGGTGATCAGGATGCTCACAGAATTGGTTGATTTTGGTTGCAAATTAGATGAACAAATGAAGGCTACAATAAGTAAAATGAAGAAAAACACACAGGGAACCAATAGTGATGGGAAGAAAACTGGGACTCAAATCAATGGAGTGGACCAGAAGGAAGAAACAAACATCCAATCAGAAAAGAATGAAGAAACAAGAATTCAAAAAAAATGAGGAGAGGCTTAAGAACCTCCAGGACATCTTTAAATGTTCCTACATCTAAATTATAGGGGTACCAGAAGGGGAAGAAGAAGAGCAACAAGTGGAAAACTTATTTGAGCAAATAATAAAGAAGAACTTCCCCAATCTGGCAAAGGAAATAGACTTCCAGAAAGTCCAGGAAACTCAGAGAGTCCCAAAGAAGCTGGACCCGAGGAGGAACACACCAAGGCACATCCTAATTACATTACCCAAGATTAAAATGAAGGAGAGAATTCTAGAAGTAGCTAGAGATAAGGGGACAGTCACCTACAAAGGAGTTCCCATCAGACTGTCAGCTGATTTCTCAAAAGAGACCTTACAGGCAAGAAGGGGCTGGAAAGAAGTATTCCAAGTCACAAAAGGCAAGGACCTACATCCAAGATTGCTCTATCCAGCAAAGCTTTCATTTAGAATGGAAAGGCAGATAAAGTGCTTCTCAGATAAGATCAAGTTCAAGGAGTTCATCATCACCAAGTCATTATTATATGAAATGTTAAAGGGACTTATCTAAGAAAAGAAGATAAAAATTATGAACTGTAAAAAGGCAGCAAACTCATAGATATCAACAACCACACTAAAACAAAAGCAAACTAAGCAAACAACTAGAACAGGAGCAGAATCACAGAAATGGAGATCATATGGAGGGTTAGCAACAGGGGAATGGGAGGAGGAGAGAAGGGGAAAAGGTACAGAGAATAAGTAGCATAAACGGTAGGTAGAAAATAGACGGGGGGGGGCAAGAATACTGTGGGAAATGTAGAAGTTAAAGAACTTATGACACATGGACATGAACTAAAGGGGGGGAATGTGGGTGGGAGGGAGGTCCAGGGTGGAGGGGAATGAAGGGGGGGATATGGGACAACTGTAATAGTATAATCAGTAAAATAAAATAAAATTAAAAAAAAAGAACCCCCCCAAAACCCTTTATAGTAGATAAATAGGATCCCCCCAAAGAGGTCTGCATCCTAATCCCCAGAACCTTTAAACATGTTATTTTTATACCAAGTGTGGGGGGGGGGTCAGTAAAGTGGTAGATGGGCTACTTTTGCTGATCAGCTGACTTAGATAAAAAAATGGATGATAAATATGCAGTGGGACTAATGTAATCACCATGTTCCCATTACAGAACAGACCTGGGGGGTGTACGATATACTATGACCAAAAAGGACCCCCCCATTTTCCTCTGGGAGTCCCCCCTACTAGGTTTGCTGTGTCCATCACCAGAGGAAAGATGACTCTCAGTGCCAGAGATTTGTGAAAAGGAAAGGAATTATTTATTTAAAAGCTATACAGACTTAGAGTAGTGACTTAATGTCTTCATTAAAATACTAACGTCCTTTAGAATACCCACAGACACAAACAGTCCTTCTTTCTCCCTCTGCCCTAATCTGGGGCACCACGTCTCAGGAAGAGAAGTAGAAGTCCATGATTCGGGCTCCCGGCACCATCAGATGTGTTGCTGCCATGATCTCCAGTTAACCCAAAGCCACGTGGCACCTTCTCATGGCCCACCAGCAAGAGTCCTTTCACCCCTTTTTTTCTAGGCAAAGTCACTCCTGCTTCCTAAGCCACATGGCAAAAGGGAGCACCCCAAAGCCACAGGGTCCCCACTCTGCCAAAGCCACGTAGTTTGCTCTCTGCTGCCACAGCCGTGGCAAAGGCAGAGCTCTGGTCCATCCCCTCTCTCTCTTTTTCCTCATGACCTGCTGTATGGTCCCTGAGAGCTGTGTGAGTAATAACCCTCGTGTTTTCCTAGTTTCCTGATGGTTGTAGCAATTATTATCAGGACCACAAGGGCCAGTCCAGCCACTATTGTAGTCTGAATAATGAGCAGCAGGACCCAGCCAGTGCCCCAGGCCTTCCTAGCCTACAGCACCACTATCAATAGGCTGAGACTTAAACAAAGCAAGGCTCAAGTCTGCATCCTTAGGAAGAGCAGTTAAGGTAGCTCTGTACAAAGAAAGAGGGACACAAAAGTGAAAACAGTGGTTTAAATTTCCTGGAATGAAGTTCTGTAAATGGTGTGTGTGGCCAAGCACAGTTTTGTCCACCTGAGTAATACCACTTGTGACTATTTGGTCTATAAAATAAGAACAAATTACATGCAGCGATGTACATCATTGGAGAAGAAGTTATTCTTAAATCCCTGTTGCCCATGAAATAAACTGGGACTTTAGGTGTTTCTGATTAAGGTTGGAAAACTGTAAAGGTAGAAACAAAACACACGAAGAAACTGTCTGTATGACAGAACAGAAAGCTCGATTAAGTGGTCACTTAAACTGCATGGAGAAATTGAAACAAACAAATGGGAATTCCAGCAAATAGATAAAAGGGGCAACTTTTTTTTTCCCCCCCGGTTCAAAGCTCTTTATTGCTATCTTCTAAAATTTGGTGTTCTTCCAGATACCTCTTTTCTTTTTTTTTTAAAATCAGTATTTTTTAATTGTTGATATTGTACAGTTTTCTGTCTTTTACCCCGCCCCAGCCCACCACCCCAGCTCTCCCCACCTTCCTCCCATTTCCACCCCCCATAGTTTTTGTCCATGAGTCCTTTATACTTGTTGCTCTAAACCGTTCCCCTTTTCCCCTGAAATTCCCTCCCCTCCCACTCTGGACACTGTCAGACTGTTCTCAAATTCAGTGTCTTTGTTTATATTATGCTTGTTTGTTTGTTTTGTTGATTAGCTTCCTGTTAAAGGTGAGATCATATGGTATTTGTCTTTCACTGCCTGGCTTATTTCGCTTAGCATGATACTCTCCAATTCCTTCCATGCTGTCGCAAAGGGTAGGAGCTCCTTCTTTCTGCTGCATAGAATTCCATTGTGTAAATGTACCACAATTTTTTGATCCATTCATTAACTGATGGGCACCTAGGTTGCTTCCAGCACTTGGAAAAGGGGCAACTTTTAAAACCACAACCTGATGGAAGAGTCACAACATCTGGCTCTGAGGCTTTGGGCCCTGCAATCATGGGCATTTCTTTAGCCCAAGGACGATTGGTCCTTTTATAGCTGCCATCCCAACTGATCTTCTCAGAGCCCCCTTTATGTCTCTGTTCCTGAGACTGTAGATGAAGGGGTTCAGCATGGGTGTGACCACAGTGTACATCACTGAGGCTGTTGCACTTGACTGGGAGTGGTGGGTACCAGCAGAGCTGAGATACACGCCTAGGCTTGTACCATAAAATAAGGAGACAACTGAGAGGTGAGATGCACAGGTGGAAAATGCTTTATACTTCCCCTGAGCTGATGGGATTGCTCGTATGGAGGACATGATCTTAGAGTAAGAGTAAAGGATCCCAACAAAGGGACTACCACCCAGCATCCCAACTCCAAAATACATCACGATGTTTTCAAGAAAGGTGTCAGAGCAGGCAAGTTGGATCATGTGATTGAGTTCACAGAAAAAGTGAGGGATTTCCAAATCTGCACAGAAGGATAGTTGTAATACCATTAAGGTCTGCAACAGGGAATACAGGCAACTCGTGACCCAGGACACCAGGACCAGCAGTGCACAGAGTTGGGGGTTCATGATGACTGTGTAGTGCAGGGGGTGACAGATGGCCACATACCTGTCATAGGCCATCACAGTCAGGAGAAGTATGTCCAACACCGCAAAGTGTATAAAAAAATATATCTGAGTGATGCATCCTGCATAGGTGATGGCTTTGCTCTGTGTCTGGATGTTCACCAGCATCTTCGGGATGGTGGTGGAGGTGAAACAGATGTCTACCAAGGACAGGTTGGAGAGGAAGAAATACATGGGCATGTGGAGGTGGGAGTCTGAGCTGACGGCCAGGATGATGAGCAGGTTTCCCAACACAGTGATCAGGTACATGCAGAGGAACAGCCCAAATAGGAGGGGCTGCAGTTCTGGTGCCTCCGATAGTCCCAGGAGAAGAAATTCTGAAATTTGTGTACCATTGCCTGGTTCCATACAGTGGAGGGGACTACTAGGAAAGAGGAAAATAATATGACTAATTCACAAAAAGTTGAAATGCTACAATTTATAATGTCAGTCAAAACTTAATTTTAACATATTGTCTATAGGTATGACCCCCTTTTGGGAAATCCTCCATGACACCTGTGATATGAAACTTTCATATTGGTCATCTTTTCCCCTAAGGCATCATGTATTCTACAATTTTAATGAGAAGTTTTTCATGTTCGAGGTGAGACCCAAGCACCCCCAGAGTTATTTATAAAAAAATGTGCACATATATTTATATGTCTAAATTTCAGTCACCTTCGAAGTGCTCTGCGTTACTTGCAATACACCTATCGAGATGTTTTCCCATTGCTCAAAACAGTGAGCTCATGCATTTTGATGCCTTTTAGTGCTTCTGTTGTTTCTTGTTTCACTTCTTTCACATCACCAAAATGTTACCCTTTGAGGGCTTTTTTCATCCGGGGAAACAAACAAACAAAAAGTCTCACAGGGTGAGATTGGGTGAATAGGGAGTGTGGGGCAAGGTGGTCTTGCTGTTTGTGGTCACAAACTGCTGAATACTTGGTGCAGTGTGGGCAGGTGCACTCGTGAAATGCATTGGAAGAGTCTTCAAAAATGATTCATAGAAGGCAAATGCAGACTCTCACAACACCAGCAGGTACACTGACACAGATGGGTTCCTAGAACACTTACTTATCCAGGGAAGCTTGCACTACAAACAGCCCATCCTCAAAAAGATAATTCTGGGATTTTTGGGTCTCCTCTCATATTTTAGGAGTGCCAATTGAGCACTGACCATGTTTTCTGCACTATCCAGGCTGTGAGTCTTGCATGCTGAAGAACAAAATTTGCTACAAGACAATGATGGAGAAAGAACATAGAAGCAAATACTAAAAATATATAACATTTTGGATGGTGACAGGTGGTATGATGAAAGGAAAGCAGGTATAAAGAAATGAATTGGGTATTTAATTTTTCGTGGGTATTTATGCAAGACCCCAAACAAAATGACATTAGTGCAGAGAGCTCCAGTAAGAGAGGAAGGAGATTCAAGGTTACATGGGAATGTGTGTGCCCAGCAGAGGGATTGGTCTGTGCATTTGTTTTAATGTTCAGCCTGAGAAAGGGAGCGGGTGTTGGCAGTGAATGAGCATGAGGAAGAGGAGGAGAGAAGGTGTCAGACACGTTGGAGTGACGTGGCCTCGCTGCTGCTGAAACCTCAGACACAGGGACTTCCTCGTCCACACTCCTCTTGCCCTTGATTAATCTTGTTGCAAATGTGTCCCATGAAGGAGACAGATCCCCTCCTCAGTGCCTCCTCTTGACTGAATTCTGGCCCCTGTATTGTAAGATTTACTTTACCATACATGCTCCCCCGTCCCCGTTTTGAGGACTGCTCACATCCACAAGCCACGAACACACAACACACCTACACACACACTATGACCATTGTTGTATTATTTCCATGTCTTTCTCAGCCCTAGCCTTACTGATTCAGCTAGGAGTGGCGACATCCAAGTTGGCCAGATCATTCCCCTGCACATCACAGAAATGGTTCCCAGCAATTCCTGTCCTATACCTTCCACGAACAAAAAACCTTGGGCTCCATATTGGGATGGCCATGTTCTGCTCTGTAGTTAAACAAACATTAAAAAAAATCTGTTCATATCTTGATTATTGTAAATGATGCTGCAAAAAATATAGGGGTGCTCATAACTTTTTGAATTGTTTTTGTTTTCTTCAGATAAATACTCAGATGTGGCATTGCTGGGTGCCCATCAATAGACAAATGGATAATGAATGTAGCACATACCTATATCCATATCTGTATCTACATCTATATTTATATCTGTCTATATACAAGGTAGGCAAAAATAGGTGTACAGTTGTTCATATGGAAAATAATACAATAGTTAATAAATAATAATATGAGAATAATCTCTGTGGTTTGCACATTCACAACCGTGCACCTACTTTTGCTCCACCCTGTATATACACACTAGAATATTACTCAGGAATAACAAGGTAGACATCTTCCCTTTTGCAACAACCTGGATGGGCCTGGAGGTCATGAGGCCAAATGAAATAAGTCACACAGATTAGACATATAGCATATGATTTCAGTTACATGTAGAATCTAAAACAAAGCAAGACAAAATAAATGAATAACTGGAACAAAACAAAAACAAACTCATGGGCACACAGAACAAACAGGTAGTTGCCAGATGGGAGAGGTACTGTGGGGCTGGATGAAAACATGGTGAAAGCCTTTGGTGAAGGGATTAACAAGTACAGCTTGGTAGTTACAGAGCAGTCATGGGGATGTGAAGTGTGGCATGTATATAAATATACATGTACATGTGCATTTATAGTAAATAATATTGTAATAACTATGTATGGGGCCAGGTGGGTACCAGAATTATTGGGGGGATCACTTCTTAAATTATGTAAATGTCTAACAACTATGCTGTGCACCTGAAACTAATATAAAATAATATCAAATATCAATTGTAATTTTCAAAAAAGAATGGAGCCCAGCAAGTGCCAGGTGCAGAGAGCAGAGGCAGTCATTGTGATTATTGAAGTCACCTTAGACTTAAGGGACTGAGCACACAGGTACTGGACCTCTCCTGCCCCACTGGCCTCATCAGAGCCTCCCCATCGGCTGCTGACCCAATTGTCATTCCTGCACCTATGCCCTGTTTATTTGGTCACCCTTGATGTTCCACGGCCCAACAGGAGATGAGATGGGCCTTTTGGGGCATTTTTTCTTTGTTATTCTTGGGCTTTGGGATTTGATGTCTTTTTTGACACATTCAATGGGCACACTCCAGTTCTGGTTTCATTCCTTGTCCAACATGAAGAGACCCCAGGTCCCCAGACCATTCACTATACAATCCTCCTCAGGCCAGGTAATCTGTCCACTTTCTTCACATGCTGCACCTCCAAGGACCTTGTGTCATACACACACTTACTCCTCATTTAATGAGAGATCAAATGAGAAGAAACCTCATTTGCTTTGTCCACTTCTGTGTTTTCACAAAGTGTGCATTTATATAGAAACCAATTCTTAGAAAATGGAATTTTAAAAGAATATGTAAACAGGATAAAAGAATATAGGGAAAATATACCCAGATTAAATATAGTGGATTCAGAGGATGGCAGCAGAGCGGGTAGAAGCTACACTCAGCTCCTTCCAAGGCCAAACTGGAATTACAACTAAAAGAGAGCAATCTGACTGAATAGCCAATTGAAGGCTAACTTAACAGGAATCTTATAAGTAAGGATTCATAGGGGAAGCCACACTGAGACAGGTAATAAGGCAAAGACACGAAAAGGGCTGTCCCCACTCCCACGGGCCATGGCTGAGATTCCAGAGGGATATCTCAGCTGCAAAGGTTCCCCCTGAGAAGAGTGGGGTCCCAACTCCAAGCTGGGCTCCCCAGTCCAGAGCACTAGAACTGGAAGAGATGCCCACAGAAAGCCTGGCTATGAAAACCTGTGGGGATTCTGTCTGCCAGGGAGAGATGGGAGTCTGCTAGAGACCCAGGTGCCCTCTTAAAGTATCAACACACAAAATGTCATTTGCAGCCACTCACCTGGGGCTCTGGCAAAGGAGGGGAGGAGAAGACTAAAGTCACATGAGGAGAGACGGGTTTGGGGCTCTGGGGAGAGAGCTGAGGGGACAGCACCTGGAGCCCCTGTCCTGAGTCACTCTCCTGCGCTGCAGATGCCATCTGTCTCGGGTGGAGCAGATGCTTCCATGGGCTCAGCCTGGGTGAAGGCAATAGCCCTACCCTGTTGACTCCCAGTTGCCCCACCCTGTGGAGCTTGCACCCTGCTGAGGAGTCAGCTGTCTGAGTCAGGGTGTAGAGGTATGGATAGACTTGGTGTCAGTGACTGAGTTGTGTGGCTTTGGGATGGGCCCAGTCTCCTCACTTTCCTGTGAACTGACTGGTGCCTCCCCCTTAAGGGAGGTTCACTATCCCCACTTTCTGTGCTCCCCGTGGCTCTACCCTATTGAGGTCAAGTACAAGGGCCATTTTTCCCTTCACATGCCTGACTGGTGCAGAGCCCTCCCTTCATATGGACACTCTTGGTCTGTTTGGGCCTGATAAAGGCTGCTGGCCTCACTTTGATGACTCCCTGAGACCCCACCCCACCACAAAGGTGCGCAAGAAAGCCCAGTGGATGGCAGCTGGACTTGGTACACCCTGGACATTTGCTGAGTGGCTACAGACCCAGCACTGGCACCGAGTTTTAATCTGTATTAATCTGGTGAACATCACTCGCCTCTGTCTTGTGAGTCACTGAGAACTGACCTTGTGCAACTCAAACACCACCAGAGGTTCTTTCAGTGACTGAGCCTAACAGGCAGTAGGCAGGCAGAGGCAGATCTTGGGATGCCTTAGGATTGTAGCTCACATACCCTGGACCTGGTGCTGGTAAAAGGCAGCCTCGCTGCACACTCAGGCCCAGCAGAAGCACCCACAAATTCTGGATTGCTTTGTAGCTCCAAACACATTGCCTGGGGCGAATCATAGGCAACAGCTGACTTTGATTCACACCAAAGTCCCTTCAAGAGGTCCAACACACCCAGTGGCCAGCTTCAAACAACATCAGTGCAAGATTCAGTTAGCCGCACAAGCAGCATATCCAAGGGGAGACCTCGGCACTCACCAGACCCTGCTGAGGCGAATTCTGCTTGATGTGGTCAGCACCTGCACAGCAGCTCATGCGCTGTGGTCAGGGTTGATCCTCACAGTCAGCCAGCTTGTTGGTTGAACCCATGCACAAATGGGCCAATATCAATCAATCAATTACTACAGGAGGGCACACATGACCCATATGAAGGACATTGCTGGTGCCCCCAGCTCTGGTGATCGAGGAGACTGCACCATGGGGTTCCACAGGACACCTGCTACATCAGACCACCCTGACAAGACTGGGAGTCATAGAAGGTCTACCTAATATGCAGAAACAAACACAGAGAGGCAGCCAAAATGGGGAGAAAAAGAAACAGATCCAAATGAAAGAACAGGAGAAATCTCCAGAAAAAGAGCTAAATGAAATGGAGGCAAGTGATTTATTTATCTGATGTAGAGTTCATTTTTTTTTAAATTTTTTGATTTTAGAGAGATGCGAAGGGAGAGAAACACTGCTGTGAGAGAAATATCCATCAGTTGCCTCTTGCTCCCACCCTGACTGGGGACCCGGCCTGCATTCCAGGCAAGTGCCCTGACTGGAATCATACTGACTTTGCAGAACAGTGCCCAACCAGCTGAGCCACACTGGTCAGGACCAACTGGACTTTTATTCCATCAGTTAATTGTCATCAGTGATCTTTGTATAACTGAGTTCAACAAACACTTCTCTTTTTTAACCTATGAAATAAAGTGCTTGTCTGTTAATTAGTTAACCAAGCAAACAAACACAGTGATCCCTCAGCTCTGGGATAAGTTGGTTAAGCTCTCACGTGACCTCAGGTAGAAGTACTCAGCTTCCAGTCTCTCTGACCCTTTCCTTCAGTACCTACTGGGCTCAGAGACTCACCTGGTTGAGGCTCTGAGAAGGAGGTCTCTGGGCGAAAGTCTGAATTGCTTCGTGGATGTCTGATGATGGAGTCTGGAGCTCTGTCTCCAGACAAGACAGCAGGAATGAGTAAAGCAGTAGTCTCTGAGCCAAGCTTAGGTCTCCAAATGCAAAAATCATTCCTCCCCATCCGACTACTAGCTCAAGGTTGAACAAACTCAGGAACTGTGGCAGAAGAGATAATACACACAGCTTTGTATATTTGCTGTACCTGCTGTCTTTGTTTAATTATCAGACATATTTCCCACCTTTGCTCCAAGCCCCGAATGCCTTTTCCCCATGAGAACTTGTCTGGACAGAATGGAAATTTCCCTGCTGATTCACAGTTCCCAAGAGACCAGTTCAGCAGTCAGCTGCATCCAATTTTTATTATTCCTTCATGAACTCTCCTGGCTTCCAGAGCTGAATATTGAAACTTTTCATAGCCCCGAGTTAAAGTCTTCTCCAAATTGAAGACTGAGAACTTGTCTTGTTTTGTTTTCTCGGGCCTTGAAACATTGAATTTGAGGGGACAGCTCCTAATGTCTCTAGAAAATTCTATTCCCTTTTCTACTATGAAGAGAGCAGCATTCCTTTGCTATAAAACCGTGGTACCATAATCCTTGGTTTCATAATGCTTTTGATAAATCAATTAGGAATTTTATGCTTTTAACACAAGTTAGAAGCTGTTATTTTCCTTCATCGCTGAAATATTTAATAATTATAAGAGATATATTTAGATGTTGTAGTGCACCATGGGCTGAACTTAGAATCTTATGCAAATCATCTTACCTATTTTTGTAAAAGTCCATGCTGTGATAACCACATGATCAGAAGCCTCATTCTACATTTGCAGAAATGTGACAGTTTAAAATTTTTAATTTTTACTTATTTATGTTTTAGAGAGAGGGAAAGGGAGGGAGAAAGAGAGGGAGAGAAACATCAATATATGGTTGCCTCTCTCCTGTCCCCTACTGGGTACCTTGCCCCCAACCCAGGCATGTGCCCTGACTGGGAATGGACAGTGACCTTTTAGTTTGCGGACCGATGCCCAGCCCACTGAACCACACCAGCCAGGGCAGAAATGTGACTCTTAAGGGTTATGTGATTGACCTCAAATTATGAACTGAGTAAGGGATGTGCTTTGATGAGAATGCAAGAAGATATTTCTAGTTTTCATGCTCTAGGCCAGTGGCTCTCAATCACAAGTGATTTTGGATCCAGAGAAAAGTTGCGAATATCTGGAGAAAATTTTGATTGTCGTATCTGGGGAAGTGCTGCTGGCACCTAGGGGATTAGGGCCAGGGATGCAGTTCAACATCCCACCATGCATGGGAGGACTCCCACACAAGGAATGACTCAGCAAATATATATATATATCAGCAGCGAGGAGGTTGAGAAACACTGTTTTAAACCAGAACTTCTTCAACATTAATGTGCATATGAGTCACTTGGGGCCCTTGTTCAAATGCGGATTCTGATCAGGTAGATCTAGGGTGGTCCAGAGATTCTGCATTTGTAACTAGCTCCCAGTTATTGATGTTGCCTACGAACAATTCTTTGGGTTTTGAAGGTTGCCATCAGTGTCAGAGTCAGGTGCAGATATTTTGAGGCCTTCTCCTCCAAGAATCCTCCCACCCACCTCAGGTCTGACCTTAGGGGCTCAAATGTTCAGCTTCCATGTACACAAGTTTCCATGTGTTTTTGAGTATTTCTCTCTTGACAGAAAATGACCTTCTTTTCTGAAGCCTTTGTTCACTTATAAACTAGAGGAATTCCATCTAAGGGTTTGGCATGACAAGTTAGTAATTTTCTAGAGCTCGTGGGAACCTATGTGGCGCAGAGCAGATGCTCAGTCTATAGCAGCTATTGTGACTATGTCCCAGTTCTGCATTTACTAAGCTCATTGTGACACCAGAGTATCTGTAGGGACAGGAAGTGAGTCCAGGATGACCTTACTCCTGGGAGATAGAGACTTGTGATCTTGAAGGAGGATCTCTTCCCAACGTGCTTCACAGGAAGCAAAGTGAATGAGAGAGGCTGCTATCTATGCTGTGTTGTATTACTGCACACAACCTCTAAATCCCTCCCATTGGCCCCAGATGGCCACAGTAAGAATCTGTGGACTCTTCAAGCTATTTTACTATGTCCTCTGTTCCACTCTTGGGAATATGTGCAAACTGCCATTTCTTGGTGAATCAGAGTATTCTACCAACTCTTCCTACCTTCCTTGTTGTCTGACTAAAGCCTACAAGGTGGGGCAAAAGTAGGTTTACAGTTGCAAATGTGCAAAACACAGAGTATATTCTTGTGTTATGATCTATTAACTATTGTATTATTTTCCATATGAACAACTGTAAACCTACTTTTGCCCCACCCTGTATAACTTATAAATGTCTGTTGTCAAAGGACACATGAAATGCTATGTGTCTATTTGCCCCAGATAGAATTTAATTTATTTTTTTCACAATTAATATTTCACTCCTAAATTATCTTAGGTGGACTGTACATTCTCACCCATTGCTTCGGATTAAAAATTTTTTTGCATCTTTATTGAAATGTAAGTGTAATATTAAGTGTATAACATAATAACTCAATGTATGTATATATAGCAAAATTATTACCACACAAGGTTAGTTAACACAAAAAGCACCTTATATAGCTACCTTTTTGGGATGAGAACTTTTAAGATGTACTTCCTCAGCAATCTGAAGCATACCATACAGTATTGTTAACTGGAGTCACCTTGCTATACATTTGTTTTAAACATCTTTTATCCGAAAGTTGGTGCACTTTGACCTGTACCGCCCCATTTCCCCCACATCAGCCCTGGCAACCACCTATTTATTCTTTATTTCTGTGAGTTTGGTTTTTAATCCACATATAAGAAAGTCATATACTTTTGTCTTTTTCTGTCTGACATTTCAGTTATTATAATGCCTCCAAAGTCCATCCATGTAGTTGCAAATACCAGGATTTTCTTTTTATCACCAAATAACGTTCTATATCTATATATCTATATCTATATCTATATCTATCTATCTATATCTATAGAGAGAGGTAGCATATCTTCTTCTTTATCTATTTATCCAGTGGTGGACATTTGTGTTTTATCGATATTTTCTTGGCTATTGTGAATAATTGTGCTATGGAGTTGGAAGTGCCAGTATCTCTTTGAGATATTAATTTTATTGCCTTTGGATACATAATCAGAAGTGAGATTGCTGCATCATATCCTTTCATATTTGAGAAGGCTCCATACTGTTTTCCATAATGGCAATACCCATTTTTATTCCCACCAGTGAGTGTACAACAAACAGTTCTCTTTTCTTCCCACTGTCTCCAACAATCATCTCTTACTCACTGATAAGAGACATTCTAAGAGGTGTGAGGTGATATCTCATTGTGGTTTTGATTTGCTTTCCCCTGATGATTAGTGATGTTGAGCATCTTTCCATGTATTCAATACCTGTTGCCCATTTGTATATGTTCTTTGGAAAAATGTTCATTCAAGTCATCTGTTCATTTTCAATTGGATTATTTGTTCTTTTTTTAAAACTTATAGTTTATTGATTATGCTATTACAGTTGTCCCATTTCTCCCCCTGCATTCCCCTCCACTCTGCACAACCCCTCCCACCCACATTCCCCCCCTTTAGCTCATGTCCATGTGTCATAAGTTCTTTAACTTCTATGTTTCCCACACTATTCTTGCCCTCCCCCTATCTATTTTCTACCTACCATCTATGCTACTTATTCTCTGTACCTTTTCCTCCACTCTCCTCCTCCCACTCCCCTGTTGCTAACCCTCCATATGATCTCCATTTCTGTGTTTCTGCTCCTGTTCTAGTTATTTGCTTAGTTTGCTTTTGTTTTAGGTGTGGTTGTTAATATCTGTGAGTTTGCTATCTTTTTACTGTCATATTTTTTATCTTCTTTTTCTTAGATAAGTTCCTTTAACATTTCATAGAATAAGGGCTTGGTGATGATGAACTCCTTGAACTTGACCTTATCTGAGAACACTTTATCTGCCTTTCCATTCCAAATGACAGCTTTGCTGGATAGAGCAATCTTGGATGTAGGTCCTTGACTTTCATGACTTGGAATACTTCTTTCCAGCCCCTTCTTGCCTGGAAGGTCTCTTTTGAGAAATCAGCTGACAGTCTGATGGGAACTCCTTTGTAGGTGACTATTCCCTTATCCCTTGCTGCTTCTAGAATTCTCTCCTTCATTTTAATCTTGGGTAATGTAATTAGGATGTGCCTTGGTGTGTTTCTCCTTGGGTCCACTTCTTTGGGACTCTCTGAGCTTCCCGGACTTTCTGGAAGTCTATTTCCTTTGCCAGATTGAGGAAGTTCTTGATTATTTGTTCAAATAAGTTTTCCCCTTGTTGCTCTTCCGCTTCCCCTTCTGATACCCATATAATTCGGATATTGGGATGTTTAAAGATATCCTGGAGGTTCCTAAGCCCCTCCTCACTTTTTTGAATTCTTGTTTCTTCATTCTTTTCTGATTGGATGTTTGTTTCTTCCTTCTGGTCCACTCCATTGATTTGAATCCCAGTTTTCTTCCCATCACTATTGGTTCCCTGTGCATTTTCCTTCATTTCACTTATTGTAGCCTTCATTTTTTCATCTAATTTGCAACTAAAATCAACCAATTCTGTGAGCTTCCTAATCACCAGTGCTTTGAACTGTGCATCTGATAGGTTGGCTATTTCTTGGTTGCTTAGATGAATTGTTTCTGGGGCTTTGATTTGTTCTCCTGTTTGAGCCATTTTTGGATTTGTGGTTTTTTTTTTTTTTTTTTGTCTATTCTCGGCTGTTACGTATGAGGGGCAGAGCCTTAGGTGTTCCCCAGGGCAGGGCAGCCCAGTTGCTGGGTTGTGATGCTGTATGTGGGTGCAGGGTCAGAGAAGGAATAATGTCACTTGCTACACTCTCTCTTGGATTCCAGTTCCTTCCGCCACTTTCTCCAAGCAAATTGGGCCCTTCTGGTGCTGATTTCTGTGTGGGTGGGCTTGTGTACATTGTAGGACCCTGTGGGTCTCTCCAACAAACTCTTGTGAGGCTGGAAGTCTCTCCTGGCACCTCAACCCCCACAAGTGTTTTCAACCGGTGCTTTTAGGCTTTATTTCCTGGTGCTGGGGCCCTGTGTTGCACAGTTTGTCTTGCTGCCTGTTTTTGCCTGGTTTATCTGTGTGGGAATGTGTAACCGCGGTCAGCCGCCTTGTGCGCCTAGCCTGGTCTGGTGGTTGCCTCCCCACGCTTGGTAACTGCCGCGTGTGCGCCTGTGGTTTGCCAACCGCCACCTGTGTGTCTGGGACCACTAGCCACTGCTTTTTCCTGCCAGGACCCCTCTCCACCGGCCACCGACTCCACCCCTCTCACCAGTCTGGGTGAATCTCGTTGTCGACTTCCATACAATTCAATTTCCTACCCATTCTGGTTAGGTTTTTTTTGTTCTATATTTTTGTTGTCCTTAATTTTGGTTGTGAGAAGAGGCACAGTGTGTCCACCTAGGATGCCTCCATCTTGGCCAGAAGTCTGTTCTTTTTTTTAAAAATTACTTTATTGTTGTTCAATTACAGTTGTCTGCATTTTCTCCCCACCCCTCCCCCCACCCAAGCCAAGCTCACCTCCCTCCCTTGGTTCCACCCTCCCCCTTGGTTTTGTTCCTGTGTCCTTTATAGTAGTTCCTGAAAACCTTATCCTCACTGTCCCCTCCCCCTACTCTGGCTATTGTTAGATTGTTCTTAATTTCAATGTCTCTGGTTATATTTTGTTTGCTTTGTTCTTTTGTTGATTTTGTTCCAGTTAAAGGTGAGATCATATGGTATTTGTTCCTCGCCATCTGGCTTATTTCATTTAACATAATGCTCTCTAGTTCCATCCATGCTGTTGCAAAGGGTAGAAGCTCCTTCTTTCTCTCTGCTGCATAGAATTCCATTGTGTAAATGTACCATAGTTTTTTTATCCATTCATTTACTGATGGGCACTTAGGTTGCTTCCAGCACTTGGCTATTGTAAATTTTGCTGCTATGAACATTATTTGTTCTTTTGCTATTTAGTTGCACACATTTCTAAAAATTTTTTGGGTATTAGCCTTTTACCAGATATAAGGTTTGCAAATATTTTGTCCCATTGTATATGTTGCCTTTAAAAAAAACCTTTACTTTTATTGTTGACTCTATTACAGATGTCCCCATTCACTCCCCCTTTGCCCACCTCCCCCCAGCCCCACCTCCTTTCCCTCTGGCCATCACCACACTGTTGTCTGTGTCTATGGGTTATGCATATATGTCCTTTGGATGATCCCTTCACCTTCTTCCATCCAGTTCCCCACACCTCCTCCCCTCAGCCATTTGTCTCCCTATGCATTCAAGTTGCCTTTTCATTTTGGTGTTTCCTTTGCTGTATAGAAACTTTTTAGTTTGGTGCAATATCATTAGTTCATTTTTTGTTTTGTTGCCTGTGCCAGTGTTGTTATATCCACAGATGACTGCCAACACCAATGTCTTCCCCCCCTTTTTAGAAGTTTTAAAGTTTGAGGTCTCACATTTAAATCTTTAATGTATTGCAAAATATTTTTTGTGAGTGGTGTGGGTTTGAGGTCCAGTTTTATTCTTTTTCATATGAATATCCAGTTTTCCAACTCCATTTATTAACAAGATTATCCATTCCCCATCATGTGTTCTTGGAACCCTTGTCAAGATTAGTTGACAGTATATGAATGAGTAAATACCTGGGCTCTTAATTCTGTTCTATGGGCCTATGTGTCTGTTTCAATGCCAGCACTGTGGTGTTTGATTACTGTAGCCTTGTAATGTAATTTGATATATGAAACTATATGCCTCTAGTTTGTTCTTTCTCAAGTTTGCTTTGGGCATTAGGGGTAATTTGTGGTACCATACCTATTAAAATTGTTTTATTAGCCCTGGCTGGCGTAGCTCAGTGGATTGAGCACGGGCTGCGAACCAAAGGGTCACAGGTTCGATTCCCAGTCAGGGCACATGCCTGGGTTGCAGGCCAGGCCCCTAGTGGGGGCCACGTGAGAGGCAACCACACATTGATGTTTCTCTCCCTCTCTTTCTCCCTCCCTTCCCTTCTCTAAAAATAAATAAATAAAATCTTAAAAAAAAATAAAATGGAGTGTCAGGATGAGTATTGCATAAATTTAAAAAAATTTGTTTTATTAATATAAAAACTTCCAAAGGAATTTTGATATGGATTGCTTTGAACCTATAGGTTGTTTTGGGTAGTATGAACATTTAAGCAATATTAGCTGTTTTAATCCATGAATATGAGATATCTGGTCCTTTATTTGTGTCTTCTTCAACTTATTAATCAATCTCTGAGAGTTACCAGTGTCTAGATATTTCACGTCCTTGGTTAAATTCATGCCTAAGTACGGGGATGGGTGGGGTGGGGGGTGTGGTGGGGGGAGAACAGTAATAAAAAATTATAAAAAATTATGCCTAAGTATTTTATTGTTTTGGATGCTATTGTAAATGGGATTGGTTACTTAGTTTTTCTTCTCAATAGTTCACTGTTAGCAATGGAAACTCAACTGAATTCTTTGCGTGGATTTTGTACTCTGCAGTTTTACTGAATTCACATAATTTCAGAAATACTTTCTGTTATTGAGTTTTTCAGGACATTTCCAAAATAGGTACACATGCCATAACTTCTGGGAATATATTTTAAAAGCATAATATTTATTTCTTAAAAACAATAAAATGATTCCTGAAGATAACTTATGAAATGTCAGGTTCTATTCATACGAAGGTAAAATGGCTGGTTAGGAAGTGAAAGAGAGAACTCAGAATACAACCTAAAGAAAAATGGGGAGAGCAGCGAAGACCCCAAGAAAGTTGTGCTTTAAAAACATGTAAAATTAGGAAAAATAAGAACATTGGACAAAGGAAGGCAGGATTTCTGGTCCTCAGTATCAGTGCCCAGCTCCTCAGGACAGTCCTGTGACAGCTCCTCCCCCGAGGGTCCCCACCCTGACAAGGAGTCCCTGCAGGGACTCCTTCATGTCCCTGTTCCTGAGACTGTAGATGAAGGGGTTCAGCATGGGGGTGACCACAGTGTACATCACTGAGGCCACCAGACTTGTCCTAGAGGATGAAGTGGCTGCAGAACTGAGGTAGACCCCAAGGCCGGTGCCATAGAACAAGGAGACAACTAACAGGTGAGACCCACAGGTGGAGAAGGCTTTGTACTTCCCCCCAGCTGAGGAAATCCTCAGGATGGAGGAAACAATTTGATAATAAGATAAAAGTATTCCTTTGAAAGGAATCAAGGCCAGAAGGCCAGTTGCAAAATACACCACTATGTTATTGATGAGGATGTCTGAACAGGCAAGTTTGAGGATTTCAGGAAGATCACAAAAAAAGTGTGGGATTTCCAGGTTTGTGCAGAAGGACAGCCTCAAGACGGGCAGGGTTTCCAGCAGGGAGCCCATGACACTGATGCACCAGGACCCCAGAGCCAGCAGCCCACAGAGTCGGGGGTTCATGATGACCATGTAGTGCAGGGGGTGACAGATGGCCACATACCTGTCATAGGCCATCACAGTCAGGAGTAAATTGTCCAAGCATCCAAACACAATGAAAAAAAAAATCTGGCTGAGGCATCCTGCATAGGTGATGACTTTGTTCTGTGTCTGGATGTTCACTAGCATCTTTGGGATGGTGGTGGTGGTGAAGCAGATGTCAGCCAAGGACAGGTTGGAGAGGAAGAAGTACATCGGTGTGTGGAGGTGGGGGTCTGAGATGATGGCCAGGATGATGAGCAGGTTCCCAGTGAATGTGACCAGGTACATGGACAGAAACAGCCCAAAGAGAAGGAACTGAATCTCTGATTTTGCTGAAAAGCCCAGAAGGAGAAATTCTGGGGCACATGTTTGATTGCCTGATTCCATGAGGAAGAAATAACTGCCAGCAAAGAGAAAAAGCAACATTCAATCATTCGTCACATTGACAATGTAGAAATGTGATTGCCTTGAATTCCAGGTTGTACATGAATTAATAAAGTACAACCTTTTCATTAACGGCCTTCAGTCAGGGAATTTGAAATGCTCCCATCCTTCCCTTTGTTGCTACTACTCTCTGGAAATGCACTTTTAGTTCCAAAGTGGTTGTGTCCTTTGTAGTCTGGCTACTCGGAAACCAACAGGATTGGCATTACCCAAGAGCTTCTTTCAATGCAGCGTCCCAGGCCCCACTCAGACCTGCTGCATGAGAATCTGCACTTTAACAAGATCAGCAGGAGTTTTGCATGTGTATGAATGTTTGAGTATCATTGGCCCAGAACATCTATGGTTCTAACCCTTCAGCTTTTATCTCTCCACGTTTATTTTCCTCTACAACTTCTCTCAAATCAACCTTCCAGGCAAGAAGGGGCTGGAAAGAAATATTTGAAATCTTGAAAAGCAGGGACCTACATCCAAAATTGCTCTATCCAGCAAAGCTGTCATTTAGAATGGATGGACAGATAAAGCGCTTCTCAGATAAGGTCAAGTTGAAGGAGTTCATCATCACCAAGCCCTTATTATATGAAATGTTAAAGGGACCTATCTAAGAAAAAGAAGATAAAAATATGACAGTGAAAAGACAGCAAATTCACAGCTATTAAGAACCATATCTAAAACAAAAGCAAACTAAGCAAACAGCTAGAACAGGAACAGAACCACAGAAATGGAGATCAGATGGAGGGTTAGCAACAGGGGTGTGGGAGGAGGAGAGGGGGGGAAGGTACAGAGAATAAATAGCATAGACGATGGATAGAAAATAGGGGGAGAGCAAGAATAGTATGGGAAATGTAGAAGCTAAAGAACTTATGACACATGGACATGAACTAAAAAGGGGAATGTGGGTGGGAGAGGGTGTGCAGGGTGGGGGGAATGATGGGGGAGAAATGGGACAACTGTAATAGCATAATCAATAAAATATATTAAAAAAAAAAACTTCTCTCAAACCTTCTTATTGAACATGTGGCCAAAAATAAGAGCTCAGTAATCATGTTTTTGCTGCCATCTGTGTGGAGTTACTTCCATACATTGGCCCTACCTATTTCAAGCAGTGTTTAATTTTTCAATAGAAATACGTACAACTTTCACAATGACTTTCACTGTTTACAGGATAGTATATTACATTACTTTACACGTTCATTTCATGATACTTTGGTCTGTGTTATTAGGAAGTCTGTCAAGCATACTGCCTTTATTCTTTTATCTCTCAGTAGAACTTCTTAAAGAATGGTTTTAAAAAGTAATGTAAGCCCTGGCTGGTGTAGCTCAGTGGATTGAGTGCGGGCCTGCGAACCAAAGGATCGCGGTTCGCTTCCCAGTCAGGGCACATGCTTGGGTTGCGGGCCAATTCCCGGCAGGGGACACACAAGAGGCAACCATACATTGATATTTCTCTCCCTCTCTCTCTTTCCTACCCTTCTCCTCTAAAGATAAAAAAAAAAAAAAAAAAAAGTAATGTAAGCTCTGTATGTAAAGCTGATGTTATATTTGGCCTTTTTTTTTTTTTTTTGTCACATGAGGTAGATCACTCATCCAAGATTTGGTAATAATGTTTTCAGGTTACAGATTTTTGGGGGAAGGGAAGAGATTTTTCTTATCAAATTCATATATTATTGGCACATAAAAATTACAAGAACTCAGGAACTATAGAGAGACAGGTAATTTCAAAAATTAGGATAGTGACTTGTTAATTGGAGCCACCAAATTAGTGTTAATACCTTAACCAAGTTGGCACAATAAGCCTTTACTACTGAGAATCTAAATGCTCTTATCACCCAGATGGGATAGACCCTTTTTATTTTATTTTATTTTATTTATTCTATTTAATTTCTAATTTTTTTATTGTCATTAGAATACAGTTGTCTTCATTATCCTGCCACCACTGTCCTCCCCCCAACCTCCAACTCCACTCACCCCCACCTCCTTCCCCTCTTCTGCTTTGTCCATGGGTCGGTCCTTCATACATGTTCCTTGATGACCCTTTTCCTTCTTTCTCCTGTTATTCCCCCTCCTCCTTCCCCTCTGGTTAAATGAGTACATCCAAACACTGTGGTACATTTACAGAATGAAATACTATGCAGCAGAAAGAAAGAAGGAGCTCCTACTTTTAATGACAGCATGGATGGAACTGGAGAGCATTATGCTAAGTGAAGGAAGCCAGGTGGTGAAAGACAAATACCATGTTATCTCACCTGTAAGTGGCACTTTTAACTCTGGTCAAGGTTTAGTGCTGATTTTTTTTGAATACTTAATACCTGAGCCATGATGTAGCATCCTTGCCTCACTCCTCTGACAATGTGACTGTTACCATGTGTGATGTCTCCAGTCTATGTTCAGAAACACCTGGAGAACCTGAAAATATTTTTGGATTTCATGAAGGCAATTGGCTGGAAACTTTGCTCCTTTCCTCACACAGTGTGAGGCTGTTTTACAAAAATTAAGGACATCAATGTCTTAAAATATTTTTTTCTGCCTCAGTAACAGGAAGGGTTTTGTTTCTGTCAAGCGGTTAATTGTTTTGATATTATGAACACTCTGGACCCTATAATTAAGTACTGTGCTAGAGACGCTTGGACAACATAGCCACTCCCTGCTTTCCTGTTAACAGAACCTGATCACACTTTGCGGTGGTCCTGTACCCAGCTAAGATACCCTGTTTACCACCTTCTCTTGTAATCATGGACAGCTGGACAGTGTGTTAAGTTGGTGAGTGGGAATCCTGGAATGCTTGTCAGAGCTCTCCCTTTCCTATCTCTTTCTTGTCTGGAATTTGCACATCACAATAGGGCTCCTGCAGTTGGCATGTCTTGGCAGACCACATACTATGGCTAGGGGAGCAGAGAGATGAAATGAACCTTTGTCCCCCATGTTAGCCTGGAGACATTGTGCTGGCCCCACTTTCTTATGACAGACACACAGTGACCTCTAGGGGATATGAATGTCTTTTATTTTTAGTGCTTTTTAACAAAAATTATGTAGCCAAATTTTATTCTCTAACGACAGAGAATCCTTTGTTTTCACTGGAATTCTGAGTGGTATCAGGGGCTCAGTGTTGGCAACTATGTAACATTTCATGGTAGCTAATTTGTTTACTCATGTAGTTATTCTTCTAGTTTTATGTCTCCTTTACTTTCTTCTGCCACCATACTTCTCTTGTCCTATGTATAAGGTGTTTTGCTTTGCTTTATGTATTGCATATTGATGTATTATGTAAATGAGTGAAAGAATAAATAAATGGTATTTTTCAAAGGACACTATGTCCTGGACACTCGGTCCATGGCGGCCGTTCTCCCATAAGCACTCTCTGAGGTCTCCTTACACACATACCTGTGTGGATGAGAAAAAGATCCACAGAATGTGAGAAATGTTTCCCACGTCCATCAGGTACTAGATGGAGAAGTTACTAGATGGAACTCACACATCTCTGACTCCTAGGCATTGCTTTCCACACACTGCAAGTCTGCCTCACTCTGTCAATGCGACACACATGCGCATGCACACGCACACATGCACACACACAGGAAATGTTCAAGTCGAAATACAGCAGAGCCCTGAGAGTTGAGCAGATGTAAGGAAGGGTCAGTTCCTACTGTGAGAGGAGGGGGGTCCTGGGATTGCACTCTGAGAGGGTAAATGGGAAGAAAGGGTCTGAGAAGGAATAAGTTGCAAGAATGTCCTTCAGGCTAGGGACACCTAATGCGCAGTATTTTGGATCAATCCCCTTTGCATCTCATCCACCTGACTTCTCCCAAAAGGCACAGTTACTGAAAGCCATACTTCCCTCCATGATGCTTTCCCGTAGTACTCACTCTGGCATCCCCCAATGGCATCATTCGATGGATTTGGCTTTACTGGTCCTCCCTTCCTTGGGCAATTGATGTGGAAAGGGCAATAAATGGGGGATCTGGTGCTGGATTTCCAGAGTAGTTGGACATGTTAGAGAGGCACAGAGAGGATACTCTTGACCTGAGGCTGAGGAGCTGCAGGTGAGTTGGTTGGCCAAGGGAGGTCTAGAGGCTGAGTTCTCAGCTCCTCATTAAATAAATGGTTTTATTGTCACTTAATTCTCTAAGCAATTCAGCTCCCTTGAAGCCAAGGGACCATAAATAAAAGGGAACTCTCTGCCAGTTCAGTCCCCATAGGCTCTCCTTGGAGGCCAAACACATAGTTCCTTTCTACTGATGAGCCCATGTCCTGTGGAATAAACATCTCCCCAATGTGTATATCCTCTCATGCAGGATGCATTGAAAGGACCACACCATGAGCCTCTGAGTTGCTGTGAGTGACACTGAGTAACTCAGAGTTGTAACTGTCACCTGACCACATCCATCCCAAATAGAAAACTCCCAGGAACTTCACCTTGACTTCTACTTGAAAAGTTGAGACAGATCCTGAAGATAATTCAGGGGTCATTGCATTTGATGGAGGTAACATTTTTTGGCTGCAGAGGTCAAGTTTTCTTTGTGCCAGTTCCATGAGTCCAGTAATTCAAATTTTTCATCTGGAGTAAATGCACTCACAATTTTATTTTCATCTTTAAAAAGATTTTATTCATTTATTTTCAGAGAGAGGGGATTGGAGGGAGAAAGAGAGGGGAAGAAACATCAATGTGCCTCTTGCCTGCCCACCACTGGGGACCTAGCCCACAATCCAGGTATGCACCCTGACCGGGAATCGAATGGTGACCCACAGGCTCACAATAGCACTCTGTCCACTGAGCAGCACCAGGCAGGAAAACATTCACATTTTTAAACTCACATGGGTATATATATTTTTTCTGGCCAGCTAGTCTATTCTGAGCATTCCTTTACAATAGGAAAGAGTACTTTGAATACAAAGTCAGTACCTAATAGTGACTTAGAGCAGGTACTGCCAAGCATATTTTTGAAGGGATAGATAATAAATGTTATTGTTGGACCACCAGTGCTCTGTTGCAATTACTTAACTCTGCCATTGTGTAGTGAGGAATACATACACTATACTTATATAAAGCTACACTATACTTACATGAAGCTACCCATATTTAATCTTAGTAAATGTTAAACACAGCTTGTTATTCTAACCTGATTTTTCTCTCAAAAATAGATCAGGTATGTTAAAAGTTTCTTTTCTAAGTATACTTTACAGCTCAGCCATTACCGTTCTTTTGTGAATCTAAGGAGCAGCCTGACCTCAAGGTCCTGACTCAGGATTTCAACTGACAAAAACCAGATGGCCAAGTCGAGGACAGGTACCATGGCCATCCATATTGGGACCAGTAAGACCACTCTCTGCACATCCAGAGCCACTCTCCCTACTCCCACTGCCCTCTGTCACCAGCACAGCAGGTCTACACTCCTCCAGGAAGCTTTCCCCTCTGCAGTTCCCACCAAGTCCCTATAAGAATTGCTGGCTTGCCCTGGCTGGTGTGGCTTAGTGGATTGAGAGCCAGCCTGTGAATTGAAAATTCACTGGTTTGATTCCTGGTCAGGGCACATGCCTGGGTTGTGGGCTAGGTCCCCATTGGCGGGAAAGTGAGAGACAACTGATCTGTTTATCCCCCTCTTCCCCCATCTCAAAATAAATAAGTAAGTAAATAAATAAATAAAATATTCGGGGGGGAAAAAGAATTGCTGGCTTGACCAGAGATGGCAAGATGGACATTGGGATAAGAGTTCCCCATCTTCCAGGTGGCTGGTGCACCTGTCTCACGTGTCTGGCTTCCATCTCGGCACGCAGCCAGACTTGTGTTCCATTATGATTGTAGTGTGAAAGAAGTTGTAGGCAATACCTGTGCAGATGGGCATGGCTGTAGGTATTCATTTTCTGTGAATTCTGTAACAACTAAGCCCAAACTGGGTGGCTTACAACAATAGGAGCTTATTTCATTAGAGTTCTTGAGGCCAGAAGTCTAATATCGAGATGTCAGAAAGGCTGCAGTCCCTGCAAAGGCTCTTGGGGAGATTGTGTTCCTTGCCTCTTCCTGCTATTAGTGACTCCAAGCCTTCCTGGGCTTTGTGGCTGTGTCACTCCCATTTCTGCCTCCATAGCCATGTGGTCTTCTTGTCTTGGTATGTCTCTTCACTCTACAGCTCCTATAAGGATGCTTGTCATTGGTTTTAGGGTCCACCTGGATAATCCAGGATGATTTCATGTTGAGATCCTTAATTATATCTATAAAGAGTCTTTTTTTTTCAAATAAGTTGTATTTACACGTACTATGGGTTAGGATGTAGACATGTCTTTTATGGGCTACTATTCAACCTACTATACTGCGTTCCAATAAAGCCTTTTCACAAAAACAGGTTGTGGGTGGGATTTGCTCTTTGGGGAGTAGTTTCCAGATCCCTGGTTTAAGTGTGTAGATTTAGATATAGGGAGTAAGTAAATAATTGACAAAATCATAAAATTAAAAGAAAAATTAAATATGGCTTCTTTCCTGCTAGTGGGAAGGTCCAGGAAATGTATATCACTCAGGTTCTGCTCTGTTTCCCCAGACCTTGACTGATTTAACTGTCAGACCCGTCCACTATCATGACTCTTTTCCCAACACAGTGGCTCCCTATGTCCATGTTCCATTAAAGTCAGCCTACAGTACTTCACAGCTTAGCTTTATGAAAACTTAGCTGAGTAGAGGCCCAGCCATGAGCTCTCCTTGGGTTCTGCTGATGGTTCCAATAGCTCAATGAGCCATTCTGTTACCAAGGTGCCCTTCAAATATGTAGGACTGTGTATGGAGTGCAGACCACCTGATGTAAATTATGAACAGAAAGCATTTGACTCAAGAAAGCCATGAGCCTCTGATATTGAGAATTTATTTATTATCTTAAAATAAATTAGTAGAGTTCTGGCTGGTGTGGCTCAGTGGATTGAGCGCCAGCCTGCAAACCAAGAGGTCACTGGTTCAATTCCCAGTCAGGGCACATGCCTGGGTTGTGGGCCAAGTCCCCAGTAGGGGGAATGTGAGAGGCAACCACACATTGATGTTTCCCCCCTTCTCTTTCTCTTTCTCTTCCTGTCTCTCTGAAAATAAATAAACAAAATCTTTAAAGAAATAAATTAGTGGAAAAAATCATCTGAATATAATAGAATCATTTTAAAAGATGCAAATGATACTGTATAAAAAGTTTCTGAGGAACTGTAAATAAGATATTTCTTAACTATCATAAAATGGTTTCCTTGATCACCAGCTAATATCATATTTGAGGAAGCTGCATGAAGGTCATACAGAGGACAAATATGCCTGCTACTGTCATGACCCAACACTGTTCTGAAAACTTAAACCAATGCGACCAAAGAAGAAAAAGAAATTGTAAGTTTATGTCTTGGGTAAAATTAAATTGATCACATTTTCAGATGATAAAATTGGCTACCTAAATTGAAGCTAATTACAACTAATAAGTTGTATTAAAACTTATTAGTTGTAAGCTATTACAACTAATAAGTCATTTTGATCAGGCTAGAATAAAGAACAAACATGTATTACTTTCTTCCCCATTTCCAGCAATAAACTTATACATAATAGGAAAAACTTCTATTCAGAATTATACAAAAATGTAACACACACAGAAAAGCATCTGGCTTATTAAAGGTGCTCAGGAAATGATATAAATAATAACCAATATTAGCACTTACCCAGTGCAGGAACTGTGCTCATCCCTTCTGGAGAGATGAAATGGCCTCATTTCATCTCCCTAGATGCAGGTGGGATGAGAGTCTATCACTTGTGCCCATTGCAGAGAGAACCAAAGATGGCTGTGAATGCTTGTTAAATGTGTGAGTAAATGAAGAGTGGGCTTTCTCTGATGTGCAAGTGCCAGTGAGGTGAACAGGAGGAGACTGGGCCCTGGGTAAGATATCAGGGAAGCCCAAGGTCACCCAAAGTCACTAGGATAGAGATAGGAGGGAGGCAGTTCTTGATGAGGAAGGAGAGGGCTATGCAAATGATGTTAGGATGAGCAGAGAGCAAAGAAGATACTAAGAGAGGGGGGATAAGGAGACTAAATGGTAATGGAAAAAAATACAATAAAGATTAGAAAAAGGAGGACTTCCGGCCAAGATGGAGGCATAGGCAGACACACTGTGCCTCCTCTCACAACCAAAATTAAGGACAACAAATATTTAGAAACAAGAAAACAACACGAACTGATAGAAAATTGAACTGTACGGAAGTCCAACAACCATTCATCCAGACTGGTAAGAGGGGCGGAGTCGCGGCAGGAAAAAGTGGAGGTATGGACCCAGGAAGGCAAGCAGCAGCAGCTAGCAGTTCCCAGGTGCACAGGCAGCAGCTGGCAGATCAAGGGCACAGGGGGACAACTGTGCAGACCCAGTGAGGTGGCACAAGGCGGCTGGCTGACCAGGTGGTCCCACATTCGAGCGCGCAGACGATCCAGGCAAAGGGGAAGTGGTGGAAGGGACTGAATCCAGGAGAGAGAGGAGCAGGCGCCATTGTTCCCTTTCAGACCCCACCCCCACATACAGCGTCACAACCCAGCGACTGGGCTGCCCCACACTGGGGAGCGCCTGAGGCTCCAGTCCTCATTATGTAACAGCCATGACCAGACTAAAACCAAAACAAAACAAAACAAAAAAAACCACCAAAAATGGCTCAAACCGGAGAAGAAATCAAAGCTCCAGTGCGAATTCCTCTAAGCCGTGAAGAGATAGACAACCTATCAGATGCACAGTTCAAAGCACTGGTCATCAGGATGCTCACAGAATTGATTGATTTTGCTCACAAATTAGATGAAAAAATGCAGGCTACAATACGTGAAATGAAGGAAGACGCTTGGGGAACCAATAGAGATGGGAGAAAAACTGGAACTCAAATCAATGGAGTGGACCAGAAGGAAGAAACTAACAACCAAACAGAAAACAAGGAAGAAACAAGAATTCAAAAAAATGAGGAGAGGCTTAGGAACCTCCGGGACATCGTTAAACGTCCCAACATCCGAATTATAGGGGTACCAGAAGGGGAAGAAGAAGAGCAACAAGTGGAAAACTTATTTGAACAAATAATAAAGGAGAACTTCCCCAATCTGGCAAAGGAAATAGACTTCCAGGAGGTCCAGGAAGCTCATAGAGTCCCAAAGAAGCTGGACCCAAGGAGGAACACACCAAGGCACATCGTTATTACATTAGCCAAGATTAAAATGAAGCAGAGAATTCTAGAAGCAGCAAGGGATAAGGGAATAGTCACCTACAAAGGAGTTCCCATCAGACTGTCAGCTGATTTCTCAAAAGTGACCTTACAGGCAAGAAGGGGCTGGAAAGAAGTATTTGAAGTCTTGAAAGGCAGGGACTTACATCCAAAATTGCTCTATCCAGCAAAGCTGTCATTTAGAATGGAAGGGAAGATAAAGTACTTCTCAGATAAGGTCAAGTTCAAGGAGTTCATCATCACCAAGCCCTTATTATATGAAATGTTAAAGAGATTTGTCTAAGAAAAAGAAGATAAAAAATATGACAGTGAAAAGACAGCAAACTCACAGCTATTAACAACCACACCTAAAACAAAAGCAAACTAAGCAAACAGCTAGAACAGGAACAGAACCACAGAAATGGAGATCATATAGACAGTTAGCAACAGGGGCGTGGGAGGAGGAGAGAGGGGGGAAAGGTACAGAAAATAAGTAGCATAGATGGTGGGTAGAAAATAGACAGGGGGAGGGCAAGAATAGTGTGGGAAATGTAGAAGCTAAAGAACTTATGACACATGGACATGAACTAAAGGGGGGGAATGTGGGTGGGAGAGGGGGTGTAGGGTGGAGGGGAATGATGGGGGAGAAATGGGACAACTGTAATACCATAATCAATAAAATACATTAAAAAAAGATTAGAATAAGGAGATATTGAGAGAAAAGAGGCTGCATTTGAACCTGAGACTTCCTTCCTGGTTAGGCTCTTAAACTTTACTAAACCATTTTGAATCTATAGACATTTCCAATTTTCTTACTGCTGGCTAGAAATATCTCATTCCTTACACTTAGAGAACAAACATAAGTTAGGTTTTCTTAGAATTATTTATAATTTGTCTTTAACTGGACTATTTAAATTACTGTGAACTCCCTACACACACATCATACCATACACAAAAATTAACTTGAACTGGATCTTAGATATGAATGAAAAATTTGCTCTTCTTCTGATTAACTACCTAAATGATTTTTCATTGTGTTTAACAAACTGTCTATGCACTAATTGACCCTATAAGTCACTTTTGCTTGCCTACCTAATTCTAGCTCTTTGTCCTTACAAATAGACCTCTAATAGTATTCAAATTGACTATCACATGCTTATACTACACCAATATGTTCATACCACCCTGATGTGCTCATACCAAACCAACAAACTCTGGATGGTAGACTCCCAACAACAGCCCCAGGGGAGGAACCATAATATCTGTATCTATATTAGAGGATCTTGGTGTCCCATCCATATCACTTTGATTCTTATCATTTCTGAGATTTTTCAGCCCAGTTGCCAACTGCCAGCTGCTGCCTCCCTTTGCCTAGAAGCTTTATCTGACCAACATAACCCTCTCTTCCCACATGTGTGGTTATCTGAGAGTCACAGTGAAATACTACCCATAGCCCCCACAGAGGAATTTTGTTTGTGCTGTAGCTGCTCCACACTTGGCCTTTAGAAATTTGTGAAGATTTTACCTGAAATATTGTATGCTGGTATGTTGGCAACATACACATACCCTGGCTTCATCACATGTGCTTCCTCAGGCAAGCTCTTCCTCCCAGCCCTGTCTCCCGTTAGTCACCTCACTTTCCTTAGACTTCAGGCTATTTGGTTTCTCTGTGACCTCAGTTCTCTCAAGGGCCCAAGAAAAGTTATGATTTCATGGATCATTTGCTTTTTCCTTGTTAGGGTAGGAGAGGTGCTTTCCAGGTTTCTATATTCTAAGCCAAAACTTCAATTTGCCACTTTCTATAAGGGGTTTAGAAGGAGAGGAAGAAAAAGAGACAGATGAAGAAAACATGAGGGTTTCATTTGTGTCTAGTAGAAGGTATAGTATAAGTTAGTCTGCACATCCAATTCTACTTGATTCTTGAATTTTTGGAAGAGGACTATTTGAGTTCAGAAAGCAAGGTGTATATATATAAATATTTGGAGTATTATTCTTATGATTTTGCATTCAAATTAGTGGAAACTAAAACAGAGTTGCCACAGCTACATTAAAAAATATCTTTTAGGTCTTAGACTCTGTGCTTATTTTGGAGTTTTTAATTTCCATGTACAGATCATCTGGAGATACAAGCTTGGATAAACCTGTATCCTGCAATGCCCACCTAGCTGGTAGTTAAAATTAATTATATTAAGAATTACACAGGGACTTGCAGCCAAGATGGAGGCATAGGTAGACACACCATGCTTCCTTGCACAACCAGAAGGACAACAATTTAAAAAACAAAAAAACACCAGAAGTGACAGAAAACCAAACTGTATGGAAGTCCAACAACCAAGGAGTTAAAGAAGACACATTCATCCAGACTGGTAGGAGGGGCAGAGACAGGCAGCTGGGCAGAGAGGACTCACAGCAAGGTGGTGGCTGGAAGACTGGGGTGGGCAAGGTGGCGGCTGGTGGACCCAGTGAGGCAGCAGATTGTGGAGCAGGGTGTGCAAGGCTGCAGCTGGTTGGCAAGGCAGCAGCAGGCGACCTGGCGAGGCAGCGGCTGGTAGAGCAGGAAATCCCACATTGGAGTGCAGATAAACTGGGAGAAAAATCTGGGGAGTGGAATGGACTTAGCAACCCAGGGCCCCAGTGCGGGGAAATAAAGCCTCAAAACACTGATTGAAAACACCTGTGGTGGGTGGAGGCAGCAGGAGAAACTCCCAGCCTCACAAGAGAGTTTGTTGGAGAGACCCACAGGGTCCTAGAATGTACACAAACCCACGCACCCAGTAATCAGCACCAGAAGGGCCCACTTTGCTTGTGGGAAGCAGGGGAAGTGACTGAAATCTGGCAGAGAATGGAGTGCCATTCTTCCCTCTTGGACCCCTCCCCCACACAGCTTCACTATGCAGTTATGTGGGTTACCCTGCCTGGGTGAATACTTAAGGCTCCACCTCTCACTATGTAACAGGCACATCAAGACCCCCCCCCCAAAAAAAAGGCCCAAATGAAAAAACAGATCAAAGCTCCAGAAAAAATGCAACTAAGTGATGAAGAGATAGCTAACCTATCAGATGCACAGTTCAAAACACTGGTAATCAGGATGCCACAGAATTGGTTGAATTTGGTTACAAATTAGATGAAAAAATGAAGGCTACACTAAGTGAAATAAAGGAAAATGTACAGGGAACCAATAGTGATGGGGCGGAAACTGGAACTCAAATCAATGGTATGGACCAGAAGGAGGAAAGAAACATCCAACCAGAAAAGAATGAAGAAACAAGAAATAAAAAAAAATGAGGAGAGGGTTAGTAACCTCCAGGACATCTTTAAATGTTCCAACATCTGAATTATAGGGGTACCAGAAGAGGAAGAGGAAGAGCAACAAGTGGAAAACTTATTTGAGCAAATAATAAAGGAGAACTTCCCCAATCTGGCAAAGGAAATAGACTTCCAGGAAGTCCAAGAAGCTCAGAGAGTCCCAAAGAAGTTGGACCCAAGGAGGAACACACCAAGGCACATCATAATTACATTAGCCAAGATGAAAATGAAGGAGAGAATCCTAGAAGCAGCAAGAGATACGGAGACAGTTACCTACAAAGGAGATCCCATCAGACTGTCAGCTGATTTCTCCAAAGAGACCTTCCAGGCAAGAAGGGGCTGGAAAGAAGTATTCCAAGTCATGAAAGTCAAGGACCTACATCCAAGATTGCTCTATCCAGCAAAGCATTCATTTAGAATGGAAGGGAAGATAAAGTGCTTCTCAGATAAGGTCAAATTAAAGGAGTTCATCATCACCAAGCCCTTATTATATGAAATGTTAAAGGGATTTATCTAAGAAAAAGAAGATAAAAATATGAACAGTAAAATGACAGCAAACTCACAATCATTAACAACCACACCTAAAACAAAAACAAAAGCAAACTAAGCAAACAACTAGAACAGAAACAGAACCACAGAAATAGAGATCACATGGAGTGTTAGCAACAGGGGAGTGTGAAGGGGAGAGACGGGGAAAAGGTACAGAGAATAAGTAGCATAAATGGTAGGTAGAAAATAGAAAGGGGGAGGGTAAGAATAGTATAGGAAATGTAGAAGCCAAAGAACTTATATGTAGGACCCATGGTCATGAACTAAAGAGGGGAAATGTGGGTAGGAGGGGGTGTGCAGGGTGGAAGGGAGTGAAGGGGGGAAAATGGGACAACTGTAATAGTATAATCAATAAAATATATTTAAAAAATGAAATAAATACCTCATATACGTGGGAAAAAAAGAATTACACAGGAGTACTGGCCAAAATGGAGGCATAGGTAGAAACCCTTTGCTTCCTTGCACAATCAAAAGGAGGGTAACAACCAGTCTAAAATTAATAAACAACCAGAAGTGCCACAAAATCAGACTGCATGGAACTCCGACAACCAAGGAATGAAAGAAACAGTCAACTAGACCAACCAGACCAGTAAGATGAAAGGATGGAGAGAACCTGCGGCAAGGCAGCAGATCGAGTGAGCGGGGCTGGCTGAATGGGAAATTGAGACTCAGAGCTTACTGTGGACTGTGGTGGGGGTTGCCATAGCAGGAGAAATTCCCAGTCTCACATGAGAGTCTGTTGGAAAATGGGGCTAGAGCCGAGCAAGCGAGCTGCATTGTTCCCTCTCTGACCCCTCCCCGACAGACAGCCCACAACACAGCAAAGGGGGTTGCCCTGCTCTGGTGAATACCTAAGGCCCCCCCCCCTTACAACTTAACAGGTGCTCTGAACAAAGAAATAGGCCCAAACTGAAAAAATGGAGCAAAATTTCAGAAAGAGAGCTAAGTGATGAGGAGATAGCCAACCTATCTGATGGAGAGTTCAAAGCCCTGGTAATCAAAATGCTCACAGAACTGATTCAGCTTGGTCGTAAAATGAAAGAACAAATGAAGGATACCCAAAGTGAAATAAAGCAAAATATTCAGGGAACCAACAGTGACAGGAAGGAAACCAGGACTCATATCAATGATTTGGAACAAAAGGAAGAAATAAACATCCAACTGGAACAGAATGAAGAAACAAGAATTCAAAAAAAAAAAAAATGAAGAGAGGCTTAGGATTCTCTGGGACAACTTTAAATGTTCCAATATCTGAATTATAGGGGTGCCAGAAGGAGAAGAACAAGAGCAAGAAGTTGAAAACTTACTTGAACAAATAATGAAGGGAAACTTGCCCAATCTGGTGGAGGAAATAGACTTCCAGGAAGTCCAGGAAGCCCAGAGAGTCCCAAAGTGGTTGGACCCAGAGAGGAACACACCAAGGCACATCATCATTAAGTTACCCAAGATTAAAGATAAAGAGAGAATTTTAAAAGCAGCAAGAGGAAAGGAAAGAGTTACCTACAAAGGATTACCCCTAAGACTATCAGCTGATTTCTCAAAAGAAATCTTGCAGGCAAGAAGGGGCTGGAAAGAAGTATTCGAAGTCATGAAAGGCAAGGACCTACATCCAAGATTGCTCTATCCAGCAAAGCTTTCATCTAGAATGGAAGGGCAGATAAAATGCTTCCCAGATAAGGTCAAGTTAAAGGAGTTCATCATCACTAAACCCTTATTATATGAAATACAGTAAGTGACTTATCTAAGAAATTGAAGAAGATCAAGAACTATGAACAGTAAAATGACAACAAACTCACAACTATCAACAAATGAATGAAAAAAAAAGAAAAACAATGAAAACAAAAACTAAGCAAACATCTAGAACAGGAACAGAATCAGAGAAATGGACATTACATGGAGGGTTTTCAGTGGGGAGGAAGAGGGGAGGGAGGAATAGGGTGGAAAAGGTACAGGGAAGAAGAAGCATAATTGGTAGGCATAAAATAGATGGGAAGAGGTCAAAAATGGTATAGGAAACAGAGAACTCAAAGAACTTATATGTACAACCCTTGGACATGAACTAAAGGGCAGGGGATGCTGGAGGGTTGGGCAGTGCAGGGCGGAGGAGGGATAAAAGGGGAAAAATTGGGAAAACTGTGATAGCATAATCACTAAAATATACTTAAAAAAGAATTACACAAAGGAATGTATTAATCACTTTTGGTAATAAGCAGCTCTCAACACCACAGTTGTTAAAAATAATAAAAATTTATTCCTCATCACAGTATGTGTAGGCTGTGGAGAGTCCGTGGCTGTGACTCAGCTGTGTTTTGCTCAGTGGATGTCTTCACCTGGGACCCGGGCTGGTGGAACAGCTCCTATGTGAGAGGTCCATTGACATGACAGAGGAAAAGAGGAAGAGAAAGGGTGGAATCTCACATTGCCTCTTACAGCTTCTTCTTAGGCATTCTCTGCATGCATTCTACCCCACCCCCAAATCAGAGGCAAACAGTAGGGATTCGTGCTCATCCCCCTTGAGGCACATTCAGGACTCAAAATAATGGGTGGGGATGTACAGAGCTCTAGAGGGAATGAGGCAGGGAATCAGTAACTTTGAAAAAATGAAACCAGTTCTACTTGGAGCAGAAACAGGAACACAAGTACCAAAAGTTTATGAGATATATGTTGTAGACTTGCAACAAGGAAGATAAAAAGAGATGGAACAATTTGATTCACCAAGAAACATCAGCTTTGCAGATACTCCTAAGAGTGGAACAGATGGAAGAGTCTACAAAATCTTACTGTGGCTGTTTGGAGCCAGTGTGAGAGGGTCATAGGTTAGAGGTCGTGTCACTGAGTTCAGCAAAGCACAGAACAGTGGCTACTCAAGCACTCTGCTCCCTGTAAGGGGCCCCGTGAGCAGGTCCACCTTCGAGATCACAGCTGTTTCTCTCTCTTCCAGGGGCAGGGCCATGCTGGACTACTTCCTGTCCCTACAGATTCTCTGTGTCACAATGAGCTTAGTAAATGCAGAACTGGGACGTAGGCACATTGCTGCTATAAATTGAGTATCTGCTCTGTGCCAATAATTTCCCATCAGCTCTAAAATGTGACTAACTTCTCTCACCAACTCCATAACATAGCTGGAAGTTCCCTATTTATATAAATAAGGAACCAAAGGCCTGAAAGTGTCATTTCCTGCCATAAGAGAAATGTTCAAGAGGCATATGTGAACTTGAGTATTCATAAGCTGAACTACTGAGTCCAACGTGTGACAATATAAGGCCAGACCTGAGGTGTGCGAGAAGATTCTTGTTGAAGAGCCAAAAATCTACTTACCCCGGAACCTGATACTGGATATCAGCCTTGGTACTCAGAGTGGTCACAGACCAGGACTTGCAGCATCAGTATTAAGTAGGAGCTGGTTACAAATGCAGAATCTCCGGGTCACCCCAGACCTGCCCATCAAAATCTACATCTAAACAAGATCCCAAATACATATATCCACTGATGCTGGAGAGGTTCTGGTCCTGAATGGTATTTCTCATCTCTGCACTGTTGACACATCTGCTGGATACCTGTTTGTGGTGGGGTTGTCCATGCTGGGAGGCAGCCCTGCCCTCAATCCACTAGGTGCCAGTAGTGCTTCCCTAGTTGCTGACAACAAAAAGATTTTCCAGATATTGTCAATTGTTCCTTGATGGTAAAATCATTCCAGTTGATTGGCCTGGACTAGAAGCATCTTGAGGGAGTTCCAAACAAAGCCAATCTCTATCACAGTTCATAACTTAGGGCAGATGCTTCACCCTCTGAGCCTCATTTCTGCAAATATAGAATGGGTTTCATAATAGTACCAACCACACAGAATGGACATTTGTAAAAATGAAATAAGACAACCCACATAAGATTCTAAGCTCAGTTCACAGTGCATAAAAATTCTAAATATATCTTATAATTACCTGGCTGGTGTAGCTCAGTGGATTGAGCGCGGGCCTGCGAACCAGAGGATCGCGGTTCGATTCCCAGTCAGGGCACATGCCTGGGTTGCAGGCCAGTTCCCAGCATGGGACACACAAGAGGCAACCATACAGTGATATTTCTCTCCCTCTCTCCTACCCTTCCCCTCTAAAGATAAATAAATAAAAATCTTAAAAAAAAATTCTAAATATATCTTATAATTAAACATTTTTAACAGAAGGAATAAATGATAGCTCTAAATTAGAGTTATAAGCATGTGTCTCCTAATTGATTTGTCAGAAGTCAGATAAAATCAAGAATTATAGTACCATTTGTTTGTGGCAAAGGAACACATCTCTCTCTCATTAAAGTGGGGTTAACAATTTTCTGAAGATATCAGGAGCTGTTCCCACCACAAGTCAATACTGTGGAAGTCCAAGCCAAGACAGACTCCTCAGTGGTAGATATGGAGAAAATATTAACTTAAGGTTAGGATAAGGTTGAAGGAGACTAGACCTCTGGGGAGGCAGGTGAGTTCATAGAGAAGGAATAACAAAAACTGGATTCACCTGACCTCTAATATGGTCTACAGGGAACAGTGAATCAGCAGGAAATTTTCCTTTCTTTCCAGACCAGGGTCCCATGGGGGAAATAATGTGTTCAGAGGTGGGGTAACAATGAAAACAGTGCATAATGAGCAGATAAAGGGAGCTGAAAATATCTTCTCGGTTGTAGACCCTTAGGGTGTGCACCTTGAACTGGACAGAACATGATTGTTGCTTTGGGATTCCTAAGTCTGGTTGGGGACCAACACTTTACTCTTTCCTGCTGTCTTCTCTGGGGACAGAGCTTCAGTCTCCATCATCAATGATCCAGGCAGGAATTCAGACTTCCACACAAAGAACTTCCACTCAGAGACCCCATCCAGGTGAGTCTGAAAGCCCAGTAGGTACTTCAGGAAAGATTTCGAGAGATTGGAACCTGAGAACTTCTACTTGAAGTCACCTGAGAGCCAAACCAGCCTAACTCATAGCTGAGAGATTGCCATCTTTGTGTATTACACGAATTAATTTTAATTAATTTATTTAATATGTTACAAAGAGAAATGTCTGTTGGACTCAGCAATACAAGAGTAATTGTTGACAATCAAGAGATAAGACTGGAAGTCCAGTTGGATGAGATGGAAGAAGGAAGTGGAGGCATAAAGTGTTTTAATAAAATTAGAACATATTAGAGGAGTTCTGCAGGTAAGGGCAGTAGGAAAATAGAGTAACAGAGGGCATTTTCCCAGCCTTTTAAGATAGGTTGTATTTGAGCCTGTTTTGTATTTATTAGAGAATAAAAGACAGAAAACTGTACAAGATCAACAATTAAAATAAAAATTAAAAAAAAAAAGAAAGGTCCAGACCCATGGACATAGATATTACCTCGAAATAGCAGGTCCTGAGACATACCTTTCAGAGTACCATCGTTCACATTGGGGATCCACATGAAAAATTGCATTTAATATGCTAATGAGCATTACTTTGCAATACTTTATTGCCAGGAGGTTGGAAAGCAATGGAAATATTTGTGAGATAGGAGAAAAAATTAGCCAAATCTCATCACCAGTGATAACCATTCATTTAGTAACAGAGAGGAACTGTGCTAGGCTTTTAAGGGAGAGTATTCACATGTAATGATTAATTTAGAATCATTCTGTTTTCTCTCTAAGTTCAAGCAGCTAACATGTGGTTGGTAGATCAAGATTCAAAACTGAGGTTCAGTTTTCTGATTTGAGAAGTTTTGTATTTAAACTCATTTAGAAAAGTTTCACTAATTATCTTTTTAGTATCCTCATATTGTTGTACATTATATATTTTCTGTTGTAAATTGTGTGTTTATTCCCTTAGCTTATTGGTCTAGTGGATGTTCAATTAGGCACATGTCTTGACACCATAAAGATAGCGCACTGTTCTCTTTCGGGTAAATTGTGTTTTGCTGTTTGATCAGTTATTCTGGGCATCGAAGGCATAGAACTGCAGTTGGAATGCTGCCAGAACCGGGGAGCTTTGTCCTCGTATCAGTCGCTCAGGGGCCCTGAGCTCTTGGATCTCATTTTTCTCTGTGTCTATTTTCTCTCCTCTCTCACTTTCCCCCAAATGCCTCTTAAATTTTTTAATACAGGGCACAAAAATGATCTCATTAAAATGGATTCCCATGTTTACATGTTCTCAGGAGGCTTACTAACTTGTTGGGAAATATTCCTACTTTCTTTATAATACAGATAATTTGATGTTAAAAACTTGCCTTAGTTATGTCATTCCCTTCCCAATTATTGCGGCTGTAAGTGAGGAGAGCAGGGAGTCATGGGGCCCCAGGAGGTCACAGTGTGCTGTGCTGAATGTGTTGCGTGTGTGCACAAGCACATATTTTGTGGGGCACAAGTGTTAGGTAACCCTGTGGCAGTGTTACCTCAGCTCGTATACTCCAAAATGTAGCCCTTTAAAAACAGACACTACAATCTTAGCCAAAAGATGGAAACAAAGAAAACAACAATTCTACTCACAGGAATCCTTTGAAACAAAGTGTAAAATAAAAAAGAACAACATGTAGGAGAGGTACTACCCATGTTTTGATTGCAGCAGCAGCAGCAGCAGCAGCAGCGAGGCCACCTCGTTCTTCCACATTCTCTGACACCACCCCTCATCACTCTCCCTCTTGCTCATTCCCCTTCACACTTTGACTTCCCAAGAACCATATGATTTCACTCATACTTGGGATATAAAACTGAAGCAACGAATGAGCAAATAAGAAAAAAGAACAAAAACTCAGGCACAGAGACAATGATATGGTGGTTACCAGAGTGAAGGGGGTGAGGGGCTGGTAAAGGGTAAAGGGAGTCACATACATGGTGACAGAAGAAGATCTGGCTTTGGGTGGGGGCTCACATCCAATAAACAGATGGTGTATCATAGAATTATACATGAAACCTATATACTTTGATTTATTTTAAATTAAATTTATTATGATGACAATAGTTAATGTAATTTTGTTAATCTGTGTAACCCCAATAAATTTAATTGAAAAATGAGCCTTGGGTATCCAAAACAAATGCCATCCTCAGAGTCTTTGCCCCGACCCTTCTCACAACATGACACGCACTTCCCCCAGACAACTGCATGACTCCTACTCTGTCTTTCTCCAGAGCTCTGTTCAAATGTCACCTGGTTTGCAGGGCTTCCTGAACTCTCTGTAAAATACAACACCCCATACACTCTAGTTTTTAAAAGATTTTATTTATTTTTGTTAGAAAGAGGGTAAGGGAGGGAAAAATAGAGGTTGAAAAAAATTAATGTGTGGTTGATTCTTGTGCACCCCCTACTGGAGACCTGGCCTGCAACCCAGGCGTGTGCCCTGACTGGGAATTGAACCAGCAACCCTTTGCTTCACAGGCTGGCACTAATCCTCTGAGCCACATGAGCCAGAGCCCCATACACTCTATTTTACACCTGCTTTTTTTCTTAGCATTTGTCATCCGCTGACAGTATATTTTTTATATTTGCTAATTTATATTCTTTCCCCATCATTGGATTGTAGAAAAACTTTGTTTCTCAGCATTCTATACTCTTATCCTACAAGATGGTCAGTACTCAACATAAATTCCTCAAGGGCATGAAAGACTTTTGCATTAAGACTATATATTACATGACCTCTTGGGGATAAGACTGAGTGTGGGACAAGAATTCCTAATCACAGATGTCACATCAGATTCTTTAAAGATGATATGCTCAATATAAATATAAATGTATAATTTCTTAACTGAAAAACATAAATTCTAGCATTTCATTATGGTAATACTTACATGTGTAAAAATTAATCATTTTATTTTTCTTCCTAGTTGTGAGCACAACCACATGGTACGAGGCAATGATTCACAAATTTCAGAGTTTCTTCTCCTGGGACTATCAGAGGAACCAGAACTGCAGCCCATCCTATTTGGGCTCTTCTTCTCCATGTACCTGATCACTGTGTTGGGAAACCTGCTCATCATCCTGGCCGTCAGCTCAGACTCACACCTCCACACGCCCATGTACTTCTTCCTCTCTCACCTGTCCTTGGTAGACATCTGTTTCACCTCTACCACCATCCCAAAAATGCTGGTGAACATCCAGACACAGAGCAAAGCCATCACCTATGCAGACTGCATCACCCAGATGTATTTTTTCCTACTCTTTGCAGGGTTAGATGTCTTTCTCTTGACTGTGATGGCCTATGACCGATTTGTGGCCATCTGTCACCCCCTGCACTACACGGTCATCATGAACTCCCAGTTCTGTGGACTGCTGGTTCTGATGTCCTGGATCATGTGTATCCTGAATTCCTTGTTAGAAAGCTTAATGGTGTTGCAGCTGTCCTTCTGTCCAGATGTGGAAATTCCCCACTTTTTTTGTGAACTCAAACAGGTTGTCCAACTTGCCTGTTCTGACACCTTTCTTAATGACATGGTGATGTATGTTGGAGTTGGTCTGCTGGGTGGTGGTCCCCTAACTGGGATCCTTTATTCTTACTCTAAGATACTGTTCTCCATACATGGGATGTCATCAATTCAGGGAAAGTATAAAGCATTTTCTACATGTGCATCTCACCTCTCAGTTGTCTCCTTATTTTATTGCACAAGTGCAGGAGTGTACTTTAGCTCTGCTCCTACCTACAGCTCACTCTCAAGTGCAACAGCCTCAGTGATGTACACTGTGGTCACACCCATGCTGAACCCCTTCATCTACAGCCTCAGGAACAAAGACATAAAGGGGACTCTGAAAAGATTCTTTGGGATGGCATCTATAAAAAGACCAATCATCCTGGGGCTGAAATGCCCATGATTGCACATAATGTTGAAAACATCAGAGCGAAAAATTGCTATTCTTTGATTAGATTGGAAAAAGTACACCTTCTATTTAATGCCTGGAATTTCAATTTCTTTGATTCAAAATTCCCTATACAAATTAAAAACTCAATTGAACTTCCTGCTTTGTCTGACATATGGACAGTTTTTCATTTTTAAATTTTCCTACTCTCCCCAAGTTTTTCCCAAAGGTGGATGAGAAATATTTGGACATTTCCATTTATTTTATAAGGTAAATTGAATTTATTAAAACTATTTTTCTCTGAAATGATATCTTACTTCCCAAGTAAATTTTCTAAAGTATTCCTGAAAGAATGGTCATGAGTTGTATTACCGACATGGAAAAAAAACTACTTGGCAACTAAGGGCACTTGTATAATTTTATCTCAGAAGAAAATTTGAAAGCAAAGCTGTCACTTTGAGTCTGTCACTCTTTCCTACATCATCATCACTATCCTTAGCTGTTCTTCCTGATAATGTCAATTCTAATATGCTATTGAGTTTTATAACTAGTCTGCTAGTGTATTTTTTTTTCAGCCTGATGCCCTTGCTGCCTACTATAGGCCCTAACAAAAATTGATTATCACACATACATTGCAAGTGGAATCTACATTGAAAGGCAGATTTGAATAAAGAGATTGACCTAATATGGTCTTAGTGTCAGAGATGACTTCAAAAATGAGGAAGCAAAATTTTTAACCACACATTTGATTACTATGAAAATTTTTCTTTTCTATACTGTACATGTATTCACTGAAGTATGGAAGGCTGAAGTCCATGTACAAAGGCCTCCCAAAATTTAAAAAAGTTATAGTCAATATACAATATGATATTAGTTTCAAGTGTATAATATCATGATTAGACATTTATATGACTTCCCTGATCCCACTTCTGGGTATTTATCTGAATGAATAAAAAATCTATTCTAAAAGATATATGCATTCCTATGTTCATTGTAGCATTGTTTATAATAGCCAAGATATGGAAGTAATCTATATGTCCATTGATAGATGAAGGGATAAAGAGATGGTACATATTTACAATGAAATATTATTACTCAGCCTTACAAAGAATGAAATTTGTGACAACATGGGTATTATCATGCTAAGTGAAGTATGTGAGACAGAGAAAGACGAGGGTTTTTTTTTCTACTGAAGTGAAGAATTGGCTAGCATGCTTATAGTTTCTTCATTGAATTATCTTCCTGTTTCTGCTTTAAAACTTACAGTGCTGCATATAGATATGACTCCAATGCTCTAAATTAAATGTATCCTCTTTTCTAAATTTTGTCATAACCATGAAATGGACAACAAATAACAATATTGATATCGTTCATATATATGAGTAACATATATGAATAATATATATTATATATGAATAGTATATGTATATTTATATGTGTGTATGTGTATATATATTCTCATTGTCAAAGGATTACTAGAGTTTGAATTCTTAGTGATTCAGGTAACAACTTTTGTGAAAAGAGGCATGTCCTTTCAGCTTCCCCTGGGTACCTGGAAGTGAACATGAATGGAGTTACTTTTTAATACAGTTATCTGAAATAAACTTCAATAACAGAATAATCATGAATGCTATCTCCAAATGTCTGTACAAATGCCTAGAATGGGAAAAAGCATATTATTATATAATAATTGATCTCAGTTTTATTTTCTTTTATTACTGTATCAGTTAGCTATTGCTCCATAACAAGCCATCCTAAAAGCACATACTTTAATATAATGCCTTTATAATCAAATGGGATTGTATGGTGGGGAGTTGTTCTCATCTCTCTAGGCTCACTTGAGTCTGTATTCAGATGTAAGTCACTACATTGTGTTTCTAAAGTTTTTTCATGATGTCTTGTATATGTGTATTGCACTTATTTCTTCAACCAATATATGATGTTTACTCTATATATGTGCATGTTGATCTTACAGTTTATTTAAAATAGTTTATGAAATATGAATTGTCTTAATTTAATATCACGGTTCCTATATTTATATATGAAACCTCCTTTCTTCCTAGTTATAAGGTATAATTCCCACCACCATCGGGTGTGACTCAGCTACCTGTACTCTTGATCTGAACATAAGTTATACATCACCAGAATTTTTAATTCTAACTGATTTACTGGAGTATATAAACTGTACATATTTTAACTGTATAATTTGCTGAATTAAAGGAGCCATACATAAATTAAGAGTACACTGCATGAATCCGTTTGTATATAACTTCAGATGATGCACAATAAGTTATAACTGCACTTTGTTATTGTTAAGAATGTTATCCACCTGGCTTCACTTTTCTTTATTTTATTTTTTCATTGACTTCAGAGAGAGGGAAAGGGAAGGAGAAAGAGAGAAACATTGATGTGAGAGAGAAATATCGATCAGTTGCCTTTCGCATGTGCCCTGATAGGGGACTGAACTCCTAACCCAGGCATGTTCCCTAACTGGGAATCGAACCCACAACATTTTGGTTTGTGGGGCACTGCCCAACCAACTGAGCGACACTAGCCAGAGCTTCACTTTTCCTATTTCTGAAGATAATATAAAAACCTTAGTGCACTGTTGGTGGGATTGCAGACTGGTGCAACCAGTATGAAAAACAGTATGGAATTTCCTCAGAAATCTAAAAATGGAACTGCCTTTTAACCTGGCAATTCCACTGCTAGGATTATATCCTAAGAACCCTGAAACACTAATCCAAAAGAACCTATGCACCCCAATGTTCATAGCAGCACAATTTACAATAGCCAAGTGCTGGAAGCAACCTAAGTACCCATCAGTAAATGAATGGATCAAAAAACTATGGTATATTTACACAATTAAATACTACACAGCAGAAAGAAAGAAGGAGCTCCTACCCTTTGTGACAGCATGGATGGAACTGGGGAGCATTATGCTAAGTGAAATAAGCCAGCGGTGAGGGACAAATACCATGTGATCTCACCTTTAACAGGAACCTAATCAACAAAACAAACAAACAAGGAAAATATAACCAAAGACATTGAAATTAAGAACAAACTGACAGTAACCAGAAGGTGGGAGGGGATAAGGGGGGGGAGGGTGAAGGGTTTAGAGCAACAAGTATAAAAGACACATGGACAAAAGCAAGAGGGTGTGGAAACAGGAGAGGCAGGTGGGGAAGGCTGGGGTGGGGGTAAAGGCAGAAAACTGTACCTGAGCAACAATAAAAAATCAAAAGATTTAAAAAAAGAAAAGAATTATTATCATATCAATAAAAAATAAATCTTACTTCAACCAGATGTTGTAAGGAATAAGTAAAATTTAAACATACTTTGTTGAATCCAAAGAAAATGTTCAAGAGCGAGGAGTGAGTGTATGTTTGTGTGCACTTGTATACAACTTTCTTTTTTAAAATCATTTTTAATTGATTTTGCTGTTACAGTTGTCCGTTTCCCCCCATTTCTCCCTCTCCATCAAGCACCCCCACTCCCTCAGGCAATTCCCCCCACCATTGTTCATGTTCATGGGTCATGTGTATAAGTTCTTTGGCTACTCCATTTCCTATTCTGTACTTTACATCCCCATGGCTATTCTGTAACTACCTATTTGTACTTCTTAATCCTCTCACCTCTTCACCCATTCCCCCCATCCTCCTCCCATCTGGCAACCATCAAAATGCTCTCCTTATCCATGATTCTGTCTCTGTTTTTCTTGTTTGCTTAGTTTGTTTTTTAAGTTTAGCTGTTGGTAGATACATATTTATTGCCATTTTATTTTTCCTAGTTTTGATCTTTTTTTTTCCCTTAAATAAGTCCCTTTAACATTTCATATAATAATAGTTTGGTAATGGTGAACTCCTTTAGTTTTTTTCTTGTCTGTGAAGCTCTTTATCTGTCCTTCAATTACAAATGATATCTTTGCTGAGTAGAGCAATCCTGGCTAGAGGTCCCTGCTTTTTATGACTTTGAATAAATGTTGCCAATCCCTTTTAGCCTGCAAAGTTTCTTTTGAGAAATCAGCTGACAGTCTCTGTAGGTAACTAATGGCTTTTTCTTGCTTCTCTTAAGATTCTCTCTTTATCTTTAACCCTTGGAATTTAATTTTTTTATTGTTTTGTAAATTTTATTTTGCTTTATTTTTTATTGTTGTTCAAGTACAGTTGTCTCCATTTTCACCCCACCACACCAACATAAAGGAAAAAATAAACAAATGGGATCTTATTAAAATAAAAAGCATCTGCACAGCTAAGAAAACATCAGCAAAATGAAAAGGGAAACAACCCTATGGGAAAACATATTTGCCAATGATATCTCAGACAAGGGTTTGGTCTCCAAAATATATAAAGAACTCACATGAGTCCACCCCAGGAAGACAAACAACCTAATCAAAAAATGGGCAAAAGACTTAAACAGACACTTCTCCAAGAAGGACATACAGAGTGTCCAGAGACATATGAAAAGATGCTCAACATCACTAGCCATCAGAGAGATGCAAATTAAAACCACAATGAGATGCCACTTTACACCAGTAAGAATGGCCATCATAAACAAATCAACAAACAACAAGTGCTGGAGAGGTTGTGGAGCAAAGGGAAACCTAGTGCATTTTTGGTGATAATGTAGACTGGTGTAGCCGCTGTGGAAAACAGTATGGAATTTCATCAGTAACCTTTGGTACTTCAATTATGATGTGTCTTGGAGTGAGCCTCTTTTCATCCATCTCGTTTTGGATTCTCTGTGCTTCCTGGACTTGCATGTCTATTTCCTTCACCAAACTAGAGAAGTTTTCTTTCATTAGTTTTTCAAATAGATTTCCAATTTGTTGTTTTCTCTTCTCATTCTGGCACTCCTATAATGCAAATGTTGGAATACTTAAAGTTGTCCCACAGACTGCTTACACTATTTTCCCTTTTTTGATTCTTTTTTCTTCTTGTTGTTCTGATTGTTTTTTTTTTTTTTTTGGCTTCCTTATGTTCCAAATAATTGATCTGATTCTCAGTTTCAACCACTCTAATGTTGTTTCCCTGTAAATTGTTCTTTATTTCAATTAGTGACTCCTTCATTTCTGATTGGATCTTTTTTATGCTGTTGAGGCCCTCACTAAGCTCCTTGAACATCCTTATAACCAGTGTTTTGAACTCTGCATCTGACAGATTGCTTATCTCCATTTTGTTTAGTTCTTTTTCTGGAATTTTGATCTGTTCTTTCATTTGGGCCATGTTTTTTTTTTTTTTTTTGTCTTCTCATTTTGGCAGCTTCCCTGTGCTTGTTTCTATGTATTAGGTAGTGCTTCTATGACCCCTTGTCTTGGTATCATGGTCTAATGTAGTAGGTGCCCTAGAAGGTCCGTTTGCTCAGTATCCCCTATCATGTAAGCAGGGTCTCGAGGTGTGCCCTCCATGTGGGCTGAGTACACCCTCTTGTAACTGAGCCTTGATTGATGGCAGGCCACTCAGAGGGGATTACCCAGGCCAGTCAGCTGCAAATCTGGCAGTGACCACTGACCACAAATCTCCACCCTCTGTGGAGCATCAGCTGTGCAGATGCAGGGTGGTGGTCTGTAGCTGTCCACTGGGTGTGCAGGCTCTGGGATTTCCCAGGTGGTGCAGGCCAAGGTCAACCCCCACCGGTGTTCTGCCCAGGGCCCACCCTGTACAAGCTATAAAACAGTCTGAGATGGCTGCTACTTGTGCTGGTCTTGGAGATTCCCAGGGAGGGTCTCAGTTTGAATCTGGGCTGGCTGCTGCTAGTGCCAGGCCTGGGGCCACTTAGCAAGTTACTGAGGCTGAGGGCTCACTGAGACCAGCCATTTATATGGAAAAGTCATGGTTAACAGTTTGGGTGGGCCCAAAAGTTGGATGGGATGGAGTCTCAGGGGATTCCCAGGGCAGGGCAAACAGTGTTAGCCAGGTTGATGGAGTCTCAGATATGGCACGATCTTGCTGGCTCTGTGGCTCTTTGGAGGGAAGAGCTCATAAAGGGACAAGGGCTTCTGCTTGCATTTCTGTCTGAGAGGAAACTACCCCAGCTCTCGCCTCAATGCCAGACACTTCAGTTCCTCCACATATGCCACTGGTGATCCTCAAGCTGCTACCCTAGTGTTGGAGCTCACAGGGAGTGAATCTGAGTAAGTCCGTGTGTGGATTCTTCAAGGGGAACTGCTTGGGACTCCAGAAATTTCTTCTACCAACTGAATCCCCACTGGTTTTTACCACCAGAAGTTATGGGAACTTGTCTTCCTTGCACCAGAACTTGGGCTGGGGGATGTGGTGTGGGCCTGGGACTCCTCACTCCTGAGATATCACTCCTGAATTTTTTTTTGGAACAATTTTTTAAAATATATTTTATTGATTATGCTATTACAGTTGTCCCATTTCTCCCCCATCATTCCCCTCCACACCTTCTCCTACCCATATTTCCCCCCTTTAGTTCATGTCCATGTGTCATAAGTTCTTTAGCTTCTACATTTCCCATACTATTCTTGCCCTCCCCCTATTTTCTACCCACTGTCTATGCTACTTATTCTCTGTACCTTTCCCCTCTCTCTCCTCCTCCCACACCCCTGTTGCTAACCGTCCATATGATCTCCATTTCTGTGGTTCTGTTCCTGTTCTAGCTGTTTGCTTAGTTTGCTTTTGTTTTAGGTGTGGTTGTTAATAGCTGTGAGTTTGCTGTCTTTTCACTGTCATATTTTTATCTTCTTTTTCTTAGATAAGTCTCTTTAACATTTCATATAATAAGGGCTTGGTGATGATGAACTCCTTGAACTTGACCTTATCTGAGAAGCACTTTATCTTCCCTTCTATTCTAAATGATAGCTTTGCTGGATAGAGCAATTTTGGATGTAGGTCCTTGCCTTTCAAGACTTCAAATACTTCTTTCCAGCCCCTTCTTGCCTGTAAGGTCTCTTTTGAGAAATCAGCTGACAGTCTGATGGGAACTCCTTTGTAGGTGACTGTCCCCTTATCCCTTGCTGCTTCTAGAATTCTCTGCTTCATTTTCATCTTGGCTAATGTAATTATGATGTGCCTTGGTGTGTTCCTCCTTGGGTCCAGCTTCTTTGGGACTCTCTGAGCTTCCTGGACTTCCTGGAAGTCTATTTCCTTTGCCAGATTGGGGAAGTTCTCCTTGATTATTTGTTCAAATAAGTTTTCCAGACTTCCGGCCAAGATGGAGGCGTAGGCGGACACACTGTGCCTCCTCTCACAACCAAAATTAAGGACAACAAATATTTAGAAACAAGAAAACAATCAGAACTTATAGAAAATTGAACTGTACGGAAGTCCAACAACCATTCATCCAGACCGGTAAGAGGGGCGGAGTCTCGGCAGGAGAAAGTGGAGGTGCGGACGGCAAGCACCGGCCCGGGGCTTCAGCTGCTCTGGTCTCCACACTGATCCCTGGGCTCTTATTGTCCTGAGGAACTCTCCTTTCTGTCTGGTTTTTCAATGTCTGCTACAGATTTTGATCTCCTATTTTCATATATGCTGTGGTACTGCTGGCTGTCTGTTCTGTTCCTCTGTAGATCGGCTAGGTTTTTCTCCTGTGTGTAGGGGGAAGTGGAATCTGCTCCCTCCTATCATGCTGCTGTCTTCTCTTCTTTGACCTTAATCTTAATGAATAACTTGTTGTATCTTAAAGGCTTCAAGGTCAGGACCACATTTACATTTATGCAATGGGAAATTTTTTGTACCACATATGGGGCCAAATAGCTCTAAATTAGCTGTGATTTGTTTCTATTTAATATAGGATTTCAACACAAAATACTTTTGCCTAAAGGAAGGTAACTGAATGATTGAGAGGCTTCAACTCAGTTCCCTTGAACAGTATTTTATTGGATTGATGTCTATATTAGTTTCCCATTCCTGTTTTTACACATTACATTAGTGGCTTAAAACAACCAACTTCTAGTTCTAGTTCCAAGTTCTAGTGTTCAGATGCTTTAAATGGGCCTTAAAAGGCTTAGTTTAAAAGGTCTGTAGGGCTTGGATTTTTCTGGGTGATCCAGTGGAGAATGCAATGCCTTCCCTTTCCTATTCTAGTTTCCAGGGCCTCCTTCATTCCTTGGCCCATGGCCTGTCCTCGAACCTCAGTGGCAGCAACAGAGCATCTTCAAATGCCCCTCTGACTCCAATTCTTCTGCTCCCTTCCACATTTAGAGGACCATTGTGATGACATTTCAGCAGCCTGGACAATCTGAGCCAGTCTCCTTACTGTAGGACAAATGACTATTAACTTTATCTCATCTCTTATCATAGCTACCCTGCTGGGTGAACTAACATATTCCAAAGTTCTCTGAATTAGGTTGTTGACATCTTTTGAGACCCTTATTCTGCCTACCACTAAGCCTTTCCCAGATACAAGTTATTTACCTGTCTTTCTGGAGATCCAATGTAAAAGAATCAAACACAGAATCTACCCTCCTCTATGGAATGAGTGGAAAATTTGTCTTTCAAAATTACATACACAAGATTCCTGGTGGATAACACCTAAGTTACCCACGCTTAACTCTAAGACAGGGCCATAAGCCAGCTACTCAAACTGTGGTCCTCAGAACAAGAAGACCTGCAGCTTCAACATCACCTGGGATTTTGTCAGAAATGCAGTCTCTGGGCCCCCTGGAGACCAGAATTTGCATTTGAACTCCAAAGTGTAACAATGACTTGTATGCACAATGAAGTGGACAAGTACTGGTTTACAATAGGTGTTTTCACCTTGTCACTGTTGACACTTGGGGCTGGGTAATTCTATGTGTTGGGTGCTGTTCTGTGTATTGCAGGTGTTTAGCAGCCAACCTTCAGAAATTTCAAACATACCCAGGAGCAAAGTCATCTTTGAGAACCATTGGCCCAGAATTTCTAAACTGGAAGTGTCATTACTGATTGAAATAAAAACTCCATCCCTTCCTTGGTTTGTACCTTTGAGCACAACAATTAATCCCTCTGTGCCCCATTTCTGCATTGGAGAAGATAGTTTCTCAATGCACTACCTCATAAAATGCATTTATGTGAAATATAAATTTGACAGCTGTTACAAAGTGCTTAGCTGGGCTATGGTGCCTAAAATCTAAAATGGGGAAAAAGGTTGAAGGGTTTACAGGTACAATTATAAAGGACATATGGACAATAACAAGGGGGAGGGTGGAAACAGAGTGGGGATGTGGGGAGGGCTGAAATGGTAGGGAGGGGCGGGGAGAAAAGGCAGAAAACTGTACTTGAACAACAGTAAAAATTAAAAAAAAATAAATATATCTCTTATATTTAATAAAAACTTTACAATGAGGGACCAAATGGCAGCTATCAACTTGTGACATAACTATGAAATCCCTAATTGGTTTTTAAAGTATATTTTATTGATTATGTTATTACAGTTGTCCCTTTTTTTCTCCCCTTTATTCCCCTTTGCTCTGCACCACTCCTCCCATAAGCATCCCCCCGCTTAGTTCATGTCCTTGGATCATACATATAAGTTCTTTGGCTTCTCCATTTCCCATACTATTCTTAACCTTCCTCTGTGTATTTTGTACTTCTTACATTTACTTTGTACATTTATGCTTATTCCCTGTATCTTTCCCCCATTCTTCTCCCTCTCCCTCCCCACCAATAATCCTCCATGTGATCTCCATTTCTCTGATCCTGTTCCTGTTCTTGTTTGTTTAGTTCATTTTCATTTTTGTTTTTTAGGTTCAGTTGTTGATAGTTGTGGGTTTGTTGTCATTTTACTTTTCATAGTTTTGATCTTCTTCTTTTTCTTAGATAAGTCCCTTTAACATTTCATATAATAAGGGCTTGATAATGATGAAGTCCTTTAACTTGACCTTATCTGGGAAACACTTATATGCCCTTTCATTCTAAATGACAGCTTTGCTGGATAGAGCAATCTTGGATGTAGGTTCTTGCCTTTCATGACTTTGGATACTTCTTTCCAGCCTCTTCTTGTCTGTAAGGTTTCTTTTGAGAAATCAGCTGATAGTCATTTTTTAATTGTTGTTCAAGTACAATTGTCTCCATTTTCACCCTACTATGCCCACCACCCCTCCCATCCCCACCTCCCACCCTCAAACCCACCCCCTTTGGCTTTGTCCATGTGTCCTTCACACATATTCCTTGATGCCCCCCCCCATTATTCCCTAGTATCCCACTCCCCCGTCCTCTCTGTATACTGTCAGTATGTTCTTTATTTCAATGTCTCTGGTTGTATTTTGGTTGAATTCTGATCAACAAAGCTGATAGTCTTATGAGAACTCTTTTGTAGGTAACTGTCTTCTTTTCTCTTGCTGCTTTTAAGATTTTCTCCTTATCTTTATTTTCAAAATATAGTTTATTTATTATGTTATTACAGTTGTCCCATTTCCCCCCATTTGTTCCCTCAACCCTGCACAACCCCTTCCACCCACATTCCCCCCCTTTAGTTCATGTCCATGTGTCATAAGTTCTTTAGCTTCTACATTTCCCACACTATTCTTGCCCTCCCCTATTTTCTACCTACCATCTATGCTACTTATTCTCTGTACCTTTACCCCTTCTCTCCTCCTCCCACACCCCTGTTGCTGACCCTCCATGTCATCTCCATTTCTGTGGTTCTGTTCCTGTTATAGTAGATTACTTAGTTTGCTTTTGTTTTAGGTGTGGTTGTTAATAACTGTGAGTTTGCTGTCTTTTTACTCTTCATATTTTTTATCTTCTTTTTCTTAGATAAGTCCCTTTAACATTTCATATAATAAGGGCTTGGTGATGATGAACTCCTTTAACTTGACCTTATCTGAGAAGCACTTTATCTGCCTTTCCATTCTAAATGAGAGCTTTGCTGGCTAGAGCAATATTAGATGTAGGTCCTTGCCTTTCATGACTTGGAATACTTCTTTCCAGCCCCTTCTTGCCTGTAAGTGTCTTTTGAGAAATCAGCCGACAGTCTGATGGGAACTCCTTTGTAGGTGACTGTCCCCTTATCTCTAGCTGCTTCTAGAGCTCTCTCCATTTTAATTTTGGGTAATGTAATTATGATGTGCCTTGGTGTGTTCCTCCTCAGGTACAACTTCTTTGGGACTCTGAACTTCCTGGACTTCCTGGAAGCCTATTTCCTTTGCCAGATTGGGGAAGTTCTCCTTTATTATTTGTTCAAATAAGTTTTCCACTTGTTTCTCTTCCTCTTCCCCTTCTGCTATCCCTATAATTCAGATGTTGGAACATTTAAAGGTGTCCTGAAGGTTCCTAAGGCTCCTCATTTTTTTGAATTCTTGTTTCTTTTCCATTCTTTTCCATTTGGTTGTTTCTTTTTTTCCTTCTGGTCCACACCATTGATTCGAGTCCCAGTTTTCTTCCCATCACTATTGGTTCCCTGTGCATTTCCCTTCATTTCACTAAGTGTAGCCTTCATTTGTTCATGTAATTTGCAACCAAAATCAACCAGTTCTGTGAGCTTCCCAATCACCAGTGCTTTGAACTGTGCGTATGATAGGTTGGCTATCTCTTGGTCACTTAAAAGTATTGGCTCTGGAGATTTGATTTGTTCTTTCGTTTGAACCATTTTTTCCCTTTTTCTTTTGGTCTGGTCGTACCTGTTACAGATGAGGAGTGGAGCCTTAGGTGTTCACCAGGGCGGGGCAACCCGGTCACTGGGTTGTGATGCTGTATGTGGGGGCGGGGTCCGAGAGGGAATAATGGCATTTGCTCTGCTCTCACTCGGATTTCAGTCCCCTCTGTGAGGCTAGGAGTCTCTCCTGGCACCTCAACCTCCACAAGTGTTTTCATTTGGTGCTTTTAGGCTTTATTTCCTGGCACTGGGACCTTGGGTTGCACAGTCTGTCTTGCTGCCTGTTTTCGCCTGGTTTATCTGCACATGAATGTGTGACTGCGGTCAGCTGCCTTGGGTGCCTCGCTGGGTCTGCTCATTGCTTCCCCGCACCCAGGTCCTGCTAACTGCTGCCTGGGTGCCTGGAGTTTGTCAACCACGCCTGTGCATCCAGGACCTCTAGCCACTGCTTTTTCCTGCCACGATCCCTCTCTGCCAGCTGCCGACTCTGCCCTTCTTACTGGTCTGGGTTAATCGTTGTCTGACTTCTGTACAATTTGATTTTCTATCTGTTCTGGGGATTTTTTTTTGTTTCTAAATTTTTGTTGTCCTTAATTTTGGTTGTGAGAGGAGGCACAGTGTGTCCACCTATGCCTCCATCTTGGCCCTCCTTATCTTTATCTTTTTTTAAAGAAAGAAGGATCTCCTGCTCTTCATGACAGCATGGGTAGAACTGGAGAGCATTATGCAAAGTGAAATAAGCCAGGCAGTGAAGGACAAATACCATATGATCTCACCTATAATTGGAACCTAATAAACAAAACCAACAAGCAAGCAAAATATAACCAGAAACACTGAATTAAAGAAGAAACTGACAGTAACCAAGGTGAGGGGAGAGAGGGATGATGGGGAAATAAGGGGAAGATCCATCAAGGAAGGACACATGGACAAAGCCCAAGGAGGTAGGTTTGAGGTTGGGAGGCAGGGTTGAGTAGGGTGGGGGTTGTGGAGGGGTGAAATGGAGACAGTTGTACTTTAACAGCAATAAAAAAAAAATTAAAAAATTAAATGAGTGAAAAAAAAACAACCCAGATTCTCTCCTTATCTTTAATCTTGGGTAATGTGATTATGATGTGCCTTGGTGTGTGCTTCCTTGGACCCAACTTCTTTGGGACTCTCAAAGTCCTGGACTTCCTCAGATTCTATTTCCTTTGCCAGACTGGGGAAGTTCTCTTTCAATATTTTTCCAAATAAGTTTTCAATTTCTTGCTCTTCCTCTTCTTTTTCTGACACACCTATTATTCAGGTGTTGGAACATTTAAAGTTGTCCTGGAGGTTCCTAAGCCTCTCCTCATGTTTTTGAATACTTGTTTCTTCATTCTGTTCTGGTCAAATATTTATTTCTTACTTCCACTCCAAATTTTGATTTGAGTCCTGGTGTCCTTCTCTTCAGTGTTAGTTCCCTATATATTTTTCTTTATTTCACTTGTCATAACCTTTACTTTTTCCTCTGCTATGTGACCATACTCAACCATTTCTGTGAGCATCCTGACTACCAGTGTTTTGAACTGTGGGTCTGATAGGTTGGCTATTTCTTCATCTCTTAGTTGTATTTTTGGAGCTTTGATCTGGTCTTTCATTTGGGCCATATATTTTTTTTTGTCTCTGTGCTGTTGTTATGTTGTAAGGGGTGGAGCCTAAGGTATTCACCAGGGCGGGGCAAAACACTTTACTGCACTGTGGTGCTGTCTTTGGGGGAGGTGTTGAGAGATTACAATGCCGCTTGCTCAGTTCTGGGCCAACTTTCAGTCACTGCCCCCACTACCCACAAGCAAATTGGGCCTTTATGATTCTGATTCCCAGAGGGGTGGGTTTGTGTATGTTCTAGGACTCTGTGGGTCTCACCCATGAACTCTCCCATGAGGCTGGGAGTTTCTTCCCCCACCAACTCCCCCCCCCCACAGAATTTTACAGTCGGGGGTTTGGAAGCTTTATTTCCCCATGCTAGAACCCTGGGTTGCACAGTCTGTCTTGCTTCCCAGTTGTTCCTCCCAGTTTATCCACATGCAAATGTAGGACTGCCTGATTTAACAGTAGCTGCCTTGTGTGCATCCTCTCTGTCAAAGCTGCTCTTGTCCACCACTCCTACCAGTCTGGATGTATGTTTCTTCTTTAACTCTTTGGTTGTCAGACTTCCATACAGTTTGATTTTATGGAATTTTTAAAATTTGTTATTGTCCTTTCAATTTTGTGAGGGAGCAAAATATATGTACATACACCTTTACCTTAGCCCATAGTCAAAATCCCTAATTGTATTGGCTAACTGATCATGATGCCAAAGAGCACAGTGCCCAAAGTTTTATACTAAAGGAACAAATATATTCCCTTTCTTAGAAAGGAAAATAGTAAGTGTCTAGGGATATCAGTGGTGTGTCCCACTATAAATCAATTCTTTGAAGACCCAAAGACCAGTCAGCCAAATTTCTCAGTATAAGATTTTTTATTTTTTAATTACAGTTTACTCTTAATTTTTTTTTGTATTGGTTTCAGGAATACAGCACAGTGATTAGTCAGTCAAACACTTTACATACTGCTCCCTCCTACCCCCTCTGATATTTCCAGTACCCAACTGGTTTCACACATAGTTATTACAATATTATTGACTGTGTTCTCTCTGTGAGACTATTCTTCAACTGCCAATTTGTACTTCTAATTCTCTTTACCTTTTTCTCCCAGTCCCTCAACCCACTTCCCCTCTGGCAACCACAATCTGTTCTCTGTGTCTATGAGTCCAAACAGAGTTTTTGTTTATTTTGTTCTTTAGATTTCACATATAAGTGAAAACATATGGTATTTGTCTTTTTCTGACTGGCTTATTTCACTGAGCACAATATCCTCTAGGTCCATCCTTTCAGAAACTTTAATGCATAGTTGGGATGAGGTGCTAGGAGGTGTGGACGGACATCAGGAAGCAGGGCAGTTAATGGAGAAGGACTAACAAAACTGTACTCAGATGGCTTATTACATAGTCTCCTAGGAACAGAGGATCAGCAGGAAATCTTTCCATTCTGTCCACACCTGCGTCCCCAAAGGGAATTCTGTGCTTAGAGGTTAGAGTGCAGAAAAGTAAATGTGCCTAGTGAGCGGACCTGGAGAGCTGTAAGTAGCTCCTGTACTGCAGTTTCTCAGCATGTGCAACCTTTGGATAGAGAAATGTGGCTGTTGCTTTTGGAGTCCTGAATCTGGCAGGGAGACCAATGCTTGACCACTCCTTGCTGTCTTGTCTGGGACAGAGTTTTGATCTCCATCATCAACCACCCAGGGAAGATTTTGGACTCCCACAGGGAAACCTTCTTGTCAGAGTTCCCATGCAGGTAAGTCTGAGAGCCCAACAGCCATGGCAGGAGAGGATTAGAGAGACTGGAAACCAAGAACTTGTACCCGAAATCACCTGAGAACCATTCCAACATAGTTCAGATACCAGTGATCACTGTGGTTGCTGGCTGGCTTTACTAACAAATGAATGTTTATTCATGATGTGGAAAGGAAAGTGAACATTGTACTCAGAAAAGCAGGTGTCATTGTTTACAACTAACTGGTTTTAATTGAAGAAATATTAAGAGAGGGAATTGGAGGTGTGGTCCTTCCAGTAGAAGTAGAACATAAGTTCAATGAACAGAAATAGACAGTTAGGTTATTAGCTGTGGAGGAACACACAATATGATGTGAGGGCATTTACAAATTTTATGATGGGCCTATGAGACTATGCCTCCCTGTGATGAGAAAGATCTGGACCAGGGAAGGCTCGCAAATACACCATTGTAGTAGCAGTGCATGAGAAATATATTTCACAGCATCTTCTCTCACTCTGGCTATTCACATGAAAAAGTATTTATTTGATAGGTGAAAATGAGTATGCTGATGAGATTCACTATAGTTATTTCATTGCCTGTGAGGCTGAGTAAGGAAATGTGTGGGTTTGTTAGCCATTTAGAGTCTCTGTTAAAATTTCTCAGTCCAAGAGGGGGAGAAGATGGCGGTGTGGTAGGAGGGAGCAGACCCCATTTCCCCTCTACACACAGGAGAAAAACCGGGTCAATCTACAGAAGATCAGAGCAGACAAGGAACAGTAACACAGCATATCTGAAAACAAGAGGTTGGGAATTGTAGCAGACACTGAAAAACCAGCGGTAAGGAGAGCTTTTCGGAACAATAGGAGCCCAGGGTTCCAGCACACCGAGAGCCGGGCGGCTGAGGCCCCGGCCCCGCGCTCCGCCAAACCCGCCCCAGGGCTCTGGGGAGGGAGCTGGGTCAGCCGCTGAACCGGCTGGGAGATCTCAGGGGCCACCGTGCACGGCAGAGTGAAAGTGGGTGCCTCCGCGCCAGGTCACTGAGCGACTTTGAACCGAGTTTTCGTGGTCGCCGGGCGACTAGGAAAGTACAGTCACTCCAACCGCTGACAGAGGTGCCTGTGAAGTGAGACAGCTGCATGAAAATAGGCACCCTCAGGGGACTCCACACGGTCGCGGGATAGTGGACACTCGTGAAAACATAGGCGCTGGCCACTAGAGACAGCTGTGGAGCGCCCGTGCCAGTTCATGGGCCTGTGCTCGAACTCGGACAGCTCAGGTCTAAGGCGCAGGCGCGAGGAAGCCGCTGGAGTGTAGGCCCCCCTCAGAAAGCCTCCCAGGGGCAAAGGCAGGCAACTGCGCACGACTGGAGAACCTAGCACACACCCATAAACTTGGAGAAGTGCGCACACACCAGGAGGCTCAGAACACACGCTGGAAACCCTGTGGGGAGAGGCGCCCACTAACGCTGGAATACATAGGACAATGAGGACTGAGTTCTGAACACAGAGAAAAGCAATAAGATCACCCCTCGGCCATTGCAGCCAGCAAGACCAGAAAAACCGGCTCGGCAAGTTTGAAAACAAGAAGAGGTTTTTTTTTGTTTTTTTTTTTTGGCTGTTTTTTTTTAAATTTTTATTTTCATTGTTGATCTTGTACAGTTTTCTGTCTTTTATTCTCACCCGAACCCGCCACCCCAGCCCTCCCCACCTCCCTCCCATTTCCACCCCCCATAGTTTTTGTCCATGTGTCCTTTATACTTGTTCCTGTAAATCCTTCCCCTTTTCCCCTGAAATTCCCTCCCCTCTCCCCTCTGGTGACTTTCAGCATGTTCCCAATTTCCATGTCTTTGGTTATATTATGCTTGTTTGTTTGTTTTGTTGATTAGCTTCCTGTTAAAGGTGAGATCATATGGTATTTGTCTTTCACTGCCTGGCTTACTTCGCTTAGCATGATGCTCTCAAGTTCCATCCATGCAGTTGCAAAGGGTATGAGCTCCTTCTTTCTTTCTGCTGCATAGAATTCCATTGTGTAAATGTACCACAGTTTTTTGATCCATTCATTTACTGATGGGCATCTAGGTTGCTTCCAACACTTGGCTATTGTAAATTGTGCTGCTATAAACATAGGGGTGCATAGGTTCTTTTGGATTGGTGTTTCAGGGTTCTTAGGATATAGTTCTAGCAGTGGAATTGCTGGGTCAAAAGGTATATCCATTTTTAGTTTTTTAAGAAAATTCCATGCTGTTTTTCATAGTGGTTGTACCAGTCTGCACTCCCACCAGCAGTGCACTAGTGTCCCCTTTTCTCCACAACCTCTCCGACACTTGCTGTTTGTTGCTTTGTTTATGAGGGCCATTCTGACTGGTGTCAAGTTGTATCTCATTGTGGTTTTAATTTGCATCTCTCTGATAGCTAGCGATATCGAGCATCTTTTCATGTGTCTCTGGGTCCTCTGTATGTCCTCCTTGGAGAAGTGTCTGCTCAAGTCCTCTGCCCATTTTTTAATTGGGTTGCTTGTCTTCTTAGAGTGGAGTCGTGTAAGTTCTTTGTATATTTTGGAGATTAAACCCTTATCTGAGGTATCATTGGCAAATATGTTTTCCCATACAGTCGGTTCTCTTTTTATTTTAATATTGTTTTCCTTGGCCATGCAGAAGCTTTTTATTTTGATGAGATCCCATTGGTTTATTCTTTCCTTTATGTCCCTTGCTTTAGGGGACATATCAGTAAAAATGTTGCTGCGTGGAATATCTGAGATTTTCCTGCCTATGTTATCCTCTAGGACTTTAATGGTGTTACGGCTTATGTTTAAATCTTTTATCCACCTTGAATTTATTTTTGTGTATGGTGTAAGTTGGTGCTCAAGTTTCATTTTCTTGCACGAAGCTGTCTAGTTCTCTCAACACTACTTGTTGAAGAGGCTATTTTTACTCCATTTTATGTTGCTGCCCTCTTTGTCGAATATTAATTGACTATAGAGACTTGGGTTTATTTCTGGGCTCTCTGTTCTATTCCACTGGTCCACGTGCCTGTTTTTATGCCAATACCAGGCTGTTTTGATTACAGTGGCCTTGTAATATATTTTGGTATCAGGTATTGTGATCCCTCCTGCTTTGCTCTTCTTTCTCAAGATTGCTGCCGCTATTCTGGGTCGTTTATTGTTCCATATAAATTTTTGAAGAGTTTGTTCTATATCTGTGAAATATGCCATTGGTACTTTGATAGGTATTGCATTGAATCTGTAGATTGCTTTGGGAAGTATGGACATTTTGATGATGTTAATTCTTCCGATCCATGAACACGGTATGTGTTTCCATTTATTTGTGTCTTCCTTGATTTCTTTCTTCAGTGTTGTGTAGTTTTCTGCATACAGTCATTTACCTCCTTGGTTAGGTTTATTCCTAGGTACTTTATTTTTCTTTTTGCTATATCGAATGGGATTTTTTTCTTGATTTCCGCTTCTGTTGTTTCATTGTTGGTATACAAAAATGCCTTTGATTTCTGGATATTGACTTTGTATCCGGCTGTTTGGCCAAATTCATTTATTAGGTTGAGCAGTTTTTTGGCCGAGACTATAGGATTTTCTATGTATACCAACATGTCATCTGCAAACAATGATAGTTTTGTTTCCTCCTTTCCAAGTTGGATGCCTTTTATTTCCTTTTCTTGTCTAATTGCTGTGGCTAAGACTTCCAATACTATATTGAATAGAAGTGGTGAAAGTGGACAGCCTTGTCTTGTTCCTGATTTTAGTGGAAAAGATTTTAGTCTTTGCCCGTTGAGTATGATGCTGGCTGTAGGTTTCTCATACATAGCCTTTATTATGTTGAGGAATGCTCCCTCTATTCCCACTTTGCTGAGTGTTTTTATCATAAATGGGTGCTGTACCTTATCAAATGCTTTTTCCGCATCTATTGATATGATCATGTGATTTTTGTCTTTGCTTTTGTTTATGTGATGAATTACATTTACTGATTTGCGAATGTTGAACCATCCTTGCATCCCTGGGATGAATCCCACTTGGTCATGGTGTATGATCTTTTTAATGTGTTGTTGGATGCGGTTTGCCAATATTTTGTTGAGGATTTTAGCATCTATGTTCATCAGCGATATTGGCCTGAAGTTCTCCTTCTTTGTTGTGTCTTTATCTGGTTTTGGGATTAGGATGATGCTGGCTTCATAAAAAGAGTTTGGGGGTCTTCCATCTTTTTGGATTTTTTGGAATAGTCTCTGGAGAATAGGGGTTAGCTTTTCCTTAAATGTTTTGTAGCATTCTCCTGTGAAACCATCTGGTCCAGAGCTTTTGTGTGTCGGGAGTGTTTTGATTACCGATTCAATTTCATCAGCTGTTATTGGTCTGTTCAGGCTTTCTGTTTCTTTTTCATTGAGTTTTGGAAGGTTATATTTTTCTAGAAACCTGTCCATTTCACCTAGGTTTTCAAATTTCTTGGGAAACAGTTCTTCATAGTAATTTCTTACAATCCTTTGTATTTCTGCGGTGTCAGTTGTAATATCTCCTCTTTCATTTCTGATTGTGTTTATTTGAGTCCTCTCTCTTTTTTTCTTGATGAGCCTGCTTAAAGGCTTGTCGATTTTGTTGATCTTTTCAAAGAACCAACTCCTGGATTCATTGAGCTTTAGGATTGTGCTTTTAGTCTCTATGTCATTTAATTCTGCTCTGATCTTGGTTATTTCTTTCCTTCTACTTGCTCTGGGCTGTCTTTGTTGTTGTTCCTCGAGTTCTTGTAGGCATAGGGTTAGGTTGTTTGAGATGTTTCTGTCTTTTTTAGATAGGCCTGTATCACTATAAGCTTCCCTCTGAGGACTGCCTTTGCTGTGTCCCACAAGTTTTGGGTCAATGTGAGTTCATTATCATTTGTTTCCAGAAACTTTTTGATTTCCTCCCTAATTTCATTCTTTACCCATTCATTGTTTAATAGCATGTTATTCAATCTCCATGATTTTGAGGGTTTTGGGTTTTTCTCCTTGGGGTTGGTTTCTAGTTTCAGTCCCTTGTGGTCAGAGAAAATGCTTGGTATGATTTCAATTTTCTTGAATTTGTTGAGGCTTGATTTGTGTCCTATCATGTGGTCTCTTTTTGAAAATGTTCCATGTGCATTTGAAAAGAAAGTGTATTTAGTTTCTTTGGGATGAAGGGCTCTATACATATCAGTTAAGTCCATTTCCTCTAGAGTGTTGTTCAGTGCCACAATATCTTTGTTGATATTTTGTTTGGAAGATCTGTCCATTTTTTACAGTGGGGTGTGAAAATCCCCTACCATAATTGTGTTGCTGTCAATATCTTTCTTGAAGTCCTTTAAGATTTTCTTGATGTATTTAGGTGCTCCTCCGTTGGTGCATATATATTTACAATATTTATGTCTTCTTGGTGGATTCTTCCCTTGAGTATTATGAAGTGACCTTCTGGGTCTCTCTTTATGGCCCTTCTTTTGAAGTCTATTTTGTCTGATATGAGTATTGCTACCCCAGCTTTTTTTCCCTGACCATTTGCTTGGAAAATTTGTTTCCAGCCCTTCACTTTGAGCCTGTGTATGTCTTTTGTCCTGAGGTGGGTTTCTTGTAGGCAGCATATGTGTGGGTCGTGCTTTCTTATCCATTCAGCTATTCTATGTCTTTTGATTAGAGCATTTAATCCATTTACATTTAAGGTTACTATTGATAGGTACTGATTCATTGCCATTTTCGTACCTGTGTTCCGCTCTCTCTCTTTTCCTTTCTTTCCTTAAAGCAGTCCCTTTAGTTCTCTTGCAGTACTGGTTTGGTAGAGGTGTATTCTTTTAGACTTCTTTTGTCTGGGAAGCTCCTTATTTGGCCTTCTATCTTGATGGAAAGCCTTGCTGGGTAAAGTAGTCTGGGTTGCAGGCCTTTGGTTCTCATTGCTTGGAATATTTCTTGCCATTCTCTTCTGGCTTGGAATGTTTCCACTGAGAAGTCAGATGCTAATCTGATTGGGGCCCCCTTGTATGTTACTTCCTTTTTTTCCCTTGCTGCCTTTAAGATTCTCTCTTTGTCTTGGAAGTTTGCCATTTTAATGATGATGTGTCTTGAAGTGGGCCTGTTTGGGTTCCTCTTGATTGGGACTCTCTGTGTTTCCTGGATTTGTGTGACTTTTTCTCTCATCAAATTAGGGAAGTTTTCCATCATTACTTTTTCAAACAGGTTTTCTATCCCTTGTTCTTGTTCTTCTTCTTCTGGTATCCCTATTATACGGATATTATTCCGTTTCATGTTGTCTTGCATTTCTCTTAAACCCTCTTCATTCTTTCTAAGCCTCTTTTCCTTATCTTGCTCATGCTGAGTGTTTTTTTTTTCTATTTTGCCCTCCAACTCGCTGATTCGATCTTCTGCTTCATCGATTCTGCTTTTCATTCCTTCTACTGTGTTCTTCAGTTCAGAGATTGTGTTCTTCATTTCCTCTTGGCCCTTGTTGATAGTTTCTATTTCCTTTTTCATGTTGATATAGTTTGCGGTGAGTTCATCATAACTTCCCTGTAGTTTGTGGTAGCTCATTGAGAGCTCATTGAGCTTCCTGACAACCATTGCTTTGAACTCTGTATCTGATAGTTGAATTTCCTCCATTTCATTTAGCATTCTTTCTGGAGCTTCCTCCTTTCCTTTCATTTGGGGGTTGTTTCTTTGTCTTCCCATTGTTTGTAAGACTCTTGTTGTTAGCCTCCACTTCTTAAATTGATCTGTTCTGGCTCCTTGGGTTTGTGGTATGACCTTCTGTGGTAGAATATCTGTGAGTTTCAGTGGTGGATTCTCCTTCGGATATCCTGTTGTTCACAGCTTCCACTGTCTCATCACCTGGGATACCCTCTTTTGGGGGCCAACTCTGATTTTTTCCCACAGTTCCAGGCTTGTTTGTTTGTTTGTTTTGTCTGACTCGTGGGTATTTAAAAAAAGAAGGGGGGGGAATGAAAAAAAGAAGAAAGAAGAAAAAAGAGGAAGGTATAAGAGATAAAATTGGAAAGAAAGGAAGAGGGAATAAGACAAGAAGGAATTCAAGGGAGGCAAAAGGAGTTGGGGAGTAAAGAAGAAGATAAAAATAATGAAGAAGGAATAGTTAAAAACTCAGATAAATAGACAGGCATTTATTTATGTCTAAGACACAAACAAACTGGCAAATCAAAAAGCAGACACACCCACACAAATATAAACAGCCAAAAAAAAAAAAAGAACAAGGAAAGCAAAACAAAATATTTATACACACACACACACACACACACACACACACACACACACACACACACACAAACAAACAAAAAAAAAAACCTCTTGTTGTTTTCAAACTTGCCGAGCCGGTTTTTCTGGTCTTGCTGGCTGCAATGGCCGAGGGGTGATCTTATTGCTTTTCTCTGTGTTCAGAACTCAGTCCTCATTGTCCTATGTATTCCAGCGTTAGTGGGCGCCTCTCCCCACAGGGTTTCCAGCGTGTGTTCTGAGCCTCCTGGTGTGTGCGCACTTCTCCGAGTTTATGGGTGTGTGCTAGGTTCTCCAGTTGTTCGCAGCTGCCTGTCTTTGCCCCTGAGCGGGGCCTACACTCCAGCGGCTTTCTCACGCCTGCTCCTTGGACCTGAGCTGTCAGCGTTCGAGCACGTGCCCGTGCACTGGCACGGGCACTCCACAGCTGTCTTCAGTGGCCAGCGCCTATGTTTTCACGAGTGTCCACTATCCCGAGACCGTGTGGAGTCCCCTGAGGGTGCCTATTTTCATGCAGCTGTCTCACTTCACACGCACCTCTGTCAGCAGTTGGGGTGACTGTGCTTTCCTAGTCGCCCGGCGACCACGAAAACTCGGTTCAAAGTCTCTCAGTGACCTGGCGTGGGGGCACCCACTTTCACTCTGCTGCAGTCACGCCGTGGCCCCTGAGATCTCCCAGCCGGTTCAGCGGCTGACCCAGCTCCCTCCCCAGAGCCCTGGGGCAGGCTTGGCGGAACGCCAGGCCCGGGCCTCAGCCGCCCTGCTCTCCGCGAGCTGGACCCTGGGCTCCTATTGTTCCAAAGAGCTCTCCTTACTGCTGGTTTTTCAGTGTCCGCTACAATTTCAGACCTCTTGTTCTCAAATATGCTGTGTTACTGTTCCTTGTCTGCTCTGATCTTCCGTAGATTGGCCCGGTTTTTCTCCTGTGTGTAGAGGGGAAATGGGGTCTGCTCCCTCCTACCACGCCACCATCTTCTCCTCCCTGAAATTAATTTCTTGATTCTAAAATATAAATGGTAGTGCTTAAGCTAGGGTACTAATGTTTGCATGTGTGAAAATTAGTCACGTACTCTTCCTATATCCTGGAGGTCAACTGCACCATATGGAAGCAGTAAATCTTACACAAATGTCAGAATTTCTTCTCTTGGGATTATCAGAGGAACCAGAACTGCAGCCCCTCCTATTTGCACTGTTCCTTTGCATATACCTGATCACTGTGTTGGGAAACCTGCTCATCATCCTGGCCATCAGCTCAGACTCCCACCTCCACACGCCCATGTACTTCTTCCTTTCCAACCTGTCCTTGGTAGACATCTGTTTCACCTCCACCACCATCCCAAAGATGCTGGTGAACATCCAGACACAGAACAAAGCCATCACCTATGCAGGATGCATCACCCAAATATATTTTTTTGTACTATTTGGCATGTTGGATGACTTCCTCCTGACCATAATGGCTTATGACAGGTATGTGGCCGTCTGTCACCCCCTACACTACACAGTTATCATGAACCACCGACTCTATGGACTGCAGGTTCTGGTGTCCTTTATCATGAGTACCCTGGATTCCTTGCTACAATGCAAGATGGTGTTACAGCTGTCCTGCACAGACTTGAAAATCCCCCACTTTTTCTGTGAACCCAAACAGATGACCCAACTTGCCTGTTCTGACACCTTTCTTAACCACATTGTGATGTGTTTTGCAACTGTGTTACTGGGTGGTGGTCCCCTGGCTGGGATCCTTTACTCTTACTCTAAGATCGTGTCCTCCATATGAGCAATCCCATCAGCTCAGGGGAAGTATAAAGCATTTTCCACCTGTGCATCTCACCTCTCAGTTGTCTCCTTATTTTATAGTACAAGCCTAGGAGTGTATGTCAGCTCTGCTGGTACCCACAGCTCACAGTCCAGTGTAGCAGCCTCAGTGATGTACACTGTGGTTACACCCATGCTGAACCCCTTCATGTACAGCCTCAGGAACAGAGACATAAAGGGGGCTCTGAGAAGATTATTTGGGGTGGCAGCTATAAAAGGATCATTTGTCCTAAGGCTGAAGAAATGCACACGACTATAGGGCTCAAAGCCTCTGAGCCAGATATTGTGACTCTTTGATCAGGCTGTGGAAGTAGAAATTACTATCTCTGTTTATTTCCTCAAGTTTGTGTTTCTGTGATTTCAACTTCTCTATAATATTTAAGCAAATCACTGTTAACTTTTCAACTTATGATATATAGCAGCTTTTTCTTTGTCATTTTTCTCCTCTCCCAAATTGATTCCCAGCCTTGGATGAAATATTCGGATGTTCCCATTTATCTTATGGAGACTATATGGATTTCTTAGGAACAATTTCTTTTGAAATGAAATATGGCATACTGAGTAATTTTTATTTTGTTTCACTAAAAGAAACACCTCGAGTTGTACTTCTCTTATGGAATTACACGGCACTTGGTAACCAAAGCCATTTATATTATTTCATAGGAGAGGAAACTAGAAGATCACAGTTTAACACTTCTTGTACATCATTTCTTCATATCTCACTACCGTAACTGCTCTTTCTGAAAATGTAGACTTCAACATATAGTGTGGTTAGTAACAGGCCATTGTCTTCCCTAATCAGGATCCTGATTCTTATTGAGCTTTGTGTCCACATTCTTACCATAGTCACAAGCAAAACTGACCATCAAATCATGTCTCCAGTTCTAATTGATGTGAAAAGGCAAATTTCATAATGTAGTTTGACATAATATGTGCTTAGAGTCAAAGACAACCTTAAGTGTGAAGAAGCAAAATTTTAAGTCATACATTTATTACTACGTAAACTATTTTTATGGTGGTGTATGTTTACTTATCAATGTATATAAGATCTGTGTCCATGTGTAAAGGAATTTATTGCTTGGCGTAATTATGTTTTCTATCAAATTGTCTTCCTGCATCCACTTGAAAACTTTCTTTGGGGTTCAAGATGGCGGCATGGTAGGAGGACGCAGATTGCCCTTCCTCCTGCGCATGGGAGAAAAACCTAACTGATCTACAGAGGAACAGAGCAGACAGCCAACAATACCACAGTATATATGAAAATAGGAGATCAAAATCTGTAGCAGACATTGGAAAACTAGACGTGGCAGCTGAGTGACTGGAGGCAGCTCTGCAACCGGGACGGAAGCTGATGGGGACCCTGGCCTGGGCGCCAGATGTGGGGGGGCTCCGTCCGCAGAGCCCCATCCCTCCGTCACGGATGAAAGTAAAAACTACCAAGACATCTTGTGCTTGGGGAGGAAAGGGGTCAAACTCTCAGAGGAGAAAGACCCAGAGCCCCTTCCTCACTAGGCTTTTATTGGGTTCCGATACACCGGAATACAAGTTTAACATGTCAAAGAAATCTGAGGGCTTAATCGGAGCCAGTGTTTGTCAGGAAGGGGGGTTGCCAGACTTTGGGAGACATGCTCATTTCCTCCTGGGACACTTGTCACCTCAGGAAGAGCACTCTTAGCAAAGCAGGTTTCACAGGACTTTAGAAATTCTTTCTTATGCCAATCACCCAAGGAGCCGTCCTGGCCAGGACAGGGCTGCACCGCTCACCCCCACAGTTTCAGGCTTTAAGCCGATTAGGAAGCAGGAGACATCTCCCAGGTGGAAATGAGGACTCGGGCTATGTCAGAATAGCCGGGGGGGGGGGGGGGGCGAGGGTCTATCACATCCTCTTTGCTGCAACCCCTCGAGTCCTTCCATGAGGCCTTCCAAGTGGTCGCGTCTGGCTTGGGTTGCCCCTCCCATGAGGAGTCTTACCCGTCATTGACTGCTAACCAAGCTATAGGGCCAAAGAGGCAGAAGCAGCACTCCTGCCAGGGAGATAAGCTTTGTCTCCTTAATAGGTCACATCCTTGTGACAGAACAGACCCAGATGAAGTGGGTCCCTTGGGCTCTTACACAGCCCACCATGGGGTGAGGGTTACAACTCCTGAAACCAGGCTGAACGGTCCACAACATCTCCCCCATTTTTAGATTATTTAAAATTAATTGTAATTGTTATGCCTGTGAAACTTACTATCTGCTAATTTCAAATGCAATCACAAGAAAACAATTTCCACATACATCATAAAGCACAAATAAGGATTAAAACAAGGAGGCACCCAAGGATTGCCATAACCCAAACTTGTAAATTCAATCCAATGAAAAATGTTGCAAATGCAAGGGAACAATAATGATAACAGGTCTTTAGTTCTTGGGAGAATTAGCACAGACTTCAGGAAGTTACTTTAAAGATATGCAGCAAGGGCAAGTCAGAAAACATTATTAGCATCAGTAAACAACCAGTGGTATTCAAAGTCCTGCAGCTGTTTAGCTGCAATTTAAAGTCCCTTTAAGAAAAAGTCCCTCTTAGGTGATGTTGAATATCCTCCAGGAATGCTGGCTGGAATTCCACTGGAGTGTGATGACACATAGCTTGGAGAAGTCTGGATCAGGAGGGTCCAATGGGTGGAGGTGGGTTGAGGCCAGGGAAGCCTTTTCTGTGATATGGCTTCATCTTCTTCGCCTGCAGTTCCAGAGATCTTTCTGCAGAGTAAATACAGACATACCCTCTTCCCCGAATTAATAATTCAACTGGGCCTTTCCATTTTCTTTCCCCTAAAGGGTCTTTATATAAGACCCAAAGAGTGTGGGGAAGGCAGGCCTATATTGCACAAGGTGCTTGCTATGGGTGACTACAGATTATCATTAAAATTCAAAAAATTTCTATGTATATATTGTTAGCATATTTAAATTCTGGAGGGTATCTCCTGACTCCACCCTTTTTAATAATGTTTTAAAAGTTTAGAGAGCTCTTTCAACAATGGCTTGGCCCTTAGAGTTATAAGAAATACCTGTTTTATGTCGAATTCCTCTACTTTTCTAAGAAAACCTGAGCCTTGCACAAAATATCCTGGGCTGTTATCAGTTTTATTTTGCTGAGGCCATCCTAAATGATTAAAGGCCTTAAGTCAATGAGCTCTGATATTGTTCCACTGACTCCCCAGAGAGGGGGAGGTCGAATATGCAACACCTGAGTAAGTGCCTGCTTGGAAAAACAGGCCTCCTGCTGTTACTTTCTTTCCAAACCACACATGAATGTAGTACTATCTTTTTCCTTTATTCCTTCTTACTTTTCTACCCTTTCCTTTCCTTTCCTTTTTTAAATTCCTTCCTTACTTTTCTCCTACTCAATCCTGTATTTTCCTTCACTTTCTTAATTCCTTCCTTACTGACCATCTACAGCTTACTTGAACTTTCTGCAAGATACATAATCCACACATTTTTGCAAGGCTGAGAAATACCCCCTATCCCAGGTATAGAAATGCAAACAAAAATAAAAAAATCTCCTGTTTGAAATTAAGCATGCTGGCAGCTTCTTAAAAACTCAGAAGTTGCTGTTCCTATATCAGAGATGACCTGGCTGAAGATTCCTTCTCCAGACTGCTGCGCGCCCACCGGCCTTCCCAGGTGCGGCGAGGCACTACTAGGCCGAAAAACTGAGCCAGCCCAGGGGCGGGAGCCCGAGGTCCGGGACCCCACGGTCCAGAACCGTGCCTACCGCCCGGCACCAGCAACGCAGGGAGAGAGAGAAAAGCTGGGGAGAAAAATAGACTCCAACCCAGCCGGGATCCGCGCCTCGTAGCGCAGCGCAGGTCCCGGGCGCTTGGTCGCCGGGCGCCCGGTCACCACGCGAACAGGCTTCCCAGGTGCGGCTGCGATGCCGGCCCTAATCTGGGCAAATCGCGGGAAGCTGCGGCCCACATCAAGAGTCGCCGGTCCGCGCTACGGGAGACGCGGATTGCGCTTTGCGGCCTGCGGGCCTGCGGGCTCAAGCTGCTAGCTACAGCCGCGGTGGGGGAAGGGCGTAGCTAGTAGCATCTTTCCTCCATAACTCCAAAATGTAAAGATCCCTTATGGGGGAGACAGCAGCCCTGTAACTGCTGAACCTAAAACATTGCTCTCTGTCTAAGAAGAGCTCGTTCCTTAATGAACAAAAGAATTTCTTTCTAAAATTTCTCCCGCCGCGTGCGGGGCTTACAAAACCAGTTTCAGTGACCCCGCCCCCAGCCCGCCACTGGGACCTGCCGGCGCCGGGGAGGGGGATGGAGTAAAGAGTGCGGTGAAGCCCTGCTTCACACCCAAACAAAAGAATTATTTCCTTAACTTCCTTAGTGCAGGGGAGAGAAATGAGAAGAAAACCACTCAAGAGGTGGCAAGAGTACCTTTCCTCTGATCTGTAACACGTCTGGGGGCCTTACCGAAAGGTGCCCCTGGTCCCTATGGGGATGAAGCGCTAATTTCCATACCACTTAGACGTGCTGTCCGATGACGATGGCTCGTAGCCTCTGGTCAGGCAGGTTTCAGGTCCCTGTCCCGGGCGCCAGATGATGGGGACCCTGGCCTGGGCGCCAGATGTGGGGGGGCTCCGTCCGCAGAGCCCCATCCCTCCGTCACGGATGAAAGTAAAAACTACCAGGGGTCAAACTCTCAGAGGAGAAAGACCCAGAGCCCCTTCCTCACTAGGCTTTTATTGGGTTCCGATACACCGGAATACAAGTTTAACATGTCAAAGAAATCTGAGGGCTTAATCGGAGCCAGTGTTTGTCAGGAAGGGGGGTTGCCAGACTTTGGGAGACATGCTCATTTCCTCCTGGGACACTTGTCACCTCAGGAAGAGCACTCTTAGCAAAGCAGGTTTCACAGGACTTTAGAAATTCTTTCTTATGCCAATCACCCAAGGAGCCGTCCTGGCCAGGACAGGGCTGCACCGCTCACCCCCACAGTTTCAGGCTTTAAGCCGATTAGGAAGCAGGAGACATCTCCCAGGTGGAAATGAGGACTCGGGCTATGTCAGAATAGCCGGGGGGGGGGGCGAGGGTCTATCACATCCTCTTTGCTGCAACCCCTCGAGTCCTTCCATGAGGCCTTCCAAGTGGTCGCGTCTGGCTTGGGTTGCCCCTCCCATGAGGAGTCTTACCCGTCATTGACTGCCAACCAAGCTATAGGGCCAAAGAGGCAGAAGCAGCACTCCTGCCAGGGAGATAAGCTTTGTCTCCTTAATAGGTCACATCCTTGTGACAGAACAGACCCAGATGAAGTGGGTCCCTTGGGCTCTTACACAGCCCACCATGGGGTGAGGGTTACAACTCCTGAAACCAGGCTGAACGGTCCACAACAGGAAGCAGCTCTGTGACCCACTGGAGGTGGCCCTGGGTCCTGAGAGGGCTCCGCAATCGACTGGAGGCGGCCCTGCGACCTGAGGCGGCTCTGCGACCGGGTCGGAAGCGGCCCTGGGGCCAGAGGTGACCCTGCAACTAGAGAAGGGGACTCTGTGGAAGACCCGGAGCTCACATCTGTGATCCTGGGGTGAGTGCATACAACTCGGGAAACTTGCGGAGCCCATGTCCGTAGTCTCGGGTGGGCGCTTGCGCCCTGTAGGAGACCCGGAGCTCACAGCAATAGGCTTGGGGAGGGATGGATCTGTAAGAGATTCCAGCTGAAACCCATAAACTCGGGAAGGCGCGCCCTCTGCAGGAGGCTCAGAAATCACACCCAAGACCTTGCATGGAGAGTGCGCCATTAGCCCTGGGGACAGTGCGCGGCTGGCACTGAGGACAGTAGCCGAAAGCTGACTGAGTGAGGAAAAGGGAGAAAAGCAGTACGAGTCGCCTCGAAGCCTGCTACAGCCAGCAAGTCCAGAAAATCCAGTTTGGCCTGTTTAAAAATAGCAAGAGTTTTTTTTTTTTTTTTTGGGTGTTTTGTTTGTTTTTTTGTTTTGGTTGGTTTTTCGTTTTTGTGGGGTTCTTTTTGTTTTGTTTTGATTATATATTTTTTATTTTTTTATTACGTCTCCCTTTTTTATCCCTCAATTCCTTTTGCTTCTCTTTACTTCTTTCTGGCTTTATTCCTTCTTCCTTTCTTTCCAATTCTATCTCTCCTTCCTTCCTCTTTTTTTTCTCTTCTTTTTTTACTTTATTCTTTTCTCTTTTTAAATACCCATGAGTGAGGCCAAAAAAAATCCTAGAACTGGGAAAAAACCAGAGTTGGACCAAAAAAGGGGGTATTCCAACAGCTGAGACAGTGGAAGCTGTGAACACCAGGATACCTGAAGGAGACTACACTACTGAATCTCACAGGTATTCCACCACAGAAGTTCACACCATAAACCCAGGTAGCCAGAACAGATCAATTTAAGAAGCTGAGGTTTACAAGAAGAGTCTCACAAACAATGAGAAGACAAAGAAACAATCCCCAAATGAAAGAAAAGGAGGAAGCCCCAGAAAGAAGCCTAAATGAAACAGAGGCAACTCAACTATCAGATAAGGAGTTCAAAGAAATGGTTGTCAGGAAGCTCCATGAGCTCTCAATGAGCTACCACAAACTACAGGGAAGCTACGATGAACTCACTGCAAACTATATTAACATGAAAAAGGAAATAGAAACTATCAACAAAGGCCAAGAGGAAATAAAGAATACAATTTCTGAGCTGAAGAACACAGTAGAAGGAATGAAAAGCAGAATCCATGAAGCAGAGGATTGAATCAGTGAGTTGGAGGACAAAGTAGAAAAAAGCAGGCAGAAAGAGCAAGATAAGGAAAAGAAGCTTAGAAAGAATGAAGAAGGTTTAAGAGAAATGCAAGACAACATGAAATGGAATAATATCCATATAATAGGAATACCAGAAGGAGAAGAAGAAGAGCAAGGGATAGAAAACCTATTTGAAAAAGTAATGATGGAAAACTTCCCTAATTTGATGAGAGAAAAAGTCACACAAATCCAGGAAACACAGAGAGTCCCAATCAAGAGGAACCCAAACAGGCCCACTTCAAGACACATCATCATTAAAATGGCAAACTTCCAAGACAAAGAGAGAATCTTAAAGGCAGCAAGAGAGAAAAAGGAAGTAACATACAAGGGAGCCCCGATAAGGTTAGCAGCTGACTTCTCAGTGGAAACATTCCAAGCCAGAAGAGAATGGCAAGAAATATTCCAAGTAATGAGAACCAAAGGCCTACGACCAAGACTACTTTATCCAGCAGGGCTTTCCATCAAGATAGAAGGCCAAATAAGGAGCTTCCCAGACAAAAGAAGTCTAAAAGAATACACCTCTACCAAACCAGTGCTGCAAGAAATACTAAAGGGACTGCTTTAAGGAAAGAAAGGAAAAGAGAGAGAGAGGAACACAGGTACGAAAATGGCAATGAATCAGTACCTATCAATAGTAACCTTAAATGTAAATGGATTAAATGCTCTAATCAAAAGACATAGAATAGCTGAATGGATAAGAAAGCATGACCCACATATATGCTGCCTACAAGAAACCCACCTCAGGACAAAAGACCTACAGAGACTCAAAGTGAAAGGATGGAAACAAAATTTCCAAGCAAATGGACAGGAAAAAAAGGCCGGGGTAGCAATACTCATATCAGACAAAATAGACTTCAAAAGAAGAGCTATAAAGAGAGACCCAGAAGGTCACTTCATAATACTTAAGGGAAGAATCCACCAAGAAGACATAAACATTGTAAATATATATGCAACCAACATAGGAGCACCTAAATACATCAAGAAAATCTTAAAGGACTTCAAGAAAGATATTGACAGCAACACAATTATGGTAGGGGATTTTCACACCCCACTGTAAAAAATGGACAGATCTTCCAAACAAAATATCAACAAAGATATTGTGGCATTGAACAGTACTCTAGACGAATTGGACTTAGCTGATATATATAGAGCCCTTTATCCCAAAGAAACTAAATACACATTCTTTTCAAATGCGCATGGAACATTTTCAAAGATAGACCACATGATAGGACACAAAACAAGCCTCAACAAATTCAAGAAAATTGAAATCATACCAAGCATTTTCTCTGACCACAAGGGACTAAAACTAGAAACTGACTTGATGAGGAAAATTCCCAAATCATCAAAATCATGGAGATTGAATAGCATGCTATTAAACAATGAATGGGTAAAGAATGAAATTAGGGAGGAAATCAAAAAGTTCCTGGAAACAAATGAAAATGAACTCACAACAACCCAAAACTTATGGGACACAATGAAGGCAGTCCTCAGAGGGAAGTTCATAGCAATACAGGCATACCTAAAGAAGACAGAAACATTTCTAACAAACGACTTAACCCTACACCTACAAGAACTTGAGGAACAACAACAAAGACAGCCCAGGGCAAGTAGAAGGAAGGAAATAAACAAGATCAGAGCAGAATTAAATGACATAGAGACTAAAAGCAGAATCCTAAGGATCAATGAATCCAGAAGCTGGTTCTTTGAAAAGATCAACAAAATCGACAAGCCTTTAAGCAGGCTCATCAAGAAAAAAAGAGAGAGGACTCAAACACAATCAGAAATGAAAAAGGAGAGATTACGACTGACACCACAGAAATACAAAGGATTGTAAGAAATTACTATGAAGAACTGTTTCCCAAGAAATTTGAAAACCTAGGTGAAATGGACAGGTTTCTAGAAAAATATAATCTCCCAAAACTCAAAGAAAAAGAAACAGAAAGCCTGAACAGACAAATAACAGCTGATGAAATTGAAGCAGTAATAAAAAAACTCCAGACACACAAAAGCCCAGGACCAGATGGTTTCACAGGAGAATTCTACAAAACATTTAAAGAAGAGCTAACCCCTATCCTTCACAGACTATTCCAAAAAATCCAAAATGATGGAAGACTCCCAAACTCTTTTCATGAAGCCAGCATCATCCTAATCCCAAAACCAGATAAAGACACAACAAAGAAAGAAAACTTCAGGCCAATATCACTGATGAACATAGACGCTAAAATCCTCAACAAAATATTGGCAAACCGCATCCAACAATACATTAAAAAGATCATACACCATGACCAAGTGGGATTTCGCAAATCAGTAAATGTAATACATCACATAAACAAAAGCAAAGACAAAAATCACATGATCATATCAATAGATGCGGAAAAAGCATTTGATAAGGTACAGCACCCATTTATGATAGAAACACTCAGCAAAGTGGGAATAGAGGGAGCATTCCTCAACATAATAAAGGCCATATATAAGAGACCTACAGCCAACATCATACTCAATGGGCAAAAACTGAAATCTTTCCCACTAAGAGCAGGAACAAGACAAGGCTGTCCACTTTCACCACTTCTATTCAATATAGTATTGGAAGTCTTAGCCACAGCAATTAGACAAGAAAAGGAAATAAAAGGCATCCAACTTGGAAAGGAGGAAACAAAACTATCATTGCAGATGACATGATAGTGTACATAGAAAATCCTATAGACTCGGCCAGAAAGCTGCTCGATGTAATAAATGAATTTGGCCAAACAGCCGGATACAAAGTCAATATCCAAAAATCAAAGGCACTTTTGTATACCAACAGTGAAACAGCAGAAGCAGAAATCAAGAAAAAAATCCCATTTGATATAGCAAAAAGAAAAATAAAATACCTAGGAATAAAACTAACTAAGGAGGTAAAAGACCTGTATGCAGAAAACTACACAACACTGAAGAAAGAAATCAAGGAAGACACAAACAAATGGAAACACATACCGTGTTCATGGATTGGAAGAATTAATATCATCAAAATGTCCATACTTCCCAAAGCAATTTACAGATTCAATGCAATACCTATTAAAGTTCCAATGGCATATTTCACAGACATAGAACAAACACTTCAGAAATTTATATGGAATCATAAATGACCCCGGATAGTGGCAGCAATTTTGAGAAAGAAGAGCAAAGTAGGAGGGATCACAATACCTGATACCAAACTGTATTCCAAAGCCACTGTAATCAAAACAGCCTGGTACTGGCACAAGATTAGACACGTGGACCAGTGGAATAGAACAGAGAGCCCAGAAATAAACCCAAGTCTCTACAGTCAATTAATATTCAACAAAGGGGGCAGCAACATAAAATGGAGCAAAAATAGCCTCTTCAAGAAGTGGTGCTGGGAGAACTGGACAGCTACGTGCAAAAAAATGAAACTCGAGCACCAACTTACACCATACACAAAAATAAATTCAAGGTGGATAAAAGATTTAAATATAAGCCATGACACCATTAAAATCCTAGAGGATAACATAGGCAGGAAAATCTCAGATATTTCACGCAGCAACATTTTTACTGATATGTCCCCTAGAGCAAGGGGCATAAAGGAAAGAATAAACCAATGGGATCTCATCAAAATAAAAAGCTTCTGCACAGCTAAAGAAAACAGTATTAAAATAAAAAGAGAACCAACTGTACGGGAAAACATATTTGACAATGATACCTCAGACAAGGGATTAATCTCCAAAATATATATAGAACTTATAAGACTCTACTCTAAGAAGACAAGCAACCTGATTAAAAAATGGGGAAAGGATTTGAACAGAAACTTCTCCAAGGAGAACATACAGAGGATCCAGAGTCACATGAAAAGATGCTCGATATCTCTAGCTATCAGAGAGATGCAAATTAAAACTACAATGAGATACCACTTGACACCACTCAGAATGGCCTTCATGAACAAAGCAACAAACAGCAAGTGTTGGAGAGGTTGTGGAGAAAAGGGGACCCTAGTGCACTGCTGGTGGGAGTGCAGACTGGTACAACCACTATGGAAAACAGTATGGAATTTTCTAAGAAAACTAAAAATAGACATACTTTTTGACCCAGCAATTCCACTGCTTGGATTATATCCTAAGAACCCTGAAACACCAATCCAAAAGAACCTATGCACCCCTATGTTCATAGCAGCACAATTTACAATAGCCAAGTGCTGGAAGCAACCTAGGTGCCCATCAGTTAATGAATGGATCAATAAACGGTGGTACATTTACACAATGGAATTCTATGCAGCAGAAAGAAAGGAGCTCCTACGCTTTGCGACAGCATGGATGGAATTGGCGAGCATCATGCTAAGCGAAATAAGCCAGGCAGTGAAAGACAAATACCATATGATCTCACCTTTAACAGGAAGCTAATCAACAAAACAAACAAACAAACAAGCATAATATAAACAAAGACACTGAAATTGAGAACAGTCTGACAGTGACCAGAGGGGGAGAGGAGGGAATTTCAGCGGAAAAGGGGAAAGGTTTAGAGCAACAAGTATAAAGGACTCATGGACAAAAACTATGGGGGGTGGAAATGGGAGGAAGGTGGGGAGGGCTGGGGTGGTGGGCTGGGGGCGGGGTAAAAGACAGAAAACTGTACAATATCAACAATTAAAAAATACTGATTAAAAATGAAATAAAATAAAATAAAATCATAAAAAAATAAGAGAGGTGAAAGCAAACATTCCTGTCTTGTTCCTGATCTTAAAGGGAACACTTGTAGTTTTTGCCAATTGAATATGATGCTGACAGTGGATTTGTCATTATGGCCTTTATTATTTTTAGGCATATTTCCTTTATCCACACTTTCCTGAGAGTTTTTATTACAAATAGATGCTGAATTTTATCAATTGCTTTTTCTACATCTATTGAAATGATCATGTGGTTTTTATTTTTCATTTTGTTTATGTGATGTATATCACATTTATTGATTTGCAAATGTCGTACAAACCTTGAATTCCCAGAATAAATCTCACTTGATTATGGTGTAAAAAAAAAAAAAAACTTTCTTTGCTGCCTAAAAATATGATTCCCTCTTTGTTCTAAATGAAGCATTTCCCCCTACTGTAAATATTGTGTAACCACTGAGGGGTATGGAAGGAACTATATCAATCTCATCCATTATATATTATATGTGATCTATAGGTATGTTATATATATACATAAATGACCAAATGATGAGTAACTAGAGAGCTTCAATTCCTGTCAGTTCTGTGACTCAGAGTCATAAGTGTTGCACAAACACACATGTTCTTTCAATCTCTTTTGCTTACCTACAAGGGAGTAAAAATAAAGTCACTTTTTAAACACAGTAACTTGAAATAAACTTCAGTAGGAAGAATCATGATGCCTTCTTCAAATATTAGAACAAAGATCTAGGATGACAGGTGGTGAATTATGATATTTCCTTCAGTTCTGTTCACTATGATTATTGTTATTAATTAGTTATCAATGCATACATCATCCTAGAAGCAAATGGTGTAATAATGATGCATTTATTACCAATGAGATTACATGGTGGGAAGTTGTTCTGAGTTCTGATTTTCTCCTCACAGGTCTGTAGTCAGCTGTGTCTCTTTACTGTGTCCCTAAGTTTCATCCACGATGCTGTATGTGGCTGTAGTGCTCTTCTCTGCTGAACTAATTCATGTCAGTTTATTCCCTTTATACGTGCAAGAGAGTCATTAATTTATGGGAAAATGGATTTGTTAAATGATAATTGCTTTATTTTAATTCCTATATTCACATATAACATTTGCTTTTTTCTTGGTTAGAAGAGATTCTTCCAGCACTTCTGGGGGTGACTCAGCTACCTGTGCTCTAGATGTGACCATGAGCCATACTCTACTAGAAAATTTAATTCCCAACTAATTCATTGGAGCATAATTACATACAATGTACAGCACATACAACATGCTGAATTAAGTGAGCCATACAAAAATTAAGAATTTATACTATATGACCCCATTTGTATATACTTTGCAAAGGTGTACAAGGGTTAACTCATTTTTTATGCTATTATTAAAAATGTAATCGCCCTGAACTGGTTTCTTTATTTCTGATGGTAATATGAGATAATAAATTTTAATTTATTAGATAAATATTGTTCAGAATAAATGAAATGATTTGAAATACTCTGTTGAGTTCAAAGACAATGTTTGAGTTTAGGACTGGATGTGTGTACAATTGTGTGCACTTGTCTCTCAAATAAGCACATTCACACACATATATGTACATGCACACAGAATCACATATATTCCCATTTATCATGCTAAAGAAATCTTGAGAGAAAGTTGGAGGAAATAAAAATAAAAAGAAAAGACAGAAAACTGTACAAGATCAACAATTAAAATAAAAAAATAAAAATAAAAAGAATGAATGAGTGAACACAAAATGGAGAGAATGTAGAAATTTTGACACGAAGATTTAAAGGAGGACTATAATTTTAATAAGAAATTATTTTTCCTATCTTAGATCCTCAAAGGCTTCAAGTGTAAACTGCACATTTACACTTATGCACTGGGGAATTCTCTGTACCACCCAGTGGGCAGAATATCTCCACATGGACTCTAATTTTCATTTTCTATTTGAAGGCGAGATTTTACCACAAAATAGCTCTACATAAGCAATGCTTACTGAATGGATTGAGAGGCTTAATAGTCATGGGAATGCAAAGTACAGCATAAGAAATATAGCCAATAACATTTTAACAACTATATATGATGTCAGATGGTACTAGATTTATCAGAGTGATCACTTTTTGTGTTATATAAAAGTCTATTATGCTAAGTGAAATAAGCCAATCATATAAATATAAATACCATATGATTTCACTCATATGTGGAACCTAACAAATAACCTGAACTAACAAGCAAAACTGACAGAGACTCACAGATGGAGAACAAAGGACAGCTATTGGGGGGAGGTTAGATGGTGGAGAGATTGAGAAATAAAGAAAAAAGACTCATGGACATGAACAACAGAGTGGTGATTGTGGGCATAAGGAGGTACAAGGAGACTAAATGGTAATGAAAAAATATAATAAAGATTATATATTAAAAATAAATGTCTAAGCACTGTTGTACACCTGAAACTAATATAATATTGTATATCAAGTGTAACTGAAAAATAAATTTAAAAAATGAGCAGCTTAGCAAAATAAGCCAGGTGAAATAAGACAAATTACCATATGATCTCACCTTTAACAGAAACCTAATCAACAAAACAAACAAACAAGCAAAATATAATCAAAGACACTGAAATTGAGAACTGGCTGACAGTTACCAGAGGGGAGAGGGGAGGGAGTTTCAGGGGAAAAGGGGAAGGGTTTGCAGGAGCAAGTATAAAGGACACATGGACAAAAATAAGGTGTGTTAGAAATGGGAGGGAAGTAGGGAGGGCTGGAGTGGTGGGCTGGGATGGGGATAAAAGGCAGAAAACTGTACTTGAACAATAATTAAAATAAAATAAAATTAAAAAAAAAGAGCAGCTTAAAATTAGTTTCTGCAGCCCTGGCTGGTGTAGCTCAGTGGATTGAGCATGGGCTGTGAACCAAAGGGTCACGGCTCGATTCCCAGTCAGGGCATATGCCTGGGTTGCGGGTGGGTACCAGTGGGGGCCATGTGAGAGGCAACCACACATTGGTGTTTCTCTCTCTCTTTCTCCTTCCCTTCCCTGCTCTCTAAAAAGAAAGAAATAAAATATTTTAAAAAATTGGTTCCTGCAACAATTTTTTCTTTTTTCTTTTACTTTTCAATTACACTTGACATTCAATATTTAAATTTTTTAATTTAGGTTATTGGTTAGTAAAATTATATGGGTTTCAAGTATGCAATTCTATAGCACATCATCTGTATATTGCATGGCATGACCACCACCTAAATCAAATTAGTTTCAACTGTACAGCATAGCAGGTAGGCAATCATATACTTCACGAAGTGATCCCCCTGATATTTCTAGTACCCAACAGGCACTATTACCATATTGAAGCAATTCTGCCAACAATTTTTTCATTTTTAAGAATAACTTAAATTTTTTTAATATATTTTATTGATTATGCTATTACAGTTGTCCCATTTCTCCCCCATCATTCCCCTCCATCCTACACACCCTCTCCCACCCACATTCCCCCCCTTTAGTTCATGTCCATGTGTCATAAGTTCTTTAGCTTCTACATTTCCCACACTATTCTTGCCCTCCCCCTGTCTATTTTCTACCCACCATCTATGCTACTTTTTCTCTGTACCTTTTCCCCCTTCTCCTCCTCCCACTCCCCTGTTGCTAACCCTCCATGTGATCTCCATTTCTGTCATTCTGTTCCTGTTCTAGCTGTTTGCTTAGTTCACTTTTGTTTTAGGTGTGGTTCTTAATAGCTGTGAGTTTGCTGTCTTTTCACTGTCATATTTTTGATCTTTTTCTTAGATAAGTCCCTTTAACATTTCATATAATAAGGGCTTGGTGATGAGGGACTCCTTGAACTTGACCTTATCTGAGAAAAACTTTATCTTCCCTTCCATTCTAAATGACAGCTTTGCTGGACAGAGCAATTTTGGATGTAGCTCCCTGCCTTTCAAGACTTCAAATACTTCTTTCCAGCCCCTTCTTGCCTGGAAGGTCTCTTTTGAGAAATCAGCTGACAGTCTGATGGGAACTCCTTTGTAGGTGACTGTCCCCTTCTTCCTTGCTGCTTCTAGAATTCTCTCTTTCCTTTTAATCTTGGGTAATGTAATTACGATGTACCTTGGTGTGCTCCTCCGTGGGTCCAACTTCTTTGGGACTCTCTGAGCTTCCTGGACGTCCTGGTAGTCTATTTCCTTTGCCAGATGGGGGAAGTTCTCCTTGATTATTGGTTCAAATAAGTTTTCCACTTGTTGCTCTTCTTCGTCCCCTTCTGGTACCCCTATAAATCGGCTGTTGGGACGTTTAACGATGTCCTGGAGGTTCCTAAGGCTCGTCATTTTTTTGAATTCTTGTTTCTTCCTTGTGTTCTGTTTGGTTGTTAGTTTCTTCCTTCTGGTCCCCTCCATTGATCTGAGTCCCAGTTTTCCTCCCATCTCTATCGGTTCCCCATGCGTCTTCCTTCATTTCACGTATTGTAGCCTGCATTTTTTCATCTAATTTGTGAGCAAAATTAACCAATTCTGTGAGCATCCTGATGACCAGTGCTTTGAACTGTGCATCTGAAAGGGTGGCTATCTCTTCATGGCTTAGAGGAATTGGCTCTGGGGATTTCATTTGTTCTCCAGTTTGAGCCATTTTTGGTATTTTTTTGTTTTGTTTTGGTTTGGTTTTGGTCTTGTCGCAGCTGTTACAAGTGAGTAAGTGAGTAGTGAGGGGTGGAGCCTTAGGTGTTCCTCAGTGCGGGGCAGCTCAGTCGCTGAGTCGTGACACTGTATGTGGGGTTGGGGCCCGAGAGGGAACCATGGTGCCTGCTCCTCTCTCTCCTGGATTCCAGTCCCTTTTGCCGCTTCCCCTTTGCCTGGACCATCTGCGTGCGTGAATGTGGGACCACCTGATCAGCCAGCTGCCTTGTGCGGCCTCACTGGGTCTGCACCGTTGCCACCCCATGCCTGGGGTCTGCCAGCTGCAGCCTGTGGGTTTGGGGTCCGTCAGCTGCCTCCTGTGCACCTGGGAACTGCCAGCCACTGCTGACTGTGTTCCCAGGTTGGCATCTCCACTTTTTCCTGCCACGACTCCGCCCCTCTTACTGGTCTGAATGAATGGTTGTTGGACTTCCTTACAGTTCAATTTTCTATCAGTTCTGGTTGTTTTCTTGTTTCTGAATATTTGTTGTCCTTAATTTTGGTTGTGAGAGGAGGCACAGTGTGTCCACCTATGCCTCCATCTTGGCCAGAATTCCTCTCATCATCTGTTCATGTGTCTCTGGATCCTCTGTATGTCCTCCTTGGAGAAGTGTCTGTCCAAGGCCTTTGCCCATTTTTTTAAAATAACTTTCCCATTTTTAAAAAAGATTTTATTTATTTATTTATTTTTAGAGGAGAAGGGAAGGAGAGAGGGAGAGAAACATCAGTGTGTGGTTGCCTCTTGTATGTCCCGTGCCGGGAACTGGCCTGCAATCCAGGCATGTGCCCTGACTGGGAATTGAACTGCAATCCTTTGGTTCGCAGGCCCTCGCTCAATCCACTGAGCTACACCAGCCAGGCTTTGCCCATTTCTTAATTGGGTTGCTTGTCTTCTTAGAGTGGAGTCGTGTAAGTTCTTTGTATATTTTGGAGATTAAACCCTTGTCTGAGGTATCATTGGTAAATATGTTTTCCCACACAGTTGGTTCTCTTTTTATTTTAATACTGTTTTCTTTGGCCATGCAGAAGCTTTTTATTTTGATGAGATCCCATTTGTTTATTCTTTCCTTTATGTCCCTTGCTTTAGGGGACATATCAGTAAAAATGTTGCTGCATGGAATATCTGAGGTTTTCCTGCCTATGTTCTCCTCTAGGACTTTAATGATGTCATGGCTTATATTTAAATCTTTTATCCACCTTGAATTTATTTTTGTTTATGGTGTAAGTTGGTGCTCAAGTTTCATTTTCTTGCATGTATCTGTCCAGTTCTCCCAACACCACTTGTTGAAGAGGCTATTTTTACTCCATTTTATGTTACTGCCCCCTTTGTCAAATATTAATTGACTGTAGAGACTTGGGTTTATTTCTGGGCTCTCTGTTCTATTCCATTGGTCCACGTGCCTGTTTTTATGCCAGTACCAGGCTGTTTTGATTACAGTGGCCTTGTAATACATTTTGGTATCAGATATTGTGATCCCTCCTGCTTTGCTCTTCTTTCTCAAGATTGCTGCCGCTATTCTAAGTTGTTTATTGTTCCATATAAATTTTTGAAGTGTTTGTTCTATGTCTGTGAAATATGCCATTGGAACTTTAATGGGTATTGCATTGAATCTGTAAATTGCTTTGGGGAGTATGAACATTTTGATGATGCTAATTCTTTCGATCCATGAACACGGTATGTGTTTCCATTTGTTTGTGTCTTCCTTGATTTCTTTCTTCAGTGTTGTGTAGTTTTCTGCATACAGGTCTTTTACCTCCTTGGTTAGTTTTATTCCTAGGTATTTTATATTTCTTTTTGCTATATTGAATGGGATTTTTTTCCTGGCTTATGTTTCTGATATTTCATTGTTGGTGTACAAAAATGCCTTTGATTTCTGAAAATTGACTTTGTATCCTGCTGTTCTGCCAAATTCACTTATTAGGTTGAGTAGTTTTTCGTTGGAGTCTATAGGGTTTTCTGTGTACACTATCATGTCATCTGCAAACAATGACAGTTTTGCTTCCTCCTTTCCAATTTGGATGCTATTTATTTATTTATTTATTTATTTATTGTCTGATTGTTGTGACTAGGACTTCCAATACTATGTTGAATAGAAGTGGTGACAGGTGGTATACTTGTCTTGTTCTTCATCTTAGTGGGAAAGCTCCAAGTTTTTGCCCATTGAGTATGATGTTGGCTGTAGGTCTCTCATATATGGCATTTATTATGTTGAGGAATGCTCCCTGTATTCCCATTTTGCTGAGTGTTTTTTATCATAAATGGACGCTAAACTTTATCAAATGCTTTTTTTCTCATCTGTTGATATGATCATGTGTCTTTTGTTTGTTTATGTGATGTGTTACATTTATTGATTTGCAAATATTGTACCATTCTTGCATCCCTGGGATGAATCCCACTTGATCGTGGTGTATGATCTTGTTAATATATTGCTGGATGTGGATTGCTAATATTTTTTGAGGATTTTTAGCATCTATGTTCATCAGTGATATTGGTGTGAAGTTTTCTTTATTTGTTATATATTTATCTTGTTTGGGGATTAGAATGATGCTGGCTTCATAAAAAGAGTTTGGGAGTCTTACATCTTCTTGAATTTTGGAGTAATCTGTGAAGAATTGGAGTTAAATCTTCCTTAAATGCTTTGTAAAACGCTCCTGTGAAACTGTCTGGTCCAGGGCTTTTGTGTTTTTTGATTACTGCTTCAATTTCACGGGCTGTTATTGGTCTGTTGAGGCCTTCTGCTTCATCCTGATTGAGCTTTAGAAGATTATATTTTTCTAGAATTTTTTCCATTTAACCTAGGTTTTCAAATTTCTTGGCATATAGTTCTTCATAGTAATTTCTTACAATCCTTTGTGTTTCTGTGGAATCAGTTGTAATCTCTCCTCTTTCATCTCTGATTGTTTTTATTTGGGTCCTCTCTTTTTTTCTCGATGAGCCTCCTTAAAGGCTTGTCAATTTTGTTTATCTTTTCAAAGAACCAGCTCCTGGATTCATTGATCCTTAGAATAGTGCTTTTAGTCTCTATGTCATTTAATTCTGCTCTGATCTTGTTTATTTCCTTCCTTCTACTTGCTCTGGGCTATCTTTGTTGTTGTTCCTCGAGTTCTTGAAGTAGGGTTAGGTTATTCATTTGAAACGTTTCTTTTTTAGATAGGCCTGTATTGCTATGAACTTCCCTCTCAAGACTGCCTTCACTGTGTCCCATAAGTTTTGGATTGTTGTGAGTTCATTTTCATTTTTTTTCAGAAACTTTTTTTTTAAGATTTTTATTTATTTATCTTTAGAGGGGAAGTGTAGGAGAGAGGAAGAGGGAGAGAAATATCAATGTATGGTTGCCTCTTGTGTGTCCCATGCTGGGAACTGGCCTGCAACCCAGGCATGTGCCCTGACTGGGAATCAAACCGCGATCCTTTGGTTCGCAGGCCTGCGCTCAATCCACTGAGCTACACCAGCCAGGGCAGAAACTTTTTTTTAATTGAAGATATAACTAATTCAATTTTCTTTTTTAAAAATTTTTAATTGTTGTTCTTGTACAGTTTTCTGTCTTTTACTCCCATCCCGGCCCACCGCCCCAGGCTTCCCCACCTCCCTCCCATTTCCACCCCCCCTAGTTTTTGTCCATGTGTCTTTTATATTTGTTGCTCTAAACCCTTCCCCTTTTCCCCTGAAATTCCCTCCCCTCTCCCCTCTGGTCACTGTCAGCCTGTTCTCAATTTCAGTGTCTTTGGTTATATTTTGCTTGTTTGTTTGTTTTGTTGATTAGGTTCCTGTTAAAGGTGAGATCTTATGGTATTTGTCTTTCACCACCTGGCTTATTTCACTTAGCATAATGCTTTCCAGTTCCATCCATGCTGTCACAAAGGGTAGGATTTGTAGTACTTTGTTGAATAAGAGTGGTGAAAGCAGACCCCCTTGTCTTGATCTTGATCTTAAGGGAAATGTTGTAGTTTCTGTCCATTGAGTATGATACTGGTAGTTGGTTTTTCATATATGACCTTTTTCATCTTTGGATATGCTCCCTCTATTCCCACTTTGCTGACTGTTTGTATCATAAATTGGTGCTGGATAATATCAAATACTTTTTCTGCATCTATTGACATGATTATGTGATTTTTGTCTTTCACTTTGTTTATGTGATGTATCATGTCCAAATTTAAAATTTTTAGATTTCCAGCCAAGATGGAAGTGTAGATAGATACACAGTGCCTCCTTGCACAAACAGAAGAAGGACAACAACAAATTTAAAAACAAAAATAACTAGAACTTTCAGAAAATTGAATTGTATGGAAGCCAAACAACCAAGGAGTTAAAGAAAAAAATATTCATCCAGACCAGTAGGATGGTGGAGTTGCGCAGCCAGGGTGAAGAGGTCTCACAGCAAGGAGGTGGCTGGAGCACTGGGGACAGGCGCGGCAGCAGGTGGTGGAGCAGGCAGTCCCACATCTGTATGCGGATAAACCCAGAGGAACAACTAGACCACACAACTCAGGGTTCTAGTGCAGGGAAAAAAAGCCTCCAAACCTCTGACTGAAAAATCTTGATTTTTGGGGGGTTGTGGCAGCAGGAGAATCTCCCAGCCTCACAGGAGAGTTTGTTGGAGAGACCCGGAGTTCTAGAACATACACAAAACCACCCACTTGGGAATCAGCAGCAGAAGGGCCCAATTTGTTTGTAGATAGCAGAGGAAGAGACTGAAAGACGGCCGAGAGCTGAGCAAGCGGCACTGTTCCCTCTCAGACCCCTCACCCACACACAGTGCCACAACACAACATGGCTTGCCCCACTCTGGCAGATACCTAAGGCTCTGCCCCTAACTATGTAAAAGGTGCACTGAGACAAAATATATGACCCAAATGAAAGAAAAGATCAAAGATCCAGAAAAAATACAACTAAGCAACAAAGAGATAACCAATCTATCAGATGCAGAGTTCAGAACACTGGTAAGCAGGATGCTCACAGATTTGGTTGACTTTGGTCACAAAATAAAGGAAAAAGTGAAGGCTATGAAAAGTGAAATAAAGGAAAATGCACAGGGAACCAACAGTGATGGATGGGAAGGAAACTGGGACTCAAGTCAATGGTTTGGAACAAGAGGAAGAAATAAACATTCAACCAGAACAGAATAAAGAAACACAAGAATTCAAAAAAATGAGGAGAGGCTTAGGAAAACTAGGACAACTTTAAACATTCCAAAATCCAAATCATAGAGGTACCAGAAGGGGAAGAGGAAGAGCAACAAATTGAAAACTTATTTGAAAACATAATGAAGGAGAACTTCCCCAATCTGACAAAGGAAATAGTTTCAAGAAGTCCACAATGCTCAGAGAGTCCCAAAGAAGTTGGACCCAAGGAAGCACACACCAAGACACATCATAATTACATTACCCAAGATTAAAGATTAGGAGAGAATCTTAAAAGCAGCAAGAGAAAAGGAGACAGTTACCTACAAAGGAGTTCTCATAAGACTACCAGCTGATTTCTCAAAAGAAACCTTACAGGCAAGAAGGGGCTGGAAAGAAGTATTCCAAGTCATGAAAGGCAAGGACCTACATCCAAGATGGCTCTGTCCAGCAAAGCTATCATTTAGAATGGAAGGGCAGATAAAGTGCTTCCCAGATAAGGTTAAGTTCATGGAGTTCATCATCACCAAGCTCTTATTATATGAAATGTTAAAGGGACTTATCTAAGCAAAAGAAGATGATAAAAAATACTCACAGTAAAATGATGACAAACTCACACCTATCAACAAATGAACCTAAAAGAAGGGAAAAAATGAAGTAAGCAAACAACTAGAACAGAAACAGAATCACAAAAATGGAGATCACATGGAGAGTTATCAGTGGGGAGATGAAGGGGAAGAATGGGGGGAAGGTACAGAGAATAAGAAGCATATTGTAGGTAGAAAATAAACAGGGGGTGCGGGGGACCCTGTCCTGGGTGCCAGATGTGGGGGGGCTCCGCCCGCAGAGCCCCATCCCTCCGTCACGGATGAAAGTACAAACTACCAAGACATCTTCTGCTTGGGGAGGAAAGGGGTCAAACTCTCAGAGGAGAATGACCCAGAGCCCCTTCCTCACTAGGCTTTTATTGGGTTCCAATACACCGGAATACAAGTTTAACATGTCAAAGAAATCTGAGGGCTTAATCTGAGCCAGTGTTTGTCAGGAAAGGGGGTTGTCAGACTTTGGGAGACATACTCATTTCCTCCTGGGACACTTGTCACCTCAGGAAGAGCACTCTTAGCAAAGCAGGTTTCACAGGACTTTAGGAATTCTTTCTTATGCCAATCACCCAAGGAGCCGTCCTGGCCAGGACAGGGCTGCACCGCTCACCCCCACCGTTTCAGGCTTTAAGCAATTAGGAAGCAGGAGACATCTCCCAGATGGAAATGAGGACTTGGGCTATGTCAGAATAGCCTGGGGGCGAGGGTCCATCACATCCTCTTTGCTACAACCCCAGAGTCCTTCCATGAGGCCTCCCAAGTGGTCGCATCTGGCTTAGGTTGCCCCTCCCATGAGGAGTCTTACCTGTCATTGACTGCCAACCAAGCTATGGGGCCAGAGATGGGTAAGGCAGAAGCGGTGCCCCTGCCAGGGAAATAAGCTTTGTCTCCTTAATAGGTCACATCCCTGTGACAGAACAGACCCAGATGAAGTGGGTCCCTTGGGCTCTTACACAGCGCACCATGGGGTGAGGGTTACAACTCCTGAAACCAGGCTGAACGGTCCGCAACAAGGGGGACGTTAAGAATAGTATAGGAAGTGGAGAAGCCAAAGAACTTACACGTATGACTCATAGACATGAACTAAAGTGGGAGAATGCTTCTGGGAAGGGGATTCAAGGGTGGAGAGGAAGAAAGGGGGGGAAATGGGACAACTGTAATAACATAATGAAATATATTTAAAAGAAAAAAACAAAAATTTGAAGAGATATGTAAAAGTTTCTATTCAGCTTCCAGGTGTCCATTGCCTTCAGCTCAAAATTATCTACATACACAAATGTGGTTATTCATTCTGAATCCTTACATTAGTGACCAAGATTCATTTTTAGCATGTATCTATCTAATTGTCCTATTATCATTTATTGGAGATGCTATCCTTTCCCCTTTTGTATATTGTTGGCTCCTTTCTCCAAAATTAATGACCTTATTGTGTGGGTTTATTTCTGAGTTCTCTATTCTGTTTCATTGACCTCTGAGTCTGTTTTTATGACAGTACCATACTGCTTTAATTACTATAGCTTTATACTATAATTTGAAATTTGTGAGTGTGATGCTTCTAGCTTTGTTTTGCTTTCTCAAGATTGCTTTGGCTATTCAGGGTCTTTTGTGGTCCCATACAAATTTAAGTTTGTTTGTTCTATTTCCATGAACAATGCCACCAGAATTTTGATAGAGATTGCATTGAACCAGCAGATTGTTTTGAGTATTTAAAAAAAATTCAACCTAGCAAATTTGAAGGTCTACTCAGTTTTAGTAAGTAATTCATCAATCAGCCAGCATCTCATCTACCAACTAAGAGGGGATGTAAGGGGCTGTACGAAATGGAAGCTTTATACAGAAAGAAGAGTGATGAAAGGGAGCCATTAACAACAGAAAGAAAGGATTCCTTAGGGACTCTGACATCTTTTCTGTGGGGACGAGAACAAGAGGGTGTTTTAAATATTGTGTTCCTTAGGCCTTATAGCTCTTTTCTTTTTTACCTATTTTTATATTTGAAGAGTTTTTATCAGGCAGGTTACTTTTTCATTCCACAGGGATGGAGAGGGCCCATGTGACAGATTACCTTACTGGTGCTTGACCAGAAAATTCCAGCCTGGTTGATTAAAGTCAGTTCACATGAGATGGTGAAACAGCCATTAGATCGAGTATCAAATCTCAGTTTGGTATCACGGGTTTTTAGCACAAGCGATACCATTTTGAGCCTGGGGTATGGACATTTTAACAATATTAATTCTTCCGAAGAGTGAGCACAGTATATTTTCCCATTTACTTTTGTCTTCTGTAACATTTAGCAGTATCTTACAGTTTTCAATGTACAGGTTTTTTACTTCCTTTGTTATGTTCATTCCCAGTTTTATTTTTCTGATGCAATTGTAAATGGCATTGTTTTCTCAGTTTCTCTCTCTGAGAGTTTGTAATGACAAAATGTTATGTAAATGACAGATTTATGTAAACTGATTTTGTACCCCACAACAGTACTGAATTCACTTATTCTAGCAAAGTTTCACATTTTAAATAATTTCTTGGAGTTAATGGCTGAAATGAATTGAACATACTTAAAATGCAAAATTTGTTGAATTTGAGGAGGAAATTATGGATTCAAATACATTTTTTCTTGAATGAATCCTTTTCGGTGACAAAACTCCAGTCAATACTATTTTTCAGTTCATAATAACACTTTGAAGTTGGAGAAGGACTGGTCTCAACTAGGTTATAGCACTTTCTAAATTTGACATAATTATCTGTGTTGGGTACTGTAGGTACTTAGCAGCCTCCTTTCAGACATTGCCCCAGAGCTGGGGGCCGGGAAATCAGCCCTGGCTGCGAACCACTGCAGTGTGCGAGAACTGGGAGCAGCCTGACCTTCCTATCATCCCCGATTCCTTATTCTGATTATAACTTTGGGCAGATCACTGAACTCCTTCCAGCTCCATTTCAGCAATGGGCAATGGAGTTCATAATTGTTCCACCTCACAGAAGAAATGTTTATAGAAATTAAGTTAAGCAACGCTAATAATAAGGTGCTAAAGTCAGATTATATAGCATAAAATTATAGAAATTGATCTCCTAGTTAACAAAGGTTTTCTAGTGAGGGACTAAATGACAGCCCTTCTGATCTCAGTATGAAATTTCTCATTGATTTGGCAAATGAAGCCAAGGAGTGAAGTGTCCAAACCTCTACATCAAAGTGACACAGTTGTCTCCCTTGTTGGAGAGAAATAGCAATTGCCTGGAGGTATCACGGGTTGTGCTCCATCACAAGTCCATGAATTAAAGTCCAAGGGTCCTAGTCAGGGCAGCGTTCTGTGTCTTAGACTTTGGAGAAACTTCAACTCAAAGTGCTGGGAGGTGACAAGGATTCCCTTGACTTCAAACCTGGTCCCGGAGAAACAGAGAACCAGCGGGCAAATTTCCACTCAGTCCAGAAAAGTGTCCCAAAGGGAAATGAGGTGCTCAGAGGAGGGAGTAACAGGGGTACAGTGTCTAATGAGCAGATGAAGGGAGAAGTAAATATCTCCTCTGCAGTAGACTCTCAACGTGGGCACCTTAGGACGGACAGACAGAACATACTTGTTTGTTTGGGAGTCCTAACTCGGGTCCAGAGACCAATGTTTGACTCCTTCCTGCTCTTTTGTCTGAGGACAGAGCTTCGGTCTCCAACATTAGCCATCCAGGGAGGGATTCGTACGACTACAAGGAGCCCTTCCTTTCAGAGACCCTGTCCACGTGAGTCTCAGAGTGCAGCAGATGGTGAGGAGAAGATCCAAAGAGAATGGATCCTAGAATTTCTACCAGCGGTAACCTGAGAAACTAACCAGGCTAGCTCCCAGTGAGAGATTACCATATGTGCTTGCTAGGTAGACTAATGAATATATAATAGTTTCACATATTAAATTAGAGTATTGTTTTCCTAGATACCTTGCTACTTGGCATAGAATTCCTATATATATGTCTGGATGATTTAGGGAAATGTGTGAAAATTTATTAATTTTGTGTGGTCATTCTGTCATATTGTGTCTCCTCCACTTATTTTTAAAGTAAAAATTCTCCATCTTCTTTAACCTTGGCAAAGAAATTCTTTTACATTCAATTAATACTCAGTTGATATGATTAAATTATTGTATTTTATAGCTTTGTCTTTTGGAATTATTTGTACAATTTCATTCCATTTTATTAATACCATTATGAGAATCTTTCCATTTTTTATACTATGAATACTCCATACTTTAACATTTTTTCTATGGAAGAGCACATATTTACAATACCACCTGAGTGAACAAAATCCGTGAATGTCCTGCTCATTTGATCTCACATTATACAAAGGAGGCCCTGTACCGTGAAGGGTAAGAGTGCTGTGACATCATGTCCTCAGGGAGAAATATGTGAAGAAAAGAGATCAATAACTGTCGCATAAGCAGGATATATAAAATTTGTTCATGGTGGACTTTCCATGTTGGCAAGGTACAGAACCAGGACTAGTGTGCACCTATCACATGTGTCACAAAAGCGATCAAAACTCAAAGCCAAGAAGAGCAAAGGAAGATGCCACAAAGATAATGAGAGAAGGGCCAGCCTCATCAACCGCTGGGCCATATAAACACAAGGGTGATGTAATAACCACGGAAAAAGTGAAGGAATGACTGTTAGAGCAGAGGTCAGTGGAGCAGTAACAGTCTGGTCAGTGTGTGGTCCCTTGAGTCTGAGGTGACTTCAGCACCCACACTGGCTGACTCTTCCTTCTGCACCTGGCTCTCTGCTGGGCTCCTCACATATACTGCTTTCCCTCTTTAACAGGAACTGGGCTTTTAAATTGTTCTTGCATTTACTGCATTGAATTCCAGATGCTTTTGATTTGTCCCTAACTAAGACCTGCCTTTTACACTGTGATCCAGCATTTTTGCACACAGGCCTAGAAACACACAAGCACAAACATTCATTCACAGACATGCACGTACAAAGGGAACCACAAAATGATTGTGTACATACACTCACTATGGATGACACACTCTAATATTTTCATTTGTGCCCTCTTGATTCTATTCTATTTCATTCTAATGAACCATAGTCTTACACCATAGTTTATGCTGATCTCAGAATATGGAGAAATATTCCTCCAGCATGTCCTCCACACCTAGGATATCTAATTCCATTGTGGAATACATGTTTACTCAGCTACACCCCACTAAGTCTGGTGGGGGAGGAGGGATTTGTGTAAAATGCTACATGCCTCAGTAAAAAAGACATGGAAAGAAATAAAAATCACACCATTGTTGCTCTAACACCTCAATTAGGGGTGTGGGAAGTGTCCTTTTCCTGTGCTAATATTAGGTAAAGGAAAAGGCTCCTTAAGCAGAGACTCCAGTCTCTCTGAAAGGAGAGATAGAGTTTGAAGGATGGAGAGGGGGTGAAAGTTCCAAAGAGACCAGTGGGGAGACTCCAGGCAGAGGAGAATGAGTGTGTCAAGCCCCTGAACCCTAGGCTGTGGTGTCAGGTGCAGCAGAGAGTCAAGTTCAATGTTTAGGAGATCAGTGTGGGTGAGGGCAGGGCCCTATGAAGGTGAAACTGGCAGAAAGGTCACAGAGACTTGAGCATCATGTTTGGAGCTATGGAATTTTGGCCTCTGTCTCCACTGAGCAGTCACTAGGGGAGGCATTTAATTCAGGGAGTTCCATGGTCCACTTTGAAATACAGAAAGTTCTCTCTGAGTCCACAGGAGCATTTGGCTAGAGGGGTGCCAGCACGATAGATGGGAGAGACAATGAGAAATGGAAATATGGCTGTGGCATTGGGGTCCCACATGTTGGGAAGCAGTTGGAGACATTTGAGAGGCAGAAGGAAATGAGCAGCTTCATCTCATCTCAGTGGTCACCACTCACTTACCAACAGGAAGGGACTAAACCCAGCTCCTTTCATATAGCATATTGATTACCTGTCCACAGGAGGCAGGCGGATGCCGCAATATCCACTATCAGGTGAGATCATTAACAGTTTTTATGTTGTGCATCTGAAACAGTTAATGTCATAAACCAATCTTACCTCATTTTTTGAAAAAGGGAGCATTAAAAAAACCATGTAGGCTGTACAAAAAATACAATTAAATTAAAGAAATAAAATGGTTCAGATGGCCTGCAAGTTCAAACAGCTGATATTTGGTAGATAAATTGAAATCAGTCACCTAATGGCAAAAGCTCAGCATATGTTATCATTCAGAAACGGGTTTCCATTTCATCATAAATACCTCCACTATTGTACATTGCATTTGCTGATGCTGATTGTGTTTGTTTCCTTTGGTCATTTTTGTAGTGCAATGTTCAATGTGTATGACATCTTAACAATGTAAAACATCACTCTTTTCTCTTTGATAAATGGCTTTTTGCTATTTTATCAGTTATGCTGGGTGTGAAGGGCATAGAACTGGGGTTGGAATGCTGCCAGAACCAGGGAGTTTTGCCTCATATCAGCAACCACCCAAATGATTAGATCTTTTCCACTCTATGTGCACATTTTTCTCTCTGCTTTTTAAACAATTTTTTTAAGTTCCTTTAAATAAGGGACTCAGAATGGCCATATGAAAATGGAGTCCCATGTTTACATGTCCATGGGAGGTTTAACCAATTGAATTTGGATACTATTTCTATATACATAGGGTAAGATAGTCTGATGTTGACATCATGACTTGCATCCCTCCCTTTCCAGTTATTGCCACAAGGTGGGAATAGCTTGGTAATAACAAGGCCCCAGGAAGTCGTCACAGTGTGTGTGTGTGTGTGTGTGTGTGTGTGTGTGTGTTGTGTGTTGTGTAGGGAAGTTTGACCTGAGCCCATGTTCTCCAAAATGTGTCCTTTAACAAACAGAAGCCAGAATATTAACCAACCCATGAAAATAAAAGGGAGATCTCTTACTATGTCCAAGATTTTTGGAAATAAAGTTAATAAAGTGCAAGGAACTGACAATGAATAAGGGATTCTTTTTGTCTCTGAGTTTCAGCAGCAGCAGGGAGGCCACCTCACTGCCCCTCATTCTCTGACACCATCTCTCACCGCTCTGCCCTTGCTCCTTCCCCTCCCCATTCTGGGTCCTTTCTGAGTCCTGAATGTCTGAAGCAAGTGTCATTCTTAGGCCTTTGCCCTGACTCTTTCCCCACACCACCCCCCAATGTCCTTGTGTCTCACACTCTGTCTTCCTGGAGGTCTCTACTCAGGTGTCACCTCATTTGCAGAGATACCTGAAAGCATAGTTTAAAAATATAAAACATGCCAATCCACTCTGTTATCCATACTTTTTTTCTTCACCTGACACCATCTAACATGGTATACGATATATATAGTATATTGTTTCACTATCAATATATTCTAAAGATTTTTTTCTCAGCATCCTATACCTTTTCCCTAGTTATGTGGAATATCAATGACCATTCCTCAAGTACATGAAAGCATTTCTCATTAAAACTGTGTAACCCATGACAATCTGGGGAAAAAGGTCTGAGGACAGAAATTCCTAATCAGAGATGTTGGGGGGGTGCCTTAAAGGTTATGATATGTACCAAAATTGATATTGATAACTTTACTGCAAGATATGGTTGTAGCTTTTCAAGGATGCTAGCATGATTGCCATTTGTATGAAAACTAATCATGCCACTTTTATCTTTCCTACTGGTCACTTCCACCAAATGGTACGCGGCAATAAAACTCCAACTTCAGAATTTCATCTCCTGGGATTATCAGAGGAACCAGAACTGCAGCCTGTCCTATTTGGGCTATTCCTCTTCATGTACCTGATCACTGTGTTGGGAAACCTGCTCATCATCCTGACCGTCAGCTCAGACTCCCACCTCCACACGCCCATGTACTTCTTCCTCTCCAACCTGTCCTTTGTAGACATCTGTTTCACCTCCACCACCATCCCAAAGATGCTGGTGAATATCCAGACAGAGAGCAAAGTCATCACCTATGCAGGCTGCATAACCCAGATGTATTTTTTGTACTATTTGCAGCTTGGGACCACTTCCTCCTGACTGTGATGGCCTATGACAGGTATGTGGCCATCTGTCACCCCCTGCACTACACAGTCATCATGAACTCCTGGCTCTGTGGACTCCTGGTTCTGGTGTCGTGGATCATAAGTGCCCTGAATTCCCTGTTACATTGTTTAATGTTGTTGCGACTATCCTTCAGGGTAGACTTGGAAATCCCCCACTTTTTCTGTGAAGTTAAGCAGATGATTCAACTTGCCTGTTCTGACAACTTTCTTAATGACATGGTGATGTATTTGGCCACTGTGCTGCTGGGTGTTGGTCCCCTGGCTGGGATCCTTTACTCTTATTCTAAGATCGTGTCCTCCATACGAGCAATCCCATCAGCTCAGGGGAAGTATAAAGCATTTTCCACCTGTGCATCTCACCTCTTGGTTGTCTCCTTATTTTATGGTACAGTACTAGGCGTGAACTTCAGCTCTGCTGGTACTCACAGCTCACAGTCAATTGCAGTCACCTCAGTGATGTACACTGTGGTCACACCCATGCTGAACCCCTTCATCTACAGTCTCAGGAACAAAGACATAAAAGGGGCTCTGAAAAGAGTTTTGGGGATGGCAGGTAAATGAGGGACAATTGTCCTGAGGCTCCAAGTGTGACCTTGATTGCAAGCTGAGTGTCATGGAACCAGAAGCTGTGACTGATCCTGTAGGATAGACTTGTTTCTTCTCTTTGTTTCCTGGCTTGTCCATTTCCTTGTATTCATGTTCTCTAACAATTTAAGTAACTAACTCACTAAGCTTCTGTAAAATAGGTGGACAGTTTTCCCTTTGACCATTAACATCATGAAAGTCTTTCTCAACCTTGGATCAGAAATATTTGGAAATTTCCATATCTTTCATGGGAAAACTTGGATTTCTCTAAAATAATTTCTTCTCAAATGGTATATATCATGCCAAGAAATTTTCCCCTAGTTTATCTGAAAGTATAATCAGAGTTGTATTGCTCAGATGGACAAAACTACACTTGGCATCTAAGGACATTCATTTCATTGTATAGGAAAATAGAAAAGCAGTTTTCACTTTGGGTCTGTCATTGATTTTCACATCACTAACTTAAGTACTCCTCATAATAATGTAGACTTTAAGCACTCTTCCATTTAAGTCTCAGCCTATTGAAATTGCAGGTGTTCATTCTAAATGCCTGGCACAGTCACCTAGGCCCTGAGTTCTTGTGACACCAACACAAGCCAACATTGTGGCTGGATTGGGCCTGTCAGTTATTATGAGTGCATGACACTTCTCGGCCAAACCATCAGAGAAGCTGGTAAATGATTACTCAGAGACTCACATATGAAGTCATGGGAGAGAAGGGGAAGAAGAGAAAGAGAGAGGACATTATTGTGGGCTCTGCATTTATTCAGGTCCAAGGGCAGGATGGATAGAGTTTAAAAGCTTCACTCTTTATTGGTGAATTTTGAACTTAAGAGCAGGTGTCAGGGTGTGAAAAGTGAACAGTGGGTCACTGCCGAAGTTAGTTACCTAAGTTCTCCAGGGCTTTCTGTAAGGAGGCCTTCACAGGGGAGCAGGCCAGGGTACTTAGCTAGTGGCTGTGTCACAGAGCTGGCCACATGTTTCTTCAACATGGTTATCTTTGAAGTGGAAGCCTTGGAAATCAAAAGTTTCATGTCTGGCACTTACACTACAAACATGCCACTCTGCTTCATAGGTGCTCTCCTCCTTTTCTTGTCTTATTCAGCTTAGTGTCCCAATGCCCACTGGAGGTGCTGACAGAAATTGACCATCACATACATACCTACAGTGAAGTCTATATGGACAGAAAGTTTCAATTAATTAACCTAATATGGCCTGAGTGTCAGAGATGACTGGAAATATGAGACAAAATTGTTAATCAGTAAGTTTATTACTGTGTGAAGTATTGCTTTTCCTTGCTGTATTCATGGAAGTATGGAAGATTGATGCCCATGTGTAAGGGACTTTCTGCATTAGGGTAAGTGGTTGGTTAGCGTATTTTACCTCTTTATTGAATCCTATTTCTTTCTCTGCTTGGAAATTCCAGTGCTGCCTACAATTATGACTCCTCTGTGACTAAGCAAAACATTTCTTCTTTTCTAAATTTTGTCTTAACCACTAAAGAAACAATAAATGTAAAGTTTCCAGATTATTTATCATATGTCTCTCTCATGCTCAGGAATCCCTTCTCATAATTAAAAATGACTCACAAGAGAGCTGAGTCCCTGCCTGGTCACATGATTCAGGATCACCAGGCTTTCTACACAGATGTGCATGAGCTTGCAGCCTCTTAGAGACCCCCAGAAGGGAACCTCAGCGCAGTCACCTGTGACTACAATTATCTGTAATGAACTTGAATAATAAAATAATCACAATGGCTGTCCAAAATATCAGAACTTGTGCAAAGTATAAGAAACACAATTATTATAATTGCCTTTAGTGCTGTTTGTCTTATTATCATATCAGTTATTGCTGCATAATGAGCATCCTAAATAGAATGGATTGTTATGACATCTTTATTATTGAATGGGGTATATGATGAAAGTTGATTTGATCTCTGCTCATATCTCTTGAGTCTGCCTCAGCTGTGAGTCTCCGCATTGCGTGTCTATGGCTCATCCTTGATGTTGTGTAAGGCTGTAGTGCACCCCTGTCTTGAACCAATTTATGTCCATTTAGCTGTATATGTAGATTAAACATCTGTTTACAAAAAATGAGATTATCAAATGTAATAACTGTAATTTAATCCCACTATTTCTGGCCATATATGACAGTTTGCTTTCTACCCATTAGAAGACATACCTCCAACACCCAACAAAATGTGACTCAGCTACTGTGTTCTTGATGTTACCATGAGATGAGACTTTTTAGTATAATTTATTGGTGTATAATGACATAATATAAAGTGCACATATTTAAAATATAGAAGTTGCTATTTTAAAGGAGGCATACAAAAATTAAGAATACATACTGCATGGGTCCATATACATATAATTTTGAAAGGTGGCAAGAAAACTGATTCAGAAGACTATATGCACACTAATGTTCATTGCAGCATTGTTTACAATAGTCAAGACGTGGAAGGAGCCCAAGTGTCCATCAGTGGATGAGTGGATAAAAAAGCTAATGGGACTTCCGGCCAAGATGAAGGCGTAGGCGAACACACTGTGCCTCCTCTCACAACCAAAATTAAGGACAACAAATATCTAGAAACAAGAAAACAACCACAACTGATAGAAAATTGAACTGTACGGAAGTCCAACAACCATTCATCCAGACCGGTAAGAGGGGCGGAGTCGCGGTAGGAAAAAGTGGAGGTGCGGTCCCAGGAACGCAAGTAGCAGCGGCTCGCAGTTCCCAGGTACACGGGCGGCGGCTGGCGGACCCCGGGCACAGGGTGGCAACTGTGCAGACCCAGTGAGGACGCACAAGGCAGCTGGCTGACCAGGGGGGTACCACATTCGCGCACGCAGACGGTCCAGGCAGAGGGGAAGTGGCGGAAGGGACTGAATCCAGGAGAGAGCAGAGCAGGCGCCATTGTTCCTCTCAGGCCCTGCCCCCACATAAGCGTCACAACCCAGCAACTGGGCTGCCCCACACTGGGGAGCGCCTGAGGCTCCACCCCTCACTACGTAACAGTGCACGTGCAGATAATCCAGGCGAAGGGGAAGCAGCGGAAGGCACGGGAGTCCAGAAGAGAGCGGAACAGACGCCATTCTTCCCTCTCGGACCCCGACCCCGCCCCCACCTATAGCGTCACAACCCAGCGACTGGGCTGCCCCGCCCTGAGGAACACCTAAGGCTCCACCCCTCACTATGTAATAGCCGCAACCAGACTAAAACCAAAAGAAAACAAAACAAAAAACCCCACCAAAAATGGCTCAAACCGGAGGAAAAATGAAAACCCTAGAGTCAATTCCTCTAAGCAACGAAGAGATAGCGAACCTATCAGATGCACAGTTCAAAGCACTGGTCATCAAAATGCTCACAGAATTGGTTGATTTTGCTCATAAATTAGATGAGAAAATGCAGGCTACAATACGTAAAATGAAGGAAGACGCATGGGGAACCGATAAAGGTGGAAGGCAAACTGGGACTCAAATCAATGGAGTGGACCAGAAGGAAGAAATTAACAACCAAACAGAAAACGAGGAAGAAACAAGAATTCAAAAAAACGAGGAGAGGCTTAGGAATCTCCAGGACATCGTTAAATGTCCCAACATCCGAATTATAGGGGTCCCAGAAGGGGAAGAAGAGCAACAAGTAGAAAACTTATTTGAACAAATAATAAAGGAGAACTTCCCCAATCTGGCAAAGGAAATAGACTACCAGGACGTCCAGGAAGCTCAGAGAGTCCCAAAGAAGTTGGGCCCAAGGAGGAAAACATCAAGGCACATTGTAATTACATTAGCCAAGATTAAAATGAAGCAGAGAATTCTAGAAGCAGCAAGGGATAAGGGGACAGTCACCTACAAAGGAGTTCCCATCAGACTGTCAGCTGATTTCTCAAAAGAGACCTTACAGGCAAGAAGGGGCTGGAAAGAAATATTTGAAATCTTGAAAGGCAGGGACCTACATCCAAAAATGCTCTTTCCAGCAAAGCTGTCATTTAGAATGGAAGGGAAGATAAAGTGCTTCTGAGATGAGGTCAAGTTCAAGGAGTTCATCATCACCAAGCCCTTATCATATGAAATGTTAAAGGGACTTATCTAAGAAAAAGAAGATCAAAAATATGACAGTGAAAAGACAGCAAACTCACAGCTATTAAGAACCACACCTAAAACAAAAGCAAAGTAAGCAAACAGCTAGAACAGGAACAGAACCACAGAAATGGAGATCATATGGAGGGTTAGCAACAGGGGCGGGCGGGAAGGTACAGAGAATGAGTAGCATAGATAGTGAGTAGAAAATAGACAGGGGCAGGGTAAGAATAGTATGTGAAATGCAGAAAATAAAGAACTTATGACACATGGACATGAACTAAAGGGGGGAATGTGGGTGGGAGAGGGTATGCAGGGTGGGGGGAATGATGGGGGAGAAACGGGACAACTGTAATAGCATAATCAATAAAATATATTAAAAAAAGAAAAAAAGCTAATGGTGTGGGGATTGACTGTGGGATCAGAGGTGGACTTGGAGGAGGAGGGAAAAGGGGGAGAAATTGTAATATCTGTAATAGAATAAACAGTAATAAAAATGCATTGTTAAAAATTTAAAAACTGAGATTTCCAACCAAGATGAAGGCATAGGTAGACACACTGTGCCTCCTCACACAACCAAAATAAGGACACCAAAAATTTAGAAACAAAAATACAACCAGAACTGACAGAGAATTGAACTGTATGGAAGTCTGACAACCAAGGAGTTAAAATAGACACATTCATCCAGACCCCTAGCAGAGGGGGAGTCCAGTGGCTGGCAGAGAGGGGTCGAGGCAGAAAAAAGTGGTGGCTGGTGAACCCAGTGTGGCGTTCCCAAATTCACATGCAGATAAACCAGGCAAAGCTAAGGAGGGAGACAGACTGTGCAACCCAGGTCCCTAGCATGGGGAAATAAAGCCTTAAACAATGATTGAAAACACCTGTGGGGGGTTGAGGCAGTGAGAGAGACTCCCAGCATCCCAGGAGAGTTTGTTGTAAAGACCCACAGGCTCCTAGAACATACAAAAGCCCACCCACCCACAAATCAGCACCAGAAGGGCCCACTTTGCTTGTGGGAAGCAGCAGAAGGGACTGAAATCCAACAGAGAGCAGAGCAAGGGCCATTGTTCCCTCTATGACCCCTGCTCCACAAACAGCGTCACAACCCAGCATCTGGGTTGTCCTTCCCTGGTGAACACCTAAGCCTCCACCCCGCATACCTAACAAGTCTGACAAGACAAAAAAAAAAAAAAAAGGCCCAAAGGGAAGAACAAATCAAAGACCCAGAGCAAATACATCTAAGCCCCCAAGAGACAGCCAATTTATCAGATGCACAGTTCAAAGCACTGGTGATGGGACGCTCACAGAATGGGTTGAATTTGGTCACAAATTAGATGAAAAAAATGAAGGCTACACTAAGTGAAATGAAGGAAAATGCACAGGGAACCAATAGAGATGGGAGGAAACTGGGACTCAAATCAATGGAGTGGACCAGAAGGAAGAAAGAAACAACCAAACAGAAAAGAATGAATAACCAAGAATTTTAAAAAATGAGGATAGGCTTAGGAACCTCAGGGACATCTTTAAATGTCCCAACATCCGAATTATAGGGGTACCAGAAGGGTAAGAAGAAGAGCAACAAGTGGAAAACTTATTTGAACAAATAATCAAGGAGAACTTCCCCAATCTGGCAAAGGAAATAGACTTCCAGGACGTCCAGGAAGCTCAGAGAGTCCCAAAGAAGTTGGACCCACAGAGGAGCACATCAAGGCACATCATAATTACATTAGCCAAGATTAAAATGAAGGAGAGAATTCTAGAAGCAGCAAGGGATAAGAGGACAGTCACCTACAAAGGGTTTCCCATCAGACTGTCAGCTGATTTCTCAAAAGAGACCTTGTGGGCAAGAAGGGGCTGGAAAGTAGTATTCCAAGTCATGAAAAGCAAGAACCTACATCCAAGATTGCTCTGTCCAGCAAAGCTTTCATTTAGAATGGAAGGGAAGATAAAGTGCTTCTCAGATAAAGTCAAATTCAAGGAGTTCATCATCACCAAGCCCTTATTATATGAAATGTTAAAGGGACTTATCTAAGAAAAAGAAGATCAAAAATATGACAGTAAAAAGAAAGCAAACTCACAGACATTAACAACCACACCTAAAACAAAAACAAACTAAACAAACAGCTAGAAGAGGAACAGAACCACAGAAATGGAGATCACATGAAGGGTTAGTAACAAAGGAGTGGGAGGAGGAGAGAGGGGGAAAAGGTACAGAGAATAAGTAGCATAGATGGTGGGTAGAAAATAGACAGGGGGAGGGCAAGAATAGTGTGGGAAATGTAGAAGCTAAAGAACTTATGACACATGGACATGAATGAAAGGGGGGGAATGAGGGTAGGAGGGGGTGTGCAGGGTGGAGGAGAATGATGGGGGAGAAATGGGACAACTGTAATAGCATAATCAATAAAATACATTAAAAATAATAGTTTTTAACTATTATTAAAAACTGCATTGTATCACAGAGGGACCCGTATGCAAACAAATCAAATTAGATACTTTACAGAAGCATATCATATGATGTTATTCATGAATCCTTCTATAAAATAATTGAACAATGAATTTATAACAGCTTCTGGAGGCAGTGAGTATACACTACCCATTCGAAGTTACATGGAAATGGTTTTTGGTTCTGAAGACCAAAATGTACCTACAGCCAATTCTAACATAGACACAGCCATAGTACTCGAAGTGTGGTCCAGAGACCAGCTCTTGCAGCATCAACACCGCCTGGGAACTCATTTCATTTTCAGAACCACTGGGCCCACCAGGACCTGCATCTGAACAGTATTCGTGGGTGATTTTTATGCACCTTGAAGTTGGAGAAGTGCTGCTCTAGACTAGGCTTTGTCACCATCTCATGTTGACAACAGGGGTGGGATAATTATCTGTGATGCAAACTGTAGATGGTTAGTGGCCTCTCTCCACATGTTTCAGGGGCAAATCATCTCAGGAAGATAACTGCAGGCCCAGAGTTTGAAAACTGAAAGCAACCTGACACATTTCAATCAAGATCCATCCCTCACTTAGTTCATAACTTTGAGCAAATCACTAAAGCCCTTCCAAACCCATTTCTGCAAAAGGAAATACAGTTCATAATAGTAATATCTAATAGAATGGACTTTTCAAAAATTATATCAGAAAAGTCTATAAAGTACTAAATTCAGAATATATAGCATAAAACTATCAAAGAGTATCTCTCATAACTAACCCATATTTTATAATGAGGCACTAAATGACAGCTCATAACTTGTGATATTATTAAGAAATTTCTATTTATTTAGACAAATGCATCAGGAAGCCAGGCAGTGTGGTAGCCAGGCTTGCATATCAAAGGAACACCATTCTCCCCTCATTGAAGAGGGGATATCAATGTTCTGCCACAACTAAGTTCTTGGGTATCAAAGGGACTACTTGGTTCTGATGGTTTTCATAGTCTCAGACTTTGGAGAAAATGTTAACTCCGTGTTGGAAAAAGGTACTGGGAGGTGTGACCTCTGGGAAGCAGAGGAGACCCACAACAAGGAGTCATAAAATCTAAATCCCCCTGGCCTTTTGAGATCCACATGGCCTTTTGAGATCTGAGAATCATTAGGAAAAATTTTCTTCCTGTTAATTACAGAGTCCCAGGGGGATATCACGGGCTTAGATGTAGGAATAACACAAGGGAAATGTGTCTGATTAGCCAATATACAGAGAGTTGTGAATATCTCCCCATGCAGTACCTGAGCTTGTACAATGATGGTGGACAGGACATGGTTGTTGCTGTTGATTCCTAAGTCTTGCTCAAGAAGTGATGCTTCACTCCTTCCTACTGTCTTGTGTGGGAGAGAGCTTCAGTCTCCATCATCAACCCTACAGGGAGCAATCCTCACTTACACACGGAAACCTTCCTCTCAGAAAACCCATCCAGGGGAGTCTGAGAGCCTGGTAGGTACATCAGGAAAGGGTCAGAGAGAATGGAACTTGAGAATTTTACTGAGTCACTAGGACTCTAATCATCCCAGCCTGGAGACCAGATATTTCTGTTTGTATTCTTTCTTAAGGGACTAACTTATACTTAATGTACCTAATATGTTAATAAGGAAGTGTCTGTTTGAATCTACACTCCAGGACCAAGTAATGGGCCTGGGAGTCCAGTCAGATGACGCTGCACAATCAGTGAGATGGGTGAAATGGCTATAGGAAAATGAAAACATTTGTGAGTGGTTTTTCTGTTCAGGGAGAAGGAAATGGAACATTAGGTGTGGAGAGCAGTGCAGTGAAGTGAGAAGGATTGTACTAAAATTCCCAGATGGGGTGTATTTCAGCATGTTTTGTATTCATTGAAAGATCCAACCAGTGGAAGTAGACAGCATCTTGCAGTAGCAGTTAGGAAGACAGACATTGCAGTATCTTCTCTCATGCTGCATAGTCACATGAGAAAATATTTAAGAAGTCTAAAGTGGAATATTAAGGAGTTTTACTTCATTACTGGTGAGGCTCATATATTTTGGGATTTTGTGTCCTTTTATCTCTATATTCCAACAGTTAGTAGAAATTCCAATCCCACTCTCAGCCTTTCCACACAGTGCACATTTTTCTATGCGTTGAATGAGAGATTCTGTCATGCTCTTGGGAATATAAATTGAGGACTCACCCTCTTCTAGCCAAAGAGTGTAGTGTGCTGAGAAACAATAGCTTTGAAAATTCAGGAATGAAAACATTAAGGTCACACATTGTACCTTAAATCTTTTTTTTAAATTTTTTATTGTAATTGTTGATCTTGTACAGTTTTCTGTCTTTTACTCCCACCCCAGCCCACCACCTCAGCCCTCCCCACCTCCCTCCCATTTCCACCCCCCCATAGTTTTTGTCCATGAGTCCTTTATACTTGTTTCTGTAAACCCTTCCCCTTTTCCTCTGAAATTCTCTCCCCTCTCACTTCTGGTCACTGTCAGCCTGTTCCCAATTTCAGTGTCTTTGGTTATATTTTGCTTGTTTGTTTGTTTTGTTGATTAGGTTCCTGTTAAAGGTGAGATCATATGGCATTTGTCTTTCACTGCTAATCTTAATGACACCAAGACATCCTAGTGCACGTTTATATTTATGGCATGATGACTTCACTGTCCCAGCTAACGGGGTGGAAATCTCCAAATACTTTAAAATTTCCGTTCCATTCCCTGTGGATTTTCAGAGTAAAATGCCTACCCAAGGAAGCTAACAAATGCAGACACTTAAACTCAGCCCCTTCATCGCATCTCACTGGATGACTGACTCTATTAGACTGCTGAGACTGCTGAGAAATGCTCCCACACCAGTCGCTCTCAGTGAGCACAGATATGGGTGTACAGTTCTAGGTGTCAGAGCCTGGCATGAGTCTCACTGGCTAATCTGAAGGTGTCTGCAAGGCTGCGTCCCTCTAGAGGCTCAGGGAGAACCTGAGAGAGACAGGGGAGAACCCGTCTTCTCCTTAATTCCAGTTTGTGTTCTGACCACCTGCATTCCTTGGCTGAGGGCCCTCCCTCCTTCATCAAAGCCAGCAGTGCCACATTTTCTTCTGGTCTCCCTCTCTGCATCTAGGGGAGCACTGTGGTGACCTTGTCCCCTGGATTAACCTGCTCATCTTCTACCTTCAAGTCAGCTGATTAGCAGCCCTGTTCCTTCTACTACCCTCATCCTCCAGATGATGTAAAAACCATCACTTTCAAACATACTGGAGATTAGGGTGTGGACATCTTACACAGGTCAGAATTCTGCCTGCTACAAATTGTTTTTCAGATAACTATGATTATGTGTCACTCAAAGGCCCTTTTACAAAGGATACACGGATTTAATCATAGCATCTGGAATGAGTGAATACACTCTTCTGCCAAAACTTTGCACAAAGACGATATTTGAATGACAGGAACTAAAACAACCTGTAATTGAGTCTAACACAGAACCACAGCCTTTCTTCCCAGAGAGCAGTTCACAGACCAAAACCTGCAGTATCAACCCCACCTGGGTGCTTGTCAGAAACACAGCTTCTCTGAGCCTGAAAGATCTGCTGAGTCAGATTCTGCGTTTGAACTAGAATCCTGGGTACGCTATGCATTTGCAACTGAAGAAGTGCTGGTCTAAACTAGATTTCGTTACCTTTTACAATTTACATTTGGGGATGGATAATAAATACAGGGGTGTTTATTTGTGTGAGTGTGAATTGTAGGTGTTTAGTGGTATCCCCTCAGGCACTGCTAGGTGTAAAATCATTTCCAGTTCAGACCTACTGACTGGAAGAAACCAGAAAGAATCATAACCATGGCCCATTATATACCCTGATATTACCTTTGAGCAAATTGCCAACCCCCTTCAGCTCCTCCCTAAGGGCTTGGCACTGGACATCCCCACTGCCACGTACACACTTGCTCATACAGCCTTGCTCTTCCTCCCTTTCTCTCTTGAGTTGAGCGTTCAAATGTCACTTGTTGGCAGGTCTTGCCTAAAAACCCATGAAAAGTAGAACAGCCTAGATACTTTCCCTTCAGACCTGCTTTTGTTTTCTTCATAGGATTTGTCACCATGTGTAATGTTATACTCATTTCTATTTTTTGCTTCTATATTCTTTCCCCAGTGTTGGCTTGTAGGGACTTGTGTTCTTCAGCACCATCTACTCACAGCTTAACCAGTGCCAAAAACAGGGTCAGCACTCAATGTGTATTCCTGAAAAACTTGAATAATTTCTCCTTAATACTGTAATTAGGCCAACACCTTAGAAAAAAAAAAAAGATTGGGACAAAAAATTTGAGCTCTCATTGACACAGAAAACTCCTAGAAGGAAATAGATCCATCTGAAAATACTGAAATTAATATCTTAACTACAATATATAAACTGTAGCACTACTGCTATGTGAGTAATACTGCTTTGTGTGAAAATTACTCTTGTTCTTTTTCTCTTTCTTGAAAGTCACCTCCACCTCATGGATTCAGGGAACCTTACAAGAGTGTCAGAATTTCTTCTCCTGGGACTATCAGAGGAACGAGAACTCCAGCCCCTCCTATTTGGGCTGTTCCTCTCCACATACCTGATCACAGTGTTGGGAAACCTGCTCATCATCCTGGCCGTCAGATCAAACTTACACCTCCACACGCCCATGTACTTCTTCCTCTCCAACCTGTCCTTGGTAGACATCTGTTTCACCTCTACCACTGTCCCAAAGATGCTGCTCAACATCCAGACACAGAGCAAAGCCATCACCTATGCAGGATGCATCACTCAGACGTGTTTTTCCTTACTCTTTGGAGTGTTGGATGATATCCTCCTGACTGTGATGGCCTACGACCGGTTTGTGGCCATCTGCCACCCCCTGCACTACATGGTCATCATGAACCCCCGGCTCTGTGGCCTGCTGGTTCTGGTGTCCTGGATCATAAGTGCCCTAAATTCCCTGTTACAGTGCTTGATGGTGTTGAGGCTGTCCTTCTGCCCAGGCTTGGAAATCCCCCACTTTTTCTGTGAACTCAATCAGATGACCCAACTTGCCTGTTCTGACACCTTTCTTAATAATGTTGTGATTTATTTTGTAACTGTGCTGCTAGGTGGTGGTCCCCTGGCTGGGATCCTTTACTCTTACTCTAAGATTGTGTCCTCCATATGGGCAATCCCATCAGCTCAGGGGAAATATAAAGCATTTTCAACTTGTGCGTCTCACCTCTCAGTTGTCTCCTTATTTTATTGTACAAGCCTAGGAGTGTATCTCAGCTCTGCTGTTACCCACAACTCACAGTCAAGTGCAATTGCCTCAGTGATGTACACTGTGGTCACACCCATGCTCAACCCCTTCATCTACAGTCTCAGGAACAAGGACATAAAGAGGGCTCTCAAAAGATTCTTTGTGGTGGCAGGCACACAGGGGACAGTGACCTGAGGCCAAAAAATTATACTTGCCTTCTTTGCCCTAAGATTCACAACCAGAAATTGTGATTCTTGTGCAGATTTTGGGGTTTGAACTTGCTTGTTTCATTTCTGTCCTGGAATTTCCTTTGTTTGTTTCAACTTCTCTATACAGTTTAAGCCACCATTTTATTAAGCTTTATACTTTGTCTATTATATACACAGATTTTCCTTTGTCCTTTTTGCTAAAATGAAAAAGTTTTTTCCAACCTTGATCAGATATTTTTGGAAGTGTTTCCTTACTTCTGTGGCAACATTGATGTCTTTAGAATAATTTCTTCTCAAATGACATACAGGGAGCAGCAGAAGTAAGGCTTGCTTGAGTGTGCTTGTTATGGTACATGAATGCCTCACATGAGAGGGACAGCAATTTCAACATTTCACCTAGAATGTCACATGGAGTGTTTAATTGTGATATTGTCATGTTACAGAATTACATGCTTATGACTTTGTAATAAAAATGAGCTTTATTAGTGCCAGACTCTATATACTATATTGTAGGTAATTTCTTCTTGTTTTGTAGATAGAGTAGTAAAGGGTTTTCTAGAAGGGAATTTTATAACATGTTGATTCTTGTATAAAATTCACAAAAATTTTATGTATCTTCCTGTATGTAATTCCGAATGAATTTTGATCGCTGGATATGTCTACAGATATATCTGTTGTCTAACTCCCTTTGATCTTACTGAAATTACTTCTAATTAAAACTAAAAATGCATGTCTCTCAAGTTCCAAAACAAAATAAAAACATTAAATTAAAAATGGAGCTCCAAGGGAACTCCATGGTTGGGGACAATACGACTGCTTATGAAGCAGCTGTGACATGCATCTGGCATTGATATTACAAAAAAGATCAGGAACAGAACAAGGTTGTCCACTTTCACCACTTCTATTCAACGTAGTATTGGAAGTCCTAGCCACAGCAATCAGACAAGAAAAAGAAATAGAAGACATCCAAATTGGAAAGGAAGAATCAAAACTGTCATTGTTTGCAGGTGACATGACAGTGTACATGGAATACCCTATAGACTCCACCAAAAAAACTACTTGACATAATAAGTGAATTTGGCAAAACAACTGGATACAAAGTCAATGTTCAGAAATCAAAGGCATTTTTGTACACCAACAATGAAATATCAGGAACAGAAATCAGGGGGGAAAATCCCATTTGATATAGCAACAAGAAAAATAAGGTACCTACGAATAAACCTTCCCAAGGAGATTAAAAGACCTGTACTCAGAAAACTACACAACACTGAAGAAAGAAATTAAGGAAGACACAAACAAATGGAAGCATGTACCATGCTCATGGATTGCAATAATTAACATTATCAAAATGTCCATAGTACCCAAAGCAATTTATAGATTCAGTGCAATCCCTATCAAAATACCAATGATGTATTGCACAGATATAGAACAAACATTTCAAAAATCTACATGGAACCATAAACAACCCCATATAGCTGCAGCGATTTTGAGAAAGAAGACAGGGTAGGAGGGATCACAATACCTGATATCAAACTGTATTACAAGGCCACTGTAATCAAAACAGCCTGATACTGGCACAAGAATAGACACTTAGAACACTGGAACAGAATAGAGAGCACAAAAATAAACCCATGTCTCTATGGTCAATTAATATTTGACAAAGGGGGCAGAAGCATAAAATGGAGTAAAAATAGACTCTTCAACAAATTGTATTGGGAGAGCTGGAGAGCTACATATTAAAAAAAAAAAAAATGAAACTCGATCACCAACTTACAACATGCATAAAAATAAACCCAAGGTGGATGAAAGACTTAAATATAAGTAGTGACACCATAAAAGTCCTTGAGAAAAACATAGACAGGAAAATCTCAGATATTCCATGTAGCAATATTTTCACCGATATGTCCCCTAGATCAAGGGACATAAGGGAAAGAATAAATGAATGGGATCTCATCAAAATAAAAAGCTTCTGCATGGCTAAAGAACACATCATTAAAATTAAAAGAGAACCAACCATATGGGAAAACATATTTGCCAATGATACCTTGGACTAGGGTTTGATCTCCACAATAGATATAGAACTTACACAACTCCACTCTAAGAAGACAAGCAACCTAATCAAAAAATGGGCAAAAGTCCTGAAGAACACACTTCTCCATGAAGGACATACAGAGTTCCCAGAGATATATGAAAAGATGTTCAGCATCACAGGCCATCAGAGAGATGCAAATTAAAACCACAATGAGATACCACTTCACACCAGTGAGAATAGCCATCATAAACATAGCAATAAAAAATAAGTGTTGGAGATGATGTGGAGAAAAGGGAACCCTAGTACACTATTGGCGGGAATGCAGACTGGTGCAACCATGGGGGAAAAAGCATGGAATTTCCTCAGAAAACTAAAAATGGATCTGCCGTTTGACCTGGCAATTCCGCTGCTGGGATTATATCCTAAGAACCCTGAAACACCAGTGCATAAGAACCTATGCACCATCATGTTTATAGCAGCATAATTTACAATAGCCAAGTACTGGCAGCAACCTAAGTGCCCATCAGTAAATGAGTGGATGAAAACCATGGTACATTTACACAATGGAATACTACACAGCAGAAAGAAAGAAGGAACTCCTATCGTTTCTGACAGCATGGATGGAACTGGAGAGCATTATGCTAAGTGAAATAAGCCAGGTGGTAAAAGACAAATACCATATGATTTCACCTTTAAGTAGAACATAATCAACAAAACAAACAAGCAAGAAAAAGATAACTAGAAACATTGACATTAAGGAGAAACTTACAGTACCAGAGGGGAGATAGGAGAGGATAATGGTGGGAAAATGTGGAAGGGTTTTCAGCAACAATTATAAATGACACAAGGACAAAACCAAGGGGGTGGGAATCGGGGGAGGGAGGGAGGGATGGCAGGAGGGGCTTCTGTGGGGAGGCGGGAAAGGCAGACAACTGTACTTGAACAACAATAAAAAATTTTCATTATGTGTCAAAAATTAATTAAATATGTAAATTGAGGGATGCTTACATATTAAATAGAATTTTAAATAACACTAATGATATATTATAAGATAATTGTCACTTGGAAAATGAAATTCCCTCTCAGTAAGTCATGAAAAAGCAGATAATAGAAAATTCTGGGTGACTTAAGAGCATTAATGTGATTGATTAAATAAAATATTTTCATAAAGATAATAAAAAAGAAAATTGAAATCATATCAAACATATTCTCTGAATACAATGTTATGAAATTAGAAATCACAAGAGAACACGAAAAACCACACAAAGATGTGGAAACTTAATAACATGTTATTAAGCAGTGAATGAGTGAACAATGAGGAGAAAAGAAATCAAAGATATTATGAAAGAAACGAAAATGAGGACACACGAATTCAGAATTTCTGGGACACTTGGAAAGCGATCTTAAGAAGGAAACTCATAGCATTGCAGGCCTATCTAAAAACAAAACAAAACAAAACAAAAAACAAACGCAAAACAGAAATAAACAATCTAACTTTACACTTAAGGGAACTGGGGGAAAAACATCAAACCAACCCGAAAGTGAGTAGAAGGAAGGAAATAATAAAGATCAAGGCAGAAATAAATGAAATAGAGTCTACAAAAATGATACAAAAGATCAATGAATCAAAGAGCTGATTCTCTGAAAAAATAAACAAGAATAACATTTAACCAGACTCATCAAGAAAAAAAGAGAGAGGGCTCAAATATATAAAATCAGAAATGAAAGAGGAGACACATGAAAAGATGCTTGATATCGCTAGCTATCAGAGAGATGCAAATTAAAACCACAATGAGATACCACTTGACACCAATCAGAATAGCCATCATCAACAAAGCAACAAACAGCAAGTGTTGGAGAGGTTGTGGAGAAAAGGGGACACTAGTGCACTGTTGGTGGGAGTGCAGACTGGTACAACCACTATGGAAAACAGTATGGAATTTTCTAAGAAAACTAAAAATGGATCTACCTTTTGACCCAGCAATTCCACTGCTTGGATTATATCCTAAGAACCCTGAAACACCAATCCAAAAGAACCTATGCACCGCTATGTTTATAGCAGCACAATTTACAATAGCCAAGTGTTGGAAGCAACCTAGATGCCCATCAGTAAATGAATGGATCAAAAAACGGTGGTACATTTACACAATGGAATTCTATGCAGCAGAAAGAAAGAAGGAGCTCCTATCCTTTGCAGCAGCATGGGTGGAACTGGAGAGCATCATGCTAAGTGAAATAAGCCAGGCAGTGAAAGACAAATACCATATGATCTCACCTTTAACAGGAGCCTAATCAACAAAACAAACAAACAGGCAAAATATAACCAAAGACACTGAAATTGAGAACAGTCTGACAGTGACCAGAGGGGAGAGGGGAGGGAATTTCAGGGGAAAAGGGGAATGGTTTACAGGAACAAGTATAAAGGACTCATGGACAAAAACTATGGGGGTGGAAATGGGAGGGAGGTGGGGAGGGCTGGGGTGGTGGGCTGGGGTGGGAGTAAAAGACAGAAAACTGTACAAGATCAACAATCAAAATTAAAAAAATTAAAAAAAAAAAGAAATGAAAGAGGAGAAATTACAATTGACACCAATAAATACAAAGGATTGTAAGAAAACATTATGAACAACCATAGGCCAACAAACTGGACAATCTGGGTGAAATGGGCAAATTCCTAGAAACATACAGTCTTCCAAAATTAAATCAGGAAGAACAGAGAATCTGGATAGATAGATTACACCTAGTGAAATTGAAGTAGTAGTCAAAACCTTCCAACAAACAAAAGCCTTGGACCAGATGGCTTCACAGGTGAATTTTAACAAAAATTCTAAGAAAAACTAATACCTCTCCTTCTCAAACTATTTGACAAAATTCAAGAGTAGGGAAGGCTCTCAAACTCCTTTTACAAGGTCCACATTATCCTATTCCAAAACCAAAAAAACATACTTACAAAGAAAGAAAATCATAGGCCAATATCCACGATGAACATAGATGCTAAAATTCTCAAGATAATGTTAGCAAACAGAATACAGCAATGCATCAAAAAGGTCACACATCATGATCAAGTGGAATTTGTTCTGGGAATGCAAGGTTGGTACAACTTTCCCAGATCAATAAATGTGACTCACCAAATAAACAAAATGAAGGATAAAAACCACATGATCTTATCAATAGATGCAGGAAAAGCATTTGATATAATTGAGCACCCATTTATGGAAAAAAAAAACTCTCGGTAAAATGGAATTAGAGGTAACATACCTAAACATAATAAAGGCCATATATGAGAAACCCACTGCCAACACTATACTCAATGGGTAAAAATTATAAGTGTTCCCCTAAAGAGCTGGAACAAGACAAGGATGTCTGCCTTCACCTCACATATTCAACATAGTACTAGAAGTCCTAGCCACAGAAATCAGACAAGAAGAAGAAATAGAGACATCCAAATTGGAAAGGAAGCAGTAAAGCTGTCATTATTTGCATGACATGCTACTGTACATAGAGAAGCTCCACGATTCCACCAAGAAACTACTAGAACTGATAAATGAATTCGGCAAGTAGCAGGATACAAAATTAATATCCAGAAAGCAGTGGCATTTGATATATGCCAATAATGAACCAATTACAAAGAAGAATTAAGAAAAAATCGCATTCACAATTGCTATAAAAAATAAAATACTTAGGAATAGAGCTAGCCAAATATGTAAGAGACATGTGCTTGGAAAATTATAAGACATTGAAGAAAGAAATTGAAGATACAAATAAGGGGAAACACATGCCATGTTCATGGATAGAAAGAATTAATATCATTAAAATGTCGATATTACCCAAAGCAATCTATAGACTCAGTATAATTCCTATCAAGATTCCAATGTTGCCCTGGCTGCTGTAGCTCAGTGGATTGAGCGCGGGCCTGCGAACCAGAGGATCGCGGTTCGATTCCCAGTCAGGGCACATGCCTGGGTTGCAGGCCAGTTCCCGACAGGGGACACACAGGAGGCAACCATACATTGATGTTTCTCTCCCTCTCCCTCTCTCCTACCCTTCCCCTCTAAAGATAAATAAATAAAAAATCTTAAAAAAAAAAAGATTCCAATGTTATAGTTCACAGAACTAGAACAAATATTTAAAAATTTTATGTGGAACCACAAAAGGCCCCACACAGCAACAGCAATCCTGACAAAGAAGAATAGAGTTGGAAGAATCACACTACCTAATAGCAAACTATATTATAAGGCAATAATAATAAAAACTGCATGGTACTAGCAAAAAGACAGACACATAGATCAATGGAACAGAATAGTGGACTCAGAGATAAACCTACAACTTTATAGTCAATGAGTATTTGACAGAGGAAGCAAGCACATACAAAGGGCTAAAGATAGTGTATTCAATAAACAGCGTTGGGAAAATTGGACAGATATGTACATAAAATGAAACTAGACTGCATTCTTACACCTCACACAATGAGAAATTCAAAATGGACCAAAGATGTAAATATTAAACCCAAAACCATAAATATTCTAGAAGAAAACATAGACAGCAAAATCTCAGATATTGCTCATAGCCCTATTTTATCAGAAATATCCCCCAAGCAAGGGAAACCAAAGAAAAAATAAACAAATGGAACTACATCAAACTAAAAAGATTTTGTACAGCAAAGGGATTCAACAAGATAAAAGGGCAACCCACAGGATGGGAGAACATATTCACCGATACATCTGATAAGGGGTTAATATCCAAAGTTTATAAAGAACTTACAAAACTCAACACCAAAAAAACAAACAACCCAATTAAAAAATAGGCAAAGAACCTGAATAGACACTTCTACAAAGAGGACATACAGATGGCCAACAGACATATGAAAAGATGCTCAACATCACTAATTATCAGAGAAATGCAAATTAAAACCACAATGAGACATCACTTCACACCTTTTAGGATAGCTAACATCAATAAAACTGAACAATATGTGCTGGCAAAGATGTGGAAAAAGAGGAACCCTTTTGTACTGTTGGTGGGAATGCAGATTGGTGCAGTCACTGTGGAAAGCAGTATGGAGTTACCTCAAAAAATTATAAGTGGATCTGCCTTTTGACCCAACAATTCCACTTCTGGGAATATATCCAAAGAAACCCAAAACACTAATTTGAAAGAACATAAGAACCCCTATGTTCATTGCAGCACTATTTACAATCACCAAGATATGGAAGCAGCCCAAGTGGCCATCAGCAGATGAGTGGATGAAACAACTATGGGACACTTACACGATGGAATACCACTTGGCACTACAAAGGAAGACAACTTTACCCTGTGTGACAGGGTAATTAGAGGGACCTAGAGAACATTATAGTAAGTGAAATAAGCCAGTCAGAAGAAGACAAATACCGTATAATTTCACTCATATGTGGAATCTGTGGAAAAAAACTGATCTCACAAGCAAAACAGACCCTGACTCATAGATGGAAAGCAGAGTACTGCTGGTCATGGTTGGAAGTTAGGGGGTGGAGGAATTGAGCAAAAAGGAAAAAGGTGCCCTGGCTGGTGTAGCTCAGTAGATTGAGCATGGGCTGAGAACCAAAGGGTTGCCGGTTCGATTCCCAGTGTAGGGCACATGCCTGAGTTGCGGGCCAGGTCCCCAGTGGGGGCCACTTGAGAGGCAACCACACATTGATGTTTCTCTCCCTCTCTTTCCCCCGCCCTTCCTCTCTCTCTAAAAAAAATAAATAAAATCTTTTTTTAAAAAGGAAAAAAGGACTCACGGACATGGACAAAAGAGTACTGATTGCTGGGGGGAGGAGGGTGTAAGGGGACTAAAGGGTAATGGAAAACAAATACAATAAAGATTAAATGAAGAAATACAGGACTAAAGAAGAAAAATAAAGATAAAAAAGAAACAAATTAATTCACCTGTAGTTTTGGGAGTCAGAAGCCCAGTGAGTCAGTGGGCTGAAATCTACAATCTGCAGGGCTGGGTTCCTTCTGGAGGCTTCAGGAGAACTCATATTCTCTCCTACCCCAGTTTCTCCTGCCACTAGGCCCTTTCTCCATCTTTAAAGGCAGCCATGTAGCATCTTTCAGTCTCCCTCTGATTCCAACTATTCTTCCCTCTTGTTCCAGATGTTGGGACCATGGTGAGTACAGTAGGCCCACCTACATCATCATGGTCTATTTTATCTTAAGGTTAGCTGATTAAGCCACACTACTCCATCTGCTACTTTAATTCTTCCTTGCAATGAAAAGTGGCATATTACAAGTTTCTGGAAAGTGTGATGTAGACATCTTTGTTGATGTAGAATAAAGGCTCTTATTATGCCTCCTAAAAAATGTTTACAACAATATATTCCATGGTGTCACATGAGGGCCCTTATGTAAAAGAATCAAATAAGGTATTTTTCAGAAGTATATCATATGATGTCATTCATGAGTCCTTATTTAAAATAATTGAACAATTGCGGGTGGCCCCGTCCTGGGCGCCAGATGTGGGGCAGGGGGGCTCCGCCCTCACAGCCCCATACCTCCGTCATGGAGGAAAATAAAACTACCAAGACATGATCTGCTTGGGGAGGAGAGGTGGTCAAATGCTCAGAGGAGAATGACCCAGAGCCCCTTCCTCACTAGGCTTTTATTGGGTTTAAATACACAGGAATACAGGTTTAACATTTCAAAGAAATCTGAGGGCTTAATCTGAGTCAATGTCTGTCTGGAAAGGGGGTTGTCAAACTCTGGGAGACATATTCATTTCCTCCTCAGACCCTTATCATTTAAATGAGTGCACCCTTAGCAAAGCAGGTTTCACAGGACTTTATGAATTCTATCTTATGCCCAATCACCCAGGGAACCATCCTGGCCAGCACAGGGCTGCATCCCTCGCCATCAGTTTTAGGCTTTAAGCCGATTAGCCTCAGGAAGCAGAAGACATCTCCCAGACGGAAATGGGGACTCGGGCTATGTTAGAACAGCCGGGGGGCGAGGGTCCATCACCCCCTCTTTGCTGCAGGCCCCCTGAGTCCTTCCATGAGGGTCTCCCAAGTGGTCGTGTCTGGCTTAGGTTGCCCCTCTCGTGAGGAGTCTTACCCGTTGTTGACTAACGCACCTAGCATTGGGATGGGGCAGAAGCGGCCCGCCTGCCAGGGAGATAAGCTTTGTCTCTTTAGTGGCTCAGGTCCTCTTGACAGAACAGACCCAGAAGAAGCGGGTCCCTAGGCTCTTACTCAGTCCACCGTGGGACGAGGGTTATAACTTCTGAGACCAGGCTGAATGGTCCGCAACAAACAATGATTTTATAACAGCTTCTGTAATGATTAAATGTGCATTCTGCATTCAAAATTGCATGGAAAATGATTTTTGGTCTGAAGATTTAAATCTACCTACTGCTGACTCAAACACAGCCACAGCCTTACTACTCCAAGTGTGGTCCAGAGACCAGAACCTACAGCATCAACACCGCCTGGAACTCGTTTGATTCAAAGAACCCCTGGGCCCACCAGACCTGCATTGGAACTATAATCCTGGGTGACTTATGTGCACCTTGAAGTTGGAGAAGTGCTGGTCTAGACTAGGCTTTCTCACCTTCTAATGTTGACAATAGGGGCAAGACAAATACTGTAATGGATACTGTAGGTGCTGAGTAGCCTCTCTCCACACGTTTCCCCTGAACATCTCAGGGCAAAATCATCTCAGGTGGAGAACCACTGGCCCAGAGTTTGAAAACTGGAAGCAATCAGACAGATGCCAATTAAGGCCCACCCCTCACTCAGTTCGTAACTTTGAGCAAATACTAAACCCCTTCCAGCCCCATTTCTGCAAAGGGGAATGGCGTTCATATCAGTAATACCTCATAGAATGGACTTTTCACAAATTTAAATCAGACAAAATCAATAAAATACTAGGCTTAGATTACATGGTGTAAAACAATTAAAACGTGTATCTCATAATTAACAAATATTTTATAATGAGGCACTAAATGACAGCTTGTAACCTGTGATATAAGTAAGAAATTTCTAATTATTTTGACAAATGGGTCAGGAAGGAAAAGTGTCGTTGTCAGGACTGCATAACAAAGGAACAGAGCCCCCCTCTTTTTGAAGGGGGATAGCAATGCTCTGGATATGTCAGGGCTGCGTTCCTACCAAAATTCGGTGCTTTAAGGATTTTCAGGAACTACTATAAAGGACACATGGACAAAACCAAGGGGGAGAGTGGAGGCAAGGGAGGTTGGTGGGTTTGGAGGGGACAAGGGGGAGGGGTGGGAGAAAATACAGACAACTGTAATTGAACAACTATAAAATAATTTAAATTAAAAAAAAAGAAATTCAATGTCTTAATGATCAATGGGACCTGGTCCCGGTCTCAGACTGTGGAGAAAATGTTAACTCAGTGTTGGAATAAGAAAGCAGATGGTGAGACCTCTGGGAAGCAGGTAAGATCCAAGACAAGGAGTCATAAAATCTAAATGCACCTGACTTCTAACCTGGTCTCTAGAGATCTGAGAATCATTATGAAAAATTCCTTTCTATTTATTCCAGAGGCCCAGAGGGAAAGTGTGTACTTAGATGTTAGAAAACACAAGGGAAATGTGCCTGACGAGCAGATATACAGAGAGCTGTACGTATCTCCCCCAGGCTGTTCCTCAGCTTGTACAATGTTGCTGGACAAACATGGTTGTTGGTGTGATTCCTAAGTCTGGCTCGGGAATGATGCTTCACTCCTTCCTGCTGTTTTGCGTGGGACAGAGCTTCAGTCATTCACCCTCCAGGAACCAATTCTGACTTACACACAGAGACCAGTGAGCCTGTCCAGGGGAGTCAGAGTCTGGTAGGTACATCAGGAAAGGGTCAGAGGAGCTGGAACCTGAGAACTTTTACCTCAGGCACTGCAACCATAATCAGCCCAGCCCTGAGACCAGATATCTCTGTATTCCTGGTTAAGGAACTAATGTATACTTAATTTACTTAATATATTAATAAGTGTCTGTTTGAATCTGTGCTCCAGGGCCATAGCTGACAATTAAGTGATGAGACTAGGAGTCCAGTGGGAAGATTCTGCACAATGACTGAGATGCAGGAAATGGTTGCAGGCAAATGAAAACATTTCTGAGTTTTGCTGTTTTGGAGATGAAATGGAGCCTTCGGTGTGGAGAGCAGTGCAGTGGAGTGAGAGTGTGTGTAATAAAATTCTAAACTGGGTTCCTTTGAGCATGTTGTGTATTCATGGAAAAGATCCAGACCAGCGAGGCAGACAGCACCTTGCAGCAGCAGTTAGTGAGGCAGACATTGCAGTATCGCTCTCATGCTGCGTATTCACACGAGAGTATATTTAATAAGTCTAAAGGGGAATACTAAGTAGCTTTATCTCGTTACTGGTAAGGCTGCATATATTTTGGGTTTTGTGCCCTTTTACTTTCTACATTAAACAGTTGGTAGGAATTCCTACCTCACAGTTAGCCCTTTCCTGCAGTGGTTATATTTCTATGCTTTGAATGAAAGATTCCGTCATGCTCTTGGAGAATATAAACTGAGGACTGACCAGCTTCTAGGTGAAGAGTATAGTGTGCTGAGTAACAAGTTTTGACAATTCGGTAATGAAAAATTAAGGTCACACTTTGTACCTTAAATCTTAATGACACCAAGATGTCCCAGTTCATAGCATTTACTTTACATTTGTGCCATGAAGACTTCACTGTCCCAGCTAATGGGATAAAATATCTCCAATGATTTCAATATTTCTTTTCTTTGATTTTCAAAGTAAAATGCCTACCTAAGGAAGCAATGAGTGCAGAGAGTTAAACTCAGCCCCTCCATCACACATCACTGGTTGACTGACTCTATTAGACTGCCGAGACTGCCGGGAAGCACTCCCACACCAGTTGTTCCCAGTGAACACAGAGATGGGTGTACAGTTCTAGGTGTCAGAGCCTGGCTCGAGTCTCAGTGGCTAATCTCAAGGTGTCTGCAGGGCTGGGTCCCTCCTAGAGGCTCAGGAGAGAATCTGTTTTCTCCCCAACTCGAGTCTGTGTTCTGACCACCTGCATTCTTTGGCTCTGGGCCCTTCCTCCTTTGTCAAAGCTCACAGTGCTGCCCTTTCTCCTGGTCTCCCTCTCTGCATCTAGGAGAGCACTGTGCTGATCTTAGTCCTCCCAGATGATCCTGGCTCACCTTCTATCTTAAATCAGCTGATTAGCAGCCCTGTTCCTTCAGCTATCCTCATCTGTCCCTTGCTTTAAAAAAAATAGCATATTCAAATGTACTGGGAAATAGGATGTGGACATCTTACAGAGATCCGAATTTTGCCTGCTAAAAATTGTTTTTCAGATGTGTATTCTGCATCAGTCAAGCGACCTTACACAAAGGAAGCAAAGATTCAATCATAACCTCTGGAATGAGTGAATACACATTTCCTTCAAAGCCCCGAGCAGAGACAATGTTTGGATCACAGGAATTAAAATGACTGCAGCCGAGTCTAACACAGAACCACTGCCTTTCTTTCCAGAGAGCAGTCCACCAACCAGGACCTGCAGCATCAACATTACCTGGGTGCTTGTCAGAAACACAGCTTCTCTGAGCCTGAAGGACCTGCTGAATCAGATTCTGCATTTGAACTAGAATCCTGGAGACTCTGTGTGCATTTGAAACTGGAGAAGTGCTGGTCTAAACTAGCTTCTGTCACCTTTTACCATTGTCATTTGGGGTGGGATAAGAATTTGGGGAGGTTTAGTTTGAGCATGAATTGTAGGTGTTTTGTTGTATCCCTTCAGGCACTGCTAGAGGCAAAGTCATTTGTGGTCAAGATCAGGTTGATCTAGGCACTGCCTAGAAGCAACCTGAAAATATTATAACCAGGGCTCATCACATGCTCTAATATTATTACCTTTGAGCAAATCACTAGACCCCTTCAGCTCCTCCCTAAGGCCTTGGTACTGGCCACTCCCTCTGCTGGGCACACACTTGTCCACATAAGCTTGATCTCCATCTCTTTCTGCCTTGTGTTCTGTGCTCAAATGTCACTTGTTGGCAGGTCTCTCCTAAAAACCTGTGAGAAACAGAATGGTCTGGTCACTTTCTAATTTAGACCTGCTTTTGTTTTCTTTATAGGATTTGTCACAATCCATTGCTATATTTATTTCAATTATTTACTTCTATATTCTTTGCCCAATATTGGCTTGAAGGGACTTGTGTTCTTCAGCACCTTCCACTCACAGTCCAGACGGTGCCCAAAACATGGTCAATACTCAATTTCTATTCCTGAAATACATGATATATTTCTCATTAAAACTGCAGAATACTACACAGCAGAAAGAAATGGATAGAACTGGACACCATTATGCTAAGTGAAATAAGCCAGGCGGTGAAAGAGAAATACCATATGACCTCACCTATAACTGGAACCTAATCAAGAAAACAAACAAGCAACAAAATACGACTAGAGACATTGAAACAAAGAACAAACTGACAGTAACCAGACAGGAGGGAGGAGAAGGATAATAGGGGGCAATAGGGGAAAGGCCATCAAGGAACATGTATAAAGGGCGCATGGACAAAGCCAAAGGGGGTAGGTTCAGGGGTGGGAGGCAGGCAAGGGTGGGGTGGGGGCATGGTGGATGAAAATGGAGGCAAGTGTACTTGAACAATAAATTTTTAAAATGTAGTATTCCTAAAAGCTGATTAAACAAACAAACAAACAAAACGTAGTATTCCTGACATCTTAGAAAAAAAGTAGGTGGGGTCAAAAGTTCCTATTCTGAGATGACACAGAAAACTCGTAAAGCAGAACAGAACTGTCCCAAAATATCAAATTAATTTCTTGACTGCAAAATATAAACAGTAGCATTAGAGCTTTGTGAGTAATACTGGCTTATATAAAAATTACTCCTGTTTTCTTTCTCCTTCTTGAAAGTCAGCTCATGGCAGCAGGGAACCTTACGAGAGTGTCAGAATTTCTTCTCCTGGGACTGTCAGAGAAACCAGAACTGCAGCCTGTCCTATTTGGGCTCTTCCTCTCCATGTACCTGATCACTGTGTTGGGAAACCTGTTCATCATCTTGGCCGTCAGCTCAGACTCCCATCTCCACACACCCATGTATTTCTTCCTCTCCAACCTGTCCATGGCTGACATTTGTATCACCTCCACCACCATCCCAAAGATGCTGGTGAACAACCAGACACAGAGCAAAGTCATCACCTATGCAGGTTGTATTACCCAAATGTATTTTTTCACACTACTTGGAGGTTGGGACCACTTCCTCCTGACTGTGATGGCCTATGACAGATATGTGGCCATCTGTCACCCCCTGCACTACATGGTCATCATGAACCCCCGGCTCTGTGGACTGCTGGTTCTGGTGTCCTTTATTGTGAGTGCCCTGGATTCCTTGCTACAATGCTTGATGGTGCTGCAGCTGTCCTTCTGTCCACACTTGGAAATCCCCCACTTTTTCTGTGAACTCAATCAGATGACCCAACTTGCCTGTTCTGACACCTTTCTTAATAACATTGTGATGTATTTTGCAACTGTGTTACTGGGTGGTGGTCCCCTGACTGGGATCTTTTACTCTTACTCTAAGATCGTGTCCTCCATACGGGCAATCCCATCAGCTCAGGGGAAGTATAAAGCATTTTCCACCTGTGCATCTCACCTCTCAGTTGTGTGCTTATTTTATGGTACGAGCCTAGGCGTGTATCTCAGCTCTGCTGGTACCCACAGCTCACAGACAAGTGCAACAGCCTCAGTGATGTACACTGTGGTCACACCCATGCTGAACCCCTTCATCTACAGTCTCAAGAACAGAGACATAAAGAGGGCTCTGAAAAGATTCTTTCAGGCATCGGGTAAATTAGGGGCCATCATCCTGAATCAGAAAATGTGACCTTGCTTTCTTGGCTCTAAGAGGAGAACCAGAAAGTTTCTTTAATCAGATTGTGGTTTGCAAACTTGCTCCTTCATTTTCTGTGTTGTAATTTACATTTCTTTGAGTTCAACTTCTCCATACTATTTAAATTACTTTATGCCAGACACTTTTCCCCTTTCTCCTTATTCTAAGTTCAACATAGTTTTTTCCCACCTGGATCAGAACTCTTTGTCAATTATAGTTTATTTCACAGCAACATGCATTTCTTAAGAATCATATCTTCTGAGATGATGTACATTGTTGTAAGTAAATTGTTCTTGTTTTATAAATAGAATAGTCATAAGTTGTATTATCATGTGGAATATTTTCACTTTGTTACTCACACTATTTATATACTTTCATTCCAGGAAAATCTGAAACCTCAATTTTAACTTTTGTGTCCCTCTTTCTTTGTGCATCAGTACCTTAGTGGCTTTCCCTGAGGATGTAGACTTGACTATTGTGCCTTGTAAATCTCAGCCTGTTGACAGTGATGCTATAGAATAGGAAGGCTGGGGGACCAGCCTTGGGCCCTGCTACTTGTTCCTCAGACCACACTTAATGTTGAGGCTGGATAGCCTCTTGGGGTCCTTATCATAATTGCAACAACCATCAAGGAACTATAAAAATATAAAGTTTATTTCTCATCAGTCCTGGAGGGTCACAGCACCCTGAGGGCCACAGAAGGTCTCTTAATGGGGGGCAAGGAGGAGGAGGGAGAGAGAGAGAACAGATTGAGTTGAATGGGGAGGCTTGAGTGCTTCCCTAGCAGCCTACTTATCACACAGCTGGCAGTAAGATTATATGAGATGGATGTCTTTGAAACAGATGCCTCATACATCACAAGCGTAATGTCAGTCTGGCTGGTGTGGCTTAATGGATTGAGCTCTGGCCTGTGAACCAAAGGGTCACTGGTTTGACTCCCAATCAGGGCATAAGCCTGGGTTGTGGGCCAGGTCTCCAGTAGGGGGTGTGACAGTGGCAATCACATATTGATATTTCTCTTCCTCTCTTTCTTCCTCCCTACCCCTCTGTCTAAAAATAAATAAATAAATAAAATCTTTTTAAAAAAGTATAACGTCAGGCATTTACACTAGAAACATGCCACTGGGTTTTAGAACCAATCTCTCAGTTTTGCTGTCTTATTCAGCTCAGTGTCCAGAAAACCTACCATACATAGTACCTGGGAAAAACTGATTATCACATATATGAGATTTGTCCAGAAGGTATTCAGCCATGCAGTGTGAAAAGCAGAGACATTTATTGAAGAAGATACAAGATATGAGACATTATACAGAGGACAATGACACCTCAGTTCCCTTCAAAGTAGGCACCTTGGTACCTCACACAGTTCTACCAATAGCCAAAAGTATTTGTTGAAGTCAACAACAACAAGGACTGACTAGAACCAGCTCATTCCAAAGTGGAGGAAAAATTGACTACATCCACCCCAAAGCTCATTTCTCCATCATTATAATGAAAACTGACACCACGTGTAGAAGGGGAGCATATAGGGACAAAGGCCATGACACTTCCACAAGACCATTTTAGGAACAAGTCCTCCTCCCAGCCAGAAGGCAGAGTCAGAATTTGGCACCCCAAAGTTTGGAGAAACCCCTCTCCCACCTTGGACACACGTAAAGCCCCAAGAACTAACAGACTGTGCGCACAAACGCACTCTCCTGTTAGCCCTCATCCACTCTGGGTCGTACTTTTCTTTCCCAGGTGCTCCCTTGCCCGGGCCTCTTTCTTTTTCTCTACCTAAATAAAACCTGCTTTATTGTCACCCTGATTTGTCCTTGAAATCTTTCCCAGGACAGTCAAGGACCCAGAGGTCGCTTGACACACACAATTTCCCCGGTTGCACCCGGGCAGGTGAAGCCCCTTGTGCAGAGGCAATTCAGTAACAGATCCATACATGAGAGGGGCAGAGACAAAGGGACAACGAGGTGTCATTCTGAGCTAAATAAAGGTGAGGTAAGGCACCTGGAGCATCAGAGGGGAGAAAGGTCATTAGCAGGAGAGTAAGATGAGCAGATGTTCAGTAATTAAGAGTTTGTCCTGCTCTTTACTTTGGTCATGAAGAGCTAACTCCGCTGATAACTTTTATTATGGGCAGGCCCTGATATTAAAATGTTTCTTACATTGTAGTGGTGTTTATTTTTTATTGTTTTATGGTTTTACAATTGTTTCATTTTTTTTCCCCTTCTGGCTCCAGTACCCAGGCCGGGCCATCCTTCCATAGTAAATCCCCACATCATTGTCCATGCCCATGAGTCCTTCGCATATATTCTTTGACTAATCCCTCCACCTTCTTTCAACCAGTCCGCACCTCCCCTCTCCCCCATACAGCTAGCTATTCAGTCCCCTATTCAGCCTATTCCATGGTTCTATGCTTCTGGTTCTGTTTTGCTCATTAGTTTATTTTGTTCGTTAGATTCCTTTTAAGTGAGATCATATACTTGTCTTTCACCAATTGGCTTATTTCATTTAGCATAATAGCATCTAGTTCCATCCCTGCTGTGGTAAAAGGTAGGAATTCCTTATTTTTTTTCTGCTGTGTAGTATTCCATTGCATAAATGTACCACAGTTTTTTAATCCATTCAACTACTGATGGGCACTTAGGACAATTCTAGCACTTGCTTATTATAAATAGTGCTGCTATGAACACAGGGGTGCATGAATTCTTCTGAATTGGTGTCTTGAGATCCTTAGGGTATAATCCCAGCAGTGAAATCACTGGGCAAAAAGACAGTTCCATTTTAATTTTTTTTAATATATTTTATTGATTATGCTATTACAGTTGTCCCATTTCTCCCCCATCATTCCCCTTCACCCTACACACCCTCTCCCACCCACATTCCCCCCTTTAGTTCATGTCCATGTGTCATAAGTTTTTTAGCTTCTACATTTCCCACGCTATTCTTGCCCTCCCCCTGTCTATTTTCTACCCACTGTCTATGCTACTCATTCTCTGTACCTTTTCCCCCTTTCTCCTCCTCCCACTCCCCTGTTGCTAACCCTCCATATGAATTCCATTTCTGTGATTCTGTTCCTGTTCTAGCTGTTTGCTTAGTTTGCTTTTGTTTTAGGTGTGGTTCTTAAAAGCTGTGAGTTTGCTGTCTTTTCACTGTTATATTTTTATCTTCTTTTTCTTAGATAAGTCCCTTGAACATTTCGTATAATAAAGGCTTGGTGATGATGAACTCCTTCAACTTGACCTTATCTAAGAAGCAGTTTATATTCCCTTCCATTCTAAATGAAGCTTTGCTGGATAGAGCAATTTTGGATGTAGGTCCCTGCTTTTCATGATTTGGAATATTTCTTCCCAGCCCCTTCTTGCCTGTAAGGTCTCTTTTGAGAAATCAGCTGACAGTCTGATGGGAACTCCTTTATAGATGACTGTCCCCTTATCCCTTGCTGCTTCTAGAATTCTCTGCTTCATTTTAATCTTGGCTAATGTAATTACGATGTGCCTTGGTGTGTTCCTCCTTGGGTCCAACTTCTTTGGGACTCTCTGAGCTTCCTGGACTTCCTGGTAGTCTCTTTCCTTTGCCAGATTGGGGAAGTTCTCCTTTATTATTTGTTCAAATAAGTTTTCCACTTGTTGCTCTTCTTCTTCCCCTTCTGGGACCCCTATAATTCGGATGTTGGGACATTTAACGATGTCCCGGAAGTTCCTAAGCCTCTCCTCATTTTTTTTGAATTCTTGTTTCTTGCTTTTTTTCTGTTTGGTTGTTAGTTTCTTCCTTCTGGTCCACTCCATTGATTTGAGTCCCAGTTTTCCTTCCATCTCTATCAGTTCCCCATGCATCTTCCTTCATTTCACGGATTGTAGCCTGCATTTTTTCATCTAGTTTGTGAGCAAAATCAACCAATTCTGTGAGCATTTTGATGACCAGTGCTTTGAACTGTGCATCTGATAGGTTGGCTATCTCTTCACTGCTTAGAGGAATTGGCTCTGAGGCTTTTATTTGTTTTCCGGTTTGAGCCATTTTTGGTGGGTTTTTGTTGTTGTTGTTGTTTTGGTTTTAGTCTGGTCGTGGCTATTACGTAGTGAGGGGTGGAGTCTTAGGTGTTCCTCAGGGCAGGGCAGCCCAGTCTCTGGGTTGTGACGCTATAGGTGGGGGCGGGGTCTGAGAGGGAACAATGGTGCCTGCTCCGCTCTCTCCTGGATTCAGTCCCTTCCGCCACTTCCCCTCTGCCTGGACCGTCTGTGTGTGCGAATGTGAGACCACCTGGTCAGCCAGCCACCTTGTGCGGCCTCACTGGTTCTGCACAGTTGCCCCCCTGTGCCCGGGGACCACCAGCCGCCGCCTGTGCACCTGGGAACTGCAAGCCGCTGCTGCTTGCGTTCCCGGGTCCGCCCCTCCATTTTCTCCTGCTGCGACTCCGCCCCTCTTACCGGTCTGGATGAATGGTTGTTGGACTTCCGTACAGTTCAATTTTCTATCAGTTCTGGTTGTTTTCTTGTTTCTGAATATTTGTTGTCCTTAATTTTGGTTGTGAGAGGAGGCACAGTGTGTCCGCCTACGCCTCCATCTTGGCTGGAACGGAACTCATTTGTGGTTTTAATTTGCATGTCTCTGATGGCTGATGATGTTCAGAATTTTTTCATATGTCTGTGGACCATTTGTGTGTCCTCCTTGGAGAAGTGTCTATTCAGGTCCTTTGCCCATTTTTTTTTTCAGTTCTTTTTTTAAAATTGTGATTCAGGTACAATTTTCTGCCTTTTCCCTCACCCCTCTTCACCACCCCAGCCCTCCCTGCCTCCCTCCCCCATTTCCACCACCCCTTGTTATTGTCCATGTGTCCTTTATAATTGTTCCTGTAAACCCTTCACCCTTTCCCCCCATTATCCCCTCCCACCTCCCCTCTGATCACTGTTGGATTGTTTGTTTTCCTGGTGTTGAGTCATATGAGTTCTTTATATATTTTGGAGATTAAAACCTTGTCCAATGTATCATTGGCAAATATGTTCTCCCATCCAGTCAGTTCCTCTTTCATTTTGGTGATGGTTTCTTTAGCCATGCAGAAACTTCTTAATTTGATGTAGTCCCACTTGTTTATTTTTTCTCTATCTCCCTTGCCCTAGGTGATATATGCACTAAAATATTGTTACATGAGATATCTGCAATTTTACTGCCTATGTTTTCCATTAGGATTTTTATGGTACCCTGGCTTACATTTAAGGCTTTTATCTAGTTTTAGTTTACTCTGGTGTATTATGCAATATGGTGGTTTAGTTTCTTTCTTTCTTTTTTTTTTTTTTTTGCAAGTACCAGTCCAGTTTTCCCAACACCATTTATTTAAGAGGTTGTCTGTATACTATTTTAGGTTTGTGCCCCCTTTGTCAAATATTAATTGACCATAAAGACATGGTTTTATTTCTGGACTGTCTAGTCTGTTCCAATGATCTATGAGACTATTCTTATGCTGGTACCACACTGTTTTGATCATAGTGGCCTTGTAGTATAGTTTTGTATCAGGTATTGTGCTCCCTCCAACTTTGTTCTTCTTTTCAAGATAGCTGAGGCTATTCGGGGTGTTTTTTTTTTTTGTTGTTGTTGTTGTTCCATATATATTTTTGGAATATTTGTTCTAGTCTGTGAAATATGCTATTGATATTTTAATAAGATTTGCATTGAATCTATACATTGCTTTAAGTAGTATGGATATTTTAGTGATGTTAATTCTTCTAATCTATGAACATGGAATATGCTTCCACTTATTTGTATGTTCCTCAATTTTTTCCTTTGGTGTACTATAGCTCCAAGTAGAGGTCTTTTAACTCCATGATTAATTTTATTCCTAGGTATGTTTTATTTTGTTGTTGCTGTAGTAAGGGCGAGTTTTTTCTTTGTCTCTCCTCCTGATAGTTCATTGTTGGTGTACAAAATGCCATCAATTTCTGAATATTGGCTTTGTATCCTGCTACTTGCTGAATTTACTTATTAGATCAAGTAGTTTTTTTCATGGAGCCTGTAAGGTTTTCTGTGTATACTATGGTGACATCTGTGAATAATGACAGTTTTACTTCTCTTTTTCCAATTTGGATGCTTTTTATTTCTTCCCCTTGCCTGATCACTGTGCCTAGGAATTGTAGTATTCTGTTGAATAAGAGTGGTGAAAGCAGACCCCCTTGTCTTGATCTTGATCTTAAGGGAAATGTTGTAGTTTCTGTCCATTGAGTATGATACTGGTAGTTGGTTTTTCATATATGACCTTTTTCATCTTTGGATATGCTCCCTCTATTCCCACTTTGCTGACTGTTTGTATCATAAATTGGTGCTGGATAATATCAAATACTTTTTCTGCATCTATTGACATGATTATGTGATTTTTGTCTTTCACTTTGTTTATGTGATGTATCATGTCCAAATTTAAAATTTTTAGATTTCCAGCCAAGATGGAAGTGTAGATAGATACACAGTGCCTCCTTGCACAAACAGAAGAAGGACAACAACAAATTTAAAAACAAAAATAACTAGAACTTTCAGAAAATTGAATTGTATGGAAGCCAAACAACCAAGGAGTTAAAGAAAAAAATATTCATCCAGACCAGTAGGATGGTGGAGTTGCGCAGCCAGGGTGAAGAGGTCTCACAGCAAGGAGGTGGCTGGAGCACTGGGGACAGGCGCGGCAGCAGGTGGTGGAGCAGGCAGTCCCACATCTGTATGTGGATAAACCCAGAGGAACAACTAGACCACACAACTCAGGGTTCTAGTGCAGGGAAAAAAAGCCTCCAAACCTCTGACTGAAAAATCTTGATTTTTGGGGGGTTGTGGCAGCAGGAGAATCTCCCAGCCTCACAGGAGAGTTTGTTGGAGAGACCCGGAGTTCTAGAACATACACAAAACCACCCACTTGGGAATCAGCAGCAGAAGGGCCCAATTTGTTTGTAGATAGCAGAGGAAGAGACTGAAAGACGGCCGAGAGCTGAGCAAGCGGCACTGTTCCCTCTCAGACCCCTCACCCACACACAGTGCCACAACACAACATGGCTTGCCCCACTCTGGCAGATACCTAAGGCTCTGCCCCTAACTATGTAAAAGGTGCACTGAGACAAAATATATGACCCAAATGAAAGAAAAGATCAAAGATCCAGAAAAAATACAACTAAGCAACAAGGAGATAACCAATCTATCAGAGGCAGAGTTCAGAACACTGGTAAGCAGGATGCTCACAGATTTGGTTGACTTTGGTCACAAAATAAAGGAAAAAGTGAAGGCTATGAAAAGTGAAATAAAGGAAAATGCACAGGGAACCAACAGTGATGGATGGGAAGGAAACTGGGACTCAAGTCAATGGTTTGGAACAAGAGGAAGAAATAAACATTCAACCAGAACAGAATAAAGAAACACAAGAATTCAAAAAAATGAGGAGAGGCTTAGGAACCTCTAGGACAACTTTAAACATTCCAAAATCCAAATCATAGAGGTACCAGAAGGGGAAGAGGAAGAGCAACAAATTGAAAACTTATTTGAAAACATAATGAAGGAGAACTTCCCCAATCTGACAAAGGAAATAGTTTCAAGAAGTCCACAAAGCTCAGAGAGTCCCAAAGAAGTTGGACCCAAGGAAGCACACACCAAGACACATCATAATTACATTACCCAAGATTAAAGATTAGGAGAGAATCTTAAAAGCAGCAAGAGAAAAGGAGACAGTTACCTACAAAGGAGTTCTCATAAGACTACCAGCTGATTTCTCAAAAGAAACCTTACAGGCAAGAAGGGGCTGGAAAGAAGTATTCCAAGTCATGAAAGGCAAGGACCTACATCCAAGATGGCTCTGTCCAGCAAAGCTATCATTTAGAATGGAAGGGCAGATAAAGTGCTTCCCAGATAAGGTTAAGTTCAAGGAGTTCATCATCACCAAGCTCTTATTATATGAAATGTTAAAGGGACTTATCTAAGCAAAAGAAGATGATAAAAAATGCTCACATAAAATGACGACAAACTCACACCTATCAACAAATGAACCTAAAAGAAGGGAAAAAATGAAGTAAGCAAACAACTAGAACAGAAACAGAATCACAAAAATGGAGATCACATGGAGAGTTATCAGTGGGGAGATGAAGGGGAAGAATGGGGGGAAGGTACAGAGAATAAGAAGCATATTGTAGGTAGAAAATAAACAGGGGGTGCGGGGGACCCTGTCCTGGGTGCCAGATGTGGGGGGGCTCCGCCCGCAGAGCCCCATCCCTCCGTCACGGATGAAAGTACAAACTACCAAGACATCTTCTGCTTGGGGAGGAAAGGGGTCAAACTCTCAGAGGAGAATGACCCAGAGCCCCTTCCTCACTAGGCTTTTATTGGGTTCCAATACACCGGAATACAAGTTTAACATGTCAAAGAAATCTGAGGGCTTAATCTGAGCCAGTGTTTGTCAGGAAAGGGGGTTGTCAGACTTTGGGAGACATACTCATTTCCTCCTGGGACACTTGTCACCTCAGGAAGAGCACTCTTAGCAAAGCAGGTTTCACAGGACTTTAGGAATTCTTTCTTATGCCAATCACCCAAGGAGCCGTCCTGGCCAGGACAGGGCTGCACCGCTCACCCCCACCGTTTCAGGCTTTAAGCAATTAGGAAGCAGGAGACATCTCCCAGATGGAAATGAGGACTTGGGCTATGTCAGAATAGCCTGGGGGCGAGGGTCCATCACATCCTCTTTGCTGCAACCCCAGAGTCCTTCCATGAGGCCTCCCAAGTGGTCGCATCTGGCTTAGGTTGCCCCTCCCATGAGGAGTCTTACCTGTCATTGACTGCCAACCAAGCTATGGGGCCAGAGATGGGTAAAGCAGAAGCGGTGCCCCTGCCAGGGAAATAAGCTTTGTCTCCTTAATAGGTCACATCCCTGTGACAGAACAGACCCAGATGAAGTGGGTCCCTTGGGCTCTTACACAGCCCACCATGGGGTGAGGGTTACAACTCCTGAAACCAGGCTGAACGGTCCGCAACAAGGGGGACGTTAAGAATAGTATAGGAAGTGGAGAAGCCAAAGAACTTACACGTATGACTCATAGACATGAACTAAGGTGGGAGAATGCTTCTGGGAAGGGGATTCAAGGGTGGAGAGGAAGAAAGGGGGGGAAATGGGACAACTGTAATAACATAATGAAATATATTTAAAAGAAAAAAACAAAAATTTGAAGAGATATGTAAAAGTTTCTATTCAGCTTCCAGGTGTCCATTGCCTTCAGCTCAAAATTATCTACATACACAAATGTGGTTATTCATTCTGAATCCCTACATTAGTGACCAAGATTCATTTTTAGCATGTATCTATCTAACTGTCCTATTATCATTTATCGGAGATGCTATCCTTTCCCCTTTTGTATATTGTTGGCTCTTTTCTCCAAAATTAATGACCTTATTGTGTGGGTTTATTTCTGAGTTCTCTATTCTGTTTCATTGACCTCTGAGTCTGTTTTTATGACAGTACCATACTGCTTTAATTGCTATAGCTTTATACTATAATTTGAAATTTGTGAGTGTGATGCTTCTAGCTTTGTTTTGCTTTCTCAAGATTGCTTTGGCTATTCAGGGTCTTTTGTGGTCCCATACAAATTTAAGTTTGTTTGTTCTATTTCCATGAACAATGCCACCAGAATTTTGATAGAGATTGCATTGAACCAGCAGATTGTTTTGAGTATTTAAAAAAAATTCAACCTAGCAAATTTGAAGGTCTACTCAGTTTTAGTAAGTAATTCATCAATCAGCCAGCATCTCATCTACCAACTAAGAGGGGATGTAAGGGGCTGTACGAAATGGAAGCTTTATACAGAAAGAAGAGTGATGAAAGGGAGCTATTAACAACAGAAAGAAAGGATTCCTTAGGGACTCTGACATCTTTTCTGTGGGGACGAGAACAAGAGGGTGTTTTAAATATTGTGTTCCTTAGGCCTTATAGCTCTTTTCTTTTTTACCTATTTTTATATTTGAAGAGTTTTTATCAGGCAGGTTACTTTTTCATTCCACAGGGATGGAGAGGGCCCATGTGACAGATTACCTTACTGGTGCTTGACCAGAAAATTCCAGCCTGGTTGATTAAAGTCAGTTCACATGAGATGGTGAAACAGCCATTAGATCGAGTATCAAATCTCAGTTTGGTATCACGGGTTTTTAGCACAAGCGATACCATTTTGAGCCTGGGGTATGGACATTTTAACAATATTAATTCTTCCGAAGAGTGAGCACAGTATATTTTCCCATTTACTTTTGTCTTCTGTAACATTTAGCAGTATCTTACAGTTTTCAATGTACAGGTTTTTTACTTCCTTTGTTATGTTCATTCCCAGTTTTATTTTTCCGATGCAATTGTAAATGGCATTGTTTTCTCAGTTTCTCTCTCTGAGAGTTTGTAATGACAAAATGTTATGTAAATGACAGATTTATGTAAACTGATTTTGTACCCCACAACAGTGCTGAATTCACTTATTCTAGCAAAGTTTCACATTTTAAATAATTTCTTGGAGTTAATGGCTGAAATGAATTGAACATACTTAAAATGCAAAATTTGTTGAATTTGAGGAGGAAATTATGGATTCAAATACATTTTTTCTTGAATGAATCCTTTTCGGTGACAAAACTCCAGTCAATACTATTTTTCAGTTCATAATAACACTTTGAAGTTGGAGAAGGACTGGTCTCAATTAGGTTATAGCACTTTCTAAATTTGACATAATTATCTGTGTTGGGTACTGTAGGTACTTAGCAGCCTCCTTTCAGACATTGCCCCAGAGCTGGAGGGGAAAATCAGCCCTGGCTGCGAACCGCTGCAGTGTGCGAGAACTGGGAGCAGCCTGACCTTCCAATCATCCCCGATTCCTTACTCTGATTATAACTTTGGGCAGATCACTGAACTCCTTCCAGCCCCATTTCAGCAATGGGCAATGGAGTTCATAATTGTTCCACCTCACAGAAGAAATGTTTATAGAAATTAAGTTAAGCAACGCTAATAATAAGGTGCTAAAGTCAGATTATATAGCATAAAATTATAGAAATTGATCTCCTAGTTAACAAAGGTTTTCTAGTGAGGGACTAAATGACAGCCCTTCTGATCTCAGTATGAAATTTCTCATTGATTTGGCAAATGAAGCCAAGGAGTGTAGCGCCCAAACCTCTACATCAAAGTGACACAGTTGTCTCCCTTGTTGGAGAGAAATAGCAATTGCCTGGAGGTATCACGGGTTGTGCTCCACCACAAGTCCATGAATTGAAGTCCAAGGGTCCTAGTCAGGGCAGCGTTCTCTGTCTTAGACTTTGGAGAAACTTCAACTCAAAGTGCTGGGAGGTGACAAGGATTCCCTTGACTTCAAACCTGGTCCCGGAGAAACAGAGAACCAGCGGGCAAATTTCCATTCAGTCCAGACAAGTGTCCCAAAGGGAAATGAGGTGCTCAGAGGAGGGAGTAACAGGGGGACAGTGTCTAATGAGCAGATGAAGGGAGAAGTAAATATCTCCTCTGCAGCCGACTCTCAACGTGGGCACCTTAGGACGGACGGACAGAACATACTTGTTTGTTTGGGAGTCCTCACTCAAGTCCAGAGACCAATGTTTGACTCCTTCCTGCTCTTTTGTTTGAGGACAGAGCTTCGGTCTCCGACATTAGCCATCCAGGGAGGGATTCATACGACTACAAGGAGCCCTTCCTTTCAGAGACCCTCTCCACGTGAGTTTCAGAGTGCAGCAAATGGTGAGGAGAAGATCCAAAGAGAATGGATCCTAGAATTTCTACCAGCGGTAACCTGAGAAACTAACCAGGCTAGCTCCCAGTGAGAGATTACCATATGTGCTTGCTAGGTAGACTAATGAATATATAATAGTTTCACATATTAAATTAGAGTATTGTTTTCCTAGATACCTTGCTACTTGGCATAGAATTCCTATATATATGTCTGGATGATTTAGGGAAATGTGTGAAAATTTATTAATTTTGTGTGGTCATTCTGTCATATTGTGTCTCCTCCATTTATTTTTAAAGTAAAAATTCTCCATCTTCTTTAACCTTGGCAAAGAAATTCTTTTACATTCAATTAATACTCAGTTGATATGATTAAATTATTGTATTTTATAGCTTTGTCTTTTGGAATTATTTGTACAATTTCATTCCATTTTATTAATACCATTATGAGAATCTTTCCATTTTTTATACTATGAATACTCCATACTTTAACATTTTTTCTATGGAAGAGCACATATTTACAATACCACCTGAGTGAACAAAATCCGTGAATGTCCTGCTCATTTGATCTCACATTATACAAAGGAGGCCCTGTACCGTGAAGGGTAAGAGTGCTGTGACATCATGTCCTCAGGGAGAAATATGTGAAGAAAAGAGATCAATAACTGTCGCATAAGCAGGATATATAAAATTTGTTCATGGTGGACTTTCCATGTTGGCAAGGTACAGAACCAGGACTAGTGTGCACCTATCACATGTGTCACAAAAGCGATCAAAACTCAAAGCCAAGAAGAGCAAAGGAAGATGCCACAAAGATAATGAGTGAAGGGCCAGCCTCATCAACCGCTGGGCCATATAAACACAAGGGTGATGTAATAACCACGGAAAAAGTGAAGGAATGACTGTTAGAGCAGAGGTCAGTGGAGCAGTAACAGTCTGGTCAGTGTGTGGTCCCTTGAGTCTGAGGTGACTTCAGCACCCACACTGGCTGACTCTTCCTTCTGCACCTGGCTCTCTGCTGGGCTCCTCACATATACTGCTTTCCCTCTTTAACAGGAACTGGGCTTTTAAATTGTTCTTGCATTTACTGCATTGAATTCCAGATGCTTTTGATTTGTCCCTAACTAAGACCTGCCTTTTACACTGTGATCCAGCATTTTTGCACACAGGCCTAGAAACACACAAGCACAAACATTCATTCACAGACATGCACGTACAAAGGGAACCACAAAATGATTGTGTACGTACACTCACTATGGATGACACACTCTAATATTTTCATTTGTGCCCTCTTGATTCTATTCTATTTCATTCTAATGAACCATAGTCTTACACCATAGTTTATGCTGATCTCAGAATATGGAGAAATATTCCTCCAGCATGTCCTGCTCACCTAGGATATCTCATTCCATTGTGGAATACATGTTTACTCAGCTACACCCCACTAAGTCTGGTGGGGGAGGAGGGATTTGTGTAAAATGCTACATGCCTCAGTAAAAAAGACATGGAAAGAAATAAAAATCACACCATTGTTGCTCTAACACCTCAATTAGGGGTGTGGGAAGTGTCCTTTTCCTGTGCTAATATTAGGTAAAGGAAAAGGCTCCTTAAGCAGAGACTCCAGTCTCTCTGAAAGGAGAGATAGAGTTTGAAGGATGGAGAGGGAGTGAAAGTTCCAAAGAGACCAGTGGGGAGACTCCAGGCAGAGGAGAATGAGTGTGTCAAGCCCCTGAACCCTAGGCTGTGGTGTCAGGTGCAGCAGAGAGTCAAGTTCAATGTTTAGGAGATCAGTGTGGGTGAGGGCAGGGCCCTATGAAGGTGAAACTGGCAGAAAGGTCACAGAGACTTGAGCATCATGTTTGGAGCTATGGAATTTTGGCCTCTGTCTCCACTGAGGAGTCACTAGGGGAGGCATTTAATTCAGGGAGTTCCATGGTCCACTTTGAAATACAGAAAGTTCTCTCTGAGTCCACAGGAGCATTTGGCTAGAGGGGTGCCAGCACGATAGATGGGAGAGACGATGAGAAATGGAAATATGGCTGTGGCATTGGGGTCCCACATGTTGGGAAGCAGTTGGAGACATTTGAGAGGCAGAAGGAAATGAGCAGCTTCATCTCATCCCAGTGGTCACCACTCACTTACCAACAGGAAGGGACTAAACCCAGCTCCTTTCATATAGCATATTGATTACCTGTCCACAGGAGGCAGACGGATGCCGCAATGCCCACTATCAGGTGAGATCATTAACAGTTTTTATGTTGTGCATCTGAAACAGTTAATGTCATAAACCAACTTTACCTCATTTTTTAAAAAAGGGAGCATATAAAAAACCATGTAGGCTGTACAAAAAATACAATTAAATTAAAGAAATAAAATGGTTCAGATGGCCTGCAAGTTCAAACAGCTGATATTTGGTAGATAAATTGAAATCGGTCAGCAGATGCCAAAACCCCGGCATATATTATCATTTAGAAACGAGTTTCCATTTCATCATAAATACTTCCACTATTGTACATTGCATTTGCTGATGCCGATTGTGTTTGTTTCCTTTGGTCATTTTTGTAGTGCAGTGTTCAATGTGTATGACACCTTGACAATGTAAAACATCACTCCTTTCTCTTTGATAAATGGCTTTTTGCTGTTTTACCAGTTATGCTGGGTGTGAAGGGCATAGAACTGGGGTTGGAATGCTGCCAGAACCAGGGAGTTTTGCCTCATATCAGCAACCACTCAAATGATTAGATCTTTTCCACTCTATGTGCACATTTTCCTCTCTGCCTTTTTTTTTAATCAGTATTTTTTTTAATTGTTGATATTGTACAGTTTTCTGTCTTTTACTCCGCCCCCAGCCCACCACCCCAGCCCTCCCCACCTTCCTCCCATTTCCACCCCCCATAGTTTTTGTCCATGTGTCCTTTATACTTGTTGCTCTAAACCGTTCCCCTTTTCCCCTGAAATTCCCTCCCCTCCCGCTCTGGTCACTATCAGACTGTTCTCAAATTCAGTGTCATTGTTTATATTATGCTTGTTTGTTTGTTTTGTTGATTAGCTTCCTGTTAAAGGTGAGATCACATGGTATTTGTCTTTCACTGCCTGGCTTACTTCGCTTAGCATGATGCTCTCAAGTTCCATCCATGCAGTTGCAAAGGGTATGAGCTCCTTCTTTCTTTCTGCTGCATAGAATTCCATTGTGTAAATGTACCACAGTTTTTTGATCCATTCATTAACTGATGGGCACCCAGGTTGCTTCCAGCACTTGGCTATTGTAAATTGTGCTGCTATGAACATAGGGGTGCATAGGTTCTTTTGGATTGGTGTTTCAGGGTTCTTAGGATATAATCCAAGCAGTGGAATTGCTGGGTCAAAAGGTATGTCCATTTTTAGTTTTCTTAGAAAATTCCATATTGTTTTCCATAGTGGTTGTACTAATCTGCAATCCCACCAACAGTGCACTAGGGTCCACTTAGGGACTCAGAATGGCCATATGAAAATGGAGTCCCATGTTTACATGTCCATGGGAGGTTTAACCAATTGAATTTGGATACTATTTCTATACACATAGGGTAAGATAGTCTGATGTTGACATCATGACTTGCATCCCTCCTTTTCCAGTTATTGCCACAAGGTGGGAAGAGCTTGGTAATAACAAGGCCCCAGGAAGTCGTCACAGTGTGTGTGTGTGTGTGTTTGTGTGTGTGTTGTGTAGGGAAGTTTGACCTGAGCCCATGCACTCCAAAATGTGTCCTTTAACAAACAGAAGCCAGAATATTAACCAACTCATGAAAATAAAAGGGAGATCTCTTACTATGTCCAAGATTTTTGGAAATAAAGTTAATAAAGTGCAAGGAACTGACAATGAATAAGGGATTCTTTTTGTCTCTGAGTTTCAGCAGCAGCAGGGAGGCCACCTCACAGCCCCTCATTCCCTGACACCATCTATCATCGCTCTGCCCTTGCTCCTTCCCCTCCCCATTCTGGGTCCTTTCTGAGTCCTGAATGTCTAAAGCAAGTGTCATCCTTAGGCCTTTGCACTGACTCTTTCCCCACACCACCCCCCAATGTCCTTGTGTCTCACACTCTGTCTTCCTGGAGGTCTCTACTCAGGTGTCACCTCATTTGCTGGGATACCTGAAAGCATAGTTTAAAAATATAAAACACACCCATCCACTCTGTTATCCATACTTTTTTTCTTCACCTGACACCATCTAACATGGTGTATGATATATATAATATATTGTTTCACTATTAATATATTCTAAAGATTTTTTTCTCAGCATCCTATACGTTTTCCCTAGTGATGTGGAATATCAATGACCATTCCTCAAGTACATGAAAGCATTTCTCATTAAAACTGTGTAACCCGTCGGACTTCCGGCCAAGATGGAGGCATAGGCGGACACACTGTGCCTCCTCTCACAACCAAAATTAAGGACAACAAATATTTAGAAACAAGAAAACAACCAGAACTAATAAAAAATTGAACTGTACGGAAGTCCAACAACCATTCATCCAGACCGGTAAGAGGGGCAGAGTCGCGGTAGGAAAAAGTGGAGGTGTGGACCCAGGAACGCAAGTAGCAGCGGCTCACAGTTCCCAGGTGCACAGGCGGTGGCTGGCGGTCCTTGGGCGCCCAGGAAGCAGCTGGCGGACCCCGGGCACAGGGGGCAACTGCACAGACCCAGTGAGGACGCACAAGGCGGCTGGCTGACCAGGGGGTCCCACATTCGCGCACACAGATGGTCCAGGCAGAGGGGAAGTGGCGGAAGGGACTGAATCCAGGAGAGAGTGGAGCAGGCGCCATTGTTCCCTCTCAGACCCCGCCCCCACATACAGCGTCACAACCGAACCACTGGGCTGCCCCACACTGGGGAGCGCCTGAGGCTCCACCCCTCACTTTGTAACAGCACGCGAGCGTGCGCAGATAATCCAGGCAAAGGGGAAGCAGCGGAAGGGACTGGAGTCCAAAAGAGAGCGGAACGGGCGCCATTCTTCCCTCTCGGACCCCGCCCCCACCAACAGCATCACAACCCAGCGACTGAGCTGCCCCACCCTGAGGAATAACTCAGGCTCCACCCCTCATACGTAATAGCTAAAACCAAAACAAAACAAAACAAAAAACCCCACCAAAAATGGCTCAAACCGGAGAAAAAATGAAAACCCCAGAGTCAATTCCTCTAAGCCATGAAGAGATAGCCAACCTATAAGATGCACAGTTCAAAGCACTGGTCATCAAAATGCTCACAGAATTGGTTGATTTTGCTCATAAATTAGATGAGAAAATGCAGGCTACAATACGGGAAATGAAGGAAGACGCATGGGGAACCGATAGAGATGGAAGGAAAACTGGGACTCAAATCAATGGAGTGGACCAGAAGGAAGAAATTAACAACCAAACAGAAAACAAGGAAGAAACAAGAACTCAAAAAAAGGAGGAGAGGCTTAGGAACTTCCGGGACATCGTTAAATGTCCCAACATCCGAATTATAGGGGTCCCAGAAGGGGAAGAAGAAGAGCAACAAGTGGAAAACTTATTTGAACAAATAATAAAGGAGAACTTCCCCAATCTGGCAAAGGAAATAGACTACCAGGACGTCCAGGAATCTCAGAGAGTCACAAAGAAGTTGGACCCAAGGAGGAACACATCAAAGCACATTGTAATTACATTAGCCAAGATTAAAATGAAGCAGAGAATTCTAGAAGCAGCAAGGGATAAGGGGACAGTCATCTATAAAGGAGTTCCCATCAGACTGTCAGCTGATTTCTCAAAAGAGACCTTACAGGCAAGAAGGGGCTGGAAAGAAATATTTGAAATCTTGAAAAGCAGGGACCTACATCCAAAATTGCTCTTTCCAGCAAAGCTGTCATTTAGAATGGAAGGACAGATAAAGCGCTTCTCAGATAAGGTCAAGTTCACGGAGTTCGTTATCACCAAGCTCTTATTATATGAAATGTTAAAGGGACTTATCTAAGAAAAAGAAGATCAAAAATATGACAGTGAAAAGACAGCAAACTCATAGCTATTAAGAACCACACCTAAAACAAAAGCAAAGTAAGCAAACAGCTAGGACAGTAACAGAACCACAGAAATGGAGATCATATGGAGGGTTAGCAACAGGGGAGTGGGAGGAGGAGACGGGGGGAAGGTACAGAGAATGAGTAGTATAGATGGTGGGTAGAAAATAGACAGGGGCAGGGTAAGAATAGTGTGGGAAATGTAGAAGCTAAAGAACTTATGACACAAGGACATGAACTAAAGGGGGGAATGTGGGTGGGAGAGGGTGTGCAGGGTGGGGGGAATGATGGGGGAGAAACCGGACAACTGTAATAGCATAATCAATAAAATATTTTTTAAAAAAACTGTGTAACCCATGACAATCTGGGGAAAAAGGGCTGAGGACAGAAATTCCTAATCAGACATGTTGGGGGGTGCCTTAAAGGTTTTGATATGGACCAAAATTGATATTGATAACTTTACTGCAAGATATGGTTGTAGCTTTTCAAGTATGCTAGCATGATTGCCATCTGTATAAAAACTAATCATGCCACTTTAATCTTTCCTAATAGTCACTTCCACCAAATGGTACGAGGCAATAAAACTCTAATTTCAGAATTTCATCTTCTGGGATTATCAGAGGAACCAGAACTGCAGCCTGTCCTATTTGGGCTATTCCTCTCCATGTACCTGATCACTGTGTTGGGAAACCTGCTCATCATCCTGGCCGTCAGCTCAGACTCCCACCTCCACATGCCCATGTACTTCTTCCTCTCCAACCTGTCCTTTGTAGACATCTGTTTGACCTCCACCACCATCCCAAAGATGCTGGTGAATATCCAGACAGAGAGCAAAGTCATCACCTATGCAGGCTGCATAACCCAGATGTATTTTTTTGTACTATTTGCAGCTTGGGACCACTTCCTCCTGACTGTGATGGCCTATGACAGGTATGTGGCCATCTGTCACCCCCTGCACTACACAGTCATCATGAACTCCTGGCTCTGTGGACTCCTGGTTCTGGTGTCGTGGATCATAAGTGCCCTGAATTCCCTGTTACATTGTTTAATGTTGTTGCGACTATCCTTCAGGGCAGACTTGGAAATCCCCCACTTTTTCTGTGAAGTTAAGCAGATGATTCAACTTTCCTGTTCTGACAACTTTCTTAATGACATGGTGATGTATTTGGCCACTGTGCTGCTGGGTGTTGGTCCCCTGGCTGGGATCCTTTACTCTTATTCTAAGATCGTGTCCTCCATACGAGCAATCCCATCAGCTCAGGGGAAGTATAAAGCATTTTCCACCTGTGCATCTCACCTCTTGGTTGTCTCCTTATTTTATGGTACAGTACTAGGCGTGAACTTCAGCTCTGCTGGTACTCACAGCTCACAGTCAATTGCAGTCACCTCAGTGATGTACACTGTGGTCACACCCATGCTGAACCCCTTCATCTACAGTCTCAGGAACAAAGACATAAAAGGGGCTCTGAAAAGAGTTTTGGGGATGGCAGGTAAATGAGGGACAATTGTCCTGAGGCTCCAAGTGTGACCTTGATTGCAAGCTGAGTGTCACGGAACCAGAAGCTGTGACTGATCCTGTAGGATAGACTTGTTTCTTCTCTTTGTTTCCTGGCTTGTCCATTTCCTTGTATTCATGTTCTCTAACAATTTAAGTAACTAACTCACTAAGCTTCTGTAAAATAGGTGGACAGTTTTCCCTTTGACCATTAACATCATGAAAGTCTTTCTCAACCTTGGATCAGAAATATTTGGAAATTTCTATGTTTTTCATGGGAAAGCTTGGATTTCTGTAAAATAATTTCTTCTCAAATGATATATATCATGCCAAGAAAATTTCCCCTAATTTATCTGAAAGTATAATCAGAGTTGTATTACTCAGATGGACAAAACTACACTTGGCATCCAAGGACATTCATTTCATTGTACAGGAAAATATGAAAGCAGTTTTCACTTTGGGTCTGTCATTGATTTTCACATCACTAACTTAAGTACTCCTCATAATAATGTAGACCTTAAGCACTCTTCCATTTAAATCTCAGCCTATTGAAATTGCAGGTGTTCATTCTAAATGCCTGGCACAGTCACCTAGGCCCTGAGTTCTTGTGACACCAACACAAGCCAACATTGTGGCTGGATTGGGCCTGTCAGTTATTATGAGTGCATGACACTTCTCAGCCAAACCATCAGAGAACCTGGTAAATGATTAATCAGAGACTCACATATGAAGTCATGGGAGAGAAGGGGAAGAAGAGAAAGAGAGAGAGAGAGGACATTACTGTGGGCTCTGCATTTATTCAGGTCCAAGGGCAGGATGGATAGAGTTTAAAAGCTTCACTCTTTATTGGTGAATTTTGAACTTAAGAGCAGGTGTCAGGGTGTGAAAAGTGAACAGTGGGTCACTGCCAAAGTTAGTTACCTAAGTTCTCCAGGGCTTTCTGTAAGGAGGCCTTCACAGGGGAGCAGGCCAGGGTGCTTAGCTAGCGGCTGTGTTAGAGAGTTGGCCACGTGTTTCTTCAACATGCTTATCTTTGAAGTGGAAGCCTTGGAAATCAAAAGTTTCATGTCTGGCACTTACATTACAAACATGCCACTCTGCTTCATAGCTGCTCTCTTGCTTTTCTTGTCTTATTCAGCTCAGTGTCCCAATGCCCACTGGAGATGCTGACAGAAATTGACCATCACATACATACCTACAGTGAAGTCTATATGGACAGAAAGTTTCAATTAATTTACCTAATATGGCCTGAGTGTCAGAGATGACCTGAAATATGATGAGACAGAATTGTTAATCAGTAAATTTATTACTGTGTGAAGTATTGCTTTTCCTTGCTGTATTCATGGAAGTATGGAAGATTGATGCCCATGTGTAAGGGACTTTCTGCATTAGGGTAAGTGGTTGGTTAGCGTATTTTACCTCTTTATTGAATCCTATTTCTTTCTCTGCTTGGAAATTCCAGTGATGCCTACAATTATGACTCCTCTGTGACTAAGCAAAACATTTCTTCTTTTCTAAATGTTGTCTTAACCACGAAAGGAACAATAAATATCTCTCTCATGCTCAGGAATCCCTTCTCATAATTAAAAATGACTCACAAGAGAGCTGAGTCCCTTCCTGGTCACATGATTCAGGATCACCAGGCTTTCTGCACAGATATGCATGAGCTTGCAGCCTCTTAGAGACCCCCAGAAGGGAACCTCAGTGCAGTCACCTGTGACTACAGTTATCTGTAATGAACTTGAATAATAAAATAATCACAACGGCTGTCCAAAATATCAGAACTTGTGCAAAATATAAGAAACACAATTATTATAATTGCCTTTAGTGCTGTTTCTCTTATTATTGTATCAGTTATTGCTGCATAACGAGCATCCTAAATAGAATGGATTGTTATGACATCTTTATTATTGAATGGGATTATATGATGAAAGTTGATTTGATCTCTGCTCATATCTCTTGAGTCTGCCTCAGCTATGAGTCTCCCCATTGCATGTCTATGGCTCATCCTTGATGTGGTCTGAGGCTGTAGTGCACCCCTGTCTTGAACAATTTATGTCCATTTAGCTGTATATGTAGATTAAACATCTGTTTACAAAAAATGAGATTATCAGATGTAATAACTGTAATTTAATCCCACTATTTCTGGCCATATATGACACTTTGCTTTCTACCCATTAGAAGACATACCTCCAACACCCAACAAAATGCGACTCAGCTACTGTGTTCTTGACGTTACCATGAAATGAGACTTTTTAGTATAATTTATTGGTGTATAATGACATAATATAAAGTGCACATATTTAAAATATAGAAGTTGCTATTTAAAGGAGCCATACAAAAATTAAGAATACATACTGCATGGGTCCATATACATATAATTTTGAAAGGTGGCAAGAAAACTGATTCAGAAGACTATATGCACACTAATGTTCATTGCAGCATTGTTTACAATAGCCAAGACTTGAAAGCAGCCCAAGTGTCCATCAGTGGATGAGTGGATAAAAAAGCTAATGGTATGGGGATTGACTGTGGGATCAGAGGTGGGCTTGGAGGAGGAGGGAAAAAGGGGGAGAAATTGTAATATCTGTAATAGAATAAACAGTAATAAAAATGCATTGTTAAAAATTTAAAAACTGAAGACTTCCGGCCAAGATGGAGGCATAGGTGGACACACTGTGCCTCCTCTCACAACCAAAATTAAGGACAACAAATATTTAGAAACAAGAAAACAACCAGAACTGATAGAAAATTGAACTGTATGGAAGTCCAACAACCATTCATCCAGACCGGTAAGAGGGGAGGAGTCGCGGTAGGAAAAAGTGGAGGTGCGGACCCAGGAACGCAAGCAGCAGTGGCTGGCAGTTCCCCCCGTGCACAGGTGGTGGCTGGCAGTCCTCAGGCCCACAGGCATCAGCTGGCAGACCCTGGGCACAGGGGGGCAACTGTGCGGACCCAGGGAGGCCGCACAAGGTGGCTGGCTGACCAGGTGGTCCCACATTCACGCACACAGACGGTCCAGGCAGAGGGAAGTGGCGGAAGGGACTGAATCCAGGAGAGAGCGGAGCTGGCACCTTTGTTCCCTCTCAGACCCCGCTCCCACATACAGCGTCACAACCCAGCGATTGGGCTGCCCCGCACTGGGGAGCGCCAGAGGCTCCACTCCTCGCTACATAACAGCACGCACTAGAGTGCGCAGATAATCCAGGCAAAGGAGAAGCAGCGGAAGGGACTGGAGTCCAGGAGAGAGTGGAGAAGGTGCCATTCTTCCCTCTCGGACCCCGCCCTCACCTAAAGCGTCACAACACAGCAACTGGGCTGCCCCGCCCTGAGGAACACCTAAGGCTCCACCCCTCACTACGTAATAGCCACAACCAGACTAAAACCAAAACAAAACAAAAAATAAAAACCCCACCAAAAATAGCTCAAACCGGAGAAAAAATGAAAACCCCAGAGTCAATTCCTCTAAGCCATGAAGAGATAGCCAACCTATAAGATGCACAGTTCAAAGCACTGGTCATCAAAATGCTCACAGAATTGGTTGATTTTGCTCACAAATTAGAGGAAAAAATGCAGGCTACAATACGGGAAATGAAGGAAGACGCATGGGGAACCGATAGAGATGGAAGGAAAACTGGGACTCAAATCAATGGAGTGGACCAGAAGGAAGAAACTAACAACCAAACAGAAAACAAGGAAGAAACAAGAATTCAAAAAAATGAGGAGAGGCTTAGGAACATCCGGGACATAGTTAAACGTCCCAACATCCGAATTATAGGGGTCCCAGAAGGGGAAGAAGAAAAGCAACAAGTGGAAAACTTATTTGAACAAAAAATAAAGGAGAACTTCCCCAATTTGGCAAAGGAAATAGACTACCAGGACGTCCAGGAAGCTCAGCGAGTCCCAAAGAAGTTGGATCCAAGGAGGAACACACCAAGGCACATCGTAATTACATTAGCCAAGATTAAAATGAAGCAGAGAATTCTAGAAGCAGCAAGGGATAAGGGGACAGTCACCTACAAAGGAGTTCCCATCAGACTGTCAGCTGATTTCTCAAAAGAGACCTTCCAGGAAAGAAGGGGCTGGAAAGAAATATTTGAAATCTTGAAAAGCAGGGACCTACATCCAAAATTGCTCTTTCCAGCAAAGCTGTCATTTAGAATGGAAGGACAGATGAAGCGCTTCTCAGATAAGGTCAAGTTCAAGGAGTTCGTCATCACCAAGCTCTTATTATATGAAATGTTAAAGGGACTTATCTAAGAAAAAGAAGATAAAAAATATGACAGTAAAAAGACAGCAAACTCACAGCTATTAAGAACTACAGCTAAAACAAAAGCAAACTAAGCAAACAGCTAGAACAGGAATAGAACCACAGAAATGGAGATCATATGGAGGGTTAGCAACAGGGGTGTGGGAGGAGGGGAGGGAGGAAGGTACAGACAATGAGTAGCATAGATCGTGGGTAGAAAATAGACAGGGGGAGGACAAGAATAGTATGGGAAATGTAGAAGCTAAAGAAGTTATGACACATGGACATGAACTAAAGGGAATGTGGGTGGGAGAGGGTGTGCAGGGTGGGGGGGATGATGGGGGAGAAATGGGACAACTGTAATAGCATAATCAATAAAATATATTTAAAAAAAAATTTAAAAACTGAGATTTCCAACCAAGGTGGAGGCATAGGTAGACACACTGTGCCTCCTCACACAACCAAAATAAGGACACCAAAAATTTAGAAACAAAAATACAACCAGAACTGACAGAGAATTGAACTGTATGGAAGTCTGACAACCAAGGAGTTAAAATAGACACATTCATCCAGACCTCTAGCAGAGGGGGAGTCCAGTGGCTGGCAGAGAGTGGTCGAGGCAGAAAAAAGTGGTGGCTGGTGAACCCAGTGTGGCGTTCCCAAATTCACATGCAGATAAACCAGGCAAAGCTAAGGAGGGAGACAGACTGTGCAACCCAGGTCCCTAGCATGGGGAAATAAAGCCTTAAACAATGATTGAAAACACCTGTGGGGGGTTGAGGCAGTGAGAGAGACTCCCAGCATCCCAGGAGAGTTTGTTGTAAAGACCCACAGGCTCCTAGAACATACAAAAGCCCACCCACCCACAAATCAGCACCAGAAGGGCCCACTTTGCTTGTGGGAAGCAGCAGAAGGGACTGAAATCCAACAGAGAGCAGAGCAAGGGCCATTGTTCCCTCTATGACCCCTGCTCCACAAACAGCGTCACAACCCAGCATCTGGGTTGTCCTTCCCTGGTGAACACCTAAGCCTCCACCCCGCATACCTAACAAGTCTGACAAGACCAAAAAAAAAAAAAAAAAAAAAAAAAAGGCCCAAAGGGAAGAACAAATCAAAGACCCAGAGCAAATACATCTAAGCCCCCAAGAGACAGCCAATTTATCAGATGCACAGTTCAAAGCACTGGTGATGGGACGCTCACAGAATGGGTTGAATTTGGTCACAAATTAGATGAAAAAAATGAAGGCTACACTAAGTGAAATGAAGGAAAATGCACAGGGAACCAATAGAGATGGGAGGAAACTGGGACTCAAATCAATGGAGTGGACCAGAAGGAAGAAAGAAACAACCAAACAGAAAAGAATGAATAACCAAGAATTTTAAAAAATGAGGATAGGCTTAGGAACCTCAGGGACATCTTTAAATGTCCCAACATCCGAATTATAGGGGTACCAGAAGGGTAAGAAGAAGAGCAACAAGTGGAAAACTTATTTGAACAAATAATCAAGGAGAACTTCCCCAATCTGGCAAAGGAAATAGACTTCCAGGACGTCCAGGAAGCTCAGAGAGTCCCAAAGAAGTTGGACCCACAGAGGAGCACATCAAGGCACATCATAATTACATTAGCCAAGATTAAAATGAAGCAGAGAATTCTAGAAGCAGCAAGGGATAAGAGGACAGTCACCTACAAAGGGTTTCCCATCAGACTGTCAGCTGATTTCTCAAAAGAGACCTTGTGGGCAAGAAGGGGCTGGAAAGTAGTATTCCAAGTCATGAAAAGCAAGAACCTACATCCAAGATTGCTCTGTCCAGCAAAGCTTTCATTTAGAATGGAAGGGAAGATAAAGTGCTTCTCAGATAAAGTCAAATTCAAGGAGTTCATCATCACCAAGCCCTTATTATATGAAATGTTAAAGGGACTTATCTAAGAAAAAGAAGATCAAAAATATGACAGTAAAAAGAAAGCAAACTCACAGACATTAACAACCACACCTAAAACAAAAACAAACTAAACAAACAGCTAGAAGAGGAACAGAACCACAGAAATGGAGATCACATGAAGGGTTAGTAACAAAGGAGTGGGAGGAGGAGAGAGGGGGAAAAGGTACAGAGAATAAGTAGCATAGATGGTGGGTAGAAAATAGACAGGGGGAGGGCAAGAATAGTGTGGGAAATGTAGAAGCTAAAGAACTTATGACACATGGACATGAATGAAAGGGGGGGAATGAGGGTAGGAGGGGGTGTGCAGGGTGGAGGAGAATGATGGGGGAGAAATGGGACAACTGTAATAGCATAATCAATAAAATACATTAAAAATAATAGTTTTTAACTATTATTAAAAACTGCATTGTATCACAGAGGGACCCGTATGCAAACAAATCAAATTAGATACTTTACAGAAGCATATCATATGATGTTATTCATGAATCCTTCTATAAAATAATTGAACAATGAATTTATAACAGCTTCTGGAGGCAGTGAGTATACACTACCCATTCGAAGTTACATGGAAATGGTTTTTGGTTCTGAAGACCAAAATGTACCTACAGCCAATTCTAACATAGACACAGCCATAGTACTCGAAGTGTGGTCCAGAGACCAGCTCTTGCAGCATCAACACCGCCTGGGAACTCATTTCATTTTCAGAACCACTGGGCCCACCAGGACCTGCATCTGAACAGTATTCGTGGGTGATTTTTATGCACCTTGAAGTTGGAGAAGTGCTGCTCTAGACTAGGCTTTGTCACCATCTCATGTTGACAACAGGGGTGGGATAATTATCTGTGATGCAAACTGTAGATGGTTAGTGGCCTCTCTCCACATGTTTCAGGGGCAAATCATCTCAGGAAGATAACTGCAGGCCCAGAGTTTGAAAACTGAAAGCAACCTGACACATTTCAATCAAGATCCATCCCTCACTTAGTTCATAACTTTGAGCAAATCACTAAAGCCCTTCCAAACCCATTTCTGCAAAAGGAAATACAGTTCATAATAGTAATATCTAATAGAATGGACTTTTCAAAAATTATATCAGAAAAGTCTATAAAGTACTAAATTCAGAATATATAGCATAAAACTATCAAAGAGTATCTCTCATAACTAACCCATATTTTATAATGAGGCACTAAATGACAGCTCATAACTTGTGATATTATTAAGAAATTTCTATTTATTTAGACAAATGCATCAGGAAGCCAGGCAGTGTGGTAGCCAGGCTTGCATATCAAAGGAACACCATTCTCCCCTCATTGAAGAGGGGATATCAATGTTCTGCCACAACTAAGTTCTTGGGTATCAAAGGGACTACTTGGTTCTGATGGTTTTCATAGTCTCAGACTTTGGAGAAAATGTTAACTCCGTGTTGGAAAAAGGTACTGGGAGGTGTGACCTCTGGGAAGCAGAGGAGACCCACAACAAGGAGTCATAAAATCTAAATCCCCCTGGCCTTTTGAGATCCACATGGCCTTTTGAGATCTGAGAATCATTAGGAAAAATTTTCTTCCTGTTAATTACAGAGTCCCAGGGGGATATCACGGGCTTAGATGTAGGAATAACACAAGGGAAATGTGTCTGATTAGCCAATATACAGAGAGTTGTGAATATCTCCCCATGCAGTACCTGAGCTTGTACAATGATGGTGGACAGGACATGGTTGTTGCTGTTGATTCCTAAGTCTTGCTCAAGAAGTGATGCTTCACTCCTTCCTACTGTCTTGTGTGGGAGAGAGCTTCAGTCTCCATCATCAACCCTACAGGGAGCAATCCTCACTTACACACGGAAACCTTCCTCTCAGAAAACCCATCCAGGGGAGTCTGAGAGCCTGGTAGGTACATCAGGAAAGGGTCAGAGAGAATGGAACTTGAGAATTTTACTGAGTCACTAGGACTCTAATCATCCCAGCCTGGAGACCAGATATTTCTGTTTGTATTCTTTCTTAAGGGACTAACTTATACTTAATGTACCTAATATGTTAATAAGGAAGTGTCTGTTTGAATCTACACTCCAGGACCAAGTAATGGGCCTGGGAGTCCAGTCAGATGACGCTGCACAATCAATGAGATGGGTGAAATGGCTATAGGAAAATGAAAACATTTGTGAGTGGTTTTTCTGTTCAGGGAGAAGGAAATGGAACATTAGGTGTGGAGAGCAGTGCAGTGAAGTGAGAAGGATTGTACTAAAATTCCCAGATGGGGTGTATTTCAGCATGTTTTGTATTCATTGAAAGATCCAACCAGTGGAAGTAGACAGCATCTTGCAGTAGCAGTTAGGAAGACAGACATTGCAGTATCTTCTCTCATGCTGCATAGTCACATGAGAAAATATTTAAGAAGTCTAAAGTGGAATATTAAGGAGTTTTACTTCATTACTGGTGAGGCTCATATATTTTGGGATTTTGTGTCCTTTTATCTCTATATTCCAACAGTTAGTAGAAATTCCAATCCCACTCTCAGCCTTTCCACACAGTGCACATTTTTCTATGCGTTGAATGAGAGATTCTGTCATGCTCTTGGGAATATAAATTGAGGACTCACCCTCTTCTAGCCAAAGAGTGTAGTGTGCTGAGAAACAATAGCTTTGAAAATTCAGGAATGAAAACATTAAGGTCACACATTGTACCTTAAATCTTTTTTTTAAATTTTTTATTGTAATTGTTGATCTTGTACAGTTTTCTGTCTTTTACTCCCACCCCAGCCCACCACCTCAGCCCTCCCCACCTCCCTCCCATTTCCACCCCCCCATAGTTTTTGTCCATGAGTCCTTTATACTTGTTTCTGTAAACCCTTCCCCTTTTCCTCTGAAATTCTCTCCCCTCTCACTTCTGGTCACTGTCAGCCTGTTCCCAATTTCAGTGTCTTTGGTTATATTTTGCTTGTTTGTTTGTTTTGTTGATTAGGTTCCTGTTAAAGGTGAGATCATATGGCATTTGTCTTTCACTGCTAATCTTAATGACACCAAGACATCCTAGTGCACGTTTATATTTATGGCATGATGACTTCACTGTCCCAGCTAACGGGGTGGAAATCTCCAAATACTTTAAAATTTCCGTTCCATTCCCTGTGGATTTTCAGAGTAAAATGCCTACCCAAGGAAGCTAACAAATGCAGACACTTAAACTCAGCCCCTTCATCGCATCTCACTGGATGACTGACTCTATTAGACTGCTGAGACTGCTGAGAAATGCTCCCACACCAGTCGCTCTCAGTGAGCACAGATATGGGTGTACAGTTCTAGGTGTCAGAGCCTGGCATGAGTCTCACTGGCTAATCTGAAGGTGTCTGCAAGGCTGCGTCCCTCTAGAGGCTCAGGGAGAACCTGAGAGAGACAGGGGAGAACCCGTCTTCTCCTTAATTCCAGTTTGTGTTCTGACCACCTGCATTCCTTGGCTGAGGGCCCTCCCTCCTTCATCAAAGCCAGCAGTGCCACATTTTCTTCTGGTCTCCCTCTCTGCATCTAGGGGAGCACTGTGGTGACCTTGTCCCCTGGATTAACCTGCTCATCTTCTACCTTCAAGTCAGCTGATTAGCAGCCCTGTTCCTTCTACTACCCTCATCCTCCAGATGATGTAAAAACCATCACTTTCAAACATACTGGAGATTAGGGTGTGGACATCTTACACAGGTCAGAATTCTGCCTGCTACAAATTGTTTTTCAGAATACTATGATTATGTGTCACTCAAAGGCCCTTTTACAAAGGATACACGGATTTAATCATAGCATCTGGAATGAGTGAATACACTCTTCTGCCAAAACTTTGCACAAAGACGATATTTGAATGACAGGAACTAAAACAACCTGTAATTGAGTCTAACACAGAACCACAGCCTTTCTTCCCAGAGAGCAGTTCACAGACCAAAACCTGCAGTATCAACCCCACCTGGGTGCTTGTCAGAAACACAGCTTCTCTGAGCCTGAAAGATCTGCTGAGTCAGATTCTGCGTTTGAACTAGAATCCTGGGTACGCTATGCATTTGAAACTGAAGAAGTGCTGGTCTAAACTAGATTTCGTTACCTTTTACAATTTACATTTGGGGATGGATAATAAATACAGGGGTGTTTATTTGTGTGAGTGTGAACTGTAGGTGTTTAGTGGTATCCCCTCAGGCACTGCTAGGTGTAAAATCATTTCCAGTTCAGACCTACTGACTGGAAGAAACCAGAAAGAATTATAACCATGGCCCATTATATACCCTGATATTACCTTTGAGCAAATTTCCAACCCCCTTCAGCCCCTCCCTAAGGGCTTGGAACTGGCCATCCCCACTGCCACGTATACACTTGTTCATACAGCCTTGCTCTCCCTCCCTTTCTCTCTTGAGTTGAGCGTTCAAATGTCACTTGTTGGCAGGTCTTGCCTAAAAACCCATGAAAAGTAGAACAGCCTAGATACTTTCCCTTCAGACCTGCTTTTGTTTTCTTCATAGGATTTGTCACCATGTGTAATGTTATACTCATTTCTATTTTTTGCTTCTATATTCTTTCCCCAGTGTTGGCTTGTAGGGACTTGTGTTCTTCAGCACCATCTACTCACAGCTTAACCAGTGCCAAAAGCAGGGTCAGCACTCAATGTGTATTCCTGAAAAACTTGAATAATTTCTCCTTAATACTGTAATTAGGCCAACACCTTAGAAAAAAAAAGATTGGGACAAAAAATTTGAGCTCTCATTGACACAGAAAACTCCTAGAAGGAAACAGATCCATCTGAAAATACTGAAATTAATATCTTAACTACAATATATAAACTGTAGCACTACTGCTATGTGAGTAATACTGCTTTGTGTGAAAATTACTCTTGTTCTTTTTCTCTTTCTTGAAAGTCACCTCCACCTCATGGATTCAGGGAACCTTACAAGAGTGTCAGAATTTCTTCTCCTGGGACTATCAGAGGAACGAGAACTCCAGCCCCTCCTATTTGGGCTGTTCCTCTCCACGTACCTGATCACAGTGTTGGGAAATCTGCTCATCATCCTGGCCGTCAGATCAGACTCACACCTCCACACGCCCATGTACTTCTTCCTCTCCAACCTGTCCTTGGTAGACATCTGTTTCACCTCTACCACCGTCCCAAAGATGCTGCTCAACATCCAGACACAGAGCAAAGCCATCACCTATGCAGGATGCATCACTCAGACGTGTTTTTCCTTACTCTTTGGAGTGTTGGATGATATCCTCCTGACTGTGATGGCCTATGACCGGTTTGTGGCCATCTGCCACCCCCTGCACTACATGGTCATCATGAACCCCCGGCTCTGTGGCCTGCTGGTTCTGGTGTCCTGGATCATAAGTGCCCTGAATTCTCTGTTACAGTGCTTGATGGTGTTGAGGCTGTCCTTCTGCCCAGGCTTGGAAATCCCCCACTTTTTCTGTGAACTCAATCAGATGACCCAACTTGCCTGTTCTGACACCTTTCTTAATAATGTTGTGATTTATTTTGTAACTGTGCTGCTAGGTGGTGGTCCCCTGGCTGGGATCCTTTACTCTTACTCTAAGATTGTGTCCTCCATATGGGCAATCCCATCAGCTCAGGGGAAATATAAAGCATTTTCGACTTGTGCGTCTCACCTCTCAGTTGTCTCCTTATTTTATTGTACAAGCCTAGGAGTGTATCTCAGCTCTGCTGTTACCCACAACTCACAGTCAAGTGCAATTGCCTCAGTGATGTACAATGTGGTCACACCCATGCTCAACCCCTTCATCTACAGTCTCAGGAACAAGGACATAAAGAGGGCTCTCAAAAGATTCTTTGTGGTGGCAGGCACACAGGGGACAGTGACCTGAGGCCAAAAAATTATACTTGCCTTCTTTGCCCTAAGATTCACAACCAGAAATTGTGATTCTTGTGCAGATTTTGGGGTTTGAACTTGCTTGTTTCATTTCTGTCCTGGAATTTCCTTTGTTTGTTTCAACTTCTCTATACAGTTTAAGCCACCATTTTATTAAGCTTTATACTTTGTCTATTACATACACAGATTTTCCTTTGTCCTTTTTGCTAAAATGAAAAAGTTTTTTCCAACCTTGATCAGATATTTTTGGAAGTGTTTCCTTACTTCTGTGGCAACATTGATGTCTTTAGAATAATTTCTTCTCAAATGACATACAGGGCCAGCAGAAGTAAGGCTTGCTTGAGTGTGCTTGTTATGGTACATGAATGCCTCACATGAGAGGGACAGCAATTTCAACATTTCACCTAGAATGTCACATGGAGTGTTTAATTGTGATATTGTCATGTTACAGAATTACATGCTTATGACTTTGTAATAAAAATGAGCTTTATTAGTGCCAGACTCTATATACTATATTGTAGGTAATTTCTTCTTGTTTTGTAGATAGAGTAGTAAAGGGTTTTCTAGAAGGGAATTTTATAACATGTTGATTCTTGTATAAAATTCACAAAAATTTTATGTATCTTCCTGTATGTAATTCCGAATGAATTTTGATCGCTGGATATGTCTACAGATATATCTGTTGTCTAACTCCCTTTGATCTTACTGAAATTACTTCTAATTAAAACTAAAAATGCATGTCTCTCAAGTTCCAAAACAAAATAAAAACATTAAATTAAAAATGGAGCTCCAAGGGAACTCCATGGTTGGGGACAATACAACTGCTTATGAAGCAGCTGTGACATGCATCTGGCATTGAGATTACAAAAAAGATCAGGAACAGAACAAGGTTGTCAACTTTCATCACTTCTATTCAACGTAGTATTGGAAGTCCTGGCCACAGCAATCAGACAAGAAAAAGAAATAGAAGACATCCAAATTGGAAAGGAAGAATCAAAACTGTCATTGTTCGCAGGTGACGTGACAGTGTACATGGAATACCCTATAGACTCCACCAAAAAAACTACTTGACATAATAAGTGAATTTGGCAAAACAACTGGATACAAAGTCAATGTTCAGAAATCAAAGGCATTTTTGTACACCAACAATGAAATATCAGGAACAGAAATCAGAGGGGGAAATTCCATTTGATATAGCAACAAGAAAAATAAGGTACCTACGAATAAACCTTCCCAAGGAGATTAAAAGACCTGTACTCAGAAAACTACACAACACTGAAGAAAGAAATTAAGGAAGACACAAACAAATGGAAGCATGTACCACGCTCATGGATTGCAATAATTAACATTATCAAAATGTCCATAGTACCCAAAGCAATTTATAGATTCAGTGCAATCCCTATCAAAATACCAATGATGTATTTCACAGATATAGAACAAACATTTCAAAAATCTACATGGAACCATAAACAACCCCATATAGCTGCAGCGATTTTGAGAAAGAAGACAGGGTAGGAGGGATCACAATACCTGATATCAAACTGTATTACAAGGCCACTGTAATCAAAACAGCCTGATACTGGCACAAGAATAGACACTTAGAACACTGGAACAGAAGAGAGAGCACAAAAATAAACCCATGTCTCTATGGTCAATTAATATTTGACAAAGGGGGCAGAAGCATAAAATGGAGTAAAAATAGACTCTTCAACAAATTGTATTGGGAGAGCTGGAGAGCTACATATATAAAAAAAAAATGAAACTCGATCACCAACTTACAACATGCATAAAAATAAACCCAAGGTGGATGAAAGACTTAAATATAAGTAGTGACACCATAAAAGTCCTTGAGAAAAACATAGACAGGAAAATCTCAGATATTCCATGTAGCAATATTTTCACCGATATGTCCCCTAGATCAAGGGACATAAGGGAAAGAATAAATGAATGGGATCTCATCAAAATAAAAAGCTTCTGCATGGCTAAAGAACACATCATTAAAATTAAAAGAGAACCAACCATATGGGAAAACATATTTGCCAATGATACCTTGGACTAGGGTTTGATCTTCACAATAGATAAAGAACTTACACAACTCCACTCTAAGAAGACAAGCAACCTAATCAAAAAATGGGCAAAAGACCTGAAGAACACACTTCTCCATGAAGGACATACAGAGTTCCCAGAGATATATGAAAAGATGTTCAGCATCACAGGCCATCAGAGAGATGCAAATTAAAACCACAATGAGATACCACTTCACACCAGTGAGAATAGCCATCATAAACATAGCAATAAAAAATAAGTGTTGGAGATGATGTGGAGAAAAGGGAACCCTAGTACACTATTGGCGGGAATGCAGACTGGTGCAACCATGGGGGAAAAAGCATGGAATTTCCTCAGAAAACTAAAAATGGATCTGCCGTTTGACCTGGCAATTCCGCTGCTGGGATTATATCCTAAGAACCCTGAAACACCAGTGCATAAGAACCTATGCACCATCATGTTTATAGCAGCATAATTTACAATAGCCAAGTACTGGCAGCAACCTAAGTGCCCATCAGTAAATGAGTGGATGAAAACCATGGTACATTTACACAATGGAATACTACACAGCAGAAAGAAAGAAGGAACTCCTATCGTTTCTGACAGCATGGATGGAACTGGAGAGCATTATGCTAAGTGAAATAAGCCAGGTGGTAAAAGACAAATACCATATGATTTCACCTTTAAGTAGAACATAATCAACAAAACAAACAAGCAAGAAAAAGATAACTAGAAACATTGACATTAAGGAGAAACTTACAGTACCAGAGGGGAGATAGGAGAGGATAATGGTGGGAAAATGTGGAAGGGTTTTCAGCAACAATTATAAATGACACAAGGACAAAACCAAGGGGGTGGGAATCGGGGGAGGGAGGGAGGGATGGCAGGAGGGGCTTCTGTGGGGAGGCGGGAAAGGCAGACAACTGTACTTGAACAACAATAAAAAATTTTCATTAGGACTTCCGGCCAAGATGGAGGTGTAGGCGGACACACCGTGCCTCCTCTCACAACCAAAATTAAGGACAACAAATATTTAGAAACAAGAAAACAACCAGAACTGATAGAAAACTGAACTGTACAGAAGTCCAACAACCATTCATCCAGACCGGTAAGAGGGGCGGAGTTGCGGCAGGAGAAAGTGGAGGTGCGGACCCAGGAACCCAAGCAGCAACGGCTGGCAGTTCCCAGGTGCACAGGCGGCAGCTGGCGGTCCCCGGGCGTACAGGCAGCAGCTGGTGGACCCCGGGCACAGGGGGGCAACTGTGCAGACCCAGTGAGGCTGCACAAGGCGGCTGGCTGACTGACCAGGTGGTCTCACATTCGAGCGCGCAGACGGTCTAGGTGGAGGGGAAGTGGCGGAGGGGACTGAATCCAGGAGAGAGCGGAGCAGGCGCCATTGCTCCCTCTCAGGCCCCACCCCCACATACAGCGTCACAACCCAGCGACTGGGCTGCCCCACACTGGAGAGCGCCAGAGGCTCCACTCTTCACTACGTAACAGCACGCGCGCGTGCGCAGATAATCCAGGTGAAGGGGAAGCAGCGGAAAGGGCCGGAGTCCAGGAGAGAGCAGAGCAGGCGCCATTGTTCCCACTCAGACCCCGCCCCCACCTAAAGCGTCACAACCCAGCGACAGGGCTGCCCCGCCCTGAGGAACACCTAAGGCTCCACCCCCTCATACGTAATAATCGCGACCAGACTAAAACCAAAACAACAACAACAAAAAAACCCACCAAAAAATGGCTCAAACCGGAAAACAAATAAAAGCCCCAGATCCAATTCCTCTAAGCAGTGAAGAGATAGCTAACCTGTCAGATGCACAGTTCAAAGCACTGGTCATCAAAATGCTCACAGAATTGGTTGATTTTGCTCATAAATTAGATGAAAAAATGCAGGCTACAATACGTGAAATGAAGGAAGATGCATGGGGAACTGATAGAGATGGAAGGAAAACTGGGACTCAAATCAATGGAGTGGACCAGAAGGAAGAAACTAACAACCAAACAGAAGACGAGGAAGAAAGAAGAATTCAAAAAAATGAGGAGAGGCTTAGGAACCTCCGGGACATCGTTAAATGTCCCAACAACCGAATTATAGGGGTCCCAGAAGGGGAAGAAGAACAGCAACGAGTGGAAAACTTATTTGAACAAATAATAAAGGAGAACTTCCCCAATCTGGCAAAGGAAATAGACTACGAGGATGTCCAGGAAGCTTAGAGAGTCCCAAAGAAGTTGGACCCAAGGAGGAACACGCCAAGGCACATCATAATTACATTAGCCAAGATTAAAATGAAGCAGAGAATTCTAGAAGCAGCAAGGGATAAGGGGACAGTCACCTACAAGGGAGTTCCCATCAGACTGTCAGCTGATTTCTCAAAAGAGACCTTACAGGCAAGAAGGGGCTGGAAAGAAATATTTGAAATCTTGAAAAGCAGGGACCTACATCCAAAATTGCTCTATCCAGCAAAGCTGTCATTTAGAATGGAAGGACAGATAAAGCGCTTCTCAGATAAGGTCAAGTTCAAGGAGTTCATCATCACCAAGCTCTTATTATATGAAATGTTAAAGGGACTTATCTAAGAAAAAGAAGATCAAAAATACGACAATGAAAAGACAGCAAACTCACAGCTATTAAGAACCACACCTAAACCAAAAGCAAACTAAGCAAACAGCTAGAACAGGAACAGAACCACAGAAATGGAGATCATATGGAGGGTTAGCAACAGGGGCATGGGAGGAGGGGGGGAAGGTACAGAGAATGAGTAGCATAGATGGTGGGTAGAAAATAGACAGGGGCAGGGTAAGAATAGTATGGGAAATGTAGAAACTAAAGAATTTATGACACAAGGACATGAACTAAAGGGGGGAATGTGGGTGGGAGAGGGTGTGCAGGGTGGGGGGAATGATGGGGGAGAAATGGGACAACTGTAATAGCATAATCAATAAAATATATTTAAAAAAAACAAAAAAAAAAAAACTGTGTAAGCCATGACAATCTGGGGAAAAAGGGCTGAGGACTGATTCCTAATCAGAGATGTTCGGGGGGGGGGGGTGCCTTAAAGGTTATGATATGTACCAAAATTGATTTTGATAACTTTACTGCAAAATATGGTTGTAGCTTTTCAAGTATGCTAGCATGATTGCCATTTGTATAAAAACTAATCATGCCACTTTTATCTTTCCTACTAGTCACCTCCACCACATGGTATGAGGCAATAATACTCCAATTTCAGAATTTCATCTCCTGGGATTATCGCAGGAACCAGAACTGCAGCCTGTCCTATTTGGGCTGTTTCTATCCATGTACCTGATCACTGTGTTGGGAAACCTGCTCATCATCCTGGCTGTCAGCTCAGACTCCCACCTCCACATGCCCATGTACTTCTTCCTCTCCAACCTGTCCTTGGTAGACATCTGTTTCACCTCTACCACCATCCCAAAGATGCTGGTGAATATCCAGACAGAGAGCAAAGTCATCACCTATGCAGGCTGCATAACCCAGATGTATTTTCTTACACTATTTGCAGTTTGGGACCACTTCCTCCTGACTGTGATGGCCTATGACAGGTATGTGGCCATCTGTCACCCCCTGCACTACACAGTCATCATGAACTCCTGGCTCTGTGGACTGCTGGTTCTGGTGTTGTGGATCATAAGTGTCCTGAATTCCCTGTTACAAGGTCTAATGTTGTTGCGACTGTCCTTCTGTCCAGACTTGAAAATCCCCCACTTTTTCTGTGGACCCAAACAGATGACCCAACTTGCCTGTTCTGACAACTTTCTTAATGACATGGTGGTGTATTTGGCCACTGGGCTGCTGGGTATTGGTCCCCTGGCTGGGATCCTTTACTCTTATTCTAAGATCGTGTCCTCCATACGAGCAATCCCATCAGCTCAGGGGAAGTATAAAGCATTTTCCACCTGTGCATCTCACCTCTTGGTTGTCTCCTTATTTTATGGTACAGTACTAGGTGTGAACTTCAGCTCTGCTGGTACTCACAGCTCACAGTCAATTGCAGTCACCTCAGTGATGTACACTGTGGTCACACCCATGCTGAACCCCTTCATCTACAGTCTCAGGAACAAAGACATAAAAGGGGCTCTGAAAAGAGTTTTGGGGATGGCAGGTAAGTGAGGGACAATTGTCCTGAGGCTCCAAGTGTGACCTTGATTGCAAGCTGAGTGTCATGGAACCAGAAGCTGTGACTGATCCTGTAGGATAGACTTGTTTCTTCTCTTTGTTTCCTGGCTTGTCCATTTCCTTGTATTCATGTTCTCTATCAATTTAAGTAACTAACTCACTAAGCTTCTGTACAATAGGTGGACAGTTTTCCCTTTGACCATTAACATCATGAAAGTCTTTCTCAACCTTGGATCAGAAATATTTGGAAATTTCCATATCTTTCATGGGAAAACTTGGATTTCTCTAAAATAATTTCTTCTCTAATGGTATATATCATGCCAAGAAATTTCCCCTAATTTATCTGAAAGTATAATCAGAGTTGTATTACTCAGATGGACAAAACTACACTTGGCATCTAAGGACATTCATTTCATTGTACAGGAAAATATGAAAGCAGTTTTCACTTTGGGTCTGTCATTGATTTTCACATCACTAACTTAAGTACTCCTCATAATAATGTAGACTTTAAACACTCTTCCATTTAAGTCAGCCTATTGAAATTGCAGGTGTTCACTCTAAATGCCTGGCACAGTCACCTAGGCCCTGAGTTCTCGTGACACCAACACAAGCCAACATTGTGGCTGGATTGGGCCTGTCAGTTATTATGAGTGCATGACACTTCTAGGCCAAACCATCAGAGAACCTGGTAAATGATTAATCAGAGACTCACATATGAAGTCATGGGAGAGAAGGGGAAGAAGAGAAAGAGAGAGAGAGAGGACATTACTGTGGGCTCTGCATTTATTCAGGTCCAAGGGCAGGATGGATAGAGTTTCAAAGCTTCACTCTTTATTGATGAATTTTAAAACTTAAGAGCAGGTGTCAGGGTGTGAAAAGTGAACAGTGGGTCACTGCCGAAGTCAGTGATCCAAGTTCTCCAGGGCTTTCTGTAAGGGGGCCTTCACAGGGGAGCAGGCCAGGGTACTTAGCTAGTGGCTGTGTCACAGAGCTGGCCACATGTTTCTTCAACATGGTTATCTTTGAAGTGGAAGCCTTGGAAATCAAAAGTTTCATGTCAGGCACTTACACTACAAACATGCCACTCTGCTTCATAGCTGCTCTCTTGCTTTTCTTGTCTTATTCAGCTTAGTGTCCCAATGCCCACTGGAGGCGCTGACAGAAATTGACCATCACATACATACCTACAGTGAAGTCTATATGGACAGAAAGTTTCAATTAATTAACCTAATATGGCCTGAGTGTCTGAGATGACCTGAAATATGATGAGACAAAATTGTTAATCAGTAAGTTTATTACTGTGTGAAGTATTGCTTTTCCTTGCTGTATTCATGGAAGTATGGAAGATTGATGCCCATGTGTAAGGGACTTTCTGCATTAGGGTAAGTGGTTGGTTAGCGTATTTTACCTCTTTAATGAATCCTGTTTCTTTCTCTGCTTGGAAATTCCAGTGCTGCCTACAATTATGACTCCTCTGTGACTAAGCAAAACATTTCTTCTCTTCTATATTTTGTCTTAACTAATAAAGGAACAATAAAAGTAAAGTTTCCAGATTTTTTATCATGTCTTTCCAGTGTTCAGGAATCTCTTCTCATAATTAAAACCTATGTACCCCAATGTTCATAGCAGCACAATTTACAATAGCCAAGTGTTGGAAGCAACCTAGGTGCCCATCGGTAAATGAATGGATCAAAAACTATGGTACATTCACACTATGGAATTCTATGCAGCAGAAAGAAAGAAGGAGCTCCAACCCTTTGCAACAGCAAGGATGGAACTAAAAAGCATTATCCTAAGGGAAATAAGCCAGGCAGTGAAAGATAAATACCATATGATCTCACCTTTAACAGGAACCTAAACAACAAAACAAACGAGAAAAATATAAGCAAAGACAATGAAATAGAGAACAGGCTGATAGTGACCAGAGGGGAAAGGGGAGGAAATTTCAGGGGAAAAGAGGAAGGGTTTAGAGCAAGTATAAAGGAGACATGGACAAAAACTAGGGTGGGGCTGGAAATGAGAAGGAGGTGAGGAGGGCTGGGTAGTAGGCTGGGATGGGAGTAAAAGACAGAAAACTGCACTTGAACAACAATTAAAATAAAAAATACAAAAAAAATGACTCACAAGAGAGGTTGAGTCCCTTCCTGATCACGTGATTCAGGATTACCAGGTTTTCTGCACAAATGTCCATGAGCTTGCAACCTCTTGGAGACCCCTAGAAGGGAACCTCAGCTCAGTCACCTGTGACTACAGTTATCTGTAATGAGCTTGAATAATAAAATAATCACGATGGCTGTCCAAAATATCAGAACTTGTGCCAAATATAAGAAACACAATTATTATAATTGCCTTTAGTGCCGTTTGCCTTATTATTATATCAGTTATTGCTGTATGACGAGCATCCTAAATAGAATGGTTTGTTATGACATCTTTATTATTGAATGGGGTTATATGATGAAAGTATTTAGTCTCTGCTCATATCTCCTGAGTCTGCCTCAGCTATGAGTCTCCACATTGCATGTCTATGGCTCATCCTTGATGTTGTGTGAGGCTGTAGTGCACCCCTGTCTTGAACCAATTTATGTCCATTTAGCTGTATATGTAGATTAAACATCTGTTTACAAAAAATGAGATTATCAAATGTAATAACTGTAATTTAATCCCACTATTTCTGTCCATATATGACACTTTGCTTTCTACCCATTAGAAGAAATACCTCCAACACCTGATAAAATGTGACTCAGCTACTGTATTCTTGATGTTACCAGAAGATGAGACTTTTTAATATAATTTATTGGTGTATAATGACATAGTATAAAGTGCACATATTTAAAATATAGAAGTTGCTATTTTAAAGGAGCCATACAAAAATTAAGAATACATACTGCATGGGTCCATATACATATAATTTCAAAAGGTGGTCAAAACACTAATTCAAAAAACTATATATTTTTAAATATATTTTATTGATTATGCTATTACAGTTGTCCCATTTCTCCCCCATAATTCCCCTCCACCCTACATACCCCCTCCCACCCACATTCCCCCCTTTAGTTCATGTCCATATGTCATAAGTTCTTTAGCTTCTACATTTCCCATACTATTCTTGCCCTCCCCCTATTTTCTACCCACTATCTATGCTACTCATTCTCTGTACCTTTTCCCCCATCTCCTCCTCCCACTCCCCTGTTGCTAACCCTCCATATGATCTCCATTTCTGTGGTTCTGTTCCTGTTCTAGCTGTTTGCTTAGTTTGCTTTTGTTTTAGGTGTGGTTCTTAATAGCTGTGAGTTCGCTGTCTTTTCACTGTCATATTTTTATCTTCTTTTTCTTAGATAAGTCCCTTTAACATTTCATATAATAAGGGCTTGGTGATTATGAACTCCTTGAACATGACCTTATCTGAGAAGCGCTTTATCTGTCCATCCATTCTAAATGACAGCTTTGCTTGATAGAGCAATCTTGGATGTAGGTCCTTGCCTTTCATGATTTGGAATGCTTCTTTCCAGCCCCTTCTTGCCTGGAAGGTCTCTTTTGAGAAATCAGCTGACAGTCTGATGGGAACTCTTTTGTAGGTGACTGTCCCCTTATCCCTTGCTGCTTCTAGAATTCTCTGCTTCATTTTAATCTTGGCTAATGTAATTACAATGTGCCTTGGTGTGTTCCTCCTTGGGTCCAACTTCTTTGGGACTCTCTGAGGTTCCTGGACATCCTGGTAGTCTATTTCCTTTGCCAGATTGGGGAAGTTCTTCTTTATTATTTGTTCAAATAAGTTTTCCACTTGTTGCTCTTCTTCTTCCCCTTCTGGGACCCCTATAATTCGGATGTTGGGATGTTTAACGTTGTCCCGGAGGTTCCTAAGCCTCTCCTCATTTTTTTGAATTCTTGTTTCTTCCTCATTTTCTGTTTGGTTGTTAGTTTCTTCCTTCTGGTCCACTCCATTGATTTGAGTCTCAGTTTTCCTTCCATCTCTATCAGTTCCCCATGCATCTTCCTTCATTTCACGTATTGTAGCCTGCATTTTTTCATCTAATTTGTGAGCAAACTCAACCAATTCTGTGAGCCTCCTAATGACCAGTGTTTTGAACTGTGCATCTGATAGGTTGGCTATCTCTTCACGGCTCAGAGGAATTGGCTCTGGGAATTTCATTTTTTCTCCGGTTTGAGCCATTTTTGGTGGGGTTTTTATTTTTTGTTTTGTTTTGGTTTTAGTCTGGTCGCAGCTATTACGTATGAGGGGTGGAGCCTTAGGTGTTCCTCAGGGCAGGGCATCCCAGTCACCGGGTTGTGACGCTATAGGTGGGGGCGGGGTCCGAGAGAGAAGAATGGCACCTGTTCCGCTCTCTCCTTGACTCCAGCCCTTTCCACCGCTTCCCCTTCAGCTGGATTATCTGCGCACGCGAATGTGGGACCACCTGGTCAGCCAGCCGCCTTGTGTGGCCTCACTGGGTCTGCACAGTTGCCCCCCTGTGCCCGGGGTCCACCAGCTGCTGCCTATGGGCCTGGGGACCGCCAGCTGCCACCTGTGCACCTGGGAACTGCAAGTTGCTGCTGCTTGCGTTCCAGGTATGCACCTCCACTTTCTCCTGCCGAGACTCCGCCCCCTTACCGGTCTGGATGAATGGTTGTTGGACTTCCATACAGTTCAATTTTCTATCAGTTCTGGTTGTTTTCTTGTTTCTAAATATTTGTTGTCCTTAATTTTGGTTGTGAGAGGAGGCACAGTGTGTCCGCCTACGCCTCCATCTTGGCCGGAAGTCCCAAAAAACTATATTCACACTAATGTTCATTGCAGCATTATTTACAATAGCCAAGATTTGGAAGCAACCCAAGTGTCCATCAGTAGATGAGTGGATAAAAAAGCTAATGGTGTGGGGATTGACTGTGGGAGCAGAGGTGGGCTTGAAGGAGGAGGGAAAGGGGCACATAATTGTAATAACTGTAACAGAATAAACAACGATAAAAATGCATTGTTAAAAATGAAAAATAAGAACACTGTTTTGCATTTATACAATGGAGTATTACAGAACCATAAAAAAAGATCTTGCTTTTTGCAACGGCATGGATGGACCTGTGAAGCATTAAGCTAAGTGAAATAAGTCAGTCAGAGGAACACAAGTACCATATGATTTTACTCACATGTGGAATATAATGAATAAAATAAGCTGACAAATAAATTAGTAACAGACTTATAGATACAGAGAACAGACTGACAGCAGGTACAGGGGAGCAAGTTTGGGGCCTGGGTGAAAATGGTGAAGGGATTAAGTAAAAACAAACAAACAGAAAAAACCAACTCACAGACACAGACAACACTATGGTGCTTACCAGAGAGAAAGGGGCTGGAGGGAGGTAGGAGAGGTAAAGAGGGGATAAATGGTGAGGGAAGGAGACCTGACTGGGTGGTGAACACGTAATCAGTATACAGATAACATATTATAGAATCGTACACCTGATACCTATATAATTTTATTAACCAATGTTACTCCAATAAATTAAATAAAAATTTTTAAATGAATAAATCCTATCTTCATATAATAGTTTTTAAAAAATAAATGTGTCATAAAAATAGAAAGTGCTCAAAAGCTTTAACTGCAGTTGTATAATTTTTTAAATGTAATCACCCTGAGCCTCCGTTTCCTTATTTCTGACTTTGATGTGGGATGCTAAACCTAATTCATGTGGATGTCAGTAGAAATAAGTGAAATGCTTGGAAATACTCTATTATATCCAAGAACTCTATTTATGAGTAAGGGGTGTATCTATATATATGCATGTGTACACTTGTACATGATTTTCTTTCAAAAAAGCACACTAACACACATACATGAATACAGACTCACTATAAACCCATCTTTTATGCTGAAAGGAAATTTGTGAGCAATTTTGACAGGATAGAAATTAAAAGAATGACTGCTTGAGTTAATATGAAATTAAAGGAATGTAGGAATTCTGACACAAAAAACAGAATGGGGAGTTCACTGTTCCAGCTAATGCCCCAAATCTCCAAATGGACTATTTTTGGCATTTTTATTTTTAGTTTTCAATTACAGTTTACTTTCAATATTATTTTTGTATTGATTTCATGTGTACAGCATAGTGGTTAGACAATAATATACTTTACAATGTGTTCCCAATGATATTTCCAGTACCAACCTGGCACCATACTTAATTATCGTAACATTATTGACTCTATTCCCTATGCTGTATTTTACATCCTCATGACTAATTTGGAACTACCAGTTCATACTTTTTAATCACTTTGACTCAGCCCCCCAACCCTCATCCCCTCTGACATCACCCGTTCAATCTATGTATCTATCAGTCTTATTGAATATTTCTTCCTCTATTTTGTTCTTTAATTTCCACCTATTAGTGAAATCATATGGTATTTGTCTTTCTCTGACTGACCTATTTTACTCAGCATAATACCCTCTTCTCTATCCATGCTGTTTTAGATAGTAAGATTTCATTTTTTTAATGGACAAGTAATAGTCCATTTATGTATGTACCCCATCTTATTTATTGCAATCATTTACTGATTGGCACTTGGATTGATTTCATATCTCTGTTACTGTAAATAATGCTGCACTGAACATATGGGTGTGTATATTCTTTCAAATTAATGTTTTGAGTTATTTCAGATAAATACTCAGAGTAGAATCACTGGGTCATAAAACTTCTAGAAGAAAACATAGGCAGTGAAATCTCTGACATTTCTCTTACCAATTTTTTTTCTGATATATCTCCTTGGGCAAAGAAAGCAAAAAAAAAAAAAAAAAAAAAACAGCAATGAAACTAAAACAAACTTAAAAGGTTTCAACAGCAAAAGAAACCACCAACAAAATGAAAAGACATTCTACTGAACTGGAGAACATATTCGTCAATGATACATCTGATAAGGGGTTAATACAGAAAATTTAGAAAGAACTCATACTACTCAACACCAAAAAAGAAAAAAAAATCCAATTTAAGAATGGGCAGAGGACATGAATAGATAATTTACCAAAGAGGACATACAGATGGCAAACAGACATATAAAAAGATGTTCAATGTCACTAATCATCCAAATCGACTTTATTTTTGTCTCTACTTAAGGTGAAATTTCAACACAAAAAGCCCTTACCCAAGGAAAGCTAAATGAATGAATTGAAAAGCTAAAATTCCGTTCCCCCATCTATGTTTTTTTAATAACGTCTGTATTCCATTTCTGTTGCTGCTGTCACAAATTACAACAGTGCAGTGTAAAAGAAACAAATATAAGCTTTTTCTGTTTTGGAAGTCAGAGCTTGAAACTAGTCTCAGTAGACTAAAATAAAGTTGTCTGAAGGACCAGGTCCTTCTGGAGGTGCAGGGCAGTTCTGTTTCCTCTCCTATCCCAGTTTCTCATGGCCACAAGCATGCCTTGGCTCATGACCCTTTCTCCATCTTCAGAGTAACTGGTGCAGCATCTTCAAATCTCCCTCTGACTCCAAGTATTCTTCCTTCTTATTCCACATTCAGGGCACTAGGGTGGTTTTGTTAGCAGCACCTGCATAATTATGCCAAACTCTTTGTCTTTTTCTAAATTAAAAAAAAATTAAATTACAGTTGACATTCAATGTTATACTAGTTTCAGATGTACAACATAGTGGTTAGACATTTGTACAACCTACAATGCAATACCCCAATAAGCCTCGCACACGCCTGACACTAAATAAAGTTACTACAATATTATTGACTATATTCCCTATGTTGTATTCTACATCCTCATGACTATTCCGTAACCACCAATATGTACTTCTTAATCCCTTCACCTTTTTCACTCATCCCCCCAAGACACCTTGCATCTGGCAACCATCCATTTGTTTCCTGGATCTATGAGTCTGTTTCTGTTTTGTTTGCTCATGTTTGTATTTTAGATTCCACATATAAGTGTAGTTATATGGTAATTTTTGTTCTTGGTCTGACTTATTCCCCTTAGCTTTATACCCACTAAGTCCATCCATGTTGTCACAACGGCAAGATCACACACTTTTGGGGGCTAAGTAATATTCTATAGTATATATTTTTCATGTCTTTTTATTCATTTGTCATATCATTGGAACATTTAATCCATTTCTGATCAAAGTAATTGTTGATAGGTATGTAGTTATTGCCATTTAACTAATTGTTTTCAGGTTGTTTTGTATTTCTCTATTCAGGGCACATACAAGAAGCATCAAATGAATGCATCAAAAAGTGGAAAAGCAGGTTGGTATTTCTCTCTCCGTCTCCCAACCCCATCCTCTCCCTCTCCCTCTCTCCCTCTCTCTCTCTCCCCCTCAAAATTAATAAAATAAATTTTCTTGAAAAAAATATTTTAATTGGGACTTTGGCCTCTTGCCTTCCTCCTTGAACAACATGAGCCCATAACCTGTTCCAGCTTCTCCACAAACTACCAGACCCTGGGCTCCTGCAGTAACCCAGCCAGCCTGCAGCTCAATCAGCATCTCTACAGGCTCTGCGTACTCAGGATCCCATGTGCCCATGTGTCCACGTCCCACACCACCAGTGCAAGGGGCAGCTGGGGATCTGGTGGTACTGGCTGTGGGGATGAACAGGGGTCTGGCAGGCATAGGGCACATCCAGAGCCAGAAGAAGTCTATGCAATGCCTGAATGACCACCTAGTTGCCTACCTGGAAACAGTGAGAAGCCTTGGAGGCTGATAATCGGAGACTGGAGAGGAAAATCTGGAAACACCTGGAGAAGAAGGGACCCCAGAACAGAGACTGGGGACACCATTTCAAGACCATCGAGGACCTGAAGGCTCAGGTCTATGCAAGTTCTGTGGACAAAGCTGCATCGCTCTGCACATTGACGATGCCCATCTTGCTGCTGAAGACTTCAGGTTCAAGTACAAGGTGGAGTTGGCCATGCGCCAGTCTGTGGAAAGGGATGTCAGTGGGCTCAGAAAGTTTAATGTGCCTGTTTTATTTATTTACTAGAGTTTCCACTTATTTGAATTCAACTTCTCTAAACAATAGAAGGACTTCAGTTTATCATGTTTTCTGCTCTAATATAGAAACATTTTCTCTTTTGTCCATTATCTCACGCTCACAAAGTTTTTCCAAAATTTGAATAAAAAATATTTGGATTTCTTAAGAATAAATTCTTCTCAAATGGCTCAGAGGATCTCAAGAATTTTCTTTCGATTTACTGAAAGAAAATTCATGAGATGTGTTACTCACATGAAATAAGCTACATTTGGTAACTAAGTCTGACCATGTGATGTCTTCACAGAGAAATGTGAGATACAGTTTCCACTTTGGTCTGTGATTCTAGTCTACTTCACTTTCTTAACTATTTTTGCTGACAATGTGGACTTTCACATTCTGCTGATTTTTAAGTGGACTCCTGCTTTTATTCCCTCATTCTGTTCACTGTCCACAATGCTTGCCATAGTCCCTGGCAAACACGGTTATCAAATATGTATCTCCAGGCAGTGTCCTCATGGAAAAACAAATTTGTTAAATAGATTGACCTAATATGAGCTTTCATCAAAATTGACCTTAGAGATGGGGGAGCATTATTTATTTGATTACTCTGTAAAAAAATTTTTTTCACGCTATAATCTGCTCCTGATGCATGGAAGATGGATTCTATGTGTGAGAGCCAGTTTTCTTTGAGGTAAATGATGGTTAATGTATCTTAAATTTTATTGCTAAATTATTTTCCTGTTTGTTCTCCAGAATTACAGTGCTGTATACAAATACGATTCTTCTATAAATCTAAACAAAATATCTCCACTTTTCTAAATTTTGTCCTAATTACAAAATGGACAGTGAATGAACTACATCAGTATCATTGATTCATATCTCCTTATGCACTGGAATCTCTTCCATCTCCATGACCAGAGGGTGAAGCACAAGAGACCTTGAATAGCTACCAAGTCCTGTGATGCAGGGTCACCAGTTTTATGCTAAACATGCAAATCCTTCCAACCTATCCACGTTACCTGGAAAGAAACCTAAATAGAGTCACTTGTTAATCCAGTTATTCAAAATACACTTCAATTGGCTTCTGGTCAAGATGGTGGAGTATGTAAATGCTGTACTCCCTTCCTCCCACAACTACATCAAATGTACAACAAACTATAGAAACACTACCATTCAGAACCACCAAAAACCAAGGTGAATGGAAGTCCTACAACCACAGAATTAAAGAAGAAATGACAGCAAGACTCATAGGAGGGCAGAGACATGGAACCTGCTGGTCCCACATCCATGTGTGGCAGATATCAATTGTAAGGATAGTGACTGAGGAACGAGGTGTCCCAGCCCCACACCATGCCTTCCAGCCAGGATTTCAGTGTCAGGGAGAGAAGTCCCTATAACTTCTGGCTGTAATAGAAAAGCAGGGATCAAGGTTGAGGAAGATGAAAATTTCTGGAGTCCCAGGCAGTTCCTCTGCAAGGATCCGTGCATGGACTTACTCAGATTCACTCTCTGAGCTCCAGAGCCAGGTCAGCTGATTGCAAGGCATCAGAGACACATGGGGAGGAACTGAATTGTTTGGCATCAGGGTGAGAGCTGGAGGGGCAGCTTTCTCCCAGACAGATGTTCTGGCAGAGGCAGTTGTTCCTTTGACGAGCCCTCCTCCCACAGAGCTGGCAGGTGAGTACCATATCTGAGACTCTTTCACCTGGTTCACACTCTTTGCTCCACTGGTGATTCCCTCAGATCTGCCCCACCAAACATTTGGTCTCTCCCAAGCTGTTTTCAGTAGTTTTTCAATACAAAAGGTTTGTCTTGTCTCATGCTTCAGATTTTCATAAACTCTCTCAAACAAGCTGTATCAGTGAGCCCGGTACCATTTGCTAAGCACTAAAAGCCTTGGTTTACAGATTGGCCTCACCTAACCTATCTAAGCCCAACACAAGTAGAAGTCATCTGCAAATAGCTTATGCCAGATGACCCTGGGCATTAGACAGGGCTGGCTGACTTTGGTCTGCACAGTCTGGGAGTCCCCAGAGTCAGACCACCCAGTGGACAGCTTCAGACCACATCAGAGCATCACCACCCAACCACCTCTACAAGGGACACACTCAAAGGGCAAATTCAGCAGGCACCAGAGCCCTTCTGAAGTAAGTCCTACTCTGTGGAGTGGGCCCCTGCACAAGTAATCCTCCAAGCTGGTTGGAGGTCAGTAGTCAGTGGTGACAGCCAATCCCTGCACTGATCAGCCTCACTAAATCCCTCCCATAGAAGTGCTAACAGTAGTCAAGGTCAACTACAAGTGGAGGGTGTACGCAGCCCACAGCACAAGTTACCTACCCACCTTGGGTGATAGGGAAGGCTGTGACACTGGCCCCTATGGGACACCTACTACATTAGGCCACTCTACTAAGCCTGGGGGATGTAGCAGCTCTACCTAATACATAGAAACAAACACAGGGAGCCTTCAAATATGAGGAGACAAAGAAACATGGCCCAGAAGCAAGAACAGGGAAATAAAAACCTCCAGAAAAAGAGCTAAACAAAAAGAGACAAGTAATCTACTAGATGCAGATTTCAAAACACTGTTTATAAGGATGCTCAGTGAACTTAATGAGGACATCAACAGCATAAAAAAGATCCAGTCAGAATTGAAGAATACAGTAATTGAAATAAAGTATGATTTACAGGAAATCTACAGTACAGTGGGTAAAGCAGAGAATCAAATAAGTGATTTGAAATAAAAGGAAGAAAAAATACTCAACCAGAACAGCAAAAGAAAAAAGAACATGTACCAGCCAAGACAGAGGCATAGGTAGATACACTGTGCCTCCTCCTCACACAACCAAAATTAAGGACAACAAAAATTTAGAAACAAACAAACCAAAAAAAAAAAAAACCCGGAACTGACAGAAAATTGAACTGTACGGAAGTCTGACAATCATTCATCCACCCTGGTAAGGGGACAGAGTGGGTGGCCTGAGGAGAGGGGTCATGGCAGGAAAAAGCGGTGGCTGGCAGGCCCACCGAGTGTCAATGGCAGACCCCACAGGGTGTCAATGGGCAGACCCAGTGAGGCACACAGGGCGGCTGACTGACCATGGTCACACATTCGCGCACAGATAAACCAGGTGAAAATGGGGAGTGAGACAGACTGAGCAACCCAGGGCCCCAGCGCAGAGAAATAAAGCCTCAAAACAATGATTGAAAACATCCATGGGGTTGAGGCAGCAGGAGAGACTCCAAGCCTCACAGGAGAGTTCATTGGAAAGACTCACAGGGTTCTAGAATGTACACAAGCCCACCCACCTGGGAATCAGCACCAGAAGGGCCCAATTTGCTTGTGGGAAGCAGCGGAAGGGACTGAAATCCAAGAGACAGCGGAGCAAATGCCATTGTTCCCTCTTGGACCCTGCCCTCACATACAATATCACAACCCAGTACTAACTGGGTTGCACTGCCCTGGTGAACACCTAAGGCACCGCCCCTCATACATAACAGGTGCGATCCCCCTGCTGCAAAAAAAATGGCACAAACGGAAGAACAGATCAAAGCTCCAGAGCAAATACATCAAAGCGATGAAGAGATAGCCTATCTATCAGATGCACAGTTCAAAGCACTGGTGATCAGGATGCTCACAAGACCTGGTTGATTTTGGTCGCAAATTAGATGAACAAATGAAGGCTACACTAAGTGAAATGAAAGAAAATGCACAGGGAGCCAATGGTGATGGGAAAGAAACTGGGACTCAAATCAATGGAGTGGACCAGAAGGAAGAAACAAACAACCAAATAAAAAGAATGAAGAAACAAGAATTGAAAAAAAATGAGGAGAGGCTTTAGAACCTCCAGGATATCTTTAAATGTTCCAACATCCCAATTATAGGGATACCAGAAGAGAAAGAGGAAGAACAACAAGTGGAAAAGTTATCTGAACAAATAATAAAGGAGAACTTCCCCAAGCTGGCAAATGAAATAGACTTCCAGGAAGTCCAGGAAGCTCAGAGTGCCAAAGAAGTTGGACCCAGGGAGGAACACACCAAGACACATAATTACATTAGCCAACATTAAAATCAAGGAGAGAATTCTAGAAGCAACAAGAGATAAGGGGACAGTCACCTACGAAGAAGCTCCCATCAGACTGTCACCTGATTTCTCAAAAGAGACCTTACAGGCAAAAAGGGGCTGGAAAGAAGTATTCCAAGTCATGAAAGGCAAGGACCTAGATCCAAGATTGCTCTATCAAGCAAAGCTGTCATTTAGAATGGAAGGGAAGATAAAGTGCTTCTCAGATAAGGTCAAGTTCAAGGAGTTCATCATCACCAAGCCCTTTTTACATGAAATGTTAAAGGGACTTATCTAAGAAAAAAAAGATCAAAAATATGACAGTAAAAAGACAGCAAACTCACAGCTAGTAACAACCACACCTAAAACAAAAGCAAACTAAGCAAATAGCTAGGAGAGGAACAGAATCACAGAAATGGAGATGACATGGAGGGTTAGCAACAGGGGAGTGGGAGGAGGAGAGAGCGGGGAAAGATACAGAGAATAAGTAGCATAGATGGTAGGTAGAAAATAGACAGGGGGAGGGCAAGAATAGTGTGGGAAATGTAGAAGCTAAAGAACTTATGACACATGGACATGAGCTAAAGTGGGGGAATGTGGGTGGGAGGGGGCGTAAAAGGTGGAGGAGAATGAAGGGGGGAAATGAGACAACGGTAATAGCATAATCATAAAATACATATTTAAAAAAATGAATCTAAGAAAATGAGAATAGATTAAGGAGCCTCCAGAACAGCTTCGAGCACACCAATATTCACATCATGGGGTTGCTAGAAGGAGACGTGAGGGACCAAGAAATTGAAAACCTATTTGAAAAAACAATGACAGAAAACTCACTACCTTGGTGTAGGAAATATATGTAAAAGTCCAGGACATGTTTCCACTGATGAGCGAAAGAGAGAGAGACAGAGACAGAGAGAGAGAAAGAAAGACATTTACGTGGGAGAGAAAGATTGATCTGTCTCCACCGGCACACAATGCAACCGAGGGTCAAACCCGCAATCCAGGCACGTGCCTTGACTGGGAATCAAACAGGCAATCTTTCCATATATGGAATGATTCTCCAACCAACTGAGCCACATGGCAAGGGTGGTTGGTCTTCATTTTTTAAAATTATTTTTTAAATGAAGGTCATATGTTTAAGTTCCTTGGCTTTACATTTCCTACACTATTCTTAACATCCCCCTGTCTATTCTCTACCTACAATTTATGCTACTTATTCTCTGTACCTTTCCCCCTCTCTCCCTTTCCCACTCCCCCACTGATAATCCTCCATGTGATCTCCATTTCTGTGATTCTGTTCCTCTCCTAGCTGTTTGCTTAGTTTGCTTTTGTTTTTAGGTTTGGTTGTTAATAGCTATGAGTTTGTTGTCATTTTACTGTTCATATTTTTTATCTTTTTTTCTTAGATAAGTCCCTTTAACATTTCATGTAATAAGGGCTTGGTGATGATGAACTCTTTGAACTTGACCTTATCTGAGAAGCGCTTTATCTGCCCTTCCATTATAAATGGTAGCTTTGCTGAGTAGAGTAATCTTGGATGCAGGTCCTTGCCTTTCACGACTTCGAATACTTCTTTCAAGCCCCTTCTTGCCTGCAAGGTTTCTTTTGAGAAACCAGCTAATAATCTAATGGGAACTCCTTTGTTGGTAACTATCTCCTTTTCCCTTGCTGCTTTTAACATTCTCTCCTTCTCTTTAATTATGGCTAATGCAATCATGATGTGCCTTGGTGTGTTCCTCCCTGGGTCCAACTTCTTTGGGACTCTGAGCTTTGTGGACTTCCTGAAAGTCTATTTCCTTTGCCAGATTGGGGAAGTTTTCCTTCCTTATTTTTTCGAGTAAGTTTTCAATTTCTTGTTCTTCCTCTTCTCCTTCTGGCACCCCTATGATTCAGATGTTGGAATGTTTAAAGTTGTCCTGGAGGTTCCTAAGCCTCTCCTCATTTTTTTGAGTTCTTGTTTCTTCATTCTGTTCTGGTTGAATGTTTCTTTCTTCCTTCTGTTCCAAACCATTGATTTGAGTTCTGGTTCCCTTCCTGTCACTGTTGGTTCGCTGTACATTTTCTTTTATTTCACTTTTCATAGTGTTCACTTTTTACTCTAATTTTCAACCATATTCAACCAGTTCTGTGAGCTTCCTGATTACCAGTGTTTTGAGCTGTGTATCTGATAGGTTGGTTGTCTCTTCATCGCTTAGTTGTATTTTTTCTGGAGCTTTGATCTGTTCTTTCATTTGGGCCATATTTTTTTTTTGTCTCAGTGTGCCTCTTACATAGTAAGGGGCAGAGCCTTAGTTTTCACCAAAGAGGGGCAACCCACATCACTGCATTGTGGTGCTGTATGTGGGGGAGGGGGTCAAGAGGGAACAGTGCCCCTTGTTCTGCTCTCTGCCAGTTTTTAGTCACTTCCCCTGCTACCGCAATCAAATTGGGCCCTTCTGCTGCTGATTCCCAGTGGGTGGGTTTGTGACATTATATGACTCTGTGGGTCTCTCCAACAAACTCTCCTGTGAGGCTGGGAGTTTCTTCTGCTGCCTCAACTCTCACAGGTTTTTTCAGTCCAAGGTTTTGAGGCTTCATTTCCCTGCACTGGAACCTGGGTTGTGGGTCTGTCTCACTCCCTAGTTGTTCCTCCCAGTTTAGCTGTGCCCAAATGTGGGACAGCCCATTCTGCCAGCCACTGCCTCACCCACTCCACCAGCCTTGTCACAAGTCTTCTCCACCTGGCTGTTGGTCTCTGCCACTCCTAGCGGTTTGGATGAATGTTTCTTCTTTAACTCCTTGCTTGTTGGACTTCCATACGGTTCAATTTTCTGTCAGTTCTGTTTGTTTTTTAATTTCCTGTTGTCCTCATTTTGGTTGTGCAAGGAGGCACAGCATGTCTATCTTGACTGGAATTCTGAACAATGAATTTATAACAGCTTCTGGAAGGAGTGTATATACACTATCCATTCAAAATTACATACAAAATGATTTTTGGTTCTGAAGACCTATTATACCTACACTCAGCTCTAATGTAAGTACAGTCTTACTAGAACATGTGGCCCATAGACCGGTACATGCAGCATCAACACTGCCTGGGAACTTGTTTCATTCAAAGAACCTCTAGGCCACTAGGACCTGCATTTGAACTATAATCCTGGATGACTTATATGCACCTTGGAGTTGGGGAAGTGCTGGTCTAGACTAGGCTTTCTTGCCTTCTCATGTTGACAAAAGGGGTAGGATAATTGTTTCTGTTGGGTAGTGTAGGTGCTTAGCAGCCTCCCTCAACACGTTGCCAAATGTCTCCAGGGGCAAAAAAATCTGATGTACAGAACCACTCACCTGAGTTTAAACTGAAAGCAACCTGACAGATTCTAATACAGGCCCATTGCACATTTAGTTCACAACTTTGAGCAAACTACTAAAACCCTTCACTTCATTTCTGCAAAATGAAATGAAGTTCATAATAGTAATATCTCATAGAATAGACTTTTCAAAAAACAAAGACAAATACCATATGATCTCACCATTAACAGGAACCTAATCAACAGAATGAACAAGCAAGCAAAGTATAGCCAAAGACATTGAAATTGAGAACAGGCTGACAGTGATCAGAAGGGAGAGGGGAGGGGATAAAGTGGGAAAAGGGTGAAGGGTTTACAGGAACAATTATAAAGGACATATGGACAGCAACAAGTGGGGTGGAATTGGGGCAGGGAGGCGGGGAGGGCTGGGGTGGTGGGAAGGGGTGGGGGGAAAGCAGGAAACTGTACTTGAAAAACAAAAATATTGTAATAATAATAATAATAATTAATTAATTAAACCAGACAAAATTGATAAGGTACTAAGCTCAGATTATATGATGTAAAACTATCAAAGTGTATCTGTCAAAATTAACATATTTTATAATGAGACACTAGATCACAGCTTTTAATTTGTGAAACAAATACAAAATCTGTAATTATTTTTGAAAAATGTGTCAGGAAGGAAAATGTCGTGGTGCACAGCTCTCCCCTCATTGAAGAGGGAAACCCAACGCTCTGCAGACATCAGGCCTGTGTCCCCACCACAACTCAGTGCTTTAAGGATCAAAGCAACCTGGTCCTGATGCATTCCTTAGTCTCAGACTGTGGAGAAAATGTTAACTCACTGTTTGAAAAAAGTAGTAGGAGGTGAGACCTCTGGGAAACAGGTGAGATCCAACACAAGGAGTCATAAAATCTAAATCCACCTGGCTTCTAACCTGGTCTCTCGGGATCTGAGAATCATTAGGAGAAATTTTCTTTCTGTTTATTCCAGAGGCACAGAGGGAAATCATGTACTTAGAATTTGGAATAACACAACAGAAATGTGCCTGATGAACAGATATACAGAGACAATAAATATCTCCCCATGCAGTACCTGAGCTTGTACAATGCTGGTGGACAGGACATGGTTGTTGCTGCTGATTCCTTAGTCTGGCTCAGGAACTGATGCTTCACTGCTTCCTGCACCTTCGGTGAGACAAAACTTCAGTCTCCATCATCCACCATCCAGGAACCAATTCTGACTTGCACACAAAGACCTTCCTTTCAGAAAACCCATCCAGAGGGGTCTGAGACCCTGGTAGGACACCAGGAAAGGGTTGAAGAAGCTGGAATCTGAGAACTTTTACCTGAAGCACTGCAAACCTAATGAGTCTAGCGCCGAGACTAGATTATGTCTGTTTGTATTCCTGGTTAAGGAACTAATTTATACTTAATTTACTTAATATATTAATAAGGATACATCTGTTTGAATCTGCACTCCAGGGCCATAGCTGACAATTAGGTGATGGGACTGAGAGTCCAGTGGGAAGATGCTGCACAATGAGTGAGATGCAGGAAATGGTTGCAGGAAAATGAAAACACTTCTGAGGAGTTTTGCTGTTTGGGGAGAAGGAAACAGAGCATTAGGTGTGAAGAGAAGTTCAGTGAAGTGAGAGCGTTTGTATTAAATTTCTAAGATGGGGTGTATTTCAGCATGTTTTGTATTCTTTGAAAAGATCCAACCAGTGAGGCAGACAGCACCTTGCAGCAGCAGTTAGTGAGACAGATATTGTAGTATCTTCTCTCATGCTGAGTATCCACATGAGAATTACTTAATAAGTGTAAAATAGAATAGTAAATAGTGTTATTTCACTACTGCCAAGGCTACCTATGTGTTGGGGTTTGTACCCTCTTACTTTCTATATTAAAAGAGTTAATAGAAATTCCTATCCCACACACAGCCTTTTCCCACAGTGACCACATTTCTATGCTTTGATTGACAGATTCATGCTCATGGAGAATACAAATTGAGGACTGACCAAGTTCTACCAAAGAGTGTACTGTGCTGAGCAACAAGGTTTGATAATTCAGTGATGAAAAAATTAAGGTCACACATTGTACCTTAAATCTTAAGTTTAGGTACATTAATTTGCCTTATGTTTATATTTATGCCAAGAAGACTTCACTGTCCCAGCTAACAGGGTAGAATATCTCCACATTGTTTCGAATTTTCTTTTCTACTTCCTGTGGAGTTTCAAAATAAAATACCTACCCAAGGAAGCGAATGAATGCAGAGACTTAAACTCTGCCCCTCCATCATATCTCACTGAAGGACTGACTTGATTAAACTACCAAGACTGCTGGGAAGTGCTCCCACACCAGTTGTTCACAGTGAGCACAGATATGCGGGTACAGTTCTAGGTGTCAGAGCCCAGCACGAGTCTCACTGGCTACTCTCAAGGTGTCTGCAGGGCTGGGTCCCTCCTAGAGTATCAGGGGAGAATCTGTTTTCTCCCAATTCCAGTTTGTGTTCTGACCACCCACATTCCTTGGCTCAAGGCCCTCCCTCCTTCGTAAAATCCAGCAGTGCCGCATGTTCTACTGGTCTCCCTCTCTGCATCTAGGGAAGCACTGTGCTGACCTTAGTTCCCCTGGATGATCCTGCTCATCTTCTACTTTCAAGTCAGCTGATTAGCAGCCCTGTTCCATCTGATACCCTCATTCTCCCCTTGCTAGGAAAAAAACATTTTATTCCAAGGTTCTGGGGCCTAGGATGTGGATGTCATATAGAGGTCCTTATTCTGCCTGCTAAATATGGTTTTCCAGATGTGAATTGTTTTGTGTCACCCAAGGGCCTTTGTATAAATGAAGCACAGATCTAATCGTAGCCTCTGGAATGAGTGAATACACTCATTCTTCACAACCCCATACAGAGACAATATTTGGATCACAGAGTCTAAAATGACCTGCAACCGAGTCTAACAAAGAACCACAGCCTTTCTTCCCAGAGAGTTGTCCACCAACCAGGACCTGCAGCATCAGCACTACCTGGGTGCTTGTCAGAAACACAGCTTCTCTGAGCCTGAAGGACCTGCTGAATCAGATTCTACATTTGAACTACAATCCTGGGGACTTCACAAGCCGGTTGAAACTGGAGAAGTGCTGGGCTAAACTAGGTTCTGTCACCTTTTCTACTGACATTTGGGGAGGGATAAGAATTGGGGGAAGGTGTGAATTGTAGGTGTTTAGCAGTATCCCTTCAGGCACTGCTAGGGGCAAACTCATTTCTGGTTGGGACCCACCCCCTAGAAGCAACCTGAAAAAATTATCATAAAGGCCCATCACATACTCTGATATTAACTTTAAGCAAATCACTAAACTCCAGCAGCTCCTCGCTAAGGCCTTGGTACTGGCCATTCCCTCTGCCAGGCACACAATTGCTCACATAAGCTTGATCTCCCTCCCTTTCTCCCTTGAGTCCTGTGCTCAAATATCACCTTCTTGTCAGGTCTTGCCTAAAAAACACATGAGAAATAGGACTGTTTAGTCACTTTCTCCTTTAGACCTGCTTTCATTTTCTCCATAGGATTTGTCACTATCTGTAATGTTATATTTATTTCTATTATTTGTTTCTATATTCTATCCCCAATATTGATATGTAGGTACTTGTGTTCTTCTTTCTACTCAGAGCCCAGACAGTGCTAAAAACATGTCAGCACTCAATTTATATTCCCGAAGTACATGATATATTTCTCATTCAAACTGAAGTATTCCTGACACCTTTAGAAAAAAAACCTGTTAGGATGAATTCCTGCTCTGAGATGACACAGAAAACTCCTAGAGAGAAACAGTTCATCCCAAAATACAGAAATTAATTTCTATTTTTACAAAGCTTTTATTTATTTATATTAGAGAAAGGGGAAGGAAGGGAGAAAGGGAGGAAGAGAAACATCAACATTCAGTTGCCTCTTGCACACCCTCAACCAGGGACCTGGCTTACAGCTCAGGCATTAATCAAACCCGAGACCCTTTGGATTACATCCTGGCACTCAATCCACTGAGCCATATCAGCCAATGGCTGAAATGAATTTCTTGACTGCAAATTATAAACTGTAGCATTAGTGCTAAGTTAGTAATGCAGGTGTGAATGAAAATTACTCCTGTTTTTTTCTCCTTCCTGAAAGTTAGCTCCACCTCATGGATCTAGGGAACCTTACTAGAGTGTCAGAATTTCATCTTCTGGGACTAGCAGAGGACCCAGAACTGCAGCCTGTCCTATTTGGGCTGTTCCTCTCCATGTACCTGATCACTGTGTTGGGAAACCTACTCATCATCCTGGCCGTCAGCTCAGACGCCCACCTCCACACGCCCATGTACTTCTTCCTCTCCAATCTGTCCTTGGCTGACATCTGTATCACCTCCACCACCATCCCAAAGATGCTGCTGAACATCCAGACACAGAACAAAGCCATCACCTATGCAGGATGCATCACACAGATGTATTTTCTTATACTCTTTGCAGTGTTGGATGACTTCCTCCTAACCGTGATGGCCTATGACCGGTTTGTAGCCATCTGTCACCCCCTGAACTACATGATCATCATGAAGCCCCAGCTCTGTGGCCTGCTGGTCCTGGTGTCCTTTATCATGGGTGCCCTGGATTCCTTGCTACAATGCTTGATGGTGTTGAGGCTGTCCTTCTGCACAGACTTGGAAATCCCCCACTTTTTCTGTGAACTCAATCAGATGACCCAACTTGCCTGTTCTGACAATTTTCTTAATAATATTGTGATATATTTTGTAACTGTGCTACTAGGTGGTGGTCCTCTGGCTGGGATCCTTTATTCTTACTCTAAGATCGTGTCCTCCATACGGGCAATCCCATCAGCTCAGGGGAAGTATAAAGCATTTTCCACCTGTGCTTCTCATCTCTCAGTTGTGTGCTTATTTTATGGTACAATCCTAGGAGTGTATCTCAGCTCTGCTGGTACCCACAGCTCACAGTCAAGTGCAACAGCCTCAGTGATGTACACTGTGGTCACACCCATGCTGAACCCCTTCATCTACAGTCTCAAGAACAAGGACATAAAGAGAACTCTGAAAAGATTCTTTGGAAGGCAGGTAAACAAGGGATAATTAATCTGAAGTTGAAAAAGTGACCTTGATTTCTAGGCCCCCAAACGCAAAAAAAAAAAAAAAAAAAAAAAATCAGACTCCAAATTGTGGAATTTTAATTAGATTGTGTTTTTTGAACTTGCTCCTATTACTTTTGTCCTGGAATTTCCATTTCCATGAGTTCAGCTTCTCTGTGCAAGTTAAATCACCATTTTATTAAGCTTTCTGCTACATCTATTATCTAGACAGTGTTTCTCTTTCTCATTTTCCTAGCTTCACATAGTTTTTTCCAACGTTAATCAGAAATATTTGTAAGTTCCAGTTTATCTCATGGCAGTATTGATTTCTCTTATATATATATATATATATTTTTTTTTATTGTTGTTCAAGTACAGTTTTCTGTCTTTCCTTCCCCTGCCCCCTACCCCAACCCTCCCCACCTCCCTCTCCCATTTCCACCCCTCCCTTGTTATTGTCCATATGTCCTTTGTAATTGTTCCTGTAAACCCTTCACCCTTTTCCCCCATTGTTCCTCCCCTCTCCCCTCTGATCACTGTCAGCCTGTTTTCAATTTCAATGTCTTTGGCTATACTGGAGAGCATCATGCTAAATGAAATAAGCCAGGGAGTGAAAGACAAATACCATATGATATCACCCTTAACAGGAACCTAATCAACAAAATGAACAAGAAAGCATTGATTTCTTAAGACTGATTTCTTCTCAAACGACATACATCACTTTAGTAGTATGATCTTCTTTCATAGTCATAAATATATTGTCATATGGAAAATTTTTTCACTTGGTTACTCACACCATTTATGTACTTTCATTTCAGGAAAATCTAAAGCCTCAGTTTTTATCATGTGTCCCTCATTCTTTGTACCCCAGTACCTTAGCAGCTCTTCCTGAGGATGTAGTCTAGATCATTGTTCCCTGTATGTCTCAGCCTGTTGACAGTGATGCTACAGGATAGGAAGGCCTGGGCACTGGCTTTGGGCCCTGCTATTTGTTCATCAGACCACAGTTAATGTTGCATAACAATGGCATCTTGTGGTCCTTATTATAATTGCAACAACCACCATGGAACTATGAAAACGTAAGGATATTACTCTAAGATCCTGGAGGGTACATGGCACCCTGAGGGCCACAGGTTCGGAATGGGGGTTGGGGAGAAGGAGGCAGAGAGAGTGAAAGAATGAATTGAGTTGGGTGGGGAAGCTTGGGTGCTTCTCTAAGCAGCCTTGTCACACAGTTGGCAGAAGGATTATTTGAGATGGATTTCTTTAAAACAAATGCCTCATACCTGAAAAATCATAATGTCACTATGAAGTGACCTTCTGGGTCTCTTTTAATGGCCCTTGTTTTGAAGTCTATTTTGTCTGGTATGAATACTGCTACCCAGCTTTTCTTCCCTGTCCATTTGCTTGGAATATTCTTTTCCAACCCTTCACTTTCAGTCTGTATACAATGGCCATCATAAACAAATCAAGAAACAACAAGTGCTGGTGATGATGTGGAGAAAATGGAAATCTAGTGCAGTGTTCATGGGATTGCAAACTGGTGCAGCCACTGTGAAAAACAGTATGGAATTTCCTCAGAACTAAAAATGGAACTGCCTTTTGACCCATCAATTCTACTGCTGGGATTATATCCTAAGAACCCTGAAACACCAATCCAAAAGAACCTATGCACCCCAATGTTCATAGCAGCACAATTTACAATAGCCAAGTGTTGGAAGCAACCTAGGTGCCCATCAGTAAATGAATGGATCAAGAAACTATGGTACATTTGCACAATGGAATTCTATGCAGCAGAAAGAAAGAAGGAGCTCCTACCCTTCTCGACAGCATGGATGGAACTGGAGAGCATTATGCTAAGTGAAATAAGCCAGGTGGTAAAAGACAAATACCATATGACCTCACTGTAAGTGGAACCTAATCAACAAAACAAACAAGTGAGCAAAATAGAACCACAGACATGGAAATAAAGAACAAACTGACAGTAACCAGAGGGGAGGTATAAGGGGATAATGGGGCTAAAAGGGGGAAGGGTTTTCAGAAACAACTATAAAAGACACAAGAACAAAACCAAGGGGCGGGTGGGATCAGGGGAAGGAGGTGGGGATGGCTGTAGTAGAGGGGGAGTGGGGAGGGAATGCAGACAACTGTACTTAAACAACAATAAAATAAAATAAAAGTGTAATATTAGGTATTTACACTGGTCTCATCCTACTGGGTTTTATAATCAATCTCCTTGTTTTACTCTCCTATTCAGCTCAGTGTTCAGAATACCTGCCATAGTACCGACAAAAAAGTGATTTTCAAGCATATATCTCCCATTGGGTTCTATGTGTATATAAGGCAGAACAGAAAGGACTTAAGGAAAATCCCAACAGGTGGCATGAAGTAGAAGGAACAGACATCCTCTCACCAGACCCCACCCCCATTCAGTCATGATCAAAGAGAAAAAAGATTATCACAGGAAAACCTCTCCAGTGGATGCAGAAGTCAACAACAAGGACTGCCTCCTCCAGATGATTCCAAAATGGAGGAAAAATGGACTGGAGACCCACCCCAAAGCTCATTATACCATCACCATAATGAAAATTGACACCTCAATTTGTGGTGAAAATTGACACCACAAATTGAGAGGAGCAAAGGCCATCTCCTCAAAGACTGTGTTTGAACAAGGGCCTTTCCCAACCAGAAGGTAGAGTCAGAATTTGGTGCCCTAAAGCTTGGAGAAACCCCTCCCCCACCTTGGACACACATAAAATCCCAAGAACTAACTGGTGCGCAGTCAGTCTCCAGGTAGCCCTCTTCCACTCAGATGGGTACTTTTCTTTCCTATGGATGCCCGGGCCTCTTTCTTTTTATCTATCTGAATAAAACCTGCTTTATTGTCACCCTGGTGTGTTCTTGAAATCTTTCCTGGGCAAGTCAAGGAACTTGAGGTTGCGTGATATATGGAAGTTTACAGACAGAGCTTAGGCAGGGCCAGCCCAGGTGCAGAGGTGGTCTGGTAATAGATACATAGATGAGAGGAGCAGAGTCAAAGGGACAATGAGGTATATGTGACATTCTGAGCTAAATAAAGGTGAGGTAAGGCACCTGGAGCATCAGAAGGGAAAAAGGTCACTAGCAAGACAGTAGGATGAGCAGATGTTTGGTAATTAGAGTTTGTCCTGTCCTATACTTTGGTCATAAACAGTTAACTCTGATGATAACTTTTATTATGGGCAAGGCCCCAAATTAAAAATTTTTTTATATTGTAGTGGTGTTTTTAAAATGTTTTATTGTTTATGCTTTTACAGTTATCCTAATTTTTCCCCTTTACCTCCCTCTACCCAATCCACCTCCAATTTGCATAGCCAATCCCCACACTGTTGTCCATGTCCACGAGTCCTTCACATTTATTCTTTGACTAATCCCTCCACCTTCTTTGAACCAGTCCTCACCTCCCCTGTCCCTCTTACTGCTGTCGGTCTATTCCATAATTCTATACCTCTGGTTCTATTTTGCTCATTAGTTTATTTTGTCCATGACATTCCTCTTATAAGTGAGATCATATGGTATTTGTCTTTCACTGACTGACTTATTTCACTTAGCATAATAGACTCCAGTTCCATCCCTGCTGTTGTAAAATAGGAATCCTTTCTTTTTTCTTTCTTTCTTTCTTTTTTTTTTTTTGCTGCCCAGTTTTCCATTGTGTAAATGTACCAAAATTTTTTAATCCACTCAACCACTGATGGGCACTTAGGCTGTTCCCAGCACTTGCCTATTGTAAATAGTGCTGCTATGAACACAGGGGTGAATAAATTTTCTGAATTGGTGTCTTGGGATTCTTAGGATATATGCAGCAGTGGAATTGCTGGGTCAAAAGACAGTTCCATTTTTAATTTTTTGCGGAAATTCCATGCTGTTTTCCATAGTGGCTGCACCAGTCTCCATTCCCAATGGTGAACTAGTGTTAACTTTTAAATCTTCACCAGCACGCGGTATGTGTTTGTTGTTGATTTATTAATTATAGGGAACTGTTCCGAGTGGCATGGGGAATGTAGCCCAGCCCCCACTCAGAAAGGCCAGTGATGGGGGAGTTTGGCACACAGGACCCACACCCACAGATAAGTTCTCTCATGAGTAATCAGGCCTTCATTGTACTGAGGCTGCTATGAGACTTGCTTTTGCTAAAACTCCCTCACCTTGGATTGAGGCAGCAAATGTTTACTGCATATCCTTAAAGTAACTTCCAAAAGTCTGTGCTAAACCTCCTAAGTATGAAGTGTAACCAGTTCAACCACTTTTCCCCCTTGATTTGTAACATCTTTATCTCTGAAGTAATCGGCAACATTCTTTCCTTTGTTACCTGTAAAAGGTAATCACCTTCAGTGAACCTGCTCATAGTAAATTAGGACCATCCTCAACATAATGTACCCAGAAAAGCAATAAAAGCCTGTCCAGGCAGGGTTCGGGGCCCTTGCTCTCTCTTAGAGAAGAGCCATGACATCCCTTTTTCTCCACAGGATTTCTGTAGTCCATGTGAATTTGTCTGTCACAGCCACAACACACAGACCATGCGGGCCAGGGTCCACAACAATTAATGATGGTCATTTTGGCAGGTGTGAGGTGATATCTCATTGTGGTTTTAATTTGCATCTGTTTGATGGCTACTGATGTTGAGCATTTCTTCGTATGTCTCTGGGTCATTTGTATGTCCTCCTTGAAGAAGTGTCTATTCAGGTCCTTTGCCCATTTCTTAATTGGATTGTTTGTTTTCTTGGTGTTGAGTTGTATGAGTGTTTTAGATATTTTGGAAATTAAAACCTTGCCCAATGTATCGTTGGCAAACATGTTCTCCCATCCAATCATTTCCCTTTTCATTTTGATGATGGTTTCTTTGGCCATGCAGAAGCTTTTTAGTTTGATGTAGTCCCACTTGTTTATTTTTCCTATATCTCCCTTGCCCTAGGTGATATATCAGCAAAATATTCCTACATGAGATATCTGCAATTTTACTGCCTATGTTTTCCACTAAGATTTTTATGGTACCCTGACTTACTTAAAATACATTTAAGTATTTTATCCATTTTGGATTTACTCCAGTGTATGGTGTAAGTTGATGATGTAGTTTCATGCTTTTTTTGCAAGTACTCATCCAATTCTCCCAACAACATTTTTTAAAGAGAGTGTCTTTATACCACGGTAGGTGTGTGCCACCTTTGTCAAATATTAATTGACCACAAAGACATGGTTTTATTCCTGGGTCCTCTATTCTGTTCCATCGATCTGTGTATCTGTTCTTATGCCAGTACCAGACTGTTTTGATTACAGTAGTCTTGTAGTATAGTTTTGCATAAGGTATTGTGATCCCTCAAACTTTGTTCTTCTTTCTCAAGATTGCTGAAGCTATTTACGGTCTATTATTTGGTTCCATATATATTTTTGGAGTATTGGTTCTAAATACGTGCAATGCACCATTGGTATTTTAATAAGAATTGCATTGAATCTATAGATTGCTGTGGGTGGTATGGATATTTTAATGATGTTAATTCTTCTGGTCCATGAACATATTTTATGCTTACACTTATTTGTATCTTCCTCAATTTCTTTCTTCATGTCCTATAGTTTTCTCAGTACAGGTCTTTTACCTCCTTGGTTAAATTAATTCCTGGGTACTTTTTATTTTGTTGTTGCTGTAGTCAGTGTAAATAGTTTTCTTTGTTTCTCCTCCCGTAGTTCATTGTTGGTATACAAAATGCTGTCAATTTCTGAATATTGACTTTGTATCCTGCTACTTTGCCACATTCACTTATTAGATCCAGTAGGTATCTCATGGAGCCCAGAGAGTTTTCTATGTACACTGTGGTGACATCTGTGAATAATGACAGTTTTACTTCTTCTTTTCCAATTTGGATGCCTTTTATTTTACCCCTTGTCTGATCACTGTGCCTAGGACTTGAAGTACTATGTTGAGTAAGAGTGGTGAAAGCAGACACCCTTGTCTTCCCTAAGATCTGTTCCTGATCTTAGGGAAAACGCTTGTAGTTTCTGTCCATTAAGTATGATACTGGCAGGAGGTTTTTCTACATATGCCCTTTATCATATTTAGAAATGCACCCTCTTTTCTCACTCTGCTGAGTATTTTATCATAAATCAGTTCTGGATTCTATCAAATGCTTTTTTTCTGTATGTATTGATAGGACCATGTGATTTTTGTCTTTCATTTTGTTTATGTGACATATCATATACAAATTTTAAAATTTAAGAGAGATGTAAAGTTTCTATTTAGCTTCCAGAGTCTCCATTATTACCTTCAGCTCAAAATAATCCACATACACAACTATGGTTACTCATTCTGAATCCCTACATTAGTGACCCAGATCCATTCTTTAGCATGTATCTGTCCAATTTTCTAATTACTATTTATTGGAGACACTATCCTTTTCCCCATTGTATATTTCTGGCTCTTTGTCCTAGTTTAAGTACCTTATTGTATGGGTTTACTTCTGGGTTCTCTATTCTGTTTCATTGATCTATGAATCTATTTTTATGCCATTACCATACTACTTTAATTACTATAGCTTTGTAATATAGTTTGAAATTTGTAAGTGTGATGCCTCCAGCTTTGTTTTCCCTTCTCAAGATTGCTTTGGGGAGGGAAGATGGCAGCATGGTAGGAGGGAGCAGATTCCACTTCCCCCTACACACGGGAGAAAAACCTAGCCAATCTACAGAGGAACAGAGCAGACAGCCAGCAGTACCACAGCATATATGAAAATAGGAGATCAAAATCGATAGCAGACGTTGAAAAACCAGATGGTAAGGAGAATTCTTCAGGACAATAAGAGCCCAGGGATCAGTGCGGAGACCAGGGCAGCTGAAGCCCTGGGCCTGGTGCTTGCCGAGTCTGCCACAGGGCTCTAGGGAGGGAGCCAGATCAACCGCTCGCTCCAGGCCAAACAAGGGTTGAGCAGCAAGGGGAGAGACCTGGTTTTTTGAAGTCACAGAGAGAGAAGTTAAGGTCTAAGTGGCAAACACGCTGCGGCTGTGAGCACCCACACATAGCCCTGGATGGAGTGCACACTGAAGCCCCTGCGACCAGAGGCACCCACAACCAGAGGAGGGGGCTTTGTGGAAGCCTACGCTGGGAACCTGAGGAGTGCGAGTGATCGTGGGAAGAAACCTGGAGCTCACCCACGTGACCCCAGGGTGAGCGCACAAAATGCGGGAAACCTGCAGGGCCCACACTCGTAAACTCCAGCAGTGTGCACACTCAGTAGAAAACCCAGAACCTGCACCTGTAAACCAAGGATGGCGCACCCACCCCATAGACGACTCAGAGCTCACACCCGTAAACCCCAGGGAGTGCTCGATCCGTGGGAGACCCAAGCTCACACCTATAAACTTGGGAAAAGTGCACACTCCACAGCAGGCCCAGAGCCCACACCCTAAGGCCCTATACAGAGAGGCACCCTGCTAGCCCTGGGGAGAGTAGCCCAAAGGAGACTAAGTGCTGAACAGGGAGAAAAGCGATACTCTCAGCCATTACAGCCAGCAAAACCAGAAAAACTGGCTTGGCAAGTTTGAAAACAGCAAGAGTTTTTGTGGAGGGGGTTTGGGTTTTTTAAATAATTTTTTTTTATTATTTTTATCTCTTTTACCCATCAACTCATTTGCTTCTCTTTACTTCTTTCTTGTTTTATTCTTTCTTCCTCTCTTTCCAATTTTATCTCTTCTTCCTTCCTCTTTTTCTTTTTTCATTGTTTTCTCTTTTATCTTTTTAAATACTCACAAGTGAGACAAAAACAAAAAACAAAAAACAAACCCAAACCTGGAACTGTGAAAAAGCCAGAGTTGGTCCCAAAGAGGAGGCATCCCAACAGCTGAGACAGTGGAAGCTGTGAACACCAGGATACCCCAAGGCGACTGCACCACTGAATCTCACAGGTATTCTACCACAGAAGTTCACGCCGTAAACCCAGGGAGCCAGAACAGATCAATTTAAGAAGCTGAGGCTAACAAGAAGAGTCTCACAAACAATGGGAAGACAAAGAAATAATCCCCAAATGAAAGGAAAGGAGGAAGCCCCAGAAAGAATGCTAAATAAAATGGAGGCAACTCAACTATCAGATATTGAGTTCAAAGCAATGGTTGTCAGGAAGCTCCATGAGCTCTCAATGAGCTACCAGAATCTACAGGGAAGCTACAATGAACTCACTGAAAACTATATCAACATAAAAAAGGAAATAGAAACTATCAACAAGGGCCAAGAGAAAATGAAGAATACAATTTCTGAACTGAAGAACTCAGTAGAAGGAATGAAAAGAAAAATTGATGAAGCAGAAGATCGGATCAGCGAGTTGGAGGACAAAGTAGAAAAAAACACCCAGGAAGAGCAAGAAAAGGGAAAGAGGCTCAGAAAGAATGAAGAGGTATTAAGAGAAATGCAAGACAATATGAAACTTAATAATATCCATATAGTAGGGATACCAGAAGGAGAAGAAGAAGAGCAAGGGATAGAAAACCTATTTGAAAAAGTAATGATGGAAAACTTCCCTAATTTGATGAGAGTAAACATCACACCAATCCAGGAAACACAGAGAGTCCCAATCAAGAGGAACCCAAACAGGCCCACTTCAAGACACATCATAATTAAAATGGCAAAATTCCAAGACAAAGAGAGAATCTTAAAGGCGGCAAGGGAGAAAATGGAAGTAACATACAAGGGAGCCCCGATAAGGTTAGCAGCTGACTTCTCAGTGGAAACGTTCCAAGCCAGAAGAGAATGGCAAGAAATATTCCAAGTAATGAGAACCAAAGGCCTGCAACCAAGACTACTTTACCCAGCAAGGCTTTCAATCAAGATAGAAGGCCAAATAAGGAGCTTCCCAGACAAAAGAAGTCTAAAAGAATATACCTCCACCAAACCAGTTCTGCAAGAGATACTAAAGGGACTGCTTTAAGGAAAGGAAGGGGGAGAGAGAGAGAGAGAGAGAAACACAGGTATGAAAATGGCAATGAATCAGTACCTATCAATAATAACCTTAAATGTAAATGGATTAAATGCTCCTATCAAAAGACATAGACTAGCTGAATGGATAAGAAAGCATGACCCACACATACACTGCCTACAAGAGACCCACTTCAGGACAAAAGACCTACCCAGACTGAAAAGGAAGGGCTGGAACAAATTTTCCAAGCAAATGGACAGGAAAAAAAAAGCCAGGGTAGCAACTCATATCAGACAAAATAGACTTCAAAAGAAGAGACATACAGAAAGACCCAGAAGGTCACTTCATAATACTCAAGGGAAGAATCCACCAAGAAGAAATAAACATTGTAAATATATATGCAGCCAACATAGGAGCACCTAAATACATCAAGAAAATCTTAGAGGACTTCAAGAAAGATATTGACAGCAACACAATTATAGTAGGGGATTTTAACACCCTACTGTCAAAAATGGACAGATCTTCCAAACAAAATATCAACAAAGATATCGTGGCATTGAACAACACTCTAGATTAAATGAACTTAACTGATTTTATATATATATATATATATATATATATATATATATATATACACACACACACACACACACACACACACACACACAACCCTTCATCCCAAAGAAACTAAATACACATTCTTTTCAAATGCACATGGAACATTTTCAAAGATAGACCACGTGATAGGACACAAACAAGCCTCAACAAATTCAAGAAAATTGAAATCATATCAGACATTTTCTCCAACCACAAGGGACTGAAACTAGAAACCAACCCCAAGGGGAGAAACCCAAAACCCTCAAAATCATGGAGATTGAATAGTATATTAAACAATGAATGGGTCAAGAATGAAATTAAGGAGGAAATCAAAAAGTCTCTGAAAACAAATGATAATGAACTCACAATGACCCAACACTTATGGGACACAGAGAAGGCAGTCCTCAGAGGGAAGTTCATAGCGATGCAGGCCTACCTAAAAAAGATAGAAACATTTCAAACAAACAACCTAACCCTACGCCTACAGGAACATGAGGATCAACAACAAAGACAGCCCAGAGCAAGTAGAAGGAAGGAAATAATCAAGATCAGAGCACAATTAAATGACATAGAGACTAAAAGCACAATTCTAAGGATCAATGAATCCAGGAGCTGGTTCTTCGAAAAGATAAACAAAATCGACAAGCCTTTAAGCAGGCTCATCAAGAAAAAAAGAGAGAGGACTCAAATAAACACAATCAGAAATGAAAGAGGAGAGATTACGACTGACACCACAGAAATACAAAGGATTGTAAGAAATTACTACAAAGAACTGTATGCCAAGAAATTTGAAAACCTAGGTGAAATGGACAAGTTTCTAGAAAAATATAATCTTCTAAAACTCAATGAAGAAGAAGCAGAAAGCCTGAACAAACCAATAACAGCTGATGAAATTGAAGCAGTAATCAAACACTCCCGAGACACAAAAGCCCTGGACCAGATGGTTTCACAGGAGAATTCTACAAAGCATTTAAGAAAGAGCTAACCCCTATCCTTCACAGATTATTTGAAAAAATCCAAAATGATGGAAGACTCCCAAACTCTTTTTATGAAGCCAGCATCAGCCTAATCCCAAAACCAGATAAAGACACAACAAAGAAGGAGAACTTCAGGCTAATATCGCTGATGAACATAGATGCTAAAATCCTCAACAAAATATTGGCAAATCGCATCCAACAATACATTAAAAAGATCATACACCATGACCAAGTGGGATTCACCCAGGGATGCAAGGATGGTTCAACATTCACAAATCAGTAAATGTAATACATCATATAAACAAAAGCAAGGACAAAAATCACATGATCATATCAATAGATGCAGAAAAAGCATTTAATAAGGTACAACACCCATTTATGATAAAAACACTCAGCAAAGTGGGAATAGAAGGAGCATTCCTCAACATAATAAAGGCCATATATGAGACCTACAGCCAACATCATACTCAATGGGCAAAAACTAAAATCTTTTCCACTAAGATCAGGAACAAGACAAGGCTGTCTACTTTCACCACTTCTATTCAATATAGTATTGGAAGTCATAGCCACAGTGATTAGACAAGAAAAGGAAATAAAGGCATCCAACTCAGAAAGGAGGAAACAAAACTATCATTGTTTGCAGATGACATGATAGTATACATATACAAATACTATAGACTCAGCCAAAAAGCTGCTTGACCTAATAAATGAATTTGGCCAAACAGCTGGATACAAAGTCGATATCCAGAAATCAAAGGTATTTTTGTATACCAACAATGAAACAGCAGAAGCAGAAATCGAGAAAAAAATTCCATTCGATATAGCAAAAAGAAACACAAAATACCTAGGAATAAACCTAACCAAGGAGATAAAAGACCTATATGCAGAAAACTACACAACACTGAAGAAAGAAATCAAGGAAGACACAAACAAATGGAAACACATACCGTGTTCATGGATCGGAAGAATTAACATCATCAAAATGTCCATACTTTCCAAAGCAATTTACAGATTCAATGCAATACCTATTGAAATACCAATGGTATATTTCACAGACATAGAACAAACACTTCAAAAATTTATATGGAACAATAAATGACCCCGAATAGTTGCAGCAATGTTGAGAAAGAAGAGCAAAATAGGAGGGATCAAAATACCTCATACCAAACTGTATTACAAGGCCACTGTAATCAGAACAGCCTGGTATTGGCATAAAAACAGGCACATGGACCAGTGGAACAGGACAGAGAGCCCAGAAATTAACTATTGCGGACTGTTCAGCCTGGTTTCAGGAGTTGTAACCTTCACCCCATGGTGGGCTGAGTGAGAGCCTAGGGAATCCGTTTCATCTGGGTCTGTTCTGTCAAGAGGACGTGACCTACTAAGGAGACAAAGCTTATCTCCCTGGCAGGAGCACCACTTCTGCCTCATCTCTCTCTGGTTCCAATGCTTAGTCGGCTAGTCAATGACCGGTAAGACTCCTCACGAGAGGGGCAACCTAAGCCAGACACGACCACTTGGGAGGCCCTCATGGAAGGACTCGGGGGGCTGCAGCAAAGAGGGGGTGATGGACCCTCACCCCCCAGCTATTCTAACATAGCCCAATCCCCATTTCTGTCTGGGAGATGTCTTCTGCTTCCTGAGCCTAATCGGCTTAAAGCCTGAAACTATGATGGTGAGGGATGCAGCCCTGTGCCGGCCAGGACAGTTCCCTGGGTGAGTGGGCATAAGAAAGAATTCGTAAAGTCCTGTGAAGCCTGCTTTGCTAAGAGTGCACTCATTTAAATGATAAGGGTCTGAAGAGGAAATGAGTATGTCTCCCAAAGTTTTGCAACCACCTTTCCTGACACTGACTCAGATTTAGCCCTCAGATTTCTTTGAAATGTTATACTTTCATTCCTGTGGATTTGAACCCAATAGAAGTCTAGTGAGGAAGGGGCTCTGGGTCATTCTCCTTTGAGAGTTTTACCACCTCGCCTCCCCAGGCAGATGATGTCTTGATAGTTTTATTTTCATCCATGATGGAGGAATGGGGCTCTGCAGGCAGAGACCCCCCACATCTGGCACCTGGGACAGGGACCTGAAACCTGTTTGACCAGAGGCTACGAGCCATCGTCACCGGACAACAGGTCTAAGTGGACGGAAATCAGTGCTTTATCCCCATAGGGATCAGGGGCACCTTTCGGTAAGGCTCCCAGGCATGTTACAGATAAGAGGAAAGGTTACTGTTGCCACCTCTTGAATGGTCTTCTCATTTCTCTCCCCTGCACTCTCTTTCATAATAAGAGTCTTGCTTTCTCCCTCCCAAGCATTTGCTGCATTCTGCGGGTATGGGTCGGTCATTTAAAAACTGTAAGGGTGACCGCCGTGAGAAGTCTCCGATAAAAGGTATGAGTTGGTTGTGGTACGAGGTAGAACACTAGGTTACCCACCAACTGCAAGAAAAATCCACGCAATGAGAAGGCACACTGTAAAAGCATTCACAATTCCATTCCCTGCAGCACAATCCAGCTAGGTTTTTAGGCTTAGGAGGAGAAGGCAAAGACTTCCCCTTTTAGCAGCAAGGTATTTATGAGCGTTTCGGCTTTTTGCTAAAACGTGGAAGAAAAGAGGCATCTGCTCCCTCCGACTGGAGATTACCGGCATCCCTATGTGAGTTGGGACCTGGCGGAGGTGTCTGGGGTCCAATCCCTAAGACAAGTAGGCACCTGATAAGGATTTCCATCTCATATAAATCTTTTGGCTCAGTCAGGAAAGCGCGATATAAAGATTGGTCACCTAGCACTCTGAGCCGCCTCTCAGTCTTAGACGCGTGGAACTTAACCTGAAACCCATAAGCAGGGTCAGGGTACCCTGGATTCCAGGCAGCCCTCCCTGATGGTTTAACACCAACAGAACATCTCTGACCCACCACACTGTGGTCACAAGCGAGAAATAGGATTTGAGGGTACAGGTGGAGAGAGTGATCAAAATTCACCGCCTCTTGCGGCAGAAGGAATTTTTAGAAAAGAATTCTTTTGTCTGGGGTGCAGAGTAGGGCTGGGCGCACGCCATACTCATTGCTCCATCCCTCCCCCCTGCCACCCACTGCACCTCGAAAACCCTGGCGGGCAGCAGCTGGAAGCTATAGTGCACGCACCCCCAGCACGGCTTCAGCTGCACGTTCTCCACGAGTTGAACTGTGGCTGGACCTCTCTGCCGAGAAGTGCAGCGTCCGGTGCGCAGCACAAGCCGCCTCTCTGGCGTGGCAGCGACTGCCAGCTGGGGTCCACTCTGAGTCGAGGGCCTCAGTCCCTCTCCCTGCACATGCGCAAGAGTGCTGAATCTGGTTTTCTAAGCGCTGCGTTTTGCCGTGAGAAGGATTTTTTTTAAAGAGGGGAACTGCTCTGTTTGTTAAGGAATTTTTCTAAGAGCCATGAGCATTGGGCTTTCTAAAGATCAGAAGCAATACCTTAAGGAAATCCAGCATCTTCTCAAAGCCTCGGACAGTCATATTAAAAAGCAGAACTTAGTTAACTTAATTCTTATTGTTAAAAAATATTGCCCATGGTTTCCCAATAAAGGGACTTTAGATTTAGAAATATGGGAAAAGGTAGAATGGGAATTGAAGTCACACCAGGAAAGTGGCACCCCTATCGGGCATCAGAATCTTTTTACTTGGGGAATGGTGAGGACTGCTTTAATGCCCCTTCATATTCGCAACTCACATACTAAGATTGAGGGGGCAGGGAAAGATCCATGTCAGATGAGGGAGGAGGGAGTCACTATGAAGGCGGAGGAATCCACCTTTACCACCTCCGGTCAGGAAGGCTCAAGTCACTCCTTAATAACAAGGAGATACCTTCCGCCCCTCCGATCCCTCCCTCTGCTCCTGCATGGGAGGAAACCTTAAGGCCTCAGGATCCCCTTGCTGATCTTTCTACCCTCACGGTGGCAGCAATTCAAGCCCCTTTGCCAGTAACCAATGCCATGTATCAGTGTCTTCAAGATGCAATTAGGGATGGGGACTGGCAGTCCTTTACTGCCTTCCCTGTCATTACTCGGCAAGACAGGCAAAATCCGGTGCATGAACCTCTACTTTATGGATTGTTCAAGGATCTAAAGAAAAGTATAAGGGACAATGGGCTCCAATCCCCTTATACAATAGGATTATTAACAGCTGTGACAGAAGCATTTCAAATGGCTCCCTGTGACTGGGTTGCCTTAGCCAGAACTACTTTGACTCCTGGTCAGTTTACTGTCTGGCACTCTGAATATATGGTAAGATGCTGCCTTCAGGTGAATGAAAATGAAAGGACAGGAAATCCAGTCACTCAGGATATGGTTTTAGGGCTAGGGCCATATACTAGACCAGATCAGCAAGCACGTATGGACCCTCAGACTTTTACCCAATGCTCTGCTGCGGCTTTTCGAGCCTTCAAGACTGTACCTGATGCTAAATCCCGCAGCACTGGGTCCACTACTAATATTAGACAAGGAGCCAATGAGACATATCTAGATTTTATTGACAGATTACAAGAGGTAATTCAGAGACAAGTTGAAAATCAGGATGTTGCTGATGGTCTCCTATTGCAGTTAGCTTTTGAGAATGCTAATGATGGTTGCAAAACTGTTCTTCAACCCATTCGGTTAACTACTACCAATGTTGGTCAGTTTATAAAGGCCTGTCAAAATGTAGGAATGGAACTGCATAAAGCCGCATTGCTTGCCGCAGCCTTGAGAGGTTGCGGGGGGCCCCTGTCCTGGGTGCCAGATTGGGAGGGCTCCTCTGCAGAGCCCCATCCCTCCATCACAGATGAAAATAAAACTACCAAGACATGATCTGCTTCGGGAGGAAAGGTGGTCAAACTCAGAGGAGAATGACTCAGAGCCCCTTCCTCACTAGGCTTTTATTGGGTTCAAATACACAGGAATGCAGGTTTAACATGTCAAAAAAATCTGAGGGCTTAATCTGAGTCAGTGTCTGTCAGGAAAGGTGATTGCAAAACTTTGGGAGACATACTCATTTCCTCCTCAGGCCCTTATCATTTAAATGAGTGCACTCTTAGCCAAGCAGGTTTCACAGGACTTTAGGAATTCTTTCTTATGCCCGATCACCAGGGGAACTGTCCTGGCCCGCACAGGGCTGCACCGCTGGCCATCACAGTTTCAGGCTTTAAGCCGATTAGGCCCAAGAAGCAGAAGACATCTCCCAACGGAAGTGTGGACTCGGGCTATGTCAGAATAGCTGGGGGGTGAGGGTCCATCACCCCCTCTTTGCTGTAGCCCCCGAGTCCTTCCATGAGGGCCTCCCAAGTGGTCATGTCTGGTTTAGGTTGCCCCACCCATGAGGAGTCTTACCCGTCATTGACTAACCGACTAAGCATTGGGACCAGAGATGGATGAGGCAGAAGTGGTGCTCCTGCCAGGGAGATAAGCTTTGTCTCCTTAGTAGGTCACATCCTCTTGACAGAACAGACCCAGATGAAACGGGTCCCTTGGCTCTCACTCAGCCCACCATGGGGTGAGGGTTACAACTCCTGAAACCAGACTGAACTGTCCGCAACAAGAGGTGAAATGAAATGTTTCAATTATGGCAAGGCTGGACACACTCGGAAGGAGTGTCGTATTAAAAACAAAAAACTCATTGTGGTTTTAATTTGCATCTCTCTGATAGATAGCGATATCGAGCATCTTTTCATGTGTCTCTGGATCCTCTGTATGTCCTCCTTGGAGAAGTGTCTGCCCAAGTCCTTTGCCCATTTTTTAATTGGGTTGCTTGTCTTCTTAGAGTGGAGTCGTGTAAGTTCTTTGTATATTTTGGAGATTAACCCTTATCTGAGGTATTGACACCAGTCAGAATGGCCCTCATAAACAAAGCAACAAACAGCAAGTGTTGGAGAGGTTGTGGAGAAAAGGGGACACTAGTGCACTGCTGGTGGGAGTGCAGACTGGTACAACCACTATGGAAAACAGTATGGAATTTTCTAAGAAAACTAAAAATGGATATACCTTTTGAACCAGCAATTCCACTGCTAGGACTATATCCTAAGAACCCTGAAACACCAATCCAACAGAACCTATGCACCCCTATGTTTATAGCAGCACAATTTACAATAGCCAAGTGTTGGAAGCAACCTAGATGCCCATCAGTAAATGAATGGATCAAAAAACTGTGGTACATTTACACAATGGAATTCTATGCAGCAGAAAGAAAAAAGGAGCTCATACCCTTTGCAACAGCATGGATGGAACTTGAGAGCATCATGCTAAGTGAAATAAGCCAGGCAGTGAAAGACAAATACCATATAATCTCACCTTTAACAGGAAGCTAATCAACAAAACAAACAAACAAGCATAGTATAACCAAAGACATGGAAAGTGAGAACAGGCTGAAAGTCACCAGAGGGGAGAGGGGAGGGAATTTCAGGGGAAAAGGGGAAGGGTTTACAGGAACAAGTATAAAGGACACATGGACAAAAACTATGGGGGAGGGGGTGGAATTGGGAAGGAGGTAGGGAGAGCTGGGGTGGTGGGTTGGGGTGAGAATAAAAGACAGAAAACTGTACAAGATCAACAATTAAAATAAAAATTAAAAAACAAAACAAAACAAACAAACAAAAAAACTTCCTGTAAAGGATTGCCCTCGCTGCCATAAAGGCAAACATTGGGCCAATCAGTGCAAGTCCACCTATGATAAGGATGGAAACTTGCTGCCCCCACTACAGGGAAACGAGAGGTGGGGTGCAAGCTCCAGTACCCCGAACCCCAACAGGAGCTCAAAGAGCAACCAGCTGTTGTGGACTCAGGAAAATGCCGGGTCTCCAACCTCCGCAACGCCACTAGGGGGAGCGCAGGGCTGGACTTGGTCACCACCTCCGAACTCATCTTAAAAGAGCAAGATGAAGTGGTCGCTGCTCTAACAGGAGTATGGGGGCCATTACCTCAGGGACTAGTAGGGCTGATTTTAGGATGATTTAGCATGACCACTAAGGGCATCCTTGTCCAACCTGGAGTTATTGATTCTGACTATCAAGGAGAAATTAAAATGATGCTCAGGACACTCGGGTATTGTATCATTCCAGCTCAGACCCGTATTGCCCAGCTCCTCCTCATGCCTTACAAGGTACCAAGCACTCAAAGTGGTTAGTGGGGAGCACGGATTTGGCAGTACTGATAACCAATCAATATTTTGGACTGCCTCCCCTGATCTAAAAAAGCCTATATTGAGCATTAAGGTAAAGGACAGAGAATTCCATGGCTTCTTAGACACAGGGGCTGATGTGTCTGTTATTTCCAGCCAGTACTGGCCCCCAAAGTGGCCATTAATTGAAACAGACATTTCTATGACTGGAATAGGGGGCATCTCTCAGCCCCGCAAAAGTATGTGGACTCTTAAATGCTTTGGTCCAGATGGACAAGTTGGACGAATTCAACCTTACATCCTCCCTGCCCCACTTAATATCTGGGGCAAGGACCTTCTCACTCAGTGGGGAATGCAAATCACCCTGTCGCCTTTTCCTTAGCGACCACTGTCCAGGCTTCTCCTTTATCCCTCACTTGGTTGTCTGACACACCTGTGTGGGTTAATCAGTGGCCGCCGAAGAAGGAGAGGCTAGAAAAACTTCAAGAGCTTTTGTACAACAACAATTAGAGGCAGGGCATATAGAATCGTCCAGTAGCCCATGGAATACTCCTATTTTTATAGATCCTAAGAAAACAGGGAAATGGAGACTTATACATGACCTTAGAAAAATTAATGAAATCTTACAACCTATGGGAGCCCTTCAGCCAAGAGTTCCAAATCCAGCATGCATACCAAAAGAATGGCCTCTTATTGTCATTGACTTAAAGGACTGCTTCTTTACCATTCCTTTGGCAAAGAGGGACCATGAGAGATTTGCCTTCTCAGTTCCGGTACTTAATAACTCTCAACCATTAGAGAGGTTCCAGTGGAAAGTACTGCCACAGGGCATGTTAAGTAGTCCCACCATCTGCCAACATTTTGTTCATCAGGCCCTTCAGCCAGTACGGACTCAGTTTCCTCAAAGTATTATTTATCATTACATAGATGATATCCTAATTGCTTCAGCCTCTCAGGAAAAGCTAGAGCAAGTTTTCCTCTGTCTTGAGAGCAATGTCTCCTCAGCGGGACTAGTAATAGCCCCAGAGAAGATACAGCATTATCAGCCTTGGCAGTATTTAGGACATGTCTTATTTCACCACACACTTAGGCCTCAAATAGTTCAGATCCATGTACCAGACCCTTTAACACTTAATAGTCTACAACAGCTCTTAGGCACCATTAACTGGATCTGTCCCAGTTTGGGGATCACCACTGGGAAATTAACTAACTTATTCAACACCCTTAAAGGGGATCCAGACTTAAATTCTCTCAGATTCTTAAGTGATCAGGCTAGACAGGAATTGGATTTAGTGAACCAATATCTTTCTTCCAGGAAGCTCACTAGGGTAGACAGACAACTACCTGTCAGATTTTTTTTTAATATTTATTTATTTTTTAAATTTATTTATTTATTTATCTTTAGAGGGGAAGGGAAGGAGAGAGGGAGAGAAACATCCATGTGTGGTTGCCTCTTGTATGTCCCCTTCCGGGAACTGGCCTGGCAACCCAGGCATGTGCCCTGACTGGGAATCGAACCGCGATCCTTTGGTTCGCAGGCCCGCGCTCAATCCACTGAGCTACACCAGCCAGGGCCTGTCAGATTTTTTGTTTGTTTGTTTTCTCACACTGAAGATGCCTCCTGGATTGATAGGACAGCTGACACCTAATTTAGAAATGATTGAATGGCTATTTTTATCCCATCAACCCAGCGCACTATTACCACCTATATTACTGCGCTATGTCAGCTTATTATTAAAGGCTGTGATGGAGTTATTCAGCTTTTTGGCCATGACCCCGCTGCTATACACGTTCCACTCACCCAAGTGTATCTACAGCAACTTTATAGTCAATCTTTAGAATTTCAGTGTGCACTCGCTGATTTTGTAGGTGATCTTAATATTCATTTACCTTCTGATAAACTTCTCTAAAACCTCCCCACTCTTAATATCATATCCATTTGGGGGGAAATTCTGTGCCACTCCTATTCCTAAAGCTAGAACCATCTTTATTGATGGTTCAGGAAAAACAGGGAAAGCAGGGAATGAGTGGAAACATTTTCTTTCTGGAGGGCACTCTTCCACGCAGTGGGTGGAAATTTCAGGGGCTATTCTTGCCCTCCAACATTGGCCCAAAGAGCCTTTTAACTTAGTATGTGACTTTGGTTATAGTGTATATACACTCCTTCATATAGATCAGGCCCTATTAAAAGGGTCTGTTGAGCCTCAGTTACTAAGCCTATTTCTAACCTTGCAAAGTCTTTTAGATAAAAAGAATCATCCTTTGTTACTCATATCCGATCTCATTCGGGCTTGCCTGGACCTATGGCAGAAGGTAATTCTCAGGCTGATGCCCTTGTCAGCCTAGCAGATACTTTTCAATCTGCAGTTATGTCTCATCAATTTTTTCACCAAAATAGTCAGGCCCTACATAAAAAATTTAATATTCCAAGGGCCCAAGCAAAGCAAATTATCAGAGAATGTCCAGATTGTCAAGCGCTTTCAAAGGTGCCTCCTTCTCTTGGAATTAACCCTAGAGGGTTGCAACCTCAAATGATTTGGCAGACAGATGTTACTCATTACCACCCTTTTGGAAGATTAAAATATTTACATATATCTGTAGACACTTACTCGGATGTTCTACATGACACTCCCCTCTCTGGGGAGTCAGCAAAGAATATTAGAGCTCATTGGCTTGAGGCCTTCAGCCACCTAGGCCATCCACAAGAAATCAAAACCAATAATGGCCCAGGATATATTGCGCAAGCTACTCAGGCTTTCTTAGAAAAATGGGGAATTCGACATAAAACAGGTCCAAGCAATTGTTGAAAGAGCTTTAAAGCATTATTAAATAAACAAAAAAGAGGGAGTCAGGAAACATCCCCCAGAAATTTAACTATGCTAGCAATATATACATACAATTTTTTGAATTGTGAAGATAATCTGAAGTCACCCATAGACAAACACTTTATAGAAAACAGGCCAGCAGGTCCATGCCCTTTGGTCTTATATAAAGACACATTAGGGGAAGGAAAATGGGAAGGCCCAGTCGAACTATTAATGTGGGGAAGAGGGTACGCTTGTGTTTCAATTCCCACAGGTCCACCATGTGGCTCCCAGCAAAAAGAGTGAAGCCATATCATACCAGACCCACCCTAAAAACAGATGTGGTAGCTCATCAGGATCCAACAGCTGGGACAGAAAGCAGACTGGCTAGAGAAACAGATGGAGCAGACGTCCCCAAGGACCATGGAAGAAAAATCCTGCCTCCAGAAAACACAGATTCACAGGAGCAACTCCCTGGATCAACCTCAGGGAGTAATTTGGGGTGAACTTAAAACCCTTAAGATAAGAGCAGAGCAAATTATCCAACAAGTAAGAGGCAGGGATGCTCTAAAGAACAGGTTCTTAGCTTACTTTTCAACTGTTTTTTCAAGCTTCACCAAGGTAGCCCTAATCTTGGGCCTGCTTCCCTGCCTTGGAGAACTAGGTTTAGCCTCTGAAATTGAACATATGTATTGGAGCCATGTTATAGACCCACCTATGTTTAAACTCCATACTTGGTGGAATCCTGAGCCTCCTTTATCTAGTAATGATACTGAGTGGACTGGAGGCACTTGGCTCCCCCCGGATGGACCCCTAGAGGAAAAACAGTGTTGGCTCTCCACTCCGGAAGGCACTGTATATGTCTCTAACCATTTGCCTGCTTGCTCTTCTGTGTTAACCAATACCCTCTGCTTGCCTATTATGTTTAAGTGGTATGCCTATGCAATAACTAATTATACCACTCAGCAGTCTCTGCCTGCAGTAAATCTTTCCTTAGTTGGAGCAATAGGATTTATAGGAGAAAGGCCAGAGGACAGTACCAAACCACCCAATCTTCCTTTATGTCGTATAGATGGTGGATCAACCAAACCAGTCACTTGGAAACTATGCCATGATCAAACACCATCATTAATTAATATCACTAGCACCCCTCTTATAGCAGAAAACTGGGGTGCAAAAGGAAGATATATGCCATAGCAGACTCAGGAATAGTAAACTCAGTGCCCCTCATAGTGTATAATAAACTTAGTTGGCATAGTGGAGGAGCAGGAGCCCCTATTTTCAGAATAAAGGGTCTTAATCATACTAGCCCATGGCATACTTCTACTTGGAAAATTGTCCTGCATACTTCAGACAGGACAATTTCAGCTCGTCCAAAAGAAAGACAACACCTTTGGTTACTTTAACATTTGGAATATTAAATGTACCTGGGTTACTGTATGTACTTCTCATCCTTATCTATTTGTAGCCATCCCTGGTACACCTCAACTTATGTATAATGGGACTTCTACTGTATATACTTTTACTACTACTCCTGGCACTATATATACTAGCTGCTTAACCCGTCTGAATGTCACTCAATTAAATCTTACCACCATATTTGTCATTCACCGAGAGGCCCAGGCCTGAGTTCCTGTTAACCTTACCCAGGGGTGAGCTGATCCAGGAGGATTAAGTGCCCTCGATAAGGCCCTTGCCCATGTCAGAACCCACCGATTTATAGGCATGCTTATTGCCTCCATAGTTTCTGCTGTTGTAATAATTGGGGCCTCGACTACTGCATCTGTAGCCCTTACTGAATCCTTACTGTAGCACATGCAGTTGATGTTCTTCTCACTAATACTACACAGCAAATGATTCAACAAAGCCAAATTGATCAGGAGATTCTTACTCGGCTCTCTGCCACAGAATCTGCCATTGTCTGGCTTGGAGAGCAACAGGATGCTCTCTCCTTAAGGCAACAGCTTCCTTGTGATTCTGGTTTTTCTAAACTCTGTGTTACTCCATTAAGGTGGAATTCCAGTCAGCATTCCTGGGAAGATATTTGTCACCGCCTGCAGGGAGCATTTTCTACCAATCTTAAAGGACAAATTGATCAGTTTCAGCTTGAGCTCCACCAGCAGCTCAGTGACATCAAATGCCTAAGTGAACAAAAGGTGTTCCAGACTCTGAACAATCATCTACCGTGGATGAACCCTAAAAACTGTTTTGATGGACTGAATTTACAAGTTTGGGTTATGGCAGCCCTTGGGTGCCTCCTTATTTGTGCTTTATGATGTATATGGAAGTTTTTTTTCTTGTGATTGCATTCATAAATAGCAAACAGTAAGTTTCACAGGTCTGAGAGCTACAATTGATTTAACAGGTAAAAAAGGGGGAGGTGTTGCGGACCGTTCAGCCTGGTTTCAGGAGTTGTAACCTTCACCACATGGTGGGCTGAGTAAGAGCCTAGGGACCCGTTTCATCTGGGTCTGTTCTGTCAAGAGGACCGGAGGTACTAAGGAGACAAAGCTTAACTCCCTGGCAGGAGCACCACTTCTGCCTCATCCATCTCTGGCCCCAGCGCTTGGTTGGTTAGTCAATGACAGGTAAGACTCCTCACAAGAGGGGCAACCTAAGCCAGATACGACCACTTGGGAGGCCCTCACGGAAGGACTTGGGGGGCTGCAGCAAAGAGGGGGTGATGGACCCTCGCCCCCTGGCTATTCTGACATAGCCCAAGTCCCCATTTCCATCTGGGAGATGTCTTCTGCTTCCTGGGCCTAATAGGCTTAAAGCCTGAAACTATGATGGCCAGCGGTGCAGCCCTGTGCGGGCCAGAACGGTTCCCTGGGCCATGGGACATAAGAAAGAATTTGTAAAGTCCTGTGAAACCTGCTTTGTTTGCTAAAAGTGCACTCATTTAAATGATAAGGGTCCGAGGAGGAAATGGGCATGTCTCCTAAAGTTTTGCAACCCCCTTTCCTGACCCACACTGACTCAGATTAAGCCCTCAGATTTCTTTGAAATGTTAAACCTGTATTCCTGTGTATTTGAACCCAGTAAAAGCCTAGTGAGGAAGGAGCTCTGGGTCATTCTCCTTTGAGAGTTTGACCACCTCTCCTCCCCAAGTAGATCATGTCTTGGTAGTTTTACTTTCATCCGTGACGGAGGGATGGGGCTCTGCGGGTGGAGCCCCCCACAATAAACCCAAGTCTCTATGGTCAATTAATATTCGAGAAAGGGGGCAGCAACATAAAATGGAGTAAATAGCCTCTTCAACAAGTGGTGTTGGGAGAACTGGACAGCTATGTGCAAAAAAAAAATAAAACTCAAGCACCAACTTACACCATACACAAAAATAAATTCAAGGTGGATAAGAGATTTAAATATGAGCCGTGACACCATTAAAGTCCTAGAGGAGAACATAGGCAGGAAAATCTCAGATATTTCATGCAGCAACGTTTTTACTGATGTATCCCCTAAAGCAAGGGACATAAAGGAAAGAATAAACAAGTGGGATCTCATCAAAATAAAAAGCTTCTGCATGGCTAAAGAAAACAGTATTAAAATAAAAAGAGAACCAACCATATGGGAAAACATATTTGCCAATGATACCTCAGACAAGGGTTTAATCTCCAAAATATATAAAGAACTTACATGATTCCACTCTAAGAAGACAAGCAACCCAATTAAAAAATGGGCAAAGGACTTGAACAAACCCTTCTCCAAGGAGGACATACAGAGGATCCAGAGACACATGAAAAGATGCTCAGTATCGCTAGCTATCAGAGAGATGCAAATTAAAACCACAGTGAGATACCACTCGACACCAGTCAGAATGGCCCTCATAAACAAAGCAACAAACCACAAGTGTTGGAGAGGTTGTGGAGCAAAGGGGACCCTAGTGCACTGTTGGGATTGCAGACTGGTACAACCACTATGGAAAACAGTATGGAATTTTCTAAGAAAAACTAAAAATGGATATACCTTTTGACTCAGCAATTCCACTGCTCGGATTATACCCTAAGAACCCTGAAACACCAATCCAAAAGAACCTATGCACCCCAGTGTTCATAGCAGCACAATTTAGAATAGCCAAGTGTTGGTTGGAAGCAACCTAGGTGCTCATCAGTAAATGAATGGATCAAGAAACTATGGTACATTTACACAATGGAATTCTATGCAGCAGAAAGAAAGAAGGAGCTTCTACCCTTTGCAACAGCACGGATGGAACTGGAAAGCATTAGGCTAAGCAAAATAAGCCAGGTCGTGAAAGACAAATACCGTATAATCTCACCTTTAACAGGAACCTAATCAACAAAACAAACAAACAAGCAAAATATAACCAAAGACACGGAAATTGAGAACAGGCTGACAGTGACCAGAGGGGAGAGGTGAGGGAATTTCAGAGGGAAAGGGGAAGGGTTTAGAGCAACAAGTATAAAGGACACATGGACAAAAACTATGGGGGGTGGAAATGGAAGGGAGGTGGGGAAGGCTGGGGTAGTGGGCTGGGGTGGGAGTAAAAGACAGAAAACTGTATAAGAACAACATTTAAAATGAAAATTAAAAAAATAAAGGAAAGAAAAGAAATTCTCTTAGAAAAAAAAGAACAACAATTAAAATATTTTTTTTAAAAAAATGATTGCTTTGGCTGGTGAGGGTCTTTTGTGGTTCCATACAAATTTAAGTATTGTTTGTTCTATTTCTGTAAAAATGCCACTGGAATTTTGATAGAGATTGCATTGAACCTGTAGATTGTTTTGAGTATGTTTAAAAGGGTTCAATTTAGTAAGTTTGAAGATCTAATTGGCTTTATAAAGTAAGTCATCCATCAGGCAGTATCTCATCTAGTAACTAAGAGGGAGCCTTGAGGGCCTATACAATATGGAAGGTTTATATAGAAAGAAGAGTGGGGCAAGGGAGTTATTAACAGGAAAAGGATTCGTTGGGAACTTTGACATCTTTTACACAGGGCACAAGGAGAAGGGGATTTTTTAAAAAGTATTGTTCTATGTATCTTACGACCTGATTTTTAATATATTTTTTATTTTGAAGTTTTTATCATGCAGATTCCTTTTTCATTCTAGGGGACAGAGGGGCCCATTGTGAGAGATTACAGTACTGTTGTTTCACCAGAAAATTCCAGCCTGGTTGAGTAAAGTCACATTCCTAAGAGATGTTGAAACTGCCATTAGATCAAGCATTAAATCTCAATTTAGTATCATGGGCTTTTAGCACTAGTAATGCCATTTTGAGCCTTGGATATGGACATTTTAACAATATTAATTCTTCCAAGCAGTAGGCACCGTATATTTTTCCATTTATTTTTGTCTTCTTCAGTAACATTCAGCAGTATCTTATAGCTTTCAATGTACAGGTTTTTCACTTCCTTGGTTGTGTTTACTCCCAGTTTTATTTTTCCGATGCAATTGTAAATGGCATTGTTTTCTCAGTTTCTCTCTCTGAGAGTTTGTAATGACAAAATGTTATGTAAATGACAGATTTATGTAAACTGATTTTGTACCCCACAACAGTACTGAATTCACTTATTCTAGCAAAGTTTCACATTTTAAATAATTTCTTGGAGTTAATGGCTGAAATGAATTGAACATACTTAAAATGCAAAATTTGTTGAATTTGAGGAGGAAATTATGGATTCAAATACATTTTTTCTTGAATGAATCCTCTTTGGTGACAAAACTCCAGTCAATACTATTTTTCAGTTCATAATAACACTTTGAAGTTGGAGAACGATTGGTCTCAACTAGGTTATATCACCTTCTAAATTTGACATAATTATCTGTGTTGGGTACTGTAGGTACTTAGCAGCCTCCTTTCAGACATTGCCCCAGAGCTGGAGGGGAAAATCAGCCCTGGCTGCGAACCGCTGCAGTGTGCGAGAACTAGGAGCAGCCTGACCTTCCAATCATCCCCGATTCCTTACTCTGATTATAACTTTGGGCAGATCACTGAACTCCTTCCAGCCCCATTTCAGCAACGGGGAATGGAGTTCATAATTGTTCCACCTCACAGAAGAAATGTTTATAGAAATTAAGTTAAGCAAGGCTGATGATAGGTAGTAAAGTCAGATTATATAGCATAAAATTATAGAAATATGTCCCATAATTTTTCTAATGAGGGACTAAATGACAGCCCTTCTGATCTCAGTATGAAATTTCTCATTGATTTGGCAAATGAAGCCAAGGAGTGAAGTGTCCAAACCTCTACATCAAAGTTACACAGTTGTCTCCCTTGTTGGAGAGAAATAGCAATTGCCTGGAGGAATCATGGGTTGTGCCCCACCACAAGTCCATGAACTGAAGTCCCAAGGGTCCTAGCCAGGGCAGTGTTCTCTGTCTTAGACTTTGAGAAACTTTAACTCAAAGTTGGGTGATGTGCTGGGAGGTGACAGGATTCCCTTGACTTCAAATCTAATCCCTTAGAAACACAGAATCAGTAGGCAAATTTTCCATTCAGTCCAGACAAGTGTCCCAAAGGGAAATGAGGTGCTCAGAGGAGGGAGTAACAGGGGGACAGTGTCTAATGAGCAGATGAAGGGAGAAGTAAATATTTCCTCTGCAGCAGACTCTCAACGTGGGCACCTTAGGACGGACGGACAGAACATACTTGTTTGTTTGGGAGTCCTCACTCGGGTCCAGAGACCAATGTTTGACTCCTTCCTGCTCTTTTGTCTGAGGACAGAGCTTCGGTCTCCAACATTAGCCATCCAGGGAGGGATTCGTACGTCTACAAGGAGCCCTTCCTTTCAGAGACCCTGTCCACGTGAGTCTCAGGGTGCAGCAGATGGTGTGGAAAAGATCCAAAGAGAATGGATCCTAGAATTACTACTGGCAGTAATCTGAGAGACTAACCAGACCAGCTCCCAGCTGAGAGATTACCGTATGTGCTTGCTAGATGAACTAATGACTATAAAATTAGTTTTGTATATTAAATTCAAGTATTTTTTTCCTAAAAACAATACTACTAGGCAAAGAATTCCTTTATATAGGTATAGATGATTTAGGGAAATTTGTGAAAATGTACTAATTTTGTGTGGTCATTCAGTCACACTGTGTCTCCTCCGCTTACTTCTCTTTTTTAATACATTTTATTGATTATGCTATTACAGTTGTCCCATTTTCCTCCCTTTACTCCCCTCTGCCCTGCACACACCCTCCCACCTACATCCCCGCTTTAGCTCATGACCGTGGGTCATACATATAAGTCCTTTGGCTTCTACATTTCCTATACTATTCTTAACCTCCTCCTGTTTATTTTCTACTTACCATTTCTGCTACTTATTCTCTGTACCTTTCTCTCTCCCTCCCATTTCCCCACTTAAAACCATCTGTGTAATCTCCATTTCTCCATTTCTGTAACTCTCCATTTCTGTGATTCTGTTCCTCTTCTAGTTGTTTGCTTAGTTTGTTTTTATTTTTGTTTTTAGGTTTGGTTGTTAATAGCTGTGAGTTTGTTGTCATTTTACTGTTCATTTTTTTATCTCCTTTTTCTTAGATAAGTCCCTTTAACATTTCATATAATAAGGGCTTGGGGATGATGAACTCCTTTAACTTGACTTTATCTGGGAAGCACTTTATCTGCCCTTATAAATGATAGCTTCGCTGGGTAGAGTAACCTTGGATGTAGATCCCTGCCTTTCAGGATTTCAAATACTTCTTTCCAGCTCCTTCTTGCCTGCAAGGTTTCTTTTGAGAAATCAGCTGATAGTCTAATGGGAACTCCTTCGTAAGTATCTGCCTCCTTTTCTCTTGCTGCTTTTAAGATTCTCGCCTTCATTTTCATCTTGGGTGATGTAATTATGATGTGCTTTGGTGTGTTCCTCCTTGGGTCCAACTTCTTTGGGACTCTCTGAGCTTCCTGGACTTCCTGGTAGTCTCTTTCCTTTGCCAGATTGGGGAAGTTTTCCTTCATTATTTTTTCAAGTAAGTTTTCAATTTCTTATTCTTCCTCTTCTCCTTCTGGAACCTGTATGACTAGGATATTGAAATGTTTAAAGTTGTCCTAGAGGTTCCTAAGCCTCTCCTCATTTTTTTGAATTCTTGTTTCTTCATTCTGTTCTGGTCGAATGTTTCTTTCTTCCTTCTGTTCTAAACCATTGATTTGAGTACTGGTTTCCTGCCCGTCACTATTGGTTCCCTAGAGATTTTTCTTTATTTCACATAATGGACTTTCATTGCTGCCAAGGTATTTTTTATGCTATTGAAGTACCCAGTGAGTCCCTGGAGCATCTTGATAACCAGTGTTTTGAACTGTACATCTGATGGTTTAGCTATCTCTTTGTCACTTAGTTGTAGGTTTTCTGCGGCTTTGAACTGTTCTTTTATTTGGGCCATTTTTTTTTTTTTGGTCTTGGTGCACCTGTTATGTAGTAAGGGGTGGAGCCTTAGGTGTTCACCAGGGTGGGGCAACCCACATGGCTGTGTTGTGACTCTGTATGTGAGGGAGGGGTCCGAGAGGCATCAATGCTGCTTGCTCAGCTCTTTGCCAGTTTTCAGTCACTTCCCCCACTACCCACAAGCAAATTAGGCCTTTCTGGTGCTGATTCACAGGTGGGTGGGTTTTTGTACATTATAGGACCCTGTGGGTCTCTTCAACAAACTCTCACGTGAGGCTGGGAGTTTCTCCCACTGCTGCCTCAACCCCCACAGGTTCTTACAGTCAGAGGTTTTGAGGCTTGATTTCTCCATATTGCATCCCTGGATGGTACGGACTATCTCACTCCCTAGTTGTTCTTCCCAGTTTATCTGCATGTGAATGTGGGACCACCCAGTCCACCAGCCACTGCCTTGCTGAAAGTCCTCTACAACCAGCTGCCCATCTTCACCCCTCCTACCAGTGCGGATGAATGTTTCTTCTTTAACTCCTTGGTTGTCGGACTTCCATACAGTTTCACCTCCAGTTGTTTTTTTGTTTTTAAATTTGTTGTTGTCCTTGTTTTGATTGTGCGAGGAGGCACAGTGTACCTACCTACTACCTCCATCCTGGCCCTGCTCCCCTTACTTTTTAAAGTAAAAATTCTTCATCTTCTTTAACCTTGGCAAAGAAATTCTTTTACATTCAATTAATATTCAGTTGATGTGATTAAATTATTATATTTATAGCTTTGTATTTTGGAATTATTTGTACAATTTCATTCCATTTTATTAATACCATTATGAGAATCTTTCCATTTTTTATACTATGAATACTCCATACTTTAACATTTTTTCTATGGAAGAGCACATATTTACAATACCACCTGAGTGAACAAAATCCGTGAATGTCCTGCTCATTTGATCTCACATTATACAAAGGAGGCCCTGTACCGTGAAGGGTAAGAGTGCTATGACATCATGTCCTCAGGGAGAAATAGGTGAAGAAAAGAGATCAATAACTGTCGCATAAGCAGGATATATAAAATTTGTTCATGGGGGACTTCCCATGTTGGCAAGGTACAGAACCAGGACTAGTGTGCACCTATCACATGTGTCACAAAAGCGATCAAAACTCAAAGCCAAGAAGAGCAAAGAAAGATGCCACAAAGATAATGAGAGAAGGGCCAGCCTCATCCACTGCTGGGTCATATAAACACAAGGGTGATGTAATAGCCATGGAAGAAGTGAAGGAATGACAATTGGACCAGAGATCAGTGGAGCAGTAACAGTCTGGTCAGTGTTTGGTCCCTTGAGACTGAGGTGATTTAAACACCTGAAGTCTTTCTGCACCTGGCTCTCTGCTGGGCTCTTCACTCTTATTGCTTTCTCTCATTAACAGGAACTGGGATTTTAAATTGTTCTTGCATTTACTGCATTGAAGTCAAGATTCTTTTGACATATCCCAAACTAAGACATGCCTTTTACACTGCAATCCAGCATTTTTGCACACAGGACCAGAAACACACACACACACAGAGAGTCATACACATGCATGAACAAAGGGAATCATGAAATGATTATGTATGTACCCTCACTATGTATGATACACTCTAATATTTTCTTTTGTGCCCTCTTGATTCTATTCTATTTCATTCTTATGAACCATAGTCTGACACCCTAGTTTATGCTGATCTCAGATTATGGAGAAATATTCCTCCAGCATGTCCTGCTCACCTAGGATATCTCATTCCATTGTGGAATACATGTTTACTCAGCTACACCCTACTAAGTCTGGTGGGGGAGGAGGGATTTGAATAACATGCTTCATTCTTCAGGCACTCACTCTCTAGCAAGTAAAAAAGACATGGAAATAAGTAAAAATCACACCATTGGTGCTCTAACACCTCAATTAGGGGTGTGGGAAGTGTCCTTTTCCTGTGCTAATATTAGGTAAAGGAAAAGGCTCCTTAAGGAGAGACTCCAGTCTCTCTGAAAGGAGAGATAGAGTTTGAAGGATGGAGAGGGGGTGGAAGTTCCAAAGAGACCAGTGGGGAGACTCTAGGCAGAGGAGAGTGAGTGTGTCAAGGCCCTGAACCCTAGGCTGTGGTGTCAGGTAGAGCAGAGAGTCAAGTTCAATGTTTAGGAGATCAGTGTGGGTGAGGGCAGGGCCCTATGAAGGTGAAACTGATGGAAAGGTCACAGAGACTTGAGCATCATGTTTGGAGCTATGGAATTTTGGCCTCTGTCCCCATTGAGCAGTCACTGGGGGAGGTATTTAATTCAGGGAGTTCCATAGTCCACTTTGAAATACAGAAAGTTCTCTCTGAGTCCACAGGAGCGTTTGGCTAGAGGGGTGCCAGCACGATAGATGGGAGAGACGATGAGGAATGGAAATATGGCTGTGGCATTGGGGTCCCACATGTTGGGAAGCAGTTGGAGACATTTGAGAGGCAGAAGGAAATGAGCAGCTTCATCTCATCCCAGTGGTCACCACTCACTTACCAACAGGAAGGGACTAAACCCAGCTCCTTTCATATAGCATATTGATTACCTGTCCACAGGAGGCAGACGGATGCCGCAATGCCCACTATCAGGTGAGATCATTAACAGTTTTTATGTTGTGCATCTGAAACAGTTAATGTCATAAACCAACCTTACCTCATTTTTTTAAAAAAGGGAGCATATAAAAAACCATGTAGGCTGTACAAAAAAATACAATTAAATTAAAGAAATAAAATGGTTCAGATGGCCTGCAAATTCTAACAGCTGATATTTGGTAGATAAATTGAAATCGGTCACCTAATGCCAAAAGCTTGGTATATATTATCATTTAGAAACGGGTTTCCATTTCATCATAAATACCTCCACTATTGTACATTGCATTTGCTGATGCCGATTGTGTTTGTTTCCTTTGGTCATTTTTGTAGTGCAATGTTCAATGTGTATGACATTTTGACAATGTAAAATAACACTCCTTTCTCTTTGATAAATGGCTTTTTGCTGTTTTATCAGTTATGCTAGTTTTGAATCAGATAGAACTGGAGTTGGAATGCTGCCAGAACCAGGGAGCTTTGCTTCATCTCAGCCACCAAGTACCACCTGAGTGATTAGATCTTTCCCCTTCACATGCATGTTTTCCTCTCTGTTTTTTAAGCCAATTTTTAATTCTTTTAAAAAGGACACAAACTGGCCATATGAAAATGGAGTCCCATGATTACTTATCTATTTGAGGCTTAACAACTAGAATTTGGATACTGTTTCTTTTTTTATTGTTGTTCAAATACATTTACTCCCCTCTTCCCCTTCCTTACTCTCCCCAGTCTTAACCACCCCAACCTCCCACCTTTAATCCTTCCCCCTCCATTGTCTTCCCTAAGAACCCTGAAACACCAATTCAAAAGAACTTATGCACCCCAATGTTCATAGCAGCATGATTAAAATAGCCAAGTGCTGAAAACAGCCTATGTGTCCATCAGTAAATGAGTGGATAAAAAAACTGTGGATACTATTTCTATATTCAGGAGAGTAAAGATAGTCTGATGTTGACATTATGCCTTGTATCCTTCCTCTTCCAATTACTGTGACAAGGTGGGAAGAGCTTGGTGATAACAAGGCCCCAGGAAGTCACTGTGTGTGTGTGTGTGTGTGTGTGTGTGTGTGTGTTGTAGGGAAGTTTGACCAGAGCCCATGAACTCCAAAATGTGTCCTTTAACAAACAGAAGCCAGAATTTTAATCAACCCATGGAAATAAAATGGGGATCTCTTACTATTTACAAGATTTTTTGGAAACAACTTTAATAAAATGCAGGGAACCGCATGTGAGCAAGGGATTCTTCCAATCTCCGAGTTTCAGCAGCAGCAGGGAGGCCACCTCACTGCCCCTCATTCTCTGATGCCATCTCCCATCGCTCTTCCCTTGCTCCTTCCCCTCCCCATTCTGGGTCCTTTCTGAGTCCTGAATGTCTGAAGCAAGTGTCATCTCTGGGCCTTTGCACTGACTCTTTTCCCCACACCACCCCTCAATGTCCTCATGTCTCACACTCTGTCTTCCTGGAAGTCGCTATTCACGTATCATCGTGTTTGCAGGGCTTCCTAAGAGCCCAGTTTTTAAAAAACCCATCCACTTTCTTTTACACCTACTTTCTTTTTCTTCACCTGACACCATCTAACATGATATATGATGTAGATACATATTATATATTGCTTCACTATCATTATATTCTAAGGATTTTGTCACTCACCATCCCAAACTCCTACCCTAGAGATTGGGATATCAATAAATATTCCTCAAGTGCATGAAAGCATTTCTCATTAAAACTGTGTAACCATGACAACCTTGGGCAAAGGGACTGAGGAGGACAGAAATTCCTAATCAGCGGGGTCATGGAAGGGGATTCCATAAATAACATGATACACACAAAAAAATAGGTATTATTTTGCTGTAAAATATGGTTGCAGTATTTGAACTATGCTAGTAAAATTTTCATTTGTATAGAAACTAATCATGCCATTTTTTTTCCTACTAGTCACCTCCACCACATGGTACGAGGCAATAATACCCCAATTTCAGAATTTCTTCTTCTGGGATTTTCAGACAAACCAGAACTGCAGCCTGTCCTATTTGGGCTGTTCCTCTCCATGTACCTGATCACTGTGTTGGGAAACCTGCTCATCATCCTGGCCATCGGCTCAGACTCCCACCTCCACACGCCCATGTACTTCTTCCTCTCCAACCTGTCCTTTGTAGACATCTATTTCACCTCCACCACCATCCCAAAGATGCTGGTGAACATCCAGACACAGAGCAAAGCCATCACCTATGCAGGATGCCTCAGCCAGATTTTTTTTTTCATTGTGTTTGGATGCTTGGACAATTTACTCCTGACTGTGATGGCCTATGACAGGTATGTGGCCATCTGTCACCCCCTGCACTACACGGTCATCATGAACCCCCGACTCTGTGGGCTGCTGGTTCTGGTGTCCTTTATCATGAGTACCCTGGATTCCTTGCTACAATGCAAGATGGTGTTACAGCTGTCCTTCTGTCCAGACTTGAAAATCCCCCACTTTTTCTGTGAACCCAAGCAGATGACCCAACTTGCCTGTTCTGACACCTTTCTTAATAACATTGTGATGTATTTTGCCACTGTGTTACTGGGTGGTGGTCCCCTGGCTGGGATCCTTTACTCTTACTCTAAGATTGTGTCCTCCATACGAGCAATCCCATCAGCTCAGGGGAAGTATAAAGCATTTTCCACCTGTGCATCTCACCTCTCAGTTGTGTCCTTATTTTATGGTACAAGCCTAGGCGTGTATCTCAGCTCTGCTGGTACTCACAGCTCACAGTCAAATGCAGTCGCTTCAGTGATGTACACTGTGGTCACACCCATGCTGAACCCCTTCATCTACAGTCTCAGGAACAAAGACATAAAGGGGGCTCTGAAAAGATTCTTTGTCATGGTAGTTACAAAAGGGACAATCATTCTGAGGCCAAAAAAGTAACCTTGCTTTCTTGGTCCCAGGTCTCAAAACCGTAAATTGTGATTCTTTAATCAGATTTTGGGTTTTGAACTTGCTCCTTTTATTTCTGTCCTGGAATTTCCTTTGTTTCAGCTTCCCTATACAATTTAAGCCACCATTTTATTAAGCTTTCTACTTTGTCTATTATATAGACAGTTTTCCCCTTTGTCCATTTTCTGAAAATCAAAAAGTTTTTTCCAACCCTGATCAGATACATTCGGAAGTGTTTCTTGACTTCTGTGGCAACACTGATGTCTTTAGAATAATTTCTTCTCAAATGACATACAGGGACAGCAGAAGTAAGGGTTGCTTGAGTGTGGTTGGTACAGTACATGAATGCCTCACATGAGAGGGACAGCAATTTCAACATTTCACTTAAAATGTCATATGATGTGTTTGATTGTGATATTGTCATGTTACAGAATTACATGCTTATGATTTTGTAAGAAAAAAGGGGTGTTAGTGGTGCCAGACCATGTATATCATTGTAAGTAGTTACTTATTTTTTGTAGACAGAATAGTAATAAGTGGTATGACTCATGTGGAAAAACTTCACTTGGCTACTAAGTCCCTTAGACAATTTCATTCCATAAAAATCTGAAACCTCCATTTTTACCGTGTGTCCCTCATTCTTTGTACATCAGTACCTTAGTGTCTCTTCCTGAGGATGTAGACTTCATCATTGTGCCCTGTAAGTCTCAGACTGTTGATGGTGATGCTGTAGGATAGGAAGGCCTGGGCACTGGCCTTGGGCCCTGCTACTAGTTGCTCAGACCACATTCAATGTTGTGGCTGGAAGGGCCCTTATAGTCCTTATTGTAATTCCAAACACCATCATGAAAACTATGAAAATATAACATTTATTATACACAAGTCAAGCACATCTGAAAGCCACACAAGATGCGGTGTGTGTGTGTGTTTGTGTGTGTGTGTGTTTGCATGCACATTTATCTTTCTGTGTGTGAAAGAGATCGAGAGAGAGACAGAGACAGAGAGAATGGACTTGGACTTAAGGGCCCTACGAATATTGGGTTCCAAGAGCAGGACGAGTAGGGTTTTGCAGATTCTCTCTTTATTGGCAAGTTCAAAACATAAGAGTAGGAATTAGGGTCAGGAAATAAAAAGCAACAGCATACATGTGGTTGGTTATTTGGGTTACTCAGGGTTTTCTAAAAGGGGAAGTTTATAACATGTTAATTCTTGTATAAAAATTACAAAATTCTGTGTACATTCCTGTGTGTAATTCCAAATGAACTTTGTCCCTGGACAGATCCATGGTCTAACTTACTCCCTTTGATTGTATTGAGAATGCTCCTAATTAAAAATGAAAGTGCTTATCTTTCAAGTTCCAAAACAAAATAAATAAATTAAATTCAAAATGAAAAGCAAACTCCAGGGTTGGGGACAACACCAGTGCTTATGCAGCAGCTTTGTCATGCACTGTGTCTGGCAGCTGTGTCTGGCACTGTGATGACCTGAGGTTGATGGCTTTCAAACAAAAGCTCAGTCAGGTACTTACATCACAAATATGCCACTGTGTTTACACCTAATTTCCAGGTTTTCTTGTCTTCTTCAGCTGAGAGGCCAGAATACCTACCACAGTTACTGGCAAAACTTGATTACCAAATGTACATCTCCCAGTGAAGTCTATTTGGAAACTTATGTGAGAGGTTCAGAGACAGAAGGATAATAAAGGACATTGTAGAACAATAAGAACAGATGTTCAGTAACAAGAAATTTGTCCTGCCCTATGCAAAGGTCATAAAAAGTTATCTCTGATAGTAACTGATTCTGGGCAAGACCCCAAATTTAAATTCTTTAATGGAGAAGTATAAGTTTCTCTTGGACTGCTAGTGTCTCAAGTACATTCAGCTAAAAAATAATCCACATACATGTCTTGGGGTGACTCATTCTGAACCCTTACAATAGTGACCGGGTGTCATTCTTTTGCATGTAACTGTCCAGTCTTCTCAGCACCATTTATTGAAGAAACTATTATTTCCCCATTGTATATTCATTCCTCCTTTCCCTGGATTAATGACCTTATGTGTGTAGGTTTATTTCTGGGTTCTCTGTTCTCTTCCATTGATCTCTGTGTCTGTTTCTATGCCTGTACCATACTGCTTAAATTACTATAGCTTTGTAATATAGTTTGCAATCAGGGAATGTGTTACTTCCAGCTCTGTTTTACTTTCTCAAGGTTGCTTTGGCTATTGAAGGTGTTATGTGGCTCCATGAAAATTTTAGGATTGTTTGTTTTATTTCTGTGAAAAAATGACATTGGAATTTGATAAAGATTGAATTAGATCTGTTGATCATTTGGGGTATGTTTTAAAACAAAATTCAACCTAGTAGTTCTGAAGATTGAATTGGCTTTATTAAATAACTTATTCTTTGAGTCATGGATCAAGAAGCATCCTATGTAGCAACCAAGAGGAACCTCCAAGGGGATGTACAGAATAGACATTTTTGTAGGAAAAAGAGAGGGCCAGAAGGGTATTAACAACAAAAAATAAATGATTATTTTAGGGCCATGATATCTTTTCTTTGGGGAAGAGGGGGGAAGGATTTTTATCTTACAGATTTCCTCTTCTTTCTATGGTGTCAAGGGCCCACATAACAGATTTAATTACTGGTGCTGGACCAGAAAATTCCAGAGTGGTTCATTAAAATTAAGCTTCTGGGAAATTAAATCTAGATTTGTCATCATGGCTTTTTACTTGAGCAATGCCATTTTGAGCCTGTGGTTTTCCCTTTAATGGTAGTATGGATATTTTAACAATATTAATTTTTTCAATTCATAGACACAGAATAACTTTCTTTTTGTTTGTGCCTTTATTGATATATTTAAGCAATGTTTTACTTATTTCTAGATATTTTATTACTTATGATGCCATGGGAAATGGAATTGTTTTCTTAATTTCTCTCAGTTCATTATTTAGTGTATATACACAATAGACTTTTGTATAGATTTTGTATCCTGCATCTTCACTGAATTTGTTTATTAGTTCTAACAGATTTTTAAAAATAATTTGTGGGAGTGTAATAACATAGAACAAACAGAACATATTAAAAATGCAGGTTCTGGAAGATGGCAGCGAGATAAGTGGGAGCAGAGTCCACTTCCCCCTGCACACAGGTGGAACACCTAGCCAATCTTCTGAGGAATAGAGTGAACAGCCAACAGTATCTCAGCTTATATGAAGATTGGAGGCCAAAATTACAGAAGCCATTGAAAAATCAGATGGTAAGGAGAGTGCTTTGGGACAATAAGGTCCCAGGGACCAGCCTGGAGACCAGGGTGGCTGCAGCCAGGTCTGCTGCAAGATTCTTGGGAGAGAGCCAGGTCAAGGGCTCCCTCCCCTGCCAAACAAGGTTTGAGGAGCACCAGGAGGGACCTGGATGCTTGAAGTCAAAGTGGGGAGGAATAAAGACAAAGTGGCAAACACACAGGGGCAGTATGCACCTGCTGAGACTGTGGGCACAGGCTGGGAAGAGTCAGCTGGGAGGGGCCCTTACCAGACAGTCCCGAGTCTGGTTGGAGAGTTGGGTTGTATGAGAGGCCAGGCCCTTGTATGGAGTGGCAGGCTTGAGCAGGAAGAATTTTTCAAAAAGAAAAAGAAAAAAAGAAACAGTGGCTATTTGGGGATTCTCCCAGGACGGCCAACCCCCGCCTCCCTGGTGGTGCCTGAGCAGCCTCCACAGACTCAGCCGTGGGCCCACCTCTGCTGCCAGGACTGTGACTGCGCCCCTAACCCCGGCTCTAGTGGTGGAGGTCACCCAGCTGCACCCAAGACCCCAGAGGCACCCCACCGACCCAGATGCCCCCCAGCCGGCCCCACTGCTGCTGCAGGCTGTGCGCTCACACCCAAAACCTCAGGGATGGTGTGCAGCCAAACCCGTTGGCCCAGTGCCAGTCCCACTCCAGCAACAGAGGCTGAACGCCCATTCCTGCAGCCCCAGGGACAGTGTACACTGGAACCTGTGGTCCAGGGGCTGTTGGTCCCACCCCAGCGGCACAGGCCCAGCGCTCACACTCACAGACCCCAGGAGGAGCGTGCCTGAACCTGCCACCCAGAGGCACATGACACACAACCCCACCAATCTGCCCTCAGCTTGCTGCAGCCAGAAAGATCAGCAGAACTGGTTTGGCTTGTATAAAACCAGCAGGAGGCTTCCTTCTTTTTTTTTCCCCTTTTTTCTTTTCTCTTTCATTTTTTTAAATTCCGTCTTCCTTTCTTTCCTTTCCTTTTTTATTCCTTCTTCCTCCCTTCCTTCCTTTCTTTTTTAATTACTTCTTCCTTCCTTTCCTTCATTCCTTTTCTAATTCATTCTTCCTTCCTTTTTTCATTTTTTATTTTGTAATTCCTTCTTCCTTTCTTTCTTATATTTTTTTAATTCCTTCTACCTTCCTTCACCTTTTTTTTCATTCCCACAAGTGAGACAATAAACCCTGAAGCTATGAAAGGACCAGAGTTAGACCCAAGGAGGGGTCATCCCAACAACTGAGACAGTGAGACAAATTTCACTTTGCTACTTTAGAGAAATTGCAAGTTATTGTATATTTGTATTATTATTTTTTTCATTATTTTTACATCTTTTATTTTATTAGTATTTTTTTTATTTCTCTTCTTTCTGTTTAGTCTTCTTTGCTTGGTTTGTTAAATTGCAGTGTTGACTGTTTTTCCCTGTTCTCTGTTTCATAGTGTATTTTTAATTTTCTGTCTTTCACTTCACTTGTGTTCCAATACCACACTACTCTAGGTCCTGTACTTTCTATTCTTGTTATTCAGATCACACAGATTCTATCATATGATTGTTGCTCCATTACTATTGCAAACAATTGTAAAGGAGTTCCATACAATTGCTGTTCCATACAATTAAAAATACTACACAAACCCTCTCAGACCTCATTTCACTTCACTGTTTCTGGAACTTCAATACTGTGGTGGTTGACTCTATTCTCTCACACACTACACCTATTTTTTATCCTTTACTCTCACTTTACCTCAAAATCTGACCTGCCACAAGCTCACTGCTTTTTAGATCCAACTCACAATCCTCCCTCCCCGCCACCCCACAACAAGAGTCTTACCTCTTTTCCACCCTTTCTAAAAAGTGGCTACTTGGGTGAAGTATCATGGTTAACACTGTACATATACAAAGGATTTCCTATCTCTTCTCTACGGGTTGGTACATTAAATACCATAGAATACATTTCCATTGTCTTAAACCATTCTGCCTTTTCCCTCCAACGGAACACAAACAATGGGAAAACAAAGAAATAATCCCCAAATGAAAGGAAAGGAGGAAGCCTCAGAAAGAAAACTAAATGAGACTTCTGGCCAAGATGGGGGCATAGGCAGACACAATGTGCCTCCTTGCATAACTAAAATAAGAACAACAAAAATTTAGAAACAAGAAAACAACCAGAACTTATAGAAAATTGAACTGTACAGAAGTCCAACAACCATTCATCCAGACTGGTAGAAGGGACAGAGTCACGATGGGAGAAGGTGGAGGTGCAGGAGCGCAAGCAGCAGCAGCTGGTAGTTCCCAGGTGCACAGGTGGCGGCTGGCGGTCCCCGGGCACAGGGGGGCAACTGTGTAGAACCAGTGAGGCCGCACAGGGTGGCTGGCTGACCAGGTGGTCCCACATTTGCGCGCGCAGACGGTCCAGGCAGAGGGGAATTGGCAGAAGGGACTGAATCCAGGAGAGAGCGGAGCAGACGCCATTGTTCCCTCTCAAACCCCACCCCCACATACAGCGTCACAACCCAGCGACTGGGCTGCCCCGCACTGGGGAGCGCCAGAGGCTCCACTCCTCCCTACCTAACAGCACTCGAGCGTGCGCAGATAATCTAGGTGAAGGGGAAGCGGCGGAAAGGACCGGAGTCCAGGAGAGAGTGGAACAGGCACCATTGTTCCCTCTTGAACTCCACCCCCACCTATAGCGTCACAACCCAGTGACTGGGCTGCCCCGCCCTGAGGAACACCTAAGGCTCCACCCCTCATATGTAATAGCGGTGACCAGACTAAAACCAAAACAAAACAAAACAAAAAAAACCCACCAAAAATGGCTCAAATCGGAGAACCAATAAAAGCCCCAATTCCTCTAAGCAGTGAAGAGATAGCCAACCTATCAGATGCACAGTTCAAAGCACTGGTCATCAGGATGCTCACAGAATTGGTTGATTTTCCTCACAAATTAGATGAAAAAAATGCAGGCTACAATACGTGAAATGAAGGAAGATGCATGGGGAACTGTTAGAGATGGAAGGAAAACTGGGACTCAAATCAATGGAGTGGACCAGAAGGAAGAAACTAACAACCAAACAGAAAATGAGGAAGAAACAAGAATTCAAAAAAATGAGGAGAGGCTTAGGAACCTCCGGGACATCGTTAAACGTCCCAACATCCGAATTATAGGGGTCCCAGAAGGGGAAGAAGAAGAGCAACAAGTGGAAAACTTATTTGAACAAATAATAAAGGAGAACTTCCCCAATCTGGCAAAGGAAATAGACTACCAGGACGTCCAGGAAGCTCAGAGAGTCCCAAAGAAGTTGGACCCAAGGAGGAACACCCCAAGGCACATCATAATTACATTAGCCAGGATTCAAATGAAGCAGAGAATTCTAGAAGCAGCAAGGGATAAGGGGACAGTCACCTACAAAGGAGTTCCCATCAGACTGTCAGCTGATTTCTCAAAAGAGACCTTACAGGCAAGAAAGGGCTGGAAAGAAATATTTGAAATCTTGAAAAGCAGGGACCTACATCCAAAATTGCTCTATCCAGCAAAGCTGTCATTTAGAATGGAAGGACAGATAAAGCGCTTCTCAGATAAGGTCAAATTCAAGGAGTTCATCATCACCAAGCCCTTATTATATGAAATGTTAAAGGGAATTATCTAAGAAAAAGAAGATAAAAATATGACAGTGAAAAGACAGCAAACTCACAGCTATTAAGAACCATACCTAAAACAAAAGCAAACTAAGCAAACAGCTAGAACAGGAACAGAACTACAGAAATGGAGATCATATGGAGGGTTAGCAACAGGGGCATGGGAGGAGAAGAGAGGGGGAAAAGGTACAGAGAATAAGTAGCATAGACGGTGGGTAGAAAATAGACAGGGGGAGGGCAAGAATAGTATGGGAAATGTAGAAGCTAAAGAACTTATGACACATGGACATGAACTAAAGGGGGGAATGTGGGTGGGAGAGGGTGTGTAGGGTGGAGGGGAATGATGGGGGAGAAATGGGACAACTGTAATAGCATAATCAATAAAATATATTTAAAAAAATAAAAAAAATTTAGAAATAAAATAACAACCAGTACTGACAGAAAAATTGAACTTTATGGAAGTCCAACAACCAAGGAGTTAAAGTAGACACATTCATCCAGAATGGTAGGAGGGGCGGAGTTGGGTGGCCAGGCTGAGAAGGGTCAAGGCAAAAAAAAAAAAAAGCGGTGGCTAGCAGACTCCAGCCGTGCAAAGCAGCCGCTGACAGATGCCAGGAGCACAAGTGGTGGCTGGCAGACCTGGCAGGGGTGCAAGGCAGCAGCGGGCGAACCCAGTCAGGGAGAGGATTGTGGAGGGGCTTGGCACCCAAGGTGGCTTGCGGAACCGGGTGGTCCCACATTCATGTGCAGATAAACCAGGTGAAACTGGGGAGCGAGACAGACCGTAAAACCCAGGGTGCCAGCACAGGTAAATAAGCCTCAAAACACCAATTGAAAACACCTGTGGGGGTTCAGGTGCCAAGAGAGACTTCCAGCCTCACAGGAGAGTTCACTGGAGAGACCCACAGGGTCCCAGGATGTACATAAACCCACCAACATGGGAATCAGCACCAGAAGGACCCAGTTTGCTTGGGGGAAACGGCGGAAGGGACTTGAATCTGGCAGAGAGTGGAGCAAGTGCCATTGTTCCCTCCGGACCCCTCCCCCACATACAGAGTCACAACGCAGCATCTGGGTTGCCCCGCTCAGGTGAACACCTAAGGCTCCCCCCGCTTGCTGCATAACAGGTGTGTCAAGACAAAAAAAAAAATGGCCCAAATGAAAAAACAGATCAAAGCTCAAGAAAAAAATACAACTAAGCGACAAAGAGATAGCCAACCTATGATATGCACAATTCAAAGCACTGGTGATCAAGATGCTCACTGAATTGGTTGAATTTGGTTGCAAATTAGATGAAAAAATGAAGGCTATGGCTAAGTGAGATGAAGGAAAATGTACAGGGAACCAATAGTGATGGTAAAGAAACTGGGACTCAAATCAATGGAGTGGATCAGAAGGAAGAAAGAAACATCCAAACAGAAAAGAATGAAGAAACAAGAATTCAAAAAAAAAAAAATGAAGAGTGGCTTAGGAACCTCCAGGACATCTTTAAACCTTCCAACACCTGGATTATAGGGGTACCAGAAGAAGAGGAAGAACAAGAAATTGAAAACTTATTTGAAAAAACAATAAAGGAGAACTTCCCCAATCTGGCAAAGGAAATAGACTTCCAGGAAGTCCAAGAAGCTTAGAGAGTCCCAAAGAAGTTGGGCCCAAGGAGGAACACACCAAGGTATATCATAACTACATTAGCCAAAATGAAAATGAAGGAGAGAATTCTAGAAGCAGCAAGGGATAAGGGACAGTCACCTACAAAGGAGTTCCCATCAGACTGTCAGCTCATTTCTCAAAAGAGACCTTACAGGCAAGGAGGGGCTGGAAAGAGGTATTCCAAGTCATGAAAGTCAAGGACCTAAATCCAAGATTGCTCTATCCAGAAAAGCTTTCATTTAGGATGGAAGGGCAGATAAAGTGCTTCTCAGATAAGGTCAAGTTAAAGGAGTTCATTGTCACCAAGCCCTTATTATATGAAATGTTAAAGGGACTTATCTAAGAAAAAGAAGATAAAAAATATGACAGTGAAAAGACAGCAAATTCACAATTATTAACAACCACACCTAAAACAAAAGCAAATAAGCAAACAACTAGAACAGGAACAGAAACACAGAAATGGAGATCATATGGAGGGTGAGCAACGGGGTGAGGGAGGAGGAGAGGAGGGAAAAGGTACAGAGAATAAGTAGCAGAGATGGTAGGTAGAAAATAGACAGGGGGAGGGTAAGAATAATATGGAAATGTAGAAGCTAAAGAACTTATGATACATGGACATGAATTAAAGAGGGGAATGTGGGTGGGAGAGGGTGTGCATGGTGGAGGGGAGTGAAGGGGGAAATGGGACAACTGTAATAGAATAATCAATAAAATACATCTTTTTTAAAATTTTTTATTTATTTTTATTTTTTATTGTTATATATATTTTTAATCAGTATTTTTTAATTGTTGATATTGTACAGTTTTCTGTCTTTTACCCCACCCCCAGCCCACCACCCCAGCCCTCCCCACCTTGCTCCCATTTCCACCCCCCATAGTTTTTGTCCATGAGTCCTTTATACTTGTTGCTCTAAACCGTTCCCCTTTTCCCCTGAAATTCCCTCCCCTCCCCCTCTGGTCACTGTCAGACTGTTCTCAATTTCAGTGTCTTTGTTTATATTATGCTTGTTTGTTTGTTTTGTTGATTAGGTTCCTGTTAAAGGTGAGATCATATGGTATTTGTCTTTCACTGCCTGACTTATTTCGCTTAACATGATGCTCTCCAATTCCATCCATGCTGTTGCAAAGGGTAGGAGCTCCTTCTTTCTTTCTGCTGCATAGAATTCCATTGTGTAAATGTACCACAGTTTTTTGATCCATTCCTTAACTGATGGGCACCTAGGTTGCTTCCAGCACTTGTCTATTGTAAATTGTGCTGCTATGAACATAGGGGTACATAGGTTCTTTTAGATTGGTGTTTCAGGGTTCTTAGGATATAATCCAAGCAGTGGAATTGCTGGGTCAAAAGGTATGTCCATTTTTAGTTTTCTTAGAAAATTCCATACTGTTTTCCATAGTGGTTGTACCAATCTGCAATCCCACCAACAGTGCACTAGGGTCCCCTTTTCCCCACAACCTCTCCAAGACTTGCTGTTTGTTGCTTTGTTTATGAAGGCCATTCTGACTGGTGTCAAGTGGTATCTCATTGTAGTTTCAATTTGCATCTCTCTGATAGCTAGAGATATTGAGCATCTTAAAAATATGGAACGCTTCACGGATTTGCGTGTCATCCTTGCGCAGGGGCCATGCTAATCTTCTCTGTATCGTTCCAATTTTAGTATATGTGCTGCCGAAGCGAGCACCAATAAAATACATCTTTAAAAAAGAATGCTAAATGAAATAGAGGCAAATCAACTATCAGATACTGAGTTCAAAGCAATAGTTATCAGGAAGCTCAATGAGCTCACAGAGAATTACCAAAAACTACAGGGAAACTACAATGAACTCACTGAAACCTATATCAATATGAAAAAGGACATAGAAACTATCAGCAAGAGCCAAGAGTAAATGAAGGATACAATTTCTGAGTTGAAGAACACAGTAGAAGGAATCAAAAGCAAGCTACATGAAGCAGAGGAACAGATCAGTGAGCTGGAGGACGAGGTGGAAAGAAACATGCAGAAAGAGCAAGAAAAGGAAAAGAGACTCAGAAAGAACAAAGAGGGGTTAAGAGAAATGCAGGACAACATGAAACATAATAATATCTGTATAACATGGATACCAGAAGAAGAGGAGAAGCAAAGGATAGAAAACCTTTTTGAAAAAACATCCCTAATTTGATGAGAGAAAAAGTCACACAAATCCAGGAAACACAGACAGTCCCAATCAAGAAGAACCCAAAGATGCCCCCTCCAAGACATCATAATTACAATGGCACAATTCAAAGACAAAGACAGAATCTTTAAGGCAGCAAGGGAAAAACAGGAAGTAACATACAAGGAAGCCCGGATAAGACTAGCAGCTGACTCCTCAATAGAAACACTACAAGTCAAGAAGCATACCGAGTAATGAAAATCAGAGGCCTACAACCAAGACTACTCTATTCAGCAAGGCTCTCAATGAAAACGGAAGGTGAGATAAGGAGTTTCCCAGACTAAAGAAGGCTCAAAGAATACACCTCCACGAAGCCAGCATTGTAAAATACGCTAAAGAGACTGCTTTCAGTAGAGGAAGAAAAGAGTGAGAAAGTAACACAGGTACAAAGGGGAGAAATATTAATAGATAAGTAATAATAATATCAATAATAATCTTAAGTGTAAAGGGATTGCTCCAATCAAAAGACATAGGGTAGCTCAATGGATAAGAAAACATAACCCACTCATATGCTGCCTATAAGAGACCCACCTCAGAACAAAAGACCTACCCAGACTGAAAGTGAAGAGTTGGAGAAAAATATTCCAAGCAAATGCACAGGGAAAAAAGCAAGGGTAGCAATACTTATATCAGACAAAATAGATTTCAAAACAAAGGTCATAAAAAGAGATACAGAAGGACACTTCATAATACTCAAGGGAAGAATCCCTCAAGAAGACATAAACATTATAAACATATAAGCATCCAATATAAGAGTAACCAAATATATAAGGAAAATCTTGGAGGACTTCAAGAAAGATATAGAGACTTCCGGCCAAGGTGGACACACTGTGTAGGTGGACACACTGTGCCTCCTTTCACAACCAAAATTAAGGACAACAAATATTTAGAAAAAAGAAAACAACCAGAGCTAATGGAAACTTGAACTGTAAGGAAGTCCAACAACCATTCATCCAGACCGGTAAAAGGGGCGGAGTCGCAGCGGGAAAAAGTGGAGGTGAGGACCCGGGAACACAGGAGGCAGTGGCTGGTGGTTCCCAAATGTGCAGGTGGCTGGCAGGCCCACAGGTGGAGGCTGTCGCATGGGGTGGCAACGGTGCAGATCCAGTGAGGCCGCACAAGGCAGCGGGCTGACCAGGTGGTCCCACATTCACGCACGCAGACAATCCAGGCAAAGGGGAAGCAGTGGAAGGGATGGGAACTCAAGAGAGAGCAGAGCAGGCGCCATTGTTCCCTCTCAGACCCTGCCGTTACAAACAGCATCACAACTCAGCGACAGGCTGCCCCACACTGGGGAACACCTAAGGCTCCACTCCTCACAACATAACAGCTGCAACCAGACCAAAACCAAAACAAAACAAAAAAGCACCAAAAATGGCTCAAAACGGAAAACAAATCAGAGCCCCAGAGACAATTCCTCTAAGCCGTGAAGAGATAGCCAACCTATCAGATGCACAGTTCAAAGCACTGGTCATCAGGATGCTCACAGAATTGGTTGATTTTGCTCACAAATTAGATGAAAAAATGAAGGCTACAATATGTGAAATGAAGGAAGATGCATAGGGAACCAATAGAGATGGGAGGAAAACTGGGACTCAAATCAGTAGAGTGGACCAGAAGGAAGAAACAAACAACCAAACAGAAAACAAGGAAGAAACAAGAATTCAAAAAAATGAGGAGAGGCTTAGGAACCTCCGGGACATCTTTAAACATCCCAACATCCAAATTATAGGGGTACCAGAAGAGGAAGAACAAAAGCAACAAGTGGAAAACTTATTTGAACAAATAATAAAGGAGAACTTCCCCAATCTGGCAAAGGAAATAGACTACCAGGACGTCCAGGAAGCTCAGAGAGTCCCAAAGAAGTTGGATCCAAGGAGGAACACACCAAGGCACATCATAATTACACTAGCCAAGATGAAAATGAAGGAGAGAATTCTAGAAACAGCAAGGGATAAGGGGACAGTCACCTACAAAGGAGTTCCCATCAGACTGTCAGCTCATTTCTCAAAAGAGACCTTATAGGCAAGAAGGGGCTGGAAAGAAGTATTTGAAGTCTTGAAAGGCAGGGACCTACATCCAAAATTGCTCTATCCAGCAAAGCTGTCATTTAGAATAGAAGGGAAGATAAAGTGCTTCTCAGATAAGGTCAAGTTCAAGGAGTTCATCATCACCAAGCCCTTATTATATGAAATGCTAAAGGGACTTATCTAAGAAAAAGAAGATAAAAAAATATGGCAGTGAAAAGACAGCAAACTCACAGCTATTAAGAACCACACCTAAAACAAAAGCAAACTAAGCAAACAGCTAGAACAGGAACAGGACCACAGAAATGGAGATGACATGGAGGGTTAGCAACAGGGGAGTGGGAGGAGGCGAGAGGGGAAAAGGTACAGAGAATGAGTAGCATAGATGGTGGGTATAAAATAGACAGGGGGAGGGCAAGAATAGTGTGGGAAATGTAGAAGGTAAAGAACTTATGACACATGGACATGAACTAAAGGGGGGAATGTGGGTGGGAGGGGGTGTGCAGGGTGGAGGGGAATGATGGGGGAGAAATGGGACAACTGTAATAACATAATCAATAAAATATATTTTAAAAAAAGAAAGAAAGAAAGATATAGAGAGAAACACACTCAGAGTAGGGAATTTTAACACTCCCCTGTCAACAATGGATAGATCTTCCAAACAAAATATCAACAAGGTTATTGTGGTACTGAATGATGCATTAGGTCAAATGGACTTAACTGATATACACAGAACCTTTCCTCCCAAACAAGCAAACCCCACTTGGGATGATCATGTGGGATTAAACCCAGGTGTGAAGGGATGGTATAATATTCACAAATCAATAAACATAATACATCACATAAACAAAAGAAAAGACAAAAATCACATGATCATATAAATAGATGCAGAGAAAGCATTTGATAAGGTACAATACACATTTATGATAAAAACACTCAGCAAAGTGAGAGTAGAGGGAGCATTCCTCAATATGATAAAGGTCATATATGAGAGACCTACAGTTAACATCAAACTCAATGGGCAAAAACTAAAAACTTCCCACTAAGATCAGGAACAAGACAAGGATGTCTACCTTCACCACTTCTATTCAACATAATATTGAAAGTCCTAGCCACAGTGATCAGACAAAAAAAAAAAAAAAAAAAGATATGAAAGGCATCCAAATTGGAAAGAGGAAGGAAAAGTGTCATTGTTTGCAGATGACATGACAGTGTACACAGAAAAGCCTATAGATTCCACCAAAAAACTATTTGACCTAATAAGTGAATTTGGCAGGATATAAAGTCAATATTCAGAAATCAAAGGCATTTTTGTATACCAAAAATGAAATATCAGAAACAGAAATCAGGAAAAAATCTCATTTGCTATACCAACAAGAAGAATAAAGTACCTCAGAATAAACCTAACCAAGGAGGTAAGGGACCTGTACTCAGAAAACTGCACAACACTGAAGAAAGAAATTAAAGAAGACACAAACAAATGGAAGCATGTACCATGCTCATGGATTGGAAGAATTAACATCATCAAAATGTCCACACTACCCAGAGCAATTTACAGATTCAATGCAATTCCTATTAAAATACCAATGACATATTTCACAGATATAGAATAAATATTACAAAAATTTATATGGAAACATAAATGGCCCCTAGGAGGGATCACCATACCTGACATCAAACTATATTGTAAGTCCACTGTAATCAAAACAGTGTGGTACTGGCATAAGAACAGATACATAGATCAATGGAACAGAATAGAGAGCCAAGAAAGAAACCCATGTCTCTACGGTCAATTAATATTCGACGAAGGTGGCAAGATCATAAAATGGAGTAAAAATAGCTTCTTCAATAAATGGTATTGGGAGATCTGCACAGCTACATACAAACAAATGAAACGTGACCACCAACTAACTCCATACACAAAAATAAACTCAAAATAAATAAAATACTTAAATATAAGTTGTGACACCATAAAAGTCCTAAAGGAGAATATAGGAAGGAAAATTTCAGACATTCCATGCAGCTATATTTTCACTGGCATTTCCCCAGAGCAAGGGATGAAAGGAAAGAATAAACAAATGAGACTGCATCAAATTAAAAAGCTTCTGCACAGCTAAAGAAAACATCAGCAATTTTTACTCCATTTTATGCCTCTGCCCCCTTTGTCAAATATTAATTAACCATAAAGACATTGGTTTCTTTCTTGGATCTCTATTCTGTTCCATCGATCTGTGTCTGTTCTTATGCCAGTACGACTGTTCTGATTACCATGGCCTTGTAATATTTTGATGTCAGGTATTGCTATCCCTCCTACTTTGTTCTTCTTTCTCAAAATTGCTGCAGTTATTTGGGGTCATTTATGGTTCCATATAAATTTTTGAAATGTTTGTTGAATATCTGTGAAATAAGTGCCCTGGATTTCTTGGTACAAAGCAAAGAAACATGGCCCAGATGAAAGAACAGAACAAATTCCAGAAAAAGAACTCAACAAAGTGGATACAAACAATCTACTAGATGCAGACTTGAAAACACCGGGTATAAGGATGCTCAATGGACTTAGTACCTCAACAGCATAAAAAAAGATGCAGTCAGAAATGAAGAATTCACTAACTGAAATAAAGGATGATTGACAGAAAATCAAATTAGCATCAGTGAAGCTGAGACTCAAATCAGTGACTTGAAATATAAGGAAGAAAAAACACCCAATCAGAACACCAAGGAGAAAAAAGAATCTAAAAAAATGAGGATAGCACAAGGAGCCTCTGGTACAACTTCAAGCACACCAACCTTCACATCTTATGTTAAAATTAGTCTATTAGCCAAACTATTCTATGTGCTATTTTAATTCTCCCTTGCAATGAAAAGTTACATATTACAAGTTTCTGGGGATTATGATGTGGATGCCTTTGGAGGCTCTTATTCTGCCTACTATAAAATGTTTTTCAATAATATATTCCATGATGTCACACAAGGGCCCTTATTTAAATGAATCAAATGAGGTATTTTTCACAAGTATATTATATGATGTCATTCATGAATCCTTATATAAAATAATTGAACAATGAATTTATAACAGCTTCAGAATGAGTGAATATGCACTATACATTCAAAATTACATGTAAAATGATTTCTGGTCCTGAAGACCTAAAACTACTTATACCTGACTCTAACACAGGTTCAACCTTACTACAAAGTATGGTCCACAGACCAGCACCTGCAGCATTGACACTGCCTGGGAATTCATTTGATTCAAAGAACCTCTGGGCCCACCAGGACCTGCATTTGAACTATAAGCCTGAGTGACTATATGCCTATATGCACCCTGAAGTTGGAGGAGTGGTGATCTAGACTAGGCTTTCTCACCTTCTCATGTTTACAATAGGGCTGGAATAATTATTTCTGTTGGATATTGTAGATGCTGAGTAGCCTCCCTCCACAAGTTGCCAAATATCTCTAGGGGCAAAATCATCTCAGGTAGAGAACCACTGGCCCAGTGTTTGAAAACTGGAAGCAACCTGACAAGGCCCATCTCTCACTTAGTTCATAACTTTGAGCAAACTATAAACCCCTTAAAGGCCCAGTTCTGAAAATGGGAATGAAGTTCATAACAGTAATACCTCGTAGAATGGGCTTTTCAAAAAATTAAATCAGACAAAGTCTATAAGTTACCAAATTCAGTTAACATGGTGTTAAACTATCAAAACATATCTCATAATTAACAGATATTTTATAATGATGTGCTTAATGACAGCTCTTAATTTATGAAATATGTACAAGATCCCTAATTATTTTGACAAATGTGTCAGAGTGTGGAAAATAGTGTGGTAGTCAGGACTACATGTCAAAGGAACCCAGCTCCCTCCTCATTGAAAGGGGATGCTCTTCAGACATCAGGGCTGTGTCCCCAACAAAAATCAGTGCTTTAAGGGTCAATGGGACCTGTTTCTGATGGGTTCCTTAGTCTCAGACATTGGAGGAAATGCTAAGTCAGGGTTGGGATAAGGTAATGGAGGTTAGACGTCTGGGAAGCAGATGAGATCCAAGACAAAGAGTCATAAAAACTAAATTTAATTGACTTCCAACCTGGTTTCTTGGGATCAAAGAATCATTAAGAAAAATTTCCTTTCTGTTTATTCCAGAGCCCCAGAGGGAAACCACATGGTCAGAGGATGGAATAACACAAGGGAAATTTGCCTGATATGCAGATATAGAGAGAGCTGTAAATCTCTCCCCTGCACAGCCCCTAAGCTTTTGCAACATTGGTGTACGGGATATGGTTGTCACTGTAATTCCTAAGTCTGGCTCAGGAACTGATGCTTCACTCCTTCCTGCTGCCTTCGGTGAGACAAAACTTCAGTCTCCATCATCCACCATCCAGGGAGCAGTTCTGACTGGCACATAGAGACCTTCCTTTCAGAAAAGCCATCCAGGGTGGTCTAAGAGCCTGGTAGGTACATCGGGAAAGGGTCAGAGAGGCTGGAACCTGAGAACTTTTACCTGAGGCACTGCAAACCTGATCAGCTGAGCCCCAAGACTAGAGATCACCATGTCTGTATTCTTGGTCAAGTGACTGATTTATAATAATTTACTTAATACATTAATAATGCTGTTTGACTCTTCAACAGAGGGGCCATGTTTGACAATTAAGTGATGTGCGTGGAAGTCCAGTTGGAAAACACTTTAGAATGAGTGAGATGTACAAAATTGCTGCAGTGAAATGAAAACATTCCTGAGGAGTGGTCTTATTCAAGGAGAACGAATAAAGTATTCGGGGTGGAGAGCAGTGCAGTGGAGTGTTTGTAATAAATATCTAGGACACAGTGCCTTGGAGCACGTTGTGTATTCATTGAAAAGATCCAACCAGGGAGGCAGACAGCACCTTGCAGCAGCAGTTAGTGAGGCAGACATTGCAGTATCTTCTCTCATGCTGAGTATTCACGTGAGAAATACTTAATAATTCTAAAAAGGAACACTAAATAATTTCATTTCAATGATTTCATATCTGGTGAGGCTGCATATATTTGAGAGTTTGTTACTCAGTTACTTTCTCTGTTGAAATAGTTAATAAGAATTTCTATCCCACACTCAGACTTTCCCCAAGTGGACGTTATTCTATCTTGTAAGTGAGAAATTTTGTCATGCACTTGGGGAATATAAATTGAGGACTGACCAACTTCTAGGCAATGAGCACATGGTTCTGAGAAACAAATTTTTTACAATTAAGGGATAGATTATTTAAGGTCACACTTTGTACCTTAAATCTTCCTAACACAAAGCCATCATAGTTCTCAATGTTTACATTTATGCAATGAGGACTTCCTTGTACCAGCTCATGGGGTGGCTGATATGCAAATCAATTTAAAATATCTTTTCTATTTCATGTGGGTTTTCAACATAAAATGCCCTTACCTAAGCAAACTAATGAATAAATGGAGAAGCTGAAACTCAGTACCATCAGTACAGTTTATCGTTAGATTCTATTGCTGCTGTAAAATATGCCCAGAGTAGCTGTTTAAAAGAAACAATTATGTGCTATAACAAGTCCAGATATCAGAAGCCTGGAATGGCTCACTGGCTAATCTCAAGGTCTGCAGGTCCTGGCCTGCAGGACTGAGTTCCTCCCTGGGGCTCAGGGGAGAATGTGTTTTCTCATTATTCCCATTTTGTCTTCTGACCACCTTCATCCCTTGGCTCTGGGACCTCCCTCCTTCGTCAAAGCCAGCAGTATCACATTTTTTTCTGGTCTCCCTCTCTGCGTCTAGGGGAGCACTGTGGTGACCTCAGTCCCCCTAGATGATCCTCCACATCTTCTACCTTAAAGTCAGCTAATTAGTCCTGGCTGGTGTGGCTCAGTGTATTGAGTGCCAGCCTGTGAGACAAAGGGTCGCTGGTTCAATTCCCAGTCAGGGCACATGCCTGGGTTGCAAGCCAGGTCCCCATTAGGGAGTATGGGAAAAGCAAACATACACTGATGTTTCTCTCCCTCTCATTCTCCCTCCCTTCTCATCTAAAAATAAATAAATAAAATGTTTTGTTAAAAAGTCAGCTGATTAGCAGAACTATTCCATCTACTGACCTCATCCCCCTTTGCTATAAAAAAAATTTATTACAAGGTACTGGGGATTAGGATTTGGACATCTTTGGAAGCCTTTATTCTACTTACTACAAAGTCGTTTTCAGAAGTGCATTGAAATTTTGTCTCAGGGATTCAGAGTTTACACAGTCTCTGGAGGGAGTGAATATACTACTCCTTCAAAACTGCAGGTAAAAACACTACTTAGATCATGAGACCTAACAGGCTATACCTGACCCTAACACAGAACCACAGCCTTGCTACACGAAGAGCGGTCCACAGACCAGGACCTGCAGCATTGACACCACCTCAGAGGCTGACAGAAATGCAGGGTCTCTGAGCACAATAGGACCTGCTGAATCAGATTCTGCATTTCTGGTAGGATCCTTGTTGGTTCATAGGCATATTGAAGTTGATTGAAGTGCTTCTATAGAATAGGTTTTCTCACCTTCTCACTGTTGACTTTGGAGGCTGAAATATAATTGTGGGGGGGCGGGGTGAGGTCATAGGGGAAGGCACTTTCTTGTGAATCGTAGGTGCTTAGCAGTATCCTTTCAGGAATTGCCAGATACCTTTAGGGCAAAATCATTTCTGGTTGAGACCCATTAACTAGAAGTAATCTGAAAAAATTATAATCAGGTCCATCACATACTCTGATATCAACTTTGAAAAAATCACTAAACCCCTGCAGCTTCTCCCTAAGGCCTTGGTACTGGCCATTCTCTCTGCCAGGCACACACTTGCCCACATAAGCTTGATCTCCCTCCCTTTCTCCCTTGAGTTCTGGGCTCAAATGTCACCCTGTTGGCAGGTCTTGCCTAAAAACCCATGAAAAATAGAACAGCCTAGTAATTTTCTCCTTTAGATCTACTTTCACTTTCTCCACAGGATCTGTTACCATCTGTAATGTTAAATTTATTTCTATTATTTGTTTCCATATTCTTTCCCCAGTATTGATGTGTAGGGACTTGCATTCTTCAGCACCTCCACTCACAGCCCAGACAGTGCCAAAAACACAGTCAGCACTCAATTTGTATTTCTGAAATACATAAAATATTTCTAATTAAAACTGTAGTATACTAGACACCTTAGGAAAAAACAGATTGGAACAAAACTTCCTACTCTGAGATGACACAGAAAACTCCTAGAGCAGAACAGATCTGTCCCAAAATATGAAATTAATTTCTTGACACCAAAATATAAACAGTAGCATTAGAGCTGTGCGAGTAATGCAGGTGTGTATAAATACTATTCCTGTTCTCTTCCTCCTTTTTGAAAGTGAGCTCCACCTCATGGAAGCAGGGAACCTTACAAGAGTGTCAGAATTTCTTCTCTTGGGACTATCAGAAGAATCAGATCTACAGCCTCTCCTATTTGGCCTGTTCCTCTGCATGTACCTGATCACTGTGTTGGGAAACCTGCTCATCATCCTGGCTGTCAGTTCAGACTCCCACCTCCACACGCCCATGTACTTCTTCCTCTCCAACCTGTCCTTGGTAGACATCTGTTTCACCTCCACCACCATCCCAAAGATGCTGCTGAACATCCAGACACAGAACAAAGCCATCACCTATGCAGGATGCATCACACAGATGTATTTTCTTATACTCTTTGCAGTGTTGGACGACTTCCTCCTGACTGTGATGGCCTATGACCGGTTTGTGGCCATCTGTCACCCCCTGCACTACATGGTCATCATGAACCCCCAGCTCTGTGGACTGCTGGTTCTGGTGTCCTGGATAATCAGTGTCCTGAATTCCTTGCTGCAGTGCTTAATGGTTTTGAGACTGTCCTTCTGTACAGCTTTGGAAATCCCCCACTTTTTCTGTGAACTCAATCAGGTGGTCCAACTCACCTGTTCTGAGACCTTTCTTAACAACATGGTGATGTATTTTTCGGCTGTGCTACTGGCTGGTGGTCCCCTGGCTGGGATCCTTTACTCTTACTCTAAGATCGTGTCCTCCATACGAGCAATCCCATCAGCTCAGGGGAAGCATAAAGCATTTTCCACCTGTGCATCTCACTTCTCAGTTGTCTCCTTATTTTATGGTACAAGCCTGGGTGTGTATCTCAGTTCTGCTGGTACCCACCGCTCACAATCCAGTACAACAGCCTCAGTGATGTACACTGTGGTCACACCCATGTTGAACCCCTTCATCTACAGCCTCAGGAACAAAGACATAAAGGGGGCTCTGAGAAGATTCTTTGGGATGGTGGGTAAGCAAGGGACAATTGTCCTGGGGCTGATGAAGTCCCCATTATTATAGGACTCAAAGTCTTGTAGTCAGAATTTTCAGTTCTTTAATCAGATTGTGGAAACAAAAACTGCTCCTTTTATTTATTTATTGGAATTTTTATTCAATTTCTCTGTGCAATTTAAGTAACTCCTTTATTTAAATTTCTTCTTCTGATATCAAATAGTTTTCCTTGATATCAATTTTTTCTTCCTGTTTTTCAAATTTATTCCCAATCTTGGATATGAAATTTTTGGAAATTTTCATTTATCTCATTGAACTGCTTGGATTGCTTAAGAGTAATTTCTTCTAATGAAAAATATCACCCATGTAATAGTTTCTTAGTTTTACTAATAAAATAGCCATAAGTTTTACCACTCCACTGGAAAAAGCTAAGCTTGGCAACTAGGCCATTTCTGTAATTTTCAAATGAGGAAAATCTGAGACCACAGTTTTTTACTTTTGTGTCTGTCATTCCTTTTCTTACCAACACTTTAACTTCTATTCTTGTTAATATGGATTTTAACATACTGGTGTGTTTTGTAACACATTGGGTTTTACTTTCCTTGTTTGACTGCTATTGTCTTATTCAGCTCTGTGTCCTCATTGCCTATCATAGTCACCTGCAAAACCTGCTTGTCAAAGATGTATCTCCTAGTGGCATCTACATAGAAACAGATATTTGAATAAACAGACTTAGCAAACATTTTGATTCTGACAAAGCAAATGTTAAATTATACTTTACATTACTATGAATTAAATTTCTTTTCAAGCTGTACCTCTCTACTTACTGAGGTATGAATACCAGTGTTGATGTGGGGGAAGTCATTGCAGTAAAGGGTTGGTTAGCAAGTGTCATGCTTTCTCATGGAATTATCTTACTGTTTCTGCTTCAAAACCTTCAGTGATGATACCCTGGCTGGTGTGGCTCAGTGAATTGAGTGCTGGCCTGTGAACTGAAAGATCATCGGTTCGATTTCTGGTCAGGGCACATGCCTGGGTTGTGGGCAGTCCCCAGTTGGGGGCATGCAAGAGGCAACCCATCAATATTTCTCTCTCACTCTTTCTCCCTCCTTTCCCCTTCCCTCTAAAAATAAGTAAATAAAATCTTTTAAAAATTAAAATTAAAAAACAATTTCAGTGATACTACAAATGTGTCTCTTCCATTGACCTAAATAAAATATATCATCTTTTTCTAAATTTCATCGTAAACACCAAAGGGGTACGAATGAACAGTATCATTCATTATAAACAAAGGAATTTCCTCAGTTTTCATGATCAGAAATGAATCATAAGAAAATTTAAATTACTGCCTATTCATAGATTCAGGGTCACCAGTTTTAATTTACAAGCATGCATGTCCTTGCAAGTTCTGCTGGGTATCTAGAAAGGAACCTCACTGTAGTCACTTTTAATTCAGTTATCTGAAATTAACTTAAACAACAGACTCATCTGGAATGATGTTAAAATATCAGAATAGGTGCCAAAAATAAGAATCAGCAGACACCCCAAATGATGTGGCTCAGTGGTTGGGCACCATCCTCCAAAGTAAAGTGTTGCTGGCTCAATTCCCAGGCAGGGCACATGCCTGGGTTACAGGTTTGGTCCCTGGTCAGGGCACATATGAGGGGCAACCAATTGATGTTTCTCCCCTACATTGATGTTTCCCTTTCTCCCTCCCTTTCCCTCTCTCTAAAACATAAATAAATAAAATCTTTTAAAAATAAGAAGTAGCAGATTATTATAATTGCCCTCAGTTCTGTTCACATGGATTACTATATCAGCTAGCTAATGCTGTATAACAAGCCATTATAAAATGAAATGGTTTAACATATGTCCTTATTAACAAATGAAATGGTGTGGTGAGGAGTTGTTCTGAGCTCTGTGGGCTCTCAGCTCTCAGTCTCTATATTGTGCTTCTCAGACTCATCCATGATTCTGTATAAGTTCTAGAGATCTGCTGTGCAGCGTAGTTAACAATATGGTATCGTACACTTCAAAATTTGTTGAGAGGGCAGATCTCATGTTTAACATTTTACCACCAAAAAAGGAACACAAGGCAAATTTAGAAGGTGTTGGATATGTCTACTACCTTGATAGTGGTAATGGTATCACAGGTGTTTACCTGTGTTCAAACTCATAAGATTACGTACATTAAATATGTATAGTTTTGTAGAGCATTTTTTAAAAAGCCAATTACTCCCATTCTCTGTGACATCCAAAGTGGCTGGAGCAAACCACACACTCACACCAACAAGGATCTCCATAAGTGGTTGACCACAAACCCTCAGTGCAATGATCCCCCTTCACTGCAGTTTCACTATTCGTGGGTTTAGTTACCTGTGGTCAACCATGGCCCAAAGATATTAAATAGCAAATTCCACAAATAAGCAATTTCTAAGTTCTAAATCATGCTCCATTGTGACTAGTGTGATTAGATCTCACGCCATCCAACTCCATCTCACCCGGAACGTGAACCATCTCTTCGTCCAGCGTCTCCAGTCTGTAGACACTCCCTGCTGGTTCATCACTTAGTAGCTGTCTCTGTGATCAAATTGACTGTTGTGGTACCACAGTGCTTGTGTTCAAGTCACCCTTACTTTACTTAACAATGGCCCAATGCCATTCACATAACTTTTATTACAATACTCCATTATAAATGTTTTATTTACTTTTAGTTATCGTTGTTCACCTCTTACTGGGCTAATTTATAAATTACATTTTATCATAGGTATGTATGTGTGTGAAAAAACATAGGACATATAAGATTTGGTGCTGTCCATGGTTTCAGGCATCCACTGGATGGAGGGGGTCTTGAACATATCCCCTGTAAACAAGGGGGGACTACTAGACTAGTAAAAGTCACAGACTTCCCAGTGGCCTAGAAGACTCTACATAAGATGCTCCTGCCTCTTGACTCTCTTCCCCCAAACATCCTTACACATGACAATAATGGACCATAGATCTCTGTACAAAAGCTAAAGTGGAGCCCCAGACTTGGCTTTATTTTTTATAATAGACATAAGAAGTCAGGGAGACTGGATTAATTGCAAGATTTGTGACATTGGTAAAATAAACACATTTTAACTATTCAAATGATAGATAAAGACACCTAATCAAATTGTTCTCATACAGAAGTCATTTTATCCTGAGCAATGTCTTTAATAATTTTCTTTCTTTAGATCTGAATATGGATTTCACAGAGCATGCAGTTTCCTTGGAGCATGCTTTAGTGGAGACTGATGCCTTCACATGAAGCATGATCCAAGAATGGCAGCCCTGCGGGAAGGAGAGGTAGAATGTTCATCCAGGAATAAAGCATTGGTCAAATGGGTAGCTCATCACTTGATATGAAACAGGAGTATAGTAAACCCTACAGGGGGTCTGCCCTTCGGATTGAAAAGGTATCATATTGTTGATGACCTTTTCAGGCTGAAAATAGTCCTTCAACGAGGACACCCTAAGTATACTACTATTCTTATTTTTTTTGGAAATGTTTTAATAATGTTTGACTTAGGCTATAAAAATAAGTCCCCTGTGATGGAGGTACAGGTAAACACACTGTGCCTCCTCGCACAAGCAAAAGAAGGACAACAACAAATTTACAAACAAAAAACAACTGGAACTGACAGAAAAATTGAACTGTATGGAAGTCTGACAACCAAGGAGTTAAAGAAGAAACTTTCATCCAGACCGGTAGGAGGGGTGGAGACAGGCAGCCGGGCAGAGAGGACTTGCGACAAGGCAGCCCTTGGAGGACCTGGGCAAGGTGGGGGCTTGAAGACTGTGTGGTCCCATATTCACATGCAGAAACTGGAAGGAACAACTAGGGAGCAAAACAGACCATGCAACCCAGGGCTCCAGCACAGGGAAATAAAGCCTCCAAGCCTCTGACTGAAAACACCTGTGGGGCTTGAGGTGGGAGTGGGAGAAACTCCCAGCCTCACAGGAGAGTTCATTGGAGAGACCCACAGGGTCCTAGAATGTACACAAGCCCACCCACCTGGAAATCAGCACCAGAAGGGCCCAATTTGATTGTGGATAGTGGGGTAAGTGACTGAAAACCGGCAAAGAGTGGAGCAAGCAGCACTGTTCCCCCTCAGACCCCTCCTCCACATACAGTGTCACAACACAGGGAGAGGGTTGCCCCATCCTGGTGAACACCTAAGGCTCCACTCCTTACTACTAACAGATGTGCCAACACACACACACACACACACACACACACACACACACACACACACACAAATGGCCCAAATGAAAAAAAACAGATCAAATCTCCAGAAAAAATACAATTAAGCAATGAAGAGATAGCCAAACTATCTGTGCACAGTTCAAAACACTGGTTATCAAGATGCCCCAGGAACTCACTGGGTACTTCATCAGCATAAAAAAGACCCAGGCAGCAATGAAGGTTGCATTATGTAAAATAAAGAAAAATCTATGGGGAACCAACAGTGAAGGGAAGGAAACCTGGACTCAGATCAATGGTTTGGAGCAGAAGAAAGAAAGAAACATTCAACTAGAACAGAATGAAGAAACAAGAATCCAAAAAAAAAAAAAAAATGAGGAGTGGCTGAGGAACCTCTAGGACATCTTTAAACATTCCAACATCCAAATCGTAGGGGTGCCAAAAGGAGAAGAGGAAGAACAACAAGTGGAAAACTTATCTGAACAAATAATGAAGGAAAACTTCCCCAATCTGGCAAAGGAAATAGACTGCCAGGAAGTCCAGGAAGCTCAGAGAGTCCCAAAGAAGATGGACCCAAGGAGGAACACACCAAGGCACATCATAATTACATTAGCCATGATTAAAGATAAGGAGATAATCTTAAAAGCAGCAAGAGTAAAGGAGACAGTTACCTACAAAGGAGTTCCCATAAGACCGTCAACTGATTTCTCCAAAGAGACCTTCCAGGCAAGAAGGGGCTGGAAAGAAGCATTCCAAGTCATGAAAGGCAAGGGCATACATCCAAGATTACTATATCCAGCAAAGCTATCATTTAGAATGGAAGAACAGACAAAGTGCTTCCCAGATAAGGTCAAGTTAAAGGAGTTTGTCATCACCCAGCCCTTATTATATGAAATGTTAAAGGGACTTATCTAAGAAAAAGATCAAAAATATGAACAGTAAAATGACAACAAACTCACACCTATTAACAACCAAACCTAAAAAAAAAAACACAAAAACAAACTAAGCAAACATCTAGAAGAGGAACAGAATCACAGAAATGGACACCACGTGGAGGGTTGTTGGTGGGGGAGTATGAGGGGGAGAGGGGGGGAAGGTACAGAGAATAAGCAGCATTAATGGTAGGTAGAAAATAGACAGGAGGAGGTTAAGAATAGTATAGGAAATGTAGAAGACAAAGAACTTACATGTATGACCCATGGACATGAACTAAAGGGGGGAATGAGGTGGGAGGGGGTGTGCAGGGCAGAGGGGAATAAAGACCGGGAAATGGGACAACTGTAATAGCATAATCAATAAAATACATTTTTAAAAAACAAAAAAATAAACAAAAATAAAAAGAATAAGTCCCCTGTGAATTGACAAAGGTGGCTGATACTCAATGGACTGAAATACTGAGGACTGCCCAAGGGACTTGTTTTGGCCCCGAAAAGCTGTAGATACCCACAGATTCTTGCCTATACAGTTGGCTCATTCACCTCTCGCCATCCTTCTGTCACTGCATACTTGGAAATTTTTCTAAGTGGCACCTTCAATAGTAAGAATAGAAGCTGTGGGAAAGTCATTGGAATGGTTTCACTGGAAGTTGGATGTGGTTCAGAATCCCGTCCACAACTCCAGGTCAAGGTGCTTGGAACTCATGTAGTCTTGAAAAATGTGCCTGCTCTTGCCTTTGATAGACAAAGAAATTCCATCTCAGATCCTGAGGAAATTCTCATGGGAGAGGACAATGAAAGTCAGACCCATAGAGAAAAGAACATCACGCCTAAGTGGCTCAGGGGAGGAGATACGGGTAGTTGGTATCAAAAATGCCCCTGAGGGCACAAAACTAGCAGAAAAAAAAGTTCCTTTCTGTTTTGGCTCTTTCATGAGAATCAAATTGCTCAGAGACTAGAGAAACCATGGAACAATTAATTTAATGAGGATCTGTGAGAATTCAAGCTCTAAGGCCCCAGAAACAGTAAATATGTCCCTTACTCCTCTCACCTACAGATCAAAGGAAGGAGGGAGTTCAACTGATGCTCACTCCATACCCTTCCTTGCAGCTGAGTTGAATATCCATCACCCAGAGAAGAAAGGACCAAGGGAAATAGAGGTTCAGCAGTGTCATCAGAGTACCTGCTATGGGAAGCAGGTATGCAGGCAGGCAGAGCTCTCAAAGGATGAACTTTAGTGGTACAAATGGGGATAACACAATGGTGAGAATCTCTTTACTTAAAATATTCTACACAGTTCAATTCCTGCATCTCTCTCAATGTCTCTTCCTGTCAGTTTCCTTCCTCTTTCTTCTGGAACCCAGTTCTGAGGATTTCTCACCTTCCTAATGGAAATTGACCTTCTCTCAATTCCCAACATCTATCAAGAGTTTCATACCCAGCCACCTTAGCCATTTTTTCAGGAGCCAAAAAAGTTCCTCTATTCTCTTCTTTCGAAGATGCACCCATATTCTTTTATCTACAAAAGCTTATTCAGTCATTTATTCACTCACTCATTCAGACAAGGAATAGTCCCTTGAATTCCACCTCATTAGTGCTTACAAGTTTGTTCATGCCTCTCATGAAATTAAGTTACTCAATATTTCTGTGCCTTAGTTTCCACATTTGTAAAATGATGATGATGATAGTATCCTCTTCATAAGGATAACATGAGAATTAAATTAAAAGAGATAAAGAATGGGAAGTTTATTAATTGTCTGCACGGGAAGTTGATTGTCTCTTTACCTAGTGAGCACCTATAGATGTTAATTACCATTATCGCAAGCACGTATTCATTGTTAAGTCAAAAAAGAGTGATAATGATAAAATAAGCTAAGGCATATAAAATATGGTGCACGTGCTCAACATATGGAGGCTCTCAAGAAACTAGCTAATTCAGTAAATGTATCTCTTTCATTTTTGTATATTTGGAAGTTTCCTATCCCTGTTCCACGATACTTACATTTTTGTTAATATTTGAAATAATTGTAATCTACTTTCTAAGGGATTTAACAAGATGTAAACACTGCTGGTTTTTTTCTCTTGCACCCATTTTTTGTTAATTTTTATTTTTGAATAATTTTAGATTTACAGAAAAATTATAAAGATAGTACAAAGAGTTCCCATAGTGATGAAATGTTTTGTAACTACATGGAAGCAATGGTTGCAAAGCACTCTGAAAATACTATATGCCACTAAATGCCAATTTTGTATTGTTGTTCCAGTACAGTTGTCTCCATTTTCCCCCCACCACCCCCTGACCTCAGCCATCTCCACTCCCCACCCTTGATCCTATGCCTCTGGTTTTGTCCGTGTGTCCTTTGCACATGTTCCTGAAAACCCTTCCCCCTTTCCCTCCATTATCCCCTCCCACCTCCCCTCTGGTTACTGTCAGTTTGTGTTTAATTTCAATGTCCCTGGTTTTATTTTGCTTGCTTGTTTGTTTTGTTGATTAGGTTCCACTTATAGGTGAGATCATATGGTAAATGCCACTTTTAAATCACTACTGGTTTTACATTGGTTTTGTGTTAACTGCCTTACTAAAATTATACACAGTCCAAAGAGTTTTTTCAGCTGCCAATTTATTATCTACAGCCAGTGCATCATCTGCAAACAATGAAGAATTGCCTTTTCAATACTGAGGACTCTCCTATCTTTTTCCCCTTGCATTGCATTGGTTGGAGCTTCCCAAGAGTTAATAAATAACATTAACAATGGTAGAATCTCTTTTTTTCTTTAATACTTAAAGGGGAATTCTTCTATTACTGTTCCTGCCAGAAGATCCAACCAGGGCATTTTTGGTGCTAAGTTGTAATGTTTATTTAATCCCCTCCTTAATTGTTAATATGTTATACTTATCCCGAATCAGCTTTGGACACTCATATTTTCTCCAAAATAAATTTATTTCTTAGAGATTTTCAATTTTTAAACTTTTTTTATTGTTGTTGGAGTACAGTTGTCTCCATTTTCCCCCCACCTCACCCCCACCCCTGCTATCCCCACCTCCCACCCTCTATCCTACCCCCCTTTGGTGTTGTCCATGTGTCCTTTATACATGTTCCTGAAAACCCCTCCCTTTTTCAAATTTTTAACTCAGAGTTATAAGCAATGTTATACAACAAATTTAAGCATTTCCTTACCTCCGTGTTCATTTTTCTCATTCCTAATTTTTGTTCTTTCTCTCTTTTTATCTTTTTTATTAGACTTCTGTCTAATTTTTGTGTATTTGTTTGATTTTGCCAAATGTGGCAGACCCTTCCACGTGGCGTGGGCCCAGCTTCCACTCAAAGATGCACAGGGCCCACGCCCACAGATAGATTCTCTCCTGGGTAATCAGATTTGCAATATACCTAGGCCACTCTGAGACTTGCTCTTTGCTGAAACTCCCTCACCCTGCAAGTGCTAAACCTTGCAGGGACCAGTGTAACCAGCTCAACCACTTTTGCCTTTTCATTTGCTAATATCCTTCTTCTGTGATGTGATTAGGGGCATTGGCGCCTTTTGTTGTAACTGGGGATAGTGAGTGAGGACCATCTTGTAATATGAGGAGATATAGAATAAAGGCCTGTCATGGCAGAGGCCGAGGCTTTTGCTCCCCTTGTGAGAAAAGCCACGCTGTCATCCTTTTTCCTCCACCAGAGTCAGTAGTCCGTGTGTATGTTTTTATTTCATCCATAATGATGCAGACACTGCTAGCCAGTGTCCGCATCAGCCAAAGAATTAGCTGTAAAAGTTATTCTTCAGTTCTAAATTTTTTCTTCTTTATAATTCATTAACTCTGCCTTTACCTTTATTTTCTGCTTTACCTAGGTTTGTTCCATGGAAGTTTTATTAACATCTTCAAATGTTAAAGTGCTTGTTTCTTGAGGATAGAGTGCATGTGAGCTCGTTTGCACTTCGGAATGATATAAGAAAAGAAAACAAATCTAAAAATGAAGATTTGGGTTATCACTCAAAGATGATCCCTGTCCACATTTTCATGCATCTTGTTGTAAATAATTTTTTCTTGATGTTGTTCAAACATGTATATTTAAATATGAAAAGATCTGTAAGATGTTTAATTTCTTCAGCTCAGGAAAGCAGACCAAATATCCTTTCATAGCAGTGTCTTAAGTGTTATTTATTTCTTTTTCCACATGATTATGCATTTTTCATCTTTTTTTTAAAAGGGCTTCTTAATTTCCTCAGAGAAAAGGTATCTGCTTTAACTTTACCTTCATAGATTAAGTGTAAGAATAAAAATTTTCTCAAATATTTAAGCATTACTAAATAATTGTTAAACATTAAATAATTTAATAATTTATTAAATAATTTATTCATTAAATAATTTGATAATATTAAATAAAAGGCTTCTCAGCCTTTTGGCTAAGATCAAGTGTAGTACAAATATTTAATTATCCTTCTTACATTTCATTTTATGAATCATTAATATCTTTTTTAATATATTTTATTGATTATGCTATTACAGTTGTCCCATTTCTCCCCCATCATTTCCCCCACCCTGCACACCCTCTCCCACCCACATTTCCCCCTTTAGTTCATGTCCATGTGTCATAAGTTCTTTAGTTTTTCCATTTCCCATACTATTCTTGCCCTCCCCCTGTCTATTTTCTACCCACTATCTATGCTACTCATTCTCTATACCTTTTCCCCCTCTCTCCTTCTCCCACTCCCCTGTTGCTAACCCTCCATATGATCTCCATTTCTGTGGTTCTGTTCCTGTTCTAGCTGTTTGCTTAGTTTGCTTTTGTTTAGGTATGGTTCTTAATAGCTGTGAGTTTGCTGTCTTTTCACTGTCATATTTTTGATCTTCTTTTTCTTAGATAAGTCCCTTTAACATTTCATATAATAAGAGCTTGGTGATGATGAACTCCTTGAACTTGACCTTATCTGAGAAGCGCATTATCTGTCCTTCCATTCTAAATGACAGCTTTGCTGGATAGAGCAATTTTGGATGTAGGTCCCTGCTTTTCAAGATTTCAAATATTTCTTTCCAGCCCCTTCTTGCCTGGAAGGCCTCTTTTGAGAAATCAGCTGATAGTCTGATGGGAACTCCTTTGTAGGTGACTATCCCTTATCCCTTGCTGCTTCTAGAATTCTCTGCTTCATTTTAATCTTGGCTAATGTAATTACAATGTGCCTTGGGGTGTTCCTCCTTGGGTCCAACTTCTTTGGGACTCTCTGAGCTTCCTGGACATCCTGGAAGTCTATTTCCTTTTCCAGATTGGGGAAGTTCTCCTTGATTATTTGTTCAAATAAGTTTTTTACTTGATGCTCTTCCTCTTCCCCTTCTGGTACCCCTATAATTCGGATGTTGGGATGTTTAAAGGTGTCCCGGAGGTTCCTAAGCCTCTCCTCATTTTTTTGAATTCTTGTTTCTTCCTCGTTTTCTGTTTGGTTGTTAGTTTCTTCCTTCTTGTCCACTCCATTGATTTGAGTCCCAGTTTTCCTTCCATCTCTATCTGTTCCCCATGCGTCTTCCTTCATTTCACGTATTGTATTTTTTTCATCTAATTTGTGAGCAAAATCAACCAATTCTGTGAGCATTTTGATGACCAGTGCTTTGAACTGTGCATCTGATAGGTTGGCTATCTCTTCACGGCTTGGAGGAATTGACTCTGGGGTTTTCATTTTTTCTCCGGTTTGAGCCATTTTTGGTGGATTTTTTTTGTTTTGTTTTGTTTTGGTTTTAGTCTGGTCTCGGGTATTACATAGTAAGGGGTGGAGCCTCAGGTGTTTCCCCAGGGCAGGGCATCCCAGTCGCTGGGTTGTGACACTGTATGTGGGGGCGGGGTCTGAGAGGGAAGAATGGCACCTGTTCTGCTCTCTCCTGGACTCCGGTCCCTTCCGCTGCTTCCCCTTCGCCTGGACTGTCTGCGCGCGCGAATGTGGGACCACCTGGTCAGCCAGCCACCTTGTGCGGCCTCACTGGGTCTTCACAGTTGCCCCGCTGTGCCCGGGGTCCGCCAGCCGCCGCCTGTGCACCTGGGAACTGCCAGCAGATGCTGCTTGAGTTCCCAGATCCGCACCTCCACTTTTTCCTACTGCGACTCCGCCCCTCTTACCGGTCTGGATGAATGGTTGTTGGACTTCCGTACAGTTCAATTTTCTATCAGTTCTGGTTGTTTTCTTGTTTCTAAATATTTGTTGTCCTTAATTTTGGTTGTGAGAGGAAACACAGTGTGTCCACCTACGCCTCCATCTTGGCAGGAAGTCCTGAATCATTAATATCGTATGCCTCTTTCCTGCTTAATACATTAATCTTTTTATAATTTATAATTAAGGCTTTATAAAGGTTTTAAGTTTTATTAATCAAATAGGGATTTTTTTGCATTCTAATTTTCTGCAAGACACATTTTCTCATTCAAACTTTTTTCAATTTATGGTCCAGTTATTGATCTTCTTGTCTTTTATTTCTACAAAAGTATCTTTATTCAGAGAGAATTTCTACTTTCAACTATATAGGTTCAGGAATAAATTTATATTACCTATATATTTATCTATATTTTCATCTAATAGCTTGCATAGTCTCCTGCATCACATTTAACATTTGAAATTTGTTTGGGAATGTGAAGATAGCATTTAGCATTATTTTTTCTAAGTCATTAATCTCTTAACAATTATTTGTATCTTTAAAAGACCCTTTAAGGTATCTAGGGATAAAAATTGCAAGCTGAGCCCTGGCTAGTTTGGTTCAGTTGGCTGGAGCACCATGCCATAACCGAACGGTTGCAGACTGATTCTGGTCAGGGCATATCCCTAGGTGGCAGGTTCAGTCCTAGTGTGGATGAGCTTCTGCATGCACAGGGATCCCTGGTCCAGCCACGTACAGGAGATAACCATGTACTGGAAGCTTCTCTATGACCTCGACATTTCTCTCTCACCCTTCCTCTCTCTCTCTCTAAAAGCCATGAAAAAATGTTTGGGTGAGGATTAGAAAAAAATTGCAAGTTGATGCTGGACACACCGGATTGCACTCCCGCATCCCTTTGCAGTTAGATGCAGCAATATCACTAGTTCTGGCTAATTAATGGGCACTCTGAATATGTGTGAATTCCATGTCAAAGCACTTAAATTGTCATTGCATTTAGCCTGCCTCCCCTTTGCACCAGCTGTCATGCCTGAGGATGAGAACTTACATGATTGAGGCTTCCAGATGATTGTTGAGATGACAACCCAAAATTCAAAGAAGTCTGAGTTACTTCATAAAGCACAATTGTCTTGGAGAATTGCTTGTGCTTACATCTGATTTTGCATGAATGAAAAATACATATATATAGTGTGAGCCCCTGAAATTTTGGGACCATTAGTCACTGCAGCATAGCTGAGTCTATTCACACTCACACAGGTGTTTTCCTGCATTGATGAAAGAAATGTGAGTATGAAGCTTCTTTGGAAAACAATCAAACAGCACCTACCAAAACAGAAGATACATAAACCCTTTGACTGATCAAATTCTCTGTTGGGAATGTATCCCATAGAAATAAAAGTAACAATTCATTAAACCAAAAAAATTGCAAGTTGATTTAAAAAATTATATATCCTAAATTATGGTGAACATGATATTAAATCACAAAACTCTAGGATTATTCCCATGAAAGAATAAGAATTCCAACTCAGCATAAATTTGAAGTGTTCTCAGATTTCATACCAATGTAATAAGAACTAAAGATAAATAGGTGTTATAAGTTAATATTATTTGGAAGAAGTAGATAAATATTAGAGAAAATCTTTAAATACAGCATAGGAAATATAGTCAATAATGTTGTAATAACTCTGTATGGTGCCAGGTGGGTACTGGACATATCAGGATGAATACTTTGTAAAGTATATGCTTGCATAACCATCATGTTGTACACCTGAAACTAATACAAAATAATATTGAATGTAAACTGTAACTGAATATATTAATTTTCTTAAAATTAATAAAATCTAGATGAACATGACACCTTATAAGTGCAGAAAAATCAAAAGCTTTCTTAACATAATAATAATATCAGAGATATAATGTAGAGAAGCACTATTCTTTTTTTTCCAGTATATATATTTTTATTTTTATTATTATTTTTTAATATATTTTATTGATTATGCTATTACAGTTGTCCCATTTCTCCCCCATCATTCCCCCCACCCTGCACACCCTCTCCCACCCACATTCACCCCTTTAGTTCATGTCCTTGTGTCATAAGTTCTTTAGCTTCTACATTTCCCATACTATCCTTGCCCTCCCCCTGTCTATTTTCTACCCACTATCTATGCTACTCATTCTCTGTACCTTCCCCCCCCTCCTCCCACACCCCTGTTGCTAACCCTCCATATGATCTCCATTTCTGTGGTTCTGTTCCTGTTCTAGCTGTTTGCTTAGTTTGCTTTTGTTTTAGGTGTGGTTCTTAATAGCTGTGAGTTTGCTGTCTTTTCACTGTCATATTTTTATCTTCTTTTTCTTTGATAAGTCCCTTTAACATTTCATATAATAAGAGCTTGGTGATGAACTCCTTGAACTTGACCTTATCTGAGAAGCGCTTTATCTGTCCTTCCATTCTAAATGACAGCTTTGCTGGAAAGAGCAATTTTGGATGTAGGTCCCTGCTTTTCAAGATTTCAAATATTTCTTTCCAGCCCCTTCTTGCCTGGAAGGTCTCTTTTGAGAAATCAGCTGACAGTCTGATGGGTACTCCCTTGTAGGTGACTGTCCCCTTATCCCTTGCTGCTTCTAGAATTCTCTGCTTCATTTTAATCTTGGCTAATGTAATTACGATGTGCCTTGGTGTGTTCCTCCTTGGGTCCAACTTCTTTGGGACTCTCTGAGCTTCCTGGACTTCCTGGTAGTCTATTTCCTTTTCCAGATTGGGGAAGTTCTCCTTTATTATTTGCTGAAATAAGTTTTCTACTTGTTGCTCTTCTTCCCCTTCTAGGACCCCTATAATTCGGATGTTGGGACGTTTAACGATGTCCTGGAGGTTCCTAAGCCTCTCCTCATTTTTTTGAATTCTTGTTTCTTCCTCGTTTTCTGTTTGGTTGTTAGTTTCTTCCTTCTTGTCCACTCCATTGATTTGAGTCCCAGTTTTCCTTCCATCTCTATCGGTTCCCCATGCGTCTTCCTTCATTTCACGTATTGTAGCCTGCATTTTTTCATCTAGTTTGTGAGCAAAATCAACCAATTCTGTGAGCATTTTGATGACCAGTGCTTTGAACTGTGCATCTGATAGGTTGGCTATCTCTTCACTGCTTAGAGGAATTGACTCCGGCGTTTTCATTTTTTCTCCGGTTTGAGCCATTTTTGGTGGGGTTTTTTGTTTTGTTTTGTTTTGGTTTTAGTCTGGTCGCAGCTATTACGTATGAGGGGTGGAGCCTTAGCAGCCCAGTCGCTGGGTTGTGACGCTATAGGTGGGGGTGGAGTCCGAGAGGGAAGAATGGCGCCTGTTCCGCTCTCTTCTGGACTCCGGTCACTTCCGCCTTCCGCGGCTTCCCCTTCACCTGGATTATCTGCGCATGCGCGCGTGCTGTTACGTAGTGAGGGGTGGAGCCTCAGGCGCTCCCCAGTGTGGGGCAGCCCAGTCGCTGGGTTGCGACGCTGTATGTGGGGGCGGGGTCTGAGAGGGAACAATGGCGCCTGCTCCGCTCTCTCCTGGATTCAGTCCCTTCCGCCACTTCCCCTCTGCCTGGACCGTCTGCGTGCGCTAATGTGGGACCCCCTGGTCAGCCAGCTGCCTTGTGCGGCCTCACTGGATCTGCACAGTTGCCCCCCTGTGCCCGGGGTCCGCCAGCTGCCACCTGTGTGCCCCAGGACCGCCAGCCACCGCCCGTGCACCTGGGAACTGCGAGTCGCTGCTACCTGCGTTCCTGGGTCCGCACCTCCACTTTTTCCTACTGCGACTCCGCCCCTCTTACCGGTCTGGATGAATGGTTGTTGGACTTCTGTACAGTTCAATTTTCTATGAGTTCTGGTTGTTTTCTTGTTTCTAAATATTTGTTGTCCTTAATTTTGGTTGTGAGAGGAGGCACAGTGTGTCCGCCTACGCCTCCATCTTGGCCGGAAGTGAGAAGCACTATTCTTAATGACATTAAACCTAAAATGCATGAAAATACCGTATAGAGATCCTGCCATTTGCAACACCATGGGTGAACCTGGAGGACACTACACTAAGTGAAATAAGCCAGACACAAAAGGGTAAATACTGCACAATTCCACTGATATGAGGAATCTAAAACAGTCAAACTCATAGAAACAAAGAATAGAGTGGCCATTGCCAGGAGCCAAAGGGAGGGGATATGGGAAATTGTTGCTCAATGGGTACAAAACTTTTGTTATGCAAGATGGGTACATTCTAGAGATCTGTTGTGCAACTATATTGTGTTATTGTGCACTTTAAAATGTCAAGAGGATAGATCATGTGTTCTTACCACACACACGTCTACAAGAATACAAGAAAAAAATTGAAGGTGATGATTGTTCATTGCTTTGATTGTGGTGATGGTATCATGGGTGTATGCATATGTTTAAACATATCAAGAGACATTGAAATTAAGAACAAACAGACAGTAACCAGAGGGAAGATAGGAGGGGATAATGGTGGGGGAAGGGTGATGGGTTTTCAGGAACAACCATAAAGGTCACATGGACGAAACCAAGCAGGGTGGAATCAGGGGAGGCAGGTGGGGATGGCTGGGGTAGGGGAAGAGGTGGGGGGAAAAGCAGACAACTGTACTTGAACAATAATAAAATAAAATAACGGAAAAATAAATAAATAAATGTATCAAGATATATACCTTAAATAGGTGCACCACAGAGAACCTCATGGCTGCTTAGGATAGGTTTTACTACTATATGAGTTTTGGAGCTAGAAGTATGTTTTTAAAAAAAAAACCTTTCAGTGTTCCAAATTTTTGCAGTTTGGGTTTACGGCAAAGGGATGTGGTAAGTAATCCATTCTGCTGCATTGTGAGGGAACTTAGGCCAGGAGGAGGTTGTACAGGACAAGGAGTGAGGCATCAGCTTGGGAGGAAAACCATCTGTGATTGGATCCTGGCTTCACCAACTACAAGCTGGGCGACCCGCAGCCAGTAGCTTGCCCTTTCTGGGCCTCATTGCTGAAGTGTGCACAGATCCCAGAGCTGTGGAGGTTATAAAAGATGAAGCATGAAAAGCACTTAGAGTATACCTAACTAGATGAATAGATGAGAGTTATTAAATTTCCCATAGTAGATGGCAGAGCTGGGCAGTGCAAGTGAACGGAAGCCCTTGCTTTCTCTGTCATACCAGGTGGGGCCAGAAAAACACCAAGACCCTTCGAGTCTGTCAGCCCCCAAAGTCAACCCTCAGAATTCTGCTCTCGCTCCCCTAAGCAGAAGCCCAGAAATCTGGGGAGAAGGAAGGGCCCCACAGGAGATGCAGTGGTCCTCCTTTCGGTGGCCCCAGATGGCTTCCACCTGCAGTGGTGGTGCCAGCCCTCCATCTTGCTGGCACCCCAGCTGTGTGGGGCTGAGCCCAGCAAGCTCCGCCGGGATCTCCACAGAGACCTATTTTGGTTTCCCAAAGTGTGGTTGTTGCAAATGAAGGCCTGGACAGTTCGAAGCTGCCGTTCCAAGAGCAAGTCAATCCAATACCTGGGCAGGACACCAGCAGGTCCCCAAAAAAGTCAAACTCTCTCCTTAGGACATGGGCTGTCCAGCAGGAAGAGGTGTGAGAATGGGCAAAGGTGTGCTTTCCGAGAGTGCTGGGGTCCTCTGTCAGACCGCAGCAGGGTGCTGGGGTGGGAGGGGGATGAGGCAGAGGCCTGGGCTCGCTGCAGAGACAGAGTAGAGCGCAGTGGGCAGGGTGGCCAGTGCCAGGCTTCCTTCCACAAGTTCCACATAGCCCTGACTGTTTACTGAACTTGAAAAATAAAAAAAGAAGAAGAAGAGAAGGAACAGACTTGGAAATAAAAGCCTGAAAAGTCCTCTGTTGACCAAGTTTGACCAGCGCAAATTATGGCACTGCAGCTCCTGGAGGCTTGTTTTTTTTTTACGTCTTTTTTTAATTGTTGTTCAAGTAGTTTTCTGCCCTTTACCCCGATCCCAGCCCACCCCGGCCAAGCCCTTCCCACTTCCCTCCCGTCTCCACACCCCCCTTATTGTCCATGTGTCCTTTATACTAGTTCCTTCAAACCCTTTTCCCCTTCCCCTGAAATTCCCTCCCCTCTTCCCTCTGATCACTCAGCCTGTTCTCAATTCGGACTGAGAACTCTGAGACCCCTGTGTTTGCCGGGAGAAACTTTGCCAGGTCCCAGCTACTCGGCCCCAGATGGAAATTTTCAGAAGGCGCCCATCAAATGAGGCTTGCAGAGCTCACCAAATAGACCCTGGTAAACAGTAAACTGGCTCATTGGTTTAGAGAACAAGCGTCTTTAGAAGAGTTTTAAGATATTCTTGAATCCAGTGTAAAACATTATCAAGTGTTTAATTGCCTATAAGCCCAGTGCTTTTATACAATGATAACTTCATTTCTAAATGTGCCTTCTAATCTTAATCTATATAGATCTAAACATTTATAGTTTTAATCACAGTATTATTAAATTTCATCTGTACCCCTGTTCTATATATTCCATAAACAGTTTTTCATGTTTTTATACTGCTCATGTTAATTCTAATACTAGCATTCATTTCATTGTATTCAATACCACAGATTTCTTAACCAGACTATTAAAAAATAGTTTTTCACTATTATAAATAATGTTGCAACAAACAAAAAAATGGAAAAATAAATAAATGAATGTATGAAAATATATACATTAAATATGTGCAAATTTTTGTAAATCTATTACACATCAATAAAGCTAAAAAGAAAAGATAAACTCATATGAAAAGACAAACTCAATATTTAGAAACATTAAGACATTATATTTATTGGTTTTTTGCAAGTGAATTCCAGCCTTTATTTTGTAATGTGAAGTAGGGAAGCTTTAAGCTGTCACAGTCCATGACAGGTATTTAAAATTTCAGTTGCTAGTTCTAATTCTGTTATAAGAATATTTGAAAGCTGACATTTCTGAACATGCTAGTTTTTATTCTGACTGGCAAGAATATTTATTGGGATAGTTTATTCTTTATTGACTAAAATGTAGGCTAAAATTAAAATGAATAGAAAAAAGCAATTTCTGTAATTCATATAGTATACTTTCTGGGTTTTTATAAAACATTTTTATTTTTATTGTTGTTCAAGTACAATTGTCTCCATTTTCACCCCACCCATCCCCACCTCCCACCCTCGAGCCTGCTCCCTTTGGTTTTGTCCATGAGTCTTTTATACATGTTCCTCAGTGGCCCTTCCCCTATTTTCCCTCATTATCCTTCCCCCCCCACCCCTTTGTTACTATCAGTTTATTCTTTATTTCCATGGCTCTGGTTGTATTTTGCTTGCTTGCTCGTTTTGTTGATTAGGTTCCACTTAGAGGTAAGATCATGTGGTATTTGTCTTTCATCGCCTGGTTTATTTCATTTAGCGTAATACTCTTTGGTTTCATCCATGCTGTCCCAAATGATAGGAGCTCCTTCTTTCTTTCTGCTGTGTAGTATTCCATTGTGTAAATGTACCACAGTTTTCTGATCCACTCGTTTACTAATGGACACTTAGCTGGTGCGAATGCAGACTGGTGCAGCCACTATGGAAAACAGTATGGAATTTCCTCAGAAAACTAAAAATCGAACTGTCTTTTGACCCAGCAATACCACTGTTGGGATTACACCATAAGGATTCTGAAACACCAATTCAAAAGAACCTACGCACCCCAATGTTCGCAGCAACACAATTTACAATAGCCAAGTGCTGGAAGCAACCTAACTGCCCATCAGTAAAAAAAAAAATTATATTTAAACACTTTTAAATTTTATTTAGAAACATTGGTAATATAAGTAAATGTAAACAATGATTAACAATAGCATTGGTTATTATTTTTGTTAACAGACATAGAACCCACAGTCCAGAAAATCTAATATACAAAAACAACAGCATAATAAAGGAATGTTTCAGTTATTGGAAGGTCTGCCTGGAGTTAGGAAAATCACCTTTCCCACAAGTACTGAGCAAAAAGTGCAAGAGCAGCCATGAGGGATGCTGGGAAAGGGATGACTGCTTAGGGATGCAGGCAACCACTCCTCAAGAAGAGTCCTCAACTCCGAGCATCAGAGTTCCTGAGAGGGCATGTTAAAGCACAGATTCTGGCTCCACTCCCAGTATCCACTTCAACAGGTCAGGTGGACTCAGAAATGTGCATTGCTAACAGGTTCCCAAGTGATGCTGGTCAGGGACCACAATTTGAGAACCACTGAACCTAGAGACAGACCATTTTCCCAGCTAACAATAGTAACCACAACTTGTCAACAAAGAACGCCAACCATTACCCAAAATGAATGACTGTATGATTTCCCCAGGTTTGAAGTAAGGATATTTCTAACATTCCAAGGATTTCTTATTTGAAGTGAAATTTGTGTTGCTTTTTTACCTCCTCCTGGGCAAACCCAGCAGCCCCATGGAAAGAGGAAACCTAACAAGAGTCATAAACTTTCTTCTCCTGGGATTCACAGAGAAGCCAGACCTGCAGCCTCTCTTTGTTTCACTATTTCTGTCCATGTACCTGGTCACATTCATGGGGAACCTGCTCACCATCCTGGCCATCAGCTCAGACTCCCACCTCCACACACCCATGCACTTCTTCCTCTCCAACCTGTCCTTGGCTGACATCTGTTTCACGTCTACCACCATCCCGAAGATGCTGGTGAACATCCAGACACAGAACGAAGTCATCACCTATGCAGGATGCCTCAGCCAGATATTTTTTCATTGTGTTTGGATGCTTGGACAATTTCCTCCTGACTGTGATGGCCCATGATTGGTTCATGGCCACTTGTCACCCCTGCACTACATGGTCATCATGACCCTTGTCTCTGTGGGCTGCTGGCTCTGGGGTCCTGGTGCATCAGTGTCATGGGCTCTCTGCTTGAAACCCTGATGGTCTTGAGGCTGTCCTTCTGCACAAAAGTGGAAATCCAACACTTTTTTTGTGATTTTCCTGAAGTCTTGAAACTTGCCTCTTTGGACACCCTCGTCAATAGCATAATACTGATTTTTAACACTATTGTTAGGTGTTTTCCCTCTCTCTGGGATCCTCTTTTCTTATACTCAGATTTTCTCCTCCATCCTGAAGATTTCCTCAGCTGGGGGGAAGTACAAAGCCTTCTCCACCTGCAGGTCTCACCTGTTAGTGGTCTCCTTGTTCTATGGCACCGGCCTTGGGGTCTACCTCAGTTCTGCAGCCACCTCATCCTCTAGGACAAGCCTGGTGGCCTCAGTGATGTACACCGTGGTCACCTCCATGCTGAACCCCTTCATCTACAGTCTCAGGAACAAGGACATGAAGAGGGCCCTGGGGGGACTCTTCATCAGGGTGGCAGCTGTCAAGAATAAAGCAGTTACAGAACTGTCATGAGTAGCTGGGCACATAACACTGATGACCACAAATCCTGGCTTCCTCTATCCAATATTTTTCATTTTTCTATCTTATGTTTTAAAGCAAAATTTTCCTTAGGTACTCCTTGTTCTCTCACCATTTTTCTTTGGGTCATATCTTGGGTTCTTTTTTTCACTTTATAACCAGTCATTTTAACTTTAAGTGAATAGAACCTGGCATTTTCTCAGTTATCTTCAACAATGGTTTGGATTTTTTAAAAAATAAGTCTCATGGATTATAAATGTATTTTCTAGATGGAGACTCTGTGGTCTGCCTTGGTCATAGCAGTTTAGGATTATGGAGGTGGAAACAGAGTCTGGCTTGTCCCCAAGGTCCTGCCACTGAGCCAGGCTCACTCCTAGGGCAGCTTCATGAACCTCCAACTGTGGTGTCTAGGTGCCCTTTGTTCCCAGGTTACTCATTAAGAAAGCCTCGTTTCACTCCATGTATCACATGCTCACATGTTTCTTTGTAGCCTACCATTTAAATTTTATCATCTGGGAGGAGAAAGGGGAAGAATGGGGGGAACAGTACATGGATTAACAAGCATAACTGGTAGGTACAAAATAGGGGGAGGTTAAGAACAGTATGGGAAATGGAGAAGCCAAAGAACTTATATGCACGGACATGAACTGAAAGGGATTGCTGGAGGGAAGTGGGGTACCCGGCAAAGAGGGCCAAAGGGGGGAAATTGGGACAACTGTGATACATAATCAATAAAATATACTTTAAAGAATACCTGTAAACTTTTAAGATTTTTTTCTTGAAATTGAAGGAGACAATGATAAACCTTTTTCCTCTGACATTACTTTTGATAAGAGTTTGTCAGTGGTATTAGGGTTAAATTAGAATTGATATCCACTAAGCAATAAAGACAAAATAGAGCTCTCAAAAAAAAGACAGAAAACTGTACAAGATCAACAATTAAAATAAAAATTAAAAAAAAGTGTCATGCTTTTAAAATATTATATCTTCAGGAGTGAGGGAATATATACCTATTTTTGGAAGGTTGCCCTGCAGACTCCTTTAGAGATGATTTCTGAGGTTATACAAAATTCAGGAAAGTTGCAGAGTACAGAATCAATATATAAAAATTTGTTGACCATATGAAGACACAGGGAGAAGACAGTCATCTACTAACCAAGGAGAGAAGCCTCCAAAGAAACCAGCCCAGCTGACACTTTGATCTCGGACTTCCAGCTGCCAAAACTATGAGAAAATTAATTTCTGTTGTTTAACCCACCCAGTCATGCAGCTCTAGCAAAGTAATATACACTGTTCCCACCAGGAACGCACTAGGGATACAGACCACTGACTATGGCATGGGAGAGGCCAGAGGCTGAAATTCTCGTTTGAGACAGGGATCCCAAGCAAAGCTCCAAATGTGAAGTAGGACGTTTTACAATGTAAACCTCAAGAAGGACTATATCTACTGAGACAGACTCCTTGTGGTTAACTGGGCACAAATTCATAACCAGAATCTAGCAGCCATTGCTGACAGAGGCCTCTTGTGCACTCTGCATTTCAGGGAAAAGCCACAGACTGAGCTGCCAGCCTTCTGTACTGTGTTCCTGCTGTCTGAGTTACTCTTTATGAAGGAGTTCCTGGTATCATCTTCCAAACAATAGGCTGAGGCCTGCCCCAATTTGGAACTGCACAGTTATGGCCTCATTTGCATCTAAGATTTTATTTATTTTTAGAGACAGGGGAAGGGAGGCAGAGAGGGAGAGAAACATCGATGTGAGAGAGAAACATTGATCAGTTGCCTCTCACATGTGCCCCAACCAGGATGAACCCACAACCCAGGCATCTACCCTGACCAGGAATTGAACTGGCAACCTTTTGGTCTGCAGGACAACATCCAGCCACCTAAGCCACAATAGTCAGGGCTCATTTGCAACTATACTGACCAATAAGAGCAGGTTCATAATGATCAATCAGAACACGTGATGCTGAACAATCAGGATAGTGCTATTTGGACCAATCAGGCTGTGCACATTTGGATTCTTCATTTGCATAAAAATTGACAAATCAGAAACCAGGGCAGGACATTTCTATATAAAAGGCAGACTCCCTTTGTCGCCACAGACACTTCGAATTGCCAGGAGAGGCTGTGTTTCCCCAGTTTGCAAACTGTTCAGCTAACTAAGTCTCTCCTTTTTCCACACCTCAGACTGGAGACTTTTGTTAAAAATAAGCAGAAGAGGTTCTTGCCTTTGCATGGATTACTTCTAGTCTCTGGCTATATATGTCTGCATAGTAACCACAAATAGATTAAAGAATTCTGGAGCCCTCTTCCAAGTTCTCTCAACTGTTTATGTTCAATGGTTCTCTTAGGATCCTAAAGAATGGGGCTGGAGGGTACCCAAAAACATACCTATGCTTAAATTTCCCTCATCTTTGGGAGGCATAGATCCTCAAGTGAAGCTTAATTTGACTTAGAAAAACTTAATGTCATGTTTCATGGACAAAGGGGTCATAGAGTTGAGTTACCTGATAGCTAGAAGCATGTTACTCTGTTTGTGTTTTCCCCAAGCCTTTATTAAGGTCTCATTTAATGTCCCACCTGGTTCACTAGACTGCAGGAAAATAATACTAACAGGCCAACAATCCACCCTTATGTGGTAAGGAGACAGAGAACCCCCTGTGGTTGGCATGGGAATGGTGTGTCTGGGCCAACTGGTATTAGGAGTCAAGAGTTGGGGCTACAAGTTCCAGCTACTCATTGCCTTTAGAAACTGCTTCCTCTATCCCCAGCTGTGGAGTGTATGAAGTAAAGGGTTAAGTCAGAGAGATAGGGGTGCTCACAGCCTGCACATCCCAAAGGAAGGCCTGGACTTGATTGGTTCCTGAGAGGTGACCTTTGAGCCCTTGGGATATCTTGTCTGATAAAATTATCTGTATAGTTGGAGTCTTGAGCGATCCCAGGTAGTCTATGCTGACAGGGTAATTTATAGTGAATGCCTGTTTTTGTTCACTGGGGCCCTGGGCCATGCTGTATTAGTCTGACCTCTAGGGGTACTGAAGAATGAGTAATTAAGGTCAGCAGGCACTCTGTGGCTACACAACCAGCTTCAGTAAAAACCCTGCCCTGGCTGGTATGGTTCAGTGGATTGAGCGCTGGCCCGTGAACCAAAGGGTCGCCAGTTCAATTCCTAGTTAGAGCACATGCCTGGGTTGCCTGCCAGGTCCCCAGTAGAGGGCACGTGAGAAGCAACCACACACTGATGTTTCTCTTCCTCTCTTTCTCCCTCCCTTCCCTCCTCTAAAATTAAATTATATTAAATTAAATTAAATTAAATTAAACCCTGGACCCCAAGGCTCAGGTGAGATTCCCTAGCTGGCAATGCTTCATGTGTTGCCATGCATTGTTGGTGGGAGAATTAAGTGCCAGCTATGCAATTCCACTAAGAAGGGACCATTGGAAGCTCACATCTGATATCCCCTGGACCCTGCCCTGTGTGCTTCTTGCCTTTGATTTTAATCTGTGTCCTTCACTGCAATAAACAATAAACATGAGCACCACAGCTTTTCTGAGTTCTGTGAATCCTTCTAGCCAATCATAGAACCTGAAGGTGGTCTTGGGGATCTCCCAACACAGAGACCATAGATATTGTTTGATTATAAGAAATAGTGGTTTTCCTTTCACCTCCTTCAATTATGCTGCTCCTTCATAAAATAAGGAACATGAGATGACCCCTCACTTTGTTGAACCTTAAGCTTCCTGTACCCACAACCCCAGGGAAAACATTTCCACCCTGTTGCCCACCACCCTCCCTCAGTGCCCTCCCACCACCACCCTCCCAAGTTCTCAGCATAGGCTCAGAGAGAAATGAAGACCATGGACGTCCTTTCATTACTGCTCCTTTATCTCTGTTTCCCCCAAACACACTGGACAGAACATGTGTTCAGTGCTGTCATTCAGGCAGTGGGTCTTTCCCAGGACACCCCTCACATGGCACTCTCATTGCCACCCCGTCCCCTGGATGCCCCCTTCTCTTGTGCCATGAGTGACTTGTAGGGCTTCCCCAGGCTTGGGAGAGTGAGCTCAGCTTCCTGCAGCTCCAGCTCCCGTTGAGACAAATGCTCAATGACAGCTGCTCCGATGGAGTCCCCCAGCACATTGGTCATTGTGCGAAGTCGGTCACTGGGGAGGGGAGAGAAGAGAAAATTAACCATTAAGCTCTACTAACTAAGACTTGAAGAGCACCACAGGGAGAGGATGAAGCTGAGGGGGATTTCAGTGTCTGAAAACTGGGGGTTCACATTCCAGTCCAATCCCTGACCCATGTCCCATCCCCTCTCTCCTCAGTTCCCCCTCCTAACAGATACAGAATGGACCAGCTCTGGTATGCTCATATTTGATGTCAGCAATGCAAATTTTTTAAGGATGTAAACATCCAATATAAAAAATCAGGGGTTGTGAGCTGAACAGCATACAGAATGAGAAAATCCAGACTCATTTTATCTAAACCTCCTGCTTTTTTTTAAAGAAATTTTATTACGTTTCTTTATTTTTAGAGAGGAGGGAGGGAAGGAGAAAGAGAGGGAGAAAAACATCCATGTATGGTTGCCTCCCGCGTGCCCCCTACTGGGGACCTGGCTGGCAACCCAGGCATGTTCCCTGACTGGGAACTGAACCGGCAGCCCTTAGGTTCGCAGGCTGGTGCTCAATCCACTAAGCCATACCAGCCAGGGCTTTTTTTATTTTTTAAATATGTGTGTTGAGCCCTGGCTGGTGTGTCTCACCAGCCTGTGAATTGAAAGGTCACTGGTCAATTTATGTTTCTCTTCCTCTCCTTCTCCTTCCCTTTCCCTCTCTATAAAAGTGAATAAATAAAATTCTTGAAAAAATTTTAAATAAATAAAATGTGTTCATTGATTTTATACAGAGAGCAAGGGAGAAAGAGAGAGAGAAACACTGATCAGCTGCTCCCATATGTGCCCCAACTGGTGACCAAATCTACAACTTAGGTATGTGCCCTGACCAGAAATCAAACCCCCAACCTTTTGATATACAGAGTAATGCTCCAACCAACTGAGCCACACCAGCCAGGGCTAAACCTCTTGTTTTAAAGTTGAAGACTTTTTAAAAAATATATTTGCAAGCCAGCTCTGTCCCCCAGATCACCTTTTTGACTTCTATGTAAAACAGGTAAAAAGGGGGCCCTTTTTAGTTGATAGGAAAAGCCTCCATCATCTGACTCTTCTCTGCCCTGCTTCCCAGGGTTAATTCTATGGAATTTGGGATCCACAGGCCATGATTTGGAACATTCTCCAAAGGCCCCTTTCACTCCAAAATTCCAGAACTCTGTATGCTGGCTGGAATGGGAGCCCATAGGTTGGGGGTCCTGAAGGGAAGGCAGGGGCTGGAGGAGAGATAGCAACAGGATCTGAAGGACACTCACAGGAACCAGTCCACAGCTATGATCAGCGTGATGTCTTCAGTGGGCAAGCCAACTGATGTGAGCACAATGACCATGGTGACCAGACCTGCCTGGGGAATGCCAGCAGCTCCAACGCTGGCTGCGGTCGCTGTGATACTGCAAATGGAGAGAGAACATAGGGAGACAGGAGGAGGAAAGGGAGAGATGAAAAAGAGGGAAGAAGGGTACACAGAAAGGAAGGATTAAGTTCCCCAGGGCATCTTAAATTAAAATCCCCCAAATAAAAGCAAATCCAAAGTGACTTTCATTAAATGCCAATGCAGATAGGTCTTCTCAACCTTTGCCAGGATCTGGTTGGATGTCCATCTACAATGGACTTCTGAACACTGAGATAACTCATATTGTAGACACAAGAGTAAGCATTTAACTCAGCTGCCTTGTGGGCTGGAAGAAGGCACAAGAGTCACAATGGGCAGCACTGTGAACCAGGAGACTGAGGCCCCTGTATGAACATATACCGGAAGTAAGTAGGTTGGGACAGCCAGGTCCAGCTGCCAGGAATGGAACTCCATAAGAGGGCCCAAGTTTAGAACCAAAAGAATAAATTGTCTATGATGCCAAGCAAATAAAAAAGTTATATATAGTTTTGAAAAATTGAAAGATAAAACCCATGGAAAAGAGATAGTGGTCCAACCTCAAGTACAGGTCTAACTGGATCAAGAGTAAGCTTAATTTTAGCTCCTGCATCATGATTGCCTGGCATGGTATGCTAAGAATAATTCTAAAGCCACTGAGCTTACCAGGATAGGCATTAGTGCCCCAAAGTTGACGGTCCTCTTCCTGGTGGCCTCTGAATACCTTTCCCAAATTTTATCATTATGAACATGGAGCCACTCACGACACTTAGCCCAGATGATGTCTCCATCAGAACAGAGATTGAGCAAACACTTGGGTTGGTGGACAGAATGGACTTTGTGGTCCAGCAGACTCCATTCATTAACCATATGGCCTTTTACATAAACTCAGAGCCTCTATTTCCTCATCTGTAGAAGGTGAAACATATACCTACCTTGAGGGGTTATTGTGAGCAGTAAAAGAGCACAGTGGTTCATGAATGGGGCTTCAAGAAGGGCCATTATTACCATTATTTTAAGTAAGAGAGACTGCATATCTCCCCTAACACCAGCCCTAGCATGTGTGTGCCCTTGGGTGGCACGGAACACACTCTCAGTGGGATGAGCAAACTCCAGCTGGATCCAAGAAGCCAACTTCAACTTCTTTGGGTTACATTCAGATCAGGTCTAAAGTAGGAATTCCCAACCAGCCGAGAAACTGGCCCTTGGACCTCTATCAGCACAGGAGTCCCACTGTCTTCTTCCTCCAAAAAAATTCCTGAATAAGAGCATAGCCTTGGAGAATTGCATCCAGCACATCCCAGTCAGCCTTTGCTGACTGGGTGTCCATGCGCAGTCCTTCCTGCCAGAAGCCCAAGCCATGATGAAAATCCTCAATGGCACCTTCCTAGGACCCTAAGTTAGCCATGTCATCTGATTTCCAAAAGACCCAGTGCAGAACCATGAGTGTGTTGCTCACAGCCATATTCTAAGCACCTGGAACCAAGTCAGTACTGCTACAATAAGTATTTGCTGACTGATTGAACAAGAGGCTATTCTTAAACGCTGAATACTTATGAAACCTATTACAGGGGCCACAGGAAATAGAGAGGCCCTGCCCAATAGGCTCCAGGTACTTCCTGTGCACATGAATGCAGAATGGGGTTGCTGAGTGTGGGACAGACTCAGACCCTTCCCTTGAGCAAGAGAATCTCAAACCATTGCCTACATATACCTCTACTTCCTAACTCAGCTTCCTTGAATGACTGGTTCTTCCTCCTACCCACCCATCCCTCCTCCCATCCACCCATCCCTCCTCCCACCCTATTCTCCACACTTACCAGACTCCTGGCTCCACCTGCTTCCACTGGGTGACCTTGGGCAAGTAACTGAATCTGCCTCAATTTCCATTTCTTTCTCTCCAAAAAAATAATTTTACCCACCTCAGGGAGTCTTGTGAGGATCAAGTAAATGGGCACAAGACTTTCTAGAGCCTTCAATAAATTAACTCTCTCAACTCATACTTATTGAGCATCTACCATGTGCTCAACACCTAGTAGAAATCCCCACAGAAGAAAATCCCCACCCAGAGTCTCCAATGCGGGGGACATGGGGAAGGCACCCAATAAGCAAGATGAATATGTAAAACATATACTAAGGCAGATGGTGCTATGGAGAGACAGTTCAGCCTACAAAAGGCCAGACATGCAAATGTAAATGGGGTATTCAAGGACTGCTTCTCTGAAAAGGTGACACTGGAACAGAGACCTGAAGGAGATGACATTTGCTGTGATTTTTGTAACGACTAAGTTAGAACCTCTGGGTAATGGGGCCCAGGATCCACATTTATAACAAAAACCTCAGGTGGTTAGGATGCATCAGCCATACTTTGGAAAATACTGGACAAAGGGATCTCCCACAATAGTGAGAGATCTGACTGGAATACCCTGCCAGCTCCTGACAGCCTCAGAGTGCAAAGTCTTACCTGGAGCCTCATCTCACATGGGTGACTGGCCTCTACCCATATTGCCCCTCTACCATCCGAGGTTTTCCTTGACCTTGAGCTGTGGCTGCCTCCTCCCCTAGCCAAGCTAATAATATCTTAGGTCTCACCTGCTGGCGCATCCCACCAAGACCATCTCACCTGATAGTTGTGATCTGGCCCAGGTTGAGCTCGTAGTTGTTGACTTGAGCAATGAAGATGGCAGCTAGGGCCTCATAGAGGGCAGTGCCGTCCATGTTGACAGTGGCCCCCACAGGCAGCACGAACCTGGTGATGCGGCGGTCCACACCCAGGCCCTCCTCCAGGCAGCGGAAGGTAATGGGCAGTGTCGCGGAGCTGGAGGAGAGAGCCCCAGGGGCTGAGAGCAGGGGATGGTGGCACAGGGCTGGTGCAGCAATGGGCCAAAGGAGCATTCCCCTTGAGAACAGTGGAAGGCCAGGTGGGAGCCTGAGCCAGGGGTGGAGGGCAGATGTCTAACATTTCAGAGGTTGATAACTGCATGGGAAAGAAGGACTCTTCACAACACAGGGAGCACACAGCAACAGTGTCCTCAAGGCTGATGGTTCCTTGTCCTCTTGATGCCAATAACTTAAAGCTAATTACTACACCAATTAATCTATTCACTCTATCTATCCACCCCAAGAAGGAAGAGCACTAGGGCTCTTCTGGCTTCCCTCCTTTCAGAGCTGAGGGCTTTGTCCCAGGACCACTATTCCTCCCTCCTCTGTCTGGTCAGGGAGTGACCTCAGCTATACTAACACTCTCAGTCTCTCTCCCAACCATTCCCCAGAGGAAGAAGACTGACTTAACTGATTGGTGAGTTTCACCAAAAAAGTGGGCATCTCATTTGGGATCAGCCTGTCCACAAAACAAAACATAGGCTCTGTCTGGTCAGCTTTATGCCATGTAGTGAGAAACCTGAGCTCAAAGAGAGGCCCTTTGGGTGTGTAGCCCTGTGGGGACCAGGAGGATTTAATTCTGGCACACAATGGCATCAGTCCTACTTGGCCGCAGATCAAAGACACATTCTCCAATCAGCATTATTATGGGCAATTTAAAAAATGATATTTTTCTTCCATCCCATTGGTGTTTGTGATATTTCTCAAATTGTTTTGAATTTGGATAGGAGAAAAGGAGAACTCTTTATTAACCACCTGAAACCGCACCCCCCCGCAAAAGGAGAAGGAAGCCAAAATAGTTAGTTTCCAGACACCATCTCAAAGACAGTGACATCATCTGAGCTAGAAAATGACTGAGAACAAGAGGCATGTTGGAATCCTCATCCTTGCCTCAAAAATGGCAGCTGGTTCTCCTCCATATAAAATAGAGACATAGGAAAGGAGAAAAGAGGGTCTGGAGAGTCACCCAGGACAAAGGTCAGTGCCCAGGTGAGCCACCTTCAGGAACCCCTGACATTACTGAACAACTCAGAACATGTTCTGTAGTGGGGAGAAGGCAGGTATCCCAGAAGAGCCCATGAAAGACAAAGAATGAACCCAGGAAGGGTACCAGCGGTGGAGACTAGGTCATACCTGGAAGACGTGCCCATGGCAGTGATAAGAGCCTGCAGCATGCCCCCAATGAAGGGGAACGGGTTCCGGTGGGTGATGAGGAAGTAGATCAGAGGCAGGACACCACCGGCATGGAGAAACAAGCCCACGATTACAGTCAGGGTGTACATGCCCAGCTGACCCCCAAGAACGGCCATGTCTTCCATCTCTAGGATCTTGCCAGCAATCAGGAACAGGATGCCCACAGGTGCATACCTGGGCCAAACCAGACACCTGTTAGGACTTTCGCATCACTTCCCCTATAAGCCCGGAGCTGGCATCCCCAAGGCTTTGCCCATATAAGACCCTAGAGCCAGGCAGTGCCCACCATTCAGCACCCTACTTCACCCCAAACCTTCCCCACACATTAACGAATGGGACTAGGACCCAAAAACATATCCTGCCTCCTCTCCCTGCTCACCCACAGCTCAACCCCAGGCAGCAGAAAAGTTTCTACAACTCCAGGGCATGAAATCTTGTAAGGCCTCTCCTTCATCCATACCCATTCAAGTTCTCCCAAAATTACTGTCTTCGGGACTCTTTCCCTAGACACTGCCCAGACAAGCCCTACCTCTGGTCCTCTGACTCCCCTTATTTGCTGTCCCCAACTCTTTGTTCTACATTTGTCACTTTTATGCCCCTATTCTCTTTCCTATAAGTGCAGATTCTCATTTACCAGCCCTGAGCTGTTTCACCTGGATTTCCCACAGACATCTCAAGCAAACTATCTTATCAAATCATCTATCTATCTATCTATTTATTTATTTATTTATTTATTCACTCAACAAATATCTACTGAGCACCCACTGTGTTGCCATCACATGGCCCCTGACTTCATGGTGCTTACATTCACACAGAAACGTGTAATTAAAAGCTTCAGGTGGTGATAACTGCAAAGGAGAGTCATTGAGTGGGGCTGCTTAAGCACGAGTGGTCAGAAAGGGCTTCTCTGAAGAAGTGACATTTAAGCTGAGGCCTGAATGCTGAGAAGGAACCATGTATGTCTGAGAGGGAAGCATTGCAGACACAGGGCAAAGACCCTGAGATGAGCGTGAACTGGGCATACTGGAGGAGCAGAAAGAAGACCAGTGTGGCTGGAGTGATGAGTGAAAAGGAGAGCAGAGAAGACAATAAGTGAGTTCTTCAAGGGCTCAACTGTTTCCCCACAAACCAGCCCATTGCTTAGTCTTGTGAGTTTCTGCCAGTGATGCCATCATTCATCCATCACCAGGCTTCAATTGTTATTGCTCTCTCTTTAGAAATTGAAGTCTGTGCTTGGTCATTATCATGGTGGATGTACTGGAGGAGATTGGGGTCTCTGGGGAAGTCGATTCAATAGGATGGGTCAGAAATGGTGAAACGCTAAGTCTGTGGGAATGAGGATGTGGCATCTTCTCCAACCACAGAGATCCCCAAGTTGGGCTTACGGTTAGCTCTCATCAGTGGTTACTGATTTATCTCCAAGTCTACAGCTACCTCTATGATTACTTTGCACACCCCTTTTCCAGCACTCTCACCTCCATCCTTGCAGCTCATCCTCTGCAAAATTCCTCCTAAACCCTGAATCCATTGCACATGACTCCTCTCCAATATTCAACTGCCTGGTGCATATGGATATTTGCTCTCACCATGCCAATGACACTACTGTAAACCCATGGTTCCAAATTCAGTTGAGCCTTCAATACCCCTCATCAATTTTCTTGCTTAGCCTTAATAAGCTCCCCTCCCTTTCCCCTCAGCTGCTTTTCCAAGCTCATAACTTGGCCTCTAGTCCCCTATACAACTTTCAAGTTATTTTGGATACTGTACAGTCTTCCTCAACTTGGAACCAGAAAGTCTTATTAACATCTTCTACCACTACTCTCAAGTTAGCATATGCTACTGCCTTCCTGAACTCCTCACCATGCTCCAAACAACTCAGGTTCTTTCAGGATTTGCATGGTCTCTTCCCTCTGCTTGAAGAGCCTCTCCCCTGCTTCTGTCCTGTTGGACTCCTACTCACCTCTCAAGGCCCAGCTAATAGGTGACCTTCTCCATTACTCCCTCCTCACCTTCCCCAGCATAGTTCACTGCATGTCCTTCCATTGGCTCCTTCTTCCATGTTCACACTTTGTAATACCCTTCTACTACAGATCCTTCCCTTTTGCATTACACCAATCTAGTATATATGTCTGTCTTCCCCAAAACTTTTTGAGCTCCTTGAGGACAAGAAGTAATGCATCCCTGTATTCCAGAGTTCAAGACAAAGTCAATCTGGGAAAATGTCTGCTAAATAAGTGAAGAAATCAGTGAAGGTGTGAAGGAATTTTTAAAATGAATGAAGGCATGCATCAATTAAGGAATAATTAGTGAGTGGATAAATGCGTAAGCAAATGAGCAAATGAAACATGAGTGAGGGGCTGAGTGAACAAATGAGCATATTAAGCAAATGGATAAATGAATGCAGGAAATATCTGAGAGGGTAAATGCAGAGATGAATAAGTGAGTCAAAGTGTGAGTCCAAATGAATAAATGACTGAGTGAGCAAATAAATTCAAATCAATGGCTTAACTCATGAATGAGTTTATGAGTGAATGAATGTATGAATGAGTAAATTAACCAATGTGTAGAAGAATGAATAAGTGAGTGAGAAAAATGAATGAACCAATGCATGAAAGAATGAGTATAAATGAATAAATGAGTAAATGGATGATTTGGCCAATCCATAGAATACTGAGTGAATGCATAAATGAACAAGAGAGTGAATGAACAATGCATGGAAGAATGAGTATAATGAATAAGTGAGTGAATGAATAGATGAACAAGGAAGTAAATGAGTGACTAAATCATTGCAGAAAAGAGTGAATAGATGAGTGATCAAATGAGTAGATGAGTGAGTGAATTAACCCATACATACATAAGTGATGTTGGCCAAATGGTTCCAATGACTCCGTCAGCAGTTACCCCACTGCCTGACTTCCCAGCCCTAGCTCTATCCTTCCCTATGCCATCACCACTCACCCTCTCACAGTCCAGCACTCACCAGATAATGATGCCCACCAGCCTCATAATAGCCTCATTGAGGCTGTCAAAGAAGTCCCGCAGGACTCGGCCCTTGTGTTTCATGCCACCAATGACCAGCCCAAAGGCCACAGAGAAGACCACAAGGCCCAGGGCATTGATGCCATTAGCTGAGCCAGACACAGGTACAGTCTCCTCGAAGGTCAGCACCTCCTGCAGAGTGCCCAAGGCCCGCGTGACATTTTCCAGGAGGCTGGTTCCATTCTCCATTGAAGATGGAGGAGGCATGGAGGCGCTCTGCTCAGATCCATTCTCTGTCCTCACCACGGTCCTGGTTACCAGCCTTGTGCTGTACTGCGTCTTGAACTGGAATATGGAAAGATTGGGACCAAACTCAATTCAGTGGATGCATCAGTCACCTGGAAAAATGTCTTTCTAACACCGGTTCCAGGTTTCCACACCCTGGAGAGTTTCATTCAGTAGATATGAATGAGTGAATGAGTGATTTGACCAATGTATAGAAGAATGAATGAATGAGTAGATGAGTGAGTGAGTGAACAACCAAAGCATGGAAGAAAGAGTATAGACTCTGCATTTTTCACAAGCTCCCTGGCCAATGCTCAGACAAATTTGGGGGACTGTGTTCTCAACCATCTACAGTCAGAAGCCTTGGTTCCTCCTCTAGTACGATCCCCAGGAAGCCTTTGGCCTATGTTCTTCTCTCTAACCCTCCCTTGAACATCATGCCAATAGCCATTGCTCTGCCAGGCCCTTCTTCCAACCCCTCACCCCTGAACCACTCACTCATCAGCAAGCTCCCCCCACCCTCCAAGCCTCCTTGATCAAACTGTGTACTTTCCCTGACCTGTTTGAAGCAGGCCTCCACAAGGTTGGGTGGAAACATATTTCTGAAAAAAAAAAAAATCAGATGAAAGGAAGGGGTTAGATGTTGGAAAGTCATCTAGGATGATGATGATAATAATAATAATAATAATAATAATAATAGCAGCAAGGGCAATAGTAATAATGGTAGCCAACATTTGAACACTTATTCTAGTCCAGGCTAAGTAAGCTAGCTAAGTGCCTTACCTCTATGATCTGATTTAAACACTAACCCTAAAAGTGAGTGCTATTGATGTTCCCATTTTACACACACCCCCAAAAAGGACAAAATATTTAGGTAAGTTACCCAGCCACACAGCTGCTAAGGGGTGCAGATGGACCTCAAATCCAGGTCTGTCTGAGCCCTTTAGTAGGACCCTATGCCACCACAGGGACTTCAATTCATACACATATGCCTCAAAAAAATAAAATAAACCAGACTGTTCCTGCACTCCGCCAACTCCCCCCAAGTCAGTGGCTAGGGTAGAACTGTAGCTAGACTTGATCTAGCTGGCAAAATCTTGCTGTTCCAATAGATCTTGGGAAAACCAAACACCACCTGTCCTGAGCCTATCCCAAGACATAGCTTCTCTAGGCTAAGGATCAAAATATCCTCCCCTAGGAGTCAGCTGCTCTCGGAGAAATTGTGTAAGGTTCCAAACCAGAAAATGGGTACCAATAAAACTAGGTTCAACTTGGAGGTTGCATTTCCAGGCTGGATCAGCCTGTCCCTTTTGTGTCTCCTTGAGTATAGATTGTTGCACATAGGGCCAGAATTCCCATCAAAATTAGAAAGGACATCACCTGACCAGGTCCATGAAGGCATCGGCTGTAGGGATGGTCTCGATCCGACCCTCACGGTGCAGCCCCTCCTTGGAACCTTTCCCAGGATGGATGATGGTGACCATGAGGATGCCAATGAAGACCGCAATGATGGTAGTCACCATGTAGTACACAGCTGCCCGCATCCCCATCCGCCCTGTCGCCTTGTTATCCAGGGACGCCATACCTGGAGGACAGGTGGTGCAGCCACAAGCATCTCCCTCCACATCCCACCACCCACTCTCCCATCCATCTACTCCTCCCTCCCCACTCCACCAGCCCTACAACCATTCCACCAAGTGCCCCTTCCTCCTGCACCCACCCAGCACCCACACCATTACCCTTGACATATCTCGTCATTCTTCAACTCCATGTTATTTTCCATATACATCTTCCACTCCATGCTATGTCCCAAGCACTACTTCACTAAGTTTCCCTCTACTGCAAGACAACCTTTTAAACCCCATACCATCCTCCATTTACCCCTATTTTGCACTGTAACTTCACTTTCACTCCGCTCTTCATCCCACTATTCACCCCATAATGACACCTCCCTGCAACCCAGCCACTGTACACTCTCTGTAGTGGATGTTTTCGGTGTCCTCTCCAGATACTTTGATCTGGCTGATACACCTATCCTTCAGCTGTGGAGTGTGTTAGTGGCTAACAGTTCATGCTGCCCCCTTCCCCTAAGAACTGCACTCAGCTAAACAGGAGTTGCCTGACCCAGAAAGGCCCCATGGGAGACCTACAGACAATGACTGGCTGCTACAAGGATTCAAAAATCCAGCTCCTTTGACTCTAATGGGACCAGAGTTGGGAGGAAAAATTCAATGGCATGGCTCTTGCTCCAGAGATCCCTGTGGGATCAGGCCAAGAGGCCAGTCTTCTTCAGAACCCGTATCTCTGCTTAGCTTTTTTCCCCACCCCAACTTGTTCCCTCACTTCCTCATGAGTTTCTTTTGAGAGCTGTCCTCAAGAAATCGCTTGTGCACACATATACCCATCTCAGGCCCTGCTTCCAGGAAACCCAACCCAAGAAACCATTCTTTCATGCCTTCATCTTCATGCTTATCCCAAAATCTGGAGATTGGCAATTAACCACCCAGGGGCTGAATCTGGCCCACTGCTTGCTTTTATGAATACAGTTTTATTAGAACATAACCACACCCTTTGTTTACATATTAATCTGTATCTGCTTTAGTGCTATAAAGGCAGAACTGAATAGTCACAAAGGAGACCCTACAGCCTCTAAAGTGGAAATATTTACTACCTGTCCCTTTACAAAAAGTGTGCTGACCCCTGCATAGTACCTCCATGCTTCCATCCCACCCCAACCCACCTCCATTTCAAACACCTTCATCCGCGTCACTCCCTGACCATCCATGCCACATCCCACCTGCCTTCCCGGGCTGCCCCACTGCAGCCTTCCTTTCACTTCTGCATGATACTAAGTTCCTGTCAGGCTGGTATTTTGTCTTCAGTGCAAAAAATAGGCAAGTTACTGAGATAAATGGTGTAGGTCATATGGGGTCTGGAACCTGATTCTGATTGGCATCCGGGCTTTGGCCAAGAACTCTGGACTAGGTGTATACTCAGTGTTTGAGGTCCTTAACTGAGGAGGTGGTCCCATGCTTGGGACCACTTTGGCTCCAGGTTTGACCTTGGGCTGTGGGTGGGTCTTGAAGGCCAACACTGGCCTGGGCTCTCTCACCTGTGACCAGGCTGGAGACGATGAGTGGCAGCACTAGCATTTGCAACATCCTCATGAGAAGCTCTCCAGGGAAAGAAAAGTACTTGATCTGGCGGTAGGTGAGCTGGTACGGGCGCAGGGCAAAGGCCAGGCTGACCCCTAGGGCCAAAAAGGTCCATGGAGTGGAGTTTGGGTCACTCAGGCCCAAGCAGGCGCCATCCATCCCAAAAAGAGTGTGTGTGGGTGGGGGTGAAAGAAAAAGAGAAACATTCTATGTGTAGGTATGTGTATTGTAGAAACGTATGGATTTATGTGTTACCATGTTGACAGTGTGAATTTGTGTGTAAAGGTCTGCACACATGCACGCATGTGACAGCAGATACTCATTCATGCATGTGTCTGTGCCTGTATATGTGGGCCCATGCATATGAGATGCACATGGTTTTCCTATGTGTGTATATAGTGTGACCATATGTATATAGTTTTCAAACATGCAAGTGTATGTGTATTTAAGCTCATAAGTGTGTCGATATGTGTGCAGAGGAATGCATGTGCTTGTGTGGATATGTTTGTAAGTTCCAGTATGTGTGCGCTGTGTTTACATGTTTGCAACTGTAAGTTCTGTGCATGCATAAAAATGCGTTCATGTTTGTGTTCATATGCAGAAAGTATGTTTGTATAGTGTGCACATGTGTGTGTACATACATATCCATGTAACAGTGTGTGCATTGTGGGAGTGTCCTGCCCTGGGGAGTGGGGGTCACTGGTAGGACAAGATGTGTGCATGTGTGCAGGTGAGAATGAGTCTATGAAATGAAGAGATGTGCATGCAAGGAATTTCCCTGCAGTCCCCACCTTCCCAGCCCACTCACCGATGATAACGGCACTGACGGTCAGCAGGATGAAGGCGTTCCTGCGCAGGAAGCGCAGCACGTGCTCCCGGGTCATGGTCTGCAGGCGCAGGCGCGTGCGCAGCGCTCTCTGCTGCATGCTCTCCTGCAGCTGCTGCAGCCAGCCCACCCTGCCCAGCCGCTGGCCACTCTCCCGCAGAAACAGGCTGTTGGCGTGGCTGCTCATTGTCTATCTGCTGGGGACAGAGGGCCAAAAGACCAGGGCCTGGTGAGGGACAGGACAGAGGACGGATGTGGGTGAAGGGGAAAGGATGGGTAGGGCAGAGGAAGCTGATGAGAAACTCAGAGAGTATCCCGATGGCAGGGGAGGGGTGATGTCTTTTGGCTGGGGTGTTACGGGGTCTGGGATAGCTAAGAACACTGCCTGGGGTTCCAAGGTCATATCCTAGAAAGAGTCAAGATCTCAGAATTGCTTCCTGGCTTGGCTGGGAGAGGCAGAAAAGGAGATCATAATATAATAGGCTCTTTTGCTATTCTCTGACTCACAAACCAACCTAACAAGGCTTTGCTGAGTGCCAGCTGCATGCAGAGTCCTGGACATGGTACCTTGGGGCCAGACACGAAACCAAATTAATATAGTTTCATGTCTGGCCTGGAGGTGCTGACAAATGGGCTTTCAACAACAAAATCAATGACAGCAAGTGCCTGGTAAACAGTGGGTGCCCAATAAATGCAGCTGCTTGCCTAAGTGCCCGAGTGAGCAACAGGAAGAGTGGGGGAGTCCCTTTGGAAGGAAACAGTGACAATCCTTGACCCCAGTGGCTCTTTAGGGTCCACCTTTGAAGAGAATGCCATGCTCCCTTCAGAGTCTCTCTGGGGCGCCAGGCAGTTTCACCAACTTCCAGCTTTGTGTCTCCTCTTTAAAGTTGCCCACATCCATATAATTGTATTTACATTCTAAATAAATGTATCTAAAATGGAAACTTTAGATATATTAGGTCTTTAAGTCAATATAAATGCTAATTATGTTTTAGTACACATTAAATAAAATGCATATAAAAATAAACACCTGCCTATTCTTTTCCCAGCTACACACCTTACATGTATATGGCAGCTTGGCAATTGTGACTGGTATTGGGCCTGAGCAATTTTACCTCAGAGACTCTTTCCTCTACTAAAAAAATGTTAAAATTGTATTTTACAATTGCTTTGGTATAAAGGTGAATATATTATCTTGGAGCTATGTAGAGGTAATGATTGTACAATATTGCAAATGTACCAAATGCCACTGAATGCCACTTCAAAATGGTTGGTTTTCTGTCATATGAATTTCACCTCACTATATATTAAAACATTTTCTTTGACTCAAAAGTTTAATTCTTTCTCCTGATTTTAAAAGAAGTGAAAACATTTCTGTGGGCACTGGGCCCTGGGCCTCCAGTTCCTGAAGAATAGGCAGCCTTGCTTATACTGATCTCACAGCAAAAAATGTGGCAGTTACCCCATTCCACTGGGAAATCTGTTAGCCCTCCAGATGTATTCCAGGCACAAGGCTGGCCACTAGAAATGACATTGTCCAGGCTCTCTTGCCCGCTGGCTCCCCTCTGGGTCAGGTCAGTGGAAGGCAAGAGAAGAGTGGAGGATGGGGAAGAGATGGAACATTGATTCTCCCAGCTTCCCTGCCCACACCCTGCTTGGCAGGGGCTGTGTTCTTCTACCCACGGCTCCCATCATACAGTCCTGTGTGCCTGATGGCCATCTGGAATGCCTTCCCTGGAAAAATGTCTATTCGGGTTGTCTGCCCATTTTTAATTGGATTGGGGGGGCTGTTATTGAATTGTATGAGTTCTTTATATATTTTGAATATGAACACATTTTCCAATATACAGTTTGTGAAATTTTTCTCCCATTCAGTAGGTTGCCTTTTTGTTTTGTTAACAATCTTTCCTTTGCTGTGCAGAAGCTTTTAAGTTTGACGTAATCCCACTTGTTGGGTTTTGTTTTTGTTACAAGTGCTTTTGGTGTCACATCCAAAAATCACTGCCCATTAGCAAGGAGAGTCTTTCCTATGTTTTCCACCAGGAATTTCATGGTATCAGGCCTTATATTTAAGTCTTTGATCCATTTTGAGTTAATTTTGGTGGGTGATGTGAACTAGTGGTCCAGTTTCATCATTCTGCACTCAATTATTCAGTTTTCCCAACACCATTTGTTGAAGAGACTATCTTCTCCCCATTGGATGTTCTTGGATCTCTTGACACTACAGGTTCTGACTCTCACAATAATGGCAATCATATTATAATATATAAGTGTATCAAAACAACATGCTGTACGCCTTAAATTTTCTCAATGTTACATGACAACTATACTTCAGTTTTAAAAAATTATAATTCTGTTACAGCCACCACTGCCCTTGGGTCTCTCTCCTGCTCCCTCCCTGAGAATTCCTACCCCTGCTACCCTAGCCATACTGGTTTCCCTTAACCCTGCTCACCCCTTTGTAAATAGTCCTTATCTTACTCTTTTTAATGCCCCCTCTTGAGTGCGCTGTTTCCTGACTGATACACCAGATTCACCTCACTGTTAGAAAAAACTCTCCGAGCCAAAGGAAGGCAGTAAATGTTGTATACTATGTGGAACTCTGTGCAAGTTTGCCTGGGATTGAGGCACCAGGAAGAACCAGGCCTTGCCCAGCTAGTCTCTCAGGGATCCCAGCTTCGGATTCCTTGCCTTGCCCCACCCCCACTGACTAAATTCATGCAGGTCAGACCTGGGAGCCTGTTGGAAGTCTCAGTTCCACCAGCAGGTGGTTGCCTGGACTTTTTGGGTTTTTCCTGCCACTGGCTGAGCAACTACTTTTCTAAGGTCACCGTCTTTCTTACCCTCCTTTGCTCTCCCCAAATCTGAGGGATGAGTCATCTGCCTCAGCCTTCCAGGTCTAAGCTCCAGGTCCCTGGTGCCGAACCCCAGTCAGGGTCCTGATCCAAATGAATCCATCGATGCTGCTTCTTACCTTGCTGTAAGAAATCCCAGACATGGGACCACACACAACACAGGAAACTTGTCATTTCTCCCTCTCCTCTAGGATGTACGTTTCCAGGCACTGAGTGGTAGGTAACTCCAAGTTGCCGGTGGGTCCCACGGAACTGTTCAGCTGAGGTCTAAACTAGTCACAACAACTCTAGAGCTAGTTTTGTCTCTTTCCTCTCTCTTCCTTACAAAAAATAGCATGGTATAAAGCAGGGATGGACAAACTATAGTCTGAGGGCCAAATCCAGCCCACTGTTTGCTGTCATAAATGAAGTTTTATTGGAACACAGCCACACTCATTTCTTACGTATTGTCTATGTGCTATAATGTCTGAGTTCAGTTGTTGGCGTGGACATTATGTGGGCTGCAATACAGTTTCTCTGGCCCTTTAATGAAAACATTTGCTGACCCCTGACCTGGTAGGAGAGAATACCTGAGCCCCACTCCACCTCGCAGGGACAAGTCAACTTCTATGTGGATTAGATGGCCCAATTCAGGTAAGCTTAGAACAGCGCCTGGTGAGCATGAAATGGGTGCATGAAAAGGAAAAACCTAACAGACTCATGACTGAGAACAGAGAAAATGCTGAAGCCGGAGGGTGTCTTCCTATCAACTTTTCTCAGTCCTGTCTGCATCATTTGTTAAGCAACATTTGACTTGAAATGGTTTTTCCAGGACCCTGGCTTACTTGGGCCTTTCTCAATCTCTCTTGGACTCCTGGGGGCTTCTCCCCTCACCCTGAGTTCTCTCTTTTCTAGGCTTTTCTGATGCTAGGCAGTCTTTTTACCCCCTTTCTTGGGCTTCCTGCTCGGGAAATGGCCCTTCTAGTGTCCAAAGTCTCTGCACAGATTCAAGGTTGCTCTCCCACCAGCTCTCCCAACCTCCAGACTCAAATGAGAAGTGCTGGTGGCTCCTCAGAGCCAAGGGGGCAAGAAAGAAGCTCTTAGGTTCTAACGCTGGGAAACAAGCTACCGGGGACAAAGCACATTTGGCTTTCCATACATTTTATCTCTGCACTATGCTAGCCTAGCAGGAGGAGTGAGTAAGGGGAAAGAGAGGATGGAAATCACACACATCATACATCACACACTCCTCTTGTGTGCATACACATACACAGCCACACAGGCACACAATCACACACAGAGAACTGTCAGGCACATAGCCCCACGCACACCTTCAGAAATGCAACAACTCTCATGCAGCATCAGATACACAATTCCTATACACACAAACACATGCACACATACTTGCCACATTCATGCACACCATCCAACACACAACCCCACATTCCTCTTCAAACATACAACCCTGCACACACTTTTGCGGCCCTACACAACTGCCCTTTGTAAATGAAACTCCAGACATGCAGCAACAAACAATTCCTACACACACACACACACACACACACACACCCCTTGGGACACAGTACCACAAACTTCAGACATTCAAATTAATTCCCATATTTAAATATTCAGGCACACACACTTCTTTCTTTTTAAAAAATCCTCACCAGAGAATATGTTTTTATTAATTTGAGAGAGAGAGAAAGGGAGAGAAAGAGAGAGAAACACTGATGTGAGAGAGAAACGTTGATTGGTTGCCTCCCGCAGGAGCCTGGTCAAATGGTTGAACCGCACCTAGGTATGTACCCTCACCAGGGGTAGAACCCACAACTCTTTGGTGCACCGGATGACACTCCAAACAATTTAGCCACCGGACCAGGGCAGCACACACCTTTCTTTTGGAAGGCAACCCCATTCATAAATTGTCCCAAACACGCACACATCACCACCGCCTCCCACATATCTTTGGACCCAGCCCTCCTGCAGCGGTGAGCAAAGTCTCAGTCACAATCAGGTCTGTCCGAGTTGGAGGAATAAACCCTCCGATAGATAAAGGACCGAGCCCTGGAAAGGGTCGAGGCATCAGGCGTAGAGTTGGAATTTGCCCAGGAGTGGAGGCCACAGAGAGAGGAAAGGAATGTGGGCGAGGGAGATGGGCAGAGAGACCCTGGGGTAGGTAACTAACCGTAGGAAACGCAAAAGGTTACCGGGAGGTGAGCGGTGGCAACTACTCTTAAGGGGCACCGAGGCGCTGGCTGCATCAAAGATCGGCCAGAGGTGGCGCCTCACCCGCTTGACCCCAGGGTGGGCTGATCCTGCCGAGGATCCCACCCGGAATCCCGCCTGCCTTGAACCCCAGGGCCCCTCCACGTGCATGCGGGGCCGCGTTATCCCCACTCACCAGGGTCTGCAGCGGCGGGGACCGCTGCCTGCGCCTCGGCCTGTATGCTGCGTCCGAATGCAGGAGCCGGAGCCCCGCAAAGCGCCCGGCTGGGCAGTGGGGACCCGCCAAGGACTGCACAGCGCTAGCTCTGGGACCAGACAGCGGAAGCACCGGCGGGGAGCCGGACGCGCTGTGCAGCTGGGGGTTCGGGGCAGGCCTTGCGCTCACGTGGGTGCGGGGGCGCCCGTAGGCCGGGGGAGGGGGCGGAATCCCCTCTGGGATGCCCCCCCCGCGCCTCCCCGGCGCCCAGACTCCGCAGCAGCTCAGGAGAAGGGGCACCGCTTATTTGTGGTAGGAGGGGGATCCTGGGGTGGGCCAGGTGGGTGGCCTCTCCTGAGTCCAGTCCCCGCCCCCAGCGCAGAGCCGCGCCTCCGAGCCCCCGCCTAGCGCCTCCGGAGACCTCCTGAGGCCTGAACATCCCCCGGAGAGAGCGTGGGACCAGCCCCTGGCACCACTGGACTGGGCCTGCTCCTGCATCCTGGGCGTAGGCCTGGGGAAGCGCTGGTGTGAGCATCCCAGTGACCACAGCCACCGCGGAGGCTCCTCAGCCCATCTTCTCCCTTTGGGTGCACTTTCTGGCCTTAGCCGCTGTGTGCCCTTGGGCCAGCCCTTCTCCTCTCAGAGCCTGGCCTCCTTATCTAAATAAACAACGGATATGACTCTGCTGACCCAACAGAAAATTAAAGCGCAGCAGTGTGGAAATGGGTCATGCAGCCGCTGTGCAAAAGGGAGACGAATCATTCCTGTTACTCTTGTAATTAATATTATTCTCAGGTAACGTTGACCCTGCTTTTCCTCTCAAATGGTACTGCCTTATGCCTTCCAACATCTCCCACCTCTCTGAAGGCTAATTGCCAGTTTTAAAGGGTAAGCACAGAGCCATGCACCTGATGTAAAAATCAATATATATTTGCTATTAATGTTAACGTTAGCAACCAATTGTTGATGGTATCTTCCTAGCCTACACAGGCTCTTTTACTTATATTTAAAATGCACATGCCAGTGAAGTCGATATCACTACTCCCGATCGCAGAGAGGTTCAGTAACTTGCCCAAGGGAGAGCCAGAGAGCAATCACCTCAATTCCAACTCTTTGTACATACAGCCCGGGCTCTCCTCCTGGACAAAACCTCCTGTCTATCAATAGGTGGTTCTCAAACTTAGCAGTGCCATAGAATCACCAAAGGAGCTTTTGAAACCTCTGAGTCCCCAGGTGGCTCCCAGATGTCTCATCAGCGTGCCTGGGCTCAGGGCTCAGGGCTCAAGCACAGCCTACTTTCATGCTCTCCAAGTGATTTTAATATGTGGCTAAGGTTGAACCCCTGCGCTAAATGTCAGGTTCTCCTGCAACCCTCTCAAAATCCTCTCACTCCCTATGCCTCAGTCACAGGCTGTGTATGGATGATTCTGCATTTTTTTCAGAGCCCAGAGCTGTCTCGGAGCTCCTGGCTCGTGCAGTCACTCCCTCCACAAATATTTCTTGTGCCTCAGTTGTGCACCAGGCTCTACTAGAGGCCGGAGACTGAGCAGGGAAGACAGAGCACCCTTGCTCTTTTACAAACTATTGGGTCTTGGAACCCCTTTACACTCTTAAAAGTTATAGAGGACCCCCAAAGTCACAACCCCAGGCTAATCATGACCTTTTATTCAATCAGACAAATTCCAGTAAGGTGCACCCTACAATGAATCTGATCAGCACTCTTCAAAACTGTCAAGTCATCAAAAACAAAGAAAGTCATAGAAACTGTCATAGGAGACTGAAGAAGACATGATGACTAATTAATACAAGATGGGGTCCTGCAGGGACTCCTGGGACAGAAAACAGAGGTTAACAGGAAACTGAGGGAACCTCAATAGAGTATGGACTTTAATAATAATGTATCAGTATTGGTTCATTAATTATAACAAACATATACTAGTAGACAATATTAATAATAAGGGAAATTTGGGGAGTGGAGAAGATATGGGAATTCCCTGTACAATCCTTTCAAATTTCTTGTAAATCTAAGATAATTCTAAGAAATCATGTCTGTTGATTGAAATGACCCTGCACAGTACAGGGATTAATGCAGTAACTTTGCATGGTGACAGATGGTAACTAAACTTATTGTGATCAATCACATCGTAAGGTATATAAATGTTGAATCACTATGTTGTACATCTGAAGCTAATATAATATTGTATGCCAATTATACTTTAATAAAAAAATTTTAATGAAAATAAAATAAAATAATAAGATCCTGGAGGACCAAGAATTTGTATCTATATAGGTTATATCTGTTCATCTTTACTATATTAGAAATTAAAACTGAGAAAGTTTTAAAATATTTACTCACTTGAACATAAGATAAAGAGAATATTTTTATGAAAAATAACATTTTCGAAAATAAGAAAAAATTACTGAGAAGACAGGCAAGGTGTCACAGTTTTGCAAATTGCTCTGATGTCCAGCTTAATAGAATCAAAGTGGGAGTCTCAAACAGTGGACCCTTATTCCATGCAGACTCCATGTTAGCGAATTCACCCACCTGCTTAAACTCGCTTGGAACCCAGAGTCACCACTGGCAGCACTTCTGTGGCCATTAGTGGGTGTGCTCAGAGCGAAACAGAATTTGAACTGGCCAACAGGCGCCTTCCCATCTGAGGTGGAGCAAAACCACACTCTGCCTTCTTGGTTCAGTTGTCATACTGTAAAAGATGCCCTTTTCATGGTCTATTTGGTGCCATGTTTTTCTCATTTTTGTGCTTTTGTAGATTTTAAAATGGCTCCCAAGCATAGTGCTAAAAGGTGTTAGCATAAGAAGGCTGTGCTGTGCTTGTGGAGAAAATTAGTTAGACATAATTTCATTCAAGCGTGAGTCGTAATGCTGTTGGCTGTGAATTCGATGTTGGCGAACCGTATAGAGATATCTATGTATTATTGTATATGGTATATATATATATAAAAAGTTTTCTTGAAACAGAAACACCTGTAAAACAGAGTTAAGTAGTGACTGGCTGATGACTGCTTGACAAAAATTTTGTGAGCAGAGGCTCACAGCATCCTAACCCAGTATATCTCCCCTGGAGCAATAGTTTCTTTGCTAATTCAGTGTTTGCCCAACTTTATAGAATAAAACTACCATGAATAACGAGAAGGAAATGTATCTTATGCATTGAATCTGTCAGGATATGTTGTTTTGATTAAAGTATATGAAGAAAGTTTAACCTCACATGAACAGGTACTTTGAAAAGGAAAGAGTACTTTGATCAGCTTCTCGATTAAGTGTGACTATTCTTTGAGACCACATCAAAACTCGACACATTCTAGTTTCTTAAAGAGTAGTTGCAGTGTGGGGTCTGAGCTGTCAGTGAAGTTTTTGTACTTTTTAAGTTAACATTAAAATCCATTGAGTGCATCTTTTCACCTGTGCATGATTTTAAAACATTACGCACTAGTCATTTAAAAAATATCAGTTCACTGAGATAGATCTTCCAAATATTAAAACATTTTATTATTCAGTATCCAGAATGAATGCAAAAAAAAAAAAAAAAATCCACAGTTAACAAAACATCAACATCTCCAAAGAAAGGCGGGATCAGAATTCCTGACTTTCCTTTTGCTTCCGGGTGCCATATGGCTTCACTCAACGCTCACTGATTCTGTCTTTAAATTTTTATACACAGTTTTTCATGAATAAATTCTGGGGGGTTTTGAGGGAGTCCCTCCTCGCATTTCACTATTCTGAAATGAGACATTACCCTATTCATTTATTTTTTGTTTGTTTTAAGATTTTACTTATTTTTAGAGAGGAAAGGGAGGGAGAGAAACATCGATGTGTGGTTGCCTCTAGTGCATTCCCCCCTACTGGGGACCTTGCCACAACCCAGGCATGTGCCCTAGACTGGGAATCAAACAGGTGACCCTTTGGTTGGGAGGCCAGCATTCAGCCACTGAGCCACACCAGCCAAGGCCCTATTCATTTATTTTTAAACCATTTTATTGAGGTATAACTGATATGTAAAAAGCTGAACACACTATTTACAACTCGATGAGTTGGGGGATAAGTATACACCCAGGAAACTATCACCACCATCAAGGCCATAAATATACCCATCACCTCTCAAAGTTAATATCCCAATGTTACTTATTTTAATTACAGAGCTTTTGGCACTCCTTGCACTTTTCACCCAAAGTGCCCCACTATCACCCTCACCCTGGCCCTCTGAGCCTCTCTCTCATTCTCTCAATAAGGGAAAGGCTACTTGCTCCCCTTTTACATCTGTAAAAGGGAACTCACAAGCCACCTTGTTAAGCCAGAGCCCAAGCCCGCCTCAGGTCCACTCTGACCAGTGGCTCCGACTGTGGCCCTGGCAGCAGGCGAGCAGGCCAGCCCAGACGGAGCATCCCCAGGCTGTCCCAGATGACTGCCCTGTCTGCGGGGTGGGGCCTGAGCAGGGGCTGAGCCAAGAGAAGCCTGAGATAGGAGGAATCGAGGCTAATTCCTCCGAGTGAAGCGCTCCCTATTAATTAATTAGGGCAGAGCTGGCCTGAGGCATCCCCGTAGCCCCCAGAGTCATTAAGGGAGAGGGGGGTCTCATTATCAACTGTTAGATTCCCCATCGTTCCCAGGGCCCCAGAGGGAGCAGAGGAGGAGGGAGAGAAGGCCAGGTCCCTCCTTCTCCAACCAGCGCCCCCACCACTCCTTATTACCAGAGTGGCCTGATATGCAAGCAAAGTGTCTGACACTGCAAGCAGAATTTCAGGGGAGAAAAGAAGAGAAGAGTCAGAGATAAGGGCATGTTTATTTCCTCCCCCCAAATTCAGCCTGCATTTATACTGATGTGAGATATTCCAAATAGGTGAATCTACAGAGACAGAAAACAGATTAGTGGTTGTCAGGGGCTGGAAGGGGGAAGAGATTGGGAGCAACTGCCCAGGGGTTCAGGGTTTCCTTTGGGGATGGTGTATAAAGTTCTGGAACTAAATGTTGGTTGCACAATATCATGAACATACTTAATACCACTGGACTGTGACTTTTAAGTGATTGCAGTGGCTATGGTGGTAATTATTTGCAACATACAGATACATCAAATCATCACATTCTTAAACTTACACATTATATATCAATTATACCTCAATAAAGCTGGGAAAATGGTTACAATGGTAAATTTTGTTATGTGTACTTTACAATAAAACATTAGTCTCCTTCTAGCTCGTGATTATTTACTCAACATTTATGAGCACCTGTTTTGTGCCCAGCATCGTTCTGAGCAGGGAAGCATGGTCCTGCCCTCAGAGCTCTGTCTCTATGACAAATGGCACCTGAGACCTTCCCTCTGGCCACCTGGGACACTCTCCTTCCTCCCCTGCTCTGTGTCCTAGGACACCCACCCTCATGGGTTGTACCAACAGGATCCCTCACTCTCTGGCTCTGGCTGGGCTCAGGCAAAGGGACACCCTTACAGAAGGTTAGAAGGATGGAGGAGAGTGCAGCCAGGTATCTTCCCCTCACCATAGATGGTTGTGCCCTTGGACTGTGACCACAGGTCCTGCCAGGTGGCCCCTCTCCAGATTCTGGCAGTAATCACTCCCTCCTCTTTCTGCTTCCTCTCAGAGATGGTCATAGCCCCCACGTGCTGCTAGCCCCAGGTTACTGCACCATCCCATGTGGTGTCCTAAGGCCACCACCACACCTTCACCAAACTCTCCTCAGGTTACCCTGTTGGGGTCTGCTTCCTGCTGAGACTTCTCTCTAGACAAGCACTTGGAAGAAGCTGTAAAAAATAAACAGGCATGGATAAATAAGTCCTGCATCTCTAATGTGCAGCATAATGATCACAGACAGCAATATACTGTATTATAAACTCCAAATCTGCAAAGGCACTAGATCTTAATTGATGCCATAACAAACAAAAGAAATGGTAATTATGTAATGTGATAGAGGTGTTAGCCAACACTACCAAGGTAATCATATTGCAATGTATAAATGTACTCATATTGCAATGTATAAATGTAATCCTATTGCGATGTGTAAATGTATCAAATTAACACATGGTACACTTTAAACTTCTACAATGTTGTATGTCAATTATATTGCAATAAGAATAAATTTAAAAGTAAACACAGTAGTCCCCATTTACCCCTAGGGAATACATTCCAAGATCACTAGTGGATGCCCAAACCATTTATGTACTCTTTTTTCTATGTATACACACTGTGATAAACTTTAACTTATAAATTAGATACAATAAAAGATAAAACTTGCTTAGTTTGCTTTTGTTTTAGGTGTGGTTCTTGATAGCTATGAGTTTATTGTCTTTTCACTGTCATAGTTTTATCTTCTTTTTCTTAGATAAGTCCCTTTAACATTTCATATAATAAGGGCTTGGTGATGATGAACTCCTTGAACTTGACCTTATCTGAGAAGCACTTTATCTTCCCTTCCATTCTAAATGATAGCTTTGCTGGATAGAGCAATTTTGGATGTAGGTCCCTGCTTTTCAAGATTTCAAATATTTCTTTCCAGCCCCTTCTTGCCTGTAAGGTCCTAAGCAAACAGCTAGAACAGGAACAGAACCACAGAAATGGAGATCATATGGAGGGTTAGCAACAGGGGCGTGGGAGGAGGAGAGAGGGGGAAAAGGGACAGAGAATGAGTAGCATAGATAATGGGAAAAAAATAGACAGGGGGAGGGCAAGAATAGTATGGGAAATGTAGAAGCTAGAAAACTTATGACCCATGGACATGAACTAAAGGGGGGAATGTGGGTGGGAGAGGGTGGGTAGGGTGGAGGGGAATGATGGGGGAGAAATGGGACAACTGTAATAGCATAATCAATAAAATATATTAAAAAAAAAGATAAAACTTATGAATTGTTTACAATAATAATAAAATAGAACAAGTATAATGGTATACTGTAATAGAACTCATGTGAATTGTTTTGGGGCCATGATTATGTAACATCAGGGTGACTTGAACACAAGCACTGCAATACTGTGAACATCACCCTGAGAACCCAGATGGCTACTAAGTGACAAATGGGAGGGAGTGTCTACAGCATGCAGACCACGGACAAAGGGATGAGCCACACCCCTGCTGGGGCACAATGGGATGGCGCCAGATTTCATCATGCATGCTACTCAGAAATGGAGCACAGTGTAAAACTTATAAATTGTTTATTTCTGGAATTTTTCCATTTAATATTTTCTGATCACCACTGATCACAGATAATTGAAACTGCAGAAAATAAAACCATGGATAAAGAAGGACTACTGTAAATTAAATTAGCCATCACAACTTGAAAAGAAATAAAAGTCAAATAACAGGCAACGAGAAACAGACTGTAGTCATCTAACACTCTTGGTGGTGGAGGCAGGAGGTGGGGAACCCTAGAAACAGGCATGAGAAAGCAGCGTCACTGTCAGGGAAAAGGGGGGAGGAACAGAGAGCAGAAATCTTAAAGTTTTCTTATGATCAAGGTAATGTATGTTCATCGTAGAAAATTTGGAAAATGCAAAACGTATAGAAGGAAACAAAAGAATCATGCAAATCCATTTTTATACACCAATAATGAACTGCGAGAAAGGGAAACTAAAAAAGCAATCCCATTCACACTGCACCAGAAGCAATAATAAAATACCTAAGAATAAATTTAACCAAGGAGGTAAAAGACCTCTACTCAGAAAACATGACATTGAAGGAAGAAATCAAAGAAGACACTAATAAATAGTATATCATGCTCATAGAGGTGAAGAATTAGCATCATTAATATGTCCATACTACACAAAGCAATCCACAAATTCAACACAGTTTCTATCAAAATATCAATGGTATTTTTTACACAACTAGAACAAATAATGCAAAAACTTTCATGGAAACACAAAAAACCCAAATAGCAACAGCAATCTTGAATAAGAACAAAGTGAACGGTATCAAATCCCCTGATATCACTCTCTACTTCAAGATTATAGTGATCAGAACGGCATGGTACTGGCATAAAGACAGACACACTGATCAGTGGAATGAAATAGTAGCCCAGAAATAAGCCCATGCCAATATGATCAATTAATCTACGTCAAAGGAAGCAAAAACACACAATAGGGTAAAGACAATTTACTCAATAAATGATGTTGGAAAAATTGAACAGATACGTGGAAAAACATGAAACTAGACCACCTTCTTACACCATAGACAAGAATAAACTCAAAATACATTAAAGACTTAAATGTAAGACTTGAAACCATAAAAACCCTAAAAGAAAACATAGGCAGTAAAATCTTGGACATTTCTCATAACAATATTTTTTCTAATACATCTCCTCAAGCAAGGGAAACAAAAGGAAAATAAACAGGTGGGGCTACATCAAACTAAAAAAAGTTTTACACAGCAAAGGAAACCGTAACCAAAATGCAAAGACAACATACTGAATGGGAAAAGATACTCACCACTGATATATCTGATAAACAGTTAATACCCAAAATGTATAAACAACTCATATGACCAAACACCAGAAAAAGAAACAACCCAATTAAAAAATGGGCATAGGACCAGAACAGACATTTCTCCAAAGAAGACATACAGACGGCCAACAGACATATGAAAAGTTATTCAACATCACAAATCATTGAAGAAATGCAAGTTAAAACCACAATGAGATACCACCTCACACCTGTCGAAATGGCTATCATCAATAACTGAACAAACAAGTGTTAACAAGGATGTGGAGGAAAGGGAACCCCAGTGCACTGTTGGTGAGAATGCAGCCTGGTGCAGCCACTGTGGAAAACAGCGTGGAGGTTCCTCAATGGAACTGCCTTATGACCCAAAACACTAATTCAAAAGGATACATGCACCCCCATGTTCATTGCAGCAGTATTTACAATTGCCAAGAGATGGAAGCAACAAGTGCCTATCAATAGACAAGTGGATAAAAAAGCTGTGGTACAATTTACACAATGGAATTCTAAGCAGCAGAACGAAAGAAAGAGCTCCTACCCTTTGTGACAGCATGGATGGAACTGGAGAGCATCATGCTAAGCGAAATAAGCCAGGCAGTGAAAAACAAATACCATATGATCTCACCTTTAACAGGAACCTAATCAACAAAACAAACAAACATAATATAACCAAAGACACTGAAATAGAGAACAAGCTGACAGTGACCAGAGGAGAGAGGGGTGGGAATTTCAGGAGAAAAGGGGAAGGATTTAGAACAACAAGTATAAAAGACACATGGATGAAAACTAGGGAAAGTGGAAATGGGAGGGAGGTGGGGAGGGCTGGGGTGGTGGGCTAGGGTGGGAGTAAAAGACAGAAAACTGTACAAGAACAACAATTAAAATAAAAATTTAAAAATAATAATAATTTTTTTAAAAAGGCAAATGCTGTTGCCCAGGGTTGCATTTGATTGAAGTTGAACTAGGTCTGAATGTCCAATGACCATATTAGATTTTATCAAAATTAAAAATGTTACTTTATTGAGGAAAAAAAGCTGTGGTACATACATACTATGGAATATACTTGGCCATAAAAAAGAGTGAAATCTTACTTTGTGCTACAGCATGGATGGACCTAGAGGGTATTATGCTAAGTGAAATAAGTCAGACAGAGAAAGACAAATACCATATGATCTCACTTATATGTGGATTCTAAAGAACAAAATAAGTAAACAATAGAAACAGAGTCGTAGATACAGAGAACAGACTGACAGTTGCCAGGGGTGGGGGGTTGGGGGTGTTGGGTGAGAAAGGTGAAGGAGTTGAGAGGCACTAATGGATAGTTACAGAACAGTCACAGAGATGTTAATTACAGCGTAGGGAATATAGTCAATAATATGATAACAACTGTGTGTGGGGCAAGGTGGGTACTTTAAATACTGGGGGGACCATTCTGTGAAGTACATGATGGTTGTCTAATCACTGTGCAGTACATCTGAAACTAATGCAGAATAAAATTGAACATAAACTGTAATCGAAAATTGTCTTAAATGTCACACGAGTCCTATTCATAACCTGCACTAAAATGTTGGATTACTTTCAGGTGGGGATATTTTTCCTAGTTCGAAATTAGAATCATGCCTACATGCTGCAGCATGGATAAACCATGAGGACATTATGCTGAGTGAATAAGCCAGGCACAAAAGGACAAGTACTGTGTGATCCCACTTCAGGAGATCCCTAGGGGAGTCAGACTCAGAGGGATGAAAGGATGGTGGGTGCCAGGGGCTGGGGCGTTGAGGGAAGAATAGGGAGTTAGTATGTAATGGGGACAGTCTCACTTATTCAAATAAAGGGAATTCTGGAGATGGATAATGGTGGTGGCTGCACAACACTGTGAGTGTACCTACTGCCCCTAAAAAAATTTTTTTTAATGGTTAAGATGGAGAGTTTTATGCTATGTATATTTTACCATGATTTTTTAATTTTTTCATTGCTTTTTTTTTGAGAGAGAGAGATTGATGTGAAAGAGAAACACCAATTGAGAGAGAAACATTGATTGGTTGCCTCCCATATGCACCCTGATGGGGAATTGAACCCTCAACCTAGGTATATTCCCTCACAGGGGATCAAATCCTCAACCTTTCATTTTATGGGATGACTAACTGAGGCACACCAGCCAGGGCTTTACCATGATTTTTAAAAAATAGAATCATGTGCCCTGGCTGGTGTCACTCAGCAGATTGAGCACTGGCCTGCAAACCAAAGGGTTTTGCGGGTTGATTTCCAGTCAAGGCACATGCCTGGGTTGCAGGTCAGGTCCCACCAGTAGGGGACACTCAAGAGGCAACACACACTGATGTTTCTCTCTCTCTTTCTCCCTCTTTTCCCCTTTCTAAAAATAAATAAATAGAATCTTTTAAAATTAAAATTGAACCATGTCATTTTGGCAATTTGTTTTCTTATGATATTTATTAGATAGTGATGATGATGACTTATTAATTCAATCAGACATGATCTTAGTGGTTTATTTCATTTTTTTAACAGAAAGCAAAAGTAAAGGCAATGTTACTATTACAGATTGGGACATAAATCATATTTAAGCAAAAACATAAAAGCAATAGAATCATTGCTCATCTTTAATCTGTTTTGTTTTCACTTGTTTTTCCATATCAAAAGTAAATCGTTTGTCATAATCCATTAGATGGTCATAGTCTTCAGGGTTTTGCAAAGAGACCTGTATTAACTAACGATGGTTTCGTTTTAGCATCAAATATGGTAAACACATGTGTGCTGTTTGGAATCTTCACCACATTCTGGTGAAACACTGTCCGCGTTTCTGAAAGACGTTATAAGTAATGGCTTTATAATTTATTGTCTGCTGGGGCTCCTGGTGCAACCGAATGACCTAGCCTTTTGTAACAAAGGGAAGCAGTGCTGGGGTGGTCACTATAAAGCTTCCTATGATGCCATAAAATAAGATCTGCAAAGACAAGCTTTCAAATATGCATGATATTATTTTGTGCAAAAATGTATGATCGAAATGCAAGGCTGATACCGCTAGCAAGATGAGAAGAACATTTCACACCAAATAGTGTTGGGGCCGGTTTCCCAATATAAATCAGCCTTGCATCTTCTGAGTTTTCATCTTCGGTACATAAGCACCGAACACATCTCTCCCAGCAGACCTGTTGGCCGGAAATGCCAGGAGAGCGGCTCCCAGCGCGGAGAGCTCCCACCCGCGAGCCCAGGGGCCTTCACCGCCCCGCCCTGTCCCCGCCCAGCCACAGTCCGGCTGCCCCGGGCTCTGCCAGGAGCAGCATTCTCGTGAGAAGTAGCCGTGAACAGCACAAGGCGGCAGCCGCGAACGCTCCTCATCCGACCACTTGTGGTTTGTTTCACTTTCTCATTTTCCATCTCCTCCACTGCGTGAGAAACTCCATAAGGGAAGGGACTTTGCCTCTAGTCACTCTGGGCTCCTGGTTCTTAGCCCAGTGCCTGACACAGAGCAGGGGTTCAGTTATACTTGTCCAATAACTCGATCAATCAATCCACCATCAGGAAAGAGATTTTTCTGGTGGGTCCCCCCAGTCCACACTTCATCCATCTCCAACCTGCTCTGGCCCCGGGAGATGGGTGGATCTGGGTGGACCGTGTCAATGGGCTCCTTGCTCCTGGGAATCTGGCAAGTGGGGTTGACTAATAGGAGGCTCCAGCAGGAGATGAGAGGAGGGTTAAGGTTAAGGTGGGAAACTAGCATATAAAAGATGAGCTCAGAAAGCCAGGAGAGGAAAGAGCTGCCTTTCTCTGGTTCTGCTCCTTGAGCATTGAAGAGGTGCTCCAGGTGGGCATAGGTGACAGGGATTGCCACACAGAGAGACAGGCCAAGAGTAGGCAAGGGACCTCAGACTAAAGAGACAGATGTCATTATATTAGTTTTCTAGGACTTCCATAACAATTTACCACAAGGTGGGTGGCTTGAAACAATAGGAATATATTCTCGTAGTCCTGGAGGCCAGAAGTCTGAAACCAAAGTGTTGACAGAATGGTGATCCCTCCAAAGGCTCTGGGGGAGGATCCTTGTTTCTAATAGTGGCCAGCAACCCATGATGTTCCTCAGCTTACAGATGCAGCCCTCCAGTCTCTGCCTTCTTCTTCATGTGGCCATCTTCCCTGTGTGTCTCTGTACTTTCACGTAGCCTTCTTATAATATAAGGACAATGACCATTTGATTAATGTCCCACTCCACTCCAGTATAACCTTGTGTTAACTGATGACATCTGCAAGACCCTCTTTCAAACAAGGACACGTTTACAAGTACCTGGAGTCAGGACTTCAACATATCTTTCTGAGGGGACACAATTCAACTCACAACAGTGGGTAAGGCCTCCCACCTAATTGGGGTTCCCCCATTAAAAAAAAATAAAAAAAGATGCTTGGAAGTTGAGCATCCAGAACATGAACGCCCATGGCAGAAGCAGCAGAAAGTGTTGGTTAATCCACACACAGACCATGTCGAAGCATGGCAGGGCCTATCATTCAGTCATTCAACAAATGAGTACTAAAGTCCTGCTTTATGCCATGAACTAGGCTAGGCGGCATAGATTCAGTGAGGACTAAGAGATAAGAGCCCCATTAAAGAGCTGATATCTAGAGATAGAGATCACTAACTGATGAGTGCTATGAGGAGGAGGGATATAGCATGGCATGGCAGTGTGATCCTTAGACCAGATGGTCAAGGAAGGGCTCTTTAGGAAATGAGGTTTGAGCAGACACCTAAAGGATGCGAGGGAGTAAACCATGTGAAAATGCAGAATATCTGCAGAGCAGGGAGAGCAAGCACAAAGCCCATGAGATTAAACAAGTTGGTGAGTCAGAGCACCACCATGGCTGATCCTTAACGATGTAAGGACAGAGTGTTGGAACATTGGGAAGGAAAGGTGGACAGAACGTACACCTTTACATTATAGTAAGGAACTCAGATGCTATTCTAAATTTGGCACTTGCCTCACTAAACCTATCCATTGGTCTTAAGGCCACAGTCACCCTAATCTGACAAGTAATACCTAAATCCAGGGAGAGGGTGAGGAATGAGAAGTGAATGGAAGACAGAAACCTAATGCATTAGTTAGCAATGCTGCATGACAAGCTATCGCAGAACTTAACAGCTTAAAACAACAAATACTTATTTTATGGGTTCCTGTGAGTCAGGAATCTGGTCACAGATTAGCTGGGTCCTCTGGCTCAGGTTATCTCTCCAGGCTGCAGAAAAAAATGCCAGCTGGGGCTGCTATTTCATCTGAAGGCTGAACTGGGAAAGGGTATGCTTCAAAGCTCACTCATGTGGTATTGGCAGGACCCTGTTCCTCACAAATATTGGACAAGGACTTCAGGTCCTTGCTGGCTGATGGCCAGAGGCTCCCTCAATTGCTTGCCACATGGGTCTCTCCATCTCTGAAAAAGCAAGGAAGATAGAAGACATGATCTCTTATAACCTAATCTTAGAAGTAGCATTCCTTAATTTTTGCCATATTCTGTTGGTTAGAACTAAATCCCATCCACGTGCAAAAGGAGGTGATTACACAGGGCTTGAAGACCAGAAGATGGGGACCACGGGGGGCCAGCTTCAAGGCTGGAGAACACTATGTTTGAGGGGGTGGATGGCAGACAACCAGCCTGTGAAGGAACAAGACAAGAGGCAAAAGGAAAAAGTGTGAAAGAGTACAGGAGAGGAGATTCACATTTCAGGTGGCAGACAATTTCAGATTCTATCTACAGGTCAAATGGAATGGAATGGAGAAGAAACTATGAAATTTGTCCATTGCAGGAGCACATGAATAACTTTTGCCTGAACCATTTTAGAGGACTGATAGGGACTAAAGCCATACAGACCAGTCCTTTTTCCTTATCAACTAGCAGGGTCACCACCTTTGCAAGAGGTGACTGGGAAAAGCCAGGAAGAACCTCCTCTCCCAGCCTGGGGCTTCCCACTGTCTCCTGACACCTCCCCCAGGAAAGCGACCTCATTTCTCAAAGACAAAACTGATTCTAGGTCATATCCCCCTGGAATGAGAGACCAACTGATGTGATTATCTCCACGAGAAAGGGGGGCACCTACTAAAAGTAGGACCTGGTGCCCCAGAAGGGAAGACATCAGGGAACCGGAAAAGGGGTCTCTGATAATTACCTGCCAAGCTTTCAGAGTGAAGGGCATCACCATGCAATACCAAAGGAAAAAAGGAAAGAAAAACTAGAAGTTTTAGAAGGTTTTTCTCCCTCATACACCCTGCGTCTTCACTCTATTTAATCCAGGAAGAGAATTCTGCACCCCATTTTGTAATACTCATTATATAGAATAGGTGGTCCTAGCAAAGATGGCCACAAAAAAGGAATTTCTGTAAAGTGACCTTCATTATAAAAATCAGAGAGCTGATTTCACAAATATGATGCCCCACTGGCCTCAGTTAGAAACATTTGGGCTTCAGGATACAGAGAGGAGGGACATGTGCATAATTTTATATATGTATACACATGTGGATAGATACATATATGTACAGTAGTGGGCAAAAGTAGGTTTAGAGTTATGAATACATGAAACAGTTTATTCTTGTATTATTATTTATTAATTATTATATTCTTGACCACATGAACAACTGTAAACCTAATTTTGCCAATACCTGTACATGTGGGGAGAAGAGTTTAGAGAAATGGCTGGAGTGAAATCAAAATATGTTCAGAATAGATATCACTGGGTGACAAAAATTACAGATGATTCTTATTTTCTTCATTATATTTTTCTGCATTTTACACAATGTGCATACATTACTTTCATAGCATAAAAATGTGCTTCTTTGTTAGCTTAAGAGAGGTATTTGAATTTGAGGAATAGTGAAAATTTTTCCCAGCCTTGGCTTATGTATACAAATGTTTCTGTACCATTTTTTGAGCATCATTTCTGTCTAACCACATGTAGTTGAATCTCTTGGCGACTGAGGGTTAATCCCAGCCCTACTATGGTTCCCTCCAGGCACCTGCTGTTTTAGTCTGTTTGGGCTGCTGTAACAGAATACCAGACTGGTGGCTTATAAACAACAGAAGTTTATTGCTCACAAGGCCAAGGTGCCAGCCAACTTAGTGCCTGGTGAAGGCCCACTTCCTGGTTCACAAATGCCATCTTCTCACTGTCTTCATGTGGCAGACAGGAGAAGGGAGCTCTCTGGGGTCCCTTTTATAAGAGTTCTAATCCCATTCATGAGGGCTCCACTCTCATAGCCTAATTCACTTCCCAAAGGACCCACCTCTTATATCCTCACATTGGGCATTAGAATAACATGAATTTGGTCGGCGGGGGCGAACACAAACATTCAGTCTATAGAACCTACCAACCCAAGCTGTGACCAGCAGGCTTTGAAAGCAGAGCAGAAGATGGTTTACCTATTCCTCAAACACAGGCACATGTCTCAGGCTAGGGAGAAATTTCCAAAATTGGCCATCAAAACCGGGGATGGGAGTGAGTTTTAGAAGTAGATACAAACTGGGGTTGGGAGATGAAAATGAGAAGTTGGTGGACTGAGCAATGGGCAGTAGTGTGCACCAATTTCAGTGCTCAGACAATAAGAGTGGTAGATACTGGGAGTGTGTTGGCATGAATAACTTGAACCAATTAAAAGCCAGATTCGGACAGACCACACCTCCACCTATAGCCATAATGAATTTCACTATAGACCTATGTTGAAACCAAAATCATCCTTCTGTAGGTCTGACACAAGAACACAAGGTAGTTTGGCACAACGACACTACCCAGTAGAGGTTCTCCTCATACCCAGCAGCAAACCAAGGCAGTGAAATCCCCAAGCTGGGAAGATGAAAGCACTAAATGTGAATTAAAGTGAATGTAGATGGTTGAGTGCAGAATGTTGTCCCAAGTAAGCTGTCTCCCTAGTTCTTTGTGAACCCTTCTCTGCAGCTATTGGTATTAGAAAAGCTCATTCAGAGTGGAGGGAAGATGGCAGCATGGCAGGAGGGAGCAGATTCCACTTCCTCCTACACACGGGAGAAAAACCTAGCTGATCTACGGAGGAACAGAGCAGACAGCCAACAGTACCACAGCATATATGAAAATAGGAGATCAAAATCTGTAGCGGACATTGAAAAACCAGACAATAAGGAGAGTTCTTCAGGACAATAAGAGCCCAGGGACCAGTGCAGAGACCAGGGTGGCTGAAGCCCCAGGCCCAGTGCTTGCCGGGTCTGCCACAGGGCTCTAGGAAGGGAGCCAGGTCAACCACTCGCTCCAGGCCAAACAAGGGTTGAACAGCAATGGGAGAGACCTGGTTGCTTGAAGTCGCAGAGAGAGAAGTTAAGGTCTGAGTGGCAAACACGCTGGGGCTGTGAGCACCCACACATAGCCCTGGGTGGAGTGCACACCGGAGCCTGTGCAAACCAGAGGCACCCTCAACTGGAGGAGAGGGCTTTGTGGAAGCCCACGCTGGGAACCTGGGGAGTGCGAGTGATCCATGGGAGAACCAGAGCCCATGCATGTGAACCCAGGGAGTGCACACGATCCATGGGAAACCTGGAACTCACACCCATAAACCCGGGGAGTACGCACAATCTGTGGGAAACCTGGAGCTCACCCCCGTGAACCCAGGGTGAGCGTGCAAAACTCGGGAAACCCATGGAGCCCACACTCGTAAACTCTGACAGCGCGCCCACTCCATAGAAAACCTGGAACGCGCACCTATAAACCAAGGACCGCACACGCATCCCATAGGAGACCCAGAGCTCACACCCATAAACCCCGGGGAGTGCTTGAGCCATGAGAGACCTAAGTTCACACCCATAAACTCAGGGAAAGTGCACGCTGGGCAGCAGGCCCAGAGCCCATGCCCCGATACCCTGAGTGGAGAGGCACCGGGCTAGCTCTGGGGAGAGTAGCCCAAAGCTGACTGAGTGCTGAACAGGGAGAAAAGCGATACCATCACCCCTCAGCTGTTGCAGCCAGCAAGATCAGAAAAAGTGGCTTGGCAAGTTGGAAAACAGCAAGAGTTTTCTGGGTTTTGTTGTTGTTGTTGTGTTGTTTAATTTTTCATAATTTTTTTATTTTTATCTTTTTTACCCCTCAACTCCTTTTGCTTCTCTTTACTTCTTTCTTGTTTTATTCCTTCTTCCTTTCTTTCCAATTTTTATCTCCTCTTCCTTCCTCTTTATTTCTTTTTTCATTTTTTATCCTCTTTTCTCTTTTCTAAATAACTACGAGTGAGACAGAAAAACCCTGGAACTGTGAAAAACACAGAGTTGGTCCCAAAGAGGGGGCATCCCAACAGCTGAGACAGTGGAAGCTGTGAACACCAGGATACCCCAAGGAGACTGCACCACTGAATCTCACAGGTATTCTACCACAGAAGTTCATGCCGTAAACCCAGGGAGCCAGAACAGATCAATTTAAGAAGACGAGGCTAACAAGAAGAGTCTCACAAACAAGGGGAAGACAAAGAAACAATCCCCAAATGAGAGGAAAGGAGGAAGCCCCAGAAAGAATGCTAAATGGAGGCAATTCAACTATCAGATATTGAGTTCAAAGCAATGGTTGTCAAGAAGCTCCATGAGCTCTCAATGAGCTACCAGAAACTACAGGGAAGCTACAATGAACTCACTGAAAGCTATATCAACATGAAAAAGGAAATAGAAATTATCAAAAGGGCCAAGAGGAAATGAAGAATACAATTTCTGAACTGAAGAACATAGTAGAAGGAAGGAAAAGAAAAATCGATGAAGCAGAAGATCGGATCAGCGAGTTGGAGGACAAAGTAGAAAAAAACACCCAGAAAGAGCAAGAAAAGAAAAAGAGGCTCAGAAAGAATGAAGAGAAATGTAAGACAATATGAAACTTAATAATATCCATATAGTAGGGATACCAGAAGGAGAAGAAGAAGAGCAAGGGATAGAAAACCTATTTAAAAAAGTAATGATGGAAAACTTCCCTAATTTGATTAGAGAAAACATCACACAAATCCAGGAAACACAGAGAGTCCCAATCAATAGGAACCCAAAGAGGCCCACTTCAAGACACATCATAATTAAAATGGCAAAATTCCAAGACAAAGAGAGAATCTTAAAGGCGGCAAGGGAGAAAATGGAAGTAACATACAAGGGAGCCCCGATAAGTTAGCAGCTGACTTCTCAGTGGAAACGCTCCAAGCCAGAAGAGAATGGCAAGAAATATTCCAAGTAATGAAAACTAAAGGCCTGCAACCAAGACTACTTTACCCAGCAAGGCTTTCAATCAAGATAGAAGGCCAAATAAGGAGCTTCCCAGACAAAAGAAGTCTAAAAGAATATACCTCCACCAAACCAGTTCTGCAAGAGATACTAAAGGGACTGCTTTAAGGAAAGGAAGGGGGAGAGAGAGAGAGAGAGAGAAACACAGGTATGAAAATGGCAATGAATCAGTACCTATCAATAATAACCTTAAATGTAAATGGATTAAATGCTCCAATCCAAAGACATAGAATAGCTGAATGGATAAGAAAGCATGACCCACACATATGCTGCCTACAAGAGACCCACCTCAGGACAAAAGACCTACACAGACTCAAAGTGAAGGGCTGGAAACAAATTTTCCAAGCAAATGGACAGGGAAAAAAAGCCAGGATACCAATACTCATATCAGACAAAATAGACCTCAAAAGAAGAGCAATACAGAAAGACCCAGAAGGTCACTTCATAATACTCAAGGGAAGAATCCACCAAGAAGACATAAACATTGTAAATATATATGCACCCAACATAGGAGCACCTAAATACATCAAGAAAATCTTAGAGGACTTCAAGAAAGATATTGACAGCAACGCAATTATAGTAGGGGATTTTAACACCCCACTGTCAAAAATGAACAGATCTTCCAAACAAAATATCAACAAAGATATTGTGGCATTGAACAACACTCTAGATGAAATGGACTTAACTGATATATATAGAGCCCTTCGTCCTAAAAAAAAACTAAATGCACATTCTTTTCAAATGCACATGGAACATTTTCAAAGATAGACCACATGATAGGACACAAAACAAGCCTCAACAAATTCAAGAAAATTGAAATCATACCAGACATTTTTCTTCAACCACAAGGGACTGAAACTAGAAACCAATCCCAAGGGGAGAAACCCAAAACCCCCAATATCATGGAGATTGAATAGCATGCTATTAAACAATGAATGGGTCAAGAATGAAATTAAGGAGGAAATCAAAAAGTCTCTGAAAACAAATGATAATGAACTCACAATGACCCAACACTTATGGGACACAGCGAAGGCAGTCCTCAGAGGGAAGTTCATAGTGATACAGGCCTACCTAAAACAGACAGAAACATTTCAAACAAACAACTTAACCCTACGCCTACAGGAACATAAGGATCAACAACAAAGACAGCCCAGAGCAAGTAGAAGGAAGGAAATAATCAAGATCAGAGCACAATTAAATGACATAGAGACTAAAAGCACAATCCTAAGGATCAATGAATCCAGGAGCTGGTTCTTCGAAAAGATCAACAAAATCGACAAGCCTTTAAGCAGGCTCATCAAGAAAAAAAGAGAGAGGACTCAAATAAACACAATCAGAAACGAAAGAGAAGAAATTACAACTGACACCACAGAAATACAAAGGATTGTAAGAAATTACTATGAAGAACTGTATGCGAAGAAATTTGAAAACCTAGGTGAAATGGACAAGTTTCTAGAAAAATATAATCTTCCAAAACTCAATGAAGAAGAAGCAGAAAGCCTGAACAAACCAATAACAGCTGATGAAATTGAAGCAGTAATCAAACACTCCCGAGACACAAAAGCCCTGGACCAGATGGTTTCACAGGAGAATTCTACAAAGCATTTAAGAAAGAGCTAACCCCTATCCTTCACAGATTATTTGAAAAAATCCAAAATGATGGAAGACTCCCAAACTCTTTTTATGAAGCCAGCATCAGCCTAATCCCAAAACCAGATAAAGACACAACAAAGAAGGAGAACTTCAGGCTAATATCGCTGATGAACATAGATGCTAAAATCCTCAACAAAATATTGGCAAATCGCATCCAACAATACATTAAAAAGATCATACCATGACCAAGTGGGATTCACCCAGGGATGCAAGGATGGTTCAACATTCACAAATCAGTAAATGTAATACATCATATAAACAAAAGCAAGGACAAAAATCACATGATCATATCAATAGATGCAGAAAAAGCATTTGATAAGGTACAACACCCATTTATGATAAAAACACTCAGCAAAGTGGGAATAGAGGGAGATTTCCTCAACATAATAAAGGCCATATATTAGAGACCTACAGCCAACATCATACTCAATGGGCAAAAACTAAAATCTTTTCCACTAAGATCAGGAACAAGACAAGGATGTCCACTTTCACCACTTCTATTCAATATAGTATTGGAAGTCTTAGCCACAGCGATTAGACAAGAAAAGGAAATAAAGGCATCCAACTCAGAAAGGAGGAAATAAAACTATCATTGTTTGCAGATGACATGATAGTATACATAGAAAATCCTATAGTCTCGGCCAAAAAGCTGCTTGACCTAATAAATGAATTTGGCCAAACAGCTGGATACAAAGTCAATATCTAGAAATCAAAGGTATTTTTGTATACCAACAATGAAACAGCAGAAGCAGAAATCAAGAAAAAAACCCCATTCGATATACCAAAAAGAAAAATAAAGTACATAGGAATTAACCTAACCAAGGAGGTAAAAGACCTGTATGCAGAAAACTACACAACACTGAAGAAAGAAATCAAGGAAGACACAAACAAATGGAAACACATACCGTGTTCATGGATCGGAAGAATTAACATCATCAAAACATCCATACTTCCCAAAGCAATCTACAGATTCAATGCAATACCTATTAAAGTACCAATGGCATATTTCACAGACACAGAACAAACACTTCAAAAATTTATATGAAACAATAAACGACCCAGAGTAGCTGCAGCAATCTTGAGAAAGAAGAGCAAAGTATGAGGGATCACAATACCTGATACCAAACTGTATTACAAGGCCACTATAATCAAAACAGCCTGGTACTGGCATAAAAACAGGCACGTGGACCAGTGGAATAGAACAGAGAGCCCAGAAATAAACCCAAGTCTCTATGGTCAATTAATGTTCGAGAAAGGGGGCAGCAACATAAAATGGAGTAAAAATAGCCTCTTCAACAAGTGGTGTTGGGAAAACTGGACAGCTATGTGCAAAAAAATGAAATTCAAGCACCAACTTACACCATACACAAAAATAAATTCGAGGTGGATAAGAGATTTAAATATAAGCCATGACACCATTAAAGTCCTAGACGAGAATATAGCCAGGAAAATCTCAGATATTTCACACAGCAACATTTTTACTGATATGTCCCCTAAAGCAAGGGACATAAAGGAAAGAATAAACAAATGGGATCTCATCAAAATAAAAAGCTTTTGCATGGCCAAGGAAAACAGTATTAAAATAAAAAGAGAACCAACCATATGGGAAAACTTATTTGCCAATGATACCTCAGACAAGGGTTTAATCTCCAAAATATATAAAGAACTTACACAACTCCACTCTAAGAAGACAAGCAACCCAATTAAAAAATGGGCAAAGGACTTGAACAAACACTTCTCCAAGGAGGACATACAGAGGCTCCAGAGACACATGAAAAGATGCTCAATATCGCTAGCTATCAGAGAGATGCAAATTAAAACTACAATGAGATACCACTTCACACCGGTCAGAACGGCCATCATAAACAAAGCAACAAACAGCAAGTGTTGGAGAGGTTGTGGAGAAAAGGGGACCCTAGTGCACTGTTGGGATTGCAGACTGGTACAACCACTATGGAAAGCAATATGGAATTTTCTAAGAAAAACTAAAAATGGATATACCTTTTGACTCAGCAATTCCACTGCTCGGATTATACCCTAAGAACCCTGAAACACCAATCCAAAAGAACCTATGCACCCCAGTGCTCATAGCAGCACAATTTAGAATAGCCAAGTGTTGGTTGGAAGCAACCTAGGTGCCCATCAGTAAATGAATGGATCAAGAAACTATGGTACATTTACACAATGGCATTCTATGCAGCAGAAAGAAAGAAGGAGCTCCTACCCTTCGCAACAGCATGGATGGAACTGGAGAACACTATGCTAAGTGAAACAATCCAGGCAGTGAAAGACAAATACCATATGATCTCACCTTTAACAGGAACCTAATCAACAAAACAAACAAACAAGCAACATATAACCAAGGACACTGAAATTGGGAACAGGCTGATAGTCACCAGAGGGGAGAGGGGAGGGAATTTCAGAGGGAAAGGGGAAGGATTTAGAGCAACAAGTATAAAGGACACATGGACAAAAACTAGGGGGAGTGGAAATGGGGTGGTGGGCTGCAATGGGAGTAAAAGACAGAAAACTGTACAAGAACAACAATTAAAATAAAATTAAAAAAAGAAAAGCTCATTCATCTACTCATTCAAATAATAAAAAAAGTAAGCACTTGCACAGTGCTTACTCTACATCATCCACTGTTTAAGCACTTTACTCTTATTAACTCACTTAATCCATGCCACAGTCCTATTATCCAGTTGACTGGTAAGAAAACAAAGGACACAGAGAAGTCAAGTGACTTTCCCAAGGTCACACAGATGGCAAGTGTCAGAATCACAATTTGAACCCAAGTTGCTCGGCTCTAGAACCTTGACCATGGTTTGGGAGGCCTACCAAATGCCTAAGTAAAGATGCCACTGCTAGAAGGAAACAAGGTAGAGAATGACAGGGGAGGGAGAGACAGTAGCTGTCCATTTCGTCTACCCCAGACTCTGACCTACTTCCTATGTTGGAGGAATTCCCCATATGAGTCTCAGTGGAAAACAAAGTCTTTCTTCCCCCATGGAAACAGGAAATTCAGACATAACACACTTTTCCCAGCTTTCCTTGCAACTAGAGCATAACCATGTGGCATGGGTTCAGGCAATTAGAAGCAGCCACCCTGGAGCCTGGAAACTAAGGAAACAAAGAAGCAGGTACCACGGAGAACCCACTCAGTTGCTGCTGCGGTAGCAGTGACATCACAGGGAAAGCAGATGCAGCTGAGAGTTTTGCAGTACTACCCATGGTGTCCTCAAGGGCTACCACATTTATTTGTTTTGTTTCATTTTGTTTTGGCTGTGATGGTGAGATCATCTTTTCTGTGTCTTGCACTAAAAATCCTGAGTGATGGGAGAGAGTGAGGCTTAGATACAGTGCTAATGAAAAGTCCCTTGAAGATGGTGATACATGAGGTCTGTCCTGAAGGTATCCAGCCATGCAATGTGACAAATAGACATTTATTGAAAAAGATTCAAAATACAAGAAACATTGTACATAAGACAATGACATCTCAGTCTCTTTTAAAGTGGGCACCTTGGGACCTCACACAGTTCTCCCAAGTGCCATCAGCTGCCCTGTTATATTTTCCTAAATCTCATCAATGATCTGAAATCTCTCCCTTTTCAAAGGTGATTTTGGGAAAAGCCAGAAGTCACAGGGCACCAAATCTGGGCTGTAGGGGGGACAAGTCACCTGGGTGGTTTGATGTTTCACCAAAAAACTGCACAAGACATGAGGCATGAGCAGGCGTGTTGTGTGATGAAGCTGCCAATCACCAGTTGCCCATAGCTGTGGCCTTCTGAGTCATCTGAATAATTTCCGTGGAGGAATGTTCAAGCTTAATGCAAAATTTGATGCAGATTTGTTACTCTACTTGCTCAGTCATTTTGAATGTGACAGCCACACAGTACACATGCTCACTCCATGATGTCTACCACCCCCACTGACTAGTACAGTGAAGTCATCATTGTTTTCAAATGGGCATTCCAGTCCACTCTCCTTGGCTACCAGGTTAAATGGATGTTGCACGAACTTCCGTTATAACAATGGTTGAACTTTTTCCAGACAGACCTTGTACAAGCTGTGCTCTGAAGACTGAAAAGCAGCCAGGCGCAGAAAAACGTGGAAAAGAGTATGCCACACACAGAGAGCAGCAAAATCCAGAGCTTTGAAGTGGGCAAAGGCCTGTGTTGCTGGAGAGTAAGAAGCAACAGGGAGAGGTGGGTTAAATGAGACCATCTTTCTGAAGGAGCCAAGGTTCCAAGCCACCGCTGCTGACCCCTCCCCCACTTTTGGAACTCTGGTCAGTGCTCTTGCCGCGTGGTCATGGTGATGGGCACTCTGTTTCACTCTCGCTCTTCAGGCCACGAAGGAAGTGTGAGTGGTTGGGGGTGGGGTGGTGAGGGGTCCCTGCCTCTCCCTGCGGATGACCCAGTCCAGGCCAGGGCTCCAAGCAAGGGACCATGCCCGTGTTGACACCCCCTGTTGAGTACAGCCAGAACACACGTGTCGGGGCTCCAGCATGGCGCGACGTAACCCTGGCCCAGGCGCTGAAAGCACACCAGCTGACGGACCGCTGCGGACAGGAGGCAGTGACCATGTGGCAACCCAAAGACAGCGTGTGGGACCCACACGTGGCACACCACCTCCGCCGGGCCGCCTATATCCGGCCCTGGCGCTTCCGTTCGGAGATGGTTAAAGGCGGTGGCACAGTGGAGAAGCCGCCGCCGGACGAGGGAGTCACGCTGTGGAAGAGCAAAATGAAGCCGCCCGCCTGGCATGCGCACCTGCCGCTGCCCCTGAATCGCGATGCGCGAGCCCTGCAGACCGCGGAGGTGGTGCAGGCGCACGCACGCGGGGCTCGCCTCACCGCCGCCCGTCTGGGCCGCGCGCAGCAGCAGATCAATGGGCAGCTGCGGCTGCTGCAGCGCCAGCGCGAGGCTACTGACCACAGGCTCAGCGAGGTGCGCAAGGGCCTGCTAATTAACCAGCAAAGCGTCAAGCTGCGGGGCTACCGGCCCAAGTCTGAGAAGGTGGGACCACCTCCCTACCCCCTGCCCCAAACCCGGTCTCTAAGACTGAGGCCTTCACTCAGCCTGGAGAAAACACACCCCTAGAGAGAACACCCCTCCCAAGCCCCAGTTCCAGGGAGTAAGGGCACAGGAAGATAGGACACCCCCCAGATGAGGTTCCTTGGTCCCCAACCCCAGAGAAGGAGACCCCCCATGGGAATAAGAACCTCAGCTCCCTCACCTCAGAAGGAATATGTTTCCCAGTCCTCCAGACAGGAAGAGAAAATGGCGCCTCAATGTCAAACTAAATGAAATTCTTCCCAAAGAGTGAAACTCATAACCCCCAACCCAGGCATGCAGTTACCACCCCACCCACAGGCCCACAGAGTGAGACCCTCTGTGGTCATGAACTCTCAATGCCCAAACCCAGTGACATACCCAGCTGAGAAAAGGGGTCGATGTTCTGGTCCCAACCCATGAAATTCTCCTCAAAAATGTTAAAAATGAATAAATAAATAAATAAATAAATAATTAAAAAAAAAAGCCACCTCTCCCCAGCCTCAGTGAGTGAGAAACCCTTCCCAGTCCTCATGGGGGGAGAAAGAAACAGGTCCTGCCTACAGCTTGAGACCCTCAGACTCTCAGCCCCCACACCCAAGAGTTAAATTAAGCCCAGCCAGGGAGAAAGAGAGAGACCTCCTACCTGGTCCCAGTCCTGTGAAATCTTCCTCCAAAGTGAAACCCTAGATTTGTACCCCAAGGGGGGGGTCTCCCACTTCCCTAAGGAGGGATGAGACCCTACTCACAGGATGGGATTCCTAGTTCCAGCCCCTAAATTCAGAAAGTAAGACCCTAAAAAGGCAATCTCTCATCATCCCTATAATGAGATTCCTCACGTCTAGTCAGGGAGGGGGGATAAGACCATCACCAAGAAAGGGGGACCCCAGCCCTACAGAAACCTCCCCCTGCAAGGTGAAGTCACCTTCATCCCAGCTCACTGAACTCCTGCCTATAAAAGGAGACACCCCAGCCCCACTCTCTAGCCCCTAAAAAGATAAAGACTTCTCAGAGAGACCCCCACAGGGTGGGACTGCCACCAACTCCATTCTCCAAACCCAGAGTTTATATGAGGTTGGCAAACCCTCTACCAACCTCCCTCTCTCCTGAGAGTGTGACAGATTCTGACCTCACTTTCCAGATCCCTGATAAAGCTGACAGTATGCTTACCTGGGAGAAAGAGGAGTTAATGAACATGAAGAGGAAAATGGAGAAAGACATGGAAAACTCAGAGACCTTGCTCAAGGTCAAGAATACCTGGGACCCAGTGAAGAGGGCTGGAGGAGGACCCCTGGCTGCCCAGTGGGCAAACCACTCTGACCTTGGGGACTAGCAATGACAAACATCTCCACCCACCCACACTGACTTGACAATCACTGTGTTTCCACTTTGCCCTGAGGGATGGAGCTGGGCCTCAGAAAAACAATGAACACCCCCTCTGTGCCAAGCCCTGTGAGTCATTGAGTTAGCTCCTAAAAGCAGTCCTGTGAAATAGAAACTGTGGTCCCCTTATTGGAGATGGGGAAATTAAGGCTCAGAGAGTGATGGCTTCAACCAGGGCACAGGACTGGCCAGTGGCAGGATTATGGTTTCAGGTCAGGTATCCTTTTTCCCCAGCTTTAGTGAGGTATAATTAACCATTTTTAATTGTATGTATATTTAAAATGCACAACCCGATGATTTGATAAATGTATACATTGTGAAATCTTCACCAAAATCAAGGTAATTAACATATCCATCACCTCACTTACTTTTGTGTGTGATGAGAACCCTTAAGATCCACCCTTTCAGCAAATTTTAATGATAAAATACAGCATCGTTAACTATTGTCTCATTGCTGTGCATTAGATTCCCCAGGACTTACTCATCTTGTGTAAGTGAAACTTTGTATCTCTTGACCAACTCCCCATTTCTTTCTCCCGACAGCCCCTGGCAAACATCATTCTACTCCTGGCTTCTATACATTTGTGTTAGATTCCATACATAAGCGAGATCATGTAGTATTGGTCTTTCTGCATCTGGCTTATTTCACTTAACATAATATCCTCCAGGTTCATCCATGTTGTCACAAAAGGCAGGATTTTCTTCCTTTTTAAGGCTGAATGCTTTATTTTGTAATGATAGAAGTAGGATTTGGATGGGGGCGAGGGTCCAGATGCAATGGATCTGGGGAGAGGGACTCTGAAGCTCACTGAGACCTCCTGCTACTGACTAGAGAAGAGGAAGAGAAGCCTGAGGCTAAGGATGGGATGAATGCAAGTCAAGGAGGAAAGGGATGGCGCAAGAAGACAGAGATGTGGGTATAGCCAGTGCTACCTCTCCCCTTTACAGATGTCCCCATCGATAGGGCAGGGGCTTTCTCAGGGTGCCAAGGCAAAGCCAGACACAGAACCTAAGCAATTGACACCCAGGACAGGGAAGCTGCCACAGCCCACACTACTCCTCCCCACCCTACTTCCAGCAGTCAGTGGAGGCTTCTGGACAGAGGCTGAGAAGGTGGGATGTCTTGAAAATCCTTCCTTTCCCACCCCAACTAGAACTGGAGAGTGTCAAAAACACTCTGCAGCCCCCAGCAGAAAAATCAATTCCAGCCACCTCCCCCAACCTCCCAGCACACTGTCTGCCTTCATCTCTGCCTCTCTCTCTCTCTCTCTCTGTCTCTCTGTCTCTCCTTCCTTGCCTCCAGAGCCTGGCCTCCTGCCGAGACACTCTGGCCTTCTATTGTAAGGAGAGACTCCAAGCTGTGGACTTAATGAACAAGCCATTGGACAAGGTTCTGGAGCAGGCAGGCCGCCACTCCTGGGTGAACCTCTCCCTCGTCCAAACCCCCAGCACGCAGGGTCAGAAAACACCTCCTCCAGACCCAGTGGGCACGTACACCCCAGGTAGGCCTCCACAGAAAGGAATCCACCATAGTGGGTGTCCACCAGCTCCCCTTCACTTCTCAGCTGCCCCTTTTCTGGGGAATTTTGCCCCGACACCTAACGAGAGCCAGCCCCCTTCTGGATTAGGTCTCACCCTGCCTACTCCTGCTTCCCACATGCTCTCAGTCACTCCTGGAAGCTACTCATACTCATGCCCTGTTTTCCACCCCTCACCCATGGCCCACCATCACGTGACAATAGAGGGACGCAGAGAGCCAGGGTGGGAGAAACGAGGGTTTGGCGCCCCACGCGCGTCCCACCCTCCCACAGAGTGCGCCTCGGTGCTGTGTGAAGCCAAGCGACTGTTGATGGAGTCCAAGGACACCTTGCAAGAAATGGCAAAGGAGGAGGAGGAGATTCGGGAGAAACAGCAGCTGATAAGCGATCGCGTGTGCGCCTCGCTCACCCAAAAGATGCGCGAGACCTCGGAGTTGAAGGTGTGCGCAGTCGCGGCTCACAGGCAGTGGCTGGGGGCTAGGGCAGGGGAGTATCAAGGCCAGAGAAGGGAGACGCGGGAAGAGAGGGGACTGGAAGCGAACGTGATCCCCCTGCGCTCCCACCCACCCAGGAAAGAATGAACATGACCTTAGGACTAATGAGGGGAACTATCCACCGGTGCAAGAAATTCAACCAGGAGATGTATATCACCCACGACCTCGTCAAAGTACGGTTTGGCAGAAGGGTCTGCGGGGAGGAGGCCGGGGGTGCCTGTGTAGGCTGGACCTCACTGTTCCGCAAACTGCACTCCGCCAGGGTCCTCTGTCAAAAACTCACCTGGCCACTCGAGAGAAGCTAGACAGACCCACCGTTCGTGTGTACCAGAGACACGTGGGCACCCAACTCCCCGAGGCCATGCGCCTTGCCCAGGTACGCCCCTCTTGGTTCCCCTTTCTTCTTTCTCTACCCTCTCTGAGGAGAGGTCCCACCCTAGTAAGACTTCTTCCTCAAGCACACCTGGCCCAGGTATGATCCTCTCATCCAGGTTTGTCGTTCCTTCAACTACCGCCCAAATGAGTCCCCGCAAATAAGTCCTCGGTCTCAAATAAGTGCCCTCAACCTCTGTCCGCCTCACACCGCCCCACTCGCTCATGATATGACTCCTCTCAGTCCCGGCTCGGGTGGCTCCGTGCACATTTTGCCCAGATGCTCTGCCACATCCCACATCCAACCCCTCTCTTAACCCTGCCCGACTGCTGGTTCTTTTTCAGGCACATCCGGCCCAGGTGTGTCTCCCTCAGTCCCAAGCAAGGCCCGCCCCTCCCCAGTTATGCTCCTGTCCAGGCGGGACCCTTCTGTATGCACACCTGGTCCAGGTGTGCTCCCCCCCATCTGAGGCCCACCACTTCTTCGCCGTGCTCTTTCACACGCGTACCTGGCCCAGATGTGTCTGTCCACTTCTCCCCCTTCTGGCTATGCTTCACGGGTCTCCCAGCATGGCCCCGCCTCCTCTCCAGGGCACCGACAAGCTGCAGCGCCACATCTCACGCTTAGAAAAGAACCTGGAGGATATGCTCACCACGCAAAAGAGCCTCGCCGACAACCTCAACTGCAAGAAGATCGGGCACGACGTGGACTACAACGTAGTGCGCCTGCGCCTCCGCCAGCTGCACCCGCACGTGTGCTACCAGCAGGCGCAGGACCTGGTCAGAGACTGGGACCCACGCACGCCGCCACCACGCGTGTAGTCCAGCAACGCCGCGGAATAACAGGCGTACCCCCTGCCCCAAAGGCAGGTCCCGCTTGCACGGGCTGGGTGCTCGGAAACCCATAGCCTGGTGGCCTTCCCTGTCCCCTGACTTACCCTCCTTTCAAGTGTCCTTTAGCAGAATTATGATTAAAAATAACAATCATTACATTTATTAGACATCTGTCATATATCAATCACTTACCCTACAGCATGTAATTGGTGGTGTATCCTGGAAATTAACAGGATGGATTTGGAACTGACCATGCATGTGCCAAAAATGGCCCTCGCAAATATTATCTTTTTGGCAAAGGCAACTAGTCACATGGACACAACATTTTACAGAGAAGGAAATGAAGTTCAGGAAGGTGAACTCATTTGCTCAGGGTCACAGAGCGAGAGAGGGACAAGGTGGGACTAAAGTTGGGTCTGCACTCTCCCTTGCTCCACACTGCAAGTGTTGACTATGGGCTCATCATGATCTTCACTGGTCTCCATAACAAGTGAAGATGCTGTCAATCATGCCCATTTGACAGGAAATACACAGAAAATAAGTAGCTGCCTAGGGGGGTGGGGGATTACAGAGCTGAGAAAGTGTAGGGCTGAGGGGTTCAAATTAATCGTCTCTGACTCAGAACCATCAAGCATCACAGCCAGCTTCCTTATCTCAAGAGGGACTTCACAGACTGGGGGTCACCAGAGACTCGTGGGTGTCCAGAATGTTCTTCCTCCCTGTACCAATCAGGATACCAACAGGAAGCGGATAGCACACGCAATTTGAAGGAAGTTTAACAAAGAGATGATGATCCTTATTATTTGAAGATTCTGTGTTTGTGAATTTGCCTAACTCACTAAAATTTATTCATAACCTCCCCCAAATCAATACTCTGGTTGCTTTCACAGTCATCTGCAAATATGCACAGAACAGTGGGAGATTTTACTGGCCCAACATAGTCAAATAAGCCACAGTCAAACAAGGCGACGCTCTGCCTTCTTGTTTACGCTCTCTTATTTAAACAAGCATCCAAATGTAATATTACTCAGCCTTTTAAAAATAGTGACAGTTTGCCCTGACTGGTATGGCCTAGTTGGTTGGTTACAGCATCATCCCATAACCAAAAGTTTGTGGATTCAACTCCCAGTTGGGGCACATACCTAGGTTGTGGGCTCCATCCCCAGTCCAGGTGTATATGGGAGGCAACCAACCAATTTTTCTCTCACACATCAATGTTTCTCTCTGTTCCTTCCTCTTTCCCTTCCTCTCTCTCTAAAAAGCAATGAAAAAATATCCTCGGGTGATGATAAAAAAATTTTTGAAGACTTCTTGCCATCTGTGACAACATGGATGGGCCTAGAGGGTATTATGCTAAGTAAAATAAGTTGGACAGAAAAAGACAAGTACCATATGAATTTACTTATATGTGGGATCTAAAAAACAAAACTAATGAGTAAATAAAATGGAAACAAACTCATACAGAGAGCAAATTGATGGTTGCCAAAGGGGAGAGGGTTGGTGGATTGGCAGACAAGCGGAAGAGGATTAAGAAATACAACCCTCCAATATGTAACATACAAAATAAATGCTACTTCATCTTTAAAAAAAGAAAAAAAAAGAAAAAGAAATACAACCTTCCAGTTATAAAGTAAGTCATGGGGATGTAATGTACAGCATGAAGAATAGAGTCGAAAATATCGTTATAACTTTCCACGGTGACAGATGGTTAATAGACTTTTTGTGGTGATCACTTCATAAGGTATGTAAGTGTTGAATCACTATGTTGTACATCTGAAACAAATAAAATATTATATATCAACTATAATTTTTTAAAAACCAAGCATCCTTTTGAGGTATAATTAATGCCATGGGGTGTTGGTTTGTTTGTTGTTGTTTTTGTATTTTTGTTCTTTTCATTGATGATTTTGCTGTTTAAAATGACCCTTAAGTGTATTTCTGAAGTGCTAGCTAGTGTTCCTTAGGTTAGAAGGCTGTGATGTGCCTTACAGAGAAAATGCGTGTGTGAGACAAGCTTCACCTGGGAATGAGTTATAGTGCTATTGTCCTCGAGTTCAATATTAGTGACTCACTTTAATATATAACACATTTTTATTGAGCAATATGTATTAATGAAGGCATCTTTAGACATAAACACACATAAAGCAAGGTTATGTATTGAGAAGTTGACAAAAACTACCCCTAGAGCACAGTCCTATCTTCTCAGTCCATTTAGGCTACTCTAACAAAATACCACAGCAAGCAAACAGCTTCTAAACAGCCGATATTTACTGCTCACAGTTCTAGAGGCTGGGAAATCCAAGATCAAGATGCCAGCATGGTCACATACTGGCGAGGGCCTGCTTCTTGGCTCATAGCCAGTGCCTTCTCTCTGTGTCCTCATGTAGTAGAAGGGGCCAGGGGGCTCTGTGGGCCCTCATTTATAAGGACCTCAATCCCATCCATGGCAGTTCCACCCTTCTGATCTAATCACCTCCCAAAGGCCCCACCTCCTAATACCATCATCTTTGGGGGTTAGGATTTCAACATATGAATTTGGGGAGGGGATACAAACATTCAGACCATATTTATCTGACCTAGCGGTCTTCTGCTCCCCAATCAACTCAGGTGATTTCCCCTCCCCATGTTGACACTTTGAACTTTGAGCTTCAGCCGTTTTCATTTCCATATGAGTTTCCTGTTGCTACTGCAACTACCACAAACGTAGTGGCTTAACACAATGCAATTTTAGCTCTTACAGTTCTGGAAGACAGAAGTCCTAACTGGATTTCACTGGGCCCAAATCAAGGTCTCAACAGGACCACAGTTCCTCCAGAGCAGAGACTCTAGGAAAGAATCCATTTCCTTGCCTGTCCCAGTTTCTAGGGTCTGCCTGCATTTCTTGGCTCATGGCCTCTCCCTCCCTCTGCAAAGCCAGTGGCAGCATCTTTAAATCTCTGACTCCAACTCTTTGCTTATATCATCACATCTCTGTCTTCTAACTTCTGACCCTTTTGCCTGTCGCTTGTAAAGAGCCCTGTGATCACATTGGGCCCACTCCGGTAATCCAGGATAATCTCCCCATCTCCACATCATTAATTACCTCTGCAGTGTCCCTTTCTGCCATGTAAGGTGATATATTCACAGGTTCCAGGAATTTGGCACAGACATCTTTAGGGGTGAGAGGGAGCATTTTCAGCCTACCCAGTTTCTTCCACATTTCAAACTTTCTTTCTTTTCTTTTTTATTAAATTTATTAGGGTGACATTGGTTAATAAAATTATATAGGTTTCAAACGTACAATTCTATAATAACATCAACTGTATATCATATTGTGTGTTCACCACCCCAAGTCTCCTTCCATCACCATTTATTCTCCCTATAGCCTCTTCTACGTCCCCCGACCACCCTTTCCCTCTGGTGAACACCATACTGTTGTCTGTGTGTATAAATTGGTGTTTTGTTTTTTTACTTAATCCCTTTGCCTTTTTTACCCAGTCCAAAATCCCCCTTCCCTTTGACAGTTGTCAATCTGTTCTCTGAGACCATTTCTATTTCTTATTTATATTTTATTGATTGTGCTATTACAGTTGTCCTGATTTTCCCCCAAATCCCACTCCCACCCAGTACCCCCACTCCCTCAGGCAATCCCCCCACCATTGTTCATGTCCATGGGTCGTGAGTATAAGTTCTTTGGCTACTCCATTTCCTATACCATACTTTACATCCTCATGGCTATTCTGTAACTACCTATTTGTGCTTCTTAATCCCATCACCTCTTCACCCATTCCCCCACACCCTCCTTCCCAACTGGCAACCATCAAAATGCTCTCCTTATCCATGATTCTGTCTCTGTTCTTGTTTGTTTAGTTTGTTTTCTTAGATTCAGTTGTTGATAGATATGTATTTATTGCCATTTTATTTTTTTGGTTTTTTTAAGATTTTATTTATTTGGTTTTTTTCAGCATAACTCTTTAATTGTTGATATTGTACAGTTTTCTGTCTTTTACCCCACCCCCAGCCCACCACCCCAGCCCTCCCCACCTTCCTCCCATTTCCACCCCCCATAGTTTTTGTCCATGAGTCCTTTATACTTGTTGCTCTAAACCATTCCCCTTTTCCCCTGAAATTCCCTCCCCTCCCCCTCTGGTCACTGTCAGATTGTTCTCAATTTCAGTGTCTTTGTTTATATTATGCTTGTTTGTTTGTTTTGTTGATTAGGTTCCTGTTAAAGGTGAGATCATATGGTATTTATCTTTCACTGCCTGGCTTATTTTGCTTAGCATGATGCTCTCCAATTCCATCCATGCTGTCGCAAAGGGTAGGAGCTCCTTCTTTCTTTCTGCTGCATAGAATTCCATTGTGTAAATGTACCACAGTTTTTTGATCCATTCATTAACTGATGGGCACCCAGGTTGCTTCCAGCACTTGTCTATTGTAAATTGTGCTGCTATGAACATAGGGGTGCATAGGTTCTTTTGGATTGGTGTTTCAGGGTTCTTAGGATATAATCCAAGCAGTGGAATTGCTGGGTCAAAAGGTATGTCCATTTTTAGTTTTTCTTAGAAAATTCCATACTGTTTTCCATAGTGGTTGTACCAATCTGCAATTCCACCAACAGTGCACTAGGGTCCCCTTTTCTCCACAACCTCTCCAACACTTGCTGTTTGTTGCTTTGTTTATGAAGGCCATTCTGACTGGTGTCAAGTGGTATCTCATTGTAGTTTTAATTTGCATCTCTCTGATAGCTAGAGATATCGAGCATCTTTTCATGTGTCTCTGGATCCTCTGTATGTCCTCCTTGGAGAAGTGTTTGTTCAAGTCCTTTGCCCATTTTTTAATTGGGTTGCTTGTCTTCTTGGAGTAGAGTCTTGTAAGTTCTTTATATATTTTGGAGATTAATCCCTTGTCTGAGGTATCATTGTCAAATATGTTTTCCCATACAGTTGGTTCTCTTTTTATTTTAATACTGTTTTCTTTAGCTGTGCAGAAGCTTTTTATTTTGATGAGATCCCATTTGTTTATTCTTTCCTTTATTATTTATTTGTTTTTAGAGAAGGGAAGGGAGGGAGAAAGAGAGGGAGAGAAATATCAATGTGTGGTTGCTTCTCATACACCCCCTACTGGGGACCTGGCCTGCAACCCAGGTGTGCCCTAGACTGGGAATCAAATCAGCAACCCTTTGGTTTGTAGGCCAGTGCTCAATCCACTGAGCCACACCAGCCAGGACCCACTTTATTGTTCATAGTTTTGATCTTTTTCTTAAATAAATAAGTCCCTTTAACATCTCATTTAATAATGGTTTGGTGATAATGAACTCCTTTAGTTTTTTCTTGTCTGGGAAGCTCTTTATCTGCCCTTCAATTCTAAATGATAGCTTTGCTAAGTAGAGCAAACTTGGCTGTAGGTCCCCACTTCTCATGACTTTGAATATTTCTTGCCAATCCCTTCTAGTCTGCAAAGTTTCTTTTGAGAAGTCAGCTGATAGTCTGATAAGAACTCCCCTGTAGCTAACTAACTGCTTTTCTCTGGCTGCTTTTAAGATTCTCTCTTTAGCCCTGGCTAGCATGGCTCAGCAGATTGAGCGCCAGCCTGTGAACCAAAGGGTCAGCAGTTCCATTTCCAGTCAGGGCACATGCCTGAGTTGTGGGCCAGGTCCCCAGTAGGGGGCCTGTGAGAGGCAACCACACATTAATATTTCTCTCCTTCTCTTTCTCCCTCTCTTCTCTTCTCTTTCAATATAAATGAATAAAATCTTTTTTAAAAAACTCTCTCTTTATCTTTAACCTTTGGCATTTTACTTATGATGTATCTTGGAGTGGACCTTTTTGTTTCCATCTTGTTTGGGATTCTCTGTGCTTCCTGGACTTGCATGTCTAGTTCCTTTACCAAATTAGGGAAGCTATCTTTCATTTTTTTTTTTTTTTCAAATAGATTTCCAAGTTCTTGTTCTTTCTCTTCTCCTTCTGGTACCCCTATGATGCAAATGTTGGACCCCTTGAAGTTGTCCCAGAGGCTGCTTATATGCTCCTCTTTTTTTTTCCTTTTTTTGGGGGGGATTCTTTTTTCTTCTTGTTCTGATTGGATTTTTTTTTTGTTTGTTTGTTTTTTGTTTTGCTTCCTGGTTTCCAAATCATTGATTTGATTCTCAGCTTCATCCACTCTACTGTTGTTTCCCTGTAAATTGTTATTTATTTCAATTAGCATGTCCTTCATTTCTGACTGGGTCTTTTTTATGCTGTTGAAGTCCTCACTAAGTTCCTTGAGCATCCTTATAACCAGCGTTTTGAACTCTGCACCTGATAGATTGCTTATCTCCATTTTGTTTAGCTCTTTTTCTAGAGTTTTGATCTGTTCTTCATTTGGGCCATGTTTCTTTGTCTCCTCATTTTGGCAGCCTCCCTGAGTTTCTTTCTATGTACTATGTAGAGCTGCTTTGACTTCATGTCTTGGTAGTGTTGCCTAAGGTAGTAGGTGTCCTGAAGGGTTCGGTGACACAGCCTCCCCTTTCACCCAAGCTGGTACTTGAGGTACACCATTTGTGTGGGCTGAGTACACCCTCCTCTTGTAGTTGAGCCTTATTGCTGTTGGCAAATCAATGGGAGGGGTTTACCCAGGCCAGTCAGCTGCAAGGATTGGCTGTGACCACTGACCAACAACCTCTGCCCTCCGTGGAGGATCAGCTGTGTAGGGGAAGGGTGGTGGTGCTTTGATGTGGTCTGTAACTGGGACCTGGGGTTTCCTGGGTGATGTGGGCCAAGGTCAGCCCCCACCTATGTTTTGCCTGGGGCCACCCTACCTGAGCTACAAAGCAATCCTAGATAGCTGCTACTTCTGTTGGGCTTGGAAATGTCCAGGTGAACGCAAGCTGTGAATCTAGGCTAGCTGCTGCTAGTGCTGTAGCTGGGGCTCACTGAGGGCAGCTGTTGCTTGTATGAGAGGATTTAGGAAGTTGTGCAGTATGAGCCAAAACCAACCATTCACATGGAAAAGCAGCTTAGGTGGACCTGTAAGTTGGGTGGGGCAGAGTCTCTAGGGATCTCCATGGCAAGTCAGACAACGTTAGCCAAGTTGATGGAGTCTCAAATATGGCACTAGCTTGTCACTCTGTCTATATGAGTGTGGTTTCTTTAATTCTGTAGTTGTCAGACTTCCATTCAACTTGATTCCTGATGGTTCTGAGTGATGGTTGTTCTATATTTTATTTGTAATTTTGATATGGTTGTGCAAAGAGGTGAGCCATGTCTCCCTACACTGCCATCTTGACCAGAAGTCTGAATGATCTTCTTCAAATAGTAAGAAGACCCATTTCTCTTTTCTTTCTTTTTTAATATGTTTTATTGATTATTCAATTACAGTTGTCCCATTTCTCCCCCATCATTCCTCTCCACCCTGCACACCCCCTCCCACCCACATTCCCCCCCCCTTTAGTTCATGTCCATGTGTCATAAGTTCTTTAGCTTCTACATTTCCCACACTATTCTTGCCCTCCCCCTGTCTATTTTCTACCCACCATCTATGCTATTTATTCTCTGTACCTTTCCCCCCTCTCCTCCTCCCACTCCCCTGTTGCTAACCATCCATGTCATCTCCATTTCTGTGGTTCTGTTCCTGTTTTAGTTGTTTGCTTTTGTTTTAGGTGTGGTTGTTAATATCTGTGAGTTTGCTGTCATTTTACGGTCATATTTTTTATCTTCGTTTTCTTAGATAAGTCCCTTTAACATTTCATATAATAAGGGCTTGGTGATGATGAACTCCTTGAACTTGACCTTATCTGAGAAGCACTTTATCTGCCTTTCCATTCCAAATGACAGCTTTGCTGGATAGAGCAATCTTGGATGTAGGTCCTTGACTTTCATGACTTGGAATACCTCTTTCCAGCCCCTCCTTGCCTGTAAGGTCTCTTTTGAGAAATCAGCTGACAGCCTAATGGGAACTCCTTTGTAGGTGACTGTCCCCTTATCCCTTGCTGCTTCTAGAATTCTCTGCTTCATTTTAATCTTGGCTAATGTAATTATGATGTGCCTTGGGGTGTTCCTCCTTGGGTCCAACTTCTTTGGGACTCTTTGAACTTCCTGGACTTTCTGGTAGTCTATTTCCTTTGCCAGATTCGGGAAGTTCTCCTTTATTATTTGTTCAAATAAGTTTTCCACTTGTTGCTTTTGTTCTTCCCCTTTTGGTACCCCTATAATTCGGATGTGGGGATGTTTAAAGATGTCCCGGAGGTTCCTAAGCCTCTCCTCATTTTTTTAAATTCTTGTTTCTTCCTTGTTTTCTGTTTGGTTGTTAGTTTCTTCCTTCTGGTCCACTCCATTGATTCGAGTCCCAGTTTTCCTACCATCTCTATTGGTTCCCCTGCGTTTTTCTTCATTTCATGTATTGTAGCCTGAATTTTTTCATCTAATTTGTGAGCAAACTCAACCAATTCTGTGAGCATCCTGATCACCAGGGCTTTGAACTGTGCATCTGAAAGGTTGGCTATCTCTTGGTTGCTTAGATGAATTGGCTCTGGGGCTTTGATTTGTTCTCCAGTTTGAGTCATTTTTGGTGGGGTCTTTTTTTGTTTCTTGAGTTTTTTTTTTTTTTTTTTTGGTCTGGTTGCAGCTATTATGTAGTGAGGGGTGGAGCCTTAGGTATTCCCCAGTGCGAGGCAGCCCAGTCGCTGGGTTTTGATGCTATATGTGGGGGCAGGGTCTGAGAGAGAACAATGGTGCTTGCTCCGATCTCTCTTGGATTCCAGTCCCTTCCGCCACTTCCCCTTCACCTGGATCTGTGCGTGATTGTGGGACCACCTGGTCAGCCAGCTGCCTTGTGCTGCTTCACTGGGTCTGCACAGTTGCCACCCCATGCCCGGTGTCCGCTAGCCATCGCCTGCACGCCTGGGAACTGCCAGCCACTACTGCCTGCAGGCCCGGGCCCACACCTCCACTTTTTCCTGCCGCAACTCCGCCCCTCCTACCGGTCAGGATAAATGGTTGTTGACTTCCATGCAGTTCAATTTTTCTATCAGTTCCGGTTGTTTTCTTGTTTCTAAATCTTTGTTGTCCTTAATTTTGGTTGTGTGAGGAGGCACAGTGTGTCCACCTATGCCTCCATCTTGGCCAGAAGTCCCATTTCTATTTTGTTTGCTAGTTTTTTTTTTCTTTTGCCATATTTTTAAGTATATTTTATTGATTATGCTATTACAGTTTTCCCAATCTTTCCCCGTCAACCCTGCACCCCCCATCCCCCCAGCATTCTCCCACTTAGTTCATGTCCATGGGTTGGACATATAAGATATTTGAGTTCTCTGTTTCCTATACTACTTTTTACCTCTCCCCATCTATTTAATGCCTACCAATTATGCTTCTTCTTCCCTGTACCTTTTCCCCCCATTCCTCCTTTCCCCCTCCCCACTGAAAACCCTCCATGTGATGTCCATTTCTCTGATTCTCTTCCTGTTCTGGATGTTTGCTTAGTTTTTGTTTTCATTGTTTTTCTTTCTTTCTTTTTTTTTTAGGTTCATTTGTTGATAGCTGTGAGTTTGTTGTCATTTCACTGTTTGTATTTTTATCATCTTTTTCTTAGATAAGTTCCTTTAACATTTCATATAATAACGGCTGGGCAATGATGAACTCCTTTAACTTGACCTTACCTGAGAAGCACTTTATCTTCCCTTCCATTCTAAATGATAGCTTTGCTGGATAGAATATTCCTGGATGTAGGTCCTTGCCTTTTATGACTTAAATACTTCTTTCCAGCCCCTTCTTGCCTAGAAGGTCTCTTTTGAGAAATCAGCTGATAGACTTATGGGAACTCCTTTGTGTATAACTGTCTCATTTTCTCTTGCTGCTTTTAAGATTCTCTCCTTCTCTTTAATCTCAGGTAATGTAATTACGATGTGCCTTGGTGTGTGCTTCCTTGGGTCCAACTTCTTTGTGACTCTCTGAGCTTCCTGGAGTTCCTAGATGTCTATTTCCTTTGCCAGATTAGGGAAGCTCTCCTTCATTATTTTTTCAACTAAGTTTTCAATTTTTTGCTCTTCCTCTTCTCCTTCTGGCACACCTATGATTGGGATATTGGAACATTTAAAATTGTCCTAGAGGTTCCTAAGCCTCTCCTCATTTGTTTTTAATTCTTGTCTCTTCATTCTGTTCCAGTTGGATGTTTATTTCTTCCTTTTGTTCCAAATCATTGATTTGAATCCAAGTTTTCTTTCCTTCACTGTTGGTTCCCTGTATATTTTGCTTTATTTCACTTTGTGTAGCCTTCATTTCTTTCTTCATTTTGCTACCAAGCTCAGTCAATTCTGTGAGCATCCTGATTACCAGTGTTTTGAACTCTGCATCAGACATGTTGTCTATCTTCTTATCACTTAGGTCTTTTTCTGGAGTTTTGATCTGTTCTTTCATTTGGGCCACATTTCTTTGTGTCAGTGTACCTATTATGTTGTAAGGGGGTGAAGCCTTAGATATTCACCCTGGCAAAGCAACCCTATATGCTTTGTTGTGGTGCTGTCTGTAAGGGAGAGGTCCAAGAGGGAACAATGCGGCTCACTTGCTCAGCTCTAGCCCCACTTTCCAATGAACTCTCTCATGTGAGACTGGGAGTTTCCTCCACTGTGGCAAACCCCGAAGTAGTTTACAGCCAGCTTTGAGTCTTTGGTTTCCCCATTCAGCCAGCCCTGTCTTGCTTGCACAGTCCACCATCTTGCCATGTGTCCTCTCCACTTGGCTGCCCATCTCTGCCCCTCCTACCAGTCTGGGTGATTGTTTCTTTAATTCCTTGATTGTCAGGGTTCCATGCAGTTTGATTTTTCTGGAACTTCTGTTTGTTTATTGTTTTTAGATTGGTTTTTATCCTTCTTTTGGTTGTGCAAGGAAGCAAAGCATTTCTACGTATGCCTCCATCTTGGCCTGAACTCTCAAACATTTTTTGTAGCAATATATTTTTTATCTATCTCCTTGTGCAAAGGAAACAAAAGAAAAAATAAACAAATGGAACTACAACAAATTAAAAAGGTTTTGCCCAGCAAAGGAAAACATCAACAAAATAAAAAGACAATCCACTGAATGAGAGAATATATTTGCTAATGATACATCTGATAAGGGGTTAATGCCCAAAATTTATAAAGAACTTGTACAACCCAACACAAAAACAACAAACAATCCAATTAAAAATGGTCAAAGGGCCTGAATAGACACTTCTCTGAAGAGGACAAACATATAGATCACCAAAAGACATTTGAAAAGTTGCTCAACATCATTAATCATTAAAGAAATGCAGATGAAAACCACAATGAGATATCACTTCACACATCAATAAATCAACAAACGACAAGTGTTGGTGAGCATGTAGAAAAAGAGAATGCTTGTGCACTGTTGATAGAAATGCAGACTGGTACAGCCACCATGGAAAACAGTATGGAGTTTCCTCAAAAAGTTACAAATGGAACTGCCTTATGACCCAGCACTTCCACCTCTAGGAATATATCCAAAAAAACTAGAAACACTAATTCAAAAGAATATATACACCCCTATGTTCACTGCAGCATTATTTACAATAGCCAAGATTTGAAAGCAGCCCAAGTGTCTGTCAGTGTATGGAATGGAAAAAAGCTGTGGCATATTTACACAGTAAACTACTACTGGCCATAAAAAAAAAAGAAGGAAATCTTACCTTTTGTAACAGCATGGATGCACCTGTAGAGCATTATGGTAAGTGAAATAAGCCAGTTAGAGAAGTACAAATACCATATGATCTCACTTGTATGTGGACTCTAATGAACACAATAAACAAACAAAACAGAAACAGACAGAGAAAGAGAACAAACTGACAGTTGTCAGAGGGGATGGGGGTTTGGACTTAGTGAAAAAGCTAAAGGGATTAAACCAAGGGGGGAAAAAATCACTCACAGACACAGAAAAGAGTGTGGTGATTACCAGAGGTGGGTGGGGGCAGAGAGAAGGGAGTAAAGGGAAAATGCTGACAGAAGGAGACTTGAGCTTGGGTGGTGAACACACAATACAATATATAGATGATGGATTATAGAATTGTACACTTAAAACTTATATAATTTTATTAACAAATGTTACCCCAACAAATTCAATAAAGATTAAAATACATGCACACATACATACATACATAAGAAAGGTGAGGTAGGCCTGTACCCCTTAAACTGACATAATTGCATCTCAATTTGCAAAGTTGTTTTTAAAAACTCAGGAGTAAATTTGAAAGCTTAAAATCTGTTTTGTTTTGTTAACTTGCAAGGGAGTCTCCCTTCAAAGAACTGGCTCTTAGAATTAACATTGGACATATATTTAAAAGTTAAACCACCCTGGCTGGTGTGGCTCAGTGGGTTAAACACCGGCCTGCAAACCAAAGTGTCACTGGTTCAATTCCCAGTCAGGGCATGTGCCTGGGTTGCAGGCCAGGTCAGGTCTCCAGTAAGGGGCATGCAAGAGGCAACCACACATTTATATTTCTCTCCCTCTCTTTCTCCCTCCCTTCCCCTCTGTCTAAAATAAATAAATAAAATCTTCAATTTTTTTTTTAAATAAAAGTTAAACCCACAAAAGGATGGTTGTTATGTTCAGCATTCTAATTGGTGGAGAAAAAAACAGTAGCTACTCACCATGGTTCTGTGCAGTGGTTCTGTCAGCAATACACGTACACTGTTTTCTTTTTTTAATATATTTTATTGATTATGCTATTACAGTTGTCCCCTTTCTCCCCCATCATTCCCCTCCACCCTGCACACCCCCTCCCACCCACATACTCCCCTTTAATTCATGTCCATGTGTCATAAGTTCTTTAGCTTCTTCATTTCCCACACTATTCTTGCCCTCCCCCTGTCTATTTTCTACCCACCATCTATGCTACTCATTCTCTGTACCTTTTCCCCTCTCTCCTCCTCCCACTCCCCTGTTGCTAACCCTCCATGTCATCTCCATTTCTGTGGTTCTGTTCCTGTTCTAGCTGTTTGCTTAGTTTGCTTTTGTTTTAGGTGTGGTTGTTAATATCTGTGAGTTTGCTGCCTTTTTACTGTCATATTTTTTATCTTCATTTTCTTAGATAAGTCCCTTTAACATTTCATATAATAAGGGCTTGGTGATGATGAACTCCTTCAACTTGACCTTATCTGAGAAGCACTTTATCTACCCTTCCATTCTAAATGACAGCTTTGCTGGATAGAGCAATCTTGGATGTAGGTCCTTGACTTTCATGACTTGGAATACCTCTTTCCAGCCCCTTCTTGCCTGTAAGGTCTCTTTTGAGAAATCAGCTGACAGCCTAATGGGAATTCCTTTGTAGGTGACTGTCCCCTTATCCCTTGCTGCTTCTAGAATTCTCTGCTTCATTTTAATCTTGGCTGATGTAATTATGATGTGTCTTGGTGTATTCCTCCTTGGGTCCAACTTCTTTGGGACTCTCTGAGCTTCCTGGACTTCCTGGAAGTCTATTTTCTTTGCCAGATTGGGGAAGTTCTCCTTGATTATTTGTTCAAATAAGTTTTCAATTTCTTGTTCTTCCTCTTCTTCTGGTACCCCTATAATTCAGGTGTTGGAAGGTTTAAAGATGTCCTGGAGGTTCCTAAGCCTCTCTTCATTTTTTTGAATTCGTGTTTCTTCATTCTTTTCTGTTTGGTCCTTCTGGTCCACTCCATTGATTTGAGTCCCAGTTTTTCCTACCATCTCTATTGGTTCCTTATGCATTTTCCTTCATTTCATGTATTGTAGCCTGAATTTGTTTATCTAATTTGTGACCAAAATCAACCAATTCTGTGAGCATCCTGATCACCAGTGTTTTGAACTGTGCATCTGATAGGTTGGCTATCTCTTTGTTGCTTAGAGGAATTGGCTCTGGAGCTTTGATTTGTTCTCCTGTTTGAGACATTTTTGGTTTGTTTTTTTTTGGGGGGGGGGGGTCTGGTCACAGCTGTTACATAGTGAGGGGCTGAGCCTTAGGTGTTCCCCAAGGTGGGGCAGCCCAGTTGCTGGGTAGTGACTCTGTATGTGGGGGTGGGGTCCAAGAGGGAACAATGGTTCTTACTCCACTCTCTCTCAGATTCCAGTCCCTTCTGCTGCTTCCCCTTCACCTGGACTATCTGCGCGCGAAAGTGGGACCACCTGGTCAGCCAGCCACCTTGTGCTGCCTCACTGGGTCTGCCTGTTGCCACCTTGTGCCAGGGTCCGCTACCTGCCGCCTGTGCACCTGGGTCTGCTAGCTGCTGCTTGCATGCCTGGGATCTGCCAGCCGCTGCTGCCTGCCTGCTCGGTCTGCCAACCTCCACTTTTTCCTGCAGCGACTCTGCCCCTCTTACCAGTCTGGATGAATGGTGGTTGGACTTCTGTACAGTTCAATTTTCTATAAGTTCTGATTGTTTTCTTGTTTCTAAATCTTTGTTATCCTTAATTTTGGTTGTGCGAGGAGGCACAGTGTGTCCACCTATGCCTCCATCTTGGCCGGAAGTCCACATTGTTTTCCTTTAAGGAGTCAACAACATGTGGGCCTGTGTTCATTATTGCTATGTAACAAATTATCCAAAAACTCAGTGGCTTAAAACAATATTTATTGTCCCTCAGTCTTCTGTCAGCTGAAGTCATGATGGCGGCTGTGGCTGTGGTTTCATTGGAAGGCTCACTCACGAGGCTGAGGCAGAATTCCATTCCTCGGGGGCCGTTGACCAGAGACCGCCCTCCGTTTCCTGCCATACTGGCCTCTCCTACCTGGCAGCTCATGTCTTCAACATGTGAAAACCAAGGCAAGTGAGACAAGCCAGAAAGGAAGAACATAGCAGAAGTCACAGGCATTTACAACCTAATCTCAGAAGTGACATCCTGTCGCTGTTGTCATATTTTATTCACTAAAAGTGAGTCAGTTCATTCACCAGATAGCTAGAAGGAACACTCGATGAAACATAGCCCAAAACAATGAAACAGACATCAGTGCATCAATGGAATGAGAAAAACAATGAGTAACAAAATGCTTCGTGAGAAGAAATAGAAGATGGAGAGACTCAGTTAGAACAAAGGAGTCACACTGATTGAAAGAGTGGTCCTTACGTGGTGAGAACCAGATTCTGTGTGGAGCAGAAGCACTCAGAATGAAACTAATGAATTCTTGTCCATTTATTGGCCTTTCAGCCTCCAGGAACCTACTCAGCCAACAGTTCCATCATCAGAAGCTGGGGATAAATACGTGCTTTACTCTCACCATTTAAAATCTAGTAAATATTTTTATTAAACAACAACAAAAAAAGAAGGGAGTCACCAGGTGCAGTCCACATTTAAGGTGAGCAGGTCACACAGGGGAGTGGACACCAGGAGATGGAACCTCTGAGAGTGATGTTAGAAGCTGCCTACCACGGTACCCAATATTTAATCTACTTAGAATTTAATGCTAAGTAAAATCACTGAGCAGTTTAATAAAAGGCCAGGTGCATTTTTTGTGTGGTTTTCTCAGGATGTAAGGGGTTTTTCTAAGTGTCATATGTGATTTGCATGTTTAGCCACTATGGGAATTTGGATAAGCTAAGGGTGGATTGAAAGTGTTACTTTCCCACTTCGTTCTTCTCTTTTAGAGAAATTTCCTGGTCCACTGTCCTCCATGGCTTCTGGCTTTGCCTCTGGAGGGTCTTCCTTGTACTTCTCTCTCGAAAAATACGTCTTAGGTGGGCATAAGAGATGAAATCTCGGGGAAGGAGAGTGATGAATTCAAAGTTCACTTCCTGCTAGGATAGATTTAGAGCCAGAGATGTTTTGGGGTTTGAACAATCATAGGCTTTTTGATACCGTAGCATTGCAAGCACTTCTACTGCAATCCCTTTTCCAGCAGCAGTTTCCACCCAGGCTCCTTTCACACACTGCCCTCTGGCTGGGATCCTGCCCCACTCATTCTTTCCCACCCTTTCCTCATTCACTTCTGAACATGAAAACATGTTTGTGACTCCTCCTTTTGAGAGTAACCACAATTGCCATTTCTGCTGGGTCATGGCATTACCACACGGTAATTATTTTGACAGTCCATGAAGCAGTCCATTCTTCCCACCAGCCCTTGCACTAAGACTCTGATTCATTCTGTCTCTGTGGTCTGCCCTATTCTTATTTATCTCATGCTTCATTAACAGCACAACGACCATCATTAATTGTTATTAAATCATGTAAACCAGGTGCCTCCCCAGGAGACTTGGCTTAGCCTGTTGATAGTATCAGCTCACAGCCAGCTCCATCCCTCTCCTTTCCTTCACTTTCATCATGAAAACTACATGCCGTTCACTCACCACGCAGCTTCCAAAACACCAGCCGCTGACCAGAACCAATCTTCCTGTGCAGACTGAACAGGCTGGTGTCCTGGGTGTGGCAGGGGCTTGTCTAGGTCACCAGCCAGCTCGTAAAGGTCAATTAGGAGTCCAAAGCTGCTGTCCAGGTCATTGATATTGGCCACCTCAACGAGGAATTGATGTTGGAGAGAAAAGGACAAATTCAAGAGGTATTTAGGAAGTAAAATAGAATACTTTCTAAATAGCAGATATTTTTCTAAGTACTTTGAATATATTAACCCCTGACAACACTGAAGTGAGGTGACAATTACTAGCTCCACTTTACAGACAAGGACACTGAGCTACCAAGCAGTTTCATAATTCAAGTCACAACCCAAACATTCTGATTCTGAAGCCTATGTCTTTGACCATTACGCTATCACGCCTTCTGCTCAGTTATCTGCTTGCTAGAAAGTGAAGATTACCCACTTATTTGCATCTCTTCTACCTGTACCCCCTTATACACATACACACACATATTTGTATACAAACACAACTACATCTATAGAAAATTGGTGGGAGGGGACTAACTAAGATGTAGATGCCCAAGGGATGCACCAGGCTGGAGAATGCCATGGAGCACAGTGGGCCCAAATGGAAATACCAGGCCCATTAAACAGTCCACTCTTTCCTATCTGCCGTTGCAACCACGACTCTGATTCAATCTGTCTCTGTGGGTTGGCTTATTTTTTTTTTAAGATTTTATTTCTTTTTAGAGAGAGGGAAAGGGAGGGAGAACGAGAGGGAAAGAAACATTGATGTGTGAGAGATAACATCAATTAGCTGCCTCTCACATACCCGCAACTGGGGACCTGGCCCGCAACCCAGGCATGTGCCTTGAGTGGGAATCAAACCTGTGAGTTTTTGGTTTGCAGGCCAGCACTCAATCCATTGAGCCACAGCAGCCAAGCCAGATTAGCTTATTCTTTTTTTTTTTAATATATTTTATTGATTATGCTATTACAGTTGTCCCATAGATTAGCTTATTCTTATTCACAATAGTCAAAGGTGGAAGCAATACAAATATCTATCAATGGATGAATGCAAAAACAAAATGTGCTCTGTCCATTCGAAGGTATATTATTCCAGACACAGAAAAGAATGAAACCCTAATATATGTGACAGCATGGATGGACCTTGAAAACATTATGCTCAGCTAAAGGAGCCAGACACAAAATGTGTCACAGGATTTTTAAAAGCCCCAGATGTCTGTGATATGTAGCAAAGCTTTCAACCTACTGCCTTATACTATACAATAAAAGATGTGCGCCCAGCCCACATAGAGAAAGTCAGGGAGAGAACTCTCTTGTTGCCAGACCTGCTTCAGGTCATCCTGAGAAGCTCAGGATAGCTCCCTTACTCTGCTGAGCTCATGTGACCTTCTCAGGCTAGAGTTGGGAGATTAGCTAAGCACTTTTTTTTATTTATTTTTCTTTGACCCTTGGGCCATGAAGGAAGGAAAGTAAGAGAACTCAGGAGTCTAAGAGAGCTGCCCTCTGAGCCCAGTTGTGCCACCTTTGGGCCAACTTAACTTCTCTAAACCTGTTTTTTCTATGCAATCTCACAATCATCAGGACAAGAGTTCGCATCATGCCTCTGCTCCCCATTGCATTGCAAGCTCAGCAACTTGCAAAATTTTGATACATTTTGAAGGGAAGGAGTTCCTGGGGCCCTTGGGCGTCTTCCTCCACTGTAGCCAACAAAATCCTGTTGGATGACATACCAACACGTCTCATCTTGCTGGGCACCCATGGGTTGTTTACCTTCCAAGAGAGCCTGAGATAACAAGAAGTTGCCAAGTCTTTGAGCAACACCACCTCCTTTCACCACAATGAGATCTCACTGCCGCCACTCCACAGGCAAAGGGGGCCCCAGAGGTCAGGGCCTGAGGGCCACATGGAGCCATGGGTTGATGACACAGATGAGAACAGAGGTATTGAGCAAGGGAAGGGTTCCATTGCTGCAAAGATGAGTTCATGTGTGTGTCCAGGGCACGAGCATGAGCTCCTTGGGTAGGTATGTGTGAGAGCAGGACATGCCAACCATGCCTATAAACTCACAGGAAAATGGTGTCCAGGAAGTATGTGCATGTTCAATGAAGCCTCTCCCCTCACTTTTCTGCACAGTCAGAGGGACTGAGCAGCTTGGTTGGGGACAGGACATCCTTGCCCACGTCTATCTGCCTGAAATAAGTTTGTTTTAGGCTTGGGATGCCATTGTTGACTGTAATTGTGAGCAACGTCACCCATATCTGGCCATCAATCTTTAACTGACTGAAACCCAGTATGGTATGAGGAGTGGTTTGAACGCTTTGCTGCACATCAGAGTTACCTGGGACTTTTATAAATGCTGTGATACCACATACTATGTGGCCCTTTATGTCTGGCTCCTTTATCTGAGCATAATGTTTTCAAGGTATATCCACACTGTCACATGTATCACAGCTTCATTCTTTTCTATGTCTTGAATAATAATAATAATACTAATACCCATTGTATGGCTAGAGCATGGGTTTTTTTATGTATTCATCAATTCACCCATTTAGGTACTTCCATCTTTTGGTTATTATTAGTAAGAATAGTTGCAATGGTATATTTATGCTATGCACAGCTTGGGCCCCAACTGATTATATCCCTGGGGATGGGAGCCAGGCATTAATATTTTTAAAACTCCCTCAGTGATTTCAATGCGCAGCCAAGTTGGAGAACCCATGGTGTAAGGAAAGAGGAAGAAACCCTGTGAACTGAGCACCTACACTTCCCAGAACTCGGTTTGAGTGTCATCTCCCCTAAGACCCCCCCCAGCCATCCTGATCATTCTCCATCACCTCATCTTGTCTATTTCCATTTCCAATGAGTGTCACCATCAAAATTATCTTATTTATTCATTTGTTCAGTTATTTTCTCCCTTCCCACAAAACCAATTATATTCAATCTTGTAACACATACAATTCGCCTGGGTCCCTTTTTTAAAAATGCCAATGTCAAGACCCAGCCTTGATAACTTAACTAAGAATCTTCTGGAAGAGGACCCAGATATCTGTATTTTTAAGGGCTCCCAAGTAATTGCATCATGCAGCCATGGAAGAAAAACCCTGCCCTGATACACTGATACATAGGCTCATGAAGATGGTGTGTCCGCAGCTCCAAAAACGGGGTCTCACCCTGCACCTGTCCAATGATCAAATGATGCTAGGTCACTTTATAGTCATCATTTTGTTTTATCCTCAGAGAAGTTCTCAAAATAGGTTTTAATAGGTAAGGCAATTTTGGCACAGAACAGTTAAGATCAGCCTGCAGCCAAGACAGAATGGGAATATAGTCCAGAAACAGTCCAGCCTCTTTTCTGTGCTGTGCCAGGTCAAGGGTGTCCTCTAGGCTCCCAGAGCTCCTGTACCCTTACCTCAGCACTGATCACCTTAACCTCTGTCTAAAGGCTGTCTGGATCCCTCCTGAGAGCTCTATGAAGTCAGTTCACTATCAGAAAATAAAACAATCTCATTTCATCAAGTGGTAAAATTAAGCAACTATTAAATTAGTAATAATAAATATATTTCATCAATGTAATTAGTTGATTAATTAATTAATGGTTGTTCCAGTCCATGTTGACTTAGTCTTTTCCCCTTACCACTCTGGTTCATACTCCACTAAGATTTCTTGAGCACCTATTCTTGACCTCCCTTCCCACACCAAGTCTTGTGCTAGATGTTTCCATACTGCAGTTTTGTTGCTGGAGGTAGTATTATTCCCAGTTTCTACCCATAGGGTTAGGGGGCACATGGGTCAATTCTGACAACACCAGGCATTTGTTCCTGATTCACAGGCATTTGTTGAATGTGCTCCATGAGCCATGCCAGATGCCGAGTAAACTACATGCGTGGCTCGTGCTCTCACCAGCCAACTGTTCTTTGGAGAAAACAAACATCAAATCAGCATTATATTAGAATGTGGCTTCCCAGGAGAAGGGGAGTGAGCCCTGAAGCTGGGCCTGACCTGGTCCAGGGAGAGTTCGGAGACAGCTTCTTACAGAAGCTTCATTTTACCTGACAGCAATTCATCTTTTAATAACCAACTCAGAATTCCTCAATGGCTCCCCATTGCCTATCAGATAGGGGACCAACTCATTACACTTTGCCTGAGACTTCTCTGAGTTTTTAGTACTGAAATCCCCACATCCCAGAAAACCCATAAATCCTGGGCATACAAGGATGGCTGATCTCCCTACAACCCAACCAAACTCAAACTCCCTAGAGTGGCTTCAAGCCCCTTCATGATCCGACCTCTTCCTGGACTCACCTCTCACCACCACCATCCCTGTGAACCAAAAGGTCACCAGTTCCATTCCTGGTCAGGGAACATACCTGGATTGTACGTGCCTTGACCAGGATGATTCCCACTCCCAGATAGGGGTGTACAAGAGGCAACCGATCAATGTTTCTCTCACACATTGATGTTTCTCTCCCTCTCTTTCTTCCTCCCTTCCCCTCTCTTTAAAATTAAATAATTGAAATCTTTTTTTAAAAAAATGCCACTCTTCCCAACTCCACATTCAGTGATGCTGTGCTGGTAACTTGAAATCAGCCAGGAGAGTACTTACACCATGGAAGTTGGCAAACACTGCAAATCAGGACTTTTTTGTTTGTTCAGAGAAAGCCATTTGTTAAACATTTTCCTGCACGCCATTGCAAATACCTATATTCCCAATACCTTTCTCTCAGATTCAGTCGTCTTAGCTGACCAGACTCTGTGAGAGTATGAAATTTCAAGAAGGAAGAATGTGGCAGAAGCATAGTTTAGCTAAAATGTTGGGTATCGCAGGACCAGGTACTGGATCCAGTTGATTTAGGTCTTTCTCTGGTTTTTCTCTTTCAGCAAACAACATGTGCTTTTCACACGATCACAGAACCAAGCAACATCATGTCTCCAAACTCGGTAGATGATTCCAACGCTCCCAGTTGTGCTTTTCTGTCGTCTCCTGGAATGGGCAGACCTTACCTGGGTCATTGAGAAGAAACATGAGAGAGAATGGTTTCCTACATCTTTGTGTACACAACACAACAGCCCCCAAAGCCTACCTGTGCACAGAAGATTCATGGGTGGGACATGATCTGTAATTAACACTTGTTACAGTGCTAGGGTTAATGAGGCACTCTGCAAGATCCATGAGTGTGTTGGCGACAGTGGAGGGGGAGGAGGAGGAAGAGACCAAGATGACGTGAGTTTGTAATCTTCACAAAGATCAAGGCTACTTCAGGTTTATTCAGCAATGCTGACCTAGCAACAGACACAGTGCTCAATAAATATTTGTTTAATAGAGTGATTGAAGGAGAAGAAAAACTAGAAAGAAGAAGAGAGAGGTGGAAAAGAAGAAAATATAACATTCTCTTATATGCCAAGAAGTGGTATTGCTGGGTGCTTCATGTACAACATGCGTCTCTGAATCTCCCCAGCAGCCCTAATAGGTCTTCATTTCTCATGTGAGGAAACTGATGCTTCATGGGAATATCTTGTATTATTGATGATGCAGAGATACCAGGCACTCTCTCATATATTGTTTGAAATGGAAAGTGAATTGCTAAAGGCTTGTGGCAGTTAGTTGGCAAGTCAGAATTTACCAAAATTTGTTATGCCTGCCATTTGAACCAATAATTCTACTCCTAAAAGCCTCTCCTATGAAAAAAAAAGGCTCAATCTTGTGCCCAAAGTGAAACACACAATGTTGCTTGTGGCAACAATACTTATCATGGTAGAAAAACTGATAACACGTGAAATGCCCATCAGCAGGGGCGTGACTGACCACATGACTATGCATCCGTTCTATGGAATATTGTGCAGCTCAAAAGACTAATGATAGAGCACTGGGATGGTTAAAATGAAAAAGATGGAAAATATCAAATGTCTGCATAGATTTGGTGACCCCCCTGCACTGCTGGTGGGAGGGTAAAAGTGGCAAGACCCCTTTGGAAAATGGTTTGGCAATAACTACTAAAGCTATACATACGCATTCCCAACTACCCAGCAATTCCCAACAGAATATATATGCCCAACAGAAATATGTACATATATCCATCAAAAGGTATGTACTAGAATATGTATACTTCTGTGGCTGGAAAAAAAAAACTGGGAACAACCCAAATGCCCATCAATGATAGATGGGATAAGTAAGTTGTGCTATATTCACACAATGGAATGCTACAAAGCGTGTGTCCTCAAGGGGAGTTATATCTTACCTCCACATGGGGCAGAGATTGGTTTTGGGGAGTAAAAACTACACAGATATACCTACAATATGTAGATTAAGTAGATACTGATGAATGGGTGGATGATAGATGGATAGATAGATAGACAGGTAGATGAGACCATGGATAGATGTAGTCTCACAGCATATCTGTGGTATTAAATTTCACAATGGATAATTAAAATGGCTTCTTGGAGGTGATAATGAAAAAATGATTAAGAAATACTGTTCTTAATAAGATGAAATACCCACAGACACATGAAAAAAAGACTGAATCTCACAAACATAATGTTGAATGAACAAAGCAAGATTTAAAAAAAAGAACCACTGTGTGATTTCATTTATATGAAGCACCAAAATCAAGAAAATTTCACCTATATTATTGTAGATCGACATGGTGTTTGGGGAAGGCAGGGGCAGGGTAGTGACAAGAAAGGGAGCAGGAGAGGAAATCCAGGGGCAGGGACTGGGTCACATTCTTTCCTCACCAGGTTCTGGTTGCATGGGTGTGTTAAGTCTGTGAAAATTCATCAAGCTTCATATTTATGAATTGTGGTGTTTTTCCTGCATGTAGTTATTCTTTAATAAAAAGCTTTTTGAGAAAATAAAAATGAGTTTGTTCCATATATACCAACATAGGTGACTCGGACATATAATTAAGACATAGAATTAAGTGAACAAGGCAAGTAACAGAAAAACTCAGTAGAATGAGCCAGCATACATAACAAACAGCTATAAATGTGTGAGTTAATGCAGAGCTAGGTGCCTGAGCCATCTTGAAACAGAAGAAAAACTTGGGAGAATGAGAATGGCACAGTTTTTTTTAAATTTCATTGTGGTAAAATAGACATAACATAAAATTAACCACTTTAACCATTTTGCTGAATCCATTTCAGTATTGTCTGAATATTTCCCTCCTACATATAAGCCCAAGAAAAATTAAAACATACATTCACACAGAGATGTGTGTGCTTAACAGGAATGTCCAACCCGTGGCCTGCAGGCTGCATGTGCCCCAAGATGGCTATGAAGGAGGCCCAACACAAAATCGTAAATTTACTTAAAACTTTTTTTTTCTCATCGGTTTTTGTTAGTGTGTGTGTATTTAATGTGTGGCCCAAGACAACTTTTCTTCCAATGTGGCCCAGAGACGCCAAAAGGTGGGACACCTCTGGATAGCAATATCATTCATAATAGCCAAATTTGGAAACAATCCAAATATCTGTTTATGAATGGATGAATAAACAAAATTAGATATGTCTATACAGTAGAATGTTATTCAATCATAAAGAAATGGCATACTGATATAGGCTACAGCATGGATGAACCTTAAAAACATTATGCTTAATGAAGCCAAACACTTAAGACCACAATTATATGATTCCATTCATGCAAAATGTCTATAAAAGGGAAATCTATAGAGACAGAATACAAATTAGTGGTTGCCAAGGGCTGAGAGATTTGGCTGGGGTTTGGGGGCAATAACTAGAGGGCATGGGTTTCTTTTTGGTTTTTGTTTTGTTTTGTTTTGTTTTTTGTTTCTTGTTTTTTTCAAACACCTACTCTAACTGAAGGGTCAGTACGGGGGAAGCCTTAAAGATTTAACGTTTTAAAGATTTATTTATTTATTTTTAGAGAAAGATAAGGGGAGGGAGAAAAACATCGATGTGTGAGAGAATGAGAAAAACATCAGGCAGTTGACTCTTGCATTCCCCCAACTGGGGACCCAGACCTGCAACCCAGGCATGTGCTCTGATGGAGAATCAAACCGGTGGCCATTTGATTCACAGGCCAGTGCTCAGTCCTCTGAGCCACACCAACCAGTGCAGAGTTTTTTGTGAAGTGATGAAAAATTTCTAAAATTGTGAGGACGGTTACACAATTATGAATATAGTAAAAACCATTGAATTGTGCACTTGAAATAGGTGGGTTGTATGACATGTGAATTATATCTCTTTAAAGTTGTTACAATAAAATGAAGTGAAGTGCAATAAAGACTGAGAAAGACTAGAGGAGGAAAGTCTTGAGGAAGAGAAGAGAGGAGCTGAATCAGCCGTGAAGCATCAGTTGAGGCAGCTGGATGGAGCTCTCTGGGGCTGAGCCCTCCTGGGTCTGAATGCCAGCTGTGCCAATTGCTGGTTGAGTGACCTTGGGCAGTCGTTTTACCTCTATGAGTTTCAGTTTTCTTTTCTGCAAAATGAGAGCAAACAATGCTGATCTCTTCAGGATGTTGAATACTCAACGAGACAATAAACAAGTGAAGATGGCATTATCTGCACAGTTGAACGTGGAAGAGATGGAGGTGGATGTAGTGATGGAATGATGGATTGATGATGGCCAGCCAAGCTGGGCCTGAGGATGCTTCATGGGGAGCTGGTGCAAAAGCTCTAGCTGGTGGGGATGCTCTGCTTCAGCCTCCTCAGCCAGGGGGTGTTGGCTGAGCTTTGCCATCACCCATTCCGTGGGTGTTTGGCTTCATTTCTTCATCAAGGGTGTGTCCTCCTGTCATGAGGTTTCTTGAGTGACTGGAGATTTATGGGCAATAAAGGCCCAGACAGCTGTGCTGCCCAATTCATACAGGACCCTCGGGAAATACCTGGGAAGGATCTGCACTGTTAGCCACTTCTCCGAGGTCATCCCGTGGGCTAGATTCCTCTTTGGTGCCCAGCTCTGTTGGCAGCTAGGAGAGTTGGAAGACGGCCTGGCTTTAAGGAGCAGCTTCTTCTACAGAAGTAAGTGATTTGACACATGCTGCTCTATCTCCCCCCCTCGCTTCACTGCATGAATGCATATTCTCGCCAGTTTTACACCCATCCTTTCTTTTATTTGTTTACTTGTTTACTCAACAAATTCTCCCCAACACCTCCTCTGTACCCACTGAGCACTGGTGACTCTGATGGAGACAGAGACAAAGAATTCAGGCTTTTAGTCCTAAAGAACTGAGTTTCCAGCTCAGCCACAAGAATAAGAATCAAAAGCACTGCTGTAATGCAAGTCTAAACAGGCAGAGCTGTGGGAGTCTGGGGAAGGGAGAGGCAACTTCCAGGGGGCCTAACAGGGATCATTAAACCTGACTTGTGTGCTATGACTGTAAAGCACCTAGTGCTCTTTCAAGCCTCTTTCAGTTGGGAAAGTTAAGTCTCAGAGAGGAGAGTGAGATGCTTAAGGTCCCACAGCTGGGAAGAAGCCAAGGCAGCACTTGGTTCTGGTTTATCTGGCTCCTGAATCCATGTCCCTTCTATCTGCCTACTTTCTCTCCTTCACGGTATTTGGCCTCCTTTTCCTTCCAGCACTGGCTCCAGCATGTATGTGTGTGCACATGCATGTGTTTGGGTATATGTGTAAGACAGAAAGAGTGAAAGAGATTTTATGTTCATTTCTGTCATAGACTAGAGCTACCTGAGGGCCAGGAGCACTTCTGCCTTGTAAAGTTATTCTCAGCATGTAGCTCATAACAGACACTCAGAAGGTATTTGCTGGAGAAATAGATATATGGGTGATTGGTTGGATAAGTGGATGGATGGATGGATGGATGGATGGATGGTTGGATGGATGGATGGATCAATTGATGGATGAATCAATGGATGGACTGATGAGTGGATAGATAAGTAGAGAGATAAGTGGGTGGTGGGGAAAGACATAGAAGATTTGATGCCACCCAAATTGGCAGAGAAAGGTCTTGACTGGTAATGAAGTGTAAGAAAAGGCAAGAAGGTAAGAAAACACCAAGAATACGGCAAAAGTCATTCTGTTCAGCCAGAAAGTAGAACAGAACTCAGATGAGAATGAAAAACTTAAAGGTTCAGGCTCCAGGCAGAAGGGGGAATGTTTCAAAATAGTATCCTCCAGTTGGATGATCTTCTCATTTTAAACCCAACCCCGAAGCATCTCCGCGTTGATGCCTCTTCAACCAGTCAGCTCCTGGGTGGCAAAGGGGAATACCTTGGGCCACTCACCCTGTTTATTGGTCCAGTAATGAGTTCAATCTATCACCAGCTGGTGAGTGTCCTGGGAAAGGGAGAGGGAAGTTTCCAGGTGGGTGGCCCTGTGGGAAGGGCCCAAGAAGAGTTCTGGAGATATCCAGGGTGGAAAACATCCCTGGAGTGTCACCCTAGAGAGGATATACTTCATGGACTGTCATCTCTTGCTCAGATTTGACCATGCAACAAGTTCTCACTACTTGGGTCCCATTCAGTCTCAAAAACCCAAGTGTATAAGCTCATCTGTACCCGGAGACAGAAGAGCTTCAATCTCTCTTCTCTTGAACCCCCAGGGTCAGCCAAGACTGCGGAGAACTGGACTCAGAATCAGAGGAGCTATGAGCAACCCTCAGCCTTTGGAGGAGGTGGGCTGGGTGCAGGTTGGGGGAGAGGGGATGGGAGCCTCTGAGGGGAGGGAAAGTGAAGAGCTTAATGTCTCAGAGACAGCAGAGGGGATTTAAAAAAGTATGACCTGAATTCAGAGCTAGAAGGTGCTTTATGATCATTCAAACGGAGAAAAAGACTCAGATAGAACCTGAGTCCAGGGTAGGGAGCCCAACTACATCTCTCTCAAAGTATCCTGCTTCTCTTCTGAAAAGAAATTTTGACCCAAACATCCTTCTTCCTCAGATAGGATAAGGTGGGATCTCATCATTAGCTTCAGAAATTCTGGGACTTCTGCAAGTGGGAAAGTTATACTTAGAACACTCATGGGAAGGATGGAGAGACAAAGCCATCAAGTGTAACAACTGGAGGGGACCTTCAAAGGTTGTATTTATTTATTTTTTAGAGAAAGCACAAGAGTGGGAGAAAGACAGGGAGAGAAACATCAATGTGTGGTTGTCTCTCATGTGTCCCCTACTGGGGACCTGGCCTGCAACCCAGGCATGTGCCCTGACTAGAATCAAACCAGTAACCCTTTGGTTCACAGGCCAGCACTCAGTCCACAAAGCCATACCAGCCATGGCTGGAGGGGACCTTCAAAATCCTTCATATACACATTTACTGCCTATATTTGGAAACCAAAGCTCAGATAGGAGGAGTGACTTGCCCAAGTTCATACAGGACTAAAACAGAACTGGACCCCTGGAAGGAAACTAGATTTCTGGTGGTGAGCACACAATATAGTACACAGATACAGAATTATAATGTTGTACACCTGAAATTTTATCATGTTATTAACAAATGCTACCTCAATATGTTTAATAAAAAATGAAGGCTCCCCAGTCAAATTAGAATTTCACATCAATAAAAAATAACCTTATAGCATAAATATATCCCATGCAATCTTTGGGACATACTCATACTAAAAATGTTATTTATTCATCTGAAACTTGATTATAACTAGGCATCCAGTGTTTTACCCAGAAACCCTAAGCCCAGTCCTCTTTGGACCACATCTCCTGCTTCTCCTTGACCTCCCTACCCCTTTGATGATTTTTGTCATCTCCTTTTTGTCATCTCCAGGAGGCATATGACATGTCCGGCGCCCGCCTAGCCCTGACACTGTGTGTCACCAAAGCCCGCGAAGGTTCAGAAGAAGACCTAGTCGCCCTGGAACGCATGTTCCAGCAGCTGGGATTTGAAAGTACCATAAAGAGAGACCCCACTGCCCAGGTATGGTGCAGCCACTCAGGCTAATAGAGGAAGGGCTGGACCGAAAGATGGGCTCCGTGGATGCACCTGAGTCTGGCCATTCCTCTTGCTCTAGCAATTCCAGGAAGAAATGGAAAAATTCCAGCAGGCCATCGACGCCCGGAAAGACTTCGTCAGCTGTGCTTTCGTGGTGCTCATGGCACATGGGCAAGAAGGTTACCTCAAAGGGATGGACGAGCAGATGGTCGAGCTGGAGAACCTCTTCAAGGTTCTGAATAACAAGAATTGCCAGGCCCTGCGAGCCAAGCCTAAGGTGTACATCATGCAGGCCTGTCGAGGAGGTGGGCACAGAGCCAAGAACACAGAGCTGTGGTCCTGCTCCAGCCCTATCCCAGAGCTAGAGCCCCAGCTGAGTCTTGGGTTGCTACTCTGTCTTATGACCTCCTCCTTTCCCCAGCTTTCTCTCTAACTTCAAGTTTTATCTCTTCTTGGTGTTTCAGAACAAAGAGACTCCGGTGAAACAGTAGATGGAGACAATATTGAGATGATCACAAAAGACAGTCTCCAAACCATCCCAACATACACAGATGCCCTTCACATCTACTCCACAGTGGAGGGTATGAGCTCCCAGCTGAACCAGGATGGACTCTGTTCACTCCCCTTACCCACAGCTTCTGATCCCTGAGATGTTCCTCCAGGACCCACCCTCTTCCAGGCTCTCTTGCACCTCACACACCCCCTCCTTCCCACCTCTATTGGAGGTCCCCCAAGCCCATTTCTCTGCAATCCCCAGGTTACATTTCCTACAGACATGATGAAGAAGGCTCCTGCTTCATCCAGACCCTGGTTGATGTGTTCACGAAGAGGAAAGGGCCAATCCTGGAACTTCTGACAGAGGTGAGTTAGGACAAGGTACCTGGAACCCCCACCCAGCCAGAGCAGGGAGCAAGCAGAGCTGGCTGAGCCTCTTTCAGACTTTCTGCATTTCCCCCTTCCCTGCTCCCAGCCCAAAATCCAACCCAGGTTCCAACACTAGGAACCCATCTCCTAGTGATGACTTTCCTTTTCCAGGAAACTCCAAAGCCCACAATATGTGAGATAATTTAGATAAAATAGAGATAAATTTCTGTAAACAAAACAACTTTCTATATGCTTTTATGGTGGGTTAGAAAAAAACACCTAACAAGAATGTCACCAATGATTCCATAGAGATGATGGCATAAGGATGACATGATAAAGGTTACCCATCTGAAGATAGGGATACCCACCTGCTTTCTTCTCTAAACTTCCCCCCATAATCCCATTACACCAATTCCCCCAGGGGCCCAGCCCTGAGCTGACCACAACTGTTGCTGCAGGTAACCCGGCGGATGGCGGAAGCAGAGCTGGTTCAGGAAGGGAGAGCGAGGAAAGTGAACCCCCAAGTTGAAAGCACCCTTCGGAAACCACTCTATCTGCAGTAGAAGTAGAAAGGGCAGAGAGGGGCTTCCTTTCAGTTGCTCTCTCTGCCCCTCAGATGTTTAAAGGCAACACTCTACTCCCTCAAAATCTTCTCTCCCCAAAGCTGAATGGTACTCAGTCCTCCTTTCATCACACATCTTATACAGTCCTCCTTCCAGTTGTCCCTGTCCTTCTTAAAACAATCCAGCTAAAACTGAGCACAAGGTATGATGGTAGCAATAGCATCACCTCCCTCAGGCTGGACTCTTTACCTCTACTGATGCAAACTAAGGAGGCAATCACGTATCCCACTTTCTGCTCCTATGCTTATCAGAAACCCTCTTCTATCTTTTATGCATCATACTCATACAAATGTAACTAGATAAATCCCAAGATTTTTTGCTAATAAACCACTCACCACCCCATCTCTATCAAACCTTTGCTGGCTCCTAAATCTCAGACTTACAATGTCTTCCTGAACTCACAACCATTCCTATCTCCCAGAGATTCCCTCCTGATTCCTAAAAATTCAGTAAGGCAAGATCATCCTCTCTCTAAGACCCTTCTTCCTTGGTTAGCAAGCTGGTGCATTGACACTGTTCTTCTAGTTCATGGGTTCCCTCTGGCTAATGGAGATGCCATCTCCTCTTCTGGATCTCTCCCTCCTAATCAACACTGCCCCCACCACCACCACCAGGCCCTAGACTCTGCCCTCTCTCCATCTATTCCTCTACCATTCTTACGGTTTCAACTTTCACCACTCTGAATCAGAGCATGTTGGAACTATGGCAGATACCCTAGTGTCACCCTGTTATTTTGTAGACAACATGATAGAGGCTCAGGGAGATTACATAGCTTGTCAAATGCCACACAGTAAGTCAAGGGCAAGATCAAGGTTTAGCCTCCATCCCAGCCCCCTTCCCAGTGACAGAACACTTTTCTAATTAGAGCAACCACCTGATAAAAAAGTTCTCCTACATTGGAGATTGGCGCTCCCTGGAAGACTTCTAGAAATCCTTGAATGGGGAGTGGTGGAGGGGAAATGCAGATAACTGTAATTGAACAATGAAATAATTTTTAAAAAAAGAAAGAAATCCTTGATAACCAGCATTCAAGGTTACTTCCATGGAATTTCAGCACTGGGTTGGAAGCCAGATCAAACACGCTGCCTTCCAAGTCTGAGATGCATGTCTCTGTATCTCCAGCCTGGACCTTTCCCATGGAATTAAGCCATAGCCATATCTGCCATCACTGAAAACTCATGATTAAAGATGAATCGTTTTCTCCTGGTCTATCCTCCAACTGTTTCTTGTCGCCCTCAACCTCAGACCCCAGATTCAGAAATCTGCAGTTTTCTTTAACACCCTTCTTCTTGCAACCTTCCTATGCCACAACGCCCAGCCCAGCCTGACTTTGAAACAGTTCTCATATCTGTCTTCTCTTCCCCAACATGTCACTCCCTAGGTGCAGGTCCCACCCTCACATGTTTTCACCTTTGCACCAGCTTCTTTCATTGCCTCACCACTTGACCATCTCACCCCTCCTCTGCCTCCATACCATCTACAATTCTTGAACTTCCTGGAATACCCAAGAAGACACAATGGCACTCATTTAGAGAACAAAGCCAAACTCCACATCCTGATTTCTCACACTTTTATAATTCCACCTCCAGCCAGCAATCAGCTCAATTCATCCTTCACCTCCCCCATCAGGAATTCCTCCAACAAGACTAATGTCCTCTTACTCATCCCTGCCTCTAAGCCTTTGCTATCACCATTTCCCCAAACTGGCATGCCCTCTCTGTCCCTTCACCTTCTTTCTGCTACCTCCCATCTATACTTATTTCAGAAAGTCATTCCTAATAGTTGGTTCTACTCTCTTACCTAGGATGAGACACTGACAAATACAATTTCTTGAGGACAGGGAAAAAACTTTGATTATCTAATGGGCTTTCAATAAATAGTTGTCAAACTAAAAGTATGTGTTGGAATCTTTGCTGTGAATGTAAACCATGAGGCTAATGTGAAAAGCATTATGGATTTGGTTTCTTTCTCCCAATCCCCAGCTGCCTCCCAGGTGTGTCTATCATGAATAGAGAATCAGGACCTCATCCTGTATCTCTCATTAAAGCAGATGTGTTAGGAATTTGTAAAGTTACAGGTCACACTTGCATACCAAGTAGCTATATTTTACAAAATCATCCCATCCCCAGAATATTCCCAAGGAGGTACCCAGACACAGAACTGTAGCTTTTCAGAACCATAAGGGACCTGGGAGATCAGCTAGTTTCAGGATCACCTCTCTCTATCCAGGTGCCCATTGCAGACATAACTAATCAATGACACCTTTCTTTACTATTGAACTAGGGTATAGCTTCAAAGTCTTTCTCCTCACAGCACCCCAGGAAACACAGGCACATCATCCCTGATCCCATTGAACCCTCTCTGAGGGAGCCACTTGTCTAGAGTCACCAAGTTCTTAAGGAATAGACCCAGGGCTCCTCACCTATAGTGCAGTGATAACCATGACAGCAGTCCGGACTTTACCTATAGGAACAGAAGAGCAAGTGGCCAAGCAGGGGTGAGTACACAGGACCAAGTAGATCTGGGGCGATGTGTATACTGAGCCCTGTAGACCCACCCATGTACAAACCTGTGCTTCCAACAGCCAACGATTTCAGAGTCTCCAAATACAGGAGTCAGCATATTATGACCCACTCACCCAACCTAGCCTCAGCCTGCTTTTATAAATAAAGCTTTATTGGCACACACACACTCATTCATTTACATATTGTCAATGGCTCCTTACATTCTACGACAGACAATATATGGCCTGGAAAGCTGAAAATAGTTACTATCTGGCCCTTTACAGAAAAATGTACCAACCCCTGCCCTAACATTTTCCCAACAAATGTTCATTTTGTTTAAGTCAGCCAGAGTATCTCATCACCAAGAGCCATACCCAATTCAACAGGCAACACAGTGCTGAAATCCATGACTTAATTCTTCAAGACTCCTGAGTAAGGGTTTCTCTCAATCATTTAGTAAGGATTTAAAAATTTATCCTAAAAGTTCATTTTTAGATATCAGGAGCAGATCCAGAACCTGTATGATTGATGTGGAAGTACTTCCTTAAGAAAATACATTCAGAACTGTCAACAACTGAACAACAACAACAAAAAAAAAACCCTAAACAAACAACTAGAACAGGAACAGAATCACAGAAATGGAGATCACATGGAGGGTTATAAGCACAGAGCGGTCAGGGAGAGCATGAGGGAAAAGGTACAGGGAATAAGAAGCATAATTGGTAGGTACAAAATAGACAGGGGGAGGTTAAGACTAGTATGGGAAATGGAGAAGCCAAAGAACTTGTATATGTATGACCCATGGACATGAACTAAGGGATGGGGGTGGGACAGGGGGTGCAGGACAGAGAGGAATAAAGGGGAGAAAAAATGGAACAACTGTAATAGCATAATCAATAAAATATACTTTAAAAAAAGAGAAAGAAAAATACAAAAAGACCAGCCTAGAGTCTGTGCAGCATCATGAGCACATTGCCAGGTCTCTCCTGGGGCCTTGGAGGGGCCCAGGAATGGAGGCCCTGCAGTCCGCACTGTGTTCACTTCACAGCATCTGTTCTCCAAGTCATTCTCCAACTACAGCAGGCATCAGTTTAAAATGAAAATCTGGCCCTGGCTGGTGTAGCTCTGTGGATTGAGCACCAGCCTGCAACCACACGGTCACTGGTTTGATTCCCAGTCAGGGCATATGCCTGGGTTGAGAGCCAGGTCCCCAGTGGGGCACATGGAGCCAGCAACCACACATTAATGTTTCTCTCCCTCCCTTCCCCTCTCTTTAAAAACAAATAAAATCTTTTTAAAAATTTAAAATAATAAATAAATAAAAGGAAAATCTGGAATCTTCTGGCCAAGATGAAAATGTAGATAAACATGCTTTGCCTCTACATAAAACTACAGCAAAAATTACAACTAAACTACAAAACAAATTCCACCCAAGATTTGTCAAAAAAACTAAGCCGTATGGAAGTCCAACAACCAAGGATTAAAGGAGCCACATTCATCCAGACAGGTAGGAAGGGCAGAGATGTGGAGGCACAAAGAGGCACAGAAAGGTGCAAAGAGGTGGTGGAACAGAGTGGTCCTGCATTCACGTGTGATAGATAAAAATTAGGAGGGATACCTCAGAAACTAACAATCCCAGCCCCAGACCAGATCGCCCAGCCCAGGGTTCCAGCATCAGGAAGATAAGTGCCCACAACTTCTGGCTGCAAAAACCAGTGGGGGTTGGGGTGGTAGAAGAAACTGCAGGATTCTCAAGAGACTTCTCTTACAGGGCTCACAATAGACATAGAGTTCATGCAGATCCTCCCCCTCTGGGATTCAGCACCAAGGCAATAGCTGGAAGGGCACAAGTGGCATACAGGGAGAAGGTGGAGTGACTGGCAGGGGGTCAAGTACCAGGGAGACAGCTTCCTCTCAGGCAGTCCCCAGAGGCTGTCTCCAGAGGCCAGGCAGAGGCATTGTCCACTCTGTGAGCCCTCCCCCACACAGAGCCACAAAGTGGTGAAACGAGTTGCCCCACCTCGGCAACTACCTAAGGCTCCACCCCATACAATTTACAAGTGTACTTTTCTACAATAGGCCACGTTACGAAGACAGGGAGTCGAAGCAGCTCTGCCTAATACACAGAAACAAACATGGGGAGGCTGCCAAAATGAGGAGACAAAGAAACACGGCCCAAATGAAAGAACAGAACAAAACTCCAGGAAAAGAACTAAATTAAATAGAGATGAGCAACTAATCAGATGAAGAGTTCAAAACATTGGTTATCAGGATGCTAAAAGAAATCACTGAGCTCTGGCTGGTGTGGCTCAGTGGATTGAGTGACAGCCTGCAAACCAAGGGGTCACTGGTTCAATCCCCGGTCAGGGCACATGCCTGGGTTTTGGGCCAGGTCCCCAGTTGGGAGTGCGTTAGAGGCAACCACACATTGGTGTTTCTCTCCCTTTCTTTCTCTCTCCTTTCCCCTCTCTCTAAAAATAAATAAATAAAATCTTTAAAAAAAAAAAAAGAAAGAAAGAAATTTGGTGCTGCAACAACGTAGAAAACACCAAGGCAGAAATAAAGGCTACATTAAGTGAAATAAAGAAAAATGCATAGGAGAAAACTTCTGGCCAAGGAGGCATATGTAGACACACTGTGCCTCTTCACACAGCCAAAATGAGAACAACAAAAATTTAGAAACAAAAACACAACCAATACTGACAGAAAATTGAACTGTGTGGAAATCCGACAACCAAGGAGTTAAAAGAGACACATTCATCCAGACTGTAGGAGGGGCAGAGTTTGGCAGTCAGGCTGAGAAGGGTCCAGGCAAAAAAAGTGGTGGCTGTCAGACCCCGGGCACGCAAGGCAGCAGCTGGCAGACCCCAGATGTGCAGGCGGCAGCTAACAGACGCTGGGCAGCAGGGTGGCAGCAGGTGGTGGATTGTGGAGGGGTGCGGTGCACAAGGCAGCTGGTGGACCAGGTAGTCCCACATTTGCATGCAGGTAAACCAGGCAAAACTGGGGACTGAGACAGATTGCACAACCCAGGGCTCCAGCTCAGGAAAATAAAGCCTCAAAACACCAATTGAAAACAGCTGTGGGAGTTGAGGTTCCAGAAGAGACTCCCAGCCTCACAGGAGAGTTCATTGGAGAGACCCACAGGGTCCTAGAATGTACACAAGCCCACACACATGGGAATCAGCACCAGAAAGGCCCAGTTGGCTTGGGAGAAGCAGCAGAAGGGACTGGAATCCAGCAAAGAGTGGAGCGAGCACCACCGTTCCCTCTCAGACCCTGCCCGACATACAGCATCACAACACAGCAATGTGGGTTGTCTTGCCCTATTGAACACCTAAGGCTCCACTCCTCATACATAACATATTTCAAGACAAAAAAAAAAAATGGCCCAAACGAAAGAACAGTTGAAAGCTCCAGAAAAAATACAACTAAGCAATGAAGAGATAGCAAGGTAGCCAACCTATCAGATGCACAGTTTAAAGCACTGGTGATCAGGATGCTCACAGAATTGGTTGAATTTGGTTGCAAATTAGATGACAAAAAATGAAGGCTACACTATGTGAAATAAAGGAAAATGTACAGGGAACCAATAGTGATGGGGAGGAAACTGAGACTCAAATCAAGGAGTGGACCAGAAGGAAGAAACAAACAACCAACCAGAAAAGAAGAAGAAATGAGAATTTTAAAAAAATGAGGAGAGGCTTAGGAACATTCAGGACATCTTTTTTTTTTAATATATTTTATTGATTATGCTATTACAGTTGTCCCCTTTCTCCCCCATCATTCCCCTCCACCCTACCACCCTGGTGATGATGAACTCCTTCAACTTGACCTTATCTGAGAAGCACTTTCTCTGTTCATCCATTCCAAATGACAGCTTTGCTGAATAGAGCAATTTTGGATGTAGGTCCCTGCCTTTCAAGACTTCAAATATTTCTTTCCATCCCCTTCTTGCCTGGAAGGTCTCTTTTGAGAAATCAGCTGACAGTCTGATGGGAACTCCTTTGTAACTGACTGTCCCCTTATCCCTTGCTGCTTCTAGAATTCTCTGCTTCATTTTAATCTTGGCTAATGTAATTACGATGTGCCTTGGTGTGTTCCTCCTTGGGTCCAACTTCTTTGGGACTCTCTGAGCTTCCTGGACATCCTGGTAGTCTATTTCCTTGGCCAGATTGGGGAAGTTCTCCTTGATTATTTGTTCAAATAAGTTTTCCACTTGTTGCTCTTCTTCTTCCCCTTCTGGGACCCCTATGATTCGGATGTTGGGATGTTTAACGATGTCCCGGAGGTTCCTAAGCCTCTCCTCATTTTTTTGAATTCTTGTTTCTTCCTTGTTTTCTGTTTGGTCGTTAGTTTCTTCCTTCTGGTCCACTCCATTGATTTGAGTCCCAGTTTTCCTTCTATCTCTATCAGTTCCCCATGCATCTTCCTTCATTTCACATATTGTAGCCTTCATTTTTTCATCTAATTTGTGAGCAAAATCAACCAATTCTGTGAGCATTTTGATGACCAGTGCTTTGAACTGTGCATCTGATAGGTTGGCTATCTCTTCACTGCTTAGAGGAATTGGCTCTGAGGCTTTTATTTGTTTTCCGGTTTGAGCCATTTTCGGTGGGTTTTTTGTTTTGTTTTGTTTTGGTTTTAGTCTGGTCTCGGCTATTACGTATGAGGGATGGAGCCTTAGGTGTTCCTCAGGGCGGGGCAGCCCAGTCGTCGTGTTGTGACGCTATAGGTGGGGGCGGGGTCCGAGAGGGAACAATGGTGCCTGTTCCGCTCTCTCCTGGACTCCGGCCCTTTCCGCCGCTTCCTCTTCACCTGGATTATCTTCGCACGCATGCGTGCTGTTATGTAGTGAAGAGTGGAGCCTCTGGCGCTCCCCAGTGTGGGGCAGCTCAGTCGCTGGGTTGTGACGCTATAGGTGGGGGCGGGGTCTGAGAGGGAACAATGGTGCCTGCTCCACTCTCTCCTGGATTCAGTCCCTTCTGCCGCTTCCCCTCTGCCTGGACCGTCTGCACGTATGAATGTGGGACCACCTGGTCAGCCAGCCGCCTTGTGTGGCCTCACTGGTTCTGCACAGTTGCCCCCCTGTGCCCAGGAGTCCGCCAGCTGCTGCCTGTAGGCCCAGGGACTGCCAGCCGCCGCCTGTGCACCTGGGAACTGCAAGCCGCTGCTGCTTGCGTTCCAGGTCTGAACCTCCACTTTCTCCTGCCGTGACTCCGCCCCCTTACCGGTCTGGATGAATGGTTGTTGGACTTCCGTACAGTTCAATTTTCTATGAGTTCTGGTTGTTTTCTTGTTTCTAAATATTTGTTGTCCTTAATTTTGGTTGTTAGAGGAGGCACAGTGTGTCCGTGTACGCCTCCATCTTGGCCAGAAGTCCATCCAGGACATCTTTAAACATTCCAACATCCAAATTATAGGGGTATCAGAAGGAAGAGGTATCAGAAGAGGAAGAACAACAAGTGAAAAAGTTATTTGAACAAATAATAAAGGAGAACTTCCCCAATCTGGCCAAGGAAATAGACTTCCAGGAAGTCCAGGAAGCTCAGAGAGTCCCAAAGAAGTTGGACCCAAGGAGGAATACACCAAGGCACATCATAATTACATCACCCAAGATTAAAATGAAGGAGAGAATCCTAGAAACAGCAAGAGATAAGGAGACAGTCGCCTACAAAGGAGTTCCCATAGACTGTCAGCTGATCTCTCAAAAGAGACCTTACAGGCAAGAAGGGACTGGAAAGAAGCATTCCAAATCATGAAAGGCAAGGACCTACATCCAAGATTGCTCTATCCAGCAAAGATTTTATTTAGAATGGAAAGGCAGATAAAGCGCTTCCCAGATAAAGTCAAGTTAAAGGAGTTCATCATCACCAAGCCCTTATTATATGAAATGTTAAAGGGACTTATCTAAGAAAATGAAGATTAAAAAAAAAAAACGTACAGTAAAATGACAGCAAACTCACAATTATTAACAACCATACCTAAAACAAAAACAAACTAAGCAAACAATTAGAACAGGAACATAACCACAGAAATGGAGATCATATGGAGGGTTAGCAACAGGGGAGTGGGAAGAGGAGAGAGGGGAAAAAGGTACAGAGAATAAGTAGCAGAGATGGTAGGTAGAAAATAGACAGGGGAGGAGAGTATCATTTAAAAAATTTAAAAATATATTTTTAAATATTAAAAAAGAAAAATCCATAGGAAACCAACAGTGGAGGAAATGAAGCTGAGATTCAAATTAACGATTTGGACCATAGGGAGAAAAAAGCATTCAATCAGAACAGCAAGAAAAAAAAGAATTAAAAAAAGGGGGGAATAGAATAAAGAGCCCCTGGGACATCTCCAAACATACCAACATCTCCAAACTTACCAACATCTAAATGATAGGGGTGCCAGAAGGAGAAGAAGAAGAGCAAGAAATTGAAAACTTATTTGAAAAAATCATGAAAGAAAACTTCTCTAATTTGGTGAAGGAAATAGACATACAAGTCCCGGAAGCACAGAGAGTCCCAAACAAGATGGATGCAAATAGACCCACTCCGAGACACATCATAATCAAAATGCCAAAAGTTAAAGATAAAGAGAGAATCTTAAAAGCAGCAAGAGAAAAGCAGAGAGTTACTTACAAAGGAGTCCCCATAAAACTGTCAGCCGATTTCTCAAAAGATACTTTACAGGCTAGAAGGGACAGGCAAGAATTATTCAAAGTGGTGAAAAGCAAGGATCTACATCTTAGAGTACTCTATCCAGCAAAGCTATCATTTAGAATTGAAGGGCAGATAAAGTGCTTCCCAAACAAGGTAAAATTGAAGGAGTTAATCATCACCAAACCATTATTATATAAAATGCTAAAGGAAACTATATAAGAAAAAGAAAATCAAAACTATGAACATTAAAATGGCAACAAATGCACAGCTATCAACTACTGAATCTAAAAAACTAAGCAAGCAACCAGAACAGGAACAGAATCATAGATATGGAAGCCATTTGGAGGGTTATCAGTTGGGAGGAGGAGAACAGGGAAAAAGTACAGGGAATACAAAGCATAAATGGTAGGTACAAAATAGACAGAGGGAAGTTAAGAATAGTATAGGAAATAGAGAAGCCAAAGAACCACCATGAGAAGCTATGTACGACCCATGGACATGAACGAAGGGAGGGGACTGCTGGAGGGAATGGGGGTACCAGGTGGAGGAGGGCAAAGGGGGACAAACTGGGGCAACTATAACAGTATATTAAACAATAAACAGTATATTAAACAATAAAAATAAAATAAAATAAAAGTGTGGGCCTAGTCAGGTGGCTTAGTTGGTTGGAGCATCATCCTGTGCACCAGAAGTTTGCTGGTACAGGATGCAGCCAATCTTTTTTTCTCTCTCACATCAATGTTTCTCTCTCTTCCTCTCTCTCTCCCTTCATCTCTCTCTAAAGTGAATAAGCATATCCTTGGAGCAGGATTTTTTTAAGTGATAAAATGAAAGTCTGACCTGCTGTATATCTTAAAATCTTTCACTGCTCCTTAGATAAGGAAAAAAAGTCTTAACTTGGCCTCAGCCCCCATATTCTCATCTCTACCCTGTCACCCTTATAGATGAAAATGCCTTAGAAATAGATGGTGATCTTGGTGCACATTGCAAATATCATTCATTCCACTGAATTGTATACTTCAAAATTTTTAACATGGTAAATTTTATGTTGTGCATATTTTATCACAGTTTTTTTAAGTTACTAATGCAACATACCAAAAACCAATGTGCTATGCATTAACCAGGTGAAGGAGGTCAACCTCACCAGATATGTCACATGCATTTTGTGTGTCCCCTGACATAATGCAATTAAGTGTGAAGTCATGGGACTTCTGGCCAAGATGGAGGCGTAGGCAGACACACTGTGCCTCCTCTCACAACCAAAATTAAGGACAACATATATTTAGAAACAAGAAAACAACTGGAACTGATAGAAAATTGAACTGTACAGAAGTCCAACAACCATTCATCCAGATCGGTAAGAGGGGCAGAGTCGCGGCAGGAAAAAAGTGGAGGTGCGGACCTGGGAACTCAAGCAGCATCTGCTGGCAGTTCCCAGGTGCACAGGCGGCAGCTGGCGGACCCCGGCCACAGGGGGGCAACTGTGTAGACCCAGTGAGGCCGCACAAGGCACCTGGCTGACCAGGTGGTCCCACATTCACGCGCGCAGATGGTCCAGGCAAAGGGGAAGTGGCGGAAGGGACTGAATCCAGGAGAGAGCGGAGCAGGCGCCATTGTTCCCTCTCAGACCCCACCCCCACGTGAAGCGTCACAACCCAGCAACTGGGCTGCCCCACACTGGGGAGCGCTTGAGGCTCCACCCCTCACTACGTAACAGCCTCAACCAGTCTAAAACCAAAACAAAACAAAACACCAACAAAAAAATCACCAAAAATGGCTCAAACCAGAGAACCAATCAAAGCCCCAGAGCCAATTCATCTAAGCCGTGAAGAGATAGCCAACCTATCACATGCACAGTTCAAAGCCCTGATGATCAGCATGTTCACAGAATTGGTTGATTTTTGCTCACAAATTAGATGAAAAAATGAAGGCTACAATACGTGAAATGAAGACACATGGGGAACCAATAGAGATGGGAGGAAAACTGGGACTCAAATCAATGGAGTGGACCAGAAGGGAGAAACTAACAACCAAACAGAAAACAAGGAAGAAACAAGAATTCAAAAAAATGAGGAGAGGCTTAGGAACCTCCGGGACATCTTTAAACGTCCCAACATCCAAATTATAGGGGTACCAGAAGAGGAAGAAGAAGAGCAACAAGTGGAAAACTTATTTGAACAAATAATCAAGGAGAACTTCCCCAATCTGGCCAAGGAAATAGACTACCAGGACGTCCAGGAAGCTCAGAGAGTCCCAAAGAAGTTGGACCCAAGGAGGAACACACCAAGGCACATCATAATTACATTAGCCAAGATTCAAATGAAGGAGAGAATTCTAGAAGCAGCAAGGGATAAGGGGACAGTCAGTTACAAAGGAGTTCCCATCAGACTGTCAGCTGATTTCTCAAAAGAGACCTTCCAGGCAAGAAGGGGATGGAAAGAAATATTTGAAGTCTTGAAAGGCAGGGACCTACATCCAAAATGGCTCTACCCAGCAAAGCTGTCATTTAGAATGGAAGGAAAGATAAAGTGCTTCTCAGATAAGGTCAAGTTCAAGGAGTTCATCATCACCAAGCCCTGATTCTATGAAATGTTAAAGGGACTTACCGAAGAAAAAGAAGATAAAAAAATAGGACAGTAAAAAGACAGCAAACTCACAGCTCTTAACAATCACACCTAAAACAAAAGCAAAAACTAAGCAAACAGCTAGAACAGGAATGGAGATCATATGGAGGGTTAGCAACAGGGGCGTGGGAGGAGGAGAGAGGGGAAAAGGTACAGAGAACAAGTAGCATAGATGGTGGGTAGAAAATAGACAGGGGGAGGGCAAGAATAGTGGGAAAAGTAGAAGCTAAAGAACTTATGACACATGGACATGAACTAAAGCGGGGGAATATGGGTGGGAGGGGGATGCAGGGTGGAGGGGAATGATGGGGGAGAAATGGGACAACTGTAATAGCATAATCAATAAAATATATATATTTTTAAAAAGTGTGAGGTCATTAAATATGATGTAGCTGATCCACCTTTGAAATGTCCTTTCCAAATCCGTATTTTTAAAGCCTTGTTGAGATAAAATTTACATACAATGTAGTTTATCCATTTATAGTGTATAATTCATTGGGTTTTGGTATATGACATTATTAATTTTTTTAAATAATCATGAGAAAAATATCAGACAAACCCAGGCTTGTTGACAGCTAATGGTGCCTGGCCAGCCCTCCACAATACTGTTAAGGTCATGAAAAAAAAGAAAGCATGGAAGAAATTATCCTGAAATGAAGGTAACTGGGTGGGGGGATACCTGAGGTTGGAGGCTGGAACAGAAAGAAGGCAATAACTGAAAACTGGTAAAAGCTAAGGTCTAAAATTTAGTTTTTAAAAAATAAATGCACGGGGTGTTTTCTTCTCAAGACTCCATAACCCCATTCTAACAAAGAAGAAACATCAAACAAACCTAAATTAGGGGACACTCTAATATGGAACCAGCATTCTTTAAAACCATCAAGGTCATGATAAACAAAGACAGGAAAGAGGAACTGTCAGAGATAAGAGGAGACAAAAAATACATATATATCACTAAATGCAACATGGTATATCCTGCATTGGATCCTGGAACAGAAAAAGAACATTTGTGGATAAATTTGATGTGGGACCAAAGAGCTGGAAAATTTTAGTTTCAGGTAATAACTAGTAAGCTTAGTAATCAATGTATGTAAAGTGCAATTGTTCCAGGACTGAAGGTGTGACCCACCTTGACTCCAGGAAACCATAAACAGTTCCACCTTTGTGCCTCAGGAGCACTGCGAGCAATCAAGATGGTATGTGAGCCACTGTACTCCAGGGTGAGACAGTCCACCACCCAGAACACAGATGAAAGAATGCTGCAGCTTTTATCTGATTGATTTTTTCCCTGAATTCCAAACCCCTTACCTATACTTTTCTTCTCCTCATAAAAAGGGTCGGTTTTATATTTCAAGTACAAACCCGCTGTCTTTTCCAATCCCTGGTCATCTGAATAAAATGCCCATAAAGATCTGATCCCTGTCTCTGCTCATGAATGCTGGCTTTTCCGGTTTCAGATTGGTGAACTCTGAAGTCTAGAGTTTAGCTAAGTAGCACTACGTCAATTAGAGTTTTAACAAAGGTACCCTGGTTAAGTAAGAACATCACAGGAATAGAACAGGAACTCTCTGTATTATTTTTGCAACTTTCTGTAAATCTAACAGTATTCCAAAATAAAGAGTCTATTTCAAACAAACGAATATAATAACTGGGATAGTCTTTGTTTCCCTGACTCAGCTCTGATCAGTACAGGTGTAATCCTCATTGATTTTAAAATAGGGGAAGTAGACCTACAGTATCTGATCTGTAAATGAACTTGTCAGGTTTAATCTGTTGCTGTTAGAATACAATGTAATTTCTCAAGCATAATAAAAGATTGGCAAATCAATGTTAATTCTTTTTAGCATTTCAACACTTTTTCCAGTTTTGTTGAAATATATTTAATGTACAGCACTGTATAAATTTAAGGCGTACAGTATAATAATTTGACTTACATATATTGTGAAATGATTACCACAATAACCATCTCATATGTATACCAAAAAAAAAGAAAAAAAATAGGTTTTTTTCCCTTGTGATGAGAATTCCTAGGATATACTGTCTTAGAAACTTTCAAATATCCCCAGCATCACTTTTCACTACAGTCACCGTGCTATATAGTACATCCCCAGTACTTCCATATCTTAGAACTGAAAGCTTGTGCCTTTTGACCACCTTCCTCCAATTCCCTTTCCCCCAACACCCCACCTCTCATAACCACAAATCTGATCTCTTTGAATTCAGTTTAGTTTTGGTTTGGTTTTGCTTTGTTTTGTGCTTTGTTTTGGATTTCACATGTAAGTGAGATCATGTTAAATTTTGACATTATATTTAACCTGAGAAGTTAGATGTTTTTCCCCTAGTGCTTGGGGTTAGGACACTATTGTGTCAAAATGAAGTATCATTCAACCACTCTACTCATCATGGATGGGTTTACCTCTTTAAGGCAACACAGCTATTCCTTTGGACAGGATGAGAATGGAGGATTGGAAGAGAACAGGGAACAGATATTGAGCATTTCTTATCCACACCCAACATTTTCCTATTCTGCAGAAGAGGGTGAAACCAGCATTGGTGGGAAGACTGAATGAATGATCCACCCATCCAAACCACAGGATTAAAAAATGTTTGCACACCCAGAAGACACACCCCTGGTTGTTCTTGTGGACTGTGCATGAATCCAAATGGGGTTTGTATATTACAGTTTCCCAAACTTTGGCCTTTTGCACACTACCTTCTTCATCTATATCTACATATCCTTATATCATTATTTCACTGATATTTTTCTTTAAAGCAATTCTATTTTTTATTTAAAAGGAAACTCTTATCCATACTATGCAATATTATTTGGCATTAAGAAGAAATGAAAAGCCAATATGGGATGTAGTATGGAAAACATAATGCTAAGTGGAAAAAGCCATGTATTATATGATTCCATTTATGTGAAGTGTCCAGTATAGGCAAACCATAGAGACGAAAAGCGTATTAGTGGTTGGAGGGGTGAGAGGAAGGGAGAAGAGCAGAGTGACTGCTTAACAGGTATGGGTTTCCTTCTGGGATGATAAACAAGTTCTGATATTGAATATTGGCGATGGTTGCACAACTCTTTTAACATACCAAAGACCATTGAGTTGTATACTTTCAAACGGTGAATTTCTAATTTCATGGTATGTGAATTATATATCAGTCAAGTTATTTAAAAATGAAACAGTTATCTATTATGATAGTATCACTTGCCATAAATAGGAGATAAGCATATAGATTAAAACATGCAATGCAAATTTTAAATATTCCCATAGGAACCACCCAAAGTCATCTCAAAGCACCACCAACATGCGTTCCACGTGCTGCCTCTTGATACCATGACCGGCATCTTTGACTTTGCCTCCACAAGCACAAAGACAAACATTTCCCTGAGAGCAGAACTGCTGTCAAAGCCAAATACGTTTTTATTTTTGGTGGACGTGCTCACTGATTCATTACAATAAAAGAATTCATCAAGCCCCTACCAAATCTCAAACACTGTTCTCAGTCCTGGAAATAGTGTGATTGACAAGCCCCTGACCTCACCGCACTTACATTCTGGTGGGATGACTGTCAGTAAACAAATAAATAACACAATAACATGATTTTTATCACATAATATTATTTTCAGTAGTGCTAAGTGCAAATGGAGAAAAAGAAGGCATTGCGAGGGATTAAAGCATCATGGGGGGAAAGTTGTTTTTTAATGTGGTAAAATGCACAGATCATAAAATGTACCACTGTAACAATTTCCAAGGGTATAATTCAGTGGCATTTAGCTCGTTCACAATGTTGTGCAGCCACCACCTATATTTAGTTCCAGAACGTTTTCATCACCCCAAAAGGAAGCCCCCTGCCCTCATCGGTGGTGAGGGAGGTGATATTTAAGCAGAGATCTATCTGAAGGAAGAGCAAGTGCCAACCATGAGAGGATCTAATTACCTCTGCATGTGACCTTCACCTCTGTACTAATATTTTGTTCACATCTTTCTTTAACGTAATTCTTTTTATTTCTTAAAAGTTAACTCTTATCCAAACAATGGAATATTATTTGGCAATTTTAAAGAAAGAACAACCATGGCTGTTGTGGCTCGGTTGGAGCATCATCTCGCACCAAAAGGTTGTGGGTTCGATTCCCCAGTCAGGACATGTATAGGAGGCAACTGATCAATGTTTCTCTTTCATATCAATGTTTGTCTCTCTCTCTCTCTCCCTTCCCTTCTCTCTAAAAATCAATGAACATGTCCTCGATTGAGAATTTAAAAAAAAAGAAGAACAGAGTGCTGATTCATACCATAGCATGAAAGGGCTTGAAAACACTAAACTCTTAATGAGAGACCACTCTTCATGGCCCCGGGGGGGGAACAGGGACACACAGGCAAAAATGTTGAGGAGGCAGATTGTAGCTTAACGTCAGGAAGAACGTGGGCATGTAAACTCCTCCTGCTGCCCCCATTCATTTGAAACCAGCTCTGAATTTCAAGATCTCAGCCCCTCAACCTCCGTCTCTGAGGGTGTTTAAGTAGAGCTCACCCACTACCATCCCCAAAGGACAGTCCCCAAAAGAGCTTATAGAAATCTCAGGGAAGCACTTAAGAAAGTCAAAGAAATGCTAATTCCACGGAGACTGAAGGGACCTATTGGTGAAACTCCGTTGGTGGCGGTGGCGGTACAAGTTGTTCCAGCCTTTGGAAAGCTCTGGCTTTGTCAAGAGCTCAACTCAAAATACCTTACCAAGGTCATATCACACCGCAGTAAAAAGAGATGGAATGCTGCTAAGCAGAGCAACTGGAATAAATCTCACAAACGTAATACTAGGTAAAAGGCACCAGAAAAAAGGAATCAGACTATATGACTGGGTTTAAATAAAGTTCAAGGAAAAGCACAACTCATCTATGGTGCTAAAATCAGAAAAGTGGTTACTTTGGGGAGAAGTAGAGAAAGAATGTAGGAGTCATAACAGGATTTTGGGGTGCTGAGGAGACAGAGAGAACATACGTTGTTTTATATATAGTTTCTTTTTAATTTTTATTTGTTGATTTGAGAGAGAGAGAGAAACATCGATTTATTGTTCCGCTTATTTATGCATTTATTGGTTGATTTTTGTATGTGCCCTGACCAGGGATCAAATCCCCAACCTTGGCGTATCAGGATGATGTTCTAACCAACTGGCCAGGGCTATATATAGTTTCTTATAAAAATATGAGAATTTATATGCATATGCATTCTATTATATATAGTTTCTTTTACAGTTAAGCATACCCTTTACATAAAACCCAGCATTCGTATTCCTAAAGATGTAAAACTGTGTATCCACACAAGAGCCTTCACATGGATGTCCATTGCAGCTTTATTTGTAAGAACCAAAACTGGAAGCAACCTTCAATGAATGGTTGAATAAATACAGATGGTTCATCCATACCATGGATGCTGCTCAGTCATGAAAAAGAATGAACTCTTGATACATGCAATGTTAATCATATGGGTCTCATGAATATTATGCTGAATGAAAAAAGCCAAACATTGTCAGAAGGCTAGAATACTGTTTGATTCCATTACTATAACATTTTGGAAGTGACAAAACTATAGTGTGAAATAATGTGTGTACAAAATATTCACTTTAGCAAAGACTGGAAACATCCAGCAATAGAAACTTGATTACACAAATTATGGCACCATCAACAGATAATTAATAACATAGATGATGGTACTATCTGGTCAACAAAAAATAAGAAGCTTTAAAAATATTAAGGATATGAAAACATTACAAAGTTACATTAAGTGAAAAAGCAAGGCGTAGACTGTATTATAGCATGCTACTTTTATGCACAAAAAGGGGGGAGTAAAAGTGTGTGTGTGAGTGTTTTTGTAGAGACTCTGGAAATTTACATAAGAAACCATTAATAGGGATTAATCTTTGAGGCTAATTCACCTCATATATAAAGAGCTCCTAGAAATTTATTTTGTTTACAAAAATCAACAAATTAAAAGGGAAATAAGCAAAGGACTGCTAAGAACTAAGAAGTTGGGGGAGACAGTTCATTATTTCATGACATGACAGCTTTTTCAATATATTTTATTGATTATGCTATTACAGTTGTCCCATTTCTCCCCCATCATTCCCCTCCACCCTGCACACCCCCTCCCACCCACATACTCCCCTTTAATTCATGTCCATGTGTCATAAGTTCTTTAGCTTCTACATTTCCCACACTATTCTTGCCCTCCCCCTGTATATTTTCTACCCATCGTCTATGCTACTTCTCTGTACCTTCCCCCCCCTCCTCCTCCCACGCCCCTGTTGCTAAGCTTCCATATGATCTCCATTTCTGTGGTTCTGTTCCTGTTCTAGCTGTTTGCTTAGTTTGCTTTTGTTTTAGGTGTGGTTGTTAATAGCTGTGAGTTTGCTGTCTTTTTACTGTCCTATTTTTTATCTTCTTTTTCTTAGGTAAGTCTCTTTAACATTTCATATAATAAGGGCTTGGTGATGATGAACTCCTTGAACTTGACCTTATCTGAGAAGCACTTTATCTTTCCTTCCATTCTAAATGACAGCTTTGCTGGGTAGAGCCATTTTGGATGTAGGTCCCTGCCTTTCAAGACTTCAAATATTTCTTTCCATCCCCTTCTTGCCTGGAAGGTCTCTTTTGAGAAATCAGCTGACAGTCTGATGGGAACTCCTTTGTAGGTGACTATCCCCTTATCCCTTGCTGCTTCTAGAATTCTCTCCTTCATTTTAATCTTGGCTAATGTAATTATGATGTGCCTTGGTGTGTTCCTCCTTGGGTCCAACTTCTTTGGGACTCTCTGAGCTTCCTGGATGTCCTGGTAGTCTATTTCCTTTTCCAGATTGGGGAAGTTCTCCTTGATTATTTGTTCAAATAAGTTTTCCACTTGTTGCTCTTCTTCTTCCCCTTCTGGTACTCCTATAATTTAGATGTTGGGACGTTTAAAGATGTCCTGGAGGTTCCTAAGCCTCTCCTCATTTTTTTGAATTCTTGTTTCTTCCTTGTTTTCTGTTTGGTTGTTAGTTTCTCCCTTCTGGTCCACTCCATTGATCTGAGTCCCAGTTTCCCTCCCATTTCTATTGGTTCCCCATGCATCTTCCTTCATTTCACGGATTGTAGCCTGCATTTTTTCATCTAGTTTGTGAGCAAAATCAACCAATTCTGTGAACATGCTGATCACCAGAGCTTTGAACTGTGCATCTGATAGGTTGGCTATCTCTTCACGGCTTAGAGGAATTGGCTCCGGGGCTTTGATTTGTTCTCTGGTTTGAGCCATTTTTGGTGGGGTTTTTTTTGTTTGTTTGGTTTTGGTTTTGGTCTGGTCGCGGCTGTTATGTAGTGAGAGGTGGAGCCTTAGGTGTTCCCCTGTGCGGAGCAGCCCAGTCGTTGAGTTGTGGTGCTGTTTGTGTGGGCGGGGTCCGAGAGGGAACAATGGCGCCTGCTCCGCTTTCTCCTGGCCCTTCCACCACTTCCCCTTCACCTGGATTGTCTGCTCACAGGAATGTGGGACCACCTGGTCAGCCAGGCGCCTTGTGCGGCCTCACTGGGTCTACACAGTTGCCACCCCATGCCTGGGGTCCGCCAGCCGCCGCCTGTGCACCTGGGAACTGCCAGCCACTGCTGCCTGCATTCCCGGGCCCGCACCTCCACTTTTTCCTGCAGCGACTCTGCCCCTCTTACCAGTCTGGATGAATGGTTATTGGACTTCCATACAGTTCAATTTTCTATCAGTTCTGGGTGTTTTCTTGTTTCTAAATATTTGTTGCCCTTAATTTTGGTTGTGAGAGGAGGCACAGTGTGTCCACCTACGCCTCCATCTTGGCCAGAAGTTAATCGACATGACACCTTTTTATCCGAAGTCAGTATTACATATTTAAAGACTTAAATTTTTTAAAGTTATCAAAAAGTTAATAGAACCCTGACCAGTGTGGTTCAGTTGGTTGGTCATCATCCTGCAAAAGCAACGGGTCACCAGTTCAATTCCTGGTCAGGATACCTGCCTGGGTTGCAGGTTCAGTTGCTGGTGCGGGGCGGGGGCTGGGAGGGGGGGCGGTGAGAGGAAACTGATAGATATTTCTCTCTCACATCAATGTTTCTCTCCTTTTCTTGCTCCCTACCTTCCCCTCTCTCTAAATATAAATAAAATATATTTTTTTAAAGCTGATAGAGGAGAAGGTAAAAATAGAAGGATTCCAGAAGATACAGAGACTTTCTTGGAAAACAGAAAAGGAAAATCACAACACGGGAACCCAACAACAAAGAACAAAGTCCATCAAAATATGTGGGCAAAGTAGAAGAGAGTCCCTCATTCCCACCCATAGTGGGTTTGGTAGAGATTACAATGGATTGCTAAAAGACTGAGCCCTTTTGTGTAGCTGACAGGAAGACAATTTTATTAAGGATGTGGTTTGAAACCCCAGTGCCAGCCAAATATATGATGACAGAAGATGATCGCCCTGGCTGGTGTAGCTCAGTGGATTGAGCGCGGGCCTGCGAACCAGAGGATCGCGGTTCGATTCCCAGTCAGGGCACATGCCTGGGTTGCAGGCCACTTCCCAGCAGGGGACGCATGAGAGGCAACCGTACATTGATGTTTCTCTCCCTCTCCCTCTCTCCTACCCTTCCCCTCTAAAGATAAATAAATAAATAAATAAATCTTTAAAAAAAAAAAAAAAAGAAGATGATCTGACTTTGGCTGTGGGCACACAATGCAATATACAGATTATGTATCACAGAAATGTACATTTGAAACCCATATGACCCTATTAACCAACATCACTACAATAAATTTTATTTTTAATAAAATAAAAAATAATGTATATTTAAAATTTTCTAAGAGTAGAGCTCAAGTGTTCTCACCATTTAAGAAGGTAACTAACTATATGAGGTATGAAAATTATGTTAATTAGCTTGATTGCGATAATCATTTCATAATGTATGCATATATCAAAACATCACATTGTATATAGGAGACCATTCTGTGTGGCATGGGCCCAGCTCCCACTTGGAAAGCCAGTGGAAAGTGAGGTCCCATGCACAGGACCCACGCCCACAGATAGGTTCTTCCGTGGGGAACCAGGCCTGCATTGTACCTAGGCTTCTGTGAGACTTGCTTTTGCTAAAACTCCCTCACCCTGAATTGAGACAGCAAGTTCTTACTGTAACTTCCTAAAGTCTGTGCTAAACCTCCCCAGTGTGGAATGTAACCGGTTCAACCACTTTTGCCCTGGGTCTGCAACATCCTTCTCTTTGAAGTAATTAGCATCATTCTTTCCTTTGTTTTCTGTAAAAGGTAATCACCTACAGCAAACCTGTGCATAGTGAATGAGGACCCTCCTCAATGTAATGTACCCCGAAAAGCAATAAAAGTTTGTCAAGGCAAGGGTTAGGGCACTTTCTTCTTGAGAGAGTGGCGGAAGCACTCTGAGAAGCTCTCCCCTTGAGAGAGTGGCCATGTCGTCCCTTTTCCTCCACAGGAAATTCTCACGTGAATTTATCTCCTGTCTCATCCACAATGCCTCGGACATTGTTTGCTGGTGACCACATCAACTGTACAACAAAAATACCTATAGATTTTGTAAACATACCTCAATAAATCTGGGAGAGAGAAAAAAACATGCATAGCACCTGACTTATGGCAGATGACCAAGAAGCACTTGATAAATTCACTCATTCAACAGGCACTTATTGATCATTTATCACTTTCCAGGAGACTTCCTTGGTGAACCCAACAGTATCAATTCCTGTTCCTCATGGATTTTCCATTATGATGGAATGAATAAAAGAACATCTCCAATTCAGGCATCCGAATGCTGTTGGGCCTCCACATCACCCTGCCTGGGAACAGCCAGGCCATTGTCTCAGTCTGAACTAGGCGGAACAGCAGGGGGTGTCCTCGTGAGAGTGAACCCCTAGTGGCTCTCCATCGCCTCATCCACTCCATCACCGCAAAGCGCACATACGCTGGAGAAACAAAATAATTAGCATCCCCTTCTTAACAAGGAGCCATGGGATTGGAGACCCCAAGAGACCCCAAACAGCAAATATCTGGCTGCGTCCCTGACCCCCATTCACCTGCCCCAGGCTGGGGTAGAGGGGACACATGATTTTCCCTCGTAGACATGGGATTCGCCCCAGCCATCAGAGCTGAGTGGGCCTGGAGCTGACCTGGGGGTCCTCCGGCAGCCTGTGGAGGAGGCTCACCAAGATGATCTTGTGGATGGCACCATCTCAGTAAATCAGGGAGGGAGGGAGCAGGGGAGGGAGCCGGATGGGATGGGGAAGAGGACTCCTTTTCCTTCCTGGGTGGCTGGAGAGCTAGAGAGAAGTGACAGGGGTCAATCCCACCCCCGCTGAGTGGGCAAAGGCACAGAAGGCAGGCCTTCTGTGGGAGGCCTTGTGTCTGTGGTTGGGGGACATCCACACAAACACAAGAGACACTGAGCACCCAACACCGATTCCTCCAGGGCAGTGGTTCTCCCAGTGTGCCCCCGCCCCCGCCCCGCCAGCATCAGCAACCTGGCAGCTTCCCAGAAGTGCTGACTCTCAGGCCCTCCCCAGACACACTGAGGTGGGGGTCCAGCTACCTGTGACTTAGCCAGCCCTCTGGGTGACACCAGCACGTGCTCAAGGTTGACGATCCCTGCTCTCTCTCCGCAGCCAGGGGCTGCGAGTCCACAACCGAAGACTGTTTGCAGCACAGGCAGCCCACAGAAATCTCAGCATCACCTGACAAAAACCTCGAACCCAACTCCAAAAATTCTTGAAAAATAACGTAAGGCTTTGCTGGCGGTCTCTTGCTGTTATGAAGGAGGTTGTGCTGCTAACCTTCCTGAAAGCCCCCACCACGGCACTTCTTTCACCTCTGAGGGTCCTCCAGGCTCAGATAGCTGCCTCCCTCCCTTATTCTCCCAACATCTTAGGGTCACCCAGATAACCTTTTTTTAATCCTCACCAGAGGACATACCTACTGATTTCAGAGAGAGGGGAAGGGAGGGAGGGAGAGAGGAAGAGAAACATCAATGTAAGAGAGAGAAACATCGAACGAAGGGTTGCCTCCTGTACCCACCCCAACCGGGAACAGGACCCACAACCCAGGCATGTGCCCTGACCAGGGATCAAACTCAAGACCTCTGGGTTTATAGGACAACGTTCCAACCAACCAAGCCACACCAGCCAAAGGTAGAGAACCTTTTTTATACAGACCTATCTATATACTATGCTTTCCCATTTACAGCCTGATTCTACTTCAGCAAACCTTAAATCTCTCTGGAGAGCAATGCTCCTTGTAATGTACGGAAATAAGAATGTTAAATGCTTGTGGTTGCATCGTTTTTCCTAGCACATGTTGAGCTAGCAGAGCATTTAGCTCCTAAATGGTTCTGTTCATAAAGGGGTGTCAGTGGCCGCACTCAAAAAGGCAATGGAGTGTGAGAGAGTGAAAATGAATCTCAGTTCAAATGAGAGCTCAAGCATTTACAAGCCAAGTGCTGGGCAGCCCTCTCAGCCCATCTTCTCATTGCCAGTGGTAGCCAACACCATCTCCCTCTCAGAGTGGTTGTGAGACCTACACATAAAGAACTGTGGCTCTTTAAAAGGCTCGGTACCGCTGGCCAGGTGGCTCAGTTGGTAGGGGCATCATCCCATATACCAAAAGGTTGCTGGTTTGATTCCCAGTCAGGGCACATATCCAGGTTATGGATTCGATCCCCAGTTGGGGAATGTACGGGAGGCAATGGATACAGATTTTTCTCATATTCTCTCTCCCCACCACCCCTGCCCCGCTTCCTCTCTAAGGCTCAACATATCACAGACATTGCCACTGAACTCCTCTGAAGTGTTCTTGTCAGGATTGATTTTAAGACACAGGGACCTAGCCAGGTAAGAAATGAGCTAAGCAAAGGAAAGGTCTCTCTTTGCTGGAAAGAGACAATGTTGGGGTTTTGTGAGGGCTTGGTGAGTCGTGCCCTGCTGGGTTGCTTTTTCTAGATCATTAACGTGTCATAAAATCAATAGATAGTGTCTCCACTAACTCAGTCTCCTTAACTGTTTATTTAAGTGAAAGGATGGATAAATACACCAAGAAATGGAGACTTAGAAATTCAAAAGCAACCAGGCTTTACTGGTTTGTATGGATGAAATAAAGATCAGCTTTCTCTGGGCTTTTGACACAAAGCTGCTTCTAAGCCCCAAACTACTGAAGTTAAAGCAGAGAGTTCAAAAGTCACCTCTGACATTTGATTAAAATAATCTCAGATGATCTCCAAGTTCTTCTCTGAATTGGTGGGGAAATACAACCAGGGTCATAGTAACTTAAAATGGGTAAACAAGAATATTATAAGAACATGCCTATGTATTTGCATTTTATTAAATCTTGCTCTCCTGTAATCATTGCTTTAGTTGCTATTTTCATATTAGTTTATATCAGAATGTTATTTTGTTTTTTAAGGATTTTTATTTATTTATTTTTAGAGAGGAATAGGGAGGGAGAAAGAGGGAGAGAAACATTGATGTGTGGTTGCCTCTTGTACACCCCCTACTGGGGATGTGGCCCGAAACCCAGGCGTGTGCCCTGACTGGGAATTGAACTGGCGACCCTTTGGTTCACAGGCCAGCACTCAATCCACTGAGCCACACTACCCAGCACCCAGAATGTTATTTTATAAACTCTCTTTTCCTGTCATCAAATCATCTGCAGGAATAAGAACAGGGCACACTTGCTTTCTATGAACTAGACATTTGGTCACACCTTTGTCACTTCTTATGAAAAGTTTAGCTTTTAACAGCCCAGGCTGTGTGTGAGTTTTCATTTTGAACAAACATTTTCAATAGCTGTTTGACATGACGTAACAATGTACATTTTACTGAGGGTGCAAAGCTGATTCAGTTGATAGTGATAGTCTGTCTGGCACAAGAGAAAATACAAATGTTCCTGTCCTGCAAAGCTACTGCTGATGGCAAATGGGTGTCCAAAACCCCATTAGCTTTGAAGCTCCTGTGTTATTTTTTACTATAAAAGCTCACTTTAAATCTTCCATTGAACTAGCTTTCTGGGTTCATCCATGGTTTCTCTTCCCCCTAAAAATGAACGGATGCTGTCCCAGCATGCAGAACGCTCATGGCCAGAAAACCGCATGCAAAGTCACTGCAGCATTTCTGTTCTCAACCACTGAGCTGAATCGTGTTGGGTGCCCCCCAGCCTTATCATGCTGGTCGTAGTTGCTGTTACCATTACATTATTTTTAAAAAGCCTCACCCAAGGATGTATGTATTGATTTGAGAGAGAGAGGAAGGGAGAGAAAAAGAGAGGGAGAGAGAAACATTGATGTGAGAAGAAACATCGATTGCTTGCCTCTCGTATGCGCCCCAACGGGGATCGAACCCACAACCTTTTGGTGCACTAGACGATGCTCCGAGTCCCCGGGCCAGGGCTGCAATTGTATTGTTTAACTAAATGTTATCTGAATGAAGGAAATACAAGAAAAAGAAAAGAGAAAAGGAGAGAGAGAGAGGGAAGGAGAGGGAACTGTGGTTTTATGAAATCCAAGTTGAATGCTTTAGAAACACTCAATAAAAAGGCATCACTTAAAAAAATAGCTGCTGTCAAATTAAATGTGGAAACAATTCAGGTGTAAAATTGTAAAAATCTGAAGGATTCTGCGCACTGAGCGTTCTGTGAAGATCCCTCATGTCTCGTTGCACACGAATGAAACAAACGGGAGCACTACCACAGCCTGTGCACTTTGCTTAAGCAAGAAAGTCGAGACAGACCCACCATCGGTGCATTCACAGTGTGAACAAAATAACGGAGCCATAGACTAAGCCTGACCAGCTCAGAGACTGAAGGTGGCCACACAGGACGGTCTGCACATAAAAATTCCTAACCGAAAGCAAGTCACGAAGGGCAGTCACGTCCTAGACCTGAAGCTGCCTTGACAAAGGTCAGTCTTTACCTTCTTAACTAAGCGTGTCTATCGTCTTTTGCATCTAAGATAACCTACCTTTGGAATGTGTGAGTAATCCCCCTTCCCAGTCTCAGCACAACCCCCCTCGCCAGAGCAGGAGGCCACAGAGCCCCTCAGTCACCTCGTTCCCCAAATACTATCTCTATGGCTGCAAATGTTGATTATCCTCTTCCCACCAGTGTAAAAAGTGTGCCTCTTCATTTTACTCTCTATCCAACCTCAGGGACTTCCCTGCTTTGCTTTCTCTCACCCCCTTCACCTACCACCAATGGATTTCATGTGACCCTCCTTATGTCTCCTGCTTTTGAACTTAAGGCATAAAATAAGCTGCAAAATTGCCATTCTCCAGAGCATTGTCTCAATCCACTGAGATTTTGCCTCCTGGCAATTGTCGTCAGTGTGGCTCAAATAAACTCATCAAAATTCTCTGCAGGTTTAGATGTTTCTTACATCGACACTACTCAGAAAAAAGTCATGGTCCTCATCAAAGCCTGGTGAATAAACTTACATACCTGACTTCAGCTAGAATGTAAAAGGCATGCCAGTCAGAGAAAGACAAATACCATATGACCTCACTATAATGTGGAATCTGATCAAATAAACTGACAAACAGAACAGAAGCAGAGGCATGGACACATGGAACAGACTGACAGCTGTCAGAGGGGAGGAGGGGGAGCTGGATGAAAGAGGGTGAATGATTAGCCAAAAATATATATATAGACACAGACAAGTGTGGTGGGCAAAGGGGAGGACGGGGCAATGGGGGAATGGGGCCATCTGTAATAGTGTCAACAATAAAAATAAAGTTAAAAAATGTAAAAAGTATGTTTCTGCACATCTACCTTCCCGCTACCACAGGGTTTTTCAGCACTGGTCCGCATCACCACAAATGTGAGGGGTTTGCTGCCGTGAACATGTGGGAGCAGGTCAAAAAGGACCCCCGATCTTCGGGGTCCTTTGGGATCAGAGGAGGAGTGTTATTGGTCTTTATATCCCTAATCACTAACCCAAAATTGACGCTAAAATTACATCTTGTTGATGGAAACATGAAAGGGAGGGAGGAGAGAAGACAGAGAAAGATAAGGGGAAAGGAAGAGAAGGAAGAAATACAGCCAGGGTTTCCTTTCAAACTGTGTTGGGTTTCAGCTTTGGTTTGGTTCCACTTTATTCGGTTTTTGCAAATCTTTGCTCCACTGAAGAGGCACAAAGATGTTTATGAGCAATATGCAAGGTTTCTCTGAACAACTAAGTTAAGCCTCTGAGATACAGACTCTCAGGCATGGACAGTTTTGTTCAGGGAAGCAGAGATCCACTGAAGGTAACAAAACACAGAGATTTGCTGGAAGGATTCCATGGACTTTCACGGGGCAGAACTGGGACTCTCAGCCTTATGTTGCTTCCCTTTCCCACCTCCCCCCACCCCTTTGTTTTTCACAGTGGGCACAGGCTGCTCATGGAACCAGAAAATCAAACCACTGTCTCCGAATTCCTCCTCCTGGTACTCTCAGAAAAGCCAGAGAATCACACCCTCCTCTTTGGGCTCTTCCTGTCCGTGTACCTGGTCACCATGTTGGGGAACCTGCTCATCGTCCTGGCCATCATCTCAGACTCCCACCTCCACACACCCATGTACTTCTTCCTCTCCAACCTGTCCCTTGTTGATGCCTTTTTCTCATCCACCACCGTCCCCAAGATGCTGGCAAACCTCTGGTCCCAGAGCCGAGCCATCCCCTTTGCCGACTGCCTTGCCCAGATGTATGCCTTCCACCTGTTTGGGACCATGGACAGCTTCCTCCTGGCCATGATGGCCATTGACCCGTTTGTGGCCATTGTCTACCCTCTGCGCTATTCCGTCATCACGAGCCCCCGTTTCTGTGGGCTGCTGGTTGGTGGGCCATGGCTGATCACCAACCTCCAGTCACTGGTACACACCTGCCTCATGGTTCAACTGACCTTCTGCGCAGGCTCTGAACTCCCCCACTTCTTCTGTGACCTCATGCCCCTGCTGAAGCTCTCCTGCTCAGACACTCGCACCAACGAGCTGGTGATCTTTGTTTTCGGCCTTCTCATGGGCATCAGCCCACTCACATGCATCCTCCTCTCTTACACCTGCATCTTCCAGGCACTGTTCAAGATCCTGTCTGCTCAAGGCAAGTGGAAAGCCTTCTCCACTTGCAGCTCCCACCTCACCGTGATGTCACTCTTCTATGGCACCATCTTCACCGTGTACTTGCAGCCTGCATCTCTTTCCTCCTCCCAGAAGAACAAGGCGGCTGCCCTGATGTGCAGGGTGGTCATTCCCATGCTGAATCCCTTTCTCTACAGCCTAAGGAACAAGGACATGAAGGCAGCCCTGAGGAAGCTCCTCAGCAGACCCACCCCATCTCAGCCCTAGGCCAGAGCAGGGATTGAGCACCTACTGTGTTCCAGCAGCCCAGTTGGGTCCCAGGGAGAACAGATGCATGCCCTCCCTAACCTCAAGGTGTTCAGAGTCTAATGGGGGATATGGAGACATGTAAATAAGTCATTACAACCTGACAGATGTGTCACAAAGCGAGGAATGAAGAGCTACAGGAACCCAAAGGGAGAGGCATGTATTTCCCCTTGATCTGTCTTCCCTGTGAAGATCAGAGCAGCAGGGAAGATTCCAATTAGCCCTCTCTGGGGTACCAGCCTTACAGGACTGCTATGTGGTTTATACTAGTCAACAAAAGATCAGCTACTCTCAGGTCGATGTTGATAAAGACCAAGCGTATTAGCTGCAGAGCCTTGCTTCCTTAGTGACTTGGGGAAGGAATTTGATAGTATCTGATGAGATTAGTTCTCTTTCTTATTTTTTTAATTAGATGTTTTATGTTTATTACCCTTTTTTTTACAGTTTTTAGATAATTTGGAAGGTACAAATATTTTTTTATTTTAATTGTTGTTCTTGTACAGTTTTCTGTCTTATACTCCCACCCCAGCCCACCACCCCAGCCCTCCCCACCTTCCTCCCATTTCCACCCCCCATAGTTTTTGTCCATGTGTCTTTTATATTTGTTGCTCTAAACCCTTCCCCTTTTCCCCTGAAATTCCCTCCCCTCTCCCCTCTGGTAACTGTCAGTCTGTTCTCAATTTCAGTGTCTTTGGTTATATTTTGCTTGTTTGTTTGTTTTGTTGATTTGGTTCCTGTTAAAGGTGAGATCATATGGTATTTGTCTTTCACCTCCTGGCTTGTTTAGCTTACCATGATGCTCTCCAGTTCCATCCATGCTGTTGCGAAGGGTAGGAGCTCCTTCTTTCTTTCTGCTGCATAGAATTCCATTTTGTAAATGTAACATAGTTTCTTGATCCATTCGTTTACTGATGGGCACCTAGGTTGCTTCCAGCACTTGGCTATTGTAAATTGTGCTGCTATGAACATTGGGGTGCATAGGTTCTTTTGGATTGGTGTTTCAGGGTTCTTAGGATATAATCTGAGCAGTGAAATTGCTGGGTCAAAAGGTAGATCCATTTTTAGTTTTCTTAGAAAATTCCATACTGCTTTCCATAGTGGTTGTATCAGTCTGCAATCCCACCAACAGTGCACTAGGGTTCCCTTTTCTCCACAACCTCTCCAACACTTGTTGTGTGTTGCTTTGTTTATGATGGCCATTCTCACCAGTGAGATTAGTTCTCTTTTGATTGTCTTCAGCAGCCACCAGGTGTCACTGGCGGCCTCTTGGCCATGACTTTGGGTGGGGATCGTTGTCATCAACAGGCCTTTCATGCACTCCCCCCTCCCCCATATTGGATCATAGCAGACCCTGACACTCACGGGGAGTGTGACTCCATGGGCTGGCACTGGACCCCAGAATCTTCATAAGCTCTCCAGGTGACTGATGTAGGGAGTCCATGGGCCACAGTTTGAGGACACAGGTGTGGACTAGCTCCAGAGTCCATGTGTTTCCTGTGATGTACGTCGCCTGACTCCAAACCCAATATAACTTCACAGGCATGATCAGCAAGCAGGTGGAGTGGCCTGGAACACACGGAGAATTTGTTATGAGTCGTGTCCTCCAAAAAAGATATGTCAAAGCCTAACCCCGATGACCTCAGAATGTGATCATAGGCCCAATCCAGTATGACCGGTGTCCTCATGAGAAGGGAGAAACACACACAGAAGGAGAACATCGAGTGAAAATGAAGGCCGAGATCAGGGTCCTGCTGCAACAATTGGTGGCAGACCAGCAGAGGCCAGGGAAGAGGTTCAGAGCAGACCCTCCCTCAGAGCCCCGAGAAGGAGGCAACCCTGCCAACCACTCTGATCTCAGACTTCAGCCCTCCAAACTGCGAGAGAATAAATTTCTGTTGTGTAACTCACCCAGCTAGTGGTACTTTGTTATTCAGCCCTAGTCGATGCACACAGTCAGTTTAGGAAGGGCCAGCATCATGCAAAATCCATACCCAGATCCATCCTCTCAAGTCCACGACCTACTGAGTGTGCTGGTTCAGGGAGTCTGGGCTGCGACTGGACAGAAAGGTGAAGGATTTGAACACACGGGCTCGTTTTCTGGCTCTCAGTGTGATGACAATAACACACCGGCACAGGGTGAAGCCTTGTATATACATTGTCTCATTAAACCTTCAACAGCACCACAGGGCAGGTGATATCACCACTTAGTCTACAGGTGACAAAACTGGGGCCTGAAAGGGGAAGCTGCTGCTAAGTGGTGTCCAGGGTTGACCCAGAGAACCCATCTCGGAGTCCCAGGTCTTCATGGCACCTGATATTGCTGGAATGCAGTGCCCAGACCAGGGGCCTGCGAACTAAGGCTCCATGAGCCAAATCCCATTTGCAGCCTGTGTTGGAACAGCCTGCGAGCTAAGAATGGTTTTTATATTTTTAAATGGCTAGAAAAAAATTAGAAGAAGAAGACTATCCTGTGACGGATTACTATTATACAAAGTTCTAATTTCAGCACTCATAAATAAAGTTTTGTGGGGACACAGCCAAGCTCATTTGTTTACACGTCATCTGGGACTGACTGCTCTCAAGCTGCAGGCCGAGTCGAACAGTCTCAACAGAGACCCTATGGCCAGTAAAGTCTAAAATATTTACTATCTGGCCCTTCCCTGAGTTGGCTGACACATTTGCTACAAAAAAAGTAAAGCCTGATATTCATGTAGGTCGTGAACCAGAAGCATCGACAACAAGGAGAGTTTGCTAAAAATGAAGGTTCAGAGGCTCTCACAGACCACTCACTGAATCATGATTTTACTAACAATCACAGGGGATCTACAAAAGCCTTCAAGTTGGAGGATCCCAGGGATAGATGAGGGATGAGGACGAGGTGTAGAGATTTGGGACCCAAAGAGGCCATCAGTTCAGAGATTTGAGAAAAAACGGATCTGAGCGTTTTTTTCCAGCCCTTGCCATGTTCCTGGAGAGAACAGTGCCAGGCCACACCAAGCGCTTTTTAAGAAGTACGGCTACAGTTTGAGGAAATGGTCAGCAGGTGGCGATAGTGCCATTTTATTGTACAAAAAAAAAAAACGATCTAAAGCTCTTTTCAGAAACATTTATCCTAGCTGTGAACTGGCCCAGTTCCACCTCAGGTGATTACACCCCAGGTGTAGTCCGCTCTTGAGAGGGAACAGCATGCGCTGAGCTCCCATGGTCGGGGGAAGCCTGGGTTGTTCAGAGAGCCAAGCAACAGTGAGAAGGGAGTGGGGCGGGCAGGGGGCTGCGGAGGAGGGAATGATAAGGGTTAAGCAGGGATATGGGGAGGGCCTGGGCAACAGAATCAACCTGCTAGTGAGCCATCCATGGGTTAGGGATCAGAAAGCCTTTTCTGTAGAGGGCCCAAGGATAGATATCATCAGCTTTATGAGTCATACATTTCTATCACAGTGACTCAGCTCTGCAGTTACAGAGCAGAAGCCACCATAGACAATACACCAAGGAACAGGCATGGCTGAGCACCCATGAAATTTTACAGACACTGGATCTTGAATTTTATACCATCTTGCATGTAATAAATATAGTCCTTTTCTTTTACTCTTCCATTGAGAAAATGTATTAGTGTCATCAAAAGGATTCAGAAAGATTCTCAACTAATATCTACCTTCTATGTGTTCTTCTCTCCCAAAATGTAGTGATATGATATGACATGTAACTTTTTTTAAGAAAGTAAAAAATACTGTAGAAGCAGATCTTCTGAAGGTGGTGCCACAGGACCTTTGCATATACTGCTCCCCCTTCCTCACTTCCTCCCAGAGTTAATGCCACCTTGGCTTTGAGATTTCAGTGCAAACCCCACTTCCTCAGGGAAGCCTCTCCTCACCCCCTCCCTGCCCCAGCGACATCACATGCCCTAACGCACTCACTATCCCCTCATTCTCCTCATCACATCAGTGATTTTATATTCATTTGTGTGATTCTTTGATGAATGTCTATTTTGCCCACTTGACTGAGAGCTGGGGGCTGAGGCCATGTTCTCGTTCATCTTGCCCAGCTGTGTACCCTCACATTTAGTACAGCAGCCACTCAAAATACATGTGTTCAATGAATGAATAAATGAACAAATTAACAAATGGATGGATAGATGGTTGGATGAGTTGGGAAGCAGCATAATGGAAAGATTGTAGGATGCGTATTGCGGATGAGGTAACTGAGGTAGGCTGGGTTGGAACAGATATGTCAAGGTTAAATTGCTGTGATATGTGATGTAAACCCTTTCTCCACTCTCCAACCTTCAGTAAAGCTTGTCACACACCCAAGAGCCTTAGTGAAATGAAGGAGAGAAGCAGGAGGAACGGTGAGCTCACAGTGGAACTGTTTAATTCAGCAGTAACAGGAGACCATGGGAAGATAATCATCTAGGTGTTCTCCGAAATCTCAGCGAGAGTGTTGGAAGGGGTTTGAGCCAATTTTATCTAGGTCAGAAGGAGCAGAGTGCCCCTGGACAGAGTTTGAGTACAATAATACTTCTTTTTCTCCATATGGGATTTTATTGGGTGACTCAAAGCAATTTTGGAGATTCAGACACTGCAGCTCAGAGAGGGAAACTGACTACCACAAGCCACATGCTGAATTTGGGAGGGGAGATTCCAATCTGGCCTAGTGTGACCCCAAAACCTGAACCCTCTCTCTCCATCATGACTGGATGGCCTCCCAGGTAGGTGACTTGCCCAAAATCACACTGCAGGTTGGAACAGCTCAAGTCCTGCCCCAGGTGGCACTGGGAGAAGGAGGTAGGGGTGTGGGGCAGAAGATAGATTGCCTGTTGGAAGTGTCCGCAAAGCTGCTGCTGGCAAGGCAAAAGGAAGGACTCAGTGAGACTCGCACGCAAGATCTTGGAGGTGGAGCTCCTACTCCCAAGTGTATGTCTGCCTGGGACTTGGGGATCACCACCATCTCCGTGAACCTGCACAGTGGGAGGTCCCCAAGACCACCAACAGGTTCAGTGATTCGTTAGGACTCTCAGAACTCAGCCAAGCTGTTATACTCACGGTTTATCACAGAAAAAAAGAAAGCATTAAAATCAGCAAAGATGAAAAGCACCTGGGATGGGGTCCAGGCGAGACCAGGCACAAGCTTCCCATGGTCCTCCCCGCAGAGTTGGGTGGGCAGCGCTTCATTCCCTCAGCAACATGTGTGACAGTACATGTGAGGGACTGCCGGCCAGGGAAGCTCACCTGAGTCTTCGTGCCCAGGGCTCCCACTGGGATGTGGCCACCGCACAGCTTCCCAAGGGCAGCCACAATAAAACACCACAGACTTGGGGGCTTAAACAAGTTCCTTCTGAGTCTTCTCAGCTCGCAATAGCCATCTTCACACCTCCCTCCTCCTTGTGTGAGCCTGTGAGGGGCCCACTCCCCTCTGCTTGTAAGGACACCAGTCAGATGGGGTTGGGGCCCACTCTAAAGACCTCATTTGATGTGATCACCTATTTAAAGACCCCCATCTTCAAATACACTTACATTCTGGGTTCCTGGGGGGTGGGGGGTAGGACTTCAACATATGAAGTTGGGGTGGGGGACACAACGCAGTCCCTAACATGGCTGACCACCCATGCGGCTCACCTTAGTTACTCAGTCTCTGGGCCCTCCAGAGGGCAAACAGATACAGTGTGGCCAAGGCACCCCCTAAAACCCACACCGCTAGCATAACTCTCTGGCATGGCCCCCAGGTATACAAAGAGGGCTTAGAGGCCACCCCTCAAGAGCTGGTAGGGGCCAGACCTTTCTTTGGAATGTGCAGGAGAGCCCAGAGACCCAGGAGGGAGGAGGGAAAAGCTGGGAAATGACCTGGGGTCCCTGCCTCCCTGCGCACCTGAGGCCATTTGTTCCCAACAGACTGGCCACACTAGGACCCCAGTCCCTGCAAGCAAGGTCCCAGAGCAGCTGTTGGCATGGCTGCAGGTGGCCAGCAGTGGAGATGTATCCTGGGGCCTGGCCCACAGGAGAGTCCAGCAGGCCTGCAGCTGGTGAAAGGAAAACACAGCAAGGGTGGCTGGTAACCCCCTGCAGCTCAGCTTCAGCTCCACAATCCCCTGGCTGGGCTTTCCCAAGGGGCTTGAGGAGGCTCTGGCTAAGATAGGCTGCCCTGCTTCCTGCCTCCCCAGCAACACCACATCCCGCCTCAGGAGGCTGCCTCGGGGTGACTGGACCACCCTCTCTCCCTCCAGCTCCCCAGTGCTGCCCCATGGACATCTCTGGGCAACCCCCTCTTCCTGGGCACTTCTGAGGGCTGGCTCCCAGCTACAGCACTCACCTCTTCACCCTGGAAGATGCCAGGGGCAGGGACAACAGGAAATGACAAGGCAGGTGGAAGCTAGGACTTGCTGGCCATATCTTCTCCACCTTCCATTCCCCAGAAACGAAGGACCCTGGGAGGGGGGCGGACAAGGAACTTAGACACACACGCCCCAACCTGCAGCCGTGAGAACAGGGGGAGCTAGTCTTCCCTTTGGCCTGAGGAGGAAACTAAAGCCTAGAGAGAATGTCTGCATGCTCTGGGTCCCCCAGAAGCTGACCCTGAGAAAAAGATTCAAGTGCAACTAGTTTATTTGGGAAGTGACCCCGGAAATGCTGGAATGGGGGCAGAGAGGTAAGACTGGAAAGGGAATGAAGTTGGTCAAGAGTGTGTTGATACGCAAGTTCCCACGGTGGGCAGCCGGACCTCTGGGGAATGGTGTGGAACATATTTCTCTTCTCAGTCATTCCACGCAAGGGGTGAAGGAGCCGGCGCACTTACCCACCACCTCCCATAGCCTGCAACAGAGACTCAGAGCCCCGCTCAAACTCGGCCAGCCCCTCCGCCTGCGTGTCTTCTTTCAACAAATCCCGTGTGTGCTGGGGGCTGATTCGTTTACCCATCAGGGACCATAAGTACAGCACATGCTGCCTGGGTGGCTGCTTTTCAATCATTTGCTGTGACATGGGTGGGGCCAAGGGCTGCTCTCACCTCCACATCAGTCCTCAGTTCCCCTGAGGTTCTGGGGTACCCCGCTGGGATCCTCTGCCTTGGACTTGTGAAGAGGTTTTGTTTTGAACCCTAACTTCTCTCCCCACTATCAGCAGCTGCCTCAAAAACACCTGGGCAGGGATCTGATGGGATGCACCCGCCCCCAGCCTGACTCCTCCCAAATGCACACACCCAGGGAGAAGACACAGAGCCCTCCCAGGCTGTGGGACACTACCAAACATGCCAGCATGCACACAGTGGGGCCCCCGGAAAAAGAGAAGAGAAGGGGCCAGAAAGAATAATTGAAGAAATAATGGTCAAGAAACTTCCCAACATTAATGACAACTATAATCTGCATGTCTAAGAAGCTCAAAGAACTCAAGTAGAATAAGCACAAAGATCTACATTAAAGCATTATAAGCAAACACACCTTCTCTGTCCAGGCCTCCTGGCCACCCTATCTGTCCAAGACTCCATCACTTGGCACCTGACCTCCTATCTAAACAGTAAGCAGTGAACAAGACAGACAAGCATCAGGTGGAGACTCAGTCTAGACAGGATGCAGATAAACAAGGATAAACTAGAACAAACTACTACTGGTACTTTTAAGTTCAAGCTGTAACAAGTATTCAAAGAAATACAGAGATGTAATCATAACTAGATGGTGGTGTGCTGCCAGGGAGGGCCTCCCAAGGAGGTGCCATTGGAACTCAAGGATGAGGAAGGGGCAGCTTCAGAAGAACCAAGGCTTCTGAGGCAGAGGGAACTTCATGTGCAAAGGGCCTGGGGCAGGAGCAGTTTGATGTGAAGGAGTCCCAGAGATGAGGCTAAGGCGAGCGCTGAGGACATTAAAAGGGGTGACACCAGTTTTGTTGGGACTGGATTTTATTTGTAGGAATCTGGACTTTATCCTAGGTGGGGTGAGCAGTCACAAGAAGACTCTTCAGCAGGGGTGTGCCACAATCTGATTCTAGCTTTTTAAGTCCACTCTGGGCACTGAGTGGAGAATGGAATGTAGGGGTGAGGAGGGTTAAATTTCCCAAGACCACCACAAAGATCTCCAGTCCCACACCCTCTTGCACAAGGTCACCTTGACACATCACCTGCAGAGAGAGATGGGTCTATGTTCCCTCCCCGTGAATCTGGTGCCTGACGTGACACAGTGGTATATTTGAGGGGGGGCAGGTCAGGAAAGGGAATACAGCTTCTGCCCTGTTCACTTGTGGAGTGGTGAGTGGCTGTGTGAGAAGCCTGCCTACCTCCTGGGTAGGCTGTAGGTGCCCCAGCCCGCAGCTGGCGGCAGTTGCGGGCCTGTGAGTGCAGTGCCTCCAGATGCTTCGGACCCCTAGATGTTGTGTCACCTCCAAACCTCGGGGTCTTTTCAACTGAGGGGCAGGGACGATCAGTGTCGGCTCTGCCCTGCCCCAGCTCCTGACCCGCGGCATCCGTGAGCATCATGCAATGGCTGTTCGAGGCCACTGCATTTGGGGGTGATTTGTTAAACAGCGGTAGTAACTGGAATTGCGGAGGAGGAAGGGACCGGGGTGGCATCCAGGAGACCAAGGAAGAGGGGTGCCTTTGGAAGGGCCGATGCCAAAGCTTACAACAGGTTAGAGCAGCGGATGAGGGCAGGAGAAGGGATACGTGCAGGATCTGTTTTGGAGGTAAAGCCAAGAGAACCAGTGATCACCAAGGAAGAGTGGGAAAGAGGGAAGAAGAGGGCCCCGAGCTGCGCCACGATATATCCCTATAGGAGTTGGAGCCCAGGAAGGCAGCCCAGAGCCCCCCTTCCCTACCCTCCCGCCCGAGCGACTACAACTCCCAGCATCGCTCGCTCAGGCCGCGGGAAGGGGGAAAAAAAGTTTGGGCCAAGCATTCCCGGAATGCGCTTCCTGCTGGCGCTGGGCGCGGGGCTGCCGGGGCGGGGCGGCCGGGCGGGGCGGCCGGGCGGGGGGCGGCGCAGCCGGACCCAGGGCGCACTCGGCCCGGCCGGGGCCCCAGCATGGCCGAACCACTGCTCAGGAAAACTTTCTCCCGCCTGCGGGGCCGGGAGAAACTTCCCCGGAAAAAGTCGGACGCGAAAGAGCGCGGTGAGCGGGACAGGGGGCCGAAGGAGAGGGCGCCAAGCCCCTCCCTGTCTGGAGGGGGTCCCGGGGCTCAAGGAGAGTCTGCTGGAGGGGCAGGGGGAGCCCCTCAGAGCCCTCTGCGGGCTGGAGTGGGGGATCGGGGCGGGAAGGGGTCCTGGAAGGAAGGGGCTGTGGGGAGAGGGGCGCGGACCGTTACTTGCGCATAGCCCGGGATGCCAGCGCTGCGGTCTCCTTGGGAGGCCCTGGAGGGGGCCTCGTCCCTGACAGGAAATGGGGCCAAAACGGAGAGCCTGGAGAGTGGAGGGAGGAAGGGATAGGAAGCTGGGACACTGGAGCCCAGTCACGGCAGGGGGCACCCAGAGCCCTGGAGACCCAGAATAGACGGGGGAACTGGGGGCGCACGTCTACAGGAGGTAGAGATCTGGAGCATTAATCATAGTAGGCAGCCCTCATTCTCCTCTCACCTATTACCCAATGACTGCAGCTGCATCCACCTTAAGCAGCCTCAGGACACTGTCCCCTTGATACAGGTGGGGAAACTGAGTCACCGAGCGGTTGGGTAATTTGCCCAGGGTTAGTTAAGTAATTTGGACAGCTCTTTGGACTATGCTCCTAATAGAGACCCGGGAGAGAGTCCTGGGGGCTGAGGTGAGGAGTGAGGGAGGAGGGAGTCTGCCCTTGAGCAAGATGAGACCTTAAAGAAATGAGAGCTGCGTAGGGCAGGAAGTCCGGGGAAGGAAGGAGTTAAAGGAGAGAGGCCAGATGACTCCTGGATCTGACCTTCCCTCAGGCCCTTCCCAGAGATCCCCAGAGTAGAGAGATGGGACTGGGTGCCCACGCACAAACACACACAGGAAACAGCCTGGGATGTCGGAGAGGGGAGGCGCCAAGGTAGTGACCACGGGGTTCTGGTCTGGGCTGAGATGGCCCGCCCCCCAGTGGGGTGGAATGTGGAAGACAGACGTGGTGGGGGGCACAGGGGGAGGACATGCTGCAGGAAGGGAGAACCTTGTGCTCACTGTCATGCCTGCTCCTGTCTTCCGAGCAAGCAAGCCGGCGTCCACTGGGCGTTGTGTGCTTGATCAAACACGGGGGTCCAGGAAGTGCTCCCCACGCCTAGCTCCCTGAAGCCCCCCTGAAGAATCCCCCCATGTCACTGGACAACACTGAGGGTCAGAGATGAGAAGGGACTTGCCCCAAGCCATCAAGGGAGAAGGGACAGGGTCAGGGCACCATGCCAGGGTTACTGAGAAGGGTGGAGAATCAGAGCCGGAAACACAGGACCCCTTGAGGCTGGAGGCAGAGGGACGTTAGGGACCTCGGTACTAAGATGGAGTGGACTCTAAACTAGTAACCAATCCCATTCCAAACAAACATCCCAACCCCTGCTGGGGGAAGAGCCTGGGCTGGGTCTTCTCTTTTAGGGGCGGGGCCGGCGGGGGGGCGGTGCTGGGTCTCACTCCCTTGCTCTCTGTCAGGCCACCGGGTTCAGCGCTCCGAGCCCAGCCCTCCAGAGCCAGAGTCCCAGGCCCTCGAAGGGTCCCAGGCTGGAGCAGAGGGGCCCCCCAGCCCTGAGGAATCTCGAAGTCCCTCACGGGGAGCCTACCTGCAGAGCCTGGAGCCCAGCAGTCGAAGATGGGTGCTGGGCGGGGCCAAGCCACCAGAGGAGGCCGCTTCGGGGTCTGGGGCACCTGGCAGCGGGGAGCCTGCAGGAGAGATCTGGTACAACCCCATACCTGAGGAGGACCCCAGACCCCTGGCACCTGAGCCCCCAGGGCCACAGCCAGGCTTGGCTGAGCCGGAGGGCCTGGCCCCACAAGGTGAGCACAAGCCTCACCCACCCCCAATCCCAACCCTCCCCCCTGGCTCCCCAAGATGACTACAGGCCTCAGCCCCATTCCAAGCCCAGATTGCTGAACCCTGAGGTCTGCTGTTCCCACAGGTGTGGCCCCTGCCAGCTCCCCAGCCAAAGCCTCTCGAACCAAGTCCCCAGGCCCTGCCAGGCGCCTCTCCATGAAAATGAAGAAGCTGCCAGAGCTACGGCGCCGCCTGAGCCTGCGGGGCACGCGGGCTGGCCGAGAGCGCGAAAGGGCAGCCCCCGCTGGCTCTGTTATCAGTCGTTACCACCTGGACAGCAGTGTAGGGACCCCCGGGCGGGCGGCAGTGGCGGGGGGTGCTCGGGGCCTGCGAGCCGGGTACCTCAGTGATGGTGACTCACCAGAGCGTCCAGCGGGGCCCCCGTCGCCCACCGCTTTCCAGCCCTATGAGGTGGGCCCATCAGCTCGGGCGCCCCCTGCGGCACTCTGGGGCCGCCTCAGCCTGCATCTGTATGGGCTGGGGAGTCTGCGGCCCGCACCTGGGGCCACCCCGAGAGACCTCTGCTGCCTGCTGCAGGTGGATGGGGTGGCCAGGGCCCGCACTGGGCCGCTGCGCGGAGGGCCAGACTTCCTACGGCTGGACCACACCTTCCACCTGGAACTTGAGGCTGCCCGACTACTGCGAGCCATTGTACTGGTGTGGGACCCCTGTGTGCGGCGGCACCGCCCCTGTGCCCAGGGCACTGTGCTGCTTCCCACAGTTTTCCGAGGTAGGATGCATGGCCCTGGGGAGAAACGGTATTCAGCCCTCCTCTGGAGTGCCCAGGGCGCCAAGCCCAGGGTGGGGGTGTGGCTTGGAGTAGGAGGCCAGGACACAAGAGCCAGTGGGGGCAGACCCCACTCAAGTCCCCTTGTATCTTCAGGGTGCCAGGCCCAGCAGCTGGCCGTGCGCCTGGAGCCCCAAGGGCTACTATATGCCAAGCTGACACTGTCTGAGCAGCAGGAAGCACCCAGCACAGCTGAGCCCCGCGTCTTTGGGCTGCCTCTGCGTCTGCTGGTGGAGCGGGAGCAGCCCCCAGGCCAGGTGCCCCTCATCATTCAGAAGTGTGTTGGGCAGATCGAGCGCCGAGGGCTGCGGGTGAGCCTCTCACCCCACACCCCAGTTAGCCCCCAGATCTCAGATCCACTCCCCAGGACACCCAGTACACAGAGGCCAGACCTTGCCCCCATCCCTGCCCTACCTGGGATACTCTGAGTTCCAGTCCCAGCCTAGACAAGGTCAGGAGGCCCCCCTAGAACACAGCACCTAGCTGGGAACCTATGGGTCATCCACCCACTTGGTGACACAGGATCCCAACCCTCTGGAGCTCCGAGTCTCATGGCGGAAAAGACATGACTCCAATAATAACTCACAAATGTAAGACTGTGGCTGGGACAAGAGTGAAGAAGCTGGGAGAGCTTAAAGCAGGACTTCACCTGCTGGTTGGGGTACTCAGAGAAGGCATCCTAAAGGAGGTGACAAGTGAGCTGAGGAGGGGTCAGAAGTTCCTAAGTCAAAGAATGTGAGTATCAAGACAAGTGATCCAAGCAGAGGGTTTATAGGTCCAGGTTGTCCAGACAGCCAGGTGGGGACCCTATGACAGGTGTCAGAGGAGCAGGAAGGCAGCCACTGAGGCTACAGCTAGCCCCCAACCTCTTAGCCAACTACCAACCCAAGCCAGAACTCCAGCCCCCACCCCATTGGGCCCTGATCAATCTGTAGCCCCAGCAAGAAGCCAGCCCCCCTCTGCTCCCACACCTAGGTAGTGGGGCTGTACCGTCTGTGCGGCTCGGCAGCTGTGAAGAAAGAGCTTCGGGACGCCTTTGAGCGGGACAGTGCAGCTGTCTGCCTCTCCGAGGACCTGTACCCCGATATCAATGTCATCACTGGTCAGCATGCCTCTTCCCTTCCCACCCCATCCCTGCCTGCTCCTCATTCAACCCTAACTTCATGGCAGTTCCTGTTGCCCCTCTGGGACCTCACCTCTTCTGTCTGGCCTTGTTTTCACCTTCCTGCGCCTGTCCTCCTCTTCTCCCCCACCCCAGCCCCAGCTGACCCCTCCAGCCTCAGAAGCCAGGGTTGCCCTGACCAGAGTGGGCCCTGTGTCCACAGGCATCCTCAAGGATTATCTTCGGGAGTTGCCCACCCCACTCATCACTCAGCCCCTCTATCAAGTGGTGCTGGAGGCCATGGCCCGAGGGCCCCCGAGCAGGGCTCCCCCCAGCACTGAGGGTACCCGTGGGCTCCTCAGTTGCCTGCCAGATGTGGAGAGGGTGAGTTGGGTCTGGGTAAGAGTGGGTGGGACAGGGAGTGGGCTGACATTAGTAGAACAGTTCATTCATGCCTGGGCCGGTGATGGCCATGAGTTTGTGGCATCAGAAAGTAGATGCTAAAAAGAAAAAGTAGATGCTATTAGTATCCCCACTAAATAAATGTGGAAACCGAAACCCAAAGCAGTTGAATGAGTTATCCAAGGTTGCACAGCCAGATTACATCAAAAACACAGGCTCTAGCCCTGGCCAGTGTGGTTGTGGCTCAGTTGGTTGGAGCATCATCCTGTAAACGAAAGGTTGTGGATTCAATTCCTTGTCAGGGTACATGTGGATTCAGTCCCCAGTTGGGGAGCCTACAGGAGGCAGCTGATGGATGTTTCTCTCCCTCCCCTCCTTTCTCTATAAAATCAATAAGCATGTTCTCCGGTGAGGATAAAAACAAAAACAAAACACAGACTCTGAACACAGGTCTGTCAATATACCATAAGGAAGGTTCCTGGCTATGGAAACCTGGACAAGACTGGACCTTCTCTGTGTCTCAATACCCTCATCTATAAAATGGAATTAATACCAACCCTTCCTAAAATACAGAGGAGTGGGTTCAAGTCCAAGCTTTGCCATTCCAAAGCTGTTACCTTTAGTCTCCCCTCCAGCAAAATGGGATCATAATACTAATACCTAACGGTTAAGTCTTAGCTCCATCATCTCCCAGCTATGAGACCTTGAACTTCAGTTTCCCCATTCTGAGGCGCCTAAGTCTCCCTCATGCCTTCCCAACTATTTTCTCAGGCCACACTGACGCTTCTCCTGGACCACTTGCGCCTGGTCTCCTCCTTCCATGCCCACAATCGAATGACCGCGCAGAACCTGGCAGTGTGCTTTGGGCCCGTGCTACTGCCGGCGCGCCAGGACCCCGGCAGGTCCCGCATCCGCAGCTCTGGCCCGGGTCTTGCCAACACCGTGGACTTCAAGCGTCACATCGAAGTTCTGCACTACCTGCTGCAGGCGTGGCCAGGTGAGTCCGACCCCGGCCTGCACCGCCAATCCGGGCCAGGCCGCCGAGGGAATGCTTTCTCTGGCAGCCAATCAGAGTCTCGGGTTTCAAACACGCTACGCCTCCATCAGAGTAAACAGCCAATCCATACTTGATGCTGCCTCTTAATATGCCAATCAGGTTGCCTAAAGTAACCAGCTCAGCCAATGAAGTCGTGATCGGTCGGAGGCTTTGCCTTTAGACAAACCAGTTAGGGGCCTGGTTACCTAAGTAGCCAGTCACAGGCTCGGCTGCGCGTCGCTGTGCGTAATGTCATCACAAGCCCTCCCTCTCCCTCCACAGATCCCCGTAGGTCCCCAGAGGCTCCAGGCTTCGTCCCGTACCTCCGGCCCAAGCCACAGCCGCCGCTGCACTTGCCGCTGGCGGCTCCCGAAGTAGTGACTCGTCCCCGCGGCCGAGGCGGTCCCGAGAGCCCCCCGAGCAACCGCTACGCTGGAGACTGGAGCGTTTGCGGGAGGGACCTTTTGCCCTGTGGGCGGGACTTTCTGTCCGGACCTGACTACGACCATGTGACGGGCAGCGACAGTGAAGATGAGGACGAGGAGGCCGGTGAGCCGACTGGCGCCGCCGACTTTGAGGATGATTTTGAGGCGCCCTTCAACCCGCACCTAAACCTCAAAGACTTTGACGCCCTCATCCTAGATCTAGAGAGAGAACTTTCTAAGCAAATCAACGTGTGCCTCTAAGTCGGGCGGGGCAGGACCCCGGTTGCTAAGGGCCCGGCTTCTGATAAGGAGGTCCTGAACTACAGAAACGGACCAGACCAGTCTGTGAGGCATAGCTCCTGATTGCTGGGGAGTTGCCTAGTGACCAGCCGGCCAGATGCTGAGGCTCATTTCTCGTTTCCAGTGCTAAATTATTTGGGTACTGGTTGCACAGGCCAGGGACTGGATATTTTGGGACGAGCTGTTTTGACTATCTTCTCTAAGTACCAAGGGCTTCTCCCGCTTGCTGGCCTGGCCTCTCTTGCCTCCCCTTTACTGGGGAAACACCAGTTAATGTGAGCATCACCCTGGGATGGTGAGAGACCCCCACTCCCAGTCAGTTCTTTTGCTGCTGCCAACCAAATCAGTATTAGCTTTGAGCACTGCACTCTGTCTCTCCCTCCCTTGGAGGGTCCAAGGACTATGAGGAGGCACTGTTTGGGGCGGGGTTGAGAACAGCCCCTACCAGACTCCAGCTGGATAGGGACAGCCTGGGTCTTATAGAAAAACAGCTGTTCTCTCATTCTTTCCCAGGGAAAATCCCTACAATTGCCTCAAACCATCTGGCCCCTGCCTTCCCCAATTCTTCCTCAATCCTTAAAGAAATTGAGCACTTATGAGACCTCCCTCTTGGAGGGGCCCCACCTGAAGCATCAGGCTGGGGCACTTTGGTACGGAACATATTTATTGCCTCCGTGCGTGTGTCTGTGTGTGAGGATGAGTGTGCATGGGCATCTTTGCAGCAAGCGTGTGGGGCTCTTTCAGGGACCATGGTGCGGGGGGGGTGAGCAGGGAAGCTCACAACGCTAAGCACCCTGAAATCTCCAGCACTGGTGCCTCAGTGGGTCCCAGAGTTCCATTGGGAGAGTAAGGTCCCCTCCTGTCTCCCCCTTCTCCCCCTCACATCTTTGTGAACAATAAACCAATATGCACAGGTTCTGGGATGAGTACTTGGGCCCATGTTAACCAGATGGTTTATTCAGTGTGTAAGAAAAGAGAAAAAGGGCACAATTGGGCCCACAAAGTAAAGCCCCCGGGCTCTCCAGCGCTTCCAGGAAGCCTCAGCCCTGACCGCTCCAACCCTTGCCTGTCTTCAGGGAGGGCTGTAGGGTCACTGGGCCTCACAGGGTAGACCCAAAACAGGCAAGGATGAGACTCCAGACCAGCTTGGCAGTCCAGGGGTGGGAAGGCACCCATGAGGCCCTACACAGCAATGGAGCCGTCACGGAAGTCTGTCCTCCCAATGAGGATGTTGACTACGACTGCGTGGCCATCTTGGCACTTCTGTTGGGCATCACGAAGCACCTTGACCACCTGATCCTCATTCTCCCGTGACAGCAGCAAGCCCTGAGCCCCTAGGCCCAGGGCTGCTTTGTGATAATCTAAAAGGGGAGGTCAAGTCAGATGGTGGCAGGGACCCAGCCCACCATGCAGCCAGCCCAAGGGAAGAACACACCCAGCAAGGCTGGAAACAGCGCCCCCATGCCAGACCCCTCACCAGTGTAGGCCAGGCCACAGGCCACATTGCTGCCCAAACAGGGCACCTGCTCCCGGGAAATCTGGGTCCAGCCAGCATCATTCCCTATCAAGGCCATCACTGGGATCTGCAGGGAGAAGATGAGGCCAGGCCACGACATTCAGCCCCCAGGCTTGGCCAGCCAGAAGACACAGAGAGAAATAGGTCCTCCACCAGACAGATGGCAACTCCCTCCCCAGCCCAGCCCTGATGACATCTCCCAGAACCCCCAGCCTTCCCCTGGGGCAGCCCGGTTACCTTGTGTCTGACAAAGGTGTCAAATTCGATGAGGCTGTACCCAAAAGCTCCATCCCCAAACAGGCACCAGACCTGAGGTGGGACAGAAATGGTTGGGGTAGTTCATGGCCCAGAAAGCAGCAAGCCTCCTGCCTCCAGTGCCCTGACTCACCTCAGCATCTGGCTGGCACAGTTTGGCCCCAAGTGCAAATCCTGCACCAACCCCCAGAGTCCCAAAGGCCCCTAGGAAACCAAGAGAAGTTAGATATGATGGGGCCTGAATAGTACAAAATTCCCCAGGGCTAGGCCCTTCCTTACCAGGATCGAGCCAGCGCAGGGGGCCACGGGGCTGCACCATGTGGGCAGCAGTACCCACAAAGTCCCCACCATCCACCACCAGAATTGAGTTGTCGGGCAAAGTTTCCTCCACCAACTGCAGCACCCGCACTGGGTTCAGGTGCTGGGCTATAGGCATCATCGCCTTCTCCCTGCAATGGAGTAGTGCAGGTCAGCAGGGCCAGCAGCAGACCCTGCTGGGAACCCACCAGCCTCCATGGCCACTCCACCAGCCCCCACCGAAAGGACTGCTCCTTCTGCCGGTCAGCTTGCTGAAGCTCCTCTGCCCAGTCTGAGGCCCATGTCTGGCCCTGAAGGTCCTCCACCAGCTTCAACATGAAGGAACCCACATCTCCTGGAGAAAGAAGAGGGCACAGCTGTAGAGAGTTGGCTTCCTCCTGCCCTTCCAGCACCAGAGGCTCAAAGACAACAGGAAGCCAACAGCAGCACTGGACCAGGAGACATGGAGGCATACCAGGGCGCTCACTGGGCAAAATGCGCAAAACGCACCCCAGAGCCTCTGGAACCAGGTTAAGGCAGCAGGGATCAGAGGGAGGGCAAGGCTGGAGAAAAAAGATGCACAAAGCATATTAGAAACCCAAGCCAACCTCATCTCCAGCCTCCCCATCACCTGCCTCCCCATCACACCCCAGACCATACAGTCCTAGCAACTCTTCCTCTGAAACATCACTAAAACCACCTCCATCTGCCAAGCACGTCTCTACAACCCAGGCATGCAGAGTACTTGTGAAAAAATACATGAGCTGGTGATGATGTACTTTTCATCATCTCCATTCAGAAATAATATCCTGGAAAAAAAAAAAAGAAAAAGAAAAAAAAGAAATAATATCCTGCCCCTGGCTGGTAGGGCTCAGTGGATTGAGTGCCAGCCTGCAAACCAAAAGGTTGTGGGTTTGATTCCCAGTCAGGACACATGCCTGGGTTATGGGCTAGGTCCCCAGTTGGAGGTGTGCAAGAGGCAACCAATTGTTTCTCTCCTCTTCCTCCCTCCCTTCCCTCTCTCACTAAAAGTACATTTTAAAAATCTTTTTTTTTTTTTAAGATTTTTTTTAAGTACTTTTTTTTTTCCTTTTAGATTTTATTTATTTATCTTTTAGAGGGGAAGGGAAGGAGAGAGGGAGAGAAACATCAATGTGCGGTTGCCTCTTGTATGTCCCCTGCCGGGAACTGGCCTGGCAACCCAGGCATGTGCCCTGACTGGGAATCGAACCGCGATCCTTCGGTTCGCAGGCCCGCGCTCAATCCACTGAGCTACACCAGCCAGGGCCATTTTAAAAATCTTTTTAAAAAAAGAAAGAAAGAAGTAATATTCTGGAGGCTCAGAGAAGTTGAGCTTCTCCTCCCCATCCATCTCCAGTCCAGACCTTGTCATTTCTTAAATAACCCAACCCTGTTTAAAAGACCCCTTGACACCACCTGGCCCCCTCCAACTCACTGCCCACCCAGCTGCTACAGTGGACTTTCCCAAACACAAATGAAATGGTGCCATTTCTCTGCTTGACAAGAGATTTTGTCACCTACACTGCAGGGAAGTCCACATCCTTGGAATGATGGGCAAGTCAAAGCAGGGCACAGAAAGGCCATGGGGGAAGACTAGACAGGGGTTGCAGGGTTATGACAGGATGACAGAGGCTTCAGGGGCCAAGGAGTGAGCTCTGTCCTAACAGCAGCAGGCAGCATGAGACGGTTTGCAGCCAGGGAACATGATCACATGCACATTCCCAGGGCTTCCCTCCAGTGCACACCCACCATTTGTTCGTCCAGAAGCACCCATCAGTCTGAGAGCCAAAAATACATCTCTGGCTGACTGGGTGCCCCCTAGGGTAGAGTCCAAACCCAGAACCCAGCTCAAGCCAGCTGCAGCAGAAGCCAGGAGGAGAGGGATCAGAAGGGCACATGCAGGCGCATTACGGGCTCACCTTGCACAGCCTCCTGGGGCTTCCAGAACATGTCTGAGTTGATCAACATCTCTTTCCGGTTACGGTTGACAATGATGATCTTGCTGCTGCGGCTGAGGACACGGCCATAGGATAGGCGGAAGTCACAGACAATTCCTGGGGCGGGGGGTAGAGGAATAGTGGTCAGAGGGCCACTGTCCTGGGGGGTGCCCACTACCTAACTTAATCCACCGAGGCAGACTGTATACAAAAGGGTACCTGTTCTTTACCTCTCCCTGGACCAGTGCCCCCTGCAATGACTTTGTAGCTCCCCAGCCCTTGAACCCAGGCTGGCCTCAGGATGTGCTCTGGCCAGCAGAATGTGTCAGGAATGCTGGCATGCATTCCTGAGACCAGCTTCAATAAGCCTTGCAGCTTCCACTCTCTCTCTTAACTAACCTTGCTCCCTCAGCCCGACATGTTTCTCGTCCTCCACCAATTAAACCAGCCCGGGCCAGCCTGCTGGGTAATGAGGAACATGGAGGAGGAGGTAGGGAAGAATGAGAATTCAGAATCCTAGCTGAAGCCATGCTAGCCCAGCTAAAGCCCCAGTCAACCTCCAGGTATCTGAGCCAGCCCAGCCTGGATCAGCACAGCTGCCCTCCTGCCTCCCTGACTGCAGACCCTGAATGAGCCCCGCCAAAACCAGAGAAACTACCACCTTACCTGTAGGTGGGTCTTGAGAAATAATAATTGCATTTTGAGGCACTGAGTGTAGGAATGGTTATTATACAGCAATAGCTAACTGATACAAGTACTGTGTGTCTGAAAGGCTTCAAGGCACTTTATGTGAAAATGTATATGCCATAGGTGTACGTGCTATATAAAGTATAAATGCTGTATAACAAAGACAAATGTAATTGCTGTGCAGAAAGTTCCACTATCTCTGTCGTCTGTGCAAAGCTGGGTCATATCATGCAACTACAACCTGGCAAGAGTTCACCTGAATTTCAAATTCAGGGTTGTTCAAAACCCTTGAAAGAGGAAGGGGTGAGACCAGAGAGTACTAGACTAGCAGGGGCAGGGTCGCAGGGTAAGGAGAGGCCTGGACATAGGGAAAGGGAAGGGTGGGGAGGAGGCCAAGGCCCACCTGCCAGGAGGACAACGTCTGCCTTCTTCAGGGCAGCACTGCGGTTCTGCCGAATGTGGAGAGGGTGGTTTCGGCCCAGCAGTCCCCGTGCCATCCCGCCCAGGAAGCAGGGGATACCCAGGGTCTCCATGGCAGCCCTGCAAGTCCAGGTAAACAGAAGTGAGAGTGGCCAAGGGCCTGCCCATCCTCATAGGGCACCAAGAGACCAGGGTCCAGGAATGTGATAGTTAAGGCTGGGCTAAGGCTTCTCACCGAAGCTTGTCAGCGGGTGTCGGGGGCAGTAGGGCCTGGCTCCCCAGAAGCACGAGGGGCCTTTTAGCCCGGCTCAAGATCTCCACACAGCGCTGAACCTGGGGCAAGAGGTGGAGCTCAAAGAGCTGACCCTGAGTCACCATCAGCCCCCAAGATCGAGTCCCCAAAACTGACTAAAGGGCAGGCCGTCCTGCCAGATGAGGATCCCCGGCCAGGGAAGAGAGGCAATTTACCTGCTGGGGAGGTGCCTGGGGAATGTCCAGAGGCAGGGGCCCCTCAGGTTGAGGCTCCCAGGCTCCTGCAAAGAGATTGGCCAGGTGATTCTCTAAGTACCTGCAAAGAGGAGAAGAAGGGGTGGTTACCAGGATTCCTTACTGGGTTTAAGGAACTGAAGCTGAATGGGGGAGCTGAAGGAAGAAAGGGGCCAGGAGGGAAGAGGAATGGGCACAGGGGTGGTCGAGCAATGGCCCAGGGACAGACAACCCCCAGTTACCAGTCTCTAGTAGCCTGTGTCCCTCAGAAGCTTCTGATGACCACCCAAACCTGACATAGACCCTCAGAAACAAGTGACAGGTATGAGTCCCAGGATCAGGGCCATAGCTGCAGGGTCAGGTGGAGGTGGCTCTGCTGCTTCCTAGCTGTGTGACTTTTAGCAAGTGACTTAACCTTTCTGAGCATCCTGCTCTGTAAAAGGTACAAAGGAACCTCCCTCCCAAGGTTCAGTGATCTATTCATTCAGGATAGAAAGCACTTAGCAAAAGCATCAGTGATGTCAGTGAGGGCTACTGACATCATCAGGATGCTTTCCTCTTTCTCTGGCTTCTGACATCCCTTTCTCTGTCTCCTTACCCACTAGGTCACAGGGCCCCAACTCTCAATGAAGCCCTGGGCAGGGCTCTTGAGATACACATAAATCCTACGCAGCTCTGCCCTCAAGAACATCCAATCTGACCAAAAATAGACATGGGTGTTGGCAGGAAGCAATCAGAACCAGAAGGTGCTGTTTCTCTTTGGAGGAGTCAAGACTGCAGAGAATGAGAAGAGACCAAAAAAGGACCCACTGGGACCCCAACATGGAAAGAAACAGCATAGCACTTCCGATCAAGATGGTGGCATAGTAAACCTGGTTACTTGCCTTCTTGCCGCACAACCTCATCAAAATTACAGTTAAACTACAGAACCACCATCATTTAGAACTGCCTGATATCTGGCTGAATGGAAGTCCTACAACCACAAAATTAAAGAAGCAGACACACTGAAACTGGTAGGAGGGGCAGAGATACAAAACGGGCTGGTTCCACACCCACATGTGGCAGATAAAAATTGGGAGGGATATCTCAGCTACAGAAGTCCCCCTGAGGAGCAAGGGGTCCTAGCCCAGAGTTCCAGTGCAGGGAAGAGAAGTCTCCATAACTTCTGGCTGTCAAATCCAGCGGGGCTTATGGCTGAGGGAGACAAGGGCTTCTGGAGCCCCAGGAAGTGCCTCTTAAAGAGCCCACACACAACTCACTCAGACTCACTCCCTCTAAGCTCCAGCACTGGGGCAGCAACTTAATAGACACCAGAGATATATGGGGAGGAACTAAATTGTCTGGTATCAGGGAAGAGCTAGAGGGGCAGCTTTCTCCCAGACAGGAGTGCTGGCAGAGGCCATCGTTGCTTTGATGAGCCCTCCCCGCACAGAGCCGGCAGGCTGGTGCCATATCTGAGACTCCATCAACCTGGCTCACACAGTTTGCCCCACCCTGGTGATTCCCTGAGGCGGGGCCTCACCCAACTTTTGGGCCCTCCCAATCTGTTTCCAGGGGCTTTTCCATACGAATGGCCCGTCTTGGCTCATGCTTCAGATTTTCCTAAAATCTCTCAAACAAGCAGCATCTGGCCTCAGCAAGCCCTATAAGCCTTTAATGAGCCCTTCTCACTACGTGGCCCCAGGACTAGCACTAGTGACAGTCAGCCTTGGTTCAAAGCTTGGCCTCACATGAGCACCTCCAAGCCCAGCACAAGTAGCAGCCATCTGCATACTGCTTTGTAGCTCATGCCAGGTGGCCCTGGGGCGGCAACTGATCTTGGCCTGCACCTCCTGCCTGGGGCTTCTGGGATATCTCCAAATGTACCAACATCCAAATCAGGGGTGCCAAAAGGAGAAGAGAGAGCAAGAAATTGAAAATCTATTTGAAAAAATAATGACAGAAAAATTCCCTAACTTGGTGAGGGAAATAGACATACAAATCCAAGAAGTACAAAGAGTCCCAAACAAGATGAACCCAAAGAGGATCACACCATGACACATCATAATTAGAACACAAAAGGTTAAAAACAAAGAGATAATCAAAAGCAGCAAAAGAAAAGCAGTTGGGTACCTAAAAAGTGTTCCCATAAAACTGTTAACTGATTTCTCAACAGAAAACTTGCATGCCAGAAGGGACTGGCAGGAAATATTAAAAGTGATGAAAAGCAAGAACTACAACCAAGATTACTCTACCTATCAAAGCTATCATTTAGAATTGAAGAACAAAGAACTTCCCAAACAAGAAAAAGCTAAAGGAGTTCATCATCACCAAACCAGTATTACATGAAATGTTAAAAGGTGTCTTTAAGAAGAAAAAAAAGATCAAAAATACGAACAATAAAATGACAAAAAAAAAATACATATTATCAACAACTGAATCTAAAAAACAAAATAAAAAAGCAAAACAGAAACAGACTCATAGATACAGAAAACATTTTGACAAGTGCCAGATGGGAGGGGGGCTGAGGAATGGGTGAAAAAGGTGAAGGGATTGAGAAGTACAAATTGGTTGTGACAGAATAGTCAGGGACTATACAGTAGAGCGCAGGGAATGCAGTCAGTATTATTCTAACAACTATGTATGATGTCAGATGGATATAAGATTTACCGGATGACCACAGTAAGTTATGTAATGTCTAATCACTGGGGTGTACACCTGAAACTGACATAATAGTGTATGTCAACTGTAATTAAAAACTTTTTTAAAAATTGATTTTAAAAAAAAGGCAAGAGAAGAGCCAGACTTGCAGGACGCTGAGGAGAGAAGCCTGAGAGAGAGGAGGATGGGGGAGGCCAGGCAGCAAAGAGGCTGTCACAGCTACAGAACGGAAGCACTTAAAAACTCTGCCTCCCAGGTGTGGTAAACAACCACTTCCTATATATTAGGACCCCGAACCCCCCTCTCTATTTCTGGTTCCCTAACCACGCTGAAGGAAGGATAGGAGACACCTTGCCTTACAGCTGACGTGACACTGGACCAAGCCCTGTTCTTATTTAAAGTATAATGATTAATTTTTTTATGCTTCAGCATTTGCACTATGAAAACGATATCCTTTTATTCTTCACAGGCCCTTCATCTACAGAGAGAAAAGCAGGCAACATTCATCCATTTTGCACATGAGGAAGCTGAAGTCAAGAAAGGTTTAATCATGTTATATGAAAGTCAAATTAGTATGCTGTACACCTTCAACTTATACAGGGCTGTCTGTCAATTTTATCTCAATAAAAAATGGGGAGGGGGAAGGTTTAATTGTTTGCTCAAGTTAACACAGCTAGTTAGCGACAGTCCTGCAATTTGAACCCTTGTCTCTGGACTTTCATTTCATTCATTGGAGGTGGCGCATTGCTTCGTGTAAAGCACTGAAAGCTGCTTCAGGCTGACTCCTCATGTGCCCTTGACAAGCTGGATTACTAAATGCCTAAAATACCTAAATTCAAAGCAATGCTATAAAAGACACTGAGTAAAACCACTATTCCCAGAGCTGCCCCTCAAAGCACACCTCCCACGCCCTAGGTTCAGGACCTGTCTTGTTCGCTGATGTGACCCATGCCCATCCTGGTACCTAGCATATAGCAGCACTTGCTAACCATATGAAGGAGGACAGGAAGAAGCAGGAGCAAAGACAGGCAAAGGGAAGGGATGGGGAGGGGAGGGGGAGAAAGAGAAGAACTGGTTCTACCTCCTCCTGTTTCAGCCAGGCCCACCTCCACTATGACATACCTCCACTCAAGCTGTGACCCCTTCCTATCTGCTGAACTGGAGGAAGTGCCCCTCAAACTCCTTAGCTCTTCTAAGAAAACCTTCAGGCTTGTCCCAAGCCAGCCCCACTACCCTGCTCTTTCTAGATCCTGACTACTTGCCACTCAAAACCCCAGAGTGAGCTGTGCCCACGTCACAGGCCTGCAGGGACCCACTGTCCTTCCTCCAGGAACTCATATGTGGTCCATCCATGTCTCTGCATCCCACAGCCACACCCAGACCCAGGCTACCACCACCTCTCATCCCAGGTCCACCACACCTTTTCCTGGCTTCCCGACTTCCACCCAATCAACCACAGTCCACTCTCCAACAGCAGCCAGAGGGACCAAATAAAAACCTGCATCAGGGTATCCCACACCTCTGATTAAGGCCCTGCAATGCTTCTCAATGGATCTCAGATCGAAAATAAAACTGCAGGCACTCCCAATGGGCCATGCTCTAAACTCAGTGCCTGCCCTTCTCATCTTCGCACACCTGCTGCCACCACACAGGCCACCTTGCTTTCCCAACCAAGTTGTTTGTGCCTCAGGACATGTGTATACCTATACCCTCCACCTAGAATGCTCTTCCCAGGATTGGTTCCTCTCAACTGATGGGCAAATCAATGAATGGGTCAAAGGAGGGATAAATGCTGGCAGTAGGTTGCAGGAGAAGAAGGGAGGGCACGGTGGGAGTGGGGCTACGCACCAAGAGACCACTTGGCCCATAAGGCCCTTGGGCGGCTTGGCTGGAATCATCTCCTTCTGGACCATGAAGTAGGGGTACAGCACATCTATGGGCAGCTCCACAAACACTGGGCCTGCAGGGGCAGGGAGAACACTGAGCCTGCCATGTCTCCCCAGCCCGCAGGCCCTAGGATCTTACCACTACCCTGCCCTCTACCACCTACCTGGGGTGCCCGACTGGGCAACAGCCATTGCAGTCCTCAGAGTGGGCATGATGTCCCGCACCCTACGCACAGAAGCACAGAACTTGCAGAGTGGCCGGAACAAGGAGATCTGATCAATGGCCTGGAGTGCACCCCGGTTCTGGTGGAGACAGGGGTTCAGGGGAGTTACCATGTAAGTGAGCCCTTCAAGCCCCCCTGGAGCCCCCACCACCTCCTGAGGGCAGAGCACCTGCAGCAGAGTACTGGCAGCCCCACCCAGAAGCAGGACTGGGGACTGAGCTATCTGAGCATTCTTCACCGCGGTCACTGTGTTGGTGAGGCCAGGGCCTGCCGTCACTGCTACCACACCCACCGTCCCTGGAACACAGACTCTGTCACCCTCTGCACCCACATCCATCTTCCTGGCCACCCCCCAAAACCCTGCCCCTAAAAGACCCCCCATCTCAGCCCCCAGCCCTCTCCGCTCTGCCCTCACCGGTCAAGCGGGCCACAGCATCAGCAGCAAACACGGCTGTGACTTCATGGCGTGTGTCTACCACACGGATGCCCAGCTTCTCACAGGCCACCAACACTGGGGAAATATGCCCACCGACGAGTGTGAAAAGGAACCGCACACCATGGGCCCTCAGCACGGCAGCCACGTTCTCCCCACCATGCCGGATGCTCTCCTTGTCCACCTGAACCCATGAAGGGGAAGAACAAGACTGTCAAGGACCAGGGCAAGGGTGCCAGGGCAGGTGCAAAGAGGGCAAGGAAGGAGGGAGGGAGCAGGGTCGGAAGGCAAGGGACAACACATCATCTTACCAGATTATCAAGTCATTACAGTTGACCCTTGAATAACACAGGGAGCAGGGGTGTTGACCTCCTGCACAGTCAAAAATTCATGGATAACTTTTGACTCCCCCAAAACTTAATTACAAATAGCCTGTTAACTGGAAGCCTTATCAATAATATAAACAGTTAACTAACACATATTTTGTAGATTATATGTAATACATCCTGTAGTCTTACAATAAAGTAAGCTAGGAGAAAAAATGATGTTATTAAGAAAATCATAAGGACAATATATTTACTGTATTTATTTTTTTGAAATCAGCACATAAATAGGCCCACATTAGTCAAGGGTCAACTGTACACCCTCTCACAACTAAGGGGACAAAGACTTGCCCAAGCAAGAGTCAAAGTCCCATGAAACCCACACTGTTCAGCACCCTGCTCCATTACGCTGTCTGCTTGGGTATGGTAGGGCAGTCAGGCAGAGAGGGGAGGGTGGCTCTGCAACACCCAGGGAAGGCTGGCCAACAGCATAAGGCATGGGTCATTGGCTCTGACTCCAGAACTGCCTGCCCTCCAATATCAGGGCCTGGTAGCCAGACTGTTGACTCCAGCCTTCCAGGCTCCCTCCCACTTCCTGGGCCAGGCCCAGCTGACAGGCTGCCAGCCACCAAATGCCTGGCAGTAGGAGTAGCCTCCCAGCCCCAACTTCCACACAGCCCTGAACACCAGAGGCCTTTGCCTTAAAGCTCCACAAGTCCTCAAGGCCAGTGGCACTGCTTCTGTCTAGATGATGAAGTACTGGGAAGGGGTCCAGGCTAGGAGAGGAAAGATTGGGGAAGGGGTAAATTTCTGAGAGAGGAGCCAAGTAGTTCAGAGCCAGGTCTTCGGGGTCAGCTCTTCCCCAAAGAGGTCATCTGAAGTGAGCTACCACACAACCTCTCTGAGTCACGGTTTTCTCTGAGGAAAATGCACGCAGAAACAAGGGCATCTATTCAGGGACTTATTGGGTACATGAGATAATCCCTCTGAAACAATGAGCTCAGCAGAGAGCAACTGCTGCGGCCACATCTTCTGGTGCTTGCCTTTGTAGCAGCAGCAATGACCCCAGCATGTTCAAGAAGCACTGTTCTGTGAAAAGGACTCTAGGGAAGGAGAGTGTTGAATGTCCTGGCAGCTGTAACTTCCCCATTACCCCTTTCAAAGCAAAGTCCAGGGTTCATATGCTTGGCAATGGGGGCAGGGCCCTAGAAAGAATCTCCAGACAGTCCCTCGCATAGGGAGGTCAGTCCTCTGGCTGCCCCCCAGCTCGCCTCCCATCGGTGCCCCCGCACCTTGTGCATCAACCGATTAAAGAGCCCCAGGCGGTGCGCTGCGCCCAGCACAGCAGCCACTAGCATCCCACAGACCAGGAGTACGAAGGAGGGTAAGAAGCTCCCCGCAGGGGCGGCGGCCGCGAAGGTCTCCATAAGGTGACACCTAAAGGAGAGAGGGGAGTTACAGGGCCTGGACACAAACATAAATTACCCAGAAAAAAGCACGCCCGCTCTCCCACGCGGGTTCCGAGCCACGCCTCTTCCCCGGAGTTTCTGCAGGGAGTTTCTGCCTCTCGAGAGTCAGGCCACGCCCCTCGGGATCCAGACGGAGCCCCTCGCAAAGCTAGGCTCCCACGCTTACATCATCGTCACCACCCAAACTCGGAAACTACAGGTCGAAGCGACTACCAGGGCTTCAAAATAGTTATTTCCCTACTTACCTACTACTCAATGGATCGCCTCTCTTTTACGTCAAGGTGCCGAATTTCAGCCCCAGTGGAGAGCCCACCGTTCTACGTCACTGAGAACGATGAGGCCACGCCCTCAAGTTGGGGAGCTCTACCCTCTTCTCCAGCCAGGCCCCGCCCCCGAGCAAGATCCGGAGCCCGAGTCTGACCTTGACCCCAGGCCGCGAGTCGAGGTGAGGTCACACCAGGCTGTTTCTCCAACCTCCGAACTACTTCAACCTTCATCTACAAGAAAATGCGCTGATTCCAGAGGAATCCGGCACCCTACGTGTCACGTGACCCGGGCGAACGGCCTTGCTCCTCCCCGGGACGCTGCAGCTCCCTGTGGTCCGGCCTGTCACGAGTGCGCAGAGCCGTAGTCACACTCTAGGACACAAGTACCTCCTTTTCTCACCTTTCATTGGCTCGCACAGCAAGCCTTTCTCGCAGGAGGCCACGCCCACCTGCGTCTGCCATTTGCCAAGACCCTCTCGGGCCCACCTTCCGCGGCCTTCCATTGGTTCATGTTGCAGGCCCTTGTTCCGGGCCTTCCAAATCGAGTCGGCGTTTCACGCCATCTGTGCTATACACCCCTTCAGGTTGGCTGGGTGTGGGAGTTCACGAACTAGCTGCCCGGAGAGTCCACCATCTGGGGCCCGATCCCAAACAAGTTCCGCTCCCTTTCTAACACCAGTTCCTGCCTCCTAGCCTATCGTAACCCCTCAAAGGCAGAGGGTCCGCTCCCTGACCGGTAGGTACGGCTTCGCTGTTGGCCCCACCCCACCTTTTGGGGTTTCTCTGTCCGATTGCTGGGGAGTGGACGCTCCAAAGCCTAGCAGTCCCTGCCTCGGCCAAATGATCTCTCCATCAGTAAAGGGGGGGTAATTCTAGCATCGAGCGCCCTGTTTCTGTCCAAGACAAATCCTACCATTTTATTGATGTATGTATGTATTTAAAGGGAGGGAGGGAGAAAGAGGGAGAGAAACATGATGTGCGAGAGATACATCGATCATTTACCTCTCACACTCCCCTAACTGGGTACCTGGCCTGAAGCCCAGGATTGTGCCTGACTGGGAATCCAACGGCAACCTTTCGGTTCTCAGGCCCGCACCCAATCCACTGAGCCGCACCAGCCAGGGCACATCCTGCCATTTTTACACTGGCTCCCCATCCCTTGTCAACTTTTGGGATTTCCCTGCGAAGATTACGCTCCATCGTTAATTTTAGCTTCTACTGAATCATTCCTAGGTTTTAATTTCACCCATTTGAAAAAACAACAACAACCAAAAAAAGACTAAAAACAAAAATAAAAACCTCCTTTGGCCCCACATTCTCTACCTGTTGCTGTCCCTTTGCTCCTCTTTTTAGCAAAATTCCTCCAATGAATTATCTGAACCTGCTTACCCCGTGAGCCCTCCTCCTTCCCTTCTGAACTCACTCTAAAACGTCCTCTTCCCCTCCACTCTGAGAGCTGTTTTGGATTATTCCAACAGTCTCCAAACTGGTCCCCTCTCCCTTCTGCCTCTCACCCACCAGTGCCACCACACTCTCCTGCCTATAATAGGATAAAATGCAAACTTCCTAGAAGGGGCTTCTGGACCCAATTAAACTCCTAGAGCCAATAATAAAATAGTGATTATTATTTTTTATCAAGCACATTTTTTGTGCAAGAGGCTGTTTCATGCACTTGTGACATATAACTCATTTAATCCTCACAACATCCCTGTAAGGGAGATGTATTATCATTATCCTGTTTTACAGATGAAAAAACTGAAATACAGCAAGATTAAGGAACTTGCCCAAGGTCACACAGCTTGCAGGTGAAAGAGGCAGAAAGTAAATTCAGGCAGTGTGGCTGACACCCCAGAGTGGAAGCACCTCAAGAATGGGTACTATGTTTCAACTACATGGCTTCCCCATGCCTCCAGGTGTAGTGTTTGGGGCCCACCCAGGTCCCCTTGTGTTTACATCAGATTTTGTCCTAAGTGAGATGGGGAGCCAGAGAGGATTTTGAACAGACTAAATTACACAAAACATGCACATGTGTCTATAGGAGCCTTATTTGTAATGGCCAAAAACTAGAAAAACCAAAATGTCCATGCATAAGTGAATGGTTAAACAAGCCGTGGTCCATCCTCAGCATGGAACACTGCTCAGCAATAAAGTATGAAGGTTCAGAACGAGTCACCACAAGTTGTGTCTCTGTGGTAGGAGGACTGTTCTGAGCTGACAGCAGCCAAGACCCTGCAGGCTCAAGAGAAATTTCTGCCCCTACTCCCCTTTAACTACTTTAGAAGAATTTGAATTAGAGGCCTTGCCCACAGTAAGAGGTTATCAGAAATAACCTTTTTTGGCCTATCTATAGGGCAAAGTTCTAATGACTGAACATATGCTTTTTATCATCCTGCAGTGACCTTCCTCCCCTCTGAAGCCACAGAATGTTGTAAGTGCCTTAGCACAGAATGTCACACGTGCCTCATTTTCCTTTTCTGTCTTTGAACTTCTCAGGTATGTGGGTTCTCTGACTTTCATGTGTGCAGGGTTCCCAAAAATATGTATGTAATTAATTTGGCCATTTTCTCTTGCTAATCTGTCTCATGTCTATTTGGTTATTAGACCTGCTGAAAGAACCTTTAGGGTAGAGGAAAGTATCTTACTCCCCCACAAAGAACAAACTACTGAAACACACAACAACTTGGATGAATCACAAAATATTTACACTCAGATAGCAGATGTGTGCTTGCCAGAGGCAGGGGCTGAAGGGGATGGGGGTGAAGGTGGTCAAAAGGTACAACTTACAGTTGTAAAATAAATAAATCCTAGGGATATGATGTACAGTATGGAGACCATAGTTAATAATACTGTTTGCATATTGGAAAGTTGCTAAGATCCTACTAAGATGCAGGATCTCTCATCCAAGAGAACTTTTAAGTTACAAAAAACTTTTATAACTATCGGATGTGATGGATGTTAACTAAACATATTGTGGTAATTATTTTATAATATAAACATTATCAAAATTTTATACACCTTAAATTTATGCAGTGTGATATGTCAATTACATCTCAATAAAGCTAGAGGGGAAGTATTCTCTATCCACAGGCTCAAGAAAAATTATGCTGAATGAAAGGATCCGGTCTCCAAAGGTTACATACAATATGATTCCATTTATATGACATTCTCCAAGTAACAAAACCACAGTGAGAGTACAGATCAGTGGTTGCCGGAAGTATGGGAAATGAATTGATGTGATAACATCTACAGCTCTTAAAAGGAAGGGGTGTGTGCTCCTTTGAGCCCTAGACCCTTTCCTAAGCCTGGGATGTAGATGCAATGGCTGGAGCTAAAAGAGTTTCTTTGAACCCAGAGATGGAAGCCATGGTTTAACTAAAGCAGAGCCACTTTACCTGCCCTGAACCACCCACCTCTAGACTGTTTCATGAGGAAAACATAACATCTGTCCAGTTTCAGCTAGTGTGTTTCAGCTAAAGTGGCTCTGCTTTAGCAGAGCTACAATGGCTTGTTTTAGCAGCTCATATTGTACAGTAACTGTACAAAAGTTAATACCAGAAGTTGGTTCTGCGGCAATAAGTACCAAAAATGGTGTTCTGCGATAATAAAAGCCTAAACAAGGACGCATTGACTTAACAACCAGGTCGCGAAGACATGGCTACAAGGTGGAAAGCTGGTGATCTACATTATGTCACGGCAAACCAGGAGGTAAGACCACAATGTCTTCCACAGCAGGTTAGTGCGTACAGGGTCTGCAGCCCTCTGGCAAGTGATTGGGAGAAGGCAGGCTATTTGCATGTTTGGTACTTTTTAAAAAGATTTTATTTATTTATTTTCAGCAAGAGGGCAAGGGAGGGAAAAAGAGGAGAGAAACATGGATGTGTGAGATAAACATAGATCAGGTGCCTCTCTCACATCCCCGACTGGGGACCTGGCCCACAACCCAGGCATGTAGCCTGACTGGGAATTGAACCAGTGGCCTTTCAGTTCGCAGGTCAGTGCATAATCCACTGAGCCACGCCAGCCAGGGTGTGTTTGGTATTTCTTGCCACTGTTAAAAAAAGAGAGAAAGAGAGGTGTCCTGAGCAAGCAGAGATGGAAGGGACTATAATCACGTTAAGGGAGTCTCTCTCCATGCAGGCTACAATTCACTGAGTAAATTGACTGAGTTTGGTGATTTGGGGCTCACAGGATAGCAGTGATACAAAGGTGGCCCTGAGGAGGCAATTATAGCAAGAGATTGTGCCTTTGTCAACAGCCTCAAGAAAACACCAAGGTCCAAGCATAGAGGCCAGGAAATCATTGAGGGCAGCATTCAGGTTTAAGGACTGTGTCAGATGGATGAGCCTTGAAGACATGATGCTAAGTGAAAGAAGGCAGTCACAGAAAGGCAAATACCAAATGTTTCCACTTATATGAGGTACTTAATGCATTCGAAATCATAAAGACAGGCAGGCAGTATACTAACAGTTGCCAGTGACTGGGGGGAGGGGAGTGGGGAGTTAGGGTTTAATGGGGACAGTTTCAGTTTTACAAGGTACCTGCAGGTAAGTTCAGGAAATAGGTGGTGGTGATGGGTGCTCAACCATGTGAATGTATTTTTTTTCTTTTTTTTTTAAATTGATTTCAGAGAGAGAGAGAGAAAGGGAGAAAGAGAGAAACACTGATTTGTTGTTCCACTTATTTATGCATTTGTTGGTTGACTCTTATGTGCCCTGACCAGGGATCAAACCCACAACCTTGGCCTATCAGGAAGACGCTCCAACCAACTGAGCTACCCAGCCAGGGCATGTGAATGTATTTAATGGCCCTGAAAGTGCACTTAAACTAGTTAAAATGGTCAATTTTGAATAATGCTGCTGTGAACATAGGTGCACCACACCTCCTTGAGGCCCTGCTTTCAATTCTTTTGGATGTATGTATACCCAGAACTTGAATTGCTAGATTATATGGTAGTTCTATTTTTCTGTTATTTTTGAGGACCCACCATGCTGTTTTCCACAGCAGCTGCACCATTTTCCATTCCCCCCGGGAGTGCACACGGGTTCCAGTTTCTCCACGTCCTCATCAACACTTGTTATTTTGGCGAGGGGGGGGAGGGATTTCTACTAGCTATCCTGATAGAAGTGACAGCATAACTTTTATTTCATCATTTTTGCCAACAGCCATTCTTTCTTTAATTTTGCAAGTGCTTCCCCAAGGAAAGAGAGTGAAAGCCCTATCCTGACGCAGACACACACGTCAAATTCTGTTTTCGCAAAGAGCGGGTGAGGTGGCCCAGGCACACTAATGGAACATGACAACCCATGTTTCCCAACACGCTACTCATGTACTATTTCTGACTAACTGGTTTCTAGATCAACCACCCAATTCCCACAAAATGGTATCAGCAGGAAATGAGCGGAGACGGTTTCAGTGGAGGCCATGGGGACAGAGGACAGCGAGGAGCCTCCCAGAGGACAAAGCTGGATGTGGAAAGAAAATGAGTCATCTTTACTCCTTATAATGTTTTCAATCTTGCCCTCGGTCTTTGGTTTCTGGATAGTAGCAATGGGAGGGATGGGAAGAAAAACTGTTTCAGCTTGAGGGGTGGGCTGTGGGCCGCAAGTATCAAAACCCAATGCAAGTGGGTTTCAGTGATACCCATAAGTAAAATGGACAATTTATTCTTTTACATACCAAGAAATGTCATGGAGAACAGTTTTTTCATTTTTTCTGCTCTGCCATTCTTGGATGTTGTGTCACAAGATAACCGCAGAAGCTCCAGATATCACCTTCTCACTCAGACTCAAATAGAGGCAAGAAAAGAAATCATCGCCCTAGCTGGGGTGGCCCAGTGGACTGGGAACCAGCCTGTGAACCCAAGGGTCACCGGTTCAATTCCCAGTCAGGGCACATGCCTGGGTTGCAGGCCAGGTCCCCTGTGGGGGATGCATGAGAGGCAGCCACACATTGGTGTCTGTCTGTCTGTCTGTCTCTCTCTCTCCCCTGCTCCCTTCTTCTCTCCCTAAAAATAAATAAAATTATCTTTTTAAAAAGGTAAAACAAATAAATATATACATATAGTCTCACAGCATTTTTACTGCAAGGAAACTGCAGAATCCCCCTTTGCTGATTTTGCTCCCACTCATAGTGGGCAGAACTGAGTCGTGTGCCCTTTAATATCACTCTCTAGCGAGAGAATGGAGTGATTATGTTTGGCTTATAATAATCAAAATGCTCATCTCTGGGGCTAGCAAAAGCCCAACTCCCAAGATTTCCCAGAGACCTAATCTAAAGCAGCGTTCTGCTAACAAGAAGTAAGAGAGAGAACGGATGCTGAGTGAGCCCACCTGCATGGTAGGCTCTTCCTCAAGTTCACACCGGGGAGAAGAAAGAAGGCCCTCAATGTGCCTCCTCCCCCATACACACATCCCTTATTAGTTATGTTAGTTAACTATTAGTTATGTATCACTGCATAACAGATTACCCCCCAGTCAGTGACTTGAAAGCACGCGTGTTTATTATCTCAAAGTTTCTGTATGGTAGGAATCTGAATATAGCTTAACTGGGACCTCTGCTTCACACTGCCTTATTTTGTCCTGGGCTGAGAGGTCTTATCTGAAAGCCCAAATGGGGAAAATTCTTTCCTAATTCTCTTCTTTGGTTTCAGGCTGGAGTCAGTTCCTCAAGAGCTGCTGGACTAAGAGCCTCAGTTCCTCCCCGTTAGCTGGAGGCTACTCTAACACGGCGCTTGCTCCATCAAAGCCAGCAAAGGGGAGAGATGCTAGCAAGACAGAAGTCAGAGGCCTTGTGACTTGATCATGAAAGTAACATCCCCTCAATATGTTCATATTTTGTTGGTTAGAAGCAAGTCACTCAAAGAGAGGGAAGTACATGAGGTCATGGGCACCAACAGGTAGGATCCCTGGAGACCCTCTTAAAGGTCCTCTCATCCCTCTGCCCCCTCTTTTAGATTTCAGGGTGCTAGTGCCTGACCACTTGTTTCCCCAGCATCCACCTCCACCCTCTCCTCTCTCCTCCTGGTACAGAAAGGCTTTCTCTCCCCACCCCTTCCTGAAGGAGGCACCACTCTCTTTGGGTCACTGGACAATAGCAGAATAATTCCCTATTTAATGGGGAAAAGGAGAAGATTTCAACAAGCATATCTGTTTGGGATTTTCAGACTTTTACCCCTTTGAGAGTCATATCATCATATGCAGGCTGAGCTATGCCAAATGAATGGCAGAGTTAGAAAGCAAAGAAGCGAGGGGGGGCATCTCCAAGGCGAAGCACAGGGGTCCGAGTGAGAAGGCAGTGTTGCCACAGAGGGTGGCTAGGTTTCCCTAACACGATCAGAGGTGGGTAGAGAGGGAGAGTTGACTCAGATTTTTCCCTCCTTCCTTTTTAAGAGATTCTACTTGTAAGTTTTTCAGCCAGGATCTAACAGGAAATGTATGACACACTCCTGATGGAAAATACAGGGACAGATTCTTAAAAGGGCTGTTCATAAAGGTGAGAGCAGAGTGAGGGGCAGGCGAAGCAGCCCAGAGCTAGCGAAACTAGAGAGCTGTTAACACTTACGTGCCTGAAGGTGCACAGGACATCTACCCAGAGAAAGCCGCTGTGTGGAAGGAACTGCGGCCTCTGCTTAAGAGAGCAGCCACTCACAGCAACCAGGTAGACAGCGATCTGGGAGAGTAAGACCCTGACCTTTTCTCCTCCTGTCCTCCACCTCCTGCCTGTGCCTGCCATTGGCCAAACCCAACGGAAAGCCGGAGGGCGGAGAGCCGTTGGTAGGGCCCATACAGGTTGGCCTGCTGAGATGTGGAGCAGAGCGGGGAAGGGTGGACGTGTCAGGACAGGAGGAAGGTGCAGCATGTTAGGCACGGACCATGGTTTTCTGGGAAATGTGGCAGGAGACCCACCAGCAGTGTTTAGCTTGATTTTTTTTTCCTAGTTCCTTGAAGTATAAAGTTATATTATTGATTTGGGATCTTTCTTCTTTTTTAACGTAAGCACTTACCATTATGATTTTCCCTCTGAGCACTGTTTTTGCTCTATCCTATAAGTTTTGGTATGCTGTGTTTTCATTTGCATTCATCTCAAAGTATTTTCTAATCTAACTTGTAATTTCTTATTTGACTCATTGGTTAAGAATGTGTTGCTGCCCTTGCTGGTGTGGCTCAGTTGGTTGGAGCATTGTCCAGTACACCAAAGCGTTGGGGGTTCGATCCCCGGTTAGGGCACGTGTCTAGGTTGCAGGTTCAGTCCCCTGTCAGGGTGCGTATGGGAGGCAACCAAGCAATGTTTCTGTCTCACATAGATCTCTCTCTTTCTCCCCCTCTCTCTCTCTTCCCTCCCCCTTCCTCTCTCTCTAGAATGAATAAACATATACATTTAAAAAATTGTTTTGTTTACTTCTGGCTGATGTGGTTCAGTGGATTGAGCACCAGCAGGTGAACCAAAGGGTCAACGGTTCAATTCCCAGTTGGGGCACATGCCTGGGTTGCAGGCCAGGTCCCTGGTTGGGGGCGGGCAAGATGCGACCAATCAATGTGTCTCTCTCACACTGGTGTTTCTCCCCCTTTCTCCCTCCCTTCCCCTCTTTCTAAAAAAAAGTAAATAAGTAAAATCTTTTAAAATTTTTTAAAGAATATGTTGTTTAATTGCCACATATTTGTGAAGTATCCATTTTTCCTTCTGTTACTGATTTCTCATGTCATTTCACTGGGGTCAGAGAAGATAGTTTGGCTGATTTCAATCCATCACCAGGGTTTAATTATAGAAAAGTGAGCTACAAAACCATATTGAGATACCATTTGGCATCTGGTAGGATAGCAATAATTTTTTTAATGGAATATAACAAGAGTTGGCAACCATGTGAAAAAACCACAACCCTCATGCACTGTACTGCTGATAGGAGCATACGGTGCTGTGAAAAGCAGTGCGGTGAATCCTCATAAAGTTAAACAAGTAATTACGTTATGATCCAACAATTCCACTGCTAGGTACATACCCAAACGACTGAAAACAGGGACTCACACAGATACTTACACGCGAACGTTCACAGCAGCACTATTCACAGTAGCCAACAGGTGGAAACAACCCAAGTTTCCTAACAGATAAAGCAATAAACAAAATGTATGTCTATGCAATGGCTCAGCCATCAGAAAGAATGAGGTTCTGATACATGTTACAACGTGGATGAACCTTCAAAACATAATGCTAAGTGAAATAAGCCAGACACAAAAGGACACATATTAAATTATTTCACTTATATGAAACATCTAGAATGGCAAATTCATAGTAACAGAAAGTAGATTAGCAGTTACCAGAGACTGGGAGGAGGGGAAATGGGGAGTCATTGCCTAATGGGTATAGAGTTTCAGTTTAAGATGGGAAAACGTTTGGGAAGCAGACCATAGTGATGGTTGCACAAGATTGTAAATGTAATTAATGCTACTGAATGGTACACTAAACAAATTTTGTTATTTATTTATTTTATCATGATAAAGTTTTTTAAATTCCCCCTTCCTTCTTTTTTTCCCATCATGCAACAAAGAAATAAAGGATCCAAAGGGAAGAGAGGCAGAGGACAAGCATGAGAACAACAGCAGTCGAGTGCGCAATCCCACAAGAAAAAGCAAAGGCAGCCTTGGGTTAGTGGCAAACAGTGCCCCTCCAAAAAAAGTGGGAGAAGGTCTGAATGAGACAAAATAAAAGGATGCTGGTCCCAGTATCAGTCCCTGCTCACTGCTGCCTGAACCACTGTCTTCCACCACCTGTCAAGATTGGGCAGGGTCATTGGCGCCCTCCACTGGCAACTATCCTGCGCTGCAGACTGTATTGCACTCCACTGGCCACCCCACAAAGCCAAGGTAATCAAGACGAAAGGAAAAAGGAAGCCTTTACAGAGTGCGTGCTAGGTCTCAGGAACTGTCTGTTCATCGCCTCATGAAATGGGGCGTTTCATTTAAGGCCCTGGGAGTGGCCCCTGTTTTCCAGGTGAGGAAACTGGATGTCGGGCGGGGGCACGTGGTCATGGGAAAGCCAGAGCAGAATTACAGAGCAAGCGTTTATTTAGAAACCCCACAGCTCCGTGCCAGCGTCCTCCTCAGAGCCACCCTCACCTCCTTGTTGCGCAGAGTATACACCACAGGGTTCAGCAGTGGCGTCACCACCGTGTAGAAGACAGCCACCAGGCGGTCCTGGTCAGGGTTTCCTCCAGACTCTGGCCGCAGGTAGATGATGGAGGCGCAGCCAAAGTGCACAATGACCACTGTGAGGTGGGCTGCGCAGGTGGAGAAGGCCCTGTGGCGGCCGGCGGCGGAGCGGATCCTCAGGATGGCAGCCCCGATGAGGGCGTAGGAGAGGAGGATGAGGAGGAAGGAGACCAGTACCACGAGGACGCTGAGGAAGAAGATGGCCAGAGCCTTGCCCGCACTCTCCCCGCAGCTAAGCTTCAGCACTGGGGCGATGTCGCAGAAGAAGTGCTCCACACGGTTGCTATTGCAGAAAGGCGAGGAGAAGATCATGCTGGTCTCGATCAAGGCCACTGAGAGCCCCCCACAGAAAACCAGGGCTCCCAGGCAGAGACAGACTGTAGGCCTCATGATCACCGAGTAACGCAGAGGGTGGCAGATGGCTACGTAGCGGTCGTAACCCATCAGGGTCAGGAGGAAGCAGTGGCTGCAACCCAGACCCAGGAAGAAGAACATCTGGGCCCGACAGCCAGCGATGGAGAGGGCCTGGCTCTCCATGAGCAGGCGGGCCAGCATGTTAGGGATGGTGACCAGTGTGTAGCAGGTCTCGGAGAGGGACAGCACTGCTAGGAAGCGGTACATGGGTGTGTGAAGGGTCCGATCCACATGGATAATGGTGATGATGGTGACATTGCCACTGAGGGTGACCAGGTACATGAGGAAGAACAGCGTGAAGAGGGTGGTCCTCAGGCCTGGGAGATTGGAGAAACCCACCAGCACAAACTCCGTCACCAGCCAGGTGGCATTTTCCCACTGCTTTTTAGGAGTCTGAGAAGAAAAGACAGGGTAAATGCAATAGAGCAAATGACTAAGGGTCTCCCTAGCAGCTAGGACTGGCAGGGTGAGGGAATCATCCTTGTTTTACAAAGAAGAAAAGAGAGACTCAGAAATGATGTCACTTGTCTTCCTAATATCACCCAGCTAGCAAGTGTCTCTTCAATAACAAGAAATCATAGATATGGAGACAACCTGACGCCCATCAGCAGCTGAGTGGGCAGTGGAGACGTGGCGACATACACAGTGGAACATTCGTTCAGTCATGAGAAAGATGAACCCCGCCATGTGCATGGATGGACCTTAAGCATGTTCCTCTAGGTCGTAGGCGGCGAACACCAGGCCCTCGGGCCGAATCTGGCCTCCACCCTGTTTTATCCAGCCCAGCAGCACTGAGCTCACTTAGCTGTCGAGGGTAGTTACATTTATACAGTCTTAAATTACATTTGGCCTTTTGAAGGCAACCACAAGGCTGATGTGGCCCCTGGTGAAAATGAGTTTGACACCCCTGCTCTCAGTGAAACAAGTCAGACAAAAAAAGACAAGTACCTTATGACCTCACTCATATGTGGAATCTGAAAGAGTTAAACTCGTCAGAAACAGTAAGGAAGAGCAGAGGTGTTTACGGGCACAAACTTGCAACCAGTAGATGAATAAGTCCTAGAGATCTAAGGCACAGGAGAGTGAATGCATAAAACGATACTGCGTGATAATTATCAAACTTTTGCTAAAAGACTAGATCTTCATTATTCCCACCACACACACACACACAAAGACATAATTCTGTGACAGGACAGAGGTGATAATTATTGCTGCAATGGCAACTATGTTACAACATATAAATGTATCAAATTAACATGTTGTACACCTTAAACAAGGTTATATGTCAAATACGTTGCAATTTTTAAAAAAGAAAAGAAAATTACAGGAATCTAGATATTTGGAGTAGGGAGAGATGGTGAGCATGTTATTGCTTTAATGTGAGTCCCCTAGACCCATATCCTGAGGAAAGGATTCAAGAGCAAATAGTTTTTCTGGGACATCACCCCCCACAACGCAGGTAGGGGAGTGGAGAAAGGAGACAGACAATAGAAGGTACTTTGTCAAGAAAATTACCATCGAGGGCAACTAGAATTTAACCCTGGCGTGTTTATCCAGGAACCCCGCATTTGTCATTGCTTGGGAGTTTCTACCAGGAGACAGTGATCTCCCAGCACTTCCCACTAGCCACGTGTACAGGGAATTCAAGGAAATTATCAACGCCGAGGGGATGTGGGCCAAGAATTTACAGTGTCTGCTACAGTGCAAGAACCCGAGAAAGACAAAGCTTCTAACATTGTCATTTTCAAAATTTACCTAAATTTGATCAGAACTTAATTTTTTTATACTTTAAGGCTGCAGTGGTGTAAAAATGAAGATAATCTTCAACCCTACAGCTTTGTTTATCTCTCTTCATCTCGAAAGGAAATTTCACCAACTTCATGGGCCCCCTTAATAGTATTGGGGGCCCTAGGCTCTGTGCCCAATGGACTTAACTCTATTCATTAAATAGTAAGTAACTCTGAAATGCCCAACCATTTTAATTCAAATGATGAGACTTCAGTAGGAATCCTGAATTGTTATCATTGATTCCTCTATCTCAGGGGGGGAATGTATCTTGGAATGTTTTTGAGAGTATTTGTACTTGTTTGGAACATAGGACACTGAAGAGAAATAGCCGTTATGCAACCTTTCCCTGCTTATCAGGAATTCATGGGTTTAGAGATAAACACAGCTCAGCCTGGAGACCCTCCAACACACCAACAGAGTACCGATGTATCTGCCATCTAGTGGCACTTGGGGTCTTCTGCAAGTCAGTGATCCTCTTAGGAAGAGGAAAAAAATGAATAAACGGCTCTGCCCCTAAAAATATTTACCCACAGCAAGGGAGCCCAAGAAATTGACAACGATCATTTAAATGTTTTGGAAGTTTCCCGCAAGTTCAATTCTGGGAAAGCAAATTTTAGATTTTAGCTCTAAAGATATAGGAGAAAACAACAAAAATGTGGTTGGTCAACACCCTGGCCAGTGTGGCTCAGTTGGGCATTATCCTGTAAACTGAAAGGTCGCCAATTCAATTCCCAGTCAAGGCACATGCTGGGTTGTGGGTTCGATCCCCAGTTAGGGCATGTGTAAGAGGCAACTGATTGATATTTCTCACACCGATGTTTCTCTCCTTCTTTCTCCATCCCTTCCTCTCTCTCTCTAGAATCAAAAAAAGATTTTTTTTTAAGTGCTCATGAAAGTAGAAAGTCAGCATTCGTGCTGCCTGTCACCAGCAGAACCAATCGGTTCAACAGGGATTGAATCCATTTGGGCGCCGTATTCAGATGCCAGCAAAGACGGCAGATATGTGCCCTAAAAACTTTCTTACCATCTCATCTCAAGCTGACCTTTCTATAAGGAAAAGAAAATGGTAGGTAAGGGGTTTAGGGAAAAGGCTAATTAGATAAGAGTTGCAGTCTGGCTGCAATTTTCCTAGTATTTCTTTATCTGCTGGGCAACAGTTCTTTTTCTGCCTCTCGGAAGACATTCCCTCCTCCAAACCCAGTGGCCCTGGGTAGCTCGCAGGCTCCTGGGGCACGAAGGTCGAACTGCTCGTCAGCCTCCTGGAGTCACGTAGGCCGTAGGCCGTAGGCCATAGGCCATAGGCTGGTGTTACAGTTCCAGGAACAGCAGCTTTCCACAGGCTTGAATCACTTAAGCCTCTCAACTATAACCACAGCTAAAATCTTTAACCCTTTTTTTTTTTCCAATTTTTATTTATTTTCTTTTTAGAGAAAGGGGAAGGAGGGAGAGAGGAGAGAAAGACCGACTGGTTGCCTCCTGCAACACTCCCAACTAGGGCCCGGCCCACGCACCAGGCCTGTGCCCTGAAGCGTGCGGGCCTGCACTCAATCCACAGAGCACACCGGCCAGGGCTAAAATCTTTAACTCTTGAGTTGCCCTATCACTTGCTCCAGAGACTTTCTGGTTACAAAGATAAGACCTGGCCAGGTGGCTCAGCTGGTTGCACATCCAAAAGTTGGGGCTTAGCTTCCCTGTCAGAGCACATGCCCAGGCTGCTGGGTCGCTCCTGTGGGGGGTGCGTGTGAGGGAGAGCCGATGTCTCTCTTTCCCTCCCTTCCTCTCGCCAAAAAAATCAATAAACATATCCTCGGGTGAGAATTTTTAAAAAAAAACTGAATGTGAAAAAAAGAAAAGACAAGTTAGGAAGGACTTAAGAGAAGCAAACAGGCAATGAGGAGGGATCCCTATTTTTTTCAGGAAGAAAGGAAAACCAGTTAGCAGGAAGCAGGCAGCCGCGTCAATCAAGCAGAGGGGTGCCTGCTGTTTCTGTGCAAGCTCTGTCTTAACTGCGCGATTCTGCCATCTTGGTGTAAAAGCAGCCACAGACGCATATACGCGAGTGTCGTGGCTGTTTCAATAAAGCTGTATTTACAAAAACAGGCAGAGGAGCGGATTTGACCCTCAGAGTGCAGTTTGCCAACCCCTGACCTAGCACAAGTAAACCTAAAAGAATGTGCAGTGTAGGAAAATTCCAATGAGACCCTCTAAAGGGTTTGCTATGAAAAAAACAAGGGAAGCCTGACTTGAAAGCTTCAGAAACTAAAGCATGACGAAAGTCCAGAAACACGAATCTCAGCCTCCACTTAGAAATCCAGATCTGACGAAAGGCACACTGGGCACATACGCCCAGAGCGTACGTCTGGATGGGACCCTGTTACCATAACTTAATATCAGAGAGAACGTCAGAGCCCTTATAGAAGGAGAATGACAGGAACTCAGTCACCTAGAAGACTTCACAGAGGAAGAAGTATTCAGGCATGACTATCGAAAAATACAGTTTCTGAATATCATGAAACATGGTTAATGCATGAATAGGTAAAACAAAAATCGATGTTTTTTTCCTCACTCTCTTCCCTTCTCCCTCTCTCTAAAAATCAATCAATAAAAACACATTAAATATATATAAATAATTTCTGAATATCATGAAACATGGTTTAATTGAAACAAACTTACAGGCAAACTGCAAACTAGAAACATCTGTGATCCTAAACAGTGTTCAGTAACTCTGACAGATCACTAAGAAGAAAACGGGAACTTCCAGTTCTGAATCAGTCCTGGGGATGCAGTGCGCAGCATGGTGTCTGCAGTTAACAGTACTGCGTTGTAGATTTTAAAGTTGCTAAGAGAGTAAGTCTTAAGTCTTCATCACAAGAAAAAAGTTTGTAACTATGTGTGGTGGCCGATGTTTACTACACTTGTTGGTGTGATCATTTTCAAATATATACACGTATCAAATCTTATATCTGAAATTAATATGTTATATATCAATTATACTTTAATTTAAAAAAGAAGAAAATGAACACCCAGGCCCCTTCCCAAAATTTGTGAAATTCAAATGAAGGCTCATATACTATATGACTGAGTATTTAAAATTAACAGTTAAATGAAATATGTTCTGACTCCTCACATTGAGAAACATACCTTCATAATGACCTGGAAATGGCTTACAGGAACAAGTCAGACTTTCCTGGGCGTCTTAAAGATGCCCTTAGTGTAGGAGGCTGTTCTACCACAATTACCCGGCCTCTACCCACATGCCTCTAGGGACTCCCTGACAAAAATTCCACAACGAAGAGCAGAAATTCTCAGCTCAAAACAGCCCTTCTGTGATCTGAGTTCTGGAATCAGGCCTACATTTGAATGGTGGTGCCTTCACTTACTGGGGGCAGTATGACCCTGGGCAGCTGGTTTTGCCCCATGAGCCTTATCTGTGAAAGTGGAGATTGCCCTGGCGGGGTTGCTCAGTTGGTTAGAGTGTGGGCCTCGTGCACCAAAAGGTTGCAGTTTCGATCCGTGGTTGGGGCACTTGCAGCTGATTGATCTCCGTGTGTGTGTGTGTGTGTGTGTGTGTGTGTGTCTGTCTGTCTCTCTCTCTCTCTCTCTCTCTCTAAAATCAATAAAAATATCCTCGAGTGTGGAGACTGATCCCATGAGCTCACAAATAATAGTTCATAAGATTCCCTGTACAAACCCTTTGGTCTCAGACTCCTTGCAAGGAGAAACAGGATTGTTCTTGGCTTTGCACTGCTGGGGAAGCGGAGCACCGAAGGGACGATCTGCTCACGTTCTCACCATCATGGTACCAAAGCCAGGGTGCAAAGCCAGGAGTCTGTCTCTGGAAGCAGTGCTTTAAGGGGCTGCGGGTTTGTGGGCTTGCCTTCCATTCTACACACACACACTGAGCATCTGTTCTGTGCTTGGTACTGCCCTGGGCACTGAGGACACAGCAGGGAACTTAACAGGCAGAGATCCCAGCCTTGGAGGAGCAGAATGCTCTAGAGAGCATAAGCAACAAACGCAATAACTAAATGAAACTATAGATCAGAAAATAAGTATACAGAGAAAGCTAAGCAGAGCACCTAATCAAGGGGTCTGAGGAGGGCTGCAGTTTTACACAGGATGGTCAGGGAAGGGCTTGTTGGAGGTTAATGTGCAGTCAAACCCTGGAATTTCTTGTTTCCCCTCCCTTATTTTCAGATCTCACAGCTAGGGCTGGGGATGAGCCCGGGTGGCTTCTCCAGATGGGCAAAGGCCCTGAATTCACACTTGAAAGAAATGAGCAAATCAGTCAAGAGGATATTAAGGGGAGTATGTCCTAGGTAGAAGCAGCAGCCGGCGCAAAGGCCCTGAGACTGAACTGTGCCAGGACCAGGAACAGCAAGGAGAAAGAGAGGGATAGAAAGAGTAAGTTTGAGGCAGGAAGGCAAGGGTGGAAAGTGACAAGAGCTTGTTTCATAGGGCCTTGGGGGTCACAGTGAGAACTTCGGCTTCTACACCAAGTGAAGCGGGAGCCATGGAGGACTCAGAGCAGAGGAGGGACGTGACCTAATTCAGGTGTGCCCGGGTGCCCTCTGGCCGCTGGGGGAGAACAGAGTTCAGGGAACATGGGTGGGGAGGACGGGAGCTGGAGCAGGGTGGGGACCATGGAGGTGGTGAGAGACAGCCAATCATGGACAGATCTTGCAGGTGGAGCCCAGTGAATTTCCTGACGGGCTAAGACGTGAGTGTGAAAGAGCAGGGTGTGGGGGCTGGAGTGCTGCCTCAGGAGGGCGGGGTGTGACCCATCCAGCCAGAAGTCAGAGGGAACTAACTCTTCAGCTCAGGGAATGCCAGGGGCAGGCACACACCCAGCGTGGTGGCTCATACAGACAGCCAGGCTCCAGTCCACCCTCACCACAGAGGTGGCACGTGTGCTGGCCCCCTGCAGCCACCCCAGAAAGAAGGAAGAAGAGGGACTTCCCGAATGGGGCTGGCATTTAACCCTACAATATCTGAGAAGTTGTGACTTTGAGTTTACCTCAAGGTATCCAGATTGTGACAGGTCAGTGTACCTGGGCAAAAGGAAGTCAGGTTATAGGACTAGAAAGTTCCTTATTTTCATACCTAGAACCTATGAAAATTGCACCTATGGAGAGATTCCCAGGCTAACTGCTTACTTGGTGGGCGAGTAAGCAGGAGCCAGTGGGTGCTGAGCTCAGGGGCAGGCCAATGCCACTCCCACAGTGAGGGTGAGGAACAAGGAACGCATGGGGTTAGCATCTGGAGTCTTTTCTTTTCCTCTTTCTTCTCATCAGGAAGCACCCCTCCCTCAATCAGAAGCACCTTCCCACCACCTTTGAGCTCTTGCCGCAGATGACTCTATGTGGGTATGTGTGCGTTCATGCCTATGAAGCTCCAGGGTACATGCATGTATGTGTGTGCCTGTGGCTTGCACGGCACGTGTGTGTGCACTTGGTACCCCGTGTGCTCAGACCACACATGAGCTGGGGGTGGGCTTGGGGTAGCTTCTCCAGCCCAGCAAAGACCCCGAATACACACTCACCATGGCCAAGGTTGTTGCCTGCCTGCATCGCTCACTGCTCGCCACCTGAGAGGGGAGGAGCTGAGGACCTGGGTTTTTTTATATAGGGGGTCCCTAGAGCTGCTGTCCCAGGGGCCACCCAGCCACTAACAAGCCCCCCAGGGCTCAGGCTGGTGACACCCTAAGGGTTTTTTCCCTCCTGGAAACTGGAGACCCCAGGGTCTGCTTCCCCAGCCCCCAGGCTCTCATGGTGAAAAATAGGAAAAGACTAATTATTATTTCTTTTTGTGAGTGGCTGTCACAAATGCACTCCTCACTCTATCAGTGCTCCCCAGGGCCCATCAGTGCCCGCTGCATGCTGGGCAAGGCTGCTACCCTAGGAAAATGCATCCCAGCCTGCCCTCAAGGGGGGAAGGAAGAAGTGGATGGCTTGATGTTGTTATACAAATGTTGCCACGCTTACCTTCTCAGAGTGACCGTAGCCCCTCCATCCCTCTCTCGGCTGTCCCCAGAATTCATTAGTTGCTAAATCTTCTCTACTCTTCCTACTCAATTTCCCCTTCCCATCAGTGCACCCTCACTCAAGCTGCAACATTCTCCCCTGTTGCAAAATCTCAGTTTCACCTTCATCTAGTCTGTCCTCTGCACTGGCCACCAGAACAAGGGCTCTGACTGTGCGCCCTCTCTACTCCGGAACCTTCCATGGCTCCCCACTGCCCTAACTAAAGTTTAAAATTCCCCATCTTCACATGTATGATTCTTGTGATCTGGCCCCTGGTAACTTCTCCAGTTCCAAATCCAGCCGTCATTCCATGCAAACCGACACACGTCCATGTGTTAAATTAACAAGTAAGGAAGGGAGGCGTAACCACAGCCGTTCCAAATTGCTGGCCCTTCTTGTGAGAGTTCCATCCTGTGTCACACCGGTGTGTCCCTCCCCTCCTCTGAGCCTGCTGGCAAACTCCTGGTCCCCCTGAAAGATGCACCTCCAGCATAAGGAAGATCTACACACATCTTCTTTACCCGCTCATCCACTGACAGACATTAGGTTGTTTGCATATTTTGGCTAATGTGTACTGTGCTGCAGTGAGCACAGGAGTTCTAGCTGAGAAATTTAACCTCATGAATTAAATATCATGACTGGACATGAGTACAATCTCATGATTTTGCAGCCTCCCGCTGCATACCAACACCTGCCATATCTTGAGTTCTCCCAGAAGCAGAGGCAAGGATGTGAGTAGAAGTAGGTTTATTTTGGAGGTGATCCCAGAAAATACAAGCAGGGGAGTGATGAGAAAAGACAGGAAAAGAAGCTAATAGAGCCTGTGTCACCAGGCAACTGGCCATGTGGCAGCAGGGGTCCATTCCATCGGAACCCTCTGGGAAGCAGCATGGGGTATTTATTAGTTGCTTCCACAGAATTCCTGCTTCTGCAAACCTGATTGCCCCTCAGGTTCCCCGATCCCCAGTTCCAGGGCACAGACTGATTGCTTTAAGGAATCAGTGCTTCCCATGTCCCGTTGCCATAGTGACTGAGTAAAGCAGCAGTGCTGAAAAGCAATGCCCACCAGCAACACTACAGGACAACTGGCAACGCCCAGAGACACTTTTGGTTGTCACAATGGAGGAGCATCTAGTACATGGGGACCAGGGATGCCATGAAACATCCTACAATGCACAGGTGAACCCCCTCTAGCAAAGGATGATCTGGCCCCAAATGTCAGTAGTGCCAATGTTGCGAAACCCTCAGAGGATGGGCACACGATCCAGTTGGAGACAACACAAAATCAACCCCAAGATTAGAAGATTCTTAGGCCCCTGTCAGGTGCAATGTGCGCCAACTTTGCAACAGACGGAAGGCTAGAGCTGTGCGGGTGGGAAGAGAAGTTGGGCTGGGTACCACCTGAAGCCAGAGGATGACGCTGATACCCGGAGAAAAAATTGTAGAGATGAAGAGAAAGCCAGCCCTCATTTGAGTCACTACACCAAATCTCTCCTGAAACTGGTCCTTTTCAGTTACATAAGCCAATGAATTTTATTTTTTTATCTAAGCCAGCTGGGTTGATTTCTGGGTCACATGCAACCAAAGACACTCCAAGTGACAGGGGAATCAGTGAACAATATCCCATCCTCTTTTCCTGGAGGATACCAGTGTGAACACAACCTCATCCTGGAACACAATTAGGTGCAAGACATAGAAACCCACCCAAGTGTATGTAAAGGAGCACTTATTAGGTGGTGCGGTGTGGTCTCCAGCCCCCAAGGAAGCCTGAGGTAGAGGCGACTTTCATGCAAAACCAGCATCAGGCACTTGGAAGGAAATCAACTGTGCTGTCAAAGGGATGGCCGCTCAGTGGACTGGAATGGAGACTTCTGAAACTGAGATACCCCTTCCAACTCCAGAACCGTTTGGCACTCATCTGATTCTCCCTGCGTATTGGCTCCATTGCTCTGCTGTTTGCAGAAGTACCCACCACTTCGAACTGGCCACCAGCATTTCTTAATCTGCCTGCTGGTGGCCCTAAAAGCTCCACCAACGGAGGGACGGCTTTCTTAGCCTTTCCAGTAAACGTTTTCAAGTGAATCTGATTGGCTCATCCCAAGTCAGGTGACCACCCAGAACCAATCAGTGGCGTCATTAGACAAAAGAGGAAGAAGCACATGTGGGCTGGCAAGCCGAACGGGTTTAACCAGAAGGGAGCTCAGGTTAGCTTTGGAGAGACAGAAGCCCCACCACTACCACTCCCTACCCCTGTTTAGGCACAGGTCAATGACACTGAGTGTTAACTATTCCTTTATTAGGTGGTAACAGGAGTGGGGGCTGTACAATGCAAGGCCTGGGAACTTAGCTACACAGAGATTGTGATCAGAAGCCATATTACAAAAATAGCCTAAAAATACTTCTACTCTGCTTGTGGGGCTGGCCCAGGGGAGTACCAGGCAGCTCCTTCCCGTCCTGCAGTCTCCTGTGTACGGGAGATCAAGTGAAATGCACATATCTCCCTGGTCCTTCTGTTCCCACCCGCTGACCTCCAGTCTCTAAAGGGAAGTGGTCCAGGCTCTACGGTGGGGGCGTTATCTGGGGCTGGGCTCTCTGAGGCGGAAGGGCCCATCCCCAGCAACGCTATAGAACAAGTTCCATCTGGAATGCAGTGAAGTGAGGGAGGTGGGGTGGGGAGGAGGCTCCAGCATGTCACCAACCCCTGGCCCCAGAGGGTGCGCCCAAGGGTGCCTACTTGGTACACACCAGGGTCATGTACTCAGTACACAGGATCCTAGTCATGCCTGTGTACTCAGTACACAGAATCCAGCTTGGCCAAACGGGCCCACAGACTCAGCCCCACGGGGGCACTGGGGGGAGGTTTGCAGGGGGCAGGGAATGTCTCCATATATATAGTTTGTAAAAAATAATAATAAGTTTGTTTAAATGAATTTGTTTCTATACAAAATGTAAAAAAAAAAATAATCCACTCATGTCAGAGTGTGAGGAGTGAGATAGGTCAGAGGCAAGAGAGGAAGGAAGGGAGAACTGGGGAGCAGGAAGGGGGACCGGAGGAGGTCCCAGACTCATCACAAGACCCAGGGGTGGGGGTCAGCCTGAACCCCTTATAAATAAAGGAAGACTGAAGCCCTAGGCTGGTGACCTGTCTCAGTCGCACTGCAGGGGTAGGGGGTGCAGGAGAGTTGGTGGAGAGAGAAGAGAATGAAAAGGATTAAAGGAAAGAGGGGAGGGAGGGAGAGACAAGAGAATCAGGATGGGATGTCTCTTCAGCCCCCCAAAATCCAAGAATTGAGGAGTATCTCAAGCCAACACCTGCCTCTTGGGGGTGACTTCAGGCTGGGGCCCCACCTGGGTCTGGGCCTGAATTAGGGGGCTGGGGACAGCCAGGGAGAGCGGCTGGGCAGGCAGTGTCCCAGCAGCTGTGGCTGCAGCCCCAGTGGCAGTGGCCGGACTGGGTGTGGAGTCGGACCAGTCCGAGAGTGAGGGGGGCGAGGGGCTGGCCCAGTGCTCAGGGGACTCAGGGGATGGGGTCAGGTAGGGATGCTCACTGGGGACCCGGAGAAAGCGAGCCTTGGGGGGGCTGCCATGGGCCCCAGGTACCGGATACTCCTCACCATGTCCCGGGGCTGCCATATATGGTGAGGGCCGCTCCTGGGGAGACACGGGGGTCCCGGCGTTCAGCAGCTGGGGTCCTGGCGCCAGTGGCAACAGGAATGAAGGACCTGGTGGGGCAGGTGGGGGTAGGCGGGCCCAGTCGAGGGGAACAGCCACAGGGTTCAGCAAGCCCAGGCTGAGCACACAGCCCCCAGGGGGCTGGCGCCCTAGACCTGCCCGGCCGGCCCCACCCAACTGTGCCAGGGACACAGCCGTGGCACCCACATAGGGCCCCTCGAGGGGAAAGCCTCCAGGAGACGCAGGGGGCCCACCAAAGGGTCGTGGGGAGTCCAGAGAGTCCACAGGTGACAGCGTGACTGAGCTCTCAGCCAGGGGGCCTGGACAGGCCAGTGTCAGCTTCTTGCCCCGACCCCGGGTGCCCTGTGGTCCCAGCCCTGCTTTCCCTGGCAGTCTCCGGCTCTTCTTGCCCCCCGACTGTGCCACCTTGAGGCCAGGGAGGAAGGTCCCCGGCGGGCAGAGCAGGGTCCCCAGGCCATGGGGGCCTGGGGGGCTACGAGGCCCACTGGGCTGGTCCAGCAAGCGCACAATGTCCTGGTGAAGCCTCTCCTGGGCCACATCACGTGGCAGTCTGTCCAGGTGGTCGGTGATCTCCCGGTTGGCAAAGTGATCCAGCAGGAGCTTGGCGGCCTCATAGCTGCCCTCCCGGGCAGCCAGGAACAGCGGCGTCTCCTCCTGGGGGGAGCCCAGAACCCACAACATGTCAGGGTCACAGGGTGGTGTTGGTCAGGGCCAGAGCGAACTCCTGGCCAACATCACCAAGACCTCCATCCCTTGATGGACTAAGAGCTTATACTCTCTAGCCTGACAGACCTGGGTTCAACTCCCAGCTCTGACGGGGGAGCCTGGTGAGTTCTTTTATGTAAACCACATTCATGGAGCACCTACTAAGTGCCAGCCCCAAGAGCTAGGAATAGGGTGAGGAGAGTGAGACACTCGCCTTAGGCACAAAATTTAAGGGGGCGTCAAAAACCTCAGTCATCCAAATAAATATTGCAATGCAATGTTTTTAAAAATAATTTAAATCAATGCGAAAAATCCTTAATAAATAAAAGGGGAAATTTTTAAATAAAGATAGAATCCATCCATCTTCCTTTAAGCCTCACTCTTCTCATCTGCAAAATGTGTGCAGGGGTGTCCAGCCCACGGCCCGAGGCCGCGTGTGGCCCGGGATGGCTATGAATGTGGCCCCACACAAAATTGTAAATTTACTGAAAACATGATGAGATTTTGTGTGTGTGTGATTACATGTCACACTGTATTTAATGTGTGGCCCAAGACAACTCTTCTTCTTCCAGTGTGGCCCAGAGCCACCAAAAGACTGGACGTTCCAGGCACTAACACCACCTTGCAAAGCTTTTTAAAGAACGATCAGCCCTGGCTGGTGTAGCTCAGTGGATTGAGTGCGGGCCTGCGAACCGAAAGATCGCGGTTCGATTCCCAGTCAGGGCACATGCCTGGGTTGCCAGGCCAGTTCCCGGCAGGGGACATACGAGAGGCAACCGCACATTGATGTTTCTCTCCCTCTCTCCTTCCCTTCCCCTTTAAAGATTAATAAATAAAATCTAAAAGGAAAAAAAAATCTTAAAAAAAAAATGCTTTCTAAAAAAAAAAAAAAAAAAAGAATGATCATAACGGTAACTTTTGATGTAGGATGCATTTAGCATGCTACCTCACTGACTCCTCCAAAGGGACCCTGAGACGGGCACCGCTGCTTCTCCAAGTCACAGGAGAGAACACCAAGGTTCTGAGGAGTTAAGTAACTTTCTCAAGGTCACCGAGCAGCTGCCACACACTTTCCTCTCTGATCTACCGTTGGTGCCTCTTGGGCCCAAACCCCATCCCTGAAAGCTGGCTGCAGGCAGAATGAATGCTCTTACTACCCTGCCCCACCCCACTCTCTGCTACCTGGTAGGGAGAGGTGCGTGCCAGGGCAGACCCCCCAGTGGACCAAGGGCTGGGGCTCACCTTGCTATCCTGCATGTCCTTGTTGGCTCCATTTTTGAGCAGGGCCAAGGTGGCCTCCACATTATTGACGGCTGCAGCCCAGTGCAAGGCTGACTTCCCTGGAGGGAGTGGGGAGAGGTCAGCGTCAGCGTCAGAGTTGGGCTCAAGTCCTGGCTCTCCAAGGCAAAGAAGCAGGAAATGCCCAGAATAGGCCTGCAGGGAGGAGCGGACCTGCCTGGAGTATCCGAGTTCTGTGTTTGGTCTGCGTGCGTGGGGGTAGATCCGGGAATGGCACGCTGTTTGAGAGAGACCCCGAGCGCATGCGCGCACATCCGTGCGTGTGACTCTCCCTACACGGAGAGAAGTGCACAGCCCTCACACGTTTGTACCTGCGGTGTGCTGTCCAATGCAGCAGCCAACTGCATGTGCCTCTTTAGATTTAAATTAATTAAAATTACGTAAACTAGGTGCCAAGACCATTCAAAGGGAAAAGAACAGCTTTCTCAACAAATGGTGCTGGGCCAACTAGATCTCCACATGCAAAAGAATGAAGTGGGGCCCCCTTCCCCACACCACAGACAAAAAAATTACTCAAAATGAAATCAAAGACCTAAATGTAAGCGCTGGAACTATAAAACATTTAGAAGAAAACATAGGAGTAAAATCTTTAAGATCTTGAGTTAGACAAAGATTCCTAGGACACCAAAAGCACAAGCAACAACACAACAACAAAAACAGACCCAACTGTAAGCAACAATAAAAAAAACTTTTTTTAAATAGATAAACTGGACATCATCAAAAGTAAAACTTTTGTGCTCCTAAGGACAACATCAAGAAAATGAAAAGAATGCTTACAAATCGAGAGAAATATTTATCATTAGCCATCAGGGAAACAAAAATCAAAACCACAATGAGATCCCAATGCACACACACTATAAACAAAGAGACAGACAATAAAAAGCATTGGCAAAGATGTGGAGACATTGGAACATTCCTACGCTGTTGGCAGCCATGAAGCATGGGGCAGCTGCTGTGGAAAACAGTCTGGCAGATCCTCAAAAATTAAACATAGTGATCACGTGACCCACCAATTCCATTCCTGGATACCTACCTAAGAAAAGTGAAAAGATATGTCCACACAAAAACTTATACACAAGCCCTGACTGGTGTGGCTCAGTGGATTGGGTATCATCCTGCAAACTGAAAGGTCACCAGTTCGATTCCCCATCAGGGCATATGCCTGGGTTACAGGCCAGGTCCCTGGTTGGGGGCATATAAGAGGCAACCAATCCATGTATCTCTCGCACATCCATGTTTCTCTCCCTCTCGTTCTCCCTCCCTGGCCCTCTCTCTCAAAATAAATGAATAAAATCATTAAAAAAAAAAAAAAAAAAACTTGTACACGAATGTTCATCGCAGCATTATTCAAAATAGCCAAGAAGTAGACACAACCCAACGTCTTCCAATGAATGAATGGATAAAAAATGTGGGGTATTCATACAATAAAATATTATTTGGTCATAAAAAAGTAATACTGCCCTGACTGGTGTGGCTCAGTGGATTGAGCACCAGCCTGTGAACCACAAGGTTACTGGTTTGATTCCCAGTCAAGGCACATGCCTGGGTTGCAGGCGAGGTCGCCAGTAGGGGAAGCATGAGAGGCAGCCAATCAATGTTTCTCTTCCTCTCTTTCTCCCTCCCTTGCCCTCTCTCTAAATATAAACAAATAAAATCTTCAAAAAAATAAGTAATACTGATACATGCTACAGCATTCGCAAATCTTGAAACATTACACTAAGTGAAAGAAGCCAATCAAAAAGACCACGTAATGTGCAACTTCATTCGTATGAAATAGCCAGAATAGGCAAATCCACAGAGACAGGAAGTACAGCAGTGGTTGCTGAGAGCAAGGAAGATGGGGAAATAGGGGATGGGTGATGGCTAAGAGGTGAGGGCTTCTTTTTTAGGTGACAGAAATGTTCTAAAATTTATTGTGATGATATTTGCACAACTATGTGATGATATTAGATGCCACTGGATTTTTTACTCTGGGTGAATTGTATGGTATGTGGGTTATATCTCAGTAAAGAGTTTTTTTAAAGCAGGCAAAAACAAAAGTTAAACACTAAATGAAATAAAACATTTAGTTCTCTTCACCCCAACATTGCAAATGCTCAGTAGGCAGCACGTGTTGCCAGTGGTCACCACACCGGACAGCACACAATGAGACTATTTCCCTCCTCACAGCAGTTGCTGTTGGACGGTGCTCCTCTAGAGTCATATTTCTGCCCCAGGGGCACTTGGCAATGTCAAGAGACATTTTCGGTTGTCACAACTGGAAAGTGGGGTGCTACCGGCATCTAATAGTTCAAGGCCAGAGGTGCTGCTTAACACCCTGCAATGAGGAGCAGGCTGGCCCCCAACACCAAAAATTATCCGACCCCAAATGTCAATGGTAGGTTGAGAACACCTGCTGCAAAGGATGTTTGTGAGCATCTCATATGTCTACATCTGTGTGGGGTCCCCTGGACATGAGGGCAGGTTGTGAATCTGCAAAACTGCAAGCGAGCCACCTCCAGAAAGGGGGAGGCTGCCACATATAATTTGGCTGCTTTCCAAATTTATTACATGAGCTTCCCAGCAGATGGCAGTAGTAAATACTTCTAACAAAGCAGACGGAAATGAAATGTCTTGGGAGGGGCACCTTTTTCTAATCACCAATGTATCAGATGAACTAGTGGATGCCATTAAAAAAAAAAAAAATGCATGAGCCCTGGCTGGTGTGGCTCAGTGGATTGAGTGCCAGCCTGAGAACCAAGGGGTCATCGGTTTGATTCCCAGTCAGGGCACATGCCTGGGCTGCGGGCCAGGTGCCCAGCAGGGGGGTGCTCGAGACGCAACACATTAATGTTTCTCTCCCTCTCTTTCTCCCTCCCTTCTCCTCTCTCTAAAAATAAATAATAAAATCTCTTTTAAAAATGCATGCATGGGTGTATAAGTGCACAGTTGGCCTACATAACACCCTCTCAACCCCCATGCCCCGCCAGCCTACCAAGCTCGTCCACAGCATTGACATCAGCGTGGCTGGCAATGAGCTCTTCTACCATGCCCTCCACTGCCAGACGGGCCGCCAGGATCAATGCCGTCGAGCCATCTGCCATGCGGGCATCCAGGTCCGTGGAGCGGTTTCGGATAAGAATCTAGCGGAGACGCGGTGCAGCAGGGGGAGTCACGGCAGGAACAGGGGACCAGGAGCACCTCTAAGCCCTCTCAGGTCCCCAATCCCCACAAGCTCTGCAATCAATGAGATTCAAGGACCAGCTGCCTGCCAGAAACTGTACTCCCACATGTCCCCACTGTACAAGTGAAAAAAATGAGCTCTGAAAGGCAGAGCTGGGGCTTGAACCCAGATCAGTCTGATGCCTGTCCCAGCTCCACTGTCCGAAGGGGCAAGCCCATCTCACCTGGAAGACGCCCTGGGCATCGGCAGTGACAGCTGTGTGCAGGGGGGTGCGACCCGAGTGGTCCTGGGCGTTGGTGTCTGCCCCGGCATCCAGCAGCCGCTTGGCTGCGTCAGCACGGGCGTAACGGGCTGCCAGGTGCAGGGCCGTCTCGCCTGTACGGTCAGTCCGTGCCCCAAGCTGGGCCCCCTGGCAAATCAGGTCTGAGATGATGCTGGCTGATGTGTCTTCTGCCTCGTCCTCCTCAGCCGGCATCGGTTCCAGGGCCCCACCGCAGAAGGAGGCCAGCATTAGCGGGGTGAAGCCATCTGCGGGAAACAGGAGCATGTCACAGGCAGGCGGATTCGGGGTCCTTCCCAGGAACCCCACTGAGGAGACTGTATTGGGAGGCAGTGGGACACCTGAAAGCACATCTGCAGGCTCATGTGCGCACGCGTGCGCACACATCCGTGTCAGTGCCCCAGAAGCCAACCCAGGATGCGGATTCACAAGCATGTGATTTGGCACAGAAGGGCTCCTAGGCAGAACAGGATAAAGGACAAGGGAGGAAGGAGGACAAATAAACATGCACCTCAGACAAATTTCCAGGGGCTGTTTCAGCCCGGTCCCAAAGAGGGGGGCCTGGAGGTTGAGTTGTACCTAGAGTTATAATCCAGCTCCAGGCAAAGGAGCTGTGCCTTTCAAATGCCCACACCCATGGGTAACGGGCACCCCCGGGGCCATAAAATCCCTGAGGGGCTTCACAAGATGCAGGCCTTTTGAAGCAAATAGCACTGGAGGAAGAATACCCTGAACCATGACAAAGATGAACCCAACAGGACCCAGATTACATGGTCTGCTGCACTGTGTGTGAGCGTGTGACCTGGTTCCCCATGCTCTGGGCAGAGCCAAGCCCCCTCCCTCAGGGACAGGCACATGGCCCAGGCTTGGTTAATCTGCATATCCCAGGCCCCAGACCACACAGAGTGGTTCAGGTAGGAAAAAGTTTTATAAGACTGATCCTGCCTGTGGCCACGGTATCCCCAGGAGAAAGCCTGCCTGGGCTGGAGCCAAGGGGTGGTGAGTCCTGGATCCAAATGTTCCTGATGTTTCCAGTTACAAGAGTCAGTGAATCCCTTGTTTTACTTAAGCTAGTTTGAATCAAGCTATTATCATTTACAACCAAGTGTTCTGATTAACACAGCCCCACAGTCGAACACCCAGACACACCTAGCTCTCCCCAGAACACAGACCCAGATGCAAAGTCTCACAGGTCGGAGGCGGGGGTTCTGTCACTGACCTGGGCCACGCACGTTCACATCCATGCCATCAGCATCCACATCACCCTGCGGTGGTGTCAAGGCTATAGCTGGTGCCCCACGGATGTCAGCAGCAACTAGGTGATGTTGCGTCCACTGGCGGCAATCCACAGCATCCTCAGCCCCCACGCTGGGCTCCTCCACCTGGAGACACATGGACCAGGTTCTCACGAGGAGGTGGGAGAGACAGTGGGACAGTCTGGGTTTCTGGGTCTCATGGAGATGCACACACAGCCCCAAAAAACCTGACTGTTTTCTAGATGAAGAAAGAGAACGTTGACATGCCAGAGCTCAGAGAACTCATGAGAAAAAAACCGAAGCTTTAATCCCAGTTGGAAGGGAGGGAAGTCTGGGAACCCTGGGTCGGGGGGGCGATCGGGGAAGAGGCGCAGCACAGTGACCGTCGGCACACACCTGCCGACACACCGGACACAAATTCACCAAGAACAAGATCACGGGGACAATCCCACTGACAATAGCAGCAAGGAGAATGACACACTTGGAATTAAATTTCACAGAAATGCAAAACTTGCTCTCTGGAAACTAAAAATCCCTGGTAAAAGACCTGTGAGGGCAAGGGCGTCCTTCAAGGAAATTGGGGGTATGCACATGATCATGAGGAGCAGGGACCAGAGAGTCACCCGCAAAGGCAGCAAGGTGCCTCCGTGAGCGCAGCGTGGAGCCCCTGGCAGGAGCTCGGTGAATTCCACACTCACAGTCCAAAAGGCATGTCTGACGTGATGGAAACAGGACTGAATGTTCTTAACCAGCCTGCCAGGGCATCAAACACACAGCCTGCTCAAGCCAGACCTGAGCTTAAGGATCCAGGTGACGTCCTCTGAGCTGCCCCATTGACCACCGGGGCCCCACCCCAGGCCCTGAAAGCAGGGGTGAGAAGAGGGGGCACAACCTTCAGTCGCTTGGCCTCTGGGCACTCCGTGTCCATCCAGTCTGTGGCCACCTCCCCCATCAGACTCTCACCCTTGGCCATGTTCCTGTGGGGACAATGGGTAGGGGTCTGGAGTTGGGATAGGTCACTAGGCACAGGGGGCAGGGCCAATATACAAGGTCCAATGATAGGGTGCAGGATGGGGTCAAGGTCACACTCAGGGGCCAAGGTCTAAAGGTGGAACTGTGGAAGGTAACACGAGTGGGGTCAGGGGTCAGAGCAGTGAGCTATGGGACAGGTGAGGGTGACTATGGGACAGGTGAGGGTGATGGAGTTAGCCTCTGACAGGTAAGAGATGTAGCCAGGATGAGGAGGTTATGGAGAGGGGTCAGGAGGACACGGGATCACAAGGGAGGGATAAATTCAGGGGTTAGATCAGGGTGGGGTTGGGGGTCTTGAGAGACAGGTCAGGGAGTTGGAGGTGAGGCCTAGGGTCAAGGCCAGGATTTAGGGCCAAGGGGAATGGACATTGAGCTGGGATGAAAAGGGGATCAGAGAGTAAGTCAAAGGTCAGGGTAGATTAGAGCCAGAGGTGATTTTGGGGGTCAGAGAGGGGTTGAAGTATACATAGACAGGGGTCACAGAGTCAGCAGTCATGGGGGAATGGATGCCAAGTAGCAGGGTGAAATCTGAGAGGCCACAGTCAGGGTAGGGTCTGGGTGGGGTCAGGACAGGATTTGAGTCAGGGGAACTGGGACACAGGAAATAGAATCAGGAGTGATCCCCAGGGATCACGGAGTCAGTGGCCAAGGGGATGGACACTGGGGTTCAGGCTGGAGTGTGAAGATAGGGCTCACAAGGTCCCTGAAGTCAGGGACAGGGAGGGGGCAGGGTCCTCACTTCATGCCCAGCGCATCTTGGCCCACAGGCTCCCGCCGGCCCTTGTGGCCAGCAGCCGCGTCCTTGTGCAGCGCAAAGCCCTCAGGGAACCAGAGGGTGCTGTGCTCACGCTTGCGCCGGGCCACCATGATGACCAGGACGAGGACGACCAGCACGAAGACGGCACTAGCAGCCAGCAGCGGCAACAGTGGCACACTGGGCTCCAGTGGCTCCAGCGGCTCCCCTGTGGGCAGGAAATGAAGGAGTTCAGCCACAGCCAGGCCCTCGACACGGGAGCCCCAGTGCCACCTGGTCACTTGGCAGCCGGGCTCACCCCGAGCGGCCCACAGTGGGTACGGGAAGTCCAAGCGCTCCACCGCCGACAGTGCGCCCAGGTAGTCAGCTGCACTCTGGGCGTCAGGGAAGCAGTGGTCATTGTCCAGCAACTGCAGGCACAGCCGGTTGTCAATCTCCAGCATCACCACTGAGCTGTGGGGACACAGGGAGGGACAGGCTGGCTCAACCCGTCACTACTGCCAGCCTGGCACCAAGCCATCCCCCAACCCAGCGCCAGGCTCCAAAGAGCCGTGCCCACTCACCCTGAAACCATGACCCACCTGCCCCTGCCAGGCATCCAACCCACCACACCCCCAAAACCAGTCTCGCTGTGGCCACCAGTGTCCCCCAAGCCATGACTCCCAAGCACACTGTTTTCACGTCGACATGCCCCAACCTCCCTGACCAGGCTGCTGCCTCTGTAGCAGAAGCTCCCCTTCTCTGGGTAACCAGCCTCAGCAAGGTGGCAACCCTCTCCCTTGGGAGGTGACACCCCTTACGGAAGCTATCAGCCAGTGACTGGCTGATGTGAAGTATAGAAAAGCCAACCCTCAGCCTCAAGACGAGACTGACACTGAGGTGCTACTCACACACCAGAGCAGGCTGAGGCTGGACATTTGCGGCCTCCTGCCTGTGTTTCCTCTACCCCATACCGCTTCCCTCAGCCCTCTCTCCTGAAAGCACCCCTTCCCCAGGGCACAGGCATCTGAATCCCTGTCTCAGGCTCCACTTCCAGGAACCCAAACCCTCCAGATCCCTCTTAGGATCCCCATAACCCCACCCCCCGATCTCTTCCTATTTCTCTAGCTGCCCCTTTTCCTCTTCTAACCAGAGAACCAGCTCATACGGGCCTTATCCTGTTTCTAACAAGACCCCGGGACCAAAGTTTAAACTTTAGATACACCACTCAGCGTAACCCTTGTGAACCCCCAGCTGCTCCCCCCGCCCCTCACAGAAACAAAGGACGGGACCCTGACCTGAACCTGTCCAGGGGGTCTCTTTCAGAGGCGAAGGGGCCGCTGTCCAGGAAGACCTGGTGCTGCAACCCCTTAAATCCTGCCGCCCACCCCGGATCCGGGAAGCCGATTGGAGCCTTGCCTCCTGTCTCCTTGCCGGCTGAACGCACCCGCGGAAGCTCTTTCTCTCCTCCTGAGCCCCTGCCATAGTCCTGGCTCCTGCTCACGCTGGGCAGTGAGCCCTTGCTTGGTGACACTCTTTTCTGAGCTAACTTCCCTCAACCAATCCTTAGGGCTCAGTGTCCTCAGGTCATTCTTCTGTCCCCACTTCCCTCCCCACTTCTTGGAGTCCCTCCCATGACTTCAGTGACTGTCAACACCCCCGTGTCCTTCTCGTCTCTGTCTTCAGCTCATGGTTGCTTTCTGAAGTCCCCAGACCCCTCACATTCTGGAAGTCCCAAAGCGACCCTCTTTCTCACCGTGTCCTCAGTTTGATGAGATGCCCTCCAGCCACTTGGCCACCCCACCAGAGCCTGGCACATCAGCCACTCTCTTCCCTCTCCCTTAGTCCTGCTGTGCCCCGTCGGAGCCCAGACCCCATCTCTAAAACCCATCCTTCCTCTGCGTGTCAGCACCCCACCCTGCTCAGAGGCCACACCTCCCTCGGGCACTGTCTGGCCTGGTCAACTAGGCCACCAACAGAAGAGTTCTATATTTTCAATTTCTAAAAACAAACAACAACAAAAAACCCACCTACACATGTTCTTAACTATTCGGCTATACCTCTGCCTCTCCAGAAGGAAGTAGGTCTATATCCAAGGGCAATTCTACTCCTTAAAGGACCCTTGCCCACATCTGTCATATCTTGGGGGTGGGGAGCTATTTGTATCTAATGGGTGGAAGCCAAGGGTGCTGCTCAACATCCTAAGTGTACAGGACGGCCCTGCAGCAAAGAATGATCCTGTCATTGACATAAATGCCAATACTGTCAAGATGGAGACGTGCTGGACTTATTGCCAAGAAGGCTCCCCAAGATATTAAGGGCTGTGACACACACCAGACCTGATCCACGATGCCCCTTCTGTCTCCCGCTCAGTATCTGCACAGCCCCCTTGGCTGTCCTGGGTGGAGCCACTCACCCGATCACCTCAGGGGCCAGGTCCGGCAGAATCCGGGTTTCAGACCGAGGGCCTGGCCAGTGGTAAGGGAAGACCATGGCCTGGCTGTGCTCGTCCAGGCGGAAGCGCAGCGAGGTGTGCAGGATGGCACCGAGCCGCTGCAGGAAGTCGGCTCTGGAGTGCAACAGCTTCTCGGGCGGTAGCAGCACGGTGAGCACGAGCATGCCGTGGGCCAGCAGGGCTGGCACCTCACCTGCACAGTCTAGCCCGTCCCAGCCGCACTCCTCTGTGTTGCAGCCCTGGTCGCAGCGGCCGTCTGCAAAGTGGTCCACGCAGTACTTCTCATAGACTGGACTGTGGGGGCAGAGAAGAGGCACAGTCAGGGGGCCTCCCCTCCCTGCACACAGAGCACCCCAACTTCTGAGACGGAGAGGGATAAGACAGCAAGCACAGAGGACCAGAATGTATCCCAATATGTCAGGCTTTCTGAAAATCCAGCCATTTGCTCAGTGACTACTAATAAATCACTATTGATAACACCTTATAGGCGCTGGGCGCTGCTGTAGGTACCCAGGATATGCCCGGGCACAAATCCTTGAACACCTGGAGCTGGCATTTCAGTGGGCGGAGACAGATGTTAAAGGAGATAAATAAGCAGAATATAGAGCATTTCAATCACATGGCAGGAAAAGCTAAATATAAACACATGCAACACACACACACACACACACACACACACACAGAATGCTCTATGGAATTAAACGCTAAAGAGAAAATTAAAGCAGGAAAAGTGAAAAGTGCTCAGGGTGGCCAGGAAAGAGCTCACTGAGAAGGCGCTGCTGTTTGAGCAAAGACTTGAAGGAGGTGGGGGAGGAACCATGTGGCTTCCTGAGGGAAGAGTATTCCAGGCAGTGGGAACAGACAGTGCAAAGGCCCTGAGGTGGGGGTATTGGAAAATTAGCAGAGAGGCTGGAGAAGAGTGAGCAAGGAGGAGAGTGGTAGAGTGCAGTGGGATGAGGACAGGGAGATACAGGCAAGAGGAAGGCTCCAGGCAGACAGAGGGACACACAGTGGAGCAGAAGGGGCAGAGCACAGGATGAACAGATGGAATGCATCGGACAGACAGATGGGGGCATGAATAGACCTAAAGAGGAGCAGGACGGACAGGCAGGGGCCTGGATAGCTGTATGGGCAAAGAGGGGACAAAAGAGTACATAGAGAGACAGGACAAGCAAGGGGGACCTGGATAAATAGGTGGGACACAAAGATGGACAGATGGACAGATATATGGAGCACACGGACAGAGAGTCTGGTATACAAACAGACAGACACACAGATGACATCCAGGGATGGACAGCATACAGTTGGGCGCACAGAGGGATAAAGGGAATTCATGAATGGTCAGCAAGATGGACAAACAGGGCACAGGGAGGAAAAGGTAGAGTGCAAGGGCAGACAGAAAAAGAGAGAGGTGGAGTACATGGATGGACAGACAGAGGGGAATATTGAGACAGGGCACAAGGATGGACGGAGGACACACCGACACAAATGGACAAACAGAATAGGCACTCAGCTGGGAGGACAGGGTACACGAAGAAACATAGGGCAAATGAATGAACGGCCCAACAGGCAGTCTAAGGACGGACTGACAGACAGATGGAGGGGCTCACTTGCAGGTGCGCTCACGGCCTCCAGACAGGCAGTCAAAGTTGTCATAGAGGCAGGCGGGGGAGCTGCAGGCAGGATCGCAGCGGCTGTTGTTGAAGAGGCGCCAGCACTGCAGCGCCTCGCACTGCCGCCAGGGGTCGCCCACGTTCAGCGAACAGTCGCCGCCATCCCAGTCGCAGCCGCGGCTGTTGCATTCGCGGTCGCAGCGCTTGTCCCCGCTCTTGGCCTCGCATGCAGCACTCGGGCACAGCGGCTCCTCGGGGGCCTCGGGCACCGCCACTTGCACCTCGCAGCGGAGCCCGGCCCAGCCTGGCGCGCACGCGCAGCGGAAGAAGGGCGCGGACGGTTCCGGACTGCAGGAGCTCCCGTGGAGGCAGGGTGAGACCACGCAACTGGTGTTGGTGGCCCCCGGCGGTGACTCCTGGAAGCCCTGGCAGGCCGGCCCCGAGCGCCCCGGGGGGCAGATGCAGCGCGGCCCACGGACCGTCTGCTGGCACGGGACGCCCACCGGGCACTGCAGCTCCCGGCAGGAGCGTGCTACCCGCTCGCAACGCGGGCCGGAGAATGGCTGGGTGTGAGAGAAAAAAAGGGTGGGTGGAGTGAGACAAAAAAAAGCACTGTGGCAGGGGCCGGGGGAAAGGGAGAGAGAGGGGAAGTTGGGGGTCAGGACTTGGGAACACTTGAGCCTCCAATCTCCCCAGGTCCTACCAAACCTCTCTGCCTTCCACTGGAATCCCCGCCTTACATATAAGCCTTGCCTTCCCCAGGAAGCCACGCAGCCAATCCCCAGCCTCACACCTTCTTCCAACCTCCAAGTGATGTCAACATTTCCCAGAAACTCTCTTTCCTACCACCACTTAATCCCTAAAGAAACGCCCTCCCACCCCGCCACAGTTCCACTCCTCTCCCAGAGACTCTGATGTGACCAGCCACCCCAACTTACCGAGACGCAATGGCAGGTGAAGGCCATCGCACCCACAGGGCCTGGGCCAGGACGGCACTGGCCTCCATGCTGGCATGGCTGGGACTCACAGGGAGATAAGACAGTCTGACAGCGGGAACCTGGGCAAGCAGGAGCCAGGGATCAGCCACAATGGGGGAACATGGACAGGATCCCAGGCCACCCATCTTGCCCATGCTTACCTGTGAAGCCGGCCCTGCAAAGGCAGCGGAAGCCACCACCTGGGTCCTGCAGGCAGTCCCGGGTGTGTGCTGCATGGCAGGTGCCTGGACGACACTCATTGATGTCTGCCTCACAGCGCAGGCCAGTGTATCCCGGGGGGCAGGTACAACGAAAGCTGCCCACTAGGTCCACACAGGTACCATTGTGCAAGCACCGGGGGCCTGGGTCCAGTGGTGGGCCTGGGCCACAGTCATCCTCATTAATCTCACAGAGCACACCTGGAGAGAGAATAGGGAGTATCAGGAGTGAACAGAGGCCCAGCCCCCCAGCCCGTCCCCCAGCCCTGGCCCTGGCATACCTAGTGTCCCAGGGGGACAAGAGCAGAGATATCGGGCCACTAGGTCAATGCAGAAGCCTCCATTCTGGCAGGGCTCAGAGGCACATTCATCCACGTCACGTTCACAGTTGTCACCAGCGTAGCCTGCCCGACACTGTGATGGGGGAGTGAGCAACAGGGACCCACTCAGCCCCAAGGGACACAGATACTCCCCTTGAAGACACAGAAAACCCCAGTACAAAAGGACACAATAATCCAATACACAAATAACATGCCCCCAGTGTGCAGAAAACACACACTCAGACACAGAAAGACACCCAGACACAGAGGCCACAGACACACACATACAAACACACAGGAGAAGCACCCAGATACGCAGACATACCCAAGACATACAGCCGGACACACACTCAGACACCTGTGCATGCATTCCTGCCCAAAGAGACACCACGCACAGAGAGACACACGGAAACGTCCAGGAACCGAGCTAAGATAGATGCACACCCAGGCAGACAGAACACCCCCAGATCTATCCAGACTGGCACCCACAAAGATATCAGTCATAAAAGCAAAAACACACATGCCCAGAGAGACACACCCACACCAGGCTACAGACACACAGAAATGTGTGCCCAGATACACCTACATGTGATTAGTTCCCCTCTCCCCTCCCCTGGGGGCCCCTTACCTCGCACACATAACCCCCCATGTAGCCTCGGCAAGTGCCCCCATGCTGACAGGTCTGGGCCAAGCAGGGGTCCACCTCCTGCTCACAGTGGCTGCCTGTGCGGCCCTCGGGACACACGCAGTAGTAGGAGTTCTCCTTGTCCACACACTGCCCACCAGCCTGACACAGCTGCTCCAGCTGCACCCCTGCACAGAGAGGGGTGTCAGGCACACAGTTCCCCCTCCCTGCCCTCAACACACACAGCACCACCCAGCATCCCTGCTACTGCCAGTCAATGGGGTCCCACCATAGTCCATCAGGTTGTCACGTGTCCCTCTGAACTGCACAGCCCTCGTCACTGATACACACACATACTTGCGCTGCTCACACCAGCTCAGTCACATACCATTTCAGACATCATCTCCATTGTCGGGCCAACTGCCACACAGCCACACAGCCACACAGCCACACAGCCACACAGCCACACACACTTAGCCACACATCCCATCAAGCCCACATGCTCTGTTACACCCTCACTGGACTTGCACTGGCAATAAGTGTACTCGTAGGCACACACACCCTCCCAAGCTGCACACACATCAGTAACACACTTGCCCTCACCGATCTGAGCTGCGGCCTCTCTGCAGGGCAGGTTTTGGTTGTCACAGAAGCTGCCACTCCACCCGGGAGAACAAAGGCAGTAGAAAGAGGCCCCGGTCCGGGCACAGCGACCCCCGTTCCGACAGGGCTCAAGGCTACACCAGTCTACCAGTGTCTGGAGAAGAAGGCTATAGCATGAGCATTTGGGAGGCTCAGAAATCGCTTCCCAGATTCTCTCCCAGAATCCCCTGCAGGCCCCTCCCCCGGAACACCCCTCCAGCCTCCTCTCCCTAAACCCACCCCCAGTGACCCCACCCACCTGACACTGAGTGCCAGTGAAGCCCTCAGGACAGGCACAGCTGAAGCCAGGGTAGGTAGCAGTGCAGACACCCCCGTGCAGACAGGGCCGGGAGAGGCAGGGGTCGTCCTCGTGCTGGCAGTGGGCTCCAGTGTAGCCAGGAAGGCACAGGCAGCTGAAGGAGTTCACACCGTCCAAACAGGTCCCACCATTGAAGCAGGAGCTGGAGAGAAAGTGAGGGTGGGTCAGGCCCCGCCCCTCGCCGGCCTCGCCTTCCATCCTGGACCTGGGCCTAGCGTTGAATGGACCTACTCTGTGACCCCTGCCCCCCACCAATGACCAGGAGAGGCTGCAGTCCTATCCTGTCCCTTAGCCCCAATTTACTAGGTACTTCAGCACTAAGGTGGGAACCACGTGGAGGCCCCACTCCAGCCTGGTCTCACCCCCTTAGGGACCAGTATCTCTAAGATAACCCTGCCCCTTCCCGCCCAGTGTCCAGTCAGGCATCAGAGTCCTGAGGTAGGTGCTAAGCTGGGGACCCACCCTTCTTATCCCCACTCCTCAGGTCCCATGCCCCACCCAATGCCAGGATCCCTGAGCTCCCAGTAGAGGGTCCGTCCACCTGGGACTGCAGTCAGGTAGGTCCTGCTCACAGTGGAAGCCTCCATAACCTGGGGGGCAGGTACAAGTAAAGGAGGCCACATGGTCGGTGCAGGTGCCCGGGCCGCAGGGGCTGCTCAGACACTCATCCACATCACGGGCACAGCGGGGGCCAGAGAAGCCAGGAAGGCAGGAGCAGGAAAAGGAGCCCACGCGATCCTGACAGGAGCCACCATTCAGGCAGGGGTCTGTGGTGAGAAGGGAGGAGGTCTGGTCACTCACCTAGCCCCCATCAGCCTTCACTGGCCTGGCGCACCAGGAAGTACAGCAGGCTTAATGCGGAAAGGCACATTAGGTCCGAGGGTTCAAACTGTCCCCTCTGTTGCCTCATCCCCCACTTGTCTGGAAATCTCGCCTATATAGAAGGGGAGGAGGCTGGCAGAGCCAAGGTCCCTTTGAGTTATTGAGCACGCACTGTTAGCTGTGTCTGCTTAAGTCCTTGACCCGCACAGGAGGCCTCCTCCAGACCTATGCTGGCCGTTGTCATGGCCACTGGCCTCGTGCGGCTACTGAGTCCTTGACGTGGGCTAGTCCAAACCGAGATGTGCTGTCAGTGTGCAACACACACTGGATTTCAGGTTCTGAAGACTCAGTATAAAAAACAAGGATGTAAAATATCTGAATAATTGTATAATGATTACATGTTGAAATGATAATTTGTATATATTAGGCTAAGTAAAAGTACCTTATTAAATATATCTTTCTTGTTTTTTTTTTTTTTTTATTTTTCTTAAATGTGAGTACTAGAAAACTTTTAATTGCCTACGTGGCTTGCATCCCCCGTCTGTGGGACAGCACTCCTGCGGAAACACCGAGAGCCTGTCATCTCACACTCCACGCACACAACATGCTGGTCCCCAGGGACAGTATGAGGCTGCAGAGTCAGACAGACCTGTTCTCCGACCCCAGCTCACCTGCTACGTGACCTCAGGCAGGTCACTTAACCTCTTTGGGTCTCAATTCCATGGGTACAATGGGGAAAATAAGAGAACTACGAAGATGAAGTTCAAGCACAGTATAGGTTAATGCACATGTTCCCCACAGTAGTACCCCCCGAAACCTCCCCTGAACTCACTGGGGTCACAGTCATCGATGTCATGGTCACAGGAAGAGCCACTATAACCCCCATGGCAGGTACAACTAAAACTCCCCACCAGGTTTGTGCAGGTGCCATGGGGGCCGCAGGGTGAGGAGCCAGCACACTCGTCTACATCCTGCTGACATCGAGGGCCTGAGGGAGGGAAATAAGGTGATATCTAGGGTTAGAGGGTACAGACTTGTGTCTGAGCGTTCCTGTCACTCATGAGGAATCTGAAGGCTGAGGTAGGTAAATGCAAGAACAGGCTATGCTGGGCGGGGAGGGGGAGTGTGGGGGGTGGGATAGGTGGAAGCAGGTATAAGGAGGATAAATGGTAATGGAAGAAAGACAATAAAAGATAAACTATTAGAAAAAAGAGCAATGTTGTCACGTGCCTTTTGTACATACTGTTCTAGAACTGCCTTCTTGCTTCAAGTGAGTGTATTCTCTGAGTTTTGCTCTTCCAGGAAACTGTCCCCAAACCCCAGCCTGAAACCCGGCTTGCCCAGCCACCTATCTCTTCCTCTTCTCTAGAAGTGACCACTGGGGCTGTGAGTGTCTGTGCCCAGCTCAGTCCCTTCCCAGAAGAAAGCTCCCTGAATAGACAGGGCCAAGGGTGAGCCCCCGCTATGGGTCCCCAGGGAGGAGAGGTGAGGGAGAGGAGGAAGCAGCTCACATACCTTGCCAGCCAGGGGGGCAAGAGCAGACAGCTAGATGGCCAGGAGCAGACTCACAGTGGCCCCCGTGTTCACAGGGGTTCGGGATGCAGGGAGACAGCAGCTCACACTGACGGCCTGTGGTGGGCAGGCAGAGTAAGGAAGCCTTGAGAGATTCCTTGTTCCCATCTCCCCCCAGGGTCGCCCCTAGATACCCACCTCCCAAGCTGCAAGGGGGAAAGAGGGAAAATAAACAAATTCCAACATACAGGAGGAAGAGGACGGAGCAGAGGGAAGTAAGAAGGAAGAAGGAGACAGGGGAGCCTAGGGAGGAAAGGTAGATACATACCCTGGACACCAGGGGGACAGGTGCAGTGGAAGGCCATTCCGTAGCTGCTGCAAGTGCCACCAGCCCCACAGGGCTGAGACTCACAGGCATCTCGAGTGAGACTCTGGTTGCACTGGGGGCCACCCCAGCCAGATTCACAGGTGCAGCGGAACCTGAAGAGGGCGGTGGTCAGGGCCAGCGAGTGGGCAGAGACAAGGGACAAGGCGTCGCTCAGGAGATGGGAAGAGGTCTCACCCTCCAGGCGCATCATGGCAGACACCGTGACTGCAGGGTTCTTGGGCACAGGGATGGCTTGGGGGCAGGCACAGCGGGGGCAGGGAGCCAGGTGGGCAGAGGCAACGGAAGCCATCTTTCCCATCCACACAGGAGCCTCCCTCACCGCAAGGGCTTGACGCACACTCGTTGATCTCCATGTTGCAAAGGGGCCCTGGGGAGCACACAGGCAGGCTCGTCCCAGGACAAGGGCAGCGGAGCCAGCAGGCAGCACAATGTAACCCCACCTAGCACAGCCACGTCCTTAAGCGAGGGCACTCTCATTCTCACAGCGCATCAGCTTTTGTGCAATTCCGGACAGCCACCTCCTCAGGCCAGGGCTGTCCTGTCCCAGGTCATCCGCACCCCCAAACTCACATGGAGTCATTCTCACTTTCACCAAGAACCACCGTGGCCCCACTCGGAAACACCCCCATCTCATTGGAACCCCCTCGTCTGTGTTCCAGGATAACCCTGAGCCAACATGCGGACAACCTCACGCCCACAAGAGAGAGCGCACAGAGCATGGGAAGTCTTGTGGGACAAGTGAGTGCAAAGAGAGGGACAGAACCCAGCCAAGAAAGACGGGTGATTCCACCCTCAACCTGTACAGACCCCCTTTCCATGGCAGCCACTGCCCACCTGTGAAGCCGGGCTGGCAGACACAGTCATAGCGGTTGATAGCGTCCCGGCAGATTCCAAAGGTGCACGGATTGCTGGCACAATCATCGACGTTCACCTCACAGTTCACACCTGCAGAAAAACAAGACTGGCGTAGTCACCACGTGCCCTGCCAGAGGCACCTTTCCCAAACTCTCTGAAGCCCTCCAGATGTGCTGCTCCTACCGCAGCCCAGCCCTCAGTCCCACCTGTGGTACCAGGAGGGCAGCGGCAGAGGTATTTGTCCACCAGGTCCAGGCATTTACCCCCATGGCGGCAGGGCTGGCTGCGGCACTCATCCACCTGGCTCTCACAGCGCGTGCCCGTGTAGCCCGGGGCACAGGCACAGGAGAAGCTGGCAATGCCGTCCACGCAGCGCCCGTGGTGGCACGGGTCGGGAGAGCAGTCGTCCACGTTGAGCTCACACAGCGTGCCCTCAAAGCCTGCAAGGCCAGAAGAGTCAAGCTCCACCTACCCGCCAGGGTCCTGCTCGCAGCTAGCGCCTCCAGCTAGTCCTAGCACAGCTCCACCTGGGGCCCTGCCCATCGAGCCAACACGAGGCGGGCTCAGTTCAGGCTGCCTCTCTAGTCATCTCCACTGCATCCAGCTACAGGCTGCAAGATTCGCACGTGGTCAAGACCTCCAAGGTTAAATCCTACCACTAGCTGTGATGCCACCTCCAATCCTGACACTCTCGGCCCTGTTCTGCCACTCCTTCAGCTGCAAGTGGAAACACAGGGGAAGTGCCTTGGGATAGTGTGGGACGAGCCCCATCCAGTTACACACACCCAGTGTCCTGCCAGAACCTTGGACCCCACCCCTAGCGTTACCACTCCTTAAATTCATAATTGGCTAGTCCCCTGCCTGTCATTGGCCCTGCCTTGATGCAGCCCAGCCCCAAGCTTTCTCCCAGGCTGTTATGGGCCCTCTCTCCCACGAGCCCCGCCTCTGGAATTTTGCCGGCCTCACCCTCAGCGCAGCGGCACTCATAGCCGTCGGGTTGGTCCACACACTTGGCTCCATTCCTGCAGGGTGTGCTCGCACACTCATCCACATCCAGCTGACAGAGGGCCCCGCTGAAGCCTGGGGTGGGGAGTGCGGTGAGCAGAGGCCCATGCAGGGCCAGAGCAGTCACCTTTCGCCAGCACTGCCTTGTTTGGATGGGAAGCCCATTTACTTAGTTTTAAATTAATTTCAACATTTTCCACAAAGTGATTTCTATTGCAATACTTTTCCAATAACATGGTCTCACAGGCTCCCACCCTGGAGCTCTTGCCCCTTCAAGGCCCTGTCTTTTTCAGGCCCCCCAGCCCAAGGTCCTCACCCGAGGGGCAGGTGCAGCTGAAGCCATTGACTCTGTCTTTACAGATGCCACCATTCACACAAGGGCTGCTCTGACACTCGTCCATGTCCACCTCACAATAGGTGCCTGTGAAGCCTGGGGTGGGGGTGGGGGACGAGGGAGGGAGATAGTTGTCTTGGGGGCTTCCCTCTGGCCTGAAGGGAGCCAGTTCCCCTAAGCCTTGGCCTTGCCCCCAGCTCAACCCTAGATTCAATTTTCGTCCTCAGTCCGGACGCTCCCCGAGCTGTGGTCCCAACTAGTCCATGGCATAAGGGACTCCACACAGACTTGCCCTCAGACCACCCTCTTCCCTCTCTGGTCCGCAGACTTGCCCTGTCCCCAGCTCCCAGACCCAGGCCCTGCCATAGTTGTGCCCACCCCAATGAGACTGTCCACAGGGTCCACCTGAACCTCACTCCAGCCCCTGCCTCCAAATTGGCCACACCCCACAGCGGATCTGAAGGTCCAGGCTCCACTCTTGGTCTGAGGTTCTACTGACTCCATTTGACCACACCCCCAGCCTCTCACAGGATTCTACTCTGGCCCCACCTTCACTCTCTCAGGGTCCCATTCGGAACTCCGTTCCACGCCCCCCCTCTCCTGCAGGCTTCTCGGGCCCCCCACCCAGCCTAGCCCGATCACACCACCACGCACCTCCCATGCAGATGCAGGTGAACTGGCCTATGCGGTCAAGGCACGTGGCGTGGTTGCGGCAGGGCCCTGAGAGGCACTCGTTGACGTCGGTCTCGCAGCGCGGGCCTGTATAGCCTCGGCCACACTGGCACAGGAACGAGCCCTGTGTGTTCACACACCTGCCCAGGTGCTCACATGGGTTGGCGCCTGCGGAAATAGGCCCAGCCGGTGTGAGTGTGGGTGTGTGAGGAGCAGCCCGGCCCCTCCTTCCGACCGAGACACAGCGCACTCACCGATGGAGCACTCGTCCACATCCTGGTCACATGCACCGCCGGTGAAGCCTGGCGGACAGGTGCAGATGGCACGGCCGTTCACCGGGTTTGTGTCACAGATGGCATCCTCGTGGCAGGGATTGCTGACACAGGCATCATCCAGATGACACAGAAGCCCTGGAAGGAGACAGGCAGAGGTCAGGGACAGACCCTCCAACTCTGTGTGAAGTCCCGCAGCCCCACATGGCATTTTGTGTTTTGTTTTCATTAGCCTGTAAAGCATTTAGTAGCTAGTTTTTCCTAATTGTTTATTATGAAAATTTTCAAACATACAGAGAAGTCGATTTATATACCCACCACCTGTTTTCAGCTAGTCTAAGGTTCATCTGTCTTTGTATCTGAATCATTTGAAAATGAGTTGGAAACATTCACATGTTGTTTTTAAATCTGTTGACTTTTTCTGATTGTAAAAGGGCCCTACCTCAAGTCTTTGCTACTGCAGCATCCTCTGGCTGACATGCCCTTCCCTCCATTTTCAAGTTCCCCTTCCAAACACCTTCTCTGACATTTGCCACTTCCAAAGTTCCCCTCTGTCTTGTTCACAGTATAACTCTCCATTCCCACAACTTCTGTCCTAGACTGTATGCCACCCCCCTCCCAGGCCCCTCCCAGATTCCTCTTCACCCCACATATGGCCTCCAGCATAATCGTTCTAACACTCCAGTCAGACGTCATCCTTGTCCTCACTCAAGAACCATCAATGGCTCCCTTGCTGCCTACAGGGGAAACAGCCACTCACCAGTCTTGCCCATGGGGCAGGCGCAGTAGAAGGAGGCCACACGGTCATGGCAGGTGGCCCCATGGAAGCACACGGCCGTGGCACAGTCATCAATATTCTGACTGCAGCTCTCACCAGTCCATCCATTGACGCACACACAGCTGTGGCCACCCAATGTGTTAAAGCAGGTGCCCCCATTATGGCAGGCATTGGGCTGCAGCTGACATTCATCGACATCCTCCGTGCAGAATTGGCCTGTGACACACAGATGCCCCCGTCCAGTCACACAGACTGTGCATCACCACCCACAGTCTGCCACCCAGCTCCCTGCAGGCCCAGGGCCCACCTGTCCACTCCGGAGGGCACTGGCAGTTGTAGGTGTTGACGCCATCCACACATGTCCCCCCATTTAGACATCGGTTCCCTGGACAGTCATCCACATTCACTTCACAGTTCTGGCCCTCAAACCCTAGCACGGGAGGAGGAGGCAAGTACTGTCACTGCTGGGCTGGCCTGCTGCTTCCCCCTCCCTGCTGCCTCCCCAGAACAGCCTCCTCACCAGGAAGGCAGGCACAATCATAGGTGAGATCACCGTTCTGTCTACAGGTGCCCCCGTTACGGCACGGTGAGGGAGCACAGGGCACTGCAGGGTTCTCGCACAGTGGCCCCATGTAGCCAGCGGGGCACTGGCAGCGGAAGGAGCCAGGCGTGTTGAGGCAGGTGCCACCGTGATGGCAGGGCCCACCCGCCCGGCACTCATCCACATCACTTCGACAGTTGCGGCCCTGGTAGCCAGGCGGGCAGGAGCAGATGTAGCGGCCATCGGGCCCCACTGAGCAGCGACCCCCATGGGCACAGGGATTGCTGAGGCAGGGGTCTGGCAAGGAGCAGTCGGGGCCTGGAGGGACCGGGAAAGAGTGAGTGAGGTGGCCCACACCTTTACCTACCTCAGGGTCCCCTCCATACCCTCCCTTACCTCGGAACCCACGGGGACAGCGGCAGTAGAACTGGGCAGTGCCTGCTACCACTGAGCTCTGGCAGACACTACGGCCAGCACAGGGGCCGGAATGGCAGGGATCTTCCAGCTGGCACCGCTCACCCACCCAGCCTGGTGGGCACCTGTGGGCAGAGACAACTCAGTGGGAGCAGGAGACACACAGAGATACCCACAAGACAGGCAAGAGACACATGGGCAAACACATGAGCAATGAGCACACACATTCATTCATGTAACAGATATTCACGAAGCACCTACTATGTTCTTAGCAATAGGAATACAGCAGCAAACACAATAAAAGTGGTCCCACCCTCTTGATGCTCACAGCCAGACTGGGCAACGAGAATATAAGCAAATCACAAGCTAGTGCACCGCATGCTGGCAGGGGGTGGTGAGAGATGCCAGCCATGAAGGGTGCGGAGTGGTGGCCCTAGGAAGGAAATGTCCACGCGCCAGAACCTGTGATTATGATCTTATTTAGAAAAAGAGTCCTTGCAGATGTAACTAAGTGACAGATAACAAGATGAAATCATCCTAGATTTTTCAGGTGGGCCCTAAATCCAATGATAACGTCCTTTTAAGAGAAAGGCAGAGAGGCATTTGGGAGAAAGAGAAGGCCATGCAGAGGCAGAGATTGCAGTGTTGCACCCACAAGCCAAGGAAAGCCTGGAGCTACAAGAAAGTGGAAGAGGGAAGGAACTTTACTCTCCTAAAGCCAATGGAGAGCCGGTGGCTACCAACACCTTGATCTCAGACTTCCAGCCCCCAAAGCTGTGAGAGTAAATTTCTGTTGTTTTAAACCTCCCAGTTTTGAGTAATTTGTTACAGTAGCCACAGGAGATGGAAACTAAGACACAATAAGAGGGATAGAGTGATGGGGGGAGGGGCAGCAAATATATTTTCACCGGAGGATGAGAGGGGGCCATAGGGCTGTGTGGGGAGGGTGTTCCAGGTAGAGGGAGCAACAAGTGCGAAGTCTTAGACTCCACAGAACAACCACCCAGGCACACACGCAGACGCGCGCACACACACACACACACACACACACACACACGGAGGGGGGGGACATACCATCTCCACACACTGGCCTGGCAAATACTAAGGCACCAACCCACAGGCTGGGTTACAGATAGGGGCAACTTTCACTACACAGACAGGACCCCACAAATCTTCTACTCCTTTTCTGGGAACATGTACCCCTTCTTGCCACTATAGGGGGGAAGCAGACACTAATACTGATGTCCTCCTTGAGGGGTCGGGGATACTTCAGCCGGCAGCTCCCTCCCCACGCCCACCAAAACAAGCTGGATGGAGTATGAAGGAAATATGAGAACTGAGAGGGGATGGTCTTCAGACTGGAAATCTCCTGCGAGGTCAGAGGGAGGGGCCTGGAGAGGCAAGAGGGTCCAGACCCCACCCTTGACACTGCCCACCCCTCCCTCTAGTCCCTCTCTATGGCTTGCCCCAGTTGGTAGGGCTAAACTCAAGCAGATGACTCAGCCCGTAGCGTCACGCACAGGATGCCCCCACCCCGGCCCTCAGGGAAATAGGTCGGGGCAAGGCCCGGCCGGGGTGCAAATAGTATACTGAGGAGAAGACCCAGCTTTCAGCCCCTCCCCAAAGGCCCTCGGGGCATGGACAGCCACCACCACCGCGACCCAGGAGAGGGCGCGCTGCATCAGTATCCCGGAACCCAACGCAAGACAGGGAGCGGCCGCGCGGCCGGCTCCCGGCGCCCCCGGCAGGTTCCCACGCTCTGTGCCCGCGCCCCTGCTGACCGGTCGGGCCGGTTCCAGCCTCCGCCTGCGCCCCGCCCCACGGCCTGGGTTTCGGGGGAGATTGACGGAGGGGAAAGCTGACTTGCGGGGGGCGGGGGCGGGAAGGCGAGGACTGGGAGACAGAGTCAAGGGCTAGAAACACTACTTTGGGGAGAAAACTTGGGGATCCATGAGGGAGGTGACAAATTGGGGCGTCCCTGAAAGGACACGAGTATTTGGGGCCTTGAAGGAGATTGGGGGCGTACGTGAGGAGTGGTTCCCACGGCCCAGCTCTGGGAACTGAGCCCGCTCCACTCCGGGTGATCCAGGCTCCGGGACACCACGCGCGCCGGTGATTCACCTGTCGAGGGGCGGGGCAGCCGCGGGCGCAGTCACCTGTCGGCAGCATTCCAGGCGTGGAGCTCTACTGCGCAGGCGCCTGGCCCAGCGGCTCCGCCTCCCAGGTGAGCGGCTCCAGGTCGGGTCGCACTTTTCCCCACTTCCACCATTGCAGACTCCCAACCCGAGGAGACCGTTCAGCCAGGCTAAGCATCCCACCCAGGTGAGCCCAAGCGGGTCACCACTCAAAGTGCGTGTATAACTTCAAAGGGGCTCTCCTGGATCTAAAGTCACATGTTGAATAAATGAATATATGAATAGATCAATTAATTAATGGGTACTGAGTGAAATGCTATTACTAATGATTACTATAAAAGGAACCAAGCACTTCCCCATAATCTTGAGAGGTTCCCTCTTATGGCACCTACTTCCCGTGTCCCTAATATTATTTATAATAACAATAAATCCTATTTGGCCCTCCTCACTAAAAGAGGATGGCAATGCAGAAGATAAGGAAAACCAAGGAGATAAGCCCCAAGGTCAGCAGCCACATCAACGTCAGTACCGCTGCAACTGTAATTACCAGTGCAGACCCCCGGAAAACCCTAAACCACAAGATGGCAGAGAGACAAAAGCAGCGGTGAGAGTCCGTGAGAATCCCTTGCTCCAGAGGCTGAGCAGGGCGGTGCTGAGTAAATGCCGGCTCACCATCTCTACCACCATCTGGTTTAGTCATCCAACAAGAGGAAATGAATATGAAATTCCAGCAATAAGAAATGAACAGAAGACTGGAGCCGAAGACTTAAGCCCTTGCTTTTTGCCCAGTGACCAGATAACTAGCTATGCATTTTTTACTCGATGATGTTTCTTTTTGGTAATGATAAACATGTTTAAAACACACACACACACACACACACACACACACAGCTAATGGTCTGGCATCGTGTGGGAAGAGGCCTTAGTTGGTATTGACTAAGGTATTTTTAAAAAAGGGGAAAAAAGCCTGTTTTTTCTCAATACAGCTATAAAAGTTTTTAAATTGTTTCATATCTAGTCAAGTTGAGATTTTTTAAGACCTTCATTGTAAATTTGTAATGAAAGTTTACTACTCTTTCAAAAAAGTTGACACACCGCAAGCACCTGTTAATCAATGGGTTAAATAATAAAAATAATCCCAATTTTCTGAGTACTTGCTGTATGCCAAGCACTATGCTGAGTTCATCATGTGAAGGATTTATTTAAATCTGTACAATCAACCTCACAAAGTAAGAACTATTATTGCCCCATTTTGCAGATGAAAAACTGAGGCTCAGAGAGCTCGAAGCACTTGTGCAAGGTAACCCAGAGCCCAGAATTTAAACTGTACTCTGTCTGCCTCTGCTCAGCTCTCTCCCAACCTTTGCCCTGCTCCCCCCAGCCCTCTATCTTTCCCAAGTTCTTGGGCTCCTTCCTGGTCACAAGCCAGGGAGAAGCACCCCTATTTCACAGATGCAGTAAGGTTCAGAGAGAGGAAATGACTAACCCAAGGTCGCAAAGCAATAAAGTGACAGAGCAAGGCTATATTACAAGCCTCCTGTGCCCCCACCTAAAAATCTTGAGACAGGAGAGAGTTCAGATGGTGTTCTCACAGCTGCTGAGCCACTGTTTGCTATTGGTCCCTGAAGATACCTTGATTAAATTATAACTACCTCCATCAGGGGCTTTACACCGACCTCAGGCAGCAGAGAGTTCTGTGAAGTTGGAGGTACTGGACTCACTTTCCAGACTAGGACACTGAGGCTTGATCTGGATCTGAACCCAGGCCAAGCAGACTCTCAGAGTCCCTGCTCTTAATGCTGCTGATTCCAGGGGAATCAAGAAGCTGCCGAAGACACACACATAGGAAGTAGTAGTCATCCATGGTACATACAGAGGCAGGGGGGTAAGACAGACCTCCTCCCCACACAGGGCCCACTAATGGCTCAGAGCCAGGCACTCACAGGCAGGCAAACTCCCGGGAGGGCAGCTGGGTGCAGCGACCTCCATTGGAACATGGGCTTCCATCCAGGCAAGGGGGGGCTGTGTGGGGGTGAACGGAGGTGGGTGGGTCAGCCAGGAACCCCAGCTCAGAGTAACAGACACCCTCCTTCCCTTTCCCAGGCAACAGCTGCATGGAGCTGGGGGTGTCTCTGCGGGTGCAGGGAGCCCTTCCATCTACGGTTCCCACGGCTCCCCACCCTGGCCCCAGCTGTTGGGCTGCAGCTGTCCCTGCCAGCTCTAGCCCTGGGAACCACAAGGCAGGGGTGGGCAGAAGGAGGCGCTGAGTTGTGCCAGATGTGGGGCTCAGAAGCTGCCAGAATGGGGGTGCAGAGGCAGGAAGTAAGGGTGCTGAGTATTAAAGGGAGGTCTGGGGCTGTGTGCCCAGATCCTGGGGTAATGGAGGGGACAGGGGCCATAGCTCTCCCTTCCAGGCATGTTGGGCATCTTCTCCAGCTGTGCAGCCCTGTGTGGTGGCGCTGGGGAGAGAAGCCGGGGCATGTACCCCAGGCACAGCCAGCACTGGGTGTTGCAGGCATAGGGTGTGTGTTGAAGGGAGGGGGAGCTGGCCCCAGACATGTACTGCCCTGTCCAGCATCCCTATCCCTGAGGGCTGTGTCCCTTTGGGGTGTGGCACAGTATAACTGTCCTGCCAGACAGGTCTGGGGGCATGGCCAGGTGTGAGCTACTGGCTAAATGTGTGTGTGCCAGCAGGTGTGGGGCCACTGTGGGCATGTGTGTGCCCCAGAGAGATGGAAAGACGAAGGGAGATGAGAAACAGAGACAGATGTAAAAAAGAAAAGTAGAAACAGGCAGATACAGAGAGGAGACAGAGAAGTACAGAGACAGATGAAAAAGGAAGAGACAGTGAGAGACAAAAGGAGTTGAGCTGGACATAAGAATGAGCCAATATGGCACATGTCCCCTTCCTCAGGGGACAAGCAGGGACAGAACACTATCACCTAGATAGGGGCCTGTGGGTGTTTGTGAACTCACACTGGGAGCCACGTGACTCAGGCTGAGGGCTGTGTGAGCCACATGTATTTATGTGATATACATGGGTATGCAGATGCATTTGCCATGTGTGTGCAGGCTGGGTCTGTTGTGTGCACATGTGTGTGAACCATGTATTTGGGTGTCTGTGTGTGAGGTCTGTGTGGGCACAGGTGTCTGTGTATGGGTTGGATGTGTGTGAGTTGGGCATGCCCTTGGATCTGTGCCTGAGTGTGTGAAGGCAGCATGTGCAAAGCCTTGGGCTGATGATGCACGCATTGTGTGAGCATGTGTGATTATATGTGCATGTCAATGTGTGAGCTGTGTGTGCCACAGTGTGTCTTGTATGAGCTACAGGGTGTCCGTGGGTGTTCTCTGTTCTGTGCACATCTGCACATCTCCATCTCCATGTGTGTCTTAGGGCTGTGTGAGCCTGGGAGTGTGTGACAGGCCATGTGGGTACCCGCTGGCCGCGAGGGGGTGGCTGCTTCTGCCTGGTCCTGCCGGGCGCGGGGCGGGAGCAGGCAGAGGAGGGGCACGGTTGGGGGAACTGGGAGATGGGCTGGGGAGGCCAGTCCCTCCGCACTTGCACCCCTCCTAGAACCCAGCCCCACATTGGTGCCCCGGGACGCTGGGCCAGGGCTTCTGGGCCCGTGTTCCTCCTCCGCTAGCTAGGACACCCTGTGGAGGGGGGGGGGATGTGCCCCCACCGCCCCCGCCCGGGCCCCACAGCCCATCCCGCTTTGTCTGGCAAAGAAAGCGCGAGGCCGGCCTGGGGGAGGGGGTGTCTAGACGGCGCGGCCATTGTCCCGAGCGAGGGAGGGGAAAGCGTAGAGGGGGAGGGGCGGGGGGCCCCGGCCCACTGGGGAGGGGCTCGGGCTGCGGGGTCCGGGCGCAGAAGCCGGAGAGGAGCACGTGGGCTCGCCCCCCCCCACCCTCCCCTCCAAGGGCGGGGACCAGGTCCAGGAGCCGCCGAATCCCGGCGGCCTGGGGAGGGAGCCGGACTGGGGTCTGGGAAAGGGGCGCAGGGAGCCGCTACAGCTCCGGCTCCGACATTAACTCCGGGTCTTGCAGCGCTCCGGCCTGGGAAGTTTTCTCCGAGCTCAGAGCTCCCAGAACTTCGCGCCCCCTCCCCTTTCTGCCGGCCCGCCAGGCCTGAAGGTTGTGGGTGGGAGGGGGTGGGGCTTTTGTACGCGAGAGGGGGGGTCCCCGCCTTGGGGGCACTAGAGCTCCAATCGTGACCTTCCCAGGACTCCAAATGGGCGTGGGTTGAGAGAGAGCCCCAGATTCTTGGTATCGCCCCATTTTGAGTCCTCGATCCCTGCACCTCGAGCTCCCAGTCCCGGACTCCTGGGTCTCTTCATCCCCAACCCTGATCGCCCCTGGGCTCCTGTGTTTTGGGCCTCTAGGGCCCTGTCCCCCCGCCCCCACCCCATTCTGAGTCCCTGCCCCCGGGGACTCGCACGCAGTCCCGAGTTCCTGCGCCCCTGGCCCTGCTCTGGTCCTTGACTCCCCCACCAGCATCAGACTCCGGGACCCTTGCATTTTGCTCTCCTCCCTTCCTTTCCACCCGACCCCCATCCGTTCCACCCTCCAGGTCCCGACCCCTCACCTGTAGCCCCAGGTCCCGCTAGCAGCAGAAATAGGAGGGGTGCCCGCACGGACGGCAGTGGCGGCAGCGGCGATATCAGGCCGCGACGGCGGCCCCGGGTCCCCGGCCCCATGGCGGCGGGCCGCGACCCTCCCTCCTCCCTCCTTCCCTGGGCTGCGGGCGCGTCCCGGGCCAGCCTCCGCGCCGCCAACTTCGCCGAAGTGAAGCGGCCGGGCCGCCCCGCCCCCAACCCTGACCGTTCGCCCCGCCCCGGGGCCGGCTCTGCGCTCCCAGCCCAGCCTCCCAGGGTCCCTGCCCACCCTCCACCCACCCACACAGCCTGAGACCCGCAGACCCTCAGAAGCGATGGCCCACCACGCGGGAAGGCGCGGGACCAACTAACTCGCAGTGGTAGACACACCCAGCTTGGTGATTACCCTGGTCCCAACACATCCAGAACCGAAGACACACACAGGGCCATGACACACACAGATCCCCAGACACCCCAAAACCGAGACCAGGAACATCCTGAGAGGCTCGGGAACACACAGCCACCATGCACAAATGCAGACACATGCACGGAGCTTCACCGGGACTTAAAATCTGAAGTCCTGGAAAACCTGAAACTCAGGCCCCACCAAGCCTTGAGCCTGGGGCTGCGTGTGCAGCCTCACACCTCAGACGTAAGCTAGGAGTCTCATGCATACCTGCAAAGACACACATACACACTCGTTACTCCCGTTCTGCTTCACAACACTGTGTAAATCCCAAATGTCCACCTCATACCCCACACAGCTTTGCCACTCAATTTGATCAACTGCCTTTTCCAAAATGTCCCCATGGCAAGAATGGAGACCCCTGAAAGGCCCCAAGCCCAGCCTCGGAGGAGCTGTCACCCTGGGGAAGCAAGAGCCAGACACAGACACCCCTAGCACTCCGGAGTCAGGGCCAGGACAGAGCACGGGGCAGAGTCTGGGGAGGGCTCACAGAGGGGTTAGTGAGGGTTCTGCCTGGCAGGTGGGGGGGGAGGTTATTTCTTCATTCATTAATTCAACAAATAGGTACAAAGCTCCAGCTCTATGTCAGCCTTTGTTCCAGAGAGGACTTCCCATAGGAGGGTCCAATGGGGGTCAGCGTGGATGAACTGGAGGGATGACATCCTAGCAGAGGGACAGTCCTGCATCCAGATGAGGGGCAGAGTAAGGAGGGAGAATGGGCAGGCCAGGGATGGGGCCGTCCATGAAGAGAAGGGGGAAAGAGGCCAGGATGGCTCCCTGGTGTCTGGCTTGGTGATGGCACTGCAGAGAGAAGGAATGGGTTGGGGGTGAGGTGCCAAATCCCGGGAGCCTGCAGATCACCCAGAAGGCAGCTGAACACTGGAGCGGAATAGAGGGGTCAGAATTGGAGATAGTCACATGGGCACCCCAGAGATCTTTGGGCAAATTGTAAAGTTTTTAAAAATTATTTTATTGTTGTTCACAAATTTTAAACTTAAAAAAACACTTTAAAAAGTATTTGACCAGTTTGGCTCAGTGGATTGGGCATTGTCTGGCAAACCAAAAGGTCACAGGTTTAATTCCTGGGCAGGGCACATGCTTGGGTTGAGGGCTGGTCCCCCAGTTGGAGGTATGTGAGAGGCTATCAATCCATCCATCAGGCAATGTTTCTCTCCCTCTCTTTCTCTCTCCCTTCCCCTCTCTCTAAAAATAAATAAAATCTTTAAAAAATACTTTTAAATGGGCCCTGGCTGGTGTGGCTCAGTGGATTGAGTGCTGGCCTGTGAACCAAAGGGTTGCTGGTTTGGTTCCCAGTCAGGGCACATGCCTGGGTTGTGGGCCAAGTCCCTAGTAAGGGGTGTGCGAGAGGCAACCACACATTGATATTTCTCTCCCTCTCTCCTTCCCTTTCCCTTTCTCTAAAAATAAATAAATAAAATCTTTAAAAAATTAAAAAAAATAAAAAATACTTTTAAATGCACAATAATGCAATTTCCATATGCCCTTGGTTCATATTTACCCACGCTTTGTCACATTTGCTTTATAAACACATACGCATGCTCACACACACACACACACACACACACACACACACACACATATATGGGAGAAAAACAATTTGCAGACATGATATTCCTTGTCCCCAATGTATTGTCCCCAATACATCACTGTGCTCCCTAAGAACAAGGGCATTGTCTTCTGTAAACACACCAGTCTCACCCTCAGTCCATATCCGGTGTCCTCTCGCCTTAATCGTATCCTCTGTAGCATCTTTCTTTGCTGGTCCAGGATCTAATCCCTGATGATGTGTTGCATTTATTATGTTTCTTGTTGTCCTTTAACCAGAATCAGTTCCTCAGCCTTTCTGTGACTTTCACAACGTTGATGTTTTTGGAGAGTCCAGGCCACTGGTCTCACAAATTTACCCGGCCACGTTCAGGTTGTGTGTCTTTGGCAGAATTATGGGTCCTCTCCAGTGCATCGTATCAGAAGGCCCCTGGCATCAGTTGCCAACACTGTCAATGTCAAACTTTGACCACTGAGTGAAGTTGGCCAAATATCCCTATTATAAAACTACCGTTCCCTTCCCATTCCCCTCTTTATAAACAAACATCAATATTGTATGGGGAGATACTTTGAGACTATTTGTGAATATCCTGGTGCCTATCAAATTTTCACTCGTGGTTTTTAGCATTGGTTAAAGACTTCCTCTGGTGATTTATTTTTAAATTAAGGCAAAATTCTCACAACGTAAAATTAACCACTTACCTTACTGAATTGCACAGTTCAATGGCATTTAGTACAATCATCACCTCTATCTGGTTCCAAGACATTCTCATCACCCCTAAAGGAGGCCTCCTACCTATCCATCGGCAGGTGCTCCCCAGTACCCCTCCCCCAGCCCCTGGAGGGCACTAATCTCCTTTTTCTCTCTATGGATTTGCCTGTCCTGGACATGTCATATCGATGGAATCATATACCACGTGGGCTTTTGCATCTGGCTTCTGTCACTCAGCATGATGTTTCAAGGTTCATCACACTGTAGCATGTGTTAGTGCTTCAGTCCTTCTTATGGCTGAGTAATATTCCATTGAATGGCCATGCCACATTTTGCTTATTCATTCATCCACTAATACTTTGGATGATTTTTAAATGCAGGAAGAGGAAGAAGTGAAGGAGGCAGAGAAGTACCATAAGATAGAAAGGAGAAGCATGAAAAGCAAAGGGTGAAAGTTGAATGACTGACCAGGACTGGTATCAGAGATGACCTCCTGCCCCTATCTGGGAGGGGAACTATCCACCCATTCTGTGGGGAGTGGGTATATGCCCATCTTATGATGACTTGCTGGAGACTTCTAGTGGGAAAGCTGAGACTGGAGCCCAGGTGTAAGTGACTCCAGACCTCATAGAGCATGAGGGAGAGGGGGTGAGATTGGGGGTTGGGAAAAGAGAGACACAAAAGTTGCATAAGAAGGGGCACAGTCTGCCTCCCAAGAAGTGTGCTGAGTCACCAGGCCCGTGGGCCAGGCGCAGTACAGCTTGAGCCCTTTCCACGCCTGTCACCCCAGGAGAAAACCTAAGCCCTCCAGTCCTGCGGACCTCAGCCTCACCCTCTCTGGCACCTCCTGCCCCTCATCATCAGACTGAGCCAAACTTCATCTTCACCCAGAAGGCCACACAGTCCCCCAGCCTTTGCCCTCTGTGTAGGACACGCAGCTGAACAGAGGATCCTTTTGCTTCCTTCCCAAGCAGGAACTCACAGGAAGTGTGTTGTCTTTGAAAATGTATTTTCTTCTAGTTATAAGGTATGCTCTACTATTTCCCACACATGCTACCCCTTTGCCCATCCTGGTTCCTCTTTCTAGCATGACTTCCTCCCCACCCTCATTCCTGTACCTGGTGAACTCCTGTTCATTCTTCAAGGTTCCAGCTCTAGGAAGCCCTTGTCCCTTTCACCCCCAACTTCCCCCAGGCCAAGTTCCTCTGCCGCCTGCCCTGGGCTCCAGCTCAGCCTTGCCCACAAGGAGGTGGGGGTATCTGTGTCCTGCTCTGTCTCTGCCCTAGACTGGGAGCTCTCTGGGGCCCTGGCATCACCCAGCATGGGGTGAGCACAGAAGGGGTGATGTGGGAGGGTTGGAGACTTAGAAAGTGGCTGAAGGAGTTGAGATGCCCAGCCCAGAAGAGCCGCCATACTGGGCCCAGACCACCCTCTTCAGTACCATTCTGAAGGTCTAGGGTCTAGAAAACAATCTGGGAGCTCATAGGGCAAAGACAGGGGCTTCAGCTGTGGGATAACTCCACTCCTGACCCATCTGAGAAAGGATTTTCTGCTGGAATGAATGCTCTATGAGGTACTGAGCTCCTCATCTCAAGGAGCAACCAAGGAATTAGACACACATCTTGCTAAACAGGAAGTCCAGAGTCTGTTACTCTGGAGATACAGCAGCCCCTGGTCTGTGGCAGACAAAGACAGAGAGAGGAGGCAGTAAAGATGAAAACATAAGCAGAGGATGACATGGGGGAGTGGGGACAGAAGGAAGAAAGATATATGCACAGAGCTCCTACCCTGTGTCAATCACTTTCTGAAACCCCCACAACTTCCAGAGGACCTACTCAGCAAGCAGGAGGTGGAGCCCTGGCTCCAAGGTCCTGCTACTGTCCTCCAGCCACTGCGACAGGACCAGCCCAAGGTGTCCTGGTCCCTGGGGGACAGGACATTGAAGAGACTATTCCCACGGCCTTGCAGGGGCAGCTGCACAGTTCCCAGTGTGTTGGGGGTAGGGGAGGCTTGAACCCTCCCCCTGCCTCTGCTGGCTGCCCTGGCTGGGGACTGCATTTCTCCTCAATGAGTCAGTCCCCAGGGATTGGTGACCCAGGGCCAGTCCAACACACAGCTGCTGGGCCCAGGCCTGCTGACCAGGAACCTGAGAACATGTCCTTAGCTTCTCTGCCTGGGACCATAGTCCTACCCTCTGCATGGAAGTTGGGGGCAGGTCTTGCTGCCCAGGTAGTGAGCTTTGGGAGCCCAACCAGGACCAGTAGGGGTGAGGGCTCCTACGTAGGTCCTGGGCAAGAGGGGGATGGCTAGAGACCAGGGGCTGTAGGCTGCCGACACAGGCAGGTCTCCTGGCCACTGCCTTCCTAGGGCCCTCTCATGCTCAAACCCTTCATGGCTCCCCACTGCCCAGAGTGACAACCTTCCCACCTTCCAAGCCTTACTTCCTGTCCCCGCTGTCCCCATCCTTGCATAGGCTGCACCCACTACTGCTAGCTCCCTTCTTATATGCAAAGGGCTCCTTCCACCTTCCAGCTCTCCTTCACTCAGTTATTCAGCAAACATTTACTGAGTCCCTATTTACTTGGTGTCAGGCCCTATTATGTATAGGTAGAGAGGACCAACACAGAGCAAGTTTCTGCCTTGATAAGGGAGACAGGTGAGAAACAAGACTGCAAACAAATAAAAACCATCACGCATGACATGAGGAAAAGAGATTTCAGTGTTGGAGGGGGGTGGTCTAATTTTGCTGATGAGGGGACCTCAGATCTGAGACTTGAAGGAAAAGCTAGTGAGGCAAACAGCCAGAGGAAGGGTGTTCCAGGCAGAGAGAACAGCATTTGCAAAGGCCCAAGGAGGAAGGGCAGGGTGGATGAGAGGAACAGCGAGGAGGCCAGGGCGCTGGGTGCAGTGTGAGCAAGGGGTGGGAAGTCAAGGACAGGGGCCAAGTCCCAAGGGGCTGAAAGGTCTGGGATTCTGTCCCAAGCACAGTAGATGGTTTTAGCCAAGGGAAGCTCACTAGAGGGTTTTAGCCAAGGGAAGCTCACCTGAGGTTGTAAAAGATCACTCTGGAAGTTCTGCCACCTCTTCTCCCAAGGAGCCTTCTTGCAGCTACACACGGTCTCCTCTGGCTCCCATGATCCCTTCCATCTCAGCTCCCACCCCGCCATGTAACTCTGCCTGGCCCCCACATGAGATTCTGAGTTCTGTGGGCATCTGTCTTGTTCATTGCTGAATCTGCAATGTCTAGCAATCAAGCCCAGCACATGGTAGGTGAAAAAACTGTCAGTTAACAAATGACTGTGCCCCGTACATCTTGAAGCAAAATACTACCCAGGAGCTGGAACCTGAATATGCCCAGTACCAGCTCTTGAGATCTCCATCTGGACACAGACACATCCAACCCCCCATTAGATGAGGACTGGGTCAGAGGAAGGGCTGGGGGCTGGTGGGGCTTCCTGGAGTAGGAAGGGATGTGAGAGCTGAATGTGGAAGAAAGAATAGGGAGAAGGGAATTCGCTTCAGTTGGAGCACCTACTGGATCTGCAGCTCTGGGCAGGGAAAGAGGGGAGGCTACTCCCCACCCCTTCTGGGGGCTGTGGTTTCCCTCCACTGGGTGGGACAGCCAGTGGATGTCTTGGCCTCACAGGCCCTGGGCTCAGACCACTCCAACCTTCCATGGCCGAGCCCTCACTCAGGACCTCTTCTTCCACTCATCTCTGAACAATGATGCTCTGATGTCCCTTAACTTTCTGTCTTTGCCTCCCTGGCTCTTGAAACTTAATCTTTCTTCCTGCAGGTGTGGCACTTGCTTTCTCCACCATTCCTCTTGCTTTGGAGAAGGGGAGTACCTCTCCATGCCCTCTCCACCCTTGGGGTTTTTCATTCCATCCTCCCTTGGCCATAGGGAGGAGGTCTCTTCCATGAGAAAGTAAAATTCACAGCAAATGCATGCTCATTTCTCATGCCTCACCCAGCCTCCAAACTCCTGTCTCCATCACCACATGTCCCCCTACCTCCCCCTTCCCTGCCACTAGCTTCATCTTCCCCATTTATCACTCCACTCTATGCTCCGAGAGCCTGACCTCTCCAATACATATCAATGGCAGCCTTGTCCTCTGACTTCCAGGTGGGTTTGGCCAATAGGAGGTACTGGCAGAAGAAGCCAGAAGAGAGAATGGGATATTAATCTTCCTTGTAGGGTCACTTCAGTTGACTGTGTCCTTTAACTAAAGGCTCTGTCCACACACATCTCTCCCTGGGCTCTGCTAACCTTCCTTCCTCTCTCTCGCCCAGTCTGGGGAACCCAGAGATGGTAATGGCTCTCACCCCATTGTGGGTTTTCCCCAAACCCCACCCGATGAATCTGGTCCCTGTAGCAAACCTGACTCAAATCATCCCATCTTAATGTGCCAGTTGTTTCCTCCAGGTTCCCCAATGGGGTCCCCACTCTCCCCTCCTGTCCCTGATAAACTGCATTCAGAGCATCCATGCCTTCTGTCCTCAGGTCCCCCTAGGGTTTCCCAGCTCAGATCTGCATGGCTCAGTCCTCTCCATCTCTCAGTGCCTTTTCAGTACCAGTTATCCCTTCCTCCTTGAATCCCCTCCTCCGTTGTTGGGACATCATGCTTGCCTGCTTCCTCTCTTCCTTCTGTGGTCTCTCTCCTCTGCCCATCCCTTAGATATTGGGGGCACCCAGGGCTCAGTCTCCAGTCCTGTTCCCCACTCTGTTCTGAGGAGACTTCATCCTCTCACCCAGCTTCAGAGCCCTTCTGCCTCGCTGGGCCATCTGTCTTCAACCCATTAGATGCTTCTAGGTCCCGCCCCAGGGGTCCGAGCCCCAAGTAATATTTTAGACACACAGATCTGTCCAGACCCACCCCTGCTTGCCCCCATCACACTGGGATCACACACTTCTGACCTGCTGTTTGAAGTTTTTTGCAATCGCATGTCTTCCCATCCCAAACTTTGCTCCTGGTGTCACAGAAATGCCACATCATCAAGTGCATGGGAGCACATACTTGCAGGGTTCAGCTCCAAGACCACCTCCTCCAGGCAGCCTTTCCTCCCCTCCCCCTAGGTATGTACCCCTCCCCATTTCCTCAACTCGCTTGAGCCTGATCGAACAGGGCTGAGTGTCTGTGCCCGGTTTCGTCCCCACCCCTCCTCCTGAGGGGCTAGCGGCTTAGAGCTGGTGGTAGAAACAGTTGAACGAACGAAAGCATGAATAAGTGAATGATGGAAAGGGAGGCGAGAGCTCCGAGCTGGGAAAGGGCGAGGCCGAGCTTAGTTGAACCCCTGGCCCAGCAGCCCCACTCCAAGCCTTCACGGTCTCCGCTCCCGTTCCAGCCCTTGGGCTGGAAGACGCGCCAGGACTGGCTGAAGCTGGGAGAAGAGGGCTTAGGCTGAGCCGCGACTCGTTACTGGCTCAGTCTTCAGGACTCTGCCCAATCAACGCGATCGCTTTCCAACCTCCGCCCCTGCTTCCCTGCGGCAGCGGCAGAGGTCGAAGATGGCGCCTACTTGTTACCCAGGCAACCGTCCGCGGACACCGTCGCTCCGGCAACTGTCCGAGACCTCCAGTCAGCCTTCTCCAGGGCCCCTCTGGTCACCCAGACAACTGCTACCCGTTCCGGTCAACCATCAGCTCTTCCCCTGTCACTCTGGCAACGGTCGCCCGAACCTCCTGCCCCTTGACACAACGTTCTGCTTCTGCCTTCGGACCTGCTCGCCCAGGACCTCTGCCCCAAGCTCCTCCCACCCATCTCCGGGTCTCCAGCGTGGCACTGCTCCAACCCTGGCCGAGGGTCCCAGCTCTGGTCACCGCCTTATGCTGAGGCTGCGATTCCTGCTCGCACTCTTGCGTGGAACGGTCCAGCCACCACAGGGAGCTTTTCAAAATGCAAGCCACGTCCCTCTCCTGCTGAACCCTCCGCCTCTGCTCCCCCATCCCCGAGAATCGAGTCCAAACTCCTAGGTCTGGCTGCCTTCTTCCTTGCTCTGCGGCAGCAGCCACATATCTCGTTGTTACTCCAGTAGCCCGAGCTTATTCCAGCTTCCCACCTTTCAATTTATTGTTCCCCACTCCTGAAAATCGTGCCCCCCAGCAAGAGAAGTCTCTCCCAAAGCCCGCCTCACACATAGCTCTGATGCCTCACCTGTTAGCCCCAGAATGAGGCTGTGTCCTTGTTCACACTATCCCACGTGCCTAGAACAGTGCCTGACACATGATGAGTGACAGGATATACTGGGGAAAAGGGAGGGCAGGGGGTTGACCAGCAGGCAGTCTCAACCCGGAGATGAGAATGTATGTGCGAGGTCTGCTGGGTCCCCAGAGAGATTCACCATGCTGCAGGTGTGACACTGTCCCCAAAGGTTAGGCAAAGGTTGGGGAGATAGAGACTTATCTGGGGCTGAGTACTCCACCCTTGACTTGTGCCATCCTAATTGGGAGGTTGAGAGCCTTGGGCCACTAGAAATTATCAACAGGAACTGGTGAATTTAAAGATGATTCCAGAAGCCGAAGAAGTAGGCCTCAGACCTCAGATGGCCATTCAGAGAGCTCGTCCTTTCCTGTGCCCCAGCATTTCACATATGCTAAGGGAGCCGAGAACTGTTTTCCCATGGATCCGAGACTAAATCCCTGGCTGGTATGAGAGAACTTGAACTTTCAAGGCCTGGAGTCATGGCTGGGTGATTATGGGACAGCACTGCCCAGGGCCTGGCTGGAGAGGGGTCTGGACACCCACCTGCCTGTCCAGGCGGGTCCTCCCCCATTGAGGTGGTCAGAAGCCAGGCAGGAGGCCCCTTACACTAGGAACACCCTCAGAAGCACTGTCTACCATAACTTTTATGCTGATGCCCTTGAATGATTGCTGTTGTGACTGTGGAACTGAATTTTTAATCATATTTAATTTTAATTAATTTGCAAATTAAGTGAAGGTAGCCATATATGACTACCAGTACTGTATTGTACAAAGCAGCATTTAGCTGAAGACCCAGACTGGAGGTAGAAGGCAGGGACAGGAAGGTCAGGGTTTATGGTTTAGGAGGCACTGATTTCAGAAAGAAAACTAGGACCCCAGGGAAGGGAGAGAGATCACTCAGCATCCAGCTCCACAGAGTAGAGGCATCCCTGGTTTCCTGGGGTCAGAGTGTTGCTCACATGTGCACACTCAGGTTTGTGTGTGGGTTGGTGTACCCCAGAGGACCTAGAGATGCACTAGCGAGTGATTTAGGAGTTCCACAGCTATGCATGATCCAGGAGACCACCCAGGTATGTAGGCTGTGTGTACTCCCAGGTGCACACAGGCCAGTGAATGAGGGCTACTAGTGCAGCAGATCTTGCAAGAAGGCCCACATGTACTGGTGCATTTCCTCAGGGTGGCTCTGTGGGATCCAGTGTCCCACACCTGGCAGGATGTGGGCCTCCAGCCGTCCAGGCACAAAGCGGTTGCTGATGGCCCCCACCAGCCCCTGCTCGAAGTAGGTATCTTTCTCCCCCCACAGCAGCAGAGTGGGCGTGGCCAGCTCCTGGGGCTCCAGAGGGAAGTTCCTATAGCCAACACAGACAGGGAGAAGAAAGGCTGCCCCCACTTCCTTCCCCACCAACTCTCCTGAACTTCTGCCTGGGTCTGGTCTTACCTTATGAGGTTTCGGTAGTAATTGAGGGGCCCAGTGAGGCCACTGGGCTGTGAGAAGTCATAAAGGAAGGCCTCAAGCTCACTGGGGCTCAAGTGTGGGATTCCACTCTTGTGGTGGGTGAGGGTGGTCTTCAGGATCTGGGAACATGGCAGAACTCTGGCTTCAGTGCTCAACCTATCCCAGTTCCAACCAACCACCCTCCATTCCCTCCCACCCCTAGGCCTTCATCCCTCTTCACCTGGAAGTCAGACATTGACAGCAACTTCTCGGGTAGCCAGGGGAGCTGGAACAGGAACAGGTAGTTGGAACGGAAGAGTTGGCTAATGTGGTGCATTGAGTATGCTGGGGGAGGGGAATGCAGACATGAGACCTGGGCCTAGGGTGGCTCCACAACCCTGCACCACTATACACACTCCAGTCAGGCACACAGATGTCCCGACGCTCAGGCATACAACTGCTGCTTGCCTGAGCCTATGAAGACACCCAACGACTCCCTTCACCCTGACACCAGCTTCCCTCAAAACTGAGTCGTCACTATACCCACAGAATGGAGGCATCTCCCTCTGCAGCTCCTGGGAGCTCCCCATAGCAACTGGTGTGCTTCCTTTAACCAGGCCTGCTTCATTCAACAAACACTTATTGAGCACCTACTGTGTGCCAGGCCCTGTTGTAGACTCTGGAGACACAGCAGTGAACAGAATAGACAAAACTCCCTTGCCCTCAGGGAGTATCAGTCTAGAGATGGAGATAGGCAAGAAACAACAACAACAGAGAGAGAGAGAGAGAGAGAGAGAGAATGAGGATAGAGTTGTGACTACAATAATGCTGGGAATTAAAATCAGGTGATGTGATGAACACCGGGTAGTCAGAGATGGCATCTCATGCTATTTTAGTTGTTTAGTTACCTGTGTCTTCACTGCTAGAAGAAAGCCATTTAACCTCTCTTAGTTTCCCCAACTGGACCATGGGAATAAAAACACTTTTATAAGCCTAGGAGGCTTGTGTAGGTTACTGTATGAGGCTCCTTGTAAGAGAAATTATTACCTATAAGTGCTCAAAAAATGTGAGTTACTACTAAGTGTATTGTCATTGACTGTAGACTGGAAGTGCCACAGGGGAAGGGACCCCACCCCCAGCTCCTGGAATGTTGACTGGTGGCCTGATAAGTGTAGACACAAACACATGCCCCTTCAAACAGAATCATTCCAGCGTCCTGGACTCCCTGACATACCCTGGTACACCGACAAGGGGGGACCATTGACCACCACCATCCGCTCCACTAGGGATGGGTAGTAGATGGAGAAATTCCAGGCTATGACTGCACCCCAGTCATGGGCCACAAGGATGCACTTGGAGTAACCTGGGGGATCAGAGGAACTGGAGTAAGTATGATACCAGGTGAGTCAGGGGTGAGGGAGTCAGGGGTGAGGCAGGGGCATGTCCCCACCCAGGCCCAAGATGACATCCTGGATGTCCGCAGTCAGCAAGTCAATATTGTAACAGCCCACATCCCTGGGTGCATCAGAGGAGCCATATCCACGCAGGTCTACAGCCACCACATGGAAGTGGCTCTGGAACTCCCGGAGCTGGTAGCGCCAGGAAAACCTGTCCAGCAGGGGGAAGAGGGAGGGAGGTTGAGTCAGGGTCCCCAAGCTGTACCTCCGACCCAACCCAGCAGGGGCCTTCAGCGACCCCACCTTCCTGCTCTGGACTTCTAAGACAGGAGGATGGGGAACACCAGGCCCAAGGTGAGGTTACCGCACCCTGGATCCCAGGGCGTGTTAACACAGATTCCTCTTCGTCTCATCCCTTAGGGCCTCTGGTCCCTAGGTCCTCGAATGGACCTCTGTCCCAAAGCACCCCATCTGGGCCCAGTATCTTCGTGCTCCCAGTTTACCCAGCCTTGGTCCTTCCTCCGGGGTAGTCCGAGCTCCATCTGCCCCCAGTCCTGTGCACCTAGGCTCCTGGGCCTCAGACATACCAGTTCTCAGGGAAGCCGTGCAGAAACAGCATGAGGGGCCCGTTGCCGTGCCCAGCAGAGACATAGTGCAGGCGCAGGCCCGAGCTCTGGAAGAGGCACAGTGTGAGATCTAGGGAACTGCTCCTCCCTGGGAAACCCCTCTTCCTTAGGCTTGAAACTCTCCTTCCCAAATCGACCCTCCCCGGCCCCCCACCCCCGCCTCGGCCTTGTGACAACTTAGATTTGGATTCAATATTTTGCGCTTAGCTGGCTACCACGCCCGGGGCCCGCCTCCCAAGCTGCTGTACCCTCGCAACCCTGACGGCATCCCGCGCGCTCACCTTGAGGGTCAGGAAGCTGTGCTTGCCTAACGCTGGGTCACTCAAGCAGGCGGGTGGAGTGCGCCGGGGGCGCCCGCAGAAGCCGCGCCGGGGTCGGCACAGCACGTGCGTGAGCGCGATGCAGCCGTAGACGGCGGCAGCCACCAGCGCCGCGAAGAACACCAGGCTCCACAAGAAGGCACGCAGCAGCTTCAGGGTGAGGCGCGACGGCGCCAGCAGCGCCGTCACCACCAGCTCGGGCATTTCACCGCGTTCTGGAACGACCGTGCTGACGTCGGGGGTCTCGGCCAGGGGCGCAGGCCGCAGCGGCGAGGCGGGGTCCGGGCTGTGGAGCCCACCGCCTTTAGCCTGAAGTCCCTCCGTGCCGTCGGGGCTTGCGGAACGTTGGGAGAGAGGGTCGGGCGGCTCAAGCCGAAACCTCCACAGCACACGACTTACCTGAGTGCTAGGTAAACACCTGGGCGCGACAGCCACAGACAGGCAGGCTAGGGTGCGGGGGTGGAGCCTGCGAAGACCAGACTTTGGCGGGTGGGGAGGAGCCTTGGGGCAAGGGGGCCAGGGGAACTGGAACGGTGGGCGGGGCTTAAGGGGGCGTTGTCTAGTAAGACTCCCGCCGCAGGTGGTTGGGGGTCTAAACTCTTGAGGAAGATTGGGGTCCTGCACTATTGCACTAACAGGAGAGAGGGGGCCTCCTGGGTGAAACGCAAGGACACTGGAACGAATGGGCGGGGCACTGAAGGACCCGTAAGGGTGGGCCCAACCTGGCCCAGAAGTATTGTATGGCTTGGGGGCGTGGTCTGTGACAGTGGATGGTGTGGTGGGGAGGCGGGGGAGAAGGCGGAGCCCAGAGAAGACAGGGTCTAACGTTGAGTGGAGAAGGCCTGAGTGAGGGCTGGGCCAATGAGGCGAGGGGGTGGTGCCATGCCCTAATATGGCGACTCGGGCGGGCCCGGAAATGGGAGAATGGGGCAGGCTGGGTTACAGTTGAGATAAGGATGGCGGGGCAGGAAATTGCCGCGGCCTGAAGAGGCTTCGGTAGCTCCGGCCGCGACCTCCCGGGAGCTCCTGGTCCTGAAGCGCGAGACCATCCCCTCAGCTTGGATCCGAGAGACCTAATAGCGCCAACACCCAGCCCTGGTTCCAACGGCGAGTCCTGTAGCCTCGATCCCGCGCTAGCCTCTAATTGGCCCAGCGGGCCCCATCTGGCCCGCCCCTGCGCAGCTGTGATTGGACTACGGCAATCATTTTGATGTGCAGGCAACGAGTCCCATCGGAGAGCGAATCTGCAGGTGTTGAGGCTCAAATTCCACCGATGACAGCCTTTGGTGGCGGATACTGTGACTCTTTCCAGAACTGGACCAGTTGAGTCACTGGGACTGTGGCCGAAAGAGGAAGCGGGGGCAGGCCGGGCGAAAGGCTTCTTCCTCTTTGTTTTGTAACCTTCCCCCAGGAAGTTTCCCCTGAATGTTTCAGGATCATTCATTTAACCCTTATTACGTGTAGGTGCTATTATCACATCACTGCATTACGGACCGTGAACCTGCAATTCGAGGATTAAGTCATTTGCCTAAAGCCATACAGCTGGCTAAATAACAATCAAGGATTTTGAAAAAAACAATCTTGGGCTCTACCTTTCCTGCCTGGTGGCAGCCATTGGAACACTTTTAGCTTTCTGCTGGAATCCTAGGTATTTAAATGTGCTTATGTGCCTATTTCTCGATTAGCAATTTGGGATATTATCCAATGACTTGGTCATGTCACCACCACTGGACATGCTGTTTCCATCTGTAGTTTTCTTGTTGGATCATCCACTTGAAACACTCTATTTTTTGGTCGTCTCCCACCTCCCCTTCCACCGTTAACCTTACCTTTGTATTGTCAACAAGAAACATTATACTGTTCTGGGGCCATAATTAAGTCTGTGGGTTGGTACTTAAAGGGGAATAGTGGTTTACATGGTTCGGCCTGAGTAAACAATGCACTCAGTCAAGTGGCCGACTACGATTACACTGCCTGTATTGTATGGTTTTGTTCTCCCTGCACTTATTGCCTTTCTTTTCTTGCATGATTAGCCTATGTCATAGCTTTCTTTCACACTTTCCATAAAATCAATTCTCTGAACACCTGACAATCCTGGTATCCCTCCAAGTTTTCTAATCTGGCTGCACGGTAGTGGCGTCTGGGAACATCCTCTCTTCCTATGCTACACAACACTGACTCACATCCCCCACTAACCCCCAGCTCTACCCTCCAACAAAAAGACAGAAGTAGTCACAGGATGATTATTTTATATTCAGTACAAATGTTTATTTTTGCAATGAGAACTGCACAAAAAAAAAAAAAACCTTTAGTATATAAGTGAAAAGTCTACGAATTCCCTTCTACAAATGTCTAAAGTGTTTAATACAAGTCTCAGATTCACTGACATAATTATTGGCCAAGCGATCCGTGCATACAGTACAGTGGGGGCTTGTACACACCTCTCACTCTTGTATAGGACTAAGATTTCTAGTACTGTGGGAGGGATTGGGAAATGGCCAGAGAAATTAAATAGATCCAAGTTCTAATTACAACCCAGTTAGAGAAACACCTATGAGGGAGGTGTGGAGAGGGCCATGGCAGAGTTCACTCTAGGAGGAAGGTGAAGACAAAACATTTCTCCAGCTAAATAGTCGGACCTGGCCTGGGCAAGTTTTGGAACAAAACATGAAACAAAAACAAGGGTGTGGGATGAGATGGAAGAAACCCCAAAGAATCAAAATGTTAAGTCATACTTGGTTGAGCACAGTGGTTTGAGAAGTGCCTGGAGTAGAAGCAGGGGCATGGAGGGTGGTGGTGGTTGGGCTCTGGCTGGATGCCCAAACTGCACCCTCACTGGGAGGTCTGGGAGATACCAAACACAACACACTGTGTCTTTCTAGTTAAAATAGGGGGTCATGGGTTAACAAACAGTGCTAGAAATGTTTGAATTAGTTTGTCTCTGCATACATATAAATGATAGACTTTCATCTTACATCTTAGGGGCTGCTCCTGGGGACTGAGCTTGTCTTGTGGGCACACAGGCAGGGTAGCCACCTGTTGGACTCTGGCAGGATGTGTGCGTGCACATCTGTGTGCATGTGAGGGAGGATCCTAGTTGGGAGGATGTACACTTATCTAAGAATATCTGGTTAACCCTGAGCTTAAATGAAAGGAGTTAGGTAGAGGCAGGCAAGGTCGGAGAGTGGTCCAAGTCCCCTTGGTGAGTGGGGGACAAAGATGAAGGAGGGTGAAGGAGAAGAATACTGTTTGGAATCTGGCCAGGTTCTGCTGGAGCATGTCACCTGCCCAGGGAGTAAGACTTGGTACCTGGGCTCCCATTCAGCTTGGGATGGCAGGGACAGACCACAGGAGACAGGCCAGGTGGCCCCTTGTGGGAGTTCTTATACAGACATGGTCTGGGGTTCAGAGACTCCTGGGCCTAACCTAGACAACAGGTGGTTCAAAGAAATGTCAGGGAGACGTCAGCATTAAAAAAGAGAGATGTGTTTATTCCATGATCAGTACAGACCAAATGCATATTCACCATATGAAAGTCAAACCAGTCACTGACTCGAGTTTGGCCAACACTGAGGCACCAGCGTTGTGGTGGAGAGTGGGTTCTCATGGCACACGTAACCTCACCAAGGGCTCCAATTATAAAATAAAATAAAATTAAAAAACGTGGGGGAAGTGGCAGCTGACTGGGTGGGCAAGCACTAGGCTGGGACCCCCTGCCTCAGTCTGTGGCCCTGGACCCACCTTGTAGCCTAGCCCACCCCTTCCTTTTCTGGTAAAAAACTCAAACAGATCTGACGTTAAAAAAGCCAACAAATGGGGTTGGGAAGGGAAAAGAAAACACAGCTTTCTGGTTTTACCATTAAAAACAGACTAATAAAGTTTGGAACCAAGTAAAATATAGGCAGTTTTTTTATGTTTTGTTTTTGTGTGTGTGTGGGTTTTGAGTTTTTTTACACCACGTTGGTGGGGTCACCAACAAACTTCAAACAAAGATATGCCAACTATGTTTCACTATATAGTACAGCCACGGTCACACACTACCCACAGCGCGGTGGCAGCTGCTGCCCAGTGAGGAGAGGATCACACCCTTTCGTAGTAAGCAGTGCCATTATGTTTGGAGGAGAAGAGAGAATTAAAAATAAAATAGAATCCAACAACAACAAAAAATATATATATATATAGGGAAAGAAAAAAAAAAAAAAAAAAACAGAAACACAGGTGGGAAGGAACTGACTTTGGTTGGTGGCCTCACTCACCAGGCGAGGCCGGCCCACACGCATGACAGTCACCTCGCTCTGGATTGCCATGGACACACACACACCTCCACGGCACTATTCCCTTTTGCACAAGCGAACACTTACAGAGAGCGGCTCTCGATTAAAGGCTTGTGGGGGGAGGGTAGGGATGGGATCTGTTCAAGGCAAAGTCAGTGCCAGCAAGGGGGTGGGCTGGTGCCCTCTTCCGCCTCCAGCTTGCTTCGGCCTGCCTGGTCTCCTGGGGGCAGGCAGCGGAGGCTGGGGTGTGGGGAAGGACTCCCGGCAGGCAGGACGTCATGAACGTCACGTTCTTGGGGACAGAAAACCAGTCACGGTGGCGGCAGCGATGATGTCCTGCGTATACTGTGTAGACATTTGGCGGAGAGTAGGGCCTCTGCCCACACGTGGGGACGCAGACTTGGGTCTGGCCGGCACTTGCTCATGGTGAGACGTGCTCTGAGCTGATGTCCTGTGAATGTGGCAGGACTTCTGGCTGGCTGTAAGGCAGACGGGCTCTGCAGTCCTCAGCTGCCCGTCAGGCCCGCCCTGGCATAGCATGCACAAGGGCTAGGCCTGGAGACAGGCCCTGGTCGCTGCTACCGCCCCTGCTGCTGCCCCTAACACTATGGAGAGTCAACTTTTTGCAAGAAAATCAAAGTCAGAAGTCACCTAGGTGCTCTCAGAAAAGATTTTCTTCAAATATTGACAATAGGTCACTCTGGAAATTCATGTCAATGGTAGCTGCCATCTGGAAGGAAGAGGAGGGAGGGAGGGAGGAAGAGTAAGGAGATGTGCCCTCCCCACTCCTCAGCATCAATGCTCCCTCAGAACCCACCCTCTGGAACCTCAGGGCCCAGAGAACAACAGGTGTGGACAAGTAGGTGCCCTGCTCCCAGTACTCAGCTGATGGTCTACTGACCTGATGGTCTCCCTGCCTGCCCCACTTCTCAGAGTGACGCCTCTGCCCCTTGCTGGGCCCAGGGTCCCCATTCCCAGCTCCTCCAGGGCTGGACCTCTATCTTACCGCTTCCCGGCGCCTTCGCTCCTGCTCCCGCTTTCGGGCCAACTCCCGCTGCTGGTCCAGCATGGACTGGGGCTGGGAGCTCTGGGCTTGGGGGGCGGCGGCAGCTGCGGCCACTGCGGCCGCCTGTTGCTGCTGCTGCTGCTGCTGCTGCTGCTGTTCCTGCCTCTGCTGCTGTTGCTGCTGTTCCTGACGCCGGCGTGCCTCCTCATGGACTCGCCGGGCCTGTTCCAGTGCATCCTCATCCTCTCGGCTCCTAAGGAGAGCAGGGCTTCAGGTCAGCTTGGGGCCTGGGGCACCCCAGGAGTTCTCACCCACAGAGCCAGTGCCCACCTCATGCGCTCCTGCCGTAGTCGCTCCTTCTCCTTCTCCGCATGCTCAGCCTGCGCCTTCAGGGCCTTCTCGCGTTCCTCTTTCTCCCGGGCAGCACGGCGGAACTGCTCAAAGCTGTCGCTCGATGACTTGGCTGTGGAGGATGGGGTGGTGGGGTGCTTCTGCACCAGGCTAGCCCAGGAGCCCATGTTCTTGATTTTGAGGTCCTGTGAAGCAAGAGACCACTTGGTGAGCGAGGGACCCTGCTGCCATGTGGACACCTTCCTGGGAGCAGGGTGGAGGATAAGGTGCACTGTGGGCCCATGGAGCCTACCTTTTTAGGTGCAACTGGCGTCTTCGGCTCCTGTTTCTGTTTGTCCTTTTCGGAAGCCCCTGGTGGGGGCGCATTCTGCTCAGGGGGCCGAATGACAGGCCTCCCGACATCCACAGGCTTCATCTCGGGCCCTGAAACATGAACAGCCTATGAGCCTGGATCCCCCACCTGGGCAAGCACAGTGGGCTGGCTGGCCCATAGAAGCTCACGTTCAGCCCTGGCTGGGAGTGGACAGGACACTCACGCTGGGGCAGGTGGACGGGGGCCTTGATGCTCTCCGGGTGCTTGGGGGGCTCCGGCCGCAGCGAGGGGCTGAAGGGCTCGCTGCGGATGATGGGTGAGTGGATCTTCTCCTCCTTCACCACCACCAGGGGCTGGGGCTGGGACTGGACCACGGAGGCCGCGCGCAGCTCCTGGGACGGCACAGGCACGGCGGCCGGTGAGGCGGGCAGGCAGCCTTGGCCTTGGCCCGTGCCTGGCCCTGAGGGCCGAGGCCCAGCCCTGCTCTTTACCTGCTTCTTCGGCTGGACGCTTTGCTGGGGTGGTGATTGATGGGTCAGGCTCTGGAACTGTTGCATCTGGGGGGAATGTATCATAAGCGGGGAGGGAGCTTCACGGAGGTGACCTAAGAGAGGGGACAAGGAGCATGTCAGAAGTACTGGTGTGGAGGTCGCTAGCCCTGAGCCCAGCCTGGCCCCCCAACCCAAGGGGAGCCCCACCATGAGAGCCTTGCCACATGGGGCCTGTGGACACATTCAGTCCAGCCCAGAGCTCAGTGTGGAGCAGGGCTTTGTGGAATCATGTGTTCAGTCCTAGAGTTTGAAATGTGTGTGTCAGAATCATCAGGAAGTTTTAAGAGGTGCAGAACTTGATACATTTGGTCCCAGGTAGGGTCTAAACCTCAATACTTTTTAAAAGCTCACCAAACAGTTCCACAGCAATGCCTAGATTAAATGCAAGGAACACCAATAACCTCACAGTGCTGGCAGCCTGGCTCCTGGCTGTCTCTGTGTGGCTCCGTCTGCCCGCCTACACAGCTGATTTGGGCCAAAAACTAGCCTTGAACTGGCTGGCACCACAGCAGGGTTAGGAGAAAGGTTCTGGGCTTGTGGTTTTCACAGGAAATGGGCCAGCCCACCCATCTCTAACCAGTGGATAAGGGGACTCAGGCAGCCACAAGCACAAGGCACAGGGCAGGAGCCAGGAAAGGCCCCACTCAGAAAAGCGTGGCCAGGCAGGGAAGCCTGACACCTCAGCTTCATTGGCGAAAAAATAGCCCTAGGTCACAGTGGACCAGCCCCTCAGGACTGTGTAGCTAGAAAAGATACCAAGTCCTGCCCTCAACTCTTCCATCCACTCTAGGAAGGGGATACCCTCCTGTTTGACCCCGTGACACATCTTGGACAGCTCTACCATGGAAAAGCCACACTGCTCACAAAAGAAAGTCACCTCTGTGCTCCTAGTCCTGCCTCATGCCTTATATTGAACCATCTAACCTAAGCTCTGTGTGTGGGACCTGCCAATGACCGCCTCCATCTGCCAGCACAGACACCCTTGGGCACTCCATAGGCCTCTGGACAGAGATGCTCATTTTTGTGGGCCTGGAGCTGACCACAACTGACTCCCCTGTTCTTTCTCTGGAGCCAGAAAAGCTGTTCAGAGATGACATGGTGACAAGGACCAGCCTGTCTCTGTGCCTTGGCCCTCCCAGCCCTATGAGGCTGGTTCTGCCAGCCTAGGTGCTGGTGGCCCTGTGCCAAGCCTGCCAGCCAGCCAGCTGTAGGCACACAACTGTGACAGCCTCCTGCCTGGGAGGCTCCCTTGGGAGCATCTGCTAAGGTTGTCCAGGGTAATGGCAGGCTCTGAGGCTTGTGATCTGTAGGAATTGCTTGCCTGCTGGTGGCTTCCTCCTCCAGCACTCAGAGGGGAAACACAGTGGCAGTGCCTAAGAGCTGGCCCAATGCCCAGGGATTCCTGCTGAGCTCCTTGGGACTCCAATGACTTGGCCTTTGACCTGAAGCCCTACCTGGGCTCCAATCTACATCGCTGCCAATCCCTAGCCAAGGGAGCTCAAGGGGAGCTGGACCCAAGCGACCAGAAGGGACCTACCTCACCTCCACTGCTGGCTCTTCTGAAGGTATCTCATCATCTATCACTGCTCACCAGAGGAAGCCTAACCTTGCTTAAGAGTGGAAACAGGCACAGCTGCATGGTTGCCAGGACCGGCACCAGACTTTCCCAGGGAGGAGAGCCAGCTGTTCTTGATGCCCGGCAGCTTTTGCTGGGTTTAGAAGCCTTGTGCAGCCTTGTTGTTCAGTTTGTGGGAGCACCACTGCAACCCCAAGCCAGGCTGTTAGTCTACACTGCCAAGTCCAGGGACCTCAACTCTGAGCCCTGCACACCACTACATCATGAGGCACCGAAGCCACATTTCCATACTGGGCCAGCCAGGATGTTTTGTTTACAGACGCTTAGATAACAAATGCCCAAGAAATACAAGAGGGCATGGCCTGACCAATGCTGTGGAGGGAAAAAGGACAGCCTGGACCAAGCAGCAGGAGATGGAAATGGTTCCAGGGGAAGGTGGGAGGCACACCACCTTTGAGCTTTAGCCCAATTCCCTCTGACACGGTCCTTCCTGGCTCCACCAGATGGGTCTCATGACACCAAGAGCAGAGCACCCATTCCTGCAAGTTCTCAAACAACCCTTACTGCCCAAACCTGCCCCTGGCTCTTCCTGGAGCCCTATCCCCACCCTGTTTGTTAAACTAACTCCTGCTCATCCTCTGGCCACCTCCTCTAGGAAGCCTGCTCTAACCCCTAGAGAAGGAACAGGTGCCTCCCCAGGTTCCTGGCTTCCCCATCTAGCAGGAATCAGTGGGGGGCTTCATTCTTGGTCATCTTGGCTCGCAACCAAGATACTCCCGATAAAGATGCTACAAGAAGCACCTGCATCCCATCAGCCACCCCATCCAACCTCAGCCTGAAGCATGAGCCGACCTGACTGGCTGCTCAAGGACACTGGACCCAGGACCAGCCTCCCCGGAGCCCCGGAGCGGGGAGCCACTTACTGGTTGAGTAGGGGTCCGACTTGTGGTGCCTGGGTGAAGGATGATGCTGGATGACTTGCTGAGGCTTGGCGGGTTGTGGCGGGGGCGGCTGCTGGCTGGGAGGTGGGTGGGGGGGCTGTGGGCCTGGGGGTGGTGGGGGCTGCTGAATGTGGGTAGGGAATTGCATGGGTTGCATGTGCACAGGCCGGGGGGGCGGCTGGTGCTGGGGCTGGGTCTGCGTCTGAGGGGGTGGTGGAGGTGGCGGTGGCTGCTGTAGCTGCTGCTGCACAGAGGGGTGAGGAGGGGGTGGCAAGGGGGGTGGGGGCTGGGACTGCACCTTCACGGAAGGGAGTAGAGGTGTGGGGGGCTGCACCTTCTGTAGCTGCTGCAGGTAGAGCTGCATCTGCATGGAGGTGAGGGGTGGGTTAGGTGGCTCCTCCTCCTCCTGCAGCAGCACTTGGGGTGGCTGGGACATGGGGGGCTGCGGGAGCAGGGGCGGCTGGGCCAGAGCCGGGGACACAGCAGGGGGGCGGGCAGGCTTGGGGGGTAGGGCAGCGGCTCGGTTGCTTGGCCTCGATGGCTGCTGGGGCAGCGCGTTGTGCAAAGCTAGAAGGACACAACAGTGTGGCGGTGAGGCTCCTACAGTCCCCAGCCTGACCTTTCTACTCTACCCTGGCTTCCTATCCATCTCCAACTAGCACTCCCCCCACCCTCCTCAACGCCTTACCACCTCCAGAATAAAGACTATTGCCAAGAAGGTCCATGTGATCGGACGGACCCTCACCAGCATTGTCCTGCTGGGTGCCCTGCGCCTCCTACTTCCCTCCCTTCCTCCCTCTGTCACATCTTCATTCGTCCTTCAAATTTCAGAGAAGGCCATGTCCTGAACGCCTCCACCTGACCTTCCTATCTGGGATGAGTGTGTGTGTCCCCCAACCTGACTGGGAGCTGCAGAGGGATCACATCTTTTTTCATCTGACAATGCCTGGCTCAGCACAACTATATTACCTCCTGTAGCAAAGCACTAACCCTTTGCAAAGGCTACCCTGGGGTGTCTGTGTAATTCCCACAATGGCCCCAGGAAGCTGCTGACATCCCCTCAGAGACAACTAAAGCTCAGATGGGCTCCGAAGTTTGCCTAGAGTGCCCAGTTGCACAGCAGTGAGACCAGGGCAGGAAGGGGCCTCCCTGAATCTGGATGGGTATGGCCACAGCTCACCTGGAGGAGAGACCACTGAGTGCTGGTTGAGATGAGGCGGAGTGCTGTGCTCAGGTGGCTGGGGGAGGTGAGGGGGCAACTCAGGCTGCGGCAGATGCAGGATGGGTTGGGTGAAGTGGCCGATGGGGTCGAAGACACTGCCTGGGAGCTGGGGCTCCAGGACAGGCACCTGGGCAGCGATGAAAGGCGGGGGCGAGGACTTCATCGTGGGGGCAGCCTGCTGCGGCATGGAGGGTGGGGGTGGTGGGGGCAGCTGCTGCTGCTGCTGCGGAGGTGGGGGTGGTGGGGGCTGCTGGGGAGGTGGTGGGGGCTGCTGGGGCCCTGGGCCCGGGGCCTGCTGCAGCTGCTGGTGGTGGTGGTGATGGTGCTGCAGACAGACAGACAGACAGGCCGATGTCAGGCAGGCAGAAACCCTTAGGCCAGCTCCAGGGTGCCCCCAGGGCCCACAAAGGTAGGTGGCCACCACTCCCCTGAGGGGGATTATCCCTGAGATCACATACCTTCTTCTGCTCTCTCCCAGGGTGCCCCTTCTTTTTTGACTTTGGAGCCATCTCTGCAGAGGAAAAGAGAAGCTAGTGAGGCCTGGGTGAGAAAACTCAGGTGCCTCAGATGCAGAACCAGAAAAAACCAGGTGAGTTGAGAAGGGCTGGTGACAGCCAGACATGGTGGCTGGATTCTGTCTGGTATGAGAGTCTATCATGGGAGAGAGACAATGTGGAGCATCACATACCCATTTGCCTGCCACTTTTCTTAGCTGGGACTACACCTGAAAAGCATCTTTGCCCAGCTTCTCACCCCCAGCGCCTTAAAGGATTAGATACCTGGGGCACCAGAGGGCTGAGGTACGGAGACCTCCTTGCCCAACATTACCCCCTACTTTCTGGTGAGAGGTCACTAAGGCAAGCTGAGTGTCTGCACCCCAACCTGCTCTGTCTCGGAACAACTGTAGCGATCGAAATGATATCCATTTGAAAGATGAGCCTCCAAAGTTAAGGGACTTGCCCTAGGTCACACAGCTGGCTCCAATGGCATTGCCCTCCAAGTTGCACTTCTTCCTATCCCCCCAGGGGGAAAAATATATAGAGTTGTGGTGAGACAGACAGTGGCATGGGCTTGGGCCAAGGTCTGGCCACAGAGCCATGGGACAGGTGAGAAGAGTGTTAACATGTGGAAAGGTCACAGTGTACTTTAAGGGAGGGAGAGAAAGAGGCAGGTCAAGCAGCAAGTCTCCCCAGGACTACCAAGAGCAAACAGGGAGATGCTCAATGCCATTGCCAGCTTCTTCCTCTCAGGAGACTGGCCTCGAGAGCAGCTCAGTATTGGGACACAGTGGACGTGCTGCAGGGAGAAAACAGTACGTGCCCTGGCTCCTCAGAGCTGACAGCTTGCTGCCGCCTCTGTGTGGACACATCTGTGAGGAGTGCATAAGAGCCAGCATGCTCCCTTATCATCACTCGAAGGAACTAGCCAGCTGCATGCCCCTCGCCAAACTCCACTGGCATGCAAACCTGAGAGGAAGAGAGGCCCGACTGGTGCTCACAGGCTAGGAAATGATGAAGTTGCCAACCTCCAGGAGGGAAGTGGAACCCACAGTGCCTTTTGGACTCGTCACCTTTGCCTGGCATCCCCTGAACTCCTTTGCCAGGATGCTGGCTCTTGCTGCTGGGATGAGAAGACACAGGATTTGTCCAAAAGCAGGGCTACCCCCGCTCATAGCTGCTTCACGAAGGGTCATGCTAAGGTTCTGTGAGGTGCATGGCATAGATTCAGGGTACCACGTGCCACCCAAAAGGATATGGGACCTGGTGCCCTGCAAGAGCTCACCACTCTATGCAAGAGACAAGACAGCAACAGAGACCTCAGCAGGTAGACACTTGTCCTCATACAAATGGCAGCAACTGGGAAACATGGGACCTGAGAATCATAGGCCCAGCAACACTAGAAATTCCAGGATACAGAGCTCAAGACTCTGGATCACAGTAGGAAACCTGGGGAAAGGGACACTATTGTGGGTGAGACATACAAAAGAGGACAGTTTAGGGGGCTTGCAGGATCAAGGCCACATAGTCTGGCAGCTCCATGGAGGGGAGTGAGGGTAAGCATTGTACGGAAGATGCTGGAGGCCCAGAACCAGAGACCATGCACGTGTTGGGGGAAAGCTCAGTGCTGAGAGGCCACCAAGGAAACGCAAGAGGTGTGAGTATTCCAGTCAGGATCCTCTCCCAGCCATCGATTCCATTAACAGAAATGGCAGGTTCAGGGAGGCTGAAGGCAGCCATTCATACACTGGGCATGCTTTTGGGTGGGTATGTGGAGAGGGGCCAGGGGGTAAATTCTGACCAGAAGACACTGTCATGGAGAGAGAATGGATTGGGCAGGTTCGGAGAAGCCTGTCATCTTGTGGACTTGAGGAAGCACTAGTTTTTCCCACCATACAGAGGAACAGTGGCTCTGAGTCCTCATTAACTCCCTTTAGGTTCTGAGCTGAGGCGCCCACAGGAAAACTTTGTGGGGACAATGTGCAATGGGGCACTGGGGGGTTCTAGGGAACAAATCTCAGCTGCCTTGGAAAGGTCACTGGGAGTGCCCCAGGGCTCTGTGGCAGTGCTGGCACAAAGGATACCCCCAGGACCAGAGGACTAGAAGGACTGGTGGTGGGAACCAAACGTGCTGGAGCCTGTTTGGGAAAACATAATCTGGCTCATGTGGCCCAAATCTCATGTTGGAGTGACTGGAAGGAAAATAAGACAGAAGTGCACGGCTTCACAACACACCAGCCCCAAGACACCCCACATAAAACTCTCTAAAAGGGTTCCATGAAGATGGCCTCAAAGACTGGGCAATCTTTATTCCATGAAAATCTTGAACTCAACACAAATGTCATCTTTACATAGGATGGTAATTGTACAAAGAATGAAAAGTTTTTGTAAAATCTGATTAAAACACTGATTCCTCCTCCCACACACCCCCAAATCAAGGGACGGAGACAGGACAGAGGATAAGGGCAGGAAACAGGTGCAGAGCCCCTAAACTGAACTTGGGGGTCTTGGTGCCAGTGGACAACTGGGCCTCCTATTCCTCAGCAACTCCTCAGGCCCCGAAGCCTGCTGGTGAGTTGAGGCCCAGCTGGTACCTTCTACTTTCGAAGCACAGGGGTCTGTAATAAGGAGTGGGCATTGCCCTCTGTTCTGTTCCCGGGGCACTGAGCACATGTGATAGAGGCTCGAGTCTAAGATCAAATTCTCTGTCAAGTGGAAAACTCACAGGCAAGAAGAACAGGATCCCTGAACGGTGCGGGTGCAAAAATCCTGTAGTCTGCGGCTATAGCCTATGTACGAGTGTGTGAAGGGGTGAGGCAGCACACAGGCCAACACTATGGAAATCCAGGCTGCCATTTGTTCCAAATAGGCAGAATACTCCCAGAAAGACAATGCTAGCTGCTTCACAACTGTCCTTTGGCAATCTCTGGGCATGAAGCCCCCTGGCCTCAAGCTGGGCCGAGCTGCACTGGCAATGCATCAGGCACAGGCTGAAGGGCAACTTAAAATAGTCTGTTTGGCAAATGGAGCTGGAGTGGAAGCCAACTCGTCAGAAGACCAGAGAGCAGCCTGGGACTCTGAGCATCACAGCAGGACCCTAGAGGCTGGGGTGTGGGGGTGTGGGGCTGGAGCTAGAACCCAAGGCCAAGGCCAGTCTGAGGCAGTTACAGCTGCTTGGGCCTGCTGATGGTGAACTGCACCTCCTCAAACCTGCTTCTAGTTCCAGAAGGCTGGCTCCAAGATGCCAGCAGGTGGCCAAGCCTTGTAGTATGTACAAACTACACTTTAAAAAAAAAAAAAAAAAAAAAAAAAAAAAGCAAAAGCAGGGGGGCTCCGTTAAAGGCAGATATTGCTCCTTAGAGGACTTTTAACATCAAGCAGTTTTCTGCTGAGATGCTGGATTCATGACCAAAAAAGGGCTCATATTTATTTTTAGGCCAAAAAAGCTTCTCAGAGGGCTTGTATGATGCGGCCACCCTGGCCTGCCCAACTCCCAGAAGCTGCCATTATTTTAGGGGACTAAAAGCTAGAAGGGTGCCTGCACTGGCCACATCCCTCACAGATGTGCAGAGAGCTGGCCCCAAGGGCTCTGAAGCCCTCACTGCTGACTGGTCCAGTGCTCTGGATTTTGAGAGCCCTTTCTCACTCACTAGCCCAGACCCTGACCCCATGGGAGCAGGGACGATGGGCTCCAGGGGCCAGGTCAGCTGGCTACACAGCTGATCCTTCCCAAATGCCCTCACCAGTGGCTGGCCCCACTGCAGTGTGTTTCTATTCACCTGGGAGGAACAGAGGGACAGAGGCAGCCCAGGAGGTCCTTTCCCTATGCAACTTTAGCAGAAGAGGAAAAGAAATCGGAAAAATGCCCAACAGGCAACAATGGGAACATCAAAAATGCAAGGACTCTAGAGGGCTGAGTCAGCTGTGGCTCTGGATTAGCCTCTGGATGACTGAGTCACATGAGCCACTAGACAGAAGGAGTGCTAAAGGACAGCCCCCATTCCTCACGTGGGAAAGCTCTAAATGTGTGTTCTTCCTTTGGCTGAATGAGATCTCCCCTGGGCTAAATGTCATTGCCAGGTGCAGGAGGGAAGTGGTTAGGATCCTGAGTCCCAGAAAAAGATGAAGGGAGAGAGAGAAAACATACTTTTGATGGGGGCTTGCACACAGAGCAGCACCCACACCCATATGTGTGCAGGGAGATTGTCATCACTCTCTGGGTGATGTCACCCACCCAGAGGAACCCAGACAGCCAGGGAGGCTGGGTGCGACAGCTGGGCAGTCTGTACACAGGAGGCCTGCGAGGCCAGCCAGGCAAGGCAGCCTTCCCAGAGGCGGGACTAGGCGTGTGCTGCTCTGATGGACATGACTAATGCACCCTGGGGACAGGCCCAGGCTCTGAGGAATTCCATAACTTGATGGAGTCCTGTCCCTTTCACAGAAGAAAATGGACTTAAGCTAGAGCTTGCTGGGAAGGAATCTGGAACTGAAGACCGTTTTATTAAGAGTCCGTGTCCAATGATTAGGCAGGACCTACGTAGAGGGAGAGAGAAACCAGTGTGAGAGAAATGGTGTGGAATGTATCATTCCAAGTCACAAGAACAGAAGAACTGCAGACCTAACCAGCCTCCTGTGCCCTGCTTGCTGACAAGGCACCACAGAACAGCGTTGGAGCCCAGAAGCCCTGCCTCAGCCTGGCCAGCTGAGAGCAGGAACAAACCCTCCTTCCCCTTACAAGGGCCATGGATGTCTCCAAAACCACCCAAACTTGTTTATACTTCTAGACAGAACTGCTTCCAGTAATGTGTACCCCACATTCATGATGGCATCTCCTTTACCAGTCTCTGAATGTGAGAGGCCTCTCTGCTTGTCCTCCTCACCTGTCCTACCAGCCTGACGTGCCATGCCACCAGGCCCCACTGACTCTGAGCTTATCGCCCTGGGTCTGCTCTGCTGCACCCTGAATCTCAGGAAGGTGATTCAGTCCTCCCTTAGGATTTGGGTGGAGGGAAAAAAGGGGCTCTCAGGTGTAGGACTTACAGCTAACACCTCATTTCTGCATTCCTACAAACCCCAAGTAACAAAAAAGAAATTATAAACAGAGAAATCAGTTACAGACACTGTTAAGAGGAGATAAATAAAATAAACAGGCCGAGGAGGAAGTCGTCCTTTCTTTTTCCAGGGCAGAATTCGGCTCCCCTTGACCAGGGAGAGGCATGGGGTCATTCCCACCCACACAGCAGCAGATGCCTCTGCTGAAGTCACAGATGCACTGACACTGACTGCATTCCCATGGTCCCTCAGGACATGCATGGGAAAAACCCGCCCACTGGCCAGCCTCTCAGTCAGGGCACATTCCACAAGGCTAGCCCCGCCCTAGAATCCCACCAACTGCATGTGGGTATATGAGGGGTCACCCGGCAGTGTGAACAGATGGGTTACAGCCCCACCCTCCAGGCCTCTGCCTATTCTCCCATCCCCACCAGGGGCCTCTCCCTGTCCCTGTGAGCAAAGTGGCACACCTCTGGATTGGGCAGCATTGGGCCTGAAGAACAGACTGGAACAAAGTCCCTCAGAGACCCCATGGGTCAGAAGCTGAGGCTGGTTGTCTGGGAAGAATGCCCCATGGCCTCCGTCTGCACTTTCCAGCTCAAATCTTTCCAAAACATGAAGCATTCCTTTCGTCTCTGGAGCTATTAAAAAATACCCACATGCTTCAATCCTGGGAAAAGGAAACAAGGAGACTAAAATAGCTGGAGTGTGCTGCAACTAGAAGACTAGGCCAAATCCAAGAGAACCATTTCAAACTTCCCTGAACCTGGGTCCCAGCCCAGGTAGCTAGGGACAGGGGGTTGCTCCTAAGAGGGACACTACCCAGAAAGAGCGAGGCATCAGCAACGTGATGGAGAGAAGCAGGATGAAGAATCCTAGGACATACCTGGCCCCATGAGCCAGGTAGATATGATCCCAGCACTGGTGACAGGGAGGCCACAGCTCTGCCCACAGCCCACCTGGAACAGCAGTGGAAAGGAGGAACCAAGGCACTTTTAGCTTACCCAGCAAAGGTCGACATGCCTTGGGGCAGTGGGATGTTGGCTCCCTTGTACCCACCCTGTTCTCCCAATACCAAACCCTCAAGCAGATCAAAACTTTAGCCAGATAATTTTCTTTTAAAAAATAAAAGACCATAACCCAAGTAGAGCTGGGTTTCAGAGAATGTGGTGGAACAGGCCAATAGCGCAGCATGCTGCCGAGCAGGAGAACACATGGTGGCGTAGGACTGGACTGGGAAAGCAGTATTTGTCCCCCACCCCTCAGCCTGTGAGCCCGCTGCTCCCCTGAACTGCAACATGACCCTGAAGACAAGCCCTGTGCTTTCACTGTCATCAGAATTCTTGTCTGTGAACAGCGGCCAGAAGGGGTCCACGCTAACAACACCCAACCCCAATTTAGTGCTTCTGTTCGGTTTCTTTTGGTGATTCTTGTCTTGGGGCTGCGTCGGCAGAACTGACCCTTACTTAATACGACTGACAAAAATAGGCCCATTCAGGAATTTTGGCTCCAATCCAAATGGAAACACAAGAACAAGGAGGGAAAAACAATTTAAGTTCCAAGAGACCAAGGAAAATACCTCTAATGCCCACCCCTCGTCCTGACACTGCCCTCCACTACCACCAAGGCAGAACCACCTGTAACTGGTTGCAGAAATTGGTTGCCTAGCTGCATGGACTCTGCATGAGCAGCCGCTGGAGGAAGCAAGTGCAGTTTCCTGTAAGGGCTGGGTGGCAATGACTGCAGTCAGTGGTGCAGGGTCACAGGCTCCCACCTCAGAGTGTCTGAGGTGCAGGGCGCAAACCCACAGGGTGGGTCCTTCCTGAGAACAGCAGCCCCTGCTAGCCCATGACAGAGCTCTCCAGTGCAAACTGATGGGAAAGAAAAAGCCAGGACCACAAAGACAAAAGGAAGTCTTACAAAACCCAAGGTGGGGAGGGCACATGGGGAGAGGGACAAGTTGGAGTCGGCCAAACTGCCAGAGCCTGGGGCCTGCAGACTGGCAGCTCAGACATTGTAAATCTCACCCTCCTTCCTGCCAAGACAGCTGTTCCCAGGACTCTCAGATTACTTGTTGCACAATCTTTCCAATTCATTTAAAAAAGGAAAAAAATGTGAAAAAGTAAAGAAAAACATGTTGGCAGCAGCAGAGAGCTGTTGGAAATGCTGTCACAGCCACCCGACAAAGACAGAAGCAAGCAGAGCACTCAGGAGCCCTGGAGCTGTCCTGCAGAGCTTGAGGGCCAGGGGCAAAGGACACAGTCACAGCCCTCTAAGGTGCCACATCAGCAAAAGCAGTTCACCCTCAGCTAAGCTAGCCTGTTTTAATGACCAGGTCCCATGCCATTTTCAGCCTTTACTGTTTTCTTTTGACCATGAGGATTAGGAGAAAGGCTGTGAAACCCCTAGGAGGAGCAGCCCACTAGGAACTCCAGAGTGAAAGTAAACCCAAGGTGTGGCTGGCACCCAAAATGAGAAGTCAGCTGCTATCAGGAATGCTGATTGGACCCAAGAATACAGCCATTCACCCCTGCAGAGGGCAGCAGTCTGGCAAGGCAGCCCTTCTGGGCAGACATGGAGGCATGGCACCCCCTGCTGGCAGATGTGTGTGTGTGGGGGGGCAAGCCATGAAGAAAGTGAGGGTGAGGGTTAGAAAGGGAAAAAAAGTACAGGTCAAGGTTGGTGACAGAGGCAGCCAGAAAGCTGTATACATCAGTGAATTTCATCTCATTTGGCCCCACTAAAAATGAGGTAATCCAGCACTTATTTGGAGTCCTAAAGAAACCCTCAGTGTCCACTCAACCCCTCCATAGGTGAGCCCTCCACTCACTTGGGAATTCTGGTGCCCTTACTGTAACAGGAATGAGGAATAGTGACAAGGCCGAGAGCCCCCTGGTCCCCAGAAGCAGGCTGAGCCCACATGAGAACTATGCATGCACACCTGGGAGCAGCATCACTCTTCCCAGCTGCTGTAAGTGATCCTCAACCTCACCAGGTCGCATTATTTACATGAAATGGTCAAGTGGAGCTTATGATTCATTTAGTCAGAATAAAATACCAGAGACAGGACAGGTCCACGAAAGAACACGCTCTGTTGTCCAAACACGTTCCCCACTATGGACATGCTCACTGCTGCCTGCCTAGAGCAACATGCTTAGGCACCCCAGGACCAGCTCAGGCAGTCTACAGACCTATCTGCTCAGCTGATCGAACTAGACCTCCTAGAGGCCACCCTGTGGAAACAGCTGGCTCCACCTTATAGCACAGTCTGGTCGCCAGGCTTCCTCTCTAGCCTCTCTGAGCCAGTCTGAGCTTTTGCTCCGGATGACAGACTGGGCATGGTTACACTAGGATCAGTGCCAACACCTGGGCCTCAATACCCAATGTCTTCACCAGTACCCCCCTGGCCCCAGCCCTACAGTGTCAATATCTTCCCCTCTTAGCCCAGGCCATGAGGGAGAGAAAACGGTGCTGGTCTACCACCGCTCCAGTTAAGAGTGTTAAAACCGTGGCCAGATAGTTCTTATGACAACCACACCTGGTCTCTAGCAACTGGGACATAGGATGAATGGTTCAAATATATGCGGATGTGTAACAAGATGCTAAGCAGGACCCTAACCTGTTTCGGAGTCTTCACTGTCAGAAGAGCTGGACTCGCTGGTGCTCTCAGACTCCGAGGACGAGAAGCCCTTCATCTTGGAGGAGCCAGCAATCACATCCACTTTCTCGGCTGCAGTAAAGCAACATGAACTGTGTCAGGAAAGGCCCAACCCGGGGGCTGCTCTTACCTATAGAGGAAGAGCCTGAAGGCAGTCTCTACCCTATGAGTCAGAGAGCTGCTCCTGGTGGTGTCCCAATCGGCCCCATGTTTCTCAGTGTTAAGATGTCAGCCTACTGCCTGCTAGCCAAAAACTCAGCTTATCAAGCTGCCACATCCATCCCCCCCTGCCCCTGCCCACCACCAGCCAATCTTTCAGAATCCCCTCTACAGAGTTCATCAGGATTAAGAAACAGGCAAGAGGGCTTTCCTTTAGAAGGGCTAGGGCTCACTCGGCAACTTCCAGGCAGTGCGTAAAAAGGACCCAAAGACCCCTGGAGTCAGTCTGTACTGGAATAAAGACTATGTACAATGTGCTGATAGGGATCCTAAGTGCTACCACTCTTAAGACAAAAGCTGAGCCAAGATGAGGCCCTTGTAACACAAAAGGGCTGCCTGGAAGACCCAGAGAGGGGCCCTGCAGAGGTAAAGGCAAGCGCAGAGCTGCCTTAAGGCCTCTCCCAGACTCAACCCTCAGAGGCACCAAAAAGGTGGGCCTGTGTGGCCTCTTTTTTTGGTGGTGGTGGTGGGCAGGGAGAGACTCAATGATACAGGCTGCTCAGAGCAAAGTTGAGGACACCACCATGCAGGTGGGCCCCAAATGGCAACGAGCCAGAGAGGTCAAGAAAGGCACTGACGGCCTAGGGTTCAGTGCCATGTGACAATCCTCCAGAGTTGTCATGTCAAGGACACAGATTTTATCATCAGAGAAAAAGCCGAGTCTGAAAGACAGTCACCTGAGGTTCCCACAGGAGCCTCCCTGACAGAAAGGCAGGGGTAAGTAGCTTGGTCAACCCTCCCTTGGCTGGGACACCCCCAAGCCCCAGGGGGACCCAAGGGCACCTTGAGGTTTCCGTTTTTTTCGCAAACAGGAGGTGACGTAGCGTTCCAGTTCCCGCAGGGTAGATGGCTTCAGCGTCTCGAAGTCAATCTCAATCTCGTCAGGGTTGGAGTTCTTAAGCGAGGGCTCCCTTGACTGTATGATATGCACCACTCGGCCCAGCTTCTCACCCGGGAGCTTGTTGATGTCCAGACTGAGCTGCCGCTTCTCCTCGTAGGACATGGGCTTGCACTTGTCCTCCTCCTCTGACTCATATGCTGGAGGGGGCTTGCTCTTCACAGGTGCTGGCTCCTTCTTGCTACGAAGGAACAATGCAGATGCTGTCAGGAACAGGTGCCCTGGGAAGCTGGGCACTCATCCTACTCCTTCAACTGGGGGATTGAGGGGCCACCACACATCTCCACCCTGCTGATCTTCACAGGAAATGGGGGCTGCTGTGGCCTGTCCCTGCTGTCTGTACTATGCTACCTACCAGCCTCCCTTCCTCCCCAAACCTGGAGACTGCTCATCCCTGGGAGAAGGGCAGAGGAGATCACACTCCCTTACTGGGGCAGGCTATGTCCCCATCAGGGAATGCGAGTGGCACAGACCTTGTGTTACTGTTGCTGCTGTTGTTTTTCTTGGTCTTTTTGGGAGGAAGTTCCTTGGCTTTGCTTTTCTTATTCTCTTCCATTTCCTCTTTCTTTTTGTGCTTTTCTTTTTTCTTTTCCTTCTTATCTTTCTCTTTTTTCTTTGGTTTGTTCTGCTGGGGCTGTGAGAGGGCTGCAAGCTGCTCGTGCACGGCTTTGAGCTATGAAGCATACAGGCAAAACACACGCCTGTCAACCTGGTCTTAATCAGGAATCCCAAGCATCAGGGCCCAGGGATGAAGAAGCAGGGCTGGTACTTAGCTCTGTGACCTGCCACCTCATTAGAGTTCCAAAGTGCTCATGCCCACCCAGGCCCTGGACTCCAAAGCTGCCCAGAGGAGCCACCTAAACTGACAGATGCTAAACCCTCTGGCCATCCTGAACCAAAGATGCGGATCCCAAGGAAAATGGGCCAAGGTGTGAACCCATGTTGGCACTAGGGCCTAATGGCCAGATTGTAGGGAGCAGAGAGCAACCATACAGCCCCAGGAGAGACGAAAAATCTAGCTTGGCCTCCATCCAGACACTGGAAAAGTCCAGGCGCCTTGCCTCTACCCAAAGAGCAGCTGTGTCTCTCCACCTCCACATGTTAAATACATATATTCATATGCCTGTGACCTTTCACAAAGGCACCACTGGAATTCTGTTCCTGCCAGGATTCACAGCCACAACCATCTTGTGAGACCTCTAGGGAAACTGCCCGGTCCATAGATTCCAGGAGACTGGGGATGGGGATGCTTGTGCCCTCACCTGCTCCTGGAGCTCCGCCAGCCGCTGCGCTCGCTCCTCCTCAGAGTCATCAGTTGAGCTGTCACTGTCCGAGGAGCTATCACTGCTGCTGTCACTGGACGAGGGTGGGGCCACAACCTTGGTGGGGGGTGGCACCGCGGGGGAGGACACAGACACCAAAGGCTCCTCAGGCTCGTCTGGCATCTTGGCAAAGCGCATCTCGAACACATCCTGGGGGGTGGGGAGGTGTGGGTGGGGAAAGCTGGGCCCGTCAGGGCTGCTGGGTCCCCAGACATGTGGGTGGAGGGTAGCCAGTCTGTGGCCCAGTGTCACCAGAACCTCACTAGCTGCTGGGGTCAACTCAACAAGTGGGAGAATCAAAAAACTTCATCAACAGTAACTCTATGCCACTAAGCTAAGAAGCTGGCTAGGTCCTGACACCAATCCCAACACTCCTCTCTCAAATCTCATACTGAGAAAAAGGTGCTCCTCACACACTGCCCAGATATAGTTAGGGGACATGGAGCACAGGAGGCAGCCACCCATTCAGGACATCAATCTAGGGATCTCTGATAGATGGTGGGTTGAGGGCAGGACCCACAGAAAGAGTGCTTAAGGCTTCCATCAGGTTGGCGCTCAATCAGCACATCCCAAAGGAAGCTTCTGGACACCGGGAGCGAGTACCAGAACATAACAGTGAGCACAACAGGAGGCTCTGCCCACCTCTAGTTCACATTCCTGCAGGGAGCAGGTGAGTTCTGCAATTTTAGAGAGCATACCAAGCAGAGGAAACAGCATGCGCAAAGGCCCTGCGGTGAAAGTGCATCAGCACAGAGCCCTCAGCCAGTGAGGGGGCCAAGCCGCGCCATTGCAGCAGGCACGAGTCTGTATCTGCCTCCCCATTCATCAGATCACTTCTGGGGCACACAGCTGAGCACAGCCATGCCACTGGCTCAAGTGTCTCCAGGACATACCAGGCAAGGTGAGAAAAGTACAGGATAGTAGGTGTGGGGCTGATGAGAACACGCTACAGGAGGGTGCCAGCTTTGTGAGGTGTAAGCAATCTGAGCAGGGGCCACAGGACTACTGAACTTGATATCCTACCCCAGGGACTGAGACCATCCAACTCTAAGATCCAGGTATCTGATGGGACCGTGAGGTTATGGAGGTTGGGTACCTGGAGGGGGATCCAGCTATGTGCTGCCTCACTAACTAGCTGGCAGGACCCTCCCTACCTTAAGGGCTTCATTAGAGTAAATCCAGTGATGACTCAGGACAGGATAGCAGTGGAACAGTGCTGGCTTCCCACCAGGACTTTGGGACCTGTTTTAAGCCTGGCGTAAGTCAGTCAACATGATGTCATACAGGACAAAAGGGGTGTTCTCCAAGTGTGAGTTGATCTGCCAGAGAGCAGTGTAGCTCACTCCCCAGGAGGCCCAGGGGACTGAGCTCCAAAACTGCTGTTCCAAGCTGCAGCGCACTTGACAGAGACAGCTCTAGAAGCAGCCCTCGGGAAACATAGCTTCAGGTTCCCCTCCCCTAGGGCAGCAGGGCAGGCATCCCACACAACTACGGTGCTATCCTTTCCCTTCCAGACCACCCAGTGCTGCCTCCCAAAGAGGCTCCTTCTCCAACAAGGCCTGGGCTCTCTTGTCTGAGTGCTTTTGCTGTTAAGTACTAGAAAGACAACACCTTTCTGATGTATTCAGAGAGAAATCCTGAAGCAAGTCTAAGGGCTAACAGAAAAGACAGAAAGAGCAACCAGAGACCACCACCCCAGCTGCCAGGAAGAGGGGTCTTCACACCAGAGCAGAGACCCCTGTGGGACAGTGAGAAAGAACCTCTCTGTCCCACAGGATCCTGAATGTGGGCAGGCTCAGATCCCTGGGTTACCCACAAACATCTGGAAGATTTAGGCCTGCTGCCAAGAAGCAGCAGGTATGTGAGAGAAATGTGTCCAAGAAGGTGTCAGGGCATCAGGATCCCACGAAGGTAGTTGTGGCAGGCAGTACCCAGCACTTGATGCTGCTGGAAGGTGACCTTTTACTAAAAGTAGGAGCTGCTTCGTGCCACCTGTTGGCCCAGACTCCCCTGCCAGCTGCCAGGCAGCAGTCTTCTTGCCATAAGAATGTCCCTGTTTCTTTCCCACAGGTTGTGGCTGCTTTGAAAATGTGTGGCAGCACTCATCCTGGAGAGTCTCAAGGTAGACCCAGCTTCCCTGCCCAGCATGCCATCACCTGTAACCAACCTGGAGAATCTGGGCCACATTATGATTCTTTGCATTAGCAAACCACACTAGTCTCAGAGCAAATACCTCTCTCACTAGCATGTTGACCAGGATCACTTACACCAGGCTGTATCAAATTCATGAGGAAGCATGCCCTCCCCCTTTTAGTGAAACAGAGATGTTTAGATGCTGGGAGGTCACAGTAACTAAAGACCCCCAAGTAAATTAACCTAAAGCAAGTGCAATTAGAGACCCTCAGATGACAGTGAGGCCCAGCCCCTTCCCAGCCAAGCCTGGATCAATATCCAGGCTGTGGGGTTTGGCCATACCCAAGGCACAGAGGCCAGGAAGAGAGGGATGGAATAATGCAGTCACCAAGAGACCCACTACACGTCAGGTGCTGGGGATGCAGCCATGAGTGGAAGATACGCTGACATACACCTACCCCTTAAAAAGCTTCCTGCTTCTAGGATCTAATGCAAGATCCCAATTGAACTTTTCAGTTCCAATTTTCCTTACTATAAAACAATTTCACACTACCTTGAATTTGCACTTTTCTTGAAATAAACTGGTAATCCACATGGGCACTAAACTTCCTAAATTAGTCACTTCACAACAAAACAGGGTAGAGGGAAGTACTGCCAGCAGCTCTGGTTCCAAACCACCCCAGGCTCCTTAGGAAGCCTTGAGCCCAGGGGTTTGTGACCATGGCTGCAAAGCCCAGATTTAGAGGCTGGAAGAGAAAAACAAAGTAGACCCTTTGCCACATCACATTTCCCAGGTAAATCCCAGTCCTTGGGTACTGCCTAACCAAGAGACAATAGATCCCAAGACGTCTTACAGCGGCAAGCAAGGGCTGGGCTTTGTTCCTTTCTCTCCTTGCTGAGGAATCCAGCCATCTAAATCACGCTGATAGAAGAGAACTTAGAGAAAAAGAAAACAAAGCACCAAATGCCATAAACACAGCAGCTGTTTTCCAGAGAGAAACCAACACAGGGAGCTTACCACTTTAACTCTGCCATTCAGCAGAGACCCTCATCCTCCTCCTGGTATGTAACTTTCAGTAATAAGATGTAGGCTGGGGTTGGAGGTGGTCCCACGCTGAGCTGCCCACCTAAGTACTGCCCCATCCACCCCAGCCTGGTATTTGGGGTCAATGTTTGGAAAGAAGCTGCTGTGTGGCAAATATATCAGTGGCCTCACTATAGGTAAACCCATGTTTAGGCATGCTCATGCCACTCCAAGAACAATAAAATAAAATTTTAAAAAATGTAAAACAAACACAAAAATCAGGAAGACAAAAAGCTAGAATATATTACTTTCTTCTTTGTAAAATAAAACTGCTACAAACAGCAATCTTTGGTGCTGGCAGAAAACTTTTTTTTTTTTTAAATGTTTGCATAAGGGCAAATAAAGTGTGTGGGAATCAACCAGGGCAAAAGAACTGGCTGCCTCTCAGTCCTCCCAGAAGAGAGGGGGTGGGGGTGTCCAAGGAGCAGCACAGAGGGCACCACTGCCACCTGGTGATCATGTACGAGAATTGCAGTAAAATGATAAAGCCTGAACTCCTTAGATGCCAATTGGTGAACCAGCAGCAATGTGAAGAAAGCCAATAGACAGCACTAAATAAAGACAGTCCCATGCCCCCTGAAAACCTAAAACAAAAGAAAACTAAGAAACAGCAGTAGAAATTAAAAAACCTTCAAGTCTGATTATGTGTTTAAATAGCCAGGTCCACACTAGTAAGATTAGAGCCTCCACACTAATAACATTTTTTCTACCCTAAGTGTTCAGAACACATCCTTTGAACCCAAGGCGGCCCCTGACTTGGTCGGGGGCCAAGTTAAAGAACAAGGGAGACAGTGATTTGGCTCCTGTGAGAAGGTAGGAGACACTATGGTGGTGAGTGTGAAACAACATGCAGAGCTAATACAGCTGGAAGGCAGATGGGCAGCAGGGGTCAGGTGACCTCTAACTGGAATGGACCCACAAGTCGCCAAAGTCTTTGCAAGTCCTGACTTCTGCCCTAGAAGGATTTCACAGGTGGTTGGAAAAGCCAAGTGTAAGGAAGCTCCATCCAGACACTAGATGTGGGTGAGACGTGGGATGTGCTAAATAGACCTCAGCTATAGCCAGAGCACCTGCACCTTGTGCTGGCAGGTAGCCCTGCCCACAGCCTGCTGTGCTTACTAACCCTGAAAGCAGAAGCAACCTGGAGCTTTATATGTATGATTTTGAAGATTAAAAAAAAAAAAAAAAGACAGATTATAATAGTACTAAATATTGACTTTTATTCTCCATAATTTTTAACCCCTCATCTTTTTTAAAAAATTATTTTAACCCCCCTCATCTTTCTAGTCAAGGATAACTGTTGACATGTGGATATGTTTCCCTCCAAAACAAAAAACAAAAAACAAAAAAAAAAAACCCCAAACGAACAAAAAAAGAACATGGGGTTGAGTTATACTGTAATCTCCCCACCCTCCCCCCAACATCTACAGTGTGCACAGTCCAGGATCCAAGTGAAGGGACCATGGACCCCATCCATTAGGGCATCAAGGACATAAGAAACTTCTAGAAGCAGCTGCCCTGCAGCTGGAGGGCAAACCAAGGCTTCAGGGCTATAGTGAAGAAATGTCCACAGTCAAGGAGCTACTTTTAGATCACAACTGTGACAATGTGTCTACCTGCCAAGAGTGTCCCCCGCTGACTTGAGACAGGTCTGTTTTGCAGAAGAGATTGGGCCACGCACAGCACACACGCTCTTCCGATCAAGGGCAACCAAATGCAGGTGGTGGTGGTAGTTAGGGAGGCTTTCAATGGGACACCCCAAAACAAAACCCAAAATGTCCAAGACCAAAACCTAAACCAACCCCCACTACTTTAATTATAATGAAATAATCCCAATGTGAAATGTAGGTGTTATTCTGAGTCCACTATTCCAAAGCAATGTGGCATTACACCATAGCAATTGACTGGTGAGGAGGCTAGAGATAAGATCTGCCAAGAGCCACAGAGGCCTGGCCTGCCCAGGAGCTTCCCAGAGCCTCACCTGGAGCTTTCGGGCCATAGCCACCACCTCATGGTCAGGAGGGTTGTACTTGTAGCAATTAGAGAACATCAACCGGACATCGGCACCAAATTCCTGAGCATCGCGGTACTCACGGGCCTCCAGTTTAGACTGAAAAGACAAGACAGGCTGTGTCTGTTGGCACAGAAGGCAACAGGGAGGGTTGCTAGCTGGAGCAAATTGTTGCCTCAGGGGCTTGGGGTTTACCCCAGACACGGAAGAAAGGTCAACATCCTAGTTCTCAGTGTCAGATGGAAAAGGAGACAACAGCAATTCTCAGGGCCATGAAGTGCTCTGTTAGAATGCAAATCCACCCATGTGGTCACTGGGCCTAAGGGTCATGCGGACATAGAATCCAGAGGCAGAGCTTAAGCCAGAACTGAAAAGGGAGGACTGGGTCCAGTTCTGACCAGGTGTACACTTGTCTTGGTGATACACTACAGAACACTGGTCAAAAAGAGCAGAGCACCCTCCCCTGCTATGCCCATCCCATGTTTGGGCAAGCTTATTCCCACTTACAGAAGAAAAAAGCAAAAAGGCAAGCTTAAAATAAAACCAAAAGGCCTCAGAATATGACAGTGCAAATGCCAGCACTTGTCATGTGCTGAGAGAAGACACCAAGGCCCACCCCATAACAGAGTCTGGCAAAGTCAGTAACCCCCATATTCTCCGAGCATCTACCATATGCAAAGTGCCAGTCAGCAGGCATTGGGACTCAAGGCCAAAGAGGGCTCCCCTGAGACCAGGGGACAGTACTTCTGTCTGTGACCAAAACTACCACATTGTTTGGGAGCATGACCCTACTGTTCCAGCAGGGGGAGCTGGGTTCCTTTTGGCTGGTGAGGAGCCTAGAGAGCTGCTGGGGCACAGTTCTGGGGTCTCCCCTGGTCCCATGGGTGCCAGCCCGCCCACCCACCCACCTTGATTGTGCTCATGTCCATGGGATGCTTTATGATGTCACAGTAGTCATGAAGTCCCAGAGCTTCCACATCCACAGGCTTGTAGAAAGGCCAAGCATAGGCCGCATGCTTCTTGGCAAACATCTCCTTGAGGATGCCGCTGCAGCACTTGAGTTGCTCTGAGACCTTGTTGCTCTTGTCTGGTGCCAGGTGCTGCTGCGAGTCAGGCACATCCTTCTTTGGGGGCTTCACAGGCCGGCTGCTCTCTCGCCGGGGGCCCAGCTTGGTGGTCTTGGGTTCCGAGGGCAGCAAAGGTGGCTCATGAATGGGGTCAATAGTAGTGGGGGTGGTGGTGTCTGCTTTCCTCTTAATACCCTTCTTTGTCTGCCAAGAGTGCAGGCAAGAGAGCACAGTCATGGGTGTGGCCCTCAGAGTGAGCCCTTGAAGTCATTCCTGAGGCCAGGTTCTTCCTATGGCCCCAACCCTCCTGCAAAAGGAGACTCTGTCCTACCACTCTGCTCTGTAGCTGGGATAGGCTCTGCCAGGGGCAGGAGAATATGCACCACCACCAAGTGTGGTGTCTGTGTACCAAAGGCCAACAAAATTTCATAAAGCAGCTTCCTACTCAATGCCAGGGGTGGCCCCCACCTTGAGCCAAGCCTACCAGCAGGGCACTTTGGAAGGCATGTTTTAGAAACTATTAAGTCAGCCCCTGCCAACATGCACAGTCTAAATTAGAAACAAGAGGGGCCAGCAACCCTGGGGGAGTGCCTCCATCATGGAATCTCTGGGGCAGCATCTTCTGGGCTGTGCTGACTTAAACATAGCATAATTCTCCCCCTATCCCCTGGGAGGAAGGAAAGACTGCATGAAGCATTGGAAAGGACGGGTAACCATTTCTTGCAAAACTCACTGCTACAGATCAAGTGGTGGGGGTGGGGAATGCTAGCTGAGGTGGCAGGACCCTGCCGATGGTCAGGCCACACACAAGCACACAAGGAACACTCACCTTCACAGGCTGTGGGGTGGCCGCAATGATGGAAGGATGGCTCTGCACAGGCTGGGGGGTTGGGGGGGGTGGGGGCTGGGGTGGCACCGGTGGGGGAGTCTGCAGTGGCTGGGGAGGCACCACTGTGACAGGGGTCTGGACAATGAGGTCTGGGGTGACGGTGGGGAAGGGGTGAGGTGTGGCCTGCACAGGCGGAGGGTTCTGCTGAGAGGCCTGGGTCTGCGGAGGAGTTGATGCTTGTGTTGTGTTCGGTACCGTAGAGACACCAGGTTTTGCTGTCCCTACCAACATAAAAGAGACTGGTGGTTAGATGCTTCACCCGATACATGCATGCCGAGCTTGTGGGGACACTGTCACATGTGGCAAGCAACATCTTCATAAGCATAACACACAGTGTCACCATAACTATTTGCCTGAGAGAATAGCTCAAACACCCTGGACCTCAGCTAAGTCTGTTGACCTGCCCAGGGGGCTTCAACAGTGACGGGACAGTGCATCCATATTTCCTGTGAGTCCTGGCTGCAACTACCCACTTGGGTACAAAGACCCTGCCTCAGGGGGTGGGGAAGGCCGGGGCTAAAGAAGAAAGCAACACATGCTGAGAGTCCAGGACTGTGGATGGAGAGTGGATAAATGTTTCTTGGCAACTTCAAGCAGCACTGTTCTCATTCCCAGAAGCACTGCCTCTGAGTAAATGTTCCTGGAGGGGGGTGGGCATTGGAAGCCACGGTCAAGGTTTCTGGAAACTGGCAAGCCCCCACCTCCCTGTCGACCAGCCAACAGGGAATCTGGTCAGCTGCTGTCTCTCTGCAGCTGTGTGGGAGGCCCCAGACACACAAGGCCCCGCACCTGCCCCACGTGCAGACTGAACCCATGATGATAACAGGGAGGGAGGGTGGGGCTCCTTGGCGGAAAGTAGATCAGACACCTCTTTGCAGGTTCAGTGGCTATGGGGTGACTCAAGACTGGCCCTCCTTGGCTACCCCTTAGCACTGCAGGGCAGCTGACTGACTTCATGCCCATGAAGCCACCACTTCTGAGCAGGGTGGAAAGCAAGGTGAAAGCCAGCTCCTAAGAGAAGCACATAGCTCACAGCACAGCCACCCTGCAAGCATCACCATTTTGCAACGTGGAGCTGTGAATGGCAAGATGCCAAAGGCAAGGATGGGCACAGACATAGACAAGGCAGGCTCAAAGATGGGGCACCAAAAAGCAGGCATGGGTCCAATACCAGCACATTAAGATAATTCACAAAACAAACCCCCAAGGCTCTAGGATTGGGTATTAGTTAAAACTGCCTTTGGTCAAGTTTATTTCTTTTCTCTAAAATGGAAAAGCAGAGACTATGTATGGCACTGCCAGGGTAAAGAATTCACATAATTTTAAAAAGGCAGGGCTGTTCTACTTTGGGGGAGGGTCATGTAGTCATGGAATCCTGTGGGGCAGGTCCACCACCGAACCTGGCCCCACTGTCTCCAAACAACAGCCATCTTCCTATCACTCCTAGTCCTCCACTGGGGGTGGAAAGGAGCAAGCACGGGGGAGAAATAAAGCCATTTCCTCGCTCTTTCAGTATGAGGTGAACAGTACTGGGGGTTCCCTACCTGTTTCTTTCCTCCCACGTCCTCTTCCTTTTGCCTGGACTATCATGATCTCCGTTTCTTCTGTGGGCAGTTCGTTTATTTTTTGCAAGAAGAGCTTCTCCAGAGCTTCTGCCATTAAGACTATGTCATCTCCAGGCTGGAAGAGGAGACAAGTGCAGTGAGGGTCAGAAAGCCCCCAGCCTTTCTAAGCAGAGCAAGTGCTCCCCACACTGTGCCACCTACCTTTGCCCTAAATCATGAAGCATCATATTCAGGGTCTTCGAGCTGAACCCCAAAAGCCCACACCCAGCATCACAGTCTCAATGTGCCTGCAGATGTGCTGAGTCAGCACCTCCCTCTCTAGTCTCTTAAGCTCTGGACCATCTGAGAAACCATCCTAACGCCTTAAACATCTAACGAACTGCCAATCAGACAGAGACCTTTTCCTGACACAATTCAATTCACTACATATACTTGAATTACACAGGATTTCTTACCACAGGTATGTTATCAGGGCTCCAACCAATGCCTATCTCACCATGCCTTATGGGTCCCCCCAATCTCCCCTCATCTGTAACATGCTGTTCCCACTCAGCTCTCAACTGAGAACCTCCTCATCTGTGCACATTTCACTTAAATCTAGCGGTGAGGGCTGAGACTTTAAAAATGCAATAAACTTCAAGAAACTCACCTACCCATCTCTTCTGGGCAATTTTACCCACTACATCAGCAGAGGTCAAAAGCTGAGTTCTGTATAGTGTCTCCCTCCAGGGCCGTTCTATTTGAAAGGGTTGGTTTTAATCACATCTGTGGTCTGAACTGTAAACAAATGATCGGCTTCATGGCACAGCCGAGCCGAAAGGTTTGGCTATTGCGTTAAGTAGCAATCTTCAGGTCTACATGTAAGATTGGGGGACACTTGACTCTATGGCCACAAGTTCACAATGGTTATGTTCATAGTTCCAGGTAAGGCCCCATCACCCCCTCTCGCATAATGATGTTTCTGTTTGAGCATACCTTTCTACAACTACATATTAGTAGCCTTCTTTTTGACAATTACATCATCCAAATGGACTTTTTAATGAGTCGTTACTGTCTTTTTCATCCTTCTCTACTATACAGTCAAAAAACTAAAATACCAAAGGCATAAGAAGCACATGCTTTAAGCTAACAAGGATGGCTGCGAAGTAAAACATGGTAACACCCCTCTCCCCCAAAAAGAAACATAGCCAGCCACAGGCCAGACTGCAAGTTCCATTACCCTTGCCTATAACAGTCTCCTCTGTCAGACTCCAATTTGCTCCAGCACCCCTGCCCAAGGACTCCAAACATACCCACGTCTTTCTCTTCCCCATAGGGCAGCTGTACACTGGCCCCCACATCTCACCTTGTTGTAGATGTAACAATTTGTAAACATAGTGTTGAAGTCCTGGATACATTCCTGAGCATTCCAGTAATAGTTGTTTTCCAAGCGCTTCTTTATTGTTCCCATATCCATAGGTGTTTTAATGATCTTATAGTAATCCTGGAGAGAAGAGAGAGCAAAAGGCCAGTGTCACCTCTGAGGTCACACAGTACTTGTAGGTGGACCTACAAATCTCACTCCAGGTCACTCCACAGACACACAGCCTGAAGCTCTTCAGAGTCAGTGAGTGATCTCAAAGAGACCCCAATATAAAGTGGACCAGGGAAGGATTCCCAAATGCTGGGTGGTTAATTTGTACAAAAAACATTCAAGTTTGCCAACTGCCCCATCTGGGAACAGTTTGTCTTCACTGAGATCTTAAAACTACCTGTGGCAGGTTCTACTTTCTCTCCGTAATGTGAAATTTTATGTATCCATAAAATGCAAAACTCCTATGAAACCAGCTGTCAAGCCCACCCCCGAAAAACTGGACCCCTTGCTTCCTATCACACTGAAGAGCCACGGAACAGACCTCCACCATCAGTCCAATTCACTGCATTTTCACGTCTTTTACTTGTATATAGTCTAGTCTACTACTAAGGATCTACTAGTACCAGGAACAACTAACAACTAAACAGGTAAACTGCCAAACGAGGAATCTGCACAGCCTTCAGAGACCCACCCCCTCAAACCCTTGGATCTTATTCTACAAGTGCCAAACAGAAGGAGCTAGATGGCAGGCACAGATGTCTTAAAGCCCTTCAGATCAAACAGCTTTCCTCTAACTCTAAAATACTACAAAAACAACCACAGGGGAGAATTTGGGGACAGATAAGGAAGTATCTGGGTTTCCAGGTGGAAGGACCAGAGGACCAGGCAGGGGACCTGCATGCGGCCAGCTAGCCTCACCACGAACCCCGGAATTAGGCTTGGATGGGGGATCAGAACAAAGTCCAAGTGGAAGTCTGATGGCAGGGGCAGATCTATGTGTTAGCACGCACCAAGGTCCCGCTCAGGAATGGTGGTGGGCAGTATGGCTAAGGCAAGCTGGGACTGTGAGGTTTTGAGTTGCTACATACACAGAAGAAAGGAATAAAAGCTACCAGCTTTTACACAGATTCCAGCTCTAGGCACCCTAGCCAGGAGGCGTCAAAGAGAAGACTGAACCAGACTTTTAACGTTATTCCATGCTCTGATCACCTCTTCCAAGAGAATCAAGTCCAATTATACCTTGCCCTGTAGAAATTCATATTTTATTAACGGCCAAGAGGTCTCTTAGAATGGTGTCAGGTGCTTGAAGTGGGCATGATGTGTTAAGTGGCTCAAAGGGAAACAGGAGTGGTTAAAGGTAGAGCATGAGGGAAGAAGTGGAATTAAGACAAAGGGGGTGTGGTAGGAGAAAGGACTGACAAAGGGGCAGTGGGTTTAGTAGCATGATCGTCCAACCATACACGTGTACCTAATGTGAAAGACATAGGCATTCTAGTGAACTGTCCAGCAAGGACCAGGGGCCAGATTGGAGGTAAAGATCTGGAAGGTGTCAGAAAACAAAAAAGCAAACACATTGGGGAGGGCCTATTAACGTCTCCTGAAAGGGGTAGTGTCCCTAAAAAACAACAACAAAACAACAAAACAAAAACCAAACAAACAAACACTGGGTTTTAGCATGACACTGCTGCCAGCCAACCAGCATCTCTCCCCGACGCCCGTCCCTCTGGGTCTGCTCCTCACTATCCCTACCTCTCTGAAGATACTCGATCAGTGCTACTATCCACCCATCTCTCCTTCCTACATTTGAGCTGCTGAAGGTGATGTCAACAGTCAGACAAAGGGAACCCTTGGTCTAACAGGCCTAACAGACCTAACAGACGCCTGCTCCTGTGTCTGTCCTGCTGGCTGGGATGTTCCTGTCTAGAAATCCCAGGTCTGTCAGTGCCCTTTCTCCTCCTACCAATCTCACCCTCTCAGCCCTCTGCATCATCCTATACAAACCAATCCCCTCTTCATTCTGACCCTGCCATGTTTCCCTTCAAAGCCAAATTTCTTCAAATGATGGCTTCGCATCCTCACCTTCTCATTCACACCGTCGCGAATCTGGTTTCTACTTCTGCGTCACATCTTCCTAAGGTCACCAATGCCCTCCTAAAGGCCAACAGGACGGTCAGGTTGGAATCCTCATCTCTGGCCCCCCCTGTAGCCTCAAATGTGGAGATGTGGGGGACTGCTCTCCGCTGGCAGGTCTCCTGGCTCCCCTCTGCAGGTTCCCACCTCCCTTCAGTTCCCTAAAAACACAGGCCCCTCTGGTTTCCACCCCTGGTGCTTCTCCCCAATTTTCTATTTGTTCTGGGAAGGTCACCCTCACCTGTGGACCCCACATGGCCAGTTCAGAGACCAGAGTAGCAAGCTCTTCCATGAGCTTCCCTCTAGTGACAGGTTGGCTGCCTCTACTCTTTGTCATAGTCAATGGCCAAGAGTGACCTCTGAAGCCCAAATTTGGCGAGGACCCTCTTTTGCCTCCAGCCCCTCCCCTGAGCTAACTCTTGACCTAGACCTGCAGTGTCCTGACTTTCTCTTCCCCTGAGTGCACATGACACATACTCAGTGGACAGATAGCACTGGACAGTTGTCACAAATAATGGCCTTCAAGCCAGGAGAAACATGTTGGTGTGTTCATCCTTCTTGAAACTGGATGCCTGGCCAAGGCTGAGGCTCCTGTAACTGTGTAGCTCTAATATTTACAAACCCCTGCCTCAGTTATCTAATTCTAATCCCTGGTCTGGGGGGTGGGGGTATAGGGGTGGGACTTGGCAAACAGCAGAGAACAACTTAAAGATAATCACAATCAGTCCTTGATGCTTTGAAGAAAAAAAATCAAAGCATTTGAAGAAAAAAAAAAGTAAAGCACTTATCCCTTTTCTTCTCTGAGGTTCAGTTAGGGATACAAGTTGTTGTCATAATCATTTGCTAGGAAAATGGGCAGGGGAGGGGGGAGGGAGAGAGAGAGAGAAGAGGAGCAGGGGTACAAAAAAACAAAACAAAAAAACCACAACGCGCACACACCCCCCAAACAAAAACCAGTGCAGTGTGGCCATGAAGGGGCAGGTGGGCAGGAGGCTGTGCAAAGAGGCAGCTGTGGCAAAGACGTACCCATAAACCCACCTCTAGCTAGGCCACCTCCATGAACTTACTCCCTGGGAGATAATGCTCTACACCTTTCCTGCCCTGTGCTCTGGGTGACAATGGGGGCACAAGTAGCAAAAAAAGAGTGCTCCTACAGCAAGCCAGCCTCCTCCCTTAGGATTTGACCAATCGCATCTACTTCTCCTAGGCAGGTCAGGAGCACCTGAGAGGGGCCAAACCCCCAAGTGCTCCCATTTCAACTCCCCATGGAATGGAAGGAAAATTGCAAGCACTCCTTTACTCTTGTTTTAATTGCTCTCTATACAATATTTCCCAGGATCCTAATCTCTAAGAAACCAGTTACTGCCTAAACCAATAAGTATGTCCTCTGTCCTCCCTTATCTCCACTCATCAGCACAGCTGAGATGACTCACTCCAGGGCCCTGTGGATGTTGGAGTTCAGAGCCTGGCCTCATGCTTTCACAACTCAAGTGTATCTCTACCCTGCCTGAGAGTCTGTCCTCCCCTGGAGCAGTACAGGAGGGGCCCTGGAGGATGCTTCCCTGGGTACTGCACAAGCTACTCACAGGGAGGTTTAACTTGACGGCGTCCACAGGCTGCTGGAAAGGCCACGCAAACTGGTGTTTCCATAGTGTCTTGAGCACCACTTTGAGCAGATATTGCAGTTGGTTGGTCTGCCTCTTGGGCTTGTTGGGGTTGGAGGTCTCCGGGGGTGGGGGGTTGGTGCCGGCTGTGTTAGCTTGCTGAGGTTGGGCCTGGGCCTGTGTTGTAGACATCTGGGTAGTTTCTAGTCCATCCCCCATTACGGGCAGATTTCTTAATCTCGTCCCAGGGCCGCTCTCCGCAGACATGCTACTGATCCCATCACATTCTTTACCAGGCACTCTAAAAGGAAGAGAAAAAGTCACCGTCAGCGGAGAGGTGCCACCATAATGACAGGTGTTCCCCACCACCAGTGTAACAACTGAGCTCCTCTGGCAGAGACTGGTTGCATCAGGTAGGCCAAGGAGCCACTCCACGTGCTAAAAGGGCCTGCTCTCCTTAAAGACTCATCACCCAGCAGGGAAGACAGACATCAGCAAGGAGGGGCAGCTCATGGAAGCGAGCCAAACAGGAGGTGGCAAAGACTATGAAGCTCTGGAGGAGGGACAATGAGCAACAAACCAGGTTTTCATAACATCTGAGAGCTTTTATGGGTCACTGTGTGTGAGAGAGAGAGAGGATGATTTGCAAGCCCCAGATGTATGTCCTTTACATTAAAATTCTTGTTTCTATTTGTGACTCATGAACCATGGAACCAAAGTCCGGAATTCCATTTGGTGAGAAGAGGCCTGGCAGGGAGGAGTAGGAAGTCTGGCCTCCTGTGCACTGCTGGGTGTTTCAGGTAAAGTCTCCCACTTACTAAGAACGTCTTCTGGCAACTTAGTATAATATATGGTTGCTGATTTAAAAAATCCCCAAAAGGAACTGCTGATAACACAATAATGAATTCATACTTGACCTATCGTTTTACTGTACTAACTTGCTTTTCAAAGTGTATTTATACGGATATAAAGAGGCCCCTCCATGACCTACATGAGGATGGGGGGGAAGTATGAGGACCCCCCTCCCAGCTCAGTAGCCTGTCTGAGCACCCTGCCCTGTGGACTCCTCTCACCTGAATAACCCCTGCTTTAGGCCACACCAAATTCTGCTGAAAGCATCCTTACAGGGGCAGATTTGTGCACCTGTTCAGTTATTCTAAAAAGACAACCGCAGGGCAGGGGTAAACGTTTTTATTGCCAAACCCATCCCTTCCTCACACTGCAGAGAGTTTCCACACTATATTAATAAGAAACATCTGTTCAAACTTGTGCTGACCATTTGCATTCTTTTTGTGTTGGCCAGGAGCTGCCTGCATCACAAGAGTATCTCCATTTATATCCCCAAGTGGGGTTAAGAGAACCTCTCTGACTGAAGAAGTCAGGCAAAAGGACTTAGGAAAGAGGGCCAAACAAGACAGGGCAAACTGGCTGGCTCTGTCATGGCTTTCTTCCTGGAACACACTTAGCACATGCCAGGCACTCTAGCTACTGATGAATTATTTTATGATTCAGTTCAAGTGTAATTTAAATCAAAGTTTCCACAAAGATTTCTTATAAATGCAGTTCTGGCAAATGATCAGATTTTAAAAGCACCAGGGGAGAGCTTGATATGTAAAAGCAACACAGGGGTGAGTATTCTGTGGGGCTGTGGAAAACTGGACCTCCTGAGGCAAGCAGGCTGACCAACCCACATGTGGATCCTGGCCAGGTGACCCCAACGCTGGGGTTCTTGGTTGCAGGATGAGTCTGAGGGCTGACAAAACCGACATGGTTTTCCTTCCACAATGTTCTGGTCAACCGCAGGTACAGTTATCACCTGGCTAGAGAACACAAGGAGAGCGTACTGCTTGCTGCCACAGGAGGCTGCCACAGGGAGGGCACCCATGTGGAAGTGGTCCAAGGCCACTGTGTGTAAGACCCTGAATCTTAAAGATTTGTTATAAAAACTGTATCCATGTTTGTTTTAAGAGGGATTGTTCTTTATTATCCTTTCCCACCAAATAATAAAGAGATTAACAGTGCCTTTTGCCTATTCAGAGATGGGATGACAATCATTTAGAAAATACTGAGTAATTCATTAATTCCTTTAGCTTACAGGAGAGGACCACATTGCAGAGAAACACATTTGTGCCACCTGCATGGAGACACCCAAGCTGCTAGAGGGAGAGTGTTACAGCAGGCGAGTTGTGTGTCCAGAGGCAGTTTTGCATCCCATGCTGAACGTATTTAAGGAGGTCCAACTGTAATCTAAGATATCACGCAAGAATTTACAGCCTCTACTTTCCCAGAGTACTCCTGAGCCTTAAAAGAAGGTGGGGGGAGGGGAACGGCTCCTAAGATAACTAACCTCTAAGACCATATGCTCTGTTGGAGAACACCTGTCCAAGCAGAACATTAATAGGAAGGCCCTTGTGGGTATCAAGCCGTTTCCTGGTACCTCCTGCACACATGGTATGTAGAGACAGGGAAGGGGTAGCCAGTGCTGGCATGAGAATGTGACAGGGATTGGAGGTGAAGACCAGCTGGGCAGCAGCCTGTGGGAGCATTCCCAACCTGAGAGAGCAGCATGCAGGATGTGCAGGATCATGAAAGGTATTCCCCTGAAGCAATTCCATTGGACAGTGGGCCCAGTGAGACACATCAACAGTATATAACAAGCTCAGAGGAACACTATTTGGACTACAATAGTTTCCAAAGGCAGATGCAACTGGGTATGCCTGCTTGGGGATACAAGGCAAGTACCCATTGGGGTACTCATGGTAAAAGTGTGGCTAGTACTAATATGTGGTCCAGAAAAGCAGTGCCTGTGGCATGAATCAAGGCAGGGCTATGGGAACAGAGACACCACTGGTGGGAGGGAGGCACATGAGGTGTCTCTTATTGGGAGCTTGGCAAGGAGAGTGGGCCCCAGAGACAAGACCTGAATAAAATGCATCCCAATGAAAGTAGAAAGGAGGCCACCTACAGGTAGATCCATAGAGGAGAAGCACCCAAAGCCTGGGGGTATACTGTCAGAAAGAGTTTGCTCAGAAACTAGAGAACAGATACTGGTGACCCAAGATGCAGCAGGACATGGTGAGAAACCTGAAGAGGGGAAAGAGGGAGGCAACACCTCAGAAGCTACATTCTGCTGTGCACTGTGCCTTGCAGACAAAAGGTGTGTCTTCACACTGAGGTGAGTGGCAAGGAAGAGGGAGAAGAGTATCTATCTCTCTAAGCTCTCAGGTTTAGTTGATCAAGAGTAGGATCTCAGACTTCTGGCCAAGATGGAGGCGTAGGCGGACACACTGTGCCTCCTCTCACAACCAAAATTAAGGACAACAAATATTTAGAAACAAGAAAACACCCAGAACTAACATAAAATTGAACTGTACGGAAGTCCAACCACCATTCATCCAGACTGGTAAGAGGGGTGGAGTCGGGGCACGAAAAAGTAGAGGTGCAGACCCAGGTGCGCAGGCAGCGGCTGGCAGACCCCAGGTGCACAGGCAGTGGCTGGTGGGCCCTGGGCAAGGGGTGGCAACTGCGCAGACCCAGAGGCCGAGCAAAGCAGCTGGCTGACCAGGTGGTCCCACATTGGCGCACAGATAATCCAGGTGAAGGGGAAGTGGCGGAAGGGACTGGAATCCAAAAGAGTGGAGCAAGCGCCATTGTTCCCTGTCGGACCCTGCCCCCACGTACAGTGTCACAACTCAGCAACGGCGGGGGGGTGGGGGGGGTGGGGGGGGTTGCCCCGCCCAGGGGAACACCTAAGGCCCCACTCCTCACTACTTAACAGCCGGGACCAGACCAAAACCAAAACACACACACACACACACACCCACCCACCCCAAAAATGGCTCAAATGGGAGAACAAATGAAAGCCCCAGTGCCAATTCCTCTAAGCAATGAAGAGATAGCCAACCTATCAGATGCACAGTTCAAAACCCTGGTGATCAGAATGCTCAGAGAATTGGTCGATTTTGCTCACAAATTAGATGGACAAATGCAGGCTACAATATGTGAAATGAAGGAAGACGCATGGGGAACCGATGAAGATGGGAGGAAAACTGGGACTCAAATCAATGGAGTGGACCAGAAGGAAGAAACTAACAACCAAACAGAAAACGAGGAAGAAACAAGAATTCAAAAAAAATGAGGAGAGGCTTAGGAACCTCCGGGACATTGTTAAACATCCCAACATCCGAATTATAGGGGTACCAGAAGGGGAGGAAGAAGAGCAACAAGTGGAAAACTTATTTGAACAGATAATCAAGGAGAACTTCCCCAATCTGGCAAAGGAAATAGACTACCAGGATGTCCAGGAAGCTCAGAGAGTCCCAAAGAAGTTGGGCCCAAGGAGGAACACACCAAGGCACATCGTAATTACATTAGCCAAGATGAAAATGAAGCAGAGAATTCTAGAAGCAGCAAGGGATAAGGGGACAGTCACCCACAAAGGAGTTCCCATCAGACTGTCAGCTGATTTCTCCAAAGAGACCTTACAGGCAAGAAGGGGCTGGAAACAAGTATTTGAAGTATTGAAAGGCAAGGACCTACATCCAAAATTGCTCTATCCAGCAAAGTTGTCATTTAGAATGGAAGGGAAGATAAAGTGCTTCTTAGATAAGGTCAAGTTCAAGGAGTTCATCATCACCAAGCCCTTATTATATGAAATGTTAAAGGGACTTATCTCAGAAAAAGAAGATAAAAAATAGGACAGTGAAGACAGCAAACTCACAGCTAGTAACAACCACACCTAAAACAAAAGCAAACAACTAGAACAGGAACAGAAACACAGAAATGGAGATCACATGGAGAGTTAGCAACAGGGGAGTGGGAGGAGGAGAGGGGGGAAAAGGTACAGAGAATAAGCAGCATAGACAGTAGGTAGAAAATAGACAGGGGAGGGCAAGAATGGTATGAGAAATGTAGAAGCTGAAGAACTTATGACACATGGACATGAACTAAGGGCGGGGGGAATGTGGGTGGGAGGGGGAGTGCAGGGTGGAGAAGAATGATGGGGGAGAAATAGGACAACTGTAATAGCATAATAAATAAAATATATTAAAAAAAGAAAAAAGAAAAGAAAGGAAAAATAATATATATATATATATATATATATTTTTTTTTTTTTTAAAGTAGGATCTCAACCATAGAGAAGCAGGGTCCACAGCCACCTGCAAAGTGACATGCCAGGGCTCAGGGGAGGCCATGAGAGGGTTTACAAACTATTATTTGGACAAAATTTAACCATTTGTTTTGGCCTCATAATATTTAATTTTACTGATATCTATGTGTGGCTTCTAAGTTTCCTTTCAAAATAAAGGTACTATAAATAAAACAGTAAATTGATTGAAATACACACACACACAACTCACAGTTAAGGATACAAGTATCAAGACAGGATAGGGGTAAGGCAGGAGATGTGAGGGCAGCCTGCCCTCCAGGAGAGGTATGAGGGAAGTGGGAGTGCTGGCCACAACCACAGAGGGCCTCTGGCTTGTGGCCTCACTCTGTGACTCTTTCCAGAGGCAAGCCAGCCAAGACCAATGGTAGGCTGCAGGTGGAGAAGCCAGTAGGCCAGGAGAGTTTGCAGGAAACTTCTGGAAGAGAGAGTAAGGAGAAAAAAAACATTCACAGGACATCAGAAATGCCCGTGGGTAAGTAAATGGATGTGGTCATCATTTACTGGGCAACTTCAGAAACTGGGGCAGGGGGCTGGTGAGACAGGGGAAGGAGATGGGGCAAATGACACAACTTGCCAGCTGGCTAGGAGCCTTTGGTCCAGTGTCTGTGAACGAGGCAGAGAGAGGCACAGACATAACAAGTGCTTATATCCACAGAAGGGCAGCACCACAGAGAAGGAAGTATGTCACCGGGGTTAAAAATGCCTGCAATTGGACATGCAGTGGGACTACCATGCTCGAAGGGACAAAAAGGGACAAGTGGCCTCATCACCGAGGGAGGCCTGCCTGGATGTGCTGGAGAAGTGAGCAAAGGAGGGAGGGTGGCATTAAGTGAAGACGAAAAATGATGTACAGTTTGGTTTCCACCATTAGATTTCCCCCCTAAAAGGAAGCTCAGGAATCACAGAGACAAGCTTGTGCCAGGTGAAACCTTGCAGGCAAGGAGCAGGTAGGGATGGCCCTACCCTGGAGAAGTTATACAGGCCTCAGGGCAGTGGAACCCTGTCAGCCACAAGGATACCTGATCCCTACCACATTCGTCCAACCAGGAGGAGGTAACGCATATACTTCCCACTAAGTAGTGACATTCTGGAATCTTCAAATAACATCCCTAAGGCAAGATGAAATCAAGGTAACCGATTTCTGGAACTCTGGGTCTGAGCTATGCCTTTTCTGTTTCCAAATGGATTCTCTGAGAAGCCAAGGGATGGAGCGAGGGCTCTGGATGTAACCACTTTGCTTCACCTTCAAGTCAGGGCCAGACAGGCCACCCTGGAAGACAAAGAAACTGAATTTTCTGTTCCAAACAGAGCTTTTCTTTTTAAAAAAGATTTTCTTTATTTTTAGAGCGGAAAGGAGGGAGAAAGAGAGGGAGAGAAACATCAATTCGTTGCCTTGAACGCCCCCACCTGAGTGAGGACCTGGCTCACAACTCAGGAATGTTCCTCGAACAGGAATTGAACTGGCGACCTTTCAGTTCATAGGCTGGTGCTCAACCCACTGAGCCACACCAGTCAAGGCCAAAGCTTTTTCTACAGAAAACCTGACCCTGAACTCTGTTTCATCTCTGTACTTTAAACTATATCCACCACAAAAGCAAAAAGCCCATTCCTAGCCAGCTGGTTCCTGTCTGACACACAGTAACGTCTAAACCCTTAAAACATCTCTTGAGATTGCTTCTGGCCTCCCCCCACTTTAAAGATGAGGAAACCAAAGCACGGAAAAGTAACTTACACAGGATGTGGAAAGATCAGGCCTAACCAGCCATGGTGGCCAAAAATCAGACACATGATTCCTGGCGACTTTTCGGTTGGCCTCTGAATCATTTGTGAGCTGAGTAAGTAGCCCCAAAGAGGGTTCAAAGCATATGGTTCAGACAGGCTGGCTACCATCTTAACAAACAAGGAAAACCAAAGCATAAAACCCAAACACTTATTAATCCCTGAGGTCAATTCTATAAAGAAACTTCCAGAGGTTTTCAGTTCAAATGTGATGGCATAGTATGTGTTCAACAGATGAGATGGACCTGGGAGCCACAAGTACCTCGAAATTTCTTTTAAGGAGGTTCAGAGGAAAACCAATGACAGGTTATATCCATGGCTCTGATGTGAGGGACCACCATATACAAGTGAGCCATGGCGATTGCCGTGAGATGCCCAGAACTACTGTTCTGCACCACCTTGGGGGCCACCCTTCTAGAGACAATGCCCAGAAAACCTGAATCTTGCAGCTCAGCCCTCTCATGACTACAAGCAAATAAAGTCCTTAGGAAATTTCAAGAAGCCATTCATTTAAAAAAAAAAAAAAAAAAAGCAGCAAGCCATTCATTTCTATTGCAGCAAACACACAGGAAACCAACAAAAAAAAAATCTAGTCTGTTGTGGGCCAAAAAATAGAGGCACCAGAAGAGCCTCTACGGGAGGGCCATGATGACTTTTTTCTAAGGCACTGACACTACGAAAAGGTAGCCCTGGGCAAATTCTTCCCACAGCGGTCGTCCACACTCCATACTGCCCCAGCCCCTACCATCAACATACCAAACAACACAGGGGCCGCAAAGAGCCCCTTCCCTGTCACCTTCAGGCCTTTCATTTGCTGTACCTGTTGCTTCCCTGAACTCTTTGTGGCTCTAAAGCTCAAGCCTCACACATACTTTGGGAACCCAAGGGTAGGGTCGTTTTTACTTCACTCCAGTCCTCCCGGGTGAATGACTCGGGGGATAGACGGTACCCCAAAGTAAACACACCAGATTGTCATCCTGGGGCTTCTAGCTCAATTTCAAAACTCTGGAAAGAAAAGCATCTCTCATTCTCACAGGGAAAATGTGGTGACTGGCCAGACCGTCCATCACTCACTCAGCCAATACTTTCCATCTGAGCTCCATGCCAGGACTGGGGACTCTGTAGTTGATGTGACATTCTGTAAGTGATCAAGCAATACCTGGGTGAGTACTGCGAAGGTGAAAGGTAAGGCTGTTCTGGCCATGAACAAGGAGAGTGTGCACTCCAAGGAAAGCAAGGAAGACAGCAGAGAGGGAAAAGGCTTTTGACCGACAGGACAACACAAGACTGATGTAGTAACACAGGCACAGGTTTGGAGGCAGGAGAGATACCAGTGCATGCAAGTAGCTGAAAGGAGGGCAGGTGGGACAGCATAGTGCAGGGTTAGGAATGTAGTGTGGGGGGAGGGGCAGGCTTAGATAGGGCACTGGAATGGGATTCCAGAGACATTCTGGAGGTAGACAATAGCAGAATACCGGTTCTTGCCTGGGGTTTCATCCTCAGCTATACATGCACACATGCAGCATGCTGTTCACAGATGCAAAAGATGCAGAATACAAGAGGTGATGCTCAGGGACAGGGTGCATCAGCGAGGGTGAATGCCAGGGTCACTCTGTGTATCTGAGTCCTTCAGGAAATAAATGGCTCTCAGCATCTGGACTCAATGGGGAGAGAGCTTTGGAACACAGAAACTCATAAATCTACCTGCGGATATGGGGAGGAATTTATTGCTTGGATTCTTGTGACACAGTAGACAACATCTTCAACCAATTCAACCAAAATTCTGTCTAAAAGATCCAAAAATGCTGTTCCTTCTGTTTTTACAATGACCTGTGACCAAGAGGCAGGAGCCACCAATCACTGTGTTGAGTTGGCTGAATGACAAAGAACAGGAAGAGAATTTTACTTACCATATTTTTCAGACTATAAGACATGCCTCCTTTCCTCCCAAATTTGGGGGCTGCATCTTATAGTCCGAAATGTGGCTTGCCTGGCTTGCTGTGGGGAGGGGGGAGCAGGGTCACAGGTTATTAAATATTTTACCACATTTTTTTGCCTCAAAATTCCCCCCCTATTTTCCTCCTCTAAAACCCAGGGGCGTCTTATGGCACAATGCATCTTACAGTCCTGAAAATATGGTACTCGTTTCCAACCCAAAAAAGACTGCATGATCCAACTGGGTGTCCCATTTCTAGATCCACTCCCAACAGATTTTTACAACATATTCCTAGTTAGGGAAATAAGAGAAAGAGATTAGACGATTAGTGCCCTGGTTCCCAAGCTGAATGCCAAAGGTGCTGTGGTAAACCAGAGGAGCACTATGGGAACTATAAACATAAGGCAACTGATCATTTCAACGTCAGATGGCACTATATTTCATTTGACGATGCCATTATTATCTTGCAAAGTCTGGTGTTCAGCAGCTGCTGTAATAAAGCAAATGCCACATAAAAATCAACATGAAATGCAGGCATCAGTGCTCAATCTTGTTCTAAAGTGTGAAGAGCTGTGCAATGGGGCACACATAGTCCATTAGGAAGTAACTGTGGTTATGCAAGGGTACAGTCTTCAGTTTATGTTTTTCCCCCCAAACAGCTATCCAGTTGCTGGGATGTTAGTACTTAGTTGTTTGTTTTGGCCTAGGAGCATCACAGAAATATTGAGATACTAAGAATGCTGTGAACCACAGAAGCTGGGAACCTCTGGGTTAATGAAAATAAAGAGGTGAATTCTTTTCCTAAATTTACAGACCCCCAATTAAGCACTCCTGCTTTCAAGGATATTGACTGCTATCATCCCAAATCATCAAGGTGATCCCCTGCTAATGCTGTGGCAAGCAGGAACCAGGTTGCTATTTATACATCCCAGGCAAAGGGGAACTTTGGGGTTGTGGCCTGAACTTGCTTCATACCAAGCACAATGCTGGCCGATGCCAGGTGACCCCAGCCCCTAAAGAAATAATAAGTTCACATCCTTCGAAGTAAGCCACCTCTCCTGTAAAAAAATTATTTTGAGGAAGTGCAAGATTCTACCCTAGGGACAAAGAGAAGAGGGTGGGGAACTCCAACTTGGGATAGAATTTCTCAATTGGCAATTTCTCAATACTAGTTAATTTGTAGCAAATCTTATCCTGTCCTAAGAACATCTTTCTTGGAATGTCAGTTACGTTGGGTACAAAATACAAGTATCCCAAGGTCTGCTCCCTCATGGTCCCAGACTAGAAGCTACTTCCTATTCATGACCACAGCACGTTTCACTGTGTAGTCTGTGTTAGTGGGGAAGCACACACAGGACTGTGGTCCATCTGACCAGCTCAGGCAGCTGGTGACAACAGCACTCGTGTCACCAGCCAGACTGCACTGTCTAGATCCTAGCCAGTGGCTGTGAGCAGAGGCAGCTCTTAGAAGTCATAGTCTTAATCCCCCTTCCCGAAGCTGGTTCGTGCTCTGATCTCACCCCTCAGACCTGCTGGGCCTGAGTGGGCGGGCCCCTTACGTCAGACTCAGCCCAGCAGCTTGCCTTAAACCAGGCAACTCAAGGTGGAGATGAGCCAGCCTTCCTAATAGGTGCACTCAAAGCTCTCTGTCCCCCTCTGAGGGGATCAGGACTACAAGGATCCTGAAGCCAGGAGGACCAGGCGCCAGGGCACAACCTTGCCAATCAGAATTCCAGGCCCTTTGCTTTTGAAACCAATCAGTAGGCCCATTAAAAGTCAGGGGTTATTGAGGATTTTGCACCATCTTTCCCCTGTGAAAGGGACCAGCCAGAAGCTGCAGGACTGAGTGGCTCAGGCAGAGTAAAAATCCCATTGGTGCTGATGGGTACATCTGGGTGAATAGATTTGTAAATTTAAAATGTTCCTGTAATGGACATACAGTAAAAACAAAACTTTGATGTGAACAAGATTAAAACTGCTGGGCTAAAATATATTCCAGCAGGGGCAGGCTAATTTTTCCTATAATGGGCCAGAGAGTAAACATAGTCAGCTGTGTGAGAAAGTTTGTTGCAACACTCCATCCTGCTGTTGCTATATCAAGGAGGGCAGCCCCCTGACAATCCTTAGACAAATGAGTACGATTGTGTGCTAATAACCCTCAGATTGGTCCCTGGTTTGCAACCCCCAATCCATAGATTTCTAAACTTTATGTCGAGGTGAGGTAAAGGTTATGACAAAATGATTTCCAGCCAAGATGGAGGCGTAGGTGGACACACCGTGCCTCCTCTCACAACCAAAATTAAGGATAACAAATATTTAGAAACAAGAAAACAACCAGAACTTATAGAAAATTGAACTGTACGGAAGTCCAACAACCATTCATCCAGACCGGTAAGAGGGGCTGAGTCGCGGCAGGAAAAAGTGGAGGTGTGGACCTGGAACACAAGCAGCAGTGACTGGCAGTTCCCAGGTGCGCAGGCAGCGGCTGGCAGACCTGGGGCACAGGGGGGCAACTGTGCAGACCCAAGGAGGCCGCACAAGGCAGCTGGCTGACCAGGTGGTCCCACATTCGCGCGCCCAGACGGTCCAGGCAAAGGGGAAGTGGAGGAAGGGACTGAATCCAGGAGAGAGCGAAGCAGGCACCATTGTTCCCTCTCAGACCCCACCCCCACATACAGCGTCACAACCCAGCGACTGGGCTGCCCTGCCCTAAGGGTCCACTCTTCATTACGTGTAACAGCTGCGACCAGACTAACACCAAAACAAAACAAACAAACAAAAAAACACCAAAAATGGCTCAAACCGGAGAACAAATGAAAGCCCCAGAGCCAATTCCTCTAAGCAATGAAGAGATAGCCAACCTATCAGATGCACAGTTCAAAGTACTGGTCATCAAAATGCTCACAGAATTGGTTGATTTTGCTCACAAATTAGATGGACAAATGCAGGCTACAATATGTGAAATGAAGGAAGACGCATGGGGAACCGATGAAGATGGGAGGAAAACTGGGACTCAAATCAATGGAGTGGACCAGAAGGAAGAAACTAACAACCAAACAGAAAACGAGGAAGAAACAAGAATTCAAAAAAAATGAGGAGAGGCTTAGGAACCTCCGGGACATCGTTAAACATCCCAACATCCGAATTATAGGGGTACCAGAAGGGGAGGAAGAAGAGCAACAAGTGGAAAACTTATTTGAACAGATAATCAAGGAGAACTTCCCCAATCTGGCAAAGGAAATAGACTACCAGGACGTCCAGGAAGCTCAGAGAGTCCCAAAGAAGTTGGGCCCAAGGAGGAACACACCAAGGCACATCGTAATTACATTAGCCAAGATGAAAATGAAGCAGAGAATTCTAGAAGCAGCAAGGGATAAGGGGACAGTCACCTACAAAGGAGTTCCCATCAGACTGTCAGCTGATTTCTCCAAAGAGACCTTACAGGCAAGAAGGGGCTGGAAAGAAGTATTTGAAATCTTGAAAAGCTGGGACCTACATCCAAAATTGCTCTATCCAGCAAAGCTTTCATTTAGAATGGAAGGGAAGATAAAGTGCTTCTCAGATAAGGTCAAGTTCAAGGAGTTCATCATCACCAAGCTCTTATTATATGAAATGTTAAAGGGACTTATCTAAGAAAAAGAAGATCAAGAATATGACAGTGAAAAGACAGCAAACTTACAGCTATTAAGAACCACACCTAAAACAGCTAGAACAGGAACAGAACCACAGAAATAGAGATCATATGGAGGGTTAGCAACAGGGGCGTGGGAGCAGGAGAGAGGGGGGAAGGTACAGAGAGTAAGTAGCATAAGATGGTGGGTAGAAAATAGACAGGGGGAGGGCAAGAATAGTGTGGGAAATGTAGAAGCTAAAGAACTTATGACACATGGACATGAACTAAAGGGGAGGAATGTGGGTGGGAGAGGGTGCACAGGGTGGAGGGGAATGATGGGGGAGAAATGGGACAACTGTAATAGCATAATCAATAAAATATATTAAAAAAAGGTTCTGACAAAATGTTATGTTAGAAAAGTAGAACACAAAGTCACAGATAAAATTAAGTAGAAGTGTGCAAATGGAGAGGTACATGATATCATAAAATGAAGTGGGGTATAATGGTAGGTTGGGGATGACCACATCTATTTATACCAAAATATCAACCAACATATATGTAAAAAACAGCTTGGCTTCTTTCAATCTGCCCCCTTCATAAACCCCTACCCCTGCAGATAGGGTTGGTCTGTCAGCCTGTCTGCCTCTTTACCTGGTGAGCTGGCCTATAGACACTCCAAAGCAGCCTTGACCTGGTCAAGTCTCCAAAGATTTTGACAGAAATACAATGCCATTACTTCAAACTCTGCATTCCCATTAACCTGGGTCTTCGGTTGTGCCTTTCATAAAATCATAGTGACATTTTCTCCTGGTTGCCTCTTTTAAAAAGCTATTTACTCCAGCTACTTTATCTGTCTTTACCCTTTTATCTTTATTCTTTTTTTCCCCCCCTAAAAGAGCCAGCACTGAGATTAACCTATACTACAGTAAGAACTGTAGACCTAGCTGGTGTGGCTCAGTGGATTGAGTGCCAGCCTGTGAACCAAGGGGCCATGGGTTCCATTCCCAGCCTTGGGCACATACTGGGTTGCAGGCCAGGTCCCAGGTAGGGGGTGCGTGGGAAAGCAATCACACATTGATGTTTCTCTCCCTCTCTTTCCCTCTCTAAAAGTGGATAAATAAAACCTTTAAAAAGAAAAAAGAAATGCAACATAACAGGGCTGTTAATTCATATAGTAAAATCCTGCTTTGAGAAGTGACCTAACCCCAAGATGACCACAGAGCCATACAGGTCACAAAGCTGAGGTGGGCAGGGAGGCTGTGCACTTTCCTCCACTTAGATGAGAGTTTCCCAGTAGGAAGGAAACTACTGAAATGAGGAAAAAGTCTAAGAGTGAGAAACTAGAATTAGTCAAACAGGGCTGACAATAGTTTTGGGCTGCCCTGGTATAGACCAGAAGGCTTCTGAAGATGACAGACAGCACACTAGTTCTCTGAAGCCTTCCCAATTTCCAACAAAAGGATAAAAATCAAGTTCATGGTTCTCATGAACAAAATGTAAAACTGTTAAGACAACGACGATGACATTTCCAGCACACCAAACACGGAAACACAGTAGTGTCAACTTCCAAGCAAGTGGTCAAAGTCAAGCTGTTTGAGAATTTGGAAGGCCGAGTAGAGAGAGATGACCAGTGCAGATGATTAACAATTTGCACAGCTGACGGCTAGCACACTATACGGGGAGAAGCAGTCCAGTGCCTGTAGCTAAAATGTTCCAGAATGCATCAGCTGGGCACACAAGCCTATTTTAATTAAGTAGAGACAACATTCAACAAGTAAGCAAAGCTGATGGGGTGGAGATCTCCACATGGTGCCCGCCCTTGGCCAGGTAGCTCGGTTGGTTGGAGCATTGTCCCAACATTCCAAGGTTGCAGATTCAATCCCCAGTCAGGGCACAAGAATCAGCCAATGAATGCATAAATAAGTGGAACATCAAACTGATGTGTTTCTCTCTTCTCCCTGCCCCCGCCTCCCCCCCCCCCCCCCCGCTCTCTCTTATACTCTAAAGCACATGGTGCCTTTCAGTCTCTCTTCAAAGCAGTAAAGTGGTGGCTAAGAGTGATACTAAAAGCTTCCCTGGGATCCACCTATACTCACTGGGGACAAAGGGGACTCAGGGAGTGGGGCTAGCCAAGAGCTTCCAGGGACACTACTACTCTGACATCCGAGTGACACTTCAGCCCACCAAGAGCCTCACTAATAGGAAAGGCAAAACCAGACCTTCAATGGCCAAGAGAAGACATAGACACATATAGACACTCTAAGGCAGGAGTGTCAAACTCATTTTCACCAGGGGCCACATCAGCCTTGCAGTTGCCTTCAAGGGGCCAAATGTAATTTTAGAACTGTATAAATAAATGTAACTACTCCTTAATTGTTAAGGAGCTGAAATTACATTCAGCCCTTTGAAGGCAACTGCGAGGCTGATGTGGGCCCCTGGTGAAAATGAGTTTGACACCCTTGCTCTAAGGAGACAGGAACAAATACATCTGTGCAAGAGAAGGCCACACACGTTGACCCAGGGTTTAAAGATGCAGGAGCTCTTAATGAAGAGCTAATGCTTATGAACTGATCATTTCTTCAATAGTACCCTCTGACCTTCACTGACAAGTTGAATCTTAAAAGAAAAATCTGGGGGAAAAGGTCATATTGTCAGTATCAGGCATGCTCAAGAAGTGGCTCCAAGAAAGATGAATTTTCCCTCTTGCTGTGCCTCATCAGGTACAGAACCCAACTAACAGGGATTGGAGGGGGGAGAGGGAGAGCATCACTTTTCCCAAAAGGAAAGGGAACAGAAAATGACAGAGTTAACGTCAGAACCAGAAAGACTCCAAGTATGAGTCCCTGGTTTCCAAAGGAGAAAATGAAAGATGGACACAAAGCCCCCAAACAACCAGTCAGCAAGAGATGACAGCATTTAAACTAGAGACACACTGCAAGGGTGCAGCAAAAGCCAGTCCTTGACAGTCAAGCAGCCCCAGGGAAACAGGCCAAGGCTCCTTTTCCTGTCAAGCAAATGTAAGGCCCTTAGAAAGCCACCTCCATGCACTGCAGGAAGGCCTCAGCCCACGGCAAACATTCAATGTCCACTTCTGCCCTGATAATCTAACTGTGTGTCAATTTGAGATGGATACTTGGATTTAAAAAACTAATCTCCAAAGAACAACTAAGGAAGCACAGAACTGTGCAGGGATTGGCTGCTTCATGAGAATGTTCTTGTTTGCCATTAATTATACCTAACTTCCACTGAAGTAACTGACTCTCAGAAGTTAAGTGCCCCAGCTCTGACACTGACAGGAGGAGTGGTGCAGGTTCTGGAGAGAAAAGTATGGTCTATCTCCTCGCAGGGCTCCCCTGCCCCTTCGTCCCCTCTCCAACCCACTCTCCCCTGGGCAGCCTGCAAACAGTAACCACTGGCAGAACCTGTCCTGGGTTCTATACCCAGCAGCAGTCAGGCACACACCTCAGACTCTGATTCTATCGCATAGCCCAAATTTACTCCCTGGCTGACTCGTCCTTAGCTTCCACTCAGGTGAAGAGTTCTCAACCCACCAGAAACCAAAACAGCCAGCCACCCCAGCACGTACCATATTTTAGGACTATAAGGCACACCAGACCATAAGACGCACCTAGGTTTTAGAGGAGGAAAACGGGGGGAAAATTTTTTGAAGCAAAAAATGTGGTAAAATATTTAATAACAAATAAACATAGGCCACTGCCACCCCCAACCCCCGCAAGCCAGGTAAGCTACATTCGGATTATAAAACGCACCCTATTTTCCTCCCAAATTAGAGGGTGCATCTTATAGTCCGAAAAAGGGGTAATCACATCCCCAATGAACCTGCAGCATTCATTCCCTGGAACTCCTCGATGCCTTTGTTTAAAATTGAAAAACAAGTTTAAGGATGTAGAGCTAAGATTCACCACATGAAGCTTCAAACCATGGTCTAGTGTACAGAATGATGAAATAAAAATGTGTATACACACATCCTGGAATGAAAAGGACACTTGTACTGGGTTTAATAACTGGTTTGCAAGCCATGCTGAGGAAAAGCTAGAGACCCACACTCTTCTGCAGCTTTCCACATCACTCTGTGATTCTGAGTTCTTCCAGACTCCACACTGGGCATGTCTCACCTGGGAGGGAACTCAGCTGGTACCCCACTATTCTCTCTGGGGTCCCAATGCCTTCACACCAACGATTCTCACATCTCTGTACCATCTGAGACCTAGGGCAAGGAACTAGAAAAAAGGACTGAGAGGCCTTCCCCTATGCATTAAGTAACACAGACTGGTTAGCACATTCCTCCTGCCCCAATCAAACCCCTTCCCTCCTCAGACCTGACATGTAGTGGACCAGTAGTGGCACACCCAGGGCTCAGGTGCTCATAAGCCTAACTAAGGCTTCGTCAGGAAAGAACAGAAGCTGAGAAAGAGACTCCAGCTGAGAATTTACCAAAAACCAACAGGGTCCGAAGTTCTTCAGCAGCCCAGAAAGATATATAAAGGGAGGACCTAGTAGAGGGTGGCACTGTGGGCTGAGCACGGAGACAGTGATACTTCATACTTGCATTCTATCTACGCGTTTCTGATAGAAGCATGATGTGGCCACTCAACTGCTATTAAGATTTTCTAGAAGCCACGTTAATGTAGAAAGGTGAAGTTAAGAGTGTATTTCATAGAATATATAATAGTATATGCCATTCAACCCAGTATGCCCGAAGTATCATTTTAACATGTAGTCACTATAAGAAACAGACATTTGACCTTTCTTTTCATACTAAGTATGTCTGAAATCCAAGTGTGTACTCCACACTTAACAGCACATCTCAATTCGGGAGCTAAATTTTCATCCAAAACAATTTGATCTGTATTTTGATTCTACAAAATTTACAGTTGAAAAAGTACATTCACATATCCAAGATGTTCCAAACATACTTAAAAGTTCTCCAGTAACTAAATTAAACATCAGCTTTAACATTAATTAGAATTCAATAAAACTTAAAAATGCAGTTCCTTAGTTGCATTAGCCACATTCTGATGCTCAAGAGCCTCATGGTGACCTTACCATGAAGACTGAGAACGTTCTGCCCTGGACGGGTGGCTCAGTTGGTTGGAGCATCATCCCGTGCATCAGACTACAGGTCGGTGGGGCACATATGGGAGGGCAACAGGTCGATGTCTCTCTCCCCCACACTCTAAAAAAAAAAAAAAAAAAAAAAAAAAAAAAAATCAACCAATAAACATATCTTTGGATGAAGATTAAAAAAAGGAAAAAAGATCTGGAAGGTTGCTCCTCTAGAAGCTAGGAGGCCAGGGAACACACTTCAGCAATTCAGCTTCAGAGCCACAGTGACCCAGACCACTACACATTCAGGACTGTTCTGACCCTACGCTAGTCCCACAGCCAGCACCTTCATCACCTAGAGATTCATCTGTGTTCTAAATCAGCTGGCATTTTACAAACTTTAAAGAAAACATTAACGTATTACATGTGATGTATGAACCTGTTTGAATGGAAGAGAGGCACATTCAATTGTTTTGGGAAACAACATAGGAAATCTAATATGGGATGCAATTATTATTGATTTTCTTATATGTAACAAAATGTTCATTGTTTTTTTAAAGGATGATCTTTTTTAAAAATTAAAAAATGAACACTTTAATAATCTTTATATTTTTATTATGGTAAAATATACATAAAATTTATCACTTTAATCATTTTTAATGCCCAGTTCACTGACATTAAGTACATTTATTCACACTGTCGTGCAGCCATTACCACCATCCAGCCCCCCCCCAATTTTTTTCATCTTGTAAAACTGAAACTCTGTCCCCATTAAACACTAACTACACAGTCCCCCTTCCTCTAGACCCTGGCACCCACCATTCTACTTTCTATGAACCATACTACTCTAAGTACCTCACACAAGTGAAATCATTTGTCCTTTTTATGACTGTCTACTTTCACTGATCATGATGTCCTCCAGGTTCATCTATGTTGTTATGTATCACAATTCCCTTCCCTTTTAAGGCTGAATAATACTCCATTGCATGGGTATACACTTTTACTTCCACTTTTTGGCCACTGTGACCAATGCTGCTATGAACACAGGGGTACAAATGCCTTCTGGAATCCCCATTTTCAAGAGAATGGTGTTTAATTCTTAAAGAGGTGTTTGCTGAAGTACTTGAGGTAAAATATCACACCTGCAACGAACTTCCAAAGGATTTTGGGAAAAAAGCCTGTATGCTGATGAATAAAACAAATGACAAAATGTTAGTTGAATTTTTTTTTTTTTAGAGATTTGAAAATTTTCAGAATTAAAAAAAACAAGAAAAATTGTTAACTTAAAAAGTAGCACCAGCTACTACACAGAGAAAGCCAATGCAAAAATAAGTAGAATGAAAACAACGTCGCTGGCAATGCATGACTGCTGGCCCAAGATTTGGAGCTGTGCTTGATTTGCAAAAAGGGAGATTTAGCATCTAATGAGACCTCCTCCTCCAAGTGAGCAGAAGGACTTCCAGAAACAAAGGGTAAAGGTGTCCTCTTGAGGAGAGATTGCTGGTCCCAGGACTGGCTGAAGTCACCTTAGTTAGGGATGAGGCATCCCATCATGTGGGAACATTGTTGAGGAGACAGAGAGCAAGATCAGCAGGAAGGCTATTTATTGTAGGAACAAAACAAGACCCCAAAAAGGGGTGGAAGATGAGCTCAAGTCAGACTCAAACGTAAGAGGCCAAATCTTGAGGATGAGGAGGAACCTAGGATTAATCTCAACTGCTAAACCATGGTAAGACAAATTCCATCTCTGGCAAAAAAGTTGGTTATCTGGGGTCAGGGCAGAACAGTGGCTGAGTAACAGGGCTGAGTGGGACCACTAAGGAAGTTGTGTACCCAGAGGGAAGAGCACCCAGAAGAATGTCACATGTCACTTCAAGTCCCTGCCAGGGAGTTGGGCAGAGAGAGAGACCAGGGAATCAGCAGCTTCCTGACAGACCAAACTACAGGCGGCAGGTATGGGCCACATGGCCTGAGGGCCCTACTGTTGGCAATTTAGAGGACTGGGGGAAGCGAAAGTTGTCCTCCAAGAATCAAATAGTTGATGTGAAAGGGGAGGAAGTGGAAAATGTCCCAGAAAACTTAACCATGAGGTACACAAAAGGCTTTTTTTTTGGGGGGGGGGGGGTTCTATTTTTATTTATTTATTTTTGGAGAGAAGGGAAGGGAGGGAGAAAGAGAGGGAGAGAAATGTCAATGTGTGGTTGCCTCTCATCTGGCCCCCACTAGGGACCTGGCCTGCAACCCAGACATGTGCCCTGACTTGGAATCAAACCTGTGACCTGCTTCGCAGGTCCGTGCTCAACCCACTGAGCTACACCAGCCAGGACTACACAAAAGGCTTTTAAAGCATCAAGATATTGGAGGAGATTTTTGGACCAAGGGGGACACACCAAAAGGTGTGGTGAGGTGAGAAGTTCTGAAGAAGGTTCCAGAGCCTGGGCTAAGAGCCAGTTGGCCCTCAGCGTCCTCAAAACTAATAAAAGGGGACTGGAACACAGGATCCGGTTATAAACATAGGCCTTCCCTAGAGACTGTTTTGTGAGGCATATGCAGAATTCAGCAGGACTACTGTCACTGCCCTGAGTGCCTCCCCCCACCCACCCCCCCGGCCGCCCACCAAACTCAGATGGCTTACCACAATGGTGTTAAGAAACGTGAGAGAGGTTTTGCATTTCCTTTGCTACAGCCTCAGCCACAGAGGTGGTGCTGGTGCTGCCTAGGCAGTGCCAGGTACTGGGCCAACTTGAGGAAGCCAAGGCATGAGGGCGGACTCTGAGAAGGATGGCAAGTGCCATCTCCAGCAGATGGAGTAGAGCTTTGAGCCCACCCTCAATGAATGGCATGAATAAGCTCTTTCACTGGCAAAGAAGAACGAGCAACAGTACCATCTGCTGAGGGGAGAGAAAGGTCAGAGGAACAGGCACCATGTCCTCAGCTCGGGGCCCCACTGTGTGAAGGTGGCTGGAAGAGGCAAACCCTGAGCACAAGAATCTAAACCAAGTGAACTAGTCCACTGTCTGTAACAAATGGGGGAAGCCAAAGTACAGAGCCACACCAGAACTGCTGCCTTTCACCTCTGGCTGCCCCTGTCCAGGCTCTCCACACCCTCTTCTAGTCCCAGTGAGGTCAAGGTGCTTCATGCAGGGTGTCTCCAAATTACTCTACTAGAAAGCCATGCTTCTTAACTAAACTAAAATGGTTATTAGGATAGCTCAACCTGATGGTGCCAAGAAAATGGAAGCTAGGAAAGTTGTGAATCATGCATGATGGGAACAAAGTGGGCTTCTGGGCACTAGACTCCAACCCCCAGGAGCCAAAAATAGCCAAGACCCTGCCCTCACAGATAGCAGGGCTTAGGGTGCTCCTCCCAGGGTGCCAGCGGTGTCTCTGCAAGGGGCTCAGGTCAGGGATGTCTTCCTGTGATCTACATAGTAACCTTCCTCAGATCTACATAGAAGGAATTCACATTTTGTTATTTGGTCTCATGAGGAGGTATGGATTAAAGGGAGGTTGGACAAATAAAAACCACCTGACCTCTAGGCTGCAGTAGGGAAAGGGTGTCACAGACTCGAACACAAGAATCCCCAAAGGTAGAGATATGAAAGCAAAGTACTTTTGAAATCCAGAGAATAGAGCCCCTGAAGACTTTACTGAGGACCCATTTGGGATTAAAAATATACTCCCATCAAGCCCCCCATTCATCTGATGACATTTAAAACTGAAACTAAATTGAGAGACATGCAGAATATTACAAATATACTCAAATGGAGTCAATGTTAAAAATTTAGTACTAGACTATTTTAATTCTCTTCAGAATGCTACACTGGTATTAATGGTATTTCAATGTACCTTCATTAATCCTGTTACCATGTTAGAACACAAAAATGGAATTTGTTCCCTTGGAGTTCAATGGCATCAAAATGCATTCCACTTTCAGGTGAAAAAAACTTACCATGGGTGTTGAAAAAGAAAAACCTTCATGAAATCCAGTTCAAACCCTCTAAAAACAGCAAGTACAAGTACACCTAGAACACCACCTACATACACTGATGTGCCCTAGGCCTAGGGGAGAAAGCAATTTCACTTGAACACAATCATACAGAATACTAGCCCCATGGAAGATCCTCTAGGCAAATAACTGAGGTGGCCAGGCTACCCTCCTGGCGGGGATCCAACATACTCTGCCTCCAGCTGGGCACACCCAAGAAGCAACAAAGCTTGCAGCGCACACAATCTCTTTCTCCCTCTAAGCCCAGTTTCCATGTTTCTGATCTGTTCCATTTATATATTGATCTGTACTTATGAAAATGTAAGCACCCCCACCCCAGGACACAAGATCCCTCGTGGTTAAGGTTCTCTATCTCTAATGAGTAAAGACAGAGAATAAAGGCTATTATAGATTTTATTTCATCCCAAAGTATGACTTGAGAAATTTTAAAAAGTGTTCTTCATAAATAAGAAAAAAGTCTACTGCATTACTGAGGAAATGGTCCAGGCAGGACCTAGACTGTAAAGAGGTAGGCATGATGGCACTTTAGACCCTGGCAAGACCTCAGAGGGTTCTGGTAAGGGTCCAGCCCGTTCCCTTTTGTTAACTGTGCTCCTGTGATGTGACTACAGCTCTCCCCCTTCACTATCCAGCATCTATATGGCCTACCCTTTTTGCTGCCCTCTACTAGTTTGGGCTGGCCAAGCAGCAAGAACCTGGGGATTACCAAGTATTATCTCCGTAACTTGAAGTGTTCCTGGTTTAGGGAAAACTGGATTTCTGATTCAGCCATTCAACCAACAACTTACTGTGATTCTTGCTACACTGAAGGCTCTTGGGATTCTGAACAAAGACACCTGCCTATGGATTCAACATTCTGGCCCAGAGGTAGGGGAATGCTGACAATCAAGAATGAAAATAACTAAACTATGTGATATACAATGGGAAAAAAAGGCACGGGGATTGGGACTTTTTTAGTCTCCACTCCTTAGAACTCTTCATAAGCGAGGCTCTACGGTTCTTAATCTCTTTTCATTTCCTCCATATTATGCATTAAATGGAATAATAGTTTACCCAGAGAACAAACTTTCTTCATGGAAACATCTCATTATGTATAAATTACGGTACTCTAAAGACTGTTCTCCTGGTATATACAGTTATTTAGAAATGGGGGAGGGGGCAGGGCAGCTTGTGGCTTATTTGAAATTGTAGTTTCCAGTGGTAGCACCTTTAGACATCGTCTTTAAAGATAATGAAAAAGGTCAGAATATTTTTTTTGCCTTTGAGTATTTACAAATAAGACAATAGCTTGTTAAGTCAAATCCATACTACAACTTCACTTTCTACCTGGACACTGATTATTACAAGCTTTTGTATTTTCCTGCAGAGTTAAGTGTGAGAGGCAAGTGTAGGTTCAGTCATCCTTGCCTCTATCCCTGAGGCAGTTTACAATGACAGCAAATCCTAGGTTTACATGGTTACAGCCAATACAATGCTAACTTTTTTTTCTGGTATTAACAGAAGAGTCCCTGCAACTGTAAGGCAGTACTGAGTAACAGCCACTCAGCTGACCAATTTTTCAGTTTCACAAATATACTCCACCTTTAATTAGGAAAGCAGGCAAACAAAGCCACTGTACTTAGTGACCCTACCCTGGTTTTCTACCCCAGAATTCTCAGAAATTCCACAGCTCCTATGTACCAAAGGAAAAAGAGCTTCATGTCACAACAGTCTCAGGAAGGTGCCTTCAAGACCCTACCCACCATGACTGCTGACTTGGGCACCTTAATCTACACCTCAAGAGTCTCTCTTTGTTGCAGGAAACAAGGACTCAAGCTCTTAGCATTATCTAGACTACCCAATGGGCCAACAGAAAGCTGCTTACCTCATAAAGCACTGTCAGCAAACAAGCAAACATCTAGAGATGCTTCTTTGAAAAGCCCAAATACCCCAAAATGACAATGTCTAGCTCTTGGATTTCACAGTTGGACCCTAGAGAACTCCAGGAAAGGAAGGAGAGCAGCTCTCTGCTCATCACTGAGCAGGAGAATGAACACCTCCTCTTGGAAGTTCAGTGCCCTTGGAAGGACTGGCTCACACCAGACCACCATGGACCCAGTGCACACCAAGGGGTCCTCACAACAGCCATCTACTATTATCAATGCCAACAGCTCAAGGGGGCCAATGAAACCACCACAAAAAACAGTGGCATCAAGATGGAAAAAAAAAATGAATGATAAATTCAACTCAAAATAAGATCAGCTGAACCTCAGATGCCAAACGTAAAGACTGAAGCTAAAAACCCTCAGAAACGCGATAGTTTAGCTATTGAGTGGTAACAGTGAGTAAGGCCACCACAAAGCCCCACACCAAGAAGGTAGGCTTATCTGTTCCCAGGACACCGGATTAGAAGCAGCTCATTGAAAAGAGAGAGCCATTGAAGGCACAGGAGCAGAAAGCAACAGCAGGCAAGGAGACAACTATGCCGTTTTACCAAAAGAAAAAGAGCCAACAATTTAACCTCCATAGCAGAGGGAAACAGCTTCAGGTGAACTGTGCAGGCACCATTTCTTAGTCTGTAGTGAATATGATCAATATCCAGCAAAGGGCAAGGCACACCTATTTAAAAAAATTATTATGGGAAAATATGCACAACATAGTTGGCCACTTTAACCTTTTTTTTTTTTAATTTTAAAAAGATTTTATTGATTTACTTTGAGAGAGGGGAAGGGAGGGAAAAACATCAGTGTATGGTTGCCTCTCATGCACCCCCTACTAGGGACCTGGCCTGCAACCCAGGCATGTGCCCTAGACTAGGAATCAAACCGGCGACCCTTTGGTTCGCAGGCTAGCACTCAATCCCGAGCCACTATGAGCCAGGGCACTTGAACCATTTTTAAGTGTACAATTCAGTAGCATTAAGTACATTCACATTGTGTAACCATCACCATCATCCATCTCCAGAACTTTTTCATCTTCCTAAAATGAAACTGTATCCATTAAACAGTAATTATCACTCTCCTTGACCCAACTCCTGGTAACCACTTTTCTATTTTCTATCTCTATAAATTTGACTATTTTAGGTACCTCATGTAAGTAGAATGATACCATATTTGTACTTTGGTGTCTGGTTTCTTTCACTTAGCACAGTGTCTTCAAAGGTTACTTAATCCATGCTGTAGAACATATCTGAATTTTCTTCCTTTTTAGGCTCTATAATGTTCCATTATATGGATATGCCACTGTATTTTTCCAGTTATGTGTCAGTGGACATTAGGGTTGTTTCCACTTTTAGCCACTGTGAATAGGGCTGTTTTGAACACTGGTGAAGCCACACCCCTTTTACCTCAAGGCAAAGACTCTTGTAATTCATTTCAGGAAGTCTTCCATCTCAAATGACTAGCAGAAATAGCTTCAGCACTTTAAGCCTACAAGGCCCCACTTCCCACATTTCAGCAGAGCCTGTAGCCAAAATAGTCAACTGGGCCTTGATAATAAACCAGACCACCATTTCCTGCTCTGCAATGAAAACAGCAGATGAAAAATGGAGGGGTGGATATAAACAAAAGCATTCAGCCAAGCATGACCAGAAGAGCCTGTAATTTCCTCTGTCTCTTCTCACAAGGCTGTGCAGCTTCTGGATTTAATACTCAGCACGTGACCCAGAGTGAAATCTTGGTCCTGAACTGTAAAGCTGGTGGCACCTGGGAAACCTTAAAAACTATTGATGCCTAGGTAGGTCCCGTCCCAAAGAGATTTCAATGAACAAGGGTCCTGAGTGAGGGCCAAGTATTAGGAGTTTCAAAAGCTCCCCAGATTATTTTAACATTCAAGCCATGACTGTGATCTACTGCAAAATCAAGAAATGGGGTGCCATGCAAGGACATACCAGAAGTCTGGGAGTTTGTACAAATTAATTCTCATAATAGGAAGCTACACATTTCTGTAAATGTGTGGTAAAACACAGATGAAAACACCAAGGTGGAATGTTCTCCTTCCCCTGCATCTGTGCAGCTGTAAATGATAAAGGTCTGGAGGTACAAAAGGTCTGGACATGCAGTTCAGTGTGAAGACATACTGGTCTCTACATACACATCTAGCAGACAGGTATCAGGCACTCCACTGTAATCTCCATCAGACCAGTGGCAAACATCCTCATACAGAGATTTCTTAGATCTATTCGTTTCCTCTCCAGTTCAAAAGCGAAATAGTGGAACATGATTCTGCTGCTAGCACTGAACGCAACCGAAACTTAGCTGTAATTCCAGGGCTAATTTCTGGGTGAGGAAATTTTCCCTTTCCCACTATTTTTGCAGAAGTCTTCTCAACATACCACAAGCAACTGAGGACAAACTCATGTTCCAAAGGTACATCAAGATGGTTGTTGGAACTTTTCTGCCAGGTTCCCAGAGAAGAATGTTGTAAATGATGACTGGATGCCATCTTTTCAGAGCCTGGGGTTCTAGGGCCCAGCTGACATCCTAGATTTTTGGGATGCAGACAGCCAATGTGGTGTGAAGCCTGGAGTTTGGGGTCCTGCATGGTAAAGTGGCATGGTAGTTAAGGGCGGTAAATGGTGGGCAGGCTGTCCCAGATCTTAGAGGCCATTCAAAAAACAAAGAACAGGCTGGCCTTCAAAAAGGGAAGAGATAAAACTATTATTCAGATGTAATTATTCCCCCAGTTGCCTCAGCACTTAACCCCATGATACTACTTTAGGCTGTCTAGAATTTCCAAGTCAGCTACCCATTAGAGGGGCCATGAGGAGGGACAGTGGTCCATGAATAAGACATATAGTTGAACATTAACCTTGGTAGAGCTTGCCCACCCAAGAGAACTGGCTTGCTGAAGGAAGTCACACCATATTTGAACTCCTAGCACAGCCTGGGGGTAGGCTGTCTATGCAAGCTGTATCCCTGGAACCTCAGGGCACTGAGCACATGACAGGAGCCCAAGGATTATAGCCAGGCTCATGCTGCCAGAGATGCTCACAAGTATGGTTTACACGTGTACCATCATGACACTCTTGATTTCTTTCTTTTAAATAGATTAGGCACTCCCTGCCTGGAATACCCTGTCCTACACAGCACCGCATCCTGGCAAACCCCTCTCCTTCAAGAAGCCTTCCTTAAGCCCCTGCCTCCCCCTTTTCACCCCAAGTCTGCCTTAGATGGCCTTCTACGATTTCTATGGCTGGATTTTGTCTTACCAAAATCACAGGATCTACTTAATACTAAGAAACTAGAATAAACTAGAAACTAGACCTTCTTTCCCCCCAAGATTAGACCAAGGCAAGGATGCCCTTTCTCACCACTCCTTTCCAATGTCTTGCATTGTTAGGAAGTCCCAATAAATTTAAGATTTAAAAAAAAAAAAAAAGGAAAGAGAAGGGGTGCAGATTGGAAAGAAAAAAAAAAAACTTTATTCACAGATGAGAGAATCCTAAAGAATAGACAAAACACCACCTGGATCTAAGAAGAAAGTATAGCAAGGTTGCAGAATGCAGCACTAATACACAAAAGTCAACCGCTTTCCTATATACCAACAATGAATGATAGAAATTTGAAATTACAAGTAAGCAAAGCATCCACACCAAACTCTGGTCATGTTAGTTTCCCTTCTTCCAAGTTCATATTGCTATAGACAGTATCCAGTCAGTGCATGGCAGGTTGAAAGTCCCAGTAAATATTGGAACAAACCAGAAACTAACCATGATGCCAGCCACACAAAATCCAAAGCCTGGGACAGAGAATTACCATTCCCACAGACAAGGCAGCACGCCTGCAGATGAACCAGGGTGTTTTTAACGGCAGTAATGCAGAGAGTATGTCATGGTCCTAAAGTGAATAGGGAGCCGAGAGGGTGGCATAGAGATGAGGTGGTACTGCAATGAACAGTCTACTGACCTCCCAAACACACCAAGCATTGGCTTCTGAAGCAGCACTTAACTCAATGGCAGAGCTTTAAATATGAGTTTTGAAAATCCAGGGGCCTAAAGGGAGACAAACCAACTTACTCTCAATCCTCTAAAAATCCACTTAACAAAGGAGGTGTGTTGACAGAGGCTTCTCTCATTTGGAGAACAACTGGTTTCTCCCTGGTTGTCTAAGCACATAACCTCCTTTGCTTCTTTGGTGGTGAGTAGCCTCTGATGACGGTGACCACCCTCTCCCCCGAGGTGAACCTATTTCAGAGCCAGCAAGACCTCAGTTCAGAGTCTACCCACGTGACCCTGAACAGGCACCTCAACCTGAGGACCTTCTTCTATTGGGATTTTGTATTCAATAACAGCTACCTTGTGTTTCAGCAAGGGCTAAAGAAATACACGCTTTCTAGCAAATGGTAAAAAAAATATTTAGTTCTGTCCCATCCCCACAAACAGGTAAGTTCAAGATGTGAAAAAGTAGCAGCCCTCAGTTACATCTTACTGGCTGGACAGGAAACACAGCATAGCACCTAGATCCTGCATCATCACTGTCATGGCACCTTCAAATGTCAGAAATCCCAGAGAGACCTGCTACCCTCCTGCTGACCAGACTGCTAACGCCTTCCCAAATTGTTTCTTTCATCGTTCTCAAGTTTACTGAGAGTTTTTCTCTTTCCTGTCCCTAAGAAAACATCAGTGGAATGTATTACTCCCTCATCTTCACCAACAAGCAATGTACAAATAAGACAGAAACCTGTATGGCCCTTCCACTGTGTCTTCACAAAGTTTGTACACCACCACCTTGGGGTGGGAGGCACTTCAGTTGCTTCTCAAGCCTTTGACTGACTAATCAAAGTCAGACACACTCCTGCCCCTTCCTTTGTTCTGTCTACTGGACAAATATAAGAACTTTCCATTTGCACTCCTTTAGAGCATGATGCCATTTCATCTTTTGGATCTGCCTCTGCATTGGATTCTGGTTTAGGAGAAGATGCCCCACCTGCTGACAAAGGGAATACAGAGATGTGGGTTCTAACAAGGAATCCTCGTTTTATCTGAGTCCAGCCTTCATCACAGGGGATGATGATGTAAGAGGCAGAAAGCCACTGGTTCACTTGGAAATTAAGGATGAAATGGTAACAGCAGCGTAGGACACAGGAGCAGGGAGGATGGAGTGCAGTCTGTCGGTCCCCATCCCCAATCTCAAGCAGTTCTGCCATCTTATCTTCAAGGCAAAGGAAAAGCATAAAAGGAAGTTCTGTACAGGCAGCAATGTCCTAAACCTACAAGCCACAATATGACAGGCAGCCAGGACACTGGGTTACACAGCAACCAACAACTATGACAAAGGTTCCACAGGTGCCCCAGGCAGGCTTACATTCAAGCGACTGTTTAGGTTTAGGTTTATCGGTGAGGTGAGCTCTACAAAACACACAAATGGGTACAAGTCTACAAACAGAAATATTTACTGTAAACGCTGCTGGAATATTAGGTTTATTTTTGCCTGAATTCTGGCTACGTCTGAATCTATAAGACTGTGGTTAACTTGGATAGCTATGAAGAAAAACTGCAAAATGCTTTCCTTGCATTCTTACTGTAAAAGTTAAGACCCAATCAGTTCTCTTCCCACTGCTACCCGCAAAAGGATAAAAGATTACCTCTGCCTTGGCCAGTTGGCTGGAGTGTTGTCCTGTAGACTGAAAGGTCATGTTTTGATTCCTGGTCAGAGTGTGTAGAAGAAGGCAACCAACTGATGTTTCTCTTTCCTATGGATGCTCCTCTCCCACCCCCCACGTCACTCCCCTCTTCGCTCTTTCTAAAAGAGCAATAAAAAAAATGTTCTCAGGTGAAGATTAAAAAAAAAAAAAGTGCTTTTATAAACATTTCTTTATAACAGCTTCTTTAACTTTTTTGAACTAAAAACTGTAACAAGTAAATTGTTACAGTTTTTAGTTCAAAAAACTGGCTTAACGGAATACCAAATCATCCCTAAATACACAATCAATCCAACTCCATCTGAGGCCTAAAAAAAGAAAATTAAGTCCCGTGCTAAGAGATTCCTAAGCAGTCCAGGCTAATTTCCTGAGATTCTAGCACTTGGGTCATGATGTCAAACCCTGGGCAATGTATCAACAACCCTCCTCTGTTGGGCCCAGAACCATTCCTTAGTCATAGAGCACCACGCTTGCAGATGTGGACACTTTGGGGAATAAATATACTCGCTCAAACGCAGAAGGGTCTGGCCTGGCACTGCTTACTTGAAACCAATTGTGTCTGTCTTAATAGCAGAAGTGCCAAATGCTTTAATAGGTGATTATTATGCATAAATGGGCAGAGTGCCCTCCCATTTTGAAAAGATCCTCACCTTAGAATTCTTCAGCTTTCACAAAATGTCACACAATTCTTTTTCTTTTTAAATTTTTTTAAAGATTTCATTTATTTATTCTTAGAGAGAGGGGAAAGGAAGGATGTAGGTAGAGAAACATCAATGTGTGGTTGCCTCTTGCATCTCCCCCAACCAGGGACCTGGCCTGCAACCCAGGCATGTGCCCTGACTGGGAATTGAACCTGCGACCGTTTGGTTCACTGGCCAGTGGTCAACCCACTGAGCCACACAAGCCAGGGCCAAATGTCACACAATTCTTTTGCAGTAGTATATTCATCAACTCAGGGACCCTTGGTGGGGGGGAGATGTGATGAAGGACATGGGGGTAGGGTCTGGGGCAACCAGGCTATGACCAATCCCAGCTAAGCAGCAGTTTCTTCTGTGATGTCCCAGCAGTAGATGCCCTAGCCTCAGACAGAACACCCAATAAGGGCAGATGTAGAGAAGCACATGAAACAGGGACACATTTCCATGGCTCTGACTGTACTCTGTGGCATGACATTCATGCTTCCTTCTTCCTCCCCCAGAGCAAGGTTGCAGCAACAGGCTGCCACTAGGCAGGCACCACTGCTACAACATTCCAATGCTATCTATCTGTCCTTACAAGCAGGCAACTCACCCACGAAGGCTCTCAGGCAAAAAGCATGACTCAACTGCTGCTCTGGAAAGAGCTCTATAGAAGTGACTCTCATTTCTGGCTACACAGAGAACTACCTGGGGAGCTTGTTTAAAAACCCATGTGTGGCTCTTGCTGGTGTGGCCCAGTGGTTGATTGCCAGCCAGCCAAGCAGCAAATCAAAGGGTCGCTGTTTCGATTCCTAGTCTAGGGCACATGCCTGGGTGGCAGGCCAGATCCCTACTAGGTGGCGCACAAGAGGCAACCACACATTGATGTTTCTCTCCCTTCCCCTCTCTAAAAAATAAGTAAATAAAATCTTTTTAAAAACCCACAAGAATAACAAAATCATGTGTGAAAAGTAAAAGAGCCCTGGCTGGATAATTCAGTTGGTTAGAGTGTTGTCAATCCCTGGTCAGGGCACATACAAGAATCAACCAATGAATGCATAAATAAGTGGAACAAACTGATGCTTCCCTTGCCGTCTACCAAATAAATTTTTTTAAAAAGAAAAGACAAACGAGTAGCCCTGGCTGATATGGCTCAGTGGATTGAGTGCCAGCCTGTGAACCAAAGGGTCACCGGTTTGATTCCCAGTCAGGGCATGTGCCAGGGCTGTGGGCCGGGTCCCCAGTAGGTGGCATGTGAGAGACAACCATGTATTAATGCTTCCCTCTTTCTCTCTCCTTTCCCCCTCTCTAAAAGCAAATAAAAACTTTAAAAAACAAAAATACCATGTGTAAAGCAGGAGCTGACTACAAAGAGGCACAAAGGGAATTTTGAGGGTTGTCTGTATCTTGACTGTGGTGGTGCATTTGTCAGGGTGAATTTTACAGCACATAAACTTAAGAAAATGAATAAGCAAAGAAACCATGCCTGGGCCCCACCTACTTCAGACCTGTCTGGTGTTGGGCAGGGAAGGCAGAGACAGACCTAGATGCAGAACAGCCTGGTCTGCATCCCAAGCTCCAAAGCTAACCCCGGGGACCTTCAGCAACAGATATCATGCATCAACTCACCTGTAAAAAGTGGTTCACCGGGCCCACACTCAGGGTTGTCCCAAGAATAAACAGGCTTACAAATGGTTCCAGCCATCTGTAAAATGCTCAATGTTGCTCAATCACAGCTACTGGAATACTGCTGAACTAAGTGTTAAAAAGTGTTTTTCTGAAAGAAAAAACGCTCTGGTTTGAAGTAAATAATGGCTCTGTGACTTGTGATTTACACTTGAGAGCAAAGTAGCAAGACTACAATACTTAGAGGAGTAATAAAAAAAAAATCCTTTGTGGGTAAGTGACTATGGCGTTTCCTGCACTCCCATCAATTGGGGAAGAGGGGTGACTCATAACTTAGAGCAGGGGGAAAGGTGATACACAGCTTTTCAAGACAGTGTTTAATATACAGGACAGTCCATCACTCTTTTGAGAAAACTAACTTATCCTGATTGAGCAAAGCTACTGTGTAGTATTTTATATTAAATGATTCCTAGAGGACCTTAGCCCAATTTCAACGTTCTGATTAATCTCAAACTAGTAAAGATATTGCCACCGCAAAGTTGGGAAAGGGGACTCCTCAGCAACAAAATGTACCTGAGAAGGAAATGACTACCTACTTACTGGTCCAGACAGTACACGTTTAATGGGTTCAGAAGGAATAATGTGCACTAAACAGGACAATACTGCCTGTTGTCTGAGGTCTTCTGAGTGAAATGTTTAACTGTCATCACAACAAAATGTAACAAAGCCAAACGAAGGGACTCCACCTTGCATCACAACACCTCTTTTCACATGTGTTAGCTCACAGGGTTACTTACAATCAGTATTCCCTTGTGTTTTGTGCCTGGTGTTTAATGTACAGACCTTATCTGTCACTTTTAACTGATGTGACAGCCACTAGCCACCATGAAAGGCCAAGGCTAACAAACCACTCCCTGGCTGTTTTACACTGAGATGTTTCCAGTTTTCCAAGTGTGGCCATTATGGGGATGAGAAGAGAAGGATCAACAAAACGAACATTTGATGACTTATTATTACATGCCTAGCTCAGTGGTCCCCTCTGTAAAAGGTACATAACAAAGCTCCTGACCAAAACGTCAGCAACAACACTCAGAGAACATAAATGGAAAAGGCTCCCACCTGAAACCCTTACTCTGATATCTGACCAGTCACAGCTCATATGAAAAAATGTCCACCCATCCTTCATTGTCATTACTTTGATCACAGGCATCCTTAACTACATCACACCACAAATCCCAGACCATTCTACCCCTCTGCAAGTCGTTCACAGAAGGCATGCTGTTACAAAAATGCCAGGGACCACTAGATCCCTAGCCATCTATTTGCTAGCATGAACACACTCTGTGCATCTGCCTATGTCGTCACTGGCAGTCACTAAACAAGCTCCACCCAAGGCCCAAAACTCCTTTTTAGATGTGTTGGGCCCTGGCTAGTGTGGCTCAGTGGATTGAGCACCTGCCTGTGAACTGAAAGGTCACCAGTTCAATTCCCAGTCAGGACACATGCCTGGGTTGCAGGTCAAGTCCCCATGTGTGAGAGGCAACTGATGGATATTTCTCTCCCTCTCTTCCTCTCTCTCTAAAATTAAATTTAAAAAAATCAAAGGAAAAAAAGTGTCAGCACTAAGCCTTAAGACTGTACCACGGACGAAGCAGTCATTTCTAGAAAGCATCAGCTATGACACCAATCAGCTCTAGGACTGCCTGAGCACCTGTCTGCAATAGGCAAGCTTTGCATGCAGCTGAATATCCTCCAGGCTGCCAGTGCCCCATTGGGGGGATTCAATCAGCAGCCAAAACCAGCCTGGCCACAATGCCTGTTATGGCTGGCAGGCAATGTACTAGCAATAACTTTCCCAGTTAAGTGCCAATTTTCTCTGTGTGTCCACATGCTTAGGGAATGCAGCTGGACTCAGACCAAGGAGCAATTACTAAATGCCTACTGAGCTTCAGGTTTCATGTGTTGGGATATTATATTCTGACCTCCTACGAACTTTGCACACAGTAGGAATTAGATCAAGTGTTGCAGCTGAGGATGCTAACACTACAAGAAATCAGTCATTTTTTTAAAATATTTATTTATTTATTTATTTATTTGTTTGTTTGTTTGTTTGTTTGTCTGTCTTTAGAGGGGAAGGGTAGGAGAGAGGGAGAAGGAGAGAAATATCAATGTATGGTTGCCTCTTATGTGTCCCATGCTGGGAACTGGCCTGCAACCCAGGCATGTGCCCTGACTGGGAATCGAACCGCGATCTTCTGGTTCGCAGGCCCGCGCTCAATCCACTAGAAATCAGTCATTTATCTGAGGTCACAAAGCCTGCAGGATTCGAAGGCTGCATGACTTCTAATTCTATACCAAAAAAGTAATTTCTTTTTAAAAAGACGTTATTTATTTATTTTTAGAGACAGGAAGGGAAGAAGAGAGAAATTAATGTGTGGTTGCCTCTTGTGCGCCCCCTACTGGGGACCTGGCCCACAACCCAGGCATGTGCCCTAAGCCAGGAATCAAACCAGAGACCCTTTGGTTCGCAGACTGGTACTCAACCCACGGAGCCACACCAGCTAGGAACAAAAAAGCATTTCTTGACTGATTCAGGCCATATACTTGAAAGGCAAAACTGTATGACTTTTAGAAGATAATAAAATCCTTAAATTCACCCACATTAAAATCAAGATCTTCGGCTCTTCAAAAGATGTTTAAAAGAAGGGGGGGGGGTACACCCAACTAGGGGAAGAGATCTGTGAAATAAATTACCCACAAAGATCTGGTACTGGACTCTTCTACAAAGAACTCCTGCAAATCAATTTAAAAAGAAAACAAGTGCCCTGGCTGGTGTGGCTCAGTGGATTGCGTGCCAGCCTGCGAACCAAAGAATCACTGGTTTGATTCCCAGTCTAGGGCAGAGATGCCTGGTTGCAGGCCTGGTCCCCAGTGGTGAGCACGTGAGAGGCAACCACACAATGATGTTTCTCTCCCTCTCTATCTCCCTTCTCCTCCGTCTATAAATAAATAAATAAAATCTTAAAAACAAAAAAAAGATAAACAAACTAAAAAATTGTGATGTATTCATATTTTGGTAAAAATGAGGTATGGTTACCACAACATGGATGAACCTTAAATGAAGAAGTGGCACAAGTCTGCAAACGATATCCTAAGTGAAATAAAGCAGTCACAAAAAGACAAATACTGCATGATTCCATTTATATTAGGTATCTAAAATAGTCAATCTCTTAGAAGCAGAAAGCGGAATGTGGCTACCTGGGGCTGGGGGAGGAGGAAAGGGGAGTTGTTCAATGGATATAGTTTCAGTTTTCCAAGATAAAGAAGTTTGAGATCTGGTGCGCGACAATGCGCATATGGTTAACATTAAAAAATGTTAAGAATATAAAATTGTATGTTGTGTTTTTGACCAGGAAAAAAAAAAAAAAGTAGGCAGATGGCTTTAGCACAAAGTCCTCACCTCTAAAACAGTGATAATACCCTCACAGAGCTGGTGTAAGGGGCAAATGAAATGGGACAGAAAGTACAGTAAGAACCCAACAACACTATTAATTGTATCATTAAATGTCATGATTTAGTTATTAACTTTTGAAATATTTTTACGTTTTATGAGCTTGCAATTGTGGAGTAAAACCAAATGGGCTGTGGGGTCTGGCCTGTAGCCCACTAGTATGAGCTCTATTGGCAGGCTTCGTCCACTTCAGTTGACTCCAGGCAGACCAACAAATAACATGTTCTAGAACCACAGCTCAGCCTGCAGTCCCTACTTAAACCTTCATTCATTCTCTCTCTACCCACAAAGTTAATGGGCCAAATGGGCCAGTTTTGCCCCCAAAGCTCTGCTCACAAAATGGGGGAGAGGGAAATGTATGGAACAAATACAATGGAAGATGTCAGATAAGACAAATTCCAGAGGAACAGGGAATTTTCTAGGGCAGAGACTAAAGAACATGACACTTACCTAGGTAACTGGAATTCATTCCAGGATGGATGATTTTGAAGGAAAAGCCCCTATCCAATAAATGCTAATTCTCCACCTCACTTACCCCATAGAGGCCTGGCTTTCTTAAGCCTGGGGCCCTTATAGGGAGACTCCACTTCCAACCTCCTATGGGAAGGGCAGAGGGAACATTTTTTCAACTACACACATCAGGATTCAGTCCCTAATTATCTTCTCACCCTAAATGCTGGCCCTAGCCCCATCCTCTTCTCTCTCCCTATAGCTCCAGAGAGACCTCTCCCACCCTCCTGGCAAAGCCCCCAAGCCTGGCTAGACCCACCCCCTGCATCACGGAACTGTACGTCCACCTGCCTACAGGGCAATGTCAACCAGGACACCTCAGGATGACCTTTTCTTCCCTAAAGCCTGTCAAAACAGGCATGATATGAGTCTTCCAGCTACCTTCAAGAGCTTACTTGCCAATGTGGGGGTAGTGGCCACTACATGGGATAACCCAAAAACCTAACGTTTGCATCACTGCAGGAAGTTCCACTGGACAGTACTGCTTTTTGAAATTAGGTGGGTCACTGTGAAATAAGAAAGATCTAAACCGGATTCTGAGAGATGGGGGTATTCTAGAAGCAAAGAGCAAAGACATGGAATGGGATAGGACAGCAGACTATCACAGAAGCCAGGGGCCAGGAGTACCCAGAATGGGAGTTTGGTCTTATCCTATATGCAGTGGGGTTTTAGAGCAGCAGAATTACGCTGCGATCAATCTAATGTATTTTAATCATATACGCTCTTATTAGATTAATAGTCCAGTTTTGCATGGAGCTTGTCTGAGTACTTCTACCACTTACTCTTGACTGAATTTTTCTCACAGCTACTTAAGAGTCAAACTCTCATTCAATAAGATCAATTGTCATTTTAACACAATCAAAGAAAAGTTTTAAAAGTAAAAATACCCTGGCTGGTGTAGCTCAGTGGATTGACCATGGGCTGCAAACCAAATGGTTGCTGGTTCAATTCCCAGTCAGGGCACATGCCTGGGTTGTGGGCCAGGTCCCCAGCGGGGGCCAAGTGAGCAGCAACCACACGTTGATGTTTCTGTCCCTCTCTCTCTGCCTCCCTTCCTCTCCCTCTAAAAATAAATAAAACATAAAATAAAATGTAAAACATAAAATAAAATAATAGTAATAGTAATAGTAATAATAATGCATAAAAGTAAAATGAAAATCTGTTTCCTTGGGGGAACACTTGTTAAATGAATTGCATCACTTTTCCAGCATCGGGTCTCTGCCCACCACTAGAGATGAGGATCCTTAGAATACCTGCCTCACTCTCCCTTAGTCATGTTTACATTGTACATGGCACACAAACATGGGAAACACCTTTTACTCACCATTGAATCCTCACTGCACCCGCAGAATATCATACACTGGCTGACTGCCTAGTAAGTCCTGCACTGGCAGAATCACCCAATTTAGCATGTTACTTCAGGCAGGAAATTCCCTTTAAACAAGAATCCCTAAATGGGAAATAAGAATCCATGAGCTGGAATTCAATTCCACCCTACAATAAGCAGTGCTTCAAGACTGAGGCTCACCATAATTCTAAGAAATCATCTAGTTCACACCCCTGACTTAAGTCTAAGGTGCCTGGGCTAAAGATGATACCTACCCTCAGGTTACTGACCTCGAACTTCCTCTTCTGTACTCACAGACCTTCACTGGAATATCGAAAAATAGAGGTGAAAGACCCAATCAAGGTAGCTTGGTGTTCTAGTGAAAACCTTTTCAAGGTGATATATTAAATGTGATACACTTAATGAAAAGGAAATCTGCCCAGAGTAATGACCCTCCCTGACTAATCCTCACGTTGCCCTGGTGTCTCCAAGGGACAGGTGCTTGCTTGCAGAACTGTCCAGGTCTCTACTCAAGCCACAGCTGTCCTCACAGATGGACCAGCCTAAATGCCTAAGCTCCTTTCCTATGGAATGCCTCTCTTCCTTCTCAGACTGTCTGGCCTGACCCCTCAGAGAGCAATTCTGAGGTCTACCTCGTGCTCACTATGTATCATTCCAAATATCTACGTTTGGCAATTCCTTCCTTCTACAGCTCACTGAAGAGAAGTTAGGAGCACATGGGCTCTGGAGCCAGCACTGCCGCTTACCAGCCCTGTGCCCTTGCAACCCTAACCCTACCCAAGGGACTCAGCTCTCTGGGCATCAGATTCCTTATCTGCAAAATGGGGACAATACTGAGGATTTAAGGAACACATAGGGCCTTAGAAATCCAGCACCTGGCTCACAGTAAGCACCCAAATAGTCACTAAAATGGAGTGGTCATAAACATCTGCTGAGGCTCGCAGTCTGGGGACGGAAACATAGCAAGGAAGGAGAAATAACCCACATTATAACTCCATACATTAAGGCTGACACAGACAGCAGGGTGATTCATGTTAGACTTCACCATTTCAGAAGAGGCAAGCAGTTAAGTAACGGAAAAAAGGTCCATTCAGAAAAGGTAGTTACCCTTCACTGGGAAGTCTACTCACAGGCAACTTTTGCTAAAAGTCTTGATGTTTTTGACAAGAAGTCAATGATCAATGAGAAGCATGGTCTCAAGGTAAACAATAGTAATGTGGGGTTCCGGAAAGCAAGCAGAAAAAGTCACAGACAAGGGAGGGTACTCAGCTCTCACGAGTGCAATGGAAGGATGCTTGCGTGGGTTCCCAGAGCAAAAAAAGGCACAGATATGTCCTGAGAGATGACAATGAGAACAGGCAAACTAAGCTGCAACTCAAAAGGCCCCTCCAACATTGCTAATTTAAAACTGCATTCTGGGATTACAAAGATAAGTTATATTAAAATAGATGAACAAGAAGGTGGTGTCATTTCCAAATGACAGCTCATCTGTCAACTCGATTGATTCCTAGTGTCAAAAGGAAAACAAATGAAGACCTACACACACAACTTTTTTACTTAGCAACTTTTTGTAAGTGAAAGCCTAGTAATTTTTAATGGTGATTACAAATTAAAACAACCTACACATGGATGATACCACTTTTTACCAAACTCTTTAATGTATGCTATCTTGTCTGTTTCTCTTAATAGGAGGGGGAAACTGCTTGAGTAACAAGTCATGGCCATTCAAACATGACTGTAATTCAACTGAGCAGAAAGCACTGGGATTAATTCAAGTCAACACCAATAGTAAATGAATGGGGGAAATATCCACTAGCACATACAAGTTTAATCTTTACACTAGTTTAAGAAAGAGCAAAAGAGTTTTTAACATGCACTATTCTTAGAAGTAATGGTTCCTTTCTATCCTCCAACAACTCTGCCCCAATTATTTAAGTATAAATTATTCAAGTTTATGGTACTGTATTTCCTACTCTTTCACCAGACAGGGATTTGGGGATGGAGAATATAGTGGCATTATGCACACCACCTGGTGTAGCATGTTCACGGTCCTAAGCATAAGCATATTATGCTTAAGAATGGTCTGTATCCCTCAGTCTGCAGGTTCAAGCGCATGCATGAATAAATGTCCCACAGCAGAGAGACCACAGCCATAATCTTTCTAAGTCCACTCACATCCACCACCACCAAATGATCAGGCTGGCTAGTGACCCTTTTGGGTTACCTGTGCAGCAAAGCCTCCAGGCAGACACCAAGTCCTGGGAAAAGTTTTAGGAACAGTGGGAGCTTCAATGAAGAGCCCCAGAACACAAATCACCTTTCATCTACAGCCACTGCAGAAGGCCTATTCTGGCATACTCTAATATTCCTTATGTCCAGGAAAGAGAACAAGCTGAGAAAGTGATGCACTGGGGACCTGGACAGGTTTGTACCACTGCTGACACACAGGTTGAAGGGTCTGTAAAAATCTCTGGAGGAGTTTTACAAAGACAAAACAAAATGGGTGCTCCACGTTGTTTCTGCTTCATAAATCTGCAAATGGCTGAAAAAGCAGGGTGCATGCAAAGAGGAAAAGTCTTCAAGACCATCCAGAGCCTTTTAATTAACATAAGAAATTTCTTGGACTTCTGGCCAAGATGGAGGCGTAGGCGGACACACTGTGCCTCCTCTTACAACCAAAATTAAGGACAACAAATATTTAGAAACAAGAAAACAACCAGAACTTACGGAAAACTGAACTGTACAGAAGTCTAACAACCATTCATCCAGATCGGTAAGAGGGGCTGAGTCGCGGCAGGAAAAAGTGGAGGTGTGGACCCGGGAGCGCAGGTGGCAACGGCTGGCAGTTCCCAGGTGCACAGGCGGCAGCTGGCGGTCCCCAGGCACAGGGGGGTAACTGTGCAGATCCAGTGAAGCCGCACAAGGCGGCTGGCTGACCAGGTGGTCCCACATTCGCACGCGCAGATGGTCCAGGCAGAGGGGAAGTGGTGGAGGGGACTGAATCCAGGAGAGAGTGGAGCAGGCGCCATTGTTCCCTCTCGGACCCCGCCCCCACATATAGCGTCACAACCCAGCGACTGGGCTGCCCCACACTGGGGAGCGCCTGAGGCTCCACCCCTCACTACCTAATAGCCACGACCAGACTAAAACCAAACCAAAACAAACAAACAAACAAAAAAAAAAAACACCAAAAATGGCTCAAACCGGAGAACAAATGAAAGCCCCAGAGCCAATTCCTCTAAGCAATGAAGAGATAGCCAACCTATCAGATGCACAGCACTGGTCATCAAAATGCTCACAGAATTGGTTGATTTTGCTCACAAATTAGATGGACAAATGCAGGCTACAATAAGTGAAATGAAGGAAGACGCATGGGGAACCGATAGAGATGGAAGGAAAACTGGGACTCAAATCAATGGAGTGAACCAGAAGGAAGAAACAAACAACCAAACAGAAAACGAGGAAGAAACAAGAATTCAAAAAAATGAGGAGAGGCTTAGGAACCTCCGGGACATCGTTAAACGTCCCAACATCCGAATTATAGGGGTACCAGAAGGGGAGGAAGAAGAGCAACAAGTGGAAAACTTATTTGAACAAATAATCAAGGAGAACTTCCCCAATCTGGCAAAGGAAATAGACTCCCAGGATGTCCAGGAAGCTCAGAGAGTCCCAAAGAAGTTGGGCCCAAGGAGGAACACACCAAGGCACATCGTAATTACATTAGCCAAGATGAAAATGAAGCAGAGAATTCTAGAAGCAGCAAGGGATAAGGGGACAGTCACCTACAAAGGAGTTCCCATCAGACTGTCAGCTGATTTCTCCAAAGAGACCTTACAGGCAAGAAGGGGCTGGAAAGAAGTATTTGAAATCTTGAAAAGCAGGGACCTACATCCAAAATTGCTCTATCCAGCAAAGCTTTCATTTAGATTGGAAGGACAGATAAAGCGCTTCTCAGATAAGGTCAAGTTCAAGGAGTTCATCATCACCAAGCTCTTATTATATGAAATGTTAAAGAGACTTATCTAAGAAAAAGATAAAAAATAGGACAGTAAAAAGACAGCAAACTCACAGCTATTAACAACCACACCTAAAACAAAAGCAAACTAAGCAAACAGCTAGAACAGGAACAGAACCACAGAAACGGAGATCATATGGAGGGTTAGCAACAGGGGCGTGGGAGGAGGAGAGAGGGGGGAAAAGGTACAGAGAATAAGTAGCATAGATGGTGGGTAGAAAATAGACAGGGGGAGGGCAAGAATAGTGTGGGAAATGTAGAAGCTAAAGAACTTATGACACATGGACATGAACTAAAGGGGGGAATGTGGGTGGGAGAGGGTGTGCAGAGTGTGGGGGAATGATGGGGGAGAAATGGGACAACTGTAATAGCATAATCAATAAAATATATTTTAAAAAAGAAAAAAAAAAAAGAAATTTTTCAGTTCAGTTGGTTGGAGCCCCATCTCAATAGACCAAAGTTGTGGGTTTGATCCCTGGTCAGAGCACATACCAAAATCAACCAATGAATACTGTATTTTTAGGACTATAAGACACACCAGACCATAAGATGCACCTAGGTTTTAGGGGAGGAAAATAGGAAGAAAATTTTTGAAGCAAAAAATGTGGTAAATATTTAATAACATAAATAACATAGTATTTCACCAATGTAAATGTAAACTACATTTACTAGCCAGGTAAGCTACAATCTGACTATAAGACGCACCCCCCCCCCAAATTTGTGGGGAGTGCATCTTATAGCTCGAAAAATACGGTGCATAAATAAGTGGAATAACAAACCAATCTGAAAATCAATTTAAAAACATTTCTCATTCTTGAAGTAATCTAGTTAATTCATTTTAGCACATGCTCCTTGGGTGGGCTTTAAGGGTTCTAACCCTCCCCCCAAAAAACTGTTCAATGTTCGTATATATACATTTTTCTGAAGAAACAATTCACAGCATCCATCACATCCTCAGAGAGACCACCAACCTCCCCTCAAATTAAGAACCGATGCTCTAGTGAGAAGCAGGGCTGGTCTCCCCTTTAGTTACTGGATCCTCAATTATTCTGAGCCCCTTAAAGGACTGAATAAAGCAAACAGCAAGAACTTTAGGAAAATGATTACTCTAGCACTACTTAACACTTGTTTTTGATTATGGGAATCTGAGTAGCTTTCTGTAACACTAGAGGAATGCTAAGCAGCAGACTTTACAAGAAATCAAGTACAGAAACAGCTTAGCAAATGGCAAAATGATGATAGTTTTCCCAGGCATGGACAAAGATAAATCCAGTCTATTGAAATATTCTCCATTACAATTTCACTCATGTAGCATTTACTGAAATTTATCTACCTGGTGTCTTATCCAAGTCTTGCACAGTGCTTCCTTGATAATCTAATTAAGCTCATTTAACCTGTTCCCTGAAGGCCATTTTTCTGGCCAACCTGGACCTTTTCATTTATCACCTGAGCCCTTTCACCCTCACAAGAGACTCTTGAGACTTGGCCTGACTCCTCCCAGAGCCCCCACAGCAGCTCCCTTTGTACCTGGGATACCATAAGATAAACCATGTCTTTCATTTATTCCTCTACCACAGAGTTAGAAATACATACATCCATAACCATATTCACTTTACCCTTTTCTTGAGTAACTAAGTCATTCTAAGCTGATTTCAACTAATTCTGGTTTATCACCTTAGCATGGAAAATTAACTTCCCTTTCAGCCATCCAAAAGTTAGGGGATACACTCTACTCTTAGTGCAAAAGACAATTCAACAAAAGTATCCTATCTAGCATGTCTCATAATAATAATGAACAAGTGAGGGGCAGAGACAGGCTACAGGAGCCATGTTTGAGGCAAGGTGGTTCAGCATTCCATCCTACACATGGTCAGAGATGGGCAATGACCTGAGATAGTCTACAGCCATCAGAGAGCACTACCCAGAAGACTCATTTTTGACCTTGAGGTCAGGATATCAAGAGTTAGAGAACAAGCTTTGATGTCCCTGTTGGAGCCTCTGTATTCAGCTGTGCCTGAGCCCCACTTCAAACTTCTTGACACATCAGCCAACAAATTCCTTTTGTAAGTAGTTTTATGTTTGTTATTTATATCAGAGAGACCTATCCAATACAGCTATTTACTAAACAAACAGACATCTTAAGCAAGAAGTTGGAGAACAGTATCATTATAGAACCAGTAGCTTGCCCCTCCCACACCCCTCTTTATATATTTTGCCTATTGCAAACTACCAACAACCTTTACCATTACATGCTTCCTCAACTTCGCCACACCACTCCCACTCCCACCCCCACCCCCTACAGAGCTTCTAGCAAGCAGTGGATACAAGAAAAGAAACTAAAGATCAGTACAGTTCACCTGCTCCTAGAAAGCATATCCAGGAAGGTTACCCTTGGGCAAGTGATGAAGAAATAGGGGTCAGGGACAGGAATCAAGATACCCACAGTTACCATTAAGCAGTATTTAAAGTGTTATTTCACACTGTGCTGATATGACCCACAAGAAACACATTTTATCATGTACACAAGACATAAAATCGAAGTTTTATAAAATACCCTTGAACACCCTTTGACATTTCTTCTTCCTTACACAAAGACTGCAACCTGCCCTGGCTGGTGTGGCTCAGTGGTTGAGTGCTGGCCTGTGAATCAAAGGGTCACCAATTTGATTCCCAGTCAGGACACATGCCTGAGTTGGAGGCCAGGTCCCCAGTAGGGGGCGCACAAGAGGCAACCACACGTTTCTCTCCCTCTCTCACTCCCTTCCCCTCTGTCTAAAAATAAAATCTTAAAAAAAAAAAAAAAAAAAAAAAAAGGCTACAATCTGCTTAATTCATTTCATTACTCATAGTTCGAAAAACAAAAATAAGAATTACTATCTCTTAAAATCTAGATATGGTCAAAGTTCTTGGAGCCCAAACCTATTATCCCATTTCACATGAGAAACTGAAGCTTAGGAAGGTATGCAACTGGTCCAAGGCAGACATAGTGTGTTCCTACAGCCCAGTTCCTCCCTCCCACCTGTGCTGGCAGGTTCCCACACTCCATGCAGTTCTCCTACTTCAACCCTCCCAATGACAATCTGCTCCCACAAAATATGTGTTTCTTCAAACACAGTGTAAAGTGTTTCAAGTGTAAAATCCCCAAATTTATCTTTCTTTAACACAAAACAAAATTTAAAATGCCAATTTACCCACAGGCATAAATATGTCATTGCCTGGGGTAGGACAACTGGGGTAATTAGCCACATGCAAGGACAGAGGAATTTCTAATTCTTATTCCTGGAAATTACACAATAATACCAAGCCCAACACCCCTCCCCTGGCACTGCTTCCACAGTGTTCCCCTGTCTGTGGACATAACAGCAACTAGGAATAAACAAGGACTTTCAGCCTTAAGAGGACCAGACCAGGAAGGTGACCACAAGTGAGGCCTAGACAGTTTTTCCTCAAAGCCCTGCAGGAACACCAAAGCAAGCACTCCCCGCCCCCCACCAAAACAAAACAGACTCCCCTCACCTCCTCAATCTAAACATAATGAAGATGTGAGACGACTCCAGCATACAGACCACCCCCCCCCCCGCTTTTTTTAGGGATTATGTAACTTGCCTGAGCTCAAGGCCAGAAGGGGGTCAGGCAGGGCCTGAAACCTGACAGAAGACTCCATAGTTGCCCCTCTCTGGTATACAGTTCCGCCCAAACCCAATCAGCACTGCTACCACAGCCCACAGTCCTGGAATTGGGCAGTCCTACATTGGGCAGAACAGAACAACATTCGTCAAGGAAAAGATCACAGAATAGCCTATACCTCAATGAACCAAAGAAATCTTTATCTGTATGCCACAGATCAAAAAGAAAAAATGGCATATGCATGCAAATACTCTTTAAAAATATATATCTTCACCTGAGGATATGTTTATTGATTTGAGAGAGAAAAGAGAGGGAGGCAGGGACACACAGAGAGAGAAACATCAATCGGCCACTTCCCACACATGCCCCAACTGGGATAGAACCCACAACCTAGATATGTGACTGGGAATTGAAACCGCAACTTTTGGTGTACAGGACAATGCTCCAACCAACTGAGCCACCCCACCAGAACCATTCAAGTACTCTTAACTGGCATGTAAAAGGTCAGATTTGACCAATCTCTGAAACAAATATGTTCTCCAATTGGGTTTAACACAAAAGACATTCCACACGGACTTGGATCCTAACAGCACCTAGTACTGGTGACTGGCATGGACTGGTTCTTCTGGTCAACAGGCCCGAAGTCCATTAGCAGGACCTCAACCTCCCAGCCAGGAACTCCCCTTTCAGCTGTCTTGCCTCCCTTCAACGATGGCCCTGACTTATGACACAACCTTCAAGAAGACAGAAGACCAGAATCCTTTCACCAAGGCCAGTTGTCAACACAATTTAAATCAGGGCCAAAGAGGTAAGGAAAGGCATGAAAGGATGCAGTGCTTGTGCACTGGAAAAACTTCAATACATCAGCAACTTCGGGCCACTGCCTTTCTTCAGGTAACCAGGTTTTAATGAAACAGACAAGTGACAGTTTAGTCATTTATCTGGACCATGTTGCCCTGTTGGCTCATTTCCCCAAACTTTTCAGCAGGATTCCAGGGTGGAAGCCCCAGAGCTGCTGCATTTCCATCAATCTCATCACCACCACTTTCAATCTTGCAGATAAAAACAAATTCTCACTTAAAAACCCCAACTCCAACTTTAAACAACCCCCCTCCTCCACTGGTCCCCACTCATAGCTCACTTGGAGGAAGACACACACTGGGGGTGGGGGGTGGGGGTGGCGTCTAAAAGGCAGCAGGCAGATTTGGTGTCTCATGTCTGCTGGTGCACTTTCCTAGCCCTCAACTAGACTGTCTTAGCTAGGTACCTAAATGCCACTTCAATTCTTGGCTATAATCAATAACAGCAAGTAAGTAGCTAACCTTGAGAGGATACAGCCTTCATTTTATCCTCAGCTGAAAGATTTATAAATGAAGTTTGGGGAAGGTTCAGTGACAGGTGGAAGGCCACAGAGCAAACAGTAGGACCAGGATTCAAACTGGGGTCTAACTGGTGGTACTGGTCTTTGAAGCAGGCTAGAAAAAAATGAGACAGGACGGGACACCAGGAGGCCACTCAAGCCCTCCCCCATCAACCTCCCCAGGACATCAGATAACACTGAACTGCTAGTGTAGGGCCAGGAATTCAGGAAACAAAGTCCAGCTCTGGGCAACAGAGAGTAAAAAGGTCAAAGAGCAAGATCCTGAGACACTTCTGCTTCTCAACACCAACTTTCAAGATGACACTTTGTATACAATCGCTATGGGCGCAGGCAGGGTTTGTTAAATACTTCACTTTAATAAACAAGACACTGTGAAGCTGTGATCAGAGAAATGGAAATTCATGGAACTTTTCTAAAACAACTAATCGGTATCAAGTTTTCAGAAACACACACCCTTTGGTCTAGCAATTCCCACTCTAGACATGAAAAAAGAGAAAACTTATTAATTGTGCAAAATTAGAGGAATTAAATTATAATATGTTCATATGTTAGAACATTAGGCAACCATTTAAAACAGCATTTTGGAAATGTTCACAATATAGTATTTTTGAAAACTGAAGCGTTCAACCCCATTTTATTACTCATATGTAAAAAGACTGGAATAAAAATGAATTTAAGAGATTTTGTAACATTTAACATCACCTTAACATTCCGTATTTTCCAAATTCTTTAAAATGACCATGTACTGCTTTTGTTTAAAGAAAAAAACCTTTATGATCTCATTTTTGATTGTGGACCAACCAGTGCTATTCCCCTTCAAAGTTTCATCAAGAATGGGACAGGCAGCTGCTCTGCCCAAACTATGACACTGGACTCATTCTTCATCTATTTCTGTAGAATGGAACACATCCTATGATTTATGCTGGGAATATGGATGCAATGTAATGAAGTTTAATCACCTATTTAGATTAAAAAAAAAAAAAAAAACCCAACTGTTTTTAAAAACACCCTTTACTATATCAGGAGTACAAATTTGGGGTGCATGTTCCACACTGTTTCATGTGCCTTATTATCACTTAAAACCATTCTCTAACAATGAACAATTTAAAAAAAAAAAAAAGAAGGGAATCAAACCATGCAGACTGTACTACATGTCAGCATGCTGACATCCTTGCACTTTCACTTCCTCGTACTTTTAAATGGCCACACCATACTCCATTAAGCTTTTGTTTTAACCCCTCTGTAAAAGCACCTGAAAATCAATGCTGTTAAAAAAGGTCACTGTGTAGCGCTGTCTGGTGTGGCTCATTTGGTTGGAGCATCATCCCATAAGCAAAGGTTGTGGGTTCGATTCCCGGTCCGGGCAAGTACGATCCCAGTCCAGGCACATACGGGAGACAACCAATCAACGTTCGTTTGTTTGTTTGTTCGTTTGTCCCTCCGTCCGTTCATCCGTCCGTCCCTCCCTCTCTCTCCCTCTACAATGAAAAAGAAAAAAAAGTCCTTGGGTGAGGATTTAAAAAAAGTTATTGTGTAGCCTCAAAAATTAAGTTACCATGAACCAACGATTCCACTCCTATGCCTCTACCCAAGAGAAATTAATATGTCCACACAAAAATTTGTATATGAACATTCACAGCAGCACTATTCATAATAGCCAAAAAGTGAAAACAACCCAAATAGCTACCAACTGATGAATGGATAAGATGTTGTATATCTATATAATACAATACCATTCAGTCATAAAAGGGATACTGATTAATGCTCCAGCACAAACCTTGAAAACATTATACTGAGTGAAAGCAGCCAGACACAAAAAATTATGTGTTGTATGATTTCTGAAATATACAGAATAGGCAAGTACTGAATTATACACTTTAAATTGGTGAGCTGTATCATATGTAAATTATACCTAAGTAAAGCTGTTATACATCATTTATATTCAACAAATGCTTGGGCAATGAATACACTAACAAAGAATATACATACCAAAAAAGTCATTGTACAATATTACTTTTTGTCTTCCCTTGTACATAGTAAGAGGTCAGGAACTAACTGTTGAAATGGATTGGCCAATCACATACACATGAAATCAGAATATTAAAAAAAAAGTGCTCGACGTATTTTTTTAAAATATCACGTTTTTATTGATAACATGAAATTCACATTAAGAAATCCTACCCATACCTGTTTACTATTATGCACTTTATCTCTCTATTAAAACATTTTTCCAGGTCAGGGTTGAACCACAGTTTAAACCCACTCACCACATTTCAAACTACCAAATGGGAAATATACAGTAGAGTATGCACAGAAGCAACTGCATGCCACATTGTCTTGACTTCTCTAGAGAACTTAAGGTTCTTAGTTAAAATTCACATTCCCTGTAAATCACTACTAATTATGTCCTCTGTTAACAATATTTATTAACTTGAGGAATTATTTACAGTGACTATTATGGACATGCCAAATTCTTGCTCAATTTCTCACCTATTTTTTCACTCAAATATTTGAGGTGCTCTTTCTTCTAGGTAATAAGGATACAATAGAGAATAAAAATAGGCAAAGTGAAGCAAACAAAACCTTGCCCTCATGGAACTTAGGAGTCTAGTAAAAGGAAAATAATTTAAGAACATTTTATTTTTACAAACTCAAGTCTTATGAATTAAATGTCAGCATCGGCAAGAAATCCCTACAATCTTCACTTTGCAAATGTGAAATGTCCAGTTTTTCTACACACCCCCAAATCACGAATTTATGAAATGTTAGTAGCAGTTTTCAATGACTGGCTTTTCTTTCATTTCTATAGATTTGCCAAGAACAAAGATAAACATTATTTACTTCACAAGTTTATTCAAAATCAAGAATCCAAACACTCTACATGCATATAATTGTGACAGACCACAGTGGGTTGTCAGATTTAACAGCCCAGAATTTTCAAATCACTGGGGCACCAAAATGGTTTTTTCCTTTAAGAAAATAAGACTCCAATCTCTCTCTAGAATCTGTAACTCTCAAGGTGTTCAATAACCTGAATTGTGTAACACAAAAATATCCCCTACATCTAAAAGCAAAAGTGCAATGTAGTACACTACAAAGACACCAACAACTGGCTCAAAAAGATAACTTTTGGAAACAAAGTCTAAGACATTTACTCCACAGCCTGGGCCCTTAGATACTATGTTTCCTACCAAGGTAACGGGTATGATGGACAACGTGGGGATGCATTTGGTTTCAGATCAGCCTTTTCCTTCTCCACTTGGTCAATGGAAACCATCTGAGAGTTTTATCTGCCACACGTTGAAGCATTCGGGGAGAAGGGGGGGCGGTATCTACAGTGCCTTGCTGAAAAGATAATCCCTAGCCAAATTAAACCGAAAAGAATGTTTTATTAAAATTACTGGCAAGGTCATAAAACTGTGCCATCCAAAACCTTCTCGAAATTGAAATCGCCTTCATAAATCCTGTAGAATATCACTTCCTTTGCAACTTCCAAGGACTACCAATTCCAAGGACTCACAATTTAAGGAACCTGACAGCCTCATTCATGAAAATCTCCCAACTGTTGTTATAGCACCGAAGGGCCTCTGGCTTACAGATACAGTGAGACTTGGTTTTGGTAAACGGACAGCTACAACCCACCCAAAGGTAAGCAAAGACACTTCAATTTTCATGAGGCACAGACTCCATCCAAAAGGGTCACTTCTTGCATCAAATTCACAGGTAAAACATTAACCTAAGGACCAAGACCATAAACCCTTCCACATTGCACGAAACAGTGAATGAGTAAACAACTAAATAAAAACACTTCAAAAAACAATGCCTGGTCTTGGTAAAAGGTAGGTCAGCCAGCCACTCAGCAAAAGCACATGACTCATCCAACGGCCTGAACACCGTCCACTACACCAAAATGGGATTTCCCATCTTCGTCCAAGGCCAGGCCTTGAGGGCGTCTCAATCGGGTAAAGCTGTGTTATTTCTGTTGGCGGGGGTCATTTTATTTCGCTGAATCACAACTCCATCATATTCCCACCCCAAACTACCACCCCGCACAACACCGCAAACAGACGAGACCGAGGCAAGGACGCCAAGCGAGCAACAACTGAGCAAAACAAAGCGCCCAGCGAGAAGCTGCCAGGCTGGGTGTAGTTGCGTAAAGGGGCCCAGGCTAGCCCCCAGGGCTGGCGTGCAGCGGCAACCTGTTCCTGGGGAACAGCCGTATTTTCCGCAAAGCTCTGGGGACACTCGGGAAGGTGAGGGAATGGGGGCGGGGGCGTGCTGCCCCAGTATGGGAAGAATCAAGATGCTGGGGCAGGGTAAGAGCGCGCCGGGACCGGCGCACGTGAGCAGCCAGTCTGAGGCCGAGCCCGCCCAGGAGACTGCAACGCCGCGGCAATCACGCCGGGCTCGGACTTACCCGAGCCAGGCGAGCCGCGGGCCTAGCAGCGGCCGCTTCCTCCTCCTCCTCCTCCTCACTTGACAAAATGGCGGCGGCAGGAAGTGCCGGGCGCCTCGGCCCGCCCCCTGCCCGCCCCCGGCCGATCGCCCCGGCGCCCGCGCCCCCCTCCTGCGCCCGCGCCCCGCCGACCGACTCAAGCCAGGAGGCGTCGGTGCCAACGATGGGGCAAGCCGGGGGCCCGATGCCCCGACGCCAACAGCACAGGCGACCTCAGGACGAGCGGGTGGCGCGGGGACACAGGAGGCCCGCAGGCCTGAGCCCGCGTCGCCCCGGCCTCCCCGCCCTCGCGCCGCGCCGATGGCGTCGGAGCTGGCGCACCGGCCCCATTACGCAATGCAGGTGACGCGGGCCGCGCCGGGAGCGCTCGCCGACCGCCTCGCGCAGCCCGCCGCTCCGAAGGGCACCGGCCCTCACCTGAAACGCTAGGCCGCACGCCGCCCCCGCCGGCCGCCGCAACCTCCTCCTTGGGCTGTTACGCGGCGTCGGGGCCCGCCCGTCGCGCTCGCCGCTCCGCCGCGCTCACAGGCCCCCCTCGCCAGCGAGTACCGCCGGCAGCCGCCACCGTCGCAGCCACTGCTTCGGCTCCTCGGCTGCGGGAGAGCAGAACAAACAGCGTTGCTGCTGCTGCTGCTGCTGCCGCCGCCGCCGCCGCCAGCGCACTGACGTCACCGCGCATGTTGCGCGCACGGCCTAATGTCGCCTCCGCCCGGCGCGCGCGTCCACGCGCGCGCGAGCTCCGGGAAGTAGGCTTCCGCGAAGTACTCTAGGTAGGCAGGAGCGCAGGGCTGGTGGGTATTCTGCAGATTGAGTACGGGGTCTCCTCAGATGGAGGGTGGGGGACCCCAAAGACTGATTGAGGGGCTCCGGAGAGCGAGGGAGAAGACTCCGAAGATCGAGAGAGGAGATTGAGGGCACTTCGCGGATAGGATTTCTAAGGGAAAAGATTTCTGAGACCCGGTTCAGATTGAGGGAGGGGACCGAGGGGAGACTGAAGGCTGCGCTTGCTTCAGGGAAAAGATCTGAAGGCAGAGGGAGACATCCGGAATTTTAAAAAAATATTTGATGATAGACCTCGAAGAGGAAGGCCGATAAGAAAAGACCCTAAAGACTGATGGCAGAGGCTGAGGAGAGACACCTATGTGAGGGAGCACCTCTCCCCGGAGTGGAGCCTATAGGGTGTGGCTAGTGTTGCGTCGCTGAGGCGAGAGAGGTGCGAAGGGAGCGCGAACACTGGGGTGAGGGAAAGAGTTGAAGAGGCCATGAACAAGACCGAAGTGACATCTTCTTTTGCTGAGGAAGATGTAAAGACTGGAAGGTACTGGACTCGGCCTAGGGCACGCTCCCTCTGTTTGTCCCTCAGCTGATCTCCTTCTGGTCCTTAAGACTCAAACCACACAAGTCGGCTCCATTAAATTAGGAGATTAAGATTTAAGTCGTTCACAGCTTAAAATGATGATGCTGTGGAATTTTTCAAAGGAGAAACATAACCTCGCTTCCCTTTTGCTCTTATCTTTACTCTTGGCATTTTTAGTCCCACTTTTTAAAAAGAGCAGACTCAAGTTATTCTAAAAATTCTAGGTAATTAAAATATTTCTTGATGGCCTCTTCTTTCAGAATACATTGATACACTAGTAGTCAGTAGTTTTGTCTCTGCCATGGTGTTTGTTCACTCCTCAACAAGAGCAACCACAAATCACTGATGAGTCCTGAGCACAGTAAAGACTTAATTTTTACCCTTTATTTTAGCAAAGCGTGAGACAACAAATTATTAAGTGTAAAAAATGAATGCAGTAACAGTAATTATTTATTAGTAAACTATCTTCTGATTTGCTATTACAGAATTTTTGAAACTCACGAATATCTTCTGGCTCCTAGTTTTGCATGCTGGGCAATTTGCAGAAGATGGTTGGAAATGGAAAAGGAATAGAAAGGTACAAGGGCTAAATATGGAATAATAACTTTTTTTAAAGGAAACCAGAATGTATCCATTTTAAGCAGCCTTTTTCCACAGTTGTCTTCTTGCATTATCCACTTAATTTATTGTTGTTGCAGGCAGTAAATGTCTTTGGAAGTAATTTAGGGCTCCCAGTTTGCAAGTTACATAATAAAATCTTTCCTTTGACTCTTCATTCACAGTTCATTTTAAACAAAACCATAAAAATTTACTGGGCTTAACTGGAGGGCTTTTGGCTATTGCTAGAAATCAAGTCCAACCTGAAGAGTATATGGAAGCTGTAAAGACAGTTCCAGCCCTGGCTGGTGTAGCTCAGTGGATTGAGCGCGGGCCTGCGAACCGAAGGGTCGCGGTTCGATTCCCAGTCAGGGCGCATGCCTGGGTTGCCAGGCCAGTTCCCGGCAGGGGACATACAAGAGACAACCGCACATTGACGTTTCTCTTCCTCTCTCCTTCCCTTCCCCTCTGAAGATAAATAATAAAATAAAAAATCTAAAAGAAGAAAAAAAATTAAAAAAAAAAAAAAAGACAGTTCCAAAAGCTGTCTCCAAAAATCTTTTAGGACAACATCTCATTCTTTTTGTCTTCCATAGTACATAGCCTAACTCCTCACAGATAGCTCGTACTCAGAAAATCTTTATACAATTGAATAATTTTATAGTCTCATTACTTAATGGTTCCCGTTTTGATAAGCTTTTTTTTACTTTCTCTTGTTATCACTGTTTGCAATACTAAAACCCAGAAAAGATTAATAAATATATTAAGGAATGAAATATACAGTATTATGCAATATAATTCTTACTGATATTATTTATTTTTAATAAGTAATACATGAAACCATTTTAATTGAACAATACAAAAGAATGTGGAGGAAAAATAAAGTATCCCCCCCCACCACAGTAACCATTTTGATGTGTTTAAACCCGTGTTATCTGATAGCCACTAGCCACATGTGGCTGTTGAGTGCTTGAATGTAGCTGGCCCAAACTAAGATGTGCTGCCAAGCATAAAATACAAATTGTATTTCAAAGGTTTAGTATGAAGAAATGTGTAAAAGATCTTGTTATTAACTTTTTACATTAATTACATGTTGAAATAAGTTTATACAGTGGGTTAAATAAAACATTTTTAAGTTTCATTTTAACCTGTTTCTACTTTTTAAATGTTGCTACTAGGAAATATTACATATATGGTTAGCAGTATAGTCATATTTCTACTGGCCAACACTGGTCTAGACTTTTTATTCTATGCAATAATATGTGTCTACGTATAGAAATAGTTGTGTTGTTATAAAACAAAGGGCTCAGGCTTCTGGCCAAGATAGAGGCATAGGTAGATACGCTTCACCTCCTCACACAGCCTAAAGAAGGATAACAACCAATGTAAAAATAAAAACAACCAGAACTTCCAGAAAATCGAACTGTATGGAAGTCAGACAACCAAGGAATTAAAGAAATATTCATCCAGACCAGTAGGAGGAGCAGAGAAGGGCAGCTGGGACAGACAGGATGCATAGCAGGGCAGTGGCTGGTAGACTGAGGAGGTTTATCCCACACTCACAAGGATAAACTGGGAGGAACAACTGGGGGATGAGACAGACCATGCAACCCAAGGTTCCAACACTAGGAAATAAAGCCTCAGAACCTCTGGCTGTAAAAATCTGTGGGGGTTGTGGTGGTGGAATAAACTGCCGGTCTCTCAGGAGAGTCTGCTGGAGGGACCCAAAGGGTCCTAGAACATACAGAAGCCCACCCATTCAAGGAATCAGCACCAGGGCAGCATCCACAAGGGTGCCAGTCATTTGTAGGAAGCAGGGAAGTTACTGAAAGCAGGACAAGAGCCAAGCAGCAGCATTGTTCCCTCTCTGACCCCTCCCCAACATACAGTGCCGCAATACAGCAAAGTGGGTTGCCCCCACCTTGGTGAATATCTAAGGCTCCTCGCCTTACAACATAACAGGTGCACCCAAAGATATATGGCCCAAATGAAACAACATATCAAAACCCCAGAAAAAGAACCGAGTGACAAGGATATAGTCAACCCACCAGATGCAGAGTTCAAAGCACTGGTATCAGGATGCTGAGAGAAATGGTTGAGTATGACTGCAAAATAAAGGAAGAAGTGAAGGCTATACACAGGGAAGTAAAGAAAAATATACAGGAAACCAACAGTGAAGGGAAGAAAATTGAGACTCAAATCAATGATTTGAAACAAAAGGAAGAAATAAACATTCAACCAAAACGGAATGAAGAAACAAGAATTCAAAAAAATGAGGAGAGGCTTAGGAACTTCCAGGGCAACTTTAAGTACCCCAACATCCAAATCATAGGGGTGCCAGAAGGAGAAGCGGAAAAGCAAGAAACTGAAAACTTATTTGAAAAAATCATAAAAGAAAACTTCCCCAATCTGACAAAGGAAATAGACATACAAGTCCAGGAAGCTCAGAGAGTCCCAAGCAAGTCCTACCTGAATAGGGCCACATCAAGACACATATAATTGAGTTGCCAAAGATTAAAGATAAAGAGAGAATCTTAAAAGCAGCAAGAGAAAAGAAGAGTTACCTACAAAGGAGTCCCCATAAAGCTATCAGCTGATTTCTCAAAAGAAACCTGGCAGGCAACAAGGGACTGGAAAGAAGTATTCAAAGTCATGAAAGGCAAGGACCTACATCGAAGATTACTCTACTCAGCAAAGCTATCGTTTAGAATAGAAGGGCAGATAAAGTGCTTCCCATTTAAGGTCAAGTTAAAGGAGTTCATCATCGCCCAGCCCTTATTGTATGAAATGTCGAAGGGACTTATCTAAGAAAAAGAAGATGATCAAAACTGTGAACAGTAAAATGACAACAAATTCACAACTATCAACAGTTGAACCTAAAAAAAAAAACAAAAAACCCTAAGCAAACAAGTTGAACAGGAACAGAATCACAGAAATGGAGATCACATAGAGGGTTATCCGTGGTCAGAGGTGGGGGAGAATGGGGAAAAAGGTACAGGGAATAAGAAGCATAGTTGGTAGGGAAAAAATAGAGAAAGGGAGGTTAAGAATAGTGTAGGAAATGGAGAAGCCAAAGAACTTATATGTGTGACCCATGGACATGAACTAAGTGGGGGCATGCTGGAGGTAATGGGGGTACCTGGCAGAGGGGAATAAAGGGAGGAAAAAAATGGGACAACTGTAATAGCATAAGCAATAAAATATACTTAAAAAATAAAACAAGGGGATCATTCTGTACCTGTTAATTTGTAACATGTTTTTTTTCAATTTAATACATATTTGAAGTCATTCCACATGGATACTTGGAAATCTGCCTAATTAGGATATTAACTTGAAGATAACATTGGATATATAATAATTTAACTATTCTATTATGTACATTTAATTCATTTCCAATTATTCCATTGTAATAATCAGAATTACAATGATCCTTATACATTTCTCATTTTCGTACTTGCCAGGATTTTTCCATGTTAATAAAATTATATAGTGTTCTCTTAAAAGCAAGAGTAAATCTATGTAGCATGATCTGCTTTGGAAAAGCTGGGGGTATTTAATTTATTATGGCTTGAATTCAGGTCCACTTTCCAACGATAACTTGCCCATAAGGTTTCATTCTGGAATTTATAGTTTGATCCTAGAGATGGTGAATGACTCACTCAAGATCACACATTACACAGTTTAGAACTCAGAACTCCTGACTCCCTTAAGATTGCCAGCATCTTTCCTCTAGCCCAGGAGTTGACAATTTTTTTTCTATAAAGAGCCAAGTGGTCAGTATTTTAGACATTGTGGCCCAAATAATCTCCATAACATTGCCAATCTTTGTAGCACTGCCATTGTAGCACAAGAGCAGCCATAGTTAATATGTAAACAAATGGCTGTGGCTGTATTCCAATAAAACTTTATGGATACTAAAATTTGGATTTTATGTAAATTATAGGAATCAAAATAATATTCTTTTGATCTTTTCCCCAAAAAATCATTCTTAGCTGTAGAAAGACAGACAACAGTCCAGTCCAAGCAAGTAGTTTGATGACTCCTGCTCTAGTCTCTAAAGTCTAGAGAAATGGAAATTTCTTTACCATTATACAGAAGCTCTTCTGTTTGCAGGTTTTTTTTTAATTAACAGATTGTTAAAGCAGCTCTAGACATACTAAAATTCAGTGGAAAGTACAGAGTTTCCATATACTCCCTCACTTCCCTTCTCTGACTTCCCTTATTATTAACATCTTGTATAGTGTGGTATATTTGTTAGAGTTGATGAGCCAATATTGACACATCATTATTAACTAAGCTCTATAGTTGACATTAGTGTTCACTCTTTGTGTTGTACATACATTCTACAGTTAAAGCAAGTACAAGAAGCAATCCATAGATGTTTCTCACATTGATGTTTCTCTCTCTTTCATCAATAAACATATTCTCAGGTGAGGATTTTTTAAAAATAGCATTTTTCCTAAGAGCCTACACTGAAAACAACCCAAATGTCCATTCATGGCAGAATGAATATATTATGACATAATGAATATTAACAAACCACAGCCACCCACAACACAGATGAATCTTACAAACGTAATGGGAAATCAGGGAAGCAAGATATACATACATATGTGACCATCTCTTTTCAATCTAGAGTTCTAAAACAGACATAAATAGGCTGAAGTTCTTAAGGAAGTAAAACTATAAGAAAAATAAGCATGTTATTATACCACTGGTTACCTGAGAAGGTGATCAGGAAAGGATGAGATTTGGTGGGGATGGCCAGTTTCTGAAGTTATCAGATTTCCATTTCTTTTCCTTTTCAAAATTTAGGTTCTTTGCTGTTGTTGTTTTTAGAAAAAAGGGAAGGGAGGGAGCAAGAGGGAGCGAAACATCGATGTGAGGAAGAAACATCCGTATCAGTCACCTCTTGTATACACCCCAACCGGGGACCAAACTAACCCAGGCATGTGCCCTGACTGGGAATCACTGCAACCTTTCGCTTTGCAGGATGATGTTCAACCAACTGAGCCACAGCAGCCAGGGCTTAAAATTTCATTGTTGTTGTTGTTGTTTTTAAGATTGTATTTATTTATTTTTAGAGAGAGGGGAAAGGAGAGAGAAAGAGAGGGAGAGAAACATGAATGTGTGATTGCCTCTAGCATACCCCCAACTGGAGATCTGGCCCACAACCCAGACATGTGCCCTGACTGGGAATCAAACCGGAGAGCCCTTGGTTTGCAGGAAAAGAAATATTACATATAAGGAGAACTGTATCTAAGAGAAGTGAATGGAAAAGTTTAGCGATGAACTCAAATGGACAAACCTGAATGTTTCAATATCACTAGGAAATGAGCAGCACTGCAAGATACATTCTATTTTAAGACTCACACAAAAGACTGATAATTTGAAAGCCTAGAGGTTAAGCATGAAAAGTGTTACTGGTAAAATTTTTATCACAGCATCTTCATCTAGATTTATACTAGTATTGTGTGGCAGGCATGACCCCCCAAAGATCCCCACCTCCTAGAATTTATACTTCTGTTATCTTCCCTTGAGTATGGACTAAACCTAGAGACTTGCTGCTAATGAAAAAGTGATAACACTTTCCTGATTGGGTTTTAAAAGACTGTGACTTTAATCTAGGTGTACTCTTTCCTTTTCAGGTTGCGCATTTTGATAAAGCAAGCTGCCATATAGGAGAGAAACATATGGCAAGGAACTTGGGGTGTCTTCTGGTTAACAGCCAGCAGGGAGTTAAAGCCCTCAAAACAACAACTGCAAGGAAGTACATTCTGCTAACAACCACATGAGCAGCATTGAAAGTAGATTCTTCCAAAGTCATGCTTTCAGATGAGACCACAGCTTTGGCCAATACTTTGATTACAGTCTTGTAATTCTAATCCAGCTAAATTACACCTGGATTTGTGACTTCCAGAAATCATGAAATAATACTTTTATTTTAAGCCACTAACTTTTGGAGTAATTTGTTAAGCAGCAGTAGGTAACTATTAAAATATATGCTGGAACCAAATATTCCCTTTCCCTAGGCAAAACATATTTCATCTTTGTTGAGGTTGATGAATAGTGACAAGCAAGTTCTTTTCTCAGAGAATATTCCCTTAGCTTTCTCTGGTTTTGCCATTGCTGAGCTAGAAAAAGTGTATTTCAAACACTGAGGGAAATTGCAGTCTTAGTTTATTTGAGACAATCACTATTGTCATTTTCACTGTCCTCCAATGGGAAGAAATTAGGGACTTATGTCTCCCTAAGGAAGCTACAGTTTTCCTTACGGGAACAATTGTAGTAGACAATTTACACGTTCAGTTACCCTGATGTTAGTCATCGGCTCTTGGGGGTTATCTCTAAAGAGAAATTCTTTCAGAGAGAATTTTATGGCAGCAAATAAAAGAAAATTTGTGATGAATTTATAAGCTATCTCCACTCCTCTTTAGAGAAATGCTACCAAATATTTTAAAGTATCTGAGAAGCCAAAATCTTGAGGCATTTTCCATGGGGCAGGTTGAGGATTTGTCCTAAGTGGGTATCTTTGGGCAGGTTACTAAGCAAAGACGTGATTCTTGCACCCACAATGCCTGAGTCTTATAGGCACTAAATACCCAACTTGTTGACTTGTGATTCATAAGTTTAGATCAAAAAAGGAGATTTTATCTACTTTGTTCTTTATTCAAAGAATCCAGCTTAACTGGATTGGCTGGAATTAGAATGTTTGCAAGAACATAGACAAATGGTCTTCTATGGTAAGACAAATGGTAAACTTAATGGAATTCACAGTTAGGAGAAAGATTACTGAGAATATAAATACGTTTATTTTTTTTAAAGATTTATTTATTTATTTATTTATAGACAGAAGGGGTGGCGGGGGGAGGGAGGGAGAGAAACATCAATGTGTGGTTGCCTCTCATGCACCCCTACTGGAAACCTGGCCCACAACCCAGGCATGTGCCCTGACTGGGCATGGAACTGGCAACCCTTTGGTTCACAGGCCAGAGCTCCATTCACTGAGCTAACACCAGCCAGGGCAGTATATAAATAACTTTAAAAAGAAATGTTATGCCCTGGGTGGGTGGCTTAGTTGGATGGAGTATCATTCTATACACCAAAAATGCTGTAGGTTCAATTCCTGGTCAGGGTACATGCCTAGGTTGCAGGTTCAATCTCCGGTCGGGGTGTGTACAGGAGGCAACTGATCAATGTTTCTCTCTCTCTCCCACCCCATCTTCCTTTTTCTCTAAAAATCAATGAAAACATATCCTCAGGTGAGGATTAAAACAACAACAAAAAAGAAATGTTACAAGAATGCCAACATTGTACTGGAAGTTCTATCCAGAGCAATCAGGCAAGAAAAAGATAATGAAAGGCATCCATATAGGAAAGAAAGAAGTAAAAAAAAAAAAAATCACTATTCTCAGATGACATGACCTGATATATGGGAAATTTAAAAAGATCCACGAAAAACTATCAGAGCCACTTTTAAAAATTCAGCAAAGTTGCAGGATACAAGATCACACAAAAATCAGCTGTATTTCTATACACTAGAAATGAACAATTAAGAAAACAAATCCATTTTCAATAGCATCTAAAGACTAAAACACTTAGGAATAAATTTAGCAGAAGTACAGAAGTTTCAGCAGAAGTGCTGAAAACTACAAAACACTGACTGCTTAAAGACATGAAAGAAGACCTAAATAGAAAGGCAACTGCGTTCATGAATTTGAATATTTTATCTTAATACTGTAAAGATGGCAGCACCCAAAATGATCTATTGATTCAACATAATTTCTATCTGAATACTAGCTGACTTCTCTGTACAAATTGATAGGCTGACCCTAAAACTAATATGGAAATTTAAGGGACCCAGAATAACCAAAACAATCTTGAAAAAGAGGAATAAAATTGGAGGACTCACACATCCCAATTCCAAATCTTACTACAAAGCTACAGTGTGACACTGGTATAAAGACAGATACATAAAACAATAGAATAGAATTGAGAATCCAGAAATAAACCCATGTAGCTATGGTCAACTGACTTATTGACAAGGGTGCCATGGCCACTCAATGGGGAAAGATAGTTTCTTCAACGAACGGTGCTGGAACAACTGAATCTCCACCTGGAATACCCATAGAATAAAATTAGATCTTTATCTCACACCACATACAAAATTTAACCCAAAATGGATCATAAAACTAAATATGAGTTAAAAACCATAGAACTCTCAGAAGAAAATAAATGAGTAAATCCTTTATGACCTTAGATTTGGCAACGATTTCTTACATATGACACCAAAATACAAGTAACAAAAGAAAAAATAAATGGGACTTGATTAAAAAAAATTTTTTTTTTTTTGCCTCAAAGGGGCTACTATTAAGGGAGCAAAAAGATGGGCTAGACAATGAAAAAAATTGCAAATCACATCTGATAAGTGTCTTTTATAATACAATATATAAAGAGCTACAACTTAAAAAGACAACCAAATTAAAAAGTAACCAAGTAATATCTCTGACGTTTCTCCAAAGATAAACAAATGACCTACAAGCAAATGAAAGAATACCCAGCATCATTAGTCATTAGGAAAATGCAGATCAAAACTACAATGAGATGTCACTTCATACCCACTTAAAATAGTCAGAATCAAAAAAATGGAAAACAGCCCTCACTGGTGTGGCTCAGTAGTTTGGGCATTGTCCCACAAACCAAATGTTGCTGGTTCAATACCTGGTCAGGGCATATGCCTGGGTTGCAGGGCAGGTCCCTGGTTAGGGGCATGCAAGAGGTAACCAATGGATGCTTCTCTAGCACACGGATGTTTCCTTCTTTTCCCCCCTCTCTTCCCCTCTCTCTAGAAGTAAATTAAAAAATCTTATTAAAAAATGGAAAATGTGTCAGTAAGGAGGTGGAGGAATTGGAACCCTTGTACATCACTAATGGGACTATAAAATGAGCAGCTGCTGTGGAAAAGTTTAGTGGTTCCTCAAAAATTTAAATGTAGAATTACCATGTGACCCAATAATTCCACTCCTTGGTATATAGCAAAAAAAAAGTGAAAATAGTTACTCAGATTAGTTATTGAAGAATGTTCCTGGCAGCACTCTTCAGAATAGTCAAAAGGTGGAAATGACTCAAATGTCCATTATTGGAGGACTGGATAAACAAATGAAGTATATATATATATATATATATATATATATATATATATATATACACACACACACACACAATGGGATATTATTCAACCATAAAAAGAAACTAAGTACTGATACAGGATACAACCTGGAAGAACCTCAAAAGCATTATGCTTAGTGAACAAAGCCAGACTGGAAAAAGTCATGTACTATGTGATTCCCTGTATATGAAGTATGCAGAATAAGTCCAGAGACAGAAAGCATATTAGTAGCTGTTAGGGGTTGGAGTATGACTACTAAGGTGTAAAGGTTTCCTTTTAGGGTGAGGAAAATGTCTTGGACCAGTTATAGGTGATCAGGTTGCACAACATTGTGTGTGTATCAAATGTCACTGCATCATCCACTTTAAAATTGTTAATGGCTCATTTTACATGAATTTTACCTCTAAAAAATGTTGAGCTTGGCAAACCATTCTTTCAATAGTCCAAGTATTTATTAACTCAATTCTGAAAGCCAACCCCATGAGAGTGCATTGGTTGCCCCCTATCCCATCGTATTTTCCCCCAAACTAAATTCTAATTCCTTATCTGTATAAAGTATATACTCCCCAGATAGTGTTTTGAGGGGAGGTACACAGACTAATTGCAAAAACCCAATTATAGTACCTTGTTAGGCTTCAGTGTCCTTGTATAAGATGGTGGGAAAGTAACCCAATACTTTCTCAAATACCAGAGCCATTTGTGTTAAATGCATACAAAACCACACCCATGTTTTTTTTTTTTTTCCCATGCCCTTCTATTTACTGAGATCCCCAAGAATGCTTCTATTTATGGCCCTGGCTGGTGTAGCTCAGTGGATTGAGCGCGGGCCTGCGAACCAGAGGATCGTGGTTCGATTCCCAGTCAGGGCACATGCCTGGGTTGCAGGCCAGTTCCCAGCAGGGGACACACAAGAGGCAACCGTACATTGATGTTTCTCTCCCTCTCCCCTACCCCTCTAAAGACAAATAAAAAAAATCTTTAAAAAAAAAAAAAGAATGCTTCTATTTAAAAAAATGCTCAAAGGCTCTTCTATTCTACTTCCATTAATTCTAAAGTTCTATTTGAATTCTACTGTGCCAGAACTCTACTTCTGGTGAGCAGGGACCACTTTCAACCAGGTTATCAGGCAGCATATGATTTTTTATGGTCCAAAAATCTAATTTCGGAGTTGATACTAATGACATGTACTCTTGAATGGGCACTTTGCTCATTACATTTACGTTTCCCCTTTAGCAACTGTATTAATTTCATAAAAACCAAATGAAATCACACTGGCCAGCAACATGATTACATTAAATTGTAATTAGGCTGCCATTCCCAAAATATTCTTTGCTTGGGTAGTAGGGATTGCCATGTTCACTAAACCTGTTTTTAAACAAAGGTACTCTATAGAAAGTTCACAGCCATTGGTATTTAACAGACCTATGTATTAATTTAGGTATCTCCACATTTTCAAGGTGTGACCCTAAAATTCCTTAACCTCCCCCTCAGGAGTCTATAATTGGGAAGTAAGTGATAAATATTAGTTCCCGGTGAGGAAACTTGCAATTTGTCCTGGCCATCTTAGAAATGTAAGGGCATTCCTTTGTGCACCCAAGTAGTTATTCCCCATCTTGGGGAATGATGGCCTGGTTCAATCTACCTTTAGGAATAAAATGATTGGTATGATTTCACACTGGGTCGAGGGTGGAAGAACTTCACTGAAACTTAAGATAGCTTTAACAATAGCCCTTGAATTACTTTTACTAGAAAAACAAAACAAAGCAATTTCATAGTTTTGTTACCATTTTTCAGACATTTTTGCCTTAAAGGAATAAGCTTCAAAGGGCATGTTGAACCTGGAACTAAGCCACATTGATGCAGTATTAAGGAATGAGCAGAAACAATTCAGAGGCACTATTTTCTTGCTTATGAGCTTTTATTTTTCAGCTCTAATATTGAATTTTTTCATATATATCCACCTCACATCTCCAATAGGGCTCCTAAAGAGCAGCGTCCATATCTTATTTTTATCATGAATTAGCACCTGGTACACAGTAGATGCTCATCAAATATATATATATATATTTTTTTAAGATTTTATTTATTCTTTAGAGAAGGGGAGGCAAGAGAGGGAAACATCAATGTGTGGTTGACTGTCATACACCCCCTACTGGGGACCTGGCCTACAAACCCAGGCATATGCCCTAGACTGGGAATTGAACTGACGACCTTTTGGTTTGTGGGCCTGCACTCAACCACTGAACCACACCAGCAAGGGCACTCATCAAATATTTTCACTACCTCTTTTTAAATAATTTCCCACTGCCAAATGCTTCCTTAAATGTGAGTTCAAAAGTTTACAGGAAAACAGCCCCAGCAATATAATTTCAAATGGGAGGTCTCTTCCAACTCTTTCGATTATACGAACATATAACTGGTGCTCGCCACTTTAACACATGCTAACTTTCCTTTCTCACAGACTCAGAAAGCTCCAAAGAGTACTTATCTAAAATAAATGTTTATTCCATTATATTAATATTTTACACATAGCATCTTATCTGTGGCAACTTATATTGGTTTTTTCCATTCATGGGAGTGACATCCAGTTTTCTTTTTAAATGTTTTAGAGAAAATACCTCAATTTATAGAGGAAACCCTGATGTAATGCAGAGGTGGAATACATGAGACAGATTCTGAAGGTGATTCACCGAGGATTAGATTGGAAAAAAACTCCCTAGGCAGTGTCTTATTCTTGAGGGACAACTAGGTGTGTTTCCAGTGGTGAAGTTGTGTCAGATTCAATAGGCCTTTGAGAGTTCACTGATGTGATAGAACCAGCATCACATGTTAACAAGATTCTGCTACATCTTGTGAGGATCACACACCATTCAGTGCACTACAAAAGCAGGAATCAAAAACTGATGCCAAAACAAATTCTTGAAACTTAAAAACAAACAAAAAAGCCCATCATAAAGCAAGGTGTATCCTAGTAATGAGCTGCTCCCAGACATCATCATCATCATCATCATCATCATCATCAGCATCATCATAAAGGGCATTCAACTAATGGCTGTATTTAACAAGCAAAGCTTCATCGAAATCTAATTACCCAAATTTTATTATTCCAACTGTAGAGAGGGCACAGCTGCTTGGGGGAATGTACAATACTTCTGCAGCCTTCAAACCGAGGCAGAAAGCTACACAACTCTATAAGACAAGCCTGTGAGGTACATTTTTCTGAAGGAAATAGCTGGGTCTCTTCACCAAAACAAGTTTTCAGCATAGTCCAGTACACACACCCTAGTACTGCTTATAAACCAAAGGAGGAAGAGCAATGCATCATATAAACATATCCCTTGAAACAGGGAGAGAGGATCATTCTGTGGAAATAACATCTTTGGACTCTGCATCAGTTTGTTCCACTTCAGCTTTTGTAGCAGCTGGGGTAGGAACAGTGACTGTTATGGTGCTTTCTGCCTCTGCTTCATCTTCAGCCTCAGCAGCCTGAGCAGCTTCACCACTGGCCTCTGCTTTAGCATTCTCCTTCTCAGATGCCATTTCACAGCGTGTGTCTGCTTCCAGTGGCTGTTCACCAGTGGCTTCTGTCATGTCCATGGGGCCTTCTACTTTGGCCAGCATTTCAATATTTTTTGGAAGGGGCGCTCCTTCTCCTTCTACTGCACTCACTGCTGCTGTAATCACCTCCGCTAACACTTCTGCAGCCACCTCCTCAGGTGTCTCTTCCTTATCTTCGCCTCCTAAATTGTCATCTCCTTCAATTTCTGGATCAACAGCTTCATTGGTGAAAGGGTCTTCACCCTGGCCAAGAAGAAACACAGATTAGTGCAATCTAAACAACTGTCCAAATGAGAGATGGAAGGAGGCCCAGGTTGCTGGGAGCTTGTGTTTTCACAATGGCAGAGTCAACAAGAAAAATACTTTAAACTATACCACGTGAATTAATCCTAAAGGTTCTCAGAGCCTATAGATTTAGAAAGAACATCTCTGAACGTCTTCACCAGAACTATTTTGTACTTTTCGTTCAAGCATATAACCATGAGGAAAAGTTCAAAAAGACCTAGTATCTAAACCAAAAAGAACAATTCCTAACAGGAAGTTACTACTATCAAAAAATTTTTTTTTTATCCTCACCCCACATTTTTTCATTGCTTCTAGAGGGAAAGGAAGAAAAACATTGATGTGAGAGAGAAACATCGACTGGATGCCTCCCATACGTGCCTAAACTGGGGACCAAATCTGCAACTTAGGTATGTGCCCTGCCCCAGGAATCAAACCCTCAACCTTCTGGTTATGGACAATGTTCCAACCAATTGAGTTACACTGGCCAGGGCAAGACTATTTTAAATTTTAGTTTCATTTAGGCTCAAAGCCCTGGCATGAGGATTGTTCCCATTTTACAGATAAGGAAATGAGACTTAAAGATCAGTAACTTGCCAGAGGTCACACAGCTATTAAACATCAGTCAGGAGTCAAATCCAAGTCTGACTCTCTCAGAGGCCCAACTTCTCACAAGCATATTGTCTCTGGTTTAGAAAAAAGAAACTAAATTATTATGACTACCAGATTAGGAAATGTATTTTTAAAATATGGTGATTAGAAGCTTAAGCCTGTACCTGACTCCAGAGACTAAATCTATTTAGGCCATTGGTAAAACACTGACAAGTCATGGTTATTAAATTGGTTACAGTAAATCCTCACTTAGTGTCACCAACAGGTTCTTGGAACTTTGGATAAACAATATACAACTAAACTAATTTTAACATAGGCTAATTGATATAAGAAAGAATTAAGTCCTTGTGGTATCTCATCAACATTATAATGAAATGACATTGAACAAAGACATTATTTGAGGACTTGCTGTATTTAGATTCTGTGCCTTTAATGGACAGAATGAACTGTCAAATATTGAAGCATTTAATAAATAAGAAGGCAAACCTGGCTAGGTCCTACCTAGCCAGGCTATACTGGAGTTTAGCTACCAGCCTCAAATGCTGAAGTCATGGAGCTGCGCGTTTAGCAAAATGGGCTTCCCAAGGAAGAACTAGGGGCTCCTCCAACTTCTCTCCCAGGAATCTTCCTCTTTGGGACTTACTACTCTGCTCCTGTCACTATGGCTCAGTGATTGTGGCACCTCTGGCTCTTCCCTTTGCCTTGAACCTCCATTTCAGTGTCAGTTGGATCTGCCAGCAAAATCTATTTTCAGCTTCTTTCTAGGACAATTACCTACCTCAGATACGTTTTTGTTTTAAGCATCTCACCATCATTTGCTCAGTATTTTATGGATAGTCAAGGTTTCTCATGGTGAGAGTCAGCATTATTGTACAGATTAATCAAGCAGAACCACATCCCAGAGTTCCCAGGCAAATACTGTGTCTCAGGAAATCCACAGTGGTGGAATTCTCAAGCCTGATATATTCCAACATCCCTCAATTCTTCAAAAAACTCAGAAATGCTAAATACTGCACTCGAGATACAATTCCATACTCATAATCCATTTCAAAAGCTTTTCCCGTTCATTGGATTCCTAACCTTGAGGTATTTTTCCAGCATCTTCACTATATGTCTATTGTTCAAAACACTCTTAGCCACATGGAGACTTGTTTTCTTGAACTGTTCAGCAGCCAGCTGCAAAGGGAACCAAATATAGACTTTAAAAAATGGCACATATAGAGAACCAAGAGAACACACCAGCAAGTTGTCCTAAGATCAGCCATACACAGAGATGACCAAACTTTCTTACTGAGGCAAATCCCAAAGTGCCAGACTCCAAGAGTGAGAGAAAGAAAGCACTAGAGACATCAGAATTGACATTGTGCAACAGTATGGAAGTCTGATAACCTTAAAGGCGCAGACACACTTTCCACGTACAGGTATGATGTGCATAAGCAAGGATGAAATAAGCATTTACAGATTAGAAGCTTTGTGAACTATGTAGGGAAAGGAGTGAACTTTTTCAGTTTTGAGTTATATTAACTTTATCATAAGTTTATTAGCAAAAGTATGCATGCTCCAAAACAGAGCTAGTCACACATACAGTAGTCTTTTGTTTACAGAATGCTTTTGGCTGCACTTCAATAAAACTGGGAGATGGGAAGGCAAGTATCAATTGCTCTATTTCACAGGTGGATAAATTAAGCACAGAGATGTTAAATCAAGGGTCAGCAAGCTATAGCCAGTGGGCCAAGTGCAGCCACACCAACTCCTTCACTTAGTATTTGTGGCTGCTTTTGCCCACCAATGGCAGACTTGTTGGACAAAGACCATATGGCCTGCAAAGCTGAAAATACTTACAATTTGACTCTTTACAGAAAAATTTGCTGACCCCGGGCAAAACTTTTAGTCTCAGGCCCCCGGCTAGTAAGGACCAAAAGGGTCCCCAGGACACCTGCTCTGAGTGGCCCTTGGCCTTAGTTTAAAGAAAATCCAGTTCTTCAGCAACTAGGGAATTGATTTATCTGGTTTACAGGGAACATTCTCAAATCAGGACAATTTCAGCTACACGCTTAATCAACTCTAAGCAACGTATTTTCTCAGAAATTGGGATGCATCATACAAGTAACTGATGAAGTGACAGACTTGATGGAATATGGTGAGAGCCTCTAAAGATATTAGCATCCCCTATAAGACACAGAAGGTTCTGAAACCCAACTAGCAGCCCGAGAAGGCTCGCCTGGCAGCCAGAATCCATCTAGATGGGACTCACCCGGCGGTTGTGATTGTGATCAACAGAGTGCAGGTGCCGCTGCAGGAGCTGGTGCTGTGCAGGAATCAGCATGTCGCAAGCCAGGCAGTGAGCAGCCTCAATTTTCTTGAAGAAGTGCTCCTGGCCAATCCCTGTTGATGAAATCCAAGTCATGGGGGATCTGGGACAGCATGCATGTGATGCTTTCCTCCCAGCCTCCAACAAGGTCCACCTTTTCTCCTGGCAGTCCTCTCCAGGGATTCCGTTAGGAGAGAATCTGAGACAGGCGTCACCTGCCTTCCAGCAGGAGTATAGGGTCAGAACAATCAATGAGCCTCTGCAATGGGTCATTTATTACTTCCAACCTTTTTCATCCTTTGGTTCAAAGCAGAAATAACTACAGAGTACTTCGCATTACTCTGGTTAAGTTGCTTATAGAGCTGAGATCTACTCAAGGAACTTGTTTCACTGCTAAGTCTCTCTCCTACAGGTCTTCAATCACATCCTCAGCAGCCCTTTGTTAACTTTAAACTAAGTCATGCGCCTTAGTGCCGCATGGAACAGCACGCCTCCCATGATCACAACTCACCTTTGAAAGGATCTGGTTTTGGTTTCATGCTTTCCTTCTCCATCAGTTCCTGACGCCGTTTCTCAATCTTCTTGTTCCTATTTACAATGTATTCCTACAAGGGGTTGGAAGATGGCATCAAATGAAATCAAGAGAGGGTAGCATGTGTTGGTATATCTCGAATGCACTAGAGGCAGCTCACCACTGGTGGCTGCCAAGCCCCTATTGGATGAGTCTTGTCTCAGTTGTCCCAAGGGCGGGAAGATGGCTACCATAGCAGCTCTGAGGGCAGAACTAAAGGGAACTACAATGGCTGGAGTTCTCAGCTGTCCCTGACTTGGGGATTGGAACAGCTGTTATTCTGGAAAAAGAAACCTTGACCAACCAAGTTAAGACCTCCTATTTCCCTTCCGCTTCCCTTTGGGGAATCTGACACCTACAGGGTCGCTGGGAATCGCTGATGGAGAACAAGTGTGCCTCACCTGAAGGAACTCCACAGTCTTGTCGGGCAGTTTGGTACTTATAAATTGCAGTGTCTCTTTGTGAAATTTGCTTTGAAGATGCTTTTGGATTTCTTCATCTTCAAAGCTACGAAACTTGCACACTGAACAGGCAAACTGAATCCTGGAAAAGGAAGACAAAAACAAGAGCAGTAATACAGGGATAACCAGTTCATCTTTGGTTAGGACTGAAATGGAAATGAGAAAGCAATTTCTAAACCAAGACTTCTGACTTCTCACTGGGTGTCAAGAATAGCAGTTACCCTGTTTCTTCATCCTAAGAATGGGAGTAAAATCTCAAAAGCCTTCAGGAAAATGACTCACATAGCAATTTACTACCGTTAACAGTCTTTTTGGCACAAAGGCCCTTAAGAACACCCAAAGGGTGTTGTAGGGTGGCCCTTAGAACACCCAAAGGTGGAGACTATTCAGAACTGTGGACTCCCTAAGCTCTAGCCCACTGCTCTGGGGACCCAGTACCTAACGCCATAGCTTCTTGGATGTTGCTTTTTGCAGTCACAGGGACAATATAAGGATGATTTAAGGCCCCCCATTTTACGAGGTGGGAAAATTCCAAAGATTTTGCACAATTAAAAATTCACATAGCCCTGGCTGGTGTAGCTCAGTGGATTGAGCTCGGGCCTGCGAACCAGAGGATCGAGGTTCGATTCCCAGTCAGGGCACATGCCTGGGTTGCAGGCCAGTTCCCAGCAGGGGACACACAAGAGGCAACCATACATTGATATTTCTCTCCCTCTCCCTCTCCCCTACCCCCTAAAGACAAATAAAAAAAAATCTTAAAAAAAAAAAAAAATTCACATGATCTAAGATCAATTCTTTCACAGGACTCAATGTAAAGGCATGCTATATCAAATTCATGGATAAAAACTGAGGTTTCTTTGTCATGTGCTTCCAAAGTCTCACAAATGCAATTATGCTGTAAGGTGAGGGCAGAATGGCCTGCAGACCTCCATATCCCCACAGTGGAGTGCTGCTTCCCTTGGCTGTGCCCAGGATTTCTGTGGATCTCCTGGGGTAAGAACATAAGCCCTATGGTACTCTGGACTCCTCCTTGGCCAACTCAAGAGTTCTGCCAGCCTCCAACACCTGGCTTTAGATCTCTACATAAGTACCACAAGTGTTTGTAGGTACCCTGACACAGGAGTGAAGAGGAAAAAATTATCCAGGCCCTATGTGCAGAACTGTCATAAAGAAATATGCTTCCCAGCTGCATCTCCATCTCCCCTACAAGAACTGCTCCAAGAATTGCTAACTGATCTGAGAATCCTCAGTCACTAGGGTGGAATCTAAAGATTCTTTTTAAAAAATATCATCTCAGTTTTCATGTGGCATGAAAATAGATCAAATCTAGCCATCACTTATTCATCTGTTTAACAAGGACTTAGATAAATTTTTTAAAAAGATTTTATTTTTAGACAGAGGGGAAGGGAGGGAGAAAGGGAAGGAGAGAAATATCAGTATGTCGTTACCTCTCATGTTCTCCCTACTGGGGACCTGGCCTGCAAATCAGGCATGTGCCCTGAGTGGGAATCAAATCAGTGACCCTTTGCCTCACGGGCCAGCACTCAATCCACTGAACCACAACCAGTCAGGGCTAATGAATTTTTTAAACACCTGAAAGCTCCTACTTTTTGGTTCTTGGCTTCCCCACCTGTGTTAGCTCTTTTGAGAACCTGTGCATAGAGAAGCAGCCTTGTGTGCTTAAAGCCTTGGCAAGCAAGTGCTCCCATGGCCAGCAGTGGTTTATATTTCTAGTCAGCAGCTACTCCATTACTGAGCCCAGAGAGCAGTGCATGGTGTGGTCACGCCAACACCCTTTGGGATTTGCACTTTTGTGCTTCTTTTTTCTATTCAAAGACAATCTTGAAGGTAACACCTATGCATGTCCAACTGCTAAGTCAAACTCCAGAGGCAGTCTAGATTTGGACAAAGCAACAGAACACTTTCTTAGCAGCTCTGCTGAATGAAGATCATTTGACTGGGTTGACAGATACGAGCCAGGAGATAAGGTAATTCCCTACAAGTATGGAGAAGGGCAATAGAGCCCCTTGCTGGGGACATGAGAGTCACAGGACCCCCCGACAAGGATGTGATTCCATACACGTTTCCCAAGTTTCGTCTCCCACCACTTCAACTAGAATTTCCCCACCAGACAGTGCCCCCGCCCCGCCCCCCTGCGAGTGAAGACAGATGAGCTCAGCCTCGACAGTGCCCAGATCCAGCTGACTTCCCACTCACCTGTCAGCTGCTCGGTCTCGCATCCTGTCTCTTCTCCTTTGCTTTTCTCTTCTCTTTTTCACTTCATCATCCTCATCATCCTTCTCTCCTGCAACAGAGAAATCCCTTCAAGACCCTCTGTTGAGCCCGCAGAGGAACTGAGCATCAGGGCCTTGATGGGGCTGCAGCTTGACCACCGCGCCCCGTGCCCCGCTGCTGCCTCCACACATGGCAGGGTCAGGACACCCTGAAGCACCAAAGGCTCCCAACAATGATGGGCTTTGATGAGAACCCTTGGGAGTTCCCAGGGGAGACACTTCACTTCTCTCATAGCCTGATAAGGCTGGAATGGGCCAGGGACATGGCCCACCTGCTCCACTCACACTGTGGCCCATCTGCTCTCTGACCTTCCCTACCCTGCTTTTCCAATTCAGTGCCCTACAAGTGGGTCTTCTCCCAAAATCAGTTAAGAGGGAAACAGTTCTAGGTAAAGAGGCAGCAGCTGGAAGGCCTCAGAAAATAAAGAAAGCTGTTTTACCTCCCTCCGTCCCACCTCTAGGTGGACAATGAAAACTCCCTCAGAGGGAGGTCCCTTACGCCTCCTCTGAACTAGGGCCTCAGCAGGTCTGTCAGTCCTTGCTGGCCCGAACTCTACCTTCCACTCACAAAAGCTGTTATTCTAGGGCTTTCTCATGGCTATACGGAAAGCAATCCTAGAAATAAAAGTGGGAAGAGACCTATCGGTCCTCCATCCATCCCCTGGGGCCAGTGCAGGAGCTCCTCTGAGAGCTGTGCAGCCCGGCATCCCAGTGTGAGGCCAGGTCAGGTTACCTTGGCTCAGGGCCAGGGCTAGACACTGAAAAAAGGTTGGATAAGCATCTGAACTGTAACCCCTACCCCTGATGCCAGTCACGAGACTGTCCCACGAAGATGGCGACCGGCGTGCGCTGCTCAGAAGCCTCTCAAAAGGGCGTGTGGGATTTTTGGCAAGAGGTCACTGCCTGAAACTATTACTGCTGTTTAATAGCAAAGTCATCCCGGGTAGGTAGCAGGACCTGTGCGCAATAAACATGTCACCTTTGCTTTAGCATTTTCCCCGCTGCACGAGCTGCTCAATGCTGTATGGTCCCATGCTACAAACATAATTGCTTCAATAAACAGGGTGAGAGGACCTCAGAGGGTTGAACACATAAGGGAAGGAACATCTAAGCCAGGGTCCTTCAAAATTTATGGGAGCAGAGCCAGCCTGTGATTCACAGGGGAAGCAGCTATGGACAGACCCATGGGGAACAGGAAAAGTGGCTTTCTGGTAAGCTCAAGGCCACCATGTCTCAGGCTGCTTCTCCACACTCCCCCAATAGGTTTAACCTGGCTGTAGTCCTGACGCTGAGTTTGGACTCTTAGGTCTCTGCTACTGGAAATGATGGGACCTGCTGAGCAATGACTACCTCTGGAGTATCTGGACCTGGGTGTATCTGACAGCCTCCCCCCTGCCCTGAACTGCCAATCCAGGCAGGTGCCCAAACTCTGTCCCATGCAGCAAGTGCACTGCAACTGCCAGTACTCCTACCATAGAGGCTGAGAGCATGGCCCTGGGCTGGTAACCAAGGAAAAATGTGGAAACAATGAAGCCCAGAAGAATATAGTACGAGGACCTGCATTGGCCAAGGGGAACTGAGAAGACAGGCTGTAGGGCACCTTTTCTTTTCCTTTTTTCCATTTCTGAGACTCCTTTCACTACCACTGTGTGCTGCTTCAGACACCCACAAATGAGTTTCTCCCCCGCCCTCTCCACAGCCTACAATGAAGGAGGGCAACAGACCCATTTGCAGCAAGTCTACTCCATACAATGGAGTGAAGCCTTGGGGTAAGTGCCGTAGCCAAGGCCCACCTAGCAATCACGGCCCTTTTTCTGCCTTGAGCTGTCAGCAAGTAATTCCATCCAGGCCCCACTCGGGCTTGCTTCTCGGAAGCCCAGCTTAGCTGGGAGTTGTGCAGCAAGTACAGGACAGCCAGGCACACACAAGAAAGCTCAACAGAACAATGGGTGATGCCTACCTCTCTGCCTCCCGGAGTCGAAGAATTCGTCCTCCTGAAAAAGGACACATGAAGTTGGGCAGTGAGGTAGAATTTTCAGAACTCTTCACACCAGCCCAGTTCCCTGATACCACTTGGTGAAAACTGTGCCACCAGGAACCCAGTCACAATGTGTTAGAACAAGACCCAGGGCCATGGGATAGAGCCTCAGTGTGTCCTATCATTGCTGGGTGCTCTGAGATTCTGTGAGCATAACTAGCTTGCTTTTCTATTAAAGACACTGACCTTCTTTCAGCTTTCTCTAAAGCTGAAGAATGGCCGCTGGCAATGTACACCCGCACAGCTCTGCACATGGGAATACCAGGAGCTCACTCATCAACTGTATGTCAAGAAACCTTGATCTGTAGGATGCTACTTCAGGCACTCTTTACTGAAAATGAGCTTTACCAAGTTTCCCATCCATGTGTTTGTATTTACCAAAGGCTATAAAAAAGCCGGGTGTAGATAAAAATGATCACCTAGCTATGGCCAGGTGCCTCAGTAGGTTGGAGCATTGTCCCATATACCAAAAGGTTGCGGGTTTGATTCCCCATCAGGGCATCCATCTAGGCTGCCTATCCAATCTTTGTATCGGAGGCAACCGACTTATGTTTCTTTTTTTACATCACATCACTGTTTCTTCTCTCTCCCCCGTTCCTCCCTCTCTAAAATCAATAAAAACATATTCTCAGGTGAGGATTAAAAAAAAAAAAAAAAAGGAATGGGCTCTTTCCTTGCACTTCAGTTAGAAGATACAAATTTGCACTTCAGTTAAAAGATACAAATTTTTAAAATCTTCACCTGAAGACTTTTTTACTGATTTTAGAGAGAGGAAGGAGAGAGGAAACACCAATGTGAGAAAAAACAATGACTGGCTGCCTCCCATACGTGCCCCAACTGGAGATTGAATCCACTAACTTTTGGTATATGGGACAATACTACAACCAGCTGAGCCTTCCAGCCAGGGCAAGGAAGCCCAATTCATTCCTTGAGCCAAGGATTAAATTACCAATCAGCTGGTACAGAGATTCCTAGACTCAAGATGGAAGCAAGATACACAAGGGGCAAGCAAAGCCCTCAGAAAAGCTGAAATTTCACTGTAACCCACCCCTACCATCTAACCCTAACCAACTGACCATTAGAAGCACCTGGGCAAAGCCTTCATACACCCCAGACCTACCCAGACTTGGATCAGAATTTGCAGGGGGTGGTAAAGGCTGGCTCCCCAGGTCCTCAAGTGTGGTTCTGGCTATGAGCTGGCCTTAAACACGTGTCTATCATGACTGGTTGGAAGGACTGAATGACATGGATGCAGCTCAGCACCAGCACGAAGCTGGCAATCTTCAGTACATGTTTGGAAGCTTCAGCCTGCACAGCCACTGCACTTACCATATGTGCAGCTAGGTGCTTCACTACAAGGACACGGGAGGGGACTAGGAATTTTTCCCAGAAAGGAAGGATTGTTGCAAGTGGATTATTCTTAGAAACCCAGCTGCAAGTCAGGGTATTAAATCCACTCACAAGGTGGAGGTGAGTCTACCACAGTGGCAGTTCCTGCCTCTGAGAGAAAAAAAGCTAAAATAAGGAAGAAATCCTGTACTGGAGACAAATGAGGCTGATCAGTGAAGGTGGACTTACACCCCTGAATTCTTCATCTCCTGACCGGAAGTCACCAACTCCATCATCTACCAGACACAAAAGGAATAGGGAAAGTCAGCCCCTCGGCAGTTGGCCCACTCGATCTTCACCCTCCCAAGCTCACTGTCCAGTGACCGAACTCATAGTGGGGGCTATGGGAGCTTGGATGACACATGGCACCCTTGAGTTCCTGTGTATCCACTGTACGAACACACGGGCAGAGCACTAAGTATGAGACTGTTTCCTCTTACACCAACCGAAATTCACTGTATCCCACCCCCACGGCATACCATTTTCGGAAAAATCTCCTTCGCTGTCAGCCCGGGCTTGTTTGGCATCTGGCTCATTGTAGATTTGCAACTGCTTCCGTTTCCTGCCCATGCCATCTGGGCCACAGCGGTCAAACCCTCTCCACCTGGGCTACAGACACAAGCACATCCTAATGTATGGCTTACCCAGACCATTAACATACCCCAGAAAAACGAAGTGTGAAGAGGTTTTACGACCAGAGAGTAAGAGTAGACGAGGTCTTCTCAGAAAGCAATGACAACACAGTTTACCCCCGCCTACAAAAGTTATGCTGAATGTAACAAGCCAGACACAAAAGGACGCAATATTGTATTCATATGAAATATCTGTAACTGGTAAATCCACAGGGACAGAAAGTAAATTAGTGGTTGCCAGAGACTGGGGGGAAAGAATAGGGAATGACTGCTAAAGACAGAAGTTTCATTCTGGGTTGACAGAAACACTCTAAAATTAGATGGCAATGAAGGCTGCACAATTATACTAAAAGTCCTATTATACAATTGAAAATGAATGAGTCTTACAATCTATAAATTTTACTTCAATAAAGCTGTTTAAAAAGAAAAGCAAAGCAAGCAGGTTATAACTTTGCAAGGGCTTACCCGATCCTTTATCCGGGTCTGTGACTGGCCACATCTGTAGGGCACAGAGTTGTCATAACCTCCGGTCCCCTGCATGCCCATTACCCCGTAGTTGGGAGCCATAGACTGGGAGAAGAGGGAAGGTGGGGGCCTGCTGGGGGAGGGGCCTCCCAGACCCCGCCCACCCACATAGTTCAGCTCAGTCCAGGGAGCAGACAGGGGATCAGAGGAGGTTGATGGCATGAAGGGGTCACTGCGCATAAAGGTGCTGGGGTTGCTCCGGTCCTGGAAGCGACCCTGGCTCCGGCTCCGTATGAAGCCATCAAGTGAGCCCCGCTCACGGGAGGGGTCCCGGCAGTCGCTGTACTGACCGCCAAAGCCACCATTGTGGTCAGGCCCCAGGTCAAAGTCATAGTTGTAGCTATAGCTGGGGCGGTAGGGATTGTGTTCGGGCAGACAAGGCCTGGAGTCGTAGGAATCGAATGACTGGAAGCGGAAGGAACTGCAAAGAAAGCACAACCATCACTATACACTCTGGGTGCGACCTCAACACCTCCTGCAAAACTGACCTTCCTACACTAAGAACAGCAAGGAAAACCAAACCACCATGCACCCCTCCTAAATGCTCAGAAGTAAAAATGGAATACTGACGAATGAGGGCACAAACCATGGACTCTGCTAAGCTCCTGGTACAGAAATGAGGGAGTCTGGCACAGTTTAGCCACAGTCATGCCCTAAACCCCACCACTCAGGAAATATATTACAAGCAAGTCCTATTACAATGTCTCTGCCCCAACAAAGGCCCAACTCATCCACCCACACTCAGGAGGGTGCTTAGGAAGAGCCTTTGTAGGAGAGTGGGTGCCCACTCCTTTCTGTACAAAGTGTAATGTTTGGATCCCCAGAGAAGGGCTAAGGTACATAATTACCTGTCCCGGTCCTGCATGCCCTCCCCACAGGCGCTGCTCCCACCCCTGCCTCCTTCCTTGGACATCATGTCTAAACGCTGGTTGATCTTGGCAATGAGTGAGTCGGAATTGTCAGTGCATGGCTCTGCACCATAAGAAGCCAAATGCATGGCAGGGCCCCCAGCTGCTAGGCCATCATTGGCCTTGGTGGCCTCCCAGGATGCTGGGCCGTAGCTGTAGGTTGCTGCTGTGGTGACGCTGGTATTCTGGGCACCATAATAATTGTAGTTTTCATAACCTGCCAGAGGGAAGAGCCAAGTCAGACCTCAGCAGCCACAAGGTCTGTCCATGGTCGGCACATCTGGGGAGGAACACCTACTGCCATAAGAGAAAAGGGTCACAGGACCAAGTGCTGCTGGTACCACCCAAGGCTGGTATCACCTACCTTGCAATAGGAGGGCAGGGGCTAGATCTCAACTCTGACCAGTGGATTTTCTGTGCCAGATCCTAAGACTTGCTTTCCACCCAAATCCAGAGGTGGCTGAGAACCCACAAGTGACAGCTGGGTTTGTTGACAGATCTACCATGGAGATGTTGCTCCCAGAACACGAACACAACCCTCTCACCTCCTCCAAGTTCCCCTTGAGGCCTCCTCAGCACCTCAGGCCCACCCTGCCAAGCCTTCAGGAGAACTGTGAGCATAGCTGGGAGAGGAGACGGGGGTGTCCTTGCATCCTAGCTCCTCTGGGTGGCTGATCAGAGGCCCCCTCACCTACCCACTGACCCCCATAAGGGCCTACCTTGCCAGCTGGCCACACCAGTTCCATATGCACCTTAGAAGGAAACAAGAACACACAAGAACTTTGTTTGCAGAACAAAGGCAAGTGAGACAACCCACTCCCCAGATGTTGAAGGACAGCTGTCACCTCGTTCTACTACCCACAGGGCCAGGGCTGCAGGTCTGTGGCAGCACTCTGGGAGGCACCCTTGGTTGCCTACTAAGGCCAGGAAAGGCTGGGCCACTGGCAGTAAAACTAATTTCCTCCAGAGCACTCAGCTAAGCATAAGCAGGGATTCCCTCTTAGGCAAGCCCAGTCTCCCCCATCAAAACAATAGGAAGGATGCTGCATCCTTCCCAGGAAGTTCATCTAGTACAGGCTACCACCAAGAGGCTAGCAGGCCAGGTCCCCAGGCAGAGCCCTTGGCTCAGGCACCACCAAAAACATGAAGAATGCACCAGTGTGAAATCATGTGCCCAACTCAACTGAGCAAGGGGACAATATACATCTGAGTGACACGGAAGGCCTCTTCCTGGGATGGGTGAAGAAGTGACCCTGTCCCCAGTGGTGCTAGGGGCAAGTCCCAGGCTTAGAAAACAAAGGAAGCCATCACCCCATCCTCTGGGACAGATGCTGCATAAAGCTGGCAACCAGAGCACATTCTGGTCCCTCAAATGCACTCGGCACCATGACCTGGACTCCAGAGCAGGTTGAGCAAACAGGTTCCAGGCCAAATCTAGCCCATCACCAATTGTTGTACAGCCACCCACATGCCAAGAATGGCTTTTATGTTTTTAAATGGTTGGGGGAAAAAAAGGAAAATGAAAAGAATATTTAATGACATCAAAAACATCATTTATACACTTAAGAAAACCCACAGAACTGTATAATACGGAGTAAACGTATATATTTTTTACTCTCACCCAAGGACATGCTTATTGATTTTCAGAGAGAGGAGAAGGGAGGAGACAAAGAGGAAGAGAAACATCAATTGGTTGCCTCTTGCATGTTGTACCCTGACTGGAGACTGAACCTGCAACTCAGACCTGTGTGCTGACTGAGAATCAAACCCTGCAACCTTTTGGTTTGCGGGACAACACCCCAACCAAGCAAGTCACATTGGGCAGGGCTAGAGTAAGTATTATGGGTTACAGTTAATAATAATGTATTAACACTGGGTTGTTAATTGTAATAAATGCATCCTGCTAACGGCAAGATGTTAATAATATGAAAAACTGTAGGGGGTAAAGATATGGTAGGTATATGGAACTCTATATACCATCTAGTCTATCTTATAAATCTAAACCTACTAAGAAATAAAATTTATTAATTTAAGAAAACTTTGATTATATAATCAGCTACTTAGAATAAAATAACAGAAGTTGCTGAAACAGACTATTTTATGACACATGAAAAATTATATGGTGCTTAAGTGTCAAATGTTCTTCAGTAAAGATTATTGGAAAACAGCCACGTCTATTCGTTTATAAATTGTCCATGGTGGTTGCTGCACCACAAAGATCATGTAGCCTGCAGAGGTGAAAAAATTTACTATCTGGCTCTTTACAGAAAGGTTTCCTGGTCCCTGGGCTTTCCCCCACCCCTACCCCATGCTTCTCCAGGCTACAGGCCACTGTCCCCCCATACAGCCCCCAGAACAGCTGTTAGTCTGATGCCTTGGGCTAGAGGTCCTAGGAGCCCCTGCCTTCCCGGAAAGCAGGTCCAACCTACCCTGGGAGTTGGTGGGTCCAGCACTCCATGCCCCGTAGCCTGTGAAGAGAACAGTGAGTTAGGATCCTGAGTGTCAGACTAGAGAATAGATGCTTTGGAGGTGCTCTGAAGAGCCTAAAGGGGTATCTTCAAAGAAGCTCAGTGACAGCCTTCCAAGAAGACAGCATAACTACAACACTGCTTCCCTAAAGGTCATCCCACAGTTAGTTGATTGCATCATCACACCCCACCTGCCTGAGGTCAAAGCAGAAAAAAAAAGGGAAGAGGAATGGGCCTTGGGCCAGCTCTGGTCACTTGCTGAGAGACCTTGGCCTAAGTCTCAACCCACAACTAAGGATGACACAGAAGAGCCACCGGTTAACCCAGCATTAGGACACACTTTCATTCTCCCTCCTTGTCTCACTAATCAAGTACCCGTAAGTGAAGAAACTTTGGAATTTGGAAGAGAGGCCTCTCCAGGCCTCACTTCCATGTGGCTTTGAACTCTCCAAAGCTCCTGTGGGCCTTCAAGTCCTAGGGCTTCATCTGGTCCTAAGGTATTGGACTGCTCCCTTCTGTAGGGGCTCCTTGCCCCTCCAGACACCAATAACAGCATCTATCTGGTCTTTCTTCATCTCTGTGACCCTTGATGTGGTACAGAGCTGGGGACAGGCAGCCATCCACACTGTCAAATGACTTCACCTTAATGAAGCAAGAACACATCTGGTCTCCCTTACCTGAACAACCCAAACCACTAGCTGACCTGCCTACTGTGGGCTGACGAACAACATGTTAGCCAGCATCACAGAATGCTGTTCAGAGACCAGGGAGCTAAGGCTCAGGTTCCAGGACTTAATCCAAAGTCACACTGAAGTGTGTCCTCTGCAAGGTGTGTCCTATCCCCATGCCACACAGCTTCCACATCAGCAGAGAAAGGCAGAGAGGCAGTTCTAACAGCAAGTGACCAACTGCAGGGTATTAATTGCTTCACTGTAGGACACTGGTCTAACAAATGGCATATACTATTCACATAACTTTACAATATCCCTTAAGATAGGTTACTATTTTTCCTATTGTAAAACGCTTGAGAGACCAAGTCACTTGCCCAAAATCATGGAGCTGGGAAATAAATCAGGGGCAACTGTCAAGAGTCAGCAAGTCCTAGAAAACTCCAGGTGGAAAAGCTACAGAAAGATTCAGGGAAGCTGCAGCATCTAAACCGAGTGTGAAAGGTTTAAAGGAGCTACGAAGTGGGGCAGGGTGGTGTGGGCAACCTCTTCAAACTAAGGTCCTGCATCGGGCAGGATTAATTACTGGCTGAAAGATCCAGTGGGAAGGCCAGCAAAAAAGGAAGAGACCCAGTCAGGATGCAGAAAAGACCAAGAGAGTCAGGCTGAGCCAGCCAGTCCAAGACCTCAGACACACCTATGCACAGCAGAACCTCTCTGCTTCTGCAATTCCTGCGGTCTGGATCCTACTAACGCTGGCTGCCACCTCTCAAGGTAGACTCCTTCTCTAGCTGCTGTTTCCAAGATCAGATCGCCTGCTTCTCGAACGTCATACACTTAGATAGGGATCTGCCCCTGGTCAAGCCAACTGTTTCTAAAGGGCAAACTCGACTCCAAGCACACAGAGCAAAGGCTTCCCAGGACACTAATTCTCAAGACAAAAGGTAAGTTCCTAGAAAGTCCAACCTGCCGCAGGCCCTACAACCCAAGTAGGGAAAGAACACGTCCCCTCTCTACACAACCCTCTAGCACCTCCAGGCCACATTAAGGCATTGCCTGAGAGCCACCGATCTGCCACCACTTCGAAGTACATCACATTTCCAGCTTTGCACAATACGCAGCATATCGCCCTCAAGATTTCGCTCTAGGCCCGCACGAGTCAGGTCCACGGCTGAGCCCCACAGAGGCCTCACCCGGCCCGGCCACGCTGCACCGCGGAGCTGGTGGGGAAGCCTCCAACCCAGTGCCACCCGGACGCACTTCGGAATGGGAGCCCTTGCCACGTACGACGCGTGGAGGTCCCCACTGAGCTCCACGGTTCCCGGGACAGACCCGGCTGCCTGAGGAGAAGACTCAGCGCCCCACGAGCTCGAACAGTGGCTCCGCCCCCCCCGGCCGCCATTTTGTGGCGTCTTTTGGAGGGGAAGGCCGGCCCTCGAGCGGCACGGTCCGCAAGGAACTTAGCCCTGCTGGAGGTGAGGGGTAGAAACGGCCCAGGCGGCACAAGGCGGCCTTAGAAGCCCGCCGCAGCGTCGAGACGCCGAGTTCTGCCCGCCTCCTCAAGCGCTGCGGTCCAATCGTATGCAGCGCCGCAGGAGCGACGGCGTCGCAGTCCAATGAGCAGCGTGCGCGCGCCGGTGCCTCTCCCCACGGCCAGGCTGCGGTAACTGCATTCGGGCGTAGGCCCAGGCCCTGTGGCCTTGTGCACGGCGGCGTATGTGGACAGGGCCTGCCTGACCCACACTACACCAGACTGACCGTACGAACCTCCGTAACCCTGCTCCATGTCTGTTTCGGTCCGCCGGCAGCCCCTTTTTCTAAGCGGCCACCAGACGCTTGCGCTCAAAGAACCTCCCGCCGCCAGCTACTGGAAGACCAGACGCATACGTAACTCTGCGTTTAGTACCATTGCCTGGCTTTCGCGGAGGGCCCGCCCCCATCGCCCCAGCGGGTTGGTTGGCTCGGCGCTCACAGCATCATGGGAGTTTGGGTGGCGCCGCCCCCCCCCCCCCCCCCCCCCGCCCTCACTGCGCGCAGGCGCACACCTGGTCTTCCCCACCCCTCCCCCAAGTCCCGGCACGCAAGGGCCTCCAGCCACTCGGAGAGGTCCTGGCTTCCACCTGCCGTCGGCACCGCCCACAGAAACCAGCCTGGAGGTGGGATAGGAGTAACTTTATTGAGTTCTTCTTCCAGCCTCGGTCGCACGCCCTGCCCGCCTCTGACCCTGGTCATGGGGTGTCCCCGCCGCCCTCTTCCTCGTCGTCATCCACGTCGAGGCCCGGGATACCACGGATCTGGCGCTGCAGCGCCCCGCCTAGCAAGGGCACGGCCTCCTCATCTTCCTCGGGGGGCGGCGGCGGTGGGGGCGACACAGCTCCTGGGGTTGGCTCCGGGGGCACCGGGGGCTGCACTGGCATGCTTTCAGTACCCTCCGTGTCCCCTGGTACTTCGACCATTGCCCCCTCATCCAGGACGCTGCCCTCAGCCTCCTCCTGTTCCTTCTCCTCCTCCGGGCTGTCAGTGAAAGGGTTCTCGCCCTGCGGAAAGGGCACAGATGCTGTTAGGGAGAAAGGACCCGCGGGACCAGGGACTGGGGATGCAACCGGGCCTGCGCCAGGCACCCGTGCCTCACCTTCAGGTAGCTCTCCAGCTTCTTGCTGATGAGCTTGTTGTTGAGAATACTGCGGGCCACCATGAGTGATGACTTCTTCGACTGCTCCATCATGAGCTGCGGATAGGGCAGGCGGGGAGGGGTTGGAGAGGCTGCTCTGGGTGCGGAGACCCCCCAATCCTGCCAGATGGTGGGGCCCTCCTGCACCGCACACCTCCACCTGACTCCAACCAGATTTCTTTGGTTTTTAAGTGTACCTTGGGTACAAGCGTGCCTCTGGCCGACCCTCCAAGCATGGAGCCACTAACTGATTTTATCTGTTTTTCCACACCATACTTTGTAAGCAACTGATTAAAGACATGTCTTTAAGCTGTACTGCAGAAAACTGACTCACTTACATAAAAGCTGTAAGCAGTGAACATATTTAAAAAACCTACTAAAAGCTAAATGTGCAATCTGTAACAAAGAGCCACCCTAATAAAGCACGGAACTCTTTAGGATCAATGAGGAGGATATAAAAGCAAGAATATAAATATCTGACAGTACATTTAAATGACACACATCCTTTTAATCAATAGGATTCCCAGGATGAAGAATTACACGCTAATGGCAAGGTTCAAAAATGGCATTTTTACCCTGCTGGAAAGATGCTCAACTGTTTACTTGTATTTTCTAGAAAGCAGTTTGGTAGAAAGTAAAAATTTTCAGTACTGTAATTCCTTCCTGGAATCTATCCTATCCTAAATTTAGAAATAGGAATGGTGTGTGCAGTGGGTTGCAGTAATGAAACACTAGAAAGCACCTAAATGTTCTTCAGTGGAGAAGTAGTTAAACATTATACATTGAAAGAACACCATGCAGTCCTTAAAATAGGGCTCATCTCTCTCCCCTGGCATGGTAATAAAGTTGTGTGACAGACTGTCTGTATAGTTCCCCGAGCCTTTTGCCTGGGAGGCTTGACAACAAACTGCTAGGGGATTTCCTCAGCGGTGAGATTACAGGCAAATCACACTTTTATCATTGCAAGGTAATGTATATATGAAACCATAGCAGGAAAGTCACTAATAAAGCTATTTTTGTTAGGGCAAACTCCACTTCCTGCAACCAGCTCTCTACATCACGTTTCACTTGCTGTTTCTACTCCCTTTATCTGCCTTCTTTTTTTCTTTACATGTTCTACCACTTGGGGAAAATATTAACAGAACTCATGCATGCTCAAAATGAAACAAGTTAGAGATGCATAATTGTGACATAACAGACCACTTCCTCCCCAACTTTCTCACATGCCAACACAGTATCCTCTCCTGGGAGGAGCATAGACGCAAACAGGACAATGTCTCCCAAATGAGGTACATTTACATTCTTTCCAGATTTCTGCAGCAATGACCAAGCATCAGCAGAATAAACAAATACTTCTATGCTGGCACTTTTAATTCTACCAAACAGGTTCACCAAAGGCCGTGTGCAGGAGTACTTTGCAAAAAAGTTGTAAAGCATGCTCCCTCCAACTGCCCTAAAACAATGTACTTGTCTCCCCTGCCTCCTGGTCACCATCAGATGTAATTATCACTGTGGGATACTTCTGTGGCTTCCCATGGCATGTCTCTGCCCACCAGCGAATCCAAGTGCTCTGAGATGCAGAGTGGCCACCTGCCCAACGATTTTATGTGGCCTGGGTTTCCCAACTTGCTTAGGAAGGCTTTCTTTAAAACATCAAGGTAAACAAATAATCTATGTTTTGTTTTGTTTTTTTTTTTACATTTAAGACTTCTAGAATCTAATTACACAGTATGAGGTAGGAGTCAACTTATCCTTCCAAAAATTTGTAAGATAAACCAGTTTCCACTAAAACCCCAAACTTTCCCCCTAAAACTCATTTGGTGGTAAAACATGGACTGACATTATGTTTTTGTACCATTTTTATTTGTCCCACTTACATACAAGTCACCTGAAGAATTATTGAGGGTTCAACTACAAGGAACTTTCCCAGATCCAAGTGACCATATCATGTGTTCTGAAATCCAAAATTTATTTATTTATTTATTTAAAATAAATCTTTATTTTCTTTTTTAATATTTTATTTATTTTTATTTTTTTAGATTACTTATTTATCTTTAGAGGGGAAGGGTAGGAGAGAGGGAGAGAGAGAGAAATATCAATGTACGGTTGCCTCTCGTGTGTCCCCTGCTGGGAACTGGCCTGCAACCCAGGCATGTGCCCTGACTGGGAATCGAACCTCGATCCTCTGGTTCGCAGGCCCGCGCTCAATCCACTGAGCTACACCAGCCAGGGCTGAAATCCAAAATTTAATTAAAAAAGATCTGGCCACAGGGTTTCAGATAAGGAACCTGTACTGATGTTGACAAACACTAAGTTCCAAAATACATAGGACCTTTCACTAGACTGATGCTATTCTGGTTCCAGTTTTATTACTGTGCCATTATCATTTTTTTCTTATTAATTGCAATGGCTTTGCAGTTAGTTGTATCTGCTTAAGCAAGGCCCTGAACTCACTACTACTTTCTGTATAAATAAAACTTTACAATAATTTTGTTCAGCCTTCTTCCACAGACTTTGACTGGAATTGCACTATGTTAATGTGGGGAACACTGTTTTTGTTTTTCTATTAAACCTCCCACCTAAGACCATAGTCTGTTCCTCTATGCATTGAGGTATTATTTGTCTGAAATTTAAGATCCCATGACCTTTTTCTTAAATCTACATCCCTAGTTATTGTATGCACTTTGTGGTTAATGATACCCCCTGCCCCCCATTTACGTTTCTAACTAGTTATTACAAGAATGGAGAAAAACTAGTACTTTTTGTATGTTATTTTAAATCTCAACCCAGTTGCCAAATTGAATGAATTAAGAACATTTTGCTGGAATTATTCACCTTTTCTGAGACTCATTTATTTGCATATAGAAAGTTTTCGTTTCCAGTATCTTTATACTGATAATGTTGCTTATTTCCTCTTGAACGAATCATTCTTGTATTCCAGAAACAAACTTACAGCATATCACATTTGAATCACTATTTGATTGATAATTACTAATATTTTATTTAGCACTTTTTTTTTAATCCTATGCCGAGGATGAATTGCCTTGGGGCGGGGGTGGCGGGAGGCGGGTGCAGGGAGGGGGGGGGGGGAGAGAGAGAGAGAGAGAGAGAGAGAGAGAGAGAGAGAGAGAGAGAGAGAGAGAGGGAGGGAGAGGGAGGTATTAGTTGCCTCATGTTTCCTGACTGTGGATTAAACCTACAATCTGGATACATGCCCTAGCTGGGAATCAATCCCACCACCATTTAATTTAATTGATGCTCCCCACCCAGGGCACATTTATTCTTTCATAATAAACTAATTTACAGTTTCATCTTGGTGTTACCTTTATCAAATTTTTGGAATTAAGGTTAAAAAGGCTTCCTAAAAATGAATTTGAGAATAGATTTGCAGCATGGCATCCTGAGAAGTTCTGCAGATTTATTTCTTAATCCTCACCTTAAGATATGCTTTATTGATTTTAGAGATAGAGAAAGGGAGGGAGAGAAACATCGATGTGAGAGTAATATTGATTGGTTGTCTCTTGCATATGTGGTGACCAGGGACCACCCACAACATCTAGGTATGTACACTGACCAGGAATTGAGCCTGCAACCCTTCAATTTATGGGACAACACTCCAACCAACAGAGCCACACTGGCCAGGGCAAGTTGTGGTGGTTTATCCATGACCTGTAACTTTTCTGCTTCTCAGCTCAGCATGATGGAAACTCCACTACAGATAGCATCACTAAGAATACAAGCCTCCTTTTCTACCCAGCTCATTACAATTAAGGATTGTATCTTTCCAGGAGGGACAGAATGTCAACATCTAACTATCTGCTGCTGAGGCTAAGTTCTGAGCAAGTTCAGTAGAGAGGTGGGTGCTCCCTTTCTCTACATAATTCCCCATGGAATGGAGGCTGGGTTGGACATGACATACTAACAATACTGGGTTTTTCATAAAGCAGAGATCCCATGCTGGGAGAGGCAAGCCAAACCAAGAATACCAGAAGCTACAGCTGCCTCTCCATTCATCTCTTCTAAAGCAGCAGAGTCACTGAAAGAGAAGCATTCCACTGTCCCCAACCCCAATTCTGGTTTAGACTCAAAGATTTTGTCCAGGAGAAAGGAAGGCCTGAGAACAATAAACTTTCAAATCTCGTCCCAAAGGAACATACTTCATTTGCAGGAGTGTGCGGAAGTTCAAGACTGACATCACTCTCAAAGCAGTGGAGTGTGTGGAGAAAACTAAAAGGAGACAGGTAGATTGACAGCAATATAAACTAAACCACTGGCTGGCTGGGTTACCAGAAAGGACAAGTGAAACAAGCAGCTAAGAATAACTGAGTTCATAATAAAGCTCAAACAATGACCTTAAAAATGATCCATGTAAAGTAGCGCAAATTTACTTAGATCAGATGGGGAGTAATTTCATGACTCAAGGCATTGTTGAGAACAATAGATAAATCAGCCAACGATTTGTGGAGCTTAATAGCTAAGTGTAAGTCTGGGAAAGAAACAGTCAAAGACAGCCCTATCAAACCATTGTTATCCCAGGATGGCTGTACACTTGCCTATGGCTTCCTCCTCCAAGGCAAGATCAGAGGCTTTACACTGTGGGGATGAAAGAAACTTCACTAAAATAATTTTTTAAAAGATTTTATTTATTTTAGAGAGGGGCAGGAAGAAGAAAGAGAGGAAGAGAAACAATGATATGTGAGAGATACATCATAGATCAGTTGCCTCTCACACGCCTCAACTGGGGACCTGACCTGTGACCCAGGCATGTACCCTGACTGGGAATCACACCAGTGACCTTTGGATTCGCAGATCAGTACTCAATCCACTGAGCCACACCAGCCAGGGCACACTAAAATAATTTGACAAAGCAACTAAACAGACAGATAAGCAAACATATAGTAACAAGACTTGGGGGGAAGGAAGAAGAAAAGGCATAATGACACTGTCTTATCAAATAGTAATCAATAAAGAGATATTTTTAAAAAATGAATAAAAATCTTGGAGCTGAAAAATACGACAATGGAAATGAAAAATTCCCTAGAGGGGCTTCACAGATTTGAACTGGCAGAAGATTTAACAAATGTGTGGATAGGTAGAGATCATACAATCTGAAAAACAGAGAAAAAAGAATAAAGAAAAATGAATAGTCAGTTTCAGACAACCTCTGACACCATGAAGTCACCCAACTATGCATAATGGGAACACCAGAAAAAAAAAGAGAAAGGAGCAGAAAAATTATCTGAATAATGGCTAAAAACTTCACAAATTTGATGAAAAACTTTACTACATCCAAGAAGCTCAATAAAACTCCAAATAGATAACCACAGAGATCCACAAAGACATAGCATAATAAAAATCTTGAAAGCAACAAAAGAAAAATGAATCATCACTTTTTAAAAGGGAACCCCAACAAGATTAAAAAACTGACTTCTCATCCAAAATTAGGCCAAAAGGCAGTAGGATAACATTTAAAATGCTCAAGAAAATATTGTCAACCAACAATACTATGCCCAGCCAAGCTTTCTCAAAAATGAAGGTGAAATAGACATTCTGTAATACAGAACTGGGAGAATTTCCTACTAGCGGACTGTACAAGAAATACCAAAAGTAGTTTTTCAAGCTGAAAACAAGTGATCCCAGAGTAATGTGAATTCATATGAAAAAACAATAAAGGTATAATTCTAAAAGACACTATAAATGTGAATTTCCTTTTCTGTCTTCTCAACTGATTTAAAAAGGTTCAGGAGGACATAACAATTATAGATGCATCTAACAAAGCACCAAAAATACATAAAATAAAAATTGACAGAAATGAAGGGAGAAAGAGACAATTCAACAATAATAGTTGGAGAGGCTAATAAGCATAACAGATCTACAGAACATTCCACCCAACAACGGAATATAGATTTTTCTCTCAGGTGCAGAAGAAACATTCTCCAGGAGAGACCGTATGCCAGGCCACAAAACAAGCCTCAGTACACTAAAAAGTACTGAAATAACACAATGTATGCTTTCTGATCACAGAGAATAAAATTAGAAATCACTAATAGAAAGAAATTTGGGAAATTCACAAATATATGGAAATTAAATGACACATTGTTAAATAATCAATGGGTCTAAAAAGAAATCAGAGAGAAATTAGAAAATAACTTGAGGTGAATGAAAATGAGGATATGACATACTAAAAATTACAGGATGCAGTGAAAGCAGTAGGAAATCTATCACTCCACCTTAAGAAATGAGTAAAATAAACAACAAACACTAAACCTAAAAGGCAAAAAGAAGGAAGAATATAAAGATTAGAGCGAAAATTAATGACGAGAAAAACCATGGAAGTGGGGGATATCAATGAAACCAACAGTGTTCTTTTGAAAGCTTAACAAAATTATCAAAATTTGAGCGCATTAGCAAGACTGACCAAAAAAGAAAGATGACTCAAATTAACAGAATCAGAAACAAAGGAAGGGAACTGCCAACCTTACAGAAATATAAAGGATTATAAAGGAATACTATAAAACAAATGCATGCTAATAAATTAAGTAAGTTAGATGAAATGGATACATTTCTTGAAAGATGAAAACTACTAAAACTGAGTCAAAAGGAATTAGAAAACCTAAATAGACCAATTTAAGAAACTGCATTAGTAATACCGGTTTGGCCAAAAAGTTCATTTAGTTTTTTTCCCCATACGATGGCTCTAGTAGTGTTTGGTTATCTATTAACTTCATTCAAAACAATTTTGTTAGATTGTATCGTGACAGCTGTCATATAAGTGTATATTAAAAAAAAAATCAAGATCAGTGAATTTTTGTGCAGTCATTTTATTACTAAACATGGAAGAAAGTAAGTATGCAACATTTTCGCCATATTACGCTTTATTATTTCAAGAAAGGTAAAATTGCAACCAAAATGCAAAAAAAAAAAAAAAAAAAAAAGATTTGTGCAGCGTATGGAGGTGCTATGACAGATCAAATTTGTCAAAAGTGATTTGAGAAGTTTCTTGGTACTACTGACATTTTGACCAAGTAATTCTTTGCTATGGGGCAGTCTTACGCGTTGGAAGACGTTTAGCAGCAGCCCTGGCCTCTGCCCACTGGAAGCCAATAGCAAGAGATAGTGGACATACTCAAAATATCCAAATCAATAAAGTTATGGTGAAAATGAGAATATGTCTTTTATTTTACAGAAAAAAACTAAACAGACTTTTTGGCCAACCCAACAGAAAAACTACTCACAAAGAGAAGCACAGGTCCAGATGGCTTCACAGGCAAACTTTACCAAACTCTTAATGAATTGATACCAATTCTTCACAAACTCTTCTAAAAAAAAAGAAGAGGGAAAACTTCCTAATTCATCCTTTGAGGCCAGTATAACCTTCATACCAAAACCAAAGACATCAACAAAAACCACAGACCAGTATCTATGAATACAGGCGCAAAATTTCAAATGAAATACTAGCAAACCCAGTTCAACAACATATAAAAAGAGTTATATATTATGACCAAGCAGGATTTATCCCAGGTATACAAGGGCAGTTTAATACCCCAAATCAATTAATTGTAATACATCATTACAACAGAATAAAAAACAAAACCACATGATCATCTCAACAAGATGCAGAAAAAACATTTGGCAAAATCCAATACCCTTCCAGATAAAAGCACTCAACAAAATAGAAACAGAAGGGAATTCATCAGATAAAAAGAACCTATGAAAAACCCACAGATAACAACATATTTAATGGTAAAAGACTGGTGCTTTACCCCCCAAATCAGGAACAAGACAAGGACATCCACTCTAACTTTTTTCCAACATTGTGCTGGATGATCTAGCCAGAGCAACTGGGCAAGAAAAAGAAGGAAAGGGCATTTAGACCGGAAGTATTTAAACTATCTCTATTTGCAGATGACTGACCTTATACACAAAAAATCCTAAGGAATCCAGTAAAAACTATGAGAATTAATGAACAAGTTCAATAAGATCCCAGAATACAAAATAAATATACAAAAATCAATTGTTCTTTTTTAGAAGATTTTATTTATTTATTTTTAGAGAAAGGGGAAAGGTGGGAGGGATGGAGAAAAAAATTGAAGTGAGAGAGAAACATCAGTGGGTTGCTTCTTGTACGTGCTGCAACAGGTGATGGAACCCGTGACCCACGCATATGCCCTGACCAGGGAATGAAACTGGCAACATTTTGCTTTGCAGGACGTTGTCCAAACAACTGAGTCACAGCAGTCAGAGAATCAATTGTTCTTTTAAAAAATTTTTATTTATTGATTAGAGAGACAGAGAAAGAGAAACACTGATTTGTTGTTCCACCGATTTATGCATTCATTGGTTGTTTCTCGTATGTGCCCTGACTGGATATCAAACCTGCAGCCTTGAAGTATGGGGACGACACTCTAACCAACTGAGATAACTAGCCAGAACTCAACTGTATTTTTAAATATATATATTTTTTTATTTCAGAGAGAGGGGAAGGGAGGGAGACAGAGGAGAGAAATATTGATGTGAGAGAGAAACATCAATTGGCTGCCTTCTGTAGGTGCCCTGACTGGGGACCAAACTTGCAACCTAGGCATGTGTCCTGACCTGGAATCGAATTAGCAACCTTTCAGTTTGTAGGACAATGCCCAATTAAGCCACACTGGTCAGGGCTCAATTGTATTTTTATACACATGCAAAGAACAACCCAAAAACAGAATTAAAGAAAAGAATTCCACTTACAATGGTATCAAAAGAATAAAATATTGCCCTGATCCTGACCAATGTAGCTCAGCTGGTTGAGTGTCTTCCCGCAAAGTCAAAGGTTGCTGGTTTGATTCCCAGTCAGGGCACCTGCCTGGGTTGCAGGCCTGGGTCCTGGGTTGGGGGCGTGCAAGAAGCAACGGATAGATGTTTATCTTGCACATCGATGTTTCTCTTCCTTTCTTTCTCCCTCCTTTCTCCTCTCTCTAAAAATAAACTCTTGTTTTAATACTTCATTTTTTTTTAAAGATTTCATTTATTTATTTTTAGAGGGGAAGGGAGGGAGAGAGAGGGGGAGAGAAACATCAGTGTGTGGTTGCATCTAGCATTCCCCCTTACTGGAGACCTGGCCTGCAACCCATGCATGTGCCCTGAGAGGGAATAGAACCAGCAACCCTTTGCCTCGCAGGCCAGAGCTTAATCCACTGAGCCACACCAGCCAGGGCTAAAAATAAATAAACTCTTAAAAAAAAAAAAAAGATAAAATACTTAGGAATAAATTTAACAACAACAAAAGAAAGTGTCAAACATACTTTGAAAACTATAGATTTAAATACATGGAAAGACATCCATGGATGTATTTATGGATTAGAAGACAATACTGCTCAGAAGGCAATACCCCCAACTTGATCTGGAAATGGAACACAATCCTATCACAGTACCAGCTGGCTTCTTTGTAGAAACCGGTAAGTTGATCCTAAAACTCATAGAAACTCAAGGATCACAGACTAGCCAAAACAATCTTAAGAAAGAGGAACAAAGTTGGAGGATTCACACTTCCTGATTCCAAATCTTACTACAAAACTATGCTGTGGTACTAGCGTAAGGACAGATATACAGAACAACAAAATAGAATTGAGAGTCCAGGAATAAACCCACGCAGCTATGGTCAACTGACTTTTGTTGACAAGGGTGCCACAACCATTCACAATGGGTAAAGAACAATTTCTTCAACAAATGGTGCTGGAACAACTGGACCTCCACCTGGAAAAGAATGAAACTGGACCCTTACCTCACACCATGAATACAAATTAACTCAAAAGGAGAAGAGATCCAAATTATACGAGATAAAACTGTAAAACTCTTATAAATCTTTGTGACCTCAAATTCAGCAATGGATTTTTAGAGATAATACCCAAGCATAAGCAACAAAAGAAAAAACAAATACACTGAATTCATCAAAATTAAACTTTAGAGTGCTGCAAGACTCATCAAGAAGGTGAAAAAACAACCTGCAGAATAGGAGAAAATATTTGCAAATCCTATGTCTGATATGAGACTTAGATCTAGAATACAATAAAAACTCAACTCACCCCTGGCTGGTGTGGCTCAGTGGATTGAGTATAGCCTGTGAACCAAAGGGTCGCCAGTTTGATTCCCAGTCAGGGCACATGCCTGGGTTTTGAGCCAGGTCCCCAGTGAGGAGGTGCATGAGAAGCAATCACACACTGATGTTTCTCTCCCTCTCTTTCTCTTTCCCTTCCCTCTCTCTAAACATAAATAATTAAAATAAACTTAAAACAAAAACCAAAAAACCCAAAACTCAAAAGCACCACACAATTAAAAAATGAACAAAGGATCTGTGAACAAACATTTCCAACTCCAAGGAAGATAGACAAATGGCTAAAAGAAAAAAACAAAAAAGCCTATGAAAGATGCTCAATATCATTAATTATCAGGGAAACACAAACAGAAAAATACAACAGATGCCACTTCATACCCACTAGCATAGTTAGAAACAGGAAGTCAAATAACAAGTGCTGATGAGATGCGGGTAACTCAGACCCAAACATTGCTGATGGGAATATAAAGTGGTGCAGCCATTTTAAAAAACAGTCTGGCAGTTCCTCAAGAAGTTGAAGAGTTAGTATTTGACCCTAACACTCCACTCTTAGATTCATACCCTGAAGAAATAAAAATATATGTTCACACAAAAAGTTGCACACAAATGTAATAATACTATTATTTATAATAGCCAAAAGGCTGGAACAACCCAAATATCCAAACTCATGAATGAATAAACCAAATGTGATATAACCCATATGTGATAATATTTTTTAGGCCATACAAGTTCAGATACGTTCTACAATGTGAATGAACCTTGAAAACATACTAAGGAGAAGAAGGCAATCTCATAAGACCATGTATTGCGTGACTCCAATCATATGAAATGTCCAGATTAAGAGAATACGTGTAGAGACAGATAATAGATTAGCGGTTGCCTATTACAGGGGAAGAAGCACTGAGGGTTGGGTAGTAATGGAAAAGGGCCTGGGTCTCTTTATGAGGTAATGAAAATGTTCTATGATTGATTATGGTGGTGACTGCACAACTGAAAATATGTTAGAAATTACTGAATTATAAGAGATTAAAAAGTACAAATTGGTAGGCACAAAATAAATCGGGATGTAGAGCACAGGAAATGAAAGTCAATAATATTATAATAACTACATATGGTAAATATGGATACTGGAAATATCAGGGTGAACACTTTGTAAAGTATATGATTATCTAACCACTACGTTGTTTACCTAAAAGTAGTATTTACAAAATAATATTGAATGTCAATTGTAACTGGGGGAAAAAATTATTGAACTATACACTTTAAATGGCTAAACTGTATAGTATGTGAATTTTATCTCAATAAAGCTGTTATAAAAATTAATTAGAAGCTTTCTCATTCATTTCTACAGTCTAGAATTTAAAAATATAGAATATTTATTTATTTTTAGAGAGGGAGAAAGAGAGGGAGAGAGAGAAACACTGACCAGTTGCCTCTTCCGACCTAGGCATGTGCTCTGGCTGGAACTGAATCAGCAATCTTTCGCTTTGTGGGATGATGCCCAATCAAGCCACACGTCAGGGCAAAAATATACAGTATTTAAATTGTATTAAATTATCTCTATAAACCAACTACTTCTGGTACCTTGTTAAGTTTCTTTCATCACCCTTCCAAACCCCTCTATGGTTTCTAGTTGTTATGGCTGCTTTTCTTTCTTTTTCTTTTAACTTCTTAGGGTCAATTTTGAATTTATATTTTGCTAGCTATCACTCACTTCACCTAGATTTTCCATAAGTTAATGCCATGCACCATCTACCCTCTGCAATCTGCCCTCTGTTCTCTTCCTACCTCTTATTAGCTCCCAAATCAAGAATCTGACCTTGTAGGATCCTTACAGCTTCTCTGTTGCCAAAGCCAATGAGCATTTTCCCTCTTTCCAGCTCTTAGTGGCAAATACCCAGCCTGAATCTCCTCAACTACCCAATCTCATCTCACTGTTGAGAATCAGTGCACTGTAAAGACCAGAGATAAATTTAATGCACATGAAAAAAGACTGATAAATGCTATTTACTATGGCTCCCCTTGACTGCTATCACCTGCTCATAAATCCTTCTGGTCTCCAGGGTGATGGCAGCCAAGCCTCTATCTATCCCAGGCCCATCTTCTCAATTCTCTCCCTATTGTACAGCCCCCTCTAACTCCACCTGATCTCTAACAGTTTCCTCCAACCCAGCATGTCACCACCCATTAAACACACAAACAAAAAAACCCACAACTCCCTCACCCTCACGTACTCTGGCTTCTATGCTAGGCACTGAGTATCCACTGAAAAATTTGAGACAGAATTTGTTCTATTTCTTGCCAAACTTGTTCCTTTATCTGTACCATATTCTGCCCTCTCCATCATGGCAGCACCACAGGCCTCTAGGTACTCAGGCTAGAAATCCGAGACATCCCAGACTCCTGGTCACTCCCTCAAGCTAACCTCCTGCTTGCTTCCTTAAACAGATCTTCTATCCTGCTGTTCCCTTCATTCCCAAGGTACAGGTACACCTTTGTGCAGCAGTCTGTCATGGGCTCCAGCTTCCCTCCCACACCAGGTGCCCAAAGTCTCTAGTTCAACACCAACACTAATCCTGTTAGTCCCCCATTTACAAACTTTGCTGCCTATGGAAACAAGCTCAGACCCCTCAGTCCACCCATCATGAATCTCTGAAGTCCAACCCCTCCTCCAGCAACACGTGTACTGTACACTTACGTTTGCTTTCTGAACCTGACCTGGCCACTGGCCCCTATACACGTGGAGTTCTCCATATCCCACAGCCTGCTTGCTCCTTACAATCCAGCTTTGATGCTACCTTCTCCAGCAGAGTCTACATTTCCCACCCTTGTCTGTGACTGCGCTGGGCCAGAAATATCTGTATCTACCTGTCCCCTGCAGTCCCTCACTAGAAGGCAGATTATGTAGCCCTAGCATCTCCCCCAGGATGGCCACTCACCCTGCGATTCCGGTTATGATCCACAGTCTTGAGGTGCTTCTGGATGATCCCAAACTGCATGGGAATGAAGAGGTCACAGGCTGCACAGTGGGCTGCCTCTACCTTCTTCACAAAATGCTCCATGGCAATTTCTGTAGGGGAAAAAGGAGAGAGTTGCCACTGGCACCAGGTGTCTAAGACAGACCCAAGAGTTTGGGAAAAACACAGACTAGCTCCTCACTTCATCCTGTGAGTTCCACATGAGCCCAAGGCTGTTTTCACAAACCCTCTCTTGGGGGAAGAGGAAGTCATGATCAGAGGGCAGGCTGAGGCCCTGTCATTGGAGTGGGATGGAACCTTCTCACCTTGTGTCAGATCCTGGTCTCTGTAAATCTGCTGGATCAGACCATCAAGGTCCTCTACAGTTTTTCGGAGTTCCTCTGTCTTCTTGGTCTTATTGGTGACGTACTCCTGCCAGAGACAGCGAGGAGAGAACCACACCAAGGTTCGTGTGGGCCACTCTATGTCCTGAAGGGACTGGAAAGAGAGCAGCAGCTGTGCCGCTTCAAGGCTCACCTGTAGAAAGTCAGCCGTCTGCTTGGGAAGCTTGGTGCCTACATACTTAAAGTGCTCCTTGTGGAACTTGCTGTCGAGGTGGCTGGCCATCTCATCCTCATAGAAGGTCCGGTACTTGCAGAGAGAACACACAAACTGGATCCTGCCACAGGAGGGAAATGAGGGGCTGAGGCCTGAGTGTCCCATGGAATGGTGCTATCACCTCACCCAACCCAGCTGTGAGCCCTGAACAGGCTCTGCTCATGGGCCTCTGAAGTGCAGTCCCAGCAGGGGGACAGGCTAGGACCAGTGGGGTCGGGAGTAGAAAGGGACAGAACGTCTGTAGGCTGCAGTTACTGCAACGCAGGGGACAGGGGAGGAGCTCTTCCTTCCCACAGGCAGGAGGCTGAAGCAGCAGCTGCTGCAACAGGCAAGGAGTCGCTGGAAGGTAGCCGGAGGGCCTCTCTACCAAGGCTGGGCAGGAGCTTGTGCACTTGGCCCAGTTGGGGACCAGAAGGAAGGATGCCCTGGCATGAGCCAGGTGGCCCTGAGGTGCAGAGTGGAGTACGCAGTCCCGAGACAGGGCCTGAAAAGGTGCTGCATCTTCCTCCTGGGGCCTAGGGGACTGAGAGGCCCAGCCCATCCTCTGCTCAGAATGCTTGGGGGTGGTGTCGGGAGGGATGGGAGGCAAGCAGGCCTGGGCACCTGCTGCCTCATCTTCCTCTTCCAAGAAGAGACCAGTCTGAGCTAGAAGGAGGACGCCTGCCTGGCCTGCCAGAGGGCAGCCTGGAGTCACCTGAGCGAGGTGCTCTGTCTGGGCCTGGTGTCCACAGCAGAAGCCTGGGGTCTGGGGCCTGGGCTGGAGCAGGCCGACGTGGCAAGGGGCAGAGGAGGCCAGCTGCCACCGAGGCCTCGGGGCAGGTCCCTACCTCTGCCGGACGTCCTTATCTGGGCCACGGGGTCAGCTTTTTCTGGAGAGCCCAGGGGGCCGGGCGCCGGCGAGGCTGAGGAAGGTCCAGCAAGAGCAAGAGTCTGAGGCGGAGGAGGAGGAGGCAAGCGCCAGTACGGGAGCCCTGAGGGCAGACAGACCCGACCAAGGGGCGTGAAGGGCTCAGCCGCAGATAGGCCCGGCCTGATAGGGCCGGTGGACAGGGCAGAAGGCAGGCCCAAGGCTGCCACAGCCCACAGGTGCTGCCATCTCTCCTGGGTACGGCGGCAGCCTCTTGGCAGCTAGCTGGGGTGGCACAGGCGCCTTGGACCTTGAGTCTCTGATGAGCTGGCCCCCTCCCGCAGGGGCATCAGGCCCCCAGTGCACCTCGAGGCTCCTGCGCCAAGTGACCAAGCGCCGGAGCTTCTGGGCAACAGTGCTGAGCAGTGTCTGGTCTCAAGCCAAAGACACCAGTGGTCTCCAGGTGGCCACAGAGAGACAGGGGATGAGCCAGGCCTTGGAGCTGGGCCGGGTGGGAAGCAGGGTCCATGCACGGCTGAGCAGGTGGCAGCTCCCAAGGGAGGCCAGAGGGCGATGAGGCGGCAGAGCTATGGCCCTGCACTCCTGGCAGCAGCCCCATTTTGAGGCAGAGGCAAAAGGGTGGGGAGCGGGGAGCTGGTTACCTTTCTACCATGCGGTCTCGCTGCCGCTTCTTCTGCTTGTCCTGGCTCTTCTTGCCTGCCTGTAACTTGCGCTTGGTCTGGCTGCTCTCATCCTGGGTGCTCAAGGACCCTATAAGAACAGAGGAGCATAGCTACCAGCTTTGCTCTAACAGGTCAGGGCAGGCCCTGTGACCTGTAGCTGCATCACCTGCCATCTACTCCAGGGGGTCCATTTTGAGAGCAGCTGCTTCAGCAAGGCCTCTGGCCTTGAGCAAGTAGGTACCCTGGGCTGGACAGGGAGCAGTTTTGGCCTAGGTCTTGGCCTTAATAGGGGAAGACACACACTGACCCCACCACTCTCCAGAACACCCACACTCTGCAGAGTGGGTCACCAGGAGGCTGGAAGGCAAAGAGAGGCCACCTTGGTGGGGAGGGCCTATGTGTGGGATGCAATGAGACTACGGCTGGGGCCAAAGTGCAGCCCCTAGAGGCAAAGACCCCAAAGCTTACATGGCCTGCCCATCCCCACTAGACACTACGGCAATAGTGGGCTGAGGCTGGATTTACTGTTAGGTACCTGCTGGCACTCATCACTTGGCGGGGGGTGGGGGGGTGGGGGGGGGGAGGCAGGCACACAGACTCCCAATACAGGGGCTGGAGAGGAGCTAAGGGAGAGGACATGCAAACCAGAGCCGTAAAAACTGCACCAAAGGTCCCAGCTCAGACACTAGCCACTGAGGACTTGGACTTCGTATTACTAAGGGACTGAAGGCAGGGGGTGTGCCTGGGGTTCACTCATACTTTTGTTTGCTGCCCCCATCTGAAGTCAAAACCAATGTGCTAGGAGAGGCCATCACCACCTATAGCCTCTCTGAAAATAGGGTCAGCATAGAAAGGGGCCAGAGAAAGAGGAGCCCCCTGCCAGCCCCACAAGAGAAGGCCCAAGGTGGGCATGTTTATGCCACAACCCTGCCCTCAGCTGGATGCCTCTTACCGTGAGCACTTGGAAGAGCTGCCACAACACACAGACCACTCAGGAGACTCACCCTTGTCTGCATCCTCTTTGCCGTCTTCCTTCCCCTCCTCTTTTCCCTCTTCGTCTTCTCCTTCCTAAGACATGATTAAAAAAACCCAATGTCAAGCATTTGTGGTTGTTTGCAACAGTTATAAATGACAAGGCCCTGAACATGCCAGGTACTGGGCCAGGTGCCACACACCTTCTCAGGAGCCCTTGCAATGAGCGCTTATTCCACCTCTGGCTGGGTCGCCTCCCCACAGCCTTGCTCCCTCTACCAGAGCTCTCTGCCTCCCTGTGCTGATCATGCATGTGTGCAGAGCTGCCTCAGGCCAGCCTGTGAAAGCCCTGCTCTGTGGCTCAGGGACTCAGGCAGTCTACTCTTCACTGGCACCCCTGCAGACGAAGCACACAGGGCCAGAGCCACTTACCACTCTGGAGCCCCTTTCCACAGCATCTGCACCTTCAGTGCCATCAGCAGCTTCCCCTTCAGTGCCCTCATCTGAAAGAGAAAACACATTCAGCCCAGGAGTTCCAGGGGCAGGAGGCAGGGGCAGTGACCAGTGACAATGGCGACCCTTACTCACCATTGTCTGAGTCACTGTTGTCTGAGCAATCAGTCCGGGAGGCTTTGCTGTCTGGCTCATCAGGGCTGCCGCTCTGCTTTCTCTTCTTTTTCTTGGTCTAGGTCAGAAAGGGAGAGCTGGGTCAGGGCAGGTGGCTCTTGAGCTCCTTGTTCTGCCTAGTCAGGAGCCAGGAAGGAAGACCTCTTCCACTCACCCGGAAGTCAGCTGTGGTCCAGGTCTTCCAAGTCCGCCTCATCTGTTTCATGCCATTGCCAAACCCGAAGCCAAAGCGGGAGCCGCCTGGGAAGGCGCCCCCGCCACGCATGCCCTGGAACATGCCATACTCCGGGATGATGTTCTGGGAGAAGAGGGAGGGCAGCCTGGAGGCACCAGGCATGCACTGGCCCCGGGCCCCCATGGGGTCTTCCCACATGCGCCCATAGCCTGAGGCCATTGGCCGGCTACTCCGGGAGTCCCGGGCCCAGCCCTGAGCCCGTGGGCCAAAGGTGTCGCTGCCACGCATGCGAAACTGGTCTCGGTAGGCATCATACTGGCCCTCGTAGGCCATTTCCATCTCAGGGTCAAGTTCGCCATAGTCGTAGCCCGACCGGTAAAGGTCACGCTCACTCAGGACAGCCCTCGAGTCACAGGCCTCGTAGGAATCATATCTGCAGAGGCAGGTGGCAAGGATCAGGGAGGGCCTCAGGTCCTGTCACCTTTCCTTTCCCCCAAACCCCCCTGTCCCGGGGACAGGAAGCTCTGTTCCAGTACCCACCCACCTTGCTGGAGAGGCTCAATGTTCAGAAATGCCAGGTAAAAGGCCTCTTGGGAGTAGAGTTCTAACAGTAGGAATGGACCCCTCAACTGATGTCCCCAAGCCTGTGTGTGGACAATCACCAGCCTGGGGACCCTAAGAAGGACTGAGGACCGGGGTGGAGTAAGTCTCAGGAGCAGAGACACCGCAGATCCCTTAACCCTTTAGAAGCACATGCATGTATCTGTGGTAGTCACTCCACCCAAGGTTGTTCCTTGGCAGAGGCAGAGCTGAGCACCCCGACATCCTCCAGCACATGAAATGCCTGTCTAATGGGCTGATAATGCCCATGAGAAACCTGTACTGATCTCATCCCTCATGGCTGGGGGAATCCCAAAACCCTCCAAAGCCCCTCATTACCCAAAAGGAGAAGGGGAACAAACAGGAAATGTTTCCCAGGAAAAACACTTTGAGCTTGCCCAAGGAATAGAAAAAAAGCTCTATTACATCAACCTGGAGTGCTGGGGCGGGGGGAGGGGGAAGGGGAGAAGGGGGAAGGGGAGAAGGGGGAAGGGGAGAAGGGGGAAGGGGAGAAGGGGGAAGGGGAGAAGGGGGAAGGGGAGAGGGAGGGGGAGGGGGAGGGGGGGAGGGGATCAAACTCTACATAGCAATGAAAAAGGTAGGCTAAACCTCCTATGGCAGGAGACAGGGCACTGCAGAGAGCCATTCTACCCATGGCTGTAGCCCACAGCCCCACAGGCCCAGACCCCACTTGTCTCACAGGCACAGGAAGTAGCCAGTGCTACCCAGTTGCCACTTCAACCCTCACACCTGGATCCAGGCTGCAGCAAGATGGTACACAGGTAGTAGCACAGGGGTCACATGGCCACTGAGACAAGAGCCAAGCCCCTCCATGCCTTTGGCAGCCTCAATTTCAAGTACTGTGGCTGTTGGCAAGAGGGCAGGAGTTGTGCCTGGGGTTCCCCCAACACTTTTTGCTTTCTACATAACCCATGCAAGCAAGTCCCTCTGCCTCCCAATGGCCCTAGGGGGTCTCACTTGATCCCACCAGTACCCAGCCAGGGCCCTCCTCACTTTCTGCTCTCCCCATTTGTCAGCTGGAGCCATCAGACCACTCTACTCCGCCTTGTGCTAGACATCCATGTGTCCCCTCACTGAAGCTTCTTGCTAGAGCACAAGAATTCCTGGGCCACCACCAGTTCAGACAGTGACGAATGCCTAGAGTGATGCTGCGGAGTAGGGCAGGTCTGGGTGCCAGGCCCAGCTCCACCACTTATTCCTGGGTGCCTTCGGGCAAGGGTGTGACATGCCTGTGCCTCATGTTGCCCATCTGCAGAATGAGGACAGGACAGTTCTTCACAGGGTACTTCGGAGGCTCAACAGGTGCGCATGTCTGTCAGGTACTGAAGGGCAGCCAGGAAGTGTTCACGTCTGCCCTGTCCCTTATGTAAGGATGGCCCAATCAATCCACTGTGCTCAGCCCCACAGGCTCATCCCACTCTTCACACCCAACCCATCTGTCCTGCCCTGACAGCGGGAGGATGCAAACTTTTGTGCAAATTCCAAACGGCTGTCTCCAGAGGGAAGGGCTACTTAGCACTCTGCTCCTAAGAGCCATTTAGAGGATACAGTAAAACCAGCCTGGTCTGAGGTTGTTCTCCTCCACTACAAGCTTGGGGAGAGGCTGGCCACCGGGTAGTGGGGGTGAGGGCAGGGGGGCAAAGCCAAAAGATAGTGTACTGGACACCAGCAGAGTCTCTGGGAGCCTCAGCAAGAAAGCAAGGAGGGAGGAAGCAGACACACAGGCGGTTCAGAGAGGGAGAAGGCAGCAGGCGGGAAGTGCCCCTACAGAGCCTCAGCCCCTAGGCAGGTGCCCACTCACCTTTCTCCACCTGAGCTGTACATGCTTCCTTGTATCATGTCTGTCTCCAAGTGCGGCACCATATCTAAGCGTTGGTTAATTCTGGACAAAACGGAATCGGCACTGGCGCTACCCACAGCACTAGGGTTTGCATTTGTGTCAGAGCTAGGCATTTCCCAAGAGTTTGAAGTGGCCATACCGTACCCATAGTTGGTGGTGTTATCCTGGCCATAGCCATAGCCATAACCATAGTTCTCGTAGCCTGCAACAGGGACAGAGACAGACAGAGATGGTGGGGGCAGGGAGAAGAGAGGCAGAAATAGAGCCGAACACAGACACAAGGACATTTTCTGTTAGAGACAATCCAGGGATCCTAGGTACCCGAGGAGTTCTCCTGTGAAGGAGTAGCCAGCACAGAGCCCTCAAAGGCACCCATCCCACCTGATCAGGCTGGGCAGTGGCAGAAACATACAACCAGCTCAATCCCAAGGGAGAGGAGAGCCATCATGAAAATGATACTTGCCTCTGTTTGTCCCAGAGTTCCAAGTTCCATATCCTGCAAAAAGTAAAAGGGTAGTTACCTCTTACAATACAATGAGACTTTAGTTCAGGAATGAAAGAAGACAATGACTTCTACTATCCTGCTGTAGGAGACTGAATCTGTCCTTAATTGAGAAGCCTGGAGCTTGAGAGGGACACATAAATGATCGAAGTCACTTGCTGCCCTGGTGCTCCACTTTCTGGGGCTCTGACCACCTGCTATTCAAGGAGCTTCCCCTTCAAAACACTCTCAGCTAGGGAATTTGGCTCCCATACTCTCTTAAGGACCCAAAATTGGAAGATTACTCCTGTTCCTGGCTAAGCACTGATCAGAAGAAAAGGAGAGTGGCTCCCAGTGCCTTACACAGATCTGCTATACAAGAAGCTCAGCACCAAGTCCACACCAACTCTGAAGTCATTTCACTCAAATTGTCCAACAGAGTTCTGTGGAGTAGAGAAACTGACCATACTAGTCCCCCAAATGTCAGGAAGGGCCACCGACCCATCAAATTGTATGAATGGAACACATCAGCAGAGGAAAAGATAAGACACAACTCCAATCTGGATTATAAACTAAATATGCTCTGTAGTTTACCATAGAACATGAGAAAAATTCATTCCTTCAGGAACACAAAGCCATTTACAACTGATGAAGTATGAAGCCAAGTGGGAACTGAGTCAAGCAGACATGCTTCCTCCACAAGGGAATCCATGAGAACAGACAAGCACCTCCCCAGTGTCTTTGGTGAGAGCCCAGAGTCATCTCCTACTTCTGGTTCTCTCTGCCCTGCAGAGAGGCCATGCTCATTCCAGAGCAGAACCTTCAAAGCTCAGTGAGATGGCAGCACGATGAATGGCAGAATCCATCCAGAGTGGAGCAAGAACACACACACTGAAAAGAACTAGGCAGAACATGGGACAGGTTGAGATCCTTCTTAATCTAGTGCCCAAACAGAATGCGGAGGTGTCAAATATCAGCAAGGGACTTTAGATGACCATTACTTTTAATGAATGTGAGCACGAAAGAGCTCATGAAGCAAAAAAGCTCTTCATTTGGGTAAACCAAAGCAGAGGCTTCTCATTCATTCATTTATTCAAAAACTATCATCTTGAGCACACGGAGTAGAGCCTGGCAGATGTGGGCACTGCTCAGGCCCAGAGCATGGCATGTTAAAAGAGAAAGACAACACAAACCAACAAGTGGCAATGGACAGTCAGGAATAGGAAATCATGTAACGAGTGATGGGTAAGAAGAGAAGCTGGCAGAGCTACACAAGGAATAATACACTTAGCCCTGGCAGCTACAAGAGCCTGGCCATGTGGCTGTTGCACGAGGGACAGTGACCCTAACTATTCAAAAGGAGACAGGACTGGGAGGCAAGGCAGACCCATTCAGGCTGTTAGTGAGGCTGCTGAGGACCTACCAGAATAGTGAGGAAACACAGGGAAGGAAGGAGTGGACACTGACTCTGTGAACACAAACACAGGCTGCTGGCTGCTATGATGGGCTCAGACAAGCAGTCCCTATGTACTAATTGCTACGCCCAGAGCAACCCAGACTCCCTGATGGGCTCCCCATGCGGGTCCTTTCAGGCAGAAACCTTTGTTTATCTACCCTATAGCATTTGGAGACACAACCCCAACCCTCTAAGACTTGCTCCTTCCAAAAGACTATCCAAACTCACTTTCGTTCCCAGAAAAGTAAGATCATTGTCAACAAAGGGAATTTTTAGGACATTTCTTTTTAAATTATTTTCTAAATCCTCACCTGAGAACATACTCACTAATTTTAGAGAGTGTTGAAAGGAGGGAGAAATGTGAGAGAGAAATATTAACCAGTTATCTTTTATATACGCCATGACTGGGGACCAAACACACAACCTAGGCATGTGCCCCAACTAGGAATCAAACCTGTAACCCTTTGGTTTGCAGTATGATGCCCAACCGAGCCACACTAGTTAGGGCCGGGACATACATACACACATACATACACACACACACACACACACACACTTTTTAAAGAAACAAATCAGAGAAAAGGAGATGGTCACAGTAAACAAGACTTATAAAGCAAAAATAAATTCTCGGTGAAATATCTCATGTAGGCACCAAAAAGGAATCTATTAAGCTTTATGTAGCACAAGGAAATTTGCTATAGTAAGAAAAATAAAGCAGGACACACAATTCTAGCCACCTATCAATTACTCAACTACCTAAGATAGGTATGCTGATACAAGTTACATATTAAAATGGTGGGATCTTGATGGAATATTTTTCAAAATGTTATTTAAATGTTGTTATATTGTTTCTGAAATTTAAGCCAGAAGGAAAAATAAAACTGTTGTTATACTTTCACAGTATGATTGTCCACATAAAAAAGAAACAAAAAACCCAAAAAACCTCAAGCAATCTCTAAGTTACTAGAATAAGTGAGTTTAGCAAGGTTTATTACAAAGTCAATATACAAAAATCAACCCAATCTCTACATATTAGCAATGAACAAATGAAAACTGAAATTTTTAAAACTATCATTTACCTTAGCATTAAGAAAGAATTAAGTGTAAATTACAAAATATGTGAAGGATCTGTGTCCTGGAAACTACAAAACACTAAAGAAAGAAATCTAAGATCTAAATAAACGGAGTAGTATAGACTGGAAGACTTAATATTGTTAATATGTTAATTCTCACAAACTAATCCATATATTCAAGGCCACCCCACTCGAATCTCATCAGGAATTTTTATAGAAATGGATAAACTGATTCTAAAATTTATATGCAAAAAAATCAAAGGAACTAGAATATTCAAGTCAATTCTGGAAAAACAAACCTGGATGACTCACATTAACTGATGTCAAGGCTTACTATAAAGTAATCAAGACAGTGTAGAACTGGAGGGTATTTAAACATATAAATCAATGCAACAGAATTGGAGTATAGTCACAAATTCATACACACATGTTCAATAGATTTTTAACAAAGGCAAAAAAGAATCTTGACTTATACTGCACACTTTGTAAAAATATTAACTCAAAATGGATCACAAAATAAATGTCAAACACAGCCCTGAATGGTATGGCTCAGTGGACTGAGTGTCATCAGCCTGTGAACCAAAGCATCGCCAGTTCAATTCCCAGTCAGGGCACAAGGTTGGGTTGTGGGCCAGGTGAGGTCTCCAGTTGGGGTGTGTGTGAGGCAACCACACACTGATGTTTTTCTCCCTCTCTTCCCCTCTATCTAAAATAAATAATTTTTAAAAAATCTTATAAATAAGTAAGTAAATAAATAAATGTCAAACATAAAACTACGAAGCATCTAAAGAAAAGAAATCTTAGAAGAAAATCTTTGTGACCTTGGGGTAGGCATAAATTTCTTATAAACCCCAAATCACAATCTATTAAAGACTGATAAATTGAACATCAAAATGAAAAATTTGTGTTCTTCAAAAGACACTGATGAGAATAAAGAGAAAAGCCACAGTCTGGGAGAAATTATTTGCAAATGGCACATCTGATAAAATGCTTATACCCAGAATACATAAACCAGAGGGAAAACAATTAAAAAAAGATGTGCAATTTGGTACTGTGTTTGATTAAAAGGGGTGAGGCAAGGCAGGCAGGAGATGGAAGCCATGCAAACCAAATTTCTCTTCATTTATGAAATACCTGATAACTCCTCACCCAATTTAAAATAGTTTAAGTCTCCCTATCCTGTAGGGACTAGCTGCTAGTACTTCAGGTAGCTCACTTATATCTATTTACTCAGTGAGGGAATGTCACCACTGTAGGCTGCCTTTTCCCAGACCTTGGTAGTGAAACAAACTAACGATCTCAGCAAACAAGATATTATCCTTATTATTTCCAAAGAGGGCTCCTTGTCAACTGACAGGCCATGGAAAGACCAGCTTTATTAGCTGGTGGCTACTTCTGAAATAGATTTAGTACATCTGTCCGCACTTGAGAAATCAAGCAGTGAGTGATGTTCCCTACATGCAAGGAGCTGCCTGGCTTGAGATGACCTGAGATCCCCAAAAGCTTGCTAGATTCAGACAGGCAGCCTCTCTGGCACAGCAGTCCCATACACTACCCTGGGGCTAAGTTAATGGCTTGGTTTCTGCTCACACCAATCAGGCTGCTCTAGCACGAGAAGGCACTCGCCTACTCTCTGGTTCCCAGGGGCCCACACTTACCATAATCACAGGTAGGATGAGCACTCGTGTCTGAGTATGTTGACTGCAAAGTGGTTTCAGATCCCTGGACAAAGCCTAAACATATGCAGAGTGTGGTTAATTTCCCCAAATAAGGCATCTGTTAATGACCTAAGATGACCCTTTAGTGTAGACTGACAGGTCCGCCCCTCACAGGAAAGCCACCAAAAACTCTAGCTTCTGAACACTTTAATTACACTTCTAGAACATATTAACCAATGGAAAGGCGGGCTATATCTAACTTGCTGCATCAGAAGAATTGGATAAAAATTTTCAAATACTTGAAACCAGTAACCCGTTTTGATAAATGAGTACCCAAAATATCATTCACTTAAATGAGGAAAATGCTCATATCAAATTATTGATTATTACAGGTGAGCTGTCTCCGATTCAAACAAGGATGGGGGTTATTTTTGAACAATGTTAACACAAATAATATCCTCCCTCCCCCAAATCTCAAACCAAAACTGCTTTGTATTTTTAACTGTCCTATAAAAATGTACATATTATAATTACACCTTTTGAATATAATTACTTGGGCTAGCATGTTTATATGGAATAAATATTACATCCTATTTTCCCAACTATTTCACAGCTTAAAATGAGTTAGTCCCAAGCAAGGAAAATTTGAACCTTTTACAGACGCTATTGCTCTTAAATACTTATCGTTAAGAGACTATGATCAATCCTAACACTATCCTGAAAACTACATCAAGGCCCTGGCCTGGTAGCTCAGCTGGCTAGAGCATTGTCCCCACACGACAAGGTTGCAGATTTGACCCTTGTCAGGGCACGTACAAGAGTCAACCCATGAATGCATAAATAAGTAGAACAACAAATCAATGTTTCTCCTCTTTCTCTAAAATCAATTAAAATAACGACAACAAAAAACACATTAGCCCTGGCCAGGTGGTTCAGTTGGTTGGAGCGCCGTCCCATACACCAAAAGGTTGCAGGTTCGATCCCCAGTTAGGGCACATACCTAGGTTACAGCTTTGATCCCTCATCAGTGTGCATACAGAAGGCAACTGATCGATGTTTCCCTCTCACATCAGTGTTTCTCTTTCTCTCTCTAAAATCAATAAATATATCCCTGGATAATGATTAAAAAAGAAAACCTACATTAAAATAATTTTTTAAATGATTTACCCACAACATGGAAATTATGACAGATAAACCATAAGAGGCAATATTTGCCTATCTCCACCAGAACCAACTCATGACCTAAAAATAAAAGCCAGTACCTCCAACAGCTTATTTAGAACAAAAGCATACACTAAGTGCCTTTCCAGGGGTGGGCATTCATGTATTGTTGACAGTCTCTCTAGTTCATCTCTTAAGACCATAGCCACAAAGATGACAGCAACGGCAGCCAATACTCAACAAGGGTCTTTTCCACAGGGTACTAAGAGCTATATCTGCATTATTTTATTTTGTCCTTACCACAACCAACAAAGAGGACAGGGCTAAGATTCCTTACCCTGCAATCCTATAGTCCCAAAAGTCTGCAAACCAAGTGTTCTCCTCAAATGTGGTACAATACTCATTTGGAAGCAAGAATGACCTATGAGAACAATCTTTCTTTGCACCACTAGGTACAGAAATAATGTGTTTAATTATTGGGTGCTAGCCCACATCCTGGTGTGGGTGCTGTGGAATGTCCTTTTCTCAAGCAGGAATTCCGAAACACACCTATCACCAAAGTTTTCAAACAAGAATCAGTGGACCCACACTTTAATTTCCAGAGGGAATTGCGAAGAGGCACTGGGGAAGGAAAAAGTCTCAAGTACACAAACCCAACCTTTTTAACGTTCCCTAATTAAAGAGGGCAAATTCAGCCCTTACTGGTGTGGCTCAGTGGATTGAGTGCTGGCCTGTAAACCAAAGGGTCGCTGGCCAGGTCCCCAGTATCATGAGCGCAAGAGGCAACAACACACTGATGTTTCTCTCCTTCTCTTTCTCCTTCCCTCCCACTCTCTCTAAAAATAAATAAATAATCTTAATTTTTTTTAAGTAAATAAATAAAGAGGGTACATTCAGCCCTGACCAGGCAGCTGAGTTGCTCAGTTGGCAAGAACACTGCCCGATCATCCTGATACACCAAGGTTGCAGGTTTGATCTCTGGTGAGGGCATATACATGAATCAACCAATGAAAGCATAAATAAATGGGACAACAAATCAATGTTTCTTTCTCTCTCCACCACTTCATCTCTAAAATCAATTAAAAAATTAGAGAGGGCACATTCAAATGGATTCTCTCCAGGGACCAAGTAGCTTCCTGAGATACTTGCTAAATTCTAAGCATTGATGAAACAGATCAAGAAACACTAAAAGCATTCTTCATATGGTTCACCTATGGGAAAGCCTCAGTGTAAAAAGGTACCCTACAATGGCTTTCTCCACTGTTTGCTGAAATAGCTTCTGGAAACCTTTTTGTTCAGCAATCAGGCCACCAACAATATGGCACCAAACTTTAGGTAATGCGGTTTATAAGTACTGCAGCTGCAACTGGAACCTACCACATGCTGACAGGAACACACACTGGAGCACAGTACGAAAGCTGCAGAGCAAAAGCTCTATGTCTACTTAGGGGAGAGGGGCCCTGGTTCTTTCTTCCCTGGGAAAAAGGGAAGGCAATCTATCCAGCCTTAAGAGCTCAATGGCAACCTCTGCTCTAATTCTGTCCTCCATACATTAACCTTGGGTTCCACAACACTGTCCCCAGGTCAGGACCTTCAGTAACCAGTTATGCTCTAACTGCAAGTAAATTCTTTCTTGTCTGGTTCATACATCATTCTCTTCTTGGTTTGATGAACCAGTTTGACCTATTCTGGGTGAAAGATAAACAAGTTTTTGGTCCTATAAAGCTAAGGGTCAGACCATGGATTTATGGTAACTATGCATCATAGCTGCCTCCTTTTGGCCAGCCTCCCGGACATCTTTTTCACATAAAAATAAACAAAGCTTCTAAGTTTATTTTCCTTTTTTTTCTGAAAGGGGAAACTATGTGGTGGAAACCAGTCTCCAAGATGGCCTCTAATGATTCTTGCCTTCTGCCATTATGTTGTCCCCTCCCAAACTGATAGTCAGTGGAACCAGTAAGATTGCAAAAATGACTGAGTATGACTTCCAAGGCGTCCACCCTGTGTTCTCTTAGATCATTCACTCTGGGGAAAACCAGCCACCATGCTGTGGGGTCCCTTTAGTAGGCCCACATGGTGAGGATCTGACAGCCAACATCAAACTACTAGTCATGTGAGTTTAAGTCACCCTGGAGATGGGTCCTTCAGCACCAGTCAAGCCTTCAGTCCAGACTAACATCCAAAACGTAATCTCACCCTGGCCAGTGTCGCTCACTTGGTTGGAGTGTTGTCCTGTACCCCAAAAGGTTGTGGGTTTGATTCCCAGCACATGCCTAGACTGCAGGTTCGATCCCTAGTCGGGAAGCCTATGAGAGGCAACCAAAAGATGGTTCTCTGTTAATGTTTCTTTCTCTTTCCCCACCCCTCTCTAAAAGCAATGAAAAAATGACTTCAGGTGAGGAATAATAATAATAAAAAAAAAAAAGTAGTAATCTCACGAGAGATCCCAACCCAGAACCATCCAGCTAAACCACCCGTGTGTTCTTACACAGAAACTGTGAGATAATGAATGTTCCTATAAAAAGACTGGTAGTGTTTAAGACCTTTGTTTGAAAGCCTGCTTCTGGCTTTTCCTGTCCTGTGTTTCCACTGCTCTCATCTTTCCCCTCAGTGCCAGAGATGGAGACTCCTTTCCCAAGTACACATAAACTAAGTTCAAAAGCTGGACAAATTATAAGAAAGATAATTTATTTTAATCACATTCTATTAGTAATAGTAATTGTAACATTTGCTCCAAGGCCTCCAGAACTTCTCCTTAAAGGCAAAATGGTTGTCTGAGATACGATTAAAATGCCTTTGACTTTAATGGTCTGCTTTTTAAAAATGAAAGACATTATAAACCTATTGTGGTTTTCAGTTGATCAAGATCAAGGAAAAAAAGTAATCATAACCTCATTAGCTTTGCTAACTCAGTACTCACTCAAACCCAGAACCTACAGTCCACAAGATCTGGAGTTCAAATTCAGACTTGGCCATTAGGGACTTCTCTAACTCGGTTCCCTTGTCTATAAATATAAATGCTCCATTTTTAAGTTACCCCACAGTACCTAACCATTCCTATTGTGGCTTCTTCAGCAGTCTCGCCCCTAGACACAGAACTATCTTCCAGTTCTTGGTAAGACCTGGTGAAAAAGATTACATCTCAATTACACAGATGTCAGTAACAACCCTAATGACTTTCCTCTTGAATCAGGAAAGTTACAGAAATGCTAGGGCAGGGTTGCCCAATCTTTGCATTACTAATCTGCAAGCCAGATGATTCTTTTATTTTTTAAAGACTTTATTTATTTACTTTTAGAGAGAGGGAAAGGAAGAGAAAATCATCGATCAGTTGCCTCTTGTACTTGCCTCAACTGGGGACTGGCCTGCAACTCAGGCATATACCCTGATGGGGAATCAAACCAGCAACCTTTTGCTTTTCGAGCCAATAACAGATCAACTGAGTTGCACCAGTCAGGGCAAGTGAGATAATGCTTTGTGGTGGGAGCCCATCTTGTACATTGTAAAATGTTAAGAGCAATTCCTGATCTCTATCCACTGGATGATAGTAGCACCCCTCCTCCCAGACATGACAACTGAAAATGTCTCCAAACATTGCCAAATGTCTCTTAGGCGGGTATAGTCACCCCTGGTTGAGAACCACTGGGCTAAGGGATGATTGCTCCTGACCTGGGAGGCCTGGCACCACCTTCTTGACAAGACCAACATAAAGCAGCCTACAGAGAAGCCCCAGAGGCTTGGGTTCCTTTCTCAGTTCCCAACATTCCAGAGTAGAATCCTGGTCACCCGGCAACCACACGTGCTCAGCCTAATACCCACACCGAGGGGATGGGTGGTTGTCCGTCGCTCCTGTTTGAGCAACTTCATTGGTTACTACCAAGACAAACCCAGCAGTCCAATTCATCCAGGGATGATTTACAATTGCCCAAGCATATCCCTGGCCCCCCTCTCTAATCTCATCATCCACCCTCCACTTTGCTCAAGTCCCACCGGCCTCCCTGGAAGATCTTTTAAGGAGCCAGGCAGCTCCAGCACCGTGCCCCCACCCCTGGCCTTTACGTCAAGGGCTCCCTGGGCCAGTTACTCTTAACTCCCTTACTCTACTCCGGTCTCTGCTTGAGCATTACCTTTTTAGAGATCTCCAACCAGCCCATGTAATAGAACAACCCCCTCCGAGTACTAACCAGCCCAGAATATATCCCATATTCATTTGTTTGCTTGTTTTGGTCTGCCTCGGCCTATAAACTGCCTGAGTTATTCTTGCCAGTATTTCAGTGCCGATTCAGCACCTGACAGGATGAATCTGACAGATGGTAAATGAATTACCATGGCAACCAGCCATTCCGCTCAAGGCTCAGGCTTAGCTCCTCCTCAAGGCCCCAAGTACCCCACTAAATCCGAACCCTCCAAATATTTACTCTTCACCTCGGGACCTGTGCCTCTCCCAAGCCCTGGGCTCACAAGGGGCGAGAGGAACCTGCGACATCTTGCAGGGACACTGTGCAGGGGAGGGCGCGGCAACGGCGACCAAGGCCGAGCCCGCTGACCGACCCAAAGGAGCTAGACCTGAGAATGGACCTGTGGCTGTGAAGTCCGAGGAGGCCAGGCCAGGAGCGGAGGTGGTGAAAAAAAAAAAAAAAAGACCTCGAGTCCCGAGGCCGGAGCCCGCAGACAAGGGCGACAGAAGTCATGCCCTCCGGCGACCCGGAGCTGGGACGCGAGAGTGCAAGCACAGAGAACTGCGGAGCCGAAGGTTGAGGAGCGCGAATCATACGCGACCGGCCCGCGGCGCCATTTTGTGACCGCAGAGAGGGCAGTATCAAGGCCTCTGGGGAGGAGCGGGTGAGCCCGGCGCGGTCTTGGTACGTCCCCGTCCCTGGAGACCCGACCCCTAATCCTGCCGGGCTCACCTGTGTAGCTCATGGCTGCGACGAATACTGCACTTGAAATCTCGGAAAGGCGCACCACACATGGGACGCCGAAATACACGACACAATCCCACGGGCTCTTTCTGCACAAAACCGAGCCCCGCCCCCCAATCGCATTGGCTCGATTCAGGCTCTGACTTCATGCCTATTGGGCCACCACGCTGTCTATAACAAATGCGGAGGGCGTTGCCAATCTCATAAAAGCCCCACCCTCTTCCCCCAGCTTCAGTTATCTCAAACCCACGGTGATTGGCTAAAATAAGCAGATGGAGTCCTGTAGAGTTCGAAGGGGCGGGGGAATGCACTACGGAACATCCAAAGGCTCAAGTGCGCCGGGGTGGGAGGAGGGTCTGTGCCTCCTAGGCCCACTAGAGGGAGCCGGCGCAGGCCACCGCGGTGCCGTGCCAGCCTGGGCTGTTTCTAACATCTCTGGCCTTCAGCTCCAAAACGAGCACGGTAAATCCATGTTGGAATGAAAGTAACAACTAAGCGCCAAACAAGATGCTGGGCACAAGTTCAAGGATGTGAGACAATATATGTAAAACAATCAGTCTGGTGCCGGGTGCACTAAATGTTATATTTTGTTATCAATGGTTGCATAATAGCAAATATATTTATATAGCATATTTATATTATATATGTAATAAATGTTTGGATTGTTTGTCATCTCGAGTGCTCCCTGATACCTGCGAGAACCTTTAAAAAAATTCTCAGCCCTGGCTGGTGTGGCTTGGTGGATTGAGTGCCTCTGACCTGTGAACCAAAAGGTTGCTGGGTTTGATTCCCAGGCAGGGCACATGCCTGGGTTGTGGGCCAGGTCCCTGGTTGGGGGCATGCGAGAGGCAACTGATGGATGTTTCTCTTGCACATTGATGTTTTTCTACCTCTTTCTCCCCTTCTCCTCGCTCTAAAAATAAAATCTTTTTAAAAATAAAATAAATAATAAAAAATTCTCACTTAAAAAGAAAACTGAGATCTGGAATTCATGACTTGCTCAAGATCCTTCACACTTAAGCGTTAAAGCTGGAACGACTCCTCTAAAATCTTCTTGGTGGTTCTGGACTGTAAGAGATTCTTCAGTAGCCAGGCCAGGCTCCAGCCCTGTTCATACCACCATCACTGGATATGTGCCATCCACTGTCAGAGACATCTCATAACTTCTGAGACATTACTCAAAGGAGCTGCAGACACTGAAAATGGCACTTAACATGTGTTTGTGAAAACTCATCAAGCTACACAAAATCTTGTCATAATTCGGACAGGGTAAGGGAAGGAGGGGTGGAGAATTAATAGCTAAAGAGGTTGGTCATAAGTAGATGAGAGGGTTCATTGTACTATTCTACTTTTGTAGGATTAGAATTCTCCATAAAATTTTAGTAAAACAACTCCCCCCCCCACAAAGGGGGGGCTTCTGCAGATCTTGCTGCCTCATGGGAGGTTTATGCCTTGAGAAACTTCCTACGTGAAGCACATAAATATATATACATATACACACATTCCAGCTTTGGGGCTCATTTGTGTCACCCTCAGGGATGCCTGCTTGCCTGTCCTCCACAGCAGTCCCCTGGATACTTCTCCTGGGGAGTTTCCTTTGTAGCAAATACCACACCCATCTTACTCTCATTTGATGATTTTGTGAACATCCAATCTTCTACCTCCAAGTCAGAATGACTTAATAAGGGGTATGCTCAGAAGTTTTAGGAAAAAAACCCTTAGTGGTAAGACCTCTGACCCTTTTAAGGCCTCACACAGCTATCGCTACACAATTGTGAGCAAGGAAGGGCTTCTCAGGTAACTTGTGTAAGTTCTTCCATCATTTGAACTTTTTGAAAACTCAGCTTACATCACTTTTATATTTTTTAAACTAATTTGTAAAAAGTTGAATACATGCCTTTAGGTGAATTCTCATCCAAGATATCCTCTCTGCTTTCAAAATCTAAGACACACCCACCCACAGACTGGGATGGACAGCAGTGGCAGAAGCATTCCTCCACTGGGCAAGATACGTGTCCTGACCTCCCAAAAGCAGAAAAGCCAAGTGTGCAGGCCAAGACCACTCCTATGGGCATATAGTAACAGTTCTTAGCCCCTCCTTCCCAGCCTGGTACATGGTGCAAACTAGGGTAACAGAGGGCTGAGGAGGTCTCTTCTGTCTATACCCCATGAGGTCATTCCCACTTTCTAGTCCTTGGCTATTCAAGTGAGAATGATAAGCTGAAAAACCACATGTAATAAACAAGAAGGAGCAGCCAACAAAATCTCTTAAAATCTCGGAAATGTTCAATAAACATTTGTAGAGCGAGAAAATAAATAACATTACAGAGGAGCCAGCAGCTTCCTTTCTCCTTGTCACTGGGGTTCAGGGTGCATGTCTTCCGGCAGGTTACGTTTCTTGACGGTAGGCCAGCCCCAGCCCTCTAACGGCTCCTGGCAGCTGTGCACTCCTCCCTCACCCAGAGTGTTCCCATACCCTCACTGGTCAGCTCCTGACTCCTAGAGAGACTCCTTGGGTCTCCATCCTAGCTCCCTTCCTGGACCAGCTGCTCAGAGACTTGTTTCCTCTCCTCTGCACACAGGAGCCCCGTTACCACCCAGCCAGAGCCCCCCCAACTGGCCATGCCATGCAGGGCCAACAAGCTGGAAACTTGAACTCATCCCCAGCTGGGTCTGGTTGGCTTGGCGGCCAATGGGAAAACCCAGGGCCTCCAAGGGCCCTGGGTGGAGGCGGCTTGATCTCAGAACCAGGTGATGCCAGCCTGTCCACTCGACAGAAAAAGACACACTGGCCGCCTGCCCCAGGGTGTTTCCAGAAGAGAAATTTAATCTAATTTACATACTTCTAAGTACATCAATAACCAAAATGTGGCCACTGAAAAAAGTTAAAAGATCGATCAGCTCCCGGTTTCTAGCTGGCCCAGGATTGCAAAATAAAAAGATCCACGTTCCTTATTCTCTACACAAAACGCGTTTTTAAAAAAGTGAAAGGTCTAGGGAGCTATACATAGAAAGGAACAGTGAAAAGAAGGAGGGGAATGGGAGTGGGGGAGGAGAGTCCCACCCCACCCCCTCCAGGGCCCAGAGCCCCAGAGGCTCTAGGGGGCCTGGACATGGCAGGAGGCAGCTGTCAGCTCTGGGCTCTTCCCAGCTGGGAAGGCCACTCTGGGTGGGGAGGGAAGGATTTCCGTGGCATTGTGGGCTCAGTGGGGGCTCCCAGGCCCCAGTGACCCACAGAGGGAGTGTGCCTTCCCCTGAGCAAGCACCTTGGCATGATGTGGTCGTTTGACTCGGGAACTGGGGGGCTGGGGCAGATCCCGGGCCTCACGAGGTGCGTGCGTACATACGTGCGTGTGAGAGGATATTCATGGGGCGAAAGGACAGGGGGTCTTTGGGGTCTTTGCGAATGGCCACAGATGGCAAACAGAGCCCTGTCTGCTGCTAGACATTGGGAGAGCACTGGCCTTTCTCCTGTGACCAGATCACCTGCCACCAGGGACCTGGCCAATACCTTGGCTGGATCGGATGGGTGTGGCCTGAAGGAAGACACCCTGGGTTTGGCCCCAGAGTCCTTGAACTAGGAGAGGGGTGCCCCGGCTGTAGTGTGCCCGGCCCCCGAGGGTGCCGGTTTGAGGTTTTGGCTTGCTCCTTTGGGAACAGAAAAGAAAGAAGGAGAGGGAGGAGGAGACAGAGGTGGCACGAGAGAGATCTGGAATGCTTTTGTGTTAGGGTGCCTCTGCCGCCGCTGTCTGTGCTGGCGGGGCCTGGGGCTCCTCGGGCTGGGGGTCCACTTTGGAGAAATTCATCTCCAGGATATGCCGCTGTAAGTGCCGCACCCATTCCTCCTGGATGGAGAGAGGTCCCTGGAATTCCACCTCACAGAACCTGCATGGGAGACAGATAAAGGGAGGAGTGGCCAGTGCCCTGGCTACACCCTGAGTGTCCAGCAAACTTGCTCCTGCTCAGTGTGGACAGAGCAAGCCCAGGATTTGAGGGGAGCCCAGAAGCCAGATGTTACCACATGGACAGCTATCTCTACCCATCACAGGGTATTGGTGGGTCCCCTGAAGTGCCCATCTCTATGCTCAGGGCAGTCTGCTGGCTCAGGTGCTGGGTATAGGCCACCTGGCTTCCCAAGCACCTCTACCATCTGACTGTAAGCATGCACTCTGATTGGAGAAAGCAGAGAAACAGATCCTACCCTGGCAGGTTCCAGGACAGAAGAATGAAGCTGGGGAAAGGAGGACCAGGTACGAACAAGCACCCACCTTACTCATGCACTCAACTCACCAGCTCCCAGCCCTCACAGCCCTAAGGGAGGTTTCAGAGCACACAGGCCCCAAACCCAGGCTCGTGTGGCTGCAGAGATGTGGGCGTAAATCCTACTTCTAACTTGGCCTGTGTGGCCTGAGGTGGCCCTCTAGCATCCCAAACTCCCAGTTTCCTGGCTTCTGATGTCCACCTACACTTTGGTAAAAATGAACTAAGACCTATTTGTTCTTAATCAGGTATACACTTGTTGAGAGCTGTATCCTAGGCACAGTTTGACTGCTTTATAAACATTCAGCTCTTTTAATCCTCATAACAAATCAATCAGGCAGGTCTGCTATCAATCCCTTTGTATAGGTGGGAATATTGAGGCATGGAACAGACAGTCCTTTGCCAAAGCCACTAAGCTGCTAAGCCTCAAGATCTCCCTGGCTAATAAAAAGTTCAGGGTCCCAGCCTAATGCTCTAAGGGGCCTTTGTCTGTAAGGAGCCCTTTGCCTGGGGCTAGCCCACCCCAGGGCATCGTTGAGGCTCCCTCTCCCAACCCTGAGCAGCCCCTGTCCTGTTCAGAGGCTCTGGGTGGGCAAGTCCCAGACAGGTAGCCTCCCCCACCCCCCCAGGGGACTCATACCTGCACTTGAGGGTATAGATATTGCCGACGAATTTAACCAGTGACGTCTGGGGGGGACGGGGCACCAGGGAAGGGACTGGCCGGACCCGGGGTGGGGGTTGCCGCACCTCCTCCAGCTTCCGCTGCAGGTCGTTGGCCTCCTCGCCCCCCCTGGCCGCAGAGGTATCTGCAGGGCGGGCTTGTCGGCGCTCAAATTCTGAGGTGGGAGGAGGGAGAGGGATAGGAGATAAGCTGGAGGGCAAGGCCCCTGGGGAGGTTCCTGCCTTCAGCAAGTAATGGGCAATTACTGTGGGGATTTATAAGTGGGACAGCTGGTGCCTGGATGCTGTCTGGCCCTGGTGACAGATGGATGGTGGATGGATAAGTGAACGGCTGAGCAACTGAGGAAGCGACTCCAGGGCAGATGCACAGAAGAAAACCCGATGGGGAGGGGGCAGTGAGTGGACCCTGCTGGTGTCCATTGCCCTCATGACCCTCTGTTCCCAACACTCACTGTTGATGTTCTGCCGCTGGTGCTCCTCGGCTTTCACAGTGCCTGGTGGGCTGGCTGCCAAAGGCCGCTCACCACTGTCAGCTGCCCGGCCGGCCTCCGGCCCTGGCTCACCCCCAGCACTGCGGCCCACCATGGACAGGCCCCCAGGTGCCAGCCCCAGGGGCGGCCGCTTGTCACCCTCTCGGCCGTGGCCTGCGCTGCGGAACTTCTTGGTGAAGGGGCGGCCACCCTGGATGTAGCTGCGGTAAGCGCCCACCTTCTGGGGCCGGTGCTTGATCCACTCGCTCAGTGTCTCGATGGGTGAGCCATTCACACACCACTCAGTCACGCCGAACTGCCGCAGGTGTGCCCGAGCATGGCTGGCCAGGGCCTTGCGGTTTTCGAAGTAAAGGCCACACAGCTCACAGCAGGCCTCGGTGGCTGCAGGCAGAGGGGGCGCGGCTGAGCCCCAGTCCCAAGGGAGCAAGGGTACCCAGAAGTCGCTGCCCAGGTCGGGAGCCAGTCCCGCCTCCCACTGGGGCCTTGACCCCTGCTGGGGGTGGGCATGCATGAGGCAGTGCCCGGCCCTGCAGGCCCCGGCAGATGCCCTCCCGAGACCCTGCCACCCACTGCTTACAGGAGTGGGAGGTCTTCTCATGGAGGGTCTTTGCCTTGAAGGGCAGTTCAGTCTGGATGTAGGTCTTGGCCTTGACCTCTGCAGAGAGGAGGCGGTCCTCCTGCAGGGGTCGCTTGGCTGCCACTGAACCCAGGTAGCTAGTGGCTGAGGGCTTGGCACCAGTGATGGGTGCCAGGCTGAGCTCGCGGGGTACCTGAGCCAGCCCAGCTCCTGGTTTGCCCGGCCGGCCAGCCATGGGCACCAGTGGCAGGAGAGGCTGCACGGGCCCAGGAGCCCCTGTAGGGGACCCATCCTCAGCCAAGGCGGGGGCCAGGTCTCCAGCTGGGGGCTCCTTCTTGATGAGGCACGGCTTGGACTTCTTCTTAAGGATCTCCCGAAGTGTGTCGATGGGCGAGCCATTGACAGACCACTCAGTCACACCCATCTGTCGCAGGTGGGAGCGAGCATGGCTGGACAGGCCCTTGCGGTTCTCAAAGAACTCACCGCAGAATTCGCAGCGGATGTCACGCACCGGCTCTGCCCGAGATGCTGCAAGGGGTCGGGGAAGAGGGGAAAATAGGGAGGCAGCTACTGGCAGGAGGCCTCCAAACTGGAGGCTAGTGTTAACTGCTCTCCTCCCTCATCTGCCTCAGGGGCCCTTGTGTATATCTAGTTCTTCTGCTTGTTCTGTCACCTCAAAGTCTAGCAGGCTACCAGATGATTCCCTGTGACACGGTGACATGTTAAGGAGCGAGTACTCCCTTGATCCTGGGCTTTCCTCCTCCGCAAAATGGAGATAAAATTCCATCTCCCAGTGTTACTGGGATGGCCTAAAGTGGGAACAGTTCAGAGCACATGGCACCAAGCAGCAGGAAATCATGAGTGCTAAAGTCTAGGGCTGGGCCATCCTCATCTGCTGGGCATGCAATAAGAGCTCAGCCAACCTGACAGTGCAAGAGGGAAGTGAGTGACAAGGACATTACAACTACTGACTGCATACGCTGAGCTATTTTTCACCTGGCACCATGCTAAGCATTTTATACTTCAGAAAACCATACAGAGTGGGGACCATGCTGATTTCCATCTTCCAAAAGAAGAAACGTGCCCAAGATCATTTATTGTTAAGACTGTGGGGAAGCTGAAACCCTAACTTGAACCTGACTCCAAATGTCAAGCACTTAGTGACTACAAATGTCAGAAAGACAGTTTAGACACTGGCTTCTAGTGGGTCTCTACTCCTGCCCATGGCAGATATCACCAATTGATCCCTGCAATCTTTCTCTTTAGGAATATGGTTGGTAGCCACTAACCAGCTGATTGAAGATGACACAAGAAATAGAATCTTTTTGCCATCACTGAATGTACGAAGGAGAATTAAAAAGCAGCTCAGTCAAGGTTCAGTGTAGCACGGCTGTACAGCCAGCGCCTAGTCCTCTGGACCTGTGTATCCTCCCTTCCATTTCAACCCTGGGCCCTCTGGGTATCCCGAGGAGGAGGGGGAGGTCACCCCCAACCTGACCTGTTCTCCTTGCCTTGCCCCAGGGTCACACTTACACAGGTTCAAGGGGGCCATATCTTCCCGTGGCGCCACCCAGGGACCCTCAGACGGGTGTAGCTCCCCATGAAGGGCCCCCGGCAGCATCTCACGCTTGATCTCCACACGCATTTGTTCAGGCTTCAGTTTCTTGGTCAGGGAGGATGTGGCTAGGCCTGAGAACATCTTTCGGGCCGTGGGAGGAGGAGAGGCAGTTGGTGAGTGGCCCAGGGGGCTGCCTGGTGGCAGTGGCAACTTCTTGGCCAGTGGCGAGAGGTGAAGGTCTGCAGGGCTGCGGGCTTCCAGTGAGCTACCAGGACCTCCACTGCCCACCACCTTGGCCAGAGCTTTTGGGCTATGTCCTGGTGGATTAGGGGGTCCGCCAGGCCGGGACTGGGTCCGTCTTTTGAGGATCTCCCGTAGTGTATCGATGGGCGAGCCGTTGACATACCACTCAGTCACACCCATCTGCCGCAGGTGCGAGCGCGCATGGCTGGACAGACCCTTTCGGTTCTCGAAGAACTCACCGCAGAATTCGCAGCGAATGTCACGAGCTGGTTCTGGGCCTGAGGCTGCAGCAGGAGGAGAAAGGGGCAGTTAACACCATGGGTACCATCAGCATTGTCACCTGCAGGTCTCCTGGTTAGCTGGGTGTGGGCAGCAGCACACCCAGAGGCTGGGGTGGTGGTGAAGGGCAGGTGCAGAAGGGAACTGAGGATAGGGGTGGGGGCCAGACACCCAGCAGGAGCAAGGGGAAGCTCCAGAGGGCCATGGGCCCTCAGTCCTGGCGGAGAAGGATGGAACCAAGATTCCACAGCTCTGCGGGTCCCAACAATGACTGGGACAGAACAGGAAGTGGCAGTCTAAATGCCACATGCCATCCGGACCAGGGAAAACCATGGACACCTTTCACACCAATAGGCAGCACCCCACCCTTGGCCTTCCTTCTCAGGGAAGGTCACAGTCATGGAGGTCAAAGGCCAAGAGGGAGGGCTTAACAGCCGACTGCCAACAAGATCTCTGGGCAGAACTGTCCCATTGCCAAGGGCCCCTGTCCACTCCCTGCCCCAGCAGGGAGGGAGTAGGGAGGGGGCTGCGACCCCCCCGGGAGGGGCTCAAGGGCCCGCAGGGAGGAGGGGGCAGCTGAAGCGAGAACCTACAGAGGTTGAGAGGAGACGGCTCCACATCAGAGGCCCAGAAAATGCCGGCGGCTGCGGCGGCCGAGAGGTCCTGCTTCCCCCAGGGGCTGGCCATACCCGCAGCCTTCAGCTTGGCCTTCTTGGCCGGCGGTGGGGGGGGAAGCAAGGAGAGGGCTGTGGAGGCAGGAGGCCGCCCCAGCTGGGCCAGCACGCCGCGCCCGGGTGGGAGGCGATTCTGGACGCCGACCCTCCTGATGAGCCCGTGGAGTACGTCTATGGGGGATCCCTTGGCGTCCGGGTCGCTGACGCCCAGGTGGCGCAGGTGGGCACGGGCGTGGCTGGACAGGCCCTTGCGGGTCTCAAACCAGGCACCGCACAGCTGGCAGTCCAGCTCTCTGCCCCCGTCACTATCTAAAGCTGCGGAGACAAAACACAGGGGGGGTTCACGGCCGCCACCTTGGCCGGCCCTGGGGGACTGAGGCAGGAGGGCCTGGTGTGATGCTCAGCTGCTCAGGCCATCCGGGGTCTGAGACTTGTGCCATGGACTGATTTTAAGAGGTTCTGGGAAGTGGTAAGTCTTGCTACCTGTCCCGCTCTTTGGCATCACGGTGGGTGTGGAGAGCTCAAGGATGTGGGGTAGAGAGGCAGTAGCCCAGTTCCAGTGATCTACTCTGATGCTCCCAGGCCTTCTTCCCTGGGACCCCAACTATGGGTGCTATGCAGGGTAAGTGGCGGGTATGAAGCAGGGATCCGTCTGGCTGCCCAGCATCATGCAGCCAAGGGAACACCTGCTCAGGGCCCTGCTCCTGGAAGCACAGCAGACTGTGGAAATGGCTTCGTTGGACCCTGAGGTGCCAATGGGATGCTCATCCCTAAATTCTAGGGGCCACCAATGTGAAGGAAGGCCTGACTTTCTAAGGGCTGCCCAAGTTAAACCTGCTCACTGAGTCTGAGGTGGTTTCTTCCCACACCCTATCTAGCCATGCCCATAGGCAGACTGGTGCCGGCACAGTCAGAGGTGCTTCTGTGCAGAACTGATGGCCACGAGCATGTGAAGACAGGGCCAATCACCGGACCTTCTGTCAGGTAGATCCTTGTCTACCTGCAGGACCTAAGATGTCCCAAGGGAACCCTGGTTCCCTTCATTGCCCCAACCCTTAGGCCCAGATAAGGCCAAAAGCTGCTCCTAAGTGGCAAGGATGACCTTGGCTGGCTTAGCAGCCACAACCAAGCCTCCAGGGAAAGAACAGCAAAGTGGGAGACAAGTGATAATATGCAGCGCGGCCAGCACAACAGGAAACATAGCACTGTGACCAACAATCTAACCCAGGTGACCCAGGACACAGGAGCTACAATCTCCACTGCCCCTATCCTGGCCCCATAGCCCAACCTGAGGCCCCCACCCCCCCAGTGCTGGCACCTCCCTTGGCTCCCAGGACCCACACTCACTGAGGTTTAGGGGCCCCTCGTCCTCAGACTGAGGCCACTGTGCCTTTGGGGAGGCCGGCCGGGGGCTCAGGGACAGCTGGGGGCTCTTGTCCTCAGGATTCTTGGGGGTAGGGGAGCCTGCCAGGGCCAGTGGTGCCTTCTTGAGGAGTGGGGAGCTGGGCGGGTGAGCCAGGCCCTTGGCTGAGAAGCCAGGTGGCGACTTGATGGCCTTGTTGACAGCAGGGGCATCCAGGGGCTTGGCCAGGGTGAGCAGGCTCTGTCGGGGGGCCCCAGCGACCACCTCCTTCGGCGAGCTGGACTTCTTAGTCAGGCCTGGGGGCAGCCCGAGGGGCGTGTCGGGCAGGCCCTTCTGCTTCACGAGCTCGTAGAGGAGGTCAATGGGGGCACCGCTGCTCTCGGACTCGGCCACACCTAGCTGCCGCAGGTGGGAGCGCGCGTGGCTGGACAGGCCCTTGCGTGTCTCAAAGCAGGCACCGCAGACCTCGCAGGTGGTCAGGCTCTGGGCTGGAGGGCAAGACAGAGGCCAGGAGAGCCAGTTGTGAGCCCCATAGGCCCTGTTCTCCCACTTCTTTCCCCAGGGCCCCGCTCACCCAGGCTCCTTGCAAGGGTTTTGCTATAATCAAGCCCTCGTGATCCTTAAAATGACCATAATGAGGTGCGAATTGGCCTGTCCAGTTTGCAAATAAGGAAACTGAGTCTCAGAGAGTGGAAGAGTTGTGCCCAAGGGCACACAGCAGAAGACAGATCCCTACTGTGATCCAGCTGGTGAAATGCCTTTCAGATCTCTAACGTACCAGAGTGTCCTGGCAACAGGTTTTCACACAATCGCTGACCTGCCAGCCACACCCTTCACAGAGCTAAGTCCTGGCCACCATATGCCCCTCAATTCATGCCCCAAACACTGGGCTGGAGGCCCCAGCCACGGTCCCTATGGTGCCCTTTACCCTCTTCTGCAGAGCCCTATCCCTGCCTGTCTTCTGCTTCTTTGCCTCCCTGCTCCCCAACATCATGACCCCAAGGACAAGGACCAGGTCTATTTTACATCTCTCACATCCCTGGGGTCCAGCACAGTGCCTGTTACTACTCAATGACCTGAGAATCCATGCACAGACAAGGCAATGTCATGAGGAAGATCACACAGCTAACAAGGGTCAAAGTCAGCCAATGAACTGGGTCTGAGTGTGAGCCCTTGTTACCGATGCCCACTGCTTCTCCGGAGGCCCCTCACTCACCCAGTAAGGGTGAAGCTCAAGGCCATGAATACCCAGGGCAGAAGCAGCTCAAAAAAGAAGACAGCTGGCTCTGGCTGGCGTAGCTCAGTGGATTGAGCGTGGGCTGTGAACCAAAGGGTTGCTGGTTCAATTCCCGTAAGGGTACATGCCTGGGTTTCAGTCCAGGCCCCCCATGGAAGATACACAAGAGGCAACCACACATTGATGTTTCTCTCCCTCTCTTTCCCCTTCCTTCCCCCTCTTTCTAAAAATAAAAATCAATAAAACCTTAAAAAAAAGAAGAATACTGCTGGTGTCTCCTTGCTGTCTCAGGGTGGCGAAGAGAAAAAAACTGTGGCCAACCTGGGGCCCCACATTAATCCCCAGGCCTGTGTTCCCTGTGAGTGTGACCAGCCTGACCAGCAACCCCACCCTGCCACCTGGGCCACTCACCCTTGAGGTCTGGCAGCTCTTGCTTGCTGCTATGAGGAACCTCTGCAGCCACTTTGCTGCTCAGCCGATTAGCTACCTGTTCCAGGGGCCCGGGAACAGGCAGGCTCTTCTTGGAGAGCGGGGGGGAGCCCAAGTCCATGGCCACCATGGTGTTTTCCTCAGAACCCAGGCCTGTGAGGTTGGGAAGACAGGCTCAGCCTAGACAAGGCATGGGCTATCTACCCCCATAAGGACTGAGAGCAGGGACATAATGGTGGGGGAGCCCTCCTCCTTATCCTTGGTGCCTGTTCTCACTCTTGGAGGTAGCTCACCCCATGAAAGTTGAGGCTCCATCCATAACCCCCAGACCCAGTATAATGCAAGGATGTCAAGGATGCCCACTGATAGCACAGACTGGGAGCAGCTTTCACCCATCTCTGACCACAGACAGGTCAGTGATGCAGTGCTTATCTGAGCCAAGACTCCTATCATAGAAGATCTCAGAGAACATCTTTCTCTGGGCAGAACTTGCAGAGGGGAGCATCTGTTAGTCTTAGGGGCAGGTGGGGGATGGTCAAAATAGGAATTGGGTAAGAAAAGACCAGGGTCAGAGGCAGAGAGGCAATGCAGAGATGGGGAGCCAAGGACAGAAAGCAAGCTCCAAGGAGCTTGTGGGGAATCTCCAACCAGGCCAGACACCTGGGGCTGGCGCTGCAAAGGCAACAAGGGGGACTTTGGGCTGGCCTACTTATCTCAAACTGAGCCCCAAGTAGGGTAAGGTGAGAACTAGGAGACGACTGGAGACAGGCTGGGAGCCACAGAACTTAGGTATAAAGTTTGTGAAGCATCATCCATCAGGTCAGTAAGTCTCTCTGAATTAGATGTGCATAAGGACAGGGAGTCAAAGGTGCATTTTTCATGGTCTAATTTTTAGAGAAAAGGGCGTGAGAGGCCTGTTGAGCCCCAGGTTTAGTGCTTACAGCATGGACAGGGCTCTGAGAAGGAAGGACCGGTGTGTCAGATAGGGCCTTGGAGGCACTCAGTGCTATGATGGGGAGATGGCGGGTCCCCTGCTCAGCTGAGTCCTACGGAAGCAAGTAGAAGGCAGGCAGAGGGGACCAGTGGGGCCGGGACACCGAGAACTTTGTCAAAGTCTCCCGGTGAAGTGAAGTGGGTGCGTCTGTCAGATAGAACAGGGGCTGTGTCAGGGCTAAAGTGACTTGGAGTTGGTTTCCACGCGGTATAGATCAGAACTCTGGCGAGGGACGATCCGAGGACTCTGTCAGACCCGGCGAAGGTCCCATAGGGTGGCGATTTAGTGTTTCTGAAGCCCGGGGCCCTGAGACCTGCGACAGGAGGCCCGGGACCCGCGCGACTGGAGGGCCTGGGGGGAGGGGCAGTCCCGGAGACCGGACGGTGGGCGTTGGGGCAACGGGGCGGACGGGACGTCGGCTTCGCCCTCCCCTAACCCTCCCCGGCTCGGGCTCTTACCCGGCGCGGGCGCAGGCCCGGGCCCCGGCTCCGACTCGGCCTTGGGCCCGTCCCGCGGCGGTGGCGGTGGCGGCGGCGGTGGCGGCGGGGGTGGGGTCGGCGGCGGCAGCGGCGCGGGGAGGGCCGCGGGGCCCGGGCTCGGGGGACCGGGCGGCAGAGCCCCCGCGGGCGCGCGCTCCCGGACGCCCCCCGCGCGCGGCCCCGCCGCCGCCTTGCTCTCCGCTTTTGTCACTCGGCACTGGGCGGTGGAGGCGGCCATCTTGGCTCCGGCGCACGCGGGGCGGCCGCCCCAGGCGGGAGCAGCCGAGCGCCGAGCAGCGCCGCCGAACCCGCTCGGCTTCTCCCCGCCCCTTGGTGCGCGCCCAGGGTAGCCAGTCGAACGCCGAGCGCAGCGAGCGAAACGCTCGTCCGGGCCTCGCTAGCCCCGCGGCTCGCGGATGCACGCAAGCTGGGCTCCAGGGGCAGCCAACGGCCTCTCAAGTACGTACAGCCCCAAGGCTAGGATAGAAATCCTCCGGTCATACGCATTTGCCTGAACAGCCTCCAAGGTCCCAGAACCCGACGAACGGAGCTAGGACCTGCTCTGGGACCCAGCTCCCTTCCCTTCCCTTCCCTTCCCTTCCCTTCCCTTCCCTTCCCTTCCCTTCCCTTCCCTTCCCTTCCCTTCCCTTCCCTTCCCTGAAGTCTCTCATCTGAGTCGGGGATTCTGGAAGATCCCTGATTCCCAACCACGAGGATCCCCCCAACATTCTGACAGCGCTGTCCCTACAAAACTCCCCACACGGCCGAAACCACATTTTAAGCAAAACCCTCGTCTCTCTAAAACCAAACCCATTGCCCCCAGCTGTTCCTTGACAGCTGGGTGGGGCCATAATCTGACTGTTGCCCCGCCTCCAATTTAGCATCCGCCCCATAAGGCCCACTTAGGGAGGGGTGGGAGAAGCTTTTAAGGACAGCTTCGCAGGGCCAGTGCCCAAACCTAGCCCTAATCTTCGGCATCCTTCCTCAAGGCAAGGCTCCCAGGATCTTAACCATTCCTTAAACGCCCACCGCCCCCGCCCCCTCACCCACTGAAAGACTGATCACGGCTACCCCTCACAGGGACAAGGCCAGGGCAGTGTTGGGCTGCTTCCTCGCAATCTTATGGTTGGCAGGCTCCCTCATCACTAACTAGGAAGCCGGCACACTGGTCTTCTGGTGGAAACTGCTTAGCCAGAGCTCAACCTGGCTGCTGGGTGCTAAGGGTTGTGAGCCTAACATTCAGTCACAGGCCTAGAGCCTACAAACTGCCAGCTGTGCCTTGAAGCCACCCCTGAGACACCACAAACCTAGCCAGGTGTGTAAGTTGAATGCCCAGGGGGCAGTCTCCAGCAAAGGCAAGAAGCCTGAGGTCATGTCCCCACTCTGCCACTGCCCCAAAATGTGACCTCGACCTGCCACTAACCTCTCTCTGTGGCTCAGTCATCTCTTGGTCCAAGGAGGAAAGGGTGCTTTGATAGCCCTCCTCTCCCTTTTGCAGACCCTCAAGTGCCCTACACTGCTAAGGGATCTTGCAGATAGGACCAGAGTACAGATCGAGGTAGACCCTGGAAGTTCCAGACAGGAGAAACAAGGAAGCCTCAGCTCCTGGACAACCCCCTCACCCCACCCCATTCAAGTACCTTCTCCATTCCCCAAAACCCACCTACTCCTCACTGCTAAGTTCTCTGCCTCAGGGTTCAATAAAGGCTTCCACAATGCCAGGCTTTCCAAGGCTGGGTCCCCTCATGGTGCCAAGCCTCAGGTCTCCTCATCAGAATATTACTTCTACATTTCACAAGCCTTCCCACTAGAGAGACCACTGAATATGATGTTCAGAAGTCTAGCTCTACTGGTTTGTGGCCACGGCAAAGCACATAACCCAGTTTCCTTACCCATAAAACAGGAACACAATAATCCTTAGCCCTATGATTGCTTTGTGGCATACACGAGGTTAAACCTTAGGATACAGCAAGCACTAAATCATCGCTGCTGCTGGACAAATTAGGCACCATTGAAAATCTAGAGTGTAGATTCTAAAATCACTGTCCGATAGGATCAGACTAACCCTGCATATTTCAAGTGCTCAATAGCCCCATGTGGTCAGTGGTGACTTGGTAGGACAACACAGTTCCATCATCTCAGAAAGTTCTACCAAATGACACTGCCCTAGAGAGAAGATGTCATTAAGAGCAAGGATCAGGAGCTTGACCTGCCTAAAGTTTCAAATCCCAGCTCTACCACGTCTGACTGTGTGACCTTGGGCAAGTTAATTAAGCTCTCTGTGCCTCAGTTTCCTCATCTGTAAAATGGGGCTCATCATACCACCCTTACAGGGTTGTTAGAAGGAGGTACGTGAATTCATGTTTGTAAAGTGCTTAGAACAGTAAGTGGCTCCTAGTAAGAGCCCAGTGAGTGTGTTAAAATAACTGTCAGGCAAGGCAGGGTGGAACTGGACCTAGGAGGAGCCCTGGTCCAGCCTGAGTAAAATAGAAGTGACCGGTAAGTGGCCAAGTGATTGTGAGAACAGTTGTCAACATACTTTGTAGAGTAACTTGAAACATTTTCAGGAAAGAGGAGTGGCTGCCCCCACCCATCTCTTCATCCCTCTGGACTCCTGGGAAGGATCAGGGCTCCACACCTGCCCACCCTCTCTCCCCTTACCATCTCCGTAGGCTGGCCCTGGGTCCTCAGCCCAGGTGGGCGGGAAGGGCACTGTGAGAGGTAATCGAGGCCTGCGGGAGGTCAGATAGCCACCAGGCATCCCCCCGGGCTCACGGCCAAGGGGGCTAGGAGGCCTCTCGGTGGCTGAGGTGGCCAGAAGCTCCTGTAGAATGTTGATGGGTGAGACGGTAAGCTCCCAGTTAGTGATGCCAAAGTCACGTAGGTGGGCCCGGGCGTGGCTGGAGAGGCCAGCCCTGGTGTCGAAGCCAGCCCCGCAGAAGTCACAGCGCATCAGGCTGAAGGTACCAGGGTCGAAGTTAGCCACTGTGGAGAGAGAGTGGACGTGGACTGCCTGAGAGGGAAAGAGGTGGGTGACTCTGCAATCCCAGCCCTTCCCTCTCCCGGGACTGCTCACCCTCCGAGGATCACACACTTGGTGCTGTTCCTCACTTGGATGCCTCCCTTCCCCCTTGCCCATCATACTCCTGCTTAATGTATTAGCTCCTAAGTCTCTCCACAACTCCAAGAAACCTTCTTTCCTGACCTCCTAGGTTCTCCCAACTCAACAGTTCGAAGCATCAGGGACTCCACCTTCAAACACTTCTCCAGTAGTAGATTTGCAATCATTTGGGTGAGTGATTGATTAAGACCTTCTCGTATCTAGAGCTCATGTTCCCAGAGCTCCTTCCCCCATCACAGCCCTGGTCACTCACCATCACATAACTGCCTGGTTTTGTGGCTGTCTACCCATGTCCCTCACCCCCAGCGCATGTGCACACATACACTCTCAAACACCATACCAGCATCTCCTAAAGTGGTCTCCATGTTTGCCAGCATCAGAACTACCCAGGGCATTCATGTTGGAGAAAGACCCCTGGAATCAGAACCTTGGTGCCTGGAACTCTGCATACCTCACAGGCAGCCACGGAGGTTCTGAAGCCAGCCAGGGTCCCACCACTGCTGTGACTGGGCTGCGAAATCCAGGACAGCAGGGACTGCTGTTTCAGTCACTGCTGAGGCCCCAATGCCCAGAACAGAGGGGACCTCACTCTGTGAATATTTGTTGAATAAAGAAACCAATGAAATCCCCTGCCTGGGGCTGACTCCTCTGCCTATACTCCTTCTTCCAGCTGCTAGAAGGGCCAGGGCATGGGGGTATCCCCACACCTCCACCAAGGTGACTACCTTTGCTGTGGCTCCCAGGTCTTCCCAGAAGGGAGGCCCCAACTTCACCCAACTTGGCACTATGGGAGGATTTAGAGTGAGGGTTGGTTCAGACTCAGCTGCCCAGCTGTGTGTCTTGAGGGCCTCGGAGGGAGGTGAGTGCTGGAGCGAAGCCCCCCTACCTTTTTTCTTCTTCTTCTGGAAGGAGAACCTGCGCTCGATGGCTTTCACCTCCTCAGCGGAGATGAAATGCCTCACATTGTAGCTGACGCCCACACGGTTTAGGTGGCCCCGCACATGGTTGGCCAGGCCGATGCCATTGTGGAAGCGATCGGGGCAGTAGGGGCACTTCCGCTCCTCATGCTTCAGCGCCACTGCTGGGTCCCCATCCAGGATCGCATCCAGCCCCAGTGGGCCACCCAGTGGGGCATCCAGGAGCAAAAAGTCCAGGGGGTGGTTGCCCCCTAGCCCCAGCTCCTCGGGCTGCAGCTTTGGGGGGGCCCTGGCTGCTGCAGCCAGGATCTGGGACCTCAGCTTAGCCACGAGCACAACCGGTACCATCCCAAGGAGCTGTTGCTGCTGTGCTGGTGAGGCCTTGGCTGCCCGCAGGACTTCTCGGAAAGTCCGCTTCAGCTCCAGTGCTGGCTCTGGGATGAGACCAGGAACACCTAGGGGTGGAAAGACCCCATTTCCAGGGAAAAAGTCCATTTCCGAGGCCAGTTGTACATCCTCCTCCTCCTCTTCACTCCAGGGGTGCCTCTGGTCCCCCAGTTGGGCTGGGAGCCCCTGCAGATAGACAGCGTTTTTGCTATTACTGGGCTGTAAGGAGTAGGGGGTAGATGCTAGTGGTGAGGGAAAGGCTGGCCTTCCCAGGGGCCTCTGGACCATGCTGTGCGGTAATGGCTTTGACAACAGGAAATCCCTTGCACTCAGCTGCTGGCAGCCTGGGCCAAAGGCCAGGTTGGGGTCGTATCCAGTAGGGTTCTCCTGCCATGTGGGGGCCAAAACAGGCTCAGCGTTGCCAAAGTAGTCCTCAGCAGCTTCAGGGAAGCGGGCGTATGAACCTTGGCTGGTGCCAGGCTGACTGGCTGGGTCCTCCTCGAAAGCCTCACCATCCTCCTCCCAGTGGGGATGGGCATGTACAAGCCTCACATGCTCCCTGAGAAGGCTCTTGCTGGGTGCTGGGAAGCCACAGAAAACACAAGTATTAAAGCTTGAGGAGGCTCCATAGGGCTGATAGCTGAGGGCAGTAGCGTCAGGGCCTGGACTGCTGCCCCCGAAGGGCTCCTTGGCAGTCTGGCTGGGAGACTCGCGCACGTGCAGCTTGGCATGCTGCACAAAAGCTTTGGAGGAACTGGTGCCAAAGATGCACTTGGGGCACTGTAGCCGTGCCTCCCGGCCCTCATCACTTGGAACCCGCTTTAGCTTCTGAATCTCTTCAAGGATCTTCTCCCTGGAGGCCTGGTGCTGTTGCCGGTGCTGCTCCAGGGCACAGGGGTCAGCAAAGGCCCAGCCACATTCACTGCAGGTCAGCGGGGTCAAGTTAGCTGGGGGCTCCTGGCCTGGAGCTCGGCGGTGCTGGTTCATGTGCTCCAAAAGGTGCTCCTTCTGTTTGAAGTAGATGCTGCACTCTACACACGGAAACACAGCTGGGTCCTCATCCTCATCCTCATCCGGGCTGGCCACCCCCTCAGCTACTTCCTGCATCAGCTCACACATGTAGGGACTGGTCCGGACTGGGGGCAGCAGTGGCTGCAGTCGTTCCACAGATGCCTCGGAGTTCACCATCCAGGTCTGAGTGGCCACTTCTGTGGCTGACCTAGACAGGCACCACTCCGCACTTGGCTGGGCCAGACCCTCCAGTTCCGTCAAGTGCTCTCTGGTGCCCACCACTGCCACATCCAAGGTCTTTGTGGTGTCTTCTATGGGCACCAACACTGTCCTGAAGGAGGTGAGAGGTGGTGGTGGAGGTGGCAGGTCCAGGGGCAGCCCTGCATCCTGGGGTGGGGACTGCTCATCTGCGTCTTGGAGCCAGTTGAACCTTGGGTGGCCCTGGCGGGGCTTCTCCAAGAGCTTTGGTTCACCCTGGTGGTACAAGAACCTTCTAGAGCCCTCGAGCTCAGCACGGGGCTTCACGGTTCTTACAATGACCGAATCCTCGAACCTCTGCTCAGATGGGATGCCCTCCCCGGCTTCCTGGACCAGGGGGTGCTCCCAGGGCCCTGGGCCATCAGGGAGGCCAGGGAAGTGGCCCAGGAGATGGGGTGGTGGGGAGCCCGGTCGGAAGTCCAGGCTGCCTCCATCCCAGCAGCTGCAAGGAAGTGCCAATGGGGATAGGTTAGCCATGGGCCTCAGTTTCCCTCAGTTAGCCACGAGCAGGGGAAAGTGGTCCTCCCAGGCAACCTGAGATAGGCCCCAGAGACCCAGCCCAAGGGTGACCTCAGAATAGCTGGGAATATGGGTGTGATGGGGAAGGTGGGGGAAATATATGTGGACCCTTCTAGAGCTGTTGGGCCAAAAGCCAGATTCAGGTCCGAGGATGTACCTGTGCATATAGCCTAGCCCTGCTGCATTGTAGGGGAGTGTGTAGAGACCACACTGGCGTCATAAGGTATGTCCCCAAGTCTGCTGGCACAGTCAACTCTCATCTGTCCCCAAGGAAGCCCCAAGGCTTTAACCCATGCTCCAGGCTGCTTTTGTACTAGTCCTCCTTAACTGGAGTGATTTAGTTTATTTAGTTTCACTTTTCCAGCAAATTTGCTGAAACTCTGTGGCATAAACAGCTCTAGGGACATAGCTCCCCCTGCCAATCCCCCGCCTACTGCCACGTGTCTGCTCTTGGAAGAGCAGCCAAGAGAGGTGCAAAGTTCCCGCTAAGCCTTTGGCCTCAGTGACCCTGATCTCCTTTGGGGGAAGAGGAAGGTGAGTGAAGGCCACCTCACTAAGCCTCAGTTTTCCAATCCTAAAAATGGGACAAGTCCCAAGAACGGGGAGCTTCCACGCCCTTGTGCAACATCTAAGGAACTCTCTCATATCCACAACTGAAGAAAACGTAACATGCGAGGGCTAGTTATTTAAATGATCCCAACCACAGCCCTTCAACAGGGACCTGGATCACATGAAGTACAGGGTGGAAATGGCACAACTCAGTACTGAGGAAATGCTTCACTTGGCCCCAAGTCTGGCTTCTGGTCAGCCCATGACTAATGTGGGCCCTTACTATGACTGCTCAAGATACATCTCCCTTCATTTCCAAGATCCCACCTCCACAAGGGGCTGTCAACCACACCAAGAAACTGGCCAGAAATCACGGAGCCACTTCTCTAAGCCCCATCAGTGACATGAGATACTAACAAGACCATTCCCCCAGGGCTGTGGGAAAAATTCAGTGGGTAAACCTGTGCCAAGAGCCCAGCACACAGTAAGTGCTCAATAACAGAGAGCTATTATTATGTATTGGCACTCGCCAAGCCTTTTACTAAAGGGTCACTGCCGTCAGCTTTGCTATTGATTCCTGTTTCCATTCAACATTCCTTGGATCCGCAAGACAAACTCATGAGATGCATCTTAAGGACTTTACATATGAGGAAACTGAGTCTCAGAGAGGCCTGGCAACATTCTAAGGATCACGTGGCAGAGACAGGACTCCAAGGATCCAACCTCCAGGTTCCTACCCCTCTGGCTCCACTCCTGGCAGGGATAATGAGAGTTGACCGTCTGTGCTCATCCCAGTCCTTCCCCCACCCCCTGCACACACCCAGGGGCTTGCCTGCTGGGAGCCACCTCCTCCTGCCTGGCCTCCTGATTCCCTCTGGTCCCCTTCTCACTCCACGGGCTTTCCTCAGGCCTGGGTACATCCTGCTTGCCCCCCTGCCCTCCCTGAGGTTAGGGCCAGCGTGGCACTCACCAGCTGCTGATCCGATGGGTGGCGGAGGTGGCACGGGGGAGGGCTTCGCTGAGGCCGGGATGGGGCTGCCCGTCTGCAACAGAGAGGGGAGACCCTGAGGGGCTGATGTCCCCTGGCTGGGGCCCTTTGTACCCCAGCTCTGGGAGCCCTACTAGGCACCTTGTGAGGGCCTGGCTCCCCAGCTCTCTCCCCTGAGAGGCCTTTGGCCTCTACATTCCTGAACCTTGAAAGGGGTTTCCTTGGAGGAGCCCCCTTAGCTCTCCTGGGGGACACCAAGGCTTACTGCCTTCAATCAATCATCCTCTTTGTCCCTGATGGGCAGCCAGGGTGATTTTTTAAAGTCACACACTGGTAAAAACTCAACTGGCTCCTCACACCTACAATAAATGCCAGACACAAGCATCACTTATGAGGCTCCATGAGGGCCTGCGAGGTCAGATGTCTGCAGGTCTCTCTAGCCTCACCCCCCTCTCTTTACCCCTCACTCACTCCACCCCCAACTGCTGCTGAAGCCTCAAGCCCACCTAACCCTTTCTGGCCTTAGGGTCTTTGTATTGGTTATCCTCTCTGCCCCAAAGATCCCTTCCCTAGCCACCTGCTAAAGTGAGCTCCTGTGATTTTCTCTCTCATCACCTATTTCATTTCTTTCTTAGCACTCTCTGAACTGTCTAGCTCCTTCTCTGGATAACTGCATGCCTGTGTCCCCTGCTTGTATGTCAGCACCCCCTGAAGGCAGGGGGAACTTTTCAGCCTCATTCACTGTAGCACCCAGCACCTGGCACACAACAGGTGCTCAAACAATACTGGTCAGATGAGTGAGGAGCCCTCTGGCCTGAGCCGGGGAGGTTCCGTCCCTACCTTTCAGATACCTTCCAGGCCTACATCCTAGAATCAAATCTCCTCCTGGGACCCCTCACACAGATAGAGCCAACTCTCCATTATCCGCCTGTGGAGCCAATGCCTGGAGTGACCACAGGGATCCTGGCCTGTGCCTCCTCTGCCCGCCACCCCTGCCTGACAAGGCGAGTGTGCCAATCGGGGCTCCCGCCAACAGCCTGGGCCAAGGTTAACACACTGGGGAACTTGTACCCTGTCCAGAGCCCAACAGATGCAATTGCTGGATTAGTATCAATTTGAAGAAGGGCCAGAAACAGGACTAGAGCTGGGGCTCTTTTTTTTTTTTCCCAATCCCCCACCGTCAAATTTGCCCAGGACAGTGAGAGCTGACTGTCAGGAGCCAAAGAATAAAAAGTATAGGCGGGAATGGGTAGAAAGGTCAGAGAGTCCTGACCACTGCCCGAGGGGCTTTCTGCATGGCAGGGCTGTGACTACTGTGTGGCCTCAGGAAGGTAAGTATGCTGAGGGAAGTGTAGAAATTCATTGTCCAGAGCAGTTTATCACTCTTGGTGCTATTCACATTTGGGGCTAATTATTCTTTGGTGGGGCTGCCCTATGCATGGTAGGATGTTGAACAGTGTCCTTCATTTCTACCCACTAGATGCCGGTAATCCCTGCCTCCCCCTTGCAGTTATGACAACCAGAAATGTCTCCAGGTATGGCTACAGTGTCCCCTGGGGGCAGAACTACCCCTTGCTTAAGAACCCCTGGAGTAAACAGATAGGGAGCTGAGCAGGGCCAGGGGTATGGGTGGATGCCAGGGCCAGTGTCAGTGTAGGAGGATGGGGCTGGTGGAGTGTTGGAGAGGGTGAAAAGCCAGGCCTGGACCAGCCAAGGGAGCAAGACCACAGCAGCAGAGGTGTGAGCTTCTCAGGATAGGGCAACCAGTTCACCAGCAACAGGCCCCAGCGCAGCTCCAAGTCTCAGGGTCCAGTGCTCTGCTTCTGAGATTCTGGGACCTGAAGCTGCTAAGATTCCGGGCATCCCAGATCTGACGATTCTGTGACTGCCATTGTCTAAGAATGCAATGAGCCAGGGGGCCCCCCTGGCCTCTTTGAGCAGCTCCAGTGAGGCTCCTATTTTTAGTGGCAGTGACTTTGAAGGAAGCAGGCCAAGCAGAGCCCCATATCTAAGACACCTGGGGGCCAGGAGCTCACCCAGCCGGCAGGGATTCAGAAGTCCCTATGGGTCAAACAAGGTGCCCCGGACATAGGCCTCAGCAATGGCCATGCCAAGGGGCCCTCATGGACCCTTGGCTTTTGGGATCTCCAAGAGGTTTGAAAATGAGGGAATACAAGAAGGGCGTCTGTGAGCAGCTTGAACCCCAAGCCAGGCAGCATGGCTGAGTGGTCAAAAAACTAGACTTTGGAGTCAGACAGATCCTAGTTCAAGACCCAGCGGCGACAGGAAGGGCATGCCTTTCCCATTCCAAGCCTCAGTTTCCTTCTCTGTATAGTGGGAATAGCCACCGACTCAGTCTCACATGGCAGGCAACTGGTGCCACGGAGATGACAATAAATGTTCCATCCACAGAGGCAGCGGAGGTGGGGAAAGAAAGAGGTAGGAGCACCCATGGGGTCAGGGGGGCCCCCAGATGTCCCAAGTTGGAAGCTGGAGGCTGGCCCCAGAGTCTCAGGCCCCTGCTCACTCCATGCTCTGGTTTCCTCTCTGGCCTGGGGCTCCACAAGGGCAGATGTGTTGTTCATCCCCTGACCCCTTGGCCCCAAAGCCAGTACACACCAAACTCTTCATCAATCCATGTGGACCATCTTAGCCCCCCAAACCCTGGCTGCTACCGGGAGGCCAACCAGAGAGGGCAAACATTGGTGGGTGTCTGCAAGGAAGTTGTGGGGGCCAACAGCCTTACTAGAGGACGGAAGAGGCAATGGACACATCCGTGTCCAGGTAGCCATTTCAGGGGTGCCCTTGGGGGATACCGAGGGCTGGGTGGGGCTGATGGAGGGCCCATGCTTCAGGGTGGAACAGCAGCCCAAGAAACTATTCCTATTTATAGACATCACAAGACTCCTAGGGCAGGTGCCCATGCCAGGGAAGGGGGGTGGAGCAGGCTGAGAGGGCGGCAGGGGATAGAGGGAATGCCATGTCCGAAGCCCAGGCCCTTTTCCAACCTCCAGGCTGAGACCCCACTTCAAGCCATCCCCACCCTATGCCCTTTTTACTCAGGAACCCCACGAAGGGTGGGCCTGGCCCCCCTCAGCAGTCACATTCCCCTCCTACCCAGGCACATGCACTGGACCCTGGTTGATTTGCTGGGGGCTACTGAGGAGACACCTACCTACCTACCTGCCTACCTGGGGTTTTTGACAGTTAGAGAAGTACCCAATTCCTCAGAACCAGGCTCTGGAACCCAGAGCCTGCTCCCTGGGGCTCCCAGAGTCAAGATCCTGGGCCTGCTCTGTAGGGAAGTTGTGGGGGCAGTGTGAGCTGGGACGGGGTCCTGCCTCTCTCAGCCTTGGTTACTAAGGGTTTGGAAGAGGAGATTGCTAAGGCCCCTGTGCTCTGATATCCACAGTTCTCCCTCTGCCATCCTCTTGCATAATACCTTCAGGTGCCACCAGTCACCTCCATGCCATCACATATATGGAGCCTGCTGCCTAACTCAATGTTCCTCATCCTTGAACCTGGACGCCTTCCAAGCTGGGCCCAAATGGGCTTCCCCCATTGCAGCCCCAGTGACTGTATCATAACACCTGGTGGTTGATCTGTCACCCTGATCTCAGGTGGCAGGGTTCATGAGAGAGGAGATGGTGTGAGTGCTTGGTCACGGGCTATGCCCCAGTGCCCAGCTGAGAAAGTGCTCTGTAAATATCTGAGTATCATGAGCATTGCTAGGGTGAATGTGTGCAGGTCAAGGATGCCTTGATGGAGTGTGGTGATTAAGGATGAAGGAGGGCTGTCAAGCCAGGTTACTGACAAGCTTTAAGACCTTGGGCAACTTAAACGCTCAGGGTCTGTTTCCCCATCTTTAACATGGGGTAAGAATAACCAAGGCTACCCCATAGTGTTCTTTTGAGAATGACATGAGATGATCACGTAAGGGCTTGGCATGTAGGATCCTCCCCACCCCCCAACAGGGTGCTTGCAGATTCCTAGAAATCAAGGCCTTAAGGCCAAGGAGATGAAGGGAGATGTGTCTGGCGCATCAGCCTGCACTGCCCCACCACTCTCCAGCCATACCAGACTCCTTCTCATCACAGGGCCTTTGCACCAGGCCATCTCCTCCACCCAGCTTTCCCTTCCCACCATTCATTCCACACTCCATTCAAATTCCACCACTTCAGAAAGGCTTTCCCAGGTCCCCCAGGCACAGGCCTGGTACTTTATTGAATACCTTTACAGCATCTGTCACTACCTGCCCTAATTTATTTGGCTGCTTGCTGTCTATCTCCCTCACTAGAATGTTAAGCCCCTGAGGGCAGGGGCTTGTGCCTCTTTTGTTTATGACTGTATTCCCAGCCTAGAACAAAAACTGGTATTTAGTAGGTGCTGAGAATTTAATGAATAACAAATACTTTAATGAATAACAAATACTCAGGTGGGAACAGTGTGAAATCTCCCTCTGCTGGGTAAACCGAGGCACAAAGGGGTGGCTGGCATCCCTGGCAACTCAATTTCTCCCCAGCCACCAGAGGGCACAAGCTGTTTTGGCACATGGCTCATGGGGAGGACTCGCCAAGACAGTGCAGCAAGAGAGAGTGAGGACAGACTGCTGGGGAACAAGTGAGTAACCCTGGGGAACAAGTGGGCTTGGGGCAGGGAGCTTGAGGTTCTAAGCTGGGTACCTGAACCCAATTAGTGTGCTCAGAGGAGGGAGTGAAGCAGATCTGAATTCAAGTCTCAGCTCCTTGCTACCCACTGTGGGGCCTTGGTCAGGTCATTTGCTTGCAGGGCTTCTATTTTAACTACTGTAAAATGGAAAACTAAGCAGAGTACAAAGAGAAGGTTCTGGACCCAAGCAGAATCTGAATCCCAACTCAGCCCCTGATGGGCTGAGTGAATTGGCTCTGTCTGAGCCTTGGGAACGGGGCTGGATGCTCCCCCAGGGCCACAGGGCCCACTCTTACCAGAAATGCCACCTCTGCCATCCAGAATGTCTCGAGGGGGGCCCTCCTTGGTGACAGGCAGGTAATGGGTGGATCGGAAGATGCCACCATCCCCCTCAGCAGCCTCAGCTCCACCTTCGATGTCCTCCCTTGGTGCTGGGCCCGGCAGTCTCTCAGGGCCCCGAGGACGATCTGGGGCAGCTAGGCCGCCTGCCAGGGGTCCATCCATGGATGCTTTCTGCTTGGCTCCACTGAACTGCTGGGCTGGCTCAGCAAGGCATTGTAGGTCTGGAGGCAGAGAGACAGTGCTTAGGAGAGGTAGGAAAGGGACTCTGCCTCCGTTTCTCCTTCCTTGAGCCCCAGTCCTCACCCTTGCAGGCCAGTGCCTCAGTTTACCTCCTGGCCAGGTGAGCTAAATAAATGGTGCTGGGATCCTATACAGGTGTACAGAAAACATTCTTTACATAGATACTGTGCTGCCTCAGTTTACCCATTTTTACACATGCACACTCAGCCACCTGTTTTCTTCCAGCATTAATCTTATCACTTCTTGCAGAGTGTCCTCACTTCCATGCACATGTATACCCTATGCCCGCACCGTGGCATGCGTGCCGGCCACTTCAACACTCTGATCTTAGACCCTGTCTAAAGTCCCTTCCATCATTACTCCTGCACTTTCCCACACTCTAGCCTTCCCCCAACAATCTTAGGGTTTTCCAGCATTAACACCTTCACCTTCACAACAGCCTCAAGTGACCCCAAATTAACCCCTTCGCTTTCCCCCAATATTACCCCTCATGCACACCCAGCCTGGATTCCTCCATTCGACCCTCCCAATATCTCTCTAGTCTGTAGGCAATAGGGACGGATGGGGCTCCTGGTCCAGAAATGAGGACCCTGAGGAGGCTGTGAGGGTGGGGGCTGTCCTCTACACCTATAAATACCTTCAAGGTAACGTCGGAAAGTGAAGGGCAGGAATGAGGCGCCCTCCCTGGGGAGATGGTGGGGAGGCCGAGCCCAGGCAACCGGGGCGGGGCCGGGGTTCCAGGCCTGGCTGCGGGCGCTGCCCTGGGGGCCTGGGGGCTCCCAGGGGGCCCGTCCGAGGACTGGCAGTCGTGGCGGGGGTCCCTGCCCAGGCCTGAAGGAAGCACCTGCGGGTACCCACCGGGTGGGCAATGCCGGCGGGGAACCGGTGGGATCGCAACTTCGGAGCACTTTGGCAGCGTGAGGAAGGGGGATCCTGCCTGGACGCCCCCCGGGAGTCGCAGGGGTGGGAGTGGCGCGGCGCCAGCGCACCCCTCGGGGGACCAAGGTCCAGGAGCTGCGCCCTCCGCCCGTGCATCTCGGGGCGGGAGACCCCGCGGGACGCGCGGAGATGGGGGGGACACCTGCCCCAGGACCCCCGCTCCTCCCCCCACCTGTGCGGCCCCGCCCCCGACCAGGCCCCGCCCCTGCAGGCCCCGCCCCCGCCCCCCGCCCCGGGGGGTCCCGCCTGGCCCGGCCCGGTCGAGCCTCCCCCTCCCCGTCGGCTCCGCCCCGCCCGCGGGCTCCCCAGGCCAGACCGGGCCTCACCAGGGAGGCGGCGCCGCTGGCCGGGCACCCGGGCTCGGAGCTCCCCTCTTTGATGCGGCAGTCGCTGTTGCTACCGCCGCTGCCGCTACCGGTACCGGTGCCGCGGCCTCCGCAGCCGCCGCTGCCTCCAACGCTCGGGGGACATTGTCCCTTTAAATCGCTCCCCCCGCCGCCCCGCCCCCCCGGCGTGCCGCCGTGACCTAAGCGCGACAGCCCCGCCGCGCCGCCATGATGGGGAGGTCCGGGCAGGGGGCCCCCCCCCCCCCCCCGTCCCCCGCCGGCCCCCCTCCCCGCTCCCCTCCGCCCTCATCAGCGGCGCCCCGGAACGGGGAGCGGTCAGCGCGGGCGCGCCATGTTGGGAGTGGCCAGGCGGGTCATCCTTAAAGGGCCCCGCAGACTGGGAGTCCAGGGAGAGGCTCTATTATCATGACAGCACTCTTGTCCTCCTGCACGCCCACTCCCTCCCATGGCTCCTCATCACTCCACTGGTTCTTCCAATGCTATGCTCGCTAATAGCACCAGAAGAGTGGGAAGAGGGCAGAGAACTTCCCCAATGGATCACTAAGATCATTGAGGACTCCACTCAGTCATTCCTTAGCCTTCAGTCCCCAATCAGCTACCTTCCAACCACAAGCTCCCTCCCTCCCTCCTAATTATCCACACTGGACTTCAGAATCTCCATGGCCCTGGAGCCTATCCTAGGCTCCCACTGCTAAGTCCCGCTTCTCCACCCAACCTCAAGTATTGCAGCCTCCTATTACACGCACATAATAAACCTGTTGCCTTCTCCCAGCCACCACCCATCCACATGTCTAACCATGCAGCTTTCCACCCATTCATCCACACAACTGAATTGATCTACCATACATCTACCCATCCAATCAACTAACCACCTATCCATCCACCTGTCCTACACCTACCCATCCATCCGTCCAAAGACCCACTCAAACCACCCATCTACCTACTCATCCATCTATTACTCAACTAACGTCAGATCCCGTTAGCCAGCTAATCATACTCCCAAATCCCCACACCCATCGACCTATCTGAACATCCATTCAACTCACCCATCATGTCTCATCTACTTGTCCATCTACCACCACCCAAGTGAATACCTACTTATCCATACAACTCCACCCTTCCCTGCTCAGAACCTTTCACCCACCTACCCAAACATCCATCCATCCATTAATTGCATATTTACTCGTTTGCCTCTTCCACTAGAGTGTACATTCCCTGAGGACAGAAGTCCTGTTTGTCTAATTCGTTACTGTTTCCCCACAGCTCAAGAGTCCCAGGACACTTTAACAAATGTTCATACAAAATATATAACCACATACTCAATTAATGCAAATATTTATTTCCTAGTATAATATGGGCTTTTTCTAGGCAGATGTACCCATCCAAGCTAACCACCTACTTAACTACTCACCCACTAGTGCAAACATCTAGCAAATGCTAACCTATTCCTTTGCCTGTGTCCCATCCACTCTACCCCTCACCCATAATTCAAATGTTCACTCATTTACCCAGCCAACAACCACAGAGTTCAACTACCCCCACATTTACCCACCTATTTCTTCATCTGCTTCCCACACTCAGGCTCTCCCTGCCATGAAGGAGCTGGTATGGGACTTAGGGACCCTGGAAGATACTCTCAGGTGGGGCATGGAGATTGGTGGAGGTGGGATCTAGTGGGGATCTGGGCTTCATTAAGAAGTGGATGTTGGGCCTAACAAATGATGAATACCTTTTTTTTTTTAATACTTCAAACAATGGGTCTTCTACGGTGTAAGGACCTTTAGATCCGACTTACGGATGAGGACATTAAGGCTCTAAGAGAGCGAAGGCCTGAAGTCGCACAGCTAGTGAGAATCTCTTTACATCTCCCCCTTCATTCCCTCCAATTAGGAGAGAATTTAGGAGAGGGGTTGCTTTCTGATTGGCAACACTTAGAGACAAAAAAACCATTGATTTTGCTGAAATCAAGATTTTACTGGGCAACCTCACAGTGCCAGACTGGTTGTCACCTACAGCTCCACTCCACACTGTGGGCTATGTAGGGCTGAGGTAGGGCCCCTAATACGGATCTCTCTTTGCTCCCAGACCCTGTGGTGCGGAGCGGGCTGTTCAGGTGGTGTCTCCGTTGACGCAGGGTGCTTTGAGGGGCAAGGGCTGGCTCCGGGTCCCTGGCGTCCATGGAAGGAACTGCAGGCCCTGGATGGCATCCCTCAGCTGGGCTTGAGAACTCTCCATCTCAGCCAGGCGATGCTCCTGGAGAGGCAGCGGCAGTGGGCTCAGAGCCAGTGAAGAGTTGCACCCCAACTCTCGTTTCCTCACCTCCCAGATCTGCCCCAGAATTCGGTCGCGGGGCGGGGGGTGTCTCACCAGACTTTTCAGACAGTGAGCTTCACTGCTTGGAAGGTCGTGCTCTAGATCCAAATGCGATGTCCTATGGGAATCAAGAGCAAGGGGGAAGCTCAGAGGCTGGGGAACTCCCCTCCAGCCCCTGATTGGAGAGCTAGGGATTCAGAGAGGCGGAGCTTGAAGTTAGAAGTGGAGTTTGTCCAGAATAGTGAAAGAGGCCTCGTAAACTTGGAAGGACTCAATCAGAGCCTGGAATGCCTAGGATGAAAGGACGGACCAAACCTTTGGAGGCGGGGCTTGGCCTACCCCGGGTGGGGTGGTGACCAGGATGGGGGCGTGCCCACACTGAGAGGGTCTGGCCCAACCTGCTTAGGAGGGCCTGTTTGAGGAATAGAGCCTGACAAGATGACTTGCCAGGGACCTGCAGTCGGGCTCACCTAGGTACTGGCAGAGCTTTAAGAGGTGAGTTTTAGACAGGTAAGTTGGGGCATGACCGTGCCTGGTGGGATTTGAGTGTGACTGACTGACTGAGAGACAGGGCCTGAATGAAAGTAAGGCCTGGGTGATCTGGTTATGTATAGCGGGTCTACCTGGGGGCGGAGTTAATAGAGAGGCAGGACTCACCTTTCACCGAGCCTGGAATCCAGGTGCTCCAGTTGGCCGCGAAGCTGCTGCTGCTGCTCAGTCAAGTCCTGGATGTGGGTACTCAGCGACTCCACAAGGCCGGACAGCACCTTCTGTTCCTTGCGCAGGGCGGCCACTTCACACTGCAGCTCTGCCAGCTGTAGGGCAGGGAGCCACTGTAACTTGACCCGCAGCCCCACCCCTTTTTCTCCCGGAAGACCCTGACCTCCCTGGTCCTTGCGCTCTGACTCCTCACTACCTGCCTCTTGGGGAGCATCGCTCTCTTGTACAGAGGAGGAAACTGAGGCCTCGAGAGGACTGAGCTAGGCCCGAGGTAGCACGACTCAGGGAGCTCATATTTGAATCCAGACCTGCCTGGTTTACAAGTGCGCAGACCTGGGCTGGACCTTACCTTGCCCATGGGTCGGTGCGTGCCTAGTGCCTGGTCTCTGTCTCGAGGCTGGTCCAGGTGGCGCTGCCAGGGTACTGACGGCTTCCGAGGAAGTGAGGCCGAGGCCCCAGTGCAGGGCCAGCCGCGGGGCGCGGGGCCTGTGCGTACAGAGCCTTTGGGTCGCGGCCGGGGCCCTGCAGACGGGCGACGGCGAGTTGGGCGGCCAGCCGGTACACTCTGCGTGCGCTGCACAGGTCGAGGCAGCCGTGGGAGCTGCTCCTGGTCTGGCCGCTGCCGGGCCCAACATCCCGAGCCGTGAACGCTGCGAAGGGACTGGCTCTTGGAGATGAGAGGGGTGTGCTTGGGGAGGTCCCGAGGGGGCAGGAAGCCGGGCTTCTCCCCTGCCGAAAAGCTGGGGGTGAGATGGAAGAGCTCAGACCTTTGACTGGCCCCTGAGCAGATCCTACTCCTAGCTCTGATCTGAAATGACCACACCCATGATTTCTTTACTCATATGTAACCCCGTCACTGATGGGATCACATTTTGACCTCTAACCCTGTTCTGGACTTCTGACAGTACTGTCCTCTCTGCGATCCTTGACACCAACCCCAAACTAACCTTTGACTCTTTTCTAGACTTATCTTGAACTCTGACACAGTATGACCCTTGACTTGACCCTCTCTGTAACTTCAATTCCAATTTGACCTGGGACTCAATCTCTGCTCATGAGGGTACCCTCTTCCTTCCTAAATGATCCCCTTGTACCCCCCAACCTCTGACTTTAGACTGACCTGCCTCTGACGTGCCCCCTGAAAGACCATGGTCTGACCTCTGACCGCAAACATGACTCTGCCCATACTCTTGACCCATCTGATCCTTGCCTCTGCTTACAATATTAACCTGTCCATAACCCTTGATGGTGTATCTTAACATCTGACCTGACTCTGACCCCTGATTTAACCCCATCAACAACCTCTCACTGAAACCTGTGTCACTTTCTGTCTCTGACATTGCTGACCACAATGTCACTTTCTCTGACGCCGGGTATGACTTCTCCCTTACCTCTGAAATGACCAATTTCCATCTTGGATTTCAATCTGGTCCAGTGCCTACCGTCTGACCACACTGTGAGCCTCTCCCTCACCCCTTGGATGACCCCATCTCCAGCCTCTGACTTCCACCTGACGCTGTTTCTGACGCTGACCCCAATGTGATCCTGCCCCTGACCCTTGACATAATCCTGTCTTTACCTCTGATCCCAGCCAGACCCTGTGCTTGCCTTTGGCCCTGCCCCTTCTCCCACCCATCAGAACTGGACCAGACTGGAGGCAGGTAGGTTACCTGGAGTGGACCTGGGCTGGGGGTGGTGGAAGACGCATTGGCACAGACACAGGTACAGGCCGTCCTTCCTCTATGGCTTGCAGGATGGTGGGCAGAGGTTCCAGGCTGTCACAGGTTGCCTGGTGAGGCATATAGGGAAGATGCTGAGCAAGCTCTCTGGGGACAGAATTTCCCTGCCCTCTTGCCTCCCTATGCCATGTCCTGGGCTCTGGGCTCAGGGCACACCTGGTTAAGTTCAGTAAAGATGGTACAAAGCTGGGCATGCAGGACTGCCAGCTGGAGGGCCAGGTCACTACTGCCCTGGTAACCACTGGGTGCTGCGTCCACATCAACCATGGCCACTTGGTCCAGGAAGTGTTGCATGGCAGGCCCATGATTCTCCAGAAAGCTATTCATAAAGTCCATGTAGGCCTCCTTTTCACCAAACCTGGGTAAGAGTCCAATTGAGTGGGTCAGGTCTTACATGTGCCACCCCTGTGGCCCCACTCTGCCCCTCAGCCTTCCAGCACCTACGGGGCATGATTGGCGAGGTTCTGGATGACCTTGGCAATCAGTGTCAGGGTGCGGGCTGGGCCAGGTGCTGGATGCTCTGGTGCCAGGCCAAAGAGGCTGGGTGCCAGGATGGCAGGACACAGGAACCGCAGGAAGAGAGAGGCACACACCAGCCGGGGGCCCAGTGCCTCAGAGCCACGGGCCTTGCATGCTTCTTTCCAACCTGAGAAAATGATGCCCAGCTCTGCTGGGAACCAACTGGGGCAGAATAGGCAATGGTCAAAAGGGGAGTATATGGGAATAAAGATCATGGATGATCAGACTCCTAAGTTCAGGGATCAGGAGTCACCTGCATTCTGAGTTCCAAGATTGGCAACATCAGGGATAATGATGCTTGGGGTCAGGACTTATGGTGGTGCTACTGTGGTGACTTCTGGAGTCAGTAATCTTGGAGTTGGGGGTACAGATTCACATGGGGACAGAGGCCATGATCTTGGGTTCTAGCTATAATATGAGATTGTGGTGCCAGATAGAGTAAACGATATGAAATAGAATGTGCTCATAGGGTTACCTAGGTTCAGAAATCATGGTATTGATGTCCCAGGTGACATGGGATTAGGCGTACAGGTCAGAGGTCAAGGAACTGGAGTCCCGGGTTTCCTGTGATCAGTTGCATGGGATTTGGAGTAGAGGGTCAATTAAGGCCAAGGGTCATGGGGACTGAGGGCATGAAATCACTCCAAATCAGAGGTCATAAGATTGAGGTCCTATGTTAACTGTGGTCAGGTGGCATGAATTTAGGGTCTGTGGTCACTTGTGTTTAGAGGGCAAGGAATTACATCTAGGTTAATGGGTTTAGTTGGCATAAAATTGGGAATGAGTTGCCAGAGTTAGCAAATAAAACTCTGAAATAACTTTAAAGTTAAACTTGAATTTCAGATAAAAAAATAATTTTTAAATGTAAGTATGTCCCAAATATTGCATCACATTTAACTGGGCACCCTGTATTTTATCTGGCAACTGGCACAGTGGCTGGGTGGCAGGGGCAGGCTCAGGTGCTGGAGCCCTGATTCTTACTTGTAGGAGTGGATGATATTCTGGAAGACCTCCTCACAGTTGTTTTGCAGTCTGGCTTGGTGCTGGGGCAACTCTGAGGCTGGGCACTTGCTGGGGTCCACCTCACAGTCCTCAGTGGAGTCACATAGACGCCGCACGACCTGCCCTGCATCCAGCATAGCCAGACAGGGGCCAGGGCCATGACCACCAGGACTCACCACACCCAACCTCCAATCTGTCTCCAGTTTACTGCGGGAACACCTAACACCTTGAGGAGTCCCCAGTTTCCTCCAGGATCCCAGCACCCCGAGGCATCTCCTACTGCCAGAATCCAGTTTACCCAGGGACTCCCAGATCTCCCCTGGGATCCCCTAGTTCTCCCAGCAGGCTTATGTCATACCCCCCTCCCCTGCATTGCTCACCCAGAGTCTCTTGGAGGTAGTCCTGTGCCACCAACTTCATGTACTCATCGATGGCCTTGGTGGCCAATGTGTTTTCCCGGAACAACAGCGCCTCACGGCCTCCACTGCGTGCCAACTCCGCGTTGCCCAGGTCTGTCACCAGTGCCTGGGTATAGCGGATGTCATGTTGCCTGGGCACAGATTGAGCCAGGGGGAATCCCGCCCTTGGCGAGTCCTTCCCCGCTGGGCACAGGCCCTGCCCCCCATAGTTACAGGTCAGGCCCGGCCTTTTCTGCTGGGGCACCTAACAGGCCGGAACCTCCGCCTCCCACGGCAGAAATTTAAGCCTTTCAGAGATGAGGCTTTCAGAGCTCAGGCCCAGACCTTCGCCTCAGAATCTCAGGCCCCGCCCCTCAGAGAGCACCGCCCCTCGCAGGTGACACCTAGTCTGGACACCAGGATCCGCCCAGTCGCCGCACCGCACCTGTGCTCGGCCGGTGGCCCTCAGCACTCGCACCATGGCAGCCGCCAACTCTTCTTTGGCCTGCGCGGACAGCTTGGGCTCCAGTGCCTCGCAGAGGCGTGCATAGTGGAAAGTGAGGAACTCTGCTAGCTCCTTGTAGCGCTCGGACGGCAGCACGCGCAGGTGCCGCGCCCTGATGCGCGCCCTCAGCGCGGCACCGGCTGGCGCCCCAAGCAGCGGGAACCAGCGCTCCAGGCCAGTGGCGGGCGCTCGGGAGGCGCCCAGCTCCTCCAGTGCCAGAGTCGCGCGGCCCAGAGCCGAGCTTCCTGGGCCCGCTCCGCGCAGCCGCAACGACACACGATGTGCTGGCGGCAGCGCCTCGAAGTGGAAGCGCTCTGCCCAAAAGAGCGGACCCGGACCAGCCCGCGGTGCCGTGCGCGCCAGCAGCGCGCCGTCCAGCCACAGCTCGACGCGCACTCCTGGTGGCCCCGCCGCCACTTGTGGCAGCCCCTTCGCTTCGTGCACCCACACGCTGAGCCATGTCTCTTCTCGTTCCACGTTGTCCTGCGGACCAGAGTGGTGAAGGGAGGAGTGGGTGCTCAGTGGTGGGCACCAGAGGTGAAATGCGAGGCCCATGTCCCCTGGGAGATCTCTGGGCCTCTGGGGGAAGAAAGTCGGGCCACAGGGGTCCCAAGATGGCCAAGCGGAAGACCTTTAGCTGTTCTATGATCTCCCGGATAGATGGGTTCTACAGGGTGCTGTGGAACAGCCTCGGGGTGGGGACTTGGAGACTACTTGTTAGGCAGAGCTTTGGGTGTGAATAGGATTCAGACGGAAAAGAAGGGACCGGGGTCGTTGTACAGGGGACTGGTACTAGATGCGGAAGGTCTCAGAGTAGTTGCACAGGTGTGGGTGGGCAAGAGCGTCTAAGGAGCGGGCTATGCCAGAGTTTGTGACAGGGCTCGGGCTCCGGGTATGGCCTGGACCTCCAACCTCCTGACTTTCCACAGTACTGACCTGGCTGGGCTGGAAGTGGCGACGAAGATCCTCGATCCAGCGGTCTCTTTCAGCAGCTGAGCGACAGGAGAAGCAGCGGCTCCCTCCTGCCCACGTTACCTGTTGGAGGGGGATTTCAGTTTGCAGTTGAGACCAAGGTGGAGCCAAAGGGTCAGGATGATGTGAAGAGTTGCCTATATTTACCTGGAAACAGTGGGGCTCCTCCAGGAGGCTGGGGTGCAGTGGCCAGACCCGCACATCCCGCTCTGCGCCCAGGTCCAGCTCAGAGAGTGTGGCCAGAGATTCCCGAGAGCCCAGAGCACTGGGGACTCTGGGGAGGGGATGGGGAACAAGGGTCATTTCTCCCTTCTCCTCCCAGCACCACTATGGCCTGAAGGGTGAGGAGAGGCCAGGATAGACTTAAACCTAAACTGGACTTGAGCACATCGCTTTTAGGATCAACCCGATTTCTCATGGTGGCCTGCATGACCTTACATAGTATAGCTCTTGATATCTTTTGACCTCATTTCTCTTCACTTAATCCCTCACTGTCTGAACTCCAGTCATACTGGCCTTGTTTTTATATCTTCACCTGACATCTTGGCCTTTGCACATGCTGTTCCCTCTGCCTGGAATGCTGTCCCTGCTCTTCTTGGCCTAGTTAACTTCCACCCATCCTTCAGATTTCAGCTCAGGTCCCTTCCCTTCCCTGACACTCCCAGACCAGGATGTTGACTTAGCTCCTGTTTTAGAATTATTTTGTCAGACTCTATTCCCACTCTTCCATGAGGAACTGGCTCCATGCTAGGGTCTTTCAGTGGCCCTAGCATGGCACAACACAGGGCAGGACATAGAGGGGGAAATAGAAGGTGTGTGTTGAAGGTCAGAATGATAGACAGGATGAGGGGGAGGGGGCGATGTTGAATCCTAGCCCTTCTAGCCCCTCAGAGACTCTTACCCATCCCGGGAGGCATTGGCTCCTAGCTCTGATCTGGCCTTTTTCTTTTCTTTCAGCCGCTTGAGCAACCCCTGTGGGGAGAGGAACATCAGCTGGGCAGAACCCTGTGCCTCCTCCTCAGCTCCTTTCTCCTCAGGGTGTCCTGGATGGTCTGCTAGTCTTGGGGGACCACAAGCTTAGGCAGCCATGAGCTCAGGCTGTGTTAGTGGGAATAATAAAGGCAACCAATAGCTTCCATTTCTAAAGCACCAATCATATGCTTTCCTGCGTTCTCTGTTGATTTCTCATAAACAGCCCATAAAGGGAGGTTTTCCCATTAGCTTTATCTGATAGATGGAGACACTGAGGCCCAGAGAGGCTCAGTGACCTGCCTAGAATCACCCAGTAGTAGTCCCCTCTCACTTCTGAGGGTCTGGAAGTCTTTGCTCTCCCTCCACCCCCCACTGGATGTCTCACCCGAACATTGTGGACCTGGTGGGGGCCAGCAGCCTCTGGTTCGGTCTTTCCAGAGGTCCGGTCTGTGGGTAGTCAGGGGTGGAAAGTTGAGGAATGGGATCATCTTGGATTCTGCCCCACCTTGACAGGCTCCCAGATGCCCCTGCCCCCCCCCATTCATATTTACTTACCTGGATCCCTGAGGTTCCCCATGGCCACCTGGATGCTGCCCTCAGAGCTAGCACTCCCTATCCGGGACCGGCGAGGACCCTGTTCCTCCACAGGAGTGGTTAGTCAGAAAGGGGAGAGAGGCAGACACCTTTCCATTATCCCCACTCCCTTCCCCTCTTTCCTTCCCCATAGGCCCTCTCTCACCTCCTCCTCACCCCCAAGCAGCACCAGCCTCCCATCGAGCAGAGTGAAGGCCCCAATATTCCAGATGGGCACATCAGGTGTGGGGGCCTCAGGGATCTGAGGGCTAGCGGGCTCCGGCTCTGGCTCAGACTCTGGGTAAAGGAGGAGATGCTGGGGACCTGGGAGTTCTCCTTGAACCTCAGACCACCCTTTTCATTCCCCGAGGCTCACTGGGGGCTCCCTCCTAAGTGCCTCCTCCTTCCTTCATACCCCCACCCCCACCCCAGGCAGCCAAGTAGTTGTTGAGCAAGATCCCTCTCTGGACCTTGTCCCCACTGGCTATGGCTAGTGGACTTAGCCCACCTACTATATAACCTGTTCTGTGTTTACTGCTTTACATGCTTTCTCTCATTTAATCCTCCAAAGCCATTGAAAGAGCTGTTATAACCCCCATTTAACCAAGGAGAAAACTGAAACCCAGAGGGATTGAGTGAGTCTTCTACATTCACAAGCTTGTGAGCGATTGAGCTGGGCCTCAGCTACAAATATTCTTCTCTGAACCAATTCAGTGTGTAGGTCTGAGAAGTTAAACAACAGGACAGCACCCTTTTTTCGTACATAAATAACTAGCCTAAGGTGAAATATATTCAGTGTTTGAGAAAGGGACAGAAAAAGGTCAGGGCAGGGGGTGGTGGTGGTACAGTGGCCTCCCAGAGACAGTAAGTTTGTGCTAGGCCTTGATGGCAGGAACAACTTGATCAAAGGCTGAGATGTGTCAAGACCCAGGGAAGTAAAGGGAAGGACAAAAGGGTTTGGGGGACTCAGAGGCTAGAGAAGAAGAATGTCCAGGAAGAGATTGGTACAGGACCTTGGCCAGTTAGAAGGGGTTTTATCCTGGGGGTTGTGTGGAGCAATGGAACGTACTTGAACATGCAAAGGTCAGATCTGCTTGTTAAAGAGCTCTCACTGGATTCTATGGCATGGCCAATACTTGACATCTGGAGAAACTGGAAGGGATGTTTTGCAAAATGGGGCTATGAATGATGAGAATTAAAGCGCTTCCAGGAACACGAGGGCTGAACCAACCCTCCCAGATTACCTGTCTGTCCTATTGTCTTACCACTAGGGGAAGAAATGATGACTCCCACTGACTACTTAAAATGTGCTGGGTCCTGGCCTAGTGCTTCACGCATGAGCTCCAATCCTCACGGTACCCTTCTAGATCCCTCTGTGCACCACCTAGCCCCATCTGTCATTTCTCATTTATACTTGTTTGCTGTCTTTCATGCCCACTACACTGTAAGCTTCACGGGGTAGGCAGTGACATCTGTTTTGCTCACTGCTGTGTTCTCTGTGCCTAAATCAGGGCCTGGCACATAGTACATGCTCAAAGACCTCTGCTTGAATGTATGAATGAATGAATGAATGAATGAAATCATATACCCTTCCAGGTAGGGATCATGATTCCCATTTAACTGATGGAGAAGCTGAGGCCAAAGGAAGTGAAGAAACTAAGACATGGAAGCTGGAGAGCAGGAGGAGGCTGATATGGATATCCAGGCAGGAGAGGATGGGACTGGGCCATTGAATATGAGAAAAGACCAGGTGGGCCCAAGAGCTTATTCCCTGTCTCTTCCTCAGTGGACCCCCTGGCCCACAGGACCTTGGCCACACCTCCCTCCCCCAGGCCCTGGGTAAGTGGGGAAAGAGGGAAGAGGGCAGCTGGGTCCCAGCCACTTCCTGTTGGGCTTTTGCACTCCCCACAACTTCCTGTGTCTGTAACGCTGATGCTCTGGAGGCAGACAAAACCCAAGCATCCGGCCCAAGCTCTGGGTGGGGGAGCCACGTACCTGAAGCTTCTGGTCTTGGCTCTGGCTCCAGTGGTGGGCTCTTATGCTTCCCCCAAAAGCTCTTGGATATTCGGGGGCGACTTGGGCGTGATTCCTTGGAGGGCACAGAGAGGACACGACGGAACAGCGAACGACGAGCTGGTTGGCTGTTGACTATGGGTTCCTGGTGGCTCAGTGCTCTCCCCCACCCCGCAAGGCGGCCCCAGTGGAACCCTCCAGCCCCCTTCTCCCCACCTCCTCCTGTGTGCCAGCGATAGGAGGTTAGCGGGGACTGGGCTGCAGACTGGGCTTCAGAGGACTGGTTTGTTGGTGGTGGGTCCATGGTGGGGATTCTCCTGGGGGAGGAGAGGGTGACAGTTCTGGTTTGTGTCTGCCCACATGCTGCACTTATCTCGGCCCCCTCCTCATTCTCCGCTCTGCCCCCAGAAAACCTCCCCACCCTCTGGGGGCCACACGCATTCCTTCCCTTACCTTGATTTCCTGACCAGCCTCAGAAGCAGCAGCCTTCTGCACACTGCCTGGCTTCCTCCTACTGAACACTACTCCACGTGACCCTATCTGTCCCACCCCACCCCACAGTCAGGCTGGTAGGGCACAGTGAGGGCAGGATGCAGGGGGAGAGGAGGTGACAGAGCAGGAACCAGAATCTCTCACTGATCAGGAGGGAGTACATGCCCCTCTCTGAGCCTCAGTTGCCTTCTCTACAAAATGGGCACAGGCTGGTGAGAACATGGAGCCCCTGGAACTCTCATCCACTGCTGTTTGGAGTGTAGACTGATTCACCCAAGTTGGGAAACTGTTTGGTCTAACTGACAAACATTGACCATATACCTCTCATCTGACCCAGCAGTTCACCCAGTAGACATGCCCACTGACATTATTCATAGTCGCCTCAAACTGGCAACAACCCACATGTCCATGTACCATAGAATGGGTAAATTGACATTGTGCAGCAAGGAGAGCGAACAAACTACTGAGTGATTGAACTCAGATAAATCACAAACAATGCTAAGAAAAAAAAAAGACTACACACTGTATTGTTCCATATATATTAAGTTCCAAAGTAGACAAGACAATATGTAACAAGTATGGAAGTTAGTGTCCTTCAGAGGGGCTAGTGGGGAGGGGCATGAGGGAGGATTCTGGGAGCTGATCATGATTTTTGTCTCTGCTTTTAAAATTGAGGTGAAAGCCCTGGCCGGGTGGCTCAGTTGGTTGAGCATCATCCACACACCAAAAGGGTGCGGATTCCGTTCCAGTTGGGGTTGGTGGGGAGGCAACCAATAGAAGTTTCTCATGTCAATGTTTCTCCCTCTCTCTGTCTAAAGATTCAATGAGCATGTTCTCGAGTGAGGATTTAAAAAAAAAGTCTTGAGGTGAAAGCCCCATGACATACATTTAATATGTCTGTTTCTTGAGTGGGATGTTGGTTACATGGATGTTTTAAGTTGTGAGAACTCGTTGATGCACTTTCCTAATAAATGTTTTCGTGAAAAAGAGGTAGGCAATTACTGTTCTGAGAAATAAGTGAGTCAACATGAGAGCCAGTAGAACCCTAGCCCATGAGTGGGTTCCAGTCCCAGCTGGTCCTTTTCTTGCTGTGTGGCCTCAGGCAAGTCACTTCCTCTCTCTGATCTCCAATTTCCATATTTGTACAACACAATGATAATATCAGTTTCAGAAGGTTTATAATAGGAGCCTTCTTTTATTAAAAAAGAAGTTTCCTGAGCGCCCACTGCATGCTAGGTGCCACAGAAGCCATGGGGAATAAAACAAACATGATTCCTGCCCTCCTGGAACTCACAGTGCAGGGCAATCCTACCTGGTGAGGAGGACTGGGATGGAGAGGCTGAACAGAAGTGATGTTCTTTGACCTGGAAAAATCTAGGAAGGCCTCCCTGAGGAGGTGCATTTGCAACCTGAAGCATGAGAAGGGGATGGCTGTGAGAAGAGCATGTTAGGTAGAAGAATTGGTTTGTGCAAAGGCAAAGGTGACCAGAATCCACAGGGTAGAGTGGGTAGCATCACCTTGAGGGACATGTGGCCTGTGCAGTCACCCAGGACTCCATGCTCAGAAGGGCTCCACACTACATTTGGTTTAATGCTCTGTCTGCTATTGCTGTCTTGAAGTTCTTGCTTTTTGAACAAGGGGCCCTGCATTTCCATTTGTACCAGGCCTCACAAATTCTATAACTCATCCAGAAGAGGAGGGTTTTCAGTGAGGGCCAAAGACCCTTCTGGAGCTGGATGTAACAGGCAGGTAGGTGCACACACCTTAGATATATCCATCTTATTCATACTGTATAGGGCCACCCACTACACATACATGCAGAGCCTTCTTGTGTTCCTCCATGTCTCTGAGCATTTATCACCTCATTGAATTCTGGCTCTACTCCCACCTCCCTGCGTTTTTGCTGGAGGACTTTCTCTGACAGATGGAGCCCATGCAACAAGCAGCCCAAAAGTGCCAGAGAATTAGCACCTCCTTAAGAGAAGTCCTCAGCCAATGGCTATGGGAGTTGGAAGATTAATACTCCAGTTTCCTCACCACTTCAGTGGTGACTTTAGGGCGTGTCCTATACTGTCTCCCAGAGGACCCAGTGGGACTGAGCTCCATGTGCCCCCAGTGCCAACTTGCTTGATAAGGTACCGTTTTGGGGCTGCCTTCCCTTCCCTACTTCACTTCCTTGTTCCCAAATGATGTGTCCTGGGATCACCTCCCAAACTACTTGTAACTGGAATTTTTGTTTCAGGGTCTGATTCTGAGCAAATCCAAATCGAGACGTGTGCAAACACAGATAATGCATAGACACAGGCTTTCTTTCCACAGTCCCTTTATTAGAGGCCTGTGGCTGGCAGGGTCACTGGAGGCAGCTTCTTCTTAGATTTCCTAGAGGCCCTCCTGGCAATTCTTGGCTTCACATTCTAGAAAAGACAAGAGAGTGTGAGGCTTGGGGGGAGGGGGAGGTTGGGCTGCCTCTCCTCATGGTGAAACCCTGTATGAGGAAGAAGAGAAAGTGAGGGGGTGGGTACAACTCTAGTTGCAGGCCAGCTTAATGAAATAGAGTGGTAGTATGCAGGTAGCACGAGATTGTGCAGGTGTGTGAGTAGAGGTGTTTTGGTGGTGATTGAGGTCAGGGCCTAGATTGCTCCAGCATAAGAATTGTCATCAAGGGTCAGGGAGGCTGGGGCTGTGCAAGCATCCTCAGGGATGAGATTGTCCAGACAGAAGACTGAAACCTACAGTTAGGAAATGGACAGAGGATGTGCAGGCAAAGGGGTTTCCTATAGGGAAACACTGGCAAGGTTACTGTTGTGTATACAGAGGTCCTTTGAGAAGGGGCCAGGGGTGGGTCCAAGGTTAGGTGGGCTGGGATGAGGTTGTGCAGGCAGAAGTAGTGTGACTTGGGTACAGTTGATGCAGGCCAGGCCGAAGTTGCGAGGGCAAAGGAGCTGCTGGAAGAGTCAGGGCCCATGCCCTGGTTGGGAGGGCAGATGAATTGGGAGGGCAAACAACAAGCTGGCTGGATCAGGGGCTAGGCTGAGGTTGTGCAGGCAGAGGAAATGTTGCAATCAAAACAACTTAAAAGCTGGGACTAGGTTGACTGAATAGAAAGGCTGCAAGGGAGGTTAGGGACCTGGCTGAGGCTGTTGGGCATAGGGGTTACAGGAAAAAGAGGGGCCTGCTGAGGTTGGGAGGGCAGGCAGGCAGGGTCAGGAGCTGAGCTTGTCAGATGGATCACAGGTACTGAAGTAGTACCGCCATCATAGACTCACTGCGTCGAAGTGAGGCCAGGTGCTCAGCAGATGGAAGAGCGCGTCACCAGGGCAGTCGGTGCGTACCACCTGGCGGTGGCCAAGCACTGCGTAGTCCGGCCGCAGAAGGCCAGCGCGCACCGCGCACCTGGGAAGCATGTCGCGCACCGTGCGCAGCGCAGCATCTGCAGGCAGCTCTGCAGTGTAGTTGCCCACGAAGGCCACTCCGAAGCCTCGGGAGTTATGGCCTAGTGTATGTGCACCCACCCAGTGCCAGCCGCGGCCCTCGTACACGTAGCCGTCTGAGCCCACCACGAAACTGAGGAGAAGGGGGCAGTCAACGTGTGGCGTCAGGGGTGCCCTGCCCGATGTCTGCCCCAAATTCTGCCTGGTCGCACTGTCTCTGCCTGGCCCTGCCTCATCCCACTCCTCCACCAGATGCCACCCCAGTAACCCTCCTATTTCTCTGGCATTGGCTAAGCCCCTTTCTGTCCGGCCTCTCCAACTTGTCCTAAGTCCAGCTCCTGCCCAATTCACAGCATTTTTCTGTTTTAGGCCTAACCCCATCACTACCCGGCTCCAGCCCCAGAGGGTCCCACCCTCGTTTAGGCCACGCCTCTCTTCACTTTGGCCCCACCCACCCCACCCCTCTTTCCACCAGGTTTGCTCTGGTCCAACCCGCCTCAGGAGTTAGGCTCCACCCACCCACGCTATGCACCGAGTAACTGGTCCCGCCCCCGCTCCCAGGCCCCGCCTACCTGTATCCGATGTCGTCCCAGCCTTGCGTGTCCTGGTGGTAGCGCTGCATAGAGCGCATTTTCGCTGCACAGCTCTCGAAGGCCGTGCAGGGGGATGCGGGCAAGTATGTGTGATGCACGTACAAGAACCCGAGAGGCAGCTGCAACGGCCTCGGGCGGCCCCGGTACGGTGCTGCACGCCAGCGGCAGCGGGGGTGGATGGCCGGGCATCCTGCGGGGAAGGGCGTACAGGGCTGGGGTCAGTCATTGTTTCTCTTCCTGCCTCCTGTACCCGCTATTAGAGCGCATCTGTGGGCCATTCCCCCAGCCTCCTTCCAGATTTGGGGACAGTTCAGTCTCACACCGCACTGGCCTCCCTTGGGATCTACCTTAACTAAACCTTACGGCCTCCCAGTCCCATCAGAATTATGGGCTATGACTCCCACTCCCTTCAGGAAAACCCCCAAGAATTGTAGGTCAGACTTCAAGGCTCTTTACAACGCAGTAGGCAACACTCTCTGCAGCTGGCCCTGTCCTGAGCCCTAGGAGAGACAGCCACACTGAGAAAGAGGAATCTTGGCTCACAACTATTATGCTTTAGTTGTGTACTACTTGCTTTCTTTCTCAAACCATCCAGCAAATCCAAGAGGCAGCAGATTAACCCCACTTCACTGAAGAAAGTGCGATTCAGTGAAGTGAAGTAACTCACCTAAAGATGCAAGGAATAACTGGTTGAATTTTTATTCCAATCTCTGTGTCTTTGCATGTGTTGAGCTCACCTCCTGCAGTGTCTGCTTCCTCACTTTTTTTTTTTGTTGTTGTTGTTACATGAACTCCTTCCTATTCATCCTTCAAGACCTAAATCTAGCCTTTGCTTACCTCTGCAGCTGCCCTGTCTCCCCAGCGAGAGAGCCCTATTTCCCTCTCTGGAATTCCTAGTCCTGGTTCCCCATGACCACCACATGAGGCTGAGAGTGTCCGTCTCTGTGAGAGGGAGGGTCTTGGGGGAGGGGGCCCTTCTCACCCAGGAAGGCTTCAGTATACTCCTTGGTGGCAAGGGTAGCCACCTGTGCCAGCTGTTCTTGGCTCATGCCCTGAAGCTGAGGGTGTGCTGGCTCCAGTCTCTGTAGCAGGATGAGGGTGCCCCAAACCTGCTGGGTAAGGGCAGGGGCTGAAATCAGAGCAGCTCCGTTTGGCCTTCGGAAATTGCTGCGAAGTCCTGGATCTCCAGCCACCCCAGCTCCATAGTACTGGCTCAGGAGGTGGCTGAGGGGTGGCAGGGGCTCAGGGGCCCGGCTCAGGTAGTCTCCAAGGAGGACCCCATCCAGAGCACCATTGAGGAAGGCCGTCGTGAGCAGTGATGCCCCAGGGTCCAGGAGCGTGAAGTTCTTGGGGACAGAGAGCTGGTCCCAGCAGCCCTCAGCTCCCAGGCCTGGGTGGCTGTGGGTCTGGGGGCCCTGGAGGAAGGTCAGCCCCAGGTCTCTGGCCAAGGTGACCACCAGGAGGCTGTCCACAGTGGTTGGAGACTTTACTTTCGCATCTGGTGAGGAGGTTTGGTCTTCTAGAGAGGTGACTTGGACATGTGAAGAAGGGTCTCGGACATCCGGAGAGATGGCTCCCTCATTGAGATCTGTGGCTCTAACATTTAGAGACATAGCTCCTACATCTGCAGAGCTAACATCTAGAGAGGCATCCCTGAGCCCTGGGGAGGTGGCTCTTACATCAGGAACCGTGGCTCCAACATCTGGAAAGGTGGCTCTGGCACCCGGAGGGGTGGCTGTGCTGTCCAAGGGCAAGCTTATGACCCTGTTCTTCTGCAGCCCTGCTTTCAGACCAGCCAGAAGAGGCTCCACAGCCACCGTCGAGCCATCGGGTGCCAGTACCACCCCGTATTCCTGCCCGCCCCGCACATCGTGTCGAGCCACCTCCTCAATCAGGCCTCGAAGCTCTGGACTCAGTGCAAAGAGATCCAACTTGGTGGCTCTGAAACGCTGTCCTTCTAGCAGGAAGTGATGGAGGGGATCATGAGGATCAGAGTCCTGGGCTGACAGCGGCCACACGGAGGCGGTGTGGTTGGTCTCAGTGACTGGCACCTTCTGCTCAAGCTCAGCCAGAGCCTGGATGACAGAGTCCATGAGGAAGGGCAGGGATGCTGCAGGAGGAGAGATGGTGTTAGCCCAGCGGCCCAGCACCCCCTGTTCCTGAGCACCCCCCTAACTGCTTCCACATCTTCTCAATGCTCTCCATCTGACAGCCTTGTGACTCCCAACACCATCCTTGTGTAAATGAGGAAACTGAGGCACAGACAACAGGTTAAGGAGTTTAGACTACCTGCGAGCACTGGGGAGCCATGGCAGGTTCATGACCAGGAGCATTCTAAGATTGCTCCTTTAACTGCCTGTGGAGAGTGAATTTTCAGGAGGCTAGGGTAGAGAGAGGGAAATAATGTGGAGGTGAGCAGTAAAGACTGCCAAAGCTGGGGTGGTGGCAGTGTGATGGACAAAAGTGGGCAGGGTCGCCAGGTATTCTAAGGGAAAGATGGACAGTTTTTGGTGTTGGATTGGAGTTTGGGGAATTTTAAAGGGCAAGGTGTCTGGAGGATGTGCAGGGAGGGAGAGCGTGGGCCTGTGTCTTGTAGAGGAAATGTCAGCAGCTGAACTGGAACCTAGAAGTGCTGAGCTCAGAGCTGGGTTATTGGATAATAGCTAACATTTCTTAAACATTTACTATGTGCCAGGCAACTTAGATAACTTAACAAATTTGATCTTCATGATGACCTCGTGAGCTCAGAGAGATTAAATGACCTGCCTTAGGTCACACAGACAGGGAGTGGGAGGAGCAGGATTATAAACCCAGAAATCCCGGTGGACGGTCCACACCGTAATTCCTCTGCTTTTCTCTCTGACTAAAATGCCCTTTCCTGTTTCTCTCCAAGTAAAATTATTCTCCTTCCTGTCCTAGATTTCTGTCCCTTCCTCCAGGAAGCCTTCATGACTTTCTTCTGGCCCTAGGTTTTCTTCTGGCCCCAGGTCTTTCCCTCACCCCCTGTTTTGACCCTGTGCAGCTGGAAGCATCTGTGTCCCCAGATTGGAGGTTCCTTGAGACTGAGGTCTCCCGGGGTCTCCAGTCTCACCCTGTACAGGGCTGGTCATAGAGAGGACAGCAGTACACTTCTGTAGAATTGATTGTCCTGGCCACAGGCCTCTCCCTTCTGACCTACCTGTCCCTGGCTCCAGCCACAGGCATAGTCCAAGCAGGATCCAGGGGACACCCTGGACTACTGTTGTGGGATTCCAGTTTCTGGGGGGCATATCTGGTTGACTTCAGCAGAGACCTCGGCAGAACTGGAAGGAGACAGGCACAGAGCGCGGAGTGGTGTCTTTGGTCACTGTCAAAGTCCAGGGGTGAATGATCCCTTACAGACCTGTGGGCAGGGAGACAGTGGAGGCATAGGGACAGAGTACCCTGGGTCAAGGTCATATGGTTCCCAGGGGTTCCCTGTTCTATCCTGTCCAGGTTGAGGTCAACGGTCAGTAAGCCAACCCCAACCCAGGAGGTATCTGGAGGCCAGGTAGTTTAGAGTCCAACAAACTCTGCCCATTCCCCAGAAAAGCAAACCGAGGCCAATCCAGCAAGTCCTACCTCTTTCCTGGTCACTTGGTTGCTGCTGCTGGCCACTACAGGGGACTCTCAGGTGCCAGCCCAGCTGGTAAGACTGAATGTTCTGGGGGAGGGGAGAGGAAGAAACACCTGAAGTTGGCGCTGCCTCCTGCCTTTGCTGCCAGCACTTCAGGCTCAGGCAGAGAATGGGCACAGGGGCTGGGGATTATTTTTGCCAGGGCCCGATGTGAACCCAGGGGATCAGGAGATGTCTTTTCTTATTCAATTCCAGCTCCTGATCCAAAGCCAACAGATGTAGCTGAGAGCAGGGACTGGGCCCAGGGCCTTCCGGACCCTGGCTTTGTCCCAGGAGCTGGTTTCTTGGCTCACCTGGGTTGATAGTGAAGGGTCCTCCCCTTCTCCCAGGCTGTGGCCAAGTCCTCCAGAAGTGAGCCTGCCTCCCTTTATTTGAGCATCAGGTGGGATGGGCTCAATGTGACTGGGGTGCTGTGCAAATTGCTTCACCGTGGGCTTCCCACCTGAAACCAGCCTGGGGAGTTTCCAGGGGACCCGCTAGGCTGGGCACTCAGCAGAGGGCAAGCCCTGGGCGGGCCTGGGAATGCCCAGGCTGAGCCAGGCTTGGGATTCCCCAGGGGGAGCCTGCTCAGATATCCAGTGTCTTCCTTCTGGGGACTCAGCATCACCCAGCATGAAGCTGGGGACACAGTGGAGGCTCAGGAAGTAGGGCCCTAGGGGAGGGAGTGCATGGGGGCCACTTCCCAGGGGAATCGAGGAAATCTCCTCTGAGTCCCAGTTTCCAACGGGAATGGGGCTCTGCCTGGTAGAACAATGCGCAGGAAGAGGTCCGTGTGTCCATCTGGGGCAGGGACTAGAATGAGGAGAGTGAAACATCCTGCTCTGGCACAAAATTTAAGGTGGTGCCAAAAATCTCAGTCAACAAGTTAAGTAATATTTTAATAGAGCAAAGTGAATGCAAGAAGTCCACGATGAACAAAATATCAACATTTTATAATAGATGGAGATAGGATCAGGGACAGTGCTGCGCAGAGATTACTGGAGCCAGAGGTAAGAGGAAAAATCAAGAATTCTGATCCTGTCTTTGTGCCTCGCTCATCTCATCCTAGTCCTGGTGGCCCCGTGAAGACCAGAGGGGAGCCCTGGGATGCTGTGGGGGTGGCTGTCCATGAGATTCCACCTGATGTCCACCTGGTCTGGGAATGGCCTTGATTCAGCATTATAAATCTTGAGTTTGTCCCTCTGATTCTCCCACTGATTGTGCCTGGGGTGGGGGGAGGGAGCTTGTGGTTAACCATCTTATGCCCATTTTATCCAGCAGGAGGGTAAGCTCAGAGAGGTTAAGTAACTCACCCGAGGTCACACAGCTAGCAACTGGGGAGGGCTTCAAGCCCAGTGCATGTTTTCACTATCCTGTCCAGATCAATGTAATTATGACCCTTCACCCCGGGGAAGTGTTTGCCCACTAGCTGCAGAGCAGCTTCACCCAGGAATTCAGGGGCCAGCCAGAGAGGCTGATTGCCTTTTAAAGGAGTTGGTGGCAGAGGCTGGCTCGAGTTTGAACTAGGGGAATGTCATGGTGGGCCAGCATTTCCCTTAGGGTCTGTCTGGGATTTGTGACCTTCTAGGGTAGGACTCTTTTTCTAGGAAGCTGCCCTGATTACCCCTGGGTGCCCCATTTTCTTTTCCTGGCTCCCTAGCCTAGGGCTCCTCCTTTCAACCCAGACCTGTCCATTCAGGGCTGGGAGTTTCTCTGTCCAGTTCTGTCTCCCTGAGACTAGGAGATGCAGAGTCCTCTTAGAGTGCCCAGAAATGCCCAGCACAGGCCAAGGACCAAATGAGTGGCAGGGAGGGATTGCTGAGTACATGAAAGGCTTGACTGAGGATGTGGGGTCACTTTGGGATTGGTCCGTGAAACACACGCGCACACATGCAGGAACACACAGGCACCCGAGCTAGGCTGGGCCTGGGAGGAAGCAGAAAGGCTAAGGCTCCAAGGGTGAGTCACCTCCACCCCTCCTTTTCTCCCACATCATGAGGCCACCTGCCAGGGTAGGTCAAGGCCCCTCCAGGTTGCAGGCAGACCAGGGGTCTTGCGAGAGTAGCCACTGTTCAGGACCTGGGGACAGCCCTGGCAGAAGTAGCATTGGCACAGACAGGCAGAGCTCTGGGCCCTGGATCTGAAGTGAGGCTTCTGTCAGGGCCAGAGGCCAGAGGAGAAGGAACTTGGAGAAGGGCTGGGCTTGGAGCCAGGGTCAGAGTTAATAATATTCAGTTTGGTAGCAGTAATGTAATAATAATGAAGACCCTGGTAATTAATAGTAATAATAATAATCCCTGCGTGCAGAGCTTTGAAGTAAGATTTTAAAAATCCTCACCCAAGGGTATGGTTTTTATGGATTTTAGAGAGAGAGGAAGAAGCAGGGGGGTGGAGGTGGGGAGGGGGAGAGAGAGAGAGAGAAAAAGAGAGAGAGAGAGTGAGAGAACATCGATCCAGTTGCCTCCCGAATGCCCTGACCAGGGATCAAACCCACAACCTAGGTATTTGCCCTGACTGGGAAATTGGGACACCCGGCCAGGGCTAAGCTAAGATTTTACATGCCTGTATTTTCTCATTCAGCTCTGGGTTTTGTTAAGAGATGTTGTACAGCAGGAGTCAGCAAACTACAGCCTATGGATCAGCTGTCAACATGGAAAAAACAATGTTTTTTTTTTTTCCTCAAGGTGAAATTTATCTTACATAAAGTGAACTAATTTTAAAGTATAAACTTCTGTGGCATTTAGTACATTCACAATGTTGTAGAACCACCACCTCTACCTAATTCTAAAACATTTTTATCAACCTGCAATAAAGCCCTGTACCCATTAAGTAGTCATTCCCCAGTATTCATTTGTCCCTGGCAATCACTGGCCCACTCTCTGTCTGTATGGATTTGCCTCTTCTGGACATTTCATATAAACAGAATCGTGCAATATGTGACATTTTGTGTCTGGCATTCATTTTTATTTTACTTTTTTAATCCTCACCTGAGGACATTTTTTTTCATTGCTTTTAGAGGGAGAAAGGAAGGGAGAGAAACACTGATGGGAGAGAGAAGAATCGACTGGTTGTCTCAGGTTGCCTCTCGTATGTGCCTGCACCGGGGATCAAACCTGAAACCTAGTCATGTGCCGTGACCAGGAACTGAACCCGCAAACTTTTGGCTAGGGGATGATGCTCCAACCAACTGAGGTGCACGAGCCAGGGCCTGTCTGGCTTTTATTATTTTACTGAGCATAATGTTTTTGAGTTTTATTCACATTATAGTATGAATCAGTGCTTTTAAAAAAATCACGAACTGATCCTTTTTATGGCTGAATAATATTCCATTATATGGATATATCACAATTCATTTATGTAAAATGAAGGTTTATTGGAATACATCTTTTCCCATTTGTTTATGTGTCGTCTATGACAACATGCTATAACATGTTTTCATGCTATAACAAAGGAATTCAGTGGATTCGACAGAGACCATCTGGTCTGCAAAGCTGAAAATATTTCTTACTGTGTGACTTCTCCCTTCCCCCAGCTTTGTGAGACATAACCAACATATAACAGTGTGCAAGTTTAAGGTGTATAGTGAATTGATTTGATATGTGTACATATTGCAAAATGCATACCACAATAAAATTAGTTAACACATTTATCACTTCACAGTTAACTTTTTTTGTGTGTGATGAGAACTTTTAAGATCTACTCTCTTAGCAAATTTTCAGCATATAATACTGTATTGTTAATTATAGTCACCAAGCTGTACATTTGATTTTCAGAACCTATTTAACTTGTAACTAGAAGTTTGCGCCCTTTGACCAGCATCTCCCAGGCCCTGGCAACCACCATTCTACTCTCTGTTTCTATGAGTTGATTTTATTTTTAGATTTCACATGTAAATGAGATCATACAGTATTTGTCTTTTTCTGTCTCACTTATTTCACTTAGCAAAATGCCCTCAGCTTCCATTCATGTTGTCACAAATGGCAGGATTTCCTTTTTTTCTGATGGCTGAATAATATTCATATATATACACACATATACACACATGTACATATGTATATATATATTCTATATTTGTTCATCCATTGTTGGACATTTAGGTTGTTTCCACGTCTTGGCTGTTGTGAATAATGTATCAGTGAACACTGGGGTGCAGACATCTGTTCAGAATAGTGATTTCACTTAGTTCAAATTCATGTGGCCTTTAAAATTTTTTCAAAATGGGTTTTAATCAAGCTTTATATACAAACCATTGTACAATTATTTTTATGTGGCCTCTTAATAAAGTTTGCTAGCCCATGCTCAGCCAGCCTACCAGATTCAATTCTCAGTCTGTTGCTTACTAGCTGGACCAAGTGGCTTAATCGATATCCTTCATTTTGTCTATCTTTAAAATAGGACAATAGTACCAACCTCATAGGGTTACTGTGAGAGTTAAACTAGCTAAAACTGTGCTAACATTTGGAAAGCGTTTGGTGAGTAAGGAGTCATTTCTGCCAATCTACCCACCTGCTCCAGCCTCCCCAGCAGAGGTCCAGCCCACAAGATAATCTGTTATGACCAGACTCCCACATTCTGGTCACGTATTATTTCTGCAGCTGGGGCATTTGTCCAACCCCAGGCTTCCCTACTGGCCCCGGCCCCTCAGCAGCCAACTGGGCCTTAGGGCTGCTGGGCCTTAAGCCAGTCTGGAACCCCAGCCAAATCACTGAAGCCAGGGCAGGCCAGCTCCAGAATTGGCTGAACCTGATTTTCCTAAGGGAAAAGCAAGTCATGGTGTGAGCAGTCAATCCCACAGCCTCCAGCTGGGGCTATTCTACAGTCCCCGGTGGGTAGAAGTTGATTGAAGTTGTATCTTTCTGGGAGAGTAGAGGTAAGATTTAATCTCTAGGACACCTGGTCCTGGAACAGGAGCGATGGGAGTTTTGTAACTGAGGACACTGGATACTATAGTGAAATCATGAGCTCAGCCCTCGTCAGTATGCTAGAGGCCAAGACCAAGGGTGGGGTAAATGGGACCAGATATTGGCACTCCCTGGGACTTAATTACCCAGCACCTACAGTGGGGGTGTCAAACTCATTTTCACCAGGGGCCACATCAGCCTCACGGTTGCCTTCAAAGGGCCAAAAGTAATTTTAGGACTGTATAAGTGTAACTACTCCTCAACTAGGGGCAAGGATTTTGGCACTGCCGCCGGGTAGAAACAAGGTGCCAGGTCGGATAAAACAAGGTGGAGGGCTGAATTCGGCCCACGGGCCTTCTGTTTGCAACCTGTGACCTACAGGCTCTAGCTGTCATCGCCCTGTTTCAATAGAATGACACAAGGCAAAGGACTTTAAACATTTTTCTCTAAATAGTAAATTTCAAACATATTCAAAATATTGTGTAATGAACCCCCACCTACATCTATCATCCAGTTGACATGTGCCAGCTCCTGAACCACCTTATTTATCCATGACCTCCACCCACTGGCTCTCTTCCGCAAAGTTATCTCACGTTACTGATCATCGTCGAGATCTATTAATTCATTAGAAGCTACAACAGTGATATTAGAATGATATTATTTCTTCATTTATTAGCAGGAATACCTCTGGGAAGAGAAACATCCTCTCATCTGCCACCTGGTCCCAATGGTACAATTCACATGGGAAGGGCAAGGTAAACGCTTGGTTCTTCTTTCCCGCTAGTTTCCAGAATAGCAATTGGGCTCCTTCACATCCTCCTGAGGTGAAGAATGAGATTCCTTTCCTGTGTACATATTTGTGAACCCACGAGTTTACTGAAATGGGTCACTGTGTAATTAAAAAACATATCAAATGAAAGAATTAATATTGTAATTGTTATTATCAATCTTTTATTGTGATAAAAAATTAACCTCATTCTTCCTTCTCCCCCTCCATTTAAAATATCTCTGATATATTGTACTATAACAAATGCAGTTGAGAGTAACTGAATCATTCAAATGAGGTAATATCACATTACGTTTTTATTGCAGTAAAATATACATGACATAAAGTTTACCATTTTAACCTTCTTTAAGTGCACATTTCACTGGCATCGAGTTCAATCTCATTATTGACCAACCATTCACCATCCATCTCTGGAACATTTTCATCTTCCAAATTCAAACTCCGTCCTCACTAAATACTAACTTCGCCATTTCCCCTCCCCAGCCCCTGACACCCACCATCTACTTCCTCTCTCTGTAAATTTGACTCCTCTAGGGACCTCATGTAACTGGAATCATGTTTTTCTTCTGTGACTGGCTTCTTTTGTTTAGCAAAATGTCTTCAAGTTTCATTCATGTTGAAGCATGTGTCAGACCTTTCACAGAAAGGTAGGTAGTGTCCTACCTTTCAAAGAATAAATAATATTTCATTATATGGCTGGACCATACTTTATTCATTCATCTGTCGATGGACAGTTGGGTTGTTTCTACTCTGGGCTATTGTGAATAGTGCTGCTATGAACGCAGGTGCGCAAATATGTTTGAGTTCCTGCTCTCACTTCTGGTATATATCCAGAAGTGGAATTGATGGATAATATGGTCATTGTATGTTTAATTTTTCAGGAAACCTCCACACTGTTTCCCACAGCTGCTGCTCGATCCCACATTCCCGCCAGCAGTGCACAAGGGTTCCACTTTATCCTTATGCTCACCACCACTTGCTAGTTTCTTTTTATAATAGCCATACTAGTGGGTGTGAACTGAGGGGATTATTATTTTTTGGCGCTGCATATAGGGTGCTTTATTCTCCAGAGTAATGCATGCTGTGGTGGGCTGGGCTTGGGCCAGTGTCCCCATACGCACAGAACTGAATAAATAAGGTGGATCTGTGAGAAGAAGTCTGGTTTGCCTTGATGTGGAAAGGGAGATGGGGAGGATGGAGATGCGCATTACAACCAGGGCTGCGTTCAGTCCTGTGCTGCTTCCAGTCTGGAATGCTGGCAGGTAAGGCTGCTGCTCTCAAGATGGTCACTTTCAGACAGGGGATGCCTGCTGGGACATGTTCCCGCTGGACACCTGATATCTCCCGAGCCTAGGCGGGACCTCCTGGTGCAGGCAGGCTTACTCCAGCCATTGGCCTTTTCACCAGGTGTACATATTCCGGGTCCATGGGAACAGAGCTGTGGTTGCTCAATGCTGTAGCTCCCTCCTCTTTTTCATCGTCGCTCTCTAATGGTGGGTCTGGTAAATGAAGCCCTGGGGCCTGGATCCAATCCTGGATATCACAACTACATCTTTCCTCATCCCCCACTGGTGCCAGCTCCACCTCCTATGGTTCAGGATCTTGGTTCAAGGGCTGGGAGGCATAGCCGGCTGGACCTGCCCTGGTTTCCTCTTGTTCTTCCTCAGGCTCCTCACTGCTCCAGTCCCCAGTGCCTTCTGTAGGGCCCTGGGGCGGCCCTAGTTCCTCAGTCTGATTGGGGAAGATATGCTCAGGGCCCAGGGCCCAACCCCTTACTTTTAAAATATAATATTACTTTAGAATTATGTAAGATATTTACATGGTTTCAAAGTCAAATCTACAAAACATAGTATACAGAGAGTTATCTGGCTTCTATTCCTCTGCCTTCCATCATGTTTTTTGCCTCTTCCTGAGGCCACTGTTTATAATTTTTCATGGTCTAGCTTTTAATTAAAATAAATATATATATGAATCCAAGTTGCTGTTTTTCCACTTAATACTGTTTCTAGTATACAGAGAACTTTCTTATTCCTTTTCACAGCTGCATAGCATTCCAGAGTGTAGTTGTGCCATGGTTTATTCACTTGTCCCCTATTGATGGACATATAGGATATTTACAGTTTTTTGATACTTTAAATAGCATTGCTATGAAAAGCCTTGTTCATTCATCTTTTCTTATTTTTGCAAAAGAATCATCGGGATATATTCCTGCAACTGTATAAATTCATATACAATATTGCCAGATGTCACTCATTTTCCTCTCCACTAGTAAAGTATTCAAGTATGTAAAAAATTAACAAACTTTTTCATTTTCTTATATCACTTTGCATTCCCACTAGTAAAGTACGCGTGTATGTAGAATACTCACAAGCCTTTTCATTTGAACTGGTGGACTCCTATTTATTCTTCAAAACCCACTCCCTATATTCCCCTTTCTAGGAGGCCTTCATTTCTCTGGATTTCTCCGCTTGGCTTTGCCAGCTCCAGGCTCGGTCCTGACTCTGAGAGGCTGGGAGTGTCTACGTCCAATTCCATACTCTCCAGACTGGGGGCTCCTTGAGTGCTGGCTCCAGAGCTGAGTCTTCTTGGGGTATCAGCACAAGGCTGAGCATGGAGAAGTGACAATAACAGAGGATTTTCTTTCTAAACCAGGGGTGTCAAACTCATTTTCACTGGAGGCCACATTAGCCTTGCGGTTGCCTTTAAAGGGCTGAAATAATTTTAGGGCTGTATAAGTGTAACTACTCCTTAACAGTTAAGGAGTTAAAATTACATTCGGCCCTTTGAAGGCAACCATGAGGCTGATGTGGCCCCCTGGTGAAAATGAGTTTGACACCCCTGCGACAGCCCCTAAGCTCTGGGCCTGCCTGGCTGTGTGCTCCTGGGCCAGGGGGAAAGAACCAGGTCAGGCTGTCCAATATCTTGGGTTCTGCTACCTGCCCTCTTGCTGAGTCACCTGTGTCCCAGGGTGGTGACTTCACTGTGGGTGTGTGTCACCTGCATGGCTCTCTGGCAGAGGAGTGGAACCTGCTTGAGGTCAGGGAGATCCCACGTACAATTCGGGCTTCCAGAACATTTTCATCACCCCAGATAGAAACCCAATATCGATTAAGTAATCACTCTTCGTTCCCTCCTTCCCTCTGCCCCTGGGAACCGCTAATCTGCTGTCTGTCTTTAAGAATTACCTACCCTGGGCATTTCACATAAAAGGAACCATACAATGTGTGTCCTTTTGTGTCTAGCTTGTGTCACCCAGCATAATGTTTTCAAGGTTCATTCATGTCCTGGTGTAAGTGCTTCACTCCTTTTTTTTTTTTTGTCTATAGGATTTTCTATGTGCACTATCATGTCATCTGCAAACAATGAGAGTTTTGCTTTCTCCTTTCCAATTTGGATGCCTTTTATTTCTTTTTCTTCTCTGATTGCTGTGGCTAGGACTTCCGACACTATGTTGACCTTTTTATCGATGTATAATGGACATTTTGGGTTGTTTCTACTTTGGGCTAATGTGACTAGTGCTGCTATGCCCCTATGTGTGCCTGTTCTTGTTTGAGTACCATTTTCAATTTTTCTGGGTCTATGTCTTTGATAAAAATTCCTGGGTCATGTGATAACTATACATTTAACTTTTTAAGGAATTGCCAAAGGCCCACCACTTATTTTTACAAACTTTATATCTCTGATGTCTTCCAAAGCCAGTAAGGAGAGAATTTTACATGGAGGATTCTAAGTCCCTGTTTTGCAGCTGAGGAAACTAGGATTGGGAGAGGAGAGGTGATCCCACACCACCCTAAGGCTAATGACTGTAAGAAGAGTTCCCATCTGCTTAGTGACCACTGGGTGCCAGAAACTTGCTATAGAGGATTTCAGGCTTGGGTCCCTGAAAGCCTCACCATTGCTGGAATCCGACAGATCTGGGTTTAGCTCCCAACTTGGGCAAGTGAGTTCCTTTTCCCAAGCCACCATTTCTCTACCTATAAGTGACTGCAATCAGAATCGCTGCCTTACTGTGGAGAGTGACCATGGTAATGTAGGCAGAGGATGGGCCTTTGATTTACAGATGGATCAAACAAACAAAAAAGTGGCCAACTGACATTCAGAGGGGTGGAGTAACTTGCCAAAAGTCACACAGCAATTGGTGACCTAACCCAGCCTGCAAGCATTTTTGAGAATTTTCCTGAAGCTTAACCCCTCTGGGAGCTAGTGAGAAGGAGAGATTCCCAGGGCAGGTCCCCTGCTTTGCTGCTTTGTTGTTTTGCTCTTTGGGGAGCTGACCTCTGACAACACAGAATCTTGCTGAATCAGACTGGGTGGCCCGTGGTCACAAACCGCAGCAACTGGTCCCCTATTGGAAGTCACTTTTGCCTCAACCTACTCATTTCTTTTCTTTGCTGTACGGTTTATAGCAACACAGCTGGAGGCAGGCTGACTTCCTGTGCCCCAAACAGGCATGGGCCAGGTACTTCCTCGCTCCCAGGTGTTGGCTCCAGCTGGCCCCTCTGCTTGGGACATCCTTTCCTCTTATTTCTGCCTTGTGTACATTAGAACCATCATGATCTGGTTTTCACCAACCCCTCTGAGCTCCTCTCCTAGTGGGTTCCTCATTCTAGCCCACTGGCCTCTTGCTTCTTGAGGATGCCACCCTCATTCAGCCCCAGGGCCTTTGCACTTGATACTTACTTTGCTTGCAATGCTCCATTTCAGGTCTTCCTATGTGATTCAGAGATTACTTAAACATTACTTCCTCTTAGAAGCCTAGCCCTGATCACCTTATCTAAATTAGGTTCCCAGTCCCTTCCTGTGAACTCATCCTACTTGCTAATCCCGGGCAATTCAGACTTTGCCTATCTGCCCTTCTCTAGAATGATCTGACTATCAGGATTTCTGGCCCAGGTGCGAGAGGAGTCACTTCCCAGGTGGAGGGCTAAGTCCTCATGCCTTGGTCCTCCTAGCTCCCTATTCCTTTCCCACAGCATCCTTACTTGCCACACTTTCTAGGAGAACACCTCTCCATTTCCATCTCTCTCCTGAGTTTCTGAGGACCAGGGCCTCTACTCCCAGCACCCACCCCAAGGTTCTTTTCCTGCACCCACTTGGCTCTCCATTGCTATGGTCCTTCTCCTCCCTCAGGAATGCTCTCCTTCTTGTACATTTCCCCTCCCCCTGTCTGCACCCCTCCTCCATGCCTCCCTCCTGCCCCATTTGCTATCTTTTTCTCTATCCCCTTTTTCTTAAAAACAAAAACAAAAACCAAAACCAAACAGCCCTGGCTGGTGTGACTCAGTGGATTGAGCGCCAGACTATGAAGCAGAGGTTGCTGGTTCGATTTCCAGTCAGGGCACGTGCCTGGGTTACAGGGTGGGTTCCCCCGTGCTGGAAGCACAAGAGGCAACCACACATTGATGTTTCTCTCCCTCTCTTTCTTCCTCCCTTCCCTTCCATCTAACAATAAATAAATAAAATCTTTAAAAAAATAAAAACCAAATATTTGTTGATGAGAGAAAGAGAAAAACATTTATGATTGATTGCCTTTCATATACTCCCTGACCAGGAATTGGACCTGTAACCTAGGTATCTACTCTGACTGGGAATCAAACAACCAAACTTTTGGTGTATGGGATGACGCTCCAACCACCTGAGCCACACCCACCAGGGCTCTATCCCGTTTTTCCTTTTCCGTTGTTTTCCATTGAAAAGTACCAGCCTAATGTGACCCACACCAAAAACTTTGCAGTCACCTGTGACTTTTCTTTTCTCTGTGAATAGATAAATAGATAGGTAAGTAAGTAAATAAATGAAGCCACTTTAAAATGGAGCCAGAGCTGCCATTCCAGAGGAACTGCCTTGCATGGCTCATGCCTCAGACATTTGGAATGTTGAAACGGCAAAATAACCTTTGGGCTGGGCATAAAGCAACCTTGTGCTCCAAAGAAATGTTTGCAAAGATAATAAGAAAGAAGATATGATGGTTACTGGGCTGATGACTACCGGACTTAAAGTTAAAAACATTGTTTTAGAATTAACATCACCATATTGATGTTATCTGCACCAGTAGAATTGCCTTTCTCTCACTGGTGTAATTGTTCTCCTTCCCTTTCTCATAAACACCCCTGTGTTTGTTTTCTAATTGGAACATTATTTGGGCTTCTCCCTGAATTAATGATTCCCGAATAGCTATTCTTATTGATCTCAAATAAATGTTTGTCGCCTTTCACATTGAAAAACTTTTTTATGTTTAGATTAACATTTCACAACCACATCCAATCTGTCAGAAGATCCCATCAGCTCCACCTTTAAAGTAAATTCCAAATCCCACCACTCTTCAGAATTCTCAGCACCTCTGTTGCTGTGGTTCAGGCCCAAGGCTTCAGCCTCCACCTGCTGCTCTTGTGCCCCCTTCAGTTGGCTCACAATATTGCAGCCAGAGGGAGTCTGCTAAAGCCTAAGTCCTGCCCCATCCTCCTAAGCTCAGACCATCTGTAGCTCCTGCCTTTCACAGAGGCCTGTGTCCAAAAGATGCAGGTTGGACTGCTGAGGGTAGAAGACTATTCAGACTTCAGCCATCTTTGATGTCCAAAACCCTAGGTCCTCCCTGTGGCCCTTCTGGCCCTGTGTGATTGGTGCTGTCACCTCCCCACCCTCGTCTCCTCCCACTCTCCCCTTTGCTTACTCTGCTCCAGCCTCCCTGGTCTCTGTGCCCTGTGCCTGGAATGCTCTTTCTCCAGAGATCCTCCCTTCCTTTTGGTCTCTGCTCAAATATCACTTTCTCAGAGACCCCGTCCTCATTTCCTTATCTTGCTGGACTTTCCTCCGTAGTACGTATCACATAGAATACCCCCTTTTGTTATATGTTTTCTAGTTGTGCTTTATGTAATTTCTAGAGAGCAGGAATGACTCCTTTTTTCAGTGTACACCACACCTGGTACTGTCTGTGAACTTGATGTTTGTTGAAAGAATATGTGCTCTCCACCTGCTCAGGCTGGGAAAGAAAAACAGGGTATGGGGAAACACCCTGCCTACCTGCATGGAGCTCATAGCCCCATGCAGGTACAGTCGCTAGACCAATCATCCCAAGAGCAATTTTGCTGAGACTGAGGATGCACAGGAGATGTGGCTGCATTGAGTAAGGGCTGAACTCAGCCAGCCAACAGACGGGGAAGTCCTCAGAGAAAATGGCTCTTGAGGTGAGACATGCAGGATAAGTAGGAGTTAGCTGGGCAGGTGAGAGGAAAAAGAATTTTAAGCAGAGGGAACAGCATATGCAGAGGTGACAGAGATGGCCTTGACGGGTTTGGGAAAAATGGCCTCAAGTGGCTACTTTGTGGGCCTTGAGCAAGAGAGTGGTGAGTAATGGGTTGGAAGGGGCGGTTTGTTCCCCCATTCACCCCACACTTCTGAACTGCTCTGGTCTTTGTTTCAAATTTCTGATATTTCCTGTCTCGTTTCTAGCCCTTCTGTTCCATATTTTATGGAGTATGTCCCTAGAGGATGACTTGCATGGACCACTCAACAGGTTCCTTTGCCTTGTGGCTTCTGGTTGGGTCCAGTCAATGGGGAGCCACAGTAGTCATTGGAGGGAGGGAGGATAGTGAGGTCAGGATGTCTGTACCTCATCTCCTTTCTTTTATGGTCCATGCAGGCTGGCTATGTCCCTGGACTGAAGGTTCACGGCTCCTGCCAGCCAGTCTTCCCCACATAGCCCTATCTGGTCCAGGTTCCAGTAACTATTAATACTGTGGCATCTTGGGCCCAGGCCTGAGCCCCCAGGGGTGTGATGGGCCTGGCTGCTTCTAGCCCCTAGGATGCTACACCATTCCTTTGAAAATAGTGCTTTTATCAAACTCTATTCAAATTACCCCATTTGAGTGCTCTGTTTCCTGCTGGAACTCCCTCTTTTTATTTTTTATTAAAGTGAAATTCACATCATATGAAGTTAACCATTTTAAAGTGTACAACTCGGTGGCATTTAGTACATTCATAATGTTGGGCAACCATCACTTCTATCTAGTTCCAATTTTTCTCATCACCTCAAAAGGAGACCTCATACCCCTTTTCCCTGAGTTTGGGCTTCACTCCTCATCCCCCTAGTGAGCCCCTGGCAACCACCAATCTACTTTCTGTCTCTATGGATTTGCCTGGAATCATAGGCTATGTGTTTTTTTTGCCTGGCTTCCTCACTCAGCATGTTTTTGAGGCTGATCCACGTTGTAGTGTGTGGGTGCTTCATCTCCTTTCCTCCCTTCCTTCCTTCCTTCCTTCCTTCCTTCCTTCCTTCCTTCCTTCCTTCCTTCCTTCCTTCCTTTCTTTCTTTCTTTCAAGAGGTGAAGGGAAGGAGAAAGAGAGGGAGAGAAACATCAGTGTGTGGTTGCCTCTTGCACTCCCCCTGCTGGGGACCTGGCCTGCAACTCATGCATTTGCCCTGACTGGGAATTGAACCAGCGACCCTTTGGTTCACAGGCTGGCACTCAATCCACTGAGCCACACCAGCTGAGGCTGCTTCATTCCTTTTTATAGTTGAGTAATATTCCATCATGTGGATGGACAACATTTGTTCATTCTTTCACCTGTTGATGGACATTTGACTGTTTCTATGTTCTGGCAATTGTGAATAGTACTGCTGTGAGCACACATGTGCATGTATCTTCTGAGTCCCCGTTTTCAATTCTTTTGGCTATATACTAGGAGTGGAATTGCTGGGTCATATGGTAAGTGCATGTTTCTGTTTTTGAGGAACCACCAAACTGTTTTCCATAGCAGCTGCACCCTTTTACGTTCCTATGAACAGTGTATGATGAGATATCTATCTCTATCTCTATCTCTATCTCTATCTCTATCTCTATCTCTATCTATCTCTATCTCTGCTTCTAAAAGTCTGCTGTGTGCTTCCGGGGCCCCAGCAAAAGCCCTTCCCTCACCCCAGCCACGCTCCACCTTTTCCTACTTCCAAATGTCTTTCTGGTACCATCTTCTTAATCCAGCTACCACCTCCACTTCTTACCCTCCCACTCTGACTTTAGTTCATTGGGACCTTGGCTGCCACCAGTGTGAAGACTCTGGTGACCTGCTAATCCCATAATCTTGTCCCTTTCTAGGGCTTCAGCTCCTTGACCTCTGGGCACAGGTGTTGATACCTATTGCCACTCTTCTTCCTTAATCTTCCAGATGTGGCTGTCTCCACCTCCAGGGCCAGGCCTCTGCCTGTCCTCTCCCTAATGCAGCTGCTGGCTCTCCACCTTCTTCAATGTCTTCCTCCCTCCCTGAGTGACCTCACTGACCCACTCTAGGGCATCCACTGTCTACCCAATCAGGTGACTCAGAGACACTGGGCCCTGCTGCTTCCTGGGTGTCTCCCTGAAAGGCCCACAGGCCTTTCAGAATCAAGATAACCTGGAGTGTCCTAACCTCAGCATTGTTGACATTTGGGGCCAGATCATTCTCTGGGGTGGAGACATCTTACACACTGTAGAGTGTTGAGCAGCATCCCTGGCCTCTACCAACTAGATGCCAGTAGCACCTCTCCCTCCACAATGTGACAACCAAATTATCTCCAGCCCTTGCCAGATGTCCCCTGGGGTGAGAATTTGCCCTGAGTGAGACCCTCTAAGATAGCCCAAATCAAATGGCAAACTTGAAGTGTTGAAGTTTGTCCAGACTAAGCTGTGTGCCAAGCAGGAGGCTGAACACTCTGTAACCACCACCTCATCTTGTGATCCTCTCCTTTACTTTATCTGTGTGGGATGGAGGTTCACAGTGGTCATGGCACTTGACTAAGGTCACATGGCTGGGAAGCCTACTTTCAGTGACTGCTCATCTTCAGGCCCTTTAAGTTGGTTCTTCTTCCATCTCTGAGGGCAAGGAAACTGGGATGGCACCCTAGTCTCTCCTCCTCGGCTCCCTGTAACCTCATATCCAGCCAGCCACTAGTGAGGACATGCCCACATCCCTAAAAAAATTCAAACCCTTACAAAATTCAGTAAGCACTAATGTGTTTTATTGTCTGCCATGATGAAGTAACTGCTTGAGCTAAAGTCTATCTCACTGATGTGTTTTAACACAAATCAATCAAAAGGGGGATCCTCCCATGCTCAAGCACCATCTGTGGCTCCTCATTGCCCTCCAGATCAACCCTCAGCCACTGGGATTGGCCTTCAAGGCCCTTCACGCCCACCCCTGCACCCCTCCGCCCCTCCAGCCTCCTTGACTCTCACATCACTAAGGCAGGAAAAGCCATCTGCCCAGCCGCACCCTTGGGTTTCTCTGTGCCTCAGCCCCACCCCCTCTCCCACACCTGTTGAAATCCAACCTCTCCCTGAAGTACCAGCTCAGATGTCACATCCTTCAGTAGCCTTCCCTGGCCTCCCTTCTGCCTCCTCCAAGCAGCAAAGCTTCAATTATTTGTGTCACCTCTTCTTCACCTGGAAACACCGCCCCCTCCCACCCTGGCCACAGGCCAGCACCAAGTGAGGGAACATTATTGAAATGAAGAGTCCAAGTTTAACACCTGATAAGCCAAGGGGGCATCTTACACTTGTTTTTAAAGTCTCTCCTCTAAGCTGTGAGCCCTTTGCTTCTTGTTTTCTGGAATTTGGGAAAGATTGGTGCTCTAATATTTCCAAAACTCAAATTTAGAGATCTTGAGCTTCTTCTTTCATCTTTGTTAGCACAGACATATGGTGTCTGATTCTGAAATTTCAACCATTCACAATCCTCTGTTACCACGTTTGTCCTATCTCTGGATTATGTTTCTATTACTTAATTAATAGTTTTCTTTCAGTAGTCTTCCTTTTAAACCTTATTTATTTAAAAAATTTATATCACTTTCATACCACCAAGAATGTGTTCTTTACTTATCAAACCAATTTCATTTAACATAAATATATAAAATAGAAAATAAAATAGAAATGTTCCTCTGTGTGCTGTCTAAAATTACCAGGCTTAATGGCTGAGGATACTTGTATCAGACTTTGAGAACCAGCCACAGTATTTTCTGTGAGGTGCAGACTTGTGAAAATTCATTCATTCATTCAACATCTATTCTCCCCCTTCAGCTTCACTGAGGTACAACTGACAAATAAAAATTACATATTTAAGGTGTAAAATAGGATTCAATATTTGTTCTCATTACTTGGGTTCCAACAAGGAAGAGGCGTCACACTTAACCTTGAACAGCAGCATCCCCTCTGCCCCATCACCTTAGACCCCCCTTCACCAATGGAAATTTCCAATAGAGATGCTTCTCTGTTTTCTGTTTTCCCCACTTAAGTCTCTGATCCATGAAGACCGGGATTTGGCTTTTCTTTACTCTCTGCTATATTCTCATGTTTGGAGCAGAGTGGCCACTGGTACAGATTTATTATGAGCCAAGCATTGCCCAGCCCCACACCAGCTGGTCCTGGAGTCCTACCTCCATGGAGACCCTAGTCACAGGGGGAGAGTCTGACACAGGACCTGCCTGACCGAAGGTTCCACTTGGATGGGTTGGAAAGCCACTGCTTTCTCCGACCTGAGGTGGGCAGAGCACGGGATTAGCATTCAGGATGTGCTGGTGAGGGAGAAGCCTGAAAATTCCATTGGTTGTTAGGAATAGCAGTCAGCACTTACCTAGCACCTACTATGTGTTAAAATACAGAAATGCTTCTTACACCCTGAAGTGGGGTTTCTCAACCTCAGCACTGTTGACACCAGGGGCAGGATTACAATCTGCTGTGAGAGGCTGTCCTATGCACTGGAGGGTGTTTAGCAGAATCCCTGGCCTCTACCCACCAGATGCCCATAGCATGCCCACCCCCAGGTGTGAGGACCTAACTTGTCTCCAGACATTGCCCAATGTCCCCTAGGCGGGGTGGGGGACAATTGCCTTAAGTGAGAAACACTGTATTAAAGTGTTACAACAACCTTCTGAGGTTCACAGTGAGTATGTAATGGAGTTATCTGAACCCGCTGCTTCCAGAGGCCACGCTCCAACCACTGTGCGACATGGCTTTGCATTTGTGCTTGGCCCCCAGGCTCTAAGCTCTGAGAGCTTAGCATTGCTCTGGACCTGCTTCACCTGTGGGCCCACCAAGTAAGCCACAGGTGGCAAGCACAAGGCCCTTGGGATGTGTCCAGCCCTCAACGTCGTTTCATCCAGCCCAGCACCTTGTTTCTACGCAGCGGCAGTGCCGAGCTCCTTGCCTCTAGTTAAGGAGTAGTCACATTTATACAGGCCTAAAGTTACATTTGGCCCTTTGAAGGCAACCACGAGGCTGATGTGGCCCCCAGTGAAAATGAGTTTGACGCCCCTGCCTAACCAGCCCTGAGGGCGGACATCCGACCCAGTTTGCTCACCTGCCAGGCACTAAGTCTATAACTGCATCCAGAATTTATTTTTGATGAATCATAAGACTTTGGAATAGCCATCCTGGGGAAAGACATCTGCACTTCCTTTCTTCAACTTCTTTATGGTTTATTTACTGCAGTTTTTTCCTTTTTTAAAAGTATTTAAATTTTTTTAAAAATTGATTATAGAAAGAGGGAGGGAGAAAGGGGGTAGGGAGAGAGAGAGAGAGACATTGACTTATTTTTCTACTTATTCATGTAGTCATTGGTTGATTCTTGTAGGTGCCCAGAGCTGGGATTGAACCTACAACCTTAGTGCATCTGGACAATGCTCTAACCAACTGAACTACCTGGTCAGGCCTTGTTTACTGTGGCTTTAACTTTTGAACTCATTGTTTTCTCATAGCTTCAGGCTTCTCAGTGTCTGACCTGGCCCTGCCAAAACCCAGGCAGTCACACTTCTCCTTGAGCCTTCAGTCTGTGCCTCAGTTTCCCCAGATGTGCCTGCAATAATAGTTGGTGCCTTTGCTTTCTAGTCTCCTGTGTCTTTTCCCACCATTTGACAGATGTTTCCTGTGCATCTGTTTTACTCGGCCCTTAGAAGGTGATGGGGAGCCAGAGGCCAGCTGTGTGTTCTCCCATAAGCCTGCCCACTTGCCCAGGTCAGCCAGCCAGCCACCCACCGACCCAAGAATGGTATGTCTTTAATACATCCGGAGGTGGGGCTGACCTTGTCTAGACACATCTGGAGCAGATGGGCTGGCCAACGACAACAGTAGAATCAAGGGAGGGTCAAAGTGGCTGGCATTGGGTGGGTGGGTTGGGAGGAGCAGAACCAGAGTCTGGAGCTGCTTGTTGAGGCCAGAGGTCTTCCTGGAGGGAAGAGCCAAGAGCCCCGGGGTGGGGGGGTGGTTTGGATGCAGGATCCAGACGGAGCATAAAGGCTGGCTCCCAACGCTGGTGGAGTCTGAGGATTCCTGGTGGACCCAGAGGAGGCTCCTGGGAGGCCCTGGTGAGTCAGGGCTGCTGGCTTAGGGACCCCTGACCAAGCTTGGCAACAGGCCATGAGGTGGGGGCCATGAGGAGTGTTGGTATGGAAGAAGGGTGTTAAGGGAGGATGGCAAGAGGAGGATCTGGGTGCTAATGGGAACTAGGCAGGAGCAGGGGCGCGAGGAGCCTGGGTATTTGCCGTTTCTGGATGTCTCAGCCTTTGAGTGTCTGCATGTCTCCTTCGCTGTCTCTCTCAGTCTTTCTCTCCATCTCTCCACCTGTCATTCTCTTCGATTCAGTCTCTGCATCTTTTCCTTCCTGTCACTCTCCTCGTGCCTCCCTGACTGTCTCTAGTTCTCTCTGTCCCTGCGGGCAGCGCCTAGGTCCCCGCCCAGAGGCTGGGGGCGGGTCTCGCTGCTCCACCGGGCGGGGTTAAAGGGCTGCTCCGCAGGACGGCGTGGTCAGAACCGAGGTGGCGGCGCCGGTGGATCCGGATTGAGGGCCTGAGGCCGAGACTCGAGGGGTGAGTACAGCCGGAAATGTGTGTGTGAGTTGCAGGGGGTCGGGGTGGGGGTAACCCGAGCGCGCCCTGCTCTGGAATACGAGGCAAACGGGCTCCTGGGCTGACAGGGCAAGTACGAGTGTATGCGCACGGGGGCCTCGTGGGTCCCCAGGACCCAGGACAGAGCTACGTGTCCAGGACACTCAGGTTAGGGGCATAAGGCTGTACTCTAGACGGTCCTTGTGTTTGAGTGCGGATTTTTCTGTGCGCAAGTCCTAGGTATATCCTTCCTAGGTGTCCCTGGTGGGCAGGGTCCTCAAGAAGACCTCCCACCTGCCCCCACCCCAGGCCCCCCAATCAGGACATCTCAGACAAATCCAAGCGCTGCCCTGTGAGGCCTCCTTAGGGCTGATTGAAGTCAGTGGAATTTCATTGTCTTAAAAGACAGGCACCCTGCAGACATGATGTTCTGCTCTGGTTGCCTTCAGGTCTCTGTCTACCCATGGCAGGCACAGTACCGCTGACTGCCCCTCTGTGCAAACCGGCCGCCCTCCTGGGCCCCCAGAGTGAGAGCTGTGTGAGGTCCTGCCCTTGACCCTAGCTGATGTTTGTTGGATACTGGTGCCACCATGTTTTCCGGTGTCCCGGGGGCCAGGCTCTTACCCCTTGGACTGTTCCTGGACCAGGCAAGGTGGCTGAGGCCCACCAGCTGGGGAATATCAGGCTGGAGGTGGGAGGAAGACGAGGGGGACAGTGGGTAAGCTGGGATTTGAACAAGCCAGCCTTGTGTAACCCCAACATCCTGGGCACTATCCAATGGCCGTGGCCTCTCTGTATAGTCCAGCTTGGGTTTCTGAGTGGTAACATTAGCTCTGGGCTGGTGGCTGGTGGTGACCTGGGTTGGTATCTGCAGAGGGGCTTGGGTGACTCAGGAGTCATTCACAAAATGTGGCCCTCCCTCTCCTCTCTGGCAAGACTTGGGCCTGATTCTCTGAATCCCAGGTGGCTGGGTAACAATACTGAGTGTGATGGTGGCACTAACAGCAATAAGAGGTACCTCTGATCAATGGCTTACTGAGTGCCAAGCACTGAGCTGAGCACATTATAAATTCTGTGTTGTCATTCCAGTTTCGTGAAGTAGGTAATATGGTTCCTGTCTTACTGAGGAGGAAATTGAGGTCAGAGAGGTACAGATACTAGTCTGAGGTCACACAGCAGAGCTTCATAGAATCCTCTCCGAAGAGTCTCACATTTAAGCGTGGCCGGTGGGTGCTCCGGCCGGTGCTCAGAGACAATGGCAGCCCTGGAATAATGTAGATTACTACTGGTGGTTTCTAAACTTCTTTTTCTGCCAGGATCTCCTTCAGTATGCCCAAAGCTGCAGTGAGACTCCCCACTCCCCACGCCAATTTGTCAACTTGGCCTTGCCTTCCGAACTGCCCCCGAAGTTCTTTCTCAGAACTCCAGAAATTTGGGGTAAGCTCCCTCTCAGCTCAGGCCTTTGGGGCCTGGCACTTTGGCAGAGTACAAGTCTTGGTTGGGGCAGCGCTTTGGCATAGAGGGGGTCAAGGAGGTGCTATGAGCCAGGATGCGGAAAGATTGTCTTGACTACAGGCTTAGAGAGGGAGTGGAGAGCAGAGCTGGGATGTGGGGCATTGGGACCAGTGTCACGTGCTTGGCTCTCAGGCTGGTGAGCTGCAGCACCTATGGTTCAAAGAGAGGCAGATAGGAGGTTTCTGGCAGGTCAGGGTCTCTGTCCCGCATTCCTTCTTAGGAGCCCAGACGCCTTGTATGACAAGTCCTTATCTGGCTTCTGGGCTAACCTGACAAACCAGAGCTCCATGGGTGTGGGCCTTGGAGCCACTGACACCTCCATCTCCAGATAATTTGGGGCCTTAGCAGGGCTACCTGCTAAGCTACCTCTGCCAGGGCAGGGCTGCTGGGTGTCCTGCCTGGTGTCTGGGATGCCACTGGGGGCCGGAGCAGAGAGGAGTGGGCAGGCCGGCCTCCCATAGCATTCTGAGTATCAGTTTTGAGTTTCTCTTGCTTCTGTAAAACAGTAAGTAACAGTAGAAATAGGAATAATGGCTATAATTTTGCAAGCTGCCAGCCAAGCCTCATCTTGCTGAGGTGTCCCAAACAACCTCAACAGGTAGGTCCTGCTCTTAGGAATCCACTTCCTAGGTGGGTGAGGGGAAGCTGAGCGTGGGGACTCAACTTGCTCCAGGCTGTGTTGTGGGGGAGGGGCAGAGTCATGGTGTGAACCCAGGCTTCTCTGAGTCAAAACCACACATTGTAAAGGGTGATTCCATCCCCAAACACCTTTCATTTCGTTTTTATTTATTTAAGTTGAAATGTAATATATGTAGAGGAAAGGGCACATTCCAGAACTGGACAGGTCAGAAACTGTTACAAATTGAACCCACACATGTCACCAGACCCAGACCAAGAGAAGGAAAACTGCCTGCACCCCAGAACATGCTTCTCCCCACCAATTAAAGCATCTTAACTCATTTTTCATTAATTTCAAGTAGTTAATTTTTAAATAGACTTTATTTTTTTAGAGCAGTTTTAGATTTACAGAAAAAGAAAAGAAAACAACATTGAAAGTACAGAGTTCCAACACACCATTCAACCTACAATTCCCCATTATTAACCAGCATCTGGCGTTAGTGCGGTGTGTTTGTTACAATGGATGAACCAATACAGACACATGATTATTAATTAAGGTCCATAGTTTGCATTAGAGTTCACTCTCTGGGTTGTACAGTCAACTCATTAATTTTATTTAAAAAACAACAAAAATGTTTTTGAATGAACAATATGTGCTCATGGTATAGAAAATCAGAAAGTCTCCCAAAATGAAATGGGAAAGTTAAGTGTCCCTTCCACCCCGCCCCCAGTTCTTCCAGGTCAGTCCCAGAGGCAGCTCTGTGAGGACATATCTATCCTCAAAGCACTTTTTGTAGGTTTTTTTGCATTAAAAAAATTGAGGTGAAATTCACCTAATGCAAAATAACTTTTTTTAAAGTGAACAATTCAGTGGCATCTAGTACATTCACAGTGTTGTTCAGCTACCATTTCTATTTTATTCCAAAACATTTCCATCGCTCCAAAAGGAGACCCTGTCCCCAGCCCCTGGCAACCACTAAATCGGCTTCCTTTCTCTACGGGTTTGCCTGTTCTGGACATTTCATATGAATGGAATCATACACTACGAGACTTTTTGTTTCTGCCTTCCTTCACTCAGCATGTTTTCAAGTTCATCGTGCTGCACCATACATCAGAGCTTCATTCCACTTCATGGCTGAATAGTGTTTCATTGTATGGATGGACCACATGATATTTATCCACTAATGATCTGAGGGCCATTTGGGCCATTTCCACCTTTTGGTGATTGTGAATAGCATTGCTTTGGATATTTGTACACAGTATTTGTATGAGTCCCTGTTTTCCATTATTTTGGGTATACGAAAAGTTTCCAGCCATGTAATATGAAAAATAGAGACATTTATTGAAGAAGATACAAGAGACATTGTACATAGGACTATGACACCTCAGTCCCCTTCAAAGTAGGCACCTTAGTACCTCACACAGCTCTCCCAATAGCCATCAGCTGCCCCATCATATTTTCCTTGATCTCATTGACAGTCTGAGATCTCTTCTCTTTCTTTTAGCTTTGGGAAAGGCCAGAAGTCACAGGGCACCAAATATAGGCTGTAGGGGGGCTGAGTAACCTTGGTGATTTGGTGTTTTGCCAAAAAACTCTGCATAAGACATGATGCATAAGTGGGTACATTGTTGTGATGAAGCTGCCAATCACCAGTTGCCCATAGCTGTGGCCTTCCAAATCATCCAAATAGTTTCTGCGGAGGAATGTTGAAGCTTAAAGCAACATTTGATGCAGATTCATTGCTCTACTTGCTCAGTTGTCTTGAAAGCAACAGCCACACAGTACACATGCTCACTCAGCAGCATCTATAACCCCTACTGACTAGTGCAGTGCAGTTGTCATTGTTCACACATGTGCATTCCAGTCCACTCTCCTTGGCTGCCAGGTTACACTGATGTCATGCAAACCATTCTCATTATATTAACAATGGCTGGATTTTCCCTGGACAGATCTTATATACCTAGGAGTGGAATTGCTAGGTCATGTGATAATTTGATATTTAACTTTTTGAAGGGCCACCAAACTGTTTCTCACAGTGGCTGCACCACCTCAAAGCTTTTCATAACACTTTCTTATGGGGGCTGGGCAGGAGTGCTCTTGTTTGGGGGGCAAGGGCAACCCAGCTGCAGAAAGTAGACAACTCCCTCATTTATTGAACTCCTCCCCTGAGCATCAGCTGGACCTCTTGCTATTATTCCCATTTTGTAAAGGAGAAGACTGAGGCTCCCAGGGTGAGAGCCAGTTTGGGACCCACAGCTTGTGCTCTTTCTGCTAGGAGTAGAGCTGGTGTCTGTCCTGGGAAAAGCTGCAGCTCACGCCTGGCTTAGGTGGGTGGTGAGGTGGGCACAGGACTTCAGAACTGCCCTCCCTGGCTCTCCTCATGCACCCACCTCCCCAGGTACCCACCCACCTGTGAGGCGGGTGCAAGGCTTCGCTCACTCTTTTCTCTGACCTCTCCATGGACCCACCAACCTACAGCAGGGACCCCTTTTCCAGGGCTGGCACTTTCTATTGTTCCAGTCTTTCAGGAAGACATTTTCTTTGTTGGGATATCAGCTGGGACTTTCCGGGTGGGGGTGAGGCTCTTGCTGTGACTCCACTCAGAAGTTCCCCAACCCCCTGTGAGGGCTGCTGGGAATGATGGCAAAAGACACCACATCCAGCATGTGCTCAGTAATTCTTTAGAGAGCGAGGGCAGGGGTCTGGTTGATGGTGGTGACAAATGGGATGTTGAGGCAGAGCTGGGTCTGGAGGAGGAGGGGAGCTGCCACAGGCTGAGCTGGAGTAAAGGCATGACAGATGGAGGGAACAGCATGTGCAAAGGCTCCGAGGTAGGAATGAAGCTGGCACGTGGCAGCAGTGGCCAGAGCTGAGTGAGCAAGAGGGAGAGCGATAGGGGACAGGGCTGGAGGGGTCAGTGGGGGCCAGGCCACACAGGGCATTATGGGGCATGGAAAGGACTCTGGTGTTCAGAGTGTAGTGGGGAGCCACAGGAGAATTCTGAGCTGGGGAAGGCCATGGTCTGGTTTCATTTTAGGAAGATCCCTCTGGCTGCTGTGTGGAGAATGGACTGCTGGGGGTGGGGGCAGGATAGAACTGAGAAGACCAGTGGGAGCAGCCTGCAGTGGTGGCCTGACCTGGGCTAGGATGACGGAGATGGACAGAAGTGAACGGATGTGAAAGATGCTTAGGGCAGACAACAGATTGGATGTAGGGGGAAAGGGGGAGGTAAGGTAAATCTGAGGATCTGGGGTTGCCCCTGGGGTATCCAGGAGGTGGCTGGACCAACCAAGGGGTTATTCAGAGCTAGACACCAAGACATGGGAGACACTTCTGAGATGAGGTCACAGTAACCACAGGATAGGGTGAGACCCCCCAGGAGGTGTATACAGAGGGAAAGGAAGAGACAGCACAGGGCCAAGCTCCATGGAACCCCAACATTTACAAATTGAGTGAAGAAGGGCCAAAAACAGATTGAGAAGGGGGGGTCCTTGTGGCTGATGTGGGGAATGGGCAGGGATCAGCTTCTGAAGGGTTTGGATGCCAGGCTGAGGGCAGTGGGGAGCCATGGAGGGTATTAGAGCAGGGGAGTGGCAGACCTTCAGAAAGGTGACTGTGGTGACTGAGACAGGATCCAGACTGCAGCCAGGTTGCCCCAGGTTAGAGGCAATCTGTGTGGCTCCCTGTTGGCTGAATATGTTGACTCTTTCCACCCTGGGGGTCTTGCCCCTGCAAGATGGTCACTCCCCCCACCCCTGCCCCTGCCACATGCAGGAAAGGTCATGCTGGGGTGGGCCTGGAGATCATCTTTACAACCAGCCAGTTTCAGGTGGGGAAACAGGCCCAGGGCATAGCCAGTCAGTAGAGGAGTCAGGACTAGTACCCAGCTGCTTCGGCTGTGTGTGTGTATTTAATAAGAAAGCCCCCTGGCTTACATTCTTCGCTTCACTCAGGGCTCTGCTCAGATACCCCTTCCCAGAGAGGCCCTTCTGGATCACCTCCTCTAATAATAGAATTGCTCTATCTCCTCTTACTCTGTGTATTAGTGTCCTGGGGCTGCTGGGACAAATGACTGCTAACTGAATATTGTCCCCCCCACCCCCGAAGACAAAATTTTCTTCTCTCACAGGTCTGGAGGCCAGAAGTCTGAAATCTAGCAGGGCTCCACTCCCTCTGAAGCCTCTAGGGCAGGATCCTTCCTGCCTCTTCCAGCTTCTGGTGGCCCCAGGCATCCCTTGGCTTGTGGCCACATCACTCTAATCTCGGCTTCCATCTTCACATGGCCTTCTCCTCCTCTGTGTGTCCAATTTTCCTCTGCCTCTGTCTTCAAGGGACACTTGTGACTCCAGTTAGGAGCATCCCCCCACCCAAGCCCCCCGACAGAATCTAGGATGATCTCCCCATCTCAAGGTCTTTAATCCCATCTGCAAAGATTTTCCATATAAGGTCACATTCCCAGGTTCCAGGGATTAGGACCCAGTGTCTTTGGCAGGGAGGGACAATATTCAGCCACCGCTCTACTTTACCTCCTTCTTGACCCATAGCATTTATATGGTGTATTCTTTTAATCCTCACCTGATGATGTATTTATTGATTTTTAGAGAGCGAGGAAGGAAGAGAGAAAGAGAGAAGCATCTATGTGAGAGAGAAACATCAATCAGTTGCCTCCTGTACACACCCTGACCAGGGATTGAACCTGCAACCTAGGTATGTGCCCTGACCCAGGATCAAACCTGCAACATTTTGGTGTATGGGACAATGCTCCAACCAACTGAACCACCCAGCCAGGGTTGTGCGGTGTTTTATCATGTCTGTTGGTGGTCACCTCCCCTGAAGACCAGGGACATGTCTGTCCTGCTCAACATTATATCGTCAGGGCCCAGAAAAGAGTCACCCACATAGCAGGGGCTCAAAAATGATTTGCCAGCTGAATGCTGGAGAAATGCACGTAGGGTGCTTGGTGGAGGGCCTGACCCATGGGTCGCAGTTCTCAGGAGTAATCGCTAGCTGGCTTCCCTCTGGAGAACCATTATGAACCATTAAATTGGTAAAGAAATAAACACCCTCAGCTACTTCCTGTCAAGTGCATCACCTGGTACTCTCATGCAAGAGGCAGCCCAATTGCATGGCAGTGTCCCCAGATCAGAGCATGTGCCTAGGACTTGGGACTTGGACCTCTCTGTGCTTCATTTTGGGGGGTGCCTACTCCCCACCCCCACCTCCACCTGGACATTTTAGGGGGCAGATCACCTATGCCAGGCAGTTTATATTTTACAAAAGATTTTAAATTGTGGTAAATAACATTTACTACCTTAACCATAACATTTACTACCTTAACCATTTTAAGGGTACAGTTCAGTGACATTCTGTACATTCATATGTTGTGTGACCATCCCCACCATCCATCTCCAGTACTTTTTCATCCTCCCAAACTGAAACTGTCTCCATCAAACACTAACTCCCCATCCCTCCTCCCCCAGTCCCTGGTTCCCACCTTCTACTTCCTGTCTCTAGGAATCTGACTCCTCGGGACCTCATGTAAGTGGGACCACACAGTATTTGTTTTTGTTTTTAAAGATTTTATTTATTTATTTTTAGAAAGATGGAAAGGGAGGGAGAAACAGATGGAGAAAAACATTGTTATGTGAGAGATACATTGACTGGTTGCCTCACACATGCCCTCAATCAGGGACCCAGCCTGCAACCCAGGCATGTGCCCTGACTGGGAATCAAACCAGCAACTCTTTGGTTCACAGGCCGGCACTCAATCCACTGAGCCACACCAGCCAGGGCATAATTTTTTGTGTGTGCGTGTTACTGGCTTATTTCATTTAACATGATGTCCTTGAGGCTCATTCGTTGTAGCATGTGTAACAGTTTCCTTTTCAAGACTGAATAATATTCCACTGTATGGACATACCTCATTTTGCTCATCCATGGACACTTGGGTTGTTTCTACCTTTTAGCCATGATGAATAATGCTGCTATGGACACGAATGTACAAATATCTGAGTCCCCATTTTTATTTCTTTTGGATATGTATCCAGAAACAGGATTGCTAAAATATGTGGTACTTCTGGTTTCCTTTGAGGAACTTCCATACTGTTTTCCATAATGTGGCTGTACCATTTTACATTCCTACCAGCAATGCATATGGATTTCAGTTTCTCCACATCCTTGCCAACATTTGTGTTATTTTATTTTGATAGTAGCCATTCTAATGAGTGGGCACATCATCTTCATTCTAAGTCACACCCTCCCAGTGGACCTCTCCAAATTTGGTGGCGGTCCACTCAGATCTTTTCACAGGCTGTAGTAACCAATAGAAACTTCATGTCTTCTGCATGGCTGGTGAGGTTGGATGTCAGCTGGTGCTGAGCCTGGGTCTGAGCCCCTAGTGGGGACGCCACCAAGGCAGGTGGTGATTGAGGCTCAGATGAGGACCTGGAGTGCAGGGTATCCTTCCTTCCTTCCTTTTTTCTTTCCTTCCTTCCTTCCTTCCTTCCTTCCTTCCTTCCTTCCTTCCTTCCTTCTTTCCTTCCTTCCTCCTTGCTCTAATGATTTTACAGACAGAGGAAGGGAGAGAGAGAGAGGGAAACATAGATTGAGCCCACAGCCTAGGTATGTGCCCTGTGGTAATTGAACCCTCAGCCTCTTAGTGTATAGGACAACACTCCAACCAGTCAAGCCACCTGGCTAGGGCTGGAGTACAGGTTTTCTTTATCTGTGTTGCCAGAAGAGGTAGGAGCATGTAGGGAACCCTTAGCGAGTAAGACTCGGTGGAAAGAAGAGGTGAGGACAGAGCCCACTATTTTCAGAAATTTCCTTGGCATTGTCTGAGATACATTGGTTCTCACTGTGAAGATGATTGAGGCTGATCTCTGGTGGGTCTCTGGGGGCCTCTGCTACCTCCTGTCTCCCTTGAGCTGGGGGCACTGACTTTGAGTTGTCTGGAAAATGGAGAGAACGATAGGACCTTCCTCCAAGGGTTACTTTAAGATGCCATGAGACAAGGCATGCACATTCCTGAGCGTGCTGCACAGCACGTAGTAAGGGCTCCACACCTGGTCACTGTGTTAATATTATTGTTGCCTGCCCACATTGTTTTAGTTCCTTCAGGAAATCTAGATCAAGGACTTGAGAGCAAGTAGTTTGTCCGGAAAGTGACCACAGAAAGGACAGTAAGGAAGAAGAAAGTGAACCTGAAAGGCTTGAAAATAGGGACTCAAGCAGATATTGACATGTGTCCATGCAGGTTCATAACAGCACATGTCCCAATAGGTAAAAGGTGGAGACATCTGAGATGTCCATCAACAGATGAATGCGTAAAACAAGCCATGATAAACCCTTACAGTGGCATGTCACTCAGCAGAAGGAGTGAAGCACTGACACAGGCTACAATGTGGATGCACCTCGAAAACATTATGCTGGGTGACAGGAGCCAGACCCTAACAACCACAGAGTGCACGATTCCATTCATGTGAAATATCCGGAAGAGGCAGATCCATAGAGGGAGACCGTAGATTGGTGGAGGCCAGGGGCTGAAGGTACAGGGGATGACAAGTGATGCTCACGGGGATGGGGCTTTCTTTAGGGGTGATGCAACATTTTGGGACTAGACAGAGGTGATGGTTGCACAACAGTGTGAATGTACGAGGTGTCACTGAATTGTGTGCTTTAAAACAGTTCATTCTATGTCATGTGACTCTCACCTCAACTTAAAGAAGGAAGAAGAGGCAAAAGAAGGAAGTGAGGCCTTTAATAGAGAAACATTCTCTTGTGGGCAGCAGGAGTTTAATCCCATTGGTGGTGCATGTGGAACTCACACCTTGGGGCCATTGCGCCCAAGGGAAGAAAGCTCTGGAGTGTTTATCCAGCCACCTCATCAGTCATTGATGAGAACTGCTTTTGGGGTGGGGTGTGTCTTAATGTTCCAGCTGTTGGGGGCAGAGAAGTCAGGAGGGATGTCCTGCAAAGTCAAGACTGAGGGCACATGGTGGGGCACTGGTGCGTCCATCTGGCCAGCTGGCTGGAAGTCACTACTGGGGGCAGGAGAGATATGTATCCTTGGCATCTGGGACTCACATGTATTGAGCACCTACTGTGTGCCAGGCACAACATGCTTGACTCCACAGGTCACCGTGTGCATGGCACACATGTGGCTGGATGGCGGGTCCCACCTGTGCCGACCCCCACCTGATGTATTCCCCCAGGATGCTGCCCATCACGGAACACCTGCTGCACCTTCTGGGACTGGAGAAGACCACCTTCCGCTTGTATGCCGTGTCTGTGATCCTGCTCTCCCTGCTCTTCTTCCTCTTCCGCCTGCTGCTGCGGTTCCTGAGGCTCTGCTGGCAATTCTACATCACCTGCCGCCAGCTGCGCTGCTTCCCCCAGCCACCCCGGCGCAACTGGCTGCTGGGCCACCTGGGCATGGTATGTGTGGGCTGGGCAGGACAGGGCTGAGCAGATCCCAGGTATTCAGGGAGTCCGATGGACTGCTGGCTTCCCACCACCTCTGTCCTGCTCCCAGTCCCTGCAACAGGAATCTGGTTGGAGTCATTTTACAGGATGTGAGACTGTGGCTCAGAGAGGGCAAGCAGTTTGTCCAAAGTCACATAGCTGGGATGAGGCAGAGCTTACTCCAAAATTTTCCGTATAATTCCAAACTATTGCTGTACCTTTTATATGATATATGTTATATCCTATGATATAATGAGACATGATATATTCAGAATACAGGTACAGAATTCAGAATGCCTGTGAAGTTTATCAGGTTCATGGACTCTGATTGGGGATGAGGGGGGTATGCTCCTGTAGATTTTGTTGCTCCATCCCCAACCCCAACATGGTTTCATACTCTCGCTCCCTCTTTAATGCTGTGGTCCCAGGACTGGGCCCCAGGTCTTTCCTTGCATTTCATTCCTTATTTCACATGTGTGTGCCAAGTATTATTCCAGGCAATTTATAAATGTTAACTCATTCAGTCCTCTTGACAGTCTTAGGAGGTAGGTCCTGTGACTGTTCTCATTTTGCATCTGAGAATACCAAGGCTCAGAGAGCTTAAGTAGCTGGCTCTAGGTCACACAGCTCGTGAGTGGCAGAGCCAGTTTCAAACACAGCCGCTTGGCTCCAGTGCCCCTGCTCTTAGCTCTCTTCCCTCTGATACCTCTAGTTTCTGGATAAGAAAGGCTGGACTTTTCTAGAAGGGCTTCAGAGGTCAGGGGAGAGAAAATCAGACTCCTGAGGGTGCTGAGTGCCCCCTTGTTGAGTGTGGAAGGGGACTTTGGAGAGGCGGTTCTGGGCAGCCATCCTCAGGGTGCACTTGATGCCCTTATCTACCACCTACTGCCTGTGAGACTGTGAGCAAGCTCCTGCACCCCCCCCCCCATACCTTAGTTTCCTCATCTGCAGTGCGGGGGCTGTAATCACACCTATAACCTCGTGGGATTGTTTTGGCGATTCCTGCAGCCACGTCTGGGGCAGGCTTGCCTGGAGTCTGCCACACTGTGGTGGGTGCATCTGTTCAACTCTTAGATCCTGCAGGGGCAGGAAACACCAAGAGATTCTGGAAACATTTTAGATACTGCTTAGAGGGAGTGTCTCAGAAGAAGGAAGCAGGAGATCCGTTCCACTCAATAGTGCAAAGGACATTTATTTTATTTTATTTTTTGAATTACCTCCCTGGGGCCAGCACTCACCAAGTTTGCCTGTTTGTGCCTGAACCCCATCCCTCTCCCATCTTCTCAGCCCTGCTCAGGCCTTGTCCTCCCCTGTTGGACCATGGTCCGGCCTCTTCCTGGGGCTCCTGCCTCCAAGCTCGCCTCCTCAGTCCATACTCCATCCTGCCCCTAGAAGGATTCTTTAATTCAGCCACCTCCCCCTCCCCACTCATACACCCTCCATGACTCCCCACTGCTATCTGGGGAAAGTCCCAGCTTCTCAGCGGGTGTTCAAGGCCCTTTTGACTCTGACCTCTACTCTCCTCACCTGTTCCACCATGACCCTCTGTCCTACCAAATGAATGACTTCCTGTTCCCTAACAAGACTCCCACTCCCCACTTCAGGGCCTTTGCTGGAAACTGTGTCTTCTGCCCAGAATATCCTTCTCCATTAGATGAACATCTATTCCTCTTTCATGCCATATCTCCAGTGCCCTTTCTCCAGGAAGCCCTCTGGTTTGGATGGTGGCCCTAGAGGTAATAGCCAGGCCCTGGTACCTCAGGCAATTGACCAGAGCTTGTTCTGAAGTCCAGCCTTGACCTCATGGACCCAGCCCACCTCCCTGAGCCACAAGACCTGGGCGAGGCCATGATATCCCTTGAGTGTGAACAGTTTCAAGGCTGATCCTGATAGAAAAGGAGACATAGGAGCCAGGGAGGAGTAATTTGTTCATTTATTCATTCGATAATGGCTGGGCCCGACCACTGGCCAAGCACTGGGCTAGACCCCTTCAGTCTGAGCTCTCCTGTAATTCTCACATTCTCACAGCCTGTGAATTAGGGATGGATCTGCTCCATAGTGTGGATTTGATCTTTGGGACTCAGAGAGGTTAAGTGACTTGTTCAAGGTCCCACAGCAGCTGAGGGTGGATTTTAGTTCAGATCCTTCTGACATTGAGCCTGAAGTGCTTCTGCTTCATAGAGCATGTTGGTTAAGAGCAGGCATTTGGAGCTGGGTGGCCCATGTTTAAATCCTGGCTCTGCCCAGTGGCAGATGGTGCCAGTGCCCGTCCACATCCTCTGGGCCCATTTCTGGGTACAATGTACTAACTTCCAGCTGCCAGCACCTGCATTTTGGGACTTTCTCTAGCAGCTGGAGTCTACTCTGCTGTGTGTACTGAGAGCTTAAGAGTCACCCCTGACCAGTGACTGTGGGGCTATGTGAGTTTGTGTATAAACACCTCAGCCCCCTCTACCCTCAGGTGGGTTGACAGAGATGCGTGTCTCCCAGGGGTCCCCCGTGGTTGCCCATGGCAGTAACTTCCTCGACAGCTCACTCTTTGCTGACAGCCTTCCCTTACTCTGTCACTTTCCTGCTTCCTTACACATATCTTTTGGAATCACCACCCCAAATAAAGCTCCTTGCCCTGTTGCCCTTGTCTCAGGACCTGCTCCTGGGGAGACCCAACCAGGCCAGTCACTTCCTCACCTGTAACTTCAGACAAAGTAAAATGGGGAAATAGTAGCAACTCTGTCTCGAGGTTCTTCTGTGGGTTGAATATAAATCTATGAAAAATGCCCCAAGCTGCACCCAACATTGCAAGCACATGTATGTGTTAAATATGACAATATTAGTAATGTTTTATTATTGACAGAGCAAGAACTCAATAAGCACTAGCCACTATCCTTGTGTTTACTGTTCCGGTTTTTATTTCTTGAATGCCAACTGGGTGTCAGGCCCTGTGTTGGGGTTCTCATGTTTTGTTATTTCATGAGTCCTCTCAACTGTCCTTAGACAGGGAGCTGATTCTTTCCCATTTTTCAGATGAGGAAGTGGAGGCTCAGTGAGGTGCAGCCAACTCCCTGCAGCCGTATAGCCCTTCCTGACTTGTTTTGAGGGCAGGGGAGGTGGCAAGAAGGAAGGAATGGGGGAAGCCAGGGCTGGGCACCTCCTTACTCTCCTTCCCTACCATCCCCTACAGTACCTTCCAAATGAGACGGGCCTCCAGGATGAGAAGAAGGTGCTGGACAGCATGCACCATGTGGTCCTGGTGTGGATCGGACCTGTCCTGCCACTGCTGGTTCTGGTGCACCCTGACTACATCAAACCCGTGGTGGGCGCCTCAGGTAAGTGGGCAGGGCCTCTGAGGGATGGGTAAATCCTCAACTCCTGGAGCCCTCCAGGGCTTGTAAGCAGGTGGGCTATCCAGAAGAAGGGTTATTTGATGAAGGCTTTGAAGGATGAATAGGAGTTCACCAAAGCAGAAATGGCAATAAGGAGAGTGGGGACAGCATGGAGAAAGGTGTGACTAATAGAGTCCCAGGAACTTTGAGAGGATGCTCTTCTACTGGGAAGTCAGAACCAAACACGTTCAGATAAGTAGTTGCCCAAGATTCTGTTAACTGATTGTTGCTCAGTTCTATGGGCGCTCCCATTGTTCGGGTTCTGACACTCTCACTCTGACTGTCCCAGGCTATACCCTGCTCTCTTCACCCGGGCTGACCCTGACTCGCGGAGAGAGATGTAGGATTGTTTCTTCCTTCCGCAATCCACACCTACCCCATGGTGTAGGACTCCCGTGTGCTTGGCAAGCTCTTGTTCAGTCTTCAACACCCAGCTCCAATGACCTCCTTCTGTAGGAAGTCTTCCTTGATTCCCCAGCGGAACATAGCCCTCTCTCCCAGACTTTCCCCTTTCTCAATCCTGACAGTGAATGGCTGAGTGTGTCTGTGTTCAGCTCAACCTTTTTCATAAGTGGGACTCTGGATCCTCAGTGTGACCTTGCATGTAGCTAGCTGGGTACCTCCCAGAGCATCAGGGGACATTAGAGAGAGCAAGGATGGGAAAGGAAGGCCCAGGAATTTCAGGATCTCTTGCCTCAGCTTGGTCCTCTACAAAAACGTATCTGGAGACTGCCTTCAAGGCTGCCACCAGGAGCCATGAAAGAGTAAGGGACTGCCATCCTTCCCTCCTCCAGTGATGCCCTCCCCTTGCCTCTCCGCCCCCACCATTGCATTTGTGAGGGGGTGACCATCTCCATTGTACAAAGGGGAAAACGGAGACCTAGGAAGAGGTGACTCTTCCAAGAGATGGGCACTGGGTTTGGTTAGGATTCTGACTGGAGCGCACACCTGCCATGTGACCCAGAAATTCATCAGGGCCCCAGTTTAATGATCTGTAAAATGGGGCCATTGTGAAGACCCAAAAATACAATGTAGCTAGATGCTAATAAAGGTTTCTGCTATGCCTTCTTAATATACTTTTCTTCTTTCTCTCCCTGACTCTTCCTTATTCTCCTGACCTCCCCTCCCCCCAGAGCATCAGTTTCATGAGTATCATCCTGCGTGATGTGAGACTCCAAGTAGATCAGGAAGAAGAGCCCTCAGCATGGGCTTGGCACTTAGCAGATGCTTGAGCTTCTTCTTCTTCCTTCCCCTCCCTCAGGGCAGGCAGGATATCCCACTGCCTCCCCCACTAGAAGAACAGGATGGGGGACTTCAGGTAGGGGAGGGTGGGGCTGTGAGTCAAGTGAGGCCTGGCCTCAGGGTGTCCCGGCCCCTCCATGCCTACTCACCTGGGATGGGACAGGCCTGGACCAAGTTTCAGACTTCATTTCCCCCTGGGGCCTCCTTGGGGAGCCACCCCTGGGGGTCTTGCTGCTCTGAGCTTAAATCAGCACAGCTGATGAGTCCAGAGAAAAGTGTCCGTCTTTTTGGAAACTCTGTTTTTGTTTTTGTTTTTGTTTTTAATCTCCTCTGGGCATTTGGGATAGAGAACATTAATGGGGAAAAATAGGTGAAGATGCTTTACAGAGGACAAGACATGCTATACAGGCATATAATTAGAGCTTAGTGTTATACATTCATTTTTTATTGAGATGGAATTCACATAACATATAATTAACCATTTTAAAGTGTACAAGTTTAGAGTGTAAGATAATTAATGTGCTCACAGTCTTATGCAACCATCGGCTCTCTCTAGTTTCAAAATTTTTTCATGGCCCCATGAAACACCCTACACCCATTAAGTAATCACTTGTCATTCCCTCTTCTCCCCATCTCCTGGTGAATATTAATCTACTTTCTGTCTCTATGGATTTTCCTATTCTGGATATAGCCTAGGACAGGACATACAAAAACGTGGTCTTTTGTGACTGAATTCTTTCACTCGGTGTAATGTTTTTGAGATTCAAAGGCTGAGTTAACAGTCTATTGAATGGATGGACCACAATTTGTTCATCCACTCATCTGTTGATGGACATTTGGGTTGCTTCTACCTTTTGACTGTTATAAATATTGCTGGTAAGAACACTCATGTATAAGTTTTGGTGTGTACATATATTTTTATACCTAGGAGTATCTACCAAAAAACATTGTGGGGTCATATGATAAGTCTGTGTTTAACATTTGAGGAACCTCCAAACTGTTTTCCACAGCAGCTATGCATCCACTTGTTACTAATAGGGGCATGCTGTGAGCTGGGGACCCAGATAGTCACCTCACAAGTTCTTGACACCAATGACCAGTAATTATAATAATAGTAGTAAAAATTGCTAACAGTCGGTTAGTTATTCATTTACATGCACAAATATTTAATGAGCAACTACTGTATGCCAGGACTGTATAATAATTATATGATATATAATAGTATAATAGCCTATACTGTATACAGGCTATTATATGCCTGTATAGCATGTCTTGTTCTCTGTAAAGCATCTTCACCTATTTTTCCCTATTAATGTTCTCTATCCCAAATGTCCACTAGGAGATTAAAAAAAGCAAAACAAAACAGAGGTTCCAAGAGGACTTATGCTTTTCTTTG